>OX465601.1:299089768-301801919 GCA_950022295.1 Bromus sterilis
GTGGTGTTATGCTAAGGGGAGGACAAGGTTGTGTTATATTTGCGTAGATAGGTGATTGGGATGTAGTCCACGAGTTACCTCTTCGGTCGCACTTTTCATCTTATTCTATTAGACTTAAGTTGTAGTGTGTAGCTTAGATGCTTGCAGATTCACCACTTATCCCTTCCATACCTAACGTATTGTTAGCGCTAGTACCCTTGGTAATAAGACTTGCGGAATCACCATGTACTCACCTTGCCACAACAAACACTTACAGGTATGGTGATGGACAACGTTAGCTAGTTATAACATAGACAGCGGTCTGGGCAGGGATATGGACGCCATTTTCTTTACTTTTGAGTCTTCTTAAGGCACTTGTTGTTCTCTACCTGTAAAGTTTTATTCGCTTCCGTTTTATGAGTTGGATCTTGGTCGTATGACCCTTGTTGTATGAGTTATTGTATATGTATGTATTATGTTGTTGTTGCGAAATATTTGTAATCTCTGTTGTGAGACTGGCGGTTCACCACAAGGCACGTTTTCACGTGTATGTTGTGTGAAGCTGGCATCTTGGGATCGATATTATGCGGAGGCCATCAGGAGTTGCTAGATCTGCATAGTGTCGGTCCCGGGGCTCCACATGGCTATTCTGCGCAATTCAAGCGTGGCCATCCCACGCACAGCCGCAGTGTCCCTTTGGACTGATTATCTTCGACCAAGTTTCGAATGTAGATATAGCCATCTTCCTTAGGATTTATTGAATCCAGGTAGTGATGAAGCTTGGTGTGGAAATGTCTGCATGTACTTGTTATCTCAAATCGTTCAAGTTCCTCGGACCAATCACAAAGGTGATTGAAAAGGAAATGATAAAGAAATAGGTCAGGTCCAACAGTTAAGCTTCAGATGGCGTATGCACAAACCAAAGCCGAAAGTAAGGTTGCATTAGAGAAACCTGTGGACTGTAACACGTGAGTTGCATGTAATTACCATGGGCAAGCACTTTATTTATGGATCGTATATATGGAAGCATTGCAGAGGCATGCATACTAGTTCACATGCATGCATGCATGCATGCATGCGCAAATACAATACACAGGATGGCGGCACAGATCGACTTGGCATGCATATATGTATGTAAGCAGCTAGCTCGATCAATTATTCTACTGTATATCGGTTCGCGTGGCCACCCATCAGGTAGATATGCATGCACATCTATCCTGGCTTACACTGCATCGCGCTGGATCTTCCAGTGCTGGCTGAGAGCCCCGTTCCTGGTGGACACGACGACGCGCTTGCCGTCGTCGACGGCGTCCAGGACCTTGGGGTCTTGCCTCAGCGGCATATGGATCTCCTTCATCTCTCGGATGTAGCAGAAACCTTTGCCCGCTTCCTCCTCGGTCCACAGAACGGAATTGTCACGAACGATGGGGTTGTACGGCACAAGACGAACCTGCGTGCGGCAACTTACTTAGAAATAGATCGATGTGGAAGGGCATTTACTTACTAAGAGATAGATATTCTAGCAGAGGTTAAAGGGTAGACAACAGGACCAACCTGCCCTCCATTTGCTTCCGGGTGCTGGATAGCCTCTCCAGTCACCGTGTTCACTATAGCAAAGGCAGTTCTCCCCTTGTCGTCCTTGATAGTCATGCCCCAGTGGTCGTCCTTGATCCAGTGCTATATGTATACAAGACAAGAAGGACTTTTCATATATATATATAGCTAGGAAATTAAATTTAATAAAACGAGTCATCTTATATTTATATATATAGATATATATTGCCACCTGTTTGACGGTGTTCACGGGATTGGCCGGTGCAAGCTCCACATGACGGTATTGCATGCCTTGTTTGTCAAGATCGACGACGGTCAGGGCGAAGTGGGGCTTGGCTCCGCAGAATATCATCACCGTCTGGTACTGCGCCAAGCCGTTAGCCTCCGTGTTCAGCTGGGACATCGCCCGGGAGGCGTTGCCAGGCACCTTAGCGACCCCGTAGCCGTTCTGGCGCTGAAGTTGGACATCCATGGCTGGCTAGCTAGGTGTGTGCGCTAAACAACTTAACAACTAGTGATGGTTCTCATCAATCACGGACCGGCCGGGCAGGGTATTTATAGGGGCGAAGAGACGAACCATAGTTTCGTTGGTAGTGGAGATAAGATGGATGTGCACTACTGGTAGTGGTAGTAGTATCTACCTATGTAGTCTAGTGCTACCAGAGGACCGATCCCCGAGTATCTGGCTAACCTAGGCTTGGCTTTCCCTGATTCCATTCCTAGACGTCTATCAATATTTGTATGTACGTGTGAATACACCTTCCCTTCACAGTAAGATTTGATTTGGAAAATTACTTTTTTACCTCCATCTGAGAGAATTCTCTGATAGAATGTTTTTTTCTTCGTCTCTTTGCAACTTCGTTCGTTCGGGGAAACCTGACTATCATCCAAAAAGGTCGTTCTTGTACTTGGTAATGTACTGTTTAAGCTGCTCCTCTCCCTCAATAGTGTCGGCTTCGTCTTGATCTAATTAAAATATTTTTTGTTTGCGATGACACCCATTAGCTATGAGGTGAAAATATCTCTTATTGCTAGCTACGCATGGAATCAGGGGCAATAATGTTTGGTAATGCAGACACAGGGCATAACCCGCGATATTGTTGTAACCCGAGGTTAACAACAAAGTTGCGCTTGTCTGTCCACTTTAGATTCATCCAGGATTGTATTAGAAATATATGGATTGTATTAGATAAAGAAAATATTCGATTCATCCAGGATTACAAAAGAAGCCCTCACGAAAGCACAAAATAGCAAACAAGACCCGGACACCTTTCCCCGCATGATCCGCACCCGCAAGTATCGAGGGATGCGAGTATTCTATTCCATGTACACCACCGGAATAACCCAATATACTATATACCGACGACTTTTCTATGCCGACGGCTTTTCGCCGGGGCCATCGGCACACATCCATCTATGCCGACGGCCTGTCGGCATGGATAGGCAGTCGGCCAGCTATCTATGCCGACAACAGCCGTCGGCATAGAGCTGACCCTGGCGACCCGGGCTCTGACGGCCGGTAGACGCCGTCGGAACTATGCTGATGGAACCGACCATGGTCTTCGGTATAGATTTTTTATTTTATTTTTTTTAAATCATTTACCTTTTTTAAAGTTAAAATTTGATTAATTTAAATCTAACTTGTCTAAACTTAAGCATATAAAAATTATATATAGATTTGGGGTAGAATTTTTCATATATTATGAATATCCTGTTTGTTTTTGTTTTTGAGTATGTTAAAAATGTGACCTCATCTACTTTTTCATATAGGTCCTTATACTTTCTTAAAATTACAAGTAATTGATATTTTTCATTGATTTTGACAAATGTTATATGGTTTTTATAAGGTTTTGAAAAGAATCTGTTGCTATACTATGTTTTCGAATTTGGACAAACTAAAATCATGTTTGCTTCAGATTTATAGAAAATACACTTTTGTTTTGACTTTCTTGTATATTTTTCATTGTTTGGTTAAACGAGACAAATTTGTTATCTACATCCATCAGATTGTCTCTAGGATTGTGATGATTGGTGTAAACACGCAACACACAGCTCCAGAGTAACCTAATATGCCGACGACCTTTTGTATGCTGGCAGATTTTTGTCGGTGCAATCGGCAGATCTAGATCTATGCCGATGGCGGACAAAAGGCTGTCAACAAACACTGGCCTTTGGCCTATGTAGAGGGTTGTCGTCGGCATACCTTCGGTCATCGACATATATCAATTTGTGCTGACCGTAGCCGTCGGCATATCCTTGGAAGTCGACATAGGCTGACACGTGGAAGGTTTGCTGAAGGAAGGCTGATGTCCTTAGATCTATGCCGACGGCCCTAACGGCGACCATGAATCTTCATACATGATAGCTCATTTTTTAGAACACTTTTTTTAAAATTATTGCGCTATTAACATAAGAAGACACCCTATGCTTATCTATAGTGTTTGTCTTGGGACAAACTGGCAACACCAAAAGTAAAAGGTGGCATCTGATTTCGTTAGTTTGGAATATTCTATCTAGCCCTCGTTAGTAAGCATGAATGGTGATTATTAACACATCTGGAGTTCCTTTGCTCAAGCACTACCGATCTAATTAAAAGATTTTTTGTTTGCGATGACACCCATTAGCTACGACGTTAACAACAAAGTTGTGCTTGTCCGTCCACTTCAGGATTATATTAGAAATATATGGATTGTATTAGATAAAGAAAATATGCGATTCATCCAGGATTACAAAAGAAGCCCTCACGAAAGCACAAAATAACAAAACAAGACCCGGGCACCTTTCCCCGCATGATCCGCAGCAGCAAGTATCGAGGGATGCGAGTATTCTATTCAATGTACACCACCGGAATAACCCAATATACTATATACGACTTTTCGCCGGGGCCATCGGCACGGATGGAGATATGTCGTCCGCACACATCCATCTATGCCGACGGCCTCTCGGCATGGATAGGCAGTCGGCCAGCTATCTATGCCAACGACAGCCGTCGGCATATGATCGCTGTCGGCATAGAGCTGACCCTGGCAACCCTGGCACTGACGGCCGGTAGACGCCGTCAGAGCTATGCCGATGGACCCAACGACGGTCGTCGGCATAGATTTTTTTAAATCATTTACCTTTTTTAAAGTTAAAATTTGATTAATTTGAATCTGACATATCTAAACGTAAGCATATACAAATTATATATCGATTTGGGGTAGATTTTTTCATAGATTATGAATATCCTGTTTTTTTTTGTTTTTGAGTCCAGCGGTCAGACTTTGACCAGCCGTCCCAAGTGATATAAATACCTATTGTTCTTCCTTTAACCCTAACCCTTCTCCCTCCTTGATTGAGCTCCATTACTAGAACACCATATTGCTCAATACTCTCGTCTCCTCCACCAACACTTGTTGATCTTTTGGGATTTGAAAGAGGAAAGCCTGATCTACACTTTCACCAAACCGATTTGTTTTCCCCGCAAGATTTCTCCACCGTCGACTTGTTACTCTTGGAGCTTTGGCTCCTAGGCGGCTAGGTGTTTGTCCTGGAAGCTTCCTTGCTTGTGGTGTGCTCCGGGAAGTTTGTAAAGTGTGGTGGTCGCCTTCATGACAAACCCCGAGTGGATCGAGGCTCATCCTTTGGGGGTGACTCAAAATGGAGAATATGGTGAGCTACGTATATGGTAGCACTCTCAAGGATTGAGCACCGCTCCAACGCAGCTTAGCACTCCCTCAAAAGAGTGTGAACTTCGGTAGAAAAATCAACGTGTTTCCGTCTCACTTGTGGTTTATCCTTTCCCGCATCTTTACCTTGTAATAACTTTGTGTGCTTGTTGGCTTGCTATTGTAGTTGTTGCCTAGCTTATTTGTTTGAGCTTGCTCGCCACCTATGGTTGTTCATCTAGTGCACATCTAGAAAATCTTGTTTATCCGCTAAACCCTAAAAGTTGGTAATAAAGCTTAAATTAGTTAGACATCTATTCACACCTCCCCCTCTAGTTGACCATATCGATCCTTTCAAAGAGAAGCACTGATAAACATTGTTGTTGAATTAAAATATGGTTGGAAATATGACCTAGAACAAACATACTAGGGATGACTAGAACAATTATCATACAACACATAGTCTCACAAACAAGTCACATACTTTTTGATATATGTCAGTGATATGCAGGTAGGCTGAGTAGAGTGGACATCCATGCGCTAATGGACGGTTGTGTTATCCCCATATCGCTACACCGCTTTCCCATCCACTTGTTTCACTATCATTGCTCCCTGCTACCTTTTTCACTTCACTGCAGTATGTTGCCCCCTCAATCGCTTTGAGCGAACAGGCATGGCGCCCCCGGTCTAGGGCGTCATGCGTCTCACGCCGGTCCGGCGCGGCATTCAGCTCTGACCCCATGGCTCCCTTGACTAGGGTGTAATACTGTTTAATATAGAGCCCCGGGCCCGGGCGTTATACAAAAGAGCTATTTTGTGAAATATTTTCAGAATAAGTTCATTTTGTGCTGAACTTCGCAAAAAGGGTTAGTTTTGTTGTTTTTCACGGTGATGCGTTGCATGGCACTCCAAACACAGACGGGGGCCACACATTTTTGGTGATATCGATGTTGGATGGTGACTTGCATGTGAGGCGATGGAAACGCTGGGTCCGGTTGCCTGAGATTGCCCGTGCGTTGCAACCGTGTGCAACAAATATTTAGTAGGTTTGTCCATAATTGACATGTCTATATTAATGTGAATGTGCAAAAACATAAAGCCTTATTTGGTTAGCACTTATTAGCTTATAAAAAAATTATTTGCTAAGTCAATAAGAGGTGGGCATTTGAAGCCTTTTATATTTGCTAAGTCAATAAGAGGTGGGCATTTGAGGCCTTTTTTATTTGCTAAGTCAATAAGAGGTGGGCCTTTGTGGTCACTTTGAACTAAAACATTGTCGCAATGAGAAAATAATATCAAAAAACATTAAATAATTTATGATAGAATTGTTTAATTGTCATGTGTTTTTCTTCTTTTTCATTTCTTCACTGCCATCCATACCCCTTGTCGTTGTTGATGGAGGTGGCAGGCATATGGTTTCATTTTCTGTGCTACTGACATTTGGAAGAATCACGCAACCTTACTCGGTGAGCCATTTGTGTATAGGAATTTTCATCCAAATATGCCAGTCGAGGAATCTTATATATAGTATGTGTTTTCATAGTTTGGTATGATGGCGAAAGCACGGCCCCATGTGGCGGATCCAAGTATCAAAACTTGGGATTATTTTTGCCTGAAAAAAAAAATTGCCAAGATTTATATATTGTGCTATTTCTAAGACTGCTGAGAAAAACTAAGACTGCTGAGAAAAATATTACTTGTATCCCAAGAAAGCTACACATAGTGATACGTAACTATAGTTGCACCCAAAAAAAATGATTCTGCAGTCTAGAGGCCAAAATGCAAGAATAGGAAAAGTGCAGGATTACAGTGTGCAACTACTCAGTTACACATTTCTAATACTAATGTTATACATAATTTTCGACATATGTGACTAACACTTTTCTTTAGATAGAATCAACATCGTCAACATCATCAACCCGATTTTCATTTATTTTGATTTTCTACTAATCAATCGATGTTTGGGATGGTGTGTGTCCTTACGAAGAAGGACAGCATGCAGTCTTTGAACACAATATAGTTAGAATTGCATTTTGGCTTGATCGAAGCTCATACAAGCCTAGATGGAATTGACTGAAAGTCGGCTCATCATCGATCTATGACTATGCATGTGTTGTGACAAGGCATGAGAAATACGTCAAGCTTTGTGAATTAGACAATTCTATAAAAGGCTTATTAGAAACGTACCTTCTGGTTGAGATTTGTACCAATACATTTTATGTTCGATTAGGTCTATGGAAGGAATATTTTTGGTGATAAAGACTAGTTTCTGTTTCGGAGTATGTAAAGGAATTTGAATAATTTTATCCTCTGCAACAATTGTATATTCCAGCTTATCTTTTATTCCTTCTGTCTTACCTTATCTTGCGTGATCAACATCATTGTTGGTGCAGCAACACCAGAAGACTAGACTCTTGAGGTCACCGGTCTAGTATTTACGATTCTAAAACAATGGTTTACGATCAATTACTGTATTTTTAGGTCTCCGGAGCAGTATTTACGATGGGCTAGTCACGCATTAATGTTTTGATTTTATTTTATACCGGTAGTATAGTTTTTACTATAAAAATCGGTACCTTGCTCGGTTTCCACACAAGTTGCAACGCCAACGGAAGTGAGGCAGCCGCCCCGCTAACCACACCAGCATCACCAGCCATACATGCCCAGATTAATGTGATTGTGCAAAAACATAAAATCTTATTTGGTTAGAACTTATTAGCTTACAAAAAAATTATTTGCTAAGTCAAAAAGACGTAGCCATTTGAAGCCTTTTTTATTTCCTAAGTCAATAAGAGGTGGGCATTTGTGGTCACTTTGAAATAAAACATTGTCACAATGAGAAACTAATATCAAAGAACATTAAATAATTTAAGATTAAATTGTTTAGTTGCCATGTCTTTTTCTTCTTTTGCATTCTTCACTGCCACCCATACCGTACCCCTTGTCGTTGTTGATGGAGGTTCCCGGCATATGGTTCCATTTTATGTGCTTATGACATTTGGAAGAATCACACAACCTTACTCGGTGAGCCATTTGTGTACAGTAATTTTCGTCCAAATATGCCAGTCGAGGAATCTTATATATAGTATGTGTTTTCATAGTTTGGTATGATGGTGGAAGCACGGCCCCATGCGGCAGATCCAAGTATCAAAATTTTGGATCATTTTTTCCTGAAAAAAATTTAATTGCCCTGATTTATATATTGTGCTATTTCTAAGACTGCTGAGAAAGTTATTACTTGTATTCCAAGAAAGCTACACATAGTGATACGTACCTATAGTTGCAGCAAACAAAAATGATTCTGCACTCTAGAGGCCAAAATATAGTGAATTATACAATTCTATAAAAGGCTTATTAGAAACGTACCTTCTGGTTGAGATTTGTACCAATACATTTTATGTTCGATTAGGTATATGGGAGGAATATTTGTGGTGATAAAGACTAGTTTCTGTTTTGAAGTAGGTAAAGGAATTTGAAAAAATTTATCCTCTGCAACAAATGTATATTCCAGCCTATCTTTGATTCCTTCTGCCTTACCTTATCTTGCCTGACCAACATCATCCCTGGTGCAGCAACACCAGAAGACGAGACTCTTGAGGTCACCGGTCCAGCATTTACGATTCTGAAACAATGGTTTACGATCAATTACTGTATTTTTAGGTCTCCGGACCAGTATTTACGATCGGCTAGTTACGCATTAATGTTTTGATTTTATTTAATACCCGTAGTATAGTTTTTACTATAAAAATCGGTACCTAGCTCGGTTTCCATACGAGTTGCAACGCCAACGGAAGTGAGGCAGCCGCCCCGCTAACCACACCAGCATCACCAGCCAGACATGCCCAGATTAATGTGATTGTGCAAAAACATAAAATCTTATTTGGTTAGCACTTATTAGCTTACAAAAAAAAATTATTTGCTAAGTCAAAAAGAGGTGGCCATTTGAGGCCTTTTTTATTTCCTAAGTCAATAAGAGGTGGGCATTTGTGGTCACATTGAAATAAAACATTGTCACAATGAGAAACTAATATCAAAGAGCATTAAATAATTTATGATTGAATTGTTTAGTTGCCATGTCTTTTTCTTCTTTTGCATTCTTCACTGCCACCCATATATACCGTACCCCTTGTCATTGTTGATGGAGGTGCCCGGCATATGGTTCCATTTTATGTGCTTATGACATTTGGAAGAATCACGCAACCTTACTCGGTGAGCCATTTGTGTACAGGAATTTTTGTCAAAATACGCCAGTTGAGGAATCTTATATATAGTATCTGTTTTCATAGTATGGTATGATGGCGGAAGCACGACCCCATGCGGCGGATCCAAGTATCAAAATTTTGGATCATTTTTGCCTGAAAATTTATTAATTGCCCTGATTTATATATTGTGCTATTTCTTAGACTGCTGAGAAAATTATTGCTTGTATCCCAAGAAAGCTACACATAGTGATACGTACCTATAGTTGCAGCAAACAAAAATGATTCTGCATTCTAGAGGCCAAAATATAGTGAATTATACAATTATATAAAAGGCTTATTAGAAAGGTACCTTCTGCTTGAGATTTGTACCAATACATTTTATGTTCGATTAGGTCTATGGAAGGAATATTTGTGGTGATAAAGACTAGTTTCTGTTTCGAAGTAGGTAAAGGAATTTGAATAATTTCATCCTCTGCAACAAGTGTATATTCCAGCTTATCTTTTATTCCTTCTGTCTTACCTTGTCTTGGGTGATCAACATCATCGCTGGTGCAGGAACACCAGAAGCGACTAGACTCTTAAGGTCACCAGTCCAGTATTTACGATTCTGAAACAATGGTTTACGATCAATTACTGTATTTTTAGCTCCCCGGAACAGTATTTACGATCGGCTAGTCACGCATTAATGTTTTGATTTTATTTAATACCAGTAGTATAGTTTTTACTATAAAATTCGGTACCTTGCTCGATTTCCACACGAGTTACAACGCCAACGCAAGTGAGGCAGCCGCCCCGCTAACCACACCAGCATCACCAGCCAGACACCTACGGACCGCGGGAGAGCGCGAGGGGGTCAATGACCTTCCGTGTGATGCCCCAAGCGGGTAACAACTTGGAAAATGACGTCGTCACGCAACACACCAGATTTTAGGGTTTCGGCCGAAGGCCATGGTCCAAAGATGTAGGACGAGAAGCTCCACAAAGGCTCACCGAAGGAGGAAAAGTGACGTTCGCAGACGTCATGGTGTCTAGGCTTTCTCCCGAAGCTACTCACCCCAGCACCCACATCCAATCTGCGGCACAGTGTCACCGGCCCGCAAGCCCGCAAGCCTATTGGCCCACACACTGCCTATGCGATGAATGCACCATAATCACGGAGGAGCCACCGCCCTCGCTGTCAGCATACTCCAGCGACCGTTGAGAACCTGGCCAGATCTGGCATTCCATCACCACTACACTGCCGCAGCCACCGACGGCTGGCACATCTGTACATCTGACGAAATTTTTCTTCTGTCTACATCATAACCTTCCACTTAGGATAACCAACGAGAAGGTGTTATCTACACCCATAAGCGGGCTATGGGATACTGTTTATGAAACACGTGTATCAAAATTTCTCACCATTTTCTTTGCAGTACAGATGGAAAAACATATACATACAGGAATATAATCGTTTGCCTTGTAACACTAGTGGGTATAAACCCTACAAGACTTTGAAATTGAAAACCAATTCAAATGATGGCTAATCAGTATGAGATTTGGCATGCTATTATCATTTCACCAGACCGGAATGTTGTTTAAATTTGAGAGTATTATGATAAAAAAGTAATGGTATTTCGTGTACAAAATGGGCCATTCCTATCGAAATATCAGGGTTTTTATGTGAGACAACCACATTACAAAGACAACATGTTATTCTAAAATCCTTTAAACCCCCAATTTTTGTACGTGTTAAGAAATAGGCACTCAAACTGCTATCCTAAAATTTCAAACAATTTTGACTTCATTTGACAAATATAATATACCAGGTGAATCAGTTATTGCAAAGCAAACTTGGTCATGAAAATCAATTCAAATGAAATCTAAATTGGAAGAAACTTGGCATGTTGTCATCATTTCACCAACAATGTGTGTGGTGATATTTAAAGACGGTTATGATAAAAACTAGTGGTACTTCGTGTATGAAGATGTACCATTCACTTTGAAGCATCGATGTTTGTACCAGAAACAACCACATTACAAGTACAACATATTATTTTTAAGTGACTCGAAACCCAAACTTTTTATTTTTTCCCATTAAGCATTCAAGCTAACATCCTAAAATTTCAAATAGTTGCGACTTCATTTTCTAAATATTATGCAGTTAGTGAAATATTTTTCAGCAAAACGGCCATGAAATTGAAACACTAGTAGAAAACAGGGCTTTGGTTCAGGCCTGGCCAGCCCATTAGTCCCGGTTGAGTCACGAACCGGGACCCATGAGGGCAAACGTCCCGGTTCGTGCGTCCAGGGGGCCAGACGGGCCTCGTGGGGCATTGGTCCCAGTTCGTCTGGATCCTTTTGTATCCGTTCCAGCCACGAACCAGGACCAATGGGCCTCGCTCCTGGCCCACATCAAATTGTCTTGGTTCGTGGCTAGAACCGGGACTAACGGGTACCTTTAGTACCGGTTCCATCCACGAACCGGGACCAATGATTTGGCAATATATACCCCCCGCCCGTGAGCAGAGCACTCCAGTTCTCTGTTTTTTTCTGGCCGGCGAGGGGAGGGCTTTGGGGTGCTCTAGCTCACCGCCTATACACATGAGGTGTTCGATGAAATGACGAAACCACACTACTTAAGCTTTCTCCTCTCCAAACTCGACCTCCAAGCACCATTTTCCTCCAGATTTGTCTAGGTTTAGCGGTCCGTCACGTCCCATCCCTGTCTGCACCGCCGTCGATCGTCCGCGCCGATCTCGTCGTCGGCACAACCGTGGTGAGCCTCTTGTTTTTATCTTATTTCTAAAAGAAAAAATATTACTTGTTATTATTGCTTGTTATTATATAGCTAGTGCAATGGTTTTGGTATCCGCCCCCGTCAGCCCTCGTCCTGTCTATGATTCGGATGTGGTATATATTATCTTTTATAATTATTTGGTTCATTTATTGTTTATGACATTTATGCCGACCAACGTGACATAGATTTTATTTATCTAGGAGGTATGTGAACCAGAAATTCCAACTGGCCTTATCGATAGGTTAAATTTAGTTGAAGAAGAAAACAATTACTTGAAGGAAAAAATAAAAAAATGGAGGAGCAGAAGATGATATTGGAGTTGCATGTTGCGGATGTCGTTGATGATCACAAGATCAAGATGGATGCAATGCGCTTGAAGATTAGAAAGATTAGAAAATATGTCATTCATAGCGAGGCTTGGTATCATTATGTCGTTCGATCAATTGTTACCTTGGTTGCGATTATGATTGCATTTGTTGCGCTGCATCGAAATGTTTTATGTAGTTTCAATGTATGGTTCAATAATTAGATGCTCTGCAGAGCTATATGTTGTTCAATGAGAACTATGTATGTACTTTGGTTTTAATGTGATGATGAACTTCTATTAATTTTGTCACTTATCTATTCATGATGTTGATTTGTAATGGTTTTTGACACACTTAATTATATATAATGCATGCAGATGAACCGGCAATGGATGATATATATATATAGTGATGATCGATGAGCTTATTGTTATGCTCTATGATATGATGTGGTTTAGATGAGTGTGTGTATATAAATGTTATGCATGTATGCTGGAAATTTATAAAAAACTGTATAAACAAATAATATTGCAGAATAAACCAAAAATCCGATAAATGTACCTGCAGCGCGGGTTTTCTAGCCATGTTGCTAGTGGACGTACAGTCCTGCAGCGTGGCCCAACGAGCCCGCGCTGCTGCTGAAAGTTAGGTGCAACGCATTATCTACAGCGTGGGCACCCGACACTGCTTATGGGACTTTACCCCGCGTTGCTGAAGGCCATTATCCTAGTAGGGTATTTTTCCAGGGACTGACAAAAATATGCAAAACGATTCGGGCCCGTATCAGGGACCGGGTCATCCCATGCTTCCTCCCAACTAGGAAGGTGTTCTTCCCCCTAGTGCAAGGGTTTGTAGCATGCAGTAATTTCCCTTAAGTGACCTCAAGGTTTATCGAACCAACATGAGTTTAGTAACACAGCCAATGATCAGTACATGTACACACAAATACAAAGCTACCTTGGCCCCCAACACGACTAGTGAGGTTGTCAGTCTCACTAGCTTGCTAGTTACAAGGATTAAAACCACAAGTGTATGGAAGATTTGAATGTGACAAAAAAGTTAAAGAAAGGAATTGAAAATAGCGTTTGATCGAGGTTGAAGGAATATAAGAGGAAGATGGATCGGGATCCATAGGTTCACTAGTGGTTTCTCTCCAAAAGAAAGCATGGTGTGGTAAACAATACAGTTGTGCATCGATTATATTGCATTTTTTATAACTATGACTATCCATGGCATAATCAACATATGAGCATCATGTCAGAATACATATAGACCGTTATCCAACTGTATCTATAGCTAATACTCCATCCAAGACCTCTATCCAGCATGAATCTTAAACTATTAAACAAAACAGAGTATTGCAATAAGTATGATGACATGAAGTAGATCATATATTTTCTTCACCCTGCGTTCAAAGGACAACTATGCAACCCTCTTTTTATCCTTAGTGGCAACAAAATAATACAAGCCCTTTCCACTTTTTTTCACTGTGGTAGATTACTTTGCAAGATTGAACCGAACTATCATACACAACTCCCTCTTGGAGATCACCGCTTTAACTTGGCTAAAAAAGATAGATAGATCGGAGAGCATATATGAATAAGAATTATGCAGCAAAGAAACCAAATACATCTAAAAAATATTGATGGATAAATCTGATCACAAAGTGACAATTCATCGTATCACAACAAACACACCAACAGATTACATCATATGGATCACAATCATGTAAGGCAGCTCATGTGATCTTTGTATTGAGAAACATGGAAGAGAAAACCAACTAGCTACTGCTATGGATCCATAGTCCAAAGGAAACTACTCACGTGCGATCAT
The DNA here is from genome assembly GCA_950022295.1 of Bromus sterilis. Taxonomy (NCBI): domain Eukaryota; kingdom Viridiplantae; phylum Streptophyta; class Magnoliopsida; order Poales; family Poaceae; genus Bromus; species Bromus sterilis. The sequence goes on from OX465601.1 coordinate 299,104,068, forward strand.
GATGGCCTTCGATTTTATGGAGATAGCCACCATGATGATTTCCCCCTCCGACAGATTACCGGAAAATGCCTCTAGATTGGATTGCCACAGAACAGAGAAGTGCATCTATGCCTCTAGATTGGATTGCCACGGAATAGAGCGGCATAGACGGAAATGATAAATATAGGTGCTGAGAGGCAGTGGATCGTTGTACCATGGGGGGCATGCAGACCCACCACGCTCTTGGCAGTGTGGTGGTGGCGCGTGTGGGATCTGAGCCACCCCCCTGGGCATGGTTGGTGACCTCCGAAAATCTTCCCGATAAAAAATAATTTTTTATTTTTTTTGGGATTTCTGGAGCTCCATAAAATTGATTTCCCGAAAGTCCAAAAACATGCAGAAAATGCAGAAAACATGCAGATAATAGATTAGTCCAGAAAAATGAAAAACAATTGTGCCAAAATGATATAAATATGGAATGAAACAATAAAACAATTATAGATAAGTTTGAAACGATAAACGTGGGTCATAGCGGGTGTTGTCGAGCAAGCGTTGTCGTCTTGTTTCAGATTTACTGCTGATGCCTTCGGGAATGCGAGTCATGGGTTGTAGCTGGTTTTGATGGGCGTGCATATGGATCCTATAATGTGTATGTTGGTGTACCGCTACAGGGTTAAATCTTTTCGAAAACTCATGTCGGCAGTTATGGACAACTTGGAGCTTTATGCCAGTTGTTAGTACAAGTTCAACCATAATTGCTAAAACTTGTCCACCATTAAACTTGATGCTAATTGCTTGCTCAACTTCAACAATTAATAATAAAATTTGTCAACCGTGAGAGTGCCTTGTTTGCCTCTTCTTCGTGGTGTTATGCTAAGGGGAGGACAAGGTTGTGTTATATTTGCGTAGATAGGTGATTGGGATGTAGTCCACGAGTTACCTCTTCGGTCGCACTTTTCATCTTATTCTATTAGACTTAAGTTGTAGTGTGTAGCTTAGATGCTTGCAGATTCACCACTTATCCCTTCCATACCTAACGTATTGTTAGCGCTAGTACCCTTGGTAATGAGACTTGCGGAATCACCATGTACTCACCTTGCCACAACAAACACTTACAGGTATGGTGATGGACAACGTTAGCTAGTTATAACATAGACAGCGGTCTGGGCAGCGATATGGACGCCATTTTCTTTACTTTTAAGTCTTCTTAAGGCACTTGTTGTTCTCTACATGTAAAGTTTTATTCGCTTCCGTTTTATGAGTTGGATCTTGGTCGTATGACCCTTGTTGTATGAGTTATTGTATATGTATGTATTATGTTGTTGTTGCGAAATATTTGTAATCTCTGTTGTGAGACTGGCGGTTCACCACAAGGCACGTTTTCACGTGTATGTTGTGTGAAGCTGGCATCTTGGGATCGATATTATGCGGAGGCTATCAGGAGTTGCTAGATCTGCATAGTGTCGGTCCCGGGGCGCCACATGGCCATTCTGCGCAATTCAAGCGTGGCCATCCCACGCACAGCCGCGGTGTCCCTTTGGACTGATTATCTTCGACCAAGTTTCGAATGTAGATATAGCCATCTTCCTTAGGATTTATTGAATCCAGGTAGTGATGAAGCTTGGTGTGGAAATGTCTGCATGTACTTGTTATCTCAAATCGTTCAAGTTCCTCGGACCAATCACAAAGGTGATTGAAAAGGAAATGATAAAGAAATAGGTCAGGTCCAACAGTTAAGCTTCAGATGGCGTATGCACAAACACAAACCAAAAGTAAGGTTGCATTAGAGAAACCTGTGGACTGTAATACGTGAGTTGCATGTAATTACCATGGGCAAGCACTTTATTTATGGATCGTATATATGGAAGCATTGCAGAGGCATGCATACTAGTTCACATGCATGCATGCATGCATGCATGCGCAAATACAATACACAGGATGGCGGCACAGATCGACTTGGCATGCATATATGTATGTAAGCAGCTAGCTCGATCAATTATTCTACTGTATATCGGTTCGCGTGGCCACCCATCAGGTAGATATGCATGCACATCTATCCTGGCTTACACTGCATCGCGCTGGATCTTCCAGTGCTGGCTGAGAGCCCCGTTCCTGGTGGACACGACGACGCGCTTGCCGTCGTCGACGGCGTCCAGGACCTTGGGGTCTTGCCTCAGCGGCATATGGATCTCCTTCATCTCTCGGATGTAGCAGAAACCTTTGCCCGCTTCCTCCTCGGTCCACAGAACGGAATTGTCACGAACGATGGGGTTGTACGGCACAAGACGAACCTGCGTGCGGCAACTTACTTAGAAATAGATCGATGTGGAAGGGCATTTACTTACTAAGAGATAGATATTCTAGCAGAGGTTAAAGGGTAGACAACAGGACCAACCTGCCCTCCATTTGCTTCCGGGTGCTGGATAGCCTCTCCAGTCACCGTGTTCACTATAGCAAAGGCAGTTCTCCCCTTGTCGTCCTTGATAGTCATGCCCTAGTGGTCGTCTTTGATCCAGTGCTATATATATACAAGACAAGAAGGACTTTTCATATATATATATATAGCTAGGAAATTCAATTTAATAAAACGAGTCATCTTATATTTATATATATAGATATATATTGCCACCTGTTTGACGGTGTTCACGGGATTGGCCGGTGCAAGCTCCACATGACGGTATTGCATGCCTTGTTTGTCAAGATCGACGACGGTCAGGGCGAAGTGGGGCTTGGCTCCGCAGAATATCATCACCGTCTGGTACTGCGCCAAGCCGTTAGCCTCCGTGTTCAGCTGGGACATCGCCCGGGAGGCGTTGCCAGGCACCTTAGCGACCCCGTAGCCGTTCTGGCGCTGAAGTTGGACATCCATGGCTGGCTAGCTAGGTGTGTGCGCTAAACAACTTAACAACTAGTGATGGTTCTGATCAATCACGGACCGGCCGGGCAGGGTATTTATAGTGGCGAAGAGACGAACCATAGTTTCGTTGGTTGTGGAGATAAGATGGATGTGCACTACTGGTAGTGGCAGTAGTATCTACCTATCTAGTCTAGTGCTACCAGAGGACCGATCCCCGAGTATCTGGCTAACCTAGGCTTGGCTTTCCCTGATTCCATTCCTAGACGTCTATCAATATTTGTATGTACGTGTGTATATACCTTCCCTTCACAGTAAGATTTGATTTGGAAAATTACTTTTTTACCTCCATCTCAGACAATTCTCTGATAGAATGTTATTTTCTTCGTCTCTTCGCAACTTCGTTCGTTCGGGGAAACCTGACTATCATCCAAAAAGGTCGCTCTTGTACTTGGTAATGTACTGTTTAAGCTGCTCCTCTCCCTCAATAGTGTCGGCTTCGTCTTGATCTAATTAAAAGATTCTTTCTGATTGGCTGAATACCATCTCCCACGGATCCTGCAAGCAAATGCAAGAACAGGAGGCATCAAAGAGAACAACTATGAAGGGGGGGAATCATAAAGACCAAACAAGCGATACAAACTGAACCTCTGATCATAAAAGCAGCAGATCGGTGACAATGCACCGCAAACGCTAATCACCACTATAGTTGTATCTAGAACCTTATATATCCCTCATTAGATAAAATTATTCTACAGTTAGAACCATGAATCCAAACGGGACCATACATATGTACATAGCATCAAGCAGAGAGAGGAACCAGTGGGTTACCACCTTTGCGATAGTGTGGAATAAGAATCGAGGCCACCAAAGGGGCAGGGCAGGAGGTGTCAGGGTGGAAGAAGAAACGAGGTCGTGCAAACTACACGGTGGTCTGTGGTGCTTGTAGATGAGGAGGATGCAGAGATCCCATCTTGTCAAATCCACTCTTCTGAACCATATAATCTGAATCAAACAACAAGAAAATCACATCAACACCAGACATAGAAAATCAAGCTATTAATCTCGCCCTGCAAACTGACTGATGCTAGTTTTGATATTTACTAGAGCAAGCACAGTTCTTGACAAGTACTACCTCCATCCCATAATTCCAACCACCCACGGTAAGAAGCTAGGAACGTATTATTATCCTGGATAAAGAGGAAATCCACACCAAATAAGCTACGGAGTTGTAAAAAGAAAGCACTTCATTCCAACCAAGAGTTAAACCACGTGACAGATAGTTATGGATTGATAAAGCAGCATGCTGTTTCATGCTGCCGGTGTTTCCATTCATCTATGCTTTCCTCTACAGGATGACCAAACTATTAAAAACAGGCCATTCTTCCAATTGTGGAGCGACAAACACAAATCTTTTCAGCAACAAGCAGGAAAGGTACAAAATCCGGTTTTGGGAATGAACAATATGATAAGCTATATCCACAGTTCAGATCTCCAACAAAATTATTCAGTTTAATCATCATCGGACAGTTCTCAATATCACATTAATGAGAAAATGTTTCGTATTTTTTTAAACATCAGATAAACTACAAGCAGAAAACATGAGATAACCAATAAGAAAAAACACATCGGAATGTTCTCAAAATGCAGTGGCAGAAATCTTGTATAACAGGTTTTTCAGTCATGTAGTCGCATAAGCAGAACTGGCATGTTTGCTGAAAGTGTTTATCATCACAGCCATGGTCAAACCAAAACACATAAATCTAAAAGAAGGATGACAATAGTAAGAGTTGATCATGTTATGGCTCATATTAAGAAATTCAACCTTGTATTTCATGAATTAATCAAAAGTGTGGGAAAGACTCAAATCACAACCATCAATCAAAAGAAAAACACACAAGAGCTGGGCGTAAATACAGAAGTACACCAAAATTGGTCATCCTGTAGAATATAATATTTAAACTAAACACACATAGACCTCTCAGGTTTTTTTTATCATGGCTCGTCGAAATTAGAGTATATTAACTCAGGAAAATGACTACATCAAAGAGCACTGCGTCATGCACTAACCAAAATCTTATATAACCTGCATGTACAACACGTGGGGCCTAAAATGCTATGAAAAACGCAGGATTCATGTGCAAAGCCCCAAAAATGAGACCTAGGCCTAAAGCAAGACTTCTTTTTCAAAATTATGTAAGGGTCCTCCCTATCTATCAGCGGCCTTATCTGAATTTTTGAAACCCCACCTATCAAGTGACTCCTCTCAACATATACTATACTTTGCTATCATCCAAGCAAATGCCAGAACAGGAGGCATCAAAGAGACATCTATGAAGAGGGAAAATCGCAAAGACCGAAGAAAAGGCTACAGCCTGAACCTCATCATAGAAGCAGGTGACAATGCACCACCAATGCTAATCACCACTACAGTTTTATATGAAACCATATCTATCTTTCAGTAGATAAAATTATTCTACAGTTGGAACCATGAATCCAAACGGCACCATACATATGTACATGGCATCAAGCAGAGAGAGGGAGGAACTAGTGGGTTACCACCTAAGTGGAAGAAGAATCGCCGTGCAGGCCACAGGGTGGTCTGTGGTGCTTGTAGAAGAGGAGGATGCACAGATCCCCCTCTTGTCAAAGCCGAGCTCCTCAACCATATAATCTGAATTATCAAACAACAAGACAAGCGCATCAACACCAGACATAGAAAAGCAAGTTATTGATCTCGCCCTGCAAACTAACTGATGCTTGTTTTGATGTTTACTAGAGCAGGCAGAGTCCTTGACAAGTAAAACCACCCACAGTAAGAAGCTAGGGACGTATTATTATCCTGGATAAAGAGGAAATCCACACCAAATAAACTACGGGATGTAAAAAGAAAGCATTTCATTCCAACCAAGAGTTAAACCACATGACAGATAGTTATGTTGTCCATACAAACAATCCTAAAATTCGTACTGCACAATGCAGCACACACCAATTGGTAGCATGCAAATTTCTACATTTGTGTGCGAGGCAATGTATTCTACAGTAGTGAATCTACGGAGATTAAGATTGAGGAAGGAAATTTGTGACTCGAACACAAGTCTCAAGTCTGAACATTACAAATGCTAGGATTCAGTAGTGGAGTAGTAGGTACCAAGTCCAGCAGCAATAGATAAAATTATCCTACAGTCTTTCTGTCTATCACATAGAAAGACCTCTGTCTATTGAAGCTGATGAGACAAAGGTCTTTCTCTCGCCTGCTGAAGGAGATATATATCACCCTTTGGGAGGGTTCCTCGGTCTACCTCTTATAATGAATTTTCTATACTTTTTTGTTTTTATACATCAATTCAATTTTGTGTACACCATTGTCCTTTTTACCGCGACGCGTGTCTGTGTTTGAATCCCACCAATCAGGAAGAAGTACACGGATCGTGTGTTTCTTTCAAGTGCTTGTTAGACGTTGCATCAGGGTCTGTTGGATCAGCACTATCACGACTATAGTCCCTTTTCTAGCTAGTAACCGAGAGTAAAGAGGCACACGACCCTTATATCACTACTGGAATTCTCTTGTTTGGCGTCTGCCTTGGCAGACAACAAACACACCTTTATCTGTCGGCAAAGAGCTTTGTCGTCTGCTCCCGGACGGCACAGCTCCTGTCAACAGTTTCTTCGGCAAAGAGGTGTTTTGCCGTCTGCACATAATCGACGGACGGCAAAGCCCTTTGCCGACAGCATACTGGCAAGTAGACGGCAACAACAGCCTGACGGCAAAAAGGTTACAAGCCCCTCCGTTAGCCATTAACGGAGGGGTGTGCAGTCTACCGATAGACGGCAAATATTTGATGACGTCATCAAGATGTCACCTCTCATCAGATTTTTGCCGTCTGACGGGCAGACGGCATAGTAATGTTCTTTGCCGTCTGCCATGCATATGCAGACGGCATACAGACCAAATGGCACCTAGTCTGTTCCCAGATTGCACAGCTGGGTGCCACGTGTCACCTTTGCCGACTACCAGCAGACGGCAAAGGGGTTTGCCGACTGCAAGCAGACGGCAAAGAGGCTGCATAACCACTGTTTTTTTTTTCTTATAATTCCCTGCATTTGACAAAACAAAATATATATACATATATACCAGCAGTACCAGAAGCACAAATCACATCTCATCAAGTGATCCAAACACATAATAAACATCAAGTGATCTATATAGTCTCCAAATACATAATGAACATCAAGTGATCTATATACATAGTGCACACAAGTGTCAAACACATACATCACTCCATCAAACACAAGTCTCAAAATAAACAAATATTCTACAAGTGAAGAAGCACCACTCCATGAATGCATGACTCCCGTGAAGCTACTCTGCAAAATGAAAGAAAAGAAAGTTAGAAGAAGAAGAAGAAGAAGAAAAGAAAGAGAGGAAGAAGAAGAAGAAAGAAGAGAAGAAAGGAGAGGAAGCATAAGAGAAGATGATGCATGGTGAAGATGATGAAGAAATAGCCTCCATTTTTTAGCTAACTTAGCTAATTATATTATTTTTTAGCTAACTTAGCTAATAATGCCATTTTTGAGCCGACTTAGCTAATTATACCATTTGTTGATCTAACTATGTCATTTTGTGAGATAACTAAGCTAACTATGATATGTTTTGAGATAACTATGTCTAACTAAGTTGACTATGTCAGTTTTTGAAGTAACAAGCTAATTATGCCCTTTTGGTGCAAAATAAGCAAAGTATGACATTTCGGATAAATATAGGAATTCTGAAGGTAAGTATGGAAGACAACTTACCGAAGTGTAGGCCTCAAGGCTGAGGTGGATGAGAAGCATCAGTCGGGTTGCTCGAGGTTGACGGGGGAGAAAGGTCATGGGATGCAGCCCAAGATTATGCTGCACGAAAAGATCAACTAGCGGTTGATACGTCCAAAAAGCATCACTATTTTATATTGTGATTTCACCTTATTCATTGATATTTTCCACTTTAAAGTGTTGTTCTTATGTTGTTTTGCCTATTTTACACAGTTTACAACTTTCCGGTGCCGAAACAGCAGAACCAGGATTCAGCGGTGAAGAAGTGGAAACCAAGTTGCTGAAGCAGATCAAGTCCAAATACGACAAAATTTTACGGTGAGCATTTTTATGCCAAATGACTGGGAATCACCAAAGGAGAAGGTGAGAGGACCCACCAGGCAGCCAGAAGGGTGCCTGGCTCGGCCCCCCTTCCTGGCCGCGCCAGGCACCCTCCTGGGTGCCTGGTGGCCCCTCTCGGTGCCCCCTTTCGCCTATATAACCCCTTGGGGAGAACGTCGCCATCATCATCATCGTCGTCACGGGCATCATCGAGATCATCATCAACATCATCCCCAACATCAGCACCATCTCCATCTTCATCCAATCTCATCTCACAATTTCAACTTGTGTTGTAATCCGTACTATCTATCCCCTCTACTCTGTTGGTGTTGATTACTACTTTTTGGTGAATGCTATTGAGTTTTGTTGGAGAAATATTATTGTGTCCAGATTGTTCATCACCTATTTATCACCTCTGATCATGATCTCTTTTATGTCTTGTGAGTAGTTACTTTAGTTCTTTAGAACATGGGAGCAGTCTAGTTGTTAGTAGTCATATGATGTTGAAGTATTATGTGTTGTGTGATACTTAAGTTGTGTTGTTATTTCTCTAGTGGTGTTATGTGAGTCGAACACATAACACTTCACCTTTAATGGGCCTAGAGGGAAACATTGTGCACAAAGGATGCTTATGGTGGGTGGCCGGAGTGACAGAAACCTGAACACCAGTTCGCAAACTTTCGCACAAGGGAGTTATGGATCCTTGATCGTAATGCTGTGGTTAGGCTTATGCCTTAATTACTACCTTGTATTTGCGGATGCTTGCAAGGTGTGTAATCATAAGAGTACACTTATCTTAGTCTAGAAGGTGTACTAGCATTGATCCACCCAGCGATACTTATCACACAATACATATTACTTGGCAGAGTATGGTGAAAGTGACTAGACTATTTCTCCCGTGTTTTCTCGAGAACGCTTTAGCCTTTATAAGTTCATTTCCTAGGCTTATCCTTGTAAAAGGATTGGGCCACTTTCTATTCCTCAGTTACCCTGTTTACTTTGCCCGTCTTTTACTTTTTTGTTGCTTAAACCAAAAACCCCTAAATATTTACCTTTGAGTGTTTGCAGTCTTTCCTTATCCAGTGTCACTTATCAATACCTTCTGCTCCTCGTTGGGATCGACATCCTTATTTATCGAAAAGCTACAATTGATCCCCTAGACTTGTGGGGGTTGGCGCGGTTAACAGGGAAGGCAACCCAACTAAACCTATTAACTTCTCCGCCATCAACGAGCTTTTCTGGCGCCGTTGCCGTGGAATGTAGCGCTATTGGTAAGTGAAGCCGGTAAGGAAACTTTTATTTTCTGTTGTTACTTTAGTCCTTATGGACTCTTCTGCTGTTGGTTCGTTGCTGGTAAGGAGCCGCCCCACGACTTTGGTGGTCACTCCTACCCCTACTGAAATTGTGCCCTATAAAATACCATCTGGTATTGTTGATTATGTCTTGGCTAATCGTTATACAGAAGAAGGACATCCGGGAGAACACCTGCTATATCTATCACAATTATGTTCTTTATTTAAGCTTGCAGGTGTGACGATGGAGTTCGTCATGAATAAACTATCCTCCATATCGCTCAAAGATAAAGCTTCAGATTGGTATAAGCTACTCGATAACTCTGATTCGCTTGAATGGCCAAAGCTTATGTCTCTCTTTTATGCAAAGTTTTATCCTCTTTGTGAAATTCACCAAGACAGGAATTACATCTACAACTTTTGGTCTCGCGACGGAGAGAGCATCTCTCAAGCTTGGGGGAGACTGAATTCCCTGATGCTCAAATGCACAAACCATGAGCTCCCCAAGGAAATTATACTTACAAATTTTTATGCCAGGCTTTCTCGTCAGGACAAGGAGATGTTGGATGCCTCCTCTAGTGGGGTATTCCAGACCAGAAGTATGGAAGAAAAATGGGATCTTATAGAAAGGATCCAGAAGAATACTGAAGACTAGGAAATTGATAAAGGTATTGAACCCGCTATAAACTATGAGCATAGCTACATTGAGAGTTATGTAAAGACTGATTACTTTAATACCTTTTGCTCTAAAATTGGTCTTGATTCCCAGCTAATGGTTGACTTTTGCAAAGACTTTGCTTCTCATATTGATTCTTCCAAGACGAAGGAGAGTCAACATCATGTTACTGATCCTGTTTTACCTGCAGTTGTGTATGAACAGCCTCCTTATCCCTCCAGGATAAAGGAGCACTCTTTTGTTACAGGTATTTTAAATAAAAATGGAAGGACCACGGACAAACCTGAAGACACGATCAAGGTCCAGCCTCAAGTTGCAATGGTCAAGGATCTGGTAACAAGTGATATTGAAGGTTCCACTATTAGTTTTTGTTCTGTTGCCACTAACATTGTCACAGCCAGGAACAAAGGCCCAATTTCAGGTACACCTGTTGTATCTGTCAAGATAGGAGATCATAATTACTATGGGCTATGTGATTTGGGATCCAGCGTCAGCGCTATCCCCTTCACACTTTATCAAGAGATCATGCACGAGATTCAGCCGTGTGAGATCGAGGACATAGATGTCACCATCCATCTTGCAAATAAACAAACAATCTCTCCAGCTGGGATTGTAAGAGATGTTGAAGTACTCTATGGGAAGGTAAAATATCCTATAGACTTTCTTGTACTTGGTTCAGTGCAAGATAGTTTTTGCCCTATTATCTTTGGTAGGCCCTTCCTCAGCACTTGTGGAGCTATAATAGATTGCAAGAAAGGTAAAGTTTCTGTTGAATTCAAAGGTGAGCCGTATGAATTCAATTTCTCTAAGTTTTCTAAGCAGCCTCGTGGTACTGACTTGTCAAGTAATGACAAAATTATTGAAGAAATTGCTTCCATTGCTATTCCTCCTAACGATACTTTGCAGCAATTTATGGAGGACCACGAGAATGATATACATATGCAGGAAAGGAATGAACTAGAAGACATATTTTTAAGACAACCTGCTATCCTGAAGCACAACCTACCGGTTGAACCTTTAGGAATCCTCTCGCAACCAAAAGAAGACCCGGTGTTCGACCTAAAACCATTACCCGATACGCTCAAGTATGCTTATTTAGATGAAAAGAAAGTATATCCTGTTATTATCAATTCTAACCTTTCAGGGTATGAAGAAGAGCGATTATTGGAGACACTTCGCAGACACCGAGGTGCTATTGGCTATACTCTTGATGATCTCAAGGGTATTAGTCCATCCATTTGCCAACATACTATCAATCTCGAGCCCGATGCTAAACCGGTTGTTGATCACCAACGACGGTTGAACCCAACGATGAAGGACGTGGTTAGGACAGAGGTTCTCAAACTTCTAGCCGCAGGTATCATCTATCCAATAGCTGATAGTAAGTGGGTAAGTCCTGATCATTGTGTTCCAAAAAAAAGGAGGTATGACTGTTGTCCCTAATGATAAAAATGAACTAATACCTCAGAGGACCATTATTGGATATAGAATGTGTATTGATTTCAGGAAGTTAAACAAGGCCACCCGGAAGGACCATTGTCCTTTGCCCTTTATTGATCAGATGCTCGAGCGGTTGTCTAAAAACACCCACTTCTGCTATCTTGATGGGTATTCTGGCTTCTCCCAGATTCACGTTAACACCGCGGATCAAGAGAAGACCACTTTCACGTGTCCCTACGGTACTTATGCTTATAGGCGTATGCCTTTTGGTTTATGTAATGCACCTGCTACTTTTCAGAGGTGTATGTCTGCAATATTTCATGGTTTCTGTGAGGAGATTGTAGAAGTTTTCATGGACGACTTTTCCGTCTATGGAAGCTCTTTTGACCACTGTCTCCACAATCTTAATAAAGTTTTGCAGAGATGTGAAGAAACAAATTTGGTGCTCAACTGGGAGAAGTGTCATTTCATGGTTAACGAAGGGATAGTTCTTGGACACAAGATTTCCGCAAGGGGAATTGAAGTGGACAAGGCAAAAATTGAAGCTATTGAAAGGATGCCCTATCCAAGGGACATCAAAGGTATTCGTAGTTTTCTAGGTCATGCTGGTTTCTATAGAAGATTTAATAAGGACTTTTCTAAGACCTCGAAACCCCTCACCAATCTTCTCCAGAAGGATGTTCCTTTTTTATTTGACGAAGATTGTAAGGAAGCTTTTGAAGTTCTTAAGAAAGCCTTGATAACCGCTCCTATAGTACAACCACCTGACTGGAATTTGCCCTTTGAAATTATGTGTGATGCTAGTGATTTTGCTGTTAGAGCTGTTTTTGGACAAAGGGTTGACAAGAAGCTGAATGTCATCCACTATGCCAGCAAAACACTTGATAATTCTCAAAAGAATTATGCTACTACCGAGAATTAATTCTTGGCAGTGGTGTTTGCTTGTGATAAGTTTAGGCGGTATATTGTTGATTCTAAAGTTATTATTCATACTGATCATGCTGCCATTAAGTATCTTATGCAGAAAAAGGATGCCAAACCAAGACTCATTAGGTGGGTACTCCTTCTTCAAGAATTTGATTTGCAGATTGTCGATAGAAAAGGAGAAGACAACCCGGTGGCGGATAATCTTTCAAGGATGGAAGATATCCCGCACGATCCTATTCCAGTCAACGACAGTTTTCCAGATGAACAGCTTGCTGTTGTAAAAGTACAATCTCATTCCGATCCTTGGTTTGCAGATTATGCTAATTTTATCGTTGCAAAGTTTTTGCCTCCAGGTTTTACATTTCAGCAGAGGAAGAAATTCTTCACGGATTTGAGGCACTACTTTTGGGATGATCCACATATTTATAAAGAAGGTGCGGACGGGATCGTAAGAAGGTGTATACCGGAACACGAGCAACAAGACATTCTTCGACAATGTCACGACAGTCCCTATGGAGGACATCATGCTGGTGAAAGGACCGCACATAAAGTTTTACAATCAGGTTTTTATTGGCCTACTCTTTTTAAGGACGCCCGAAGGTACGTTCTATCTTGTGATAAGTGTCAGAGAGTTGGAAACATTAGCAGGAGAAATGAGATGCCTATGAATTACTCACTAGTGATCGAACCTTTCGATTGCTGGGGTTTTGATTTTATGGGTCCTTTTCCTCCTTCACACAAGTACACACACATCTTAGTTGCTGTTGATTATGTAACCAAGTGGGTTGAATCAATCCCCACTGAGAGTGCTGATCACAAGACATCTTTGAAAATGCTCAAGGATGTAATTTTTCCTAGGTTTGGAGTACCAAGGTACCTCATGACAGATGGAGGGTCACACTTCACACATGGAGCTTTTAGGAAAGCTCTAGCCAAGTACGATGTCAATCATAGGATTGCATCACCGTACCACCCTCAAACTAGTGGGAAAGTTGAGCTCACCAATAGGGAGATCAAGTTGATCTTACAGAAAACAGTAAACAATTCTATAAAGGACTGGTCAAAAAAGTTAGGAGATGCTTTGTGGGCGTATAGAACTGCTTACAAAAACCCCATGGGCATGTCTCCTTATAAGATGGTCTATGTCAAGGCTTGCCATTTACCATTAGAGTTAGAGCACAAAGCTTTCTGGGCTGTCAGAGAGCTGAATGCTGACCCAAAGTTAGCTGGTGAAAAGCAACTCATGAACTTGACTTCTCTAGATGAGTGGAGAAGTGAAGCTTACGAGAGCGCTAAAATGTTCAAGGAAAAGGTAAAGAAGTGGCACGATAAAAGAATTATGAAACGTGAATTTAATGTTGGTGATAAAGTTTTGTTGTTTAGATCTCGTTTCAGGTTTTCTCCAGGTAAACTACTTTCCAGATGGGAAGGACCTTTTCATATTGAAGAAGTATATCGGTCCGGTGCTATCAAGATCAATAATTTCGAAGGCACCAAGCCTCAAGTTGTGAATGGAAAAAGACTCAAACATTATATGGCGGGTGATCCAATCAATGTGGATGCAAGCATGATATACACAAGTACTCATGAAGAACATGTTGCAGCCCAGTTTCAGATTCCGGCAGGAGCAGAATCGGGAAAGGTATGAATTATGGTAAGAAAGTACAGCGAACGTCAATAAAAGTTTATTTTTCAAAGTTTTTGCAAAATTAGGAAAATTCCAAGCCTTATTGGAGCCGGAGTGGAGCTCCAGGGAGGCCAGGAGGTCCCCTGGCGCGCCCCCCCTTCAGGCCGCGTCGGGCACCCTCCTGACTCCCCTGGACACTGCCTCCGACTCCACCTAGACTCGGAACCTTCCTTTTGTTGCAGAAATTTTTGCTATATATTTTCCCGGATCGTCCCGGCACCGTACCTCGCGATTTCGTGTGTTTTATCTTTCGGTTGTTTCTGCCAGGAAAACTTTTAGCAGATCTAGGTGCCATGGCTTCCCCAAGTTCCCCCAAGGACAAGTTCGTCATCAACGTCATCAACCCTTACCTCGCTGAGGTGAGGAAGCACCCCCAGGTCCTTCGTGTGGAGGACGGTGTTCTCCACAAGGAAGATCTGAAGGGACCAGTCAAGGAAGGGAGCACCGAGGAGCGGCTGAAGGAGATGGAACATGAGGTCTTCAAGTTCAAGAAGATGGTGGAGCGTGGTGTTGAAGCTAACTTTGACATCATGAAAGAGATCGAGGCTTCCCACAAGAAGGAGATGAAGGAGATGTGGTCAAGTTTGTCCGCACTAGAAGAAAAAGTTTATGGGCTCCAAGCACAGATCTATGATCTGCACAACCAGAACTGTGAGTATGAACTAAAGTTTCTGCGCATGGGTTTAGGTGCTGAGTGCAGGATCTTGGAGATGGGAATGTCCTTCGAGACTGGAGAACAGCTGCCATGGAAGCGCTTCGCCAAGGAGTACCTGACTGAGAAGAACAAGAATGAGGAGTAAATCTCCTCGGGTAATGGCATCCCCTTGGCTTGTTCCAAGCTTGGGGGAGTGCCTGGTATCTTTTATCTTTTGTGTTTGTCTTTAGGAGTCAAGTAGAGTCTTATCATGTTTAGGGAGGTCACTTTATGAAATAGGTGTTGCTTTGAGGTCTATCACTCCTTTTGTGGAGAGCTTTGTATCAGTGAGTGCGGAGTCTTCTATGAAGGAATATTAATGAGAAGTTTATTGGTTTCTTCGCTACACTTGGTATTCTCTTCACGCGATCGACATCATGAGATGATTCTTATGGGGAGTTTTGACCTTATATCAGGTATGGCTTCGAAAACTTTATTTAAAGCTTGGCAAGTTTAGCTTTGGTCATAACAACAAGCATGTTTTTCTCAAAGTAGCGACATAGCCAAAACCTTTGTGTTATTATGCTTGAAGTGTTATGTTGACAAGGAAGACAACTTGGTGTTTCATGTTAGTCTTAATGTTTATGCTTTGTACTGCTTGCATCTAAGTTGTCATCATTTGTCTGCTCTCTCAAGCCTTGCTAGCCAAAACTCTGTAGCAAGCGGAATTCTGCTTGTACTTCCATACCCTGAAACCAACATCTTCCACTTGAGTCCACCATACCTACCTACTTGTGGTATTCCACTACCACTCCTAAAGTATATAATTTATGTGCTATCTTTAGATGTTCAAAATCTTCTGTTTTGTGCCACTGATTCAGCTCATGAGGAAGTGGTGGGTAACCCATGATCTTCTTAATTTGGACAAGTTTTATCTTGGGATTGCATGTCTAATCTGCAAACCCCTAATATGAGAAGGGACCGGCATGAGTGCCCAGCTCGTAAAAGATAAATACTAACACACAAGTTCCTTCGCCCTTTTACGAGTGATAAACAAAGGAATCCAAGGGGATGTGATCGTCCCCACATGGAAGCCGTTCCTCGAAACTTGTCCAAATCATGAAGTGAGTGAGTTATCTATCAGCATTCGTTGACGGATCATGCACCTCTCAAAAGCTTGTTGTTATTCTGTTTGATCTAGAGATGGCACATGAGTTTTCCCTGCTTACCCTTTTGCACGGGGTTTATCTTTATTTTGTGCTGAGTCAGTCCTTCCTTCTTCCTTCCTTTCTAAAGAGAGAGTGCAGACACTTTGTGTTAATAAAGATGCTTGCATATAAAGTTGCATTGACATCTAGCATGTTACATCTTCGTTGACATTTTCTTTTGATAAGTGAGTTGTTTACAAAAGCTTATGCTTGGTAAACATCTTCCTTTGTGTTGACATGTGCACTTCTTGACTAATAGCATGTTCTTTCAAAAGTTTCAACTGTTTAATCAAAAGAGAAAGAGCAAAAGTAAAAGCTATTAGTTGTTCCTTGACCAAGGCTATGTTTGTCATGATTTGATGAGTTTTCCAGGTCCTACTTTGTTATAATTGTTACTACTTCTTATAAGGACCTTATGAGTTGAGGTTGCTGTTGAGGATGCTTAAGTTTGGTGAGGAATCTTGATGCTTCTTGTTCGTATTCTTTTTATCGACACTTCACTCTCTAAACTTGTGGACAGGTTTACCGAGCTCAGTAATCTCTTGAGGACAAGCGAGGTCTAAGCTTGGGGGAGTTGATAGTCCAAAAAGCATCACTATTTTATATTGTGATTTCACCTTATTCATTGATATTTTCCACTTTAAAGTGTTGTTCTTATGTTGTTTTGGCCTATTTTACATAGTTTACAACTTTCCGGTGCCGAAACAGCAGAACCAGGATTCAGCGGTGAAGAAGTGGAAACCAAGTTGCTGAAGCAGATCAAGTCCAAATACGATGAAATTTTACGGGGAGCATTTTTATGCCAAATGACTGGGAGTCACCGAAGGAGAAGGTGAGGGGACCCACCAGGCAGCCAGAAGGGTGCCTGGCGCGGCCCCCCTTCCTGGCCGCGCCAGGCACCCTCCTGGGTGCCTGGTGGCCCCTCTCGGTGCCCCCTTTCGCCTATATAACCCCTTGGCGGTAGAAACCCCTAAAAGAGAGCTGCCTTCGCGATACGCCGCCGCCACGGTGCGGAAACCTACAGAGAAGAAAACCAATCTCCGGCGGAGAGATTCCGCCAGGGAGATCACCTCCCGGAAGGGGAGATCGTCGCCATCATCATCATCATCGTCACGGGCATCATCGAGATCATCATCAACATCATCCCCAACATCAGCACCATCTCCATCTACATCCAATCTCATCTCACAATTGCAACTTGTGTTGTAATCCGTACTATCTATCCCCTCTACTCTGTTGGTGTTGATTACTACTTTGTGGTGAATGTTATTGAGTTTTGTTGGAGTAATATTATTGTGTCCAGATTGTTCATCACCTATTTATCACCTCTGATCATGATCTCTTTTATGTCTTGTGAGTAGTTAGTTTAGTTCTTGAGAACATGGGAGCAGTCTAGTTGTTAGTAGTCATATGATGTTGAAGTATTATGTGTTGTGTGATACTTAAGTTGTGTTGTTATTTCTCTAGTGGTGTTATGTGAGTCGAACACATAACACTTCACCTTTAATGGGCCTAGAGGGAAACATTGTGCACAAAGGATGCTTATGGTGGGTTGCCGGAGTGACAGAAACCTGAACCCCAGTTCGCAGACTTTCGCACAAGGGAGTTATGGATCCTTGATCGTAATGTTGTGGTTAGGCTTATGCCTTAATTACTACCTTGTATTTGCGGATGCTTGCAAGGTGTGTAATCATAAGAGTACACTTATCTTAGTCTAGAAGGTGTACTAGCATTGATCCACCCACCGATACTTATCACACAATACATATTACTTGGCAGAGTATGGTGAAAGTGACTAGACTATTTCTCCCGTGTTTTCTCGAGAACGCTTTAGCCTTTATAAGTTCAGTTCCTAGGCTTATCCTTGTAAAAGGATTGGGCCACTTGCTACTCCTCAGTTACCCTGTTTACTTTGCCCGTCTTTTACTTTTCTGTTGCTTAAACCAAAAACCCCTAAATATTTACCTTTGAGTGTTTGCAGTCTTTCCTTATCCAGTGTCACTTATCAATACCTTCTGCTCCTCGTTGGGATCGACATCCTTATTTATCGAAAAGCTACAATTGATCCCCTAGACTTGTGGGGGTTGGCGCGGTTAACAGGGAAGGCAACCCAACTAAACCTATTAACTTCTCCGCCATCAGCGGTTAGCATGACACCACTCAATAAGGTATGGATGATCATTGAAAGATACTCACCGTCCCCACAGGAGAGATGATCTGCATCGGTGGAGCGGCCTGGCCAGTCTTCTCGCACATAGTCTACACATTTGTTTT
Source organism: Bromus sterilis (assembly GCA_950022295.1). Taxonomy (NCBI): domain Eukaryota; kingdom Viridiplantae; phylum Streptophyta; class Magnoliopsida; order Poales; family Poaceae; genus Bromus; species Bromus sterilis. The sequence continues at coordinate 299,122,175 of OX465601.1, forward strand.
CCATGAGTCAACCATTATAACATGCGTTCTTTGGGTGAATATGAACAAGTGACTTACCACGATGAGCTCGTACAAGGCCCCGTTTGACGCATCGTGGCGTGCCGCGGCCTCCTCAAGAGCCTTCGCCGTCCTCTCCTCCGCCAACCTCTCTCTCTCTGCTGCCTTCTCCTCCGCCAACCGCTCCTTCTCCTCGAGTAGCCGCTGGGTATTCTGTCGCTCTCTCTCAAGAGCTTCCTGGAACCCCACTCCTGTAGTTAGCACTGTAATATTCGATGAGAGAACACAAAAATGCAAGAGTCCTTATGTCTAACCTCGATAGCGAGATCGACTGGCCGCGCATGAGTCCTTATAGCAGGAGAAGAGCTCGTTTGGCGCGCCTTGATCTCAGGAAGAGTCATATTGCACCGAATCAACTTATCTCACATGGCCATGGCGCCATGGCACCTTCCGCCACCAGAGATCATCACCAGCTCCGGGTCTATAGGCTTCCCAACCGGGGTATAATCATGCCCGTGCTTCTCCTTCGCCACCTCGGTATAAGCCTTCGTCTTACCGTAGGCGGCAACGTTGGTGAAAGTCGACGGAGTGGAAATATCCGACTCTGAGAGTGCCTTGGCCTTCTTGTTCGGCGCTGTATGGGCCATGCCATAATTGTCGAACACACCAAGCGGCTCTGTTTTATTATGCTCCGCCTAAAAGACAAAGCAAAGCACAATATTAGTAAACTGCTAAGTTGTCGGTGCGTAAAAGACAATATTAGCAAAACACACATACCCATTTTTTTCCGTAACCAGCTAAGTTGCGGCTGCCTTGATGGTGTGGCACACCAACCATCTGGGCGCGCCGGTCCTTGGCATTGTTGTGGGCGGCCAACCAGACTTCTGAGCACCACTGGTCCACAATGACCTCCCAACAATCCATCTTATCCGCACACCATCTCGGTGGCGCCTAAGTTAGTAAACATGAAGATTAGCAATTAGATAGGACTAGCTAGCTAGGAATGAAATCAACGGAACTAAAAGATGCACGAAGGGGTTACCATCATTTACTGGTCCCTCGAAAGATACTTCTTTCGGCATTCCGACTTTCTACGCTTAAGGCCACGCTTGGCGTAGTAGTCACGGACCGCCTGCACTCGCATCTCGTGCCTTGTGTTCTGCAAGAGGCGCCTGCACTCTTGGATGAGCACCTTTCCTGCCTCCTCCTCCATGGACTCTTCAACCTTGTAATAGACCTGATATTAAAATCACGAGACAACACTGATGAGTGCACCAACTACCTAGCTATTCTCAAGTTCTCATTGTGTGAAAGAGAAATTACCCAAAAGCCGTTCAACACCATGTCCGCTCTGGTGTGGCATTCGACCCCGTTGACGGTCGTATTTGACGGGGCCTGGGCAGCTATATAGTGCTCCCAAAAGAGTCCAGGCTGCGGAGGCGAATCATCATCGGGCAACTAAACCAACCCCGGGAAATTCTGCCTGATGAACACACCAAGGATACCGTTGTGATTGCGGACACCCGAGGCGTATGCCCAACCCCTGCAATACAAAAAAGTAAAAAAGCCATCAGATATTTGCATAAACCTCGGCGTACTGAAACAAAGTAATTAAGTGCACTTACGTCTCTCCATCAGGCGTAATCAACGACCTATGGGAGGGAGTCACTGGCTCAGCCGGGAGCCGTGTACCCCCACGCTGGTACACGGTGTTACCCTCAGCCCCCTCAGCCTCATCATCAGTGTGAACCGCCTCCTCTTCACCAACCTGCCTCTCTTCACGAACCTCCCCCTCGGGCGTCTCCACCTCAGGCCACGAACCCCAGGACGTGCGCCCGGATGTAGCCACCTCCTCCACCACGGGACTCTCCGGGGAGGGAACCACCCTGTGCTCTGGTGAATCAGCCGGAGGTGGTGGCGAGGAAGGCGCAACTGTCTGCCTCCCTCTCATGCTGCCACCACCTGCTCTGCCTCCTCTCCCGCCCCTCTTCGTCCGACCTCCTCTCCCCTTGGGCACACTAGTAGAAAAAGGCCCATTTGTCCCGGTTCCAGAGGGCCTTCTGTTCCGGTTCTGGAACCGGGACTAAAGGGTCGTGACCTTTAGTCTCGGTTCTCTTACGAACCGGGACAGTTGAACCTCAACGTGGCAGCCGGCTGGAGCGGGGGTTGGAGGACCTTTAGTCTCTAATCAACACTCATTCCAAATCATCTAACTTCCCGGCCGGTCACCCATCCTCTCACTACTCCAGCCCGAGCACGCTTAACTTTCAGGTTCTATCTCCCCTAGTTTCCAAGTCTGCACTTGTTGTTTTCCTGACAATAATAAGATATCAATCATGTTATAACCCTTAGGTCTTGATATCACATGATTTAATTTTTTGAATTCCAAACAATTATTAAAAAAAACAATCACGATTAACAAACAACAATGATGTCACACGCTTCACCGTTTGAGTTTGAAATTATTATTCTAAAAACAATAATTATTTCATATTGAAACAAACCAAAATATATATATAATTCATAATATTTATTACAGAAGATCGAAGCTAGAAGCGTCTAATCTAACGACTAGAGCTAACTGATCACCAAATATATATATATATATATATATATATATATATAATTCGTAATATTTATTACAGAAGATTGAAGCTAGAAGCGTCTAATCTAACGACTAGAGCTAATTAACTACTCGATCTTCTGCTTCTTGGCGGAGGTCCCGGCGCCCTCATCGTCGCCGCTGGGCGCCGCCCGCTTGGTGGCCTCCTCCGACGCGACTTTCGCCTCCACACGCGCTGTCATCTCGGCCCTCTTCTTCTCCTTCTTCTTGGCCCTCGCCTTGGCCAGGTTCGCCGCGGACTTCTCCGCACGTGCGGCACGGCGAAGTTTCCGCGCCTCCAGCCGTTCCAGCGCCTCCAGCCGTTCCAGCGGGTTGTCATCGGCGGGCGGCGGGCTTTCGTCGTCGGCGGGCGGCGGACTGTCGTCGTCGGCGGGCGGCGGGCTGTCGTCAGCGGCGCGCGATTGTCGCCCGCGCCGAGCTCGAGGCCGCGGCTTCGGAGGCGGGTCGTCGCAGGCGCAAAACTTGCGCCTTTCGGGGTGGTTGTCATTGTCCGACGGGGTGTCGGAGTCGGACGGCCACCGTAGCGGCGACCCCGACATGGCGGCGAGAAGCTCGTCGGGCGCGAGAGGAGAGATCAAGATGAGAAGGGAAGATCAAGATAGATCAAGATATATGAGATGAGATGAGTCGGATGAAACCGGCCATCATGGGTTTCCAGAACCCTTTGTTGGTCACTAATTAGAGAGGTGTCTCGATCATGTCTGCAGTTCTCCCGAATCTTAGGGTATCACACTTGAGGGTATACGACGCTAAAGGATAGATTCAGGATCATCGTAGAAATAAGAGAGAACTCTGAAACTATTCAGGAAGGGGTCGGAAAAAATTCCCACGTTCTAATATGTTAAGAAAATTATATAAATATGTTTTATATTTAATTCATGAATTAAATATTAAATACATGCATTAAATATTTAATTAAAAATGACTAAGCCATAATGGGCCAAATGGGGCTCATTAGGAGAGGAGCCTCTCTCCAAGGGATGGAGGGCGCCATAGGGTGGCCGACCAACTCCCCCCTTGTGGTAGTTCAGACCCACATGGGGGAGGGAGGGCAAGGTGCACCACCTCCCCTTGGTACTATAAATAGATGAGGAGGGCTCCCCCTCTCATCATCATATCTCATTTGCTTCCTCTCCTCTCTCCTAAGTGTTGTTCCAAAAGTTTGGAGCATGCACCTAGGGTCTGTGGATATTTCTCCACGATACCCACACCACCATTCTGTGATCCGAGTCCGTTTTCTTTCGCTGCTCTGCTGGACCGAAGTCCGGAAGACGTCGTACACATCGTACATGTGTGAGGCTTCGAGGTGTTGCACTTGCGGCACTGGGCATCATCGAGTCATCAACACGGTTAGGAGACCGTAAGATCGTACGACTACGTCAACCAGAGATGACCTTTATCATCACAAACATCGAGATAAATGTTTAAGATGATCTTTATCATCACAAACATTTATCTGCAAATGTCCGTCTGAAATTATGGTCCCATAGCATACGTTTAAGCTAGAGACTACATTTGTGTTCAATTATACTATCCCAAATGCTGATGTGTCAATAACCGCGTGGGTTACCAGAGGCTAATCCATATAGTTTGAATGTAGTACACGTGTGTTCTTCACACGTAAACAAAAATTTATGCGCAGATGCTCGTGAGGTTCAAGAATGATATCCCAAATGTTCTTTCGATCGAACTATGTGTGTTTTACGCTGAACATTGCAAATGGTTGTGTATTGCGGTCATTCATTATGAACCCTAAATCATCATTTATTGAAAATATCCACAATGGAATCACGGCAATATTTGACTTATCATCCATATTGCAAGTTTGACGAATTAATCCGCCACAATACTATACTACAATAAAATAGTAAATAGCGTGAAAGCTTGTTTCTTTTCCTTTCTGAAAAGTAACAATGTCAAAAGATATTTGATTGCCATTTTCCCTTTTAAAATCTGGCACTAATCCATTTCATTGCTCCAAAAGGTCCCTGCGACCATGCGAGTCCGGCGGCAGGCTAGGCGGGAAAGGCCCGATGAAGAACGCCATGCCATCCCCCCGTGAATTGTTCTTTTCACCTCGGATAGCGAAACAGAAGGTCGTTTCAAAGCTGGCCCTCTTCTCGGTGCGATCATCCGACAGACGCACAGGTTGCTTGTGGGCCACCCGTCCAGTGAGATTAGCGGTATAATTTGTTAGAACAATGCCGTCGTTGCCGTCATAGGAGCCGTACGTCCATGAATTTGAGTTGGTCGTGATCCCACAGGCTCGTGGTGGAGAAGTTGTAGTCGAAAGATAGCGTGGCAGCACCAATGCCAAGGGTGTAGGTGGCCAGAAACATGGAGCAGCTGAGATACGTGAAATCCAGGACGAAAAGATTGAATTGAAATGGTGTGATCAACCTAAAATTAACAGTGGCAGTGGAGCTTACAGTAACAGCTCGCAGGAGTAGAGACCGGTACCCGAATTAAGGAAAACTAGCCGGCCGTCATCCCTAACCAGCTCCACCTCGAATTTAGCAGCCAGCCAACCCCCCACCTTAGATCCAGATCCAGCGATCCAAGCTGTCGGATCTGGATCGAGCGTCCCACGGTGAGCCACGTCACCAGATCGGCCTCCCTAGCCCGAGCTCCTCCCCCCAATGGGCATCCTCCGCCCGAGCGCCCGAGCCGCCGCACCCAGCGCTCCTCCGGCAAGCAGTCGTCGGCGCCGTCGCGCCACCAGCAGGTCACGGCCGCCGCGTGGCCCCTCCTCCTGTCCCCTGCGCTCTCACCCTCTCCTTCTCTCTGTGTGTGCTAGGAGCCGCCATGGACGAAGCCAAGAGCTCCGGGAGCCCGCGCAGCAACCCCGTCGGGCTTCTCCACACGTCGTCGTCCAGATCTCGATTGTCGTGCGCCGTCCAGGCCCTCCGCGCCTGCTCCGCCCTCAAGTGGCCCTCCCTCGCCGGCGGTCAGCCAGGCAGCCACGTCGGCGCCGCCGCAGCACGTCACATGCGAGCCGAAGCCAGTGAGGAACAGTCACCTCCCCGCTCGCGTCCTCACATGGGTCGGCGCCCCCATGTGGCCCAGCCGGCGCCAACGCCGCCGCGGCCCGAGCTTCCGTCCGCCCCAAACGTCTGCCCTCTATCCTCCGCCCACTGCTCCATGGGCCGAGCCAACAAGGTGAGGCGCCCCTTTCATTTTTTATTTTGTTGCTCCTCCTGTTGGGCCTAGCCCATGTGCCGTGCAATGCCCTGAGCGTAGGATAGCTAGGACGCGCCCACCTGGTTAGGCCCAGCAGCACTAGAATCGGCCCGTCAGACATGTTAGCTCTTTTCTGATTTAATTAAATGGCAGGATAAGATGCGACATGTCGATGCGGTAAAGCTTTCATTCGTTAGCAACATTACAAATCATGGATGCATGGCATGGTTGTCTAGTCCAAAACCGTGTACGTACGCGTGGATGTTCTGCACCTCAGCAACCTGCTCGTGTTTGTTTGAGCTGCTGCAGGTCGTTCTTGTGGCTGCAGCTATAGCCACGGGCATTCTATTTTTACAATTATGTTCGGTTTCAAGACATATCATAACATGGAAATGAATTGCAATTGTGGCTATAACCTCACAGGAACCTGTGCCTTCACTCTTTTTTTACCCAACTTGTGAATCTCCGTCCGGCGCATCTGCATCCTTGTAATCCTCTTATTTCTAGTAGGATTTTTCTTCCTTAGCAGAACCTTAATTGCTAGTACGCATGCCTTTAAGTTGATTTAACAAGTGAACCTACAACTTTGAACTCTGAGAATACATTGAACACATATTCTGAAATTTTGACCCGTAGCAGTGTTTCAGCTTTTTGGATTCACAACAGCCTCATATTGTGTGCCCCGCGGAAGTGGTCTTCAAGTTTAGGGTATCATAGTTTCTTATTTTAGTTTAATAGAAAAATATATATTACTAATTAAGTGTTCTATTGTTTTTGCCCCATGCAGATAAATGTTAAAAAGCTCAAGCTGGGTGGTGCCGTTGCGTCATAGATTGGTGGCTGCTCCATCTTAGTATTTGTTTGGGATGCGTTTTTTCTAGGTAGCGGCTGGATAGCACATGATAGAAGTTGATGTTTCAGAAGAGTTGGGATTTGAGGTGTTGATTGCCTTGGAATGATAACAAATTTTTGTGGATATTGTGCTACTGATGTTAATTCCACTTTGTAGTTCTATGAGTGTCACTGGTAACCTATTACCAGTGACGGGCGCCTTGTCCGTCACTAGTGGACGTTTTGAGCCCGTCACTAGTAGGCTATTCTGCAGTAGTGTAAGTTCCCTAGGCATGATGAACACTGCAGACGTAGTATTTGGACATCACCACCGTTCATGACATTTCATTCGAGCAACTCACACCCTCCATCGATGATCATATTCGCCTTCGACAGTGGCACCACAATCGATGACTATTGTCAAGCAACTTTTGACCTGCTTCTCGGGCCGACTGACACTGCTCGTTCAAGGGTCTGATGAGCTTTAGCCGTGCCGTGCTAGTGCTGGGATGGGACAACCCAGAGAATAAAGTTGTCATGAAAACTCTTGAGCAATTCAAGGCTGGAATTGCCTCAAACCTCTGAATCTTGATATGGGACTGAATCTGTAGTATTGGACGTTCATGTGGTGTCTGTTCTTGGGATTGACTAAGTGCGTGTTGATATATATACACCCACTCAGTAGGATTAGTGAAATGGGTTGGCACAACATTTGTACGATACTATCAAAATACTCTACTTCCTGCGATCCATATTAGTTATCGCTGAAACGGATGTAGCACCGTGATATGTTTACATACACCCGTTTTAGCAACGACTAATATGGATCAAGGAAGTAGAGTATTTTATTTTCTCATCCCTACTCCTGAAATGTCCTATTTTTTTTCTCTCATGCCTACTCACCAAGAAAACAATACATGGACGAAAATCTGTATCTGAGCCCAGTCTCAGCTGATATTATTATCAGGACCGTCCAGTTGCTTAGGGATTCGCACTTGTCAGGTATTTGTTGCTCCGTATCCTGGCCGTATTTTCCACTCAATTTCGGTGCGTAGGGAAGCATTAAATGCTTGGTAGTAGGCTTTTGGTCCATCAAGGGACCCGAGGATTAACGTTGCTAGAGAGCTGACTAGAAATCGTCGGTGAATCCCTCTGCCGTTTATCCCTACTAGCCATGGACATGTTTGCGCGAAGCCGGATTCCTGATGTGATTCTTCTTGCAGATCAGCAGCTGGGATGGTTCCGTTCAGCAAATACAATGGCGGATCCGTATCAATCCTGTTCTCTGCAGTTTCTTTCCGCAGCGGAAACTTGGAACCACAACATCCATGGCGGACATGCGGATAAAGATTGCTCAACAACTCAGACAAGATTGATTCAGATCTGCGAGGCAAAGATGACCGGAACTCACCTGTCAACTGCATCCAACAAAAACTCCATGCCATTGCTTTCAATGGTCGCCGGCGATGAGTACAGTCGGATTGCACAACTCGTCCTCGCCGCGCACGAATCGGCAGAAACATAGAAGAACAGTATCCCGTAACTCACGAGGGCACGCAGCAACCAACGTTGGTTTTTCGACGGAACATAATCTGCTGACGATGGCGGAACTAATCTGTTCCAGGGACAGACGCTCAGGTAAATATCTGTTCTGGCTAATACTAACGCGCATTAAGTACCAAGGCTAGGCCCCCGCAGGACGCACACTTAGATTTGACCCCACCGTACGCCACTGTTCACGCCGTATTTCACCGCGTATACTGCGTTTTCTGCACACATGCCATCTCGTTTCAACCTGCCAATACCAGATCCCAACAACTGAACGAAGGACTCAGATATCATGATCAGATGAGACTGGGCACCGAATCGACGCATTCATACATGGATATAATCTCTGTAAATCACTTGAGGGCCGACTTTAATTAGCATTTGGAAATTGCACATCATGTAAGCACCAGATACCCTGATTCGTGTCAACAATAAGAATGTAGTCTCATTGTATTTTGCACCATCTCAGCATTTCGTAATAAATACTACTTATATGCTAATTATATATCTATGGTTTCAGTAAACAAAATCTTGTTTTCACCTTAATGCTGATGTAACATGTTCCTAGATTTCCTACGTCTTATGAAATGTATAGTAAGAAATGCAAGCTATGCGTTTGGGTAAACTATGTTGTTTACAAACTCCAAAGTACTGAAAGGAAGTAAAGCTAAACTATGATGGTTAACTGATTGTACTTTAGTACTGACAGGAAGTACGGGTAAACTATGCTGGTTCACTGATAGAATTTTTCTAAAGCATCGTTTTAGGGGTATTTTTCAGAAGCATTGGCTATATAAATGAGCAGCTTACATTGGTGATGGCCAGATGATAGATTGGTATCCCCACAGCTCTTCTACTCTAGAAGTCTAGGTACATTTAGCAATTCAGTAACTACTAAATTATTGCTAACATACTAACATAACACGGATCTTTGTTCAAGCTTGCCAATGGATAAGAAATATATGCTAAGTGTACTATGGTTTCAGTAAGCAAAATCATATTTTCACCTTAATGCTGATGTAACATGTTCCTACATTTCGTACGACTTAAAAGATGTACAGTAAGAAATGGAAGCTATGCGTTTGGGTAAACTATGTTGTCTACAAATTCCAAAGTACTGGAAAAATATGCTGGCTAACCGGTCGACCTTTTCAGAAGCATTTTTTAGGGGAAATTTTCAGAAGCATTGGCTATAGAAATGGGTAACAGCGGTTCAGTAACTACTTTATTTTGGAACGGAGGGAGTATAATAAGAAAACAGAATCAGAACAGAAGCAATCGATGTTACATTATCCAGTTCCCACGCATACAGAGACAGCACACTGAAAAAAATACACGACTATGGCAGTAATCAAATTCAGCACAGCTGCCAGCATTATTATAACTGTCGAAAAAACATCTGTTTCACTCACCACAAATCACACGGAAAGAAGGAACACACGGAAAGGAAGAGCAGCGGCCTGTCCTATCAGCAGTTTGGCGTACCATCTCAAGTTGTAAACCATGCATCTTTGCGCTGGCTGCACATATCTTGCGTGTCGGAGTCATGGGAAGAGTTCAAAAACTGCACAACATACATACATTGGAAGAGTTAGCAACATCGTACATGAATGGCAGTAATTACAGACAAACTGTAATTACAGAAAAAAAAAACAAGGCAACAACGGGGACTAGAGTCTTACTGCTTGACTCTCTGTTGATTCTTTTCTTCTGGATGTGCTTGATCTTTTCCCAGTTTGGATGTCCTTTTGTTTCACAAGACCGAGTGAGTTCCAGGTTGGAGCAATAAAGGGTAAACACCTCAAGAGACCGGGGAAGTGTTGGAAGCAACTTGATATTCCGGCAATAAATTATGTGCAGTCTCTTGAGCGATGTGAGGTGCTCCATATTGCCTGGTAAGGTGTCCCAGTCGCAGCCCCAAAGTCTGAGCACTTGAAGATGAGGGAAAGCCTCAAGTTCAGGACCAGGTCCCTGCTGTTGTTTACAGTCATCGAAATAAAGGTTTTTCAGGTCCTTTGGGCCACCGTTCTGCTTACCCACCATCCAACCTGGGTACCTCGAACCTCTATACCGATGGATGCGCAGTGTTTGAAGCCCCACGGGAGGGCACAGGCCCTCAAGTACATCTGCTTCAACCTCTAAGACTGCTGATCTGTAATCCCATGTCAATGTCAGTTCAGTGAGCCATTCCTTGGCAGATAGATTGGCTTCCAGAGCTTCGTCCTTGCTTTCAACATTTTCAAGGCCACAGATCTTCAGCTTGCCAGAAAGATTGTTTAGGTCCCTTAGCTGATTCAGTTCGTATCCTTGTTCATTCCTTACTGTGAAGCATGGTATTGTTTGAAGTGAGCTCGACCACAAGTTGATATGGTCAACAAAAGAAAATTCCGAAATTTACAGAAAAACTGTAATTACAGAAAAAACAAGGCAACAACGGGGACTAGAGTCTTACTTGACTTTCCGTCGATTCTTTTCTTTCGGATGTGCTCAATCTTTTCCCAGTTTGGATATTCTTGCCATTCACAAGACCAAGTCAGCCCGCGGTTGGACTTACCAAGGCCAAACACCTCAAGAGACCGGGGCAGTGTTGGAAGCAACTCGATATTTGGGCAAAGAACGATGTACAGTTTCTTGAGCGATGTGAGGTGCTCCATATTGCCTGGTAAGGTGTCCCAGTCGCAGCCATAAAGACGGAGCACCTGAAGATGAAGGAAAGCCTCAAGTTCAGGACCAGGTCCCTGCTGTTGTTTACAGTCATCGAAATAAAGGTTTTTCAGGTCCTTTGGGCCACCGTTCTGCTTACCCACCATCCAACCTGGGTACCTCGAACCTCTATAATTTCGGATGCGCAGTGTTTGAAGCCCGGCGGGAGGGCACAGTCCCTCGAGTACCTCTGCTTCAACCTCTGCTTTAACCTCTGAGACCTTCCATTCCAATGTCAGTTCAGTGAGCCATTCCTTGGCAGCTAGATTCGCTTCCAGAGCTTCGTCCTTGCTTTCAACATTTTCAAGGCCACAGATCTTCAGCTTGCCAGAAAGCTTGTTTAGGTCCCTTAGCTGCTTTAGTTCGTATCCTTGTTCATTCTTTACTGTGAAGCATGGAAATGTTCGGAGTGATCTCAGCCTACCCACGTTGGGAAAGTTATCGCACCCGCAGAATATGTACCGCAAGTTGATAAGGTCAACAAAAGTAAATTCGGAAATGTTTCCACTACCAAAATCTAGCAGCTGGATATGGTGAAGTTCAGCTAGTCTGCTCGGTAAAATAACCGTGCAGACCAAATTTATCTGGATAGCTAGATAGCGCAGGTGCTTTAACTGAAGAATGGATTCTGGGACCAAGAACTTATTATTGGGACTGCTGATTCGACCATATTCCGAGTTGAAAGCAATGGCTAGTACCCGCAACTTCCGCAGCCTAATGCATATACTCTCAATGACCTTTTCCTCAACTGGTACCCCTACAGCATAATAAATAATGAGAGTGCGTAAATTTTCCAATCCTAGGATCTTCTCAGTAATCAATTCTGCATCATAATTCTGAACGAAAAGATGACGGACATCTAGAGGGACATCTCCTTTCCAGCCTTCTCCTGTCATGCTCCTTTCATTCTCAATTCTGTAGTAATCATTTCCAGATACCTTGTCTAATAAATCATGCAGGAGATCATGCATTGTAAAGCAATCGTTTTTTTCTGGGTGCAGAAATGAGCATGACACTAACTCTTGAATGTAGCCCTCCGCTACCTCTTCCATCTCCTCTGTTGCACAACTAGTCTTCACAAATCCTTGTGCCATCCACAGGCGGACTAATTGTTCTTTTCTCAATTTGAATCTTCTGGGGAAAATATTGCAGAATTCAAAGCACCGCCTAATGTCCGGATTAAGCTGCTGATAGCTCCACCAAAGCGCATCATTCGTTTCATTAAATTTTTCATGGTTAGCAGTGTTTGTCCAAAAACTCATGTTTGTCCCAAGCCGTCCTGCCACTGTTGCTGCTGCGATAGGTGATCTGTGTAGCTTTTCAGCAATCATTCTCCCAACTGTTGCAAATTCTTCAGCAACGACTCTTTTACCAGCCAAGGCATAATGCATAAACATCTTCAAGTATTCATCCTCATCCAAATCAGGCATTTTAATAGGTTCATCGGCACACAGAGCTCCAGCTGCTTCTTTTGTTCGAGCCGTCACCAGGATTTTGCTTCCTTTCGACCCAACATTGAGTGGAGAGATCAGTTCCTCCAGTTGTTGGTCATTCTTGTTTCTCACCCAGAGATCGTCCAATATCAAGAAGAAACGTTTGCCATGCAACGCCTTCTTCAACTTCTCTGCAGGCTTCTCATGATCTGAAATATTGTTGTTCTGATCTCCAGTAATATCCTTCAGCATTTCATGAAATATAGCATCCACACTGAAAGTCTCAGACACATGAATGCACATAATGGTGTCAAAAAGTTTCTCTGTGCATTCCTCCTTTATGTAATCTCGAACATATCCTGCAAAAGTAGTCTTCCCAGACCCTGCAACACCATATACGCCGATCACAGAGTAACATAAACTAGTACTCGAGCTTGGTGCATCAGCATGTGGTGTTGCACGGAGCTTTGCCATGATATTCTCACGCAACTCCTCTCGACCAAATACCTCCCTCTTGCTAGCAGCTCCAAGACTTCTCCTGTTATTGTTGGCAACATCAGTTGGGGCACTGTTGCTTGCAACACCCAAGAGTGTCGACTTCCTGACTTCGTCAATGGTGTTTTCTACCTTCTGTATTCTTATCTTCAGTTTCCATCTTGAGAAAGCAGTAAGGAATATATCTAAGAAGCTCGTATTGTCCTGGAAGAAGCAAAATATCAGATGAGTATGTCCCTATTTATCTATTATAGAGAGAGATAAATAGGTATGTGAAATGAAGGTTCAGTGGAGTGGGTGATGAAATTGGGTGTACGTACCTGGTATTTTTTTATGCCAACCACTTCATATGACCAGTCTCTGTAAAAGCCGGCAGCCTCGAACACATGAACTGACCAGTTGTACAGTGATGTGCGGCAGTTCTTGAAGAAGTCGAACGAGCTCCACAAGCAAGAATTCAGCCGCGGCCCAAAGGAATCTGAGGGAGGAGTCACCGGATCGGGCTGGTTGTTGGAGGCCTCAACTCTGACCGGATATGGCTCTCCTGAGACCGCAGCACCAGTAGTCACCGGAACGTTCTCATCTCCAGAGGCCACAGCACCGATAGTCATCGGGACGGTCTCATGGTCGGAGGAGGCAGCACCGGTAGTCATCGAGTCCGGAATATCGATAGTCACTGGAACCGGAGGCTCGTCTGAGACCGCAGCGGCAGCACTGATATTCGCCGGAGGAGGAACAGGCTCCTCTGGTGGCCAGAGGCTGTTTCGTGCCCACTGCAGTATCCAATCTGATTTTGTCCGGACGATGCGTGCAATCCAGAGGCAGCTGCTCTTGCAGATGGCGATGCAGGTGGCGAGAGCGCCACAGAGGCGATGCCACAACCTGAGGACGACCTTGTGCTGAGCATCATCCAAGATGTCTTCCGCGTCCTCGAGATCGTGCCTCAGCATGGCGGCCATCTTGTCGAGCGCGTCCAAATCGGTGTTGGCTCTCTTTCCTCTCTCCATCATCCTCTCCTGATCAACGGCCTGCAACGTCTTCTTCAGCTCCGGGATGGTGGTGATCTCCAGCTTCTCGAGCTCCTTGGACGCGTCGAAGCCGAGGCGCGCAAGGATCTTGGGCAGGACCAAACTGATGACGGGCGAGACGAGCCAGCCAACCACGGCTACGACCACGGCAGCTTTCCAGGCCATGGATATGGAATGTTTTGTTTTTGCTGCGCAAGAAGAGTGGGAAGTATGAAATTTGGGAATTTAATTTTTACGGGAAGCGACTGAGTGATGGGAGCAGTTTGTGAGGTTACCTTGTTAAACGAGGAAGAAGCCGATGCCTGCCTATGTCGCCGTCTGTTCGTCTGCAGCTGATGGTCGCCTCGCCGGTGGAGGGCGGCCGGGGTTTACCGTTCAATCTTCAATGGAAACGGCGAGGCAGCTTCAGGATTTATTAGCCAGCCGGCCGGCATGTGTAACGAGACAAACGATTCTGATGATGATTCTAAAAAGTTGAGGTATGGATGTGTAACCTTGCAAATATAAAATGTGTGCCTTAATTATCTGTCGTGAAGTCTTGGATGCCCTTCCATCTCCATTGGTTGACACAGTTCCAAGTCTCCACCTATTCCTTACAAAAGTTTTAGCCAATTCATAACGCGAATGAAGACCAGAGCAGGCAGCCTGTGCCACACCATATTGATGGCCTGTACATATATAATACATGTTCGGTCAGGTTAGGTACATATGTGCCACATGCAGTCGGTCGTCTTACCTAGATTTTAATATTACGGGGTGACACAGCTGCCGTCTTACCTAGATTTATATATTACGGGGTGACAGCTGCCGTAACTTGCCTGTCATGGATCACAACATGTACTAACTTCTACCACAAGCGACGACAACAGCCACTACAAGCCATGCTTGCATTATTGGAGCGGGGTCGGCCGTTCAACGATGGTTTATCGGGACAATTTCTAGATAGTAGATGATGACTCGTCTTGCGTTATTTTTTATCCAACTGAAGCAAGTTGCTACTTTTTGTTGGGCAAGTTGTAGATTTTTTTTTAGTTCTTGCTAATGCTCATGTCCCTGAAAATCTTATTCGTTTTAATCAATATTTTGTGAAGCATCGATAATAACGATGGTGACGCGGCGAGCACCGGCAACACGACGGGTCCAAAGCTGGAAACAATGCCACACCGGCATCCTGGGTGGAGGGGAGTCGAAGGTTGGATGTGTCTGGAGTGCAGTGAGCTCGCCGATGATTG
Source organism: Bromus sterilis (assembly GCA_950022295.1). Taxonomy (NCBI): domain Eukaryota; kingdom Viridiplantae; phylum Streptophyta; class Magnoliopsida; order Poales; family Poaceae; genus Bromus; species Bromus sterilis. Next base: position 299,137,245 of record OX465601.1, read on the forward strand.
CATATGCCGGGAGGTCTCGGAAGGGAGTGACAATGCGAAAGCGACATTCCAAGTGGGGGATAGTCAGAGGTTTGAAGGGTTCTGTTGCCGGGAGGTTGCTAGTGATTGTATACCCTAAAGCGGCCTTGGGCGGGAGTGACCCAGAGTTAGTGAACACACGACACAGTGAATTTGAAATAATCATAGTATGCATGGAAAAATAACATTTTATGGCAAATTATAAATTAACTCTGGTTAATGGTTATGAACGGGGAGCATGAAAAATTATTTTTTGTATGGCAAACTATAAAATACTGATGCATGTTTTTTTTTCTCAAAACCTAGACAAAAGTAATACTATACACGGGATTCTCTGACCCAACTCATCTTCGTTGGTTGCCAAGAAAGAGATGGGAGAGGCCGGCGGGAAGGAATTTTGAAGGCCTCTATAAGAATTTATTTTGCTAGAGAAGGAGAAACCTCTGTATTATCAGTGTTGTCCAGACATTGGGTCGGTACAACCCGACTTCCACTCAATCTTACAGATCGAACAGGATAGTAATAAGAAGTACTTCCTCCGATCTATAATAAGTATCGCACATCTAATACAAAGTTTATACTAATTTAGTATAAAATGAACGACACTTATTATGGATCGGAGAAAATATAAAATATTGTAATTGATTTCATTCCTGTTACCATACCTAGCCACACCATCTCCGTCCGCGAAAAGTAGTACTCACATGGATCCATTAATTAACCACGTAAACAATATTCACATATATGGGAATGAAGTTACCGATTGCCGCACACTATTCATCTGCTTAACCTATCGGACGACGTTGTATGACAAGATATTCGTGCGGCGGGTTCGTACGCCTAGTTCATACGTGCATGAGTCAAGCAAGTCACTATCGTGCTACAGTACATCATGCATGATGCAGTGCTACAGTTTTCACTACATGAACCTGACATGCTACAGGATCTTGCTTTTGAATAGTAATTCATCGCTACAAGGTATGCATGCTACCGTGTTATATATTTTTTATTCTAGGAGAAACTTGGTATATCATTAAAAAAACACAACATATATACTTTTTAAATAAAAAGGAAAATAATAGCGAGTTTGCTACAAACGATGAACCATATAGACAAGCACTACGACTAATTCTGGTAATTGGGCGTATTTCTTTTTGGCAAGCTATACAAAATAAAATTGACAATTATGGACAATTAAAGTAACAACTAGAGTGTAATATTTTTTTGGCAAGCTATATGCAAAATTTACTATTCAACACAATTAAAACTGACAAGCTATATGAAATAAAAAATGATAACTCGGCACAATTAAACTAACAAATAGAGTGTTAATCTTTTTTGGCAAGCTACATGAACTAAAAATGACAACTCAGCACAATTAAAACTGACAACTAGAGTGTCAAAAAAATTGGCAAGCTACATGAAATAAAATTGACAAAACTGGCAAGCTACATGAAATAAAATGACAACTCAGAACAATTAAAACTGAAAACTAGAGTGTCAGAAAAATAGTAGACTACATGAAATAAAAATGACAATTAAACACAATTACAACTGACACCTAGAGTGTCAATTTTTTTATGGCAAATTGTATGAAGTAAGAATAATAACTGAACACAATTAAAACTGACAACCGAAACAAACCATTTTGATAACCGTGTATAAATAATATGACAAGTTACAAATATAGTTATAAAAACAACATTACTTGAATATAAATATAAAGTCCAATATAATTTATAGTTTTTTGTGAATACGTAAACACATGTAAAAGAAACCAAAAAGAGAGTTTTGATGCAGTTCTAATCATTGTGATAAAAAGTTAAAAGCAAGAAGATGCATGCAATGCGTTTTTTATTCGAAGGGTGAAAGCGACATCTAGGCTTCCTGACATGAAGTGCATGCATGCAGTGTTATTTTCGTGGGCATTGTTGCCGAGTGCATGTGTTGGGCGGGGTCCGTAGTGCTTTTGGAGTTGGTACGCGTAGGTCCACATAATCAAATTAGCTGGTGCAAACTAATTAGCGTAGCCGCCGCATGAGAAGCCCTACGTGCGGCGCCGCTACGTAGGGGCATCCATTAGGGGTGGGGTTGGTTAAGGGTGCACTTCACCGTGCTCTAGCCGGAGCGTATTATAATAATACACTTTCGTGCATTTTAGCAAATCTATAATTATATATATATTATATGTATAGAGTGTGTGTGTGTGTGAGAGAGAGAGAGAGGTGGACAAGGGGTGGCCCTCTTGGTTCGGCCAAAACCAAGGGTTGAAGGTTCCTTCCCAATTCGGTTCCCCATCTTACATAAATAGGGGGCGCCTTTGTTGGGACAATTTGTCTCATCTCGGGGCAGTCTCCTTAGGCTTAGCTAAGGGGGTTTACATCCTATAATATTTTTTAAGTTTTTGAAAATCTTAAATCTCGGGGCAGACCTTTCTGATCAACACTCATGTTACATTAACAACACCTTCAGGACCCTCTCAGAACCATCCGGAACACTTTCAGAGCTCATTGCTCATTTTATATTGATCTCCTAGTTCTCATACAACTTACTAATCGTTAAGCGTGTGGCCTTGTTGGTATGAAAATAAGTGGACATGACCCAGAACACTTTTCGATAAATAATTATCAACCAGATTTGGACATCCTTGTTAACTCCCATATATTTATGAAGATCTTTATCAACAGAACATTTCCCCCGTCTACTATTCCCTTTGCTTCATGATACATTACTGAACCCATGGCATGAAAATATAATGATTAAACTTTATTATTGCCTATAGGTCATAGTTCCAACATAGTCCTAGGGCACTATGTCTTAAGTTATATCTAATGACATTAATAGATGATTAGATATAATCTCAATGCTTTATATCTTGGCAGTGTATCTAAAACAGCCCTCACTTAATGTATTTTGAAAAAGAGAAATTGTGATTTCTTGAATTTGGTGTTAAGTCCATATCTAGATTAAGATATGATTGCTCTCTCTCTCTCTCTCTCTCTCTCTCTCTCTCTCCTCATGAAATAGGGTGCCAGTCCAGTTTTTTGATTCATTGGCATTGCTAAGATATATGTACCTTCGGGACTTCCCTAATAGTCGATCTAAATAATACCCATTAATACCTCACATATCTTGTTCTTTCACAAAGTTTTCTATAACCCATGTTGCAGCCCGTTATAAATTTATAGCCCGCTTTGCGCTACTTCCTCCTTCAAATCAGCATAAATATGTGGTGAAGACTCAAAATTTATCATATCGTAGCAATACTTGAAACTCCAAAAATACTTGTACCAAGGTTCTTTGCAGCAATACGTAAAGAGCAGAAAAGATAGTCATCACACAGTTCTTTACAACAACACGATAAGAAGAAGAAAAATTGAAGATACAACAGAAGCAATAGTAGAAATTTAAGGGATGAACTTTATTACTACTACTAGATTGAGTGATTCCTCTTGTGATCATCGTCTCATTGCAACGCTTTGCACTGCACACAATGAAGAGGAGCCCAATGTCGTTATTGCAACTAATTAATTGTATGCGAGCAATAAAAAGATGGAAGATGAACTGTAAGGAGGATGAGATGGACAAAAGAACTGACCATGCATACTTTATGATGCTTTGGACAACTTGATTTAGTGTGTTTCGATGGACACAACGTTGGGCTGACGCTGATGGTCCATTACAGCATCTTCCCATGCATGTTAAATGTCACCGTCGACTCCAGAATGGAGTCAAATTTTTATAAAAAGTACAACATCGATCATAGTTTTAGTTGCTACAAGCAAAAGTCAAACGAACTTCTTGGTCCAACAAATGAAAATGTACATAGACATCACTCATCAAGGTCATCTTTGTGGACGTTTTCATCTTCGATGCCATCTTTGTCAACGTTTTCATCCGTTGTAGTCTTGTTGTCGCGAACTCCATCGGAAGCACCATCATTGCTTATGTTGCCACCGAAGCCACCTCCCATGGTGCCACCCATCATGTTGCCATCGAAGCCACCTCCCATGCCACCCATCATGTTGCCACCGAAGCCACCTCCCATGCCACCTATCATGTTACCGCCGAAGCCACCTCCCATGCCACCGCAAGAAAGAACAATCAACTACAATTGGAACAACAAAAAATGCACAAGAATCAACATTGCGATTTTTATTACCTCTCGGACATTTCATCAAACACGTTGAATGCAGCCGTCGGCGTCGAAAGTTCTTTTTCCGTCGGCAGCTGCGGCGGCGGCGGATGAGAAGCAGCCCCGCTGCTAGAGGACGGCACGGTCGCCGGCAGCTGCAAATTCGCTGGTTTGGGATTTTTGACGGCCGGCCTTCCGTCACGGCCGTGGCGCCGCCGCGCCCAGTCGTCCGCTTGCCGCCGCCATCGCAAGCCTTGCTGGCCGCCTTCTTCTTCCCGGCCTCCGTCGCGACGGTGATCGGCTGTGGTGCCACAAATTGCCGAGCAGCCTGTGATGGGTGTAGATAACACCTCCTCGTTGGTTACCCAAAGTAGAAGGTTAAGATGTAGTAGCGGTAAATTTCCCTCGGTGAAGATACCAAAATTTGTCTCCAGTAGGATTCCTAGCTCTGCAAGAAGGTGGCAACGGCGCCAGAGATTTAGTTATTGGCGAGTTGACGTGGACCCGCACACAAAAACGCAAATAACTTTGCTCCCAACGAGTTCAGAGAGGTTGTCAATCTCTCCGGCCTTGCTGTTTACAAAGGATCAAAACACAGGGGGAAATAATAATTGGTGCAACTGAAGGGAAACAAAAGCAGTAAATGAGAACGGCGTAAACTATGATGGAAATATGGACCGGGGTGTCATGACTTTCACTAGTGATGTATGTCTCCCAAAAGACAGTAAACAACTATGCTGGGTGAACAAACTACAGCTAGGAAATTGACAGAATTATAAACGCACCGCAATGCTAGTTATGCTACTAGAAAGTAAAGAAGCTCAATCGTATGGGCATTACACCAAAAAAAGTAGACCGTTTATTCATCAGCATCTACTCACTAATCATCCACCTTGAGATATCTATCCAGAACATCACACTGGTATTAAGTTGCGAACCCCAACCAAATTGTAGGCTCAAAGCAACGGACAACTGCTTTAATACTCTATGTGTAATGTATGTAAACCTTGCAACCGCAGTTACAAGCACCACTGTTTTCTCCCTGGTGGCAACATCACATCACCTAGTCTCATGTTTCTTTCACTCAAACTAGACATCGGGGGGCATGAACCCACAATCAAGCATAACACTCCCTCTTGGAGTTGCAATCTACTACTTGGCGAAAGCAACAAATGCAACGGGAAACATGCAAGAATACTCAAGAACAAAAATATAAAGGTAAACCAAATATGTTCCTCAACACAAACTGAACATAATCTCATAATCCATCGGATCCCAGCAAACACAACATAGCAAAGCAGGAATTAATACAAAGGTGCCTTGATCATGATAGGTAGCTCACAAGGGCTAAACATTGAAGCACAAGATTGGAGAGAAGACATCATCTAGCTATTGATCATGGATCCATGGTCCAAGGGGGCCTACTCACGGCGCATCCCGGAGGCGGTCATGGTGATGGAGAAACCTCCGGAGGTCAATCCTCCCTCCGGCAGCGTGTCGGCACAGGTTCTTCTTGTTGGAATTATGCCCTAAAGGCAATAATAAAATGTATTATTATAATTCCAGGTTCATTATTAATGTTTATATGTCTGTGCTATAACTGCAATGGCCTATGCGGAGGTTTGCCAAGTGCATGTTAACTGCCTTCGGAGGAAAACTCATATGCAGGTGTGGAGTATAAACCCAAAGTGTTCTTAGTCTGCCTCTAGGACTAACCTGTGTATTATGGATGTCATATTTTCCTGACATAGGGCATTGAATATGCCGGTAATACATGGGAGCACGTTGTTGCCAGAACAAGGGTGCTGAACTGACCAAATTGTATGATTTGTTTTGAGATTTCATCATCAATGTATTATGAGTTAAATCATCAGATGAGTTGACATTTTCATGTATCCTTATAGACCATGAGAATGTTAAGTACATACATACCGGAAGGTGGGTTTTGAATCTATCCAAACACCACCCGTAACAGGCGTGGCTATAAAGGCTTTGCTCATTCACACTCGAAAGTATGTCTAGGGACTTGATGATTCAAGTTGGGATTTGCTCCTCCTATTCAGGAGAGATATTCTTTGGGCCCTCTCGGTATTACGTATCCACCAAACATCCGCCCGGATACTTTGTGAATAGATCACATGGGATACAGAATACATGAACGAGAAAAAGAAAAAAAACCGATATGAGGATAATTGGTATAATGATTAATGAGTTGATCATGCGGATACTTATATAATATCACCTCATGTTTTGTAAAGTATCGCGAAGAAAATGGATTGTCATGTCAACCAGAGGTTCACTCAAATTCATATTCATGTAGGTGTGGGAACCATTATGGGTGTCCATGGCTCCGTTGTTGGTTATTGATCCGAAGAAAGTCAGTTTCTGGTTCATGTCCGTATTCTACCGAACCTATGGGGTTACACACTTAAGGATGGTAGATTTATTGAGTACTAGAGTGATAGGAGCACGAGTATAACACACCGGAAAAGTTTTGGAGTGATTGAGATTTAATCGGAGAGAAAACCGGAATCATTTCGGGGCACCGATAAAGTACCGGGAAGAGTTTTGAGAAAAGCGGGTAAAACCGGAGGGCCGGAAAAGTTTCGGGATGGTCTAAATATGTTTAATATTTATTTATTGTGAATTCCCAAAAAAATTTGGAATTAATATAATAAATTTAATATCAATGGCCCCCCTCTCACTTGGAAGGCCCAAGTGGGGAGGGAGCACTTGGACCAAGGAGGCCCATGTGGGGGAGGCGCCTACGAGGAAGCTTCCTCCTAGGGGAGGAAGCTTCCTCCCCCTTGGCAAACCCTAGGGCGCACCCTTGAGGGCTGCCCCCTCCTCCAAGATGGTTCCCTCCCTCCCCCTCTATAAATAGATGAGGAGAGGCACCCCCCCCCCCAAGATGTAAATTCTTCAAGATAGTCTTGCCCCTGGGCTGCCTCTCTCTCTTCTCCATTAGATCTAATCTCCACCTTACGTCGAAGGGCTGCTCCTCCCTCCTCTCTACTCCGGCGGCGCCGAGCTCTAGACAGCGAAGCCCTGCCGGATCTACTACATCGTACGTGTGGATCAATCGTAGAGAGATCGTACATTCGATCTTTTGTTCGAGGGACTTGTGCATCTTCTTCCGCGGGTTAGATCTGTTCGTGGGACGTCACACGGAATGGATCTGTTCGAGGGGTTGCGCTACTTCAAGCTTCCCTAACTCTCCATCAACATCTTCCGCTGCGAGAGAACTACTGTTGAATGGTTGTTAAGGTAACAAGATTGCTATCCTTGTTTGCATCTATTTAGATCCAATCCTGGGACTTGGTTTCGTAGTGCCGAAATTTTTGTTTTCTACTCCGAATCCCAACAGTGCTATCAGAGACAGGTTCTAGTAATAGATGCAGGTTCGATCTAGAGTTCATAGTGATGAACGGGCATTGCACAAAATTTTCATTGTGCGCGGTTTTTTGATAATAGATCTAAACTGAATCTTCTAGTTGCTTCCTCTCTAATTGCACAAGTTGATCCCTCATGTATTGCTTGATTTTGTTACAAACATCTTGCCCCTCGGGGTCCTTCTATGCTGCTCCTGAGTATGCTGGTCGCGCGAAGATGCTTTGGGTCTTGCTTTTGGTGTGGAGAAATTGTGTAACAAAAGGGGCGTGTTAGATTGTTGATCTAGCACGGGGATCACGCGTATTGACAATTATTCAGTATGGGTCATGAGATTAAATTGTAGTCTCATGGTTAATACGCCCCGAGTGTTAATCTAGCAACTTGAAGATTGTGCTTTATGTGGTTACGTAGCTAGCAAAATGTTTTTGTCATGCAAACCCTAGTAGCCACGTAAAAGATGCAAAGAACGAGTAGAAGAACGTCTAACATGTTTTTGCAGGAACATGTGATGTGGTATAGTCTTCGTCATGATAAAAGTTGTATGAGATGATTATATTGTTGTAATATTATGTTTCATGACTTGAACATCATGGTACGGCATGATGGCTAGAGCCATATGATTGTCATTTATTCGGCCTGCGTGCCAAACTTCATGTAATTTTCTTTTAGTAGAATAGATGCTAGCAATAGTTGTAGTACCTACATGAAGATGACGATCATACGTCATGGTGCTTGACGACATGCCGTGAGTGGAGGTGATGCTCTCTGCCAAAAAAGATGAAGAAAGAAAAGCATGGTGCTTGGAGCTTCTTGAAGAAAAGGCTATACCATATCACATACATTAAATTTCCTGTGATGTTAATCCTTTTCATTGCCTGTTTGAATGCGCAAGTAGTCGTGTTTTAATAGGTAGATCTCTCTTAAAATATCAAGAAGTTCGTGCTCTCCCAACTGTGCAACCATCTGAAATAAACGCCACCCGAGGTGCGTCGTGTCACATGAGTACGAACGGGAAAGGTAACAAAGAGACGGGTGGATTGAGACTCCACTGCAATAGCGCTTGGTTGTCTTGACGTTCTGGCTTATCGGATCTGAGCTCGAAGCACAAGTGTCGAAAGACTAATACAAGAGTCATAAATTGGTTGTGATTGGTTTTGATAGACCTACCGGGTTGATCTCCTCCATGGCTGAGTGTTACACCGGTGGCAGGTGTATTGATCCGGATCTTGATTACCCTAAGATCAATTGTAGGGAGATATTGGTTTTAGTGGGAGCATTAGATTAAACTTGTTAAGATTAATGCAATTAATTTTGAACCATGTCTAAATCAATCTACTTATATCGTTGTAGAGAGATGGCCCGCAACAACAATGTTTGTAGCATAGGACCGATGCTTGAAAAAGAAAAGCTTGTTGCTAATAGAGGCAACTATGCGGACTGGTTCCGCAATTTGGGTTTGTCCTCAAAGTTGCTTAAAAGGACTACGTTCTCAAAGCAGCTCTTCGAGCAGCTCCCATAGAGGATGCGTAGCAGGACGATAAGAACGTCTATGCAAATAAAGTGGATGACCACACCACGGTACAATGCTTGATGCTTACGTGCATGGATACTGAGCTTCAGAAACTTTTTGAGAACTTCACCGTTTTTGACATGGTGACACAACTGAACGGTCTGTATCTGAAGCAAGCTAGAACTGAACGTTACGAGATAACGAAGCAGCTATGGGAATGCAAGATGGAAGAAGGTAGCTCAATAAGTGAGCATGTGATCAAACTTGTTGGTTACGCACAGAGGCTAAGTGCTCTGGGATTTGCGATCCCTATGACACTCGGCACTGACATTCTCCTTGTGTCACTCCCCCCGTCTTACAACGGCTTTATCATGAATTACAACATGAATGGGCTTGACATGACCACAAACGAATTGTTCGCTATGCTTAAGTCTGTGGAAGCATCTATGCAGAAGGATCCAAACCACATGTTGGCTGTGATGAACACTGCCAGTTACAAGAAGAAGGGCAAAGGCAGAAATGCCAAGAGTGGTGATAAGACCAAAACTCAAGGAAAGTCCAAGAATGGCCCGACTAAAGACACTGAGTGTTTCTACTGCAAGAACCAGGGGCACTGGAAGAGAAATTGCAATAAGTATATGGGAGATCTGAAGAGTGGTCTGATCACCAAAGGTATAAATAAGTTATACTCAGTTAATAGACAATTTCAATTAAGAAATTGGATCCAACATCAAGTTCAATTAAAAGTTCAGATGCAAGTCATAATAAAACTTTTAGGATAATTAAACAAAATTGTCCACAATATGGTAGGTCATCCCAAGGTACTTATAAAAGTGAAACCAATAATTGTGGAATATTAAATTGCCCCTTGAATTATCAAAACAAAGTGGAACCTAAAGTTGAACGAAAAATAGTGCAACCATTTTTATTAAATGGCTAAAAGTCAGTAGGTCATATTAACATAGCAGTGGTAATTTATTACATTGTTTTAATAATATAAACAAATCAAAACAGTAGCAAAATAGCCCCATTTAATCATTTAATAATTAAATAAAATGTAAATGAATTTATTTGCTGCCCAAACTTTTTGAAGCAGTGCAGTAACATGTAATATCTATATTGGGGCTAGTAGCATATTTAGCAAAAATTCATTGCTAGACAAAAAAAATTTGTAACACGAGAAAACAAATACCAGAAAGAATAAAATGGAAAAAGACTATCTGGCGCCCAGGGCAAAGCCAACCGGGCCCAGCCACCCCGGCCTCCTTCCCCCTCCACCTGCTCCCGTCCACTCGGGCCCCCCTCACCTGCTCCCCCCCCCCCCCCCCGTGGCGCCATGGCCATGGCAGCGACGTGCCAGGCCGCCCCCCCTCCCTAACCTGCTCCCTCGTGGAGATAAGGCCGAAGCCAACTGCCCCTGACCCCTCTGCTCACTCCTCTCCCCCCCCTCCCCAGTGCCCTCCCCTCCTCTCCCGTGCGGCACCCGGCACAGCCGTGGCCACGCCGTCGCCGTGGACATGGCTAACGGCCACCTCAGGTCGCCCGACCGTGTCCCCCAGCCCCGCCGTCCTCGACTTCACCTCCCCTCGCCTGCAATCGAGCCCCGGGCGCACTGGGTGCTCGACATCGTGATGCCCCTTCCGCCACGGCTGTCGGCCGTCATCATCCGATTCGTCGTCGGCAGCCTCCCCCAGCCCTCACCGAGCCCTCCAATGCGTTCACTGTGAGCTCCTCGTCCTTTGCCCCCTTTTCACGCTAGTTTTTGTGCACGGGAGCGTCGTCGCCCACCTGGCCGAGCTCCGGACGCCGCTAGGGCTCGTTGTAGCCGCCGCCTTGGTCGTTCCCGTCGTCCACCTCGTGCACCAATCGACGCACCGCACCGCACTCGTCCGATTCCTCCCACCCGCGCATCAAACGGCCGCCAGAGGCGAGCTACGCCTCGCCGTCATGCTCCCTGTGCTCGTCGCCGGCGAGCCTGGGATAAACCCAGTGGGGTTGTCCCACTGCCAAGTGGGCCAGGCCCTGTTTTGTTTAGGGGCTAACCCCGATTAAGCTAAAACAACCCCCCCTAATAGTCAGTGACATAAACAAGTGGGTCATCATACCCCTTCAATTAAGAGATTAGAAATAACCTAACCCCCCCCCCCCCTCTGTGACTGACTGGTGGGACCTCACTGTTAGTTAGTTTTAAAATGAATTAATTACTGCAGTGTATGACATGTGGGCCCTAGCAAATTGTTTAATTAGAAATAACTGCTAATTAACACATGTGTCACTTACAGCTAGGCCCCACCTACAGTTGGAATTAAATAAATGATTTATTACATGTGTGGCTGACCACTTGGACCCACTGCTCAGGTTGACTGGTCAAACACCCCATGTGGATGACAGATGAGTCCCCTCTGTCAGTTTGACTGGTCAAACTACTGTTGTGGATAATGTTCTAATTAAATAATAAAACAATTCCAGAAATCCTTTTAAATTGATTTAAACTTTGAAATTCAATATCTTTTAAACCGTAAGTCAGATGAAAATAATTTATACATCAAAGTTGATCAGAAAAATACAATGACTATGAATACGCTACCCGTATGTCCATCACCCCCTCTAACATACTGAACACATGACATCCCCCCTCCGGAATACCTACCCGATAATTCCCGGTGCCGGTAAAACTTTGCGGATGAAAATGTTCTGAATATGAAAGTTGTTCAGAATGGATCAACGAACACGGATACACTATCCAGATGTTTGTCAGATGTCTCCAACACTGCAGACATGGAACCTTCCCATCCGGTTGCACTGTCCGATAATCACCCGGAGCTGGCAGTTCATCCCCGGATTAATTCCCGCTACGAGCAAAGAACTTTGTACTGTGTTATAACATCGTTAACATTGCATCTGTTTGCTTTTGCTTGCTTTATATTTACTGTTTCTTCCCCCTTTTCTCCGGAAGACCCCGCTGCTGTCGCCGACGATACCATTGCTGAGTACGACTACTACGTCGACGACCGTACCCCTACTGTCGAGCTTCCAGGCAAGCAGAGCCATTTCCTTCCCTAGATATTGCCTATATTTTCCGTATATTTCTTGCACTAGGCATTGCTGCTGCTATTACGTTACTTCCTATTCTGATGCATAGCCTGTTTTTGTCGCCCTTATTATTGTACCCTACCCCGTCCTATGCTGCTCTAGTCTCGTATATTACATCAGTTGGCTCTACGCCCTTGTCAGTCTGCTATGCTTAGTTATCGGGCCGCGATCACTCTGGGGAGTGAACGCGGGAACTTTATATTATTGCAACTACATCGGACGCTAGACAAGGTAAGGAGTCGGGTGACCCCTCGGTGCCCGCGATAGGTATTGCGACGGGACGACAGGGTAGGCACTTATCGGTGTACGGTGGGCCTGGACTCTGTTCTTTGTCCGCGATATCCCCCATGCACCACGAAAGTCGAGTGACTCCCAGGTTGCTCGCGAGATAAGGTAAGAAGATGGGCCACCCCTAAGGGTACCTGCGAGTTGTGACGGGACGACAGGGCAGGTGCCGCGGGAGAGAGACGTGGGCCTGGCTGCTGTTCGTTGTCCGTTGTGTTACCCAGTCAGGGCGACGGTAATGGTCGTCTCCGCGAGTTATTAGTAAAATGCTAATGGATCGGTGTCAGTGCTCTGAGTGGCTATATGCCTATTCCGCACTAACCTCCGCGCGGGATAAGGAGTATGGGCTCCCCGGCATCGTACGTTATCGTTCGAAAGCTCTTCATACGTCAACATCACTTGCGGGCTGATTGCCGGGATTGGACGAGCCTCCTGTGCTCTTGTTGAGACAGGTGAGTCTGCTTCTCCGGCCACCCACGCACCGTGCAGGAGTACAAAGGGCGAAGGCCCAAGACCCCTACGTACTTAGGATTTAGACCGGCGGGTTGGCCTCTCTGTTGAGCCTAGGATGGTCTACGGCGTGTCGGATTTCCTTGGCCGGACATGCCTGAATAAGGTGTACGAGACCCGGGGGTCCGAGCGTATAGGGTAACTTGGTGCACCCCTGCAGGGAGTAAATCTATTCGAATAGCCGTGTCCACGGTAACAGGACGCTCGGTGTTGTACCCGTGTCTACAACTTGAACCATTATTACTACATTATGAATTGTTGATATGGTTCCCGGGATTGCCTTCTCGCAGGGTTGTCGAGAAGGGATCTCAGGACTTGATGTTATTACTGCTACATATATTTATCACTATTATTACAACCCCATAAATTGTTGTCTATTCTTATCTTCTGCTGCAAGATCGCTTGAAGATGCTAGTCTTCGATAGGCCTAGCTTCTCATCCTTATTCTGGCTTTCTGCAGTTCAGTCCACTATACAGCCTCCCCTTTCCATTTGATACAATTGCATAAATGCTTAGATGCGGACGTAAGTCTCGCGGGTATGCTAGATACTCACCCCCCCCTCTTTCTTTCTATCTTTGTTTTATATACACGGTTGCTGCAATCAGACGTTGGAGCCCAGGAGCAGGAGTACCCCGTAGGAGCCTACTACGACGTGGAGATCCCCGATGACCAGGAGTAGTTTGGAGGTTCCCAGGAAGGAGGCCTCGCCTTTTCGATCTGTATCGTTTGTGCTAGCCTTCTTAAGGCAGATCTTGTTATTTGTGTCTGTACTCAGATACTATTGCTCCCGCTAACTTTGTGCTCTCAAGCTGTTGTATTCGAGCCCTCGTGGCCCCTGGCTTGTAATATAAAGCTTGAATTATTTTATTTATAGAGTTGTGCTGTGATATTCTTACAGTGACACCCTGATTTCGATCGTGTACAGTGCGTGTATGATTAGGAACACCATCATAATGATTGGCATAGTTCTGAATGCTTGATCTATACAAACCATATTTTGATATGAGCATCATGATCAAAGCAAAGTCAGCTAAGAGCTCACTGCAGTCCAAACATGTTGATCGATAGTGCCCTATCTTTAAATACTTCATAAAGCATGAAGGGATACATTAAGATACGCAGGATTGAGACGAGTCTAAAAGCGTTAAGCTCAGTGACGAAGTCTATACCTGTAACACCCCAAGCCGACGATGCGCTTAGATTATTACCACATATACAACTTTGGGGAAAACAATGCCCTCATGGGAAAATTCGATAGAGTTTCCTCTATTTCTAAGGACATCCAGGACACACATGTCAAATAATTATATATATATATATATATATATATATATATATATATCACAAGGAACATAGCATAACTGTCAAGCATAATGCTACAATACCATAGCCAGGAACAACTTCGACCACTCTAGGAAATAGCGCATGACTTAGTGAAAGTAAGATAAGCCATACATAACCGAAAAGTTAACTTTCAAATTCCATGACAGACCACCAGGGTAGTAAGGAATAAACTAAAGTAGGTTCTCCACACACGGGGCTAAAGGAAATTATATGAGGTATCCGTGTAGTGAAAATGGTGATGCTGCTACTCCCAAGATTCCCATGCATGTCGTCCTCTATGTATAAAAGCGAGGTGAGATTATTAAGTATAGGACAATCCCACGTTCTAGCGTGGTCACAACCTAGCTCGTGAAGTAGGCCGGGCCATGTGTTACTGCTGTGCGAAGCGTCCATTTAGAAGTACATATACAGATATCTATCCTTCCTTCCCATAAATAATGCGTGGTGTGGTTGTCTGCTTGTGCTGCACGGTACGCAAGGGTCCGGGTTCGAAACCCAGCCTGCTACTTGATTTATTTATTTCCATGTTTGCGTGAGTGGACTTGACAAAACGTTTTTTTTTCTGCTGGAAATAGATGGAGTGCTAGTTGATTCAATAGGAAAATTGCCCGTCCGTTACAACGGAAAAAGAATTATCGATTATGTGCAAACACAACGTTTTATAGCTAATGCGCTATGACAAAAAAAGATAGTTGTCCTGTCCACAAAAACGATCAACAATGCAACATTCAGATGATGCACCCGGCGGTAGGGAGGCGCTTGCCAAAGTCTATAAAAATGCATATCAGTTACAACAGAGAAGAAAGTTATCAATTATCTGCGACCACAACATCCTTAGCGAGTTCGCTACAATGGTACCACCCGGTGATAGGAAGGGACTTGCCAAAGTCTACAAAAAATGCATATAAATAATACATTAATCACACTTGGAAGAGAAAATTATTAATTATGTGCAAACACAATGCCTTGTAGCAAATTCTCTACGAAGAACAAATACAACATTCAGATAGTGTCATCCGGTGAGAAACTTGCCATATCAATCAGGTATTAAAAATAAGTTAGGTCGGGGATTTATATGTATTAGGCTAGGGGTTTTTTAATCACATCCAACGTGCATCTTCCTCCTTTAGTTCGTTTATTTCTCTCATATCGTTTGAATTTCAACCCATACGCATCACCATCAATTTATTTGGGTCTTTTTTCTTTGCAATCAGACCTCATAAATTATCTCATCCTTTTACAATGAATTATTCCTTTGAGCCCACACAATCCTTCAATTATTTATCCCACTTATATTATATCCACAAAGCTTCGTTTAAGCCCCCAATTCATCATAGGCTAATCCCACCAAAAAATTGTAAGCAAGGTTTTTCAGTTTGCCATATCACAGATCAAACATCAAAATTGATTGGTTCATGGAAAAGAGAAGCACAAATTTTAGTCAACATATGTTCCACTTTTATTTTCTTATCCGTGTTGTGAAAGAGTCAAAGAGAACACAAGAAAAAAATATAAAATTTCATTTCTCCTATAGTATTATCCAGCAGGGAAGAAAACCAAGTTACCGAATGCTAGTTTAAGGATAAAATCATCACGTGGAATTTTGTAGGGTCGAGAACCCCACAAGATAGAATCAACCATCAACCTCACGTATTCTTGTTATGATTGACTGGAACTAATTTTGTGACCAGATATTTTTTGTTTCTTTATATTTTATTTCCCTCGTGTATTCTTATCTATCTCGGAAACATCATGTTATGATTGACTGGAACTAATTTCATGAAGCAAGCTAGCATAACTAACAATTTATTT
Source organism: Bromus sterilis (assembly GCA_950022295.1). Taxonomy (NCBI): domain Eukaryota; kingdom Viridiplantae; phylum Streptophyta; class Magnoliopsida; order Poales; family Poaceae; genus Bromus; species Bromus sterilis. The sequence goes on from OX465601.1 coordinate 299,153,346, forward strand.
GGAAGCAACGCTTCTAATCTATGCATCTCTATCTCTGAAATGAACTACACTCATATTTTTCTTCATCAACAATTCCGTGACTCCATACACAAGCATACTTGTAGGCCAGTAATACATTGGTACTTGAGGATGTGTCCTTGATGGTGCAGTGCTCAAATGAACACACTACAATATTACAAATGATACAAATTAATATTACCAAAAGTGATTTAGGCTGAAGGATCATACTCCCTCCGTCCGGGATTATTGGTCCGAAAACATAAACAACAAAACCAAAAAAAGCACTCGGTTTCAGAGTTTAGAGATAATTAGCAATATTAATGAACCCTACTCAGCCGCATTCACCTAGGAAATGTGCGCATGCAGCGGCCAAGGCGTGCAGCGACGCATGCAGCATGCATGGTTCTGCATGGTTGCCCAATGAAAAGAGATGCATGCCTAATTAAATTGCCGCACTAATCGCTAGTGAAAACAACGAGGCAAGTATGAGTGCAACGAGCCTTATAAATCAGGACGACCTTAGGTTGCTTAGAGGCCTAATAAACCCGCGCGAAGGGAGTATGTGACAGGCTTGGACTGGAACAGAAAATTAGCATCCATTGGGAAATAAAGTTCACATTTACAAACACTACTCATAGACACTCCTACCTGAAACATTATAAAACGTGTCATCTATAAAAGCAAATTACACATGCATTAAATATAATATAATATAATATGAACATCGTGTAGCCTATCCAAGTGGTAACTAAAAATGAGACATCCTGCGTGCACATGGTAGAAAGCAATCAGCGATCTGAAAGAATATCAAAGGAAGTCGTTTCTAAGAACCTCAACAGACATCGACATTCCCTCAATCCTCATCCATCCACCGACATTCCTATACCTCACCCATCGCATAACATAATGAATATCCCGTTGAGATAGACATCCTAACTTGCATTAGAAATAGCCAATATTAAAGATACAATTTTCCTTTATTTGCAATTTCAATCATGTAAAAAATTTAACAAAAGAAATGCAGACATACATGACATGTTTTTTCTGAAAGTCGACATACATGATATGTTGAAATTCCCTTTTTATAAAGATCATTACAGGCAAGGCAAAACTTAGTACATGTGTGAGGTCAGTCTGGTTTGCCAGCAAGAAAATGGTAGCCAACAAGTAATAACCCTTGACCACAGTGAAAAGAAATGAATAAACACTAATTGTACATATTTTAACAAAAGAAACGCAGACATACATGAAATGTTTTTTTTGAAAGTCGACATAAATGATATGTTTTATAAAGATCATTACAGGCAAGGAAAAACTTAGTAGATGCGTTAGGTCAGTCTGGTTTGCCAGCAAGAAAATGGTAGCCAACAAGTAAAAACCCTTGACCACAGTGAAAAGAAATAAATAAACACTAATTGTACATATGTGGCATTACTAACAAGCTATAGAATATTTCATAAAAATCCACTCAGCAGTATCAAGTGAACCATACAGAAAAAGAGTTACTCTTAATTTCGGAAAATAAAGGAGGCATGCTAAATAATACCAGTCCGTATAACATACTCGTCATGAACAAATAGTGCAAAGTAATAAAGTACCTTTTGAAAATGGCCAAATTTCATGAAACTCGAAAGCATTGTCTCGCAATAAAAAGATCACCAACAGTCATAATGTATGGGCAACTCCCTGAACCTGTATGTGAACCACCATAAAATTGGTAAGACAAATGTTTCAGATGGCAGACCAATGCGGTTACTTAGTTGAGAAGGATCTAGCCGGTCAACATACTTAATCGATTAGAAGATTAAATAGGAGAATGGGCTGCTTGTATTAAACATAGCAAATGAACAAAATATGAATGAATCTTACTACACCAAAGAACCTTGGTCACAGGTCGAATCGAGCACCGTCGCTGATGCCCTTTGCGTTATAGGGATCAGAAGTTGGAAGGCAACTGATCCAAATGAATAGTTGGCTATGTGTCAAGCTCTCTGGCTTCCTCGGGAACCTGCATAAGTGATTCAATTTATATTTTGTGTGGGGCATGTAGAAAATAGAAAAGGCCAACATATAACAACATTCTCTACCTTGGCATGTTGAAGCCTTACACGTTTACCTGCTTCATAAATCAAATCAATTGCTTTATCTGGGAGGAAACGATCACTGCAAACAAAACAGTACGCCCGGCATTAAAAGGATACAGGATACCAGACAAGCTATATATGAGATTCAGAATAAAAACGTAGTAGTATAATTTTTCTCTGTGGCGCTTTTCAAGTCTGAGAATATCATACATTACAATACAGAGCATATATGCTCCTCATCTGGTTTTCTAAGTATCGATGCTTTGAACTCTGATAGTAATGTTAAGCTATTAACTTCAACAAAAAATTGACCTTTCATCTGCTAGCCATCATAATGATCCATTGAAAAGTAAAATAAGGAAATTAACAAGCATACAAAGGTTGGGGAAGAAGTAGAAAGAGAGGGGGGATCTCACCTTGGCGGGCCACATGGTCTCCTCTCCCCCTGTGGCTTTCCCTCTTCGCCGGCCTCCTCTTTCTCCTTGAGGGCACCTGATCGTCCCCCTGATGCTTTCCCTGCTGGCCGGCCTCCTCCTTCCGCTGAGGATTGGTGGCGAGTGGTGGCCGGATCTGGAGAAAAGAGGCAGCGGGAAGGCAGGGTAAGCAGAGGAGAGCACGGCGGGCCCTCCTCGTCTCCTCTCTTCTTCCTCTAGACCCTCCTTTTGCCCATGCCGCCAACTCCCTCCTCTGCAGCAGCCCCTCATGTTCCCCATGTCGGCACCTGCCTCTCCTTTCTCAGATCGAGGGCCGCCGGCGCAGCTCCATCCTCTTTCAGATCAAGCCGCACCGCTGCGAGGGAGTGGCGCACATGGGAGAATAGGAGAGGGGCCGAGAGCGAGGGATAGGAGGCGGCGGCGGCGACTCACTGCTAGAGAGGACGGCGACGAGCGAGAGAGAGGATGGGGAAGAGGAATACGTGAGGTGCGGCGGCGAAAAAAGATGGTGAACGCTGGCTGACCGAAATAGCACGCGCAGCGCAGCCCACCCACGTTCGATGCATCAAGTGGGGCTGTAAATCGTTTTCTCACCCGGGGTGTCACCGAACGTTGGAAAAATGCAGCCAAGGCCCACTGGTCATTAAGCTAAACCAAATTATTTAGGTGCTAATAAACGTGGGGTTAATCAAGTGCCAACACGGTAAAAAACACTGGTCATGGTGAATCGAACGACCCACAAGCAATGCGCGATGGCAAGCCCGCTGCATGCCCGGGTAGACCATGACCCTTTACTAGTTGGATTCTCATCTATGAACTCGCTGCCCCAAATTCCTAGTTCATACCTAGTCAGCACCATAGAGAAAAAGAGCTGGGATATACCGTTGGCAACAGCAATTCCCCACGGCAACGGAGAAACAAGGCGCCGGGGACAGGAGAAACTTCACCGCGGTGGCAATCACCACCACCAGCAGCAGCAGCAGCGACCTGGACGGCGCCTCCGTTGGATAAGAATTAAGAAGGGATAAGGCGAGAGGATAGCTTTATGGGAAACTAGAAGACAAATAGGACTATGTAGGCCCATGTAGAATTTCCTTTCCTCTCGTTTTCGAAAGGGTAAGTAACATGGTGCTTGCCCGTGCGTTGCAACGGGAGATTTAAAAAAATCTAAATCTTATTTTAAACGCTAAATTAGGAGTGGTTCGGCGATTAAAATACGAAAATCAAAATCCCTATTGTTTGCATTGTGAAATAATGAAACCCAATCTAAATTGAATACGTATCGAAATGGTTGGTTGGATATTAGAACACATCGAGCAGGTTCATTAGCGTAGTAGCTCGCACTCACTCCAATATCTTTTTTATATTTTATTTTATGTTTTGTTTTCTTTTCTTTTTTTCATAAAAAATAAACGGTTTGTACGTTAACATTATAAAAAAGTTCGTAGTAAAAGAAAATTAAAACTATTCGCACTCAAATTTTGTAAAATTGTAAAAAATGATCGCACTTAAAAATATTAGCTCTCCTCGGAACATTTTCTTTTCTTTTTAATTTTTCTTTTGCATCACTTTTATAATATATTTACCCTAAAAAATAATACTTGAAAAAATAATCTTATATAAAAATTTAAAGAAAATCATGAACGTACTTATTCATATATAAAAATTCAATAGTTTAAAGAAAATTAAAATGTTGGCACACTTAAGTGTGGTAAAATTTCCAGAGATAAATTTTTTATAGTCTGCATTTTTATTGAATAATATTTTCTTCTACGTGCAAACTATTTTTCAATGTATGAACTATATTTTTTATTTTCAATTTTAAATTTTTTTTATTTTGTTTTGTATAATTTCCTTTTTATTTCGTTCAATTTTTCGAATTAAAAATAAACCTTTTATATGTTAAAATTTTTAAAAAGTTCATAGTAAAAAAACTATTCACACTTAAATTTTGTAAAATTTATAAAAATGCTTGCACTTAAAAATATTTGCTCTCCTTGGAACATTTTCATTTATTTTTATTTATAATTGTATTTTCTTTTATAAGATATTTGCAATAATAATAATATTTAAAAAGCTGGTCATATATAATTAATTATTTATTTATTTTCCATCATTTTTATTAGATGTTTGCACTAAAAAAATATTATTTTTTAAACAGAGTGATATTTAAAAAAATGTAAAACAATTATGAACGTATTTATTAAATAATTCAAACTTTAAAAACATGTTAAAATTTTGGCGCATCTAAATGTGTTAAATTTTTCACACGTAAACTTTTTATAGTGTGAAGTTTTATTATATAATAATTTTTGGGAATGACGCTGGCCCAGTAAATGGTGAAAAGGCCAACGCCCAAATATGACAGCATAGAGTTCTTTATTATCTGTCTCCTTGAGGCGCCAACCACAGATGGGCCGTATGTCCTTCAAAGTGCTCTGCACGGCCCAAGTGGTGCAGCGAAACGTTTTTTTACTTATTATTGGACTGCGGGTTAATTTTTAGAAAATACAGGGACCTTTCTATAAAATAGGCGTGACGGACGAAAAAAAGGGGAGAAACGTACCTCCCTTTATTATTAGGTAAGATTAGAAAAATCACCTAGAGCAATTGGTTGTTGCATATTTGATATACCATGAACTCTTGGTTTCAAATACTAGCACACACATTTTCTCTTTCTATATTTTGTTTTTTTATTCTATACCTCTCCCATTAATTTCCCATATTCTTGCTCTCTCTGTTTCTTTCTCTCCCCTTTTTTTTTCCTATTCTGACATCATATTCAATAAGTATCTATTCTACCTTACTCGTCCATTTAAACATGATATAAGCACAATCAGCTAGCAAAAGAAAACTAGGTATTACATTCTTACCCCCTTAAGCAGAATTCGACCTTGAATTCTTTACCGCGGTAGTACTAAAAAGCATAACTGTCACATGGTAAATAGAAAAGAAAAACACACATCACATACCAGTCTTGAACAATTCCGGATACTTATCACGTATGCGCGACTCAAGCTCCCAAGTCACCTCACGCTCGGTTTGTTGCCACCAGAGAACCTTCACATACTTGAGCGTTTTATTCCTCGATACCCTCTCAGACTCTTCTAGTATCCTCACAGGGCGAACCTCAAAGGTCAGATCTTGCTGGATCGTAATTGGCTCCATAGTCAATTGTCGTTCTGGATCTCGGGAGTACTTACGCAACATAGATACATGGAATACGTTATGCACACCTTTCATTGACCCGGGCAAGTCAAGACGGTAGGTTAGTTTTCCCACTCGTGCCACTGTTAAGAAAGGTCCAATGTACCGTGGACTAAGCTTTCCTTTGATATTGAATCTAATAACACCCTTAGTTGGTGAGACTCTCAAAAGTACCTTCTCTCCTTGAAACTCCATATGTCGCCTCTTGCGATCGGCATAGCTCTTTTGCCTGCTTTGGGCTGCTAGCATATGGTTTCTAATTTCAGCTATCCTCTCCGTAGTTTCTTGAACCCAATCTGGTCCCAACACCGCCTTTTCTCCCACGGCACTCCAACATCACTAGTGCAGAACAGGGATTTAGTACCGGTTCTGGAACTGGTACTAAAGACTCGGCACTAAAGGTCCAAAACCTGTAGTACCGGTTCGCCTCGAACCGGTACTACAGGTTTTGGATCTCTGCCACGTGGTCACAATCCAGCGGCGAGGGCTTGGGGGCTTTAGTACCGGTTTGTACTACAAACCGGCACTAAAGGTTTAGGGGGTTTAAGGATTTATTGATTCTTTGCTTAGGGGTTTAATGGTTTATTGATTCTTGGGTTTAGGATTTACTGTTTATTTATTAAATTCAAAAATACTTTACGCTATTACATATTGTACAATGCATATACATGTAGAATATCTCGTAGAACCAATTATACATATATCATAGTAGAATTTCTCGTAACCATATATATAAAACATACAGTGCACATATATATGTATACAATTTGGTATATACACAATTTCACCTACAATTTGCAGATCATATTCTACTACCCGCGGCCGGGTTGGGGGTAATGGAATTCTCCATTGGTAGGTATGACATGCTGAAGCAAAAATCCCGCTAGTTCCTCTTGAAGTGCTCGTATGCGGTCCTCTATTCGGAGTTCCATCCGCTTCTCCGAAATCTTTTTGAAAGAAGGAGATCAATATATGAATATATCAATTGTGTGTGTATATATATATATATATATATTACATCATATGGTAAGAACAGAGTGAAAATAGTATTTACGTACCATATTTGTTATGCTAGTATTTCTTTCGGTCATATAGCGAATGTTCTCCATTACGATGTATGCACATGGTTGAGTCCCCGGTTCCTGCGTCATACACTTCACAAGAATAGAATTCAATCAGATAATAATCAAGCATGATAATGGTATTGAAACTAGAATTAAAGCGAATGTTCTCGCACATATTTATGGCAGTGCCACTTCAGCTTTTCCTTCCAAGCACCGGGCTCTTCTTTTATGAACTTTGCCCAAACTCTGCCGTCAAAGAAAATGAATAAAGGAATTATTAATTACTTGATATAACAGGAAGTGAACTAAAGTAGCCTACATGGTACGATAATGATTAAAATTACCTGTCGATTATATTCTTCAGGCCTATGTGCTCGGTATAATCTTTACGTAGTGAGTCCATTACTATAACTTTCCTTCTTCAATTTAATGTCTAGCAGGATGAAGTGAAAGCTGCGCACACGTATGTATAAGCGGGTATGCATAACTCATCACTTATAACATCGAGTAAGCAAAACTTGACATGTACAAGACAGTGACACTCACTTAAAGTTGTACGGAAGTAGTATATTTGCGTTGGCATGTAGTTCCTTCAAAAACTTTAGCAAGGTCTTCTCCGCCTCTTTTGTGTAGTATTTATTATCTACTATTCCTTCATGTATGGTATTTGGGTCAATGAACCCAATACCATAGGCTCCATCTCTTTTCATTTCGTACATCTTCATCCTGCGTAATACCACACAAAAGAATATATAGTGAGGATAATTACAGTCAATGACGAACGAGCTGAGCTAGAGACTTAAAATACTGAAAGAAATCACTTACAGACAATAGCAACTAATGAGAGATTTGTCGAGTGCTTTTTGATGGAATAACTGAAAGTATTCTTCATTTGCAATCCACACTTCAGTTCCATTGTGGTAATATTCTGGCTTGACTTTCACCATGAGGCTCTATCGCTCGAACGGTATAATTTCTCTCTTGTACCACTGATGCAAATTGCGCATTTGCGTTGGTAGAAGCTTCTCCTCTTCTATATTGACCAGAGGCTCCCCTTTGACATATGTCCTTGGTGGTATAATATCTCCATTGGCGATCACCTCCAAGCCTACATATTGTTCAACGGTGATACCCGCCGCTCTAGCAGCCTCTCTTGCTTGGTCGGTTATTATCACCTCTTGTTGCTCGGTACTCACCTTTAGCGGGGCTATTGATTGCATTGTCTGTTCTCCGAGCTGGGGAACAGTTTTCCCGCATTTTTTACTGCCTGAGGAGCTTGACCCCTTTTGTTGATATGACTTGCTAATAGAGCGTTCATAGTCCGATAGCCTTATCCTCACAGGGGGTTTAAAAGTATCCAAAAAGTGTTGTACTATTTTCTCAGGTATTTTCTCCTTCGGCGGCGGGGGCGGTTTCGGCGCAAAGTGGTCATGCACTTCTTTATCAACTGTCGCTTTGAGTTCAGCGTCAGTCATCTCGTAAGGTAACTTTTCGACAGGAGGCTCATGTTTCTTATTCTTTGGTCTCTTCTTCTTTGGACTGTGCTCACGCGGTGGAGATCGACATCGTCGTTGCGTTCTGGGCTTGGGCTCGGGGGCGGGTGGTGGACTAGACTGATCACTCCTCGGAGTCGCGATGTGCTCCGTCTCGGGGAGGGATGGTGGACTCAACTGACATCGCGGAGTCGCGGTGTGCTTCATCTCGGGTGGTGGTGGTGGTGAACTCGACGGACGACACGCTAGACTTGGCACCTTACTGCCTGCAAATATGATGCATGGTTTTCTCCATACAAAGTAACCAGCACGTTTGGCTTCTGCGAGGGTCTTCTCTCCTTCACCTCCAGGAAAATCAAGGTTTAGTGGCCCATATCCCGACAGAACTTCATCCACCCCGACGCGAGCATAACCAGTTGGAATCGGATTGCCGTGGTAGGTTGCTCCAGGTGGATTTGTTAAAGCATAGCCGTCCGCCACCTTAATGGATATACTGTTCAATTTGGCGTGTAGCTCGCAAGGTGTCGCCTCTTGGATATCATCCACGGGGTAGTGACCATCATCGACCCCCGTGGAGCCCACGTTGCTTTTAGGCATAGATACGGCGGGACTATCCAATGCAGGATCTGTCGGTGGCTGTTGAGACGTCCTTAGCTGCTGGCTAAGTGACTTGTACTGCTCCTGTGTCTTTGCGACAACCTCTTCCAACTTTTCAATATGGTTTGCCTCCTCCTTCTTTTGTCTTGCACGACTTATGTTGGTGTCGTGCAACTCCGCAAACCCGTCATACCACGGAACAACGCCTACGCCTCGCGTTCCTCCGGGGTGTTCGGGATTCTTGAGGGCGTGTAAGCTCGTCTTTCTCTCTATCGTGCTTGAACTTCCCCTTTTTAGCATCATCTGTTGCTTGAACTAAAGCTTTATCGACTTCTTTAAGACTTGCCTTTAAACTTACCAGCCCTGTCAGTGGGTTCAACTTTCCCCCATGCCCATAAAACCAAGCCCTGCACCTGGGTGGCCAACTCAATGTTACTGGAGTGACCCTGCAGCCATCAACTTCTGCTCAAATGCATCCCACTTAGGCTCCGCGGACTTGTAGCCACCTGGCCCCATAACATGGTAAACCTCTTTTTGCGCAGCATTCGCCTTGTTTATTGCCGACCGTTGTTTAGCTTCTTCCGATTCCTTGTGCTGCACAAATGAGTCCCAGTGATCTTTTACCTTCACTAGTGCTCCACGGAATTCTGGAGTCTTCTTTTCGTTTTTGACGTAGTCGTTCCATAATTTTTTCTTCCAGGTCTGGAATTGTATGGCCATCTTCTTAAGAGCAGCCTGCTTGACTTTCTCCACATCGCGGTTTGACAAATAATCTGGTAGGGTGAAATGTGACATGAGCGTACTTCAAAGCCTGTTTTTTGCTCTATCGTCGACAAAACTAATTTTCGACCTTCCTTTGGCTTATGCCATTCTTGAATGCTGATCGGGATTTGGTCTCTAACAATTACTCCGGTTACAATTCTCCATTTGGACGCATGCTTTATAGGTTCAACCGGATTGCCACTCAAACTGACATCATCGATGTTGAACTTTACACCCTCCTGCGGCATTTTGGCCGGGCCACGTTTTGTCTTGCTTGTAGAGGATTTGCTCGATCCGGAGGGCTAAAAAAGAAAGATTAATTTGTTAATTGATTAGTGCTAAATCAATTAGTACATTTAATGACAAAACGTTCATCCTTAATATAGCCTCTAATGAAAAAACGTTCAACACAAAAGTTCTTCCTCTATTCAAGACAAACAACTTTTATGTGTGGGTTGTCTCCATTCAAACTTAATTATATGAATAGTCAAAAAAGTCAGGCTCGATGATAACAATAATATGACGTCGGATCCCATACAACCATATGATATCTGTCCTTAATATAACCTCTAATGAAAAAACGTTCAACAAGAAAAATCTTTGGTTGAATTATTTTGATTCGAAGTAATGAAAGTTCTTCCTCTCTTCAAATACTACAACAGTGTGTGACTTGCACCTTACATCAAAGATACAAATGATAGTATTCAGAGACAAAAATGATACAAATGATAATCAGAGATGTACAATATTCAGAGATAGAAATGATAATCTCCTACAAAAATATAGGCACAAAGGCCATCTATGCATCAAAATTCTTTTCTTTTTTGGTTCTTCCAAATTTTGGTGATGAACTCAATTTGTCGTCTTGCAAACAACTGAAAGCCTGACACACCATCAAATATAAGGATTTTGTGATGAACCATCTCGATTTCTTGACGTAATTTGCATCATATATCTGCATATGGTGGAGAGGAGAGCTCACCAGCACGGCGCAGCCTGGTGGAGAGGGCGAGGAGGACGAGGAGGAGCACGCGCGCGAGGACGTCGACGGCAGAGAGGGGTCGGCGAGGGGAGGAGACAGCGAGGGGCGCGCGATACGGCGACGGCGACGGCGAGGGGCGGGGAAACTGCCGCTTAAGTGTTGCGTTATATAGCAGGGACCTTTAGTACCAGTTTGTGTTACTAACCGGTACTAAAGACCCTTTAGTACCGGTTAGTAACACAAACCGGTACTAAAGGTCTCCAAATTCCTCCAATTTTCGGCCAAAATTGGAGGCGGGAAGGGGAGGGACCTCTAGCACTGGTTGTTATCACCAACCGGTACTAAAGGTATATTTTTTATATTTGCAGATTTAGATTTTGGTTTTATATTTTGACTAGCTATTAGAATAGTTGGAGTTTTTTAATGAATCTTTTTGCTTTAGGTAAAAATAATTATAAACATTCTGTTAGTGGCAGTGGTTTTCAAATTTAAATAGTTTCAAGTTGAATTCTTTTGAAATACTAGTTTATGAAATACTTTGTTAAATAGTCAAAATAAATCATTAAATGCATGAAAAATAGCAAATCAAGTTAGAAAGGTTTGAAATTTTAGGATGTGGCTTTGAATGGTGCATATTGAAAGCACAAAAAGCCTTGAGTTGAAATAATTTAAAAAAAATAAAATGCCTTTGTAACAGATGAGTTTTCGTCCGAGACCCTCGTATATCGAAGGAGATGGTCCAGTTTGTACACAAAGTGCATCCAGTTTTTGCCGTAACCCTCTCACCTTTTGCACGCATGTTATGTGGGTGAAATGACGATACCATGGCAAGTTTCAACCTTTTCAGAGTTCATTTGTTGTGCTTTCCAATTTCAGGGTCATTTAGCTAAAAATAAATCATTAAATGCATGAAAAATAGCAAATGAAGTTAGAAAGGTTTGAAATTTTAGGATGTGGCTTTGAATGGTGCATATTGAATGCACAAAAAGTCTTGAGTTGAAATACGTTTATAAAATGAAATGCCTTTGTAACAGATGAGTTTTAGTCCGGAACCCTCGTACTTCGAAGGAGATGGTCCAGTTTGTACACGAAGTGCATCCAGTTTTTGCCATAACCCTCTCCCCTTTTGCACACATGTTATGTGGGTGAAATGATGATACCATGCCAAGTTTCAACCTTTTCAGAGTTCATTTGTTGTGCTAGAACATTTGGCATATATTTATTGCTTCTGCACGGGAAACCTAGAACATATGGTGGCATGGTGGCGGTGGCGCGGAAGGGGAAGAGTGCGTGAGAAGAGAAATAGTGGCGGTTGGCTTTGCGCGTGTCGCACGCTTTTAACCTCGCAAGATTTTAACCCCGCATTTGAATCCCACCAATCAGGAAGAAGCACACGGATCGCGTGTTTCTTTCAAGCGCTTGTGAGTCGTTGGATCAGGGTTGTGTTTCTTTCAATCGCTTGTGAGGTCATTGGATCAGGGGGGTGTTGCTTTCAACCGCTTGTGACCCTATATATAGCCCACCTCTCAGACATGTTCAACACTCAGTGTGTACTCATTTGGATTCTCTGCATACGCCCAACGGTGCATTTGATATGCGGGCACTCACGAGCCACCGTTGGGCTGTATGTAGGGGAAACCGTGTGTTTTGTTGATCTATCTAGAAATCCTTCAGTTCATCGACCGAATACAAATCATTCAGATTCCCTGCATACATCCGACGGTGCATTTTATATGCGGGCACTCACGAGCCACCGTCGGGCTGTATGCAGGGTAAACCGTGTGTTTTGTTGATCTATCTAGAAATCTTTCAGTTCATCGACCGAATACAAATGAATGTTGGCGTTGAAGCCGGTCACATCCTAGAGTGGGATCTTGGGGTATAAAACTATTTCTTCGCGTGTTTCCCTTTCTTTTTGCACCGTAACCATGGACAATCTTCATCATTGAACAGGATGCTTGTGTCAGTCTTCACTTTGAAGGGAGGAATTTGATGAAACTTTTCATAATCTTCTGACATGTCTGTCTTGTCCTCCACTCCCACGAGGTTTGTTTTCCCTGAAAGAACTATGTGGCGCTTTGGCTCACCGTATGATGTATTCGCTTCCTTATCTTTCCTTTTTCTCGTTTTGCTAGACATGTCCTTCACATAGAAAACCTAAGCCACATCATTGGCTAGGACGAATGGTTCGTCTCTGTACCCAAGATTATTGTTGAGATCCAGTGTTGTCATTCCATATTGTGGGTCTACCTTTACCCCTGTCAGATTGAACCATTTGCACCGAAACAAAGGGACCTTAAAATCAGGTCCATAGTCAAGTTCCCATATCTCCTCTATGTAACCATAATATGTGTCCTTTTCCTTATTGTTGATTGCATCATTAAAGCGGACACCACTGTTTTGGTTGGTGCTATTTTCATCTTGGGCGATCGTGTAAATTGTATTCCCATTTATCTCGTACCCTTTGAAAGTCATTATAGTCGCAGATTGTGTCTTGGACAACAAGTACTACTCCTCTTCAACAGTGTTGTTACCCGTGAGATGTTTATGCAACCAATTGCTGAAAGTCCTCATGTGTTCACGCGTAATCCAGTCTTCAGAATGCTCTGGGTGTTTGGAGCGTAGAATATTCTCGTGTTGATTGATATACGGGGCCACCAAGGAAGAATTATGTAGAACTATATTGTGTGATTGCACCCAAGAATCCGTGTCCCTACATATTATTGGCTTCGGTCCTAGCGTGCCTTTTCCACCCAGTCTCCCCTCATGCCGCGATTCAGGAACACCAATCGGCTTAAGGTCAGGAATAAAGTCAACAAAAAACCCAATGACCTCCTCTGTTTGATGACCCATGGAGATGCTTCCTTCTGGCCTAGCACGGTTACGAACATATTTCTTTAAGACTCCCATGAACCTCTCAAAGGAGAACATATTGTGTAGAAATACAGGACCAAGAATTGCAATCTCGTCGACTAGGTGAACCAGGATGTGCGTCATAATATTGAAGAAGGATGGTGGGAACACCAACTCGAAGCTGACAAGACATTGGACCAAATCATTCTGTAACCTTGGTAGGCTTTCTGGATCGATTAACTTCTGAGAAATTGCATTGAGGAATGCACATAGCTTCACAATGGCTAATCAAACATTTTCTGATAGAAGCCCCCTCAATGCAATCGAAAGTTGTTGCATCATAATCACGTGGCAGTCATGAGACTTTAGGTTCTGGAACTTTTTCTCTGCCATATTTATTATTCCCTTTATATTCGACGAGAAGCCAGACGGGACCTTGATACTGAGCAGGCATTCAAAAAATATTTCCTTCTCTGCTTTGGTAAGAGCGTAACTGGCAGGACCTTCGTATTCCTTTGGATGCATGTCGTATTTTTCATTCATGTGTTTCTGGTCCTCCCGTGCCTGTGGTGTATCTTTTGTCTTCCCATACACACCCAAGAAGCCTAGCAGGTTCACGCAAAGATTCTTCGTCACGTGCATCATGTCGATTGCCGAGTGGACCTCTAGGTCTTTCCAATAGGGTAGGTCCCAAAATATAGATTTCTTCTTCCACATGGGTGCGTGTCCGTCAGCGTCAGTCGGAACAGATTTTCCCCCAGGACCCTTTCCAAAGATTACTTGTTTTGGTAAATCCTTGACTATGTCAAGTATATCATCACCAGTATGGAGGACAGGCTTCTTTCGGCGATCTGCCTCACCTTTGAAATGCTTGCCTTAAGGCATGGTTGGTCGTAAGAAATCGACGATGTCCCAGGTACACATTCTTATCGTAGTTGGGCAAATATATACTTTCAGTCTCATCTAAACAGTGTGTGCATGCCTTGTATCCCTTGTTTTTCTGTCCTGAAAGGTTGCTAAGAGCAGGCCAATCATTGATGGTTACAAAAAGCAACGCTCGTAGGTCAAATTCCTCCTGTTTGTTCTCATCCCACACACGTACACCTGGTTTAGCCCACAACTGTAAAAGTTTTTCAACTAATGGCCTTAGGTACACATCAATGTCGTTGCTGGGTTGCTTAGGGCCTTGGATGAGCACTGACATCATAATGAAGTTCCGCTTCATGCACTTCCAAGGAGGAAGGTTATAGATACATAGAGTCACGGGCCATGTGCTATGATCGCTGCTCTGCTCCCCAAAAGGATTAATGCCATCTGCACTTAAACCAAACCATATGTTCCTGGGGTCCTTTGCAAAGTCGTCCTTTTCCTTTCTCTCAATTTTTCTCCACTGCGACCCATCAGCGGGGTGTCTCAAATTCCCGTCTTTCTTACGGTCATCTCTGTGACATCGCAACAACTTGGCATGCTCTTTATTTCTGAACAGACGTTTAAACCGTGGTATTATAGGAACATACCACATCACCTTGGCAGCAACCCTCTTCCTGGGGCAAGCGCCCTCAACATCACCAGGGTCATCTCGTCTGATCTTATAGCGCAATGCACCGCATATCGGGCATTCATTCAAATTCTCGTACTCCTCACCACGGTAGAGGATGCAGTCATTAGGGCATGCATGTATCTTCTGCACCTCTAGTCCTAGAGGGTAGACAAGCTTCTTTGCTTCGTAAGTACTGTCAAGCAATTCGTTATCCTTTGGAAGCCTCTTCTTAAATATTTTCAGTACCTTCCCAAATCCCTTGTCAGGTATACCATACTCTGCCTTCCATTGCAACAATTCTAGTGCGGCACCGAGCTTTGTGTTCCCCTCTTCGCAATTTGGGTACAACCCTTTTCTGTGATCCTCTAACATGCGATCGAACTTCAAATTCTCCCTTTCACTTTCACATCCTCTCTGTGCATCAACAATGACCCGGCTAAGATCATCATCGGGCACATGTGATGCCTCTTCTTCAACTTCTTGTTCTTCATTCTCTTGCCCCACCGTAGTATCATCGTATTCAAGGAACCCAGGATAGTTGTCATCATCCTCTTCTTCTTCATTCTCTTCCGTCAGAACCCCTCTTTCTCCGTGCTTGGTCCAACAGTTATAGCCGGACATGAAACCGGACTTGAACAGATGGATGTGAATTTCTCTTGAGTTAGAGTAGGTCTTATTATTTTTTCAGACACCACATGGACAAGACATAAAACCATCCCGCTTGTTTGCCTCAGCCGCTTCAAGGAAACTATGCATGCCATTAATGAACTGGGCAGAGAATCGGTCTTCGTACATCCATTGCCGACTCATCTTCATCATCACAGAACATCGAAAAGACAAAATTAATACAAGTTCATACATAAAGTTGATCATACATATAAAGTTCATACACACATATTCTCATAATAAAAAAACATATAACTATCTACCTAAAGCATTTAAATGCAACAATAAATGCGATCAAAATCGCAACAAAGGTAAAAATTGCTCCAACAGCATAATGATATCAAGCCTCTTTATTAACGGCATATTTTCTAATTTTCCTAATCTTCATGCGCATTGCATCCATCTTGATCTTGTGATCATCGGCGACATCGGCAACATACAACTGCAAATTCATCTTCTCTACTTCAACTCTTTTCAATTTTTCTTTCAAATACTCGTTTTCTTTTTCAACTAAATTTAACTTCTCAACAAGAGGGTCGGTTTCAATCTCCGGTTCACATACCTCCTAGATAGAAATATCTATGTCAACTTGATGGGCATCATTGTCAAACAAGAAATGCAACAAATAGTTATAAAAGAGAATATATACCACATCCGAATCATAAATCGGACGAGGGCCGACGGGAACGGATATCAAAACCATGGCACTATGTATAACAAACAATCATACAAGTAAGAAAATTATACAAATCACTATCTAAATCATACAAATAAGATTTTTTTTAATAAAAATGATAAGAACACAAGAGGCTCACCAAGGTGGTGCCGGCAAAGGGACGATGCGGGCGATCGACGGTGGTTACTACCGGGATGGGAAGGCACTAAGTAATCACTATACATATGCAAATAAGAAATTAATTTAAGCTCAAATTGCATATAAATAAAATAAACTCCACATTATTACTCAAACTAAAACCCTCACAAATCACTATACATATAGAGCACTGCACAAGCTAATCTAGCAATGGGAGATGAGAGGAAAAAGTTGCTAACCTTTGTGAACACTTGGATGTAGAAGGGTGCTTCAAATCTTGACAAATCTTGGCAAAAATGGAGGATGAGCTCGAGCAAGAGAGAAGGGGAAATGAGAAAACAGAGAAGATGAGCTTGTGCTCGGGCTAGGGACGAAGGCACTATTTATAGTGTTGTCGTTAGTACCGGTTGGTGCTACAAACCGGTACTAGACCGGAGTCACCAGTACCGGTTCGTAGCACCAACCGGTACTAAAGAGGCTCGCGGGCCCCCAGCGCAACGGCAACCAACCGGTACTATAGGGGGTGCTGTCAGGTTGCCATTGCGCTGGGGGCCTACCTCACGAACCGGTACTAATGTCTGGTCTCATGAACCGGTACTAATGGGTCCATCAGTACCGGTTTTTGACCAGACCAAGACATATGCTTCGAACCAAAGGTCTGTTTTCTACTAGTGCATACTGGAGACCTACACTTCCTTCCATACAAGGCCTCATAGGGTACCATCCTAATGCTAGCCTGATAACTGTTATTGTAAGCAAACTCGAAAAGCGGTAGATGATCCTCCCAACTCCCTTGCCAAGATAGGATACAACACCGCAACATATCTTCCAAAGTTTGGATGGTACGCTCTGACTGACCATCTATTTGGGGATGAAATGTCGTGCTAGTCCTCAACTGTGTACCCATGGCACTCTGCAAGCACTCCCAGAACCTTGATACAAACTTGGCATCTCTATTAGAAGTAATAGTTTTTGGAACTCCATGCAATCTTATTATCTCTCACACATATATCGATACCAAGTCACTTCCTGAGTCTATGGTACGGATAGGAATAAAATGAGCTACTTTGGTAAGTCGATCCACCGCCACCCAAATTGCATCTTTTCCCCTTTGGGTACGAGGTAGGCCAATGACAAAATCCATGGCGACATCATCCCATGGCCACTCTGAAACCTCTAAGGACTGCAACAAACCTGTGGGTCTCTTATGCTCAGCCTTCACCATCTGATAGACCCCACAAGAAGCCACATACTTTTCCACATCTACTCTCATCCTTTTCCACCAATAGGTCTTCTTTAGGTCTTGGTACATCTTTGTCTCTCCAGGATGAATCGTATATGGGGTACGATGTGCTTCTCTAAGAATATCCTCCTTGACCCGAGACTTCTGTGGCACACAAAGACGGCCACAGAATCGAACAGATCCAATCCCATGTAGAGTGAACTCTCCGGTTCTACCTTCTTGGATGCGCTTCCGCACCTGCAACAACAATCGATCATTCTTTTGTGCCTCTCTCACTTTGTTTGGGATATCTGATTGAAAGATGAATTGTGTCTCCTCATGTGCTACACCAGCAAAACAATATGAGATGTCCATCCGCTCAAAATCAGTTATGTGACAACCTAAAGTTGGAGGGCCAAACTTGCGGCTAAGAGCATCCGCAACTACATTTGCTTTTCCCGGATGGTACTGGATTGATTGGTCATAGTATTTTATCAATTCTAACCATCGTCTTTGCCTTAAGTTCAGCTCCTTTTGGGTGAATATATATTTGAGGCTCTTATGGTCAGTGAAAATATCACAAGATTCCCCGTAAAAATAGTGTCTCCAATTCTTGAGTGCAAATACCACACCCGCAAGCTCTAAGTCATGTGTAGGATAGTTCCGCTCGTGCTTCTTCAGTTGGCTAGAAGCATAGGAAATTACCTTGCCATCTTGCATGAGAAAGCACTCAAGACCAACCCGAGAAGCATCACAATACACTGTGAAGCATTTCCCAGGTTCAGGTTGAGTGAGAACAGGTGCAGTCACCAATCTATTCTTTAGCGTAGAAAAACTATTCTCACAATCAGCATCCCACTGAAATTTCACATCCTTTTGTGTTAGCTTGGTCATTGGCTTGGCAATGATAGAGAAATCCTTTACAAACCGCCGATAGTAACCAACCAAACCCAAGAAACTTCTTACTTCTTTGACATTAGACGGTCTCTGCCAGTCTACTATTGTAGAAACCTTACTAGGATCAACTGAGATGCCTTCTTGGTCAATAACATGTCCTAGAAAAGCCACTTCAGAAAGCCAAAATTCACATTTCTTTGGCCTACCATAAAATTATTCTTCCTCAGGGTTTCAAGCACAAGCCTCAAGTGGCTTGCATGCTCTTCCTCCGTTCTTGAATAGATAAGGATGTCGTCAATGAAAACAACCACAAAGTCATCAAGGAATATATGTAGCATGTTGTTCATTGTCTCCATAAAAATAGCAAGGGCATTGGTTAGTCCAAAGGACATAACTTTGAATTCATAATGCCCATACCTAGTGGAAAAAGCTGTCTTTTCAATATCATGTTCGCGCACGCGAATTTGATTATAGCCAGACTGCAAATCAATTTTGGAGAACACCTTAGCTCCCTTCAATTGATCAAACAAATCTTGAATGCAGGGTAAAGGATATTTCTTCTTAATGGTCACGGCATTAAGAGCACGATAGTCCACACACATTCGCCAGCCACCATCCTTCTTGTTTGTGAACAACACCGGTGCTCCCCAAGGTGACACACTACGCCGAATCAACCCCTTGGATAACAAATCTTCCAGTTGTTTCTTTAATTCTTCTCGAAGTGGACATGACAATTGATATGGGGACATGGAGATAGGCCGGGTACCAACAATAAGATCAATGCGGAAGTCAACATCCCTCTCTGGTGGCATACCAGGCAACTCATCAGGAAAAATATCTACGTAATCACGTACCACTGGAATAGCTTCGATTAATAACATAGTACTCGGGGTCTCTGCAAGGGCCCATAGAAAGCCGGTCCTTAACGCTCGTTGGCCAGGAAAAATAGGGAGTGCGGAGGAGCTTCTCCCTGATACTTCAACTCCTCACCAGATGGGGCCTCTAGTGAGATGGTCCTCCAAAAACATGAAATCACAGCGTGATATCGATGTAGCCAATCCATGCCAAGAATAACATCAAAAGGCTTTAGTAGAATAACCATAAGATTAGCTATGAATTCTTCATCATCTATAGATATCACACACCCAGGGCAGACTATGGATGAAGAAATTGGACAACCAGGAGAACTAACAACCACTGACTGTGCAATTTGCTGCCTAGAGAAGTTGGCCTTATTTGCAAATTTGAATGAAACAAACGAATAAGTAGCTCCCGAATCAAAAAGAACAAGTACGTCATGTCAGTCAACTGGAAGTATAACTGTCATGACATCCGATATGTGGAGCTAATACTACCAAGACGATGACTTAATGACTTGATGTCAAAATCCCTCGATATATCCCCAACCCCGCCTTATACAAAGTGACGAGGCCTAGGATTACATGATTAAGCCGACCCAGTGTTGAAAATATTAGCAATTTAGCATATGATTTAATCCATGAAATAGACAAACAATCCATGGCAATAATGTAACAGATCAAACTAGCCATGCGATCTACTAAAACAGTAGACAAACAGATCACATCTAACATGAACACTACGAACAGAACATGTAGCATGATCTCAAACACAAAGCAGCGGATTACGTACGGTGCAACGGGAGTGGAGCCGCTGGCGTTGGCACCGTTGTCGCCCATGTCGCTGATGAAGAGGTTGCCGATGCCGGGGAAGGAGTCGTCGTTGCCAGCAGTCGCGCGAGTGCGCTCCCCAAAAACCTGATCGCCCCTCTCCCGTACAGGATCACGAGAGGCGGGGTTCCGGAGGCCTGCTGTCCCTCCTAGCGGTGCACGCCGGAAGAAGGGATGGAGAAGACTTGGGCGGTGGCGCAACGATCTGGAACGAGGTGGAACCATATGGCGGCGTAGCCAGGGGTAGGGTTTGCACGACTTATATAGACGCAGCGGGACAGGCCGACGTGGGAGTAAAGCCCACGAAAATGGCGCACCAATTAAGCGTAATTAACATGTCCGTTAATTACAATTAATGCCTCATTAAGTTTTCCCGAGCTGCAAGAATATAAGCGTACGCATAGCTTTGTCCTCGTCTCGGCTCATTCCCGAAACCCGACGCGCGTGCGCGCGTCGTGATGAGGCGAGGCGAGGCGTGGCGAGGAGGAGGAGCGCGCGTGTAACAATTCTCTTCTCAAGCTCTTACAAGTGCTAGTGGAGCTCAGCTTATAAGCAAGTGTGGAGCTCTCTCCACAAGCGAGGTGGTACTAAACTTCCCACCACTTGCTATGCATGAATGGGCCAAGGGAATTTCAGATTTTACAAAGTGCTTTGGGCCAAAGGCCCACTCATCAAATAGGTGTAAAATCCAACAATCCCCCACAAAGTCTCATTGGCTCATCTCATCATTTTGTTCCAAATCATTGTTTATATACCGATGTTTAGTGGAGACTGTTAAGTTGAACTTCCATGTAGAATCCATGCTACACTAGTTTACAACTTGAATAGTGGACTATGCCTTGAACTACAAGCTTTCTGTAAACCTAGTTTCAATTAAATCCTTGATCGATACTAGGCTGCCGAAGGGCTTCCCCGCGGGTGGAGCTTATATGTCATACTCCAAGGCCTTTCATGAGTTTATTAGAGAGCACCTAACTCTCACGGACTGCGACGTTTAACAGCCAAGCTCATATAGGTGTATTCCTCAAAAGATGCTCTGCAGGACGACATCTTTGCTTATATACATAAGCCACTTGGAACACATTAAGATAAATATCAACCTGCCATGCAGATCAGGAGAGTATTGCATCATAACGGAGTGGGGTAACCAATATAAGGATACTCTCCTCTCAGCCGACCAACAGCTTGTCTCCTACTTCTACTTCACGGGATGTCCGATCACATAGAGTAGGTTACCACTGTGGACAACTCAAATGGTGGGTCTCAAACCCATCTCCCTCGATGCATTATCTATCACATTACGTGATAGAACCTTGGTGAAGGGATCTGCCAGATTTTTAGATGTTTGGATATAATCCAATGTAATAACTCCGGAGTTCTTCAATTTCCTGACAGATTTCAGTCTCCTCTTCACATGTCTTGATGACTTCATATTATCCTTAGAACTGTTTATCTGTATGATCACAGTTTGATTATCACAGTTCATCAGGATAGCGGGTATTGGTTTTTCAACCACGGGTAAGTCCATCAAGAGCTCACGAAGCCACTATGCTTCAATAGTGGTTGTGTCTAATGATTTGAGTTCTGCTTCCATCGTTGACCTCGTTAAGATGGTCTGCTTGCAAGACTTCTAAGAAACAACGCCACCACCAAGTGTAAACAAATAACCACTTGTGGCCTTAATCTCATCAGCATCAAATATCCAGTTGGAATCACTATAACCCTCTAGTACCCTAGGATACCCAGTATAGTGAATCCCATAGCTCGCGGTGCCTTTTAAATAGCGCATAACTCTCTCAAGCGCATGCCAATGATCATCTCCCAGATTCGACACAAATCTGCTCAATTTGCTAACAACAAAAGAGATGTCAGGCCTCGTGGCACTCGCCAAGTACATAAGCGAGCCAATAATCTGAGAGTATCTCAGTTGATCTCTAGCAATCTGTTTACTCTTTCGAAGTAGCACGCTAGGATCATATGGAGTTGGAGAAGGTTTGCAGTCGTCATACCCAAAAAAACTCAAGACCTTTTCCACATAGTGAGACTGAAGCAGAGTGATCCCACCATCATCATCTCTCAGTAGCTTGATGTTCAAGATAACATCAGCTACCCCTAGATCCTTCATCTCAAAACAACGAGATAAGAAATCCTTGACCTCCTTGATTAAATCAAGGTTGGTCCCAAAAATCAATATGTCGTCGACATATAGACAAAGAATGACTCCCTCGCCCCCACCATGGTGATAGTACACACACTTGTCGGCCTCGTTTACAACAAAGCCTTCAGCAGTTAAAGTCCTTTCAAACTTTTCGTGCCACTGCTTAGGAGCTTGCTTAAGGCTATACAACGACTTCAATAACTTACACACCTTGCCCTCTTGACCAGGTACTACAAAACCATCTGGCTGCTCCATGTAAATTTCCTCGTCCAACTCTCCATTAAGGAAAGCCGTCTTAACGTCCATTTGATGAACGAGAAGACCGTGCGAGGCAGCCAATGAAAGTAGCACCCGTATAGCGGTCAGTCTGGCCACTGGTGAGTAAGTATCAAAGAAGTCTTCACCTTCTTTTTGAGTATAGCCCTTAGCTACAAGCCTTGCTTTGTACTTCTCAATAGTACCATCAGGCCTAAGCTTTTTCTTGAACACCCACTTACATCCTACAGGTTTGCACCCATAAGGACGTTCAGTAATTTCCCAGGTTCCGTTAGCCAAGATGGAATCCATCTCGCAACGAACAGCTTCCTTCTAGTAGTCAGCATCAAGAGATGCATAGGCTTATGAAATAGTACTAGGTGTGTCATCCACGAGGTACACAATGAAATCATCACCAAAGGACTTTGCAGTCCTCCGTCTCTTGCTCCTTACAGGAGTTTCATTGTCATCCTCCTCAGGATTCTCAACGGGTTCTATCGAAATGGTGGTCTCAGGAATTTCAGTTAAATCCTGACCAGATAAAGTAGGAATCTCTTGGTTTGATGAGGTAGGCATATCCTTCATAGGAAATATATCCTCAAAGAAAGTCGCATCATTCGACTCCATAATTGTACCAACACGCATGTCGGATACCTCAGATTTTACTATCAAAAATCTATAGCCAATGCTATGAAAAGCATAACCCAACAAAACACAATCTACGGTTTTTGGTCCAAGCTTGCGCTTCTTGGGGATCGGTATATTGACCATTGCCAAACAACCCCAAGTACGTAAGTAAGAGAGTTTCAGCCTTTTCCTTTCCCATTCCTCAAATGGGGTAACAGTTTTTGTCTTTGTGGGAACTCGGTTTAGGACATGACATGCAGTCATTAGCGCCTCCCCCCACCATGCCTTGGAGAGACCCGAAGTATCTAACATGGCGTTAACCAAATCAGTTAGAGTTCGGTTCTTTCTTTCGGCCACCCCATTTGACTGAGGTGAATAGGGAGGCGTCCTCTCATGTATTATACCATGTTCCGCACAAAACAAATCAAATTCATTAGAAAAGTATTCTCCACCACGATCGGACCGAAGCCGTTTAATCTTTCGATCAAGTTGGTTCTCTGCTTCGGCTTTATAGTTTTTGAAGTAAGTTAAAGCCTCATATTTAGATTTCAGAAGATACACATAACAATATCTAGTAGAGTCATCAATCAACGTCATGAAATATTTCTTTCCACCTTTTGTCATCACGCCATTCATCTCACAGAGGTCTGAATGTATAAGTTCCAGTGGTGCCAAGTCTCTTGCCTCCGCAGTCTTATGGGACTTGCGAGGTTGCTTAGCTTGAACGCATACTTGGCACTTGGAACCCTTGACAGTAGGAAATTTCGGAATTAAACTCATATTAGCTAACCGCGTCATGCAACCAAAGTTAATGTGACAGAGTCGAGAATGCCAAATATTAGACTCATCATCATGACAAATATGATTAACAACTTTGGTGCAAATATCTGACAAAGATAGGCGGAACAAGCCTCCGCACTCATAGCCTTTCCTAATGAATTGTCCATACTTGGAAATTACAACTTTATTGGACTTGAAAACCAACTTAAAACCATCTCGACACAAGCGCGAACCGCTAACGAGATTTTTATTGATGGAGGGCACATGATGAACGTTCTTCAGTCGCACGATCTTCCCCAAAGTAAACTTCAGATCCACCGTACCGACCCCACGAACAGTAGCATATGACCCGTTCCCCATTAGCACGGCGGAAGCCCTTGTGACATGATAAGAAGAAAACATAGAGGCATCAACACAGACATGAACATTGGCACCAGTATCAATCAACCAATCAGAAGATTGACATAATGAAAGAATTGTAGGGACGTACCCAGAATCTTTCATCTCCGTGTCAATGACAACATTGGCGGTCTTGCCGCCATTCTCAGGTCCGCGCTCCTCGTAGCGATCAGGGCAGCTGGAGGCCCAATGCTTTGCACTACCGCAAACATGGCACACTCCCTTCTTCTTATGAGGATTCTTCTTGAAGTTGGTAGGCTGTGACGGCTTGTTCTTTCTATCAAACTTGCCTTTTCCACCAGATTTATTCTTGTTGAAGTTGGACTTGTTGGGCCGGTAGTTCTTTTTCTGTACCATATGGGCACTTGAACCACCCTCAGGAACTCGAGCGCGTGTGTCCTTTTCTCTCGCCTTCTCTTCAACATCAAGAGTCCCAATGAGATTCGCAACGCAAAACTCTTGTCTCTTGTGTTTTAAAGAAGTAGCAAAGTTGTTCCACGAATGTGGAAGTTTGGCAATAATGCCTCCGGCCACAAACTTGTCCAGCAACACACACTTGAAATGCTCAAGTTCTTTGGCGAGAGACTGTATCTCATGCTCCTGTTGTACAACAGAGCGCTCATCAGTCATCTTGTAGTCATAGTATTGTTCCATGACATACAACTCGCTACCAGCGTCCGAGGCCCCAAACTTGGCCTCGAGCGCATCCCACATGTCCTTGCCGTTATCAAACGACATATATGAATCCACAATGGAATCATCAAGAATACTGAGGAGGGCACCCTTAAAGAGAGTATCGATCTTCTCATAAGCCTCCTTTAGTGCAGGAGTAAGATCGCCCTCGGGCTTGCCCTTGGTGGCGTCATAGCATTGCATGGACTGAAGCCAGTACAATGCTGTCGTGCGCCACCTCTTATAGTGCACCCCTTTGAAAGGCGGGGGCTTCATAGACGCAAGAAAGCCAGATGCAGTAAATTGCCTATATTCAGGTTTTTGGATTGTTGAAAATATTAGCAATTTAGCATATGATTTAATCCACGAAATAGACAAACAATCCATGGCAATAATGTAACAGATCAAACTAGCCATGCGATCTACTAAAATAGTAGACAAACAGATCACATCTAACATGAACACTACGAACAGAACATGTAGCATGATCTCAAATACAAAGCAGCGAATTACGTACGGTGCAGCGGGAGTGGAGCCGCTGGCG
Organism: Bromus sterilis; assembly: GCA_950022295.1. NCBI lineage: Eukaryota > Viridiplantae > Streptophyta > Magnoliopsida > Poales > Poaceae > Bromus > Bromus sterilis. Next base: position 299,179,084 of record OX465601.1, read on the forward strand.
TTGGCACCGTTGTCGCCCATGTCGCTGATGAAGAGGTTGCCGACGCCGGGGAAGGAGTCGTCGTTGCCAGCAGTCGCGCGAGTGCGCTCCCCAAAAACTTGATCGCCCCTCTTTCGTACAGGATCACGAGAGGCGGGGTTCCGGAGGCTGGCGAGGCGAGCGGGGAGGAGGAGCGCGCGTGTAACACTTCTCTTCTCAAGCTCTTGCAAGTGCTAGTGGAGCTCACCTTATAAGCAAGTGTGGAGCTCTCTCACAAGCGAGGTGGTACTAAACTTTTCATCACTTGCTATGCATGAATGGGCCAAAGAAATTCCAGATTTTACAAAGTGCTTTGGGCCAAAGTCCCACTCATCAAATAAGTGTAAAATCCAACGCCTAATACCTACTGATTCTGACGGATTATAAGAAGAAATGAAATTTGTCGGTCACTGATACACATATGTACAATTTGCGGTGTGAAATGAGAGAACTTTTTCCACGCATTGTACAAGAGACGGATTGTGCCACGGCAGTGGACATAATCCAGCTCAGTCCACTCAGGGTTGGATCCCCGTCGGCAACCATGCTCAAAGAGATAATATGGTCTGGTGTTTCACATGGGTTTCTGCACTGAGTGTCGTGTCGCCTTGGCTCACCTGCATTATTGTGCACTACTTTTAGCTTTCCTGAGTCTATATCACCGACTTACAGCTAGTAGAAATAACAAATCTGACGGTCTGACCCTACAATAGACGGTTAGGTTTTTTCCGTCCGCCCCATCTCTCCCACCTCCGGTGGGCATCCTCGACCATCTTTGGGTGCTCGTGCCCTCACCGGCATCGGCGTGAACAAGGACGTTCGAGTCGAAGGCACAGGCCGCATGCCGCGAGCGGTAACTAACAAGGAAGAGCGCAGTGGTGTGGTGAAGGTGGCTCGACACGCCAAGGAGTAGGAGCGCTTGCTCCGTCGGTTGACCGAGTAGAGCTCCTCGAACAACGACGACGATTGATTCAGCTCCAATGACGACGACACTCTGCATGCTGACGCCTGCATGTAGGATCGAGGAAGCACTGCCGACCGCAAGGGGAAGGGGCTGGCGAGGAAATAGACTCAGGATATAAGATGATGGATATAAGGTGTGTGGACGCAATAAAATAATAAATACCCGATCAGAGTCCATGAATGTATCCTACTATAAATACTGTATAGGTAATTTTGAAGAAAACAGGAAAAATGTTCCGAGGCTCTATATATGAAATTATGAATGCAGAGATATAATGACAAAAGTCTTAAAGGAACTTTTTGAAGGTGTTGCGGTTTAAGGACGTGGAGAGGAAAACTTGAATTAGCAACCGTAATCCATGTTTGATCATATTGACATATCTACAGAATTAATATAATATTAGGGCAATTTCAACCGGATGGTCCATTTGTCCGCCTTGGATTCGTTTGGATCGTTTCGGCCAAAAATCAATCCAATAGAGAGATCCATTTATTCCGCGCGGTTAGCGGGAATCATTTTTGACCCAAATTTAGTCCGAATTTGGATCTCCAATGAACAACACGAACAACATGTGCAGTCTGTTTTGGGTGCTCTTTATCCGATCTAGCCCACCACCCATCCACCTTTCCTTTTATTTTTCCTTTGTTTTTTCCTACTGGCCACCCACCCGCCCGCTTGGGCAGAGAGGAAGCAGCCGGCGCACACAATGGCTCGCCGGAGGCCTCGCCGCTCGCCCCGTCCTTTTCGCCTCCAAGGCCAGCGAGCGACGGGCGGCACCCCGGCATGCGAGCAACGGACGGGCTCCCCGACCTGCTAGCGGCGGCGCTCCGACCTGCGAGCAACGGGCGATGCCCCGGCCTACGAGCGATGGGCGGCGCCTCGACCTGCGAGCGGGCTCCTCGGTCTACGCTCCGGGTTGCAAGCAACGAGCGGGCTGCGCGGGGAAGGTGGGAGGCGCGAACGGCGGCTCGTGCATATTTGGGTCTCCTCTTTCCGTTGGAATCATCAAAAATTTCAACGTATCCGTTTAAAGTCGATGTCCGTTTTGGCGCCCAAACGGACAAAGAACGAATAAAATTTGAGTTCGTTTGGATCTCGTCGGTGGAGTTGCTTTTATAACCTTGAATCGTTAAGATAAAAATCTAAGCCTTTGGCTTGCCCAACGCTTTCATTACCTAGTGCGTTTATCTTTTTGAGCAATATAAGAACGTAAATATGATCACTCAAAAGTATGTAATAAATCCTCTTTAGATGCAATCAATCATGCATGCTGAGACAGAGACTGGTAGGGTCTCACTCTAGAACGATGGAGTGGGTATGGTCAAGTTGAATGGTACACGATGAAAAGATGTGATGAGACATGGTCACATGGGGGCGTCAGCTTTGCAGCACAGGTGGTGCCGCAGTAAAAGACCAGAGTCTTTGAACCATTTTTCGGAGCACATGAAGGGCGTGTTTGGTGATTTCCTACTGGGCCTGGTTGAACGAGCCAGGTTCGGTTGATCTTCACTGAGAAGAAACGGTAAACCAACTTCTGTACGTTGATTAATTGCTTCATATCCTTTAGTTTGATCCGGAGAAAATGGAAGACACGTTGTATAGTTATCCATTTATTTAGACGGAAACGTAAAGTATGGTGTTTGGTTACATGTGGCAGTCTAATAACTATTTTATTGATGTGATGAAATCACCATCACACTAGGAAGAAAGAAATTAAGCAAATAGACATACACAGAAATAGCATATGAACATAGTACGATAGTTAACAATCAGTTCTGATCCACAAATAGTACTTAAAACAAAAATAACCACTGGTGCTCCTAGACATTAACGACATAGGTATCATCGTGCTTTCCGCATTTGATCACCACTTCAATGCTATCATGGTTGAAGACGATGATCTTGAGCGTGTCGGAAGTGACCAACTTGAAAGTCACCATGTACTCGATCTTGATCTGATGGATGGTGGCGAAGGTGGTCCAACACTGATCGATGGTGACTCTACCGTCCATCAGCCGGACGGTGACCCTCCATGCGCATCTGGTAGTAGTCTTCATCCTGAACTCGCTTGGTGAAGTCCAGGGGCATTGGTAGGCACTCCAGCTTCTGCGTGAAAATGACTGATGGTGTGGTTCACGCACACACGTTGGGAACCCCAAATGGAAGGTGGTGTTGTAGGTAGCGGTAATTTTCCTCAGCAAAGATACCAAGGTCTATCCAATCCAGTAGGATTTCAATGTCTTCAAGGAGGTGTCTAGAAGCAACGCGCCGTTTCAATTGATATTGCTTGCAAGACCTAAACCTGCACACAAAGACACAAATACTTTCGTCCTCAACAATCCAGGAAGGTTGTCAATCTTCCCGTCTTATTGTTTAAAAAAGGTTACACGTATAGGGTGGATGGAACAAAAAAAGTAAAGCAAAGGAATCAAATTGCAGCGATGTAAACAATGATTGAAATATGGACCGGGGTACCACAACCTTCACTAGTGATGTATCTCTCCCAAAATACGATAAAACATATGTTGGATGAACAAATTACACCTAGGCAATTGACAGAATTATAAATGCACCACAATGCTAGTAGAGAGGGCAAGGTTCAATCATGTAGACATTACACTGTGACGCCCCCGATTTACGATCATATACTTAATCATGCACGCACTATACACAATCGAGATCAGGGTGCCACGTTAAAATATCACAGCACAACACTAGACACAAATAAGATAAATCTTTAAGTTACAAGCCAGGGATCACGGGGATTCGAATACATAAATTATACAAACCATAATATCTGAGTACAGACATAGTTAGTCAAGTTTTTCCTTAAGAAGGCTAGCACAAATAACAACAGATCGAAAAGGCGAGGCCTCCTGCCTGGGAACCTCCGAACTACTCCTGGTCAACGGGGAACTCGACATCGTAGTAGGCGCCTCCGGGGTACTCCTGCTCCTGAGCGCCAGCGTCTGGTTGCAGCAATCCAGGTATACAAAACAAAGGGGGGGAATAAAGCAAGGGTGAGTATCTAGCATACTCAGCGAGACTTAAACCCAGGCTACTAAGCATTTATACACTTGTATCAAAATGGATGAAGAGGCTGTATAGTGGACTGTATGATAGAAGTACCAAGGTAAGAGGGAATATGCTAGGCCTATCGAAGACTAGCATCTTCCGACGATTCTCGCTGCACAAGAAGAGGACAACCAACAGTTATACATAAAACATAAAGTAACAATGCAACAGAAGTTGCTGCAGCATTGTATAATAGTAAGTTGTAATAGTTATCAATGCCTCCGAGATCACTTCCTCGACTTCCCAGCGAGGAAGAAAATTCGGAACCAACAGTTTAGTAATGTAGTAGTTTGTAGTAGTAGGATCTGGCTTCAGCATAAAGCGTCCTGTTACCGTGGACACGGCTATTCGAATAGATTATCATCCCTGCAGGGGCTGCACTACTGTTACACTACACGCTCGGATCTCCAGGGTGGCGTACACCTTGTTAGGGAATGCCCCACCGAGGCTATCCGACACAACATAGCCCATCCTTCAAACTCAACAGAGAGGCCATCCGCCGGTCTAAATCCTAAGTACGCAGGGCTTTGGACCCCAACCCTGACGTACTCCTGCACGGTGCGTGGCTGGCCGGTGAAGCAGACCCACCTCCCACTACCGGAGTAGGCGGTCCAATCCCGGCGCAGGCCGCGGTACTGCTGACGTCTGAAGAGTCCTCGAACGAGACTACGAAGCAGGGGAGCCCATACTCCTTATCCCACGTGGAGGTAACGCGTATAGGGCACGTCAACCCACTCAAGTCATCCACCTGACCCATGTAAGTATTTTAATATTAACTCGCAGTCAACCATTATCGTCGACTGACTAATTGACACAATGGACAATGAACAGCTGCTAGGACCACCAGTACATCGGTGCCTGCCCTGTCGTCCCGTCTCAACACGCGGTTACCAACAAGGTGAACCGACTCCTTACCTTATCTCGCGTGTGCTCTTGGAAGAGCTCGACTTTCGTGGTTTGGTAACTCTCGCGGACGACGATCAGGGTCCAAGCCCACCAGTACATCGGTGTACCCTCCCTGTCGTCCCGTCGCAATACCACTCGCGGGCACAGTTGGGTCACCCGACTCCTTACCTTTTAAGGACAACCGTTATTCAGGACCCTAGGTCGGCTATACAGAGTCGACAACGGGTGGAGTACGAGGATTACTCCTCGGTAGCTCACACTTGATGTGGCTCGGCAGAGCCGAGGTAGGGTCCTTAGGCGGTGTCTGCATTGTACCGTACCTGTGTAGTTTTAATTATTGTATCCGTGTTCACTCCCCAGAGTGAGCACGACCCGCTAGCTAAAACTAGTTAACTAACAATGCGCAGGGTTCACTGCTGGAATATATATATTAATATTAGGCAGCATAGGATAAAGGCAGGTACATCAAGGGGCGACAATGACAGGCTATGCAATTGAATAGGATTGTAACGTAGCAGCAGCAATGCCTAGTGCAATAGATAAATATAGACAGATACGCGGTATCTGGGAGAGGTGATGGGGCACTGCTTACCTGGAAGCTCGACGGTAGGGGTACGGTCGTCGACGACGTAGTCGTACTCAGCAGCGGTGTAGTCGACGGCAGTCTCGGGGTCTACCGGAGATAAAGGGGGAAGAAAAAATAAATATAAAGCAAACATATGCAAACAGACGTATGACATGACAGATACAATGTCAACGGTGCTCTAACGCAGTACGATGTGTTTTGCTCGGAGCGGGAATTTATCCGGGGATGAAATACCGGCTCCGGGTGATTATCGACAAACGACCCGGAGGGGGAAGGTTCCATGTCTGCAGTGTTAGAGACATCTGACAGACATGTGGATAGTGTATCTGTGCTAGTTGATCCATTCTGAACAACTTTCATGTTCGGAACTTTTTCATCCGGCAAAGTTTTACCGGCACCGGAATTATCGGACAAAGGGGGTACCGGAGGGGGAATGTCATGTGTTCGATGTGTTAGAGGGGTGTGGTTGGTATATGGGTAGCATATTCTTAATCTTTGCATTTTTCTGATCAATTTTCATGTATAAAGCTTTTGAATCTGAGCTACGGTTTAAAAGATATTGAATTTCAAAGTTTAAATCAATTTAAAAGAATTTCTGGATTTCTTTTATTATTAAATTCAAACATTATCCACAACATTATCCAAGATAGTGCTGACATGGGGTCCCACATGTCAGCCTCTATCTATTTAAATAAATCATTTCTATTTAAAATAACCACTGGACCCACATGTCATACACTGAGTATTTTATTAATTCATCTAACTTAATAACTTACAGGTGGGACCCAGGTGTCATTGACAGTGAGAATTAACAGGTTTTCTATTTTAGTTTAATCACTTATTAAACTGTGGGGTCCAACTGTAAGTGGCACAAGGGGTTATTTTATCTGTTTAACCTCTTGTTAATTAGGGGTGCCCTGGCCCACTGACATACACACAGGGGATGGGGATTAGGGTAACCATGTTTCTGACCACAAGGGCCCGCATGGTAGCCGCACAGACCTCGCCGGCGATGACAGAGCTCCGGCGAGCTTGGCCGTGCGGTCGTTACAGGGCACCATTTGGGGCGCCACCTGTTCCGTTCGATCGAGCAGAGCGTCGCCAGTCGATCTGCACCGTTATCGCGAGTAGGAACCACGGGAAGTGAGCGTACAGACGAAGGAGGCGGTGGCCGGCGGCGGGCAGAAATGGCAAACTCCAAAGCGCAACGAAATCGAGCGCTTCCTTTGGCTAAACCGAATGTAGAGCTCCCCAGGAGCGTGATGGTGATGTTGGTGCGGGCTAAGAGGGCTTGGGTGCGCGCGTATGGCCACCACGGCGGAGACCAGAACACGCGACAAGGGGGGAACCGGCTGCGGCTTATCGGGCGGCTACGTGTACTTGGAGGTGGTTGCGGTGCTCACCGGGATCACGCAGCAGGTGGCAATGGGCTCGATGGAGGCGTACAGCTGCCGCAATTGCTCGCCGGATTTCGGCGGATGCCGATGGGAACGACGACGATGGCGTGGCGTGGAGGCGTCTCCGTCCAATCCCTTGCGCGCGCCGACGAGGTCGACGATGGCGAAGATCCTAGACGTGTTGGTTTGGGCGGTGGGGCACGGTGGCCGCGCGTGGGCGCGTCGGCAGCGACGGAGCGCTCGGGCGCAATTTTTCCGACGAGTGAGAGGGGAGGGAGGATGGGAATGGAGGGGGAAGGCTGTCCAGGGGGTGTGGGGGTGTGGCCTTTGCGCCAAGGGGGGGGGCAGGTGAGGGAGGGGGCCGGCCTGACCACGGCGGCCACGGCCGTGGTGCCACGGAGGGGGGGGGGGCAGTTGGGGAAGAGGACGGGGCAGGTGGGAGAGGAGGTGGGCCGGGGTGGGTTGGGGGGGTGGCCTCGCCCTGGGCGGTAGATAGGTATTTTTGCAATTTTTGTTTTTCTTTTCTTCCGTTCTTTTCTAATAGTTATTATTTTAATAGCTTAGACTATTTTGTAAAACATGAAAATTGTTCCATAATTAGTATGGCACAGAAGTAGAGTGTCACAAAAAGTTTGGGGTTTTTATAAACTCTTTTAGTATTTGTTTTGAATAAGCAATTGACTAAATGTGACTGTTGTCATATGCTTTGATTTGTTTAAATTATATAATCATTTTAACAAATCCCCAATCACTTGTCATGTGACCTACTGATTATTAGGGATTTTACAAAATTGGTTTCAAGATTTTTGGACAAGATTTTATTTGACCATTGTTTTTAATATCAACCAAATAGCATTTTTGAATTTGAACCAATGCAAAGATGACCAAGGGGGATTAGCAACAGTAATTGCCATTTAAAAATGATTACTGTTACATGACAGTGAGAGTGTTACATACACCAAAGCAAGTAGAGCTCAATCCAAAGCATCTACTACTAAATATCCACCTTGAGACCCCTATCCAGAGTATCTCGCTGATATTAAGTTGCAAGCGATAACCAAAAGCAATAGACAAATGATATAAACTCAATGCATAATGTAAGCAACACTTGTTAGCAAAATAGCCACAAACAACACTGTTTTACCCTTAGTAGCAACAACACATCCTTGGTACTTGCATGTTTCTGAAAGCACAGGTTATCGACCAGAGGGGGGATGAATGGAAGATTTTTAAGTTTTTCTGAAGACTTTCAGTTTCTTCAGGATTGAGGCAACACAAAACTGAGGAAACACACAAAATGATAATGCTTAGAAAGTTTGCGGAAAGTAGACATGAATGCAGAACATCATTTTGCTACAGAAACAAAGTCTAAAGGATATGCAAGCATGCATCAGATGCAAAGTACGATGAAACAGAATAGGGGAAACATCAGAACACATGTATCAGGATGAAGTCATCAATGCAAATACTGAGGTTGAAGAGATAGCACCAGGGCAAGATGACACCAATTTGGTAGACCAGTTCTTTGCACCAGGGCACGGTGTCGTCGTCCCCGTCGACGTGCGCACCCCCGAGCATACGGGATCAAGCCTGTGTGCTAGCTTCCGTCGTCGGCGTCCTCTTCTTCCCGGAGGCCCTCTGCTTCCAGTCACCGTCCTTCCCTGCATCCGCGTCCCCGAGCCGAACCCCGACGCCAGCAACCCCTCTGTGAGCCTCGACGTCCTCCCCCATTCGATTTTCCCCGCTCGTAGTCCCCATTAGGCCTTTGGCTTCGCTATAACGGGGTGGGGTTCCCTTAAATAGGGCCCGATCTGTCAGACCTGTCAGATCAGATCCAATAGCGTACAGCGTCAATCGCTCCGACTTCAACGGCGAGGATCGTGGCGTATCGCAAGAAAAACTCGGCGACCCAAAACTTACGGGATCTCAACAGTCAAATCAAAGCATTCGACTGAGAGCAAAAACTTCGATAAAAAGTTGACAGCATTTGATTCGAAACACAATGACGTTTGAAGCAAAATGCAAGTCGTTTCAAGTGCTTATCCATCTTAGACTTAGACAGAAAAGGAACAAGAACAAAAAATAGAGGAGGTAGGGTCCGAAACTTATCACCTCAAAGAAGAACTAACTCGAAGCAAAAGGTGACAAGCATAGGGGACAAACTCCAAATACAGAAAGAAAAACGCTATCGAAACTAAACAGCCAAAAAAAAACAAAGAAAGATAAGCTAAAATATACAAGGTAGAAGTAGTTGTATCTTACAGAACATTGCGTGAGTCTAGGATATTAAGCTCACAACGCAACGCACAAAATCTTTTCTCATCCAGGGGCTTAGTGAAGATGTCAGCCAATTGATCTTCGGTACGAACATGACTGATCACAATGTCTTCGCGCTGAACATGGTCTCGAAGAAAATGATCACGAATATCAATATGCTTCGTACGAGAGTGTTGCACAGGATTATGAGCAATTTTGATAGCACTCTCATTGTCACAAAGCAATGGAATTTTCTTCACAAGAATACCATAATCTTTCAGCGTTTGCTTTAGCCAAAGAATTTGAGTGCAGCATGAGCCAGCAGCTATGTATTCGGCTTCAGCAGCAGAAATGGAGACACAGTTTTGCTTCTTTGAAGCCCAACACACAAGAGATCTACCAAGAAAATGACAAGTGCCAGAGGTAGATTTCCTGTCAACACGATCACCAGCCCAGTCCGAATCAGAATAACCAATGAGATCAAACTGAGTGCCCTTGGGATACCACAAGCCCAAGGTAGGTGTGTGAGCAAGATATCGAAGAATACGCTTCACTGCTATATGGTGAGATTCCTTTGGATTTGCCTGAAATCTAGCACATATACAAACTGAAAGCATAATATCAGGTCTTGAAGCACAAAGATATAATAGTGAACCAATCATAGACCGACATTTCTTCTGATCGAAGGATTTGCCCTTCTCATCAGCATCAAGGAAGCCACTAGTTGGCATTGGAGTTTTGATAGTTTTGCAATCAGTAAGACCAAATTTCTTCAAGCAATCCTTCTGATACTTTTCTTGTGATATGAAAGTACCATTCTTCTGTTGACGGATTTGAAGTCCAAGGAAGAATTTCAGTTCACTCATCATAGACATTTCATATTTCTTCGACATCATCTTGGCAAATTCTTCGCTGATATCAGGGTTAGTGCAACCAAAGATAATATCATATTCATAAATCTGACACACAAATAGATCACCATTATAGGATCGAGTGAAAAGAGTGGGGTCAGTGGTTCCTGGTTTGAAGCCTTTCTTCAGAAGAAAATCCTTTAGAGTATCATACCAAGCACGAGGAGCTTGCTTCAGCCCATAGAGTGCCTTGTGTAATTTATACACCATGTCAGGATTCTTCGGGTCTTCAAAACCTGGTGGTTGCATAACATAGACTTCTTCTTCGATTTCACCATTAAGGAATGCACTTTTGACATCCATTTGATATAACAATATGCCGTTATGATTCGCGTATGCAAGCATAACTCGAATGGATTCGAGACGAGCAACAGGAGCATAAGTTTCGCCGAAGTCAATGCCTTCGATTTGGGTATAACCTTGTGCAACCAGTCTAGCTTTGTTTCGAATCACAATACCATCTTCGTTTTGCTTGTTGCGAAAAATCCATTTAGTGCCAATGATGTTATGCTTCACAAGGTCAGGTCTCTCAACAAGGGACCAAACTTTGTTCCTTTCAAACTGATTAAGTTCTTCCATCATTGCAGACAGCCAGTCTGAATCCTTCATGGCTTCATCAAATTTTGAAGGTTCTAGCATGGAGACAAATGAAAAGTTTCCACAAAAGTTAGCTAAACGAGTACGAGAGCGAGTAGTGGGACGACCTGGTTGACGAATTTCTTCGAGAATTGAATCCACGTCTACTCTTCTTCGAACACGAGATAATGCTACTTCGTTAGCTTGATGCTCGGCCTTTGCTTCGGCATCGACTTGTCCTTCGAAATCAGCATTAGCTTCGGGTTCAGCTTCTCCTTCAGGTTCAGCATTTGCTTCGTTCATGGGTTCATCTTCGTCCTGTCCATCATTGTCTTCAGGATGTTGATCTCCAGTGCCCCGGGCTATGTGTGGGAACATTGGATCATCATCATCCCTTGGAGCTTGATGAGCATTTCCTTCGATAGGGCGAATCTCTCCAATAGCCATGGACCTGATCACTTCATCAAGGGGAGGTTCATCTAGATCATGAGGCAAATGCTCCTTTTGAGAGCCATTAGTTTCATCAAACCTCACATTTACAGTTTCCATAACTTTCCCAAAGTGGGAGTTATACACTCTGTAAGTGTGGGAGTTTGAGCCATAACCTAGAAGAAAACCTTCATGTACCTTAGGGGCAAATTTAGAGCTATGATTCATATCTCTAATAAAACATGGAGCACCAAACACCCTAAGATACGAAACATTAAGCTTGTTACCAGTGATCAGCTCATGTGAAGTTTTCTTCAGGAACTTGTGAAGGTAAACCTTATTGATGATATGACAGGCAGTGTTAATTGCTTTGGCCCAGAACCTGATAGGAGTCTTGTACTCAACAAGCATTGTTCTGGCCATCTCAATAAGAGTACGATTTTTCCTTTCAACAACTCCATTCTGTTGTGGTGTGTAAGCAGCTGAGAATTCATGAGTTATACCATAATCATCAAGAAATTATTCAATTCTAGTATTCCTAAATTTTGTCCCATTATCACTTCTGATGTGCTTCAATTTGACTTCATACTCATTCTGAGCTCTCTTTGCAAATGACTTGAAGATATCAACAACCGTGCTTTTGTCATCTAGAAAGAAAACCCAAGTATAACGAGAGAAGTCATCAACAATAACTAGACCATACTTGTTGCCTCCAAGACTAGCATAATTTTGAGGACCAAAGAGATCCATATGAAGCAATTCAAGAGGACGAGTAGTGGTCATGATAGTCTTCGCTGGATGATTTTTCTTCGGTAGCTTTCCAGCTTCACAGGCACTACAGAGATGATTTTTGTCGAATTTAACTTCGTTCAGTCCAATGACATGATTTTTCTTCACCAATGTCTGAAGATTTCTCATTCCTGCATGACCAAGTCTTCTATGCCATAGCCACCCTAATGAAGCTTTTGCCATTAAGCAAGTGGATACAACAGGACCCGAAGAGAAATCCACAATGTATAAATCTCCTTTTTGGTAGCCTTCAAAGACAAATGAATAGTCATCCTGTGAAAACACAACACACCGAATAGCAGAGAACAGAACAAGCATACCCATATCACAAAGCTTTGATATTGACATCAGATTATATCCAAGAGATTGAACAAGCATAAGTTTGTCAATATGCTTATCCTTCAAAATTGCAACCTTACCCAAACCAATCACTTTACCCTTGTTGTTGTCACCGAAGGTAATGTACCTTTGAGAGGACTGAGTGAGTTTCGCTTCGGTGAACAACTCTTTGTCTCCGGTCATATGATTAGTGCAACCACTGTCCATGACCCATTCGGATCCACCGGAGACATAGCCCTGCAGAAGAATTAGTTCTTCTTAACCACCCACAAACGAGCAGGTGACTGAGAAGATACAAATGTGCTAGTAGATGCAGCGGAATTCAAATAAGTAGGATTAGTTCTTCGAGGAGAACCATCAAGCACACCATACACATAATTCTTCGGGGAAGGGTTAGTATAAGTATGAGCATAAGCAACTTTGTCATTGTTATCGCGGTGACGATAAACATTATGATCAACACGATAGTATTCCTTTTGAGGAACATTTGATTCGGTAACCAAAGGATCATTTCTTTCCTCAAGAGAATAAAAGTGCTTCGGTGGCACAGTGGATTTTCCCTGCATAGAATGGTTAGCTGGTAGTTTTTCTACAAGTGATTTGCGAACCCAAATCTGTCTCTTATAGAAACCATTCTTAGGAGGGGTACCAATGTATTCAGCCGAAACTTTTCCTTCCTGATTCTTGACCAGCTTGTAGTCAGAGTCAAGTGACTCATCAACAATTGCCTTATCAATTTTGCAACTGAAACCTGAAAGGTTAGCAATGTCAATGGGCTTTTCCTTCGCTAGCACCCACACAGTTTTGGGATATTTCTCAGGTTCCCAATAGGTACCATCTGGGTTGATTTGCCTTTCAAAACCAACACCTTCCTTGCGAGGGTTTCTGTGAAGGAGAGCCTTCTTCAGAATATCACATAGATATTGATGTCCATGAACACTTTTAAACATGCCTGTTTCAAACAAATCTTTCAACCTGAGGAGTTCCTCGGTAACAGCAGAGTTTTCCTCATCAGAGGGATTAGCTTCAACAATAACAATGGGTTCTTTGCCTTTGTTAGATTTGACATGGAATCAATTTTGCTTCATTCCAGACAAGTTAAACAAGGTGAAGTAGAATCAGATTTAGCTTCGGAGCCCTGTTGAGACATGAGAGTGAGATTCACATTTTCCAGTTCTTCATGAGCCTCTCTCAGTTTTTCGAGAGCCATTTTCCTTTGAAGAAATTCATAGGTAAGCTTCTCATAATCAACTGAGAGAAGATCATGCCGAGAGGACAGTTCTTCATACTTTTCTTTCAAAGCTTCATGCTCATTAGTTAAAGTTTGACCTCTCTCAATCTCATCAATCAACAAGGACTCAGATTTTTGAATAGTTTTGCTTAATGAATCTAATTCATCTTGTTGGATTGAAGCAATTTTGACAAGTTTAGAATAGCTGATTTTGGATTCGCTATCATATGAAGATTCATCTGAAGTATCGTAGTTACGCTTTGAAGAAGATACCTTTGAGGCCTTAGCCATGAAGCCATAAGCTGGGGTTTCATCTTCACTACTAAAGTTGGTGAATAAGGAACCGGAAGTGGACTTCGAAGCAGATGCTGAAGCAAATGCTATGCCAGCAACACGATCAGATTCGGATCCTGATTGAGATTTGGAGTCAGATTCAACCTCGGAACCTGAGACTTCTTCTTCGGAGTTCATTTCCTTCCCCAGATAAGCTTTGGCTTTGTGAGAGCTACTGCGGCGAGATGAATGAAACTTTGAGCTTTCACGCTTCTTGTGATACTTCTTCTTCTTGTCATCATCAGAATCATTCTTTTTGTCACGTTTGTGTTTGGAATCATATTTCTTCGAGTCGAAGCTTTTGCTTGATCTGTGAGACCTACTCGAAGAGTTACTGTGAGAATATTTTGACTTGTTTTCAATTTCCCATTGAGGACAGTCAGCAATGAAGTGACCTGATTTCTTGCACTTATAACATGCATTGTCCTTTGCTGAGTTTCTTGAGGATGAACGATGATGAGACGAGTTGTTGGATTGTCTTGATGGGTAGTTCTTCTTCGGTGATGAGTAGTTCTTCCTCTGAAAGCGATTGAAGCGCCTTATGATAAGAGAAAAATCCTTTCCAATACTTGCAGGATCATCTGATTCACCACCGGAAGCAGAACTTGCATCAGGAGAGGAATCACGTGAAGCTTTTGCCTTCAGGGCATGAGTTTTCCTTCATGTTCCATTAACATCACGTTTCTCATCTTATTCCATTTCAAAGGTAGCGAGTCTCTCAAGAATATCAGCAGGTACAAGGGTTTTGAAATCAGTTCTCTCTTTGATCATCAACACAGGATGAGCGAAGGAATCGTCCAGAGATCGAAGCAAAGTTCTAACCACCATTTGACTAGTGACATCAGTTGCACCAAGGGAAGTTAATTCATTTGCTAGAGCTGTGAGTCTGCTGTAGATGGAATTAACCTTTTCTCCTTCGTGGCGCCTGAAGCGATGAAATTTGCTTCGGAGAGTGTCAATGCGAGCATCTTTCTGGGATGAAACACCTTCACCAATCTTCTCAAGATAGTCCCAGACACCTTTGGCAGTAGGGATATTCTTCACCTCATGATATTTCTCAGGTGTCAAATGATTCGTGATGAAAACCCAAACTTGTGAGTCCAAAGATAGCAACCTAATTTCTGCAGGAGTGACAGCCTTTTCATCAGCGACTTCAACTCCAAACCGAACAATTTCCCATGCAGCTCTATCAATAGATATGATGTTTCTTCTCATCTTATCCTTCCAATATGGATAGTCGGTTCCATTGAACACCGGTATGGGCTCGCCGGAACGGATAGCTGCAAACGACATTCTTGACAACACTCCAGGAGGTTAGTCCAAAACACGCAGAGCGTAGGGAGTGCCTAGCTCTGATACCAATTGAAAGACCAAGAATGTGATCAGAGTGGGAGGGGGTGAATGATCACTTCAAATTTTCCATAGAAGTTTGAAGTGAGAAAGACTTGCAGTTCAGAAATATGATCAGGGAAGTAAAACTCTGAAGCAAATCAAGGGGAGGGAAGCAAATCATATCGAATCATATCTACTGAAGCTAAACATGGAAGCAATTGGTACTGAAAATAAATTGCAGGGAAGAAGAACGAACTCAGTACACAGCGATGTTTGTTCGACCAGTTCACATTCTGCAAAGTGCTACGTCTGGTTGGAGGGACTTGTGATTGAACACAGGAGCTAACCTCTCTCCGTCCACATCTCTACTGCACCAATCTCCTTGAGTATTGATCAGTTTTACTCGGGGTAGATTATTGAAGGAAATCTCCGAAACCTTTGACAGACTTTTGCTTCGAGACGACAATTACTCTTCGCTCTCTGAAGTCGACTCTCTAACCGTCTAGGAGAATTGCAGTCCTCCAAGATAAAAAGGTTAGCAAATTTCCACCTAAGTCATAGTGAATCAGCTCAGATCAATAGGACTTAAGATTTGGTGGATGGCTTTTAGTTTTTCTTCCGTGTCTCACTTGGGTTGCTCACAGTAGTCTCTCTCTCAAAGTATAATCACAGAGCAGCCACCCTCAAATGACGGCGGGGGTAGGGTATTTATAGGTGGCGATCCCAAGGTGAGAAATGACTGATTTGACCTGAAGTGACAGCTTGACGCGTGTTCACAACGGTCGGATTTGTCATTAATGCGCAACTTTACTTGCGGTCCAAGTAAAGCTGACTCATTGTCTGAGTTTTGATTCGGAGGCTGAAAGTACTAAGTCTTTGCCTGTAAAGCTAAACTCAGCACACATGAGATTTCTCCTCTGAAGCTCTTTCTGGGTTTAGTTTCGAACTGAGCACTTTCACAATGACTTAAGCTTCTACTAACTAACCCCTCTTGATAGTACGGTTTTCCTATGACTCAAAGAATAGAAAAAGAACTACACAAAAACTACTAAGTCTTGCGCCGTCTTCTTCATTCCCTTCGGTGAGTTCTGCTTCCGGAAACCATAGCATTTTTAGGGGTCACCCAGCATGGTTGAGCTTCGGTCCAAGGAATAGCTTCAACAGCTTAGTTCATCTTCCTTGAAGAATAACCAATCACCTTTGCTTCAGGAACCTAATCAACTGTTTATACTAGAAAACATTGTTAGTTCCTCTACTGTCTTGTCCAACAATGTCCAAAACACATGGGGGCAAAACTTTTGCTCTTACATACCCTTTCTTTCATTCTCTATCAAACAATATTGTTTGCCTTTCACTACTTAATAAAAACAGAGCTAAATCCACTAAAAAGTAGCATATTAGGCATATTGAGTAGCATTAACTTGGAGTAGGATTTGAGTGTGGCCTGGAACTTGGAGTAGGATTTGGAGTACTGTAAAAATGAGTGATGTTAATTCTTGCTTTCTTTCAATATTAAATGTGCTAGGAAACTTGCTAGGGAGATGGGTTCTGAAAATGCATGGAAATGGGTTTTGAAAATCCATGAAAATGATTAGCAGTAGCTTTTTGTATCTTCTAAGATTTCACTACTTAATCTCCATTGTATATGTATGAAAATGAATAGCAGTAGAAGTAGCTTACTGTCACTAGTTGTGTACTTGTTCTAGTTGATCTGCTAATGATGTTGATGTGCTAGGAAACTTGCTAAATATGGGCTCAAATTTAGGTTGCTAGCCAAAATAAACTCAAACTGAAACCGAATCTGCTTGCAGATGAGACATGGTCTTCTTTTATAAACTTGAAGGAATTTTTATAGTAGTCTCCAGTGCTAACTTGTTTCCATATAGGCGTAGATAGAGATCATGTAGCAGCATATTTATTGCAATAGCAATCATATTGAGATGTTGCTCTGTAGTGCTTGCTTGTTTAATTTGGAGTAAATCCCACTCCAAGTGAACCAAGATTGTGTTTGTAGGAGCCAAGATTGTGTTTGAACAGTACAACATTATTCGGGGTACTATTGTTCGACCAGATTTTTGCGCATAAATAATATATAGTACTTTTTTTCATGGAAGCATGAATGCTCCTACGTAGGTACATGCACTAATAGAAATAGTATATATGTATGGCGAGGATGCCAAAGCCAAGTTTCTTCTCCTGTTAATTTGCATGTATAATATTTTCTTGCGTACACGCATAGAGCAGTTCCAAATGCCTATAAGCTATACGTACGTATGATTATTTGCGTGCACTGAGAAAAATAATATTTAGCTTAACAATGCATGCATGGTATAGCCCACGTATTAGCACGTGCATAGAAGCTTGGTGCGGCATACGAGCGCGTGCATGCATCTAGACTTGATACAACTAATCACGTGCACAACCTGACCGGCCGGTCATGTGTGATCCATGGCTCGTATACGCGTGCAACAAAGCAATCGGATAGACATCAACCAGTTAAACATGTTTGTCTTCCATATCTTGCCAGGAAAATCGGAGCGGTCAAACGGCCAACACCGCCGTGCACCGCCTATCATCTTGCCTATAAATACACGGGTCTCCAGCCGGGAGGGAAAGGGCGAAGATCCATCGCCAGAGGAAAACTCACGCCATACACCCCCAGCCAACACAACCCATCCATCCGTCCAGCCAGAGAGGAAAACTCACGCCATACGCCGCGAAGAAGAGCATCCATCCAGCCAACACACATCCCACGCACAACTCGTATCCATCCAGCCCCGGCAACACAACTAACGCAACACAAACTCGTACGCAGCCGCCATCCATCCAGCTAGCCAACACACAATCAAGCCAGCCAAGAACACATCCATCCATCAAACTTCACGCTCACAACCCATCCAGCCAGCCAAGAAGTCACCCAACCAGCCACGCATCAGGAGAGGAACCACAAGCCGGCGGCAATCTGTACGAGGAAGAAGAAGCTTGGCGACATGAACGCGAAGCTTGTGTTCCCGAATGGTGAGATTGCAGCCTAACCTTTCTCCTTTCTCTCTCTCTCACCTTCTATCCAGCATGCATGCACTATGCGGAGAACATACCACACCCCCCTAGATGAGACGGTGTCGTGACCCGTCCACCGCCGAAGGAGATGCCGTCGGACTAGAAGACTACACCGACGACCCGGAGCTCGCCCACGCGTCGTCCGCCGTCAACGTCGTCGTCATGCCGCCGCCATGGAGGCCGGCGACTCGGATCTCGCCAACGACGTAGCCCGATCACTATCTCCTTCGGCGCTCGTACATGTTGGCGTACAGGTCGGCGAACAGATCCTCGGCGAACACGTTTTCGGCGAACAGATCCTCGGCGAACACGTTTTCGGTGAACAGATCCTTGGCGCACGGGTTCTCGGTGAACAGTTCCTTGGCGCACGGGTCTCGACGAACAGGGCCTTGGCGCATAGGTCTTGACGTACAGGTTCATGACGTCGCCGGCGTACGGACCACCCTTTTGGCGTAGCACCAGTACAAGCCGATGTCGTCTCTATGAAACCACCCTTCGTTGACCTCGGGAAGCGGTGCATGTGTTTTGGGCAGACCGTCGTATACTCGGCGTCTAGCTGAGACGAGGCGCACACCATGGCGTACAAGTCCTTGATGTCGCTGGCGTACAAGTCAGCCTTTGGCGTAGCACCCGCAAGACGACGCGACTTCCACGACAATCACGCTCCTACCAACCCGTGAGACGATGCCTTGACCATGCCAACTGCCGTTAACTCGGCGTTCGGTCGGGACGAGGCATCGGCCACACTGGCCATGTCGATGTGTGCGAGTGTGACGGTTTTACACCGACGCCGATCCCCACCTACAACGTACTCCTGCGAGGTGTACCCCTGGCATACTCTGACGAAGCCGTTACGTCGTCGACAAGTCCGAGTTTTGCAGGACCATACTATTTCTACCCTAACCACTACATCAACGCCGCCAAGACCGACGAGGCGTGATGGCGAGGGCGGGCGTGGTTGTGCAAAAGCCACGTTCTTAGCGACGCGTGTACCGACGATCTGCCGCTGCCCACACACACCACCATCATCATATGCATGGAAATGCGAAGCGAAGATGACGAAGACGACCACACGGCTTAATTGGAGGTGTCTCGCGGTGTAACCCGCGGGAGTAATTAACCGGGAGTCTTTCGAGACCCCGAGAACCAGGAGATCACACATCGCCATTGTCAAGTTGGCCGCGCTAGTAGGCCACGGAGCGCATTTATATCATGGGATCTTGTAATTTTGTTTCTCAAAAGAGATTAATGAAAATACTTGTTTCCCTATCTATTTTATTTCTGTACTATGGTACACTGGCACGCCCACACACTTTATTTCCCTTTTCCCCGGCGCATGAGAGGAATTCACTCCCCTCTTACCTTTTTCCACGGAGGCCAGAGATTTTTCTCGTGTCAAACAACTATCACTTCATCAAATGCCAAACCCTAGGCATCAAATTGCACTGCCACTGAACGAAATAGCAAAATAATCGATTATTGACATAATGTATCTCTATAATCCAGTTGTGCAGTGCATCTCTATAATCAAGTATTGACATCATGCATCAATTAGGAAGAACAACTAGGCATCAATTGGCCAAACCCTAGCACCATGGCACAAACAGGGGAGGAGGAGGAGGAGAAGATGAACACGGGAGGGGGAGCAGGGGACGGCGGTTGGGGGAATACCTGGCCGTACGGTTGCGGGACGGCAGGGAGGGGACGCCGGACGCGAGCAGTGGTGGAGGCGACGGCTTGAACGGCGGGGGCGGCGACGGCTCGAACGGCGGGGCGGCTCCGGTGGCGGTGGTGGCCGGCGGCAGGGGATTGGGAGCAGCAGCTTGGCGGCGTGGTGTGAGTCGATATGCAGCGGTGGGGAAACTGCCGCTTAAGTGTTGCGTTATATAGCAGGGACCTTTAGTACCGGTTTGTGTTACTAATCGGTACTAAAGACCTTTAGTACCGATTAGTAACACAAACCAGTACTAAAGGTCTCCAAATTCCTCCAATTTTTGGCCAAAATTGGAGACGGGAAGGGGAGGGACCTCTAGCACCGGTTGGTATCACCAACCGGTACTAAAGGTATATTTTTTATATTTGTAGATTTAGATTTTGTTTTTAGATTTTGACTATCTATTAGAATAGTTGGAGTTTTTTAATGAATCTTTTTGCTTTAGGTAAAAATAATTATAAACATTCTGTTAGTGGCAGTGGTTTTCAAATTTAAATAGTTTCAAGTTCAATTCTTTTGAAATACTAGTTTGTGAAATAATATGTTAAATAGTCAAAATAAATCATTAAATGCATGAAAAATAGCAAATCAAGTTAGAAAGGTTTGAAATTTTAGGATGTGGCTTTGCATGGTGCATATTGAAAGCACAAAATGCCTTGAGTTGAAATAAGTTTAAAAAATGAAATGCCTTTGTAACAGATGAGTTTTCGTTAGAAACCCTCGTACTTCGAAGAAGATGGTCCAGTTTGTACACGAAGTGCATCCAGTTTTTGCCGTAACCCTCTCACCTTTTGCACGCATGTTATGTGGGTGAAATGATGATACCATGGCAAGTTTCAACCTTTTCAGAGTTCATTTGTTGTGCTTTCCAATTTCAAGGTCATTTAGCTAAAAATAAATCATTAAATGCATGAAAAATAGCAAATGAAGTTAGAAAGGTTTGAAATTTTAGGATGTGGCTTTGAATGGTGCATATTGAATGCACAAAAATTCTTGAGTTGAAATAAGTTTAAAAAATGAAATGCCTTTGTAACAGATGAGTTTTCGTCCGAAACCCTCGTACTTCGAAGGAGATGGTCCAGTTTGTACACGAAGTGCATCCAGTTTTTGCCATAACCCTCTCACCTTTTGCACACATGTTATGTGGGTGAAATGAGGATACCATGCCAAGTTTCAACATTTTCAGAGTTCATTTGTTGTGCTAGAACATTTGGCATATATTTATTGCTTCTGCGCGGGAAACCTAGAACATATGGTGGCTTGGTGGCGGTGGCGCGAAAGGGGAAGAGTGCGCGAGAAGAGAAATAGTGGCGGTTGGCTTTGCACGCGTCGCGAGCTTTTAACCTCGCACGATTTTAACCCCGTGTCTGAATCCCACCAATCAGGAAGAAGCAAACGGATCGCGTTGGCGTTGAAGCCGGTCACATCCTAGAGTGGGATCTTGGGGTATAAAACTATTTCTTCGCGTGTTTACCTTTATTTTTGCACCGTGACCATGGACAATCTTCATAATTTAATAGGATGCTTGTGTCAGTCTTCACTTTGAAGGGAGGAATTTGATGAAACTTTTCATAATCTTCTACATGTCTGTCTTGTCCTCCACTCCCACGAGATTTCTTTTCCCTGAAAGAACTATGTGGCACTTTGGCTCACCGTATGATGTATTCACTTCCTTATCTTTCCTTTTTCTCGTTTTGCTAGACATGTCCTTCACATAGAAAACCCGAGCCACATCATTGGCTAGGACGAATGGTTCGTCTCTGTACCCAAGATTATTGTTGAGATCCACTGTTGTCATTCCGTACTGTGGGTCTACCTTTACCCCTATCAGATTGAACCATTTGCACCGAAACAAAGGGACCTTAAAATCAGGTCCATAGTCAAGTTCCCATATCTCCTCTATGTAACCATAATATGTGTCCTTTTCCTTATTGTTGATTGCATCATCAAAGCGGACACCACTGTTTTGGTTGGTGCTATTTTCATCTTGGGCGATCGTGGAAAATGTATTCCCATTTATCTCGTACCCTTTGAAAGTCATTATAGTCGCAGATGGTGTCCTGGACAACAAGTACAACTCCTCTTCAACAGTGTTGTTACCTGTGAGATGTTTATGCAACCAACCGCTGAAAGTCCTCATGTGTTCACGCGTAATCTAGTCTTCAGAATGCTTTGGGTGTTTGGAGCATAGAATATTCTCGTGTTGATTGATATACGGGGCCACCAAGGAAGAATTATGTAGAACTGTATTGTGTGCTTGCACCCAAGAATCCGTGTCCCTACATATTATTGGCTTTGGTCCTAGCGTGCCTTTTCCACCCAGTCTCCCCTCATGCCGCGATTCAGGAAACCAATCGTCTTAAGGTCAGGAATAAAGTCAATGACCTCCTCTGTTTGATGACCCATGGAGATGCTTCCTTCTGGCCTAGCACGGTTACGAACATATTTCTTTAAGACTCCCATGAACCTCTCAAAGGGGAACATATTGTGTAGAAATACAGGACCTAGAATTACAATCTCGTCGACTACGTGAACCAGGACGTGCGTCATAATATTGAAGAAGGATGGTGGGAACACCAACTCGAAGCTTACAAGACTTTGTACCAAATCATTCTGTAACCTTGGCAGGCTTTCTGGATCGATTACCTTCTAAGAAATTGCATTGAGGATTGCACATAGCTTCACAATGGCTAATCAAACATTTTCTGATAGAAGCCCCCTCAATGCAATTTAAAGCAGTTGCATCATAATCACGTGGCAGTCATGAGACTTTAGTTCTAGAACTTTTTCTCTGCCATATTTATTATTCACTTTATATTCGACGAGAATCCAGATGGGACCTTGATACTGAGCAGGCATTCAAAAAAGATTTCCTTCTCTGCTTTGGTAAGAGCGTAACTGGCAGGACCTTCATATTCCTTTGGATGCATGCGTCTTTTTCGTTCATGTGTTTCTGGTCCTCCCGTGCCTCCGGTGTATCTTTAGTCTTCCCATACACGCCCAACAAGCCTAGCAGGTTCACGCAAAGATTCTTCGTCACGTGCATCACGTCGATTGTAGAGCGGACCTCTAGGTCTTTCCAATAGGGTAGGTCCCAAAATATAGATTTCTTCTTCCACATGGGTGCGTGTCCGACAGCGTCATTCGGATCAGATTTCCCCCAGGACCCTTTCCAAAGATTACTTGTTTTGGTAAATCCTTGACCATGTCAAGTATATCATCACCAGTACGGAGGAAAGGATTCTTCCGGCGATCTGCCTCACCTTTGAAATGCTTGCCTTTCTTTCTTAAGGCATGGTTGGTCGTAAGAAATCGACGATGTCCCAGGTACACATTCTTATTGCAGTTGGGCAAATATATACTTTCAGTCTCATCTAAACAGTGTGTGCATGCCTTGTATCCCTTGTTTGTCTGTCCTGAAAGGGTACTAAGAGCAGGCCAATCATTGATGGTTACAAAAAGCAACGCTCGTAGGTCAAATTCCTCCTGTTTGTTCTCATCCCACACACGTACACCTGGTTTAGCCCACAACTGTAAAATTTCTTCAACTAATGGCCTTAGGTACACATCAATGTCGTTGCCGGGTTGCTTAGGGCCTTGGATTAGCACTGGCATCATAATGAACTTCCGCTTCATGCACTTCCAAGGAGGAAGGTTATAGATACATAGAGTCACGGGCCATGTGCTATGATTGCTGCTCTGCTCCCCAAAAGGATTCATGCCATCTGCACTTAAACCAAACCATATGTTTCTGGGGTCCTTTTCAAAGTCGTCCATTTCCTTTCTCTCAATTTTTCTCCACTGCGACCCATCAGCGGGGTGTCTCAACTTCCCATCTTTCTTACGGTCATCTTTGTGCCATCGCAACAACTTGGCATGCTCTTTATTTCTGAACAGACGTTTCAACCGTGGTATTATAGGAGCATAACACATCTCCTTGGCAGCAACCCTCTTCCTGGGGCGAGCGCCCTCAACATCACCAGGGTCATCTTGTCTGATCTTATAGCGCAATGCACTGCATATCGGGCATTCATTCAAATTCTCGTACTCCTCACCGCGGTAGAGGATGCAGTCATTAGGGCATGCATGTATCTTCTACACCTCTAGTCCTAGAGGGCAGACAAGCTTCTTTGCTTCGTAAGTACTGTCAGGCAATTCGTTATCCTTTGGAAGCCTCTTCTTAAATATTTTCAGTACCTTCCCAAATCCCTTGTCAGGTATACCATACTCTGCCTTCCATTGCAACAATTCCAATGCGGCACCGAGCTTTGTGTTGCCCTCTTCGCAATTTGGGTACAACCCTTTTCTGTGATCCTCTAACATGCGATCGAACTTGAACTTCTCATTTTCACTTTCGCATCCTCTCTGTGCATCAACAATGACCCGGCGAAGATCATCATCGGGCACATGTGATGCCTCTTCTTCAACTTCTTGTTCTTCATTCTCTTGCCCCACTGTAGTATCATCGTATTCAGCAAACCCAGGATAGTTGTCATCATCCTATTTTTCTTCATTCTCTTCCATCAGAACCCCTCTTTCTCCGTGCTTGGTCCAACAGTTATAGCCGGACATGAAACCGGACTTGAACAGATGGATGTGAATTTCTCTTGAGTTAGAGTAGGTCTTATTATTCTTGTAGACACCACATGGACAAGACATAAAACCATCCCGCTTGTTTGCCTCGGCCACTTCAAGGAAACTATGCACGCCATTAATGATCTGGGCAGAGCATCAGTCTTCGTACATGCATTGCCGACTCATCTTTATCATCACAGAACACCGAAAAGACAAAATTAATACAAGTTCATACATAAAGTTGATCATACATATAAAGTTCATACACACATATTCTCATAATAAAAACAACATATAACTATCTACCTAAAGCATTTAAATGCAACAAAAAATGCGATCAAAATTTGCAACAAAGGTAAAAATTGCTCCAACAACATAATGATACCAAGCCTCTTTATTAACGGCATATTTTCTAATTTTCCTAATCTTCATGCGCATTGCATCCATCTTGATCTTGTGATCATCGACGACATCCGCAACATACAACTGCAAATTGATCTTCTCTTCTTGAACTCTTTGAAATTATTCTTTCAAATACTCATTTTATTTTTCATCTAAATTTAACTTCTTAACAAGAGGGTCGGTTTCAATCTTCGGTTCACATACCTCCTAGATAAAAATATCTATTTTAACTTGATGGGCATCATTTTCAAACACGAAATGCAACAAATAGTTATAAAAGAGAATATATGCCACATCCGAATCATAAACCGGACGAGGGCCGACGGGCATCGACATCAAAACCATGGCACTATGTATAACAAACAATCATACAAGTAAGAAAATTATACAAATCACTATCTAAATCATACAAATAAGATTTTTTTTAATAAAAATGATAAGAACACAAGAGGCTCACATAGGTGGTGCCGGCGAAGGGACGATGCGGGCAATCGACGGTGGTTACTACCGGGACGGAAAGGCACTAAGTAATCACAATACATATGCAAATAAGAAATTAATTTGAGCTCAAATTGCAGATAAATCAAATAAACTCCACATTATTACTCAAACTAAAACCCTCACAAATCACTAGACACATTGCATAAGCTAATCTAACAATGGGAGATGAGAGGACAAAGTTGCTAACCTTTGTGAACACTTGGATGTAGATGGGTGCTTCAAATCTTGACAAATCTTGGCAAAAATGGAGGATGAGCTCGAGAGAACACATCCCGTAGCAGAAATACAGAAGTGCTCCGCCGTCCAGAGAACAACGCCACCGAGAAAACTAGAGGGAGAAAATCCTAACGGATTCCGATCTAGAACAACGTCTAAACCAGGGTCTAAAAGTGGAGCAATGGGGTTTAGAGGGAGGGAGGCTGGCGCAAGGGCCTTTGGGATCAAGTCTGCTGCGCCCCCCCCACCCCTCCCCTCGTTATATAGGTGGCCAGGAGGGCTCCTGGCCGACCTAGGGGTTGTGGAGTCCTCCTGGGACTCCTTCTCCCAAAGGGACTCCTTCCCACCGGGGAATCCTACTGCAAGGAGGATTGCAATCCTACTTGGAGTAGGATTGCTTCCCTTATGGCGCCCCCCCACCTCTAGGACGACTTGGGGCAGCCTAGGTGGCTTTCCCCCAAGGCTAGGGCGTGAGGTTACTGAGTGGTACTTCCCGAAAACTTCCGGAACCTTCTAGAAGCTTCTAGGACCTTCCGGGACCTACCGGGATGGTTTCGGGACATTCTGGAACCTTCTGAAACACTTCCAGGACCTTCCGGGACCGTTCTCGGATGTTACGGAACCATCTGGATAGTTTCTGGGACCATCTGAGTTACAATTTAAGCCACCCGATGACCGCGTTAGTTGTCGGGACGTCCACCGATTTACCGGAAACTATTCCGGTTGATCCAGGACTTCCCTAGTACCATTCTCATATGTTCCGGAACCACCTAGGGCTACTCTAGAGTGATCTGGACATATCTTTAAATACCTAGAACTACTTCTGGTGCCCTTATGAACAATTCCATAAAGACCCGAAACTACTTCCGGTGCCCGTATGAACTATTATGCTTTGCTTCCACTAAGCCTTCTACCATTCCAGCATTCTAACAGACTACTGCTCGTTAAGTGTGTGACCCAATAGGTTCAGTATTGTGCGGACATGACTCAGAACATCTTCTGTACATAGGACAACGACCTTTTGTCAATAGCCAATAATCAACAGCGGAGCCATGGACACCCATGTTGACTCCCACACATACACGAAGAAACTTCGAGTGAACCATTATGTTTAGTCATGTACCATTCCCTTTGCTTTCGCAATATATGACAAAGTCAGAGGAGAGAAGTTTGGCACCCATGTGTAACAACTTCTTGAACACAAGCCACTCGTTATCCTCTTTGCTCGTTTGTCTCTTTTTCTCGTCATCGTATTCCGGTATCCCCGTGACTAAGTCACACTTCGTCTGGCCAGACTATAATGGATACCGTTATACCGAGTGGGCCCAAAGTAAATATCTCTTTAGCGTGAAGGATCAAATCCAAGTCTTGAACTATCGCAGTTACTAGACACACTATCCGATGTACCCATAACTTATTTTACTACTTCCCAGTAACGGGAAGATTCATCTAAGAACCAAAGTACATCTTCCTGTGTGAAGGAACTCGATACTCTCATGGTCTAAGGAATTATGTATATGATAACATTTCATGTTATGACTTATAACGTTGTTACGATGTGATCTCTAAGTATATCATTCAATACTGGGGTCGGTTCAACATCATTGTTCTGCTAACAATATGTTCTCATTGCTACCGACATCCTTGTTACAAGAACAATGTCCATGATTAAGAAAACGTAATCATTAGTTAGCACATGAGCTGGTCTTAGAGGCTAAACCAGGAACTCTTGGTGTTTACATTTCCACACATGCAAATGAGTTTTCTTCTGAATCTCACAGTGAGGGTCATTGCAATTATAACACAGAAATATAAACTTGTAATTACGAACATGGAAATACATATATAACATTTTATTATTGCCTCTAGGGCATATTTCCAACATTTACATCAACACAACACTTTGTTTTTGCATACAACAATTAAATACGATTATAAACACTTATTGTTCTACATAATTTATTAATACAATACATACAACATGACTGATCTAGTACGATCCTAGTAATATCATAGGACGACTCAATCTAAATTAATCTACAGTACATACTACTATATACTCTAGTTGAACGTAGGCATGCACACTCTAGCAATTCACCACCGGTAGATGTTCCCCTTCTGGCGCTTCCAGCCGCTTGAAGTTCCCTCGTCTATCTTCTCACGGGGGCGGAGCCGTTCGCACAATTCTGATGGTTCGAGAAGGGGACGTAGACCATGCTTAATGATTAGGATCCTACGGTACAACTCGTAGCTCACGTACCCGTCTTTTGCTGCGTACTCGAGGTGCAGCGGGGATAGCGGCTTCCACTCCCAGTAGTCCTGCTTGTCCCATGGGAATGATGTCTTCATGGTATTGTAAGAAGGGTCGATGATGGCCTCTGCAAGGTCGGCCATGGAGTCCCTTTTACCGCCACCTTTGATACGGAACTCCCTTTGGATGTTGACGTGGTGCTCGTCTGGAATTAGGATCCATTCATTGTCGAGAACGGTCTTGTCTCCCCTGGTGTCCACGCTAGCAAACATTATCCCTTTGCGTTGCAGGAAATGATCCAACGCCTGGCACCGCTCTGACCTGCAGAAGTGGTACACGAGGACGTGATTGCGCATGGCGAGTTGCACGACGGTGGCTCCTTGTGGTTTGTAAGAGACCCAACGGGTGTACTCGATGTCAGGGCCCACGAACTTGTACTTCTCCTTCTTGAGCGATTGCTCGTACATGGCGATGATTCGCTCCACGGTCTTCGGCATGTTGGCGTACACCACCTCCAGCACGGTGGTGCCATGGGCAGTGATTATGTGGGTCTCCGTTGTCAGTTTCTTGTCATCCATGGCTTGCAATGAGGGAACGGGGCCGACAAAAAGGAAAGAGCGAGGAAGAAGAGAGAAATGAATGTCAAAGAAGAATGCGATCGTTAATTTGCGCTGCACACTATGGAAACCGCGATGAAATGCAGTTACCAGGAAGGTCTCGCGGTTCTAGGAATTAGGCGCCTGTTTGTTTTTTGGCGGTTCCAGAAATCACGTGTCTGTTTGTTTTTTTGGCGGTTCCACGAATCGGGCGCCTGATTGTTTTTCTTTTTAATTATAGTTTCCTCAGTGTTGAACAAAAAAATGTGGTAACTGAGTATCAAACGATAGACGTCGAGATGCAGTACATATTGCATTGCCAGTGCGGTATAGTTATCACTTTTCTCTATTTTTTGCAGATTTTGTTTATTGTTGGTGTAACAGGGTCGTCAGACTTATCTTCTCTGCACGAGTGGTTCATATCGTTGCCTGTCAATGGCATGGAGGGCACGCCACGTTTCAATGGCGCAGAGTTTCATTAAATGTGGATAGGCCGCTAGCCAACTGCCCACAACCATTAACTCCCCCAAGACCAGCACCCTTTGCTATAAGATTGCCGTTGCCAAGACCAAATCCCTCATCCTCATATCCCACACCCCCATCCACATTGCCATGGTGTAATAGTTCAGCCCTTTTCGCCCACACCCACGACATCTCTCCCCATTGCCCTGCCTAGGGCCAAATAGCTCCCTTCCGCTTCACCACCTTATAAGCGGCCGGACTGGGCGTCGGTCTCGGAGGAGATGTCTGCGAAGGAGGATCCCGTCACCTTCTGGCAGCATATTCAGGAGAGAGCTCGCCCACGCAGCTCGTGGTCGACTCCACCAGCTTGCCTGTTGCACCGTGTAATGGAGCCAAATGAGGTGGACGCAACGTGTCATTTGGCTCCATTACGCAAAGCAACAAGCACGTTGGTGCAATACAAGGATGACATGACATGTCGCAGTCATACCGACATGGTTACATGAGACCGAGATTCGTCTCATATGCATGTCCATGTGTGCAACATTCAGCATCAAGGCGGAGAAGTGCGCACAACTAGTGTAGTCACCTCTTACCGCTTGTGGAGAACAAGTAGTGCAGTCACCTCTTTGAGGGGGTGAATATAAGCGCTCGATGTACTTTCCAATAGTGCTCAAAAGAAAGTCTTGAAGTGCTTGTAGTATTTATCAATGAATGTAGATTTGTTTAGAAAGTTCTCAAAATACACATACATTAAATAAAAATGTTGTTTCTGGAGTTATATACATTCTGTATGCTGTACTGACTTTGAAGAAAATGTTGCTTCGATCAACATATTTTTCCCGAGTGATTCAAAATACAGTTGGAGAGAAAGTTGTAGTACGTAGAACATAACAGTGAAGCGAATAAAAGGAAGGCCGGGTAATTTACACATATTAAATCATCTACTGCCTCTAGATGTACAATTCAAAAATATATCAACAATGGAAACTTCATTCTTAATAATATGCTTATTAGATTTACCTATCTCAAGACAAACTACTGT
Organism: Bromus sterilis; assembly: GCA_950022295.1. Classification (NCBI taxonomy): domain Eukaryota; kingdom Viridiplantae; phylum Streptophyta; class Magnoliopsida; order Poales; family Poaceae; genus Bromus; species Bromus sterilis. The sequence continues at coordinate 299,209,048 of OX465601.1, forward strand.
CCTATACGGATCCCCAAACTGTGCAAATCTACCTCTCCTCCTTCAATATCAGTGAATAAGTACATCAGATTAACACCACTTAGAAACTTGGAATGAGTTACAAAGATAATTCTATCTGCTTGTTACCCCTAAACGCTTTCCCAAAGTCAACTCTTTTATCTGTGTATAAGGGTACTCTTCTCTAGCAAAGACCCCTCTCTGCCAGACCTGAGACATACTGTATGGGCTTCACTTGTTCCTTCTAGTTATTTGATGGAGGCTAACTAATCATGTAATGCGGCACCGTCCGCCATGCTGCCAGAGAGCGGTAAAATGTGCATGAAAGGTCCTCACAAAAGAAGAGTACCATTATGCATAGATCGATCTTGGCTTTTGGGAAACCGTTTTGACGGGGCATGTTTATCGAAGGTGTCAAACTGATGTATTTATTCACAGCTGTGGAAGGAGGAAACATATATTTGCACAGGTTGGGATCCATATGAGGACCGTAGTTTATATTCATATAGACAAATCTAATAAGTCAAATTATAAGATCGGTGCTGCAATTTTCTAGATACAGAGTGTAATTTTCCATTGTTGATATATTTTTTGAAAACAACATCTAAAGAAAATTGAAGATTTAAGATGGGTAATTTTTTTTGGGGCATCTTTATATATCTTACACTAATATGTTCTATTTGTATTTTTCTCTCCAGTTGTATTACGAATATCTCGGGCTACCTTGTATATCTTCCACTCTCGCTGGCTCACTGCAACAGACCAGAGGAATATTGTCATAACTACGTTGCTAGATCAGTTAATAGCTAAGACATTGGGTAATGGAAGGTTCAGTACATAGCGAGGTAAGCTCACCAAGATCTGGCCGGCGGTGGAGGCGGACAAGGTCCGGCGGGTGAGGAAGGGCCATCAGCATCTGCGGCGGCCCAAAGGAGTTGACGGGGGTGGCGATAGATCTCACCCATGGTGCCGCCGGGGAAGGATGAGAGGCTCTAGGCCGGGGCGGCATCGAGGGAGGAGTCGATGCCGACGTAGACAACGACGCACGGCGTCCCAATCTACGGCGGCGAGGGGGGCGAGGTGAGGTTCACGGATAAGACTGTCCCATCCTCCGGCCCTCCAAAAACCTAGATCGGTTGGGCGAACAACAAACAAGCCGTCCATCTTGCATCGAAGGTCCATGAATGAAAACAGCTGTTCAAGAACTATGGATATGGAAATATTAACATGTTCCTGTTCAAGAACTATGGATATGGAAATATTAACATGTCCTTTACAAATTGCACCTATTTTTGAGCTATATTTGTGTTGGATTCATTTTCTTTAATGAAAGATATAAAGAAAACCCAAATGGTGACATTGCAATAGTACTCTCAAGCACTGTTCAAGATATCTTCCGATATTCACATAAATCGTTCGGTTTATCCCTTCTGGGTGTCTGACCCGATAAGATAAATTGGTCGATATGCCGATAAATAGCCCGATTTACCCCTTACCTCTGGTCCACCGATCAGCTCCCGATAAGAGATATCCCCAACATTGCTCTCAAGAGAGCTTGGAAAAGATCTCAGACATATATATATATATATATATATGAGTTGTTCGAAGAGTGAATATACGACATTGAAGAAGTAGTGATAATTTAAAATGGAAGTGATAATTTCGTACACATTGAAGTAGTGTACATGACATTGGAGTGCTATTCTGTCATCAATGTCGGGGATATCGCTTGAAGGACTTATCAGTTGACCCAAGATAATGGGTGTATTGGCAATCTATCGGTTGATTTATCGATCAGGATGAGACACCGATAAGAGATGATAAATTGACTGATGATTTGTTCAAATGTCAGAAGATATCTTAAACAGTGACTCTCATAAAGTGACTGTTAATAATTGAGTTAATTGGGATGTAAACACATCTGCAGTTTTGCGAAACGAATATAATATGTGTTGCCTACACAATTGATAACTAGGGTGTACATGACAGTGTAATGCTTCTCACATGGTGACAATGTTGAGCTAAATGAGATGTAACCACACTAGAGAACTAGGGTGTACATGTTAGTGTAATGCTTCTCACATGGTGAGAAGGTTGAGCTAAATGATATGTATCCACATTGGAGAACTAGGGTGTACATGTCACTGGAATGCTTCTCATAAGGTGACAAGGTTGAGCTAAATGAGATGTAAACACATTGGAGAACTAGGGTGTACATGTCAATGGAATGCTTCACAAGGTGACAAGGTTTAGCTAAATTAAAGTAGATCGATGTAAACACATTGGAGAACTAGTAGAATGCTATAATTCAAAATGCCACTCTTGGTCGGCTATAATTAATTAATTATGTTACGTACACAATGAAGAACTACTGTACACTGAAACACATGATATATTCTTAAAAGGTAGCTATAGACATGTGAAACTAGTGAAATGACATTGAAATGATATATTCTTATTAGAAGGTGGCTATAGATTGAGACTAGCAGTGAGATGTAAACACATGAGCACATGTGTGCAAAACAGTTGTAATTAATGTGTTCTCTACACATTAGAAAACCAGTGTACATTATGAATGATATTTTTATACAAAATGTGACTCTAGATTGAGCCAAAATGAGTTGTGAACACTTGAGTTGGTGTGCAAACGATTATTAATGGACGCATTGCCTATACACATCGATCGGATAAAACTGGTGCAAATGACGTTGGTAATAAGAATGATATTCTTACAAGGTGACTATATACACTGCTAGGATAATGGCCACCAGCAGCGCGGGGTAAAGACCCATCAGCAGCGTGGGGGCCCCGCGCTGCTACTATCGCGCTGCAGCTAACTTTCATCAGCAGCGCGGGCTCCCCGCGCTGTAGATAACTCTACAACTAGCAGCGTGAGTCTGTTAGGCCACGCTGCAGGACTGCACGTCCACTAGCAGCGCGTCTAGCAGACCCGCGTTGCAGGTACATTTCTAGCATTTTTGTTTATTCTGCAATATTATTTGTTTATACAGTTTTTTATAAATTTCCAGCATACAAACATAACATTTATATACACAGTAGACTCACACACATATAAACCACATCATATCATAGACATGCAATAGGTTCATCGATCATCATATATATATCATCTCATGAGCATAATATCCAACACAAAGGTCGACTTTTCCTAGTTTAACATCGCTAATATCCAACACAATTACGACTCCTCCGACAACATAATGTTTAACAACAAGTATGAACCAACCTACTCCTCATCACCACCACAAGGTGAAATGAAAAAAAAACCAAAAGACACCCCACATTCCATTATGTAATATGGAGAACAACTTGTCTCCAGCTTTTATATTCTTCCGATGCACTATCCTTTGCCATCCTTTTATTCTGAAGCAGCCATTACTCCCACTTTCAGTGGAATAGTCATTCTTGAAGAGTACATCTCATGGCCGTGCAGAAACAACTGTAACCTCGCCTCTATCAGGCATCCAGCTAGGCACACATGGTTTCGGGATCCTCTGTTGAAAACATATTAGTAAAATAGTTAGTAATGCAATACAATTAATCTTGGGTCAAAAGATTTCTGAAAATGATGGACTAGTGACAGAATAGTAAAAAATCTTACCAAGCAAAAGCCTTTTACATGTCCCGGAAACAACTCGAGAACAAATGGCACATATAGTGTATAAGATTCGCCAGCATTATAATAGTCCGCAACCATAGGTAAACTTTTAAGAACATCGATGAAATCATCTTGTTCGTCCAATGTTAGGTCAAAGCCACCATTATGAAAAGTATTATCAAACATATTCCATACTTCCTTCGGGGCATAGAGATAAACTGGCAATTATAAATAAGTTGTCAACTTGGGAAGCAAGGAAATAAGAAAGGAGACAAGTCAAATTTGTGTAACAAACTCACGTGGAGATAGAACCAACTTCATGTCATCCACTAGCATCCAAATGTCCTTATTTAGAAATCTAATACCATCTCGACAACGAGGTCCAAGATCAAATGTTATTTGCATATCCTCCTCTAATGCATATGCCTTGCATAGTGCATACCAATTTGAACAAGCAAAATAAGTGTGTTGTGGCTCATTAGTGACCTCGAGCTTTAAAGTTATACCATGTTTTGTCTTAAGTTTGACTTCTTTTTTTTCATTCTCGTGCCAATCATTGACTTTGACAAAGTCGCAGACGTGAGGTCTTGCATAGCAGGGGATGTGCTAGTTGATTATAAAAAAATTACACGTCAAAACAAAAACTTAAGTGAAGCATGCTTACATAAGAAGATGTCGCAGAAGTTGTATACCGTTAGATTTTCGAAGCCGCAATTAAGCGTGAGGGAGAAGTATTTTTATTCATCTGCATCCAACTCCGGATACTTGTCGCACCGACCCGAGTCATCCTCACAATAGTAGCACTCGAGTATTCTATGGTCGTCGTCGGCCATTTTCTGTGTTCATAATTCAAAAGATTAGTTCAAAGTCAACACACAATCATGAAGTGAAAAATTTATACTAACTATCAAATTAACAAATTAAGACGAACACAATGATAAAAAGTAATTTGAATAGTGCCTCATACTTAGATTGCACACATAAGCGATTCTGGGAGACTGTGGCGGTGAACCCAAGTTGGATGCACAAGTTCCATACTTGTACATATCACAAGGGTTCACCTCGCACTCTCCTTGATGTCACATAGTGTCACAATATATTTTAATCATCGACATTCTAAAAAAGGAGGAAATTAATGATAAAAAGCAATTTGAATAGTGCCTCATACTTAAATTGCACACATAAGTGATGCTGGGGGAGTGTGATAGCGAACCCAAGTAGGATGCACAAGTTCCGTACTTGTACATATCACAAGGGTTCGCTTCACACTCTCCCCGATGTCACATAGTGTCACAATATATTTTAATCATCGGCATTCTAAAAAAGGAGGAAAGTAATGATAAAAAGTACTTTTAAATAGTGCCTCATACATAGATTGGACACATAAGCGATTAAGGGGGGGGGGTGGCAACTACCCAAGTAGGATGCACAAGTTCCGTACTTGTACATATCACAAGGGTAGCTGCACCCTCTCCCCCGATGTCACATAGTGTCACATTATATTTTAATCATCGGCATTGTAAAAAAGGAGGAAAGTAATGAAAAAAAGTATTTGATGCCGGAACACCGTTTAATTCTCGTTTCGACAAATCTCAGGCACTCGATATGTCCTACTTTTCTAGCACAAGTCATGCCGAAATCCACGGAAATTTTCGGCATGACATTTGCTAAAAATTAGACATATCGAGCGCCTAAAATTTGCCGGCGCGGAAATGAATCGACATTCCGGCAAAACATAGGCCACTCATATCCTGCAAACAATATCTAACAACCTAACAGAAAAATATATGCTAACAAAAATCCGAATTCCTCAATATGCTAAGAAAAGGACAATTTAAACTACAAAGCACCACACACACATATTTAAACTAGAGGAGGATCACTAATGATCTTGTGTGCTTCTCAAGTTACAATATTTTCTTCCCTAGCAATAATATGAACCAGAGAATCCATATACAAATACACATGAACAGTATTTCCCTAGCAAATAGGCACTAATCAATACACCAGAGCATCAAGGAAGAAGATGAACAGGGGAGGGGGAGCAGGGGACGGCGGTGGAGGTGGATGTGGGAGTGGGGGAGGAGGCGAGAGATCTTACCTCCGGTGACGGGGCAGCAAGTGGCGGCGAGGGCTCCGATGGCGGGGCAGCAGGTGGTGGCCGGCGGCGGCGACTGCGACCGTCAGGGGCTCCGGTGGCAGGGCGGCTCCGGCTTCGTCGAGTGGAGAGGGAGAGAGTGAGGAGAGGGATTTGCGTGGGGAGAGAGTGAGGGGCAGCCCGGCCTGGTTTTAGGTATACCATCTACAACGCGGGTCGGTGGCACCGCGTTGTAGATGACTACGGCATCTACAACGCATGCACCGGGGGCGCGCTGCTGAGATGTGGGCCCAAAAAACCCGGTCCGTGGTTGCCAAATTAGCAGCGCGGGTTGAACCCACACGCCACTAAAGTGGCTAGCCACGGGAACACAAATTGTGAACCCATATTAGCAGTGCGGTTCTCTGAAGCCCGCGCTGCCAATGCTCAATCTTCTGCAGCGCGCACGTGCGTGTCGCGCTACTAAAGTACACCTGTAGCGTGGGTCCTATAGCCCGCGCTGCTAATGTCCATTCTTGTATGGCCAAAATCCTAGTAGTGATAGATTGAGGAACTACATAGATCGATGTAAACACACTAGCATGTGTGCGAAAAACTATAATCAATTAATGTGTCGTGTATACATCGGAGACTAGTGTACATTGTAATGACATTCTGAATCAGAATTTTACTCTAGATTGAGCCAAAATGAGATGTGACCACATGAGTTAGTGTGCAAAATGTATATATATAATATGTGTTGCCTACACATTGAAGAACTATTGCGAATGACAACATGGAATCTTGTGTCCCATCGTGGAGAATCAAAACCTTTTCAAAATCAATCGTCAATAAAACACATGATCTCAATAGCTAGTACACCCGTGATAAACACAACTCCAACTGTTTTCGAACTAAATTTGTGTTGGATTCAATTTTCTTTCCCTTAAATTTTCGCCACCGAAAATTTCCTTCCCCCACGCCAAAGTTCACGCTCCCTCCATCCGCACTTTGCTTCCCTCAACTTTCTGGCACCGAAATTTCCCTTCCCTCCCTCCGCACTTTGCTTCCCTCAATTTTTTCGTTCCCACCAACTAATTTAAGTGCGGCGCCCACTCCCACCCCCCCACCCGCACATACAGCATATAAAACTAATATCTGGTTCAGCTAATTAACCCATAACCTCAGTGGCGTTGTCCCCTCACATCCCTCTTCTTCCCCAGATCCAGTCCCCTTGGCGTTGAAATGCATCCATACCTGACGTCCGCCTCGGCAGGCCATCTGCGAAGTGGCAAAGTCCGGATTATTCACCTCCCTGGACCAAAACCTAATCCTAAAGGTAACAACTCTACCCCTGTGCCGCCTCACGCCACACCCTTTGTTCTTTCTCGGAAGGAATCAAATTGCATGTTTGCATGAGGATCCGTACCGCATATATGTAGGGTTACATCAATTTAGTATGTCCTTTCTTATAAAGTTACTCATACTAGCGCATGTCCAACGCGGCCGAATATTTTTTATAGGTTTGCTTTAGGGTTCGGATTAGGATCCGTAGGGCAAGTAAATCTTAGGGTGATTTTCATGGCTCACGGCATCGAGGCCAGCTTGACTTGCCGTCCCATGCCTAGATCGGCTTTGGTATATTTCATCCGATGTATCATTATATGTTGTTCTAACAAGTTGGCTTTTTTCTACAGCATGTGGTACGATATCAGCAGATTTTTGCTACAAGATTAAGAACGAAACAACTGACGATGATGCTCCTATAGATTTGGTATCCATACCACGAAAACGTGTGTATGCCGGAGGACAAAAAAAATGTTGGCTGCCTAATCGATCTGGATTCTAAGGATTCAGATGATGCCTACCAGGTTCTTAATAAAGATGAAGATGATGGAAGTCTTAATAAAAATACTACCCAGGTACAGATTCTGTGTACATCGGATTAGTACCACTGCTAGATTTTTGGTTACAAACTAATCTATTCGAGTGCATTCCATCAGGCAATGTATGGTTCTACCGTGACACTACAGAAGAAGCACACCACAGGTGATGTACCTTCATCTTCAACTGCCACAAGATCTACAGTGACTGACATGGTGAACGTGTCTTTGGTATTTGCTAATGAATCTGTAGCATATATGAAAACTTGTTATGCATATGTTACATTGTAAATGTCTATATGATTTTTGCAGGGGAAGCCAACTATTGACCTGAAGGATACATTTGCCGCAGAGATGTGCATTGCTATTTTAAGAAAATGTGGTGGCGATCATGAATTTAGGAACACTTACTGGAACAAGGTAAAAAAACGTACTCGTGAACAGGCTATTTTGTTGAAGCCAGGCTATTTAAATGAGGAAAATTGGAGAATACTTGTGGACCAGTGGTGTGGAGATCAATCCAATGTATGTAATATATTATGTGTGCTCTTTAAGTTGTCAATATGTACTTTTGAACACTTAATACTTAAATTTAGATTCATATTGTAGGAAGTTTGTGCCAGCAAAGAAGCCGAAGAAGCTGTTTTGAAGACAAACAATAACACTGGAGGTACAAGATTTGATCTGCACTACGGAGATATGGTATGTATTTGAACTACTTCTTCGCAAATGCTTTGTTTAGGATTATTATATCACTTGCAGTATTAATGTGTACTGTACAAGTTCATATATCTACTTCTGCTTAAGAACAAAGATTGAGAAATTATCTACTGCTGACTTGTTTGAATGAACGACAGTCGAAAGCACGATCCTAGATTTAGTCAGACAAAAATCATATCTAAGTACTGCCTATATATTACGTAAACTATGAATGTACTGTCGAACCAAAATTATGCAAACAATCAAAAAATGTTCTAACAGCACTGTTTATCATATTGCAGAAGAGGATGAAAAAGACAACACCAGAACTACATGATGTTACAACATTACCTGATCTGGATGTACAGATTATTGAGGAAAAGAGCTCATCAAGCACGTTACTATCAAGCATGGGTGTCTCAGACGCCTCCATCAAAAATTCAACCTCCCATTGTATCACTGAGCTAGAACACATCATTGCAACTCAGGAGGCAGATGCAAAGAAGGCCAAAGATGAATTCGAGAAAAACTTGATGTTAACAATTCTTGTCCAGAAGCAAGAAATGATACAGCTCAGAAACAACCAACAAGAAGAGATCGAAGGTCTCAGCAATGATCATCAAATGGATCTTGTTGCCACTAATAAAAGGCAAATGTATATGGAGGCAATGCTGAGTCACCTATTAAGGAAGTCCATGCAGTCATCATAGGACAGCGTTTGAATCTTATTTGTAGTGTTCTATCCCATGGTTATCATTGTAATGTTCAGATTCCAATATTAATGAAACTTCTATAAGCAATGCTTGATTGCTCATATTATAGAGATTACGATTTTTTTTATTTTTTTCCTGAAATTTGAAATATAATTCAAATTCTGCTAGAAAATGTAATTATGCAGAAATTATGGCTTGTTTATCGGGGACGGTAATTGTGACAGAAACTAATGATGTCACGCTTCTCTGGTCCCACATGTAAGCTAACGTTGACCGTTTTCAGTACCTGACGGCGAGTTTAGTGCTGACGTGTCCACCCGTGATTACGGTCAATAGGACCCACATGGAAGAAGCCACGTCGGCAACAATTGGGCACATACGACAGCACCTTTGACCAGCAAAACCAATGAAACGCTTATTGTCGACCGCATTATCGTCAACTAAAACAAACTGCGGTGACGGGGGAAGCATAGTAGGTGATAAGTTTACCCCGTCATCAAAGATTAACATTGTTGACGAGCTGGATAATGACACCTAAAAAACGATCTTAAACGACGAAAAAAGTGGTACCGTCGTTATTTTCATTTTTTTTACGGCGCGTCAGTGACGGGTCGATTGAGGGAGGCAATCCATCGTTAGCATATCATTATTGACAAAAAATGCTTTACCATGACACAAATGGCCCCTCAACTGATATCGTTCATTTTGTAGTGCCACCACCGCTATATTTACCCAACCTAACGCTCACTATTTACCCACCACCGGACTCAGTTAACCCTCTTCCACCTATCCATTGCCATGACCTCCAACTCCAACCCCAACCCCTTCTCCTGGGGCATTGGATAGAGGTCTTTCTTGCTTGGATCCTCACAAGGTGACCACACGAAATTCGAGAACACCATGGAAGTATGCTAGAACTTCAGCAGCATCCAAGACATGCAAAAGGAAGCCATCCATGTGGTAAAGAGGTCCACGTCGAAGGAGAGGAAGACAATGATTCCCGACCCAGTGAAGGGCGCTCAATCAGTGCACATCCTATGCTGGGCCATGAATCAGGCAAAATCCGGCTACACTAGATAGAGGGCAAGATGGGCCAAGTACAGGGAGTAGAGGGCTCCTTCAAGACCAGTGTGCCTCAACATTCTGGGATAAAACGTTGCCGCTTCTGGAAGACGACCACGACATAGAGCAGATGGTGGTTAGGCCGCCTAAGGTAGGTGATGCCATCATTCTTGACGAAGAAAATGACTACGCCATAATGACTGCTGCGGTGGAGGAGAAAAATAATATGGTGATGGTTTGGATCAGAAACTTTCATTGGGAACCCCAAGTGAAAGGTGGTGATGTAGATAGTAGCAAATTTCCCTCGGCAAAGATACCAAGGTTATCGAATCCATAAGGACTCCAAGTGCTACAAGTAAGTGATCACCAACAACGGTGCTAGAAAATGATTGTCCAAGACCCGCACACTAGCAGACAAATGCTCTCGTACCCAACAAGGTAGGAAGGGTTGTCAATCCCCCTGTCTTATTGTTCACGAAAGGGTACACGTATAGGATAGATAAAATAATAATAACAAGAAAAGTAAGTAGATTGCAGCGGGTGTAAACTTATGATTAGGATATGGACCGGGGTGTCACGACATTCACTAGTGATGTATCTCTCCCAAATTAAAAGACGATAAAATTTATGCTGGGTGAACAAATTACACCTATGCAATTGATAGATTTATAAACGCACCGCGATGCTCATTATGCTACAGAGAATGCAAGGTTCAGTCATGTAGGCATTACACAAAAGCAAGTAGACCTCAATCCAAAGCATCTACTACTAGATATCCACCTTGAGAAGTCTAATCCCGAACATCTCATTGGTATTAAGTTACGAGCAACAACTATAAGCTGAAAACTCAAAGCAACAGACAAATGCTTTAACACTCAATGCGTAATGTAAGCAACACTTGTAACATGCAGTCACAAGCACCACAATTTTACCCTTAGTAGGAACAACACATTCCCCTCGTCAGCATGTTTCTATCACTCAAGTGCGACATAGGGAGGCATGAACCTACTATCTAGCACAACACTCCCTCTTGGAGTTATAAAAGACTACTTGGCCAAAGCAATAAATTATAACGGAGGAGAACTTGCAAGAGCAATCAGGAACATAATATAAAAGAAGATGAAATATATAACTTCCTCAATCTAAAAAAAATCATAATCCATCAGATCCCAGCAAACACAGCATAACAACATGGTAACTATAAAATATATGCCTTGATCATGATAGGAAGCTCACAAGCACTAATCATTGAAGATCAAGATTGGAGAGAGAGATAATCATCTAGCTACTGCATGAACCCTAGGTCCAAGGTGAAACTACTCACGGGTCATCCGGGAGGCAAGCATGGTTGATGAAGAGGCCTCCAAAGATGAGTCCCTCCTCCGGTAGGCTGCCACAACAGAACTGCTGGAGTTCCCGATCTAGGAATAGCGATGGTGAAGGAACGACGATGGTCACTGGAAAAATAACTCCACCCCGAGGGTTTACGATAAACATGGAATATATAGGCGAAGGAGGGGCACCAGGGGAGGTCCCACCTGTCCAGGCAGCCAGGGGGCGCGGCCCAGCCCTGGCCACGCCCTCAGGTCACCTGGCCAGGGGGTGGGTCCCCCTGGCCCTCCTTCAGGCTTCTGGAGTCTTCTGATGAATAAGAATTTCTTGAATTTTTCTGGAATTTCTTGAGCATATTGATTTTTCACCTTGTTCTGCGACGCACAGAAAATAACAAAAAGAAACTGGCACTAGGTACTAGGTTAATAGGTTAGTCCCAAATATGTTATAAAATTATGGTAAAATGCATCAAAACATATAAAAAAGTCACAAAAAATGATAATGGAACAAGTAAAAATAATAGATATGTTTGGGACGTATCAAATGCCTATCCCCCACCCGGCCGCTCGAAGCGCCTCCAAGGTCATCGCGGCTAGGATTAGGTACTTGTAATCCCCACCCCCGATGTAATAAAAAAGTATCGTATGAACCCAAGAATCCATCGGTGTGGAATCGATGGATCCGAGGTTTCATCGGCTAGGATTAGGTACTTGTAACCCCACCCCCGATGTGTTCAACCTCTTCCCAACATTCTGCAATCCAGTCCCCAAATCTGCAAATCTAATGTACCACGACTTGAAAGTAGTAAATCCAGTGCTCGCCGCCGTCTTGGAACTTTTTTTTTGCGAATAGCCGTCTTGGAACTTCTTGCAGTTGCTTGCCACCGCCAGTGTGAGTACGGAAGAGAGGATAGGGGGCGGTAAGGGAGCAGAGAGGGGAAATAAGGATGCGGCTTCGGGAAAGAACGCGACTTCCTGAGCATGGCCCCTCGCATGCAACAGGACCCACCCTTTGCGCTCGACTCAACCTGGCTAGCTGGAATCAACCGATTCGGTTGTTCCCAGTGTGCCTGGCTAGGAGGTGTTTTACGTTCCATGCGATGCATGCCCAAATGTGAATGCGGGTGACAAAACAACACGTTTCCTTTCGGGCGAGCCTGGTTGGGGTGTATGCTTGCAACCAAACACCTCAGAAGTTTCCTAGCGTGTGCGGCCAAAATCACTATTTTAAACATTAGATACAAGTTCAGCGTGATCTTTTTTTCGAAAGAAATTCGATCTATTCATCTTCAATCATGGCAGTACAACGAATACCAGAAATAATAAAAATTACATCGAGATTAGTAGACCACCTAGCGAGGAGTACAAGCACTAAAGTGAGCCGAGGTCGCACCATCGTCATTGCCCATTCCTTGCCATAGCCGGGCAAAACTTATTGTAGTACACAGTCAGGAAGTCATCGTGCTAAGGCCCCATAGGACCAGCTCATCAGAACAGCAACCGCTGCCATTGAAGAGTAGCCTAGATCGGAAGGATTCAACCTGAAGACACACGAACATAGACGAACTACGACTAAATCCGAGAAAATCCACCATAGACAGATCTGCTAGAGACACACCTCCACAAGCCTATCGACGATGCTAGACGTACCACCGGGATGGGAGCTAGGTGGGGAGAACCTTATTCCATCTCCTGGAAGCCGCAGACATCTCATGTTCCCGAGCAAGACACAAACCCTAACAAATCTCAAAAGAACAACTGAAAATGGAGCCCTCCCATCGGCAAAAGTCGGGATCGACAATGTCGCCATGGTGTAAGGCAACCGGAGACGAGGCGGATCAGAGACAACGCCAGCGGGAGGCAGAGCAACCCTAGGCGAGGGGAGGCAGCGGCTGTGTCCCGTTCCTTCCAGTCTCATTGGGCTATTTTGGGGCTTCAGTTTAGTGTGATTAGACCCTATATGTATAAATAAATTTAGATCTAACTCTTTTTAAGTGATGTCACAAGCCGTTGCATGGAAAGATCTGTTGCATTTCCTCTCATCATTTGGTCGTCGTTCGTTGATTGTCCAACGTGGCATAAAAGGAAATATTGTCGTAGTCCATAGCGTTTGCCCCTGGTGTTTCCCCTTTCCCAGACACTTATATTTGATATTTTTCATTAGTTTTTCGGTTTTTAAGATGATTTTAAATGAAAAGGTTTTCAACATTAATATTCTTTAGAATTACAAGACCAATAATATTTATGCATTTGAGATCATCTTCAACATGGATATTCTTTTCCATTTGAGATCATCTTAGACATGCATATTTTTTGTCTTGTCAATCTGAAGAATATTCATGTTTAAGAGTTTTTCATTTAAGATCATCTTGAAAATCGAAAAACTGGCACAAGGTCTATGATTTTTTCCTTTAGGCACAAATGCAATAGATCATCGCATTTTTCCTTATGGTGGCTCAAGGGAACAATACAGCAGATGGTGGTTAGGCCCCCTAAGGTAGGTGATGCCATCATTCTTGACGAAGAAAATGACAACGCCATAATGACTGCTGCGGTGGAGGAGAAAAAGAATATGGTGATGGTTTGGATCAGAAACTTTCGTTGGGAACCCCAAGTGAAAGGTGGTTAGACCTCAATCCAAAGCATCTACTACTAGATATCCACCTTAAGAAGTCTAATCCAGAACATCTCACTGGTATTAAGTTACGAGCAACAACTATAAGCTGAAAACTCAAAGCAACAGACAAATGCTTTAACACTCAATGCGTAATGTAAGCAACACGTGTAACATGCAGTCACAAGCACCACAATTTTACCCTTAGTAGGAACAACACATTCCCCTCATCAGCATGTTTCTATCACTCAAGCGCGACATAGGGAGGCATGAACCTACTATCTAGCACAACGCTCCCTCTTGGAGTTATAAGAGACTACTTGGCCAAAGCAATAAATTATAATGGAGGAGAACATGCAAGAACAATCAGGAACATAATATAAAAGAAGATCAAATATATAACTTCCTCAATCTAAAAAAAATCATAATCCATCAGATCCCAGCAGACACAGCATAACAACATGGTAACTATAAAATATATGCCTTGATCATGATAGGAAGCTCACAAGGACTAATCATTGAAGATCAAGATTGGAGAGAGAGAGAATCATCTAGCTACTGCCATGAATCCTAGGTCCAAGGTGAAACTACTCACTTGCCATCCGGCACTAGTACAAAAAGGCCCATTTGTCCCAGTTCCAGAGGCCCATTTGTCTCGGTTCCAGAACCGGGACTAAAGGGTCGGTACTAAAGCCCAATACCTTTAGTCCCGGTTCGCCTACGAACCGGGACAGATGGGGCTCCACGTGGCCGCTGCGGCTTGCCCAGGCAGGAGGGCCTTTTGTCCCGGTTGGTAGCACCAACCGGGACCAAAAGGCATCCACGCGTCAGCAGTTCAGGGGCTGGGTTTTTTTTTAAGGGGGGGGGGGGGTTGGGGGTTTTGGGGGTTTTGTAGGGTTAATTTAGGGGTTTCATATATTGTGTTAGCTAGCTAATAGAGAGAAGTGTCCTCTCTTATCTCCGTGCTTGGTCGACGCTACGTACTATACGTATAGAGAGGACTCGACACGCTAGCTAGTAAGCAAATGAAGGAAACCATTAAGTATAGAAGATCTTCATGAACATATACACAGAGAAGTGATCGACCTCTCCTTCTCCGAGAGATTGGTCGAACAACAAGTTTTCGTATATCTATCCGACGCTACTGGCTACATATATACAATATAAGATCTCTTACAATCCCCTAACATCTGAACTCAACTTCCACATGGTACTTTCCGTCTTTATTGATGACGTGGTCAAGAAAGAATCCCGCCAATTCCTCTTGAATTGGTTTTATGCGATCTTGTGGTAGGAGTTCATCCCGCAGCTCCCAAAGCTAATTTGAAGAAGGGGGTCAATACATATATATGAATGAAACTCAACACAAATGATGGTAATAAAATAAAATTGTGAATATTATTGCTTACGCACTTCATAATCTTCTTTAGAGTAGCCCCGCTTAGAGGTCGTCGCGTTGTAGATGTACTCGCAGATGTAGTATCCACAAAAATGATTCCCGACTTCCTGCCACAACCACTTTACGAGAAATAGAGGTCAATCAAACTGATAATCAAGCATAATAAATGGTATTGATGAACCTAGAAAGAATCAATGGGAGATGCGCGGAACTAGCTAGTAGTACTTACTTTCGGGTGTGTAAATCGCAGCTCCCCCGGCAGTCTCGGAGCTTCTGCGGTGAACTCTTTCCAAACCCTGCCAGAAAAAGAAAATAATTATTACTTGATATCAGGAAATGAACAAAGTTGTCGATATGGTGCGATAATGATCGATTGAACTTACTTCTCGAGAATTTCAGTCATGGCCGCATACTCCTTGGGATCTTTTCATCTTGAGTCTAAGACGGTTACTAGTCCCTGCTCAAGCTTAATCTCTAGGAGAATAAAGTGGAAGGTACGCACGCATGCATAACTCATCAATTACATTCCTATAACCTCGAGTAATAAGGGAAACCGAATATCCACAAGACAGTAACACTCACTGGAAGTTGTAAGGAAAGATTATTTTCTCTCTGTTATGATTTTGAAGGAACGATTTTAGCAAGTTGGCCTCGGTTTCTTTGGCATTAAATTTAACCGTCCATTCATCTATGAGATTTGTGTTAATGAACCCAATATCATAGATTTGTCTTTTCTTGCATTCGACGATCTTCAATCTGCATAATATAGTGAGGATAATTATATATACATCCAATGAAAGAGCTGAGCTATATATAGAGACTTAATTACAGAACTAGTACTTACAGACAATAGCAAGTGACGATTATTTTATCGAGGGCCTTTTGATTGAAAAACTGGAAGAACTCCTCAAATGGAACAGACAATATATCAATTCCAACGAGGTCGTGCTCATCTTTAACTCTCAGCGTCAAAATATCCTTCCCAGACTTGCAGGTGTCCATGTACCACTGATGGAATCTTCGCATCATCGTTGTTAGAGGAGGATGGCCAGGTTTGACGATAGGCTTCCTGTACCGGTATTTGTGTTCGTCCACCTCCATTGTATCAAAATGTGCATCGTCGGGCAGGTAATCACCAGGATTGGTGCCGGGCAGCATCCCCGAAAGATTTGCGACAATATCGCTAGACACCTTCAGCGGGGGGCACGATTGGCTTGCCTGTTCGCCGAGCTGGGGAATTTTTTTCCCACTTCTTGTTCGTTCTTGTAACCTTTTGTCACTTGAAGTGGTTCCCGACCGGCGCGCTTCTTGCACTGCCTTTTTAAGAGCGCGGACATGGTTGTCATCCGGCGGAGGCGGTGGTGGTCGCTTCAGGGCATCCAAAGTGCGCTTCAATTTCACCGGATCTATCTTCTCCTCCGGAGGTGGATTTTTCTTTGCAAAAAAGTCCTTCACTTGGGCTTTACAGATCTTCGCGTTTTCCTCCTCGGTCATCTCGTATGGTAACTTCTCAAGAGGCTTGAGAGATGGACCGAATCTTTATTGCCTCTCGCCTCTCGCTATACTGTTAGACGCCGGAGCAGCCGGAGCGGCGACGGCTGTCTTCCTTTGTTGCTTACGAGGCGGAGAAGAAGTGCTACGACGCGCCGGAGCGGCGGTGGCTCTCTTCCACCCTTGCTGACGAGGCGGAGGAGGAGGCGGGCTGCTCGGATGTGCCGGCGCAGGCGGAGACGGAGGCGGAGTGCCGCCACGCGCCGGAGCACTCGTCGGAGGAGAAGGAGCAGTGCCCTGACTCGCCGGAGGAGGAGGAGGAGGCGGAGGCGTCCAGTTCGGAAGCTTGATGAGCTCCTCCCGCCATAGACATGGAGTCTTCGGAGCAAGACCCAGCTGAGTCTACCCTTCACCGGCAGGGTGGTCAAGCTCGAGGTCCTCAAATCCCTCCGTTATTTCATCGACCATCACAACAGCATAGCCTTGTGGAATCGGAAGGCAGTGAAAAGTTGCGCCAGGTTTAGGAGGTGCAACAAAGCCGACAGCCGCCTTGACTTTGAGGTGCTGCCATTGCGTCATAAGGTGGCAATCTTGAGCCTCCGTGATAGCATCCACGGGGCAGCTGGGAGCCGTGAAGTCAGGCTGCTCAAGGAGCTCCGTGGAAGCCACGCTGCTTCTCTGCTGAGATGGTGGGGGGGTAGCTTCTGGGATAGCTTCGTGCCGCTGAGATGGTTGGTCGACAGCTCGATGGCTCTCAACTTGTTCTTCTAGCTTTAGTACTCTTGCATTCAGCTTCTGTAGATCGTTGAGCTCCTGTTTCCTCTTCCTCTCCCGGGTTTTGTAACCGCTTGTGCTGGGAAACCCAACCTTCCACGCAACGGAGCCTGCCGTGCCTCGTGTTCGTCCTGGGTGCTTAGGATTCCCGAGGGCCTGTGTGAGCTCGTCGTTCTCTCTGTCAGGAACGAACGTCCCTTGCTGTGCTGCGGTGATATACTGCCGAAGCTTCTTGACCGGTATTTCCAGTTGCTTGTCCGTCCAAACGCACTTCCCTGTTTCAGGGTCCAAGGTTCCCCCAACCCCGAAGAACCAAGTCCTTGCACAGTCTGGCCAGTTCAATGTCTCTAGTTCGACCCCTTTATCAAGCAGGTCCTTCTCAGCCTTGTCCCACAACGGCCGGGCTTTGAGGTAGCCACCTGACCCCGTGCGATGGTGATGCTCTTTTGTAGCATTTATCTTGTTTGTCGCTGACATCTTCTTACTCTTCTATGATGTCTTGTGGGCCACAAATGCAGGCCAGTGATCTCTTTGTTGGGAAACGTAGTAGAAAACAAAAATTCCGTGCCTACGTAACAAGAACCCAAGATCATCCAAGATAGATCACATACAAGATTTAGGTTTTCATGCTCACCAATGGTTGCAGCGGAAGAAGAGTTGGTGAAGCAACGTGGACGTAGTGGAAGTAGTCGAAGAAGATCTCCCACGAACAATCCCTCGAACAGATCTCCGAGAAGAAGATGGTCCTCGAAGCAAGATCAAAGCTATGATCTCTCCACCGGTATCCACACGTCCGGCACAGCAATCCGGCAGCGCTCCGCCGTCCAGAGAATAACGCTTCCGAGAAAACTAGAGAGAGAAAACCCTAGCGAGTTCCGATCTAGATTAGAATCTAAACCGGGGTCTAAAAGTGGAGCAACTAGCAACTAGGGAGAGCCAGGGGGCGCCGGAGACTTGTCTAAACTCTTCCCCCCACCCTTGGCTCACCTTATATAGGTGGCCAAGGGGCCTAGGGCGCAGCTCAAGGAGGTTTGGGAGTCCAACTTGGACTCCCAAGCCTTCCAAACCTACACATACCTTCCCACCGGAAACCTTCCATAATGGTATTTGGAAATCCCACCTGGAGGATCTCCCACCCCATTTTGGTGCGCCCCCACCACCTGGCCGGCCAGGGCAGCCTAGGTGGCTTGCCCCCCAAGGCCAGGGGCGCAGGGCAGTGGGTGGTACTGCCCGGAACCTTCCGGAACCTTCTAGAAGCTTCCAGGACCTTCCGGGACCTACCGGGACTGTTTCGGGACATTCCAGACACTTTTGGAGCACTTCCAATACCTTCCGAAACCTCTAACGAATGTTCCGGAGCCATCTAAATGGGTTTCGGAGCCATCCGGGCAAAGGTTATTATGTCCGGTGAACACAACATATTGTTTAAGCTGTCCACCGATCACCGAAACTATTCCGGTTGATCGTAAACTTTCCCATTACCATTTTCATATGAACTAAAGTTATCTGAAACAATTCCAAAGTATCTTAGCCATATTATTTGCTCTTTACGTGCTTCCACTAAACCTTCAATCATTCTAGCATTCTAACAGATTACTGTACTTTAAGTGTGTGACCCAATAGGTTCGGTATTATGTGGACATGACTTGGAACGCTTTCAAGACTCATAGTCATTTGTCAATAATCAACAGCGGAGCCATGGACACCCATGTTGACTCCCACACATACATGAAGAAACTTCGAGTGAACCATTATGTTTAGTCATGTACCATTCCCTTTGCTTCGTGATATGTGACAAAGTTAGAGGAGAGATGTTTGGCACCCATGTGTAACAACTTCTTGAACACAAGCCACTCGTTATCCTCTTTGCTCGTTTGTCCATTTTCTCGTTATCGTATTCCGGTATCCCTGTGACTGAATCACAATGCGTCTGGCCAGACTATAATGGATACCTTCATACCGAGTGGGCCCGAAGTGAATATCTTCTTCATCGTGAAGGAGCAAATCCCATTCTTGAACTATCACAGTCACTAGCCACACCATCTGACATACCCAGAACTTATTTTACTACTTCCCATTTACGGGAGGATTCATCTAAGAACCAAAGCATGTCTTCCTGTGTGAAGCAACTCGATACTCTCATGGTCTAAGGAATTACGTATATGATAACATTTCATGATATGACTTATAACGTAGTTACGATGTGATCTCTAAGTATATCATTCAAAAACTGGGGTCGGTTCAACATCATTGTTCTGCTAACAATATGTTCCCATTGCTACTGACATCCTTGTTACAAGAACAATGTCCATGATTAAGAAAACGTAATCATCAGTTAGCACATGAGCTGGTCTTAGAGGCTAAACCAGGAACTCTTGGTGTTTACATTTCCACACATGCAAGTGAGTTTTCTTCTGAATCTCACAGTCAGGGTCATTGCAATTATAGCACAGAAATATAAACATTAATTACGAACGTGGAAATATATATAATAACATTTTATTATTGCCTCTAGGGCATATTTCCAACAGTCTCCCACTTGCACTAGAGTCAATAATATTGTCAGTGCTTGAGCACTTTACACCTATGGCATACCGGTGTAATAAATGCCTCATTTGTGGTATAGACCTCATCTTTGGATCTGACGTTTCAGGCCCGTTTGTATCTTGCATATCTTCGCGTTTTCACGCTATCATAAATTCACTAATTTTATCAGTTTAGCTTTGTATATGTTTGAATCATTTGGTAGGACCTTGGTTCCTTAGAATAAGTCATGAAATCATTCA
The DNA here is from genome assembly GCA_950022295.1 of Bromus sterilis. NCBI lineage: Eukaryota > Viridiplantae > Streptophyta > Magnoliopsida > Poales > Poaceae > Bromus > Bromus sterilis. The sequence continues at coordinate 299,229,493 of OX465601.1, forward strand.
TCAATGTTCCATGAGCTTCAAGCATCTAGGAAACCATACCATGTTCATAAATGAACTGATGATTCAAAATACCCTCCCTTGTTACTTCTTTAAGCAACAATATACTTAGCCTCTGTTATAGAATTCGCCACAGTATCTAACTTTAACACAGTTCCTTCATACTGTGCCACCCTTATGTGTGAAACACATAATCCCAATTAAAATCGAAAATCGATCGGAGTAAGTATGAAGACTGAATTGGTGTAACTATTTACATCAAAAATTCAGCTGGTGTAACCCATTACAACGAGCTCTTCATTATCTCCATTTTCCGAGAAACATATCTTATCTATCATAAGTTTAACTTTTCACTGTTTGTCCAATGATCAACATATTGATCACTTTGGTATCTTGCTCACAACCTTTTGGAGCGTTGGACATATCTGGTCGTTTTACATATTATGGTGTACATGATTAATCCAGACACACAGGTGGGTGGAATTCAATTCACGTGTTTTTGCTTATCTGTGTTCATGAACACTGATATCTGCAAATAATTTTTCACCGTGACCTCGGCAAGAACATTCTTCTTGGCGTTTTCATACTAAACTACTTTAGTATCATGTCAATATGTAATGTTGGTCTTAGCATGATCAGGCACTTACTATCTACATAGATTATTGTGCTCAATCCTAATGCTATATTAGCCCAAGCACTTCAGCTGAAAACTATTTTCAATGAAGTCCTTATTCGTGTCAAGAAATTTATATCATTTCTAATCAACAATATGTCATGTACATAAGGTTTTCGAAATATCATTCAGCTCCCACTTACTTTCTTGAATATTCAAGCATCTTCGTTATTCCTGATGACAACAAACTCTTTTGGCAATTTCATCATAACGAAAATTCCAACTCCATTATGCTAGCTTCAGTCCATCACTGGATATCCAAGGCTTGCATCTATTTTAGCATCCTTTGAATCGACAAAACATTCCGGTCGTATCACATATACGTCCTTTGTTATATTTCCGTGTAGGAACTTTGTTTTGACGTTCATTCTACCATATCCTATAAATGAGATATGTAGAAATTGCTAATATAACCCGAACTGACTAAAGCATCTCTACGGTCGAAACTATTTCGCTGTAGTCAACCTTTGAACTTGCTAGAAAACAATTTTCCAACGAGTTGAGCTTTATGGATAAAACAATTTCATCCGAATCAATTATAGATCCATATATATGTATATATTCTTCAGACTTTTAGTCTTTCGGAGGGTCTACCAAGTTCAAAACTTGACTTACTTCCATGGATCCTATCTCGGATTATTTGGCATTTAGCCAAATCCCGGAGTCAGGGCCCATCAACGCTTCTTTGTATATCACAGGTTTATCATTGTCGAAGAACAATATCTCGTTTTACATATCATGAATGTTTGTACGAGTTTTGTCTAACCTGTGTGGTTCAGCTGCGCACTTATTTAAAGATTCAACAATCTTTAACCAGTTGCACTGTCCTCCCACTCACTATTTTCCAAGAAACCATTTTCTTCAAAACACATTGTTCTTAACAGCAAACAATTTTTGCTTTTGTGTAGTGATAGAGGAATACCAAACCTTTTGGAATAATCTTCACAAAGTAGCACTTATCTGATTTGGTGTTTTGAGTATGTCAAACATATGTCTCATACACCCAAATTTTAAGAAAACACAATATGGTTTTATCATTTCCATCTAATATGGTGTCATTTCAACAGATTTGATGGTGCTCTTTTCAGTGTAAAAGCCGTAGTCAGTAACGCATAACTTTAATAAATATAATGGCAAATTGATAAACGTCATATTTGATCTTACCGTGTCATACATGGCTTGATTACATCTCTCGAACTGTTTACTCATAGTGGTGTTCCGGGAGACGCAAGTTATGACACTTCTTCACAACTCATCAGACGTTCGCTAAACTTGTAACTCAAATATTACTTTCTACAATCTAATTTGCAGAAGCTTTATTTTCTCGTTACAATGAATTTCTATTTCACTCTACAATTCCTTGAACATTTCAAAGATTTCAGACGTATGTCTCTATTGAACAGATATCCACATATCTACTTCAACTCATGAGTGAAGATAGGGAATCCACTGCACACAACTACACTTATTGGACTACACACATCATCATGTATGATTACCAATGGTTTAGTTGCCCGTTCATGTATGGCCTATCAACGGTGTTTTAGTCACATTACTTCGAGACAAAGATCGCAAGCGTCAAGTGATTCATAATCATATGACTCGAAAGTCCATCACTTATGGAAATTCTTTATGCATGTTATGTCACTTGTGATAAACGGCAGTGCCACATCTATGTGGTATTTCTGTCAGTCTTGCGACGTTTAGCGTCAGTGTTATGGATGTTTAGTATTATTATTATCAAGATTCATAACATACAACCTATTCATAATGGAAGTATGGCCTTTACGTTATTCATAGCTTTGAACAACTCTCTTGCAATAAACATGATTCAAAAATGATGTTTTGCAACAAGGCTAAAGTGTAGTAACAATTTACTCAACTCTAAAATGAATTATGAAGATAATCATAGAGTCAACACACGGTATAGTAAACCTTTTACCGTGTTCCCGAGCGTGTCAAAACTCATCATTAGCTAGTCATAAAGGCCATAGTATTTCTTGCATCGAGTTTCAACAATATGCAATCGATCTGATATTCCGGTGATCAACAGTTTAATCACAATATACAGAATCCACAATTAACTGCTTAATCATGATTCCCAAGAATTGCATCTCTTGACCAGCAATGAATTCATCTATAACTCCGTATGACTTTCATTTCTGAGCTGGTTATTCCAGTCTTCTTTCGTTTTGCCTTTATACGTATCATAGTTCTATTTCCAATGTCACTCCTACTCACAGAAGATCACACATGATCAAGGGTGGCGCAGGCCAGGGACTTTCATCGTGTAAGTCTTACTAACACCCTATGGAACTTCCTTTCCCTTAATCCTCATCATCATATGATCATTGTTCTTCTGGATCCCACACTTATCAGTTTTGTTTAGAGAACAATGAACATTCTCACTAATGCTTACAATCATACATTGTGCTAGATATCTTATATCCAACATTAATTGTCTTACTACTGAAAACTGTTTTTTCAGTTCCATGAATATAACATAATTATCCCAAACTCTTCGAAGTTCGGGTTTCATGGTGGTGAAGACAATGCACTTAGCTGTGGTGGAATTCTAGCATTTTGGATTATGGACGTAAGTCACATCATCCATAGCATCAGCGGGAGAGCATCAAAAATTTGCGATAGGACATGGTCCTTCTCGGCACTATTGAGGATAGTCCTCACAATACGGTACCAATCGTAAAGTTTTTACCAGATAAAACAGTTAATCAAAATCAATTGGGAAGGTGGTAATGCGAGCCATTATTCTACAACGATAATGCAAATACTAAGACTTTGTTCATAATTAAGTTGCACTTGTGATTAATCAATTTAATTACTAAGTGCGCTCCCACTCAGATCAATATCTCTCGTAATTGATGCTGGAGTGATTCAAGATCCAACCCAATCGTCCGCCATTGATGTGACATCACTGATGACTTAGACTGGACCGGTAGGCCAACTTGCCAATCACGCCAAAGGTGATTCTTGTTCATCTTTCGATGGGTGTGTTCCGGTAGCAAACTTTTATCCAAACCGTCAAGACAACCAAGTGTAATGCGCTGTGTGTTCTTTTAACACACCCGCCTTTTATGCGTCACACACGTGTGCACCCATGTGACATGACCTGCTGTAACAGCCCAGATTTCACAAAAATTAAAAAAATTTGTTTTCGGTGTGAATTGTCTGATTGCCTGATTTGTTTGCGGTGTTTGCATCCCCGATCTATCGATCGGCGATTATTTTCCCCCTCTTATCTCGTATCGGACGGAGACCAACCCTTGCCACCCTGACACTCGACCTTTGCGACACCGGGTTTCACCCGAGCACCGTCGCAACCGGCACAAGTCCAGCCATCGCCACCGGAATGAAAAACCCCGTTTAATAATTAAATGGGATATTTTTATAGCGCGCCGGAAAATGTTGTCGGAATGTCACCGCAGTGAGGTACGATCGACGGGCTCGACGCGCTGAGCGCGTGGTTCGAGATTTCGTCGGAATCGGAGTCCGTATGCACCTTCGGCGGTCACGAACGCGATCACCGGACACGCGAGAGGGGTACCGAGGGCGTTTGCGTCAACTGGCCAGCCAACCTGCCTATATAAAGACCACCAGCCTCCCACACCCAATTAGGGTTTACCCCATGGCATATTTGCAGCCACCCCCCTCCACTTTGCTCAAATTAGCCCCCCAAACCCCCAGATCTCGAAACCCTAGCCTCCCAGCCAACCGGAGCCGTCAGATCTGAGATCCAACGGCCCCAGAGGCCTCCACGTTGCTCCCAGCCAGCCTCCTAGCCGTCCGGGCCCCGCGGGCCCGCTCCTCCGCCGCCAGGGCCCGATCTGGGCCCGCCTCCGCGCCGCCTCCGTCCGAGCTCCCGTGGAGCTCCTCCCATGGAGCCGCCGCTCCCTCCGGCCACCGGAGCCGTGCGCCGCCGGCAGCAGCCGGGCTGCCGCGCCACGAGCTCTCTCCCCCACGCCCCCTTTCTTCCTCCTCTCCTCCTCACTGTTCTCACCGCCCCTCGCCTCCCCCTGCAAGTCGTCGTTCCACCATGGAAGCCCGCCGCGCCATGAGCTCGAGGCCGAGCTCGGCCGGGAGCCGCCGCCTGCCACGGGGCCTCGCCGCCGGGACCGCCTCCGGATCCGCCGCCGCACGCCACGGGCTCCCCGGCCCCGCGCGCCTCCAGCCGCCGTCCCTCACCGCCGTGGTGCCATGGCCGGCGCAGCCGCCTGCGCTCGGGAGGAGGCCGAGCGGGAGCAGCCCGCACCCCCCCGTCCGCCACCTCGGCCAGGGTGGGCCGGCCCAGGCCACCGCGGCCCAGATCGGCCAGCCCAGCGCCCAAGCCAGACCAGGCCCCCCTCCAGCCAGGCCGAGATGGGCCCCGAGGCCCATGGTGAGATTCGGCCCGAATTGTTTTTTTCTGAGAACTGTTTATTTTGCCAAGTGCTGAAAAACTGTGCTGCTGATGCTGTTTTGCGCTGTAATTTCCCGTTAAACCGTAGCTCGGATGACGTTGCCCCCAAAACAAAAACTGCTTAGAATTGCGTGTACTTTAATCCGTCTTTTGTGAGTTAATTGTTTTGAGGTTATTTAGATATAGTTTTTGCTGTTCAAACAGGGCATCAGGCCGTTAATTGCTTTAAATTCCTGTTAGAGTGCTGCTGTTGTTATTTTGTTGCAACTTTTCATGATGATTGTAAGAAATCCATGAGGCCTATTGCATTGATTCCTTTTGCGTTGCCTTAAGCAATGTTTCTACTTAAGTTTCATGCATTCACATGCCATATTTTCCTGCTGCATCATGTTTATATTTTGCTCCAAAGTAGCTATTCTGATGTTGTTGTTTTGCTATTGCTGAAACTGTTGTTTTGTTGCAACTTCGGAGGACGATTGCTTCGCAACCGTTTATCGGAATTGAGTGATTCCAATTGCATTTTGTTAAGCATGATGTCTACTTTCATCCCATGTATTGCTATGTCATGTTGCTGCACTTTTGCATATAGATTTACCTCTGTTTTTACAGCATGAGTGCATAAATTGTTTTGCTTGTATCTTTTTAACCGTAACTCCGTTTGGGGTGTTCTTTATATGTAACTTGATTAGTTTTTCGTGTTCTTTGTGTTTGTGCTATTGTTTGCTGTTGTTAACCAACCTAAAATATGGTTTAGGGCAGAACAGTACCAAATTCTTTAATCGTCGTGCGGCACTTAGTGGATGCCATGTATAGGATTGTGCCTCACTTAAATTGTCTAGCATAGATAGTTTACTTTGTGCTTCACCTCTTGACTTGTTTGTGTGCTATGCCATGCTTGCTTGAGATGGCATGTTAATAACCGTTGTTTGGTCACCTGTAGCTAAACAACTTGAACCACCGTAAACGTGCGGTATCGTCGTGTGTGACGAGTACTCCACTTAAATCGTTAGCAACCGCTCTCGACGGTAGGTGCGATGTCTCGTGTTACTTCTTGTTGCTGCTTGCTCGTGTTTGCTCTGTAGTAATAGTGGTGCACCGTTGATTGCTTTCCATTGTTTACTTCTTGTGTGCTCCCGCGGATACCTCTCGGAGACGATGCGAGCGTGCGATCGACTACACCTTCGGAACCCGACTTATCAACAGGCAAGGACTTGCATTACTTATGATCCATTCTATTTCAACCAGCGGTTTGCATGCTAGTATAGGTTAGGTTCGATGTTTGATCCTACCACATGTTTACAGCCTCTTTCAAACTGATACAGCCATGTCCCTTCCCAGCAAACCTTGTACTGCTATGTTACTATTGCTCGTTGCTCAGCCCCTGCTTAGTATGCATGCTTAGGATACTACGAGGTTACCCTGTTACTCCTTGGTTTGGGATATCACATTATTATTATTATTATTATTATTGTTATTGATGATATGATTATTATTATAATGTTGACTATATTCGACGAAGGATGGAAGGTCTAGGCTATCCCGCCCCGACGCTTTGTTCCATTCGAGTCACCTAGGATCCGAGTTCCGGGTATTGGTTTTAAGACTGAGCGTGCCTAACCGCGTGTGGGATTTTATGGGGTCCCCTCTTCTTACCTATCTAGCTTCAAACATTTCTAGTGGTGGCCCAAGCTGATTTACCATTTGAAACCGTGTGTGTGCTGGTCAGCTGCCAGTTGTTTTCAAACCAAACCAGGGCAGGAGGACATAGTTTCTTATCTGGCCCAAGTAGACCGGCTGAGGACCCGGTTATCCCAATGTGCGATGAACCGGCAATCCAAACCTGGAGTCATACGGTAGAGACCAGATCGAGAGCGCGGCCGGCTCCTGAGCTGGGTGTCGTCTCACCGGGGGCCACCCGGATTTGTTCGTTGCTAGCTAGAGGGACCTGTCGTTTCGGATCTCTTGGAACTAAATCATAAAATGGTTGCCTATAATGGGTAGCAACTGAGAGTGATGGACGTGCGTGCGGAGCCTCGTAATGGGCAGTTGGTACACCCCTGCAGGGTTAAATCTTTTCGAGAAGCCGTGTCCACGGTTATGGACGACTTGAGACCTACTCCTTGTTCATAGACAACAACAACTGAGATAATCTTAATATAACTTGATCAACGTGTGCGTGTGCCTTGACTGCTTCTTCTTCGTCGGGATGCGAAGAGGAGGACAAGGATAGGATAGGTGTTATGTTTGCGTAAGTAGTTGATAGCAAGACTTGTTGGAGGCGATTCCTCATCGAATGCTTGGCTTCTTATCTTACTCTCTAGATCGTTAACCACTTCATAAATGCTAGTGCGGCAGCAACCTCACCACTTACCCCTTCCTTACCGTAAACTACTAGTTGTCCTAGAATGACGAGTGATGAAGTTCTTGCTGGGTCAGATGACCACTACAGTTGGATGCTGAGTACCTCTGTACTCATGATACTACCCCCAAACTCTTTTCAGGGTTCTGATCGGCAACAGGTATGGTGATCGACGTTTCACGTGGAGACTCGATGACGACTAGTTAGGCGGATCCCGGCGGACGGCCAGGACCCGTGTGGTTATGGGATCGATGTTTTTCTCTTTGCCAGTAGGCATTTGATTGTAGTCTGTACTCAGACATGTATCTTCCGCTGTTGTATTATATTTGAGGCAGTTGTATGCCATATGTATGAGATGTTGTATCCTTGTATCTGTAATGTTGTGATATCATGTTGGAAATCCGAGGCATATGGCTTTGTCATATGTCGCAGTGGGTCCGATATGTGCTTCGTCCTCGGGTTCGGGCGGAAACGTCCGAATCTGAAACAGTACCGCATATCGGGCCTTACACCTGCTCCGGTGTGAAACATAGTATAGACGGTGCTACAGTTGGGAGAACACTATCAACTTGATATTGTTTTGCGAGAGATCACCCTAATAAAATACGACTACCGCGCATCAAACAAGGGTGCATCAAAGGGATAAACATCACAGGCAGTTCATAAAATTATGTGATATAGTATAGCCCTTTGCTTCGTGAAGTCTTCATTGTCTTCACGTCGTCGTGGTTGAAGTCACCGTGTCCACCAACTTTGTCCTTGGCGCCGGGAACATCACCACGGCTTCCGGCATGTGCGTCGGGGTCCACCTCCGCATCGTAGATCATCACCTTGCATCTATCTATTGCTTTGCCTCGAGCTAATAAACAGTTCTGGCACGCAGGCCATAATTAAGTGACAATCATATGACTCCAGTCATCATGCCGTACCACGACACGCAGGTCGCGAATAAATATTACATACCATATAGCATCTCATACAAACACATTGCAAATCTTGAAGGCTATACCACATCACATGCATTCTCTGCAAAAACGAGTTAGATCGCTATCTATACGGGTTGTTGCAAATTTTATCGTGGTTGTTAAGCAGGTTTACAAGGCAAACGAGAAACCCTAGACAAAACAAAACACGATACTTCTTTTGTTGCTAGTTTAACATACGGGGTGCGTGTAGCAACTAATGCCACAAGCCAAACTTCGTTAAACACGTGACCCCCGTGTGGATTTGAGTTCATAAAATCCACAAGCCCGTTCATGTAAAATTTTCTATAGCAAGACTAGGATGAGATCCAAGGAATTTGATGTAGTCCATGATCAAGGCAACCAGCATACTAAGAGCAGCATAGAAGGATCATGGTAAAACTCAAACCTTGTAGCAAAATCACATCATGCCGTCGAGCAAAGAAAAGATCACATGATAGGGAAGCAAACAAGAAAATCAATGCCTCATATCAACATATGATCTACCTAAACATGCATCTAATCAAGGATCGCTCATGATACCGCTGTTGGGAAACGTAGTAGAAAACAAAAATTTCGTGCCTACGTAACAAGAACCCAAGATCATCCAAGATAGATCACATACAAGGTTTAGGTTTTCATGCTCACCAACGGTTGCAGCGGAAGAAGAGTTGGTGAAGCAACGTGGACGTAGTGGAAGTAGTCGAAGAAGATCTCCCACGAACAATCCCTCGAACAGATCTCCGAGAAGAAGATGGTCCTCGAAGCAAGATCAAAGCTATGATCTCTCCACCGGTATCCACACGTCCGGCACAGCAATCCGGCAGCGCTCCGCCGTCCAGAGAAGAACGCTTCCGAGAAAACTAGAGAGAGAAAACCCTAGCGAGTTCCGATCTAGATTAGAATCTAAACCGGGGTCTAAAAGTGGAGCAACTAGCAACTAGGGAGAGCCAGGGGGCGCCGGAGACTTGTCTAAACTCTTCCCCCCACCCTTGGCTCACCTTATATAGGTGGCCAAGGGGCCTAGGGCGCAGCTCAAGGAGGTTTGGGAGTCCAACTTGGACTCCCAAGCCTTCCAAACCTACACATACCTTCCCACCGGAAACCTTCCATAATGGTATTTGGAAATCCCACCTAGAGGATCTCCCACCCCTTTTTGGTGCGCCCCCACCACCTGGCCGGCCAGGGCAGCCTAGGTGGCTTGCCCCCCAAGGCCAGGGGCGCAGGGCAGTGGGTGGTACTGCCCGGAACCTTCCGGAACCTTCTAGAAGCTTCCAGGACCTACCGGGACTGTTTCGGGACATTCCGGACACTTTTGGAGCACTTCCAATACCTTCCGGAACCTCTAACGAATGTTCCGGAGCCATCTAAATGGGTTTCGGAGCCATCCGGGCAAAGGTTATTATGTCCGGTGAACACAACATATTGTTTAAGCTGTCCACCGATCACCGAAACTATTCCGGTTGATCGTGAACTTTCCCATTACCATTTTCATATGAACTAAAGTTATCTGAAACAATTCCAAAGTATCTTAGCCATATTATTTGCTCTTTACTTGCTTCCACTAAACCTTCAATCATTCTAGCATTCTAACAGATTACTGTACTTTAAGTGTGTGGCCCAATAGGTTCGGTATTATGTGGACATGACTTGGAACGCTTTCAAGACTCATAGTCATTTGTCAATAATCAACAGCGAAGCCATGGACACCCATGTTGACTCCCACACATACACGAAGAAACTTCGAGTGAACCATTATGTTTAGTCATGTACCATTCCCTTTGCTTCGTGATATGTGACAAAGTTAGAGGAGAGATGTTTGGCACCCATGTGTAACAACTTCTTGAACACAAGCCACTCGTTATCCTCTTTGCTCGTTTGTCCATTTTCTCGTTATCGTATTCCGGTATCCCTGTGACTGAATCACAAAGCGTCTGGCCAGACTATAATGGATACCTTCATACCGAATGGGCCCGAAGTGAATATCTTCTTCATCGTGAAGGAGCAAATCCCATTCTTGAACTATCACAGTCACTAGCCACACCATCTGACATACCCAGAACTTATTTTACTACTTCCCATTTACGGGAGGATTCATCTAAGAACCAAAGCATGTCTTCCTGTGTGAAGCAACTCGATACTCTCATGGTCTAAGGAATTACGTATATGATAACATTTCATGATATGACTTATAACGTAGTTACGATGTGATCTCTAAGTATATAATTCAAAAACTGGGGTCGGTTCAACATCATTGTTCTGCTAACAATATGTTCCCATTGCTACTGACATCCTTGTTACAAGAACAATGTCCATGATTAAGAAAACGTAATCATCAGTTAGCACATGAGCTGGTCTTAGAGGCTAAACCAGGAACTCTTGGTGTTTACATTTCCACACATGCAAGTGAGTTTTCTTCTGAATCTCACAGTCAGGGTCATTGCAATTATAGCATAGAAATATAAACATTAATTACGAACGTGGAAATATATATAATAACATTTTATTATTGCCTCTAGGGCATATTTCCAACACTCTTATCTTCTCAAATCGGCCGGTGAATTCTGGAGTTTTCCCTTTGTCGACAAACGTTGATTTCAACTCATTCTACCACCTCCTGAATAGATCTGCCATCTTCTTAAGAGCATGAGCCTTGACCAATGGCTCTATAACTGGCTTATCTGGATCCTCCTCTGGAGGTAGGGTGAAATTTGCCTTCAGCGCGGTCCAAAGATCATCTTTCTATCTATCGCTAACAAAATACACTTGAGGGTCTTCGCTCTTCGGCTGATTCCATTGGTGGATGCTGATCGGGATCATGTCCCTAACAAGAACCCCACACTGAGCAGAAAATGCTTCCTTGGTCCGGCTGGGTTCAATCGGTTGGCCATCATCCTTGATTGTTGTGATCGTGAACCTTTCATCCTAGCGCAACTTTTTCTTCGGGCCTCGTCTCGTTACCGAAGTTTGGCTCGATCCGGAGGGCTAGAAAAGAAGAAAGAAGAGAGTTAATATGTGTACATGCCAAAAAAATTAATGCATCAATTAGCTAGTCAGCACAGGCTTAATTAATATATATACCTCGCCGGACTTTGCAGCAGCTCCTTCCTCCGTTCGCTCAGTGGAGCCGTCATCACGGTCTCCTTCTTCCACCGGCATTCCGTCACCGGAGCCATCATAATCATGTCCTTCCACCTCCATTGTTCGATCACCGGAGCCTGCTTCACCTTCTCCTTCCAGACCATCGATGTCGTTCAGATACGACATGACATCACCTCCTCCGCAGATGATGTCCCCCAACAACTCTTATTCTTCTAAGTCTCTTTGACGATCCATAGTTTCTGCAAATATTACAACATGACAATTAATATACAAACAAGAGAGATGGATATTCAAACATAGACCTAGCTAGCTCGACACTTCTACGGTTTGCGGTGGCCTCGATGACAACGCTCTTTTAACTTGGTAAATTTGGGTGGCCTCGGCAACGCTTCTAGGGTTTGGGCCGGACCGCCTCTCTCATGAATGTCCGACGTCCGGACCGACGCTCGGCGATCCACGACCCTCTACCCTAGTTCCCGACCCTCGACCCCCTCTAGTGCAACCTCTCGACCCCTCGGCGTTCCTCAACCCTCGACCCTTGACCGCTCGGCGATCCTCGACACCCTCGTTCCCGATAAAAATTAAGAAGAGGGCCCACATACTGGTGGCATACAGATCGGAAACCTACTACGTTTTTTATCAAACGGCTCGAAAGGCAACGGATTTTTTTGGGGTAATCATAGGGAGCGAACGTTCGCTCCCTGACATGGCAAGAGTGAACATTTTGTACGGCAATCGCTGTGGATACGGGTGACAATCGAAGGAACAAGCTATATCCAGTTGCCATGTGCTATACACTACAGTTGCCATCTACGTCTACATCGGTTCCCATAAAAAACGTTCGCGCTTGACATGTCTCTGAGCGAACGTTTGCGCTAAATTGGCATAGCGTCCGCCTATCTAAATGCACGTGCATGCTACTTGTACGTGCATCCTGCTATGACAACAGCTGCAAGAGGTAAGGTACTGTAAAATCTTAGCCAATGCAGTACACCCTGGTTTTTCTCCTAGCTGAGAATATGGTTTGTTGATCTGCATGAAATATTGGAGCAATCAAGCGGGGTCACTTCTATGATCTTTTAGCGGCGTTAATTATTTTTTATTATCTGGATCTTTATGATCATTCTTTGTAGGATTGCTCGAACTAAGATGATAGCGCGTAAGTCCTCCAGCTTCTAACTCCAAAAATTTCACCGAAGAATTTGGTCCGGACGCTTGGGCTCCAAGAAGCTAAATTCTTGTTCTTGGAGCTGAACCTGGCTGCAGTGCAAAAATCTGGAGGAGCATCGAACAGCAATGTGCTTCCTCTCCGAGCGCGGCCCTACGATGATGGAACAGCAGGAAAGAGGGGGGATGGGGAGAGGCTCATAGCGGGGGAGGCAGGGCAGGGCAGGGGCTCGGGGAGGTCGGGGTGGTGCCGGTTCTGGCACGCCGGCGAGGTGCGCGCGGCGGTCCACGGGGACGAGGCGGAGGGGGCGGAGCGATTGCGGCGTGACGGGGCTCTCCGGCGTCGATTGAGGGCGCGAGGAGACGAAGCCGAGGCCGGCGAGGTGGCCGGACAAGGCGGTGCCGCGTCGGGGCAGCCTGGCGGCGTCGATGTCATCGGCGTCGTCGGGGGCTAATGCGAGATGAAAATTCCTAAGTGCTAGTTATATACCCATAGCATTGGTCCCGGTTTGTAGCACCAACCGGGACCAATGCCCCCCTTTAGTCCCGGTTGGTGGCACCAACCGGGACCAAAGGTCTATTTTCAGCAGCATAAAGGGCGGGAAATAGAGACCTTTGGTCCCGGTTGGTGCCACCAACCGGGACCAATGCCCTCCTTTAGTCCCGGTTGGTACCACCAACCGGGACCAAAGGTCTCTTTTCAGCGGAAAAAGAGACCTTTGGTCCCGGTTGGTGGCACCAACCGGGACCAAAGGCCTTGCGCTGGCGCGGTGCGGTGGGATGTTTAGTCCCACCTCGCTAGTTGAGAGAGCTCGAGGGTGGTTTATAAGGGTTGTTGCGCCCACCCTCTCGAGCTCCTCTCAACTGATGGCTTTCGGGCCTACTCTGTCACTCCTTGCCCGTGGGCCTACTGGGCCTGCTGCAGGCCTGAATCCTGGCCCATTGTTGGGTTTCTAGTCGTATTCAAGCCGTGGTGGCCCAGTAGGTGGCATTTTTTTCCAGTTTTTTTGTTTTCTTTATTGCTTTATTTATTTTATTTTATTCCACTTTTTTTCTTTTAATGTTTTGAACTGAAAATACTTTGATAATTTTAGTTGCATAAATTTTATATAATTTTAGTTTCAATAATACTAGAGGTTTATAAAAGCTTTTTAGTTGATTCCTTTTGCTATTAGAGTTTCATTAAAGTTTTCTAGTTCATTCTTTTTTCTATTAGAGTTTCATTAAAGTTTTCTAGTTCATTCTTTTAGTTTATTATTTTTGCTATTAGAGTTTCATAAAAGTTTTCCAGTTCATTCTTTTTTATATTAGTTCATTCTTTGAGCTAAATGACCCTGAAATTTAAAAGCACTTCAGATGAACTCTAAAGAGGTTGAAAATTGGCATGGTATCATCATTTCACCCACATACCATGTGCTAAAGAGTTGAGAGGTTTACGGCAAAAATTGGATGCACTTCGTGTACAAAATGGACAATATCTTTCGAAGTATGAAGGTTTCGGACGAAAACTCATCTATTACAAAGGGATTTCATTTTTTTGAACTTATTTGAACTCTAGACTTTTTGTGTGTTCAAAATGAACCATTCAAAGCCACATCATCAATTTTCAACCCTTTCTGACTTCATCTAAAAGGGAGCAGTGAGGGGAAATAAGGATGCGGCTTCGGGAAACAACGCGACTTCCTGAGCATGGCCACTCGCATGCAACGGGACCCACCCTTTGCGCTCGACTCAACCTGGCTAGCTGGAATCGGCCGATTCGGTTGTTCCCAGTGGGCCTGCCTAGGAGGTGTTTTACGTTCCATGCGATGCATGCCCAAATGTGAATGCGGGTGACAAAACAACCCGTTTCCTTTCGGGCAGGCCTGGTTGGGGTGTATGCTTGCAACCAAACACCTCGGAAGTTTCCTAGCGTGTGCGACCAAAATCACTATTTTAAACAGTAGATCAAAGTTTAGCGTGATCTTTTTTTCGAAAGAAATTCGATCTATTCATCTTCAATCATGGCAGTACAACGAATACCAGAAATAATAAAAATTACATCCAGATCCGTAGACCACCTAGCGAGGAGTACAAGCACTAAAGCGAGCCGAGGACGCACCATCGTCATTGCCCATTCCTTGCCATAGCCGGGCAAAACTTATTGTAGTACACAGTCAGGAAGTCATCATGGTAAGGCCCCATAGGACCAGCTCATCAGAACAGCAACCGCTGCCATTGAAGAGTAGAGATCGGAAGGATTCAACCTGAAGACACACGAACATAGACGAACTACGACTAAATCCGAGCAAATCCACCATAGACAGATCTGCTAGAGACACACCTCCACACGCCTATCGACGATGCTAGACGTACCACCGGAATGGGAGCTAGGTGGGGAGAACCTTATTCCATCTTCAGGAAGCCGCCGCCATGTCATGTTCCCGAGTAAGACACAAACCCTAACAAATCTCAAAAGAACAACTGAAAATGGAGCCCTCCCATCGGCAAAAGTCGGGATCGACCATGTCGCCATGGTGTAAGGCAACTGGAGACGAGGCGGATCAGAGACAGCGCCAGCGGGAGGCAGAGCAACCCTAGGCGAGGGGAGGCGGCGGCTGTGTCCCGTTCCTTCCAGTTTCATTGGGCTATTTTGGGGCTTTAGTTTAGTGTGATTTGACCCTATATGTATAAATAAATTTAGATCTAACTCTTTTTAAGTGATGTCACAAACTGTTGCATGGAATGATCTGTTGCATTTCTTCTCATCATTTGGTCGTCGATCGTTGATTGTCCAACATGGCATAAAAGGAAATATTGCCATAGTCCATAGCGTTTGCCCCTGGTGTTTCCCCTTTCCCAGACACTTATGTTTGATATTTTGCATTAGTTTTTCGGTTTTTAAGATGATTTTAAATGAAAAGGTTTTCAACATTAATATTCTTTAGAATTACAAGACCAATAATATTTATGCATTTGAGATCATCTTCAACATGGATATTCTTTTCCATTTGAGATCATCTTAGACATGCATATTTTTTGTCTTGTCAATTTGAAGAATATTCATGTTTAAGAGTTTTTCATTTAAGATCATCTTGAAAATTGAAAAACTGGCACAAGGTCTATGATTTTTTCCTTTAGGGACAAATGCATAGATCGTGGCATTTTTCCTTATGGTGGTTCAAGGGAAAACTTTATAGACAATGGCGTCTACGATGCAACAAAAACGCCACGGTCTATATTGTCACAAGTTAAATTTGAAAAATATTTACATACGAGGTTAAATCATGATAAATTGACCCAAAGGATATCAGACAGATAGTAGGGTCTCTACTAAGATGATGGAGTGGATAGATTCAAGGTTGAATCGGACACGGCTAATCTGATCACGGGACCATCTGGACCTGTTATCCGGAACGTGCGCTAGCGCGTGGAGATGAGGTTTAGCGGTCACGTCGCTACAGTTAATCAATTTATATACTACCTCCGATCCATATTAATGGACACACACTTAATACAATTTTGTATTAGAGTTGTACTAAATGCGTGCCCATTAATATGGGTGGGAAGGAGTAATATAAATTTCGACAGGAATAGTTGACTGAACAGTGGCCAACGCGAACGGACGTTGCTCGTGGAGTACTGACGGCAGCTGGTACGTGGCACAGGATTGAACATCCCGTCTGTAATGGGGACAAAAGTTTAAGGTACAATGAATTTCCATTGTGTAGTAAATTGACACAATACAGAGGAAAATGGCATGCAGCTTGTTATCAGTAAAAAACAAAACAAAGGTCATGTGGTCATTGCGGTCAAGAGTGATATTTATAGGATTAATCAACAGTGATTGCTTCATTACCTAGTGGATGACAGTCTAAGAGAGCAATTGCCTAACACAGAGCTTCAAATACATAGACTGATCCCATATATTAACAACTAAGATGTAACATGGTGTGCACCGATAGAAGGACTACCACAAAAGGACAACGACGGTACTGGGTTACACTGACTAATTCTGCTAGACATGCATTACAATGAAGAAAACATGATCGGCCAATGCGTACATTAACATTGAAGATTAACTGATAAACTCTAGGAGGTGTTCATCCCGCCAGATTTGTTGGGAGATGGCGGCCGGCTGGCGAACTGCTGAGAGGCGAGTGAGGGGTTCACCGGGGGTACGCGAGGTGCGGTTGCTGCGTCGACTTGTGGTGCGTCCGCCATGATTGCCGCCGGAGGTATGGGCTGCTGCATCTTAGCCAATCTGCGGGCGTATTTGTCCTCAAACTCAAAAGAATGGGAAAATTCTATCCTGCACAACGTGCGCGTAATCAGAACAAGTAGATAGGTAGTAGATCGAGAAATATAGAGCACACTTACATCATAATCGATGCACTTGTAGTATTTACATCCTGGCTGCTGCTCTTTGCGGGCTATGGGGCTGACCAGATTCTTCCTGCAAAAAGGTCAACCGATGATGCACACCAGCACTTGCTGCTGAGCAGATGAAGTGGATGAACCAGACGCAGACATCTTTGGAAGGGGGCGGCGACGGATTGAAGATGCGGGCTTATGGAGGAGGCGATTGGATCTCATAGGAAATGGGAAGGGGGCGGTGCGTGGTGGAGTCATGGGGAAAGGGGGTAGCGGTACAGATGTGTCTCCCGTGTGTTCCGTTGCGATTCCGTCCGCCAGCAAATCAAATCACTTGACTTATATATAGAAAAAACGAGCGAATTTTACAGGTCCATCTGAGCTCGAGCTCAGATACGAATTTTCCAATTGTAAATATACATATTAATCTCGAGTGTGTTTAACATGAAAATAGATACATTATAGAAATATCCCGAAATACATTGTATTCAACGGTAAAACAATATTATAGAAGTACTGAATTAACAGGTCAAAAACAGACTGTTAAATAATGCTGCCTCCTCCTATTTTACTTTGTGTTAGTGCTTCAGTAAAGAAAGATCAATGGTTGCGATTTGTTCATAATCATAGACACCACAAGCCACATGTACCAACCTTTTCTTATTTAAATTTTTTTGCCCATTGGAAAACTAGGAAGGGGTTTAATGTTCCAAATAGAACAATATAAGGGGCTCAGATAACCCCATTTCCCCCCTACGTGAGACCATTTTGGCTTTTGAGGGAAAGCACTAGGTCTCGGCGCGTAGAGGAACCAATAGATATGCTGAACAACTTGTCTCAACCCCGGGTACACTCACGCGACAGCAATGATGAACGGCAGCGACCAGGACCACGACCACGGAGGCTGACTTCCTCTACCACAGTGCAAAGCGCTTCCAGCTAGCCGACCCACACCGGATGGATCCTACGTGGACCTTCAACAAGCAAGATCAAACTCTACGTATTCAGTGCACAGCGGCCGAAAATGAAACGCACGCACACACGAGGAATACAAAGACTCTATTGGTGGCCACAGTCTTTTTACATTATATATATGAGTGAACTAGTTATGTTTTAGAAATAGATACATACATTTTATACTATTTTCTTTTCACATGCACATGCATGCATCTCATGACACATATCCCCCGTCTCATTTCGTCTATGGAGCTTGCCCCTACTGTTAAGAAAGTTGGTAATCGCGTTATGTCATTGCGTGAGCGCTACCACTCCATTGCCGCCAAGATTTGTCTTATCAATGCATGCTTTTCTTCCCTACCTACCTATGTATACCATGGCCATCGGCGTCTACAAGTTTCACCACCTAGTGCTTACGTGCCACAGGGCGAGAACGTTTGGTGAAATTTGCGCGTCCCTGCCCTGTTATCGTGGGCGTACATTTTCATTGGGACTGAATAGGTTACATGCTACCATATTATACAGAACTGTTATGTTATCACTTTAACATAAGCATACATGTTCAAGGCTCAGAACTCGGTCTGTATGTTACATGCACTAAATATGCAGCAGCAGCCACAGGAACTGAATAGCAGCATACAACCATACTGAAAATCGATCAACAAATATGCATGTATCAACAAATAACATCGTTCAGAGCTGGATATTGTCATACGAACATGATATTTCCTAGGTCAGTCACATGAACTGAATAACATCATACACAACCACACAGGGGGAACACACGTAATAATTCATGATATTCAGTCCAGCCCAGCCCAGCCATGTGCTGTAATGGAGAGGAGTGACCATCCCCCCAGCTAGGCGAACACCAGCCATGCCGGCGTGTGGGAGGAAGTGGATGAGTTGCCCAATGACGGACGGGCCAGGGGAGGAGGAAGTGGACGCGTCGTGGACGTCCGGAGCGTGTCTGCGCCGACGCAACCGAACAAAATCGACATTGAGAATGCCCTTATACCAAAACCTACACAATTACATTTGGCCATCTTAAATTTGTCAAGTGTATTATCGAAAATGAAAAATGGAAAACACGTTTGGATAAATGTAAAAATAAACATCTAGACATCTAATTATTTATCTTACTTATGGATATAATAACAATATTGTTATAGTAGTCTTTATGATAATAACTCTTGATGCAATGTCCATTGACGATCAAATGAAATGGGTCACTGTAATTTCGCAAGAAAAAGAAATGGGTCACTCTAAATATTTATCTTACTTGATCCGGTTGGAATCTGACAGGCCAAGCATCTGACGGCGGCCACCCGTGACCGGTGAAAGCAGAGATCACCGGTCGTCCTCCTCTCTGCATGCGCAGAGCTTCTTTTTTTCTCTCTCGCTCACACACTTTGCATGGCGCCACGAACGATTCACCTCGAAAATTCAGCAGAGATCAAAACTGAGGAATTAGCGCCAAGAATTTCGCAATTCCCTCCTAAACAGACGAGTGGATCGGTAGGTTGAAATTTTGCTCTCCACCATAAACAATTGAATCAGAGAGACATATCTATAAAGAGTTATGAAGACCCACGTCCATACAAATAGATATGAACACTGTGATTAACTGGTTGGATGAGCTGTAGGAGGGCCGTGCCATCCGTGAGCACCAACATTCCTAACAAATGTACATAATTCACAATCAAAACAGAGCAACAAGAACAGGGGGGTACAGCAGCACGAATTAATAAATATCAAAATATATATAACCTCTTCTTCCATCCTGGCACCACAATTTATTATTCATTAATTAGCATATTGGCTGTAAGCAGCGTGACGTTAGTGGATATGCCAACGCCACCGATGGATGGGTGAGGCGCTCAGTTGTCTAAAAAGAATTAACCAACAGCTCAGCTAATAAAAAACACACATAGTACAAAAAATATAAATAACCAAAATAAGACCTGGAACTAACCCGGGATCTAGATCAGGTATGGTTATGTTCAGGGTCTAAACCTGGGTGTGATTCCGCAAACTCATTATGCTCGGATTCGTTGGCACATGGAAACAAGTTGCGGAAGCTGAATACAGCATCATCCGCAACAGATCTGTTGATTGGATTCATGTGAGGACGGTAAAATACTGGGAGAAAGATCTGTTCATGGCGCTAGATTTAGAAAAAGAAACAAAAAACGGATACGTAATCTACAAAATCAAAGACCTGAATGTACGAACCTCACTGCTAAAGGCTAAAGGACTACCATCCCGTCGCCGGAGAAGAGAACGAAGGAGGAAGGGGAGGGATGAAGAACGTGATTTTCTCCACCGATGTTTTTTTTATCCAAGACAGCCGTGCAGCAGGGGACAGGACATACGGAAGCAAACAAACGATCCTGTGCCGTCGCAGTCGCAGGGCCCACGTTTCCTGCACACCTACGAGCTACGACAATACGTCTGAAAACAGCTGTGCCTACGATATTTACCTAATGGCCGCTGCTTCAGGCGAGTGGCGCTGGCGCACGCGCAAGGCGGCGGCTCGGTCGCGACCATGGCCCTTATTGGCCGAGGCGAACAAGGTGCAAGGAGAGGCGGCGTTGAAGGAGAGGAAAAGGGACCAGAGGAGGAGGGATCACATCGGGGAAGGAGAGGCTCGCCGTCGACTAATGGGTCGGGGGCGTTCCGGGGCTCGGCTGCTATCGGGCGGTTGTGAACTACTAGATGGAAAGGGAAATGGAGGAGAAGATAGGATGGAGAAGAGAGGGGAAGGAGGAATGGTGGAGGAAATGCGAGGCGGCGGTGTCCCGTTGGCCGACGGTGGCGGCATCGAGGCGGACGATCGGGAAGTGCGCGCATAGGCGCCATGGCGCTCTCCTGTGATGGCGGCGCACGGGAGGGACGAAGGGAAAACGGGGCGAGCTGGGGACGATTAGAGAGGCCCGAGTTGGCTTAGGTGAGCTGCGGTCTGCGGCATGCTGCCTACTGCTTTTTTTTAGTGCTAAATTGATCTTCATTTCAAATTTAAAAAATAGCCTAAGCATCTTGATATCATCTGTAAACTGATATATTTTTTATCTATAGCTTAATGTAAAGACTTAAATGCCTTAACATAAAGAAGTACATAGAAATATTATAAAATTTATTTATGAACTGAATTTGATCCCTCCTCCTCTGGTCCAATGAAGAATCATTGCAATAAGATAGTGATGTAGGATTATCAACAATAAGCTCACTATCACCATTTCAATAACCAACACTACTCACCATTTCATTACCTTGTGGCAAACCACATGTTGGTGAAGTAGAAGAAGTTGAGAACTCTACGCGGCCGGAGGTGAAGAGAGAACAATCATCCCCACAAAACTTGGACACACCATATTTATCTTGAAGCTTTGTCCACAACTCATGAGCATCCCAAAATGGCATGAGTTGAATTAAATCTACATTACTCAAAGCATCAACAAGCACATTAGAAGCTTGAACATTGAGATAAGAGTTTTTCTCATCCTCTAAGGAAAGTTTTTGAGGATCCTTTGGAGGAGAAAACCCCATATCTATAATTCGTTTCATACACGGGTCAATGACCCGAAAATACTTAAGCATGCGAATTTTCCAAGCATCATAATTTGTGCCATAGAAACTAAGAGTGCCAATGACTCTTAATCCCCTAGTTGACATCTTTACTCTCAAGGCGGTGAAGCCCTATAATGAGAGACGAGACTCTGATACCAATAGAAAGGACGTGGACGTCGCCTAGAGGGGGGTGAATAGGCGTTTAAATTTTTTACGATTTAGGCTTGAACAAATGCGAAATAAAACTAACGTTTAATTTGTCAAGCAAGAAACCTAAATAAGCTAGCCTCAACTATGTGCACCAACAACTTATGCTAAGCAAAATAAACAACTATGTGACAGCAATATACATATCGAGAAACACTATGGCTATCACAAAGTAAGTGCACAAGAAAGTAGGTGTCTAGATGTGAAACTAGGTGATCAACCTATGACAAGTAATGTCACCATTGTAAGATCCGATCGAACACGATGTAATCCATAGAGATAGAATGTAGTGTGTATTACCGAATAGCATGAGCCACAAGGAGAAACAAAACCATGATACTGTAGAATGGCATGATGATTGATGAAGAAAAGAGTCGGGAAGGTGGAAGGAAACTAGTGAAGGGGCGGCCTAGAACGCACAAACCTGCTTGAAGCTATGCACCCAACTCAAACTCGCACAATTGATGTAGCTCAGTTGTGTGAAAAATCTTTTTGAATGGTAAATTTATGAAGGCGTTGCTCTGAGGCAAATATGGAAATGTCGTGGAGTGTGATGGCGGGGATGAGCTAGGAGCGACCAGGAGCCAAGGACAACACAATAGTGACATCGTTGGTGGAAGGGGTAATGGCATATTCAACGTCGATTCCTAAAATAGATATGTATTCATTAGCGAACTGATCTAGACAAGTCCACGGACACTTATACAATAGTCGTCCATTGAATCTTTGTCGCAAATGTTTGTTCGCAATATAATTAAAATCGAGCAAAATTTGATAAACTCAAAGGGAATTCTTCCAAATTCAGATATAATTTACATAAAACAGACAAAAATTCATACAAATTGGATGATTTCATTTAAACCGAGCCAAATCTAGAGGTTTCTTACATAGTATAAAACTATGCCGATACCCGTGCACGATGGGCCATGAGCTTCGGGAATTGAAGCTACTTTAGTACTATCTCCAGGGCTCCCCGTAGAGAAGGTGTGGAAAATCGGTTGCCGACAATGAAGCTCTCGAAATTGTCACTGAAACCGCCTTGTAGAGCGCCTGAGACGACATCCTCATAGAGGAACGGTACCTATGCGGCGGACGAAGGAGAGGTGGAACGGTGATGTTGGCAAAGTGGCGTGGTGTTATATGGGGACTTTGGCAAGACCTTAACGAACACAAAATCGATGCAGCAACGACGTCTGTTAGAGAGAAAGCGGATACAGAACAACAAAAGAAAGTGATGGGATCACAGGTTGTGGAACACGTTATCAGCACGAGCTCCACCGACTGATCTGCCTCGAGCCTTCACCAAGCAAGCTCTCGTCGTTCATCGCGGAGGTATAATCCAGATCCGATCGCAACAACGGTTTTACATCTATTTATGATTCCGTTCTTGCCCTTTTCGGATTTATTCGATCTATGATGTGGATTTTTCTCGCTTGATCGGAGCAGACCAGATGTCGCCGGTATAATGCCGATCGATCTTGCATCAAGAAGATTTTGCTAACTACATCACAAAAATAAGATGAATACACATGCTTCGGATGAGCACGTCACCATCGTGATGTACCCGATGTACACACAATTTATTTATTTTTCATCCATGTACCTGATGTACACATGCTCCCGATGAGCATGGCATTGTCGTTGGCTACCGTAGAGCCATTCATCGTGTGTTGCCCGGTCGGCCGAGCCGCCAAGCCACACCCCGAGCTCTACACTACTTAGCATCGTGATGCATCGGATGTAAACTCGTTATCTCTATATTTTGTTTTTTTCGTCTACCCAATTTTTTTGTACGTTGTCCAGATGACATGCGCATGCATCCCAAGTTTACCACGTTGAGATTGTTGTACATCGTTGATGCCTTGCTCCATAGTGCATGGCGTTATCAGTGAGCACATATACGTTGTTGCTTTGGCCGGAATAAGCAGTGATGCACTCACGTACGCTGTTGCCGAACTCGCGTGAGCGCTCGTGGCTACAGCCGTTGGACACGGACAAGCTGCGAACGTAGCTGTGCCCAAGCGAGTTTCGCCGAGAGCCGCCATGCGTCGGATCTGCTGGCGGTGCGCAGCTTGCTGCCGTCTCGATACGCCGTTCGTTTCACTGATGGCATCACCGTACAACCCCGCTGGTTGGAGATCGCCGCAGCCGCCGGCCTGCCGCCATCCTCGCGAGGGCGCTAGGGAAACCTAACGTGGAGGTGGGTCTGGTTGGCTTGCTGACTGTGGGTCCAGATGACTTGATAGCCTCCGTGCTTCTATTTGCGCATAATTTATTCCTGCTGTAATATTTTGCGCATAAAGCATCGGAAAGTTATTTTTGGGCTATTTTTTTCACGTTCGTGATTTGCTTAACATGTTATTATCATGCTTGTATTATATTTTCATTGCTAGAATTAATTGTTTAATTACTTTTAATCCATTTGGAACTATTGTTAGCATGTTTTTAAATACTGGAACGTCATGTTAATGAACAAATGTTATCTTCATCGCATTTATGCAATGGATTACATGATGTAATCTAATACGATTTGCATAAATTGTAGATGGCCGGAATCACCAACCGTTAGTTTGAAGAGCTTGCCCAAAACGGGTTGAACTATCTACGTGGGCATCGGATGTGGAAATCTTCCTCGGGTCTAAGGAGCTGACAAAGGTCATTGGCATAGGGGCCCAGGCGGCCATCAACGCCGTTACCCTTGCTCAGAATGCCGAAGCTTTGCATTTTCTGAGTCACCACCTCTGCAGTACCCTTGCTCAGAATACCGTTATTTTGTTGTGTCTACTGAAAGGATATGTTAGCAATTCCATTTAAATATACTTGCATTACAAAAAAACAATTCCTATTCTTTCAAAACTTGGTATGCTCTCGCCCTTTGCGCCATGGGCGCAACGGGTCATCTAGTCTTTATCAAAGGCGAGGCGCTTTTGGAGCAGGTGAAAATAAACACATGAAGCTGGAGTACCACCCGTACCTGACATTTACCACATTGATTGCATGTCCTGGTTTCAGAGAGATGGAACAAATGAAGTACAGGTTTGGATGTTGTCAGAAGCCAAGTGAACAGAACGGTGCAGGAGTGCCATGCGCGTACAAGGCCGGGTCTGCTCAGCGTGTATCCCGGGCAAGTGGAGGGGACATGGTCTGGCGGTGATGCGATGGGCGCTTATCCCCAGGAGCATGCAAACGGCTTTGATAAAGTCCGATGAGGCGCCCGTCCGCTAAACGTCCGCTCTCCACATGTTTGGGGCTTTTATTGCACCAAACCACAACCTTAATAATTTTTTACACAAAACACCAACTATTGGGGCAATCTTTTGCATAGAACATAAATTTAGTCATTAATCGGTTTGACAGACACTTAACTGGCCGGTTAAACAAAACATGTGGGCTCAAAAACTATTTTATGCGGGAAAAAATTAATTTCCGAGGAAAAAAATCAGGGAAAATTATTTTTTCGGGAAAAAATTCGGGGTGAATTTATTTTTTCGAAGGAAAAAATTAGGTATTTTTGGCCCAAAATGATTATTTTCGGGTCGAAAATAATTTCAGTGGAAAAATAGTTTTTCTTAAAAAAAGTATTTTTTCAGGAAAATTATTTTCTACAAAAAGTTTTTTTTGGGAAAATACGGTTTTTTGGGGTCCAAAATGAATTTTCATTTGGATGCTAACTAAATTGTACAGGTAGGGGGAGGAAATACTACAATATTTCTAATATTGATAGACAGTTGGTTACTCTCAGCGTCAAATATACACAACAAAAAATCATAAATGTGGACTCAAGTTGTTAATTATTTGTCAAAGTAGCTAAAGACTTGATTTGTGTTTTTTGCAACCAATTACCCCAATAGTTGATGTTATGTGCAAAAAAAATCACAAGTTATGGTTTTGTGCAAAAAATGCCCCAATAACTCGAGTTGCATGCACACACAGCTGCGCATGCTTGACTTCGCCGCCCGTCTCCGTACATAGCTCACCCTCTCTATTCTCTTGTACCCAATCAGCACGCCGCCACGAGGACAAAATCTCCGGCCAATCAATCCACCATCGCCGGCCGCCTCGTATATTTCTTATCCCTGTGCCTTGCGCTTTTGCTCGCAGGAACCGCGTGGCAACGTACCTGGGATCGGAACTTGGAGCCATGCATCTTCTGCAATATGTTCCGATGCCGATCTTGTTCCGCTGCACCTTCTCCTTGTCAAGCTGCGATTTGCAGAACCAACCCTTATAGTTTTGAGTCTGCTTTGCCTCTGATGAAGGGCTGGCTGCTTGGACCTTCCTTGCAAGGGCTTCTTCTTCGATGCCTGCATCAACAAGGAAGAAAGTCAATTTGAGCATTCTGTAGTCAGATCAGATGGGATCCTTAATGGTGTATGAACTTTCTTGTGCCAGGTGTTACAAGTTCATCTGTTTACCACAAAATCTCAACTTATGAACAAACCTGTGGATGCAAAGCAAATGGAAGTGCCAGACTTGCAAAATAACCAACAAATTTGCAGACATATAAATTATAGCTTCCCAGTGCTGTTAATGTTATACGTATTACATACATACACATCAGTTTGCCAAGTTTACTACTGAAACTATCTCAAACTTCATTGTCCACTCATATAATTAACCAGCAAATTTTGGGATGAGACCATCTTCAGAAAGATGAAATGTGGCACTTGCAGAACAAGGTCATATGACAAACAAGTGACTGCCAGTTTTCTAATGCACACAGAGCTCAAACATTACAGATTACCAGAATAACATTGCCAGTTTCTCTTGCCGCGGTTCGACTGGGGGGCTCAGCTTGAAAGAAATCAAAACATTCCCCCTTAACAAAATTTCCTCAAAGGATAACTTATCATCTTACCTCCTGCAAATACGTGAACTCTGAGTCTCTTATTACTCACTCCGTCCAATAATTCATGCCGCACTGGCTCTTTTGCAAAAAAAACCCTTGAAGAAAGTCCGACACAACCCGCAGTCCTCGCGCCGCTCGACCACGACGCCGCGCCGCTCCACCGCTCCCCCGCGGCCGCCGGTAGCTCCACGACACAGGTGAACACTCCCCCGCGCAGCTCCCCCGTTTCCTCTTGTCGCTAAAAATCGTCAATTTGCTCTAAACAATCCCCACTTTCCTCCTCCTTGCCGGCGGGGGAGCTGCTCGGCCGGAGCAGATTGCTGGCGCCGCCGGCTGTGGCCTTGACTTCGGAGTCCATCCCAGTGGAGCTGACGACCCCTCTACGCCAACGGGAGGCATCTGCTGCTGCTGTTGCGGGAGCGGGAGAAGACGGCATCGGCAGCGGCGTCGGGGCTGGCGGCGCGAGGGGCGGGCTAGCATCGGCAGCGGCGTCGGGACTAGCATGGCAGACCTCGCCGAGCAGCTTGCATCGCAGGCCGGCTAGAGGAAAGTGTATGTCTTCAGTTAAGTGCAGAATCTTCAGTGTTTTCCTTATAAATTCAGAGCTTGCGTGCTTATAAATTCAGAGCTTAGCCTGGAGTAGTGTTCACTGAAGATTGCATCTTACTCCTTTGTCCATTAGTGGAGCTTATAAATTCCGAGCAGATTGCATCTTATAAATTCAGAGCTTTGCCTGGAGTAGTATTTTCAGTTAGTGGTTTCAGTTAAGATGTCCAAGTGTAGAGCTTGAACTAGCTTGAACTAGTGGAGTACAGTATTCAGTTTCAGTTAGCCTGGAGCAGATTGCATCTTACTCCTTTGTCCATTTGTAGCTTGAACTAGCCTGGAGTATTTCAGGCCATGGAACCTGTGCAAACATAGACAGTAGAAGGTCCATGCTCTGTTTCTTCAGTACTATGTGCAAACATAATTAAGGACTTTTACTTTGTGTGCAGTTGCAGTTGCACTACCTTGCAAACATAATGAAGGACTGCGTTCCCTCTTAAGCCTAGTTAAGTTCAGAGATGTTTAGAGTCTTCGTCGGGCCACTTATCTTGAATAGCAGGGATCAATTTCTCGCATAGCATTTTCCTCATGACATCTCGAGTCACCCTCTCTGATTTCAGTTCAAGAGTTCCTCTCGGTATGTTTTGACTTCTTCTCGCTGCTGGAATCATTTGCACAAATGCCCAAATTCCAATCTTCCCATCAAACATGACTGCTCCATCATCACCATATCTCGGCTTGGCCACAGCGCTAAGAAACATAACTTTGCGCTTTGCTCTCGGGTTCAGCTTCTTCGGGGCAGAGATAGTAGGTACTTTTTTTTTGTCATATAGAACCATTTTTCATCGATGTGGATCATATCATCCATTAGCTTGAATATTGGATTGGGATGTGAGATCCAGTTCTCATCTAGCATAGATATGCAGAACTCCAATCACTTGATCATATTTTCTGGCTTTAGGAAAGGCTTCACGGTGTTAGTATGCCGCTTTAGCTCACCCAACTTGAACCTCCAACGTAAGGTCGAGCGGGGAATACCAAGGGACCTTGCTAGAGCTCTAATCGTCCTTCTTTTGTTCAATGGGATTGTTGATGTCCTCGACAAATCCAATTCTTTCCTCTTTCGACCAGCTCTTCCTTTCTTCTTGTTGGAGACGTCCACTTCTTGGCCTAAGGCAATCTGTTTTTTGGCTTCTGCCCAAATTCTTTCAACTGTTTGGATGTGTACGTTCAATAGGGTTGCCACGAGCAACTTGTCCTCTGGTTGAACACCAACATTTCTGAGCTCGATTACTAGCAACGCAAAGTAAACACCGTGTCTCTCCTTAGTTGACAATTCTTTTCTTTTTGGACCTTCTCCATCTTCTTCTTGACCTTCTCCATCTTCTTCTTGACCTTGCCCATCTTGTTCTTGAGCATCTCCATCTTCATCTTGAGCATCTTCATCTTCATCTTCAGGCATCATATTTAAATCAATTGCTCCGACATCTTGAGCATCTTCATCTTCAGGCATCATATTTAAATCCATTGCTCAATGGTGAGGTAGTAGCACAACTAGCTTCCCCTGAACCTGAATTTACATGAATTTACATGAATCAATGTCAGGACCTGAACCTGAATTTATTCTACAGGGGAACAAGAACAAGGAGCAGAGCTACTCTGAAATAAAACTTGCAGAGCAACAATTTGCAGGTTAGCAGAGCAACAATTTTCTTTAAAAGATAGGCTACTGAATTTTCAAAGATAATCTAGCAATTGCACTGCAGATCAACCATTACTAGTGTAATCAGCAAAATGTACAGCTAGTGTACAACTAGTGTACAATCAGTAGATCAACCATTTCCACTGCATTATCTTAGCATTGCAGGTCCAGGTGTACAGATTCAGGTCAGCAGAGCAGGTGAACACTAGTAAAATGGTTGATCTGCTAGTTGATCAGCAGGACAACCAGCAAAATGTACAACCAGCAGGACAACTAGTGTACAACTAGTGAACACTAGCAAAATGTACAGCAATGGGATCATTTTGTGCAATGCTCTGCATATATTCAGATTCAGGTCAGCAGAGCAGGTGAACAAGGCATCTCCAGAAAATTCAGATACTCCAGAATTCATTTTCAGGTTAGCAGATCATCACATCACATAGCATAGCTAAATTTCCTCAAGTTTTATTTACACTAGCATTTGCTCTCAGTTTGCTCTCAACTTATCTTGAAATTGCAATCTTCAGTGTTAACTAGCAAACTGAAACTGAATTGAGTGCAGATTTTACTTCCCCTGTAACTCAATTTAGCATTGCAGGTTCGGTGTCAAACTGGGAGCAAATTGAGAGCAGATGTTACTTCCCCTGTAACTCAATTTAGCATTCCCCTGTAATTCAATTTAGCATTGCAGGTTCAATTTAGCATTGCAGGCTTGCATTGATTTGTGGATGACAGTGCCTCTGATCTGACGATTGTTTTGCTTCAGGTGGCACAGAAAATGCTTCAGGTGGCTTCAGGTGGCCTCCGGATTCTCCGGCAAGGGATCCGCGCGTCACCAGGTGGCCAAGAAGGCGCCGCACGTTGAAGGCGCCGCCGGAGGCCGACGCGGCGGCGAGGAGCTGCTTGAGGGCGAGGGCCTGGCGCCGCCGGAGGTCGAGGCGGCGGCCGAGGGCCTGGCCCTGGGCGCGGAGCCTGGCGTTGGCGAGCGCGACGAGCCCCGCTTGCGCCCTGGCCACGCAGAGGCGCTCGGCGAGGGGCCGGTTCCCGGCGCGGAGAGTAGCGGCCGCGGCGCGCTTCTCTGTCGCCGCGCGGAGAGTGGCGGCCTGACGCGCAAGGTGCCGCTGATTGCGCGCGCGCGACGGACGCGCCGGAGCCTCCGCTCCCTGTCCCCATCGGTGTGGGCTGCGAGCGCGCCGGAATCCCACTGCGCCAGCCGCTGGCGACGCACGGACGACGGACAGAGGAAGAGAAGGACCTGATTGTGATGATTTTAAAACTACGAGGGGGTTTTCGCAAAATTACCGTTGTACTGTTCTCGTGGCAATAATTATTGGACGGAGGGAGTACATCAGAAAAGGAGCAAAAGAAAAGGAAAGCAAATAAAGAGGATCACCATTACTCTTATCATCCATGGACTGAGCAAACCCAATTCAGCACTAATCAGGAATCTGCCGAAATCGCCGGTTGTTCAGCTGCTGCTCGAACCGAAGGCAAGACTCAGCCTGCATCTCTGTGATCATCATATCGTTCTCTGGTGCTGGGTAGTAGTCCTCCCTTAGCTGCACGTCCCGCAAGTTTGGCAATTTCTGGAAGAAGCTCATGAAGTGCTCATGCGTGGTGCCATGGATGAAGAGCTTCCTGAGCCCAATGGCAAGCTGGAACAGTGCGACCGCCGGCAGTGACAGACTCCGCTGGTTCACGTCCTTGTCTTGGGGTGGCCAGTAGTCCAGCTCATACAAACTCAGCAATGACTCGATACCACTCAAGTAAAACCGCTCCCACTGTGAAAGATCCATGTGCCCTGTCGGCGCGGTGAGCGCATAACCCACCGCCTCGCTGAGGTCCAACTTCATCTTGGCCAGTGCCTGGAAGGCCCCAAGGTCGCTTAAGCCGAAAACTGACCCGTGAAATGGACATGTCCGCAGATCACCCTCCACCTTAATTGAGATCTTCTCGAGCACAGGGCAGCTATCGAGCCCGGCAGAAATGAGCGGCGAGAGCAGCTGACCGGCAGCGATCCAAAGGGTGAGTGAGCGCAGCATCTCCCAGCTGTCATAATTATCCATTTCTTCCATACACCTTCGCTTCTTGGACGCAGACTCGTGTGACGACAGTTCATCATCATCCTCATGATCGCAGCAGCCATTCGTGCCATCGGCCGCACATCCGGGTTGTTCAACTTCCTCCCACTGACAGTTGATCTCAAGGCTCTCAATCCGATCACGGATTGGATTGAGAGCAGAGAGACAAGCCGCAGTGTGCAGAAACCGGCAGTGCAGCACGCTGACCTCCTTGAGCGTATGCCGACGCGCCCCAGCTAGCTTCCTGACCCCAGCTGCCGTGACAAGGTCACATCCTTGGATGGCGAACCTGGCAAGCCTCCCACACCCACGGCCGATCGCCCCAAGGCTGGCGTCAGTGAGATCCTCGCAGTTCTTGATGCAGAGCGACTGCAGTCCACCGCACACTGCAACGCCGTCCAGATGCAGCCAAGCTGCCTTGCATAGCCCCTGGAAGCATCCCAGCGTCAAGACCTTGATCCGGGGGCACCGGCGCGCGAGCGCCTCCATCGCCGGAGCTGCCTCGAGCACATTGTGCTGGAGGTCCAGCATGAGGTCCTCCAGCGCAGGGAGCGCAGCAAAGAAGGCGACGAGCCCCACGGCGGTAATGCCCGCCTGCTCCCGCTGGGTGGTGGACGCCGGCTCGAAGGGCTCGCTGAGGCGCAGGACCGTGAGCCGGGGGCAGCTGGAGGCGAGCGAGAGCAGCGCGTCGTCGCCGACGGAGTCGACGTAGCGGGGGTTGAACACGCAGGGCGCTACGAGCCTCCGTAGGCCAGGGCAGGCGCCCGCGATGGCCCCGAGCTCGGAGGCGTGGAAGCCGTTGGACTCGCCGGCGAGGCCGAGGTCGAGGTCGGTGAGGGCGGCGGCAGCGGCCGGGTGCGCGTCGAGCGCCAGAAGGATGTCCTCCGTCCAGCAGTAGAACTCGGAGAGGTCGAGCTTGGTGAGCGCAGGGCAGGCCGCGAGCAGCGGGGCGAGATCCGCGCCGCCCGGGAGGTCGAGCGGGCGCTGGTGCCAGCGCACGAGCTTGACGGCGCGGAGCGTGGCCCGCCAGCAGGGCGCAAGGTTGGCGAGCGTGGAGGGGTCGCGGCAGTAGACGGCGAGGTCGGACACGGCCGGGAAGTAGGCGGCGAGGCGCGCCGCCACGAAGGCGTTCAGCTCGGCGATCTCGTCCGGGCTGAGCAGGTTGTACCCGGACGAGGAGGAGGAGGGCGGCCCCGCGACGCGCGAGGCGGATGAGAGCAGCGGGTGGCCCCATGGAGAGGCGAGCGAGAGGTCGAGCCGCTCGAGCGCCGGGAAGCAGAAGCCCGGGGTGGGGAGGAGGAGGAACTCGGCCGTCCTCGGGTCCCCGCGCAGCGCCATCGCGGCCCGCGTCGCCCGCTCCGCCGCCAGCATCCTGCGGCAGGCCATGGACGCGCTGTGCCGCGACCGCGGGTCGTCCAGGAAGGCCAGGATGAGCAGCAGCAGCGGCTCCGCCAGGTCCATCAGCGCCGACGACCCCATCGCCGCCTCCGCCTCCGCCATGCCGTCCGGCGCGCGAAGAGTAGCACCACCTCCCTCTCCGGCCACCTCTGCTGGATACTTCTTGGGTTGTGAGCCTGAGCCTTCATCTTGAACTCCATCAGTTTCATCCATGATTTCACTTCCCCCTGAACCCTTATCTTGAATTCTGTAATATTCCTGGGCTTCTCGTGTCACCACGTGTCCTGTACATTCGTCACCGACATAAACGGAACCAATCCATTTCACCTTTGGATTTCTTGGATCATTTGTAATGCCTTTCAGCCAGGCAGACCCTGCACCAACAGAGTACAGCGATGGCCCCTTGCTTATTGCAGAGATCTCTTTAATTCCTGACAAGTACTCGATGGTGATCCCTTGTTTATCCTCTATCATGGAATTGAAAGCGAGAGTGAGCTTCTGGATATTAGGCATTGCACCCGCTTCAAGTTTCAGCCAAGGCACGGTGCACGTGAACTTGAAGTATGTGAGAACTGAGAAACCTCCCTTGCCAAAGACAACCATTTCTGCAGATGTTGTCGCCACATGCAACGAGAGAGCAGTGAGGGAAGGTAATCCTTTCAGGATATCAGTATCTTCCTTCCATAGCTCCCTAACTGCAATCTTAAGAATTAAGAGATGGGCAAGTTCACCAAGCCAGTGGGGGAGTCTGGAGAAGACGCAACAGCGACGCGACAACTCGAGTCTCCGAAGATGGGCTGGGGCAGGAGATACGCTACTGAAGCTGTCCCAGGAAATGTTCATGCTTGAAACAGCAGCATAATCCGGTGGAGCATTACCCTTACATGATCCTGAAGCTGGCGCCAGAGTTACAGTCCGCAGGCTGCTGAGTTTCAGAAGAACTGAGCCTAGGAGTTGCATATTCTTTTCAAGACTTTCAGCAGCAGGTTGTACTGTATAACAGGTTAGCTGAAGATTATGTAGATTTTCTAGCTCACTGAGGCTCCTCACATTGTCTTCCGAGTTACTGCCGAGATCAAAATACCCAAGAGTGCGAAGGGATGTCATGCGGCCTACCCCATGAGGCAGAATAGACTCGCTCGGAAGGCAGAGATGCAACAACTTCTCCAGATGAACAATATCAGATGGAACAACACATAATGTTGCATCTACTTGCAGCGTACCCAAGTGCCGTAGCCTTCGAATCTTGCCTGGAAGCTTCACGGTCATATTACCTTCGATCTTCATATATCTCAGAAGATATAGTTCACCAATTGTAGTGAGATCAAAAGTCCTGTCTTGATCGGACCAAATCTGAAGAATCAAAACTTGAAGAAGCCCATAGTCCAAAATTGAAGGTACATGTTGGAAGAATCCAGAAAATAAAAGTGATCTAACTTGGGATATTCTCATATTTTCCGGTATATTATTTGCACCTTTTGCACCTCCCAACTGGACAGACAGTCGACGAACCTTGTCAGGACGTCCTAGGATTGTTTGAAAATAGTTCATAATGGTGATGAAGTTCTCCTCCATGGATTTTTGTCTAATAAGATCCAGTACCATGTGGTGAAGTGTGCATGACAACACCTCACCATTATGATTGGTATCTACAGATTGTACCAGTCCACTACTGACGAGAGCATCAAAATAATACCCTGCAGTGTCCTCTATGTCTTGTCCTTGTACTGATGCAATCAAAGCTTCAGTTGCCCATTGCTTCACCAATTCATCCTTCCTGATCGTGCATCCCTCAGGATACATATTCAGATATAACAAGCAAGTCTTCAAACGGGGTGGGAGACTATTATACACAAGGTTTAGAGCTTCTTTCAACCCTTCGGAGTTAGTATATGTAGTATAATCGCCCTCAGCTTTTCCTGATTGATCATCATTAAGAGGAGTAATCTCATATATATTCTTCAGCTGATAACTACAACATGCCAGTGCTACATCCTCAACCTGTGTTGTTGTTATTATTCTGCAATAATCACCATCAGGAAGAGCTCGGATGATAATATCCCAGGTTGACGTGGTCCATAGGTCATCTATTATAATTAAGTACCTGCAGATTTTATTTTATTTTTGCCATTAGACATTTCTAGATAAAAAAGACTAGAGATAAATAAACATAACAAGATTAAAAAAAAGGACAAATTACACAGCAAAGTATATTTTTAGGAGATAAAAATAGAAAGTTAAAAATCTCCTTCATAGTTACCCCCTTCTAGTTGACAGACTTAATCTTTCACATAACCTCTTTGCTTTTCATTTTAGCACCAAGGGAGTACATATGTGGACTAACGATGTGGGACAGTATGGAAGAGGTGTGAGC
Organism: Bromus sterilis; assembly: GCA_950022295.1. Taxonomy (NCBI): domain Eukaryota; kingdom Viridiplantae; phylum Streptophyta; class Magnoliopsida; order Poales; family Poaceae; genus Bromus; species Bromus sterilis. The sequence continues at coordinate 299,264,207 of OX465601.1, forward strand.
AGATTTTTTTGAACCTAGCTAGGGACGCCTGTTTTCAAGATTTGGACCATCAGATGTCTTGGAGATTATAGCTCCCCATGTGCATGTGGGTCCCAGAAAGTGAGAACTTCTTACGCAGAACTTAGTGTCAAACAAAGTTTTGAATTGACATCTAAGCTTCAAAGATGATCTAATTGTGAATTGCACCCTCATTTGAGTCCCACGACTGGCATATATCATAAGAATGTGGAGATTTGTGGTCTATGTTGAGAACGGTCAGAGGAGTGGCCAGAGTAACATTTTTCTAGAAAATGTTCATGTTTTGCTGGCACTAACTATGCCTTTTGGAAATTAGAGTGAGTATTTAACTCATGACCTTGAATACTAACTTGGAAGATTGTGAAAAATATTCTTAGTACTTTGTGTTGTCTAGATAACCCTATGTCCACTCATTGCTACAACGCTTATCCACAATTCAGCTATCATCGGGGGCCGATGTATTTCGTTGGAGTCTACAAAAGAATGGTCAATTCACAATAGATTCTATATATAGAGCCTTGCTCCAACCAGAGGTGCCAGTTGAGAATAATAGGATGATTTGGCGTTTGAAGATACCACTCAAAACAAAGATATTTGTGTGGTATCTTTGAAGAAGAGTGATTCTTACTAAAGATAATCTTATCAAGAGGAATTGGCATGGTAGTTCACAATGCGTTTTCTGTCATCACGACAAAACAATTAAGCATTTGTTCTTCCAATGTAAATTTGCTCGTTCCGAGTCATCCAAGTAGCTTCTGGCCTGTATCTGCCATGCAGCGTTGCTAACATATTCGGTAACTGGTTGCATGGAATAGACTACAGGTTTAGAAATCTTCTTAGGGTGGGAGCGCTAGCCCTTATTTGGTCACTATGGCTATCTAAAAATGATAATATTTTTAATGCCAAGATAACTTCCTTTTTGCGGGTTATTTACCGATGTACGAGTATGCTCCGTTTATGGTCGTCGCTACAGCGTGTGGAGTATCGCGACCTGTTTATGAAGGTCTGTACACGGTTGAAGGCCACGACAAGGGATATTTTTTCCCAACGTGGATGGCAGCTTAATTTACGGATTGCCCCTCCTTCATCGACGGCGAACAACAGCTCTACCTAGTGCTTGTATTTTGCTGAGTTTTTTTACCTTTCTCTTTTATGTTCAGATTCGGAATGACTGTGTGCATCCTAGTTATGCAGAGGCCGGGTGTTATACTTAAAATCATTAAGTAATAAAGTTCCCTTTATCGTACATAACCCTATGTCCAGTGGCACATCTAGACAGAAAATGGAGGGCAGGATCGAAGTTAATGACGTGAAAATAAACTATAATATCTTAATTCTTTAGTCCAAATAAGTTCTTTTTTTTCCAAATTACTACTGGCCATGTGTAGTATTTACTGGACTTTTTGACAACTTTTGAAAAAAATATAAAATTATGAAGCAAAATTCAGATCTGTTCAGCAAAAGACCCAATGTCTCCTAATCCTATAGTCCAAATAAGCTAAAAAATTCTCAGATTAATATTGAAAACATGTAGTACTAGATTTTTTTGGAGTTTTCTTTTATCGATCTTTGAACCTGTTTTGTATTAAGAGCAATTATTGGGGCAGGTTTGAGTTGTATGGGTTCACGTTGAACTGAGAGTTGTAACGGGTGTTTGAATTGCTTGCATTTGTTTTCCTTTTCAGTTGTAAATCTTTTTAGAGGAAAAGGGCCTCAGCCTTGATTCCATTTTTATTACAAAAGGAAACTATGAGTTCCACAGCCAACCTTTACATGGAACCCACATCACAGCAAATTGCTGTCTTGGCAGTTTTCATTTGTGAATCTTCAAACAAAATAGAAAATTTTCATGGATTACAAGTTTATAACTAGATGCCTGCAGATTACTGAGTTGAATTCAACATTGAAATCTTTCAAAAAAAGGTAAAATTTTGCTAGTTTGCTTTTGTGTTGTCTGTTGTTGTGCGAGTGTTTGACGAGGAGCAGACAACTAGGACATTGGGAGAGCAGAAGACCCTATGTGTCAATGTCCCTATATACGTGAACACGAGGAACATCCACATTAATGCTCAAGAAACTGATCTTCAATGCTTTGTCCCCCAATGAATTCAGTTGGGTGAGCCACCTTGAGGATGCCTAGGCAACTTTTATAGTTGAATAGATTCATGAGAGCACATCATCCATGAAGGAACGAGAATTGATCTCTCTAACGACATGTCTGACCGATTCGCAATGATGGAGAATGAAACCGTGAGCAAGATATACACTTATCTCGGCCACATTGATTGTGAATGAGCATCCTCATTCACAAAGAATGTTACGTCCTCTCACCAAGAAGTACAAGACAATCGGGCTTCTCATTAAGGACATCACGAGAAGTACCCATCATCCTCTGACGCCAAGAAGAACATCGCCTTCAAAGCCAAACACTTGTGATGGTTTTCTGATTTAGGGTCCACAGTTGTGACGGTTTTTTGCAATTTAGTCAACATGTAACGAGAGAGGATGAGAAAACAATTTTGACTCCTCCAATTCCCGCAAGTACTTGAGCAACACCAAGTCAAATCTCAAGAAGCAAACTTCTATGGGTGTGGCACTCAATTCTTCAGTGGATGAAAAGAACAAGAATCACCCACAAAGACAAGTTCAAGGCAGATACCATGGTCGAATCTGGGTGAATGGACTCCTGTGACGAGCCCAAGTCTCGTGAATAAGATGGTGTCAACGGCCTAGCAATTAGTTCATTCAAGCTCGACTGTTTGATATATCATCGGCTTGATCTAGCTCAATTGAGCTGCTAACATTCTACTTTTGAAAAAAATAATCTCCGGACCTGTGGGCACCATTGGTCAAATTTTGAATCATTACCCCATCTTCTACTAGTTTATGCCTGGCTAGAGCACTCAGGCCATCTGGGGGATCACCTCTGGCTGGCGTGTGGGCCATGTACCTATGAGCATTCATTTGTTTTTTTCTTTTACTTTCATGTAGCTCTTGTGCGGTCGCTGGTTCGTGTCCCTGTCAAGTGGTGCTGGGCTTTGGGGACCCCACCACACACTTTTGACATTTAAATAAAGCTACCGCTAAGCACCGGCCGACCTTTCCCTGTAAAATTCAATTATTATTGTATCAAATCACATCGTTTATTGCAGTAAGAATTTGTTTTTTTTGTTTGCGCATTTAAAAAAAAATTGGTAACGTTGCTGCAAAAATCGTAGCATTGTTATCGCATTAAAAACTCGACGGCGGCTGGTGGTAGTAAATTTGGCCATTGGTGTTCACTTTCTCGCTGCCGGTTGTACAAAATTCGTAACCCGTCGTCGTCGATCACACTTCATTATCTTCGGTTGTAGCAGAAATCAAGAGTCAGTAGTAGCTTTCATGTTACCCGTTACAACAAAAAATATGGTGTTGTCATAGCTGGCCACATTCTCTTAAATGGATGTATTACCACTAAAATACATCTAGATACATTAGTTTAAGCGATAATTAATATGAATCAAATATAATAGCATTTTTGTGTTCATACTCTCAAATTAATGTATTTAGCACTGAAATACATCTCCATGCAACCGTTTTGAGCGATAGATAATCTAGATTGAAGATAATAGCATTTTAGTAAGTATTATAATTGTAAAGGAACTACTAGCATTTTAATGTCATGATTGCATCTCTCCCGCCTGATTGTAATAAAAATGGGGTCACTAGCGCGCGTGACACGACCAGCAGAAACTTTGATCGGTCGGTTGGCGCAAATATTTCCTTTAAAATAATCCCACTGCATTATGTTTAAACGGCTACTTCTAAAAATATATCTACATGATCACACATAGAATTGTCTAAAATAAACACGGAGAGCTATCTCTGTTTTCATTTTGTTAAATAATGATTTTCTTTTAAAACTCCCAAAGTCCTCTCATGTAGCTTCTTAACAGGTGTCCTCGGCCAATGCAACGATGCAGATGATTTCAACCTTTCTAGCGCAGTGTTGGTTCCATAGTGCTGTAAGAGCCAAAAGCAAAATTGATAAATCTAAATCCTCACGGAGCTCAGTAAGTTATAGAAACAAAAGAAAAACTCTACACTATGACAGTTATTACAAATTGAGGCCATTGAAATCATAGTCGGAAGCACTTATTTTTTGTGAATCGATATTTGATATTGTCATCATCATGATGTGCTTGTTTTCATGTTTTTCTATATATAGTTACTTCATGTTTTTCGGATTTCATATAGAAGAGACAAATAACAGATTATCTCGATGTTTTCTGTAAACGCTGATTTTTTCCTTTTTTTCATGAACTTAACAATATATCTTTTAGTTTTATATATATCAATGAGGAATACAATCATACATGATAACCTAAAACTAGAACTTTGTTAGTTTCTTTCATTTTCTCATCTCTTGATGATGTATCATTTCTTAGCACAATATCATAAGAGGTTTAAAATTTAAGAGACAACTCGCTTAATGCGTTGTTTTTAGGGTTCTAAATTTAATGATCTAAAATTTATGTGATGGTTTTTTTTCCCTATAGCCATTTGCAAAGATAATATGCTATGTCACATCAGTAAAATACCTATGAAATCATAGTAAAAAAATATGCATGAAAAAGTCTCAAAATCGAACAAGAAGAATGCGAGTACAGCCTGGCGCGGCGGAGCGCGCCCGTTTCGTCTAGTTTGATACATCGTCGGCTATAAGCCCGGCTCAAGAAAAACTGATGTGCTCAATCAGTGTTTCGGTGCAATTTACTCATTTATGTAAAAACTGAAAAGGGCTAACTAAACTTCATTTTTTTCTTTATCCAGGTTTTAATCCAAACAGCCCCAAACATACAGTAATACAGAAGTAATAAGTACAGTAGATGCGGTTAGTTTCATTTTATGAATGGCACGGCACAATTTGTTTATTTAATGGATAGGAAATACCTTTTTCCTTGCAGATGTTTGGTTATACTGCCAATAAGTCCTTGGACATCAGAAAAGGGATTGGGCTGTGGCGCCTTCATTTGTGAGAGCATGTCAGTGAGAAGCCTCCTCATATCTGGATCTCGACACACCCGAATGAAAGCCCGGTGCTGGAACCTCCATCGATGCTGATGATACAAGGTTCTGGCAAGTGCTGTCTTGCCAACACCGGCAGATCCAAAGATAGTTACCACCTTGAGATTTTTCTCCATATCATTGTCATCCAAGGCGAGCAGCTTGGTGAGCATGTCGATGTGGAGTTGGAAGGGGATTTGGGGCATGATGTGGCTGACACCGGCTGCTTGTGCGTAGTCATGTTTGATTGATTTGGGTGGAGAAAGCTTGAATCTTTGGCGGGTTTCATCTGCATCCTCTACACGAGCTACCAATGCTGATAATTTTGCAATCAAGGGAGCTCGCTTCAATTTCTTCACCTTTGGCAAGGAAAGCCAGGTGAGCTTCCGGGAAATGAGAAAGGTCTTGGATCCAAGAAGACGATTCCCCTCAAAAGAACGGGCCCTGATACTACGGCGGCGGGTGCGGGAGGAGTTGTCGATGAAGTGCATGAGCTTGTCGAGGTAGTCCGCCGTATCATAGAAGAGATCCCGGACCTGCCTCATCCAGCACCTGGTCATGGCGTCCTCCGGCGCCTCCGGTAGACCCTTGACGTCGATGCATAGCCACTCCAGTTCTTGGCCGAGAATCTGGATCTGGGCCTTAACCCCCTTGAGCTTGAGCCGACCACTGTTGCCTTGGAGGGAGGCAATGGAAGAACGGAGCTGCTGGAAGAGAGGGCCAATGGGGCCGAGCGAAACAGTAACCGGATCCTCCTCCATCGCCGGCGCCGCCCCGAGCCAAGCAGAATCATGAGGATCTTCCTCCGTGGCCGCCTGAAGCCAAACCTTGACATATCCGAACAAGGCTTGGATCCAAGCCCAGATATATCGGAACATCGATCGATCTGCACCTGAAGATTAGCAGCACCAGACAATATTCTTAGCGATCATAGTCAGGAAAAAAGAACAAGAGAATATGTGAGTGAGCAGTCCGGCGAACCTTTACGCAACCTTCTCCTCCCCTTTGCAATACTGTACACGTCCCCTTTGCTACTAGACCGGTTGTTAAAAGAAAATGGGATGGGATGAACATAGCAGACAGCCAGGCGAAGACGATGGGATGGGAAGAAAAGTATGACGAGGGCGCTTGGGTGAAAATGAGGATCGAATTACGGTGTGGTGGACTGGGAGACGAAACGGTGAACAGAGGACAGAGCAAGCTTTATTTATTTATTTTTACTTTAGCTGTGTGTGTTTAAGGCATGTATAATGGTGCTATCTTTGGTGTGCCACGTAGAATAAATGCTGCTGTGGAGGAGAGAGAAATTAAAAAAAAAACTTGTCTTCTCTTATTTAAGAGATGATTTTTTAGCAACAATACTCTCATCACAAATTTAGGAATCGAGATATATCTAAGATGTAACCCGTTGTACACCAAGTCACATGGTGAAGCTAAGATAAAACTATCTTATCAACCATTGTACATGTCCATAGATCTCAATCGACTGAGATTTCGTTAAGTTTCAGTTTTACACGAAACTTTACACGCGATTTCATGAATATAGCATCGATTGAGATTTAGATAAATCTCAGTCTATTGAGATTTAGCAATCCCGTTTGTTTTAACGAACAGAACAAAGAAGGATTTTTTATATTATATTATTATGAGCAGGATAGAGCAAGATTTTTACTTTTATTTTTACAATAAAATCTATCTGGGGACCATCAGAAAAATGAACCATCCATCGTTTTACATAGTCGTGGGCAAGAGGACGGTTGGGCAGCAGGCTTCAGTGCCGCCAGGTAGGCTTCTCGATTGACGTCGTCCGCATTGAAGCGGCACCGTCGCTTCAAATTTGTCTCGTCGCGTTTCTGGTGTCGAACAAACACAAACAACGGAGTTGTGATGGCATCGTCATCGCTTCGGAGTCATCCTATCGCGTCTCTCCGACATTAATGAGCACGCCGAGAACGAATGTCTGATCGAAGATCTCCAGCAGCCTCTCTTCAGCATTGAACGACAATGTCAAGCCGTCAACCGCTTCGCGCGGGGAGGATTTTTGCGTAGGGCAGGTTGTCGGATGATGGCGTTTCGGCGATCCGGACTCATGCAAAGCACCCTCGATTTGGGTTAGATTTGCGAGAAAACGGACTGGCGGACCAACCCGCGAAAGGATAATGGACTGCATTAGATGGCAAAAGTGGTCCAGACAGTACAATCAAAAAGAATGCGGGAGATTTGAGGATCGATGTTGGTGAAAGGATGGAGTACTTAGCAATTTAGGCAGTCTTGCAAAATATAAAGGTGAACCTAACAATTATAAAGAAGATACTAGCTAGCAATGGAGAGCGTCAACAAAAATATATGAAGGTAAATGAGAGAGTAAATAACAAGGTAAAATCTAGTAAGAGAAAAGAGTAAGGGATAAGCGAATGACGCGGAGACAACGATTTGTCCTGATGTTCACTTCCTTGGAGGGAAGCTACTCACCATTGGAGTGATGGGTGTTACCATGAAGGCACACCAATGCCATGAAGGCTCATCTTATTCTCCCCTTAAGATAGCACCACGAAGGCGATTCCCAACCACTAGCAATAGACCTTTGAGGGGGCCTCCAAACCCTCACAAAACGCGAGGGGGTAATCACAATAGTTGATTCCTCTCCGAAGAACTCCTACTCGCCTGCAGCCTCTAAGAGTAACAAGATCAATAGGAACTACTCAAGAATTGCTCAAAATGTGACTTTCTTTGGTTAGAAGATTGGGGAGGAGTGGATCTATCGCCAGTGCGAAGATCTGTCAAGAATCTCTCCTAGATCTAAGATTTGAAGCAAAGGAAAGTGACGCTACTAGAATCAGCGATTTTACCTAGAGCTTATTGATCTCCTCAAGTAGAACAAAAAGTGCACCCTAGGGGAAGGGTGATTCTTGTGTGAGAAAAAATAGGAAACAAGTGAAAAAAACTGGCCACACGCATTTTTGGCGTTGGTACGCTTCCTTTCGTTGGCTCGTGACATACTTCACCGTGGACCTAATGCGCAGTGGGAAGGGAAAGAGGTGAATGAATGCGTTAGCTCTTGTGACGCCCCCAAAATCATGCCGTGTACAGAAATTATACACGCAAGGTACACAATCGAGATCAGGGACTCACGGTAAGATATCACAACACAACTCTACAAATAAAAATAATACAAGCCAGGGGCCACGAGGGCTCGAATACAACAGCTCGAGAGCACAAAGTTAGCGGAAGCAATAGTATCTGAGTACAGACACAAGGTACACGTGATCTACCTTAAGAAGGCTAGCACAAAAACAACAACGATCGAAAAGGCGAGGCCTCCTGCCTGGGAACCTCCGAACTACTCCTGGTCAACGGGGAACTCGACGTCGTAGTAGGCGCCTCTAGGGTACTCCTGCTCCTGGGCGCCAGCATCTGGTTGCAGCAATCCGGGTATATAAAACAAAGGGGGGGAATAAAGCAAGGGTGAGTATCTAGCATACTCTGCGAGACTTAAACCTAGGCTACTAAGCATTTATGCACTTGTATCAAAATGGATGAAGAGGCTGTATAGTGGACTGTATGATAGAAGTACCAGGGTAAGAGGGAATATGCTAGGCCTATCGAAGACTAGCATCTTCCGACGATTCTTGCAGCACAAGAAGAGAACAGCCAACAGTTATACATAAAGCATAAAGTAACAATGCAATAGAAGTTGCTGCAGCATTGTATAATAGTAAGTTGTTATAATCATCAAAGCCTCCGAGATCACTTCCTCGACTTCCCTACGAGGAAGGAATCTCGGAACCAACAGTTTAGTAGTAATAATTTGCAGTAGTAGGATCTGGCTTCAGCATAAAGCGTCATGTTACCGTGGACACGGCTATTCGAATAGATTATTCTTCCCTGCAGGGGTGCACTTCTGTTACACTACAACACACAGATCTCCAGGGTGGCGTACACCTTATCAGGGAATGCCCCACCGAGGCTATCCGACACAACGTAGTCCATCCTTCAAACTCAACAGAGAGGCCATCCGCCGGTCTAAATCCTAAGTACGCAGGGCTTTGGACCCCAACCCTGACGTACTCCTGCACGGTGTGAGGCTGGCCGGTGAAGCAGACCCACCTCCCACTACCGGAGTAGGCGGTCCAATCCCGGCGCAGGCCGCGGTACTGCTGACGTCTGAAGAATCCTCGAACGAGACTACGAAGCAGGGGAGCCCATACTCCTTATCCCACGTGTAGGCAGTGCGTATAGGGTACGTCGACCCACTCAAGTCATCCACCTGATCCATTTAAGAATTTTAATATTATCTCGCAAACAACCATTATCGTTGACTGACTAACTCATACAACGGCCAATCAACAGCAGCCAGGACCACCAGTACATCGGTGCCTGCTCTGTCGTCTCGTCAAAGCACGCGGTTACCAACAAGGTGAACCGACTCCTTACCTTATCTCGCGTGTGCTCTCGTAAGAGCTCGACTTTCGTGGTTTGGTCACTCTCGCGGACGACGATCAGGGTCCAAGCCCACCAGTACATCGGTGTACCCTCCGTGTCGTCCCGTCGCAATACCACTCGCGGGCACCGTTTGGTCACCCGACTCCTTACCTTTAAGGACAACCGTTATTCAGGACCCTAGGGCGGCTATACAGAGTCAATAACGAGTGGAGTACGAGGATTACTCCTCGATAACTCACAGTTGATGTGGCTCGGCAGAGGCGAAGTAGGGGCCTTAGTCGGTGTCTGTATTATACCGTACCTGTGCAGTTATAATTATTGCGTCCGCGTTCACTCCCCAGAGTGATCACGGCCCGCTAGCTAATCCTAGTTGTCTAACAATGCGCAGGGCTCACTGCTGAAATATATATTTAAATATTAGGCAGCATAGGATACAGGAAGGTACATCAAGGGGCGACAATGACAGGCTATGCAATTGAATAGGTAAGCAACGTAGCAGCAGCAATGCCTAGTGCAACAGATAAATATAGATAGATAGGTGATATCTGGGAGAGGTGATGGGGCACTGCTTGCCTAGAAGCTCGACGGTAGGGGTACGGTCGTCGACGACGTAGTCGTACTCAGCAGCGGTGTAGTCGGCGGCAGTCTCGGGGTCTATCGGAGAATAAGGGGGTGGGAAGAAATAGTAAATATAAAGCAAACATATGCAAACAAACGCATGACATGACAGATGCAATGTTAACGGTGCTCTAACGCAGTGCTAGATGTTTTGCTCAGAACGGAAATTTATCCGGGGGTGACTCATCAGTACCGGTTGATTACCGGACAGATGATCCGGAGGGGGAAGGTTCCATGTCTACAATGTTAGAGACATCTGACGGACATGTGGATAGTGTATCTGTGCTAGTTGATCCATTCTGAACAACTTTCATGTTCAGAACGTTTTCATCCGGCAAAGTTTTACCGGCACCGGAATTATCAGACAAAGGGGTACCGAAGGGGGAATGTCACGTGTTCGATGTATTAGAGGGGTACTGTATTCGTAATCGTTATATTTTTCTGATCAACTTTCATGTATAAAGTTTTTGCATCTGAGCTACGGTTTAAAAGATATTGAATTTCAAAGTTTAAAGCAATTTAAAAGAATTTCTGGATTTCTTTTATTATTAAATTCAAACATTATCCACAAGTTTATCCAAAATAGTGCTGACATGGGGGTCCCACATGTCAGCCTCTATCTATATAAATAAATCATTTTCTGTTTAAATGAGTCACTGGACCCACATGTCATAGACATAGCATTTTATAAATCATTTTAATTTAAATCCAAAAGCAATGGGACCGAGTTGTCATCCTAACCGAGACTAACTAACAGTTATTTTATCTAATCCTAGGTTAATTAACAGGGGGGTGGCCCACTGTCAGTGGCCCATCAGGGCTTAATTAAGCCCCTAACAGCGGTGGCCCACCTGGCGGCGACACAGGCCACCGCCGGCGAGGCAGAGCTCGCCGGAGCTGGGCCGTGCGCGGCGTACAGGCGACCACTTGGCTCGCCACTTGGCCCAGTGTGTCCCTGGGGTCGAGCCGCGTCGACTGGTGGGGTTCACCTCGCCGGAATGTCGACGACGTCGTGCGAGGCGGCGGAGAGCTTCGGCCCTCCTGGTGCATCGGGCTGGAGCGTGAGGGAGACTAAGGGGAAGGGTGGGGGAGGGGCAGCAGCTCACCGTGAGCACGCCGGAGTTGACAGCGAGCGCGGGGAGGCCCGAGGCGGTGGGGATTCGCCGGCGATGAGTGGCGGCTGCGGAGGGGAGCGAGGACGATGGCGAGGGCGTGGAGGTCCTCCCGGCTCAATTCCTTCTACGGGGAGTCGAAGACGACGACGACGATGACGATGGACAAGACGGCGAGGCACGGGGAGGCCGTTGGCCGCGCGCGTGCACGACAGCGGCGTCGGGCGCGGGTTTTTTCCCGAGCGAGAGAGAGGTGAGGGAGGAGGGGAATGGAGGGGGAGGTTGTCCACGGGGTGCAGGGGGTGGCCTTAGCGCCAAGGGGGGGGCAGGTGAGGGAGGGGGCCCCGGCATGGCCTTGGCGTGGCCATGGCCACGGTGGTGCCACGGGGGGGGGGGAGCAGTTGGGGGCAGGTGGGAGGAAGGAGAAGGCCGGGGTGGGCCGGGGGGTGGGCCTCGCCCTGGGCGATAGATAGGTCTCTTTTCATTTTTCTTTTCTTTTTATGTTAGCTATTATTTTATCTGTTTCTATTTTGTTTAGCCACTAAATGGTTTTTTTGTAAAATAGGCAACTTGCTCCAATATTCCTAGCACACTTTAACATGCAACTAGAAAAGTTTTGAGCTTTTTATAAATCCATTTGAATTTTATATATACAATAATTGATTAAAATGGACTGTTTGGCCCCTGATTTGATTTCTTTAAGATAGGGAATTTATATAATAAATTCCCATTGGTATAGTAGCTTGACCTAATGACTTTTAGGCATTTATAAAAATTGGATTCATCATTTTTGGTTCAACTATAATTTCAACTTATGTTTGGAATTTTCATTTGGGTTGGAATTTTGAATGAGCTAATATCAAGGGTGATCATCACAAGCTTAACCACAGTGAACTTGCATTAATCAAAAGTGATTACTGTTGCTTGCAACTGAGGGTGTTACAAATCTCCCCCACTACAAGAATTCTCGTCCCGAGAATTTAAGTGGTAGCGAGGAAAAGATCGGGGTATTCATCGCGAAGACGAACTTCGCGTTCCCAAGTGGCTTCATCTTCAGAATGATTTGACCACTGAACTTTGAGGAACTTGGTTGTTTTGTTGCGGGTTCGTCGTTCAGACTAATCAAGAATGCGGCTCGGATGTTCTTGATAAGACAAGTCCTGTTGCAATTCCAGCATTTCATGATCCACTGCACGGATAGGATCCTTGAAGCAGCGACGAAGTTGCGACACGTGGAAGACATCGTGGACTAGGGAGAGGTTCGGCAGCAACTCCAATCGGTATGCCACTGGTCCACTTCTGGAAAGGATACAGAACGGGCCAATGTAGCGAGGAGCTAACTTGCCTTTGATCCCGAATCGATGAGTGCCCCTCATGGGAGTGACATGAAGGTAAGCTTGCTCGCCAGGTAGATAGACCATTTCCTTGTGCTGACGGTCATAATTGCTTTTCTGGAAGGATTGAGCAGCCTTCAGATGTTCACGGATAACACAAACTTGATCTTCAGCATATTGGATAATATCCGGACCAACGAGTGTTCGTTCCCCAGTTTCTGACCAATTCAGAGGGGTTCGACACTTACGTCCATAAAGAACTTCAAAGGGTGCCATTTGCAGACTAGCTTGATAGCTATTGTTGTACGAGAATTCGGCAAATGCAAGGGATTCCTCCCATTTCTTACCAAAGGAGATGACACAAGCTCGAAGCATGTCTTCGAGCACTTGGTTGACTCGTTCAACTTGTCCTTGCGACTGGGGGTGATAAGCGGTGCTGAAGTTTAAGTGAGTGCCCATAGTTTCTTGGAAACTTTCCCAAAATCTTGATGTGAAGAGGCTGCCACGGTCTGAACTGATCTCCAACGGAATACCGTGGAGCGACACAATTCTGGAAACATACAAGTCTGCTAACTGACTAGCAGTAATCGTCTCCTTGACAGGCAAAAAGTGAGAAACCTTGGAGAATCGGTCAATGACGACAAAGATAGCATCATGACCTTTCTGTGACTTGGGAAAACCGGTGACGAAGTCCATCTCGACCTTGTCCCATTTCCATTCCGGAATAGTAAGGGGTTGCAAAGTTTCAGCAGGTCTTTGATGTTCTGCTTTGACGCGACGGCAAACGTCACATTCTTCAACATAACGAGCAATGTCTTGCTTCATATTAGACCACCAGTACCGCTGACGAATGTCTTGGTACATTTTGGTACTTCCAGGGTGAATCGACAAAGGGGTATCGTGAGCTTCTTTCATGACACGCGGGGTCAAGTTTAGATTGGGCTTACTCCTAGGGACCACTAAATGTTTCTTGAAGTACAACGTGCCATCACCAGCAAAAGTGAAGAAGGAGGGATTCCCTCTAGCGATATCCCTCTTAATCTTCTCGACGCCAGAGTCACAGGTTTGTATCCACTTGATGGTGTCGTCGAGGTCCGATTCAACAACCAGGGTATTCAAATAACCTTGAGGGACAATCTCGAGGTTCAGCTTTCGGAGCTCTTCATGCAGAGGTGGTTGTTGTACTTGAACCTCAAGTTCACTACAGTAGGCTTTACGGCTCAAGGCATCAGCCATCACATTAGCTTTGCCAGGGGTGTAAGAGATGTCCATGTTGTAATCGGCTATTGTCTCGAGCCAACTTTGTTGGCGGAGATTCAGGTCCGGCTAAGTAAACAGGTACTTCAGGCTTTGGTGATCGGTGTAGATCTCGCAACGATTACCGAGGAGGTAATGTCGCCACAGCTTCAATGCATAAATTACCGCTGCTAATTCAAGATCATGAGTTGGATACTTATCTTCATGAGAACGCAACTGGCGAGAGCCATAAGCAATCACACGGCGCTCTTGCATTAGGACACAGCCTAATCCTTGACGAGATGCGTCGCAATATATCACAAAGTCCTTGTGGGTATCAGGTGGAGCCAGCACTGGGGGAGAAGTGAGATTGTCCTTGAGAGCTTGAAAACTTTCCTGACATTTGTCTGTCCACTCGAACTTGACGCCTTTGTGAAGCAGAGTAGTCAGAGGTTTGGCAATCTTGGAGAAGTGCTCGACGAAACGGCGGCAATAGCTAGCGAGTCCGAGGAAACTTCTAACTTGCTTGACAGTCCGGGGCGGAGTCTAGTCAAGAATAGCCTGAATATGATCGGGGTTGACGGCAACGCCATCCTTGGAAATCACATGACCAAGGTAGGTTACTTCGGGAAGCCAGAACTCACACTTGGAATACTTAGCGTAAAGTTTGTGTTCTCGAAGCTTTTCCAGCACAAGACGAAGATGTTCAGCATGTTCTTCATCGTTCTTGGAGTATATTAAGATATCATCCAGATAAACCACGACGAACTTGTCGAGGTATTCCATGAATATATAGTTCATTAATCGGGAGAAGGTGGCTGGGGCATTGGTTAAGCCAAAGGACATGACAGTGTACTCATATGAACCATAGCGAGTAATGAAGGCGGTCTTCGGAATGTCCTCTTCACGGACCCGGATCTGATGGTAACCCAACCTCAAGTCGAGTTTCGAGAACACCATAGATCTAGCAAGTTGATCATACAGATCGTTGATCCGAGGAAGCGGATACTTGTTCTGTATTGTCGCCTGGTTGATAGGTCGGTAATCTTGGACCAAACGGTTCGTTCCGTCGCTCTTGACAAAGAGCGAAGGTGCTCCCCAAGCAGAGGAACTTGGGCGTATGAATCCTTTCTGAAGTGCCTTGTCGATTTCCTCCTTAAGTTCAAGGAGTTCATGAGGCGGCATCTTGTAAGGACGCTTGGCAATAGGGACGGTGCCTGGCTTCAAGTCGATGACGAATTTCACCTCTCTGATCGGGGGTATTCCCGGCAGTTCTTCTGGGAAGACATCTGGAAAATCGCGCACGACTGGGACATTCTCGATTCCCTCAAGAGGTGAAACATTCAAAGCATTCATCATATAGATCTGCGCTTCAGCATCTCGGGTAATTCGGGTGGTGTGGTTAACAATCTCGCCGGAGGGGTGGAAGAGTTGTACAAACTTGGTGCCACAATACAGTGCGGCATCGTGAACTTTCAACCAATCCATTCCCAGAATGAGGTCTATGGTGGAAGACTTCAGGAGAATGGGGGAAGCAAGGAATTCAATTCCTTCGATTTCAACGGTGGTGTCTGGCACTAACATGGTGGTTCGGCATTGGACTATCGGGGTGCGGACAACCATCGGTGGGTTCATCA
The DNA here is from genome assembly GCA_950022295.1 of Bromus sterilis. Classification (NCBI taxonomy): domain Eukaryota; kingdom Viridiplantae; phylum Streptophyta; class Magnoliopsida; order Poales; family Poaceae; genus Bromus; species Bromus sterilis. The sequence goes on from OX465601.1 coordinate 299,279,651, forward strand.
TTTCATACTTGAAGTTATGCGAAAATGAAAATGCTTCCGACATGAATGAATGCGATGCTCCTAAATCAAATAAAACAGTAGCAGGTAATGAATTAACGAGAAGGGTACCCATCATGGTAGCGGGTTGTTCCTGAGCTTCTTCAACATCAATGTTGTAAGCATGCCCACGAGCATGAGCAGCAGACCCAGTATTATAGTTGGGGGTCCTGTTGTTGCCACGACCATTTCCACGGCCAGCAGGGTGAACTACCAGTTGATTCCGTTTCTGGGGGCAATCTCTGGAAATATGTCCAGGTTGGCGGCACGTGAAGCATAATCCATCCTGAGGACGAAGGGGTGTACCGTTGGGTGCTGGAGTTAGAGCTCTTGGCCTCGGGGGTGGCGGAGGCAGACGGGGTGCAACATAAGAAGGCCTTGGAGCAGGGGCAGGTGACTGGGTCACACTGTTAGGGAGCCAGATGCGTCTCTTCTGAGTTACGCCCGAGGATGAGCCAACGTCACGATAGCGTTTCTGCGAGTCCTTGTGCTCCATCTGGGCAGTCTCGACGGTGATAGCCTTGTTCACCAGGGTGGCGAAGTTGGCAAAATCATGAACGGCAAGAGCGAGCCTGAGGTTTGCATTGAGTCCATGGCCGAACTTCTGCTGTTTACGGGCATCAGTGGTGATTTCTTCTTCCGCATAGCGAGAGAGGTTGAGAAACTCGCGTTGATAGGCTTCAACGGTCATGTTGCCCTGAGTGAGGTTGAGAAATTCTTCTCTCTTGCGATCCATGATTCCCTGAGGAATGTAGCGGGCGCGGAAGGCGGACTAGAATTCAACCCAGGTGATGACTTCTCCAACTGGCAGTGAACGCTTGTGGGTGCTCCACCACTGAGCAGCAGAGCCTTTCAGGTGGTAGGCCGCAAAATTCACAAAGTCGGCTGGGTCGACATTAGCAGACTCCAGCTCATGAGTGATGTCGCGAAGCCAGTCATCAGCATCCAATGGGTGAACAGAGTTGCGGAACATAGTGGGGTTGAGGCGGGTGAAGTCGTGCAGACTCATGGTGGCATGCTGATTGTGGTGCCCATGTTGGTTCTGCTGTGGGAACTGGGCCATGATATTCTCCATGAATTGACGATTCAGCTCGAAATGCTGCATCATTGCAGCCATGTAATCTGGCGGCGGAGGTGGATCGTTGGCACCACGACCACGACCACGACCACGGCCAGCCATCCCGCTACGATTTAACGGGGGTATTTCAGCGATGGCAATTTAGCGAGGTATTGGAAACAAACATGATGGAATGCGACAACGAAGAGGAGGCGTGGATATATAGGAGTAGTCATATAAGACATTCACATCCACACATGGAGTCAACCGAAAGTCAGGCAGCATAACGTCATAGAAATTAAGGAAAAAGGACTCAGTAGGCGGCGCGCAGACCGCGGTAAGGAATACACGACGCGACATAGCAAAGGCTATGTCAATCACGTCGAAAGAAAACTGTTGGCACGAGGAATATGCCAGTGAACAACGCGGCGCCCTCGATGGAAAGGGGAGACCTGCGGTCCGGGATACTGGTTGATATTCCTTGATACACGACTCGATAGAGGGTTTAGGAACAGAACGCCTGGTGGAATACGATCATGGTGCGAAGTTCTCCGAGAACCATCCTAGCAACTATGTCATTCACATTAGTAGCCAGGGGTTAACCGACGAGGTTATACACCAAGATATTTATACAATAACCTTAAGGGAGGTTTTAGACAATCCAGCTCTCCGGGTAGATGCGACCACGAGATCCTAATGTCAGAGTTAGTAAAACTTACCAGCAAGGTTAAGAGAGTAGAATCCCAGAGTTAAAGGTACGGAGAAAAGGATCCTAATACCATAGATATCATGACTGGGTGGTATCGATGTGGGCCCATAAGCCAAACATTAAGTTAGCAAAATAGTTTTTGAAAAGACTAGACTCGACTTCGACCAAGGAGATGAAAGGGGGTGTCCTACAGGCAGTCGCTCTGATACCAACTTGTGACGCCCCAAAATCAAGCCGTGTACAAAAATCATACACGCAAGGTACACGATCGAGATCAGGGACTCACGGTAAGATATCACAACACAACTCTACAAATAAAAATAATACAAGCCAGGGGCCACGAGGGCTCGAATACAACAGCTCGAGAGCACAAAATTAGCGGAAGCAATAGTATCTGAGTACAGACACAAGGTACACGTGATCTGCCTTAAGAAGGCTAGCACAAAAACAACAACGATCGAAAAGGCGAGGCCTCCTGCCTGGGAACCTCCGAACTACTCCTGGTCAACGGGGAACTCGACGTCGTAGTAGGCGCCTCCGGGGTACTCCTGCTCCTGGGCGCCAGCGTCTAGTTGCAGCAATCCGGGTATATAAAACAAAGGGGGGAATAAAGCAAGGGTGAGTATCTAGCATACTCAGCGAGACTTAAACCCAGGCTACTAAGCATTTATGCACTTGTATCAAAATGGATGAAGAGGTTGTATAGTGGACTGTATGATAGAAGTACCAGGGTAAGAGGGAATATGCTAGGCCTATCGAAGACTAGCATCTTCCGACGATTCTTGCAGCACAAGAAGAGAACAACCAACAGTTATACATAAAGCATAAAGTAACAATGCAACAGAAGTTGCTGCAACATTGTATAATAGTAAGTTGTTATAATCATCAAAGCCTCCGAGATCACTTCCTCGACTTCCCTACGAGGAAGGAATCTCGGAACCAACAGTTTAGTAGTAATAATTTGCAGTAGTAGGATCTGGCTTCAGCATAAAGCGTCATGTTACCGTGGACACGGCTATTCGAATAGATTATTCTTCCCTGCAGGGGTGCACTTCTGTTACACTACAACGCACGGATCTCCAGGGTGGCGTACACCTTATCAGGGAATGCCCCACCGAGGCTATCCGACACAACGTAGTCCATCCTTCAAACTCAACAGAGAGGCCAACCGCCGGTCTAAATCCTAAGTACGCAGGGCTTTGGACCCCAACCCTGACGTACTCCTCCACGGTGCAAGGCTGGCCGGTGAAGTAGACCCACCTCCCACTACCGGAGTAGGCGGTCCAATCCCGGCGCAGGCCGCGGTACTGCTGACGTCTGAAGAATCCTCGAACGAGACTACGAAGCAGGGGAGCGCATACTCCTTATCCCACGTGTAGGCAGTGCGTATAGGGTACGTCGACCCACTCAAGTCATCCACCTGATTCATTTAAGCATTTTAATATTATCTCGCAGACAACCGTTATCGTTGACTGACTAATTCACACAACGGACAATCAACAGCAGGCAGGACCACCAGTACGTCGGTGCCTGCTCTGTCGTCCCGTCAAAGCACGTGGTTACCAACAAGGTGAACCGACTCCTTACCACAGTGAACTGGCATTAATCAAAAGTGATTACTGTTGCTTGCAATTAAGGGTGTTACAGCTCTCCTTCGCTCTCCTCTCCCAAGGTGAGCATCCCGAGGACAAAATCCACTTATCATCCGATCCGATCCCCTTCTCCCCAAAAGCCACCCCGTCCAATTCTTTGTTGACCGACCACAAGAGAGATGGTGGCAGCGTTGGTTCGTGCCCTTCCTCGTCAGAGACCGGTACCTGTGTCACAAGCACTCCACCACCCCTCTGTCCAGTAATGATCATGTGTAGGAACTAGAGGATATGGTGCTAGGTGTATGTGTGGCTATAAATGGGATCTAGGTGAGTTGTGTTGTCGATTGGGTCTTCTAGAAGGTCATGGACATTAGTTGTTTGTTATTTGTAAAATGCAAATAATTCAGAGTACGGTTGCAAGCTTTGGTGTGATTGGTTTAGTCACTAGGATGAGTGTGTATGCAAATTTTTAGAGCCAATAGGTCTTTCTATCTAGCACTTGTTGTACAACTTAAGAGAAAGGATCAGAATGCATAAGGGAAAAAGGGGCTCAAATGTAAAATTTCTTGGCGGGTTAGGGACTTTTCTGAAGTATATTTGATCCAAAGAAATTATGATACTAATCTAGGAATTTTCCTAAGTATAAAAATGGTAGTTGCTTCACAACCTAAGTGCTTTAGGACAAGGTAGCTTTGTTTAGTTGGTTTAGGTTGGTTAAATCCAAATGAGTTGACTGAAAAGAACTAGAGCAAGGAATCAGTAAATCCAACTGAAGCAGGAGAAAGAAAAAAGCAAGGGTCAAAAAACAAGGCATTACAATCTGGTCTTTATTGGTTGTGTTTGGAAATTATCTTGCTGAAGGTATTGTTTATCTTGCCGAAGGTATTGTTTTGAGAGCTCGAACTTTTTTCATGTTGAAAACCTAAGATCTTGGATCGCACGGCGATGATGTTTGTTTACTGGTTCCTTCTTTGAAGCGTCGTTATTAAAGACTTCTTATGTTTTCTAAGTATATTTTCTATGATGGTTTGTGTGTTGCTTTTGAAAGAAGTTGATCACTGTAACGAGGATTTTGTTTTTTTTCCTTTATTTTTTCGCCATCGCCCTTTCCATGAGATTGGAACAAGGGTTTCCCTCGAAATGCAAGAGAGGAGGGTAGAGGCCCTCGAACGACGACGCCTCCAAGAAGGTGTGCGGTGCCCACAGGCGTCGCCACCATCGACTCCGACAAAGGGCAGAGCAAGGCTTGCACCAAGAGATAGAGAGCCACCGCCCACCTGAGCCACCATCGTCACCAAAGCCCGCCGTCGTCGAAGAGGTCCGAGGTCGCCGCCCCGGCATCCGAGCATCACAACCCTACCACTACACACCTCAGTTCACGCCTTAGGGGCAGCACCATGCCGCTCCAGATCCGAAGTTGCAGTCTGAGGACTTCCACCACGCTGGAGAAGGCAGCGGCCAGGCTGTAGATCCGCCCCTGACCAGCCCCTGCGCATCCTCCATCAGCAGCTCCCGCGCAGACGCGTCATCCAGTCCCCCACTGAACGGCAGATCCCTTGTTCGCTCGTTGCCATGGACACCATCTTCGCCCAGATCCAGCAGGTAGGGATGCCTTGGCCTCGACCGCATAACCAACCACGCCGCCCCTCGACGGAGCACAAACAAACATCCACTGCAGCCGCCCCCCTGGCCTGCGTCAGATCCGCGCACCTACTCGGGCCGCAGCACCACCGCCCTGGACGGCAGCGGGCCGCCCAGCCCCGTCCAGCAGCCCACACCTGACCGGGAATGGCAGCACCACACCACCCATGTGCTCCTCGCACATGTCCGCACATGTCCGAAAGCCAGCATCTCCAGGGCCCCTGCCACGCCGACCAGTCAGATGCTGCACATCTGCATCTCGCCGTTGCCGCATCTCCGCTAGCCACAATCACTTCCTCACGCCACCGACGAGCGCAGCTCCTGGAACACCACCAGCTGCTAGATTCTGAAGCCTCCAGATCCGCCCGAATCATGCTGACAAACGGCCCACCACCGCCGGGGCTTTGCCCGGCGATGCCCTCCAGCGGCGGTGAGGAGAGAGGCGGAGGAGCGCGGAGGCCCTGAGGCGGCTGGTATTTAGGCGCCCTGGTGCAGCCAGTGGAGCCGCACGGGAGCAAGCTTTTTTCGAGGGTCAGGGTCGTCACTATCGCGGCCGTGCACAAAGCAGAGGAGCACGTTGCAAAAACGTTGGTGACGAGAGTATTTTTGCTAAGAGATCATCTCTTAAATAAGAGAAGATAAATCTTCTCTTACAATTTCTTTCTCATCTACCTTAGCAATTATTCTACTCCCTCAGTTCCAAAATACTTAACATGGCTTTAGTTCAAGTCTAGTTTAGTAATTTGAAATGGAAGGAGTACATGGCAAAACTAAGATAACACCAATTGTACATGTCTTAATTATGTTTTCAATAAAAGAAAAGCAGGTAAAGAAATCACCAACGCCTAACTAATATACATTATCTACAATTTTCAGGCGCGTCCGCCCTGACCTAACCTCCCGATCCAGCGCGTCCGCCAGCCGTCGCCGCCCGCCGGCCTCATCCCCGCCTCCTCATCTGGCCGAGTCGTCGCCCTCATCTTCCTCCCGAGCCTCGCGTCGCCCCGCCCAGGTCGGCTCATGCGCGTTCGCCGCCACTGCCCACCGGCCTCCTCACCGCCTCCCGATCCCGCCGCGCCATCGCCGGAGGACACCGCCGGACGAAGTCCGCGCGGCCGACGGCGATGGCGGGGCAATCTCCCTCGCGGCGGCCGCCCACTTCGTAGGGCAGCCGATCGGGGCGGCTCGTCGGCGCGCGTCGGGATGGAGGTTCCGGCGATCGGCGGCGGCATTTTGTCATCACGTGAGCAGCGATCGGCGGGGTGGCTGTCGCATGAGCACGGTGGCTCCCATGTGCCGCGGAATTTGGCGCACATGGAGTGGCTGCGCCGTGCTCCCCCGAGAATGGATTTGGGTGTCGCCGCCTCGCCGGTGTGCGGCAACCGTGGAATCCTCGCCCAGATCCGTAGCCGGCGGTGACGGCACCGGCTGACACCGAGGTGGTGCCGGCGGCGGCCGACCTGACGGCAGCGGATTGGATCGGGGCAGCGTGGGGGCCTACTGCCGCGAATAAAGGTGGTGATCCTCGTGCTTCTATTGCATCACGGTATCGTCCTACAAGGTTTGTCCTCCTCGATCTGATCATTGATGGATTCCGGAACTGCCGACGAAGATCTTGCCCAGAAGATCTGGATTAGACAGAATTCGGTCGTGCGCGTCCAGATCAGCCTACGAGGTTTTGAGGGCGCAGCGCGAAGCTCCGGAGTTTGTTGATATCATGGGACATGTCGGCCTATCGATTTTCATGGAGTAGACAACGATGGAGAAGGTCATGGGGGTTGAGATTGGAGGTTCAGTTAGGGGCGAATGGGGCCTTGGTTGCGATAGAGTCAACCAGGTGTTTGATAACTCTCAGAAGCAGCACTGTTAAGTGAGGGCGGTTGCACTGCATGATTTCATTTTTGGTGGTGCTCTTCCGGTACCGAGTCAGGACTTTCAGGGTGAAAATCTAAGGTCTGACCTTCATTGATTGTGCCTGACAATGGCCTTGCTGAAGGAATTGTTTTGAGAGCTCAGATTTCCTCCAGGGTGAAAACCAAGATCTTGGATCAGGCAACGATGACGCTCATGCACCGTTCCTTTCTTGAAGGCGTTGCTTTTGGAGACCTCTTATGTATTTTGGGTGTTGTATTTAGTGGTGGTTCGTGTGCTATTGTTGAGAGGAGTAGATCGCTGTGGCGGGATGTTTGTTTTTTCTTTTTTTTTCTTTTTCTTTTAGCTGTGTGCATCCTGGATGTCTTGTGATGTCTTGTTGGTATAAAGGCGAGCTGTAATTTGTATCTTCACGATATTAATATATATTTTTTTTAAAAAAATTGCGAGAGAAGGAAGGACGCGTTTTTTGTCCTTCATGATGGTATGCATCATGATTTTAACACAGAAGGGCCCAGATAAGCTCAAGTGCTCGTGCGAAAAGGGTTCAAGAGTGCACATGCAGCAGCACTTGTGCGGCAAAGTTGACTCACCTTGTTACATCACATTACAAAGCTGACACGCCTTGTCACATCACATCATCTCGTCGCGTACGATCCTACTGTACCAACGGGTGCCAACGCCATCCTCTCTCTCCCCTCTATGATTGATGGCTTGCAGCGGAGGAGGATTTACAAACTTCCCTGTCAAATACGTATCTTCTTTTTTTCAAAGGTCCGTGTCTAATATCGTAATGATCTTTTGTTAGGGACAATATGTTGCCATACAACTGTTCAAGAGAGTTTTCTGTTTAATTTGCTTGCACGCCCAAGCTTGCATTTTCTATCTAGTATCTAGCACGAGCAAAATGTAATAGTTGTCCATGTTCTTTTCCGTATTTCCTATATTACAGGCGCCCTACTTTGTTTTCAGTTGGTTTGTAATTTATGATGAATTAAGTGTTCGACTCAAACATCTAATTCATCTTTAATTGTAGATTCAAGTGTAGTACAGCTTATACTTATATATTCTATACATATTTTAAATTAAATAAACTCAGCGCTAATTATTAGTTCTATTGTAGCATAACTCTATATATTGTGATAAATATTTTAACACTGAGACAACACGATGGTGAGTCTTATCTCTCATAAAGTGCTTTTGAGCTTTGGTTGGGACGCACCTTTTCCACGCCTCACTTTTTATTAAAGCAATATGCTCACTGCCGAAGAATGCTCACCTTGAAACCACTCGCATTTATTCACATCAGTTTTACCATCAACCGCGATTCTGTATTCGTTTATGGACTGGTTCGCTTAGATGTTTTTCCGTAAATCTGACCCAAACCTAAAGGGCTTTGCGGGAGTGCCAACTGCAAACACATCCCGTCCAAACAACCTGGCCCAACCCAAATCGTCAGCGCCTTATTCATGCCGGCTAGAGCGGACGCGACCTCTCACGCCGCTCCAGCTTTGAAGCGGCGCACTTGTGATAGTGCCGCCGAAGCCGCACGCAAAGGAGCAACTAGGCGTCGTAGCAGACGTGGACGTGGCCGACAAGGAAGCGTTGCTCGAATCCTACCATTCCGCACTGTGACAGCCGCCGTAACCACTAGTGGTACCGTGTCCGTCCGGCCGAGTTAGAAGTCGCCTTCAAGGAGATCGACAAGGCGGTGGATGAAGTTTACGACCGTAACGACGAAGTTTATGTCGACGAGGCAGCGGCCTAGCGACAAGACGACAATGTGGGAACACCCACATGTCCCGTCGACACTCGACAGTAAGGAATAGTAGGGCATGGCAGGACGCTGGCGCTTGTATCCTATGAAGGCCACCATATCGTCCCTAGCTCTCTACCGCACATGGGGATGACAAGTTGTGGAATACGGGCCGGTGCCGGCAAACATGAAAAGTAGGTATAGTTCAAATATGTGGAGAATGTACTAAATGTGTCCGGTTTATGTAAATTATATTCGAATCTGAATGAAATCCGTTCGAGTTTATGAAAATTTGGTGTATTTTGTCAAACTGCTAGCGGACAGATGCGAGTATGGTTCGGTGGCATCATTATTACAGAAGAGCTCATCTATGGTTTGTAAAATAAAAGCTTTGCTAATGTGTGTACCCGACGCTAGTAATATTGCACCAGTGATAAAAAAAATTAATAGCGTGTTATCCATCCACGTCAGCAGTAATACAAATAGTAATGACGTGCTCGTTTTATACACGTATAGATAAGCCAAAGTGCTAGTGACATGCAATGCTTCTCACACTCCATCATTAAGTAAATCAGGAAACAAAAATAGTCCAGTGATGTCGTCACTTGCCGCTTGCAAGCGCTGGTGTCGCCGCTCGCCGCGCTGGCAGCCTTGAAATGGTAAGGGTCAACGTCGCACACCGGTCAGGGCGACGATGTCTACGAAGCCATGGTGGAGCACAAACCCGGTAGCAAGGAGGAGCTTTTGGGAATGTGCCCTAGAGGCAAATAATAAAGTATGTTTATTAGCATATTTCATTAGTTCATAATAAGTTTTATACTGTGTTGTAACTGTATTAAGCGGAAACATTAATACACGTGTGGTATACAAACAACCAGGTCCCTAGTTAACTCTAGTATACTAGTCCATTGGGCAATTGATGATCAAGGTTTCCTGATCATGAGACAAATACATCTGTTGACAATGGGGTCATGTCATTAGGTGAATGATATGATGGACACACACCCACCTAAAGTGCCGCAATGTGATCTAGTCATATAGTTCAACATTGGGATAACTTAATAACGTAGTGACCCAATCCTTAGACCGTGATGATCATACGTAATTGCTATCTACCAGGATGCTTTGAGTGCATTAATCGTTACAATGAAATATGGTAACCATAAAGGTGCATCTTGGGTATTCCGAAGTAGATATGTTGAGGAGTATGCAAATAGATCGAAGCGGGATTTGTCCATCCGAGTGATGGATAGGTACTCTGGGCCCACTCGGTGATATTACATCATAAAGATTGCAATCATGTGACTAGTTCACGGGGTTGTAATATCACGGAAACGAGTAAACATGTTTGTCGGAGACGAGGATGAACTAGGTATAAGGATACTGATGGTTTCTCGCCTCTCGTTGCTTACCCCAAGTGGAAGGTTGAGATGTAGATAGCGGCAAATTTCCCTTGATGAAGAAACCAAGGTTGTCGGACCAGTAGGATTCCAAAAGATACAAGTAGGTGGTGGGGTAAGTAACGCGCCGTTGAATGATATTACTCACTCAACCTGGACCTGCACACAACAACAAATAACTTTGCTCCCAACGAGTATAGAGAGGTTGTCAATCTCTCTGGCCTTGCCGTTTACAAAGGATAAAAACACAAAGGGGAATAATAATAGTGATGGTGATTGCAACAAAAAATAAATGAAAGCAGTAAATTGGAACGGTGTAAACTATGGTGGAAATATGGACCGGAGTCCCATGACTTTCACTAGTGTTGTCTCTCTCTCAAAATAGATGTATCTAGTAAGGGTATCTCCAACGTTGATCCTCAAACCTTCTGCATTTGTTCAGATTAGGGTATCTACTCACTAATCATCCACCTTGCACTAGTAGAAAACAGGGCTTTGGTTCGGGCCTGGCCAGCCCATTAGTCCCGGTTCAGTCATGAACCGGGACCAATGGGGGCATACGTCCCGGTTCGTGCGCCCAGGGGGCCGGCCGGGCCTCCTAGGGCATTGGTCCCGGTTTGTCCTCACCCTTTAGTCCCGGTTCCAGACACGAACTGGGACTAATGGGCCTTGCTCCTGGCCCACAATGATTGGTCCCGGTTCGTGGCTGGAACCGGGACTAAAGGGTGGGATGGCTATATATACCCCTCGCCCGTCAGTAGAGCACTTCACTGCTCTATTTTTTTCTGGCCGGCGAGGGGAGGGCTTTGTGGTGCTCTAGCTCACCTTCTATGCACATGAGGTGTTCGATGAAATGCCCGAGCCACACTACTTAAGCTTTCTCCTCTCAAAACTCGACCTCCAAGCTCTATTTTCCTCAAGATTTGTCTAGGTTTAGCGGTCCGTCACGTCCCGTCCCCGTCTTCACCGCCGTCGATCACCCGCGCCGATCTCGTCGCCGGCACCACCGTGGTGAGCCTCTTGTTCTTATCTTCTTTCTAAAGAAAAAAAAATTCTTACTTGTATGATTGGATAGATACTTGTCTAATTTTCTTACTTATATTATTGCTTGTTATTATATAGTGTGATGGTTTTGGTATCCACCCCCGTCGGCCCTCGTCCTGTCTATGATTCAGATGTGGTATATATTATCTTTTATAACTATTTGGTTCATTTATTGTTTATGACAATTATGCCGACCAACGTGACATATATTTTATTTATCTAGGAGGTATGTGAACCGGAAATTCCAACCGTCCCTATTGTCGAGAGGTTAAATTTAGTTGAAGAAGAAAACAATTACTTGAAGGAAAAAATAAAAAGAATTGAGGAAGAGAAGATGATATTGCAGTTGCATGTTCCGGATGTCGTCGATGATCACCAGATCAAGATGGATGCAATGCGCTTGAAGATTAGAAAGATTAGAAAATATGCCATTCATACCGAGGCTTGGTATCATTATGTCGTTGGATCAATTGTTACCTTGGTTGCGATTATGATCGCATTTGTTGTTGCATTGAAATGTTTTACATAGTTTCAATGTATGGTTTAAATAGATGCTCTGGAGAGCTATATGTTGTTCAATGTGAACTATGTATGTACTTTAGTTTTAATGTGATGATGAACTTCTATTAATTATATATAATGCACGCAGGTGAACCGGCAATGGATGTATGGTGACAGACACACCTCCGAATACATTAAGGGTGTGCATAATTTTCTCGAAGTGGCTGAGGCAAACAAAGCAGAATGGTTTTATGTGTTGTCCATGCCCTATATGTGGGAATACGAAGTCTTACTCTGACCGGAAAATCCTTCACACCCACCTACTTTATAAGGGTTTCATGCCACACTATAATGTTTGGACCAAGCATGGAGAAATAGGGGTTATGATGGAAGACAACGAAGAAGAAGAGGACGATGACAACTATGTGCCCCCTGAATACGGTGATGCTGCAACGGGGGAAGCTGAAGATCAAGAGGAACCAGACAATGTGCCCAATGATGATCTCCGCCGTGTCATTGTTAATGCAAGGAGACAGTGCGAAAGTGAAAAGGAGAAGCTGAAGTTCGATCGCATGTTAGAGGATCACAAAAAAGGGTTGTACCCCAATTGCGAAGATGGCAACACAAAGCTCGATACCGTGCTGGAATTGCTGCAGTGAAAGGCAGAGAATGTTGTGCCTGACAAAAGATTTGAGAAGCTACTGAAAATATTGAAGAAGAAGCTTCCAAAGGATAACGAATTGCCCGACAGTACGTACGCAGCAAAGAAGGTCGTATGACCTCTAGGATTGGAGGTGCAGAAGATACATGCATGCCCTAATGATCGCATCCTCTACCGCGATGCGTACGAGGATTTTGAACGCATGCCCGGTATGCGGTGCATTGCGGTATAAGATCAGACGAGATGACCCTGGTGATGTTAACGGCGAGCCCCCCAGGAAGAGGGTTCCTGCCAAGGTGATGTGGTATGCTCCTATAATACCACGGTTGAAACGTCTGTTCAGAAACAAAGAGCATGACAAGTTGATGCGATGGCACAAAGAGGATCGTAAGAAAGACGGGAAGTTGAGAGCACCCGCTGACGGGTCGCAGTGGAGAAAAATCGAGAGAAACTACCGGGCTGAGTTTGTAGGTGACCCAAGGAACGCATGGTTTGGTTTAAGCGCGGATGGCATTAATCCTTTCGGGGAGCAGAGAAGCAATCACAACACCTGGCCCATGACTCTATGTATGTATAACCTTCCTCCTTGGATGTGCATGAAGCGGAAGTTCATTATGATGCCAGTTCTCATCCAAGGCCCTAAGCAACCCGGCAACGACATTGATGTGTACGTAAGGCCATTAGTTGAAGAACTTTTACAGCTGTGGAATGGAAACGGTGTACGTGTATGGGATGAGCACAAACAGGAGGAATTTGACCTGCATGCGTTGCCGTTTGTAACCATCAATGATTAGCCTGCTCTCAGTAACCTTTCAGGACAGACAAACAAGGGATACCACGCATGCACGCACTGTTTAGCTGACACCGATAGTATATACCTAGACAAATGCAGGAAGAATGTGTACCTGGGCATCGTCGATTTCTTCCGACCAACCATCAATGTCGAAAGAAAGGCAAGCATTTCAAAGGCGAGGCAGATCACCGGAAGAAGCCCGCCATGCGTACTGGTGATCACGTACTTGCTATGGTCAATGATTTACACGTAATATTTGGAAAGGGTCCCGGCGGACTATCTGTTCCGAATGACGCCGTGGGACGCGCACCCATGTGGAAGAAGAAATCTATATTTTGGGACCTACCCTATTGGAAAGACCTAGAGGTCCGCTCTTCAATCGACGTAATGCACGTGATGAAGAACCTTTGCATGAACCTGCTAGGCTTCTTGGGCGTGTATGGGAAGACAAAAGATACACCGGAGGCACGGGAGGACCTGCAACGTATGCATGAAAAAGACGGCATGCCTCCAAAGGAGGATGAAGGTCCTGCCAGCTACGCTCTTACCAAAGAAGAGAAGGAAATCTTCTTTGAATGCCTGCTCAGTATGAAGGTCCCGTCTGGCTTCTCGTCGAATATAAAGGGAATAATAAATATGGCCGAGAAAAAGTTTCGGAACCTAAAGTCTCATGACTGCCACGTGATTATGACGCAACTGCTTCCGGTTGCATTGAAGGGGCTTCTACCGAAAAACGTTTGATTAGCCATTGTGAAGCTATGTGCATTCCTCAATGCAATCTCTTAGAAGGTGATCGATCCAGAAATCCTACCAAGGCTAAGGCGTGATGTGGCGCAATGTCTTGTCAGTTTTGAGCTGGTGTTCCCACCATCCTTCTTCAATATCATGACGCACGTCCTAGTTCACCTAGTCGACGAGATTGTCATTCTGGGCCCCGTATTTCTACACAATATGTTCCCCTTTGAGAGGTTCATGGGAGTCCTAAAGAAATATGTCTGTAATCGCGCTAGGCCAGAAGGAAGCATCTCCATGGGCCATCAAACAGACGATGTCATTGGGTTTTATGTTGACTTCATTCCTGGCCTTAAGAAGATTGGTCTCCCTCAATCGCGGTATGAGGGGAGACTGACTGGAAAAGGCACGCTTGGAGGGGACTCAATAATATGTAGGGACGGGCATTGTTGGTATGAAGCACACTACACAGTTCTACAGAACTCTACCTTGGTGACCTCGTATGTCAATGAACACAAGAATAGTCTGCGCTCCAAACACCCGGGGCAGTGTGACGACTGGATTACATGTGAACACATCAGGACTTTCGGCAGTTGGTTGGAAACACGTCTCAAAGGTGACAACACTGTTTCTGATGAGCTGTACTCGTTGTCCAGGGGACCATCTTCGACTGTATTGATTTACAAAGGACACGAGATAAATGGAAATACATTTTACACGATCGCCCAAGATCAAAAGAGCACCAACCAAAACAGCGGTGTCCGCTTTGATGCAGCAACCGAGAGGGGAAAGGACACATATTATGGTTACATAGTGGACATATGAGAACTTGACTACGGACATGATTTTAAGGTCCCTTTGTTCAAGTGCAAATGGGTCAATCTGTCAGGAGGCGGGGTACAGGTAGACCCACAGTACGGAATGACAACAGTGGATCTGAACAATCTTGGGTACACAGACGAACCATTCGTCCTAGCCAATGATGTGGCTCAGGTTTTCTATGTGAAGGACATGTCTACCAAACCGAGAAAAAGAAAAGATAAGGAAGCAAATACATCATACGATGAGACAAAGCGCCACATAGTTCTTTCAGGAAAAAGAGACATCGTGGGATTGGAGGGCAAGACAGACATGTCTGAATATTATGAAAAGTTTCATGAAATTCCTCCCTTCAAAGTCAAGGCTGATCCAAGCACCCTGTTAAGCGATGAAGAATATCCATGCTTACGGCGCAATAAGCAAAGGACACAAGCGAAGAAAAAGTGAAGACAAATGGAGTCAGAAAGGGTTGAAAATTGATGATGTGGCTTTGATTGGTTCATTTTGAACACACAAAAAGTCTAGAGTTCAAATAAGTTCAAAAAAATGAAATCCCTTTGTAACATAAGAGTTTTCGTCCGAAACCCTGGTACTTCGAAAGAGATTATCCATTTTGTACACGAAGTGCATCTAGTTTTTGTCGTAACCCTCTCAACTTTTTAGAACATGCTATGTGGGTGAAATGATGATACCTTGCCAATTTTCAACCTCTTCAGAGTTCATCTGAAGTGCTTTTCAATTCCAGGGTCATTTAGCTCAAAGAATGAACTAATATAAAAAAGAATGAACTGGAAAACTTTTATGAAACTCTAATAGCAAAAATAATAAACTAAAAGAATGAACTAGAAAACTTTAATGAAACTCTTATAAAAAAATAATGAACTAGAAAACTTTAATGAAACTCTAATAGCAAAAGGAATCAACTAAAAAGCTTTTATAAACCTCTAGTATTATTGAAACTAAAATTACATAAAATTAATGCAACTACAAAGTATTTTATGTTCAAAACATTAAAAAAAAGTGGAAACAAAATAACTGGAAAAAATTCCACCTACTGGGCCACCACGGCCTGAATACGACTAGAAACCCAAGCATGGGCCAGGATTCAGGCCCGCAGAAGGCCCAGCAGGCCCACATGCAAAGAGTGACAGAGTAGTCCCTGAAGCCGGCAGTAGAGAGGAGCTCGAGAGGGTTGGCGCAGCAGCGCTTATAAACCGCTCTTGAGATCCCTCGACTAGCGAGGTGGGACTAAACATCCCACTACACCGCGCCAGCACAAGGTTGGTCTCGGTTCGTCGCACCAACTGGAACCAAAGGGGGGCATTGGTTCCGGTTGGTGCCACCAACCGGAACTAAAGGTCCCTGTTTCCCGCCCTTTGGGCCGCTGAAAAATACCTTTGGTTCCGGTTCGTAGCACCGACCGGGACCAATGCTCTGGGTATATAACCACGAACTTAGGAACCGTCGTTCTCATCTCGCCATTTGCCCCCGACGACGCCGACGATGACACCGACGCCGCCAGGCTGCCCGACCGCCCCGACGACCTCGCCGGCGCCATCCCGACCTCCCCGAGCCCGCCTGCCTCCGCCGCGCCTCCCCCGCTGTGAGCCATCCCCCCTCTTCCCCGTGCGCCGCCATGGCCGGGAGCTACGCGCCGCTCCGGCCGCCCCTCGCCGCCGGCCACGACCACACCCATCATACGTGATAGAAAAAACAGAGAAAAAAATAGAAAAGAAAAATAGAGAAAAAAATAGAAAAGAAAAATAGAAATAGAAAAACAGAGAAAAAATAGAAATAGAAACAGAGGGTCGTCCAGGGTCGTCGAGGGTCGAGGGTCGTCGAGGTCGAGGGTCGAGGGTCGTCGAGGGTTTGAGGTCGACGGTTCGAGGTCGAGGGTCGTCGAGGTCGAGGGCCGTCGAGGGTTCGAGGTCGAGGGTCGTCGAGGTCGAGGGTCGAGGGTCGTCGAGGGTTCGAGGTCGAGGGTCGAGGGTTCGAGGTCGAGGGTCGAGGGTCGCCGAGGGTTCGGGGTAGAGGGTCGAGGGTTCAAGGTCGAGGGTCGAGGGCCGCCGAGGGTTCGGGGTAGAGGGACGAGGGTCGCCGAGGCGGGTCGAGAGGTTGCCTTGTGTCAAAGTATTGAAGAAATCCATGACTTCATCATTAGCCGGAAGTAACCAAGGCATGATGATACGAAGTTCTCCAAAGTTGTTTTGGAACGGAGTTTTGAATAGGATAATTCGCATTTTGTACCAAAAAGCGAATTATCCTATCTGGGACTCCGTTCCAAAATAACTTTGGGGAGCTTCGTACCATCATGCGCCTGTTACTTTCGCCTAATGATGAAGACATTGTTTTGTTGAATCCTTTGACACTAGAGAGTCGAGGGTCGCTAAGGGTTCGAGGTCGAGGGTCGTCGAGGGTCACCGAGGGGTCGAGGGTCACCGAGGGGTCGAGGGTCGCCGAGCGTCGGTCCAGACGTCGGACATTCATGAGAGAGGCGCTCCGGCCCAAACCCTAGAAGCGGTTTCGAGGCCACCCAAATTTACCAAGTTAAAAGAGCGTTGTCGTCGAGGCCACCCCAAACCGTAGAAGCATCGAGCTAGCTAGGTCTATGTTTGCATCTAATATATATATATATATATATATCCATCTCTCATGTTTGTATATGAATTGTCATGTTGCAATATTTGCAGAAACTATGGATCATCAAAGAGACTTAGAAAAAGAAGAGTTGTTGGGGGACATCATCCGCGGAGGAGGTGATGTCATGTCGTATCTGAACGACACCGATGGTCTGGAAGGAGAGGGTGTAGCAGGCTCCGATGATCGAACAATGGAGGTGGAAGGACATGGCTCCGGTGACGGAATGTCGGTGGAAGAAGGAGACCGTGATGACGACTCCGGTGAGCGAACGGAGGAAGGACCTGTTGCAAAGTCCGGCGAGGTATATATATTAATTAAGCCTGTGCTGACTAGCTAATTGATGCATTAATTGTTTTGGTATGTACACATATTAACTCTCTTCTTTCTTCTTTTCTAGACCTCCGGATCGAGCCAAACTTCGGTAACGAGACGAGGTCCGAAGAAAAAGTTGCGCCAGGATGAAGTTTCATGATCACAGCAATCAAGGGCGATGACCAACCGATTGAACCCAGCCGTACCAAGGAAGCATTTTCTGCTCAGTGCGGGTTTCTTGTTAGGGACATGATCCCGATCAGCATCCACCAATGGAATCAGCCGAAGAGCGAAGACCCTCAAGTGTCTTTTGTCAATGATAGACAGAAAGATGATCTTTGGACCGCGCTGAAGGAAAATTTCACCCTACCGCCAGAGGAGGATCCGGATAAGCCAGTTATAGAGCCATTGGTCAAGGCTCATGCTCTTAAGAAGATGGCAGATCTATTCAGGAGGTGGAAGAATGAGTTGAAATCAACATTTGTCAACAAAGGGAAGACTCCAGAATTCACCGGCCGATTTGAGAAGATAACAGATCACTGGCCCGCATTTGTGGCCCACAAGACATCGGAGAAGAGTAAGAAGATGTCAGTCACAAACAAGATAAATGCTGCAAAGAAGGAGCATCACCATCGCACGGGGTCAGGTGGCTACCTCAAAGCCCGGCCGTTGTGGGACAAGGCTGAGAAGGACCTGCTTGATAAAGGGGTCGAACCAGAGACATTGAACTGGCCAGACCGTGCAAGGACTTGGTTCTTCGGGGTTGGGGGAACCTTGGACCCTGAAACGGGGAAGTGGGTTTGGACGGACAAGCAACTGGAAATACCGGTCAAGAAGCTTCGGCAGTATATCGCCACAGCACAGCAAGGGACATTCGTTCCCGACAGAGAGAATGACGAGCTCACACAGGCCCTCGGGAATCCTGAACACCCAGGATGAACACGAGGCACAGTAGGCTCCGTTGCGTGGAAGGTTGGGTTTCCCGGCGCAGGCGGTTACAAAACCCGGGAGAGGAAGAGGAAACATGTGATCAGCGATCTGCAGAAGCTGAATGCAAGAGTACTAAAGCTAGAGGAATAAGTTGAGAGCCAGCGAGCTGCCGACCAACCATCTCAGCGGCACAAAGCTACCCCCTCGCCATCTCAGCAGATAAGCAGCGTGGCTTCCACCGAGCAGCCTGACTTCACGGCTCCCAGCTACCCCGTGGATGCTATCACAGAGGCTCAAGATTGCCACCTTATGACGGAATGGCAACACCTCAAAGTCAAGGCAACTCAGGGCTATGCTGCACCTCCTGCACCTCCTGCACCCGACGCAACTTTTCACTGCCTTCCGATTCCACAAGGCTATGCTGTTGTGATGGTCGATGAAATAATGGAGGGATTTAAGGAGCTTGAGCTTGACCACCCTACCGGTGAAGGGGATACTCAGCTGGGTCTTGCTGTGAAGACTCCATGTCTATGGCGGAAGGAGCTCGTCAAGCTTCCGAACTGGACGCCTCCGCCTCCTCCTCCTCCTCCGGCGAGTCAGGGCACTCCGCCTCCTCCTCCGGCGAGTGATCAGGCGGGCACTCCGCATCCTTCTCCGGATGCTCCGGCGCATGGCGGCACTCCGCCTCCTCCTTCGCCTTGTCAGCAAGGGCGGAAGAGAGCCGCCGCCACTCCGGCTGCTCCGGTGCATCGTAGCACTCCTCCTCCTTCTCCGCCTCGTAAGCAACAAAGGAAGACAACCACCGCCGCTCCGTCTGCTCCGGCATCTAGCAGTGCAGCCATAGGCGGGAGGCAATACAGATTTGGTCCATCTCTCAAGCCTCTTGAGAAGTTACCATACGAGATGACTGAGGAGGAAAATGCGAAGATCTGTAAAGCCCAAGTGAAGGACTTTTTTGCAAAGAAAAATCCACCTCCGGAGGAGAAGATAGATGCGGTGAAATTAAAGTACTCTTTGGATGCCTTGAAGCGACCACCACCGCCTCCGCCGGATGACAACCATGTCCGCGCTCTTAAAAAGGCAGTGCAAGAAGCGCGCCGGTCGGGAACCACTTCAAGTGAAAAAAGGTTACAAGAGCGAAAAAGTGGGAAAAAATTCCCCAGCTCGGCGAACAGGCGAACCAATCGTGCCCCCCGCTGAAGGTGTCTAGCGATATCCCCGCTGAAGGCTCTGTTGCACCTCCTGCACCCGACGCAACTTTTCACTGCCTTCCGATTCCACAAGGCTATGCTGTTGTGATGGTCGATGAAATAATGGAGGGATTTAAGGAGCTTGAGCTTGACCACCCTACCGGTGAAGGGGATACTCAGCTGGGTCTTGCTGTGAAGACTCCATGTCTATGGCGGAAGGAGCTCGTCAAGCTTCCGAACTGGACGCCTCCGCCTCCTCCTCCTCCTCCGGCGAGTCAGGGCACTCCGCCTCCTCCTCCGGCGAGTGATCAGGCGGGCACTCCGCATCCTTCTCCGGATGCTCCGGCGCGTGGCGGCACTCCGCCTCCTCCTTCGCCTTGTCAGCAAGGGCGGAAGAGAGCCGCCGCCACTCCGGCTGCTCCGGTGCATCGTAGCACTCCTCCTCCTTCTCCGCCTCGTAAGCAACAAAGGAAGACAACCACCGCCGCTCCGTCTGCTCCGGCATCTAGCAGTGCAGCCATAGGCGGGAGGCAATACAGATTTGGTCCATCTCTCAAGCCTCTTGAGAAGTTACCATACGAGATGACTGAGGAGGAAAATGCGAAGATCTGTAAAGCCCAAGTGAAGGACTTTTTTGCAAAGAAAAATCCACCTCCGGAGGAGAAGATAGATGCGGTGAAATTAAAGTACTCTTTGGATGCCTTGAAGCGACCACCACCGCCTCCGCCGGATGACAACCATGTCCGCGCTCTTAAAAAGGCAGTGCAAGAAGCGCGCCGGTCGGGAACCACTTCAAGTGAAAAAAGGTTACAAGAGCGAAAAAGTGGGAAAAAATTCCCCAGCTCGGCGAACAGGCGAACCAATCGTGCCCCCCGCTGAAGGTGTCTAGCGATATCGTCGCAAATCTGTCGGGGATGTTGCCCGGTACCAATCCTGGTGATTACCTGCCCGACGATGCACATTTTGATACAATGGAGGTGGACTAACACAAATACCGGTACGGGAAGCCTCTCGTCAAACCTGGTCATCCTCCTTTAACAACGATGATGCGAAGATTCCATCAGTGGTACATGGACACCTGCAAGTCTGGGAAGGATATTTTGACGCTGAGAGTTAAAGATGAGCATGACCTTGTTGGAATTGATCTGTTGTCTGTTCCATTTGATGAGTTCTTCCAGTTTTTCAATCAAAAGGACCTCGATAAAATAATCATCACTTGCTACTATCTATAAGTACTACTTCTGTAATTAAGTCTCTATATATAGCTGAGCTCTTTCATTGCATGTATATATAATTATCCTCACTATATTATGCAGATTGAAGATCGTCGAATGCAAGCAAAGACAAATCTATGATATTAGGTTCATTAACCTAAATCTCATAGATGAATGGACGGTTAAATTTAATGGCAAAGAAACCGAGGCCAACTTGCTAAAACCGTTGCTTAAAAATCAAAACAAAGATAAAATAATCTGTCCTTACTACTTCAAGTGAGTGTTACTGTCTTGTGCATATTCGGTTTCCCTTATTACTCGAGGTTATAGTAATGTAATTGATGAGTTATGCATGCGTGCACAGCTTCCACTTTATTCTCCTAGAGATTAAGCTTGAGCAGGGACTAGTAACCGTCTTAGACTCAAGACGAAAAGATCCCAAGGAGTATGCGGTCATGACTGAAATGCTCGAGAAGTAAGTTCAATCGATCATTATCGCACCATATTGGCAACTTTGTTCATTTCCTGATATCAGGTAATAATTATTTTCTTTGTCTCGTAGGGTTTGGAAGGAGTTCACCGCAAAAGCTCCGGGACTGCCAGGGAAGCTGCAATTTACACACCCAAAAGTAAGTACTACTAGCTAGTTCCGCGCATCTCCCGTTGATTCTAGCTAGTTTCATCAATACCATTTATAATGCTTGATTATCAGTTTGATTGACCTCTATTTCTCGTAAAGTGGTTGTGGCAAGAAGAAGGGAATAATTTTTGTGGATACTACGTTTGCGAGTACATCTACAACGCGACGACCTCTAAGCGAGGCTACTCTAATGAAGATTATGAAGTGCGTAAGCAATAATATTGACAATTTTATTTTATTACCATCGTTTGTGTTGAGTTTCATTCATATATATGTATTGACCCCCTTCTTCAAATTAGCTTTGGCAGCTGCAGGATGAACTCCTACCACAAGATCGCATAAAAGCAATTCAAGAGGAATTGGCGGGATTCTTTCTTGACCACGTCATCAATAAAGATGGAGAATACCATGTGGAAGTTGAGTTTAAATGTTAGGGGATTGTAAGAGATTTTATATTGTATATATGTAGCCAGTAGCGTCGGATAGATATACGAAAACTTGTTGTTCGACCAATATCTCGGAGAAGGAGAGGTCGATCACTTCTCTCTGTATATGTTCATGATGATCTTCTGTACTTAATGGTTTCCTTCATTTTCTTACTAGCTAGCGGGTCGAGTCCTCTCTATACGTATAGTACGTAGCATCGACCAAGCACGGAGATAAGAGAGGACACTTCTCTCTATTAGCTAGCTAACACAATATATGAAACCCCTAAGTTAACCCTACAAAACCCCCAAACCACCCTTTGAAAAAAAAACCAACCCCTGAACTGCTGACGCGTGGATGCCTTTTGGTCCCGGTTGGTGCTACCAATCGGGACAAAAGGCCCTCCTGCCTGGGCAAGCCGCAGCGGCCACGTGGAGCCCCTTCTGTGCCGGTTCGTAGGCGAACTGGGACTAAAGGTATTGGGCTTTAGTACTGACCCTTTAGTCCCGGTTCCGGAACCGGGACAAATGGGCCTCTAGAACCAGGACAAATGGGCCTTTTTGTAGTAGTGTTGAGATATCTATCCAGAACATGTCGCTGGTATTAAGTTGTGAACCTAGCCAAACTGTAGGATCAAAGCAACAAACAACCGCATTAACACACTATGCGGAAAGTAAGCAATCCTTGCAATCGCGGTTACAAGCACCACTGTTTTCTCCCTGGTGGCAACAACACATCCCCTAGTCTCATGTTTCTGTCACTCAAGCTAGACATCGGGGGGCATGAACCCACAATCATGCATAACACACCCTCTTGGAGTTACGATCTACTACTTGGCCAAAGCAATACAAAGCAACGGAGAACATCCAAGAATACTCAAGAACTAATAATAAAAAGGTAAACCAAATATATTACTCATCACAATCTAAACATAGTCTCATGATCCAATCGGATCCCAGCAAACACAACATAGCAACATAGAAACTAATACATAAGTGCCTTGATGATGTAGGGCATCTCACAAGGTCTAAGAATTGAGGCATAAAAGTGGAGAGAAAACATCGTCTAGCTACTGATCATGGACCCATGGTCTAAGGTGGACTACTCACGGCACATCCGGGCTGCGAGCATGGTGGTGAAGTCTTCGGAGGTGAATCCTCCCTCCGGCAGGGTGCCAGGACAGGGTCTTCTGGCGATCCCGATCTCGGGATCGCGGCGGCGGAAGAATAGTGGTGAAAATCACGTGGCGGAGGTCCTCTCGAGGGTTTTCAGAGAGGGGAGAATAAATAGGCCAAAGGGGGGCTCGAGGGGAGGCTCCAGCTTGCCAGGAGGGTTCTTGGCGCGGACTCCCCCCTGTCCGCACCAGGTGGCTGCCTGGCAAGGGGGTGGCCCCCCCTCCGTCCCTCCTTTGGTGTTCTGGAGTCTTCTGTCGCGCTGATTTTTTATCAGATTTATCTGGATTTTTCTGAGCACTTTAATAATTGGTATTTTCCTGCAATGCACGGACAACAGCAGACAGAGACTGGCACTAGGCATTGAGTTAGTAGGTTAGTCCAAATATGTTGAAAAAGGTATGAAAGTGTAGCAAAACATATAGCAAAGTCACCAAAATAAGCATGGAACAAGCAGAAATTATAGATACGTTTGGGACGTATATACATCCCCAAGCTTAATTTCTGCTTGTCCTCGAGCAGGTAAATGATAACAAAGATAATTTCTGTGGTGACAGGCTACCAACAAAGATTTGAACTTTAAAGTACAGCAAGTAAGATATGCAATTCACGTCAAGACAATAACAAGAAAGAGTCTATATCTAGTATTGAAACAAGCAAAGTAAGAACATAAAGGTGCAAGAGCTCTCCCTGTCCGTGACTCGAATGTCTCCAATTGGTGTTTCTTGTGCAAGAAGTGGGAGATGGGTTTAGAGCAGAAAAAATACTAGTAGGTGGTGAGAACTCAATCTACTAAAACTTCACATTTAGTCTCCTTTGAAATCTTATTATGACTCGTTCCCAGACCACTGGCCAGGTATAAGTCAAACTGATCCTCTCCCTTTAGATTTCGAGCACTCATGCAATGAATGAGCGCGAGCAATATATGTTGGCACTTAGGATGGCAAATAGAATAATGATGGGGAAGGAAGACAAAAAAGGGTGTGAAAGGCTCACATCAATAAGGACAATCATAGGTGAGAGAAAGCCAAATGATAGATATGATGTGAGGAGTAGGGATTGCCATGCAACGGATGCACATATGAGCTATGGGAAGCTCTCCAATGGAACTAGTGGGGGTGCATCCAACTTGCTTGCTCCAGAAGACCGGGAGCTCATTTGAGGAGGCTCATCATTGGAATATACAAGCCAAGTTCTATAGCGTAAGGATCCCCACATAGTTATGCATGAATGATATGAAACTCTCTATGTAGTACAAAAATTACTTTGGAGTACGAGCGTGGATCTTTCAAAAGGAATAGTAGTGTTGCCCCCTTCTCTCTCTTTTTTTCTTTTTTTTCTTTCCCTTTTTTTTTCTTTTATTTTTATTTTTATGGCCTCATTGGCTCTTTCTATTTATCTCTCATTTGTCCTCTTTGGGATCTTTTAATTTTGTCCTCTTTTGGGATCTTTTATTTGTGTCCTCTTTGGGATCTTTTCCTCACTTTAAAGGCAACACTCTATATTTTACAAGGATGTAGAAGATCACACACTTTATAAGAAGTACTCAACATAAAGAAAACTGAAAAACTATCATGATGTATGCAAATGTATGCCTCTGCCAGTGTAGCATGATATGAAATGATACTAGCGCGTCATGTAGAAATTATAAGGGCAAGGCCCAACTAGCATGTGGCTCTACGATCAAGCAAAAGCATGTATGACAATGAAGGATCAAGTCATGAGAATATGGATGTTGCATGGCAATGTATCTTGGGAAGGCTATGGAAATACCTTGATGGGTAGGTATGGTGGTTGTTTTGAGGAAGGATATAATGAGGCTTATGATGACAGAGCGTATCATGCCAAGGATTTGGATGCATCGGCGAAGTTTGCACCAACTCTCAAGATGAGAAAGGGAAATGCACGGTACCGAAGAGGCTAGCAAAATATGGATGGTGGAAGTGCCAACAATCGAATACTCGCATTAGTCAAAGGAACTCATCCACTTATTCTCGGCAACTCTCTATCTTAGTCAAGAGATTCACAAAGAGACAAGTACCCCTAGGAGGAGTGTATGGGGGCTTGGTTATCCTTGCGCATCCTCGACCCATGGTACGTGAGTGTACCCTATATATTACAACACCTCCAGAGGTTAGCTATCCATCTAGTAGCTAGGGTTCTCAACTAATTTTTGTAGTTTTCGAAAATAAGCACAATTGACCAAAATACGACACCTATCACTAATAGGCTTGAGCTCTTGACACACAGAAGTCCAAACATTACTCAAATCAATACCTCAAAACTATTGCAAGTTACTACTAAACTTATAATAGCAACCTCAATCACATACTCAAAGCAAGACACACACTCAGTGCAACAGGCCAATCCTCTAAACAAGATAAGCATGAAAACTCAAGAGAGTTCCAGAAGTAACAACCTAAATAAAATCTCTTTAAAAATAAGCATGAAAACAAGAGCTAAACATGACAACAACTAGAAAAAGGTAAAGAACACTCAACAAAGATAAGCATGAAAACTAGGAGCATTCTAAGTGAAAGTGGAGTGTGTTTCTCTCCCAAACAAGGTATACTAGAGTCCAACTTGTTATGAACAGCAAAAAAAACTAAAACTAAGCAAAGCAAACTGAAAAGTAAATGCAAGACGCTCCAACCATAGCACATAACATATGAATTGATAAAAATATAGTGTGGAGAAGGACGAACTAATGATTGTTGATGGAGAAGGGGATGCACGGGGGCATCCCTAAGCTTAGACGCTTTAGTCTCCTTGAATATTTCTTGGGGGTGCATGGGGGCATCCCCAAGCTTGAGCTTTTGACACTCCCGGATCTTCTTTCATCATCTTACTTCGCACACTTGAAAACTCCCTTCATATGAAACTCATCATAAGCTGATTAGAGAGGTCATTACCCATAATAAAATAATTTGCCTCTGCTGGAAATAAAGATTTTCATGAAGAGCTACTGTTTCTCAACATTGCCAAAAAGTTTCTGCAAAGAAAAAGCAAGCTTAAGATTTGCAAAACGGTGAAAACGTAAAACAGGGCACAATCTGGGAAAAACAGACCAGCAGGTAGTAAATAATTTTTTCGGGGCACTTCTGTAACTCAACTAAAAAAACTCACAACAGGTGGTATCTTCTCAATTGTATAGATCATACATTCAAAACATTTCAGATCAAAAAGATGATCTGGTGATTTTTAAGAATTTTTGCAATGGAGCAAACAGATTCTGTTTTCTGGACAGCATGTCACAACTTTTGATACACTTGCCACCGGAGGCTAAAACTTGGCACAAAGCTTAGAAATAAAGATACAATGATGTTGCTACAGTAGTAACAAACATCAAGACCACTAAAAACTGAAATTAAAAACTATTTGGATTGCCTCCCAATAAGCGCTTTCTTTTATGCCTTTGAGCTAGGCATGAAGCAACAAGATCAAGTTTTACCAATATTGAAAGCATAGCTTGCCCGTATAACGGACTCAAAAGGTAACTTAATCTTCTTTCTAGGGAAATGTTCCATGCCCTTCTTGAGGTGAAATTGGAATCTTATAGTCCCTTCTTTCATGTCAATGATAGCACCAATGGTGCGAAAAAAAGGACGTCCCAAAATAATTGGACATGAGGGATCACACTCAATATCCATGACAAGAAAATCAACGGGAACGTAATTATCATTGACAACAATAAGCACATCATCAATCCTTCCTAAAGGTTTCTTTACGGAAGAATCAACAAGACGAACACCAAAATAACAAGGATTAAAAGGTTTCAATTCAAGCATATCATACATTATTTTGGGTAAAACGGAGGCACTAGCTCCAACATCACATAAAGCAAAGCAAGAAAAGTTATTCAATTTAATTTTGACCATAGGATCCCAACCATC
The DNA here is from genome assembly GCA_950022295.1 of Bromus sterilis. Classification (NCBI taxonomy): domain Eukaryota; kingdom Viridiplantae; phylum Streptophyta; class Magnoliopsida; order Poales; family Poaceae; genus Bromus; species Bromus sterilis. Next base: position 299,306,681 of record OX465601.1, read on the forward strand.
TTCTAGTTTCTAGGAATAGAAACCTCTATTTTAAGTTTCTCCTCCCTAGCTTTGATAAGAGCACTAGTGATATGCTCGGTGAAGGCAATGTTGAGTGAACTAGTGTGGGGGTCCTTGGCCATTCTTTGCAAGAATTTGATAACTCCAGAAAGACTACAATTATCAAAATCAAGTTCACTACCATTAATGAAAGTGGTAGTGATGTCATCTAAGCTCATTTTTTCTTTGGTAGTCTCTAGGTTCAAAGGACCTTCTTGTCCTACAGTTGAGGTGTTAGCATCACCATTAATGGGTCGATTAGGTGGACTAGGGATGTCATGGGTGCTAAAAGTTTTGACATCCTCAACAACATGTAAAGTAGAAAGTGTGGTGTGTGTAGGAAGGCTCTTCACTCTCTCTTCCTCTTCTTTCTCTCTAGCCCATCTATCCTTAAGTTTGGCTAGCATCCTAATGTTCTCATTGATTTGCACTTGGATGGCATTCATAGGTGTGGTTTTCCTCTCCTCAAGGGGAGAAGTCCTAATTTTTAGCATCTCAACATCATGGGCGATGTTGTCAACCTTCAAAGAGAGACTATCTAATTTGTCTAATTTCTCTTCTACACTCTTGTTGAAGGCTTTTTGAGAAGTGCTAAAGTTCTTAAGCATGCTCTCTAATTCAGAAGTGGAGTTTTTGGTGCTAGGATAAGTGTTGTTGTTCTCATAAGAGTTAGAGGGGAACGGTCTAGGATTGTTGCTACCAAAGTTACTCCTATAAGCATTATTGTTGAAGTTGTTGCTAGAAGTAAAATTAACATCTATTTGCTCTCTTTCTTGAGCAACCAAAGAATTCAAAGGAACATCATGAGGATCAATAGGAGCTTGCTTAGTAAGTAAAGACATGATCAAGTCAACCTTTTCATTTAAAGAGGAGATCTCCTCAACAGAGTTTACCTTCCTACCTGTTGGAGATCTTTCGGTGTGCCATTGAGAGTAGTTTGTCATCATCTCGTCTAATAGCTTCGTGGCAGCACCAAGTGTGGTTGACATAAAGGTTCCTCTCGCGACCGAGTCCAACAGATTCCGCGAGGTAAAGTTCAATCCTGCATAGAAAGTCTGGATAACCATCCAAGTAGTCAAACCATGTGTAGGGCAATTCTTAACAAGAAATTTCATGCGTTCCCAAGCTTGGGCAACGTGTTCATTATTCAGTTGCCTAAAACCCATAATGTTACTTCTCAACTGGATAATCTTAATAGGTGGATAGTACTTCCCAATAAAAGCATCTTTGCACTTATCTCAAGAATCTATGCTATTCCTAGGCAAGGATTGGAGCCACTCCTTAGCTCTTCCTCTCAAAGAAAAATGAAAAAGCTTAAGTTTAACAATTTCACCATCTACTTCCTTATACTTTTGCATATTACAAAGCTCAACAAAATTATTCAAATGCAAAGAAGCATCATCTCCAGCACCGGAGAATTGTTCTTTCATAACAAGACTCAATAAAGCAGGTTTAATCTCATAGAAAGTCGTCTTAGTGGCGGGTGCAACAATAAGAGTGCAAATAAAGTCTTTGTTGTTGTGACTAGTGAAGTCACACAACTTGGTGTTTTCAGAGGAACCCATAATAACAGCAGCTAGCAAGAACAATGTAACTAATTTTTTTTGTGGTTTTTGATAAAAGACTCTAAAGCAAAAAATGAAAGGTAAACTAACAAGACTAAAAAAGCAAAGGTAAAAGATAGTGTGAAACTTCCTATCACTACAAAGATACCCTCTATTAAGCAACACGGATTCTACAACATTTTGACTATACGTTGTAAAATTTATAGCAGATAAGCGTTGAAACATATGCGTTGCGGATTCTCAGCTCATCACCTTATCATATCATAGTACAGATAAGAAATAAACTGAAAAAAGAGGAAAAGAGAGAGAAACGCGCGTGAAACAGAAGACACCCTCCCCCACCCCAAACAGATTCCCTCATCTCTCCCAAATCGCCGCCACCCATCGCCTCATCTCCCTCCTCCGACCCACCTCGCCGTCGGCCCTCCCCTTCCCTTCTCTCACCTCATAGCTCTAGCGGCTGCCAGATCTGCCGCATCCCCCATCCCACCACCGCGAAGCACAGCCCGAGGCCCCCCTCGCAACGCGGCGCCCTCCCATCCGACTAGATCCGGTGCTCGCGACCACCAAAGCCCACCCGCGACCCTCCCCCCATGGCTAGGGTTTCGGGCATCGGCTCTGGCGTCGGTGGACATGTCGCCCTCCTCTCGTCCGGTGAGTGCATCCCCTCCCTGGCTTCGTCCTCTCTCTCTCCCTTTCTCTAACCTCCACTCCTCTTCTCCTATAGATGTCATCGCCGCTGCCTGGAGCCGCTACTGGGAGTGGCCGTTGCTACTGTCTCGCCTCTTGGAGCTGCTGCGACAACTCGTCCTCACCCGTAGTCCCGTTCGTCCTACTCGCGCCCCTTCTCCAATCTGGACGTGGTCTCTCCCCGATCGCTTCCTCTGCAATCTTTCAATCTTCACTTCCCCAACCACGCCTCAAGCCATCTTGACTAAAAAAGAGGTTCTTACAATCTCAAGTTCCCTGGCTGACCAAGCTATAATCCAATGCAGTGTAGAAGGCAGTGCATAAAGACAATTTGTATCAGATTGAAGAGCCGCCACTACTGGTGAAGCTGCCGAAACAAGGAACTATGGAAGACTGATTTCAGGTTTGTAAGGAGCAAGAAAGGAGTACGTTTTTGTTTTTGAGGATCTTTATGTTGTGGTACTGCAATTTTAGACTTTGTATCTAACGAGAAGAAAGTACAATGTATCAAACATGTCTAAATGGGTTTTACTTGGATGCCTAGGATTTGTAGGTGCTATACAATGTAAATTCGAAAAAGAAACCAGTAGTAATTTAAATAGAAACATATGGCATAATTTACCTGTAATTTCGAAAACGTAAACCAGTGGGAGTACTGTCATTTTCCTGCTACTATGATATTGCATCTCATAAAACAGATGGATGATCGCTTGAATTAACAGGAATACACCCTGATGAAAATCAAAGGATAGGATTGAGTGAGTCACCAGGTCGTTCGATGCAACAAGTGAAGTTCTGGTTTCAAAACAAGAGGACCCAACTGAAGTCTGGTCTACTCCCGTGTCATATCTTCCCTCCTTTAGCTACTCCAACAATACACACTGCTTAGAATTTAAATTCAGTTAACTTACAGTAGTTAGCTACTCCAACAATACAAACTTCAACATTTAAATTCAGTTAAGGTCTGATGAATTTCTAGAGTACAAACTTACTGTATGTAGCAGTAGGAGTTACCTTTTTCTAAAGATAACTGGAGGCAAGAGAAAATCAAGATAAGTACTCCTAGAAATCATTGTACTAGAGTAAACAATATGTAAGGATTTAAGTTAGCAGGAAACTGATTATTAGCTGGAACAATGGAATGCTTTCCTTAAACAATACTCCTAGAAATCATTGTACTGGAGTATGTAAGGATCTAAGTACAATATTCCTAGTAATCATTCTCTTTTCTGTAAACTGTATTTACTGTAACTCTTGGTGTATTTAAATGTTCATTTACTGTATAACTCCTAGTAAATTTCTGATGTTCATTTACTGTATTTATTATTCTGGCAGTAGCACAATGGATTCCCCCCCCCCCCCCCCCCCCCCCGGGCTTGTAAATTTTCGGAGTCTCCATTGTTTTGCTATTTTTTCTTGCCTAAGCAAGGGCATTGTTCAGTTGCACTATGGTTAGCACTATGATTACATCATGATACAATTATTTTTTGTTGTCCAGGCAATAATTTTGTCAATAATCATCTGAATTGAGCTGCCGGAAGGGTGGGAACGAGCTGCTTATGAGGACATAGTGGCTGGGTGAGCTTCTCATTCACACCCTGCCTCCATCCTGTGTTTCAAGGTGCAGGTATTGGCTTCATACAGTTCTATTTTATACATGTACGCACTGAACTACAGGTTCGATTATTAGGACAGATTCTGATCACTACTTTTCTCATGATGCATGGATGATGAGCTCATATAACTTTGGAGACCATGGATCATATGATTAGTTGCAGTGGGTTAAGCTAAGAGAGGATTACTAATGATAGCTATACATATATACGTAGGCACCCACGGATTTATATTGGTATGTATAAATCTGTGGTCTATATTTTTATTTTGACCTTCGAAAGAGAGCAAAACCCTATCAAAAACAGAAGGAGTAGACTACATGTATAAACCATGATTTGCTATACTAATCAAATGTAGAAACAATTAAGCTACATATGTACGAATCATGCATGAAAAATATTTCTTATTCATAAGTGTGTATACCATAGATCTCATATGACTACATAATTGAACTAGAAATTCAGGTTTTTTTTGCCTCGCATGAGTGTAAAAGAAAAGCTTATAGATGGAAAAGAAAAATCATCCATCTCATTTGTCTTATCTCTTGAACATTTCGATGAATGTTGTAGATCACCCTAAATAGTGTCCTCCTTTTACTATTCATCTTCAGTGCAAGAGCCAAACCATTTCTTTCTAGAAACATAGTTATCTGGACTAAGTAAATTTTCTATTTTTCAATTTTCATGCGTATGTACTTTTTTACATAATAACCAACAATTTGTGTTATAATCTAAATAGCGATGTTATGATTTTGATCCAGATCTAATTGTTTCACTGATCCATGCCCTTCATGTTGAAGGGGACAAATTTATTTATGATCATCTTCATATATAATAACCATACATGATTCCATGTTCTATTTTCGGGGAGTACATGTACAAGAAAAATAGCTATTTTCAAAATCTCCTGACCTCCAATATGTGACACTTTTTTCTTCTCGATTAGTTTGGCAAGTGGTTCCTTCTAAATGTTTAGTTTTTTTTGTTTCCAGATTTACTATCCTAGAGTGGCAATCATTTTGTTATATTATTTGTAGATTCAAAAGATACATGGATGATTATATGGGTGTGTGGCAAGTACACTGCAATGATGATGAAGTTTCGGTTCATGATGATGACGATGATGATGAAGTTTCGGTTCATGATTATGACGATGATGATGGTGATGATGATGGATGCTTTCAGCTATAGTTAAGTTGTAGGGACGATGTTCCTGTTGGATGATGTTTTTCTGGTTAAGTTGTAGGGATGTTGATGGGTGCTTATGTATTTATATTATGCATCATGTTTAAATGGGTTTTCTCCTGTAATATTCACTATTGTAATCTAACAGTTTTATCCAATATATGATGGCAATATCTATATACACATACATATTATGCACATTTTATATGTACCAACATTTCAAGTGTTGCAAATTCTCTATTGGTTTTATATGTTGTAGTCTTGCAAGGGTTCTTTTTACCAACGATGGTATAAGCGTTGCATTACACGCTAGCAACACTGGATATGGCTACGCACCCCAAACCGTTGGTAAAGACACTAGCAACGCATATATGGACTTTTGCTATAGGGAGGGTCTTGTTGTAGTGCATCTTGTAGAATAGAGTTCCCCGGCAACGGCGCCAGAAATTTGCTTGATGGCTTCTCGCCCCTCGTTGGTTACCCCAAGTGGAAGGTTGAGATGTAGATAGTGGCAAATTTCCCTTGAAGAAGAAACCAAGGTTGTCGGACCAGTAGGACTCCAAGAGATACAAGTAGGTGGTGGAGTAAGTAACGCGCCTTTGAGATATTACTCACTCAACCTGGACCTGCACACAACAATAAATAACTTTGCTCCCAACTAGTACAGATAGATTGCCAATCTCTCCGGCCTTGCCATTTACAAAGGATCAAAACACAAAGGGGAATAATAATAGTGATGGTGATTGCAACAGAAAGTAAATGAAAGCAGTAAATTGGAAAGGTGTAAACTATGGTGGAAATATGGACCGGGGTCCCATGACTTTCACTAGTGATGTCTCTCTGCCAAAAGTCAATAAACAAATGTGCTGGGTGAACAAATTACAGCTGGGCAATTGACAGAATTATAAACACACCACAATGCTAACTATGCTACAAGAAAGCTAGAGGCTCAATCGTATGGGCATTACGCCAATACGAGTAGACTGTTTATTCATCAGCACCTACTCACTAATCATCCACCTTGAGATATCTATCCAGAACATCTCGCTGGTATTAAGTTGCGAACCCCAGCCAAACTGTCGGATCAAAGCAACAGACAACCGCATTAACACAATATGCGTAAAGTAAGCAATCCTTGCAATCCGGTTACAAGCACCGCTGTTTTCTCCCTGGTGGCAACAACACATCCCCTAGTCTCATGTTTCTGTCACTCAAGCTAGACATCGGGGTGCATGAACCCACAATCATGCATAACGCTCCCTCTTGGAGTTACGATCTACTACTTGGCCAAAGAAATACAAAGCAACGGAGAATATGCAAGAATACTCAAGAACTAATAATAAAAAGGTAAACCAAATATATTACTCATCACAATCTGAACATAGTCTCATAATCCATCGGATCCCAGCAAACACAACAAACCAACACAGAAACTAATACATAAGTGCCTTGATCATGTAGGGCAGCTCACAAGGTCTAAGAATTGAGGCCTAAAAGTGGAGAGAAAACATCATCTAGCTACTGATCATGGACCCATGGTCCAAGGTGGACTACTCACGGCACATCCGGGCGGCGAGCATGGTGGTGGAGAAGTCTCCGGAGGTGAATCCTCCCTTGGGCAGGGTGTCGGGACAGGGTCTTATGGCGATCCCGATCTCGGGATCGCTGCGGCGGCGGAACAGTGTTGAAAATCGCGTGGCTGAGGTCCTCTCGAGGGTTTTCAGAGAGGGAAGAATAAATAGGCCAAATGGGGGCTCGAGGGGAGGCCCCACCTTGCCAGGCGGGTCCCTGGCGCGGCCTCCCCCTTGGACGCGCTAGGTGGCCGCCTGGCAAGGGGGTGGCCCCCCCTCCGACCCTCCTTTGATGCTCTGGAGTCTTCTGTCGCGCTGATTTTTTATCTGATTTTTCTGGATTTTTTCGAGCACTTTAATAATTGGTATTTTCCTGCAATGCACGGACAACAGTAGACAGAAACTGGCACTAGGGCACTGAGTTAGTAGGTAAGTCCAAATATGTTGAAAAAGGTATGAAAGTGTAGCAAAACATATAGCAAAGTCACCAAAATAAGCATGGAACAAGCAGAAATTATAGATACGGTTGGGACGTATCAGATACCGACGATCAAACCATGGACAAACAAAGTACCGTATGACAAAGGGATCAGGACTCAACGTTAACAGTTCAAACGATGAAGTTAATTCAATGGAAGCACAAGGGCCATCAAGGATTGTAACCAGATCCCACATGATGGCCATTGGTTAGAGAGTGTCTGATCATGTATGTTGTTGCCCGAACCGTAGGTTCTCAGCTTAAGGGTATTCGACGCATTAAGGATAGATTCGGGATCATCGGTGAAATAAGAGAGAATACCGGAATTGTTCCTGGAGGTGCCGGAAGTAGTTCTGGATATTTTGAAGGTTTAAAATAATGTTTTATTATTTAATTAGAAGAATTAAATATTAAAATATAATTTAAATTGGGAGAAAAGGCATATGAGCCTAAAGAGGCCCATTAGGGGAAGGAGAAGCCTCCCCCCTGGGCCAAGGCGCCAAAGGGAGGGCCCCACCCCCCTAGCCGCACCAACTCCCCCCCTTTGGGGTTTAGTCCCACATGGGAAGGGGAGGGAGGGTGGCACCCCTCCTTGGCCTATATAAGGAGGGGTGGGTGCCCTTTTTCTTCACCAATTTAATTTGAGACAAGTTCTCATCTCTCTCTCTTTCTCCTTCCTTTGAGCGGACTCCCCTTGTTTGGAGTCTGCACTATGTTGGGGATTTCTCCACCACATGCACGTTGTCGTGTTGCCGAAATCAGGATCCAAATCCATCTTCTTTCCGCTGCTTGCCTGGTCGGAGCCCGGAGAAAATGTCGGGTACAACGTATGCGTATAATCCCACGAGGTGCTACACTTGTGGTATTCCTTCATCGTCGAGGCCATATCGCGACGTCTTCCTCAACAACGTTCCGACAGGAACGTAATCCCGTCATCGGTCTTCAAGGACCGGGTGGCCTCTGGATTCATCGTGGATCTTCGCAGCATCGAGGATTGCCGGGTACGACTACATCAACCACTTTCACGTGGGAACGTTTCCCGCTTAACGAACTACATACTGGTATGTTACTGTATTCCCTCCGTTACTTGCATCAGCAGAGCATAGGTCTTGGATTTGGGCATCACGTAGGTAAGGAAAATATTGTGTTTTCTGCACCGAGCCCCAACAGTGGTATCAGAGCAAGGCTATGCGTAGATGTATTGTACGGATAGGACACATCTAGGATGTGGGGCATCAATTCTCCAATTGTTACCCGCCCACGTGTACTCGTTTAGCATTGCGGCAATGTCCTGATGAAGCGGCCCCGATCGACCTTACGCGTTTACGCGAGAATGGTTCCACGCTTGACCTATGGCTTGTACCATATAAGTGGCTGGGGGTGTTTGTCTCTCTAACATTAGCGATGCGAAGACATTTGCAACGGAGGGCCCCGACAGGGGTGTAATAGATACAATTGCCGGATTGGTGTTATGGCATATTTTTCGTAGGATAGAAACGGTTCTTTCTCAAAACCCCTAGCAGCCACGTAAAACTTGCATGAGATAAAGTAGAAACGTATCAACTTTAATTTTCAAAAGGGGGAATCATAGCATGTATGATTTATTGTTTTACATAATTTTTTGCCTGTATGATAGATATACGACGGTAACATTATAGGATGATCCCTTCTTAATACCAAACATACGTATTCTATCGAAGTGTGCACCACATGGAAGGATCTCTTTATGATAGGCACTCCGTGACGATCGGGTGTCATACGTACGTAAGCATTCGCATGATGTTGGGTTCTGCAAGTCTGGCAAATGCAGATATGGCCTTGCTGAGCAGCTTTAACACTAAGGTTAATTTGGCGAGCCTAGCATATGCAGATATGGCCTCGAAATACTGGAGATTGAAAGATCGAGCATGAGTCACATGGATGATGTGATCGCACAAGTAGTTGTCTACCTTTGAAACTAATCCGTCGGTCTTGTGATATTTGAGGACGGATAGTGAATCTGGATCATGTAATCACTAAAACTTCTGAGGGATGATTGTTTTGGTGTAAGCTCATTTGTAATATGAACTTATCATTATGAACTTAGTCTTCATGTCTTAGCAAATATCATTGTAGATAATGTCATACCCCAATGTTTGTAACTATGGCTCTTTTAGCGAAATGAAGAACTTAAGGTAGATGGGTCTTATTTCATTGATTGGTAGCAACACCATTAGAGACATACTCATTAGTAATGACTTGCTAAACGTAATACGAGAACTAATAGGAGATACACCTGATAACTTCGTTATTGAGGAAGATGATGATGAGTATCGTACTCACCGTCACTTATACATGACTGTTCAATACACCATACTTCATTCTATGGAATCTGAATTGTGAATGCATGTTAACGACACCAACACGTATGACGAGCTAGGTGATCTTAAAAGCCCTAAGTCACAAATCAGAGTAATGGAATATGAGTATATGGACGGGGTTTCTTTCAACCACGGTGGAAGGGACAACCTGCTAAGAAAGTCACTTGGAAAATGTATAAGATACATGAACACCTTGTGTACAACTTGGACTATTGAATGACTGGTTACTTTGCGATAACTGGGGAGTTGCGTCCGCTTCCTCCTAGCTACAAATATCATGTCTACGCTATGTCATGAAGGAGAATCGCTCACCTTTAATGAAGTCATGCCTAAAGTTAAGAACTTTAAAGGTAGTACCAATGCAGGAAAAGTCATTGATGGAGTAAATATATTTGATATACGGGTTATAAATGTCTTTCCCCATAAAACACTAATTGCGGTTGAGTAAGTATTCGATGCTTGAACTTACTGCCTAAGGAGTTTCTTGGAAGGGATGATGTGACAATGTGTGCTGACGGTAATCAAGATAGTTGATGGTCGACAACACTCTCCCTCTACATCTATCATTTGATTAATATACGAATAAATTTATGATCGTTTGAGTGTGGACTTTATTAGTGTGTCTTGCATCTCGTGAAGACAATTATTCATATTAGTGAGAAACAAGTCAGTTGTTCTCCTTTTATGAACGATATCTTTTATGGTCACCTTACGGTTATGAATGAGTTATTCTTATTTTAATATTGATGATAGTAGTTTGATCATTTATAAAATACCTAATGCCGAGAATTATCCAAACTTAATAATGACACTACCGTTTAAGTCATGATTGGTTTGATGAAGTCTTGAGATACTTGATCTCTTGACACATGCAAACCATGCCTCTTTAGGTGAGATGACTGATACCTCGCATTCTGGCAAAACAGAGATTGCGCTGATTGTTGTACATCATACATAGTGATGTATCATATTTCAGCATGTAATGAATTTCATTATTTCGTGAACTTCATATGTGTACTTAGAAGAATATGTGGATTCACTAATGAAACATGAGTCTGAAGTAGTTTGATGTGATCAAAGGGGTTTCAGAATGAAGAAGGGTATTAAATTAACAAGAAAAACAAGTCTCTATGATTTGATCAAAATGGCAAATGTTTTGAGTTAGCATTGGGCATACAGACTTGTGTGAAAGTTTTTCCACAAATTACAATGCTTGGAACACTTCAATATTGTTGATGTGCCTCAACATTATAATCATACTCTATTGGATAGTGATGGAATAAGTTATCTCTTACCGAGTTACGTTATTATTGTTTAGAGTTATTAATTTAATATGCAAACACTCACTTCAGTATAGGGAACCATCTGAATTCGTGGAAACTAACACCATATGAGTCATGGTGTATCGTGATTTCTAGGAAGTGTGATTTATGTGATAAATTATCTTTGTAGTGTATCCTTAGACAACTATGGATTCATCTTCCACAACTAGAACCAAAGGAGCAAAACTTGTGTTGCTAAGTTTGGTGTTTGTTAAGAAGTGTTTTTGATAAATGTGTTAATAGAAAGTGAAAAATTCAACCAAGGTATTTGACATTGCCTCCAGATGTCAGAGCAGCGCAAAGGAATGTGTTCCGGAACCAAAGTTCTACAATTAGAGGAGAAAATGATGATAATGATCATGGTGTTCTCGTTGAAGCTTTTACTGAACAAAGTAGGATTCAAGAATACATATTTTCCCCTTGTGCAAATAATATTCATAATTCACTTGTCATGTTAATAAAACAAGACATACATACGAACTACAAAGAAGCGATGGTGGACCTAAGTACGAGAAATGACTATGAGTCATGAAATTTTTCATTGAGTTACATTTAAGATTACTTGAATCTTATCGAGTAAAGAGGTTACTTGATATTCTCAATAACTTCAAGGTTATAAGGAATAAATGTGAACATCAAAGAATACATCAAGATCGATTTGTCATAAAGGGTGTTTCTCACAAATTCAAAAGGTTGACTACAATATGTAGTGATGCTTGAGTTAATAGGATATTCACTACGATTGATCCATAATGTTATTAATACGGTGACTTCCTCAAATCCTGTATTTGAACAAGTGTTGTAATTGGTACAACAAGAAGGTTTTTGGAAAACATATGGATGCTAGTGTCTCGTAACCTGAATTCTCGATTTGATGGATGATCAAAGGATTTTGGACTTAGCCAAAATATCGAGGAAACATGCATTTGCATGAAACTGAGTGGGAGCTGAATAGTTTCCTAAAACTTAATATGTGACGACATATTTTGAGTGAGAGCTATGGGAGTATTATATCCAGAACTTAATATGTGGATGACATATTCTAGTGGGAGCTATGTGGATGTTATCCTAGTCTTATATGTGACTGACATATTTGAGTGGGAGCGTGACAACATTCTCATATCTGGATAACATATTGTGAATGGTGTAGTTGGTATTAATTATTATTTAAAATCTTTCATGAATGAAGTTAAGCATTAAAATCCATCAAGATAGATTAATGCATTTGATAACATTGAGTCGGAATACTTTCTTGGATAATATTCTAAAGGAGTTCAGAGTGGGACAAGTCAAGAGGGTAGTTCTTACTTGTATATCCAAGAGAAGTATCAAGTTAATCTCAGTACAAGAACAATGGTTAAATGAAAAAAATGGATGTGCTACATCCTCTATGCCTCTGTCATAGGTTCTTTCATATAAAACCAGAGTTTTGTACTCGACGTAATGTGACCCAAGTTCTGAGTAAGAAGAACATGTTGTGATATGATTTATGAGTAAATCATAGAACAAAGAGTTAAGTTTATCCTTCAGTGTATGGATAGAACTGAGGATACATCTCTAATTTGTAAAGGATAGTGAACTTGACCGTCAAGGTTACGCTGGTGCAAGTTCAGGCACTAACCTAGAAAATTGAGATATCATGCTAATAAGTGACTAAGTTGAAAGAAACGTGGTTAGACAATCGAAGCTGCATACAATGCACTAAAGATTAAATCTACATTGATACGGCTAATTTAGAAGTGGCAAGAGCTATATTCTGGCTTAAGAAGTTTGACTTCTGACTGAGTGAGTTTCAGTGTGCATGACTATGGGAAAGTCCGTGTGACCCAACGGATGTCATTGCTGAAACACAACAAACGAAGTCTCACTCTACCGCTAAATATATACCTCATCATTATAATGGGATAATGAGATGAATGTCAAACTAGGTGACATTAATGATTTCCAAAAGACATACGAATCCGAATGGTACAGACCGTTGACTCAACCTTTTCCACAAGCAACCATGATCAATAACCATATAGATGATATGGAGTTATGATCCATAGAAAAATGCAACGAGATTATTTGTACTCTAGTGCAAGTGGGAGACTGTTGGGAATGTGCCCTAGAGGCAAACAATAAAGTATGTTTATTAGCATATTCAGTTAGTTCATAATAAGTTTTATACTATGCTATAACTGTATTAAGTGGAAACATTAATACACTTGTGGTATACAAACAACCAGGTCCCTAGTTAGCTCTAGTACTCCATTGGGCAACTGATGATCAAGGTTTCCTGATAATGAGACAAATACGTCTGTTGACAGTGGGGTCATGTCATTAGGTGAATGATATGATGGACAGCCACCCACCTAAACTGCTGCAATGTGATTCAGTCACATAGTTCAACATTGCGATAACCTAATAACGTAGTGACCCAATCCTTAGACCGTGATGATCATACGTAATTGCTATCTATCAGGATGCTTTGAGTGCATTAACCGTTACACTGAAATATGGTAACCATAAAGGTGCATCTTGGGTATTTCGAAGCAGATATGTTGAGGAGTATGCAAATAGATCAAAGAGAGATTTGTCCATCCGAGTGACGGATAGGTACTCTGGGCCCACTCGGTGATATTACATCATAAAGATTGCAATCATGTGACTAAGTCACGGGGTTGTAATATCACGAGAACGAGTAAACATGTTTGTCGAAGACAAGGATGAACTAGGTATAAGGATAACGATGATCAAACCTCGGACAAACAAAGTACCGTATGACAAAGGGATCAGGACTGAACGTTAACGGTTCAGACGATGAAGTTAATTCGATGGAAGCACAGGGGTCATCAAGGATTGTAACCAGATCTCACATGATGGTCATTAGTCAGAGAGCGTCTAATCATGTCTGTTGTTTCCCGAACCGTAGGGTGTAACGCTTGAGGGTATTCGATGCATTAATGATAGATTCGGGATCATCGGGAAAATAAGAGAGAACACCGGAATTGTTCCGGGAGGTGCCGAAAGTAGTTCTGGATATTTGAAGGTTCAAAATAATGTTTACTAATGTTTAATTATTTAATTACCAGAATTAAATATTAAAATATAATTAAATATAATTAAAATTGGAAGAAAAGGCATATGGGCCTAAAGAGGCCCATTAGGGGAAGGAGAAGCCTCCCCCCTAGGCCAAGGCACCAAAGAGAGGGGCCCACCCCTTAGCCGCACCAACTCCCCCCCTTTGGGGTTTAGTCCCACATGGGAAGGGGAGAGAGGATGGTACCCCTCCTTGGCCTATATAAGGAGGGGTGGGGTGCCCTTTTTCTTCACCAATTTAATTTAAGACAAGTTCTCATCTCTCTCTCTCTTTTTCTCCTTCCTTTGAGCGGACTCCCCTTGTTTGGAGTCTGCACTAGGTTGGGGATTTCTCCACTATAAGCACGCCGTCGTGCTGTATTGGGATCCGAATCCATATTCTTTCCGCTGCTCGCTTGGTTCGGAGCCCGGAGGGAACGCCGGGTACACCGTATGCGTGTAATCCCTTGAGGTGCTACACTTGTGGTACTCCTTCATCGTCGAGGCCATATCGCGACGTCTTCACCGACAAAGTTCCGACGGGGACGTAATCCCGTCATCGGCCTTCAAGGACCGGGTGGCCTCTGGAGTCATCGTGGATCTTCGCAGCATTGGGAATTGCCGGGTACGACTACATCAACCACGTTCACACGGGAACATTTCCTGCCTAACGGACTACATACTGGTATGTTACCGTATTCCCACCGTTATTTGCATCAGCATAGCATAGGTCTTAGGTTTGGGCATCGCGTAGGTAAGAAAAATTTATTATTTGACCTGTGGTGGAGCGGTGCTTGGCATCGGTGGGCGGCGCGAAGAGCGAGTAGATGGCAACGTCGAAGAGCGTTGCACACTGCGTCGATGCAAAAGTCGGGTAGTGCGCGTCGAAGCAGTCACGTCCCCACGCTCCTTCTATCGATGGATGGATGTTACTACTTACCAGCACGTAGAGTAGCTACTATCCCATTTATGGATGGATGTTGCTAGCTTCCCAACAAAAGCAATTTATGCATCACTACGTGATGTTCCTAGCTAGCACACCTATGAATAACTCTTATTAACAATGACGTGGAGATATAATATTGTTAATGGCGTGCATATATAAGCACATGCCATTAATATCTAGTTCAACTTTTTGTTTACTTTTAAAAAATTAGTTCGGTTACTAAAGACGTGTCGCTTAGTCTGCACACCATAAATAATGTATGATATCGGTGGCATCGAAAAAATTACATGCCATCAGTAATTTGTATAGGACCAGATTGTTGGATCCTAAATATTACTGATGTGGATTTTAGACGTCATGCCAATAGTAACCTATTATAACTGATGTACCAAGTATACCCACGTCATTACTATTTCAAAAACTAGCAGTGATGTGGGTTAAATATAGCGCGCCATCAATTTAAATTGAGGATAAGTATTTCTCTACTAGTGCTTGCTCCCGCATCAGTGTCCGCAGATCGGTCCAGAGTAATCCGCGAACGAATGCGATATCCGTTTTAGGGGTCAGTGTTGAGGATGCCCTAAGTTTACATAGATTCTAGGAACCAATATGAAGCCCTTTATTACATCAATACCAGGAAAGCAAAAGGGTAATCTAGTTAGGCCTCTTTGAACCAATATGCACAATGAAGACGCGATGAGACCGCCATCTCCACAAAGCCACCTTCAAGGCTCATCAGCTCGACGCGATTCTCAATATCTCCCCTCGATGATGATCCACCAGCAATTGCGGAGGAGTACCACTGTGTCGGTGTTATGATGGGATGCGACAGAGCACCACCGTGTCGGTGTTGGTGCTGCAATGGAGGATCGCCGTTTTGTTGTTGTTGCAAACCGGAAGGGGTGCAAGAGGAGGCAAGGTGTGGTGGGTGAGGGGGGTGGCACTGCTTTCTCATGGCGAAGGATGGAGGAAAACCAAAGTATCGCATGTGATGTACGCTGATCGATCTAACGGCTGCGAGATGATGGATCCTACGACTCCAGACCCGACTTAATTATCTAGAAAATTAATCGGTTGATTCGTAACAACCACCTAATTTAGTTATTAGTTTTCCCTCGTTTATTGTGTAAATAGCCCATCCTTGGCCCAAAGGTAGCCAGATGAGCCGGTATGACCCGGCAACTGCGAAACGAGCTAAACACGGCACATCTCACATCTGCACGGTAGCTTAATGGGATGTGCCAAATCCAAGCAAGGCCCATACATATACGAGCCAGTAAGTTGGTCCATCTGCCATATCATCACATCTGTTTTTTAAGCCTGATGGACTGTTTTTAACATATACTACAACTAATGTGATGTATAACAAAAAAACTAAAAATATAGATAAACGGGCCGTGCGGAGCCTCCAGGGCCAGACACGGCACGCTACTAACCGTACTGGATCAGGCCCATCACGAACCATACACGTTTCTAACGGGCCGGTACGCTAAGCCCGGCCCATATGCTCGATCACCTTTGCCCACTCGGGCGTTTCTTCCTCACGCCGCCAGCCACTCGCCTCCATGCCGACATGCTCCAGATCCGTGTCCTCAGCTCCTCGCATGGGGCAAGCCGTGTAGGGTCTCTGTGCCCTTGCTTGCACGCGGAGACCCGCCCCGGCTCGCCCACATGCTGACGCCGCCACTCTCACACCAAGTCCACTTCACCAAACATCCCGATCTAGCTTAGGTAGGGAGGATTGCAGAGTGGTGTCTCACTCACCGAGCAAGGGAAGATAGATGGAGGCGGCCATAGTGGGCGGCATACTGAGGGCCGCCCTGCCGAGCCTGTTCAAGGTTGTAGGTGACAGATGCAAGCCGCTGGAGCCTGTCGTTCGGCGCATCCGAAGTGAGCTTGAGCGCATGGAAGCGATTTTCCTAGGTTCTCGCTGGAGAGGCAAAGAAACCAGCGAGCTGCGGACAACCTTGATGGCGCAACTCAGAAGGCTGGCGGAAGAGATCCAAGACTGCCTCGACAGCTTCGATGCCAAAATGATCTCTGGTACACAGTTCCGCAAGGAGATTAGTGACCTCGAGAAGAGCATACAAGATTTGTTCCAGATGCTACAACCTTATATAGGCCAGGAGCTGAGCAGAGAAAAGGCTCCAGCTCCCATGGTGAATGATGCAGAGGAGGATCTTCTCACCTTGTTGCAGACACAAGCAGAGATGCCCAAAGTTATCTGCGCCATTGGCTTCGGTGGCCAAAATACTGACCTTGCAAGGCGGGTCTACCAGAATAAGGAAGTATGCCGGCAGTTTGGTCAGCGCGCGTGGGTTTGTGCGGTGGACAAGACCGTTGATGATGTTCTGAGGGAGATACTCCGGCAGCTTGAGCGGCGCCCTGGGGTGGGCATGCTCATCCTCAGCTGGTTTCTCTCCATCTTTCCCTTTTTTCACCGACTGCTTCTCCGCATTTTTGGCACCAAGATGCCTGGCTCATCTCCGCCCGCCGCCGGCTTCGACATCAAGCATCAGCTCAAATTACGCCTGAGTGAAAATAGGTCTGTCTCCAATCTTTCTACATCTAATTTACACTATAAATGCCGAGTTCAGCTTCCCATTTGCAATATAAATGCCGAGTTCAGCTTCCACTGTACCATCTCTACATATCTAATTTCACCCTTGCACATCAAAAGTTTTCTTACATCACTTGAGCCAACTAGCACGCTATAACTCCAGGTCTGTTGTATGTCCCGATTAGTAGAAAAACTGCAAAATCCCCAGGATAGAAAAAAGTTTTGACCGTAGCTAAAATTTAAGCTTTTACTTAGGCCAACTCCAATCGGCCGACACAAATCATATCCGTATTTTATCCGTTTGGGTCGCGAAAATGGACGACTGACTGATGAACGCGCTCGGATAGTGCATTTGCACCCAAGGGTGCTGCTCCATTTAGTGAGTTGTCCGGTCCCGACATTTCATCAAACACTTAGTAGGGGTAGACAGGTCCACATCAAGCCGGTCCCTTCGGGTGTTGGGCGAGCTGATTGTACCACTCAGCAACGTCATGAAGAAGGAACGCGCTGCTCTGTCAGCCTAGCTCGGACCTCTTCGCGGCCTTCGAGGGGAACGTTGGCTTGATGAGCTCCAAGCCCTGCAATGCTGAATCGTTTGGGAGTCAAAGATCTAGGTGCGTACACCGTCTTTTTCGTCGAACTTGAAAGATCCATTACCGGCCCGAGGGAGGGGGGTGGCGGCGTCTTGGTGGGCGGGATCCGCGTCAGAGTCAGCAAGCAGGAGGACAACGGTGGCGTCTAGTGGGCGGTGGGGAGGCGGTGCTCGGTGGTGAGGTGGTAGTGTCTAGGTGCGGATGCGAAATCCCATAAATTTTACCATTTCAGAATGATCAGCATATTGTCTGACTTTTGCGTGACAGTTCTTGCATTTCGTGCGTTGCTTTGCATGAACATTTAGATATTGGAAAGCAAACTCCCTGAATTAGGAATTTCATAGATATAGAAGTTCGGGCAAAAAGAGAGACTGACTAACTACCCGGTTCAATGCTGATTGACAACTGGATAAATAGTCGGAAGCAACAACTGCACGAGAGAGAAAGAGCGGATCCAACTAAGGAAATGCAGTACCTGTTCTGTCGAAGCTAATCATGCAAAGCTAGCGCAGCGCCAGCAATCGAAGTGAATGAATTCTGATGGGTGTTGGGTGCTCTGTGCCGACATTGGTGGGCGAGAAAGAGACAGAAGGAGGAGAGAGAGAGGTGGGATGTTGGAGTGAGGCCTTTTTGTTTGGATGACAGATGGGCTAGCATATGTATGCAGTGAACACAGGCGGGTGAGGAGGACACAATGTCCGATTCGTGTCCGCTTCGGACCCAAATAGAGAGCAAATTTGGGTTGGAAATGGATCCGAACGAACATAAAACGGACAGAAAATGGGAATGGATCTCTGTGTTGGACTGCTTTTTTCGGTTGTGCAAACCCAAACAAATAAAACCGGACGAAATGGGTCGCCGGTTGGAGTCGGCGTTATGGTAATTTACTGAATCAAGTGTATTATCTGTTCTTATTAGTAGAGAAACAGCAAAACTAACCTTTCTAATGCAGTAATCTTTATGACTCCTGTTATCAAACTTTATCCATTTTCCATATAGCGTCTAGTTCTATCGAGTACAAACATAGCCTCTAGCCGCATAGGAGAACCGATATAGTTTTGTTCTAGTTTTATTTAGATTGTTTTCTTTTCAATTTTACCTTGCAAAAAATGTTTCTTCTCAATTTATATGTTATGTAGGTGTCTGATTGTAATTGACGACGTGGGGACAGAAGAGGTGTACAATGGAATATCTGCCTTTTCTTGGCCCCACAAGGTGGGCAACAGAGTTATCATGACGACGAACATCCGGCCAACAGTGAGATCCTGCATCTGTGGCAATGAAGAACAACTAGCTGTTCCAGATAACAGCACAGCCGACGGCCTGGTTTTGGTTGGAGAGGCGGGCACTGAGACGTTGTATGAAAAAACTTGCTTCGAACTTTGTGATGCAGCCGTAGCAAGAATGCAAGGGTCGCTCTGCAGTGACTACGAGAGGGTTGATCTTGAGGACATGTTGCTGTATTTCAGCATGTTCCCGCGTGATCATGGTGTCAGGAGGAATCCTCTGATAAGGCGATGCCTGGCTGAAGGACTACTTGGCGATGCAATACAGAAAGTGCCTGAGAATGTCTACCTTTTTGATCAGCAGATCGCAGCCAAGCATTTAGACATCTTCATCCGCCACAATTTTATCAAGTCCATTAAGAAGAGCAACAACGGGAAGGTGAAGAGACTTCAACCTCCGGCGTTGGTGTTCAACCATATTTGCCGCAGGGCCGTGATCGAGAGTTTTATCACCTTGTTGTGTGGTCCGAATCAGAACGCCCAGGTCCAAGGTCATGTTTGCCGGGTTTCTCTCCATCCTCACATGGCTGCTGAAGATGGCGAACACAAAATGCCAACTGCACCTCGTCTCCGTACTATGATGCTCTTTCCAACTGCGGATGCCAAATATGGAGCTATCTTGAGTTTTGAGAAACATAAGCTACTGCGCGTGTTGGATCTGAAAGAGTGTGCCGATCTTGTTAAGAAGAAACATGTCATAGCGATATGTGGCCTGTTGCTGCTGAAATATCTGAGTCTAGGGAGCAGTGTTGAATGTGTTCCGAGGAAAATAAGACGGTTGCAGCGACTAGAGACACTTGATATGAGGACCACTGATGTAGTGACGGTGTACTCAGAACTGCTCAAGCTGCCGAAACTGAAACACCTGCTTGGGAAGTTTAAGCTATCACGCGATGACTGCCCAGATAAAAGCATGCTGCATATTTTTGCAAAGAAGACGTTGAGGCTCGATGATGAATTCTTAAAGCTAAAGGACTTCTTAAGGAAAAACAGTGTCCTGGAGACACTAGCAGGAATTGTCGTTGGCGACGGCATAGGGCTTCCTCAACTGCTGAGTGATATGCCGAACCTGAAGAAAGTGAAGATATGGTGTGATTCCACCACATATGAGTCAACGGACTTGACTGGTCTTAAGGAAGATATCAAGGTATTTAGCAGTCAAGGAATCCGTTTGCCCAACGTCGATTACTCACTGTCTATTGACATCAACGGGCCTTCACAATCATTCCTGGAATGCTTGGAAGATCCTGGAAAGCTTGCGTCGCTCAAGCTGAGTGGCAATCTGACACTGTCCCGTCCGGTTAATAAATGGCTGGTTGGTGTACAGGAGCTGTGCCTCTCGTGGACGAATCTCGACGGGGATTTAATCCAAACCGGGCTGAGAAGTTTGAGGTGTCCACTTAAATTTCTGAAGCTGGTTGAGCACAACCTTAGAGGGCTCTCGATACAAAACGAGGGTCCCTTTGTAGGGCTGGAGAGGATATGTCTCGTGGGCATGGAAAGTCTCGAGGAAATAATAATTCAAGATCTGACTAAGCTTGCCTCGCTCCATTTGCTCTGTCAAACTCTAGGGGATCTTCCCGGCGTCCAGATCGGAAGCCTGCGAAATCTCAAGGAACTCGGGCTCCATTCTGGAGTTGATGGTGATATCAGACATGGATGGGAAGCTGCTGCAATGGACCATCAGCGTCAGCCCAACGTTGTGCCCGTCGAAACATCCTAATGCAGCATGTCGTGCCCAACTCCTTCACGAAGCAGCATCGCATACGGTCAGTTCTTTTTGTCCATCTCCCCCGCAAAGCTGCTTACTATTCGTCTTCAGTCTCTCCTAGCTAATTGTTGCTGCTTACTAATAATGATGTTGGGTTCTTCTTCATTTCATTGTGTGCAGTCCAAAGCGTTGCAACGAGGAACAGATAGCTAATTAGAGGAATCGCTTCCCGTTCTGCAATCTCCTTATTGCCTCCGTTCTGTACCATCGGCGCAATGGATATTATAATGAAGTCGTAGCACTACTTGAAATTCCTAATTCTCCTCGTAGTTTTAAATAGTCGGCTATAGCCTCGTTATAGCCGACCTCGCAGCTATTCATGTACAATTGTTCGGAAATGTTCTTAAATAGCCGGCAATAGCCCCGCTATAGCTGGTTTGGAGGGCAGCTGCTATTTGGTATGACCTGCTATTTAAAACACTGATTCTCCAAGAACTGAGTGGATCCAAACGGTTTATGTTATTTGCTGAGGCCTTGTATTCAGCTTAAGAGTACTTGAATGTTTTGTTTGCTTTCTGGAACCACAGGAGATGAGATTTCAGCCAATACAAATCTCAAAACATCTTGCCATTTCCACTGTAGGAAACAAAACATGCATAGAAGCATATATGCTGTGAGCTTGAGATGCCACAATATCCGCTTGGCTTCCTACAAGAGATCAGCTGTACGTTTATAGTTCGACAGCTCACACATTACTGATTGTGAACTTTTGGGATTAACAAAAGGTCAGCATAAAAATAGTCGAGTGAGGTATAGTTTCTAAAGCAATATCCACTGTGCAGATGATAGTCTGCTAACTCATATAGGTTGTTGAATTTTGAGCAGCTCCCTGCGATCCCTCACAATCCCTATCGACGCGATTGTATGTTCACGCCTTTCGGTGACGATATGGAGCACATTGCGGAAATTCCGTGGTCCTTCTACGAGGTAACTAGGCTTTGCACCAAGTTCCACAATAGCTCGGTGGCCGCTGTTAGATGTGCTCAGCCTCAACTTGGATGAGATTCTTCAGAGTCTTCCAACCTCGTGTACATCCTTTCCCATGAGATACCTAGGTTGGGTCTGGCAACTTAAAAGGCCGGATTTCCAACACTTGGAGGATAAGGTTGCGGCAAAGATGCCTCCGTGGCAAGGGTAGAACATCACCACAGACATTCAGACGACACTGTTGAAATCGATCCTCACGTGCAGGTTTTGTACCACATGAACCCCTAGATTGCCCCTCCTGGAGTTTCATAAAGTTTAAATAAGATGGAGCGTACTATCTTTTGGTCGCGACAGATAAGGTTTTTGGGGGCAAAGTGCAAATTTAACTGGGAGACTGTCTACAACGGCAAAATCCACACTTTTAACCTTTTTGCGAAAGAAATTCACAATCTGAATCTAGTAGCAAACTATTTCACAAATCTGACCCTTTTGTCTAGAGCCCAACAGCCAGACGCTAGACCTATAAACATAGCGCCCGCTTCAAATGCGCTAAACCCTGCCAGCGTGGCGAGGCTGGACCCCCACAGGGGCCCACCCTTGCAATCTAGCACCCTAGTCAGAGGCGCTATACGTACTATTCTAGCGTCTCTCCCGGAGGCGCTACACTAGAAATGCACTTAAAGGCCGAAGGCCATGCCCTAGGCCAGACATAGACAGAAGGTGTCGTCCATATTTGGACAGTGGGTGTTGTTTTACTCTCCCGCCTCTCAAATCTACCATCAAATCTTCCCCATTTGACGGTTTTAACCGTGGATTTGTTTCTCAAATCATCTCCTAAGGTATTCTCCTCCGATCCCTAAGTTTTCATCCATTAGATCCATGCCATTTCTCCTTTTTGAGCATTTTTTGGTGAACCCTAGATTGAAATGGATTTTCAATCTTTGTAGTTGCAATGGCATTATTGTTAGATGTATAGCATTAGCATTGTTGTATTAGTCTTTGAGAACAAATTAGGATTGCTAGGCTTAGTGAAACCTGAAATTCCATTGGATTTATATTTGTTGTTAGATTATGTGTTTTGTTTAGAAAATATTTTTTTTTAAGAAATGGCAAGATTGATATGAAGCAATGGCGTTGATATGATTGATATTATAGGATGAATTGGCATAGGTTGTCGGCAAGCTCGTGCTCGTCTGACGATGACGATTATGTGACAAGTCAAGTTAGCGAGGTTAACATGTTCTTTATGAGTGTCACTTTGAGGGTTATGATTGTAGGGTAAATGGGTATTGATTTCATTTATCTTCTTTGTACCTACCGACCATGGAGTGCACGAAATGGAGCGGCTTGGCTTTGAATCAACCTTATAGGTGTGAGCACGGACCCCCTTGTGAAAGATTTGTGGCATTTCAATCGATCGATACCGGAAGGAGGTTCTTAGCTTGTGCAAAAAAGGTTTGCAATATTGCATTAGTCATTCATTCTTCTTGTAAATAATCTTTTTATATCAATAATGTTGCTTTGTATTTGAATATGTTTGATTTTATAGGATGCATCCAAGTGCAACTTTCTGAAGTGGGTTGACAATGAGTGGCCAATCCCATTGAAGCAAGGCCTAGCTAGGATATGGAGCATGTATGAAGAGGAAAACACAATGAGGTTGAGACAACAAGTAACCAATGTTGAAGAGAACTTGAAGTTCCTCGAAGATAAGAGAAAGATGGAAAATGACCTGAGATCTTTTAAAATAGATTTTGCTAAAACGGTGGATGACAAGGAGGATGTTGTTACTCAGTTAAGCAAAGCACATAGAGTTATTGGTGAACTGAGGGAGGAGCTTGAGAAGAAGAAGTTGGCCGACAAAGCAGGCACTAACATCCATCAAGTGTTAAGAGCAAAAGAAGAGAAAGAGAGAGATCAAATGAAGCAAGAAAAGTCGATGTGGATGGAGGAGATGGAGCAAATGAAGCAAGAGAAGGGGAAGTGGGTGGAGGAGAGAGAGGAAATGGTGCAAGAGAAGGTGAAGTGGGTGGTGGACAGAGAGGAAATGGTGCAGGAGAAGGCTAAGTTAAAGCTAGAAAAAAGTAACGTAGAGTACTCGCTACGTGGTTTATTCTATGACAGAGAAGCGCTTCGGCACAAACTCATGAAGCTACAAGATGTACTTGATGAGTGATTGAGTGTTCTTATTTGTAGACTCATATTTGCAAGACATGTGGAATCTCATTTGTATGAAAATATTGTAATGTGTTGTACTTTCAATGGATGGTTAATTTCAAATATGATGTATGGTATGCAACATTTATGCCATTTATGTCTTTGTCCAGTAGTTATATCTCAATTTTATTGTGGACATTGTTCAAGGCCAGTGTACATGGTGTAGCATTCCATTGGGAAACATATGAGGGCATATGGGGGGGCCCAAACCCCACTTAGGCGCTATACCCCCCCAGCCACTTAAGTGGGGTTTTGGGACCCATTATGACTCCCACCTCATACCCCACCACTTGAGCTCAAAAAACAACAATGGTGCTCTCTCTCCCCCTCTACCCTCCTCTCAAAACCCTCACCCAAATCCTCTAGATTTGAAGATTCCCTCCGTGGATTTGAATTATCTCAAGTTGCTAGAGGTATCCTCTCTCAATCCCTAGCTTTGGACCCATTGGAATCTTCGTTTTTGGTTGGATATCTTCAAATTTTGGAAACCTAGAAGAACTTTGATTTCATTGCCCTTGGTTTATTCTTGTTGCTTATATGTACGAAACAACAAAGTAGTGACTAATATGTTGTATGTGCACTACTTTGTTAGGGTTAAAGATGTGTTCTTTTATTATGTTAGGGTTAGGGTTATTTTTAATTTAGTGTTAGGGTTAGGGTTAGAGATATGTTTTTATTGTATGTTTGTATGTTGTTGGTTAGACTAAATTTGTTATTAATACTTAATGATTAAATTTTCCTTTTTTCCTATAATTAATGTAGGGATGGAAAGAATTGTTCATCTTCATCATGTGAATAAGGATGCATTTTTTAAAGGGAATGTAGAGCCGGACTTGGATGAGCAAGATTTGGTGTTTGATGCTAGTCCCAACTATGTGGAGTTGTTGGAACAAGTAAGGAAGGAGTTGAATTGGATGGGCCCAAGTGATGTGGTTATGTTGGAGGGGAAGCATAATGTTGGGTTTGGACATCACATCCGTTGGAAAACAATGGGTATCAACTCGGAACAACGTTGGCTTGCATACAAGGAAGTGGTGGCCGAATCCCAAGACAAGGCTCTTAAAATATTTGCCACCAAAAAGATCCCTCCACCCATGGACCAAGAGGAATTGAGTCAACCTACCTTGACCCAACAAGAAGTGAGGCAAACATTGAGCCCTCCACGCATGAACCAAGAGGAATTGAGTCAACCTTCTTTGACCCAACAAGAAGTGAGGCAAACGTTGAGCCCTCCACGCATGAACCAAGAGGAAAGTGCGAATGATATTTATGAAGATGAGGAGAATGATGTTGATCTCTATGACAACAATGTTGGTGACTTGGAGGCATATAATTTGCAAGAGAACATGGACCAATCCATCTCGTACTCTTGATGCTATGCATTCGATTTAGATGATGACGGTGCCGATGAAGAAGTTGATGAGGACGGGTTCATGAGCAAGGAGGTCGAAGCTTTCAAGAAGGTATTGGGGAAGGATCCTCGTACACCATTGTTCGAGGATCTTACTTTCGCGGATGAAGCCGTTGTGGATGGTGGGAAGACTATAGTTCTCGGAGCTAGACCAATTTCATACCGTGATATGGATCATGCAACAAATGGGATTGCTCCCGGTGCGAAGTTTGGCACCTTCTTAGAGTTGAAGATATGGATCAAGGAGTTCTCGATTAAGCATTTTCGTCCTTACACGGTGGTGCACTCGGATATAAAAAAGCGCTACACGGTCAAATGTGCGGAGGATGGATGTCCATGGATTGTGCGGGCAAGACCATTCAAAGGAGGACCAAGTTGGCACATAGTGAGTTGTGTACAAACTCACATGTGTCGTGGCCAGAAGATAGATGGTGAAGATGCAAACCCAGACCACAGGCAACTTACCTCCGAGTTCATCGCTTATAGGCTTTCCAACTCCATATCTTCATTGCCCACAATGAAGGTTCAGAGCATCATTGACATGTGAAGGAAATCTTCTTCCACCAAGTGAAATATGCTAAGGCATGGAAGGCGAAGCAAATAGCATTCAGGATGTTCTATGGTGATTGGGAGGAAGCATACAACCGCATTCCAAGGTTGTTGGGAGCGATGGCCGCCACTAATTCGGGCATGGTTCATGTGGTTGAGCCGTATGGTGAGAAAACAATGATGCGCGGCGGAAGGCTAGTCCGAGTATTTGGCCGTGCATTTTGGGCATTTGAGCAATGTGTGAGGGCTTTTGAACATTGTAGACCGGTCATCTCCGTCGATGGCACATTCTTGACCGGGCAATACAAGGGTACTTTGTTGGTTGCAATAGCAAGTGATGCAAATAACCGCTTGATGCCTTTGGCTTTTGCTTTGGTAGACGCGGAGAACAATGTTAACTGGGAGTGGTTCTTCCATCTTTTGAGAACCAAGGTTTTACCCATTGAAAGAATTTTGTGTCATCTCGGATAGGCATCAAGGAATTCTTAATGCGGAGGAGATTGAAATTCCAGGGCATCCTCCTTTGCACCATCGATCGTGTATGAGGCACTTTTGTGCAAACTTCTTTAGGGCATGTGGAAAGAAGGAGTTGGCCGATGATCTTAGAGATATTTGTACTGCTTTCTCTGACCGTCGTTTCGCAAACTTATACAACAAATTGCTTGAAAACAACAAGTTGGATGCAGGGGGAAAGATTTCCTGAATAGGAACATCCTACTTAGGAAAAAGTGGGCACGAGCTTATGATAATGACGGTCGGAGGTGCGGTCAAATGACCAATAACGTGGCAGAATGCTTCAACTCGGTTTTCAAGGGTGTACGTGCATTGACCGTGACAGCAATAGTGCAATACACATTCACCAAGTTGAATCATTACTTCATCAAGTACTCAAAGTAAACGGATAGGAAAATTGCTGGAGAGAACAAGCACAACTGCAAGTACAAGTTCCCACCAAAGGTTGATGAATTCATGGATTTTCAGTCTCGGAAGGCGGATTCCCAAAGTGCTATATTGTATGATGACAAGGAGTGGATTTCAGTCTACTTATTTTGGCGTACTGCCCATGCTTATGAGCCTCTTCCTTTCTTTTGTAGCATATTTAGCATTGCGGTGCGTTCATAATCCTGTCAATTGCCCATCTGTAATTTGTTTGCCTCGCATAGAAGTTTATTGTCTTTTGGGAGAGAAACATCACTAGTGAACATCACGGGACCCGGGTCCATATTCTCATTATTGTTTACACGCTCGTTTACTTTTCCGTATTTACTTTCAGTTGCTATCATTATCATTATCCCTTGCGTTTGATCCTTTGTAAACAACAAGACCGGAGAGATTGACAACCTCTCTGAACTTCGTTGGGAGCAAAGTTATTTGTGTTGTGTGCAGGTCCACGTCAGCTGCGCCGTTGACACCTAGTTATCATTGCCGGAGTCCTACGGGAGACAAACCCTATCCTCTACATAGGGGAAATTTGTTGCTATCCTACATCTCACCTTCCACTTGGAGTAACTAACGAAGGGCGAGAAGCCATTATCATCTCTCGCGTATCAACCACACCATCCCATACACTCCTCAACAGAATGGTGTGGCTGAGCGCATGAACAGGACCATAATGTGACGCCCCCAAAATCAGACCGTGTACAGTAATCATACACACAGGGTACACGACTGAGATTAGGGTGCCACGGTGATAATATCACAGCACAACACTAAACACAAAAGGATAAACAATTATATTACAATAGAGGGGGGTCACGCGGACCCGAATATATAAGTCATACAAGCCATAATATCTGAGTACAGACATAGTTAGTCAAGTTTTTGCGTTAAGAAGGCTAGCACAAATCACATCAGAGATACAGAACGAAAAGGCGAGGCCTCCTGCCTCGGATCCACAGTACTACTCCTGGTCAACGGGGAACTCGACGTCGTAGTAGGCGCCTCCGGGGTACTCCTGCTCCTGGGCTCCAACGTCGGCTGCAGCGGCCGATCAGGCAAAACAGTAAAGGAAATAAAGCAGGTGAGTATCTAGTATACCCGCGAGTCTTACGTCCGCTACTAAGCATTATGCATTGTATCAACGGAATGAAGAGGCTGTATATAGTGGACTGAAGACAGAAATTTAGAGCAAGGGTAAGAAGCTAGGCCTATCGAAGACTAGCATCTTCCGACGGTGTCTTGCAGCATGAGGTAAGAATCAGCCAACAGTTTATATAAAACAGTAAAGTAGCAATGAAGCAGAAGTTGCTGCAACATTGAATAATAATAAGTTGTAATAATTAACAATGCCTCCGAGTTCACCTCCTCGACAGCCCCGCGAGGAAAAGAACCCGGAACCATACAGTTTAATATTAATAGTTTCTAGTGGTAAGATCCAGCTTCAGCATAAAGCGTCCTATTACCGTGGACACGGCTATCGATAGATCAGTCTTCCCTGCAGGGGTGCACTTGTGTTACGCTACACGCACGGATCTCCAGGGTGGCGGGAACCTTGTTAGGGAACGCTCCACCGAGGCTATCCGACACTTCATAGCCCATCTTTCAAACTCAACAGAGAGGTCATCCGCCGGACTATATCCTATGTACGCGGGGCTTTGGACCCTAACCCCGACGTACTCCTGCACGGTGCGAGGCTGGCCGGTGAAGTTGAAGCAAATCCAAATAAGACACACCGCTCGAGCAAATAAGACAACACCACTTCCCGGCGCAGGCCGCGGTACTGCTGACGTCTGAAGAGTCCTCGGACGACACTAAGAAGCGGGGGAGCCCATAACTCGTAGTTCCCACGGGTAGGTAGTGCGTACATGGCATATAGCCAACTCAAGACATTCACTGAACCATTTAGCATTTTAATTAACCTGCGTGACAACCGTTATCGTTGCCTCGACTTAACCGACCCGCGGACAACGACAGCAGCCAGGACCACCAGTACATCGGTGCCTGCCCCGTCGTCCCACCAAGTCACTGCGGTTACCAACAAGGTGAACCGTCTCCTTACCTTGTCTCGCGGGTGCTCCTGGAGGAGCTCGACTTTCGTGGGTTGGTAACTCTCGCGGCCAACGATCAGGGGCCAAGCACACCGGTACACTGGTCGTGCCCTCCCTGTCGTCCCGTCGCAATACCTCTCGCAGGCACCGTTGGGTCGCCCGACTTCTTACCTGAAGGACAACCGTTTCCAGGACCCTATGGCGGTAAGTCAAAGTCAGCCTCGAGTGGAGTACAAGGATTACTCCTTGATAGCTCACACTTGAGGTGACTAGGCATAACCCAGATAGGGCCTGAGGCGGTGTCTGCATTGTACCGTACCTGTGCAGTTATAATAATTATATCCGCGTCCACTCCCCTGAGTGATCATGGCCCTCTATCTAATCCTAGCTAACAATGCGCAGGGCTCACTGCTGAATAATGCATAATAGAAATAATAGGCGGCATAGGATAAAGGAAGGCACATCAAGGGGCGACAAAATTCAGGCTATGCAAATGAATAGGATTGTAATCGTAGCAGCAGCAGTAACAATGCCTAGTGCAAGAAATGTACGGAAAGATAGGCGATATCTGGGGAAGAGAATGGCTCTGCTTGCCTGCAAGCTCGACGGTCGGGGTAGGGTCGTCGACGAAGTAGTCGTACTCAGCAGCGGTGTAGTCGACGGCAGCAGCGGGGTCTACCGAAGATTAAGGGGGGGAGGAAACAATAAATACACAGCAATAATATACAGACATATGCATGACATGACAGATGAAATGTAAACGGGGTTCTAACGCAGTGTAATGCAATATGCTCGGAGCGGGAATTCATCTGGGGATGAACTACCGGCTCCGGGTGATTACCGGACAGGGTGTCCGGAGGGGGGAAAGGATCAAGCCGGAGGTGTCGTGGTTACCGGAACAACATAAGGGGGGGGGTGCATCCGTGCTATTTGAACCATTCCGGACAACTTTCGTGTTTGGAATAAATTCATCCGGGCACGCTAACAGTATCGGACAATTTATCGGACAGTCGGTCCGGAGGGGGAATGTTCGATGTTCGTAGGGTTAGAGGGGTGTGGTAGACATACGGATAGCGTATTCATATTCGTTGTATTTTTCTGATCAACTTTCATGTATAAAGTTTTTGAATCCGAGTTACGGTTTAAAAGTTATTGAATTTCAAAGTTTTAAATCATTTTAAATGATTTTCTGGATTTTCTTTTATTATTTATTTAAACATTATCCAAAAACAGTGCTGACATGTGGGACCCACATGTCAGCCTCTGTAATTTATAAATCATTTAGTTAAATTAGAAAATGCTTCTGGACCCACATGTCAGTGACTAAATTTTAATTAATTGGATTAACCTAAATCATTAAGTTAATTAATTAGAGGGGACCCACCTGTCAGTGACCTAAACTCTTACTAACAGTTCTGTTAATTTTAATCATGCGCTTAAGTGGGATGGGACCCACTGGTCAGTGGGCTATTAACCCCTAATTAACTAACTGACACCGGGGTCCCACCGGTCAGCCTCACCGGAACCTCACCGGAGGCTCGCCGGCGGCGAGGTCGAGCCAGCCCACGATTCCGAGCGCCGTTTGAGGCGCCGCTGGTGGCAGTCGACGGAGAGCTCGAATCCGCGTCGATCTGGAGTGGTCTCGCGAGCTGGGGCGCACGGAGGTGAGCGCATCTTCATCAATGGCGGCGAAGGTCGTCGGGCTCCAATGGCGAATGCATGTACGGGTCGAACTCGAGCTAGCTACGGGTCCAAATCGAGCACACGCAACACGGGGAACCTACTGGTGCACATATCGCGGGCTGGGACGAACCACATCGACGTCTACGACGACGTGCCACGGCGGCCGGAGCAGCTCAACGGGGGTTTCTGCACGGGGACCTAGCGGGCATCAGCGGGCAGCTGGCGACGAACGAGAAGCTCACCAGGAGCACGACAGAGGTGGCAGCGGGCTCGTCGCGGGCTTGTGGTGGCCGGAATTGGTCGCGGATCGCGCCGGAGCCGAGGTTGAAGACGAGGACGTAGTCGTCGCAGAGAGGCGCCACGGCTTGATTCCTTGCGGGGGTTGACGAAGACGACGACGACGACGCTCCTGGACAACACGGCGAGGCGGCTGGAGCACGATGGCCGCGCCTGGCCACGGCAATGGCGACGGCGGGCTCGGGGAATTTTTCCCCGAGGATGGCGAGAGGAGGAGGAGAGGAATGGGGTTGCGGGGGTGTCCAGGAGGAAGAGGGGTCCGTTCTTATCGCGTCCATGGCGTCAGGGGGCAGTTGGAGGGCGGGGCCGGGCTGGCGGCGACGCGTCCACGACGGGCGCCGGACGGGAGCAGGTGGGGGTGGTTGGAGGAAGAAGACAAGGGGAGTGGGCTGGGCTGGGCTGCGGTGGCTTCGCCCCAGGCGAGGTTTAAGTGTTTTCCCATTTTCTGGTTTTCGGTTTATTCAAATTCTTTTCTGTAATTGATTTGTTAACCCTAGCATTTTTGAAAAATATTATTGGTGTTTGTAAATTAGTTTTATACATTACTGAGGTGCCACAAAAAGTTGTGCAGCAAAATAAATTCATTAGGTATTTCTTTTAAATATTAAATGCCCAAAGTAGGGGTTTTAACCTACTGTTTGAATTGTTTACAATTTTATGTAACTTCAAAAATTACCAAAGTTGGTCCAACATCATTTAAATGATTTTAGGCAATTTACAAAAATAGTTCCATGATTTTTGGAACAACTTTATTTGAGCACTTTTGTTTTAATTTCCATTTGAGGTAGTTTCAACTAGGGTTGGTTGGTTAGATGAGCAAGGTGCATATGGCTTGGGGATTTGATCCCAAGGGCTCAAGTAAATGGTGCATGGGGTGTTTGATCATGAGCCTCACAAAGTTTTATCAGGTCCAAGGGAGATCTAACAGTGATAATCCAACAGTGATGATCAACAGTGATGATGATTACTGTTACAAGCATCTGAGGGTGTTACAAATCTCCCCCACTACAAGAATTCTCGCCCCGAGAATTTAAGTGGTAGTGAGGAAAAGATCGGGGTATTCATCGCGAAGGCAATCTTCGCGTTCCCAAGTGGCTTCATCTTCAGAATGATTCGACCACTGAACCTTGAGGAACTTGACGGTCTTTTTGCGGGTTCGACGCTCAGACTGATCGAGAATGCGGCTCGGATGTTCTCGATAAGTCAAGTCTTGTTGCAGCTCGATCATATCATGCTCCACTTCGCGGATAGGATCCTTGAAGCAGCGACGGAGTTGCGACACGTGGAAGACATCGTGGACTTGGGAGAGGTTCGGCGGCAATTCCAACCGGTATGCCACGGGTCCACTCCTGGAAAGGATACGGAACGGGCCAATGTAGCGAGGAGCCAACTTGCCCTTGATACCGAAGCGATGAGTGCCCCTCATGGGAGTGACACGGAGGTAAGCGTATTCACCAGGTTGATACTCCATGTCACGGTGTTTGCGGTCATAGTTGCTCTTCTGACGAGACTGTGCGGCCTTGAGATTTTCTTGCACAATGCGAACTTGTTCTTCAGCTTCTTGGACAAGATCCGGTCCGAAGTAGGGTCGTTCCCCAGTTCCTGACCAATTCAGGGGGGTTCGACATTTACGTCCATATAGAACTTCGAAGGGGGCCATCTTCAAGCTAGCCTGATAGCTATTGTTGTACGAGAATTCCGCGTACGGGAGGGCATCTTCCCATTTCATGCCGAAAGAAAGGACACAAGCGCGAAGCATGTCTTCCAGCACTTGATTAACTCGTTCAACTTGGCCTTGCGACTGGGGGTGATAAGCGGTGCTGAGATTCAGACGAGTCCCGAAAGCTTCCATGAAACTATTCCAGTATCGTGAGGTGAAGATGCTGCCACGGTCTGAACTGATCTCCAACGGAATACCGTGGAGTGACACAATTCGGCAGATATACAAGTGTGCTAACTGACTAGCAGTGATCGTCTCCTTGACCGGCAGGAAGTGTGCAATCTTGGAGAATCGGTCGATGACGACAAAGATGGCATCGTTACCTTTCTGTGATTTAGGAAAACCGGTGACGAAGTCCATTTCGACTTTGTCCCACTTCCAATGAGGAGGAGGGAGTGGTCGCAACCAACCAGCGGGTTTCTGATGTCCGGCTTTGACGCGACTGCATACGTCACATTGAGAAACATAGCGAGCGATATCTTGCTTCATGTACGGCCACCAGTACCGTTGACGAAGGTCTTTATACATCTTGGTACTGCCAGGGTGGATTGACAAGGTAGAGTTATGGGCTTCTTCCATGATATCCGGACCACAGTTAATGTGGGGCGGGCTCACAGGAACTACTAAGCGGCCCTTGAAGTACACAGTATCACCATCATTAGCATCAATGGTAAAATAGGAGGGCTTCCCTTCGGCGACGTCCTGCTTGATCTTCACAATGTCCGGGGCCAGAGATTGTCTACTCTTGATGAGGGCGTCGAGTTTTGACTCGAGAACCAGGTCATTGACGTAGCCTTGAGGGAC
The DNA here is from genome assembly GCA_950022295.1 of Bromus sterilis. Taxonomy (NCBI): domain Eukaryota; kingdom Viridiplantae; phylum Streptophyta; class Magnoliopsida; order Poales; family Poaceae; genus Bromus; species Bromus sterilis. Next base: position 299,340,315 of record OX465601.1, read on the forward strand.
AATCTCGAGATTCAACTTGCGAAACTCTTCATACAGGAGTGGTTGCTGCACCTGAACCTCAAGTTCAGAACAGTAAGCTTTGCGACTCAAGGCATCGGCCATCACATTAGCCTTGCCCGGGGTATACGAAATATCCATGTCGAAGTCGGCTATTGTCTCAAGCCATCGTTGCTGACGAAGATTCAGGTCTGGCTGAGTAAACAGGTACTTCAGACTTTGGTGATCGGTGTAGACCTCGCAACGATTACCGACGAGGTAATGTCGCCACAGCTTCAATGCATAAATTACTGCTGCCAATTCGAGATCATGTGTTGGGTATTTGTCTTCGTGAGTACGCAACTGACGAGAGCCATAAGCAATCACCTTGCGCTCTTGCAATAGGACACAGCCTAAGCCTTGACGAGACGCGTCGCAATATATCACGAAGTCCTTCTGAGTATCTGGGGGAGCGAGCACCGGGGGAGAAGTCAGCTTGTCCTTGAGTGCTTGAAAACTTTCTTGACATTTATCTGTCCACTCAAACTTGACGCCTTTGTGAAGAAGATTAGTCAGAGGCCTGGCAATCTTGGAAAAATTCTCGACGAAACGGCGGCAATAGCTAGCGAGTCCGAGGAAACTGCGGACTTGCTTGACGGTCTTGGGAGGAGTCCAGTCAAGAATAGCCTGGATACGTTCTGGGGTGACGGCAATGCCATCCTTGGAAATCACATGTCCAAGGTAGGTTACTTCGGGAAGCCAGAACTCACACTTAGAAAACTTAGCGTAGAGTTTGTGTTCTCGTAGCTTCTCTAGTATAAGACGAAGATGTTCGGCATGTTCTTCTTCATTCTTGGAATATATCAAGATATCATCCAGATAAACCACGACGAACTGGTCGAGGTACTCCATGAAAATATAATTCATCAATCTGGAGAAGGTGGCTGGAGCATTGGTTAAGCCAAAGGACATGACAGTGTACTCGTATGAACCATAGCGAGTAATGAAGGCAGTCTTCGGAATGTCCTCATCACGGACTCGGATTTGGTGATAACCCAACCTCAAGTCGAGTTTAGAAAACACCTTAGATCCGGCAAGTTGATCATACAGATCATTGATCCGGGGAAGTGGGTATTTGTTCTGGATGGTGGCTTGGTTAATGGGCCGATAATCTTGGACCAATCGGTTTGTCCCATCGCTCTTCTTGACAAAGAGCGAAGGTGCTCCCCAAGCTGAGGAACTGGGACGAATGAATCCTTTCCGAAGTGCCTTGTCGATTTCCTCCTTAAGTTCCAGGAGTTCATGTGGCGGCATCTTGTAAGGACGCTTGGCAATAGGAACAGTGCCCGGCTTCAAGTCGATGACGAATTCAACTTCTCTGATCGGGGGTATTCCCGGCAGTTCTTCTGGAAAGACGTCGGGAAAATCGCGAACGACCGGAACGTTCTCGATGCCTTTCAAAGGTGAGACATTCAAAGCATTCACCATAAAGATCTGCGTTTCAGCATTACGGGTAACTCGGGCGGTGTGGTTAACAATCCCATCGGAGGGGTGAAAAAGTTGGACAGACTTGGTGCCACAATAAAGTGCGGCATCGTGAAATTTCAACCAGTCCATTCCCAGAATGAGGTCTATGGTGGAAGACTTCAGGAGGATGGGCGACGCAAAGAATTCAACTCCTTTGATTTCAATGGTGGTGTTTGGCACAATCATGGTGGTTCGGCATTGGCCAATCGGGGTGCGAACAATCATCGGGGTTTTCATCGTTTCGTACTTGAAGTTATGTGAAAATGCAAACGCTTCCGACATGAATGAATGCGATGCTCCTGTATCAAATAAAACAGCAGCAGGTACGGAATTAACGAGGAGGGTACCCATCACGGTAGCGGGTTGTTGCTGAGCTTCATCAACACTGATGTTGTTCGCGTGACCACGAGCATGAGCATCAGACCCAGTATTATAGTTGGGGGTCCGGTTGTTTCCACGACCATTTCCGCGGCCAGCGGGGTGAACTACCAGTTGCTTCTGTTTCAGGGGGCACTCCCTGGAAAAATGCCCAGGTTGACGACACGTGAAGCATAATCCATCCTGAGGACGAAGGGGTGTAGCATTGGGTGGTGCAGGCAGAGCTCTTGGCAACTGTGGTGGTGGAGGCAGACGGGGTGCAGCATAAGACGGCCTTGGAGCAGGGACAGCTGAATGGGTCACACTGGTAGGGAGCCAGATGCGACGCTTCTGCGTTGCGCCCGAAGATGAGCCCACGTCACGATAACGCTTCAGAGAGTTCTTGTGCTCCATCTGGGCAGTCTCGACGGTGATAGCCTTGTTCACCATGGTGGCGAAGTTGGCGAAATCATGAACGGCAAGAGCGAGCCTGAGTTCAGGGTTGAGGCCACGACGGAACTTCTGCTGCCTACGAGCATCAGTGGTGATCTCTCCCTCCGCATAGCGAGAAAGGTTGAGGAACTCGCGCTGATAGGCTTCAACAGTCATATCGCCCTGAGTGAGGTTACGAAATTCTTCCGCCTTGCGATCCATGATCCCCTGAGGAATGTAGCGGGCGCGGAAAGCAGACTGAAATTCATCCCAAGTGATGACTTCTTCGACTGGCAGGGAACGCTTGTGGGTGCTCCACCACTGAGCAGCTGCGCCTTTCAGATGATAAGACGCAAAGTTCACATAGTCGGCTGGATCGACATTAGCAGACTCCAGCTCGTGAGTGATGTCGCGAAGCCAGTCATCAGCATCCAGCGGCTGAACAGTGTTGCGGAACATAGTGGGGTTGAGGCGGGTGAAGTCGTGCAGAGTCACGGTGGCATGCTGATGGTGGTGCCCATTCTGATTCGGCTGGGGGAACTGAGCCATGATATTCTGCATGAACTGACGGTTCATCTCGAACTGCTGCATCATCGCGGCCATGTAATCCGGCGGCGGAGGTGGGTCGTTGGCAGCACGACCACGACCGCGACCACCACGACCAGCCATCCTGCTAGAATTTAACAGGGGTATTTCAGCGACGAAAATTTTGCGAGATACCGGAAAATCAAGCCTGAAGTAAAACGACAACGTAAAGGAGGCGCAGATATATAAAGGAGTAGTCATATAAGACATACACATGCGCACACCGAATCAATCGAAAATCGGGCAGCGTAACGTCGTAGAAATTAAGGAAAAAGGACTCTCTAGACGGCGCGCAGACCGCGGTAAGGATTACACGACGCGACATAGATTCCACTATGTCAATCACGCCGCAAGAAAACTGTTGTCCACAGGAGTTGATGCCAGAGAACGCGCGGCCTGCCCAGAATGAGAATGGGATCCGCGGTCTGGGAACTGGCGTACGACGCCTGCAACACGACTCAATCAATGGGGGATGCACCAAAAAAAAACGTCGGGTGGAATCAAGAGAACGTGATCCTAATGTCAGCTTTTGTAAAACTTACCAGCAAGGATAAGAGAGCAGATCCCCAGAGCATAGGTAAGGAGAAAAGGATCCTAATACCATAGATGTCACACGTAGTGACATCGATGTGGGCCCGTAAGCCAAATATTAAGTTAGCAAAATAGTTTTTCAAAGTCTAGACTCAACTTCGACCAGGTAGTGGTGGGGTGGCTTCCTACAGGCAGTCGGCTCTGATACCAACTTGTGACGCCCCCAAAATCAGACCGTGTACAGTAATCATACACACAGGGTACACGACTGAGATTAGGGTGCCACGATGATAATATCACAGCACAACACTAAACACAAAAGGATAAACAATTATATTACAATAGAGGGGGGTCACGCGGACCCGAATATATAAGTCATACAAGCCATAATATCTGAGTACAGACATAGTTAGTCAAGTTTTTGCCTTAAGAAGGCTAGCACAAATCACATCAGAGATACAGAACGAAAAGGCGAGGCCTCCTGCCTGGGATCCACAGTACTACTCCTGGTCAACGGGGAACTCGACGTCGTAGTAGGCGCCTCCGGGGTACTCCTGCTCCTGGGCTCCAACGTCGGCTGCAGCGGCCGATCAGGCAAAACAGTAAAGGAAATAAAGCAGGTGAGTATCTAGTATACCCGCGAGTCTTACGTCCGCTACTAAGCATTATGCATTGTATCAACGGAATGAAGAGGCTGTATATAGTGGACTGAAGACAGAAATTTAGAGCAAGGGTAAGAAGCTAGGCCTATCGAAGACTAGCATCTTCCGACGGTGTCTTGCAGCATGAGGTAAGAATCAGCCAACAGTTTATATAAAACAGTAAAGTAGCAATGAAGCAGAAGTTGCTGCAACATTGAATAATAATAAGTTGTAATAATTAACAATGCCTCCGAGTTCACCTCCTCGACAGCCCCGCGAGGAAAAGAACCCGGAACCATACAGTTTAATATTAATAGTTTCTAGTGGTAAGATCCAGCTTCAGCATAAAGCGTCCTATTACCGTGGACACGGCTATCGATAGATCAGTCTTCCCTGCAGGGGTGCACTTGTGTTACGCTACACGCACGGATCTCCAGGGTGGCGGGAACCTTGTTAGGGAACGCTCCACCGAGGCTATCCGACACTTCATAGCCCATCTTTCAAACTCAACAGAGAGGTCATCCGCCGGACTATATCCTATGTACGCGGGGCTTTGGACCCTAACCCCGACGTACTCCTGCACGGTGCGAGGCTGGCCGGTGAAGTTGAAGCAAATCCAAATAAGACACACCGCTCGAGCAAATAAGACAACACCACTTCCCGGCGCAGGCCGCGGTACTGCTGACGTCTGAAGAGTCCTCGGACGACACTAAGAAGCGGGGGAGCCCATAACTCGTAGTTCCCACGGGTAGGTAGTGCGTACATGGCATATAGCCAACTCAAGACATTCACTGAACCATTTAGCATTTTAATTAACTTGCGTGACAACCGTTATCGTTGCCTCGACTTAACCGACCCGCGGACAACGACAGCAGCCAGGACCACCAGTACATCGGTGCCTGCCCCGTCGTCCCACCAAGTCACTGCGGTTACCAACAAGGTGAACCGTCTCCTTACCTTGTCTCGCGGGTGCTCCTGGAGGAGCTCGACTTTCGTGGGTTGGTAACTCTCGCGGCCAACGATCAGGGGCCAAGCACACCGGTACACTGGTCGTGCCCTCCCTGTCGTCCCGTCGCAATACCTCTCGCAGGCACCGTTGGGTCGCCCGACTTCTTACCTGAAGGACAACCGTTTCCAGGACCCTGTGGCGGTAAGTCAAAGTCAGCCTCGAGTGGAGTACAAGGATTACTCCTTGATAGCTCACACTTGAGGTGACTAGGCATAACCCAGATAGGGCCTGAGGCGGTGTCTGCATTGTACCGTACCTGTGCAGTTATAATAATTATATCCGCGTCCACTCCCCTGAGTGATCATGGCCCTCTATCTAATCCTAGCTAACAATGCGCAGGGCTCACTGCTGAATAATGCATAATAGAAATAATAGGCGGCATAGGATAAAGGAAGGCACATCAAGGGGCGACAAAATTCAGGCTATGCAAATGAATAGGATTGTAATCGTAGCAGCAGCAGTAACAATGCCTAGTGCAAGAAATGTACGGAAAGATAGGCGATATCTGGGGAAGAGAATGGCTCTGCTTGCCTGCAAGCTCGACGGTCGGGGTAGGGTCGTCGACGAAGTAGTCGTACTCAGCAGCGGTGTAGTCGACGGCAGCAGCGGGGTCTACCGAAGATTAAGGGGGGGAGGAAACAGTAAATACACAGCAATAATATACAGACATATGCATGACATGACAGATGAAATGTAAACGGGGTTCTAACGCAGTGTAATGCAATATGCTCGGAGCGGGAATTCATCTGGGGATGAACTACCGGCTCCGGGTGATTACCGGACAGGGTGTCCGGAGGGGGGAAAGGATCAAGCCGGAGGTGTCGTGGTTACCGGAACAACATAAGGGGGGTGCATCCGTGCTATTTGAACCATTCCGGACAACTTTCGTGTTTGGAATAAATTCATCCGGGCACGCTAACAGTATCGGACAATTTATCGGACAGTCGGTCCGGAGGGGGAATGTTCGATGTTCGTAGGGTTAGAGGGGTGTGGTAGACATACGGATAGCGTATTCATATTCGTTGTATTTTTCTGATCAACTTTCATGTATAAAGTTTTTGAATCCGAGTTACGGTTTAAAAGTTATTGAATTTCAAAGTTTTAAATCATTTTAAATGATTTTCTGGATTTTCTTTTATTATTTATTTAAACATTATCCAAAAACAGTGCTGACATGTGGGACCCACATGTCAGCCTCTGTAATTTATAAATCATTTAGTTAAATTAGAAAATGCTTCTGGACCCACATGTCAGTGACTAAATTTTAATTAATTGGATTAACCTAAATCATTAAGTTAATTAATTAGAGGGGACCCACCTGTCAGTGACCTAAACTCTTACTAACAGTTCTGTTAATTTTAATCATGCGCTTAAGTGGGATGGGACCCACTGGTCAGTGGGCTATTAACCCCTAATTAACTAACTGACACCGGGGTCCCACCGGTCAGCCTCACCGGAACCTCACCGGAGGCTCGCCGGCGGCGAGGTCGAGCCAGCCCACGATTCCGAGCGCCGTTTGAGGCGCCGCTGGTGGCAGTCGACGGAGAGCTCGAATCCGCATCGATCTGGAGTGGTCTCGCGAGCTGGGGCGCACGGAGGTGAGCGCATCTTCATCAATGGCGGCGAAGGTCGTCGGGCTCCAATGGCGAATGCATGTACGGGTCGAACTCGAGCTAGCTACGGGTCCAAATCGAGCACACGCAACACGGGGAACCTACTGGTGCACATATCGCGGGCTGGGACGAACCACATCGACGTCTACGACGACGTGCCACGGCGGCCGGAGCAGCTCAACGGGGGTTTCTGCACGGGGACCTAGCGGGCATCAGCGGGCAGCTGGCGACGAACGAGAAGCTCACCAGGAGCACGACAGAGGTGGCAGCGGGCTCGTCGCGGGCTTGTGGTGGCCGGAATTGGTCGCGGATCGCGCCGGAGCCGAGGTTGAAGACGAGGACGTAGTCGTCGCAGAGAGGCGCCACGGCTTGATTCCTTGCGGGGGTTGACGAAGACGACGACGACGACGCTCCTGGACAACACGGCGAGGCGGCTGGAGCACGATGGCCGCGCCTGGCCACGGCAATGGCGACGGCGGGCTCGGGGGATTTTTCCCCGAGGATGGCGAGAGGAGGAGGAGAGGAATGGGGTTGCGGGGGTGTCCAGGAGGAAGAGGGGTCCGTTCTTATCGCGTCCATGGCGTCAGGGGGCAGTTGGAGGGCGGGGCCGGGCTGGCGGCGACGCGTCCACGACGGGCGCCGGACGGGAGCAGGTGGGGGTGGTTGGAGGAAGAAGACAAGGGGAGTGGGCTGGGCTGGGCTGCGGTGGCTTCGCCCCAGGCGAGGTTTAAGTGTTTTCCCATTTTCTGGTTTTCGGTTTATTCAAATTCTTTTCTGTAATTGATTTGTTAACCCTAGCATTTTTGAAAAATATTATTGGTGTTTGTAAATTAGTTTTATACATTACTGAGGTGCCACAAAAAGTTGTGCAGCAAAATAAATTCATTAGGTATTTCTTTTAAATATTAAATGCCCAAAGTAGGGGTTTTAACCTACTGTTTGAATTGTTTACAATTTTCTGTAACTTCAAAAATTACCAAAGTTGGTCCAACATCATTTAAATGATTTTAGGCAATTTACAAAAATAGTTCCATGATTTTTGGAACAACTTTATTTGAGCACTTTTGTTTTAATTTCCATTTGAGGTAGTTTCAACTAGGGTTGGTTGGTTAGATGAGCAAGGTGCATATGGCTTGGGGATTTGATCCCAAGGGCTCAAGTAAATGGTGCATGGGGTGTTTGATCATGAGCCTCACAAAGTTTTATCAGGTCCAAGGGAGATCTAACAGTGATAATCCAACAGTGATGATCAACAGTGATGATGATTACTGTTACAAGCATCTGAGGGTGTTACACATAATCTCCAAGGCGCGATGCATGCTGTCAAATGCACGCATGAGCAAACGTTTTTGGGCTGAAGCAGCCTCCACCGCGTGCTACTTGATCAATAGATCTCCATCCGTTCCGCTTGATAAGAAAACTCCCATTGAGGTATGGTCTGGTACGCCTGCTGATTACTCACCGTTGAGAGTTTTTGGTTGCACTGCATATGCTCACGTTGATAATGGAAAGTTAGAGCCTAGAGTTGTTAAGTGTGTGTTTCTTGGTTATATTTCGGGAGTAAAAGGATATAAGTTATGTAACCCTAAAACACGGAAAGTTATGTTGAGATGGAATGTAGTTTTCAATTAATCTGTTATGTTTGTTGACAGTTCTTCCACAGATACTTTGTCAGTTTCTTCTGATGAAGAAGAGCAGCATGAGATTGGTGTTTAGGTGGAGCTCCTTGATAAGGACAAAAATGAAATTGTTGATAATGATGTTGCACATGATAATGATGTTCATGATGATATTGATGTGCAGCACTTACCCCTTGTTTTGCATCAAATCCGTACTATTGCAGCTGACGGACCAAGGAGGAACACTGCTGCACCCAAACGTCTTTTTGAGGAGTGTGACCTTGTTCATTATGCTTTTAGTTGTGCAGAACAGGTATAGAATAATCATGAGCCGTCCACATACACCGAGGCTGTTGTTTCGGGTGATCGCGTGAAGTGGATTTCTGCTATGCAAGAAGAGATGCAGTCACTTGATAAAAATTGCACATGGGATATTGTGTGCTTGCCTAAACATAAGAAGTCTGTTCGCTGCAAATGGATCTTCAAAAGGAAGGAAGGTTTATCTCCCAATGAACCTCCAAGGTATAAGGCAAGGTTAGTTGGAAAGGGCTTCAGTCAAATTCCAGGTGTTGATTATAATGATGTGTTCTCTCCGGTTGTGAAGCATAGTTCTATTTGTACTTTCTTTGGTATTGTTGCTATGCATAATCTTTAGCTTGAGAAGTTAGATGCAATGTTGGGGATATCGCTTATCGGGAACTTATCGTTCGACCCAAGATAAGGGGTAAATCGAACGATTTATCATTATATCGGGCCATTAATCGACATATCGGGTCATTTATCGGCTAATTTATCTTATCGGTGAGACACCGAGAAGGGATAAATCGGATGATTTATCGAAATATCGGAAGATATCTGGAAGAGTGGTTAGATGTGAAAACTGCTTTTCTGCATGGAGAGCTTGATGAGGAAATATATATGGAGCAGCCTGAAGTTCATAGAACCTAGTAAAGAAGCTTTTGTGTGCAAGTTAAAGAAGTACTTATGTGGTTTGAAACAGTCTCCAAGACAGTGGCATAAGAGGTTTGATTCATTTATGATATTGAATGATTTCAAGAGGTCTGACTTTGCTAGTTGTGTCTATATCAAGTTTGTTGATGGATCACCTATATACTTGTTGTTATATGTTGATGATATGTTGATTTCTGCCAAGAGAAAGAAACAGATTAATGCTTTGAAGGTACAGTTGAGCAGTGAGTTTGATATGAAGGATCTAGGTGTGGCTAAGAAGATTTTGGGTATGGAGATTTCTAGAGACAGAGATTCTGGTTTGCTATTTCTTAGCCAGCAGAGTTGCATTAAGAAAGTCCTTCATCGTTTTAATATGCATGATGCTAAATATGTTAACACACCCATTGCTCCTCACTTTAAGTTATCATCTAATTATTGTCCTAGTACTCATGAGGATTATGAGTACATGTCAAGATTTCCAAATTCTAGTGTTGTAGGTTCTTTGATGTATGTCATGGTTTGCTCTCGCCCTGATTTATCATTTGCTATGAGCTTGGTTAGTAGATTCATGGCTAATCCTGGTATAGAACATTGGAAATTTGTTCAGTGGATTTTCAGGTACCTTCGTGGCACTTCAGGTGCTTATCTGAAGTTTGTCAGGACTGGTGAGGGACTCGTTGGTTACGTGGATTCAGATTTTTCTTCGAGTGATTTGGATAAGAGGAGATCCCTCGCCGGCTATGTGTTCACCATTGGAGGATGCATGTGCCGTGAGTTGGAAGGCAACATTGCAGCCAGTTGTTGGTCAATCCAGTACTAAGGCTGAATACATGGCTATTGCTGAAGCTTGCAGGGAATCAGTTTGGTTAAAAGGTTTATATGCTGAACTTGGTGGAGATACTACTTGAATGAATCTGTTTTGTGACAATCAAAGTGCCATATACCTAACTAAGGATCAAATGTTCCATGAGAGGACCAAGCACATTGATGTCAAATACCATTATATCTGAGACGTTGTTGCTCAAGGTGAGATAAAAGTATGCAAGATTAGTACTCATGATAATCCTGCTGATATGATGACAAAGCCTGTTCCTATTGCTAAGTTTGAGCTTTGCTCAGACTTAGTTGGTATAACTTCTTAGCCCTAGTGGTTGTTCAGCGCCGAAGGTGTTTCTTTTGTTTTTTCAGGAAGAAGTTACTCGTTCATGTTACAAGGTGGAATTTGTCTCAAGGTGGAGTTTGTTGAAGTTGATCCAAATTCATGTATGAAGTTAAGAGGAAACTTCTGACGGAGCGGAGCGGAGGCCCGTCTCACAGATCAGTGTTGGTCTAGGTCTCTTCTGCCGCCTATAAATATACCTTGTAAGCCGCCGCACGGGATAGCTCATCAAGTTGTAAATCCCTCGGCGTTTGTAACACCTCCAAAATAAGGAATAGTTCGCTGGCTAACGCCGTGGTTTTTCCCTTCTTCGCGGAAGGATTTTCCACGTTAAATCTGCGTGTCCCTCTATGTTGATTTTCGTTCTTCTCGTTGCTATTTTCGTGTCGATTTCTTAACAGAAACAGTAGTCTACTCTCTTACAAATCTTCTAAGACTTCTAGCACCCGCCTTAAACCAAGACATAAGATCTTCCTGAATATGCTCCTGCACTGGCTGCAACTGCTGCTCCCTTCTTTCAAAAGCTTTGGAATTTCTTTGCATCCACAATGACCAAGCGATGGCGATAACCATCATGTCAAATGCACGCCTATCTTTACTACCCACGCGATACCAGACTCTCTTCCACCAGCTGCAGAAATTGTCATCCTGAGTCGAACAATCAAGGTTGATCCCGGACCTCTAGAAAAAATATTTCCATGTCGGGCGAGCATAAACGCACTAGGAGAGGATATGGTTGATGGAAGTCGTCTCCTGGAGGCAAGTGAAACACGTCAACTCCTCATCATGCAGGCCATGTCGAAAGCATCTATCAGAGGTCCACAATCTATCTTGCTAGGCTAACCACATGAAATTCTCGTGAATCAATGAGAGGTCCTTGTCCGGCAAAGTTTTTTTCTCGATAAAGGGAGATTTTATTATCTCAAAATGTAGCATTAAACTGATAAAAAGCATTATAAGTAACACTCGGCACGTGCATAACTAAAATCCACTCAACCAAATTCAAGAGTCTGAAAAATTCATTAAATGAAAACCAACAAATCGCAATAGTAGAGTCCTATAGACCGACACAATGCCTATGTTCAAGGAGGCCATGGATCATTCCGTAGATTATGCGGCAACCCATCACTACTAGGCTAACGACCTCTAGCAGCACGGGGTAAAGGCCCATTAGCAGCGCGGGGTACCCACGCTGTAGATAACGCGCTGCTGCTAACTTCCATCTACAACGCGGCGGGCCCGCGCTGTAGCTAATAGTACAGTTAGCAGTGCGTGGGGAGCAACCCACGTTGCAGAACTTCACTTCCACTAGCAACGCCTCTAGCCAGCCCGCGCTGCAGATACATTTTTAGCATTTTTATTTATTCTGCAATATTATTTGTTTATACAGTTTTTTATAAATTTCCAGCATACACACATAACATTTATATACAAAGTAGTATTACACACATATAAACCACATCATATCATAGACATGCAATAGGCTCATCGATCATCATATACACTTATATATCATCTCATATGTTTAATATCGAACACAAAGGTCAACTTTTCCTAGTTTAACTTCGCTAATATCCAACAACATAATGTTTAACAACAACTACGAACCAACCAACTGATCACCACCACAACGTGAAATGAAAAAAAAACCAATAGACACCCCCACATTCCATTATGTAATATAGAGAACAACTTATCTCCATGTTTGATGTTCATCCGATTCATTATCCTTTTCCATCCTCTTATTCTTACGCAGCCATCATGTCCAGCTTTAGTGGAGTAGTCAGTGCTGAAGAGGACATCACATGCCCGTGCAGAAACAACTGTAAGCTCGCCTTGAGAAGGCATCCACTTAGGCGTACATGCTGCCAGGATTCTCTATTGAAAACATACGAGTAAAATACTTAGTAATACAGTATATTTAATGTTATGTCAAAAGATTTCTGAAAATGGACTAGTGTGATAGAATAGTAAAAAATCTTACCATGATATTATCTTTTACATGTCCTGGAAACAACTTGACAAAAAATGGAACATATGATGTATAAGGTTCTCCAATATTATTCAAGTTCACAAACGAAGGAACACCTTTAAGAACACTGATGAGATCATCTTGTTCATCAATTGTCAGGCCAAAGCCACTATTATGAAAAGTATTATCAAACATCTTCCGAACTTCTTTTGGAGCTTGAAGATAAACTAACAATTATAAATAAGTTGTCAACTTGGGAAGCAAGAAAATAAGGAAGTAAACAAGTCAAAGTTTTTTAAGAAACTCATGTGAAGATAGAACCAACTTAATGTCGTCCACTAGCATCCAAATGTCCTTATTTCGAAATCTTTGACCATCTCGACGACGAAGTCCAAGATCAAATGTTATTTGCATATCATCCTCTAATGCATATGCCTTGCATAGTGCATAAAAATTTGGACAATCAAAATATGTGATATTTGGTTCATTAAAGACCTCAACCTTTACATCTATGCCATCTTTCGTCTTAATATTGACATCTTTTTTGGCATTCTCACGCCACTCATCGATTTTGACAAAGTTTCAGACATGAGGTCTTGCGTAGCAAGGGATGTTCTAGTTGATTATGAAGATGTCGCAGAAGTTGCATACCGTTTGAAATTCGAAGCCCTCCCTAAGCGTGATGGAGAAGTATCTTTCTTCCTCCCCATCCAACTTTGGAAACTTGTCGCACCGACCCGAGTCATCGCCACAATAGTCGCACTCAGGGATTCTATCATCGTCAGCCATTTTCTATGTTCATAATTCAAAAATTATGCATTTAAAACAAAAGGAAAAACACATGAACGCAAATAAAATGCAACAATAAAAGTAGGAAAATGGTTCTAGCATATGTCACTACATTCCTTCTGCTCAGAAATTTTTATACTAACTAACAAATTAACAAAAACGAATATGGGATGATACAATCTCAATTAGTGCCTCATATTTAAATTGAACACATAAGCAAATTAGGGGGAGCATGGCAGCTACCCAAGTAGGATGCACAAGTTCCGTACTTGTACATATCACAAGGGTAGTTGCACGCTCTCCCCCGATGTCATATTGTGTCAGAACGGTTTTAATCATCGGCATTTAAAACGAAAGGAAAAAAGGATGAACTCGAATAAGAATGCAACATATTGGGTTTTTCCTCATACTTAGGTTGAACACACACAAACAACTACAAGGATAGCGTTAGCGAGCCAAGTAGGATGCAAAAGATTTGTATTTGTGTATATCACAAGGCTCGCTAACCCATCCCTGCTGTCACATGGTGTCACAACGGTTTTAATCATTGGCATTCTTAAAAAGGAACACACATATCGGTTTTTGCCTCATACTTAATTAGGTTGAACACACACAAACAACTACAGGGATGGCGTAAGCGAGCCAAGTAGGATGCACAAGATTCGTATTTTTGTATATCACAAGGCTCTCTTACCCATCTCTGTTGTCACATGGTGTCACAACGGTGTTTTAATCATTGGCATGTCAGTTTTTTTCAAATACTTACATTGGACACACACAAGTTATTTCAGGGATGAGGCCAGTGACCCAAGTAGGATGCACAAGTTCCGTACTTGTGCATATCACAAGGATCATTGGCCCATCCCTAACGTCACATAGTGTCACAATAATGTATTTTAATAATCAACATTCTAAAAAGAAGGAAAATAATGATGAACAATAATATCAGCGAATGCAACAATAATATCACTCATACATATATATCGAGTAATACATCGGTAAACAACGTAACTTGCGGTAGTGCTTGGTCATACATATATATCTTAAGACTCATACATATAATACATGACTAATACAGTACACAACGTCGGGTGCGGCGGAAGGTGGCCATCCAAAGAGAATGAACCACCACGAACTCGTAGCTCGGGTAAGATCCCTGAAGAACCTTCCAGGTCCTCCATGACCCGGCGTCCAACGCCACCAAGTAGCGACGGACGAGCTCGTCCTCCTCGCTGACACGTCGGCGTACAATCCACTCGGGGGCAGGCTGCCTCTGCACCGACTGTGACCCATGCGACTGCCACCAAAGAAGATCCGGGTCGACGATAGGACCCGGATTCCTCACTAAGCGGCGCAACTCGGAGATCACCTCCCAGTGCCAGCCCGGAGGAGCCCAGTCCCAGACATCGCCCATCCCATCAAGCAGGTGCTCTCCGACGCGGCGACGACGGGGATGCGGGACAGGCATCATTGCTGATAACTTATTTAATATACAAAGTTTTAGTAAAATGAACGAGTGAAAAATTTATACTAACTAACAAATTAACAAAATAAGACAAAAATACTTCCAGCAAAATTTTCGTTTCGACAAATTTAACTCCCATTTTGACAAATCTCGGGCACTCGATATGTCCTACTTTTCTAGCACAAGACATGCCAAAATTCACGGAAATTTTCGGCATGACATTTGCTAAAAAATGGACATATCGAGCGCCAGAAATTTGCCGGGACGGAAATTAATCTACATTCCGGCAAAATATTGTTCACTCATAACCCTGCAAACAATATCAACATTCCATATTTTTTGTAAATTAACAATACTATATACCTATCTATTTAGCTATCTATCTATCTATCTATCTATCTATCTATCTATCTATCTATGTAGCTATCTATCTATTTATCTATCTATCTATCTTTCTATTATACACAGATTTTACTCAAGCACCACATGCACAGAGACAATATTAGTGAGAGGGGGGTGACATGGAGACTCACCAGTGGGCGTTCCGAGCGAGGCGCCGACGTAGAGGAGCGGGGCGGGCGGCGTCGTGGAGCTAGCGGGGCGGCGGCGTCGGTGGAGGAATGGGGCGGCAGCGTCGGTGGAGGAACAGGGAGGCGGCGGTGGAGTAACGGGGGCGGCGGCGTGGAGGAGCGAGGCGGCGGCGGTGGAGGAGCGGGGCGGCGGCGGTGGTATGAGAACGGGGCGTGAGGGAGAGAGTGAGGATGGAAGGGCGGCGTGCCCGGTATAAGTGATCCCATTTGCAGCGCGGGCCATCGATGATGCGCTGTAGATGGCTGGGTCATCTACAGCGGGGTGTAGTCACGGCGCACTACTAACATGTGGGCCCAAAAAACCGGTCTGTGGTAGCCGAGTTAACAGCGTGGCTCTACGCACATGCGCTGCAGATGCATAGGACATCTGCAGCGCGGGGTTTAGGCCACGCGCTACTAAATGGGTCGGCCATGGGTACTACAGTTGTCACTAGATACTAGGGTCAGATGGCCCGCGCTGCCAATTGCTTATCACCCGCAGCGCGCCTCCACTTGCATGCGCTGCTAACGTATACCTGCAGCGCATGTCATAAAGGCCGCGCTGCTAATGTCCATTCTTGTATGGCTAAAATCCTAGTAGTGGTGTTGGAAAACTCCTCCATAGCCACCTGCTCCAATCACGTACACACCAGCTTGAATAGCGGCTTGTACTCTGTTCGTTGTAGCGTAGACCATATACGTAGCGAGTGCGTACCCTAGAAAATAACATATAAAAAAATCATGAAAACCAAATCATTTCTACATAGTCAGAGTGACCAAATTAAGGCACACGCTCGCACCTTTATTAGCGTTTTGAACCTATTTGTATTACCGTTTAACCAATGACCAAAACATTAGGCAACACTTGAGAATGGATAAAAATTTGATGCAATATGGATGATTGATCATGTAGAAGGTGTAAACTTGTATTGAAAAAAGAGGTGTTTGATTGTCTCGTCATGACTACAAAAACAGCACTTCTTACTCCCTGTCCAGTTGCATCGTGCGAGGTTATCTTTGATTAACACAACCTTGGACCTGCAAGTCATGAATTCCAAGTCCACCTTGGTGTTTCGATCAACAGATAACCACGCTTCATTTGGTCAGCCTGTATTTTTTCTTTTCACCATCTCCTTAACAACTGAATCTGGATCTAAAATAATCCATACTTAGTCCTTGCAGGATTTGTTTTAAAAGTTGGAAGAAAGAAAGCATATAGAAAACCATATTTATGACAACATAGTTAATCAAAATCATCCGTCCACCAACTGAAAACAAATTTACTTTTCAACTGCTCAACCGTTTCTTTAGACCCTCCTTCATATGCTTCTATTCTAGTAATGGTGACACGCTGATAATGAATCGGTATTTCCAAATACTTAATCATAAAATTGATCATGTGCGCAATCAAACATGTCTGAGAATGTAAACGGGTATAAATGTGAAATTTGTGGTCCTATAAAATACCTCCGATCCATATTAATGGGCATACACTTAGTACAACTTTGTATTAGAGCTGTACTAAGTGTGTGCCCATTAATATGGGTCTGAGGGAGTACTAGTATTAAGATATTGCAGTGATGCCATAGACGTTCATAAATTCAGGATAGTCAGTGCAGCAAATCCACACATTGGAAAAATAGTTACAAGCCCAAATAGCAAGCCTTCTTCAGAAATAGTTGGTCTGCGGCTCCTCGGTCTCGCACCTGACGCTACGGAACTCCACGGTGGTCGTCGGTTCGAGCTGCAGGCTCATGGGGCAGCGGAGGCTCAACTTACGCGTGTTGCCAATGCCAAGCGTGGTCTCCCCGGAGAGGCGCACCTCCACACTGAACACGCCCGTGGCGTTCTGCTTCTTGAATTCCACGACCGCCGCAGCGCCGAGCAGATCCGGCGGGACCTCCCCGCCGGTGTGCAGGAGATGAACCTCGGTCCTACGCGGAGGGTGCCTGTGCCCCTCGTAGGCGACGCTGGCGTTGCACAGACGCGATCCCCCAAAGACGAAGATGGCCACCAGGGGCTGGGTGTACCTGATGCTCATGGCCTTGTTCGGGTTGCGGACTCTGAGGGCGACGGAGATGTTGAAGACCAAGGAGGCCCTGGTGGTGGCGAAGGCGAATCGGTTGAGAAGAGCGTCCTCGACGTCGGCCTTGACCTCCGGGACGACGGCGAAGCGCAGGACGAGGAGCACCGTGGCGGCGAGGACCGCGGCTATGGCGAAGCCGATTGCCAAGCACCGGGGGGTCAGCTTTATATTAGCGCAGAAGCACAGTGGCTCGAACTTCTGCTGAGTGGCGTCGGAGAAGAAGTGATCACGGCGGCGCCGGGCCATCTCCGCCCTGCCTGTGGCTGTGACTGTGAGATCGGGTGGGTTGGAATGGAGGAAAGCCTGCTTGTTCATACTACCAACTTGGAAGGCTTTTGCTTTTACCATGCGGAAAATGGGGACTGTAAATAATTCTCTGAAGTTATAACACTCATTACACGATCTGTTCGATAAAGCAATGACGTGGCTTATACTTACTAATTCGAAATTTAGAAATAATAGTTTTTTTTAAAACAGAGCTCAGAGCTCTACTTACAGTACTTACAAAAGCGCCCTAAGAAAATAAACCCACACAACCAAGTCTATGAACTTTTGCAAGAAGAACCTTGGAACAAAAATATAAAAGCGATCGGGTGCATCATCTTCACGCCGCCGCCGGGGAACAAGCCATTTGTTGCGACGAGGGCGCCATAGAAAAACTTCCTGGCTACCAACAAGACGAAGAACTGCCTCCCATAAGGCTTCATGGCCGAGATTAAACTAAGCGGGCTACCTTTCAGCTAGAAGATGCAGTGGCATGGCGATATTAGCCGTCTCCTGAGATTCACCGGTGCCAACAAAACCACCGCGATGAGCTCGGACCCCATCTATAATGACACCTTCATTGCTGAAAATTAGAGACAAAGGAGAAGACCCGCCGCACTCCACCCCCTCACCTCCACCACCGAGATGGCCACCAAGAGGAAGAAGAACATGCAGATCCAAAGACAAGATCTTATTTTTGGGGTAGCCCAAGTAAATCCCCATCACCGCCGTGGGCTCCTCACCGTCGCAAGGGAGAGGCACAACTCCGGCCGCCATTGAATACGACTTAGACGTGCCAGCGGCGAATCCCTCACTGAGTACCATCTAAAGTCATAAAGCCAAACATCACGCACCAAGCACCATCCCCTTCGCTTCCCCTACCAGTAGCACATGTGGCGAGGAACCGAAAGAAGGTTGGGCGGCTAGATCTGGACGAAAGACTCTTAGGAGTTAGGCCTCCTTTGGTTTGTAGGAATTTTGGATGAATTCTGGAGGATATGAATTTTGTAGGAAAAAATTCTTTGGAACCCTTTGGTTTGTAGGAATGGATTCTTATTCCTATATTTCTATGAAGGATATAGGAATCAATCCTGCACATTTCAAAGAAAAATATATTAGAGTAGACTCAATGAAAAATTTCCTATTCTATGCGTCAAATTGTATCCATTTTCCTATAGATAACGAGATACATATAAACTCATTTCCTATGATTTTCCTATTCCTACGATATTTCTATAATATGAACCAAGGGAGAACTTAGGTTATTAGATGGGGAGAGGAAAGGGTTTGGGAGGGCAAGGGTCTACAGTTTTCCTATAAATAGTTTGACATGCTTTTATGAGTACAAAACATAATTTCAAATTTACTGATTCAGGTTTTTGTTTCTTGTACTCCCTCCATTTCATAATGTTGTGCGTCCATGCTTATCGAAATTTAAGTTTGATCATAGATTAGACCAATATGAACAACTGTGATGGAAGCAAAAAATTATACCATCGAAAACTTCTTTCGAATACAAATTCAATGATATAATTTTTCCTTTCACCACAGTTGATCATGTCGATCTAATTCCTGATTAAACTTAAATCTCAATATATAAACATGGATGCGCTACGTTATGAAATGAAGGAAGTACTAAACAAAGAGTAAATACCATCGACATGTTTCACGCGGAAGTCTGTAGACCGTCTCAATCACAGGGGAGAGAAAAGGATATTGGCTTGGCACCCGTGACAGATTTGAAGCACTACGTCACTATTCAGGCTCTCGCTTTTGTGTAGGCAGCAGTGACTTGAATCGTACGCGATGATGCGATGCGACATGGCGCAGACAGACTGTCGACGCACGCCGAGACCAAACCATAAACCTTGCTTGAGTGTTCGCCCTTTCTGAATAATACGGCTCTAAGAGCATTTCCAAGAGCTTGTCTATATGGATGTCTAAAGGCCATTTAGACGACCGTGGCCTAAAAAGAGGCCTTCAGCAGCTCGTGTAAGTAGCCGTCTAAACATAGACATCTTCTAACCAAGCCTCGACGACGTCTATCCATAGACGATGTGAGGCATCGTTCAAATCCCAACCGCAGGCCTGATTTCCCCTCCCGCGGAGAGCAGGAAGAGGAGGCCGTCCTGCTGCGCCACCGTCGTGAGCCGAGGTATGCCGGGTTTTTTTATCCCGCAGAGAGAGGAAGGGCTGGATCCATCGTCGTCGCCGCTGCCGCGCTCAGGGGAGGGGCGCTGCGTAGAGGGCAACACGGGGACGAATTGTCCAGCGACCGGGGGAGAGGAGCACGAGGAGGGCAGGACAGGATCCAGCGGCCAGGAAGGGGAGCACGGGGAGGGCAGGATCCAACGCGCACGGGAGAGAGGAGGGGGGCCTCGCCGCGCTCATGGGAGAAGGGGGGCTCCGCCGCGCACGGGAGAGGGGAGGGGGAGCTCGGGGAGGGCAGGATCCAGCCGCCGGAGGAGAGGAGCCGAGGAGGGCAGGATCCAGCGGCCGGCCGCGCTCAGGGGAGAGGGGGGGACGCGGCCGCGCTCAGGGGAGAGGGGGGCTCGGTCGCGCTCAGGGGAGAGGGGAGCTCGGGGAGGCGATGGCTGGGTTTAGGCGCACTGGGAGGCCACGGCTGGTTCAGGTGCTGGACAGGGGGCGGCTCGGTTCAGGAGCACTGGGAGGCGACGGCTGGTTCAGGCGCTGGATAGGGGGATATATTCAGTGAACTGTGAAACATACACTGAACTAAACGTGTATATAGACAATCTGCTGTAAAATTGAACGTGTATATGAAAAAATCTTTTTAGACCATTGTCTATATGAGCATATAGACATCCACATATAGACATGCTGTTGGAGATGCTCTAACAGCGGAAGTGCTCTATGGACCTCCATGAAGCCCTTTAAATTTAAACTTGAAAATTTAATATAATTTATATTTTTACGCTTTAATTTTTTTTGAAAATACTACAGATATACTTGGAAGCATAACTCACAAATGTGGAATTTTTTTTTAAATAATACGATTTTTAATAACAAAATCAGTAATAGCACGCGATTTGAAAATATTAAAAAACTAGTGCGCTGTCGGCATTACTAAAGCCGAAACCAGTCGATTCGGCCGTAGTAGAGACGAAACCAGTCGATTCGGCCCAGCCAGTGACGAAACAAGTTGTTTCGGCCCTTGTAATGCCGAAGAACGTAGTCGGCACCAGCTCCGCCGATCTGCATGGCTTGGGGTGCGGCTGCCGCGCGGGCCCCACCGTTTCGGCCAGGGTACGGCCGAAACAGCCTGGATAAGGCCGAAACCGGCCGCTGCCTCCCTCCTCCTTTCTTCTTCCTCTAGCTCTCATTCTTACCGAGCTCTCTCTCTCCTTCATCTTTCCCCTAACCGTGATCTCTCATAATAGCCAATAAAAATCAGATTTTTTTAGTGGAATACATAGAGGAGGCTGTAAGCATCAAGGATCTGGTCATGGGATAGCTTTTGGTGGTGTTTTGGGTGAGGAGGTGGAGCTTTTTTTTTGCAACAATGGTGGACAATAGTGGTGTGTGTTGGTGTTGTGAAGGTAGGAGAAGCGGTGCTGCGATGGTGGTGGTGCTCTTTTGAAGTCCGGCAGCGAGAAAAAAGTGTTCTCACACATCAAGGGTAATCCCTAGTTTTTCTGTAATTTTACATACGCGTACATGGTAATATATTTAGATACATTTTATAGATGTAGCATATATTATTGCAGATGATATAGATAAATTTTTGCTGATATGTTTAGTATATATTTAGATAAATTTAGTTGGCTCATTTAGTATGTTTACATATATTTTAGGCGGTATAAATTTTAGGTAGTTTACATAAAATTTATTAGATGCGAGACATTTTATTTTAAGAGGTATAAATTTTTAGGCTCATTTAGTATGTATATATGTAGTATTTAATGATGGAATATATATATTTTTTAGGTGAGGAGTCATGTCTGAATTTGTAAATGTTGGTGTTTACTATGGTTCTGGTACTGTCCGTGCAAATGAGTCGGGTGTTGATCTCAGTGAATTTCAGCACGTGGTGATACCGTTGACAGATCCAGAGAAAGTCAGAATTAGTGTGGTTCAGAACTATTTGACGGTGAATTTTGGGTTCGATCCTAATTTGTGGACCGTTAGGATTCAGTCATTATGGACCAAAGACCGTACAAATATTTGTTGGGAGTTGTTACCGCTAGATCGGACAAAACAGTGGTTGTCTTGGCTAGCATCATGCAAACGCCGAGGGACTCAACCCATCGTCTTAGTGTCCTTTGTGCCAAACCAGAATAATTTGGGACAAGATTGCGGCGGTCCTGAGCATTGTCAGAGTAGTGAGGCAACGGGGCAGATGAATGTATCTGGGTCGCAACCTTTTGATCAGTGCGGCTATGAAACACATTCCACAGGACAAAGTAGTCAGTCATCAGAAGCTGTCGATATTGGCGAGGCTGATGGTGATGAGCAGGGGGGAAGAATGCAGGAACAGATGGAGAGGGAAGTCGAGGATGGCCTGGCGGTAGATCTAGATTCAGATGAAAATGCTGCTGAACATGATGATGCGGAGGAGGATGAAGAGGATGAAGAAGAGGATGATGATGATGAGAATGACGAGGATGTGCCTATTCCAGATTCCTGGAATTTGGACATGTCGACCGTCATGACTGTTAATGATGGACATGAATCATCGTGGGAGTATCACATGAATAATGTTGAAATTGGAGCTCAGTATAGCACGAAGCAAGCACTACGGGAAGCTGTAACGAAGTGGGCATTAACCACGCAAAGGATTTATCAAACTGACGTATCAAATAAACAATATTTGACTATGACTTGTATTGTAGAAGGGTGTCCTGCAAGGGTGCACGGCCATGTTCCGAAGTATGACATTAATTGGGTAGTGACGAGCGTCGTGGGCCACACATGTGTCCTTAAAAATATGAGGCAAGATCATCCAAACCTAACATCAACCCTCATTGCACGACTCTTGTTCAATGAGATAATTCAGAAGAAAGACATGGAAGTAAAGGGAGTACAAAAAGCAGTTAAGGCAAGATGGAATTATGATATTCCGTATGGGAAGGCTTGGAGAGCTAAGCAGAGGGCTCTAGAGAATAGGTTTGGGACCTTTTTTGACTCGTATGATAATGTTGTCCGTCTTCTTCGCACATTGCAAGAGAGGAATCCTGGCACATATGTCAATGTCCAACACTTCACAAATGATACGATGCCAGGATATAAGATCTTGCACCGAGTGTTCTTCTCATTCAATATTTGCATAGAAGCTTTCAGATATTGCCGTCCGGTGTTGTGTGTGGATGGCACATTCCTCACAGGCAAGTACAAGGGGCAGATACTTAGTGCAATAGGTGTTGACGGGAACCAACAGATCATCCCAATTGCTATGGCGTTCGTCGAGAGTGAGAACTATGAAAGTTGGTTATGGTTCTTCAGGCATCTAAAAATGGCAGTTGTGAAGCATCGCCCAAATGTGTTCATCCTTCATGACAGACATGCTGGTATGCTGAAGGCAATTAAGAAATTGCAGCAACCTACCATGGACAAGCCAACACCATGGATTGATTTGCAGAGCCGATGGTGTATGCGCCATCTCGGCGCAAATTTTTACTCTCAGTTTCGTAGTAAGCGCCTTATGAATCTGTTCAAAAGAATGTGCAATCAGAATCAGGGGAAGAAGTTTAAATTTTTGTGGGATAGGTTAAATGAATTTACTAGGAACCAAGTTAAGGAAAGAAAAGTTGCAGAAAAAGTTGCGCAGGCAGCTGCTGTGGCCGCACAAGTGGCAATGTTGGCAGAGGATGAGCCTATAGGTTTGTGTGACTTGCCTGGCATTGACCCACCTGGGACGAAGAGAAAGAAGGGAAGGCAAATAAAGAACTTTGAACAATGGATCGAAAAAGAGAATCCCGAGAATTGGTCTTTGTTGCACGACACACATGGTGCAAGGTACGGCATCATGACAACCAACCTTGCTGAGATATATAACTTTGTACTCAGAGGTAATAGGAGCTTGCCACTAACAGCAATTGTCGAGGGTGTTTTGCATGGAACAATGACTTATTTCAGAGATAGAAGACAGGCTGCCATCAAGCATATTCAGGAGAACCCCAATACATCATACTGTAGAAAGATCAAACAGTACATGGATGCGAAGATAGAAAAGGCACGATCGCACACTGTCTTTCCAGTGGGTAATGCAGAATGGAGGTATGAAGTACGCTTACCGGCCGCACGATTTGGAGTTGGTAATGAGTTGAAAACACATGAGGTTACGATTGGTAATGAAGCACCTCCAACGTGTCAGTGCTCATGCAACAAACCTAGGTTGTTGCATCTACCTTGCTCACATGTGTTGGCTGTTTGTTCGCAATTGCAGATTGACCCGTTAGCTTTTGTATCCTGCTATTACTCTAAGGAGGCTGTGCTCAATACTTGGACAGGGGAGATGACCGGTTTTAGAGTTGTTGGTAACTTCAATAAGGTTAACCAGGCAGGAAGGGAATACGTTCCAGACCCGACTCTAATGAGGGTCACTAGAGGAAGAAGGAAATGTCGCCGCATCCGCAATGATATGGATGAGTCTGAAGCTGGTGGTTGTACTCGATTGTGTTTGTTGTGCGATGAATATGGACACAGAGAGAAAAATTGTCCCAAATACGTCGAATCTGCACGTGGGCGAGGCAACCAAGGGGGACGTAGAGGAGGAAGAAGAGGAGGACGAAGAGGAGGAAGATCCTAGGCAATGTTTGATCTATGTCTGATCTATGTATGTTTGATCTATGTCTGAACTATTTCTCTGTATGTTTGATCTATGTATGTCTGAACTATTTCGCATTATGTCTTAAGTTGTGATATGTAATATGTGTAGACTCTGTTATGATATGTAATATGTGTAGACTTTGTTATGATATGTAATATTGTGTGAATCATATTATGCTATATTGTCTTATTTTAATTTTAGGCTACGGATGGATCGGTATCCGTTGCTAAGTCAGGTGATAGATAGAAAACATCGTGCGGCAATTTGGGAGAAAGGTGTGGAACCACATGTGTTACGTACACGCACACCGGCACATAACTGGAAGATACACCCTGCTTGGGTAGATTGGTATGTACCATGAGACATTTCTGCAAATATTTGTTAACTTTTAGCAGTCCATAAATCTAATGAAGTTGCATTTGTTTTGAACAGGTTGTCTTGGGCTGGACTCTTACCGATTGCACGACTTGTTGAGGACACTCCCGCTGGTTGGGTAGAGGTCGAAGCAGATGAGGAGGGTGAACCTGCACGTGATGTACGCCATGAAAAATCGAGACGGGTTTTCGTAGACAAGTCACTACTCAGTTGTTTAGTCGACAGATGGAGGCCTGAGACCCACACGTTTCACTTTCGGTGGGGAGAGATGGCACCTACTCTCCAGGATGTGTCATACTTGTTGGGTCTCCCTTTGGCAGGTTGCGCAATAGGTCCGTTGGGGAAGCCAGCGCATTGGCGTGAGCAAATGGATGCACGTTATAATGCTGTGCGTCAGAATAATATTGCATTGCCGGAAAGTCCACACGGACCTCGAGTTTCCTGGTTGAGCGCGTTTGAGGTAAGATTGTATGTTTTTAAGTTTTCGCTTATACACATTAAGTTTGACATGTTCAATGTTAAATGCAGATTGGTCAGTTAGGATGGCCACAGGTGGATTTGACTGGACCGCAGATTACTATATGTCTGGAGGCATATATTCTCTGGTTATTGGGAAAGGTCATGTTCACTGATAACCACGTCGACACTATTAGTGCGAGGTTCATCCCTATTGCGCAAGAGATCTCGGTGGCACAGAACCAGGCTAACATTGTGCCGAGGAGTTTTGGTTCTGCCGTCTTAGCAGGTACGTACCGAGCTATGTGCAACGCTTGTACGAAGAATAAGGATACTTCTTCCATACTTGGTTGTCCACTATTCTTGCATCTATGGTCATGGGAGAGGCTACCTATCGGTCGACCTGACGTCGATGCTATGCGACCGTGGGATAGCCGCATTGATGCGTATGATGATGAGATGCCTACTGTTGGAAGCGTGTGGACACGTAGACAGGTAACTAGTTTATCTTGTCATGTTATTCAAGTAGGCACTTCCTAGAACTAACTAGTTTTTGTTTGCAGAGACGGTATGCGCAACATCAAGTCAGGAATTGCTACGCGTCATTCACGATGCAGTTTGATCAGCTGGACGAGGGTGAGGTCATATGGGAGCCATATGACCCTGCTACTTTGGCTGTGAGATTCCCGGGCGGGATTTCACCCTTGTGTACGAGAGATCAAGAATACTGGTGCACTAAAGCCTTTCTTGTTTTCGATGTCACTGTGGAGGAGATGGCGCAGCAAAGGGTCATGAGACAGTTTGGTCGGCGCCAACTGTCGAACCCTCCCCTTAGACTACCCCGCTTGCCACAGGATATCCACAGGTTCGTAAATTCCCTACATTTATTTACACATGCATGCGTAATATATTGTAGTATATAGAAACCTAATTTCCTGCTTTTATTTACACATGTAGGATGAGTCACCAAGCAGAGAGATCGATGACAGTATGGACGCAAACCCTGCAGCCGTACATTGCGGGATGGGTGACTGCCACAACATCAGTATGGCCATCGAATGAGCCATTTGAGGAATGGCGCGCAGATTTTGATGTGTATCTTCAGACGTACATGCGTACAACTCGTCTATGCTTGGTGCAGACTTCTCACCCTGAGCAGATGCAACCCCCTTCTGTTGCAGATATGTATCCACTTGAGGCTATTGCGGGAACCAGGCTCTATGCGGTAAGTAACAAGCATCTTATTTTTCTTTATGTTAGGTTTGATTGATCAAACTTAACATTATCCATTACAGGCAGAGTTGATAGATGAGATTCAGCGCGACGTGACTGCTTTTACCCCGCAGCCCGAACATGTTGGGTGGTTCAAGCGGCTTGAGGATAAGCTACACAATGTCTACAACGTTCTTACATGTAGCCGCTCTACAGACGTTGTGCCCCGCCGTGAAGATCCTTCGCGCCACTCTTCCCACACTAGGGATTCACAGGTATCGGCCCCGCGTCACTCTATGCATCGTCAGGAACCACGTCCACGTCTTACGCCAGTACAGACTCCCCAACCACCACCCACTAGCCAGCCAGATCTATCCCAGCCTGGTAGTTCATCGTGGCAGTTGCATCGACCTACTTACCATTTAGATCCTTCCCAGCCTGGTAGTTCAACGTGGATGCCACAACCAAATTACCCGTATGGGATGCCTCAATATGAGATGCCACAACCAAATTACCAGTATGGGATGCCTCCGGGTGGAATCCATCTGCTGCTCCATTAAGTCAAGGCATGGGGCTAGGTATGTACTTTTCACTCTTCGTACTTATCAATAGGAAAATAAAAATGTACATAGTATTAACATTGCATCTACAAGGGGGGATGCCGAGTCTTCACATGATACGCATGGCGAGCACGACATGTACGGCACTCCACCTTCGCCCGTCACACAGGAGACACAGGCACATGAGGAGGAGCCGTTGCGCGGTCGAGATTTGCATGACCACCATGGTCCGAATCGCTGGGAGCCTTCAGGGCGTCGGCAGCGTCCTCCGAGACAGCCGCGATATCGTAATCATACAGACCAGTGAGACATTTATGTATGCGACATTTATGTATCCGACTTATTTATGTATGAGACATTTATGTATCCGACTTATTTATGTATGAGACGTTTATGTATCCGACTTATTTATGTATGCGACTCAGTAATTTTACGAGGGATTCTCAGTCTTAAATTAAATTAAAATACTTAAACTGAAAGTAAGATACAACGTAGTGCTTATCGCTAACAGTACATAAAGTCGTCAACACTTTTTTTTCCACGGTAAGTTTCCGCGCTTGTCTGGCATAAAGTCATCATCACTATCTTCAGCGGGCTTTGCTGATGCATCGCTTGATTTCTTCTTGTTGGATGACACCGATGCAGCACTCTTACCTGTTTTTTTTCCACGGTAAGTTTTCGTGCTTGTCTGGCATAAAGTCATCATCACTATCTTCAGCGGGCTTTGCTGATGCATCGCTTGATTTCTTCTTGTTGGATGACACCGATGCAGCACTCTTACCTGTTTTTTTTCCACGGTAAGTTTCCGTGCTTGTTGGCATAAAGTCATCATCACTATCTTCAGCGGGCTTTGCTGATGCATCGCTTGATTTCTTCTTGTTGGATATCTCTCGGGGAAATGGACGAGGATCACCCATGACTGCGAAATGAGAAGAGTGAATGAGGAGAAGAGGCAAAGATGAGCTCCTTTTAAAGAACCGACGAGGCCTCAACGTCGAAAGCGTTTCAATACCTGTCTCCTCAGCGCCGAAAGTGTTTCAATCCCTGTCTCCTCAGCGCCGAAAGTGTTTCAATCTCTGTCTCCTCAGCGCCGAAAGCGTTTCAATCCCTGTCTCCTCGGCGCCGAAAGCATTCCAATCAAACAAAGAAAGGGCTCGTCAGAAAGAAAATATCCACGCTGGACTCAGTAGATTTGTGTCTTTATTTCGCAAGCGGTTGTATCTTTATTTTACTAGTTAAATGTATCTTTAATTCCAATGTAGTTTTTTTAATTGCAATGTACTGGAATAAGTTATCAACTAGCAAAAAGGAAAAAAAACTTATCCAGGAAGCTTCGGCCTTACCAGGGCCGAAACGGTGGTGCCCAGCGGAATCCCCATGCAGGTCGGCCGTGTCGGCGCCGACGGACCAGTTTCGGCCAGGCCGCTGCCGAAACAACCTCTTTCGGCCTTACTTAAGCCGAAACAAGGGCTTTTGGCCTTGCTACTGCCGAATGGTTTGCTTTCGGCCCTAGTAATGCCGACGGCGCACTAGTTTTTTAATATTTTCAAATCGCGTGCTATTACTGATTTTGTTATTAAAAATCGTATTATTTAAAAAAAAATCCACAAATGTGTATATTTAAAGGATGAAATACGTAAATATGAGGGCTGTGCAAAAAAAAACCTTTTTAACACATGATACTATGGACCAGTTCATTTAGTCGATTCTTGGAGCATCGCTCCCTTCTCAGCTTCTCTCAAAATTTAGAATTCTCATTTTTTTTGCAATCCTAGATAATTAGATTAGGGCCTGTTCGGAATGCATGTATGCAAAACAAAGGAACGGGGAGAAATAGAGGAATAGGAAAGGAAAGTGGATGCAAAACATAGGATCGAAGAAGTAGAGGAAATGCGTCTGAACTAGTGTTCGGATCAGAGGTAAGAAACATGCAGGAAAGCATCCATAGTTCTGTAGCTAATGAATTTTTTTATTTGGGTAGACAGTGAGTGCTCCCTCACAGATTCTCTTCGATGGAATTGTTTATTTACGATCACACTCCGTGGTGGATGGTTGCTAGGTCGTTGCCTCGGGCTTCTGCCAAAAAGCGAGGTCGCGATGGATGTTTTCAATCCTTTAGAATCACGAAGGAAGTGGAAACTTTCCTCTGGGATACTGTTCATGCTTCCTTTGGTTTCAAACACCACAAAAGGAAATTATTTCATAGGATTAGCATTCCCGTGAAATTCCTCTGAAAATCCCACGAACCAAACGGAGCCTAAGTAGACAGGATTGTACAAAAAAATGTAAGGTACAGATTCTGAAAGAAGCTAGGAGGTGGTCGATTCTATTAGGAAATCGACACGCAAATAACAACAAAGAAGAACGAAAAAGCAACACAGGAAACACACAGATTTAACATGAAAAACCTTTCGTGAAGAAAGGAAAAATCACGGGCGTCAACCAGTGAACTATTACTTATTGTGAAGGTGTTACAAACGTCGAATGACAGACAATACATAAAACCATTATGCAGGCCCGTAATGTACTCGACAGTGCATCGGTCACCATACATCCATTGCCGGTTCATCTGCATTATATAATTAAATATATCGCAAAAACCATTACAGAACATCATAAATAGAGAAATGACCAAATTCATCACATTAAAATCGAAGTGTAGTACTGATCAAATGTTATTACTGCAAAAATAAATAAATAAATTTTATACATAGTTATTAGAAAATAAAATACAACTATCTAAAGCATCTAAAACATATATTGAAAGTAACATTAGAACTATGTAAAATATTTAAACGCAACAAGAAATATGATCAAAATCGTAACTAAGGTAATAATTGATCCAACAGCATAATGATACTAATCTTTCTAATCTACAAGCGTATTGCATCCATCTGAATCTTGTGTAGATCGACCACATTGGCAACATGCAACTCCAATTTAATCTTCTCTTCTTTAATTCTTTTCAATTTTTCTTTCAAATAATTGTTTTATTTTTTAACTAAATTTATCCTTTCGACAAGAGGGTGGGTTTTGATTTCTGGTTCACAAACCTCCTAGATAAAATATTTATGTCAAGTTGGTAGGCATAATTATCATAGACAATAAATAAAACAAATAATTATAAAACATAATATACCACATCTGAACCATGGACCGGCCGAGAGCCGACAATGGCGGATATCAAAATCATTGCACTACATAATAAAAAACAAAAAAATTATACAAGTAACTAACTAAATCATACAAGTAAGTTTTTTTAACAAGAGGCTCACCACCGTGGTGCGGGAACGAGATCGGCGCGTACGATCAACGACGATGAAGATGGGGACGGGGACGGGGACGGGACGGCACCCTAAACCGGACCTACACATATGCAAACTAAAAATTTAATTTAAGTAAACACTAACACACACACACACACACTAATACTTCTAGAGCATGAAATGAGCTAGACTAGCAATGAGAGATGAAAAGATAAAGTTGCTAACCATGTAGAGCTTGTTTTGTTTGAACATAAATGGTATCATGCTCTCAGACATTTCATCAAACACCTTTAGTGTATAGGAAGGGAAAACAAATTAGCACACACCTTCCACCTTCTATCTGGAAAAAACAGAGGAGAGGGGGTGGGCAGGGGCGAGGATATATAGGAAAATTTCTAGTCCCGGTTGGGGTCTAAACTCGAGACTGAAGAAAGACCTTAGTCTAAAACCTGGACTAAAGGGTGTCACCCTTGACACAACTCCTTTAGTCGCGATACAGACATCAACCGGGACTAAAGGGTGTCACCCCTGACACAACTCCTTTAGTCCCAGTTAGTGTTTGAAACCGGGACTAAAGGTCTCATTCGAACTGGGACTGATGTCTGCCGAGCCCTATCAGGCGTCCTAGCCGCTCGAACCGGGACTAATGCTCTCATTGGTACCCATTTTTAACGTGATCGGGATTATTGCTCCGATTCGGCTAGAACGAAATCCCTATTTTCTACTAATGTTGGTCATGACATCTCACTGATGTGCTTCAAAGATAAAATATTATCGTAGTACAAAAAAGAGGTGCTGACGCTATCTTTCAGTCGAATGAATTGTGCAGTGAAGATTCGGTGCTTATGTGGAAAGGGCTCAAATGCTTTGCTTTTGGCGTCTAATCGAGCTGTAGTGTGTCACGGGCTGTCTCTTCCATTCTCTCTCTCTCTAGAGGTGTTTGATTCGTAACTTTTGTAACGTAACCTGTTACAGTGGTATCGGATAACACTAAATCATGTTTGTTTAGTTTGGGTTGTAATCAGATAACACGGTATCGGTTCCGGGCCAATACAAATCTGTTTCCACTCAAAGTTGGGTGTTAACGGAAAGCGGGGTGGCTCTCTGGCGTCCAGATCCAGCCCCACGGAATCTGGCGGCGGCTCGGCTTGGCAGGCGACGAGATTGCGCTGCCACAATGGAGACTGGATCACTCCGGTGTAGCTGTTGAGGATCTCGAGCACATCGCCGACGTGGAACTGTGGAGGCGATGACTACGGCTTGAGCAGCAGGCTGTCCAGCTGCTTGAGGCAGGCATCCTCGTAGCCATTATTCATGAAGGTGAAGCTCAAGAGTGAGGACTAGAACGCCGATGCTGAGGGAGAGGATGAGGAGGAACCCCTGACAGGCGGGTTCCGCGGATAGCATGCTGGTCGGGGATCCCGTCGGCGGCGTCAAAGACAGCAAGGTGTCCCCGATGGGAATGGTTGCCTTTACATTACATACCAAACAAATTCTTACTTTTCTCCATTCCCTTACAGTAACGTTGTGATCTGATTCCGTTTACGTTTTCATTACCTTTTACAAACCAAACACCTCCTCTGTGTGACTATCTTGAACAGCAAACCCACCGACGAGTGGACGGACGTCGACACTCGCCGGTTCTAGTAAAAAGAGATCCCCTTCCCTTTAAAAGCACGTGTCGTGTTCCGTGGTACAGCTTACAATCACCACATGACCTGCTCGTGTATATGAACAACCGGTCCATAACCTATGCGTACACTCCTGACCTGTAAGCCTACATGAGCACGGATTGAACCAGCCTACACAATGATACATCCGGATTCTAACCTGGACGCATACTAAACCTACACGGACTCAAGCCTCCTTGTACTTGCCTACATTAGCACAAACCTGGTAAGACCATAGTTTTAAATAGCGGGCTATGATAAATAGCGGCAACCCTTCAAAACAGCCATAGCGGGGCTATAGCGAGGCTATAGCCGGCTATTTTAAAAAAAAATCACACAATTGTACATAAATAACGGCGAGCATCATTTAGCGGCACCATGCTCAACACAGCTATAGCGGGGCTATAGCCGGCTATTTAAAACTTTGGGTAAGACTAGTATTACTATGACACATCACGTGCATGCATATCCTAATGAACTCAACATTAATCAAGATTATGTATAACAATGGCTTGGCTTGCTCTCGTCTTCGGGTTCACCTCCACTTTCTCTTCTAGTGTCTCTGACATGATGACAACACTTTGTCGGTAACCGGGAGCATGGGTACCCCGTTACCACGTCTCGGAGAAGAACTTCCGAATCGCCTCGCTGCAGTGGTGGGTGGTTTATCTCTTCTTATCACGAGCAAGAGCCATAAGAGGTCGAATTCATGTCGATTATATCCGAGCTCAAGAATCATGAGTGCTCCAAAAGAGGGCACGTATTGGAAAGTGGTGCTCCACCCTACGGTGCACCACATCCAAAGAAGTACAACAAGAGTTAAACTGCGACACCTGGCGCAAGCTTCCGCGGCGACTTAGCGCGCGCATGCCCTAGCTGTCATCGCGTCACCGCCGAAGCCTTTCCGAAAAACTTCGAGAGCTACCACATAAGCATGCAGACCAATATTATAATTGTAATCATTGTAGAAAACGGTGGCACCTATGACAGTCCCTTTAAGCTATAAAAGGGAGACTTGCGCCACCAAGAAAGGAGGTTTTTGGGATTTCAGTTAACTCCTAGATATACTCTAGTTAGCCAAGAGGAAAGAACCCAAGTATGTACGTAGGGTAGGATGTCCTTTTCGGAGGATCATCATGTACCACATATATCCACAAGAAAAGATCAGACAAACAGAAATAGGGTGTTACATCACCGTGCGGCCCGAACCTGGGTAAATCCATGTGTTCACCCGAATCCTCTCATCAAATTTTAAGTTGTTTCGAAGGTCAACAGAAGACCTCCAACAACAAAGGGCAGGTGTGGCCCTGGCAACACTTTCTGGCGAGAGACGAGCAAGAGGGGCATCCGCGGTCCTGGCGGCGCATCACCAGCATGCTTGCTCTCACCTTCGTATTGACGACAAACATGTTTGAGTTGGACATGCCGGTAGACAAGTCTGGTCTGGCATCTGAATCCTTCTCCACCCTCCCTTCAATTTTCTTCAGCACCAAATCCACACTCCTTGGTCTTGGTAGCTTCATAAAAGATTACCGCATCATGTACCTTGTGTTTTGCTATCTCACTGTTCTAGCCTTTGCTTTGCTACTGTTCAAGTCCAAGTCCATGACAACATTCTCCAAGTACACCAAGGCGGTTGTCGTCATCACCCTAGTTGTAGTGAGTGCTTATGTTGCAACCATCGACCGTGCCTATCGGGCACCATTCCCTAACTTGTGAATCTCCATTCGGCGCATCTACATCCATCTTGGTTTTGGGTGGCTTCATCAGGCTTTTAGAGGCAATGAGGGTGGAACACAAGATGGCTATGGAGAAGCTCATCGAGGAGTCGAAGGCAACAATTCAGAGCCTCATCATCCACATGGTTCTGATACTGATGACTCTCATAGGTGGTACAACCCAGAGCTTCAGCCGGGTCTTGCTAGTTCTGGGCTGGGACAACCCAGATAAGAAAGTCGTCAGGAAATCTCTTGAACAATTCCAGGTTGTAGTTACCTCAAAACTCAAGTTCATTTCATAAAACCATCGTAATTCAGACTGTAAGCGCAAAAAATCACAACTTTGCTAGCAGTTTGCCGATTGTATCTATTTTTTAGTATTTCTGGTGCGAAAAACACTGATTGCACGGTTCAGCGCGTTTTAACACTCAAATTAACGAGGTGGTCCCACTCTTTATGGCCAGTAATAGAGAAACTCAAACCCATTACATTTGACCGTGACATTGACCATTATGACACATGGGACCCACATGTCAGTCTCAACAAAAAATGAAATAAAAATTATAAAAAAATAATTTTCCCAAATAAAATATTTTTTTTTATCCAAACAAATAATAAAAATTCCTCCCATGCCCAGGTGGCGCAGATGTGATGCCCGCGCCACCGGCTGATCCAATCGTCGGCTGAGCCCCGCCCCGCCAGCTGCCCTCGTCGGAGCGCCTCCCTCGCGGGATCCCGCAAGCCCCCGCCTTCTCCCCGTCCAGAGCCCGGCCCCTCCCGCCAACCCCACCTTCTCCCCGTCCGGATCCCGCGCCCGCTCGCAGCCCCACCTCCTCGCTGTAGTGCTATGGCGGCTTCAGGATGGCGGTCAGAGGCGGAACCCACGACGCTTCAGGATTGGCAACCCATGACGCGGCGGCGGTGTCGGCCACCCGGCCAGTGGCGACCGACGTCATCCGGCTGTCGTCCGCGGCTCCGGCGTTCAGGGAGGCGCCCGCGTTCCGGAACGGCGAGGGGTGCCCGCTGCGGACGGCCGAGGGACACGTGCACAACGCCATGACGCTGGACGCCAACTACCTCCGAGGCACCCTTGCAGCGGTCTTCTCCATCCTACAGCACACCGCGTGCCTGGACGACATTTCCTTCCATTTCCTCGCGGCGACGCGACGCCGACGCGGTGCTCCGATGAGGGCGGCGGGCTCCGGTGGCCGACAGCAGGTCACCGGCGGCGGCCAGAGTAAAGGGAGGCGGGCGGGCTGCGGCCGGAGTAAGGGGAGGGGTGGGGATCGGGAGGTTGCATAGATTTTTTTCTATACTGGCATGTGGATAATAAATATTTTTAAAACATTTAGTAGATTTTTTTGCGATTTTTTTAGAATTATTATGGATGAAAAGAAATATTTTGTAAAGAATTTTTTTATCATTTTTTTAATTTTATCATTGTTTTATAATATTTTTTGTTGAGATTGACTTTTGGGTCCCACGTGTCATAATGGTCGTTCTCAGGGTCAAACGTAACGGGGTTGACTTTTTCTGTTATGGCCCTAACAAATGGGACCGCCTTCAGTTTCAATGTCAAAACATGCTGAACCATGCAATTAGTATTTTTCGCACTAGAATTACTGAAAAATATGTGCAATCGGCAAACTGTCAATGAAGTTCTGGATTTTCGCATATAAAGTCTGAATTGTGGTGGTTTTATGCAATTAACTCTCAAAACTCTGAATTATGATATGGGACTGAATCTGTAGTATTGGACGTTCATGGAGTTTATGATCTTAGATTTGAATAATTGTGTGTTGATATACAGCCACCCAGTATGATTACTGAAATGGGTTGACATAGCATTTGTACGATACTATCGAAATGTCTTGCTTCCTCCTATCCATATTACTTATCGCTGAAACGAATGTATCTAGTACTGTAATATATTTAGATACACCTGTTTTAGCAACAACTAATATGGATCAGAGGAAGTAGAGTATTTTATTTTCTCATCCCTACTCCTGAAATGTCCTATATTTTATTTTTTCATTCCTACTCACCGAAAAACCAATACATGGATATAATCTCTGTATAACACTAGGGCTGACTTTAATTAGCATTTGGAACCTGGCGTCGACCATTGCGAACACCTTCAACTGCCCAATCTCCTCCTTCCTCCAGATCTACCTTGGCATCCCGCTATCTCACACCAAACTTCCATCTTCCGCCTTTGAACCCATAATCCAAACCTTCTTGAAATACCTCACGGGCTGGGCCGCTAAACTCATGTCTAAGGGAGCTCGCCTCACGCTTCTCTCCTCCACGCTCGATTCCCTCGCTACGTACTTCATGTCGGTCTTCCACCTCCCCAAAAAAGTGACCAAGCGGTTGGATACCATTCGACGCTCTTTTTTTTGGACTGCAGAGGAAAAATGCTCGGGTGCTAGTTGCCTCATCGCTTGGAAGGACGCATGTCAGCCTAAAGATAATTAAGGGGGGCCTCGGGATTAAAAATCTTCAACTTCAAAACGAATGCCTC
The DNA here is from genome assembly GCA_950022295.1 of Bromus sterilis. Taxonomy (NCBI): domain Eukaryota; kingdom Viridiplantae; phylum Streptophyta; class Magnoliopsida; order Poales; family Poaceae; genus Bromus; species Bromus sterilis. Next base: position 299,376,431 of record OX465601.1, read on the forward strand.
CTCATGAAATTTGCGGCAAAATTGCTTCAAACACCCAACATCCCTTGGGTGCACTGGTTCCACCGGCAATATTCGCTTGACATCAATCACCGACCGTCCTCTACCTCGTTCCTGTGGAATATCGTCCATCACCACCTCCCCTCCCTGTGAAATATCACCTTCGTTCTCACTAATAGGGGAGACACTACCTTTATCTGGTTAGACACCTGGCTGCTTTGCAAACCACTCGCCCTGGCCTTCCCCCACCTATTCTCCCACGCCACTTCAGAGTCGGTCCTTGTATGCCAGGTTTTGCAGGATGGTTTACTCGCTACCTTGCGGGCTCGCCTAACCCAGGTTGCTATTGTCGAGCTAGATGTTGTTTTGTCTTTGTTACAGGATGTTACGCCCAGCGATGCGTCGGACGAACGCTTTCTCGTTCACGACACGACCTTCTCCTCCAGGTGCGCCTACCCGTTGCTCGCGCCAGATCGGGCGATCGAGCACAATGCGGGTTAATCTGGGGATCCTCGGTTCCCATCAAGGTAAAGGTTTTTGGTTGGCTGCTTTTCCGTGACAGGTTGAACACCAGGGCCAATCTTCGGCGCAAGACGATCACTGCTGATGCTACATGCCCTCGCTGCGATCATCATCACGAGGACGCTGCACACCTCACCCTGCACTGCCCCAATGCTGCTCAGGTGTGGGCACGTTTGGGACTCGACGTGCCCCCTTCCATATACGCTATTTGGGACATTTGTACCCCGACTGGTCTCGACATCAACATTTGGCCTACTGTCGCTCTCACCCTTCTCTTGAAGCTCTGGGACTCTCGTAATGCCTTGGTCTTCAGAGGCGAAACTCACTCCCCGTCCGATACCATTTTCCATGTTATTTCTAATTTCTCTCTTTGGATTCATCGTTTTAGAGATCACGATTGTAAAGAAGCCGCCATGTCTTGGCGGAACTACCTCTCTTCCCGACCCCTGCTCTAATGTAACACCCCCCGTGGGCACTTTGAGTAAATATATTCAGGTGGGGACTCTCTCCCCCCAGGCGATTGTTCAAAAAAAATTAGCATTTGGAAATTGCACATCATAAATCGCAAAAACAAATTGCACATCATGTAAGCACCAGATACCCTGATTTGTGTCAACAATAAGCATGTAGTCTCATTGTCTTTTACACCATCTTAGCATTTCGTAATAAATATATGCTAAGTATATATCTATGGTTTCAGTAAGCAAAATCATGTTTTCACCTTAATGCTGATGTAACATGTTCCTAGATTTCCTACGACTTAAATGTACAGTAAGAAATGCAAGCTATGCGTTTGGATAAACTATGCTGTTTACAAATTCCAAAGTAAGAAATGCAAGCTATGCGTTTGGGTGAACTATGCTGTTTACAAATTCCAAAGTACTGAAAGGAAGTAAAGGTAAACTGTGCTGGTTAACTGATCGTACTTTAGTACTGAATGGAAGTACAGGTAAACTATGCTGGTTAACTGATTGCACTTTTCTGAAGCATCTTTTTAGGGGTATTTTTCAGAAGCATTGGCTATATAAATGAGCAGCTTACATTGGTGATTGCCAGATGATAGGTTGGTATCATACTACTTAATTGGTAACATAACACGGATCTTTGTTCAAGCTTGCCAATGGATAAGAAAACAGAATCAGAAAAGAAGAGCATAAGCAATCGATGTTACATCATCCAGTTCCCACGCATACATAAACAGCACACTGAAAAAATAAACCACTATGGCAGTAATCAAATTCAGCACAGCATTATTATAAATGACCACAAACCATCCGTTTAAGTCAACACAAATCACAGCGAAAGAACAAACACACGAAAAGGAAGAGGAAATCTCAGTATCTCACACATCCAGCGCGGTGGCCTGTCTATCATCACTTTGGCTTGACATCTCAAGATGCAAACCATGCATCTTCACGCTTGGCATCCCCTTCTTGAGGCCTAAAGCATGTTGAGTCATGGGAAGAGTCTTCTCGTGAGATTAACAAACTGCCCAATACATACATAGCCAGAGTTAGCAACATCATACATGAATGGCAGTAATTACAGACAAACTATAATTACACGAAAAACAAGGCAACAACAGGGACAAGAGTCTTACTTGACTTTCGGTCGATTGTTTTCTCTCGGATGTGCTCAATCTTTTCCCAGTTTGGATGTCCTTTTGTTTTACAAGACTGAGTGAGCTCCCAATTGGAGTTATAAAGGCTAAACACCTCGAGAGACCGGGGCAGTGTTGGAAGCAACTTGATATTTGTGCATGAACGGATGGACAGTTGTTTGAGCGATGTGAGGTTCTCCATATTGCCTGGTAAGGTGTCCCAGTCGCAGCCAAAAAGACTGAGCACCCGAAGATGAGGGAAAGCCTCACGTGAAATCAAGGATTTTGAGGCCACGATTCTGCTTACCCACCATCCAACCTGGGTACCTCGAACCATTGTAGTACCAGATGCGCAGTGTTTGAAGCCCCGCGGGAGGGCACAGTCCCTCGAGTACCTCTGCTTCAACCTCTGCTTTAACCTCTGAGGCTACTAGTCCCTCGAGTCTCTCGAACCATTCCAATCTCAGTTCAGTGATCCATTCCTTGGCGGATAGACTGGCTTCCAGAGCTTTGTCCTTGCCAGTAACATTTTTAAGGCCACAGATCCTCAGCTTGCCAGAAAGCTTGTTTAGGTCCTTTAGCTGCTTTAGTTCGTATCCTTGTTCTTTCCGTACTGTGAAGTATGGTATTGTTCGAGGTGATCTCAGCCTACCCACGTTGGGAAAGTTCTTGCACCTGCAGAATATGTGCCGTAAGTTGATAAGGTCAACAGAAGTAAATTCCGAAATTCTGCCATCACCAAAATCTAGCAGCTGGATATGCTGAATTTCAGCTAGTGTACTTGGTAAAATGACAGTGCATGACAAATCTATCTGGATAGCTAGATAGCGTAGGTGCTTCAACTGAATAATGGATTCTGGGACAAAGAACATATCATTGGGATTCTTGATTGGTTCACATTCCTGGTTGAAAGCAATGGCCAGTAACCGCAACTTCGGCAGCCTTATGCAAATACTCTCAGTGACCTTTTCCTCAACTGGTGTATCCTCTTCAACAACATAAATAATGAGAGTGCGTAAATTTTCCAATCCAAGCACCTTCTCAGTAATCAATTCTCCATCATAATTCTCAACAAAAAGATGGCGGACATCTCGAGGGACATCTCCTTTCCAGCCTTCTCTCTGGCTCTCTCCATTCCCAATTCTGAAGCAATCACTTCCGGTGACCTTGTCTAATAAATCATGCAGAAGATCATGAATTGTAAACCAATCAGTACCATCCCATTTGCCTTCTGGTTGCAGAAATAAGCACGACGCTAAATCTTGAACATAGCCTAGGTTCATCCGACTCATTAGCCGAGATTGCATTCACAAGCTGTCCGTAAAACTCAGTAGGTTGAAGGACTCTTGATGACCTACGGGGCATAAAAGGTTCCTCTTCATTCTCATCATGATCATCATTAATGTCATGATCGTTATGAATGTCGTTCTGGGCATTCTCTTCAGCTCCCACTGTGGAAGATGGTTCCAGAACAATTTCCGTAGCCGTTTCTTCCAATTGGAGTGATTAGTCAGTCACTTCATCGAGGTCTATTTTCCTCCCACTCAACTCTTTCGCGAGAAACTCTTTCTCAAGAAAGTGTCCCGTCTTGGCAACAAACGTTTTGCTGTCAGACTTGTTGTAGAAGGTGTATCCACAAGTTTCCTTGGGTTATCCCACAAAGATGCACTTATCCGCCTTGGATTCAAGTTTGTCAGGCTGTAGTTTCCTAACATAAGCCTCACAACCCCAAATCTTCAGGTGAGACAACTTAGGTTTCGTGCCATACAATTCCAAAAATGGTGTTGTCTTTACGGATTTGGACGGTGCCCTATTAAGAATATGAATGGCAGTTTCTAACGCATACCCTTAGAATGACACAGGCAAATCAGTATGAGACATCATCGATCGTACACTATCCAATAGGGTTCGATTACGTCGTTCAGCCACACCGTTTCTCTGAGGCGTGCCTGCCGGCGTAAGCTGTGGTACTATGCCACAAGACTTCAGATGATTGCCAAACTCGTGACTCAAATACTCGCCACCTCGATCCGATCGAAGGTGCTTGATTTTTCTTCCGAGTTGATTTTCGACCTCATTCTGAAATTCCTTGAACTTTTCAAAGGTTTCAGACTTGTGCTTCATCAAGTAAATATACCCATATCTACTCAAGTCATCAGTAAAGGTCACGAAGTAACGAAGACCATTGCGAGTGGGGACGTTCATGGGTCCACATACATCCGAGTGTATGATCCCCAATAAGACATCCGCACGCTCCATTACGCCATTGAATGGAGTCCTTGTCATTTTGCCCATGAGGCATTGTTCACATGTATCAAGGGATCCAAAATCCAATGACTCAAGAAGTCCATCCTTATGGAGCTTCTCCATGCGTTTTATACCAATATGACCAAGTCGACAATGCCACATCATCATGTGATCTTCATCATTCTTCAATCTTTTGGCCTCAATATTGTTAATGTGACACACGTCACCATCGAGATCAAGTATGAATAAACCATGCAACTCCGGTGCGTGAACATAAAACATTTCATCCTTATAAATCGAACAACCAATTGTATCAGACTTAAAAGAATAGTGGTCTCGCTTCAAGCAAGAGCCACTAACGATGTTCACACTCAACGCGGGTACATAGTAGCAATTATTCAGAACTAAAACCAATCCCGAAGGGAGACTAAGATGCTTCGTGCCGACCGCCAAGACCTCAATCCGACAGCCATTCCCCACGCGCATCGTCACTTCATCTTTGAGCAAGCGTCTCCTATTCCTTAGTCCCTGAATGGAATTAGAAATATGAGCGACAGATCCTGTATCAAATATCCAGGATGTGTTCCCGGCGCTTGTCAAGAGAAGATCAACAATATGTATATCAAATATACCTTCGTCTCTCTTGGCGACCTTGCCAGCCTTCTTGTCCTTTAGGTACTTGGGACAGTTGCGTTTCCAGTGACCTTCACCCTTGCAGTAGAAGCACTCCACTCCGGGTTTAGGCTTGGGTGCCTTGGGAGGAGCGGCAACTGACTTGCCATCCCTCTTGGGGCCACCTCTCTTGGCCTTCTCCCGCCTGCTTGACTTCTTGAAGTCAGTGGTCTTGTTGACCATGAAGACGGCGTGCTCCTTCTTGATCTCAACCTCGGCGCTCTTCAGCATGGTGAACAACTCAGAAGGGGTTTTGGTCATCCCCTGCATGTTGTAGTTCAGCACAAAGCCTTTGTAGCTAGGGGGAAGCGACTGCAACACCCTATGAACAGCAAGTTCATCTGGAATCTGGCATTCCAGAGCATTCAAGCGCTGAACGTAGCCAGACATTTTGACTACGTGCTCACTCACGCTGCCGTGCTCGTCCATCTTTGCTGAGAAGAAGGCTTCAGAAGCCTCGTACCATTCAGCCCTGGCTTGAGGTGCGAAGACCGCCTTGAGGTCGGTGATAATCTCATATGCACCCATCCTCTCAAAGTGTTTCTGCAGCTCAGCCTCCATGGAGTAGAGCATGCCACTCTGGACAAGGTTGTAATCATCAGTCCTGGAGAGATAGACATTCTTCTCGTCCTGACTGGCATCATCTGCTGGTGCGTCATCTAACGCGTCCTCTAGTACATATGCCATCTTGAGGGGAACGAGGAGAATCCTCAGGGTGCGGAACCAGTTGGTGAAGTTTGTCCCATCTGTTTTTAGCTTATCTTTCTCTAGGAATGATCCTAAGTTGAACGAGGGGCGTGGTGCTGCCATCTACAAGGTTTGATTCACAAGGATACATATTTAGACTTTTGTTCATAATGTGGAGTTTCAATTTAATCTCAAAATTCTAGAAAGCTCCCACTTAGATAAACACCTCTCAATTTAACTAAGTGATTACACAATCCCAGCCCCCATACCTCCCCCGATCGTCACGGCCATCAGTATGTGAACCAGGTAGGCCTCTAAGCCAATCACATCAGGCATGTGACTCGTGCTCGACCTTTCGGTCTTCTGTGTTCCAGGCCCGCATCTACATACGTCAAGCCTGCCAATCGAACCTTGATGTTAGCTGTTCAGCAAGGCCATATCTGCATATGCCAGGCTTGCCGAACCCAACCTCATGCGAACTCCGTTTAATATGTAGAACAACTCCGGTATGTACAGAGCATCAAGCCATATGGGAGAACCTTCCAGGCGGTGCCCACCAAGGGAGAACACAATGTGGGTATTGTGAGAGATGGTCCTGTTTCGTGCTACCGTCGATATATCTAGCATATTAGCATAAAACAGGAAGTAAAACTGTAAATCATACAACCTATGATCCCCCTTCATGCAAAGCAAAGTTAAACGCCTTTCTGCTTTAGCTTGTGCAAGTTTTACGTGGCTGCTAGGGGTTTCGAGAGAGAGAACCGTTTCTATCCAGCGAAAAACATGCCACAACACCGTCTCCCATCCGTCTCTATTACCCCCTGTCGGGGCCCTCCGTTGCAAACATCTTCGCATTGCTAATGCAGAGAGACAGACACCCCCCAGCCACTTTATATGGTACAAGCCATATGTCAAGCGTGGAACCAGTCTCGCGTAAACGCGTAAGGTCGGTCGGGGGCCGCTTCATCAAACATTGCCGCAACGCTAAATGAGTACACGTGGGAGGGTAACGAATGAAGATTCGATGCCCACATCCTAGATGTGTTCTACCCGTACAATACATCTACGCATAGCTAGCTCATGATACCACTGTTGAGATAAGGGGCAGAAAACACAAATTTTTCATACCTACGGTACCCGAAACCAAGATCTATGCTATGGCGATGTAAAGTAACGGAGGGAATCGGTGTTCATACCTTTGAAGACCGAAAGAGGGAAACGTTCTTGCGAACGTGGTTGGCGTAGACTCAGAACTACGACCTTCCTGTCGTGTAGAAGACCACCACCGGCGAGGATGACTCCCGATAAACCTCCAGCAACGAAGTAGCACCACAGGTGTGGTGCCTCGAAGAGATTATACACGTACGGTACAATCGATGTTCCTCCCGGGCCCCGAACCAGGCGAGCAGCGGAAGAAAGACGGCTACGGATCCCGACTCCAGCAGAGCGACGGCCTGCCTTATGGTGGAGAACTCCAATCCTGGTGCAGACTCCAAACAAGGGGAGTCCACTTCCGGGAAGGAGAAGGAGATATTGATGTGTTGGAAAAAAGGGGGTCTACCCCTCCTTATATAGGCCAAGGGGGGGTGTGATCCTCCTCCCCTCCCCCATGTGGGACTAAACCCCCAAGGGGGGGAGGTGCGCCGGCCAAGGGGAGGAGTGGGCCCCACCCTTGGCGCCAAGCCCAAGGGGGGAAACCCCCTCCTCCCCTAATGGGCCCCATGGGTCCATATAGCCTTTTCCCATTTTTTTAATTTTTTTAATATTTCTTAAATATTTAATTCAGATAATTAAATAATAAAACATTATTAAAACAATTAAACTTTATTTTGAACTATTCAAAATGTCCGGAAACCATTCCGTCCTCCTCCGGAACTATTCCGGTGATTTCTCCTATTTCACCGATTGATCCCGTAACTGTCATATGCATCGATTGCCCTTAAGTGTAACACCCTAACGGTCCGGGAAACAGCAGACATGGTCGAGACTCTTCTCATTGACCAATGACTAGTCAGTTGGACCTGGTTACAATCCTTGACAACCCCTGCGCTTCCATCGAATGAAGTTCGATCGCTTTTGGAAACCGTTAACGATACGACGTAATCCCTTTGTGCTGCGGTACTTTGTTTGTCCGAGGTTTGATCGTCGGTATCCTACATACCGTGTTCACATCTCGTTCACAACAGACAACTTCTCTCGTCCATGATCATTGCATCTCTTGTGACCTAGTCACGTCCTTGCAAGGTGTTGATGCAATATCACCGAGTGGGCCCAGAGTACCTGTCCTGTCATAAGGACTGACAAATCCCACTTTGATCTATTCACATACTCATCAACCATCTATTTTGGAATACCCAAAGTGCACCGTTATAGCCAGCATATTTCAGTCAGGCGGTGGGATACAAATCAAAGTCTCCTCATAGATGGTAATTACGTATGATCATTACGGTCTAAGGACTAAGCCATACGTTACAAAGTCATAGCAACGCTGAGCTATGTGACTCGATCACATTGCAATACTTTAGGTGGGTGTACGTCCATCACATCATTCCCCTTAATGATATGACCTCATTGTCAATGGACTTAAGTGTCGCCATGATCAGGAAAGCTTGATCAATCAATTGTCCAATGAGATAGTTTACCTGAGTTAAACTACGGACCATGTTTTATACTACACCTGTATTAGTATTTCCAAGTAATACAGTTATAGCATAGTATAAAACGCATTATGAACAAAACGGATATGTGACAAATATCTTTATTAATTTGTCTCTAGGGCACATATCCAACAACGTCCAGATCTGAAACAGTACCGCATATCGGATCTTACAATATGGCCGGCATTTCACAAACACAATATGTCATCATATAAACAAAACAGATTAAGTCACCAAACTCACATGTCTTTTTTTATTTGTATGCCATAAATAGTCATACATCATTATTTTACATGCAAAAAAATGACTACATCTAAGAAAACCGCTCCAATCTGCATTTCCTCCAAAAATAACTAAAATAAAACCTATGCAACGTAGCCCAACCTACGTAGAAAATCTTGTTTGTAATTAATTTTTCCAGAATTTTGTTTTGTTTGGTACTATTTAGGCTTGGTTTCCTTGTCGAAGTTCAAAGCTTTATTAGTGGTGAACACAGCGGCCGACCAAATTTACTCATAATAGTATGTTCGGGCATTATATGAAGAGTTATCTTTATTTGTAATTCATTTTATACCATGTTTATGAATAACCTGGGAAATAATTGATTGACATGACATATCTATGTGAGATAGAGTGAGTGGTACTGTTATTAAATAGTTTCTCTATGATTAACTTGTGGAAATCTTGGACCACACATAACAATATATGGTATTTATGATTTCCTCTATAGATCATTTTTGTATCTAACTTTACATACTCTGTCTTTATTATCTAATATTTGAACTCATGCATGGATGTCCATAGCTACAGTAAAATTATGATTTTGGTTGCAAGATCTTAGTACCCGATTTGAATATGTTTTGTTAAAGTTATGTTGTATGTTGTTCTTATCTTAGATAGAGTGATATATAATCCAATACCATATATTGTTGAACCTGAACCCATGTGCTATCTCATAGTTTTGTCTTCCAATCAATAGATACATACATATGTCTCTTGTTGTTGTGTTTTTAGCTTGATGCAAAATCATCTTATCAGTTTGTTCTTTAAATCAATACCGAGAGTGAAAATCATGCCTTGTTTTTGTTTTAGGTTGTCAATCTGCATGTAATAAAATATATCTAACTATATATTCATTGTAGTCATTTGCTCCTAAATTCTTATCTTTGAGAAGTCATTCTTTCCATCTAAAAGTGAATCCATGCATGAATTTACATAACTATTGTATGAAGAAATTATTATTTTTGAGTATTGGATTGTGTTTTGTAACAATTATGATTTTTTATCTTAAATGCAGTGTTGTCTCACATGTGGCATCTTTAGTTACCATACATAATCTAGTAACATATATTACAGACCCCCAACTTATGTTATGTTTCGTGGTTTGGTATTTGAATCTATAAAAGATGTTCAATGCGAGTCTTGTTCTTTGCTTTAGATTTTCACAAACAAATAATCCAAGGCTATCCAATATCATGCTTATTGACACATGAATCCATGTTCTGTCTTCTGGTTTGGTCTGTGAACCTATGAACCAATCGGTCACTTCATGTCTTGTATTTGTGTTTTATTAGTTTGTAACAAAATATTTATTAAAAGAAACATTCTAATTATATATATTCTATATATAGCCATTTTAGCTTAATTCTTCGCTTTAACACCGTGTGGTTCTCCCCCCCCCCCCCCCCTCTCAGGCCGCAAGCGACCTCAACATCAACGGACTGTTGCGCCTGACCTGCCAGACTGTTCTTGACATGATGAGGGGCAAGACTCCGGAGGAGCTCCGCAAGATATTCAACATGAAAAGTAAATACACGCCCCAGGAGGAGGAGGACGAGATCCGTTGGCCGAACCAATGGGCCTTTGAGTAGAGGATCATCTAGGTTGTACTGAATGAGCGCTTAATGTTCGTCATGTCTACCTTTCAACACCCTTATTTATGTTTTAATGATTTGTAATACTAGATTCTATGAGGTGGTGTCGGTGAATATATTTAGTGGTGATATATGACAGAACAAAAAACTTATCGTGGTCAGGGGTCATCACACTTGTCAAACATCATAGAATTTTGATAAGCTTCATTCCTCGAGACATCTAAAGAACTCATGTGAAGCAATATTTTCTCTCCACCCAATTTGAAATAATACTTTATTTTATTAACAAATCAATATTATTTATGTTCCAACTTTAAAGGTATATGACATGATTTTCCATAAACCATTGTATACAATGACATGCCCATAGGATTTTTTGTAAGAATTCTATAAGGAAAAAGTACATAATTCAATTTCTTTGATCTATCCTCTCCTTATCTACTCAAAGTCTTTTGCAGGATTAGTTTGATCTCTCTATTAGTTAACTCTAATTGCAAAATAGACTAATGATTATGAGGTGGTCACTAGTACAGAAAACCTCATCTATGGCGTGCCAAAAAACGCTTTGCTGGCGTATGCATCCGACGCTAGCAATATTGTGCCAGTGATAACCTATTTTTAATGGCGTGCCATCCATATCCACGCTACCATTAATACAAATAGGAATGGTGTGCTACTTTTCTACACGCCATAGATAAACTAAAATGATAGTGGCGTTCAATGCTTCTCGCACACCAACATTCAGAAAACATGGAAATACAAAAATTGTCGCCGGTGAGCAGCGTTCGAGTCCGACGAACAGCGAACGGCGAGCGGTCGTTCGCCGCTCATCGGACGTCGCTCGTCGGACGCGGCTCGGCGTTCATCGCTCGCCACTCAACAGACACTGCTCGTCACTCGTTGGACGCCGCTCGTCGCTCACTGTATGCCGCTCGCCGCTTGCTGGACGTCGCTCGCCCTTATGTATTATTAGTAGAAAGATGACGCATATAAGAACAGTTTTTATGTGCCACAAATGAAAATCTAGCTACAGTATTATGTTATCAGTTTAGGCAAGACTTTTTTTTTCCTGAATAATTGGAATAGTACATGGAATAATTTTTATTTGTACAACGATTTGTATGCCTTATAGTCCAGAAAGTTTGTTGGTGGAGTGATGTTAATGAATCTACCAGGAGTTGAGGGGCAGCAGTTTCAGGTCCTATATCACATTTAATAATAAAGATGTTTTAGATATTTCCTCCCATCCATTTGAGCAGGAGTTCCTCTTGATATAATAACATAATACTAACAGATACCTTCCCTCTTTACGAATATAAAACGTTTTGGATATTTCAATATGGATTACATACGCCTTAAAATGAGTAAATGAACACAATAAAACGCGTCAATATATATATATATATCGGATTGATAAAAAAAAGTTAGAACATCTTATAATTGTGAACACAGGCGCTCCGTAAACGAAAACATCTTATAAAAGTTTACATGCAAATTATAATACGACTAACAAGAAGAGTCAGTTTAAGAAGATGTCAAAACCTGACAGAAATACGGAAAATTCAGGAAGCAATAGAAACCAACCTGATAGGTGTCCTCACAATTCCTCCATCAGAGCAGGGCAGCGAGACCCGCGCGTGCATGGCTCAAAGGAGGTGCGTGGAGTGGAGACGTGCGCGGCGAGTAGGGAGTTCCATCCAGGAGGCCGTGTCCCGGCGGGGCATTTGGTCGAACAGACTGCGGGCGGCGGTGAGGTCGAGAGGGGAGGAGTCTTATGCGGTGATGAGATGGTTCCAGGGGTGGCACGAGACTTGAGTAGAGAGGAGGCTTAGGCAGTCAGGTTGAGAGTAGGGCGGCGTGGGGTTCGTCCACGGTGACTGACGGTGACGGTGAGGTGCTGCCGTCGCGGTGGCGCTGGGACGGGGCACGTACTGAATCCCCCTCAGTAGGAAGGAGGAGGAAGAACAAGTAGTACTGCCTCGCCTCTTCCAGCTCCACTAAATGGGCCCGCCCAATACTCTAATAATCCTGAAGCGCCTCGTTTGTGGAAGGAGGCTGACAACTGCCGAATGTTCGGGCCATCCCTGCAGGCCCGAACATCCGGCTAATATGGACTAGTGCAGTTAGTACTATTAGTGCAGCTTTTAGCCTCTTTAAAATTTAAAAAGTTTTATTTTTTAATTAAAAATTCCGTTTAAAATTCCGTTTTCACCATTAAATCCGTCGCGACAAAATCTTCGAAACTAGATCCCATATCGATATGTTTCGACAACTTTTTTTTCGGGTTAAAAATTGTCATGTCTATTGCATTTAAATTGCCACGCTGTTTGCACTAAAATTACCATCATTTTCTTCAACTACGTTTTTTTGCATTTTTTCTTCAACGTTCTATGTAAATTTGTCATAATTCATAAAATAAAACTTTATAAACTTACCTTGGGTAAACACATGTTTATTTTGTCATGGCAAAAACATATCTTAAATTGCCATGGAGAAAGATATGTTAAATTTGCCATGGACACGAAAAAGAAAATAGTTTACCATTGGTAGATCGAAAAAACTTGGGATGCTGATAACTACCACATGTGTGACACGAGTACATGGCAATCCCTGATGTTTTAGTAATGTGAGGGTGGCAACTTCAAAGTTGTAGACGTTAGTCATGTGAATAAGAATTGCCATGTCCTATGAATAAGAATTATCATGTCCTATGAATAAAATTGCCATATATAGGAGTCACTTCCGCCCACGTGTTTTTCCAGATGCTAATTTTAGGTGTACGTAGATGGCAATTATTAGCCAAATTTGCCATATATTTAGTGAAGTTGCCATATTTTAGTAGAAGTTGTCATCTCACATGTGTTAAAGTTGCCACCAAAGCGTGTGAGCTTGCCATCTTTCCACCCACACTTGTGGCACGTTTTATGGCAATGCTGATACATGTGTGGAAAATGATATGCCCCGAACGTTTGTCGACGGTGAGTCACTTCCGCCCACGTGTTTTTCTAGATGCTAATTTTAGGTGTACGTAGATAGCAATTATTAGCCAAAGTTGCCATATATTTAATGAAGTTGCCATGTTTTAGTAGAAGTTGTCATCTCACATGTGTTAAAGTTGGCACCAAAGCGTGTGAGCTTGCCATCTTTCCACCCACACTTGTGGCACGTTTTATGGCAATGCTGATACATGTGTGAGACTAGCACATGGCAATCTCTGATGTTTTTGATGGCAAGTTTAGTTATGTGAGGTGGCAACTTGAAGTTGTAGACGCTAGTCCTGCGAATAAGAATTGTCATGTCCTATGAATAACAATTGCCATGTCCTATGAATAGAAATTGTCATGTCATATGAATAGAAATTTCCATGGGCACAAGAAAGAGTCGCCACCAGAGCAGCAACACACCGTCGACAAACTTTCCCGCGATCCATGTCCCCTCCCCCACCGTCACGCTTGAAATGCGTCAGAGGATCTCCTCGACGCATTCGTAACCTAGAAGACTGTCATGTCGTGCACACCTCCCCCCACTCCAGATATCTGCTCGGGGTCCACTGAGCATCACCACAGCTCCTTCGGTCATCAACGATGAGTCAAAAGGTGTTAAAATAGAATGATAGCTTTAAAAAATATAAGAAAAAATAGATGAAAGAAATCATGGCAACTTTAGTGTAAACAAGATGGCAATTTCAGTTTAAACAACATGACAACTTTTGGTCCGAAAAAAAGTTCTCGAAACATATCAATATGACATCTAGTTTTGAAGATCTCGTCGAGACAAAGTTAATGGTGAAAACGAAATTTTAATCAGAATCCTTATTTAAGAGGTAAAACTTTTGGATGAATGGATACTTTAATTTTCGTGCGCGTGCTAATTGGGCGTTTGGGCGTGGGATGGCTGCCCGAACGTTCGGGTGTTAGCATTTCCCTTGTGGAAAGGTTCTTTCTATGGAAAACGTTTTTCTTAAACCGGCTGATTTCTCCCTTCCATCAGCCGCTTCGGCAGCCAACCACGTGTACTCGTGGAGCCCACCTACACCTAGTCTTCCGAAGCGTCCAGGCCAGGGTCGCGAAAAGCAACCAGAAGATGCCACGCCTCCTGTTAGGCTGGTTGGCACACCCACCATCTCTTATCCTCTTCCCGTGGAAGAGATCTCATTTTCTTTCATGCGGTCCTGCCCCATTGCCATGGCCGCGGTCGTTCCATTCTCTCCTAAATTATTGCGTCAAAATTGCTACTCCCGCTGTGGACGGCGACGATGTTGCGTGGGAGTTTCGCCGGATGCTGCGTTAGAGCTCTGTTGGCCGTCCTCTTTCATTCCCGGTCGGCGGCGGGCTATTAGCGCCGCCTGTCATGGCATCGAAGCTGCTGCCGTGGGACGCTGCCAGCGCTGCGTTGGAGCTCCGCCGGAGGCCATCGGTGCTGCATTGGAGCTCCGTTGGACGCTGCCGGTGCTGCGTTGAAGCTTGTTGGACGCCACCAGTGCTGTATTGGAGCTCCGTCGGACGCCGTCGTTGCGTTGAAGCTTGTCGGACGCCGCCGGTGCTACATTGGAGCTCCGTCGGACGGCGCCGGTGCTGCGTTGAAGCTTGTCGGAGCTACAATGGAGCTCGCCGCCCGTCATTGGTGCTGCTTTAAAGCTTCGCCGACGTTGCAATGAAGCTTCATCGTAGCCGGCGATGCTGCGTTGAAGCTTCGCCGGAATTGTAATGAAGCTTCACCGGAGCAAGCGGTGCAGCGTTGGAGGTCCGCCGGTGGCTGCAATGGAGTGCGGCCGGGGCTGCTATGGAACTTCGCTGGAATGCGCTCGCCGATGGCTTTGGCGCAGCAAGGTCGCCGGCGCAGGGATTTGATAGCGAGCGTTGCGTTATTTCTAGGTTGACTAAATCTAACGGCTGTGCATAGAATAATCCTACGGTTAATGAGGCGGCTTAAGTTTGCGTGTTATAAACCGGCTGATTTGTAGCACTCACCTCTTTCTATTGACCGATATTAGATCCTTTCATATAGGATTAGTTTTTTTCTCTATGTTTTTCTCAAGTTTTTCAATTAATTTTTTTAACATTTCTCTATGTTTTGCTTTAATTGTAACCCGCTCTGTGGACGACGTTCACGAACCCTTTGAGTAATATATTCAGGTGGGGAGCCTCCCCCCCCCCCCCCCCCCCGGTGATTGTTCAAAAAAAATATACAATTTAAATTTAATACCTATAAATACAGGTGTGATATCTCGACAAAAATTGAATTTTTCAAATGTAAAATACATATTTTATATTTTTAAAATAAATGTTAAGTATTTTCAAATTCCAACTTTTACCATGGTAGGGGATTTTAGGAGTTTTTGAATCAAGTCAATCTAATGGTGGAAATAAAAAAAAGTATTAAAGAAAGTTCTTAAAACTACTGGAAACAATGATTTACCAATAAAAAAATAATTTATTTTATTTAGTTGTGGATGATCAATGGATAGAAATAATTCTTGCGGGAGTACTCGGAAGTACTCACAAGTACTCACCAATCACCGGAGAAGCCCTCTTCTCAAATACATATTGATCAGTTTTGTAAATGGTACTTTTGTATATTACACGGATAATTTTTGTGATATATTAATATGCTTAAAAATGTAACAAACATATTTTTCAAATATGTGATTTGTATAAATGCTACCTAATATTTTTGGCATGTTTGAAAATATTTTTAACAATTTACGCAAACAGTTTTTGAAAATCTCATGAATATTTTCCTAATGGTACAAAGAATTTTTTGAAAATTACGCATACATTTTTTCATATTGTATAAATATTTTTTTAAAATATCATGATCTTTATTTTCAAGGGTGTTCATATTTTTTAAAAGGTCACGAATATTTTTTGGATGATGCATTGACAAAGCGGACCTCCGAATAAACATTGAAACAAACTAGTTTTTTTTTTGCAAAAAAACTTCCGATCTATTCATCTTCAATCATGGCAGTACAACGAATATTATAAATAATAAAAATTACATCTAGTTTCGTAGACCACCCAGAGATGATTACAAGCACTTAAGCGAACCGAGGACGCGTCGCCGTCATCGCTCCTCCCACACCGGAGCCAGGCAAAACTTGTTGTAGTAGACAGTCGGGAAGTCTCCATGCTAAGGCTCCATAGAACCATCACACCAGAACAACAACCGCCGTCATGGAAGAGTAGGTAGATCAGAAGGATGCAAGACACAAAAACATAGACAAACTACGACCATATCCGAGCAAATCTGTCAGATCCGTCGAAACACACCTCCACACGCCTACCGATGATACTAGACGCACCACCGGGATGAAGTCTAGACAGGAAGATATTTATTTCATCTTCAAAAAGCGGCCACCATCTCGTCTTCCGAAGCAAGACACAAACCCTAACAAATTTTAAAAAAACAATTTAGATTGAAGCCCTTCCACCGGTAAAAGCCAAGATCCACCATATCACCACAACGTTAAGGCCATCGAAGATGAGCGGGCCAGCGGCGGTGCCGGTGGAAGGCGGCAGCGGCGTGGTGGCTACTGGCTAGGGCGGCGGCTGCAGCCCTCGTGCGTAATGCCAAAAGTTAGATAAAACAAACTAGTTTTTCAATCCAATAGAATAATAAACAAGTGAACCTACATAAAGCATATCATCAAACTCCTAGAAAATAATCAATGGTCTCATGTTCATCTACAAATTTGAGTCAAAAAGATGCATAACGTACCATACCATGGCCATCAAAAGCACATGGAACATGGATTCACAAAACCTATATTGTTGATCTAAGGATAAGCATATTGTAGATCGTTCACTTGAAAGGATATGAACTGGAAACAAGTAGAAAGAGAAACCGGTGGACTTTTGGTAAGGTTTGGAGAAGAAGATAGATTGAAAATTTTGAAGTGTTTATCTCTTCCTCAGCAGCATAAGGGGTCACATCACGCGGTACATGTGGCGGTACGATTGTGTGCACTCGTACCAAGCGTCGTTTCGAAGTACTGGAATAATACAGACCTGGGCGTGCATTCGGTACGATATGGGGTGCGAGCGCATTTTGATACAGACATTTGTAAGGGTGCACGTCGTTGTCTGCACGGACATGGAATCAGGATAGGTTACTCGGCGGCATAGAACAATCAAGAAACCACAGAGAGAGGACCGACAAGGGTATATGAGACATTCCGGTTGACCGGGAAGCCCATGCAAGATCAAGTACTTTTTTGGTTGTTGTTCGGCGAATAAAAGGTTTCAATTGTTCAACCCACTTCTTGATTGCATTTGGTTTTGGCGCCAATGACACAATGGGTTGTCTAAATGTATGAACAACCTAAAATTTGTGACGCTTATGTGTAAATATGTGTGTTTTATATACAAGACAAATGTAAAAGGAATGGATGTGGGTAAAGACTCGGTTGCTTATGTGTCGTCGGAGACACTCATGGGCAATGATCGTCGTTATGTATCATTAGTAAGTACAAGGCAGATACAAATGTACCTTGTGCGTCTGTGCGAACGTACTCCATGGTCAACGGTTTTTCGGTATCGTGTGCGAATGAAGGCAAGGCGAAGGTTTCAAATCCCGTAGGCGATAGAAGTAAAAAACCGTTTGAATAACTATGTTCCGCACTAATGTCTAGCAAATAATTGTGGGGAGAGGCTGTTGCAGGCCCACGGGGCCCAACTTAACCCAAGATGACCAAGAAAAGCGACCAGAGCAGCGGCCCAGAACAATTGGCTACTGTTAATATCGAACAAAGACTAATTAGGTATTCCGATGCTTAAAATTTATATTCCGATGGTTGAAAACACTGATGGTCTAAGAAGGTTGGAGAAGTGCTCAATTTTAATGTTTCTAAATGAGCATCTACTATTTCCCAATTACCATCTGCATTTCCTCCCAAAAATAACTAAAAGAAAACCTCTGGCATGTAGGCCGACCTACATAGCAAATTTGGTTTGTAATTTTTTTTCCCGAGTTCGTTTTTGTTTGGTACTTTTTTGGATTTGTTTTCTTGTTGAGTACGATATCTATCTTTCCACGTGTTTCCTAACCCACTGCCAATAAATTCCCACGCCTAGACCCAGCCTAGCCCAAACCACCCCACCCCTCTTATGTCGTTGTCTTGTCTTCCTATTCTCGCTAGGGTTTCGCCTCCCCAATCTCCAATCCGTCCACATCCAACCCAATCCCTAGATCTAGCTTATGGCGGCCGCGGAGGGAAGCAATAAAAAGATGATAATTCTTAAGTCATCGGATGGTGAGTTCGAGGTGGAGGAGTTTGTGACCATGGTGTCCCAGACCATCTGCCATATGATCGAGAATGGCATCACCGAAAACTGCATCCCGCTCCCGGACATTAACTCCAAGATCCTCTCCAAAGTCATCGAGTACTGCAACAAGCACATCCAGGCCAAGCCTGCGACAAACGCCACTGTTGGATACGCTAGAGAATCCGTCACCGAGGACCTCGATATCTGGGATGGCAATTTCATCAAGGTTAACAAGGGCACCCTCTTTGACCTCATCCTGGTATGCTTTCCTTCGGCCGATTCCCGCTCCATCTAAATCTGTTTCTTATTGTTCCCCTTACCTAGGTCGAATCGAGACTGGTTTAGGCGCCATCCTACTCTATACTACTTCAAAAAGATTAAATTCCTCCTAAAATAAATCTAGATCAGATTATATTAGTCTTAGAAAAAAGGAGATATTTTCGTGGTCGCTTATGTCTAGTTTAGATTGAGATTGTACTCGTGCCTCGTAGCATCAGTGGGGTTGATTCTATAATCATCATGTCCTTGTGAGTCGAAGGACAAAGCTTTATTAGTGTTGAACACAACGACCGTCCAAACATACTCATAGTAATAGGTTGGGGCATTATATAGATAGTTACCTTTATTTGTAATTCATTTTATACTATTTTTATGAATAACCTAGGAAATAATTGATTGACATTACTATCATTGTGTCCAGTAAACTATATCTATGTGAGGTAGAGTGAGTTATAGTGTTATTAAATAGTTTCTCTATGAATAACTTGTGGAAACATTGGACCACACATAACAATATATGGTCTTTATGATTTCCTCTATAGATCATTTTGGTGCCAAACTTTGCTTACTCTGTCTTTATTATCTGATATCTGAACTCATGCATGGATGTCCATAGCTAGAGTAAAATTATGATATTGTTTGCAATATATTAGTACATATTTTGAATTTGTTTTGCTACTATCTACTTTGAATTTGTTTTGTTAAAGTTATCTTAGATAGAGTGATATATCGAATACCATAAATTGACGACCACTGAACCCATGTGCTATCTCATGGTTTTTTCTTCAATCAATATATACATACATACATACATACATACATACATACATACATACATACATACATACATACATACATACATACATGTGTTGTGTTGTGTTTTTAGCTTATTTCAAAATCATCTTATAAGGTTTGCCTTTAAATTAATACTCGTAGTGCAAATCATGTTTTTTTTATTTTAGGTTGTCAATCTGTATATATGTAAGGAAATCTATCTAACTATATATTCATTGTAGTCATTTGTTAATGAATTATTATCTTTTAGAAGTGATTCTTTCCATCTAAAGTGAACCCATGCATGAATTTACATAACTATTGTAAAATCCTTACCTTGTATGGAGGAATTATTTTATTCATGTATTGGATAGTGTTTTGTTACAATTATGGTGTTTTATCTTAAAGCAGTGTTGTCTCACATGTGGCATCTTTAGTTACCACACATAATCCAGTATCATACATTACTGACCCTTACACTTATGTTATGTCTTGTGGTTTGGTCTTTGAATCAATAAATGTCGTTCAATGTGTGTCCTGTTTTTGGTTTTGGATTTTCACAAACACATCATCCACTGCAATCTGGTATCATGATCATTGACACCTGAATCCATGTTATGTCTTCTGATTTGGTCTTTGAATGAATCAATTGGTTACTTCATGTCTTGTATTTTTTTTCTATTAGTTTATAACACATATTTATTCAAGGCACCTTTCTAATTATGTATGTTCGATAGCCATTTTAGATTAATATTTCTCTCTAACACCATGTGGTTCTTTTACCACCCTCTTAGGCTGCACACTACCTCAACATCAAGGGACTGTTGGATCTAACCTGCCAGGTTGTTGCCGACATGATGACGGACAAGACTCCGGAGGAGATCCGCGAGATGTTCGACATAAAAAATGACTACACGCCCGAGGAGGAGGAGAATATCCGCAGGGAGAACCAATGGGCCTTTGAGTAGATCATGATCCTCTAGGTCGCATTGAATGAAGTCTTAGTATTCGTCATGTCTACCTTTCAACATCCTTTTTTATATCGTAATGGTTTGTAATACTATATTCTATGAGGTGGTGTTGGTGAACATATTTAGTGGTGATATTTCAGAGAACAAAAAACCTATCATTGTCGGGGGACAACACTTGTCAAACATCTTAGAATTTTCATAAGCCTCATTCTTCCATTCATCTAAAGCACTCATGTGAAGCAACATTTTCTCTTCGCCCAATTTGAAACCATAATTTACTTTCTTAGAAAACCAATATTCCTTATGTTCCAACTTTAAATGTATATGACATGATTTTCCATGAACCATTGTATACAATGCCATACCCATATGATTTTTATAAACATTCTATGAGGCAAAAGGGCATCATTCAATTTCTATGATGGATCCTTTCTTGATCTACTCACGGTCTTTTGCAAGATTAGTTTGTTCTCTATATTAGTTAACTCTATTTGCCCAATAGAGTAATGATTATGAGGTGGTGTTGCCGAACATCTTCATTGGTTATGTTTGTGAGAATGAAAACATATCGTGGTTAGTGTTTTTCACTTTTCAAACATCTTAGCACATTAATAAGCCTCCATTCATCTAAGGTACTCATCACAAGCAACAATGTATCTCCAACCAATTTGAAATCATAATTTATGTTCTTCACAATCCAATATGCTTTTTTTATAACTCTAAATGTACATGACATGATTTTCCACATTCCATTTTAATTATATAGTCACATGCCCATAGATTTGTATAAAAATGCTCAATGTGAATCATTTAATTTCTTTGACCAATCCTTTTTGGTTCTACTCATAGCATTTTGCAACATCTATTTTTCAAATCTACTTAACCACAAGACTAATGATGATAAGGTGATGCTACATTATGATTTGCATCATACTTAGCTAGAACTTTCGTGAATGCAGCAAGAATAAAGTGTCAACCCCATCAGTCATAAACAATCTTGTAAGCCCAAAGTGCACCATTCAATTTCTTTGACCAATCATTTCTTGTCTAAATTTGTTAACTCTACTTGCACACTAGAGTATGAGCAGGCGATGGTACACTGTGATTGACATCATACTTATTTAGAACTTTTCTAAATACACCCGTGGTAGAGATGGGTCCTCCACCTATTAAATGTACCCCATTCAAAATACCTCTTCGGATAATTGAAAGAATTATGAATGATTGTTATGGAGGGAATGGAACAGTCCATCGCAGTATTCATTTGTTGAAACTTACGGAACTTGTGAGTTGTTTAAGATTTCAGGTATGACAAGAGGTGAAATCATGAGGAAATGATTTGTCTTGTCACTGAAAGGAAAAGCATTGAAATGGTATAGGAAAAGCATTGAAATGGTATAGGATACTAGATCGCTCATGACAGAGAGAGCATCGCTCAAGCTTGAGAGAGACTTAAAGCATTAATGATAAAATGTCCTAACCATGAACTTTCCAATGAGATAATTATTACTCCCTCTGATCCATATTAATTGGCACACACATAGTACAACTCTAGTACAAAGTTGTACTAAGTGAGTGTCAATTAATTTGGATCGGAGGGAGTACTAATTTTTATGTGAGACTTTCTCGTAATGATGAGGAAATTCTCGATGCTTCTTCTATGGGTTATTTTACAAATAGGAATACTGACGCTAAATGAGAACTTGAAAGGATTCAATGCAACGCTGAAGATTGAGAGATCGATGTAAATAGTGAGTTATAAATTATGAGTATGATTGCATTAAGTCATTTGTTGAAACTGATAGTTTTAATAAGCTTAGTGTTAAGTTTGGACTTGACTCTCAAATAGGTGTAGATCTCTGTAAATTTTTTTCTTCTCTTATTAATACTCCTTAAAAGAATTGGACCAAACATCATGAACCTTTTAAAGAGATTTGCAAAAAAATGAAATTGTTAATGATGATTGCAATAGACATGATCTAATTTTTGAAAATAAAGTTTTGCATAAGCATGTTAATTTTTATTGGAAAGCATAGACCTTATGAAAGGACTAGGATTGAAGAACAAAAGTATTGTAAGCAACATAAGCATGAAGTACTAGCATATGGATTAAAGATCTAAATGAATTTTCTAAAGAAATGTATGATCTATATCCTTTTATTTGTGAACTTTGCAAAAAAGAAGGTCATTTTAATGAGGCATTTACATTTATGTCCCTAACTTGAGTCCACTACTTAGATTTGCCCCTACAAAAATCATGTGCTTCCACGGTCCCCACTGTGACTTAACCCTTGAGGGGGTACACGCAATGTTCCTTGGCGTTCATGTCCATGGTTAAACACCAAGGTTTGTGGCGTTTATGTCGATGGTTAAACGCAAAGATTTGTGGCGTTTAGGTTGGGAAGGAAACATCTTGACAATGTAATGTTCTACTGTGCCATGTCAGATGGACAATGGTGACTAGGCAAGAGAAAGAGTAGAAACATCATTGACCATGGTATTTTCTGTGTAAAGTATAAGCGCCGCATTGGGTGACGCTTTAGAAAAAGAGTCAAATCGTGAAATACATTTTAGTTATTCTTAGTTTTTGCTAAACTTTAATCTTTTAGAGCATGCTAAGAGAATCTCTAGCAGAGCCTCTAAACAGGCTGAAACTGTAAAATTTTGATGATTATACAATTGCGGTTCGTTTTCTCGGACAGAACAGAGCCCATATAGTCGGTCCAGTCCTTAAACGTTTTTCGGTGGCCCGCAAAAGAGTCACCCCGAACCCTATATCTACCGTGCGGCGTCGCATTTCCAGGCCGCACACCAAACCCTCGTCGTCGCAAAATCCACCGCCCTCGCACTCTTTAGTGAGCAATTAGTCGCCGCCGACCATAGATCCGCCTCGCCCGCACCGCGATGTGGTGTGGCGGCTGGTCTTCGTCCTCGCGCTGGATGAGCCCCGTCGAACTAGCGGAGCGTCACCGGTGCATCGTATCCGACGTGGCCCGAAAGCGGCCCCGCGCTCCGATACACCTTCCACGGGCTTCAGGTGCTGTCGTCACTCCTCCACCATGAGATGGAGGAGTTTCACCGCCACCACTTGGGTCACCACGAGCTCGATGAGGGGAGCTCCTTCGCCGCCGCAAGTCGCTTTTGCACGCCCCTCCTTACGATCAAGAAAGAGGAGGACGACGACGAGCCGCTCCTGCCGGTCAAGAAGGAGGAGGGAGACAACGAGCCCCTTCACGCGTCGTTTGCAGTCCCCGGGTACGACGAGGACTACATCACAGACGACGCCACCGAGGTCGTGGTCATGGGCCTCATCCTCGCGCACAGCGAGCGTGGGGAGGCCGAGCTAGAGAAGAAGCATCATCGCGATGCCGAGATCGATAACATGTTGTTAAAGTCGGGGCTCGTCGGCGAGCGCGCCACACTGGAGAAGCAGGAGGACCTCTACATAGACCTTGTCTTCGACGACTCCGACGAGGACTAGATCCTCCCCGGCGTGCTCCGGTTCGTAGTGTAGATGTTGTCATAGTAGTAGTAGTTTGTATCCCTGGGACGATGAACTTGCTTTTGTCCTCGCGAATATGGAAGTTTAAAATTTAAGGGTCGGTGTGTTGTTTCTGTTGTACCCGATGATGATTCAGCCTGTAAAAAATCATAGATCACGAACTGAAAACCATGTTTACAATTTCGCATTATAAGAGCTCTAGCTCTAAACTTTACTAGGAAGGTCAAAATAGAGAATTTTGTTTCTTTTTTATGAGACAAAATATTTTGGCTTAGTGGTGGGTTTTTTTAAAGCAGGAAAAAGAAATTATTCCTCAAATCTAGCATTTACAGGAATACTACCAAGATCATGTTGGTGAAGGTACCACACATGCCTTCCAGGAGATAAAAAAAATAGCAAACTTAGCATTCAAAACTCTACTTTCATAAGCAAAAATACAACTCTAAAAGAATTGCTTCCTCGCCCGGATTTCTTTGATGATCATTTCGTGCTTCCTCTCCGATCCATTTTGAATATCGTCGAGCACACCCTTGGAGTCAGATACTATGACAGTGTCCTGCAACGAGAGGTCCAGTGCCAGACTCAACACTTCACGGCATGCCAGAGCTTCCAAGCGTTGTGGATCTGTGACTCCCGGAAAAACCATCGCCGACGAGCCTCCATAAAACTCCCATCTTGGGGATCATGCAGAAGAAGGTCCTTTCAGTCCTGCAGCTTGTATCCTGGGAGATTTGGAGAGAGGGCAACAGAAGAATTTTCAAGAATGAGATCATGTCTCAAGCTGGTTTCCTTGAGAGGATCTCTGGAACATGGCAGGGGCTGGAATTCCTTTCGATCCAGGCTAAGGCTCTTCCCCCTGTGCTTTTTTTTTCTTTTCCTTTTGCTCTTCTTTTTGGTTCTTCCTGTACCTCCCCTGCTTCCTAAGCTTGGTGTTGTTGTAGCCCCCTTTTTTTTTCCTGGTAAATGAATTTGGTAGCAACTACCAACATTCCAAAAAAAACTCCCATCTTGTTGGCTTAGTGGTGGTGATGTGATCCGTTAGCAAAGTTAGGTTGCCAATTGATGGGCTGAAGTGGAATTGCATGGGCCAGCGTCAGTTGTGGGCTGAGCTCGCCTTGTTTTTGTTTCTTATCCTCTTCCGTCCGTGGGCGTCGTCTTATCCTCTTCTTCCCCGTGGGTGTGAGTGTCAGTTTGGCTTCAGTCCTCCGTTTCCTCCATCCATGGCGTCCATGCTGTGCTCCTACTCCACCCCCGCCGCCGCCAGGGCTCCGCTCCTCCGCGCCAACGCCAACTCCTACGCTGCCTCGCTCGGTTTCGCCACCTCGCAGCTCGCCGGCCTCAGCCTCGGCCTCACCTCCACCGCCGCCGCGGTCTCCATCCCCACCAAGAACACCATCGTCGCGCGTACGTCCCTCACCTCTCTCCCTTGTCATTTTCTCCCCAGTTTAAATCCTCGCTTTGCTCCTCGATCCAAGTCGCCGGCCATCCACATTCCGGTTGCATTGCTCTGTCTTGTGCTACTCTGATTCTCTTCAGACAGACAAACTTCAGAAGTTGTGTGGGCGTGTGTGCTTAGGTAGTGGATGAACGGGAAATTTTGAAGCTTAGATTGGCGGCGGGCATATGATTCATAGAATAGATTACATGTTGTCCAATTATCTATCAACTACGTCTGGTCACTGCATTGTATTTCCTTCGTCTGGAATTACTTACTTATCGCTCAAATTGATGTATCTAGTACTGTTTTAGTGAAGATATATCCATTTGAGCGACAAGTGATTTGGGATGGAGGAAGTAACTTTCTGAACAGGCAGCAGCTGTTCTAGTCTGTTACCAACATAGTGACAGCAGTTGTAACAGAACAGACATTCCAGTGGTGGTAGAATAATATACTACAGTAGTAGTCAAGGGCCATAACTGGATTGGGGGTATGCGCAAATGGAGGTCTAATTCAGTTTACAATGATATTGGAAATTGTCTAAATTTAGAGGAATTTATACGAGTATGTTCGGTTTCAAGATGTTACAAAATGTAAAGAGTTAATTACACCCATGGTACAACAACTTGTTTGAAATTAACAGATTCATACACAAACTTGAAAACCCCAGAAAACTCATACACAAACTTGTTTTGTTGGAACAGTTGATTACAGAATAGCCCGAATTGCGCATGTGGCATGCCACGTTGGAATGGGGCGCATGGCAGGCTTTGTGCATTTTACAAATAAAATTGGTCAATTGTGCCGAGTAAGGATGAAAAGACCAATCATTGAATCCGTGTGCAAAAAATGGATGATCGTCACCGCCCTTAGAACCTAATGAAACATGGAAAAGAAACACCGCTACTGGTGGATGGG
Organism: Bromus sterilis; assembly: GCA_950022295.1. NCBI lineage: Eukaryota > Viridiplantae > Streptophyta > Magnoliopsida > Poales > Poaceae > Bromus > Bromus sterilis. The sequence continues at coordinate 299,402,836 of OX465601.1, forward strand.
GAGGGGAGGGGGTCAACACACACCATACACCGACGAGATCTCGCTCGCGGCCCGTATGACCGACCACATGCCACCTCCCTCACCTTTCGATGGGTTCAAATCGGTGCACAATCGATCGCCTCAGAGAGCTTCTCTTGAAATATTTCCATCAGCACGCTTGACTGAGGACCAATACGTGCTAATAATCCACCTTTTAGGTTTTTTAGTAAAACGCACAAAGCTGTAGTGTGCCCCATTCTGGCATGGCATGCCACGTGCACTGCATGTTATTTTGTAGTCAATTGTTACATCAAACAAGTTTCTGTATGAGTTTTGTGGGGTTTACAAGTTTATGTATGAATCTGTTAATTTTGAACAAGTTGTTGTACCATGGATGTAATTTTGAACAATCTGTTAATTCACGGTAACATTTGCCTTAACTCTTTTTTACTTGCCTAGCTACATTTACATGCACTATCTTCCCAATGATTAAATATCATCTGAATAGAGTGGTTAAGAGTCATGAATGATCTGGTTCAGGTCGGATTTGCCCCTTCTTGGAAAAGAAGACGAACCGGGCCAACAAGGTGTCATTCTCCAACCACAAGACCAAGAAGCAGCAGTTTGTGAACCTGCAGTACAAGAAGCTGTGGTGGGAGGCCGGCAAGCGCTACGTCAAGCTCAGGCTCTCCACCAAAGCCCTCAAGACCATTGAGAAGCACGGCCTCGACGCCGTCGCCAAGAAGGCCGGGATCGACCTCAACAAGAAATGATCGAATATGAGTCGCAGTTGAGGTCTCCTAGCTATATCTTCTTGATTTTCTTACATCACCCATCTTCTCAGTGTAATGTAGTATGCAAAAAAGGTTGTTGAGTTTTTCTTTTGCCCCCTCTTGTTCTCAGTTCTTTCCCACTGTACTTGTTGTAAGTAACCTTAAATGCCCCCTTAATTTTGCTATTTATCTTGATGTGTTAATGTTAAGCATCATACTGGATCAATATGTATTAGTTCAGTTGTACCATTGCAGGTGGGTTGTGCCTTGCAGCTACAAACTACCAAATTGATTTGGTAAAGAGCAGAGAGTGATTAATCAGGGAAGGAATTTTTCTGATTCTTGGTTGAGCTGTGGAGTATCCTGGTTCCTTCCTTTGAACCCCAATGAAAGAAATGCTAGCTACTCTGGGCTGAACTTGAATTAAGACTGGCAAAGGATATATGGTCACAGCCTTGCAACTGGGCAGTTCAAATCAGGTTCATTTTCTTGAAGCCACTCTTGGTAACCATCCATCTCAAATCTGGAGAGCTATTGTGGAGGGTAGAGAATAGAGATACATTCAAACATGGCCTGATAAAGCAGAATGGTACTGACGCTAACATGGATATTTGGGCAAACAACTGGATTACGAGGAAAGAAAATATGAAACCTATTTTTTCTCTTATTGTTGATCGGCCAGTGATGGTTTCAGAGTTGTTGGATGTCCGTGATGCTCGGTGGAACAATGAGCTTATTGACCAAGTATTTTTTTTTCACATGATGCCATGGCTATTAAATAGATCATGATGTGCACTAGGAATACTAAAGACTTTTTGTCTTGGAACTTTGAAAAATCCGGTAAATTTTCTATGCACTCGGCTTATAAGATGGTGTTTATGAATTCGCGGGTTTTCGACCAAAGGAAAGTGAATGGGAGATTTTTATGAATTCTTCAAAGAAATTGAGGAATTACAGTATGAAAAAAAATACAAGGTTGAAGTACATCTAAGTATGCAAACGCTCAATGGGATGAAAAATTAATCAGCACTGGAGAAAATAAACACACTAAGTAACAATACAGATAAACAAGACGAACATACAGGCATACGACCTTTGGAACAGGAAGATGAAAACACAACAAAGCATGGCATTCAACAAAAATAAAGTTCTTCAAGCAAAGTCTTGTAAATAGTTAAAGAATATGAAACCATGAAGGGTTGAAGATGATGACTTTGGTAGACCACATCAACATGTTTGTGACAACTCTACGTCTGATTCGAGAGGCTAAGATTTAACTCAGAGTACATATTTTATCTTATTCTTCTTGAACTAAGGTAATTACTTAAACCACGTCTAATCACTTCGGTGAGTCTTCAAGGTAGACTCCCAAATCTTTACGAATTTCGTTCACTCAACATTCAGAAATTCATCTTAAATTCCTCAAAGCATTAATGCCTAATCATTCACAGTCTTCAAGAGTAGTAAGTCTTCAGATTACTCGAACAAGTTTCCTCATAAATGCTCAAATCATTTAGGCTCAGTTTTTTCCTCACTTGGGATTATCAAATTCTTTAAAGAAGGATTGCTCTCTTATGAAAAACGTAAGTTTATCTCAGAGCACCCAACCACCAAATGGTGGTTGGGCCGCTTTTTGTAGCCGGGGTTCAACTCAAGGTGAATGGACATAAATGCCCCTTCGATCTGATTGTTGGTAGAAAGTGTTCCTACCAACCAACAATTGATAGATGGCACGATCTGGCCCCTCTTTCATCATGCCAAGACAATCGTACTAGCGATTTCCTGACTTCCCAATTGAAGACATTTTTTGCAGCGTCCTGGAGAATTTCATCTCAGACCCTAAAGAAAATAAACTTCGTTTCCAGGAGATTTTCAAAGGCTTCACCCAAAGAAATATGAGTGTTCGAGCATTTCCCTCAAAAATACAATTCTCATTTTCTTCGACCCCTCCAAGAGTACAGTGTTCCCTAAGACTTAAGAAAAAATAAAATGGCCTATCGAAGACTACGCTTCGTCGATTTCTTTTAGTAGCGAACGAATTTTTTCACAGGGGTCCGACATCTTTGGAGGCGATTACATGCAGAGAAGCATTGTCTAGCACATTATTTAGGGGTTCAAAATATCAACATTGCTTCAGACTGCAAGCTTGTCATCTTGCACAGCCAAAAAGGCAAGGAAGGAACGTATGAAGGAATCATTAAAGAGATTAAACAAACCATGCAAATTTTGGTTTCTTGTAATTATGATCATGAAGGTAGAAGCTCGAACTATGAAAGCTCATAGGTTGTATAGGTATGGTGTATCTTCCTCGAGGGAGGCATCTTGGGGGTTGGGATCTTCCCATGATTCTATTGTAATACCTTTATTCAATAAGTCCTAGCCACCAACCACCAAATGGTGGTTGGGGCCGCTATTTATAGCCATGGTGCAACCCGAGGTGAATGGACATAAATGCCCCTTCGATCTAACCGTTGGCAGAAGGCGTTCCTACCAACTAGCAATTGATAGATGGCATGATCTGACCTCTCTTTCATCATAACAGGACAATCGTACTGACGATTTCCTGACTTCTCAATTGAAGACATTTTTTATATCATCCTAGAGAATTTCATCTCGGACCCTGAAGAAAATAAACTTCGTTTGCAGGAGATTCCCAAAAGCTTCACTCGAAGAAATATGAATGTTTGAGCATTTTCCTCAAAAATACAATTATCATTTTCTTCGACCCCTCCAATAGTTCGTTGTTCCCTAAGACTTACGGAAAAAAAATGACCTAGAGAAGACTACACTTCGTCAAAAAAAATTAGTGGCGCACCAATTTCGTCACAGGGGTCTGACATCTTTGGAACAGGAGTTGGGAGTTCAAAATATCAACAATTTTTTTTGCGAAAACAAAATATCAACATTGCTTCAGACTGCAAAACTATCGTCTTTCACACAAAAGAAGGTAAGGGAGGAACGTATAAAGAAATCATTGAAGATATTAAACAAACCATGCAAATTTTGGTTTCTTATAATTATGATCATGAAGGTAGAAGTTCGAACTATGAAGCTCACAAGCTGAATAGGTATGGTGTCTCTCTTCCTCAGGGAGGCATCTTGGGTTGGGATCTTCCCATGGTTCTATTACAGTACCTTTATTCAATAACCTTCACCCATTTTTCTGAACCAAGAAAAACAACTCTTCTTTAAAATGCATAGACTCCATACACCTTTTGAGGTGTCCTTGGGAGAAAAACCCAAGAAAAAAAATACTCCTACATTGATCGCTGGACCTACCCAAACAGAAGGGTGAAATGGTCCAGCCGGAAAGAATTGCACGTAGGTGTGAGGAGTTACTCACACGTGGAGGCCAGACACTGTCACCCCCCGCACTCACTCCACTAGTCCACTTCCCTTCTTCTCCGCCGCTCTCTGACCACTGACCAAACCACCCACCTAGAGCTTCATCTCCGCCCCCCTCCTCCTTCCGGCCCGACAGATCGTCGTCGCCGTCGCCAATGCCCTTCCCCTCCGACTCCGGCGTCCTCATGGAGGAGACCCCGCCCCCGGCTCCCGGCGTCGGGGCCGAAACCCTCCTCGCGGCGGCCGCTGCCGAGGCCAGCAAGGTGGAGGAGAAGGCCAAGCGCGCGCGCAAGCGGAGCAGGTGGTACCTCAACGACTACGAAACCCCCACCCTCCACGACGACCCCGACCACGAGCACGACGGCGTCGTCGCTCCAGCTCCAGCTCCAAGAAAGGGGGAGGAGCAAGAGGCGCTGCTGCTCCGGCTGCAGGAGGGCAATGTGGCCGCGGCCGACCTGCTCGCCGCGCTCCACCGGTCCGCCGCCTCCCCCTGCGGCACCCCGGAGGGCGTCGACGCCGGCGCGCTCCTCGGCTTCTTCGCCCTCCACAGGGCCTCCGTGTCCGCCGGCAAGGACACTACTGTTATTAGCACAGATAATCATCGCTCCAAGGATGATGCTGCCGCTGCTTTTGGCATGAATCCATGCCGGGCCATGTCCGTCTCCAACGGATCTGCCGGCAAGGAACAGGCCGATGCCATTGCCATGGGGCATGCTGCATCTGCAGAAGCGCACTACACTGGGCCAGCAAACGCAGCGGTACAAGGAGGAGCTGGACCAAGCAAGAGGAAGAAGAAGAAGGTGACGTTCGCACTGGGTGCCCCTAGTGCCGCCGGTTGCGGCAAGGGTACTGTTATTACCAAAGATCATCATCGCCCCAAGGACGGTGCCGCCGCCGCCACCGCTGCTGCTTATGGCCTGAATCCATGCCGGGCCATGGTGGTCGCCCACAGATCTGCCGGCAAGGAACAAGCCGATGCCATTGCCATGGGAGGACACGCTGCATATGCACAAGCCCACCACAATGGAACACCAAATGCAGCAGCACTAGGCGAAGCTGGACCCAGCAAGAGGAGGAAGAAGAAGTCCGTGACGTTCGCACTGGGTGCACCTAGTGCCGCCGGTGCCGGTTGCTCTGCTCAACCCCCCACCCATGGCGTCGGCGCTAGTTCCTCACCCAAGAAGGCGAATGAGAAGAAGAAGGCTGGAAACAGCCCCAGACAAGGGCAGCACTCTGGGAAGCCAGTGGCGCTTATTGTGCAGTTCACCCAGGGCACCGCCGATCCGCCGCCCTCCAAGGAGAATCTCCTCTCCACATTCCGAGAATTCGGACCCCTGATCGAGCCTGACATCGAGGTCACCAGGAAGCAGGCGCGCATCGTGTTCCAGAGCGGCGCCTCGGCGGAGGCCGCCTACAGCTGCACAAACACGCTCAGCGCGTTCGCCTCGGCGCGGCTGCAGTACCTGCGCCCACCACAGCCCGCGCCAAAGATCCCGTTGACGGATGTCAGGAAGAACCTTGAAAAGATGATCGCGTCCCTCACTGGCCCTTCGCTGCTCGGCAAGGACAACGCGTGGAACCTCGCCGGAGAAATGCAGCACCTTCTGGCCAAGGTTGACAAGGCCCTGGGTGCCGGCCCAGGGCCTTCCACCTGAGCTGCTGTTCATTACCATTGAGCTCAGCTCAGCTCTGATCTGCTCTGGTCTGCTAGATGGAGATAAGCTCCTCCTACTTCCTAGTATAGTTAGTTTAGTTAATGATCTAGTTGGTCTTGTATAGGGCCGTGGTCTGCTAGATTGAGATAAGCGCCTTCCACTTCAGCTGCTGCTGATCACCATTGAGCTCAGCTCAGCTCAGATGAGCTCTGAGCTCTTCTCTGCTCTGCTGGATGGAGATAAGCTCCTCCTACCCCCTAGTATAGTTAGTTTAGTTAATGATCTAGTTGGTCTTGCATATTATTAGCTATAGTGATGCTAGGTACTGGTACTGCTCGAATCATCGTAGCTGCTAATTCTCTCAGTATGTTTCTGTGCCGATCCCTACTGACCGCAGCGACGATCTTGCCATCGAGCTTCTAATCCCAAGTGTAATATATACCTGCTCCAAATGAACTAAGCTGTGGTAGTTATTACCTTGCTGGTCCATCCCTTTGGCATGATGATGATGATGATGAACAATATGCACTTGGTTCTTATTTTACCTTTCATCTGTGGTTGATAAGCCAGAAACTGCAATCCTGGAGTGAGTTCATCTGGTTGCCATTCTTCATTTCAACCTGAGATAGCAACAGCACAAAACAGAAAGATTTTAAGCAGAGTTGCAGGCTGATGATGATAAAAAACAAGCAAAAACTTTTGATGTTTACTGAAACTCACATCAGTGGTCAGCAGTGGCCAGATCATTCAAGATCCAGACCGGATTGGCATCTTGGGTGATGCACGCACAACAGAATACTAAAAGCCCTGAATGATGCATGCCAACAATATCAACTGCCCATGACAAGAATGCATAGCTCACAAGCATATGGTCTCTGACCCACATCAAAACAGTCAGCAAAACAGATTTGTAGGCTGCCTCAAGAGAATCAAATAATCCACAAAATAATTGGTACAGAAAAAAAAAGGCACAACCACAAGAATCTTTTCTTTTTATTTTTCATTGTACAGAGTAGTATACAATAGTCTAAACTCAAAATCACATAGCTAGATTTAAGCGTGACTTGTTCTTTATTCCATCTGTAGGGGCAATCCAAACATTGATCACAAACTTATGACAAACTGACATATGTACCAGGATCTGGCTTAGAACTTTTAGATTGTGTTTCAGTTGTTGGATGATGCGACTGTTGCTTAGACGGCTTCCGCCTGCTCTTCGATCTCGCTGCGTCCAGCATCGCTTGCGGCAGTGCCATTAACGGGCACCTCGGTGGTGACAGAAGGCGAGCTCGCGGCGCCATTCAGCTGCACTGCACCAGCTGCCTCGGATGAGTCGCTTGACGGTTGCTTTGTAAGGGAATTTTGCTGACGGATGGCAGCCGCCGCTTCTGGCATGGCAACACCTGGAGGCTGAGGGGGGACCCACTGACGCTGGGGCGGCGGCCTTTCCACGACACCGCCGTTGTATGCCAGCGGCCTGGGCTCCTCTGCGTGAAAATCAGGGGCCTTCCCGTTCTGGTGGTATGAAGGGCCATAGTTGTCCTGAGCTTCAGAGTAAGATCCATCCTCGCTCAAGTGCGAGCTGGACCCAAAGCCGACCTTTGGCTGTGCATATTGCTGCATCTCCCATGGCTGCTATTTTTAGCAGTAGATAGACAGTGTTAGTTACAAGTAAAGGGAAGCATAACCATCTCTTGCTTGCAGCAAAGGCAAGACTCAGTGACACACCTTACTCCCAGAAGACCTATCCCCTCGCTGTACTGTCTGCTGAAAGTCAGAATGTCATGCAAAGACAGGTCAGACAATATTCAAGAAACAAAGTGTCAATATATGTGTTGTATATATATTGAGGAAATGTCAAACTGCCTAGATGTATGTATCTCGTTAAATAGCCTCCGGTCAGGGTAGCAGAATATCAGATTTTGTATAAGAAAAAGGAAGATATGACGACTTGCTGGAGTCAGGTTTTGCATACACACTGCGAATTATATCTGGTTAATGTGTAAAATTTGATACGGAGTATATGATTTTCTGAGTCAATTAACTGAAATGTGAAATTATTCAAAGCTGGACAGAAGGTTTTGCTGCAACAAACGACATAATCAGTCCAATATAATGTGCATCATACAGCAGCAAATTACGTGTTGAACAATCAATCCCGCTCGTTCACTATTTCAGCAAAAGCAAGATGTATTAATTATAACCTGGTTGGTTTCTAACCTCAACATAAGATCTTGAATATGATCCGGATGTAGGTTCAGTAGGTGCTGGCGCAAATGAAGGCCTCCCTGCTCAAGAAACACTCCAACGTCAAGCAGCAAAAAACATGGAGGCAACTAGGAGCTTAGCAAAAGATACTGACCTGAGCCAAAGTCATTGTTTGGCACACCATACATATTAGGTTGCTACAAAAGAATAAAGCAGTTTAGGAATAGGAGAATTCTCCAAAGGATGAGCACATTGTTGTAAGTGTGTAACAAGGTGAATAAAATAGGTGCATACCTGAGGAGGTCTCCATGGGCTGTTGTTAACAGGGCCTAAACATTGTGGTCAAACAAATAATAATTTGGTGAGGTCCTCATATTAGAATTTTTCTAAAATATAGAACACACATTGTAGATGGCTTTATACGACATTGTCATTGCATAAGTTGGACCCTTTTCGATACAGGGTTGATGGGATATTGAACAGCATGCAAAAGCACCTTCTAAATGATGGGGAAAGGTGTAGACCCAAAAGGTCTTTAGCATGGTTCTCTCTGTAACTAGACCATTTTTGCAGCCTAAGTCAAATGCAATAAAGAGAGAAACACAGATGCACAGAATTGTTTGATACTGACCATTCCTTGCGGCAGAGGGGGCATGCTCTTCCAAGGGCCGGTAGTGCTGCGAAAACCTGTCCTCCCTTGTAATATTTATGGAGTCCCTGTTATGGCTCAACGACTCACTCAGGGACTTCAACTGTTTAGCTTGGGAGTCCAGGGCCTGTGTCAAAGTCACAAGTATCTTCTTTGCTGCCAAAAAAAAGGAATGGGAATCATATAACACAAACCAAATTGGAATCAACATGAAACGAAGAGAAAGTTTCATTAAAATGAGAAGTATGATTATGAAGTGATGAACTATGAAGGAGCAATGTTTAATTATACCTTCGTCCTTGGAAGCGAGCAACTCCTGGTTGGTTTGTGCAATGGTGGAAACGGCCATCGCGGAGGCCTTCACAGCCTCCCTGGTCTCCTCGTCGATCTTGGACTTGAGTTTGGTCGCCTCATCGCCTTCGGCGACGACTCTGCGGATCCATGACTTGAGCCTAGGAAGGAGCAGCTTCTGCGCAGGCAGCACACATACATGGCAAGGACATGACTGGTTACAGGTGAGCTGGGTTGGAAACCTGCAGAGGAGACATGAGTGGAGATATATATATATATACCTTGATAAAGACGGCGGCGCTGGCTCCGAAGCCGAGCAGCAGCCCCGCGGCAACGAAGGCGCGGTACCAGGTGAGCCTGGGCTGCGGTGGGGCGACGACGATAGGCCCTGGTGCTAGCTGCGACAAAGGTTTCATATGCGCGACGGGAGCATGGGACTTTGCCTCGGTTGGAGGGGAGGCGGTGGTGGGCGGCGGATCCTGCAGCACAGATCAGGTCAGGTCAGCTAGCTAGAACAAGTGGATAGGGGAGGTTGGGGGATTGGAAAGAGAGGGGATGTTGTGCGTACGGGGACTCGGCGGAAGGCCTCGTCGATCTCGTCGGCGGTGAGGCCCTTGGTCTGGAGGAAGGAGCGGCGGTAGGCGACGGCGGAGCCCCTGACCTTGGGGTGGGAGAGGAACTTGACGGCGTTCTGGACGTAGTCCTCCCTCACCGGCTGCGGCGGCGCCTCGAACGCCAGCTGCTGCTGCTTCTCGCCGCCGCCGCCGGCATCAGCTGCTGCTGGTGGTTCCCGTTCCCGGACAGAATTGGGCTCGTCAGCAATCAAATCGAATCGAATTGGGGGAACCGAGCGGGGGGCAGAGAGAGAGAGACGACGGACCTGGCGGCGCCGGCGCCGGCGGCGATTGATTGGAGTCCATCTCCCTGGATGAGATGAGCTTGAGATCTGTGTGCGCGTCAAACCCAGGTCAAGAGAGGAGTTTGGTTTGATTGAGTTGAGCTGAGGCGCCGCCTCCCCCCAGCAGCAGGACTGCAGGAGGAGTTTGGGAAGCAGTTGAGAGAGTTGGATATCCATCCTCTTGTCTCATCTGCCTTCTTTCTTTCTCTGCCTTCCACCCAAAATTACTTCTTTTTTTTAGTTCCTTCTCCTTCTGCCAGGATTATTTCCTCATTTTTCTTGACGCCAATAAAACCAAGGAATCCAAGGAAACACATATTTTCAGAGAAAAATAAGGCAAATAGCAGCAGCAGACCATCCTATCCTACCCTTACTTTGAACACACACACAAAATTACAGGAGCCTCTGCATTCATACAACACCTCCATTTCTTTCAACGAATCTCTATCTTTGTTTCTGACATACATACATATTTAATCTACACACCAAAACCATACACATGTTTTTCGTTTTCAGCCCCTCTCTCTCCCTCTACCTCAACGATCTCGCAGCTCATGCCCATCATCAACCACCACCACCACCTCACGCCCATCAACCTCCTCGCCGCCGCCATGGTGCCCGACCACCACGGGCCGGAGCAGCAGACCCTGCAGCCGCACCAGGTAGCTCTGCCCCGCCGCCGGCTGGGGGCCCACATACCGGCTCGCCACCACCGCATCACTGCTGCCCGAGGGGCGGTCCTGCTGCATCTCGCTGCTGGACCGGATGCCGTTGAGCGCGCTCAGGTCCAGGTTGGGGAACACGGAGCAGCGGCACCGGGGGCACTTGACGTTGAGCCGCAGCCACTGGTCGATGCACTCCACGTGGAAGTTGTGCGCGCAGGGGAGCCCGCGCACCTCGTTGCCCACCTTGAACTCCTCCAGGCAGATCGGGCACTCGCTGCAGTCCGTCGGGACCGCCTTCAGCATGAACTTTGGGAGCTCCTGGATCAGAGCCTCCACCGCCTCTCTCTGAAGCACAAAAATAGCACATTTAGCAAAGTGCACACAATTCTGATACATATGAATTACTGAACTACTTGTTTTACTGGCAAGACATTACGGAAGTTCCCACACATAAAAATAGCACATTCGGCAATTCTTCTGGTCCATACGAATTACTACCCCCTTTATTACCTGGGCTGTTGTCAAATAAAGGCCGGGATGATATGCGGTGTCTTGGCCCATTCCTCTCAGTTCCAAGCCGACCGCCTCAAATGCCCAGTCGGGCACGCGAATCATGTCGACCAAAACCTGCATAAATCAACATCATATTACTTATGCCGCCATATATACCTTCATACTGCTATAAATAAGCTAAGCTAGCTCTAATGTCAGTTGAAACTTGTGTGCTAAGACAAAATATGTAATCCTGACTACTTTGGTCATACTGAATTGAACAGAAGGGTATGTATAAACATGTTTCATAATGTAATATGATACTCTGAATCTTCTAATATTGACATATCACTTCCTAGTAGCAACTAGACAAATGTCAGCATGGAAACAAACAGAAACATTACCCCATATTCAGAGACTGGGATCCCCTGTTGTGCCCTCAATTGGAGCGCATGCCTTCGGTTAAGCCACTGCCACGGAAATAAAAACATGAAAATATGAAATTCTACTGTGAGCTTACAAATAGCCATAACAGAAAGATTAGCCCAGCACAATCCTGGCAACTGGTGTCTAGACATCAGTTTATCTTATGCAAATACAAAGAGCACTCTAGATTCATGATGTTTTAAGTAACTGGATATAATAATGGGAACAGTCCAATGTCGAATTGGCAACTTACTACACGCATCGAACAGAAGTTTAATACCTACAATTAAAACGGCAACAGACATGAATGTCACTGCAGCCAAGTAATACACACAAGCAGGCTAAACTAACTAATATAGTGTATGAAGAGCACATGCTACATCAGCAAATTGGCATGAACCTTCCTAAAGCTAAACATTGACAGGATGTTGTTTTTTTCTGCTGTGTACTGATCATGTATTGCAAGCTTTGAGTTTGTAACGACAAATTTTACAGCATTACCTTTCCAACAGCCACACAAGCAATACAGGCAAGCCCACAATAACTGAAAAGCAGCCATATCAGGAAGCCCCATTTTTGTCCTTCTTCTGGCAACTGTACATGGGGTGAATATTCAGTAAGTAGCAATTCTCCATGCATGTTGATAGTAATATTTGCATCCAAAATAAAGAACTTACGCAGCTCCTTGCACTGTTAAACCACAATGTTCCTATCACAGTCCAAACCCACAGAAAGGGGTAGAGAAGAAGTACAAGCACTGACAGAACAAGTATCCTCCCACAGAAACGAGTATATCTTTGTTGCCATCCAAGATCCCTGCAATTTGTTACGGGGAAACGTCACTGAGATGTACAACAAGGTTTACAAGTTAATCTGGTTCTCTCGGAGAAAAAAAAAGATATGGAGAGGCAGGAATCTTAAAACACCAACATAAGACCCCCTCACAATAGGCAGAGTACCATCCTCTGTTGTAGAAAAATTGTTTGTCTTAAATACTTCCTATGTGTGAAACGAAATGATTATGTCCTGTTTTATTGCATAATGCTACTATTGTCATAGAATTGTACCTCACAATGTAAATCTGGTTACAAAGCTATACGCTCATACAACAAACTTTTATCATCGTGTAAAGTATTTCAAACGGTGAGTGCTGTTTCAATTGATTGCACTGGACAATACAGGCTTTGCATCCTTCTGCCTAATAAGCTGAGCATAACACTATCCAAAACTGAGCGTTCATTCAAGTCACTGATAAAGGCTTCACTATGTGTAGTGCGTATGGGTACTACTTACCATTTAACCATTTCCATTTGGGTGAAATGTAGATACTAGGTCAGATACCGTCCTAGTATCAACTTTAAGCGATCCTTAAGTTTGTAATAACTTTGAATGGTACTCTTTTAATAAATGGCTGTGTGCATCGACCGATGCAGAGGCCGGGGCGAAATCCCCTTTTCGAAAAAAGAAAAAAAAAGATACCGTCCTAGTGTATGTATCATACGGAGTATATCCTATACTAAGTTGAGTTCACACATGTGTAGTTGGGCTAGGTAGAGTCATGTCTTTGTACGCGCAATGCAATTCAACATTTTAACATGAATCGACTATATATACATTATGATGAATTGCGGGTGGCTCGGCTCCTTGGTTGGTTGTAAGTACTAACATGTGAAGATTAAAACAAATTGAGGAAAAGGTGGGATAATAATAATAATAATAATAATAATAGTGGAATGATTGGAGAGGGTGCTTACAGCCCCATCCCTGCTGCGAGTCCGTTGTCGAGGAACATGAGGAGTCGGAAGACGAAGACGGTGGTGTAGTCGACGACGATCCATATGTGGAGCGGGTGGGCGCAGAGGCGGTACCTCCTCCAGTTGATGGACACGATGATTCTGAGCAAAATTGATGGAGACAAAAGCTTACTTACTTACTTACTTACACATTCAAATGGTGAAGTGGGGATTCGAGATAATCGGAATTAAAGTAGCGGCTGATGCCAAGGGTACGCACACGCTGGTGGCGAGCATGGAGAGGAAGAAGCCGTCGTACCTGCAGCAGGGGGGCACAGATTCATGCATACATTCACATTCAGTGGGGAGAACAAGGCAATCAATCGGGAGGGATGGATGGAGGAATCGGGCGAGCGGCGAGGTAGGGTTAGAGGACGTACCACTTGAAATCGACGCCCCGCATGGCCATTTATTCCGGTCAGATCTGGCGGCGGCGGTCGGACTAGGGCTCCGGCGGCGGCTGGGGCGGCGGCGGAACCCGCATCCGCGTCCGCGTCGCCTCGGCTGTAGGGTTTGGGGGGCTCCGACGGCGGATGGGGATTCGGGAGACAAACGGGAGCGACGGAACGGAACGGAATCGATGGGATGGAGCCGCGGGGAAGATGATGATGGGGGGACAGTGACAGTAACCGCACGGAGGAGGATGAACGAACTGAGAGGACGGCCAACTACTCCTACCTACCCGCCTACCCCGTGCCCCGACGCCCACGCCTTCTCTGCTCACTGGCGTGTGGGGTCGGATGGCAAGGGCCCAGCCGTCGGCGGCGTTTGGGTACGTGTTGTGTGGGTGGGTGCGTCGTGCGCTGATGATGTATGTGACGGGGCTAGCCACGGCGGTAACAACAGTGGTGGTGGGAGGGGGACTGGGATTCAGTGACCGGCTGCGTAACCGGCGCTCCATCCACCATACACTCTTTATCTAACGGCTGCAATCAAGCGATCCAGAAAATTTGCTAAATTTGTTTTTTTTTTCTGTGCACAAAATACAAAGTATTGTTGATTGAAACTTTCCGTACTTATAACATGATTCGTTGGCAACATGTACAATTTTGTTTCTGATTTTTTTGATGATTTTCAAAAAATCCAATTTTGACACTATTCATGCTGAATTTGCCTTTTTTGTTTCTCAATGTGTATTCGAATTTGGACCTGAAATTTTTAGGGATTCTACATTCATGTGATGTGAACATTCACAATTTTTTCTGAATTTTTTGAAACATTTAAAATTGGATTTTTTGAGACGGTCACGGCGTGACCGTCCCATTAGCCAGTCACTGAATCCCTTTCCGTGGGAGGGATACTACTGCTTGCTACGGCACTGTGGTCTCCTGCTTCCCCTAGGGCGCCGTTGGATCCCATCCAAGATCGCTGAACCAATTTGGAAGCACCCACCACACAATAGACTTTTGAGGTTTATGAAGGAACTATGAAAATAAGCTGTTCTTTCCCCCAGTTTATTATTAAATCCTAGTAATTTAAGGTTAACAAATAGGCTTTTAAAATAAAAAATTTACGTTGAGCTTCTAAAATAAGCTAAGGAGGAGGCAGCTTATTACACGGCCAGCCATATATAAGCCATAAAAAGAACTGGTACGAATCAAATTTTACCGTGGGGGTGGGTGGGGTTGAGGTGGTAGTCAATTCAAGATGAAATTCTAGCGGTGAGGGCGCATTGAAAATCGTAAGGAGGAGGAAGGTAGTGAACGGTTTCGATTTGTGTTTTCTTAAACCGGGCTATTTTCGTCGTTTCGAAGTTTTAACAAGAATAGTGAAGCGGAAAAGCGGCCAAGGTTTCTACCGTCCTTCCTACCGGCCAAGGTAGCCTTTTTCAATGTGCAGTCTGAGGTGGATTCGAATCCTTCTCTAGTTCAACTTCAACAACACTAGTGAAAAAAATTGTACTCGTATGTATGTTCGCTACCAGTTTAAATGGAACCTTTTTTTTCTTGTCACATTATCCACACATTCCACATTTGATTCGAGATACGTAGCTACATTTATTATTCAATTCGGTTATCAATCCATTGTCCGTCTTTCTCTTCTATTTCCTCATTTCATTCTCCTCGCCCCTAGCTCCATTTGATGGACTACAAATGAATAACATTGTATCTCTACATCGATGTAAGGATCCCATGAACCAAGAGCGACAATATATATATAGGTTCCTCCTCGATCTTCTTGACGGAGGCATAAGTATGCGGCAACGCATTGATCCGTCCATGTCCATGTGTTTCTTCAATTTGGGTCTTTGTTACCCCGTGATATAAGGAAACTGCTTTCGGGATTTTAGGAAACTGAATGGTTGAATGAAAGTGGTTACAATTGTAAGGCAACTAGTTAATCCATCATAATGAGTTTCCTTGTAATGCACTTTGCTTCTTTCCTTAGGAAGTAACCTTGTTTCCATTTTTTATAAAATATTAATGCTTCGTGTAACCGTGTAGAAAGACGGTAGTGATCCGAGTAGTGCGGATGGAGGAATCGGAAGTACCATTTTTTTATCGAAAATTAATGCTTCGTGTAACCAAGTTTGAGAACCTCACAATAGCTGGAGCGGTAAGGGACGTAGAGGGGTGAAATCGATAGGGATAATCATAACAACTATAAGTACCTAGTAATGCTGGTGGTTGTCGGCGGTGCATGAATAAAGAGGGTGTTGCTTCCGAGGAACATTTGAATGCACGAGGTGCCAGAATAAAGTGATTATGTTTTTAAGGCGGTGGATGTGGAGGTGTACCGGTGTCTAGAAGATGTATAAGGGAAACACACGATGTTCGATGAAAGCGTTGGAGTAAACTGCCCGCGAAGAAATCCTCCAATTAATATACCGAGAGAGTCAACCTCCCTTAATATCCCGATCCCACGGCTATATGGGCGGCTTGCGTTGCGACGCTTACTAACCGTGGACAAATTCGAGAGGCTTCCACACGCGCGCCAGATAGCGTGAGCGGGGAGTTAAAGTTTTTAGAAGGCTTTCAACTGCACGGACGCTAGGAATGAAGTCGTTAGGTTAAATCTTCGAGAGGCACCCCCAAAGAGAGGAGTGTGCGGGTTAAGAGGGTTCGAACCACGTGCGTGCGCGAGAGAGAGAGAGAAGTGCGAGGGTTCGGATCTGAAAAAACGCTTTAGTACACATGTGCTCCGGAAACAAGTTGGACATATATATTCTCGGAATGGCGTACAACATAATATTTTTTTTATAATTTAACCTTATAGTACTGATATATACAATATACATATAATTTTATTTTATTACAAAAAAAAACAGCAAGCGTGTGGAATACTCCACTTTCTTTCCTGAAAGATCTTTGTTGGATCCGCGGATGTGATGGGATCAAATTAATACCTAACGGGAAGAAGAGAAGAGAAAAGAAGAGCGTGCCAGCCCCAGGCAGGCTTGAGGGAATCGTATCATTTCATTCCCATCTCTCTCTCTCACTCGTCTTGTCCCTCCCCTCCCCTCCCCTCCCGGCCACCACCTCCGAATCCATCCCCTCCCCACTCCACCCGCGGAGGAGCAGCCACTGGGTGAAGGACCCCCCCCCCCCCACCCACCTCCCCACCTAGGGTTTCGCCTCATCCCACGCCGCGCTCCCCTCCGCCATGGCCGACGCCGACGAGCTCGCGGTCGACGCCGCCGGCACCAGCAACCTCTTCCAGGTCATGCGCGCCGTCGAGGACGCAGAGGCCACAATCCGCCACCAGGTCCCCCCTCTCACCCATTCCTCCCCCCCCCCCCCCCCCATCCACCCTCGATTGCCCAGCGCCTCCGCCATTACTGTACTGAGTATCTGCAAACGATGTCGAATCCTGACCGATTTGAATAATACCCGTCACTCACTCTCTCCCACACGCAGCTCGAGGAGAACAGCCGCCTCAAGGACGAGCTCATGCGCAAGACCAGGGAGCTCGACAGAATCGTAAGTCCATTGTCTTCGCTGATGCCGTGCCACCACCATCTCTGATGCGCTCCTCAATTCCATTGTTCCACGATTTCCGATCCACCGAATCGAATCTCGCTCACTGTCATGCCACCGCAGTGCATTACTACTCTCTGTTTATACGCACATAATAAAGTACTATTGCAGTGCAGACATTGTTTGATACTACATGGTTTGCAAGCCTCACTCTGTATCACCACCCTGTCAGTCAAGTCAGCTAACACTGCTCATGGCTTCCCTCTTTTTATGCAAATCAAAATGAGACACATAGATAGATATATGTCGTCGAGTTACCACAAACACATCGCATTGCATAACCGTGTCTACCGGGTTGTTTCCTGTATTTGCTCCTTCCCATGTTCAGACATAGAAATAGTGATGTTTTGTTCTGCTGCCTGCCAGAGGGCCGAGGCCACAAACCAAACTTCTTCGGGCGGTCTGGACCAGGACCAGGACCGTGCCGTCGAGGTCTACAGAAACTCCTACTCAACCGCGTCGGTCGGCAACAAGTCCACGACAGAGGACCAAAGATTGCTCGGTAACTCTTCGCCGCTGCCGAGTTCTCAAGGCACTGTAACTAGTCGTCAGAATGGAGACCCCGAACGGGGGGAGCAGACGTTGCACGACCGGTCCAGTGGGGTGTCAGGAAAACCTTCAGGGGAGCAGATCGCTGCTGAGACCGGCGTGCTCTCTCACTTCTCGACACCGTCGTCTCGTTCTCTCTCGCCGACTAGGTACCTACACCACGTGTTTACATATTACACCACCTAAAATGTTTTCCGTCCCACCGGATGCATCATTTGCCTCAAGAGCTGTGATGCAGAAAAGTGCCTTTCCTTTCGCTTTTCAGGCACCGCAAAGAAGGAGAGTATGATTCTAGGCTCAACTTGGTTGCACAAGGTGTGGACACGAGCTCAAACATCATCTGGAAGCAGGTATGTTTGTGTAATTCGCTTGCTATGTGCTGCCACATATGGGATCTGATGTTCCTGATGAAGATGGTTCTTTCTACAGGATCTTCTTGCTAAGGTCAAAGAACATGAAGAAGAGATTGCACATTTAAGGAGGCATCTTTCTGACTATTCAGTGAAGGTACCGTGCATACACAGTATTACGTTACCCTTTTTACCCCCCCTTCCACATCCTCTGTTTTCGGTATGCATCCACAAAATCTAACTGGACTGTCTTTGGTCTGATGTCTTGTGTTTCTTGGTAGGAAGCCAAAATACTTAATGAGAAACATGTTCTGGAAAAGCGCATTGCATATATGCGAATGGTAAATATCTTTATCTTATCAGGTTAAAATATTATCTTGGAGTACACTAGGCTAATTCTATAACACATTGTTTCCAGGCATTTGATCAGCAGCAACAAGATTTGGTTGATGCTGCATCAAAAGCTTTATCCTATAGACAAGACATCATAGAAGAGAACATCCGTCTGACATACGCATTACAGGTAACTTTCTTTGCTGTTATACTTTCTGTTGAAATTCAGAGGGTCAATTAACATTTCAATTAGCTATGTGACCAGGACGTAGTCTAAATATGTTATTATAAAACTGGCCAGTAATATTTGAACCACCCAGAGAATAGACAAACCGAGGCATTAGTCTCTCTGTCAGTCATTTCTTTTAGAGGCTTGTTGTATATGGTGTTTTGAGTCCCCTTATCTTATTGAATTGTTCTTTGTCTATCTTGGTGATTCGTAATCCATAGGCAGCACATCAAGAGAGATCAACTTTCGTATCTTCTTTGTTGCCTATTCTGTCGGAATATAATCTGCAGCCTTCTGTTAATGATGCTCAATCAATTGTTGGCAATCTCAAGGTATGTGCTTTCTTTTCATACGTGTGCCGATATTGTGTGCTTGTTTTGGAGTTGATTAAACTCCAAGTTTCACCAAATAAGCTTCTACAACGTAGAGCCGTGGACTAGGAAGTTTGTTATGTAATTTTAGGTGTACTTAAAGAGAGAGAGAGAGAGAGAGCTAACTATCTTCTCAACAGGGATTCTATGTGATGTGAACTATACAGATTATTTAACAGACAACAAACACGTACAATTTTTTTTGTGTGGGGGAAACACCTACAATTTCTAACTTAGAGGTTTATGTTTGGCTTAAAAAAAAAGAGCTGCTCCAACCAAACCTCTTAATGGGATACTCCTCGGGTTTAGTGGGCCAGCCAAAAAATTGCTGGTAACCAGAGCACAGCACATCATGGCATTTTTAGCTCCTTGATGAATTATTTTTGCCTTGGACTGCATGCGTGCATTGCAAGCAATGGTAAATGGACATGTAAACTTCAGTTTTTTGCGCACTGTGTCCACAAGAGTAAATGGAGGGAGTATAAGCTAACTTTATTTTACATTTTCTTTTGTTTACTGTAACTATAATATTATTGCTGTATTTTCTTTTGTAAACAACTTATATGGCTCCTTTTGTTCCTTGCTTCATTCAACCTGGGCCTGATTAGATAACTTTATATTGAGACTGCATTTTTTTTGTAGGTTTTGTTTACGCATTTGCAAGAGAAACTTATTATTACCGAGGTGAGTCACAATGAGCTTTGGTTGGAGTTTGCTCTTGTGAGCAGTAGCTAATATGGACCTACGCCCTGGCCTGTAGTGAGCTTGTTACGTTTCAGAGCTTAGTGATGATTTTCTCTCACAGAACTTTGAAGTTGCCTTGTGTGCAAACTTGGATGGTGCAGGAGAAACTGAAGGAATCACAGTACCAGATTACTCCCTGGCGTGCTGAATCTTCAAATAATACAAGTGGTCCTGCGCAGTCACCTCCTCCTGGAAATGCATTGGTTGCTTCTGTACGACTCTACACTGCTTTGTCCTTTACTCTTTGGATGAATGGATATTCTAACTTCCCACATTTTCAGAGCCAACCTGGCCTTGACATTGTGCCCCAACAACCATATTCTCATGTACAATCTCCAATTTCTTCTCCCGTTCGAGCTAGACGGGATTGGGATTTGTTGGCAAATGAAAACCGACAAGTCATCCCAGCCGAGGTTGCTGCGACAAATATAGAGCATGGCAATGCTGGAAGGACCTCTCCTCCAAGCAGGTTATTACTGTTCTACTAAGAGCTCAGCAGGACAACTTCCCAAGTTTTTTATAGCCTTTTCTTATCTGCATGGTCCATAATGCTTGCTCCCTCTTTGCTGATCTATCCATCTTTTATGATTACCTTTTGTTGGTTCGTATTTTTTGACTTGTGTTATCCACAATAAAAAAATCCATTATTACTGCTGTTGGTAAGCATGATCCCGTGTGAAACCACACATATTTAAGCTCCAAACTGCAGATATTTAACGCAGTATCTAGGAATCATGTGTACCTGAAATTAAATATGTTCCTTTCAAACATTGACAACTGAAGAAGTGAAAGCAGGGTATCTGAATTATTGCTTAAGCCCACCCATTTGCAAATAACGGAGAACTTAATGCCCTTAAAAGTTGAAACACCTGTTTGGCCATGGGCTCACAATGCACCTAGGTAAGGTGTGCTGTTCTTTTCAGTTTCTGGTGGTTTCTTACTTTCTTATATAGTTCAACTCGTGTACTTGAACTTTTAGCAAAATGATTTTGTTAGTCAAACAACTTCAATTGTACAGATAGACAAAGCTGGTTGTCTTATTGGGCCTGTCTTCTCTTATTTATTCAGCAACCAAACTACCAAGGATGTTTCAGCGCAAGGAATTGAGCGTGATTCTCGTGCTGTACGATTTAGCTTTGAATCTGAGGATCCAAACCCATCATTCACTGACCTTGTTAGGAGTGATGTGTCAGAAAATCTAGAGGCGTCTGAAACCCAAGCTCCACAAGAACCTCCTGCAGAGTGGGGTCCTGAAGGCGCACCTAATTTGGCACCTGGCCTTGATGATGGAAACTTGCCTTACCCTTATCTTCCTACTGTCCTTGAGGAACCTAGTACTTCTTTCTCCGAAGGTGCTACATTTTTTTATGCAATTTCCTTATCCTTATTTCTTCAGTCTGATGCTAAACACCAATTTTCATGAATATGCAGTCGCAGAGGATGACCCACTGCCAG
Source organism: Bromus sterilis (assembly GCA_950022295.1). Classification (NCBI taxonomy): domain Eukaryota; kingdom Viridiplantae; phylum Streptophyta; class Magnoliopsida; order Poales; family Poaceae; genus Bromus; species Bromus sterilis. Next base: position 299,424,018 of record OX465601.1, read on the forward strand.
CCATAGATGGGCTAAGAATCACAGGTGAAGCTTTGCCTGGAAGAGAACTTCAAGCAAGTGGGTATTCCATCAACGGGACCACAAGTTGTAATTTTGAGGTGTGATTTATACGTGCGGTTCAACATGCTCTGATATTCTATCAAATTCCTATCTTTTCGAGCTTATTGTTAGTTCACTACAATTTAAAGTTTGCAAAAATATTGTGCATGCAGTGGGTCCGCCATTTGGAAGATGGATCGGTAAATTACATAGAAGGTATTATGTTTTCACCTACTGCAAGGAAAGCTTTTGTTGTATTTTATTTTGGTGTACCATGACAAAGGGAAACAAACATCACCGTTGCTTGGTGTAGGTGCAAAACAGCCCACATATTTAGTTACTGCTGATGATGTGGACTCTTTACTAGCCATAGAAGTCCAGCCTCTAGATGACCGGAAAAGAAAGGTAAATCCTCTCATCTGATATTCATAAGTGGAGAACCAATAGCTTGGTCTGATTTTATTCACAGAGCAGATTCTATAGGTTGAGAATCATGTACTATATGCCCTTGATTACAATAAATTAGTAAGGCGCCCATACATAATTTGTTTGGAAACTATGAAAGTGTTGGCCATTGTAGCTTTCAGTAGGGAGACTTGTAATATTTAACTATGTCTGAAGCATGTCATCTTATTTTTTCATTTTGTAGGGGGAGATTGTGAAGGTGTATGCTAATGAGCAGAAAAAAATTACATGTGGTGAGTTTGTTGAGAAGATATTTGTATCTCTGGTAGATAGTGTAAACTTTTGCATACATGTGGTGTTCTAATTGATGAAGTATCTGAGTTCAATGCCCCCCTAAGAACTCCTAAAATAATGCTAGTTCAGTGCTGGTTGTTCTTTAGTAGAACAAGTAACAGCATAAAATCTTTGAAGAATTAAAGTGCTGAGTACGGAATCATTATCTGTGCAGATCCTGAAATGAAGGAGGTCATCAAGAAAATTCTTTCCATTGGGCATGTGTCATATGAAGTTCTACTACCTGTATGCTCTCTTTCTCTGTTATAGGCCTGCCAAAAGCTCAAAGCATTCTTGTTGCACCTTTTTTTATGTCAGATAACCATTGCAAAAAATAATAATTTTGCAGGTTAGGTTTATAGATATGTGGGAACCTGCCGTATTGGCGATAAAGAGGGAAGGTTATAGCATCAAGTGTAATGGACAGCGTGGTGTTGTTATTACAGAGAAATTCCAGCAAGCTACAGCTGTATGTTTAAAAAAAAATGTGCTAAAATTACTCTGTTCTAGGTTCTGATCACAAGAAAGCGTGATAAAATCAACTAATCTTGTATTACATTTACAGATCAATATCCCGTATGGTCATCCTACTGAGTTTTCGATCCAGTCTGCCGATGGTGCTGAGTATAATCTCAAGCCTGGTGAAAACTCTCCGTAAGTTTGAAACCCAAGTCACCGCTATCCTATACCTTAGATTTGTGTTAATGATCAACTGAGGAGAGCGATACACTCTTGCTGCAGGTCACGGGATAGCATCGTGCTGATACTGCGGCTCTTCAGAATGAAGGTGTGTGCCGTTTTCTGTCTCCTGAACCGTTCTTTGATTCTTGTGTGTGTGTGCTACGCTGAATCGAGACACTTGGAGTTGATGTGACATGTTTCTGTTGTGTGCAGGCTGTTGAGAAGAGCAAAGGAAGGAAGAAGGGCATCTTCTTCAAGTAGAGTGTAGAGTGAGAGTGGAGTAGCTGGCAATGGGATTGCTGTTTCCTTGCTTGTAGCTGGGTATTTATTCATTTGGCTGCGGCCGTAGCGCGATTGTTATTATTCTTGGTTGTAGAAAGGAAAATCAAGGAGGATTAGGTAGGTATCTATATATCTGTGTACTCATTCATGTGATCTATTATAATTATTATTATTGCAGTTTATATATTGTTGTATCTATCAGTTGTTTGTCTGTCTGTCGCCGTGTGTGTGTGTGTGTGTGTGTGTGTGTGTGTGTGTGTGTGATGGAAATAGGAAATATAGCTATGGGTGAATTATTGAATTTTGTGTTGTTGGCTGGGCTTGATATAACTTGCATGTAGGGATGTAAATTTGGAACCTTGAGGGTACCCTTCGACTCTCTTTAGTTCAACTAAATGAACTAACTTTCCAGAATTCGCCATATTTTTTTGAAACTTTAATTCATTTGGTTGAACTAAGTAGTCAGAGGGTACCCTATAGGTTTCAAATTTGCATCCTTACTTAGGTTTCAAATTTGCATCCTTACTTGCCTGGGAATTTAGCATGTGTGATTCGAGGAGTAGCCGCACAACCTTGAGGCGGGGGAGATGGATGGTTGGGTGGGCCCCTAGAGCTAGAAGGATGTTGTCGGATATACAAGAACACGGTCACCTCTTTCTTTTAGGGGCCTATTTGTAAGATCTACCGCTTTTTAAGGATTAATGCAGTCTAGGGTCTTCGAGACCCTTCCTGTTCAAAAAAAAAGAATGTGGATGAGATATACCTGATCCACATAGATAGATGGCAGTCCTCCACGGCAAGAGTCCAATCTTTTGGTGCCCTTTTTGGGTGGCTCTCCTCTGTTGATGTTCTCTCGGCTATCGATGGTGTGGAGGGTCATTGGATTTAGTGTGTGTGGTTTGTTTAGCTTGAGGGTTAGGTCCTCGGTAGTTTAGGGTTTTAGCTGTTCGACGTTTTGGCTTCATCGAAGATGATGTTGATGATGCATAAAAGTGTTTTAGTTCTTTTTATGACGTGACATTCTGCTTTGTGCCTGGTGATGGATCTTGATGGTTATTTGTTCAAGCAGAGATGGTGTGGTGGTGGCCACATCCTCGTGGTGGACATGTGTCCTCGGGCTCCATCGTTGCGACGACGTTGGCTTCAGCGCGAAGCTTGGGAGGTAGTCTTGGAGCGGATGCAGATAGTGGTTTGCGTTGGCAACATCTGGAAAACAACAGATATGGGATTGCGGTTGGTGGTTGGCAAGTATGGTTCCCTCCTTTGACATACTTGTCGAGCGGGGATGCCAGTTTTGGAGTTCTGTAACGACCCGATTCACTAAAGAATCCAAGTCTCTGTGCATTTTGTGCTAGTCCCTGGATCAATAGCTAGCACACACAGTACATGATGTAATATCAAGAATAAACCACATGTCATATATATTACATCGAAGATCCAGTATTACAATAAAGCATACCTGCATAGCTCAAGGCTGTCTTACAAATAAAATACAGCGGAAAACAATAAAGAGCTTCGTGGCGTCCATCAACTCCACCGGCATAGTTGAGTATACACATCGTAACCCTACATCGCATCACTTACTCATCGTATACAATCCTGCAACACCGAAGGTTACAGCCCGACAACGGGTCAGTACATCTGATTTGTACGGCAAGTCACACGGAAAAGAATATATATAACAGACCGATTTCTACATGCAGGATAAGTCAAAGGAAAGCTTATGGTTTGTTTTGCAGAAAGCCAATTTTTCCCTCACATACTACAACTAGTCAAATTTTAATTTATCTTGCTAGCCCTAAGTATGGTTGAATCGGGCTACACCAATTCCAACCATCCATTTATTAAAAGTTCTCACTCAAATTCTTATTAAAGTGAATTATCTGTCAAGACCATCCAACAACAATAATGCCCAGTTGCTCAAAGTTGTCCGTAACCGTGGATACGGCTAACACGGCTAATCATGATCAGTTTTTACACTCTGCAGAGGTTTGTACACTTTCCCCACTGGACTCAACCCGAAGATTGAGACATAGTCTTTCAGAAGAGGTTGCATCCACCCTTTGGTAGCCGGTACACCTATCATATCTACATCAGCTAGCTACCAGGGCCAGGTTTCCCACAACTTACTCATCTAAGCCAGAGCCCATATAGCCAGTGGTTGTACATGGAAGCTACTAGTCACACTGTCTGTCCGATCTTTTTGAGCCTGGATGGCGCCCACTGCGTTCAGAGGGTAGACACCATGACGCACCCGGTTCACCACCAAAACAACCATTCGGGAAGCATTTAGCCCTGGTCCCTCCTTAGACAAGGCACGAGCCCCAGGATGCATTCCCTGCCCGCCCAGAGGTGATTTCTATTTAAGTTTGCTAGTCAAGTCATTAATCCTCACATAGCTCAATGATAACTCAACCAATCCCCGTCTACAAAGCAATAGCAGTATATAACAATCACGATCCTAGGGCGACAATGAAATACAAGGTCAGAACATATGACTATCCTACTAGGTTTAAATCATAACTAATATATAGTCCTACACATGCATAGAATGATAATTTGCCACATGCATAATACAAAATATAGGTTGAGGTATGGTCAAAGTGTAACTTGCCTTTTCCATTCGGTGAAGTTCTTCGCTCTCGCGGTCCAGTCAACTCTACTCGTCACACTCCGAGAAATCTATCGCAACGGAAGGAACTCAAATAAGCAATCACATCACAAGGCAAACAAAAGATCAACAAACAAACACAAAGGTTTTAACAACAAAACAAAAAGGTTTTGAAGGGTAAAGGTGTCGAGGTGTACAAGGTGATCAGTGGAAGTGATCTCGAGAGAGTCAACAGATACAGATTCATCGGCAAGGAATTGTGATCATGGACATTTATGAATTCAAGGTGAATATCATGCCCACATGAAAAGTGTATGAATATTACCGATAACATGTCTCAAATGATCCGATATGAAAAAAGAATCACGTGAAACGGAATAGTACAACACAGGTCATAGCAGGTTCAAATTTGAATTGAATTTCACTTTAAACAGATCAAGAAACTTGTGAATTTTTGTGTACATAAGCTATAGACAGAAAGTACATGGAATGAGTGATCCAACGCAAAAAGATCACTCGAATTTGGATCAACGGTTTAAAATATACGGCCACCGGAATTTGAATTTTAATTTGAAATAAATTCAAATTCAAAAGTTTGCAAAGTGTGAAAAGTTGATTTCATGCTAAAGTACAGAACAACACGAGCGCGTAGGAAAAAGTTTCACCTCAATCCGACGCACGGTGAAGGAGATATTGCGAGTACGGCGCCGGGGTCTTTTTTGCCAAAAGGACTTGTTTGCAAATAAATATTTTCACGAAAAAGCGATCGGGTCCCTGGCGGCAGATCTGAACTCCGGCGAACTCGGCGTGGAGGCGGAGTTCGGCAAGGTTGCCGCGTGGGGAAGGTGGCCGGTCGGTGAGGGGCGCTCCGGAGAGTGGGAGGCGCGACGCGGCTCCGGCGCGGTGCTGTGGCGGGCGGCGCACGGGAGGCGCGGCGCAAGGAGGCGGGGTGGCGGCGCCGGGCGTGGGCGGCGGCGACGGCTCGGACGCGGGCGGCGGCGTGGCCGCGCGGTGGCGGGGCTAGCGGCGGTGGCGACCGGCGAGGTCCGGCGATGCGGGGCCCGGCGACGGCGGGTCCCGCTAGGGTTTTTGGAAAATAAAAATAAAAGAAAAGGGAAAACAATATTTTTTGGAACACCTTATATAGGTTGGCTATAAAAAGAAAAAGAAAAAAATAACCGACTTCAATTGGAATCGGAGTGGGCTTGCGGCCTCGTTAAAAACTGCTCGTGGGCGAGACGTAGGTGTGGGTCGGCTGGGTACGGTTATTATTATTATTATTATTATTATTTAAAACTCAAAATTCAAACAATTATACAAAAATAAATACACATCAGAAAAATATGAAACAAAATCCTAAATTCATCAAATAATACAAAGAAATTTATTTAATGAATACATTTTCCAAAAAGGAAAATAAAATTAAAAACATTTTCTAAATAATTTATTTAAATATAAAATACTTTTCATAAATCAAATAAAATCCAATAAATTATTAAAAATATTTTTATTTGGTCAAAAGCATTGACAAACCATTTATAAATAATAAAATATAAATTTTAAAATTGTCACACCAATAAAAAATTTGGTAGAATAAAAATATCCCATTGGAATATTTTTTCAACTCTTTTACAATATTTAATAAATCATTTCAATGAAATAAAAACTCTCTTAGAATTAATCCTAAGATAATTTTAGAGTTATTTATAATACTCATAATAAATTTTAAAAACTTTAAAGTAATATTCTAAATATTTCCCAACTTTATTAAAAAGGGGATAAGTCATTTTATATCCTCTCAAATGAATTTCCTTGAGTTGAAAAATGTTTTGAATATTCAGAAGAATTTCAATAATGATTTAAAACATTTTCCAACCTTTTAATATGTTGAAGGAGTCATATTACCTTCTCTCATTTTGTTTTGTTGGTTTTGTTTTAAATAATAAATTCCAAAAACACCAATTAGGGAAAGTCCTTTTATTCCCTTTTTTTTAATATTCAATAAACTCCAAAAAGTTGTAAATCCTAGAGAAAATCAAACACATCAAGCAAACAATCATTATTATAATTAATTTATTAACATTCCAAAATTTAGAAAATTTTGGGATGTTACAAGTTCGATGACATGTGTGGGGTGTTGCTCCGGTTTGATTCGTTCACCGACAGCCTTCATCTTTGCTGAGCCACCTTGAACGGTTGAAAAGCTGCATATCAGCGATGGAGTCAATGACACACCATCAATCCCTAAAAACGATCTCAATGACACATCATCAAATCCACTTGTAAAAACGGATGAAAGTTAATTATGATAGGAATCAATTAAGAACATGCATCGCTTTTCATGGATTTGAATTTGAATTCGATTTTGTATCGATTATTCAACAAATCCTACAATGTCTGAAGTTTCAACCAGAATTTTGAGCCAGTTGTTGCGCTGCGCTGCAGACAAACCACCGAAAGAAGATACCAGACGGGCGGGTGGAAGCAAACAAACAAAGATTTTGGATTGGATTCATTTACAACTGTCGGCCCGACTTCCCGACGTACAAGTCCGACTACTAGGTGTACGTGCTTGGCGGTTGTGTGTACGTGTTCGTCTGTTGAGTGTAAGCTTTGGTGGTGGGTATGCGTACGTGACTCCGTGGCGTTCGGCTCCGCCTGCGAGCCATCCACTGTCCCGTCCTCAAAGCCACCGTTGCCGCCTCCACCTTCTTTGTTCATCATGTCGAACAATTCTTTTTCCCTTTGTGCCTCGGCGTACGGAGACATTTCGGCGAACAGAGAGCTGGAGCCACTGCCGCCCTTGCATCAGACACCGATGAGGTAGAGTCGCACGTCACGACGCCTCCATGGGAGAACGGCTACCCCTGGCACCGCAACCGCGTCGTGGTGGAGGTGTCGAGCTCTGACCATGACGGTTTCATCGTCGATCTCACATTTACCAACAACGTGCATTCCATGGGCTCTGTCGAGTAAGAGTATGCATGGAAGAAAGCGACGCCTCTAGTCCCGTGAGACGGTGCAGGTGAAATGTCCTACTCTACATCGTCGATGATCAAACCTTCACTCACTGAGGTTCAACCGGCTGCTGAACATGGACACGGCGGTGGAGACGCACGAGCGCCGCCAAAGATTTAGATTGTGTTTTATGTTGCATGCAATTGTATAGATTTGATGTTTCGTTATCCGGTTATGGAAACAAAAAATTAAGGTCTGACCAAGCACATCCACGAGTCGTAAAGGGGCCGCATTTGGTGCTAGGACGCCTCGCCTCCTCCTTCATTCTGTTAATTGACTTGCTCGACGCGGCTACCCAGCCAGAGAGTGCGGTGTCTCGTGTCTCCCCATCGACCTCGTATCCATGTTTTCATGAATCGAGACGTATCCCCATGATCCATATGTTGTGAGTGGTAGTTGTAAAGCTTGGAAAAGGCGCGCAACAACCCTTAGTTGCGTCACGACGTCATAATGCATTTGTTTGATTTTGTTAGAACATTTATTGGTTTTTGAAACATGATGGATTAAGATGGGCGCGAAACGTTATAAACCTTACCGGCTCGCTTCGTGGAACGCGTGGTTCGAAGTTTCACCTGAATCGAAGTTCGTACGGAGCCAGTGCGGTAAGAAACGAGCGAGGTAGACGCGGGTATTAAAATCAGAGGTATTTATGTAAAACCAGCCCACCTACCTTATGGCTATAAATGGCGGCACTTCCGCTACCATTTTTTATAGAAAACCTAAACCAAATTAGGGTTTCCTTAACACTAGCCGCCACCCAAATCCACCCATAACCTCCAGATCTATCCAGCCATCCCACCTGCGATCTGAGCCATCAGATCTGGCGATCCAACGGACCAAGGATCACCCCGTCGCCCCGTGGAGCCTCCCGAGCCGACCCTCCTCGCGCCGGAGGCCCCTGCCCACGTGCTCCTCCTCTGCGCTCCGGCTGCCGTGCCGCCGCCCCGCAGGTCCATGCGCCACTCTCCCTCTTCCCTTTCTCTCTCCCCCCATCGACCTCGTAGCCATGTTTTTTTCACGAATCGTCATGTATATATCCTCATGATTCATACATGTATGTTGGTTGTAGAGCTTGAACGAGGCGCGCATCAACCCTTAGTTGCGTCACGACGTCATAATGCATTAGGTTTGATTTTGTTACTAAAAACTATTCATTGGTTTTTGAAACAGGATGGGATCAAGACGGGAACGCGTAAAGGCTGGAAAAAAAGAGAGGTCTCAACGACGCATCATCAAATCCACCGCTTGCGAAACCGGGCGAAGGTTAAAATGCGATCGGAATCAATATAAGATGATGCAATCGGGTTTTCAGGGATTTGAATTTTGAACACACGAGAGTTTTGTATTGGTTCATCTAACAAATCCTACAATGTCTCGAGTTTTAAAAACCAGCCAGGCTTTTGAGTCACTACTTGCTGCCCTGCTTCTGAGGACACACACCACCGGAAGAAGGTACTACCAGGCGGGTAGGCGGAAGCAAACAAACAAAGATTTTGGATTGGATTCATTTACAACTTTGCGGCCCGGTTTCCTTAAATCTCCTCCCAAAACCAAAACCAAAACCAAACCAAACCAAACGGAACCTCTCTTCTTCCTTCTTCTTCTTCTTCCTCCTCGCCGAGATCTCATCCCATCGGAGCACGACGAGCAAGACAAGAGAAGCAGCGCTCCATCGCTCCGCTCCGCTCGTCAACGGCCAACCAGGTGCGCACCGTCTCCCTCCTCGGTTCCAAGGTGGAAATCAGATCGGATCGGGATCGGATCCGGACCGGCCCAGATCCTCTTTCTTTATTTCTTCTTCAAGATCCCGATCCCCAATCCCACACCACCCGCCGACGAATTCGATTACCCAATTCCGCTTTAGGGAGAGAGAGAGACACACACATCCATTGTTGACGATCCGATCCGTCGGTTTGTTTCTTTGCTCTCGTGCTCAAGCAGACGATGACGTTCGACAAGGTGGAGGAGCTCCGGCCGTCCACCCACGGCCAAAACCTCCAGCTCAGGGTGCTCAGCTCCAAGCCCGTCGTCCTCCACAGGCAGCAGGGCCCCAGGCCCAACATGCGCCTCGCAGAGTGCATCGTCGGCGACGACACGGGAGTCATCGTCTTCACCGCCCGCAACGAGCAAGGTCAGATCTCCGTTTTCTTCTTCCTCTTATTGTTCAGTAGACCGTAAATAAATTCATCACATCGCATCTTAATAATCAGGCCATCAGTAAATTTATCCTTGTCTAGTAGTATTTCCAACTTGTCTTATCGGAATCTATCCATCTATACCCGGTTCGGTGAAAAACATAGATAATACCAGCTAACGAGACCACATCGTACTCATTCAAGATTAGCAACGGCAGTCGCCTCTCTGATGCTTTACTCCTTTGCTGGGTTTTTTCATCCGCTTAAGATTTGATATGCTTCTTATTTTGCCTGACAGATTGCTTGCACACCATGCATAATTGGGATGTTACCCCTCTCATGATTAGAAGCTGGTTTGGTTAACGTCATATCAGAAATCATGTTAGTTCAGGCCCAACTAGCATTTTACCAAAATCGCAGTACAACATCGTCACTCATGGTGCTATAATGTTTAAATGGTGATGCTCTGCTGCATAGATGTTGTACTCCAAATAACATGCTCATGATCACTCATTGCTGGCTTAACTTAATTTGCCATGTTTCTTCTATTGCCTGCGTAATCGCACAGTCTACAAACATTTGACCCCTTGTAATCGGGGTTTAACTTCCATCCCTGTATTTATCGTGCATCCATCGCTTGGTGACGTAATCATGACTTTACTTTCTGGGTTTGCAAAAATTAATGGAACCGGCCTTGTTTCTAGACAAGAATTGCCAGCTCAGGGATTTGCCAGCATTTAAACGAACTCACAGCACAAGATGATTACTCATCGGTTTCTATAACGACAGGACTGACTGATGTTGATCCTCACATAATATGTTGTGCTCCGAATAACCTGCTCATGCTCACTCATTGCTGGCTTCAACTTAATTTACCCTATTTCTTCTTTTGCCTGGATAATTGCACAATTGATAAACATTTGATCCCTTGTAATCGGGGTTTAACTTTCAAGCTTTGCAGAATTAACCCCCTTCTGAGCCATCCCTGTATTTATCATGCATTCATCGCTTGGTGACGTAATCATGAATTTACTTTCTGGGTTTGCAAAAATTCATCGAACCGGCCTTGTTTCTAGACAAAAATTGCCAGCTCAGGGATTTGTCAGCATTTAAACGAACTCACAGCACAAGATGATTAGTCATCGGTTTCTATAACGACGGGACTGGCTGATGTTGATCCTGCACATAATATGTTGTGCTCCGAATAACCTGCTCATGCTCACTCATTGCTGGCTTCAACTTAATTTACCCTATTTCTTCTTTTGCCTGGATAATTGCACAATTGATAACATTTGATCCCTTGTAATTGGGGTTTAACTTACAGGCTTTGCAGATTTAACCCCTTCTGAGCCATCCCTGTATTTATCATGCATTCATCGCTTGGTGACGTAATCATGAATTTACTTTTTGGGTTTGCAAAAATTCATCGAACCGGCCTTGTTTCCGGTGACTTGCCTGTCTGGTTTGCAATAAATTTGTTTTTATTTACCTTAGTATTGATAGATCTGAGCTGGTTTCCATGTATAACGTTAGAAATTCTACTACTCCAAACACTTAACTAACTTATGAGTATGAGGTCATCATTCATGGGCGCGTACTATAATGACCCTCTGCCACCCGTGGAATAATCTGAAGTTAAAATCATGATACTCTGCTGCATATATGTTTTCAGTCCAAACATCCTGCTTATCTATGTTCCTCCATTGCTGGCTTAACTTGATTACTCTCTTGGCTGACTGGCCTCTGATGGAAAATTGTCTTTTGTGTTTCTTTCCACAGTGGACATCATGAAGCCCGGGGCGATCGTGGAGGCAAGGAACGCTCGTGTGGACATGTACAAGGGGTCGATGCGCCTGGCCGTCGACAAGTGGGGGACGCTCAAGGCCGCCGAGGGCGCGTCCGACTTCAAGGTGAAGGAGGACAACAACGTGTCCCTGATCGAGTTTGAGCTCATGACCGTGATGCAGTGATCGGAGAAGGCTTCCTCGCGTAGGAGGCGGCCTAGGAGGCTCAGCGCTTATGCTGAGCCAAGCAATAAGCCAGCCAATCATGGCTCTATGTTTTCTTCTTTTCTCTCTTTCTCTGCTCTGTTTACTGGAAGTTTTGTTAACTTGGACGAACTGTTATTAGTGTTATGATTATGTTTGTGAGGAGTTGTAGACTGTGCTGACAGAGGGTGTGAGTGAGCCCTCTTTGTGTTGGACATGGTAATCATCAATTACATTATTATGCATGCACTGGTGGTATATATGTATGAGCTTCTTATTATCATGGTAATGAGGTACTGGGACAGTGAGTGCTAACTGATTATCATTATGATGATGGTGATGATGATTTTGTGGTGTGTAATGTTGATACCTTGTTAAGGTGATGGGATTTAGCAGGCAGGACCACTAATAATGCCTCACCTTTTTGCTAACCTGTCTGTTTGGCTGGCATGTGGACAGAGGAGGGGAGGGACACCACTATCCTCTGTTGTGTTGCTCCTAGTGGTCTGGTCTTGTTTGTGCTGCTGCTTTTGGTTGGGTTCAGTCAAAGAGTTTGTCTTGCTGGCTGGTAATAATTGTGCTTGTGCTTGTGATTGGGCCACCCACATCATCATCTTGATTTATCTTGTTGGGATAATGTAAAGTAACAACAAGATGAGACATGATTCCTCTTGTGGTACCACTATCCTGTGCGGTACACCAAAAATCCGTGGTAAAGGCAACCCAATCCAAAGTAATTGAAACCTCCACAAATGTTTTGAACCAAATCGACCAAACACTTTAAACCGTTCAACGATGGACATTAAAATTGTTTGAACGAATCCAAACGTTTGAATTTTTACATGCAACACCAAGTTGAGATAAATTATGGTAATTAATTACTCATGTCATGAATGTTTTGATCAATGGTGTTTAAATGTAAAATTATTGTCGAACCTACTAGAAAAGGTTTTGTCGTTGACTAGTCGTAGGTTGTTCAAAAGTTTTTTTTTTGCTCACATCGGTTCAGGTAGTGTTGCTTGGGGATGCGTCTTTGGCTTTCCCTAGTCGTGGTTGGCTCACGCGTGAGCTTCTGGTATCCGTCTACCTCCATGGATACCCCTCGCCCCTCCTAGATCTCGGGGCGACAGGTGTGTTGGTGTTGGACAGATGACCTCAATGCTCTGTGATGTTGTGTCATGGTGGTTCAGTTTGAGACGCGTTGTTGTGGGTTTGGTCTTCAGGTTTCGCAGCAGATGCTTTTCGCTCCCCATGCCTTGTGATGTTGGGTCTTCTAGGGTTTTCTATCGAGTTGTGCTTTCTTGACATTTTCATTATTTCTTAACGGGTTCACCATGCAACTTGCATGCCTGATTTTGAAAAAATTAAATACATCAAACATGCCTAAACTCCCATTTCTCCCCCATTGAGCTCCAAAGAATGTCTACTTTAGCTTTGAGCAAAGCACAAACAAAAAGGCATGGTTCTCTTAATTTGGGGGTGAAAACTCTTTTTAAATTGGCACTAGTGGAATTCAAAAAAACCCCAGCAGTTGACCAGTGTGGTGTTTGTTAAAACTTAAAAGAAGAAGAAGAAAAGAAAAGAAAACAGAAAGGAATGTGAAAGCAGGAAGGTGGGAGGGGGGAAAGCGAGTGAATGAGTTTATTCTTCTTGCACTTCTACTACTTCTAGTTCTAGACGAGTCATTTTCCTCTTTTTCCACTTCCCTTGCCCGCACGCACGCTCCCTCCCTCCTCATCGATCGATCAAAAAAATCCCACCTTTTCTTTTATTTCCTTCTTGTTTTTAAGTGAGATTACCTGACCTGAGTGAGTTGTTGATTCATCCTCACACCACACTATCTATCCATCTACTCTACTCCGCTCTGAAATCTATCTAGTAGCTCACCTCACCGTACCTAATTTCTTTTTAGCTTTATTACCATAGCGTAGATAGGTAGATAATAAAGCAGCAGCAGGCAGCAGAAAAGGATTGGATTGATGCTCACTCTTTGATTCCATCCCAATCCATTCCCATTCCATGGAGCACTGATGCTGCCGCCGCCGCCGGATCTGTCCTCATCTTCTTCCCAACCTCACAGCGGAGGAACCTCTCCTTCATCTCCTCCGATTTGCAGGTTGGGTCCGGCGAGCGCCATGCCTCCAGCTCCAGGCTTTCAAATCCCGCAAAGTAGATAGGGAGACAGAGCTCTACCTCTACTCAACCAAGGAGGCTCCTCTGCTCCTCCGATGGCGGCCTCGGCGCCGGCTCCTTCCTCGCGGTCCCCGGCCAAGGGCGTGGCCTCCGCGCCCGCGCCGGCCTCCTCCGGCCGCACCAATGCCACTCCGGCCGCCGACACCGCCGCGCCAGCCGCCTCACCTCCGCCCTCCTCCCCGCTCCCCGTCCCGTCCCCGCAGCTCGCAGCCTCGCCGCCACCGACGCCGCCGCCGGCAACGCCAACCCCTCCAAAGCCCGCGCCTTCCCCCACCACAAGTCCACCTTCTCCGCCCCCCAAGCGCTCACCCGCACCGCCGCCAGCAACAACGCCACCGACGGCTCCTGCGCCAAGAACCACGCCGGCCGCAGCACCGCCAAGAACCGCGCCGCGCTCCCCGACCCCCGAAGCATCGCCTCCTGCCCACGCCGCGCCGCACGCGAAGCCGTCGCCGCCCCCGGGGGCGGCCGGTCACCACCCGCAGCTGCCGGCGCCGGCCACCGCCGTCGACCCGGCCAACCCGCACACCAGCAGGAGCCCCAACAAGTCCTCCACGCAGTCCTCCGGCGAGCGGGGCGGCAAGGCCCCACCGCCGGGCAGCAACATGGCCAGCAACAGCGTCGTCATCGCCGTCGGCGCCGTGCTCGCCTTTCTGGTGGTCACCCTCATAGCGGCCGCCGTTCTGTACGCCAAGAAGCGCAGGAGGGGGAGGAACGAGTACCACGCCGGCTTCGTATCGCCCACCGCGCCGTACTCTTCGGAGCTACCGCCGCCGTCAGGTAGTACTTCACCCTGGTGCTGAATATGAATTCCATTCACACTCACTAATTCATTCAGTCATACATTTCTTATATCTAAGTATACATTTGTTGCTGTTCCTTCAGGCGGCTCGGCGAACGCGGCATTATCGTCGGCCGACCCTTCTGTCCACACCACCTACAGCGCCGGCAGCCCCAGGCTGAAAGCGTGCGCGTCCGATATCAGCATGGGCAACTCGCGCTTCTTCACGTACCAAGAGATGTACCAGATCACCGATGGCTTCTCGCCGCACAATTTGCTTGGCGAAGGAGGGTTCGGGTCTGTGTACAAGGGCCGACTGCCCGAAGGGAAAGACGTTGCCGTCAAGCAGCTGAGAGACGGCAGCGGGCAAGGCGAGCGCGAGTTCCAAGCCGAGGTGGAGATCATCAGCCGCGTGCATCACCGGCATTTGGTGTCTCTCGTGGGGTACTGCATTGCCAATAGCCAAAGGTTGCTCGTCTACGATTTTGTGTGTAATGATACCCTACATTATCATCTTCACGGTATGCTTTTTACATTCTTTTATGTTTGTGCAAAGACCATTTCCATATATATCATGGATGTTCAAAGTGAGGTTGTTCTGAATTGTATGCGATCGCAGGACATGGAAGGCCTCTTTTGGAGTGGTCGGCTAGGGTGAAAATCGCTGCCGGTGCGGCTCGTGGAATAGCATACCTGCATGAAGATTGTAACGATCTTACCATTTCGTTCCATCTTTCCCATTTATTATTGTGGTTTCTGTTAACCCGTCTGCCTTCTTTGCTGGTTTGCAGGCCATCCAAGGATTATCCACCGAGACATCAAATCCTCAAACATTTTGTTGGATAATAACTTTGACGCACTGGTAAGTGCATTCCCTAAATGTGTCCGGGAATATCTCATGATATAGTTCATTTACTAATTAGACGCTGTTCGTGAATTATAGGTGGCTGATTTTGGTCTTGCAAGGTTGGCTTTGGATGCTGTAACCCATGTAACTACACGGGTTGTGGGAACATTTGGGTGAGCAAAGTACTGCCGAATTCAGAAGCGTCTACTGTGATCATATATAATTGATGACTGAATATTTTTCTCTTTTCCTTATTTTTTTCCTGCAGATATATGGCTCCAGAGTATGCATCAAGTGGCAAACTGACTGAGAAGTCCGATGTATTCTCTTTTGGTGTTGTTCTCTTAGAGCTTATGACTGGTCGAAAGCCTGTTGATTCATCAAGACCATTGGGCGATGAGAGCCTTGTTGAGTGGGTAAGTTACATATAGCACTGACCTCATTGCCTAAATTTGTTCCTAGTTTGTTTTTCATTCACTAGGATAGTCATGCACTGCTGACTTGTTTCATCAGTTGGATTAGTAATTGTAGAGGTTATAAGTTTTAATTTCACGTTGAATGCCTTATTTTGCATGATAACTTACCAGGCATACAATTATATGTAGTTACGGTGTCTAAGCCTGTGTCATGTCATAGTTGCTGCAAGCCTAGATCTGCTGCATGTTGATGAATGGCTACTTGGCTATGCATGATGACTGGCTAAGCCATTAATTTGGGTGACTTTTTGTTCTCTATCGAAATGAACATGTAGTTCCTCCCACATGTTCATTCGTTTAGTTCATCTTTTTTAAACTTTGTAAACTGACATTATTTGCAGGCTAGACCATTGCTTGGTCGAGCTCTTGAGACAGGAAAGTTGGAAGAGTTGGTCGACCCTAGGCTTGAGAAGAACTTCAATGAGGTCGAAATGTTCCGTATGATTGAATCTGCGGCAGCCTGCATTCGACACTCATCATCCAAGAGGCCCAGAATGAGCCAGGTACGTGTAAACGTTGTCTATCTGGCCACCTGATATTAGGTATCATGTGGACATTGCCACTGCCATCAAATAAGATATGCTTGGGAGGTACCAACCACTAAAAGCCAAAATGAACAGAGACAAAATTGTACGCCAACTTTACTTCCTGATCATGCAGAAGGAAAATAATGCCGTCTCAGTTGATTTGGTCAGAGGATTAACAACTTGTCATTTATCTCATTTATCTGATGCTCCTTTCAGGTGGTACGGGTCCTCGATAGCTTAGCGGATATTGACCTAACGAATGGTGTCCAGCCAGGGCAAAGCGAGCTCTTCAACGTGGCAAACACCGCGGATATTAGGATGTTCCAGCAGATGGTGCAGGGCAACCAGGACGACAGTTCCGCCTTCAGCCAATATAGTTGGATGAGTCGAAGTAGGGCTGACGCTGAGGCCACCTCCACAAATTCCCGGATCTTGTAATCATCTTTGCTTCTGTGCTCCACGTGTACGTAGTCATTCTTCCCGACTCACTGATTCGGCCGGGCTGTATCGACCATCGAAAAGTCTGGTATTTCTTGCCTTGTTATGATTGCTATTATGTAGATCACACAAGAAGATGTACGCTTGTTTGACAAATTAAGCTAGCTGTTGATGTGGTTGTTAACTAAACTTGTTAGGCTGCCTGCTCTTGCTGTTGACTAACTGAAGGGCACTGTGTTTGAACTTGTAGTCTTGTTTTAGTATGGTTGGCTTGACAATGATGTTGAGGCCACATCTCAGGGAGAAAAGAAAAAAGGATACTGATGACTTGTTGAAGTCTGTTTGACTGACAATACACAGTCTTGCTTTCTTCCAATATATTATCACCATATGTATTGTATGATATGCATGGTCAAGATGACGTTGATGTTTCACCCTAAGATGATTCAATCATCTTCTGTGAATCATCTTCTAGACACATTGAAGTCTGGGAAGGTTGTTCCATTCTCAGACCAAGTAACACCTCTTGAAATAATTCTTGTGACCAAGCTGAAATATTTTGGAAAACACTTTGTATCTATATGATACAGTCTGATGCCTAGCGCTGCCCAAATATTTTCATGATCGTGATTTTAGAGCAACATCTGTATCATCAGCTAACATATATAACTAACAAATGAAAGGTTTTCAAAAGGTGCATAATTAAGATGTGGTTTCACTCTCCTGCCATGATTTTCAGGCAGACTTCTGAACTTATACGTTAACTTAACACAAACAATACTGTTGATAACTAGCAGAAATTCACAAAATTACCTTCGAATTCAGTTTTGCTTATGTCACTGACCAGTGACAGCCCAAGTTTGCACAGAAAAATCTGAAGAAAAATATTAATCTTTTATGTCTATCGTGATCACAACAAAATGCTATTCTCTTCAGATTCTGCCAGGCCAGAATCTGCATACACTATCTAATTATCTATGGGGAGGTTGAGGGAGTAAGACATACAATCTAAGTGAAACCTACATCCATACATCACATGCTACAATCACTTATGCGCCGATACAATCTGTATTTGATCCATGGAGTATTGCATTCTTCATTCCCAGCAGCCATGGACGGGAGCCCCGCTACGCAGCAAGCATAGCGCCATCCCTATTGTTCAGATGATAATACTTGTATCGCAATCACTATGAGCGTAGACCGCAATCTTTCTGATCATTGACATTCAGAGTCAGAGGTATTGATCCTTGATCGTCTTCACAATCTCTTCAACTCTCTTGATAATTTTAGGGTTCATCAAGTCCCTTGCCTGCCCAAGGAGAGTGCCTTCCCTGCTGCTATAGTAGGCATCAATTATAGCGCTTGCCCAAGTGTGCAATACCTCAGGACTCCTGCAACCCACCAGGTTATGTCAATGTGACTTAGTTTACATAAACATTTTTTTGCGAAATACTAACAATACTTACGTGAATAATGTATCGACGTTTTCGCCTTGAAGTTCAGGACCAGGAGTAAAAGCGTCATTCAACGCACTCAGACGTTCTGATGGATCCTCGATCATTATAAGATGCTTTAGTATTCTGATATCCTTTGGCATCTGTCTCTGGAGATTGGCTACGGCAGTCATGTATAGATGGAACATTATGTCTTTTGCCTACAGAATGTGGGTAGATCTGCTTAAGCTGATGATTTTTTCTACAATTAAACAAAGATAGGAAAGAAGCATGAAAGTAATGCAGCTAAGCGCTAAATCCTTACGTCTGATTTTGTGATGTCGGTGCCCTTTGCAGCTGACCAAGCTTTTGAAAGCATCAACACCAACGCGGAGTCTAGTTCCTTCTTCTCGGCCAAGTCATCAATCTTTCGGCATGCAGCATCCACTGAAGGTGAATTGAGTATGTCCTTTAGCTTTAACTCTGCAACATTCAACGCTTCAAGACTGCCAGACATGTCATCATGAGCTTGTAGAGCATCTACACAATTATTTCCAAGTGTTGCCAGCTCTGCAAGCAAACCAATCAAGAAAAAAAAATGATGAACCAGGAAACAATGATCTGTAATAAGGACTCATCAAGGTAGCAAACGACTGTCCGCACTGACATTCATACGTTTCTCTGTTACATTACATCAGAGGAATAAACCATCAAAGGCAACAACAACAAAATGATCTGCCCAGTGATTAAGACTTGACAGAAGAGGTAGCTCAAATTTGCAGAAAATGATACAGTAATCAAAATCTCCCGTATGCCTCACCTTTTTGCTTATCAGGGTCATCCTGATATGACTCTGCGACATAATAAAGGTGGTTGAAGAACTCGACTGTGAAATCTTTACGGCGCTTAGCAACAACATCACCAATTTTATCAGATGGTGTGGATTTCACTACTTCAAACAATTCGTTATGTCTTTGCACGTCCTCGTCTACCTGAAAAGCGTAGGCAGGGAATTTTTTTTAAATTAAGACGTACCATTAAGATCATAAAATGAAGCACCATGTGTATCCTGTAAATAAGGAAGTCGGTCCCCACTACCTCTTTCAGTTTTCTAGCCAGCCTGAGAAGACCGTGCTTCATCTCAGGATTCGGTTCCGCGTCTGCTCTCTCCTGGCAACGCTTGAAAAAGTGTGGCCTTATGTTGTCCCATTCCCTGCTGAATGCGAGCAACTTTCTCCAATCTGTTGGCGTAGGCTTATCGACCATGAACACGCCAATCAACTTGTCAGATATTTTGACCATTTTTTGGTTGTTGTTGCTTATAGCCTTATCGTTCGCCTCGCCCGCGGCTCCTTCAGGATTATCTTCGTGCGATGCAACGGTCATACGGCCATTCGCATACCCACTGCTTGATGGTGTGTTATCTGTATACTCATCGGGCACTACTGCTGCCACGTCGCCGATGGCTTCCACGTTGGAGCATCGTGGTTGGGGAAGGCCCCGAAACAGGTGTTGTCCTGAGAAAAGGAAGCATGAATTGTATGTTACCATTATGTAAAGGTGTTTAATTTTTCAAAAGTAGCTCAACATGCACACAAATACTGTATACACACAGGCAAGAGTCAAGCATCGACGACTCTTCATTTGGAAAACTGTTTAGGTGGGATGGCTCAAACAACAAAAAAGGAATTTACTTTTGCAGTTTCCAGAGGGGAAAAAAAAGGGGGCATGTGCTGCCATATCCTTAAACCCACTAAAATCTGAACCACACACATGGAAATTTCAGCGGATATATACGCCGCGGTTGCAGGAAATCAAGGCATGTAACATTTCTATAGCATGTGAGTCTTCTGATTTTGGAGATTATAAAACTAAAGAAAAAAAAGTAGTATCATCATTTGATGAGGGGGGATACAATACAATACAATACACATCAAAGCTCGACAGGGAAATAGAACAGTAAAATCTGGTGCACAGTTATCATAGTAGTAGTCAACCATGTATAGGTTCTCGGGTGGGATAGGAAACATGAGGGAGCAGGAGAGCGTACCATCGCCGGCGGAGGCCGGCCACGCCGTGGCGCAGGGAGGAGGGGTGCAAGGGAAGGCGGCGCAGGTGAGGTATATCGGCGGAGGGCGGCGGAGAGGGAAGGAGCAGCAGGGGCGGGGGCGACGGAGCGACGCGTATGTGGAGGAGGTGCCGCCGGCGGCGGCGGCGGCGGCGAGGTAGGGCAGGGAGGAGGCGATAGCAGCTTGGTCGGGAGTCATGGTCTGAGCGAGTGTCCGGCGGAGAAGAGACCGCGCAGCCCACTTACTTCTTGCAGCTTCTTCTTCTTTGTCGTCTGCAGACCCACCTAGAGCCCAATGGGCCACGCTCCCTCAGTGCCTTTTCTTTTGTATCCACTCTTCAACTTTTAAATTCCTCTAAAAAAAAACTCTTAAATACTTCCCTAGAAAAAAAACTCAGCTTTTAAATACAAAAATATATTTGCTGAATCCTCTAGAGAAATTTTTTTGCTTTCTGAACTTTAGGAATATTCTTTTATTTGTAGGATTCATAATTTCAATATGATTTTAGGACTTCCTTCGGTTCGCTGTATAGGCCTTCCCTAAATCGTCAATTTGACCAATTTAACATGAGTTACATAACACAAATAAAATACTATTAAAACATATAACATCTAAAATTTCGAAATATGTATATATTTTATAATATATAAATTGTATTATTTCATAGGATTAGTATTATTTCCCTTTTCTTTACATGAGATCTCTTTGACACGTAGGATTTGGGATGCAGAGCTCATTCCAAGGTATTCATGGTGACACTTTGAATCATTGACCACTAGTTACAAAAAAATGTAACTTTAGTTAACAGTCTTTCCTATGTTCCAGCAACTTGGTTTTTAATCTAGAAGTATCAATCGTATATATTATAGTGCATATTCCATTTTGTAGTTATTTCTCTATGGATGCTCTCACAGTTATAACCTACAACTAAATAGGTGATCTTTACAAACTCATTTCTCTCAAATGCAAACATGTCACCTCAACATGTAATTATGTATAGGGAAAATGGTCCATCTTTTTTTTAGGGGGGGGGGGGGAACTAGCTTTATTGATCATAGTTGAAAACAAGATGGATACAACTTGGGTCATGCGGTGTGCCAAGCCACAGGTGGCGACCCTGATCAAGTCCACTAGCAAAGGTTGCGAGTTTACGAGCATCTAAGGGCCTGTCCTGAAGTCCTCCAGCTCCACGCTTCAAAAACTTCTCAGACGAAGTTAACCCGAACGCTTGGGCTACGAGAAGCTAGATTCTCGCAGCTGAGCCCGGTTGTAGTGCAAAAATTTGAAGCAAGCTCAGCCCAGCTCCAGAGATTGAAAAAGCTAAAGTTCATCTAATTTACGGGCGCTTGCCGCCGCTAAAGATACCGGTTCGCTGCTTCCTTCGATAAAACATAACGTTTCGCTACTGTAGCGGACTCCCCCTCCACTCGTTGACCCACTTCCCCCCTCGATTTTGGGTGTTCTCTAGCCTAATTGGGCTGACTCCAGACGACCCAATCTATCCTGAACGGGCCAAAGTCATTCAGCTGGGCTGTGGCGCTGGAGAAGCTGGAGTTCGTACCGAACACGAAGGAACTCGTTGCGTGGAGCTAGAAGCCAAGAGACGAAGCTGGTTTTGTGGAGTTTTGTGAAGTTGGAGGACTTCAGAACATACCCTAAATTAGAGTTTATAGGTTCATGAATAAAATTACAAACTTGAAAATAAGAAGAGAGGAGTGTCCACCGAAGCCCATCTTGATATCCCTGATAGCTAAGCTTGAATCACATGCAATATTGATTGAACGTAGCCCTAGGTCAGCTGGCAGCGCCAAGGCTTCTCTGTATGCAATTGTTGAAACTGTAGCATCATCAACAAGACCTTTGACAATCAAAGCACTGGATCCCAGGTAGGTTCCATGTTGATCTCGACAAACCGCCGCTGCTGCACATGTATGTTTTGGAGAGGTGAAGGAAACCCCAATTTTGATCTTGGCAAAACCGACCAGCGGTCGCTTCCCAAAAGAGGATGTAGCTCCATGCGTAGCCCTAGCGGTCACATGTGATGATGGACTCACATGTGATAATGGTCCAGTTCGCCTAGATACTTGATCAATTTGCTTGATAGTCTGAAGCTCTTGGATGAATCTTGTGATGAACAAGTGTGTGCTCAAGGGACTCTGGACCCTTTCTTCTCTGTGCCACTGCCAACACGAAAATGATCCATCTTACCATGCAGTGGCGGAGCTTGAAGCAAAAGCCTCATGGCTATCTTTTCTAGGCCCATGGACCTGTTGTTTACAAAGCTGGGCGGGCCGTTGCCCATGTAGCCTAGCTGTAGTTCGACCACTGCAATCAAGATGAGAACGAAATCACTAATTAAGGAGTATTGATTTCATGTTTGAAGGCCGAGCCAGGAATAACGAAGCCCATAATATTGCAAAATTTCTATGAGTCTTCATGTAGGGCGCCATTTGTGGTTGCTTGACCCTATGATACTATCTGTATTCCGCTTATTATTCCCATAATTCAATAAAGGTTTTGTGTTTCTCAGTAATAATAATAATAATTAAGGAGTACTCTTTCCAACGAACATCCCCACACTCTTTCGCGTTTGACAAGTGGTGTATTGTACGCGTGCCACTTGTCGCACTCTGGTGTTACCTTTTTCCCTTTGTTTTAGAGGCACACGGTGTGCCTCTCGCGAAGCAGATTCATGCCTCCTTTTAGAGGCACGGGTCATGCCTCTTTTTAGAGGCACGCGGTGTGCCTCTCGCGGAAGATTCGTGCCTCCCGTGAAGGCATGGTCGTGCCTATTTTTAAAGCAATGCTCATGCCTAAGACATGGATCGTGCCTCTGCCTCCGCGAGATGCATGATCATGCCTCTTTTTTAAAAAACTTTTTTTGAAAGAACAATTGAAATAAATTTTTGTTTTTTTTCACCAAAATGTAAGGAAAAATCGCGCGAAAACCAGGTGAGCCGAAAAGAATGCGTACAAAAAATGAAAATTCGGGGGAAGCACCAGGACGCGGCACGTGGCGCGCTTTTAAGGTGATCGCTAGTTAGGCTCCGAAAGAGTACTCTCTAATTAGTTGCTCTCTGATGAGAAAGGATTTTATTCTATTATGATGCTACTTGCATTCACAAATACCCCTAATAGTTCGTTTGGCACCCCTCCTTTCATTTCAATTGATAGAAATGAAATGAAATGAATTCTTTGCTAGCATTTCATCTGGGTGAAATGAAAATCCAATCGAAAAAACTTGTTTGGCTGTCAGATGGATTTCTCATTTGAAATAATTCTTATATCATGTTAGTACTACACGTTTTGTAATCAGCAATTTCTCAGCCTCGAGTTTTTTCTTCTGAAGATTGAACCAATCGAAATCACACAGCCGATTGAAATCAACCGGCGAAGAGGAGAAAGGCGTGAAACGTGAGGGCGGCGTCGATGATGTACGGGGTAAGGAGATGAGGCCGTCGAGGCGGAGCGACCAGAGCTCACACGCGACGGGCGCGGCGGAGGCGAGGGAGCGGAAGAGGAGCAGGGTGGCCTGGACGCCGGAGGAGCAAATGAAGTGGTCGTCCGGGGCCGACGACTAGAGGCTCACGCAGCGGCCACGGCGAAGGCAAGAGAGAGAGGAAGAGGAGCCGGGCGGCCTGGCGGCTGGAGGAGCAGGCGAAGTGGTCGTCTGGGGCCGGCGACTGGAGGCCCACGCAGCGGCCACGACGAAGGCAAGAGAGAGGAAGAGGAGCCGGGCGGCCTGGCGGCCGGAGGAGCAGGCGAAGTGGTCATCGGGGGCCGGTTTCTGGAGGCCCGCACGGTAGCCGCGGCGCAGACGAGGGAGCGGAAGAGGAGCCGGGCGGAGTTGGGGGAGAGATGGAGAAGGCAACGTCGAGGGCGGGATGGAGACAGGTCGAGCGAATTCCAAGCAAAAGATAGGGTTAGAAGAGGGATTTGGATTGAGTGGGCTTTCTTTCCCCTGAAAATGACAAATGAATTCTATGGGCCTTAATCCGGACAACCAAACATGTTTAGTTAGACCGTAATTCGCAAATGAATTCCATCAATTCCGGCCCAAATCCTGGGAGCCAAACGAGGTGTAAAAGACTTGCATTCGAAAATATTGTAACTACAACTATAAAATGATAATCATATAAAATAAATCATAATGTATCTTCAGTTTCATTTTCTAAATTATGAATACTGGTACATGTCCCATACAGCCAAACCTCATTGAAATGAATTGCAAACGGTTCCTGCAGCAACACGCATAGTATAATTTAGTAAAATAATTATTTTGACACCCACAAGAATGCCTTGCATCATCATCTTGCCACGTGTACGACGAGACGACTGAAATGGCAGTTCCTTGGGATGTGACGGCATCCTAACTGTCCTTGTTAGTACCAAAATTCTTCTAGAGGCATAGACCATGAAGGGAGAGGAAGAGAGACCATTGAAAGGGGACCATGACAACCTGACCTCATGTGTAACGCATGGTGGCAGCCGTGCACAAGGGGAAACGACCTTCCTTCCTTCCTTGAGCGTCACTTTCATGGTCAGCCATCATCATCAGGCCAACAATAACCTGACTGACCGTTTCTTCTTCCTCATCGGCGTACTTCATGATGACTCCGTGTCGATTTTAGGCCGCCATGGTCGACCGGTCAATTCATACGTCTGCTTCACACCTGATTCATGAGATTCTTTTCCAATAGTCATCATCATGCACAGAGAAAGATCTTGTGTTCAGCACTTCAGCTTTAGATATTCAGATTCAATATCTGAAATTCATAGCGTGTGTGGGATTTTATCCGGGATCTTCGCAAAATTACAGTTTTATTGTGTTTGTTATCGATGCTTAGTCATGATAGAAACAAAAAAAGTTGAAGAGTTTTGAAGAGCCTCGACGCGTCGCTGTCGAAAAACGTCGACTTGTCAAGCTGTGGATGTGGTAGTATGTGTGTGATCAACCATTAATTATGTGCATGCTTTTCTTTTATTTATAACAGTTAGGCCCGAACCAGTGTCCTTTTCACCCTTGTCAAATAATGCTGAAATGAAAAAGAAATTGCAAAAACCTGCGGCGATATCAACACCGAAAGAGCATCAAATTCTTACATGGACAAATTGTAACATACAAGCTTTATTCTTATTATTCCCCAAAAAAAGATATTCCATCCATCCACCCATTAAGGAACAAAAGAAAGAAAGAAAGAAAGAAAGAAAGAAAGAAAGAAAAAAATGTCCCCAAATAATTATGAGGGGAACAAACTAAGTATCCATCCAGCTCCTAAACTTACATCCTTCCACTCCACTCAACTCCAATGTACATCAGCTGTCCTCATCATTTCCACCCTTTTTGTAGCTAGTGTCTACAAACAAAATCAATCAGAACTCCTCATCATGTACAGTTAAACCCTAATTCGAACGATAACCCGCTCATCTCTAACACCTGACCAGGTTAACAACACTTTGAGATGCAAGCAGCAAGCATAGTTTCTGTCAAGCTGCTGGCTGATCATCATATTTACAGGGGAGCTGCTGCTAGCTAGCTATCAGGTGTGTATGCTAAGTCAACTCAATGACGGCTTGTGACGACCCCGAGCCCGCGTGGAAGATCTTGCTGTTTGTGCGGACGAGCTTGGCATCGCGGCGCGCCGACACGCCCACCCCGGTGGACCTCACCGAGAACTGGCGCAAGACCACGCCCAGCTCCTCCTCAGGATCATCGTGCTTCGCCGTGTGCTGCAGCCACTGGATCTTGTTGTGGTAGTCCGGGAAGAACCACGTCTTGACCACCGACAGGGTGAAGTAGGGGATGAGCGCCGCGACGGCCACCAGCAGGGTCACCACCCAGTAGGACGGCGCACCCCCCAGAGCCTCCGAGAACACCATGAAGAACGTGGTCGAGAACGACGGCGTGATTGCGCCGTAGATCAGGAGGAACATGTACCTGCAACCAGCAAGATGGGTAGTTGTGTCAGTTTGGTGAACTACAAATGACCAATGATCAGAACAGTGAGCGGGTTTGTCGGGTTTAGTACCATAGGGCGATGCCGCTCCAGATGCAGATGTGCTGGATGAGGGTGAAGTAGTTCACCGTGATCGCCATCTGCATGTTGACAGCCCAGACAACACACGTGTAGGCGGTCGCGCCGAGGATCGAGAGGTCTATGACCTCGCCGTCTTTGCGGAACGCTTGGTGCTTGAGTGACGCGATGGTGAGGAAGAAGATGATCACAGCGCTGCCAACGCCATGCAGCATCCACCCTAGGAGCCTTGACCACCGGAAGAGCAGGTTCTGAGGACCCTCCTGGTAGAGCATCGGGTACTGCATTGCATTTTCCAGAAACAGTGAGCTTTTCCTTTTCTTTTTGACTCGGTATTAACTAAAACTGAGGAGAAACTAAGTTACCTTGATACAAAACCGAGCGGAAACATCTTGATCGAACACGCCCATGGCGATCACAGGCAATGACGTGAAAAGGACATTATAGAGCGACATGGACCAGTCGTTGTACAAAGTTTGGCCAGAAAATGTTGTATAGGACTCGTACAGGAACAGGGTCACACCGAACGTAATGTTCTTGTAGAAGAAGTAGCATATCTGTTGATCCAATAAAAAAACAAAGTAGGAATTCAGTAAAACTGCATGTTTTCATAAGTAGAGTGATTCACGTGCGAATAATTGCATTGCTTACCATTGATGAGATCCTGCTATAACACCAATGCCCATGGACAAGTAGCAGACGCTCAAGGAAGCGGAACTGCGCAATGGAAACATCGCTCGCCATGACAGCCTGAGATTTTAAAAAGCTGATCAAAACACTAGATTTTTATTTGTTTTTTTCTAGATAGTACGCTGTAGCTTTTTTTTCATTCAGTTAAACTTCAGTAATACATGTGTGGGAATATCAAACCTGCATCCCTTCGGCGCCGCTGATTCCTACCCCGATATCTGCCTCCTGAATCATGCCTACATCATTCGCGCCATCACCAATTGCCAAGGTAACTTTGCCGGTGCCGGTTTTGACTAGCCTCGTGACCTACAACACAAAATGAAAATAGACAGTTTAGAACCCACTCCTATTTCCTGGGAAAGAAATACAGAATTCTGAGGTGAAATTTGAGCTTACAAGAGCCTTCTGCTTTGGGGAAGAACGACAGCAAATGACCGATCTACAGGCAATTGCAAGATCAAGGAACGTGCCCTTGGTGTCGTCTTTGAGCGCATATGTAAGTGACTTCCCATCAATGATCAAAGCAAATGATTCATTACCAGATGAATTTATGAGTTTCTTTCCTTCATTTATTTGCTGCACCACGCTAACCTTTGACGCCTGCCATATATCAGAAAAATCTGGTGTTATTATCGTAAAACAGACCAGTGTCTGATCAATATGCAGGCAGTATTGTAGTTAAATTATATAGAATTGGACCGTGTAGTAGATAGTATAAATTACAAAATAAATTGTGCAGACTACAAAAATGGAGCTTGTTATTATATAGAATTGGTCCATGTAGTAGATAGAGGACTCGGTAACTATAATCAGAATACTGTATCTACCTTATTAATGGCTCCTTTGTCACCACCTTTCTCCAAGGCAATGATATCTGGTGTATCCAGTGTGATGGTTATTTGTTTCATCCCTTGTCTGAGTAGGCTGCAGGCATATCTGTGGAAACGAGCATCGGATTTTAAGTTCATACACTTGAATAAACACCACTATAAGCATTAAAACTTCTAGGAGAAGATCGTATATATACCCGATGTTGATGGCGGTCTCCATCTTGTCGCCCGTCAGCACCCATATCTTGATGCCAGCTTGAGCAAGTTTGTCAATGCAGTCAGGTACCTAAAAAATAGTAAATTAGCACACGCAAACCAAAGAGAAGAAATCTTGAACCGTTCCATTTTACAGCACATGAAGAAGATTTACTCACCCCCTTTTGTAGTTTGTCCTCAACGGCGGTGGCACCAAGAAGAATCAAATCCCTCTCTAGCAAATCTGCAGCCTCATCAATCAGCTCATCCCGATCAGCACTGACAGAATTCTTAGCTGCAGTGAACTTCCTCTCGAATTTAGTGTATTCAATCTCCTCAAGTTGACGGTATGCAAGGACTAGTGTTCTCAGGCCAGCATCAGCGTATTCATTTATGTGCTTCTGCGTCTCTTCAGCGTACGTACTCTCAGAGCTTGATAGCCTCTCGTACATTATACTGCGCATGTTGAGAACAAGTCAAGATATAGCCATCATACGAAATACAGAGAACAAGAGTAGATGCATTATCTAATCAGCTTTGCTGCATCAGATTATTTAAGATACTAACCTGTCAGCACCTTTACTAAAGATAAATGTTTTCCCTTCCTCGTCCTTAACTATTACCGACATCCGCTTCCGAGCACTGCTGAACTCAAGGACATGCAAGACCTTATAAAATCTGCCGAAAAAGAAAAGAAAAGAAAGGGTCAAAGTTAGTGTCACAGCTAGATCACTCCTGAATTTTCACATGAAAAACTGACTGAAGTTCAAACCCATACCTGTCCACTTGTTCTCCAGATGAGGGATCTAACTCATGCAGATAAACACCTGCCTGTGTCCTTTGGAAAAAAGTGAAACCAAGTTCCCGTGCCGCAACAACAAAGGCAGCCTCATCGGGGGACTCTGCTTCATATGTAATCTTCCCTGATACTTCGTCAACTTCTGGTATACATGTGTGGCAGACGGCCAACAGCCGGAAGAACATCTCGATCACACCGGATTGGCCTTGGTTAACCCAGTTACCATCCATGATACGCTCATCTCTGAAATTAAATCCTTTGACCGCAGGTCTCCCCTCGGACTGAAAGCCTTCGACACCGACCTCAATATCAGCGATCATGGGGGAACCGTTCCTCTTTGCCATGGCTCTCTCGACCTCGGTGACTCCACGCCCATACGCTGTGCCCGCGATAGAACATTTGATGAACTCCATGGAATTGCAAGTCAAAGTCCCAGTCTTATCCGTGAGAATTGTGTCGACTTGGCCCAGCTCCTCGTTCAAGTTGGACGTCCTAGCATGAGCCGGCGTGTCGCTCTCCTCATGATACATATGGATGTCACTGTTGATGAAGAGAGCCTGCAGCAGCTTGACGAGCTCGATGGAGACGTACAAGGAGATGGGGATGAAGTACCCGTAAAGGATCATGGCTGTGAAGAAATGCAGCGCCGCCGAAACAGCCGGGTTATTCGGATCGTAGACGGCGTCAGTGTCATCAGGCCTGAGGTACCACCTTTTCATCCTGCCATCCACCAAATCATCCTTGGTTGCAAGGCCAAAGACAACCGAGCCAATGACCGAAATGAGGACGAGCAAGGCCATAAGGAAGTAAATGGCCCCATCCATCTTCTTCTCAATCGTGCTCCTCTTGGACGGAGCACTGGTGGCATTCTGCATGACCTTTGTGTCGTGGCCCGTGAAAACCACCACACCGTACACGTACTCTGTGTTCCGGAGCTTGGAGTCTCTGAGAAGGAGCTGCTGGGGAGACAGAGGGTACTGCTGCTGCTGCTCATCAACCTCTATGTTCCCGACAAACGTGTAGAGGTTTGCGTTCGGGTCCTCGCACCTTATCACGGCCCCGAAACGGGCGAAGCTCCTGTCATCCTGCAGACGCGAGGTCGCCTCGAGAGACTGTTTGAGCTTGAGGTTGGTCTCCCCATCGAGGTTCATCGTCTCCACATAGCAGATGGCGTCGTCGTAGCTCGACGAGAGGAGCACGAGGTCGGCAGGGAAGAACTCGTCCTTCTCGACCTTGACGACGTCGCCGACCCGCAGCTTTGTCCATTTGGTCTGCCGGAACTCGCCCTCCTGGAACACCTTTGTCTTCCTGTTGTTCACCCCAATGTCCTGAACCAAGAAAGAAAACATCAATCCTCTGTTTTTCAGTGAATTGGTACAGTAGTACTAACAAGATTAGGATGAAGAAAGCAAGTAGTAAGAATGGAACTTGTACAAAATCTGTTGTTTTTTAGCTGAGGATTTGAGTTTGGACCACATCTGTAAACACACTATTTTTGGTACAAGAAAACAGAATGAATGAGGAGGCATAACTGCTCCACCAACCCTGCCTCACTAGTTTTTTTTGCCTTAATTTGCTGAAATTCTGAGTAGTAGATGGTGGATTTGGTCCCATATACTCTACTAGTAGTAGCAAATGATGTCATGGCTGAATAGATTGGGATTGGATTGAATTGAATTGAATAATTGCAGGAGAGATTAGAAATGGCCATTGAAGAAGATGAGATGCAGATCTAGGAGGAAGAATGGAGTAGAGAGTACAGACCTGCTGCTTCCGGCGCCAGTCCTCGATGGCCTCCTTGATCATGGTGACGAGGAGGACGAGGACGAGCGGCGCGACGGCGGTGGAGCCCCGGAAGGGCGCGATGGGGGTGTAGGAGAGGCAGGCGGTGACGAGGAAGTAGATGTTGGCCACCCGCCGGAACTGCTCGAACAGGGACTTGGGGATGAAGGTCACGGCGTTGTACTTGGTGGTGGAGACGTAGTTTGACCGGTACCGTCCGGCCGCGGCGGCGGCCGCCGCCGCCGCCGCGTCGTTGGTGTGGACCACCCGCGAGAAGCCCGGGCCGCCGATCCTGGACCCCTCGTCGTCGACGGCGCTGGGCCGGCGCGCGCAGGAGGCGAAGGTGTAGAGCTTACTCAGCAGCACCTTCCGGCGGCGCCGCCGGCCCCGCCGCCCGTCCTCCGCGTCGCCGCCGCCTCCGGAGGAGGCCATTAGCGGCTGGGGGGAGCGCGCCGGAGAGCGAAAAGAAGCAATTTTTCCTTGTGTGTGGTAGAGTATGCTCCTAGCTGATTGATTAAGGTAGGTAGCCGGACAAGAGGAAAGCTGCTGGCTGCTACAGCTATAGTGGTATTTGCAAGGAAGGAAGAAAGGTGGGATTGGGCGGCAATGGCCGGCGATGGGAACAAGGGGACGGAGAACTGGCCGGGGGCGGCAGGGAAGACAGATGGCGAGGTTTGTGCAGCACAAGGAAGATCCAATGGAATCGCCGGCGAGATGTGGGAGTATATATATGGATTAGTAAGTATTAATTTGCAGCCAAGAAAGAGGACCTGATCTTCTTTCTCAGCAGCCAAGAGAGAGAGAGGGAAAGGGATAAAAAGGAAAGAAACGCGGAGGGGTGGCTGGGTGCTTTGTAAGCTCCGCGGGCCAAGAATGACCCGAGGACCAAATCTCCTCCTCCTCCTCCCTCCCTCCGTGTGCTCTGGTCTGTTCTTGTCTGGTGTGGTGTGAAGGGGAGGAGGAAGAAGGAGATGAAGGAGAGGAGAAAGTGCAGAGTGTTGGTGTTGTTGTTGGTGGTGGGCTTCTACTACTCCTCCTCCTCCTCCTTTTGCACCTTGTTGGTGTTGGTCTTGGCAGCTAATGGTGATTCTGATTCCTGTAATGCTGATTTGGTGGTGATTTTTGTTAATCTGGGTCATGGCTGGCTGATTTGGCACATGCCGGGAAAGAGACGCCACTCGTTCCTCCCTTCAGTCAGGGCGGTCGCCATGGTTGACTTTCATAGCTTCTGGGTGGGGGTGGTGACTTTGATTGGGTTCGCATGGAAATTCGTGTCACCAAGAAACCTACTCATATTTAGGAGTGTGAATAATCATTTTTTGAAAAATTTGGCAGCAGAAGCTTCCTCCTCTTGCTTATTGGACATTCTGGAATGCATGCATGCTGGTACAATACATTTCTCTGCCTACCTTGTTGACTTTTCTCGCTAGCGAAATCCAAAAACCTTGTAATCGTGTATCTATAAGTATAACGACGATTGATTGCGTGAATAATCGTCGATGTGTCAGCGTCCCTGACATGGCCGCCCCACAAGACAGTAACAACGTGCGACCCACCCGTCAGAGGAAGACCAACCCATCGACCAGCGGGCCCGGGTGGGTTAACCAGATGCTTCCCGGTACTTGAGCGCAAGAGAAGGGTGAAGAGCGGCATCGAGAGGATCAGACTGCTCGGCGCGACAACAACCACTCCGCCAACTCCATTACCCATTTTCGTGTTCTTCCTAATTCGTGTGTCTTCGATCCTCAATTGTAATAGACACCAAATTCGCGAGAGAGTAATATATTGGTGTGGGGATCCATATATGCCCTTAACATCTGGTATCAGATGCCATCGATCCTCGGCGTCCGCCCCTGCTGGAGCATCTCATCGCAAAGCGCAGTCTCAGTCAGGCTCGTCAACGACTCGACGCCTTGGATCCGGCGGTGAAGAACTACCTCGACAAACTCACCGGCACGCTCGATTTCGTCATGGTTGACTTTCAACGTTTTGGTGACTTTATTGGGCTTGCATGGAAATTCGTGTCACCATGAAACTTATATTTAGGAGTGTGGGGAAATAAGAAAATCAACAGAAGCTTCCTCCTCTTGCTTATTGGATTTTTGAAAACATTTTTAGCCTACCTTATTGACTTGTCTCTCCATCAACATTCAAATACCTCGTAATCGTGTACTCATGACCACCGTTGCGTGAGTAATTGACGATGTAGAGGAAGAAGAGGAGGACCCCTTTAATTTGATTTAATTTCATTTCAAAGAGTGTTTCCCTGAATATCAACCATGGACCGCGGTTCGGCAACAACGAAAATGAATACTACTTCATAGTGGGTGATTTTTCAACCCTTCTCTCCCTGCCCCCTACACTTCAAACTATAAATCGGAAAGCGGGACTTTGATTCGGGTTGCACAAAGATTTGTGAGAAGGTAAGTTTATTTTTTAGGGATTGTGAGATGTTAGGTTTGAAACTACGAAGATAAAAAAAACCCAAGGGTGTTAAGAAAGGAAAATTAATACAAGCTTCCTTTTCTTATTAGAAAATTCTGGCCTAGTACATACAAGAATACATTTCTGCCTACCTTGTTGACTTGTCTCTGACAACCACATTCAAACGCATCGTAATCGTATTTATAACCATAATTGAGTACATGGGTAATTGTCAATGTAGGCCTTGTTTGGATACTCTAACTCGGTTAGAGGTTAGAGTTAGATTCTAACTCTAGTCTAACCCAAAACTAACTCTAACCAAAGAGGTGTTTGGATGGTGAGGTTAGATTGGCAATAAATGTACCATTTCAATCATTTGACTACTTTATTCAGAATTTTGTATGGTGGAGATAGTGGAAAAAGTAACTTTTTGTGGGCCCCATCCAACTCTAACCCAAATAAGCACCTCTTGGGTGGGTTAGATTTTTTGGATGGGTTAGATGCATCTAACCAACTCTAACCCTCCTGTTTGGATGTTTTGGGGTTAGTTTGGTACAATCTAACCAACTCTAACTCTAACCCATGGATCCAAACAGGGCTGTAGAGGAGGAGGACCCATGATTTGATTTAATTTTAGACAGCATTTCGAAAGATCAGGCAGCGACAAAAATGGAAACTTATTGTGTGAATTTTCATACTTTCTCCACCTGAGGTTCTAAATCAGATAACAGAAGACACGGTTCGACAACGGCAAAGCGAGGCTTTGTATCAGAAATTTCCTCCAGCTACAAGTCTCCTCTTGGAATTCCAGATGGAGGGGCGCCAGAGCCAAGCGGCGTGGCCAGCAGGTTTCAACATGATACCAGCTACTATCTATACATTTCTTCTAGAAGCCAGTTAGGCCTCTTCTTCCTTACTCATTACCACCTAATCTTCTTCTCTTGGCCAGATGGTTAGATGGCAGTCCAGTCAATTAGCTGCTTGATTTGCGGTTAACATGTACAAGAATCTCTGGGGTTAGCTTGGCCCAGCGAGATAAAATAATCTACTATCAACTGGGGGCACTTGGATTATCATGTGTTTAGTACTAATTATTTATTTACTAGTACTAATGACAAAACAAATCAATCTAGAAAGGCGGAGGAGAGATCGACGTTGACATAGATAGGCAGCCACGTGATTGGTTGGTTTCTCTCAGCTCCTCAGAATTAGAGCTGCCTTCCTTCACATGGCCATGTTGGAATTGGACCTTTCCACAGCCCCCCCCCCCCCCCGTCTCATCACTTTTTTCCTCTCCTTTTCTATCTTTTTGCAAAGATCTCATGGTGCCTTTTACACCTTTGCACACCACCTGGTAGATTGATAGATAGATACTATTGCCCATTTTGTGCTGCTAAGTGGCTTTTTTTCTTTACTTACTTAGTAAGCAAAATAAGTTGTTTCTTTACTTTTAGTAGTATATATCTCTATTAATCATTGGTATTTATAATGTATCAAACATTATGATTTAATCTTTTATTCTCGGTCTGTATGATCATGCACGTTTGATTACACAAAAAAATGATTTTGCGTATTATATCCATGGAATTTTGAAAAAATAATTAAATTGTTGGCAACGTTTGTAACAACCTAGTTATCGCAAAAGATCGCTGAGATGGTACTTAACCTCATGATTTCACATAAGAAGAAAATAATAAGAATGAAATGTAACATACATCATTGCAATTAAGGCGTAGACGGTAGACCGACGAAGAAAAAAATAGATATGTATAACGTTTATGAAAACCATAGTGCGCCTTTCGAATTAAAGAACCACAATAGTTGTATTCAATCTACGAAGACCGAAAAGCAATGATTTTCCATTGAACAGTCCAAGTCAAAAAAAGAAAAAAATAAACACGGGCAATAGTTTTACAGCTTCATTAATTAAGATTAAGATTGTTATCCTGTTGCTCTCTCCGTAATTTTTTGTAAGATGTTTTAAGTCACTATTTTAGTAATCTAAAATGTCTTATAAAAAATTACAGAAGTAGTAATTATGAAAAAATGAGGCAACAATGGCCAAGCCCACTCTTGTCGACAGTGTTTCAAATGCCAAGAAAAGCTGCAACCACACATACACACGCCATCAGGAGGCTCCACACCGTAGAAAAAAGACGACATCCCACCGCTATCGGAAAGAAGCCATGACTGCTACGGGAGGACCAAGGACTCCACCTGCCGTTTATTTACACAGAAATGATGCAGTTTATATATGAATTTCAAAATATACTAAATTAAAAATAACAAACGCGTGTGTTAGTAGCACGTAGTTTGCTTCCATTGGAACATAAGAGATACGTTAGGAAGCAGCCGTTGAATAGTATTTCGGGATTACAGATCGAGTGGAACTTTCGTTTTGAATGGTCCTGGTCAGCTTGGAATGAGGAAGACCCAACCATGTCAATTGCTTCCCATCTTGCATTGCATCCCACGGAACCTAACTAAACTACTTAGAGGGTGTTTGGATACTCTCTAGTCATGTGACTAGTAGTAGTCAGACTAAAAGTTTTTAGTCAGACCCTGTTTGGAAGGTGACTACTACTAGTCTCTAGTCTAAACTAGTTTTAGTCACCCATTAGTCAGGGGTGTTTGGAGTTTTACTGACTAAAAGTGACTACTACTAGTCTCTAGTCTCAGTGATCCAAACACCCTCTTAGCTAAATAAGGTAATTAATCACCTACACGCTTTGGTTGTAACATGCAAAGAGATGTTGTTGGGGGCACACGCTTTCCTTTTGTAAAGGAGACTACACATGCATTCTTTTGAAAATAATTCAGAAATAACAATCATACAACTATTGAGTATTATGCACAAATCTTAAGTTCAAAGCTTCCGCTCCTCATTCTTGTTTGTCATGGGGACTAAAAAAATAACACTTTTTTCAATGAGACAAATTTTTAATTATCATCATCAATGTGCTCATTATTGTTATTGTTACTATTATTATTTTCCATTTCATATTTTTGTAACTCGTTCATTGGACCATTTCGCAAAAAAAAAATCGTCGATTTGGACCTTTTTTTCTCATAATAAAGAGAGCACAAGATCTTGGTCCCGTGGAGCCTATTCTAACACACTTCATGTGTATCTTAATATTATCACGATACATAACCTATGCTATGAAATTTACCTATACAAGTTTACAACAAGACAAAAGACCTAACATTTTCAGAACAAAAGCAACAGGCAATATACCCATATGGGTGATTAATGTTTTTATTGTATGGTTAGTTTTTGTAATAGTTTATAAATTTATTGAGATACTTATTCTCTATGCTAATTGTATGATGTTTTTGTTCCCTTCTTCATTATTTTGTGTTAATTGAGGTAATGGGGTTGACACGTGGGTTAAGTTGGCGCCCATCATCATTGAACCCGCTTGGAATGGGGTTAGGATTGAAGGACCAAACTCAGGATTTTATAACTGTGTAAGAGACATAATTATACTCTTTTCCATTTTTAAAATATAGAACCACAGTTGAAATTCTGTATGTATGTTTTATCTACAACACGGATAAATTGTAGCTTTCAGTTGAACAGTTATATGTCAGATATAACACAAGATTGGTGTGAAACTATTATTCCAAGATACCCTGAGACTTCAAGCCGGTAGGTAAGACTTACAAGAGGAACAAAGGAAGGAAACAACAATAGGCTTTGCTTGTTATTTGAACAATTTTGAATAGTTCTAGTCAACTCAACACTGGATAAAGAGGGGTCAACAACTTCCGTTCCTCCCCCGTAGAAGAAAAGAAGCTTTAGATCTTGCATCACGTAACCGAACCAAAATTTAGAGGAAATGTACATACAAGAGAACGCATATACTCCCTCTGTAAACTAATATAAGATGGTTTAGATCACTAAAAACATTTTATATTATTTTACGAAGGGAGTACATTTTAGAGGAAAATAAAAACAATGTGAGAGACACTTGTTTTTTTAATTTTATGACGCGCGCGCACACACACAGTGTCTACTTAGAAACTAGAGTCACAAAACTTGAAGATTAAGAGAGGCACGAATGATTGGATTGATTGTTGGAAAGTAGGAGCAACGTCTATCGAAAGTGTCCTTCTGCACTCGGGTTCATTTCACCCGAGATGAACACCAAGTTACAAAAAATGGTAAAAACTTCAAAAATAATTATTGGTGATAATTTTTTTGAATGTTTCACGTTCGTGTAAAGTTCCATGTTGAAATGACATTCATAAAAGTCTAAGGAATAAAAATAAAATGAGCACTCCAAAACACTTTCAAAATTAGCATTTGTAGAGCATTTTTTTTGCAAACCACTAGGAGTGTTTTTTCATCATGAAACTTTGCACGTAGTTGAAACAATCTACAATTTGTGTCAAAAGAGTTCATAATTTTCTAATTTACTTTTTATTTTTTAGATTTTGGAGTATTTTTGAAGGAGAAGCGTCACGTTCCAACTCTTCCAGTTTATTCATCATGTAACTGGTTAAATTGCATCCTCATATTCTGATGTTCTCGACTAGATGGATGGAGAAAAAGTAAGGTTAATGGTGTCGTTGACTTAGTTGGTCTATCCTTGTAAGAATTTTTCAAGCATCAAACTTAGGCTTTTAAAATAGTGTAGGAGCCATAATTACATTCGTTCCATTTTTAAATATAGAATCAGTTTAAGTTCCTTATATGCGCAATATACATGAATACGGAGAAATTGTAGCTTTCAGTTGAACAGTTTCATATCATACCTAACACGAGATTTTGATGTGGAACTATTATTCCAAGATACCCTGAGACTTGTAGCCGCTAGCTAGGACTTCTTGAAGGAGCAAAGGAAGGAAGGAAGCAATAACAGTCTTTGCTACTTCTTGAAGGAGCAAAGGAGTAGTAATTTGAATAATTTTGACTAGTCCTAGTCAACTCAACGTTGGATAAAGACGGGTCAACCGCATGCTGTTTCAATATTGCATTGCATGAAACGAGCCATGGTGTCAGTTAAAAAAAAGGGAATGGTCATAGAAAAGACGCGTAAATTTTAGAGAAAAGGAAAATTCATACGCGAGAAGCTTGCGTCTTTTCCTTTTTCAAAATAACACCGAATACAACATGAACACATACACATATGCATATATGTATATACTCACATCTCGCGCCATCTACACTAAAAGCCGGAGCCAGGAAGCTTCAAGATTAGACAAAGCATGGATTAATAGTTGGAAGGCAGGAGCAGCCCTTATGTGTTTTATTCATCATGCAATTGGATTGTAGCCATGGTTGATGATTGTAGCTAAGTTGTGTGCCGTTAGTGTGTAGGAATATAAGTAATCATCAGGCATGCGAGACTAGATGTAGATAATTGTATCCTTAGCCGCTCCACTCCACCACATGGATACACCTAAGCCGTGACGACGATTGGATAATTTTCTACCATTAGATTTTTTCTTCTATGACTTGAGTTGCAAGTGTGTCTGCTAACCACCCGTGGGACGTGTGAGTATTCAAATCGAGAGTGATCAAATTTCGATTTGCATGGAACCAGCTGCCTGAAACTGGTGATTAGTTTATTTGCTGTTGTAATATGTTATTTTATGGTTATAATTCGTTGTGTAATATGTTTTTTTAATCTATGGGTTAGTCCATTTTGTTGTAGTAGTACTAAACGTTAAGTATTAATTCAAGTCAAATGGCGTCGTTGAGTTAGTTGGTCTACCCAGATGGCGCATTGGCAATCGCAGCCGCCACTCATAGCAATTCTGACTTTGACTGACGTACTCCTACTACTCCCTCTAGATCAGTGTATAAGCCATCCGAGCAGCGCGACCTAGGTGAAATTTGATTGGAGGAGGTGAAAAACTGGACGTAGAATCCATCCAATCACGGTGCTTTGTTAGGTAAATAAATCACTAGTTAATATGGCCAGGCCCACGTACTTTCTTGCATGCAATTGATTCTACCGTTTTCTTAATCACCGCTGCATTTCCTCACGCACGCATAGGTCGTCACCCTCTCTCGCATGCAAATGGATTAATTTTCTTCTTTAATTACCATCGTTGGGAAGGGAAAGAGTAGGTAAATTAATGAATCGTGCCTAAACGTTTTGGGAAAATCTGACAACTAATTGAAGCTTCAGATGGTACGTACTCCCTCCATACCGGTGCATAGGGCACCTTATGAAAATCAGATTTATACTTTGCAATCACTGGGCATTTGCATAAATATGTTTTATCTTGTTTATAGCTTGCAAAAAAAAAGCGTTTGCACAGGAATCTTCGTTAGTAAGATAGATGCTCGGGCACGAATAAAGTTCAACTTTAAGAAAGTTGATGAGTGAATTTTGCATCACTAGTATATTCTAGTAGTAAAATCTCTCATATCATATTTATCGAGCAATATTTCGGAGCGGTTTTTTGGGTCATAGGTGCATTTACTCCTATTAGTAATACGGACATCATTTAAAAAAAAATAAACAAAACCAAAAAATTCGGACTTTTTGTATGATGCAAGATGGTCATGTGTGCGAAGTCAATGCCAAAATTCGTGAAGTTTGAACATTCGAGTAATCCTCGGTAAAAATGACAAATTTTGGGTCTGTGAGGGTTTTTGGAACACGGTACTATTCATCAAGAATCAAGATGGTCATGGATTTTTGAAAATCGAATGTCGAAATATCATGAAATTTTGCACGGATGTCACATGCATGAGCATGTTGCATTCCACAAAAAAATAGATTTTTTTGAATTGCTTTGAATTTTTTTGGAATTTTCTAGTTAGTGGGTGCATATGCCCGCGCGAACCGTTTGGGATTTCAATATTTTACTTTTAAATAGCTATAACGCGTTATCTATTTTTTTAGGTCATGCAATAATGCTACTCCCTCCGGCCCAGTGCATAAGGCACATCATGAAAATCAGATTTTCCCAAAATGCCTAGGCGTTTTTCATTCAATCCTCTCCTTGTTTCTTTCTCAACCTCGTTTATTCCCCACTAATTACTCCTCTGCCTCATTAACAACCTATGCATGTAGCCCGGCTAAATGTTGATTGGGCAAGGAATTGAATATGGCTGCATGCCAGCATTATGGAGGCCTGGATGCAGTAACCCAAACGGCATCCTACTAATTAAGGATTCAATGCTCATTTGAAACTGCTTTGTGATTGGAGGAATACCCGGTGACATTACTTTAGCGCGTCCAATCTTTAGCTACCTAGGTTGTGCTGCTCTTTCTAATGTGCCTAATGCATCGGTATGGAGAGAGTACATAAATAAGATATGCATGCAACTCATAAATTACATTTCCCACAAAAAAAACTCATAAATTACATTATTGTATTACTCTATGCATGCAATACAGTCACATAATCAATTCATGCATATTAGTCATAAGTTATTTTTTGTATGGACATATATGTATTGGGCGATTTCTGTATATCCATGTAGTTCACTTTCCTGTTTTTGTTAAGAATGACATTCTTTTATCTGTAATTTTTTTATATGCTTAATCTCTTTTTAAGCCTTAATTTTCTTTTCATTAATTTTAG
This sequence comes from Bromus sterilis, assembly GCA_950022295.1. Classification (NCBI taxonomy): domain Eukaryota; kingdom Viridiplantae; phylum Streptophyta; class Magnoliopsida; order Poales; family Poaceae; genus Bromus; species Bromus sterilis. Next base: position 299,464,580 of record OX465601.1, read on the forward strand.
ATATTTTTACAACAACTATTTATGCATTTCTATTAGCAAGATTTCCATGGCAAAGCGTGTGGCATCTCATCTAGTTTTTCATGTTCACAATGCATTATTCGTAATCCTTACACATTTTTACCAAGTTCACTGTGCATATTTAGATTTTATTATTTCCTTTATTGTGTTGTATTTATAGGTGTATCGTCATTTCCATGGACTTAGCACATGGAAAAGTACTAGGTTGTAATCAAACCGAAGGAGTTACAAGCACTAGAATCAAGCCCTTTGAAGAGTTGGACATTCTCAAAGAGCCCAAATTAAAGATCCGATACCATGGGTCTATCAAGCTTTTTGAGAGAAATCCAACAAACCCAATAACACCAAAATTAGTGTTTGTATAAAGAAATGAAGACAAAAATAAGAAACACCGCACACAGATTTTAGAAGAGAAGACAACGGTGGTTGTACCAAAGCTTGTACCAGCCACCAAAATCAGCCTTACTTTCATCATTCTTCATCGATTTTGGCCATGTTTGTTCCTACGATTTCCTTGGCGACCAAGGAAGGTATTGGGACAGAATTAGACTCCTCTAAAGCCCTTAGATGAAGGGGTACACATCTACAATGACCCTTTATTTGTCGCATTGGCAAAATATTACTACTAGAGTTCATGGTGGATCGACGAAGGAGACCCATGATGCAAAGAGGAACTCAAACCCTAGCACTTACCCTAGTTGGGGTTCTGACAGTATAGGAAATCTTTCACACTTTACAAGGTACTCAAAATCATAAAGAAGATGTAACTATCATGATGTATGCAATGTATGTCGCTGCCAGTGTAGCAGGAACATGTATGACATGAAGATCAAGTCATGAAGAGGTGGATGTTGCATGGCAATATATCTCGGAAAGGCTATGGAAATGCCTTGATAAGTAGGTATGGTGGCTGTTTTGAGGAAAGATATAAGGAGGCTTATGATGAGAGAGCGTATCATGCCAAGGGTTTGGATGTACCGGCGAAGGTGGACACTAACTCTCGGAGTGAGAAGAAGGCAATGCACGGCACGGAAGAGGCTAGCAAAATATGGGAAGGTGGAAGTGTCAACTTTAAATACTTACATTAGTCCGAAGAACTCATGCACTTATTATCGGTAACTCTCAATCTAATAAGGAGGTTCACAAAGAGACAAGTACCCCGAGGAGGAGTGTATGGGGGTTTGGTTATCCTTGCGCATCCTCGACTCATGGTACGTGAGTGTACTCTAATATTCGATCCCTCCAAAGATTAGTGATCCATCTAGTAGTTAGAGTTCTCAACTAGTTTTTGTAGGTTTTGAAAATACACACGGATTGCCCAAAATACGACACCTATCACTAATAGGCTAAAGCTCTTGACACCAAAAGTTCAGACATTACTCACATCAATACCTCAAAACTATTGCAAGTTACTACTAGAATTAAATAGCAACCTCAATTACCTACTTCCAAGATAAAACACTACTCAGTGCAACAACCAACTCTCTCTTAACAAGATAAACATGAAAACTAAAGAGAGTTTCAGCAACAAACTAAACAAAAGTCAAGGCTCTTGCTAAAGACAAACTAAGACTAAAACTAAACATGGCAGTAGCTACGAAAAGATAAAGAACACACAACAGCAAAAGATAAGCAGGAAAAAATCCTATGATGTGTTCTAGATTGGTGCGGAGCGTGTTTCTCTCCCACACAAAGCAAGATGGGGTCTAACTTGTGATGACCAGCAAGCAAAACTAAAGAAAACTAAAAATAAAACCTAAGAGCGAGACGCTCCAAGCATAGCACATAACGCATGAAGTGATAAAAATATAGTGAGACGAAGGACGAACTGATGATTGTTGATGGAGAAGGGGATGCACGGAGGCATCCCCAAGCTTAGACGCTTGAGTCTCCTTGAATATTTATTGGGGATGCATGGGGGCATCCCCAAGCTTGAGCGTTTGACACTCCTGGATCTTCTTTCATCATCTTCCATCGCACACTTGAAAACTCGCTTCATACATAACTCATCATAAGCTGATTAGAGAGGTTAGTACCCTTAATAAAATAATTTTTTCCCACTGGATATAAAGATATTATTGAAGAGCTACTGTTTCTCAAGAGTGCCAAAAAGTTTTTGCAAAGAAAAAGCAAGATTAAGGTTTGCAAAAGTGAAGAGAGGCAAAACGTGGCAGAATCTGTGAAAAACAGAACAACAGGTAGTAGAGAATATTTTCGGGGCACTTCTGCAACTCAAATAAAAAAACTCAGAACATACGAAAGTTTCACAATTGTATAGAGCACGCTGTCAAAAAAATTCAGATAAAAAAGATGATCTGGTGATTTTATTCGATTTTTTCTGTCCAGGGACAGAATCTGTTTTCTGGACAGCATGTCACAAGTTTTGCTTCCCTTATCATAAGAGGCTATAACTTGGCACAAAGCTGAAAAATAAAGATACAATGATGTTTCTACAGCAGTAACAAACATCAAGACACAACAAAAGCAAAAATAAAAACCTAAATTCGTTGCGGGCTGCCTCCCGAAAGCGCTTTCTTTTATGCCTTTAAGCTAGGCATGATGCAAAAAGAAGAATCAAATTTTATCAAGAGAAAGAAAATAACTAGCCCGTGTAACAGACTCAAAAGGTAACTTGATTTTCTTTCTAGGGAAGTGTTCCATCCCTTTCTTGAGAGGGAATTGGAATTTTATATTCCCCTCTTTCATGTCAATAACCGCACCAACGGTGCGAAGAAAAGGACGTCCCAAAATAATTGGACACAAAGGTTCACACTCTATATCCATAACAATAAAATCAACGGGAACATAGTTGTCATTGACAATGATAAGAACATCGTCGATCTTCCCCAAAGGTTTCTTTACGGAAGAATCAGCAAGACGAACTCCAAAAGAACAAGGCTCAAAGGGCTTCAATTCAAACATATCATAAATTCTTTTGGGCATAACGGAGGTACTAGCTCCAACATCACATAAAGCATAGCAAGAGAAGTTATTTAATTTAATTTTGATCATAGGGTCCCAACCATCATCTAGCTTCCTAGGTATGGAGGCTTCTACTCTAAGCTTCTCCTCCCTAGCTTTGATGAAAGCATTTGTGATATGCTCCGTGAAGGCAAGATTAAGTGTGCTAGTGTGAGGGTCTCTAGACATTTTGTGTAGCAAGCTAATAACTTCTGAGAGGGTGCAACTATCAAAATCAATATCACTACTATCAAAGGTGGTAGTAGTGTCGTCTAGGCTCACTTGTTTGAAACACTCTATGTTCATAGGAGTTTCTTCATCTTCGGTTGAGGTATTAGCATCACCATTAATAGGTCCAACGGGACTAGGAGTGCATTGGGTGCTAATAGTTTGGGTGTCCTCAACAATTTGGATAGTGGCAACTGTGTGGTGTGTAGGAAGGCTCTTAATTCTATCCTCTTCCATAGGGATAACTTCCGGTTTGGCTGCCATTTGATTTATCAAAGTAGATTGGGTGTGGGACATATTCGAAACATGGGTTTCGGTGGCGGTAAGTCTAGCCTGGAGATTAGAAATCTCACCGTTCAGGCTATCAAGTTGTTCACTAATGTTTTGCAGAATGGCAGTGTGCTCACCTATTTTCTTAGAGAAGGCTTTGTTTTGTTCAAACTGGGTGTGCATATAGTTCTTAGTAGCTTTCTCTATTTCTACCAATTTCTCATAGCTAGGTAGGTCTATTTTCGCATAAGCAGGATTATAGGAGTTGTTGCTAGGGTAGGTGTTGTTGTTCCCATAGTTGGATGGAAACGGTCTAGGATTGCTAGCAAAATTACCCCTATACGCATTGTTGTTGAAGTTGTTTCTAGCAATAAAGTTCACATCTACTTGTTCTTGGGAAACCAAAGAATTTAAAGGGACATCACTAGGATCTATAGAGGGTTGCTTGGTAAGTAGAGACATAATTAAGTCAACTTTTTTCATTGAGGGAGGTAATTTCCTCGACAGAGTTTACCTTCCTACCTGTTGGAGCGCGTTCGGTGTGCCATTGGGAATAATTGGTCATCATCTCATCGAGAAGCTTCGTGGCAGCACCAAGTGTAGTTGACATAAAGGTTCCTCCCGCGGTCGAATCTAACAGGTTCCGCGAGGTAAATTTCAAGCCTGCATAAAAAGTCTGGATAACCATAATTCAACAAAATTGTTCAAGTGTAAAGCAGCATCATCTCCAGCACCAGAGAATTGATCTCTCATAACAAGGTTTAGCAAGGCAGGTTTAATTTCATAAGAGGTAGCTGAAGTGGCAGGTGTGGCAATGGGGGTGCAGATAAAGTCTTGGTTGTTGTGACTAGTGAAATCACACAACTTGGTGTTTTCAGTGGAACCCATAGCAGCAACAAGTGTGGCAGATTTTTTTGTGATTTTTGATATAAGACACAAAGATAAAAACTGAAAGGTAAGCTAACAAGACTAAAAAAACAAAGGTAAATGGTAGTGTGCAACTCCCCTATCTTAGCACTCGGAGTCCCCGGCAACGCGCCAGAAATTCTTTGCTTGCGTGCGAGGTGATGATGATTTCTCGCCCTTCGTTGGTAAACCCCAAGAGGAAGGTGTGATGTAGCACAACAGAAAATTTCCCTCAGTAAAGATACCAAGGTTTGTCTCAAGTAGGACTCCGGAGATGATAAGTAGGTGTCAGCGGCGCAACTGACGCGGACCTGCACACAGACACAAATAACTTTGTTCCCAACGAAGTTCAGAGAGGTTGTCAATCTCTCCGGTCTTGTTGTTCACAAAGGATCAAACACAAGGGATAATGATAGCAACTGAAAGTAAAAGCAGAAAAGTAAATGAGTGTGGAAACAGTAATGAGGATATGGACCGGGATACGTGATGTTCACTAGTGATGTCTCTCTCCCAAAAGACGATAAAACTGCTATGCGAGGTGAACAAATTACAGAAGGGCAATTGACAGGATTATGAACGCACCGCAATGCTAACTATGCTACAAAAGAAAGGAAGAGGCTCAAAAGCATGGGCAGAACGCCAAAATAAGTAGACCGAAATCCAACTGCATCTACTACTAATCATCCACCTTAAGATATCTATCCAGAACATCTCGCTGGTATTAAGTTGCGAGCCCCACCCAAAGTGTAAAGCCAAAGCAACAGACAACTGCATTAAAAAGCACTTTGCGTAAAGTAAACAATCCTTGCAACCGCGGTTACAAGCACCGTTGTTTTCCCCCTTGTGGCAACAACACATCCCCTAGACTCATGTTTCTGTCACTCAAGCGTGTCATCAGGGGGCATGAACCCACAATCGAGCATAACGTTCCCTCTTGGGGTTACTACCTACTACTTGGCCAAAGCAATAAACAGCAACGGAGAACATGCAAGAATTACTTAAGAACAAAAATATAAAAGATAAGAACCAACTATATTACTCTATCACAATCTGAACATAATCTCATAATCTATCAGATCCCATCAAACTCAGCATAGCAACAACAGAAAGATTACAAAAGTGCCTCGATCATGTAGGGCAGCTCACGAGGTCTAAACCATGAAGAACAAAGAGGGGATGAGAACATCACATAGCTACTGATCACGGACCCATGGTCCAAAGGAAACTACTCACGGCACATCCGGGAAGCATCCATGGTGGAGAGGAGACTCCCGGAGGTCGGCCCTCCCTCCGGCAGGGTGCCGGGAAGAGGTTTGCTGGTGCTCCCGATCTCGGAAGCGCGGCGGCGGCGGAACAGAGGCAAGATCGCGAAAAAGGGTTCTTCTTCTGAGGGTTTCTCGTCACGGAGAATATATAGGCGAAGGGGGGCAGCCAGGGGGGCCACCAGGGGTCCAGGCGCCCCCCTGGCGCGGCCAGCCCCTAGGGCGCGCCACCAGGGCGCCTGGGCCCCTGGTGGTGGCCCTCTGGCCCCACTCAGGTTCTTCTGCGCTGATTTTTTATCTGATTTTTCCCGAATTTTTGGAGCACTTTTTATATGGGGGAAAACTGAAATAGAAAAACAGCAGAAAACAGGAACTGACACTGTGGTGCACTGAGTTAATAGGTTAGTCCAAATATGATCAAAAGTGTATGAAAGTGTATTTAGATCATAGCAATATCACACAAAACATGCATGGAGCAAGCAGAAATTATAGATACGTTTTGGACGCATCAGCCATCAACAATCCTAATTTTGGCCAATTCCGACCAATTTCATGGACTATTGCTTACTTTTTTGGGGTCCTGATGCGATTTCCACAGTTGACGATCCCCGTGGTGTGTTTACGTGTTGATCAGTTTTGACCAATTCTAGCCGTCTCGTGGACTATTACTCGTCGTTTTTGGGTTCCGAAGCGATATCCATGGTTGTGAAACCCAGATGTGCGCTTACGTGTCAGTCATCAAAACTCTCAGTTTTGTTCGATTCTGATACGTTCTATGGACTATTACTCATTGTTTTGGGTCCGAGAGCGATTTCCATGGTTGTTGTACCACGAGGTGCATTTACGTATCGTTCGTCAACACTCGTGGTTTTTGCTGATCTGGTCTATTTCGTGGACTATTACTAACCGTTTTGGGTCCCAGAGAGATTTCCGTAGTTGCTGAACCCTGGTGTGTGCTTATGTGGCGATCATCAACATTCACAATTTTGTATGATTCTGAACGTTTCATGGACTATTCCTCACCGTTTTTGGGTCCCGAAGCGATTTTCACAATTGACGACCACTGAGGTACGTTTATGTGTCGGTCATAAAAAATCCTACTTTTGTTCGATTTTGAATCATTTCATGGACTATTACTCACTGTTTTAGGGTTCCAAAGCGATTTCCACGATTGACGATCCCCGTGGTGACTTTACGTATCAACAGTTTTAGTCAATTCTGTCCCGTTTCATGGACTATTGCTCAACGTTTTGGGGTCCTTGTGCGATTTCCACGATTGACGGTCCCTGGGGTGTGTTTACCTATCATCATCAACACTTACAGTTTTGGCCGATTCTTACCTTTTCGTGGACTATTACTCACCGTTTTGAGGGTTCCGAACCAATATACATGGTTGCGAAAACCCGGTGTACACTTACGTATCGGTCATCAATACTTACAGTTTTAGTCGATTATGTTACGTTTAATGGACTATTAATCATCGTTTTGGGTCCCAGAGCGATTTCCATGGTTGTTAAACCATGAGGTGCACTTATATGTCATTCGTAAATACTCATGGTTTTGGTTGATTCTAACCCGTTTCATGGACTATTGATCACCATTTTGGTGTCTTGTTTTGATTTCCACGATTGATGATACCCATGGTGCGTTTACGTGCCGATAATGAACACTCGTAATTTTGGCTGATTTGGCCCGTTGTGGAGTATTACTCACCGTTTTCTTGGTCCCGAAGAGATTTCCATGGTTGCTGAACCCCGAGATGCGCTACATGTTCTCCCGGAGAGATAAGCGTTTTGGGGTTTCAGAGCGACTTCTATGATTAACGACCCCCCGAGTGCGTTTACGTGTCGGTCATCAACACTCACAAATTTGACCGATTCTGAGCCGTCATGAATATTACTCACCGTTTTAGGGTCCTAGAGAAATTTTCACGATGGACGATGCGCTGGGTGTGTTTACGTGTCGGTCATGAACAATCATAGTTTTCGTCGATTCTGACCCGTTTCATGGACTATTGTTCACCATTTTTGGGTTCCAATGTGATTTCCACGTTTGATGATCCCTAGGGTGCTTTTACGTGTCAATCATCAACACTCGCGGTTTTGGCCGATTCTGACCCGTTTCGTCGACTATTACTCACTGTTTTGGGGCCTCGGAGAGATTGCCACGATCCCTAAGGTGCGTTTACGTGTTAATCATCAACACACGCAGTTTTGACCGATTTTGTCTCGTTTTATATACTATTAATCATTATTATGGGGTAGCAAAGTGATTTCCATTAATGCTAAACCCCGAGGTGCGCTTACGTGCCGGTCATAAAGATTCACAGTTTTGGCATTTTGACCCGTTTCGTGGACTATTACCGTTTTGGGGTCACGGAGCGATTTCCATAGTTGCTGAACCCCGAGGTGCGATTACATGTCGTTCATCAACACTCGCAGTTTTGGCTGACTTTGACCCGTTTCATAGACTATTGCTCAACGTTTTACGATTCTGATGCGATTTCCATAATTGATGATCCCAGGATACGTTTACGTATCGATCATCAACACTTCTTATATATGTAATACACATGAATGAAAAATTGTTGTAGCTTTTAGTTGAACAGATTCGTGTCATACCTAACACGATATTGATGTGGAACTACTATTCCAAGATATCGTAAGACCCGAAACCGCTAGGTAAAAGTTCCTAGAGGAGGAAAGGAAGCAATAATAGGTTTTGCATGTAATTTGAATACTTTTGAACAGTTCTCAACTCAACATTACATAACGAGTGGTCAGCTGCCCTTTCAATCTTGCATCACATGAAACCGAGCCACAGTATATATATTTCATAAAAAGAAATAATCATAGGAAAGACACATAAATTGTAGGGAAAGATAAAAAAACATGGGAGATAAGCTTAAGTATTTCCCCTTTTTGAAATAATTAACTCTGAATACAACATAAACACATATACATATACATATGCATATATCACTGCCACACGTGTCAACTCGCATCGCGCGTCATCTACACTAGAAGCCGGAGTCACCAAGCTTAAAAATTAGACAAAGCATGGATTAGTGGTTAGAAAAGCAGGAGCAGCCCTCCTAGTTTTGTTTATCATGGAATTGGATAAACTGCATCCTTGCATATATATTTTCTTCATGCTATGGTCGATGATTGCAGCTAAGTTGTCCGGTCGTTATTAGCGTAGGAATTAATCTGAGAGACGATGACGCATGCGACTAGGTGTAGATAATTGTATCCCTAGCCGCTTCACTCAACGCAAATTAACATGTGGTTGAGTTGGTCAGAGATATAGTAGTATACTCAGACCATCAGAGTTAAAATTCCTGATTTGACATTGGTTCTCATATTTTTTATATTTAAATGCTTATAATTAATAACTCGTGATTTAAATGGATTTGAGAAGTTAAAAGGCCATCAACATACATGTATATTGTTATGGGGCATCTCTGATCCAAACCAAGGCCACACTAAAATGATTAGGAATTAGGAATTCTTATTTATATTACTTTACAAAAATACAATTACTTATTTTTTTCATTTTGAAATGTATGTAGGTGATAATTGATTTCAAAAGTCATCAAATAATTTTGTAGCTTCCTATAATTTCTTAAAGGGCAAAAGTGTAGGGTTTGCCCTTTAAGAAATTTGTATTAAATGGTCATTTCACATAATAAATAAATATAATATGGTGGTCATGAAATGCTTATTATGCACAATCAATTGCTAATCAAATGTGTTGCTTCTGGGTTGTTATAGAAGCTGGACTAGGTTTTGCTAGCCATTTTGATTAAAAAGACCTAGTCAACTCATCGTGGAATGAAGAGGGGTCATGCTTCTGATCTTGCATCCCACGAAACTAGATTAGATTAGTGCATGGAGAATGTTAGTAAGAATGAAAATGCACACGAAAAGCATTATATTTAAACAAAAGGGAAACATAGAATACAACGTAAACGCATACACGTATGCACAACATCACCACACATGTATATTCAAACAACTCCTAAAGGCCTTAAGTTAGTTGTTCAAAAGTAGGGGCAACAATTGTAATTTGTGTTCGTGATGGAATTGGATAATAACTGCATTCTTTTGTTCTTATTCATGATGTGATCGATGATTGTAGCTAAGTTGTCGGATTATTAGTGTGTAGGATCGATCGAGACGATGACCATGACGTGTGCCACTTGTCATAGATAATTTACGTGGCTAGCTACTCCACTCCCCATGCATGATGATCAAACACATACCTAAGCGCTGACGGCTGGATAATTTTCTACCATTAGATTTTTCTCCCGTGACCTGAGCTGCGAGGAGAATCTGCTAACGACCAATGTATTCAAATCGACCGGGAGTGATCGATTTCGATTTGCATGCAACCAGCTGCCTAAAACTTGTTAGTTTATTTATTTTGAAATAGTGTACACTGTGTTCCTGGTTCATTTTTAAAGGTTTGTTTGTGAGAGCGGCTTTTTGGGTCATAGATGCATTTGCTCCTATTAGTAATACGGATCATTTCGAAAAGTAAACAAATATAAAAAAATCGAATTTTTTGTATGATGCAAGATGGTCATGTGTGCATGCCAAAATTCGTGAAGTTTGAACATTCGATTAATCCTCGGCAAAAATGACAAATTTTGGGACTGTGAGGGTTTTTAGAAAACGGCACTATTCATCAAGAATCAAGATGGTCATGGGTTTTTGAAAATCGAATGTCAAAATACCATGAAATTTTTCACGGATGTCACATGCATGAACATGTTGCATTTCACAAAAATTCAGATTTTTTTGAATTGCTTTGCATATTTTTTTTTGAATTTTCTAGTTAGTGGGTGCATATGCCCGCATGAGCCGTTTAAGATTTCCCTTTGTTTGTTTGTTGTTGAGTCAATGGTGTCGTTGAGTTGGTTGGTTTTCCGGTTAAGCCCATATGGCATTGGCATTGGCAATCGCAATCGCAGCCATCACTCATTGCAATTTTGACCTCGAATGACGTTCAAATCTATATATATTTCACTAACTGAAGGAGCTCATATCGCTGTTACTAATAAACAAATTCCACTTGTGCTGATCGCCGCTCCTGCTACCTGGGCTCCATATGTTGCCGAAATAAAAATCTCCTCCACTTTGCTAGATCACAATACGTCTTCTCATGCTTACATTTCACAAATGAAAATCACAGCTTAGTCAGTCAGTCTGCGCTTCATTTTCCTCTATTATTACACGCAGAAATATGGATGCAAATTTTGAAACTTTTAGGGTACTCTTCGATCCTGGTTAGCTCAATCAATGAACTAAAGTTTCAAAAGTAAAAAAAATTCTTAAGATTTAGTTCATTTGGTTAATCTGGTCTTCTCTTCTCTCGTACGGGGCCATGTTGATGGCAAATTGGTGGAGGAAAAGAAAGATTGTGTGCTGATCTCTTATGCCGATGACCATCGGCCTTATCGATTGTGGTGCCTTGGTTCGACCAGTGCCACTCTTTGTTTTCCCCACTGACGAGGGGATACCCCATCGACCCCTCATCGTGAGGGTATCTGCTGCATGTCAAGACTGGTAGCCTGCTAGAAGCTTCGGAAGGCCAGACATCAGCTCACCCAAAGCACTGATGACTGCGCCAACATGGATTCCAGACCGGCATGGAGTTCAAGATTTGGCGGTCAAGGCTATATATAAAGGCTCGAAGAGGGGACGTCTAGGAAAATCCAAGATCCACGGCAATACCTCTGGCATGAGCAATCTCACTGGAACCTTCACTCTAATCGCCTCCACCATATAATACACCGAGCAGGAAGTAGGGGTTTTACTGATCGGGGGCCCTGAACCTGGGTGAATCCCCGTCTCCTGTTAGCCGACGAGCTCACCAACCTTGCACTCCTTCTTCTATGATCAAACCCAGGGTTCCTAACCATGAGATTTGCCGAGCTTAACCCTCGTCAATTGGCGCCGACCGTGGGGAAGATGCAAGTTGGATTCACGGTCTCGGCGGTCCATCACCAGCAGTCGACAACTTGACGAACCCATCAACCTCGACGCATCAATGACTTGGGCAGAATGCGATCTGTTCGGGTCCCTGGGCTTCGTCGGGCACCTTCCGATCCTGCAGTTGATCTTCTCATATTTGCATACAGGCACAGATCTAACCTTAGGCGACTATTGAATCTACGTCAATCAATGGGGCACTCTCCGTCTTACGGATCGAGCCCGATTGTCGGCAGCATCAACCACGAAATCAATCAAAACTAAAGCTAAAACAACCCAACAAAAACACCCACCTGCGTGGCGACTCCCAGGTTCAACCGCGCCACCCACCGTAGTTCGTTCTCCAACAACACTCGCGACGACGACCAAGACCAAGTAACCGTCTGGGAAAGCTGCGGCAGCAGCAACATCCCACCGCCAAGCAGTACACCATTCCAGGTGTACATGATGAACCCCGACAAACCAACCCCTGTTGACAAAGGCATAACCGTCGACCCCAACAACTACGGAGGAGCTAGCGCAGTTGGAAGGAACAGGGAAACCACCAACGATGTCCCACCTACCATCACTCTCGGCAACACCGTGAGCGCACCAGCCCGAGTGGTCAACCTCGGCGCCCCCGGGAGCATACCTCAACACGGTATAACGATAGGAGGAAGCAACCTCGCGAGTGCACCACCTAAAGTGCCGAACCTCGGAGCACCCGCAGGCACACCACACCAAAACATAAGGATTGGATGCAACAATGCCGCAAGTGCTCCGCCCAGAAGCAATGCAGGAGGATGTAACCCAACGTACGACCGACCGACCTTAATGCAGCAGACGCACCGAAAACACAAGCGCAGCCGCACCCACCACCAAGAAAACCTCCAAGGAGACGGTAATTCTTTCAAGAGAATCCATAAACAGGATAAAAAAGCAGTAGTTAACGCCAAGACCTTGCCACCTGACGCCCCAAGAGACGAGCTCATGACTTACAACAGGATGTCAAGAGATATAGCTGAAGACAACCGCGGGTTAAGGCTAGAGCTTGAAGAACACCGACGAGTGGCAGATGAGTCAAGTGCCAGGTGCTAGGCACTCTCAGAAGAATCATCTGGGTTGTGTTCTGGGTTTACTCAAGGCTCCTTCCTCTCCTCATCTTTGCTCTGGATCTAGTTGCCGGAGTAGAGGATGTTGGAGGCGACCATATTGACGGGTTGGAGGTTGCTTTGGTCAATTTGCTGAAGGTTCCAGGAAGCCTGAAGTCTTCCATGATCCGGAAGATTACCCTATGCAACTCTCTGATCTTTTAGGCCACACTGGTCGTGGATGAGGAGCAATGGTGTTATCTTTAGCTGAAGCCTGCGGATCGAGTCCGAGCGTAACATCAATTGACTCCAACTTTATTCCTACCAGTGTTTGTGCCTTATGGGAGGAAGATCCATCTCCAACTCAGAGGCCATGGTGTGCGGCCATGGAAATTTCATCATGCCAAGTGGTTCGTCTCCGGTTGCGGTGACGTTCAATCCAGGTGGTGGCTCCCAGGGACCCGGTCACGTTTCTTGCTTTCAGCTTGGGGTTCTCCTTGTAAAAAATCAAGGTTTTAGTTGCAATTTAATTTGTTTCATGGGCCTTGTAAAATGTACTACCAAGTCTATCTAATGAACAAGACCCTAAGAAAGGTAAAAATTATAGATAATGATCCACTTCTTACAAAAAGGACCCTACACATAGATGAAGTATCGCAACCGGATCCATCTTCTTCACGTTGGACAGTATCATCACCAGCACTGGTGACGAGCCACTTGGTCCGCCGAAATCCACCACAAAGAAGCATTGCCTCAAACTGGAGGGAAAGAAGACTGCCATTCCGCCAAAAGAAACCGAAACCACCCAGAGAATGTCGGTTGAGAACCATCACAGTGGGTAGCACATCTCCCGCAGGAGCATGCCAAACATACATCGAAAGATTGGCTCAACAACTCTGGCGCAGCCACGGAGGATAAACACCGGGTCCGGCCACAACCTACATCTTCATCGGTCTCCCACAACTCTCTCCATCACCAAGATGGCATCGGAGGCGGAGAGAAACCACAAAATCCAGAAGAAGAGGGGGAGCAACGAGCTTATTGAAGGGAGGCCGAAGCAGATTCTCTCCCCAGCCGTCGGCATCGTGCCACCACCGCAAGAAACAGAACCACCTCCGGTAGCCTCCGGGCACGGCTCGAATGCGCCGGCGACCAACACCTCCATGAAACTACCGGAATTAATAACGCCAAAGAACAGAACCAACACGCACCAGGAACCAATCCCGTCCCTTCGCCAACCGGCACCGTCGGCGGCGGATGTCTCGGAGAGATATGGGTGGCGGGATCTAGACCGAAAGACTCTCAAGGTGGGTAAAGGGGAGGAGGAGGCGTAGGCGAGGAGAGAAAAACTTCCACAGGTGCGTTCATGCAGAATTTCTGTACTTGCTACCCACAAATGGAATTGAGCCGGAGAAAATCCATTGTTGCCACCTGAACTAACTAATTACTGTACGTACATGAAAATGCGATTGATTTCTCGTACACCGGAAGAGTATTTCTTCTCGTCTGAACAGTGTTGTAATTCGTACTGATAACTGACTCCACTCAGACTGCTCTACTTCTGTACTTTTTTTGTGGGGTGAGTATTTCTGTACTTGCTACCAGTAAACCAGACAATCACAAAATCACCTAAAACATTGGAAGCCACGTCAAAGTTTTGGCTCTCTCGTGTGACCCGTTTCATCGTCGTTCGTTCGTTTGCACGGATTTATGAGCAAAGGAGAGTGTTAAATAATTTCTTTTTTGTTGTTCACTATAACATAAAAGGGAAGTGCTTTTCTTTTTCATAAAAGATGAATATTAGATGTTGTCTACCCTAGCCACGCAGCCGCCTCTCCTAGCCTAGGGTTTCTCTGCCTCCGGCATGTGCGCCGTTGTTCCGCCTCGTCTTCAGCGGCCTTAGGGCCATGACGGCATGGTGAATCCCGACTATTGCCAATGGGAGGGCTTCGTTTTGAGTAGTTTTTTTAAATTATTTGGGGTTTGTGTCTTGCTTGGAAAGACGAGATGACAACGGCTTCCTTAAGATGGAATAAGGTTTTTTCTACCCAGTTTCCATTTTGGTGGTGCGTCTAACATCATCGGTAAGTGTGTGGAGGTTTATCTCTGGCGGATCTATCCTTGATGAATTTGCTCGGATCTGGTCGTAGGTCGTCTACGTTTGTGTATTTTTCAGGTTGGATCCTTCCAATCTACACTACTCTTCAATGTTGATGGTTGTTGTTTTGGTGCGCTGGTCCTATAGGGTCTTAGCACGACGATTTCCCGTTTTGCCCGGCTTCGACAAGGGAGGGGTGATGATGACGGCACGTCTTCGGCTCGCTTCAGTGCTTGTAGTCGTCGCGAGGTGGTCTACAGATTTGGATGTATTTTATTATTATTTTTGGTATTCAATATATTGACATGATTGAAGATGAATAGATTGAAAGTTTTTTGCAAAAAAAGGATGAATATTATTGGTTCAAAATGGAGCATCAAAAGGATACAAATATGATGAACACACACCTGGTCTCTGCATAGCTAAGATGCATACAGTCAACACTAGCACACACAAAAACACGATGATAACTAGCAAAGTCATAAGACCATAGTTATGTGTCGGAGAGGAAAACAAAGTTCCAAAAGCAATTAGATCTATGATGGACAAACTACAACAATGACCGTATTCGCATCAACAATCTCATGACATCACACATACGGCGAGGTTCTTCAACATCAATGCCTTCGAGAAGAAAGCGATGCTCGAGCACTATCATCACTAGATCCAACCACCAAGACCATAATCTAGGTTTTTTCCCTTACAAAATAGTCCGTGCATATCCAAATAATGTCTTCAACAAGAAAACAATCTACAAATATATCTTCATCGTCAGGTATAATTAACTAGGGCCAGACTTAGGCTTTCACCCTAGAACTCGAGACCAGATGCTTGAGTATCACTATCATCAAAGTTAGACATGTGTTGTTGCCATCATTTTTGCGATCCCAGCAGCTACATGTGATATGCGAACGCCCACCTCCATACACAACATTCCATCTGCGTCAAGTTATTATTCATAGTTTGCATCTCATCGCCAAAGTCAACCATCTGATCTGAATAGATAAACTCTTCAGAAGACCTATCGGTAACAACCACCGACGTGGAGCCATGGGAGATCGCTGCAGCAAAGGTGCAACTTTCACCATCCGACCGACCGAAAATCTAAATCACCACCACCCAACCATTCATATCTTAAGGGGCAACCACGCCGTATAATATGCAACAGTTGCGACCACCCAACATACGATCTGACCGCTACGCCATCTGCATGGACGCGGACAATCGCCTCCTCCTAGAACCATGGCAAGTTTTTTCAAACATATTATACCGCCGGCAAATCCGTTGTGAGAGTAAGGGCCCGTTGCAACGGGTTGTCGACAAACATTGCCAGCGGTGGCAAGGAGCAAAATTTGTCGGCGGCTGTAGCGCCTAGTTCCCTAAGGGCATGCCCAATGCGCTGCCCCATTTGTGATGCCCATGTGCCAACTCGGCTCGGATAATGAGTTGGCATAAAAACTATAGCCTCAAGCACAAAGGGGGATCTTACATAGGAGGTTGCATCTTCAGCTGAATAAGTCTCATAGAAAGAAGAAGGGAAGATTGCATGTACTGAAAAGCAGGAAAGGAAGAAGTAAGATGATGACATCATATGAAGTAGACCCCTTTGGGTGATTGTATAGCTTCATTCAACATTTATTTATGTGGACCACTTGAAACCACACCATACTAGTGCCTCCATAGTTCATGCCCTAAAGCCGCCCTCGACACAACGTGGGGTTGGGCACTCCTCTTTTTCTGTAGGTAGTTACCTTGCGCAAGCCTTTCGAACAAAAGCATGTGCCTAGTGCATTCGTTATCCTCAATACCTTCCACAAGGAAGACCTAGGTTTGAATATCAATTTCTCTCTTTCTCTTATTATTATCAAATGGAAAAAATAGGCAAAAACATCTTAGAAAATTGCTCTAAATACATGAAAATTTTACAGCAAAAAACATTTTCCACTCTACATGGAAAAAACAAATGCAAATATTAGTTTTAAATACATTGAAAATTGCAACGAAAACGATAGATAGCAAAAACATCAATTTTTACATGAAATTTATTAATTATTTTTCATATTATACCATGGCAAGTTTTTTCAAACACGGAAAATTTATTTTTATGAATCATAATAAAAAAATCATATTTTTTGATGGCAATTTTGTTTTTGAAACATGGAAAATCTATTTTATGGTTGATGATAATTTTAATTTATAGATAATGGAAAAATTGTTTTTGACCAAATTTAAAGTTTTCAATGTGTAAAAATTAGTTTATGGCAATTTTAGTTTTTTTGGAATATTGCAAATTTAGTTTCAGCAACATTGATAATTTCTTTTTACCATGGAAAATTTATTTTTTTACCATGAAAATTTATTTTTTTATCCTTGCAAATTTCAAAAGAAATACCTTTTCTTAGCACAAAATATTATGACAAATTTACCATTGTAACTTCCCCTGTCACATTGTAATTGTGATGGTAAATAATGTTTCATATAGTTTAATGCAAATTTCATAATTTGTGTTATTGTAGAGATGTTTAGAGCATGTCACATTTTTAATTCATACAGCTATTTAAAGAAATTCATTATTTCAAAAACGACACTTTTTTTAGTTGTATAATGTAGAACATGGCAAGTTCGTGTTGTATAGCTATTTAAAACAAGGTTCTACACACGTGATGATTTTTTTATAAATCTATATTGATTGCGCCTAGAGTATATGTTTGTGCTTTCTTTGTAGAATCGTTTTTTTGAAATAATTTATCTGTTGAATCGCTCATTGAGATCATGTACCGTTTTTGTTGTTGTATTTTTCGTGTCGAGATCTTTAAAACTAGATCCCATGTTGTTAGATTTCGACGAATTCTTTTTCAGGTGTTGTCATGGGTGCAGCCACGTACACAACCACAATCACGTGTGCAGCCATATGTACAACCATATCCATAGGTGTAGCCACAGGCACAATTTTAATCACGAGTGCAACCATAGGCATAGCCCCTGTTCGCAAACAATCATAATTTTCACTTACTTGCGGGTACGTCCAGAATGCGACATGTGATGTCTTAAGTACACCAAAAGTAATCTTTACACGGACCATGAAGGGTACCGTCAATTATATTTTTTTAGTGTCACCCGTCAAAAAAAATTTTGTTGAGGATGACCCGTCATGGCAATTTAGGATCCATGGACGAGAGGCTACACGCCGGCCCGACATTATAGTGTAGGTTTTGCTTTTTGTTTTTCCTCATCTTTTTTAATTGTTGTAGCTTTGATCTTATTTTCTTTATTTTATTTTACTTTTTGGTTTTCTTTATTTTTGTGGCTTTTCTACATCTTTTTTAACTTTCTTATTTTTTACTACTTTTTATTTTATTATCAAGTATCTATTTTTCTTATGCGCGATGTAGTTTTTATAAATGCTTTGTTTTTTCAAAACATGATTACAGATTTTTGTTTTCAGTATACTCCTTTCAAAATAAATGCCATATTTCTAATATAAAATAAATGCCATTGATTTAGTACAATTTTACACTAAATCAAAGGTTCTTGTTTTAAGATGGAGGGACTATATTTTGATGTGTACTTCTTCTTATGATATAAAAAATTTATATACATCAAAGACATTTTTAACCACATGTTTGATATTTCTTAATTGCATAAGAAATGTGTTTTAGATCCATGATTAATATTTAGTTGAAAAACATGAATATTATTTTTCACAAAATATATTTATAATTTTATCAACATTATTATTCATGTTGAACAAACATTTTTTAACACTACTCATTTTCTTTAAAAGCAAGAACATTTTTTGAATTGTTCATATATTTTATTTGAATGATATATATATTTCCAAAAAGAGGAGCTAAGATATTGAATACACTGATTTTAATTTTTTACACTGTATTTACTAATTATTTTTATTTTTGTATGTATTATTATTGTTTTCCAAAATATAAACATATTGAACATACATGGGGTCAACATGATGTGATCAAGTCGTGATTGGGCTCCAAGCAAGCCAACGGTCCGACAATAAGCGGGACATAATCACTGGGGAGTACTCCTTGCGGGAGCTTTGTAAAGGATCACTTTAGGTTCTCCCAGTCATCGTGAAAAAGAACATATATTTATTTTTTATGTATTTGTTTTTGAGGTTTTAGATGAGTTTATTTGGCTTTTCATTTTTCACCCGGTTTCCCCTAGATTTTGGAGAAAATGAAATTTAAGGAAAATATTTTTGCGTGAAAAAACATGTTTTTGCTTCCAACAAATGCACATATTTTCTTTTTCTGGAG
This sequence comes from Bromus sterilis, assembly GCA_950022295.1. Classification (NCBI taxonomy): domain Eukaryota; kingdom Viridiplantae; phylum Streptophyta; class Magnoliopsida; order Poales; family Poaceae; genus Bromus; species Bromus sterilis. The sequence continues at coordinate 299,483,672 of OX465601.1, forward strand.
CCACGGGTTTGCTTCAGCAAGAGGCATAGTTGTGCCTCATGTAAAAGAAAAATATATTTTTATGAGAGGCAGAGGAACATTTTTTCTTCCGCGAGAGTTGCAACTGTGCTTCTCAAAAATTAAATAAAATGCAATTTTTTGCTTCCATGAGAGGCACAGACTTACTTCTTCTTAAGGAACACGTTTGCTTCCGCGAAAGGCAAAACAATGCCTCTTGAAGAGAGAAAAACACATTTTTACGAGAGGGACAACTATACCAGTCGTGAAGGCACATATTTGTTTTCGCAAGAGGTACAAATGTGCCTTTTAAAAAGGAAAATTGTGTATTTTTTTCTTCATGAGAGGCACGAATTTTTTTCTCTCAGAGGCACAGGTTTGCTTCCGCAAGAGGCACACTTGTGCATCTTGGACGAGAAAATAAACTTTTCCTGGCTACTTTTTTATCAGCTTTCTCGTGAAAAAAAAGTTTTTTCTAGCTACTGTGTGAATTGGGCGTGTCTCGATCAATTTTTTGGCATGAACTGGATGGCCAGGAGGCCTCTATTGTGCTTTGAATTGGGCTGCATGGGGAGGGAGGGGGGAGGGAGGATAATGCCATGACATCAAGTTGACATGAACTATGTCATAAAGTTGGAAGTTGATAAAATGCATCACGCCCCACCGTTGGACTAATCCATCTGAGGAGGGTGGATCGATGTTGGATATTGATCCATTTGGTGATTCAAATGAATAAAAAGCGGTCGAAATGACGATCCGTTTAGATCACTCCTTTAGAGTTGACCTCAAGGGACGGAAAATTGACGTCCTCGCCAAAAGCTTTACCTTTTTTTGTCAGATTTTTGCACTTGCATGGGCATGCATGCCTCGCGAGGTGTGTTGTCCCACCCGCGAGATTTTCTGTCAGTATCTTGCAGCAATGGTTGCATGCTAATATAACTACAGCAAAGCACATCATTGATACCTGCTCCGTCCCATAATTCTTGTTATGGTTTTAGTTCAAATGAAAGATTTATGGGACGGAGGGAGTAAATTCTAGACTCTAGTAAATGCAACTCCTCTCAAGTGTTTTTCATTGTCTCATAGTGTTGCATCAATGAGATACAGAAACATATTGAATATGTACACAGCATCTCTGCATAACTAAGATATCCATAATCAATAGTACAATCACGCCGGCGAAAGCCATACAATACCGTAATCATGGCTAAGAAAATGGAACAACGGCGATGCACACTCAGCAGCTGCTGAGCCATCCCGTAGCTAGCCTATAATTCTTTAGAAGCACCCTCAACTTATAATACTAAAAGCATTCCTAAAATAAGAAACGACCTGATCGAAAACTTAGGACGGCAGAACATTGGCGTTCCCACCGGAAGCTTTATTCTTTCTGCCGGTTTCTACAGGTGATAAGTCGCACGTGCACGTGTGCCTTGCGAGGCTTGATGTCCCATTCGTGGATTTGCCTATCAGTATCTTGCAGCAGTGGTTACACCCCGCAAATGTCCACACCTTCCCGTTCTCGTCGCGTGCAAATATCTCGGTGAAGTAATCCCAAACATCTGAGCTCTTTTTGCGCTTTTTCGACTGCCCATGGTCGGCCGTTGGAGGGACGCCTGTTCTTGCACTAGAGTTCCCAGCATCTGGCGATCCCAACAAGAAATGAAAGATATATGTTATTACTTCCACCAGCTTCCGCTACAGAGTAGGCACTGCGAAGAATTTTTTTCATATAGGGGATAGCCCCGGTTTCTAAACTATTGTGATGCACATGCACGCAATCAGTTTTACTACTCCCTCCGATCAATAACAAGTGTCGTTCATTTTGTACTAAGCTAATACAAACTTTACGCTAGATGAGCGACACTTATTATAAATCGGAGGGAGTATTATAAAGAAGAGTTATGTTATACTTTCTTCGTTCTAAAATAAATGTCTTAGTCTTAGTACATTTTATGCTAGAGCTAATACAAAATTGAGACAGTTATTTTAAAACAGAAGAATTATGAGCCAACTTAGCCTAACAATAAGATTCAATGATTGTATTTTGTAGCTAGGTTTGTCAATTGATCTGTACGTACAAGACTAGCTGGAGCTTAATTACCTGCAGAGTTGTCAGGATCAGGGTCACCCAACAAGATGTTCTTAAATACTTCAATGTAAGAATTTAATAATATTGGGTCGGTAGTGCGCTCCTGGTGAACTGGGTGCATTGGCCCTGAATGTGTTGGATTGAATGAAGTGTTGCTTGGAGCTCCGAATGCTTGACCACAATGGTTTCCTCTTCCTGCATTACAAACAAGATTTTAAATTGCACGCAGGTTTTTATGAACTGAACCTATGGGCTATGACATGTAGATGCAAATGCCGATTAACAACTCCACAAAATAATAATAGAGAATAAGGAAACATCCACAGATTTCATTCAAGAAGGTGCTCGCTAGTGGAAAGTGTTACTTTGATCCTGAGCTTAAATGAACCCCTATGAACAGTTAAATAAAAAAATAGTAAATAAAATCTGATTTTTTTTATGGATGAATATCAATAAACGTTCTAACATTCTGTAAAATTTCGTCACCAAAAGACAGCCATAGAGGTGTGTCCAAAAAAAGTGCTCTAAAATGTGTTATTTCCGGTTCTGATTTTTGTTTCTTGTACAAACTTCCAAAATTGTCTTTAAGGTGAAAATTTGCATATTGTTAGAACATTTATTGATGTTAATTTATATAAAAAATAGTTAAAAAAATTAACTATGTTTCTAGAGTTTAGTGTTTATAGGGGCATATGAGCTCAGAATTACATACACCGTATCCCTAGCTAGTGCAGTAGTGCTGAACTGTAGTACTACTACCCCATATATATAGGAAGGTAATGTTATCTAGTTACCATTGCATACTCCTGAATGGGATCGTTTGGGGCATTTGCGGCTGCCGTTGGTGTCGGTTGAGTCTTCTGCCTCGAATACATGGCACAGGACTACCATTCTACATGGATTAAGCGACGAGGTACATGCAGCATTAAACATATGTCCGCGTACAAATGGCGTGTATTATTCTTGTGAGAGTTTAAGGAATAGAACACATGACATGCGTCCTGACCTCCATTTTACATACCGTGATAAACTTGTCGGCAAAATTGTAGTAGACGTGCATGATCCAGTTGGTCTTGGTGCCCCACAATGCAGCACCTCCCGTGTTCGGATGGAACTTCATAATCTTCTTGGCCCCGATAAATTCATTGTCTCCCCCACGGATCATGCTCATCATATCGGCTTTCCAAAGTCCATTTGGTGTACGGATTTCATTACTGGTAGTCAAGGTAAAGTACTTGAGGTCAAGATGATCTGTGAGGTAGTACTTGTCTCTGTTCCCATTGTTGACCGCCATACCTGCAAATTCGTATGGTGAAACGATGCGATTATCACATATACACCGAACTTGCAACTCTGAATTAGACGAGTGCGTGCGTGGGTACGTACCAGGGAGTTCCCAAGGGTCCATGGAAGGGAGGTCAGCGTTAACAACCACATCACGGGTACGACTACGGGGTAGCCACGAGCTATGGATGGATTTCTTCGGCATGCGTCGTCTTGCTGGGCTGAGGTAGTCCACCACAAGATCCACATCGGTGGGGGCGGAAGTGAAGTCAGGGAGCTCGAACAAGTCTTGTTGGAGCTTCACTGCTTCGGCCGATTGAGGAGCCAGATCTGTGTTGTTCATTTGGCTGGGTAGGAGGAGAGGAAGAGGGGGAGGGGACATGGGTAAACCCGGATCGGTGGGGGTGCTAAACAAATTGTCAACATCGAAGCTCTCTTCGTGTTCCATCGCAATACCTAGCTAGCTACTCAAGCAGAGTTCTCCGGATTGGATTTGTTGGCTGGGTAGGAGGAGAGGAAGGAGGGGGAGATATTGATCAAGCTCAACGCACCCACCCCTTTTATTTAAACCCACCCAGCAGCGATTTCCATTTTCTTTTCTATACTATGTTGAGCCCGACCCGAGAACCCAGCGCGGGCCGGGCATGGACGTCAGTGAGCGAGCATCCATCATCCTTTCTTTCCTTCCTCCCTCTGTATTTGCTACAACAATGATTTCTAAGTTTCCATATAAAAACAGCTACAAGCTGCTCTTTCGTAAAAAAAAAAATGATTTCTAGCAGCAGTGCCCGGACCCGATCCAACGCGGGCCGGGCATGAACGAACGTCAGCATCTACCCTTCCTGCTTCTTTTGTGTTTGCTACAACAATTATTTTCAACTTTTCATATACTCCCTCCGTAAAGAAATATAAGAGTATTTAGATTACTAAAGTAGTTATTTATATGCTCTTATATTTTTTTACGGAGGAAGTACTATATATCTAGAAGTACGTGTGCGCTTTGCGGGACTAGCTGTCTTCGGACGCCTTTTGAGTTGCTATTTTCTCTTATATAAGTGGAGCGATATTTTTAAGATTTTTTTACGGGTATTCAAACTGCATATATTAATATTATTTAGATAAAAGGATTATGTCCGACTTTATAAATAAAGCCACCACGGCAGAGTCAACAGACAATCAACAACCAGACCAGTTCAACAGCCAGCGGCCACAACCATCCGCAGCTAAGAGGAGTTCGATACAAGGCCGAAGCCATAAACGGCACGCAGGCCAGCTACCTACGCACAACAAAGAGCAGGAAGGCGGAACCATGTAGAAGATCAACCACCGTCCATAGGCCTTGGGGGAAGACATGTTGTCGCGGTAATCTTCATCTTGGCTATGATAGGCTCCATGTCCTCCTGGTCCGCCGCCTTACTCAAGAATTTTCACATCTGTAAAAAGCCGACAAGTTTATAAACACAAGTTGCGGGGCAATTAGGAAAAATCCTCTCGATACAAATTTATTCCGGGTTGTCCAAAGAACCTAGCAAGCCGCAGAAAAACAGATCCAAAAAAGACGTTGGACCTTGTGCTCAAGCGACCTGGCTAGAATTCTGACCTCCCCAAAAGTCCTCGGGGCTCAAAACACACCCAACCAAGAACGAATACAACTCCAGAAAAACAGAGCAAGGTTACAGTGAAAGAAAATGTGAGATGCATTCTCTCTTTCCCCACATAAAACACACAGATCAGTACGGTTGATGTTCCGTTTACGGATCTGCTCCAAAGTAGGAAGCTTATCGTGAAAGGCTTGCCACATAAAGATTTTGATTTTAGGGGGGATTTTGGCCTTCCAGATCGGAGAGAACCGAGAAGAAACAACACCTCCACGAAGGGCGTTGTACAGAGACTTAACCATGAACTTCCCAGAGGCAGTGAGCTGCCAGATAACCTCATCTTTTCCATCCGAGAGCGTAGACAGAAGAGCAACAAGGCGATACCAATCAGCCAACTCTTTAGGAGAGAGAAGACGGTGGAAACCTAGGTCCCACCCAGACCCAGCCAGCTCCGAGATGGAGATGGATGGATCGCCACAGAAAGCAAACAGGGCCGGAAATCTCTCTGACAACCGTTCCACCAGGGACCAGAGGTCCAACCAGTACCGAAAAGAAGCACCATCCTTAACTACAAACCGGACATAAGTACGAAACATGTCTCTCAGTTTGATCAAGGTACGCCAAAATTGCGAGCCCCTCGAGGCACTCGCAAACAAAGGGGAAGAGACCGGGAAGTATTTAGCTTTGAGAATAGCCAACCACAGAGTAGACTCTGAACCAGTACAGATTTTCCACCACCATTTAACCATGAGACAAGTGTTCATCGTGGTCGTGTCAATAATGCCCAGGCCTCCCACCTTCTTGGGTTTGCAAATCGTCTTCCATTTCACTAACTGGTACTTCCGTTTATTATCAGCGGAATTCCAGAAGAAATTGCGGCGATGTCTTTCCATGGCTTCATGAGAAACGCCGGGAAGCAGAAAGAAGCCCATGGTATAGGTAGGTAAGGAAGAGAGACATGCATTGATGAGACATACTTTAGCAGCCGAAGAGTGGTGTCTGCCCCGCCAAAGCAGCACCCTATTACCAACCTTGGCCACGACCGAACGAAGGTGTTCGGAAGAGATCATGTCCGGAGAAATAGAGATTCTCAAATACTTTAAAGAAAATGAGTCAAGCGAACAGTTCATGTGGTCCGCTGCCCGTCTAGCAGAATCTAGAGAACAACCAGTTTAAGAATTTTTTACGGGTATTCAAACTGCGTATATTAATATTACTCGACCTTGAACATAGGCCGTTCAGAATTACAAGTATCTAACGGTTCAGGCGGACCAGAGACAAGCCAACCAAATAGTTCTATTCTTCTGCCTATCGAATTTAACTATTACACTAGCGTTGCATTGTTTCCTGTCTATGTGGCTCACATAAATACTCCTCGTGGAGATCATATGTTTTTCTCATCTACAATCGCCGAATAAATTGATCTATCTATGCCTCTTCCTATTATGACTTTAACTGAGTCCATTTTTTTTTCTTTTTCTTTTTCTTTTGAGAAACTAACTGAGTCCATCTCGATGCACCTATCCAGATCAGTACGGTTCAGGGCCCTTCTTTGCATGCATTAAGCTCAGCTTCCAGCTCGTATCCGCAAGATAGCAATTCTCCACTTCACGCATAAATGATCTATAGCGTAGAATAATATAGGCTGGACCGTGGATCCATTAAGCAATTTTAGAAAATCTCGAAGGATTCATGTGAGTAAACATGACATGATGGTGCTGGGAAGTTTAATATCACCCCGAAAGTGGAGAAAGACTTAAACCTTTTTATAAAGAACGCTCTTCCTCATGCCATTGAAGCAAGAGAAAAGAGAGAGCTCCCACGCTCTTCCTTCACAAACGTTGTGAATGAGCTCTAGACGTAACGTGGGTTACTGCATTACCGACTCGGTCGTGGGTTTACTCTCGTCGTTGTACCTGTTGCATATATATTGAAGGCGATGAAAACCTAGCCACCACCCAAAATATATAACGTGTAGCGCGCGCAGCGGTGGTGGATGCAGATGGAATCACGGTCGGCGGCTACCAGAGGCGGAGGGCGGGTAAAATTTCAACGGGCAACGGAACGCATACACGTGTGGCTTCGGCTTTTGGGCACGGGCTGTGGTGAAGTATATTTATATCGTTGGTGCCCTATTTTACATCATGATGTAAAAACATTGAGCGAAAAATGCATATATAGGACAGTTGTTGGACTGGGTGAATTTAATAATATTGTGTTAGAATAATCCGAGTCGCATATCGATCTACCGAGGATCAAGCAATCATCAAGCACAAGCACGACACCGAGATTTGTTAACGAGGTTCACCAATATGGCTACATCTCCGGGGCATGACTACGGGCGCTCCTCCCCATGTACCAAATTCACGTGATACAGTCGACGACAAGTCCGCCACGGCCATCCGACGGCGCTCCGACCACCTCGCCATGGCCGGTCCGGCCGCCTCCGCCATGATCTTTGTCTAGCATATCAACTTGTGTCTAGTCTATTTTTCTACCCCGCGGTGCCTTTATATAATAGGCCCGAATTACACGTGTCCGACTCAAACACCTAACCCACCACTAATTACAAGTCCAACTATAGCACAACTTATACATATATTCGGCACATATATTTAACATATTGGGTCGGTACTGCGTTCCGGGTGAACTGGGTGCATTGGCCGCCGACGAAGGCTGTGCCTAGACGGATCAGGAGCCGCGCCGCCGCCCGAAACCGCCGCCAGGCCAGAGCCCTTCACGCCACTGCCAGAGGAGATCAAGTTGTTGGTTCAAGTTATTGGGGGCTGCGCCGGGGGGAGGAGGGGGCCGCCGCCGCCGCTCGGCAGGGACGACCTATAGGTCGGGGATGCACCATCTCCCGTGTTCGGATCGGATGGAACTTACTGTAATAATCTTGTTGACTCCGACAAGTTCCGCACGGATCATGCATGCTCACCTTATTGATTTTCCCAAATACATTTGGTGTACGGATTTCAACAAGGCTATTGGTAAACCACGGCAGCTGAAGATGATCTGTGAGGAAGTACTTGTCTCTCTTCCCATTAATGTTTCCGGCAAATTCGTACGTCGAGACAATGCGATTATGACCCGACGTGCAACCATGAATTAAACGAGTGCGTACGTACCAGTGAGTTCCCACGGGTCCATGGAAGGGAGGTCAGCGTTAATCGCCCCAACATCGTCATGCTCTCCTTCTCCTCCGTCTCTCTCCGCTACAAACTGCAAGTTTGTGTCCTCTGTTGCATTGTCTCGACATGCAGCCCACGCTGCGTTGCTCAAGAGCATGTGGCTACAAGACCAAGGGACGCGGAGTGTTTCTAAAAAAATAGGTTTTCGTCCCCATTTCATAGATAATGCATCAACCACATGCTCAATTCCTAGGATCTAGTTACAACCGGAGAAAAATATAACACACACCAGTTGGGCCAACATCACAACACGCTCATCAAAACCAAATTGGATACACATCACAACATGAGAAATAGGGTAACACCACAACAAAGTAGTATCAAAAGGAGCCTCATCATCAATCACATAGCCACCAGAGGACGCAAAGCTAGATATCATCCTATAGTCGCCAGGGTCTCCTTATGCGCATGAGGTGCTCTCTATCCTTGTGTTTGGATAGCGGGTGCCAGTGATATAGGAAGGCGAAGAATTTCAAGATCATGTTAGACGCCCGCCGCAAGAAGACACACTCAATGACCATCTTATTCCTAGTAGTCCAGAGCATCTAGGACAAAGCTGCAAAAATCAACCAAAAAAGATACTTTCTCTTGTTGGTCTGGTTGGCTCTCAACTGGAGGAACCCTACCAGATATGTGGTCTCCTAGTCGAGCCCTAGAGCTTCACGAATATAACTCCGTATAAACTTGGCCGCCAGGCACGAGAAGAAGATGTCGTTTCACCGTTGTTGTTGTCATCGTCGCCGTCCTTCTTCCAGCGGCGAAAGAGTGTGGGGTCCCGACAGCCGTGCCTGGCCATCCCATGTCGCTTCCGCTATAATCGGTCGTACGCCTCCACAACCCAAAGGGCAGCGTCAGCAACAGATGAGGGCAGGAGCACCGGTCGAATGACCCGCCATTTTCCCGGGTCCTTGGCACTGTCAGGGGTGGAGGCGTCGCTCAAGGACCACTGTTCGCCCATTTTGCCGAGCTATTGGTCCGGCCGGCGGAGGCGCCGCTTGGACGTCTTCGTCGTGGTGAGAGATCGATCACGGGCCCAGGCCTCCACGAGGTTCTCGTCGGCGAGGACCCATGCTAGCACCGCATCAGACTTCACAAAGGTGGAGCAACACACGTTGTTGCTCCTCTCCTTCTACGCCTCCTCCCTGGACTCCCTATCCTCCACGTTGGCGAGGGCACGCATGAAGAATCAGGACTTCGTCGTCATGATCGGTGGTGGCTTCTCTCGGTTTGTATCAGATTTACGGAAAAACGGACATGCGAACTAGTCCGCGAATAAATATAGATCCGTGTTGGATGAGAAAATTTATCCGGACACTCTAATGCAAACTTATGCGGAAGGTTTGAGTTTATATAATTAACTTGATACCACTGCATCAGGTCAGGTTTCATCCAGGCAAAGCCTACTACTACTAGAATGTGTTGCCCAAGCTTGCTGCTACTAGGGACGCGTGGCGTTGTTATTTTGAACACGACCCCTCGTCATGGCCTTGGCGCGCTCCTCCAGGTGCGCGTTCTGGTGCCCGCCCAGCGCCTTGGGATCTGAGAATTCCCTGGGGCAGAAATGGCAGGAGAAGTGCTTGTGCGCGCTCTGCTGCTCCTGCAGCGCAGCTGGGGGAGGAGGAGGAGGAGGAGGAGGTTTCCTGTTGGCCAGTGGCCCTGTGTCGGAGGAGTAGGAGGAGCCGCCCACTGCTAGCGTGAGGTCGAGCCAGGAAGCCCCGTCGCCTTGGTCCGACTCCCAGTACGAGGAGGAGCCGCCACCGACTGCTAACGTGAGGTCCAGCCAAGAAGACCCGGCATCGCCTTGGCCCTGCTCCTGATCCACCAGTTTCTCCATGTCCCCAACTCCTCCTGATCGAGATCTTGCATCCAACAAAGCCAGAAACCAGCCGCAGGGACTCTCTCTAGTATCAACTATCACGTAGTACACTAGCTTACAAGTTCTGGACTCTTTAGTGCTTGCTTGCTTTATTTATGGAGGAGACCCGGGGCAAGTGGGCTGCTTGGTGATCACAATCACTCTCAATCAGGTCACAGACGACGTACGCATCAGGATCAGGATCATCCATCCATGTCCCCCGAATCTCTTGATGGAAAATCAGAGACAGACACACCACAGATAGGTTCTTAATAGTCTGCCTAGGATCACATTATTATTATCAGAAGTTCTTCGGTACACCCCCCCCTATAAAAAATCTAAAGGGCAGTTTGGTCTTTCCCCGCGTGTGTATCCTGACCCGCGCGCGCCTGTACACCACCCCGCTCGCGTATACCGCGCCTGTACATCCTACGTGGGTGCCTAGGGACCGTTGCCTTTGCCTGAGAAAAACAAAGTGGGGCTGAGGCATGACTAGAGGGATCAATTGTAAAATAAATGGACTGTAGGTTAAAAAAAACGGACTGAGCCGCCACGACTCGCCGTGAAAAAATTGCACGGTTACGTTTAGATGCGCACGACGGCAGAAAAACGTAATGCGTCGGGCCTACATGGTCTTCTATTTTTTGGATTTTATTTTCCCTGCCAGTGGGCGATCGTGCCGTCTTTTTCAACATAGGAGCCTTGCTGCGCCTTTTGTTTTGCCGCATAAGGACGCGATTGAAATCAAAAAAAATATTTTTCATTTTCTGGATTAATTGAAAAAAGCTAAAAAAGGTCAGATGTGATAAACATTTCAAACTTTACTAAAATTCATTCAACTTTTGCATGGAGCCCTACAATATCAATACCAAGTGTCTACAAACAATTGAGTTGATTTCGTGTAGTTAAAAAAAGAGCATGTGTAAATGGCCACTGACGGTCTACCCCTAGACGTTAGTTCCGGGGGGTAGCGCTTGCCATCTTCCATCTACTTTGTGTTAGGGAACACCTAATAGACACGCCAAATCATTGTGTACCCTTGTCGAAAATAAGATACATCACCGTACCATCGAATCTAGCCACACGCTACCTACCCTCAGAACCTTTCTACCGTACTGTTCGTTTTGTGAAGCAAGTACATCTTTAAAGACTCGAAAGTACTCAAAACTTTTTTCAGTGCGTACCTACACCAAACCAACCACACATGTAAGGTTGTTTTCATTTCCGGCTTATTTTCCATTTTCTGGAGTTTTTTCGGTGAAAAAAGACTAAAAATGGCCGAATGTGACAAACGTTGCAAAGATTGGTAAAATTGGTTCAAACTTCGCATGAAGCTCCACATTATCGATACCTAGTGCCCACAAAAGTTGTGGTGATTTCGTGTAGTTAAAAAAACATGTGCAAATGGCCACTTACAGCCTTACCCCCTACACGTTGACCCCATGGGGTAGCACTTGCCACCTTACGCCTACTTTGTGATAGGGAACACATACCAAACATTCCAAGCCATTATGGACCCTTGTTGATCACAAGCTACATCACTGTACCGTCGAATCTATGAACACACCTATTACACCCAGAACATTTTTATCACACTGTTCGTTTTGTGAAGCAAGTACATTCTCCAAGACATGAAACAAGCCACAATTTTTTTTCACTACATACCAGCACCAAACGAACCACACATGCAATATTGTTTTCATTTCTGGCTTATTTTTCATTTTCTGTATTTTTTTCGTTGAAAACGGCCCAAAAAACGGCCGAACGTGTCAAACGCTGCTAACTTTGCTGAAATTCGTTCAAACTTTGCATCGAGCCCTGCAATATAAATACCTAGTGTCGACAAAAAGTTGGGTTGATTTTGTGTAATTAAAAAAAAGTGCATGTGCAAACGGCCACCGATGTTCTACCGCCCTAGACGTTAGTTCCGTGGGGTAGCGCTTGCCACCTTCCACACACTTTGTGTTAGGAAACACCTAACAGACATGCCAAAACATTGTAGATCCTTGTTGAACAGAAGATACATCATCGTACGATTGAATCTAGCCATGTGTTTCCTACACCCAGAACCTTTCTATCGTATTGTTCGTTTTGTGAAGCAAGTACATCTTCAAAGACTCGAAACTACCCACAACTTTTTTCAGTGCATACCTACACCAAACCAACCACACATGCAAGATTGTTTTGAGTTCCGGCTTATTTATCATTTTCTGGATTTTTTAATTCAAAAGGCCAAAAAACGGTCGAACGTGACAAACGTTGCAAACTTTGTTGACATTCGTTCAAACTTTGCATGGAGCCCCACAATATCAATATCTAGTGTCCACAAAAGTTGGGTTGATTTCGTGTAGTTAAAAAAATTGCATGTGCAAATGGCCACCGACAGTCTACCCCCCCCCCCCCCCCCCCGACGTTAGTCTCGTGGGATGAAAAAAATTCGTACTACTGAAAAATGAGATGAAAATTAACTAAGTGAACAACTACTCTAATTGACCAATATGTTATAACCATCTACATGCGAAAATGCCACATCTTATTTTTATTTAGTTTTTGTGTTGCTTAAGTAATCAAATATTTGAATTAATTCTAAATTTCATACAATATTATAGACTTAATACAAAACAAAAATTTAGATCAAGCCATACATTATTTTTTGAACATAACTAAGTTCTATTCAACATTTATAATATATTACATAACGGTTGAACACAATTTAAACTTAAACAAAAAGCTAATCCTAATCCTAATCTACTCATCATCAATGCAAGATGATCGTCGATGTCGAAGTCGTCGTTGTCTTCGTCGCTGTCGCTGCAAAGATCGATGACATTCCGTGCAGGGAGTCGTCGATCGCGGCATGGTATCCCGGAAAATCCTACGGATCCTCTGGGCGACCAGCGTTGGGTGCGATCTGCCGGTACTCGCAACCAGAGAGGGTGGCATCGGCGCCATCTGCGAGTCGCGGATGTTGGGGGCAGACGAAGCCTTCTCGGCGACACACGCCGAGCAACCTTTCGACGCGCCTAACGCCGGACAAAGGTAGACGAAGAAGACATCACAAATTCTTCCGGCGAGAACGCCGCGGCGCACGAATGCATGTATCTTGGCTTTATTTCTCACAACGACTCAAAAATATACATGAAGGAGATACATGCGCACATACGCTATACTACCTAGAGGAGACCTTGCAGCACATAGGAGAGCTCTTTCCGGTGCCAGCCAAGCCATACTCTCGGCACACACAGAAACATGTACAGTACACCTCACTACATCTTTCTTTTCTCTGGCTACTTCCTTCACAACATGGGCACTCCCGCCACTTTTACACGCCCACAGCACCTACTTCCTGGAATATCTCCATGATCGTGCACGGAGTGGCCGGCTGCACAATTCATGCGGCTAACTAACTTATCCATGCAAACGACTAGCTATCGTACATGCATCCGCTTGACCTGCACATCCGCATGCACTAACAAACTTGGAACGAATCAAGTCACGATTAAAGCGGTAGATGGGGCGCCGTAGTTAGGGCCGGTTTCCGCGTTCTATCGCCAAACGTGGCCCTAGGCGCCTAACGAACGATACGCGCGTACAGCGGGGAAGTATATTGGAATACGGCGCGTGCCTCTTCGCGCGAGGATATTTTCTCTTATTGCCCATCTTGCCCCTGACTGTGAAAGGGTAAGATTCAATCTCAGCCATTGATTCTCTTAGGGGGTGTACCGAAGAACTTCTCTATTATTATTGCCACGGATATATAGCATCAAATCACAATGCAATTGCTTATGAGCCCGTTCCATCGGATGGATCCTCTCAGCTTCGCAACTCTCAGGTTCTATTTTCTATATAGACCTTTCCATCAGGCCGGGTGATGTGGTCGGTCGATGTATGGTCTCTCTTTCTCTTTTTTTTTTGAAAGGACAGCCCCATCAAAGTACCACGCATCTGATAGCATCACGCTGCTCAAGTTGCGTAACAGACAAGCTGATTCGTTGATGAGCAGTCCACTTTTGTTCACTTTTTTTATTGAAATGGTCAGCCATCTGAATATATTTCAACTTTTTAACTCAAAACAAAATTAACAAAAAAACTGAATTCGTAGGTGATTTCTGGTACAATTGTCTGAAGCTCGTTCAAGTGTACTTCAGCAAAATCAACTTTACCAATAAAGTAAATCCGTAGGTGATTTAAAACCGACTAAAGCTGAAACAAGCAAGACCGAAATCACGCCACAAACCAGCTAGCTTTATTTTTCACTTCTGCTTCCGTATACCCCTAAACATAAAAAAACGTTGAGATTAGCTTACACCCCTTCAAAAAAAGGGTAACATAATTTTATCTTAAAAAAGTTGTCATCAGGATGTTGTTTGTTTCAGCTTTAGGGAGCGGATTTTCCTTTAAAAAAAGTTGAAGCTGAAACATACACCTATCTGGAATCAGCTTTACTAGTAAAGCTGGATCCAGATTCTGACCATTTCTAATGCAATTGTCTAGAGCATGTTCAAGTGTACTTCAGTGAAGTGAATCTGTATACCAGCATGCTTTTTTTCACTTCTGCTTTCGTATACCCATAGACATAAAAAAAACGTTGAGATTAGCTTAAACCCCTTCATAAAAGAGGGTAAGATGATCTTATATTAAAAAGATGTAATGTAATCTGCTTATAGAGAAAGCGGACTTGGCTGCATTTCCCCCGTCCCCCGTGCCGCTCCCTCAAGCGGCCCGGGCGGAACCCTAGAAACGCCGCCGCCAACCCCTCCTCCCCGCCTCCCCGTCCCCTCGCCGCCGCCCCAGGGACGACGCCGAGCAAAGCCCGAGCGCGCGTCGGCGGCGGCGGGGTTCCCCCCTCCTCTCCGGACTCTTGGCGGCGCGGGATGGCTGGATCTGTGACGGAGTTCCTCTCGGCGGCGTGGGTGTTACGCGCCGGCGGTGGTGCCCCTTGCGGCGTGGCGTGGTGTGGCTCGGCTTCGGGCGACGCGGGGCGTGCCAGCGGCGGCTGGAGGCGGCGGTGCCCCTGCATCGGGCGGCGCGGGACTATTCCTGGCGCCCGGTGTGGCCCCGCTCGGCTGGGTGTGGGGGCTGCACCTCGTCCTTGCAGGTGGCGCCGTGGTGGCGTCCTTGACCGGCGACGGGACGGCCGGCTGGCGGCGCCCCTTGCGAGCTGCAGCGTTGCGCCGGATCTGGCGCGTCGGGTCGGCGTCCTGCGGGTGTAGCGGGTGGTTGGCTCACGGCGGGGTGCGTGGCGGCCGTCCTCTGGATCTTCATGAGGGGTGCGGCGGGTTGGTGGACGCGGGCGGTGCGCTGGATTCGGCGATGGCGGCGGCGCGGGCGCAGCCATGGAGGCGGTGGCGCTGCGAGGCTCGGCTAGGAAGGGCCCTGGCGAGCAGCGGGCGTCCGACCACCTCTGTGTGTGCTGCCGGCGGTGATGCCTCGGTGAAGTTGGCGTCGAAGTGTGGTCAGAGGTGCGGGTCAGATCCGTCTGGGTGGCAGTCCCTAGGTGTGGGTGAAGGCCGTCGCGTCGGAGCTGGTCCTCTCATCGCTTGGGGGTTGCTGCGCTCCCGAGTGTGTTGAAGGTGGTGGCTTGAGGCGTGGCTCTCTCGGCAGTGAGGTGTGGCTTCGACGGCAAGTGGTTGCGGTGTTGGCGGTACGAGGCATCTTTCGGAGCTGGCCGGGATCTTGGAGGCGTGGAGATATGTAATGCTACGGATGAAAGTTATGTTCGGCCTGGGTCGGACCGGCGTCGATGGCACCCGTGGGTGTCATTCCCTTCCTGGAGGCGTCGCCGAGTGTAGCTCCATTTACCACGCCACCTCGTATCGGCAGACATCTTCGGGGCAAAAGCCTTGATTCGCAGAATCAGCATGATGGCGGCGTCTTCTGACGCAGTTTCTCTGTTGGGAGCAACGTGCTCGGAGATAAGAGGCCCTATGTTGTTCTTCTCCGGCGTGCGCCGCTGTCTGAATCGTACTTCTCTGGCGCTATGTACGGTCGTCGCTGGCTCTTCCAAGGAAGCTGGAGTTGTTGTTCTTCGAAGGTCACCGGTGTCGATCGAGACGCGGAGAGGATATCGGTGTCGGGCAGGCTCTTGTTTGTCGTAGTTGTTTGGTCTTGTGCGGTTGTACTTGTTCGAATAGGTGTGGAGTTATACTACGCTCGTTGTTCGCAGCAAGAGGTAGATGTTATTGTATGGTTGTACTTCTCTCCTTCTATAAAGCTAGGTACGCAATGTGCGTACCTTTAAAAAAAAGGGGAATGCTATGCGTAGGCCGACGGATCCTTTTACAAGATAGATTGACGTTAGATCTGACGTAACTCAAGTATTCAATACATATTGATCATTGCAACAAATAAAGTGTTGCGGAATCGTTTGCAATAAAGCTTGTGTTGCAGGAGTTTTTTGAGATATAGATAATGTTATAGCTTTTTTTTCACTTTTTACACAGTTCATGTTGCAGAAACTTGTGTACATAAACAAGAAAATGCTCCGCGCTCTGTATGATCAAAATTGATCGAGCATTTCCCTAAAAAAATTGTCATCCGGCAGTACGCGTCCGTCCTCGACGGTACCCGCGCCTGTATGTAGAATATCCGGCCTGTGATTAGGCGTAGTAGGCATTGCTTGCATTTAGAGAGAAAAAGGGGAACCAAATTAAAAGCATGTTCAATGGTTGATAAGACAGTTTTATTTTAGCGCTGCCACATAATTTAGATGTAAAAAGAAAGTGACATACAGTGGGTTCATCTTAGCTTAGCTATAATAACTAGAGATTTCTAAATTTGTGGTGAGAAAGAGGTGATCTTTTAGCTAAGAGAAGACAAAGCCTTTTTTTCAGTTTCTTTCCTCCACATCAGCATGATAAGACTAAGATAGCATCATTGTACATGCCCTAAGCGCAACTCGAAGGGCGCGATGCAAACGGATCCGAATTTGGCGATGCAAACGGATCCGAATTTGGTTTATTTTTTGTTCGTTTGGATCGCCCCGATTGATCCAATGTTTGTGGCATGATTCATTCTTGTTCGGCTCTTGGAATCACATCATGCAGTTCGCTTGGGTCGCAGAGTGCCCAACGGTGTCTAAGGTTTCAAATACAGGTAGGATATTTTTAATGCTAAAAGTGCATTCAAAATTAATTATACATTTAAAAAATTAAAATATTAATTATATAGATCCTGGTCCTTGCCCCTGGTACTCTTTTCGGCCTCTACTCGTCGTCGTCGTCGTCGTCGTCGTCGTCGTCGTTGTCGCTGATGTCGATGAACGGGGGCGGCCACCACGACAAGCTTTGGGGCTAGTAGGACAGCAGGGTAGCGGCGCTGGGGGTACAGGGGGCGGCGGAGGTGGCTTCGACAACCAGAAAATGGACTGCAACGAGTCGAAGGTCCAGACGGTCCCCACGAAGTCAAGGATGACCTCGCGGTCCTGGGCGTCGTGGTTATCGACGGACGATGGCAACGATGAGGGCCGCAGTAGGTCCTCGTACCACGGCCTCGCTGGTGTCGGCGGGGCCTCATAGATGGCGGCGTCGGGATCCGTGGACGTCGTGGAGAGTATGTCTGTGAGCCCCGTCCATTTCATGAGCTCCTCCCTCTCAAGTGTCCTCGGGGGCCTTCTTGAGGGAAGCCCCCTTGTCGTAGCTCGGCGACACATAGGGCGGCGGCGACGGGGTGCGCTCCACGACCTCGACCTTCCCCGGGGGCGATCCTCGGATCCGGATGCCGCGAGGCCTCGACGGCGACCCCACGCCCCCCGATTTGGATGCTGTGAGCCTGCGGCGGAGGACCCAATACGTTCCTCGCCACCCTATCGCGGTGGAGAGGGGCGTAGGCGGCCGCGGCGTGCAGCGGTGGCACTGGCACCCTCACTGGGCTGAGGTGCCAGTTGTACGTGAGCTTGACGTCGTTGTGGCATAGGCACGCCATTCTGTCAGTACCACACGGCCTCGTGGGTAAGGACCGTCACACGGTTGGGGCGCTCGCGGGAGTGGTTGCGGCGGCCGCCGATCAAGCTCCTCGCCTCGTCGTTATGGGACATTGTCATCGAAGATGTTGGGGATTGGGGAGCAAGGTGGGCGATGGGTAGAGAATGAGTGGGGGCTGGTGGGAGCGTAAGTCCTATTAAATAGAGCCAGTCAACGTCGCGGGGAAGTCAACTAGTTGTCGTGTAGCTGCCACGCCGGTCCTAAGCGCATAGGAGTGAACGCACGCGGATGCGTGGGTGGTTCGCCTTTCGTCTGTGAAAACGCAAATGCGCCTCAAATTTGGGCGGCATTTTAATTACAGTGAACCAGAAAACTTGTGTGACGTCCATAGACCCAACCGGATTCAAAGCAGATAAAAGGAATGGAGACTTGTGTGACGTCCTGTTAGGCAGAGCGAGAAACGTGAGCCAACGGTGGTTGCCGTTAAATCAGACAAAAGGTCATTGGTCTTTTCTATGGGGCTAAAAATCAATGAAACAAGATGATATCCCACGTGTTGTGCGGAAATTGTTAAGAAATAACTTGATGTTTAAAATATGAGAAAAATTATTTAATACTAATGTAATTATGGGGCCCGAAGTATTTGATTACAAATTATTATTTTGAAAGAAACACTTCCTCCATTCCATAGTGTAATGTTCTTGCGCTTATCGAGATTCAAGTTTGACCATAAATTAAACCAACGTGACAAATTGCGGCGGGAGCAAAAATTATACCATTAAAAACTTCTTTCGAATACGAGTTCAATGGTATAATTATTGCTCCCCTGAAGTTGATCACATTGATCTAATTTATGGTTAAACTTGAATCTTAACTAGGTGGAATCGCGCGCTCCGCTGCGCGCGGCTATTATGGCATGGGCAAAATGCTTCATCTCCTGGGTATATTATGGCGCGCATAAAAAAGTTATCATCCGAAAAATTAGGTTAAGGGTTCCTTAATTCGAATGAGCAGTTAGGATGCTCATAGAACATATATAATCTGGCATATAAATTAATTTAAATATGATAATCATCAGTATGTCTCTCTTATGTATCAACGCTGTGAATTTGCATGATAAACATAGCATAATTCATGTCTCAAATGCGGCACATTATAAGCAATGTCCCTATTGTGGAAGCACCATATGACAACCCCAGGCTTCCAACTGGGCTCGATAGAAATTAATATACAACATAACAAACGATGAATGTTTAATTGTTTATGTATGTACATAAATAATGTACAAAAGATTAGGTCCAGAATATTAAGTTATGACCAAAAATATATCAGAATCAAGAGTTCTAGAAATGATAAAGCTAACATAAGATATAAATCTAAGACATTATATAAGTTAAACACCGGTGAGTTGTTGGAATATTTGGCTACTTGAGAGTTGAGTTGAGTCTTGTTCATTGATTGAGCATTACCATCCCTCTGGGAAGAAACAGCATTTTTTTCATGCAGCTAAACATTTCTTCTCTGCTATCACTTAATTATCTGCATCTGCTTCATCTACTCCCTCGATGCAGATGTGTCGCAGCTAACTTCTACGCCTTACAGCATGTGCCTTCTACTCTGTTGCATTCAAATTAAGGAGACACATGTCAACGGCGATAGGTGCACGGCCTAGGAACAAACATGGTAGAGCAACCTTGAGCTACTCTGAGCCCAGCTCAATGCTTGTCATCGAGGGCGAGATCGGAGGTGCCTGTCGCGAAATACCCTCCTAAACACAAGTTATATCACCAAATAAATCCCAAACCTCAAATCCATGTGCCACACAAGTCTGCACACAATTAAATTCCAACTGAAATATTAAATCTGTCAACCCAAATAGATGAGAATAAAGCAATCTTACTAAATACCAAGTTTTAACAGAGAAAACCAGCACACTCTGAAAATGAACAACAATGACACGAAGGCACCCTATACATGCAGCAACACGGGAACCTCCCGCTGGATCCGGCGCCGGCCAGCACGGACATCGCGGAGTCTCTCCCGGGGACCACCAGAACCCGTCAAAAACGGCAACACACACAGGGCGGAGTAATTAGCAGGGAAGAAACACAGGCGGCACCTCTCAGCACGACCATCGCGGAGTCTCTCCAGGCAACCACCAGATCCCGCAAAGAACGGCAGCACACACACAACGCGAAGTAATCGTGGGGAATAACGAAAGAGCAAAGACAGCGAAACCAAGAGGCAACTGGAAAGAAGAGGAGGAGAGGAGCAATGGCGACGTGAAGGACCTGGAGAACACGAACGCATCTAATAGTAAGATACAACCTGTGCACCGCCTAAGCAAAAAAAAATACCCAAACCGACCTGACATGTACCCACACAAGCAATAAAAAACTAAACATCAGGCCCACATGGCAGTGTCTTAAAACCTTGTGATAGCCTCAAAGCTCTCCAAAACATCCATGCTTCAACCATGAAGAGATAAGATCCGATGCACTACATTATGGAATAGAATAAGTATTGTTTAGAGTAAAATCTAAAAAAATGATGAAAAGTCCAAAAAATTAGTGGTTCTTTTTGTTAATTTATTTGCTTGACAATATATCGACGAGCAATTAACAGACAGAGACAACATTGAGTAGAGATAATGGAAACATCTTCACCATTGGGTAAACGAAAAACAATGATATCAATTATAGATGTGCAAAGAAAAATTAAATATGATCTAACACATTATTAAAAATTTTAATTAAAATATCCCTTACAAATCGTGAGGCTAAATACATAAAAAATATATTAGTTATTTAGGTTGCATGCAGATGTAGAATTAATGAGAACATGTGAATGAAAAATTAGTGAAAAATATTTTTTACATGATGGACCTACTTGATGATGTGGATAACTTGCATGTCAAAAAAATTAGGTTAATGGGGATGAAATATGTAGGTATTATAGATATATTCTAAATTTAAATAAAATTTCAATACTTTATTAAATTATGGATGATTCGAATAGATTGTGAGTTGTTTACAAAAATTGACGAAACCCGAGCGAAAACCGATACAACACACCCAAAGAAAGAGCACACCAGCCGACCTGGCACCGACAAGACCACAAACACCGTCGCGTAAAGGATACCATCGAGGTTGCCTGCAATGTCATCGTCGTCACCTTTCCCCGAGCAGGCGACTTCGACTTCGCCGTCGCCGACCCGTTAAGACCTCTCCGAGCGAGCGACGCCCGAGGACCTCGTCGGCCATGGCCACACAATCGATCGAGACGCCCAGGACCGGCAGCTCCGATTTTGCTGAAAGCGCTTCACGAGAGAAAGCCGCAAGCCTTGCATCGACCTAGTCCACCGCCACCTCCGAAGAGCACCGTCCGCTGAAACCACCCTCATGGAGCCATCGTTGCCGCAACGCCGACTTCTCTGTCATAGTGAGAAACAAACATAGGAGCACCCGTCGGCGCACCGAATAGTCGACATCAAAAGGACCAGCCACGACCTAGCTCCACGATCCACCATCCTCGTCGCCACACAAGTCGCAACACCCACCACCGACATCGCCGGACGGTCATCAGCCAACCGTAATGTTGTGAGCGTCCAGCCTATGAAATACGCAAACAAGACCAAAGCTCTTCAAGACGACGCCCCAAAGGAGGATGCGGCGAGGACGCCGACGTTGCCCAACCTGACGTCGGATCTTAGGTTTTCACCCGAAGAGCTTGAAGCGAGGGTGGCACACATCGAAGGTTCTTTTATAGAAAGACTATAAGGAACCCCCCTTCCCTCCTTCCCCACGGTTTAATAGGTGCAACAAACCCCAAATTGCAAGTACCGTGCCTTGAACCTGGGTGGGTGGGAAGGCATCAACCCCTTCCCACCACTAGGTTATGCCTTAGTCTGGGGCACACATCGAAGGTCTCCACGACAGCGCCTCCAAAAAAGGAAACAACGACTGCAACCTCTACCGAGCTGTAGCACCACACTGTCCGAGGGACGGCCCCGCGCACCGCCGTTGCCGGAACTGCACCTAGGCGCAACCCTCGCTCGAGCCACCAGTGCGCCAGCCACCGCCGACGGCAGAGGAGCCACACCCCGGCCACAGCACCCCGCTGCTCGAGGGACGGCCCCACGCACCATCCGCAATGGTCAAGCCACCGCGCGACGCCGACGGCACACCGTTGTTGCCGAAACAGCGACGCCAAATCTAGCCCCACGCCAGACTCTCCGCCGCCACCCTCTCTAGAGCCCGACCGGGCTTCCTCGCCTGCAAGCTCCTCAGGAGGCAGTGAGGTGAGAGGGAGGGGGAGGCGGTGCTGGCGCGTATGGGGAAACGCGGGGGTGAGGAGGCGTGGTTTGTTGAATCAGCTTTTAATTTCTAGCCACCGCAAGTTTGGCAACAAGATAAAAACATCCCCATGGCCAGTTGCAGGGAGGAGAAGTTTTGCAGCTGAAATCGGGTCAATGGCTGGGTATAGTAGCAGCTCTTATATGGTACTGTACGGTACTAGTAATTAGGAGTTCTACATAGCTAGATTCAGGACCCACTAATAAACATTACGAGATAGCTCAGGCTCAAAAAGAAGGGGGGTACAATCCAATGCACATGGCATCACTAACAAAGTGAATAACCCTTCAGGTAAAATGAAGTCTGCATTACAGGACAACAAAAAAACATATGGACAGTAACAACGATCAGTTGATCGGACCGGTAAGATTAATAACCTCATGGGTAAGCGACACTCCAGGCATACATAATATACACATTACGAGCAGCGGCATCGGCTAACAACTTAAGAAGGTCGCCTACATGCTTTGGTATTTACCAAGCTTCAGCCCCACAGCCTCAGCATCAGATGCTCTTCTTCAAAAAGGCTGTAGCAAGCGGTAGGGAAAGCTTCACTTCCCCACCAACCGCATTTGTTCAAAACACTTTGGCGTTGTCTCCAGATTAGATGATTACCATGGCTGCAAGCAAGCGGGTTAGATGATGATCTAGTTGTGCGCGTTTAACGATGCATGTCACTGTAAGATAGACAAATCACCAGAATCTGCCAACATGGCCCTAGGGCCTGGAGAGAAGAAATCTATTAAACCGTTGTGCTTTTACAGCATCAGCTGCCTTGACAAAATCGGCCTTGCCAGGTGCGGTTCCACCAGACGAGATTCTCCTCCTGTTCCTCATACGGAATAAAAAGTCTTCTGTATCAAGAACATAAGAAACCTGCAAATATGACGCCATACTTCACTAATTAATTACTCCAGAAAAATAGTAAAATGTAGCAAAAATATGGCATGGCCAATGGGCCAAAGCGGCGCCACCATCAGCCAAGAGATTCAGTAGTATAAACAAAGTAGATTCAATATTACATCAGTATGGCTGTGACAGGCAGAATGTTCCCACTACGATATATATGTTACGTACCTTTGAAGATTTGCAGGTTATCTTGCATTCAAGGCCATTAGCGACTTTGAAACCATCCATTACCTCCAAGGACGCTTGAGGACCATTGCTGCTCCCGCGTTTCCGCTTATTCCTGGGAAAATGAGGTTAACCCATGAGAGGAACAAGACAGAATCATGAGAACCACAGTGTGATGCCAGATAAAATACCTCTCAAGGAACACATCTTCAGACAGCTTTGATTCTGAAATACTCGACAAGTACTCGTCATAAAGATAAGACGAAAAATTTGGATCAATCGAAACTGCAGTTACTTCAGGCTTTTCATGGCCATACTCCATGAGCTGAACAGATAATCTCGTAGGATTTGAGCGCTGCAAATTACAGCAACAAGCGTGAGTGATTTGGTACAGCACGGATACTCCTATGCAGATGTATTGACCCTAGGAAGCTTCATTATATAAACAATCTTCTAACAGTTCACATAATTTGTTATCAAGGGGCTGAACATCGGGTGTCTGAGAAGTGTCACAGCCTCTCACAAATTGGGAATTATCCAGTAGATTAGTGAGCGTGTTTGTACAGAAAGGAGGTTTCTTAAGAGAAACATTGACTCGTAACAAGGCACGGCAAAATGAAAGTAACTACGCAAATCACTGAAACATAAATGTTGTAAGGAAACTAACCCGTTCAAATCGATATATGCTCTCGTCATGGAGAAGAACCCGAGCATTTTCATGGTAAACTAGATCAAAGAACATTCCAGGAGACCTGGACTTCTCATATATATAAAGCTGAAGCAGCTTGTTGTCCATTTCATCAGCTGCTATTGCTTGAAGCTGAAGACAGACGTAAAAATCAATATTGTAGGCACTGCAATATGACAGAACTATGCAATAAAATAGATCCAATCGTTAAGGCAACTTGCCTGCTTCACAATTTTGTATATCAGCTTATCTAACGTAAAAAGAACGTATGACTGAGTCCCGATGATTGAGCGGCAATCGTCCTCGAATTTGGTGTTGTCAGAAGAACCATCAAGCAAGTTATAAAGTGCACTCATAAACCTGCACTAATAGCACGTAAGTTATCCATTGCAGCGAAACATGCCAATGGAGCAGAGTAGCGGAGCAAGGTTACTTTGAGTATTGGTGTGGGGAGCTCATATCCTTCGAAGTTCTCCACTTCTTTTCAGCTGTAGAAGAGTTTGTCTTAGCTGATAGTATTCTCTCATATAAGATCTGCAAATTAGTGCAAGTTAGCCAAGGGACGTTGACCATATAGGCAAAGAACATGTCCATGTATGTGTACAAACAACTAACCTGGTGTAGCCTGAACAGAACATAAAATGAATCATTTCCATAAAATATGCGCGAAAACTTCCCGCCATGATCCTGCAAAGCTGTGGGGACATGCTTGGCGAGTGGTTTAACTGTATTATGCAAGCGCTCTGAAAACGGTAGTGACATTCCTCCCTCGGCATCATGCGCCTCTGTGTTTCCCTCTGCCTCACCCTCACTTTCAGCTTTCGCATCAGGATCATCATGATCAGCATCCTCTTCGTCCTCGTGATCTTCCCGAGAACACTCCTCACCATCACCAGATTCGCTACCAGAAGCGTCCTCAGCAGCCTCAGATGCATTTTCACTATCTTCTGTAGATCTCTGGGCACTTTCCTCACCTTCATCGTCTGCATCAGCATCATTCTCTCCAGCAAACTCAGATGCTCTAGTTCTACTAGCAGAAACTTCCTTCGGCTTTGAAGCTCCGTCTACAGCTGCATTTCCGAGAGGCCCAAAATTCTCCTCTTCAAAATCCCCATTAGGAGATAATTCTCCCTCCTCTCTTTCAACTTTTGAATTCTTGTGAGGCCCAGAACAAACTTTATTGCCCTCCCCACTTAAAGAACCTGGCCTCACGGTTTCTCCTCTCTGTGAAATAAGAATACAAATTTAACATAAGCAAAGCATGAGTTTCTTGAAATCCATTTTATGGGAAAGGGGTAGATGAATCACCCCTGTAAAACTAAACAGTTCATACTAATGTGATGGTTTTATTTGACCATATACAATTGCACTTGGCATTGAAAAAATTGCCACCAATAAGAATAAACTAAAAACACAATGAAGCAAAAGCATGAAAGTGAACACGCAAATATAACAAACAGTAAGTGAATGAGATCGAAAGTAAATGCAGTTTAAGTGATCATACCCCTATAGACGGAATTGTTTCATTGCCACCCATAGCATCAACAACAGCCACACTTCCAGAGAAATTACTTCGAGAAGAATTAGTACCTAACAGGCAAATTAAACCACTGAGAATTGGCTAACACAATCGTAAAGAATTAGCTACACTAAAATGTAGCTTAAAAGACATTCTCACATATTTAACAAACAGCACGAACCTGATGTAAGCTCCATATTTGTTCTCCGCTGATTCTGTTCAGACTGAGCAAGGTGAGTGTTCTCCACTGATCTTTCGGTTGAAATGCCTTGTGCACCTCTGCGGACAGTTCGATCAGCATCATGGAAACCGTTTTGAGCATCTTCTGAAACTCCATTCGCCAATAAACCCCGAGAAGATTGTGCTTGCTCCTTTGGAATGCTTTCATCTCCATTGGCTAACTTTACAGCAACTGCACCATTTGCTATTGTATTATTATTTTCCCCAACACTTGCAAGACCAGTCGTACGAGTTCGGCTCTTCGATTTTACCACACCTGCATCTTCAACAACATGAGGTCGGGGTTGAACTCCCAAAATAGGTTCAACGAAAGCTGTCCAGGTTCTCATCACTTTATCAACTTGATCTGCAGAGCTGCAGACTTCTGAACAAGAGTACTTGATGATCTGATAAACATCTTCATGAATTTCTGAATCCACATACTCAAATGACATATTGGGAACTATTGGCCGCCTATTCCCAGCAGCGATAGCCAGAATTACATCGTCCTCCTTCCTTTTCTTCTCATTAATTTCTTTGATCTCAGACAATAGAGCTGCACGAGGGGGGGGGGGGGGGGTTATAAAATACAGCTTTGAAACAACGCTGCTAGACATGCATGATGATTCCGGTTGCAGTATCATAAATGCATACCTCTTGTGCTCAGATTCTTCGTATCTTG
This sequence comes from Bromus sterilis, assembly GCA_950022295.1. Lineage (NCBI taxonomy): Eukaryota > Viridiplantae > Streptophyta > Magnoliopsida > Poales > Poaceae > Bromus > Bromus sterilis. Next base: position 299,510,148 of record OX465601.1, read on the forward strand.
TTGTTTGAAATAGAAACTGCGATGGTCGAGGGACTTGTGATAATTCTTGGCATATATTTCAGCCCAAACTTTATTAAAATCTGAACGGCACCTTGACCATTCCTCCTGTTTTTGCTTAAGCCTAGTTAAAATAACTGGTAATGCCACACTCGCATTTTTACGAAGAACATCCATGACATCAAGGCCATGGTCACCATATAACCGTTCTATGCACCTCAAATTCAAAGCTGACAAAAGCGAAAAGAGTTCAATGATACACGTGTTCCTTTCAACCATAGAAGAGCACTAAAAAACCATACAGTAAAGAGCTACAATACATGCCCAACACATGCTGGCAGATACTTACAAGTCAAATGGTCATCGATGCGTATAGGGCTGTCTGGTTTGATTGAATTTTCTTGCATTTTTTCTATCAACTCCTCAACACGCTTAATCGCGACATTAACTGATTCCAACAGCATGTCCAACTCAAACCTGAAAAGTGTATTTCACAAAGAGTAACTAACTAATTATCATCTATAAGCTACTTAAATGGAAAGATAAGCTGTGGAGTAATGCTAGTCTGGTTAATGGATGACACAATGCAGGAGAAGAACAAACACAAAGTGCAATATATCTGTTATTTATTGGCTCCTTTCCAGCAAAATCTACTAACGCTGTCATGACAGCAATAGCAGCACACAGATGACTGCGGAAACTATGGCATCGACTTAAAAGATAAGCTAAGTTACCTTTACCCGCTTTATTTAAAATCCAGGGCATTAATTCCCAAAGATAGGATAGCCAAGTTTGTTAAGTTAACATTTGATTAGATCACAATTGTTAGGGCCCATCTCTCTGTATAAGAGATAAGGCACATGAAATGAAGGAAAATTTCAGAAAAGTCAAGTCATTTTTCCTCTTCACAAGATAAAGAGCCCGAGATGGACAGAAACAAGTCCTGAATTTGCACAATGATCAAATAAAGGCACTAATAAAAGAATCTCTGATGCATTATTACATGACAACTGAACAAATGTGTGTGTGCGGCCGCCCATGAACATCGATCGTGACTCCGCACAGGTTCTGGTTAAGCACAATCATCTTACTTATGATTGAAATTCAAATTCTAATGCGTACAAATTATGGAAGGTTTTTATGTTTTTTCTTGCTGTGTGATTACTGTCGATCAGTTATTTTTTCAGCGTCCTACGGCTAGATATACTTGGGCTCTGGACAATTGTACTTTCTCACTTCCTACTGTGATGGATTCTGTTCTTTCGGGTAGTCAGTGGCTATTTTTTCCCTAAGAATTGTGGGTGCATGACAATTCAGAAAAAGGAACAATGCCTGTTTCCAAAGATAAATGTATCATGATCCCAAAGTTAACAATTGTAGACGTGCATCACTAGATTAACCTTTGGGTAACATGAAAATTAAAAATAACCGGAACCAAATTCTTCAATGGAATTCCAATCGGAGAAAGGATGGGCTCCTGTGGTTCACCGACTGGAGAACAGGTGGTGCCAAGCATCATGATGGTGCAGCAACAGTTCATGTTGGATGTTTGGTAAGGAAATGAAGATGCATGGAAGCTTTTGCTGGTCTAATGTGTCTATTTTCAATGTAATGTTATGGTTTTCATTTTGGACAAGATTGTAACAAGCCTAAGGTTAAGGTCCTAGTGTTGCTCGTATGATGGGTTCTGTTGATGCACTCAAGGGCTAGGCGCCAGTTATTTTCATTTATTGCAAGGATTCGTTGTTGCAGTGATGCTTTGATTTTCCTAATGAAACGAGAAGCATGTTGTTATACAAGAAAACAAATGGACTGTGAACCTATAATTTGTGCCTTTTGCAAATATGTACGATCATTCAATGATTCAAACACAAAACATATTCCAGAACCTGTCATCTTCGCATCGGAACAAGCTTTCTTCATACTGATTCTTTCGCATGTGTTTAAATGAATAATCCTCGCTTCCTGAGGTCACTGATACCCAGTGATCATTGAGCACAGAGACTCCAAGGTCAGTTCTGCAACTTGAAGCAGGCATAGGGTACTGAAATAAGAAAGGAAATATGAGATATTGTGGAAAGATTGTCAGACAAAAATGACAGGGAGTAAAAAAGAAGATACTACAATGAGCTGAACCAGCTTACATTTTTAGGCAAGAGTCGGTAACTAGGAGTGCACCGCTGACAGTTTGAGAGGTCAAGCTCTGATATTGGCTTGCATAGGTACTTCTCTTTGGTAGAGAACGCAGTAGCTTTGTGGGTTGTGGCTTCCTTAGAATTGAGCGCAGACAATTTATCAAGCCTTTCTCGTTCCTTTTCGCTCAGTTTTTCAGTGTCTCTTTCCCTGTCCTCCCCTGCACGCCCTTTATCTCTCTCTTTTTCCAATGCCTTCACTGTTCGTGATGTTTGTCCTTCATTAAAAAAAACACTGTGAAGAATCACTACAAAGAGTGGAATCAATGAAACTTTAAACTTCAGGGTAAGTGCTCGCTTACTTTTATTGATGACTCCATCAAGAAAGCCCTCTACAGAGTAAAACAACTCTTTAGAAACGGGGGAACATAATGAAATAGAAAGTGCATTCAGCAAACATAAATTCGCAAGTGAATGACTATATGTGGTCTACCTATGTTTTCACAATGTTCAAAGAACTCGCTAAATCCATTCATAAGCTCTGGGTAGCGCTGAAATATGTCATGTACCTGAAAATAAGCAAGGCTATCCATGTTCAGAAAATTAACAGTAGGTTCATCCAGTGGCTGGGTTTCTCACAAATTCCCTCTTGTAGATCTCATTAGCTAAGATTCAGGATTTGTCTTCATAACAGTCGATCTAACTTACCAAATTTTTCAATTCACTTCTTGTAATTATTTCCTGGCTGTATATGTGAAGGCATTTCAAAAACTCCTGGTAAGCTTCAGGCTCTAGCTTCTCCTTGACTTTTTCGCAGAAATGGAACTCTTGTGTGTACACACCTGATTTTGAATGATAGAAATGAATCTATAAATCCAAGAGGAAGGACTGTCTAGGGCATTATGAAATTGGAGATCGATGATGTATGCTAAGCTGAATAAAAGCACAAGATAAATTCTAGAATCAATAGAAACCAACATGGCCATAATGCAATGCACTGATAAATACTAAAACTAATAGAAATTGGAGTTCTGCAAGGCACTGATCATGGCATACTGCACATGTATCGGCATGAACCGACATCTCAATACTATTATCAACATGGTCAGGGACTGACTTTTCAGTGCATCATTATCATTGTATGACGAAGCAGAAATGCTTGCTGCCCCTTGGTGTGTGTCACCCTCCAGCTTCTTTGAGAAAGTTTTGCGCTTGCGCTGTCCTCCGTCCAAATCTTTGCTTTCAAACTCACCATCCTTCTCATGATCTCTTCTATCCCGGTCGACCTTACGATCCTTTTCCTTGTCGATGCGCTTTCTGTCAGGGTCATGGTCAAGGTCAGGGCGATCAACACTGCTGTCACGTTCAGCAGTCGACAGATGAGGCCTCTCCCTCTGTAGAAAGAGAAAACAAGTCAGCACAGAAGTTTTCTGGCCTATGAATTATTACAGCATTGAAGTTCTAAGGTATATATGTGCCAGATTATTTTTATATCTACAGCTGTCAAGCCATGGAAAAGCCAATGACAACTCATATAAGGTGATCCTACAGCCCATGTAAGAACTCGACTCCATCGTCGGTACATTTCATTGAGTAACTGTTGCTGGTTCACTTATAAGGACAGGAAACGGGCCCTGATATGCGGTAACTATAAAATTACAGAAATGAGCACAGATATCCATACCAGTGGTCCATATATACATTTACCTTGATGGTCTGTACATTCCTAGCGCTTGCAGAAGGCATTGTGGGGATCTCCTGTTTGGCGGAAACGCCTTTAGGAGCAGCCAGCACTTGCGGAGCATTTGACGTATCAGGCAAGAAATGCTTGAACTCCTCGAGCAGGTCGGCATGGTCGCGGAAGAGCGTCGCGACCTAGAGGAGGGTATCCGTGTTTGTTAGCGGCGTATATTTACATTTACATCCTGATAGAAACGCTTGTACAGATAGGTGTAGTGTGTCACCTCCTGGTAGACCTCCTGGATGGACTTGTTGTGCATGCGGTACATGTTGAGGATGGCGAGGAAGGACTTGTAGACGTGGTCGTCGTTCTGGAACCTGGCCTTGATCTTGTTGACGAAGCTGATGGCCTCCATGAAGTCGACGGGCTTCTTGTCGCTGTCGATGTCCTGGAGCTTGATGGCGAATCCCTTGGGCAGGAAGGCGTTGAAGCCCATGATGAGCTCCGGGTAGCCATTGAAGAGCGTCTTGACCCGGATGATGACGCCGGCGGTGTCGATCCTGCCACCGGCAGATGAGAGAAATCGTAAAAATCGTAAATCGGAATTCGGAATGGATGGATTCCGTTTTTCCGAATCCCGGAATGGGCCGATTGATTGATTGATTGATGGTGGTGGTGACGACCGAGGAGGGAAGGGAACTGGTCTTACCTGGCGCTCTTGAAGTCGCGCATGACCTCGAGGAACTCGTCGTACTTGGCGCGGTTGTCGTGGAACTTGTCCTTGACGGCCTTGAGGTAGGAGAGGGCGTCGTTGGTGGTGAGCTTCTGCGCGGAGAGCGCGGGCGACGCCGGCGGCGGAGACATGCCGGTCGCGGCGGGGCACCGCTCCGCCGTAGGATTAGATCAGGGAGGGAGGGGGCGGCGCGGAATGGAATGGAAGGCGGTGACGGATGGGATCGCTGGAGGAGGTGGGTGTTGGGGCGCTAGAGCTGCGGCCCCATGGGAGGACGGCGGGCGGGGCCGATCGGGTCGTCCGGCGGCGCCGCCGCCGGCCGGATCTGCTCGCCGCAACGCAAACCCTAGAGGAGCAGCGAGGGTGGGGGGAGAGAGGAGAGCGAGGGAAACGAGGGGAGCGCGAGAGGGGAGATGAGGGGGGGAGGGAGGGAGAGAACGGGGAAACAAAATAAGCAAATACGAACCAAACCCAATCAGCCGCGGATGGGATCGGACCGGACCGGACCGGAACCGGAACCGGAGAGAGTGTGTGTTGCCCGGACTGTTCATCTTGGTGTGTTTTCTTTCTAAGTATAAGCAAGCAAGTAAACATCGACCGCCGTCTCGTCTTTCGGATCGAGGAATGCAATGGATAAACGATCGGATTCGGATTTATATGTACATGTGGTAAACGAGGTGAATTGACACTACTCAAGTAAGCGTTTCTGGATTCGGTGTTTCTTCTTCTTGTTGTGTTTCTTCGAGTGAGCAGGCAAGCAAAATACCAACTTTTCCTTGTGTGTGACCGATACCATTTCTAGTTGCGGTGCTTCTTCTTCTTTGTGTGTTTCTCTAAGTGAGCAATCAAGTAAAGATCGATGGCAACCTCGTTCATCCGATTCGTCGGATCGAGTGATACAATGGATAAACGGTTGGATTCGGATCTACATGCAGATGCAGGATGATTACTTCGTACCTAGACGTGGTACGGATGGTAAACGAGGTGAATTGACACTGCTCAAATAAGTGTCTGTGGCTACTGTGTTTCTTCTTCTTCTTCTTGTCTTTCTCCAAGTGAGCGGGCAGGCAAAATACCAACTCTTGGTACGGGTGTTCTTCTTGGTGTGTTTTTTTAAGTTAGCAAGCAAGTGAACGTCGATCATCGTCTCGTTCTTCGGATAGGGGATGCAATGGATAATCAGTCGAATTCTGATCTATATGTAGATGTGGGATAACCACATCGTATCTAAACATGGTACATGGGATAAACAAGGTGAATTGACGCTATCCAAGTAAGCATCTATGAACGCGGTGCTTTTTCATGTCATTTGTGACCGCGGTGATTCTTCTTCTTTGAATGTTTCTCCAAGTGAGCAGGCAAGCAAAATACTAACTTTTTGTGTGTGATTGATATCATTTGTGGTTGTGGTGCTTCTTCTTCGTGTGTTTCTCTCTAAGTGAGCAATCAAGTAAAAGATCGACCGCCGCCTCGCTCATCTGATTTATCGTGTCGAGGGATACAATGGATAAACGGTCGGATTCAGATCTACATGCAGACGATGGATGATTACGTCGTATCTAGACATGGTACGGGTGGTAAACAAGGTGGAGTGACACTACTTTGAGCATATTAGACGTATGAGCAACCCAAATTATTTTCTTTTCATGTTTTCATTTATTTATAGATTTTTCTAAAACTGTTTGCATTTTTTAATAAACATTAAAAAATACAAAAAAATCACATTAAAAATATTTTATTTTATTATAAAACATTAGTATTTTAAAAATAAAATAATCTGTTAGCTAGAGCCTAGAGTGACCGATCCACTTCACTGTGAATAAACTATGATGCTTAGTTGGGCCGGTCCATCAAATAAAAGGTTCTCCGTGAGACTAAGCACTCGAGGTATTTATTTTTTGTGTTGTTGGAATAATCTATTTGGTGCCCGTTTGTTGCGTGTGCAAAGACCATACACACTTTCCCCCTTTCTTTTTAAATGCACAAACCTTTTAGAATTCTTAAACGTTTAAAATCCGAAAACCTATTTAGAATACAATAATTTATGTGAAACTACAACTTTTTAAAATATGTCATAATTTTAAAATCCTAGAAGTTTCTTCAAATCTCTATTTTTTTATAATTAGAGCGACACTATATAAATGTGTCCACCCACGTACAAATACATAAACCATTAAGTTTCTTCTTTTTTATTTTTTTATTGTTTGTTCTTATTTGCAAAATTATTATAAATACATATGTCATAAAACAAAATTAATTCAAAACATTAAAATTGTGAATTTGAAAAAATATTATAGCAATATGAAAAATGTTAAATTGATTCAAAAATAGGTTCATAACATATGAAAAAAAACTATATGTGACATTTAATAAAATGTTCACGCATTCTCAAAAATACTAATCATGTACTTATAAAATGAGAATTTTTGTTTTTATTTGTGTAATAAATACACAAATGTGTATGGAAAAATAGACACCCAAAACATATATTGAATTTTTTTAGCATATTTTTAAATAGGGTTTTTATTTATATAAAATATTACAGTGTGTATGAGTGAACATATGGTTTATAAAATTAAGAATATATTTGATTTTTTTTAATTATGAATATAACTAATATCTAACGTGTGGAGAAAATTTACAATGTTTATTAATAAGTATAGTATGTGTTGAAAAAAAAGGAAAAACTAAAATGAAAAGAATAAGAAGAGAAACTAAATAAAATCAAGGAAAGTCGAAAACAAAACAAAAAATGAAGAAAACCAGAATATAAAGATAAAACAAAACAAAATGAAAACAAAAAAACATAAATTGTGAAAAATAAAAAGTCAAACCAAACACTAAAAACTTAATAAAATCATATAAGAACCCATCACAAGCAACAACAGTGTTGGGTGGATCAATTGCATTGCACATTTTTCTCTCGATAAACGGTGGACTTTATTTCCTTAAAAAGAAACATCAAGAGGATACAAATATAATGAGTACACACCCAACCTTTGCATAACTAAGTTGTACACATGGACACGATCATCCACAACACATGCACGCACAAAAAATACACCATCAAAGAACAAAGTCATATGAGACCAAAACGATGCATAAGTGAGAAAAAAACGAAAAGCTGCCATGTACATGGTTGGTAAACTACAATGATGACTATATCCGCACCAAATATCTCATGATACCACACGCACGACTAGGTTCTTCAACACCAACGCCTTCTGGAATGAAGCGACGCACATGCGCCTTCGTCACCGGATCCAGCTATACAAGATCGGTTATAAGTTTTTTTCCTTGAAGAAACAATCTGAACATATTCGAGCAATGCGTTCAACAAGGCAACCATGTGAAAAATATCGCCATTGCCGGGTATAATCAACTTAGGTCAGGCCTAGGCTTGGAACTCTAGACCGGATTCTCAAGTAGCACCGCCATCACCGTCATTTATGTGTTATCAGCGCCACTTGTCCGTGATCCCCACAGTTACATGTGATTTGTGACTGCACCGCTGTAAAACCATTCATTTACATCAAGTCGTTGATATGTCCCAAACACATCTATAATTTTTGCTTGTTCCATGTTCCTTTTAGTGATATTATTACATATTTTGATGCACTTTCATACCATTTGCAACATATTTGGGACTAACCTATTAACCTAGACACCTAGTGCCCAGTGTCAGATTTTGTCTGTTTACATTCGTGCATTGCAAAAACCTGAAAATCAATATCGGCAAAAAATCCAGAAATTCTAACTTACCTGAACACTATAGAAGCCCGAAGGCAGCCAAAGGGGGCCACCCCTTGGCCAGGAGACCACATGGCACGACCAAGGGTTGGTCGCGCCACCTGTCCGCTTGGCGGGGTGGGCCACCCCCTGGTGCTCCCCTTTGGCCTGTATTTACACTCCATTCCGAAAACTCTCGAGGAGGACTATATTTCGCCATCTACTCCATTGTTTCGCCATAGCCCCGATTCCGATATCGGGATTAACAGAAGTTCTTGTCTCGGCACCCTGCCGGAGGGAGGATTGATCTTCGGAGGCCCCTCCATCACCATGATTGCCTCAGGATGCTTCGTGAGTAGTCCCTCCTTGGAGCATAGGTCCATGGCATCAAGCTAGTTGATGTCTTCTCTCCAATCTTGTAATTCATTGTTTAGACCTTGTGAGCTGCTTAACATGATCAAGGCATATATGTTATAGTTCCTTTGTTGTTATGTTATGTTTGTTGATATTGTGATGAGTTAATAGATCATGCTCCTCCCTCGCAGCCGACAGGGGGCCGTGACGGTGCAAAGCCTGACCTGAGCCGCCGGGTCGCGGCAGGGCTGATGGCGCAGCGTGGTGAGCATGGGGTGGCAACAACGCGACTTGTAGGCTGCGTGGCGGCGGTTCTCGGCTCCAACGGCGGGCTGCAACATCCGGGTGGGCGGAGGCTCGTCCCAGATCCGGTGGCCGGCCGTGGGGGCTCGTGGTGGCTGTCTGTGCCGGTTCATGGTGCAGGCTGCGGCTCCAGGCCGGGATGGGTGGATGGCCTCTTTCGACGGGAACCCTAGCGATGGTGTGTGCGTCGGTTTGGGACCAGATATGATCGGAGTGGTGTCGGGGGTTTCTTGCGACGCCGTCCGGTGCTAGATTTGGACGATGGGTCGCTGGTCGGCATGCGGCGCAGGGGGTTGCAATGGTGGTGTTGTGGAGGTGGTGCATGCCTGCACTACGATGACCGGATCTTGTCGTTTGGGGACGCAGGCTGCGGTGGTGCAGTTCGAAGGCTGGTTTGGGGGTTCGGGCTCCGGGCGGTTCTTCTCTCCGTACACTTTTGCCTTATAGAACTGCTTATAAAAATCCTATGGGCATGCCATTATATATAGTGGTTTATGGAAAATCATGTCATATACCTTTAAAGTTGGAACATAATTTTTTTGAGTTGTTTAGAAAAGAAATTTGATTACAAATTGGGTCGGGAGAAATGTTGCTTCACATGAGTGCTTTAGATGAATGGAGGACTGAAGCTTATGAAAATTCAAAGATATTTGACAAGTGATGACCCCTGACCATGATAGATTTTTTGTTCTCACAGATATCACCACTAAACATGTTCACTGACACAACCTCATAGAGTCTACTATTACAAACCATTACAACATAAATAAGGGTGCAGAAAAGTAGACATGACGAATACTAAGCGTTCATTCAACACGCCCTAGACGCTCCTCTACTCAAAGGCCCATTAGTTATCCCTCCTGATCTCCTCCTCCTCCTTCTCGGGCGTGTACTCGGTTTTTATGTTGAAGATCTTGGGGATTTCCACCGGAGTCGTGTCCCTCATCATGTCGGCAACAATCTGGCAGGTCAGGTGCAACAGTCCCTTGAGGTATTTTGCAGCCTGAGAGGGGGAAAACAACAACATGGTGTTAGAGAAAAGAATTAATCTACAATGGATATAGAATATACATAATTAGAAAGGTTCCTTGAATAAAGATGTATTACAAACTAATAAAACACAAATCCAATACATGAAAGTGATTGATTGGTTCATAAGTTCAAAGACCAAATCAGAAGACTAAACATAGATTCACGTGACAATAAGCATGATATGGGATTTCCTTGGATGATATGTGTGTGACAATCCAAAAAAACAAGACACACATTGAACGATGTTTATTGATTCAAACACCAAACAATAAGACATAACATAAGTTTAGGGGTCACTAATGTATGATACTGGATTATGTATGGTAATATGCCATATGTGAGACAAAACTGCATTAAGATAAAAACAATATACTTGTAACAAAACACTATTCAATACACACAAAAAATAATTCCTTCATACAAGGAAAGGATTTTACAATTGTTATATAAATTCGGGCATGGGTTCACTTTAGATGAAAAGAATCACTTCTCAAAGGTAGGAATTCCTTAAGGAATGACTACAATGAATATATATAGTTAGATAGACTTCCTTACATGCAGATTGGCAACCTAAAACAAAACCAAGACATGATTATCACTATGGGTATTTTTCTAAAGACCAGACTTGTAAGATGATCTTGCAACAAGTTAAAAACACAACATAAGACATGTATGCATGTATTGATTGAAAGACAAAATCTTGAGGTGGCAATTTATGGTATTGGATTAGCTATCACTCTATCTAAGATAAGAACAATATATATATATATATATATATATATATATATATATATCAAAACAAATTCAAAGCAGATAGTAACTAAACAAATTCAAATAAGGTACTAATATCTTCCAATCAATATCATAATTTTACTCTAGCTATGGACATCCATGTGTGAGTTCAGATATCAGATAAAAAAGATAGAGTAAGCAAAGTTAGATACAAAAATGATCTATAGAGGAAATTATAAAGACCATATATTGTTATGTGTGGTCCAATGTTTCCACAAGTTAATCATAGAGAAACTATTTAATAATACTACCACTCACTCTACCTCACATAGATATAGTTTACTGGACACAGTGATAGTGATGTAAATCATCTATTTCCTAGATTACCTACTACTACTCATTATGTTTGGTCCGCCGCTGTGTTCACCACTAATAAAGCTTTTTTCTTCGACTCAAATGATTATCAAATTAACCCACTAATGCTACGAGGCCCGAGAACAGACTAAAACTAAACTAGATAGAAGCAAGCACGAAAATTCTCTCCCTTTTCTAAGATTAATTTAATCTGATCTAAATTGATTGTATGAAAAATCCAATCTTTCTGAAAGTAGTACATGGTAGGATGGTGCATAAACCAATATCGATTCGAGCTAGGGAAGGGGAACAATAAGAAACAGATCTAGAGGGAGTGGGGATCAACCGAAGGAAACCGTACCAGGCTAAGTGGGGACCAATTTTTGAGGTCCTCGGCAGCAGCGGGCGCTGCGGCGGTGGATGCTCCGACATCTCCAGCGGTGGCGTCTCTTGCGGGATCGGCCTGGACATGCTTGTTGCGGTTCTCGATGGCTTTGGAGAAGATATAGGATTTAACATCGGGGAGCGGGATGCCATTCTCGATCATATGGCGGATGGCCTCCTCTACCTCGAACTCCTCACCATTCAATGACTTGAGAATTATGATCTTCTTATTGCTTCCCTCTACGGTCGCCATAAGCTGGATCTAGGGACTGGGTTGGGTGTGGACGGATTCGAGATTGGGGAGGCGAAACCCTAGCGAGAATAGGAAGACACGAAAACGGTAGAAGAGGGGTGGGGTGGTTTGTGCTAGATGGGGTCTATGTGGGAGAATTTATTGGCAGCGGGTTAGGAAACACATGGAAAGATCAACAAAGAAACCAAGCCGAAATAATACCAAAAAAACCAAATTCGGGGAAAAAATACAAACCAAATTTTTTATGTAGGTGCCTACGTGGCGGAGTTTTTTTAAAGTTATTTTTGGAAGGAAATGCGAGTGAAAACACAGAACCACCACAATATAGGTAATTGGAAAAATGCACCGAACACACATTTTAATTTTGACAAAATGCACTAAGCATCCTTTAACCTCGTATTTGACGTGGCAAAAAACTAATGTGGCAAAATTTGATAGCATGATTTTACAAAAAAAATCCTTAAAATAAATAACAAAGCAATCTAGTCCAGCCATCTTCTTCCCTCCTCCCTTCTTCCCTTTCATCTCTCTCTCCTGTCCACCTCGCAGCCCGCCGCCGACGCAGGCCGCAGTTCTCCCACACACTCCACCGATGCCGGCCGGAAAGCCATCCCTGGCGAGGCCTTGGAGGCCGAGTGCGGCGACCTCGTCGGGGCAACCACCTCCTACACGAGCGCGGCGATGCCTCCCCCGACGAAGAACTCCTTGCCACGGACCACATCTGTTGAGTATAATTGTAATATTAGGAAATATGAGATAGAGTAGGATTCTATTCTATCTTGACTTGTACTCCAAGTAGATCAATTGTACTCCTATATATATATGCCTCTAAGGCTCAAGCAATAATCATCGATTCCACCAAACACCAAAATCTCTCTCTATCCTTCTACATGGTATCAGCCTAAACATGATCTAAACCCTAGCCGCCACCGTCGCTTCCGCCCGCGGCGCCCCCGGGGGCGATCCATGATCGCCGGCACCGGGGGCCGCGCCGCCCGTACCTAGGGTTCGTCCGCCGGTTCCGTGGATCGGCTGCCCTAGAGAGTCTTTTTCCCGATCTCTTGATCCGGGTTTTCTCTCTTTCGCCGGTCGTCTTGATCGGCGTCTTTTTTGGTTTTCCGATCTAAGATCGGTTTGCGTCGCCCACCGTCGTCGTCGACACACGCCTCTACTCCGATACTAGGCGTCACCGCCCTGTCCCCGAGTTCAGCGTGCCACTCCACCGGTCGAGCAACGGGCTCCCGCTGCGTCGCCCCATCGGGCCGCAGCGCTGCTGCCCTGTGGTTCTCCCCGTGGCTGCACCAACCCGCGTGCTGCCGCTGCGTCGCCCCTTCGGGCCGTAGTGCCGCGCCCCGCGGTCAACTGCCGCCCCGAGGCCATCCGCTTCAGGCCGTCCCCGAGGTTGCACCGACCCTCGTGCTGCCGCTGCGTCGCCCCTTCGGACCGTAATGCCGCGGCCTGTGGTCAACCGCCGCCCCGAGGCCATCCGCTTCAGGCCGTCCCCGAGGCTGCACCGACCCTCGCGCTGCCGCTGCGTCGCCCTTTCGGGCCGTAGAGAGCGTGGCGCGCGGTACCTGCAACCACCCCGAGGTCTTTAACGCCGTCGCCGCGACCCGCGCGTTGCCGCTGCGTCGCCCCTTCGGGTCGTAGAGTCGCGGCGCACGGGCCACTTCGTCGTCCCCGCGCGTCGACTTCTATGTGGTATGCGTCGCGCCGTCTCTCTAAGCGTGGGAACGCCACAGTCCGCGTCGGTCTTCGTCACACTATCGGGTTCTTCCTCGCCTACTTCGAGCACCGCCGCCGCGCTTCTGACCTAGCCGCCGTCGCCGCCTCCTCCTCAGGCCGCCGCCGCCGCTCTTCTTCCCTGTCCACGGCGACTACCTCGACACCAGCCATCCCGACTCAACATTGACCACGGCGTCCATCGCACGGCTACACCACCCTACGCTCTTGGCTACCTCGACATCGACACAAAGGGCTACTGCCTGCTTGGGAACCTCGTTGGTTTCCACTCCAACCACAAACTCCGCGATGTGTCGACCGTTACGACTGTGGTGGGGATGTCCATCGGCTCCGCCTTCGGATTCTTCTTCAGTCTCACCGTCTGCGTCGCTATGTTGTGACTGCGGGGGGATGTTGCTTGACGGAAGCTTCGAGAAAAGCCCGGGAGGGGCCAGAGGGGGGGCAGGGGGGCCCCAGGCGCCCCCCTGGCGCGCGCCAGGTGGCCGCCTGGGGCCCCTGGTCCACCTCTGGCTGCCCCCCTTCGCCTATTTATCCCCCGTCACGGGAAAACTCCAGAAGAGGAACCCTATTCCGCGAACTCGCCTCTGTTCTACCGCCGCCACGCTTCCAATATTGGGAGCACCAGAAGACCTCTTCCCGGCACCCTGCCGGAGGGAGGATTGACCTCCGGGAGTCTCCTCTCCACCATGGATTCTCCCCAGATGTCTCGTGAGTAGTTTTCCTTGGACCATGGGTCCGTGATCAGTAGCTATGTGATGTTCTCCTCCCCTCTTTGATCTTCATTGTTTAGACCTCGTGAGCTGCCCTACATGATCGAGGCACCTTTGTAATATTTCTGCTATTGCTATGTTGAGTTTGATCGGATCTGATGGATTATGAGATTATGTTCAGATTGTGATAGAGTAATATATTTGGTTTTTATCTCTTATATTTTTGTTCCTAAGTAATTCTTGCATGCTCTCCGTCGAGACATGCTCTTTTTAATGCAGTTGTCTGTTGCTTTAGGTTTACACTTTGGGTGGGGCTCGCAACTTAATACCAGCGAGATGTTCTGGATAGATATCTCAAGGTGTATGATTAGTAGTAGATGTAGATGGATTTCGGTCTACTTACCTTGGCGTACTGCCTGTGCTTTTGAACCTCTTCCTTTATTTTGTAGCATAGTTAGCATTGCGGTGCGTTCTTAATCCTGTCAATTGCCTTTCTGTAATTTGTTTACCTCGCATAGCATTTTTATCGTCTTTTGGGAGAGAGACATCACTAGCGAACATCACGTATCCCGGTCCATATCCTCATTATTGTTTCCAAGCTATATTTACTTTTCTGCATTTACTTTCAAGTTGCTATCATTATCCCCTTGCGTTTTATCATTTGTGAACAACAAGACCGGAGAGATTGACAACCTCTCTGAACTTCGTTGGGAGCAAAGTTATCTGTGTCTGTGTGCAGGTCTGTGTCAGTTGCGCCGCTGACACCTACTTATCATCTCTGGAGTCCTACCGGAGACAAACCTTGGTATCTTTACTGAGGGAAACTTGCTGCTGTACCGCATCACGCCTTCCACTTGGGGCCTACCAATGAAAGGCGAGAAGCCGTCATCAATTCCCCCTCCCCCGGTCCGCTCCCACGCCTCGCACGCCTCCATCTGACCATCTCCCTCGACCCGGCGGCCGGCGACGAGCAGACAGAAGCAGTAGCAAACCGACGTCGAGTGGCAAGCACGGGTCCAACCCCTCCCAGCCGTTCCACTTTGATTATTGGCAATTGATTGTTGGTACAAGTTGTAATTGGTAATCTAGTTAGGTTTTCAGTACAAGCATATTTTTCTCAATCCCAAATTTCTAATTGGAGATTTTATTGTTGTTTGAACCACAGATTTGTGCAATTATGAATTGTTAATTATCATGTTGAGTAGTTGATTGGAGAAAGATCGGTGGTGTTAGAACTTGAAAATTAGGCTGAAAATGGGTAAAAAAGGCAACATCGAGTTATTCTTCAAAAGAAAAAGAACACAGGCTATTGAGGAAGGTCCTGCGCCACCACCAGAACAACCTTTACCTCTGCTTCTTTCGCCCCTCCAAGAATTTTTTCAAGCTCCGCCCCTGCTCGGGAACCATCTTCCCCAATAGAGGCGGCGGGTATGAAACAAACATCAATACAAATTTTATGCATGGCACACAATGCTTGGCCTAGTAGTAATAATACTTGTTTTTCATCTTGTAGCTCGCTACTATAGAGAAATAAGTACAAAGTACACACCATAGATTGGTAGTAAAATACAAATAAAGGTACCGTTTTTTCAAAACAAAAATATAGCATCTTTGATAGAGATGCATAACAACACGCACAAGATACATAGACTCTCCTCCAATTTATTGAGTTTCCCATTGCAGCTATATCATCCATGGCACCACTTGTATTCACAACTATTTTTCTTTCAATAGTACCATGATCTTTGTTGCCAAATCAATTCATTTCCACTATTGCAAATCCATCATCAAATCCAATCACCAGGCTGCATAAAATGTGATGACCTGGTTACTATCTATATATTCCACTATAAACATTACCTTGGTTTCTAAAAAAAGGTTATAGAAAAAGAAGACATACACGGATAAAAGTTACAAGAGTAGAATGAATTTTGGTTATTACCTTTTTATAGCCTTAATGTATGCAAAACCACCACGAACCCTATCGAGCTTAAAGTCCATCGTGCTCTCATAGCTGCAAAATTATGAATCCCAATGTCAATTTACAGGATGGTTTACATGGTAGAATTGGATAGCTGACAACAACCCAGAAGATACAATAGGGTTTCAAGGATATGTCAGTCAGGGATGTAAGAGTAGTTGGTAGCTTTTGTGGGAGGCTATAGTAGCTGGAGCCACTGGTTTGCATAGTTATACAATCAGAAGTGTTACCCATACACTACGGGACAGCACCCAAACGCCGACGGCCGGCCATCGTCGGCGTAGGCCAGAAAGCCGTCGGCTTAGGCCTACGCCGACGGCCGCCGTCGGCGTAGAGCCGTCGGGCTTGGGTTTTCTCGGGCTTGCCCTAAAAGCCGTGGGCGTATAGGCTGCCCGACGGCGTTTACGCGGCCGTCGGCGTACAGGCCGTCGGCGTAGCACCAGTGAGCCCCACCCTGGGCTTAACGGCCGTTACGGCTGGTTGCCCTCTACGCCGACGGCCGGGCCGTCGGCCTAGGGTGCCACGCGGCAGGCTGTGGGGCGGCGGGGCTTCGGGCCTACGCCGACGGCCGGGCCGTCGGGGTAGGTCCCCTTCCAGTCGGGCCACGCGTCGCCCGCTGGTCTCGTCTGGACCCTGCCACTACCTACGCCGACGGCCTGGCCGTCGGCGGCACAGGATATGGCCTACCCCGACGGCCTGGCCGTCGGCGTAGGTAGTGGCAGGGCCTCTTTTTTGTTTGTTTTCCCTGTTTTCTTGCATATAGCAAATTCAATAATAGATAATATATATTGCATTATATATTATATCATGTGCATATAAGCACATGCACATTGACACAACAATTGATATAAGCACATCAACACAAGACAAGCATTGATATAAGCACATGCCCATCGACACAAGCATTTATACATCGTATCCATACATAGCATAAGAAGAAGAAACATTGTATCCATACATAGCATACGTATCCATACATAAAATGCAAAGAGAAGAAACATCGTATCGGTACATAACCCGGCCGAGGTAGCATCATCATCAACTCATCGTGTCCGGAGAGGGAGTCGAGCCGGAGAAGCCGAGGTCTCCGCGCGTGAAGATAGGCGACTGACGATGCGGAGGCGCCGTCGAACCAGCACCGGAAGCAGGTGATCCCGCGCCACCATGAACCGGTGTGCTCTCGCGCGAGGCACCACTAACACCGGGGCCAGGGTGCACCGGTGTGACCGCGCGGGACGCCGACGGCGAGGCAGCAGCACGATCAAAGGGTCCAGTCCCGGAGGCTCCCGTTCCCTACACGTTTGAGCAATAGTTAGCAACCGCCAAGACACGTGAAAGTGGTAGCAACTGATTGGGCAAGTAAATTACCGGGGTATAGCCGGTGTAGTAGTAGTTCTGGGCGAACTCTTCCTTCGATACAAACTCCGGCTTAAGCCCGGCTCGTGGAGGTCGTGGCAGTATATCGACGAGCACTCCCGTAAGCCGAGCACTCTCTAGAGCCTGCAAAATAGTTAACATGTCAGGCATTGCACAAAAGTATGAAAATTGAGACTTGTCATCTTTTGAAAAAAATAAAGGTTGGAACTTACAACTTCTTTTGCCTCTTTCCACTCCTCGTGTATTTGTGCTCTCTGTCTCCACTGCGCAAGGTCCACCAAATAGGCGTCGTTGTGGGCCTTGTAGGCCGCCTCGAAAGCAGCCTACAATTACAAAAATTGAACCATCTCATCAACTAAGCCACTGAGGAAGTAGTATTGTCACAGAAAGGATGGAAATGAGAGAAACTTACATCGTAGCCAGTCTGGGAAGGCCGTCGTCGAGGAGGCGGTGCGGGGTCGTCGGGACCGAGGGTAGCCTTGATCCGCGTGAGGCTCAAATTGGGACTGCGCGGGGTCATCTTATCCATGACCTTTAGACGGCCGTGCTGAAAGCCTCCCCCAGACACGACCAACGCTCTGGGGTCGGGTTCCGCACTTCTAGGGTCATCCAACTCCGGATTAAAAGCGATCATCGCCTCGAGGTAGTTAGCACCGTCCTCCTGGGCAGTGTCGAAGTACTCGGGAAGCTGAGGCTGAGGCTGGGAGAGATCGGGCGCCATCGTCCTCATCGAGTCCCATGACTCATATGAGCTGACAGGCCTCCCTAGTTTATCCTCCTGCATCGCCAAAGAGATTTTATGAGTACCAAATATGAACATGCATGAGGGGAAATAAATGCAGGTTGTTCCATGTATGTGTATACCAGCTTGGCCTTGTAGCGCTCACTGCCTAGGTTTCCAGCCCGATGTGTCCCCCCGCTGCCGCGGTTCGCCTTGTTCCGCTCGCTCAAGGCGTTCCACTCCTCGTCTTCCCCGCGCCACCTCGCAGTCAACGCCCTCCATGCCTCCTCCTTGCCATAGGCCCAATCGGGCCTAACCTGAAAAATCAATACGCATGCGAAGAACAGATGATGCAATTGCAACTTAGCATTAACATATAATCTCATCGACAATTTACTTACCTCGTCGTACTGTTCCGCGCTCATCGTCGAGCGTGACTTGACATTCTCGTGCTTCGGCAACGGCTTGCCCGATTTCGCCATGTTGTATTGACTCCTGGCGGTATGACCCTGGTTATAAAACTGCTGATTAGTCAACCTCTTACAATGAGCCTGCAGTGTCTTGTTCGCCGTCTCCTGGTGCTCCGGAGCCACCCTATAGAATCTCTGAAATCATGCATCAAAAAAGTGTGGGATTCATGAGTTAGCATGGCGGGGTCATCAACTATGAACAAAAAAAGTGTGAAGAGTCATGATTTTGCCTTACCCAAAACTTATTGATCACGGCGTCAGAAGCTTTCCCGTAGGGGGGACAATCTGCGAGCTCGTAGTGTCTCCAAGTCGTGGCTAGCTTCCTCTCGCCTTTGTCTGTGGTGTAGAAGCCCGGCCAAAACTTCCTAATGATAGCTCCAAGCATGCAGCCAGGGACTCGGGTCCCCGCAGGATGAAGCCAATTGCTGCACAAGAATCAAACATTAGTACATGCCAAGTTGGTATCAACGAAATGAAACTATAGCCACTTACTCAGTTCTAGTAGGTTCAATGAGGGTCCGAGCCTCCGGGGCAGGCTCCTCCTTAGGGACTTCTGTTTCCCCACGAACCTTTGCCTTCTTCGTCGACGCACTCGATGGCCCCGACGCAGTCACCATCTCCTCGTCTCGAGACTCCGCTTCCAAGTCTCGAGAGTCAATCTCCTCGTTTGGAGACTCCGAGAACGCGGTCTGTGAAGCCACGTCGCCGGAAGCGGAGGGTATGTCACTTAGAAGGACGGTACCTCGCCTCGACCTCGTCCTCGGCCTCCTGCAATCGGAAAAGATAAACAATTAAGAAGCATGTTGAAAAATAAATACCAAGCATAATGAAGATGCAATGTACCTCCTCGGTCTGACCTCGGGGGACGTCCCCCTCTTCCTCCTCCTCGTCCTGCATCCCCTCCTCCTCCTACCTCCTCGGCGCCGTACCTTGAGGTGGTTGCTCTTCCACTCTTCGTCTTCTTTATCCCCTGAAGCAAGGACTGCGGTGATGCCTTGCCACTCATATTGGCCAATCACCTGCATTGAGAGAAATAAAACAATTAAGCATAAAGACGCAATGCAATTAAGAAGCATAAAGACGCAATGCAATTAAGATGAAAATAAATACTAATACTAATAATAATCATCATCATCATCGTAGCACATCTGCACACAATCATCATCATCATCCAAAATAACATACATATAGTATCGAGATACATAAATACTAATAATAATCATCATCACTCTGAGGCTCATTCTCATCACTATCACTATCACGTGCGTATAAAGCGTCGGGATCCTCGGACGGTGGAGGCTCATCATCATCATCACTCTGAGGCTCATCATTGGCATGTGCCTTGTTGAGCATCTCTATGTCACTTATATCCGTGACTATCTCACCACGGGTGTGTGCATCGTTCTCGAGGTCCTCAAGACCTTCTAAGCCAAAGTCCCCAAAGTTCTCTTACTCTTGATAGAAAATTCCCTCGTATGTTTGAGGGTTAATGTTGTTTAATCGTCCTCGGAGGGCATGGGTAGTTTACCATGTGGCGATACCTGGTACACGACTTCCCAGCCCTGGAGGTATTCTTTCTGGCATGGGTAGGGCAAGTAATAAACTTGCTTCGCTTGGTGAGCCACAACAAAGACACCGGATCCGCTATAGGTGGTTGAAGGCCTAACTTCAACTAACCCAATGGAAGGGGTATTTTTGTGTCCATGGTGTGGATCGAACCAGTGGCATCTGAACACAACGAGATTGAGTTCTACGGGCCCATTGTTGAATGTCAGCTCGTATACGTTCTGCAACGAGATTGAGTTCTACGGGCCCATGGTAGTGCAGGATATACCATCGGGCAACGTGTTAGCATGTCTTACCAGAGTGGCTTCAAAGCATGAACGCGTCATGTTGAACTGGAGCTTTGAGGCTAGTGCTTGCGAGATGGTATCGAGCTGAGAAACATTTGCACCCGGGTACAGAGGCCTCTTAGCCGATTCCATCATATCATAGAACGCCTTAGCGGATGGCTCGGGATCCTGTGGTTCAGGCGGTTGCTCCGGTTCCGGCGGTCCCTCTGGTTCAGCACAAGGTGGAGACTCCAGCATGGCATCACGGAAATCCTCCAGCAAGTTTCGCATGCCATCGTACTCTATGCCATCGATCCGCTGCCGCATCACGTCAACTCTATCACGTTCATTCTGACTAAAGTCGACCGTCGTGACGAAGCCCGGCATATACCCATAAGCCCAAAGGTGTTGTTTCATAACCTCCTTTCTAGCGCGATGACGATTTCTGCAACGGACGCAAGGGCAACGGGGATCAAGTGTCTTTGGACCACGGGCTATATCCTGCACTACCATAGCGGTCTTCCATGCCCACTCATCTGTTCTGTCAACAACACTAGTACGTCCACTATACATCCACCCATTATCAGCCATCCTCTTCTGCTTTATTGAGAGCCAAATGACAAACATAGCATTTAATATCAAACGGGAGATTAAAATGCTTCATTTTTTACGCATGCATCAACCTACATGTCTAATAGGAAAGTGGCTCCTAACCAGCCGCCGGATCCGTAGATTGGGTAAGTTCTCCCTGACTCTACCCCGATCCGAGCAGAATTTCGGAAGCACCTCCCCGCTGCTCTCCCGATACACATCTCGACTAAAAGTCGAGAGAATGTGCATCCGGAGAACAACGAGGAGGCGCCGCCGAAATCTTGTCTCGGATCGAGGAAGAGCTAGCGAGAACCATACCCAACTACGAATCCGCCGACTGCCCGATAAAAGCCATAAGCGCTACGGTTCAAAATATGCGAGACCACTAATGCATATTTATCCGTGTAACGCTTACAGTCGGGATGACGCCTAGGTGACGCGACTGACTTGGTGATCTAGACATGAAAATAAACCTAGCTATATAAGACGGGTGAACGGATTCTCACCCTTGAAGCGTGATCGACGATGAGGGTGCGATACGACGAAGGGGGCTCCGAGACGGCGGCGACTCCAAGATAGTCTGTAATTACCATAAAAACAACAATTTAGCCTCAAATTCTCAACAATTTACAATTTGGTCCTCGATATACTAGGACATATAGATTGAACTACTTAGATGTGCTCTAACTAAAGCACATCTAGATGTGCTTTAGCAAATCCGATAATAATGATATAAATCATCTTTTTCTTTTTCAATAAATAAATGCATATATACAAACATGTGGTTATGGTTATGGTTGCATTGTGTGGCTTGTTCTATGAAACTATATTAAATAAATGGTTATGGTTGCATTGTGTGGCCTCTAACAAAGAGAGCCTATGATACTAGGCAAATCAGAAATAGCTAAATGAAGAATCAAGTGAAATAATTAACATTTTTTACAACATCAACAACCATAAGCAATACCATTAGGCAGTACCAAATTTTCTAATTAGCATATAAATTTTTCAAGACCTAATTGGCTAAGCAGTAGCAATGGTTGTACCAAATCTTGCAAGTTTTTGAGGAGGGGGTGGCCACCTGCTAGGAGCTAGTCGAGGAGGGGGTTGGGCTGTGGCCGTCCTTCTGCTGGATCCTGAGGACGAGGCGCCGGCGAGCGCTGCTGGATCTTGAGGAGGGGGTGGACGGCGGCCGGCTCGGTCGAGGAGGGTCGACGGAGGTAGGCTCGGTGGAGGAGGTGCTCGGCGCGGCCCGAGCAGAGGAGGAGGTGGCTGGCGGCGCGAGGGACGGTGGCGGAGGGAGGTGCGGCGGAGGAGTGCGGCGGAGGGGGTGCAACCAAGGGGCCTCGGGGGAGGGGCCTCGGCGGAGGAGGTGCAGCGGAGGGGGTGCGGGTCAGGCCGGCGGCGGGAGGGCTCGGCTGTGGGAGGGGTCGGGGTCGGGATTTGGGAGGGGATTTGGGAGGGATGGCGGCGACGGTTGACCCAGGGGGTCATCTGTCCGAAATTGGGGGCGCGGTCCTACGCCGACAGCCAAGCCGTCGGCTTAGGTCAATTAATTATTTTAATCCGAGATACGCCGACGGCCTAGCCGTCGGCTTAGGTCCATTTTCATTTTTTTATTTTTTTCCCATTATTACCTATAGCATATAGTCATGTCACCTATAGCCAGACTAATAGCTAACATGTATAACATTTTTTAAGAGACTTATAGCTTTTTTAATTTCTGTATTTTTTTGCGGGGTACAACTCTAGCACTTTGAATTAATTGTGGCCATTTTCCATTTTTTAGTTTTATTAATTAATTGTGGCATTTTCCATTTCAATAGGAGAGCGACACTCACATGTTTCATCGCTCCGGAGGGGGGGGGGCTGGCGGTCTACCCCTATACCCCTCCAGTGATTCCGACGCTCCGGCGGTCTTCCTCCGGCGAAACCCTAGATCGAGGGGCCCCGCAGATCTACCCTTATAGCTTCCTCCTTACGAGGATGGACCAATGGACTTTTTTATCTATCTATGTTTGGTTAGCACATATGTACATGGAAAACCAAGGTTGAACACATTTCACCACATTATTCACACCGGTAGACCCGTGCCGGGAGTTTCCACATACGGATCGACGATTTTACTAAGTGTTAGCCCATGTCCGTGAACAACGTCACACACATGACCTACATATGCCATCTACAAACATTAAATCACACTTATAAACATAACCTAGCTCCACATGCAGGGTTTCCCATGATTCCGGCCCTCCGACGGTCATTCACCTCCGAAACCCTAGATCTGGGGGCCCCGCAGATCTACCCTTATAGCTTTCTCCATACGAGGATGGACCAATGGACTTTTTTATCTATCTATGTTTGTTTAGCACATATGTACATGTAAAACCAAGGCTGAACACATTTCACCACATTATTCACACCGGTAGACCCGTACCGGGAGTTTCCACATACGGATCGACGATTTTACTAAGTGTTAGCCCATGTCCGTGAACAACGTCAAACACATGACCTACATATGCCATCTACAAACATTAAATCACACTTATAAACATAACCTAGCTCCACATGCAGGGTTTCCAATGATTACGGCCCTCCGACGGTCATTCACCTCCGAAACCCTAGATCTGGGGGCCCCGCAGATCTACCCTTATAGCTTTCTTCGTACGAGGATGGACCAATGGACTTTTTTATCTATATATGTTTGTTTAGCACATATGTACATGGAAAACCAAGGCTGAACACATTTCACCACATTATTCACATCGGTAGACCCGTACCGGGAGTTTCCACATACGGATCGACGATTTTACTAAGTGTTAGCCCATGTCCGTGAACAACGTCAAACACATGACCTACATATGCCATCTACAAACATTAAATCACACTTATAAACATAACCTAGCTCCACATGCAGGGTTTCCAATGATTCCGGCCCTCCGACGGTCATTCACCTCCGAAACCCTAGATCTGGGGGCCCGCAGATCTACTCTTATAGCTTTCTCCGTACGAGGATGGACCAATGGACTTTTTTTATCTATCTATGTTTGTTTAGCACATATGTACATGTAAAACCAAGGCTGAACACAATTCACCACATTATTCACACCGGTAGACCCGTACCGGGAGTTTCCACATACGGATCGACGATTTTACTAAGTGTTAGCCCATGTCCGTGAACAACGTCAAACACATGACCTACATATGCCATCTACAAACATTAAATCACACTTATAAACATAATCTAGCTCCACATGCAGGGTTTCCAATGATTCCGGCCCTCCAACGGTCATTCACCTCCGAAACCCTAGATCTGGGGGCCCCGCAGATCTACCCTTATAGCTTTCTCCATACGAGGATGGACCAATGGACTTTTTTATCTTTCTATGTTTGTTTAGCACATATGTACATGTAAAACCAAGGCTGAACACATTTCACCACATTATTCACACCGGTAGACCCGTACCGGGAGTTTCCACATACGGATCGACGATTTTACTAAGTGTTAGCCCATGTCCGTGAACAACGTCAAACACATGACCTACATATGCCATCTACAAACATTAAATCACACTTATAAACATAACCTAGCTCCACATGCAGGGTTTCCAATGAGTCCGGCCCTCCGACGGTCATTCACCTCCGAAACCCTAGATCTGGGGGGCCCGCAGATCTACCCTTATAGCTTTCTCCGTACGAGGATGGACCAATGGACTTTTTTATCTTTCTATGTTTGTTTAGCACATATGTACATGTAAAACCAAGGCTGAACACATTTCACCACATTATTCACACCGGTAGACCCGTACCGGGAGTTTCCACATACGGATCGACGATTTTACTAAGTGTTAGCCCATGTCCGTGAACAACGTCAAACACATGACCTACATATGCCATCTACAAACATTAAATCACACTTATAAACATAATCTAGCTCCACATGCAGGGTTTCCAATGATTCCGGCCCTCCAACGGTCATTCACCTCCGAAACCCTAGATCTGGGGGCCCCGCAGATCTACCCTTATAGCTTTCTCCATACGAGGATGGACCAATGGACTTTTTTATCTTTCTATGTTTGTTTAGCACATATGTACATGTAAAACCAAGGCTGAACACATTTCAGCACATTATTCACACCGGTAGACCCGTACCGGGAGTTTCCACATACGGATCGACGATTTTACTAAGTGTTAGCCCATGTCCGTGAACAACGTCAAACACATGACCTACATATGCCATCTACAAACATTAAATCACACTTATAAACATAATCTAGCTCCACATGCAGGGTTTCCAATGATTCCGGCCCTCCGACGGTCATTCACCTCCGAAACCCTAGATCTGGGGGGCCCGCAGATCTACCCGTATAGCTTTCTCCGTACGAGGATGGACCAATGGACTTTTTTTATCTATCTATGTTTGTTTAGCACATATGTACATGTAAAACCAAGGCTGAACACATTTCACCACATTATTCACATCGGTAGACCTGTACCGGGAGTTTCCACATACGGATCGACGATTTACTAAGTGTTAGCCCATGTCCGTGAACAACGTCAAACACATGACCTATATATGCCATCTACAAACATTAAATCACACTTATAAACATAATCTAGCTCCACATGCAGGTTTCCAAATGATTCCGGCCCTCCGACGGTCATTCACCCTCGAAACCCTAGACATGGTTTGTAATGACCCTAGCTATGACCTAACCATACACAACCCAAGACAAATGTCCAACGGCTACCCCCATCCAGAGAATATCTAGGGGGGTAGACGATCGGGGGGGACCAGCAGGTCAACCCCTATAGCTTTCTTCGTACCAGGGTGGACCAATATATAATGGACTTCTTGTCTCCATCTGTGCTTGTTTAGCACATATATATGTACATGGAGAAGCAAGGTTGGACACATTTCACCACAAGATCATTCACCTCCGGGAGTACACGTCTACACGTGTGCACGAATCTTTTTCTAAGTGTTATCGCATTCATGTATGAAGAAGGTCACACCCGGGATCTATGTTTTGCATCTATGGGCCTTCCACCACACTTGAACACATAAACTAGGTCCACATGCAAATTTTTGTGGGATTCCGACGCTCTGGCGGTTATTCACCTGCGACATCCGGCTTGCTTCGGTGGGGGGCCTGGCGGTCTACCCCTATAGCTTTCTCCGCATGATGTTTCAACAATGTACTTTTTGGTTTGTTAAGATTTGTTTAGGACAAAACTACATGGAAAACAAGGTTGGGACCTTGTAACCTTTCGTAGCCCCCAGAATACCCGCAAACGGGTGTATTTCCACCTACATGTTCATGACTTTGAATAGTGCTATCACATGAATGTGAAAATGGTCACACCAAGGAGCTAGACATTGCATTTATGCATTGATCTTACACCACATTTGGACACATACCCTACAATTAATCACATGCAAGTTAATGCGGTACTACGGCGGTCTTTCTTCACCGAAACCCGGCTTAGTCCGGGCGCGAGGCCGGGGCCGGCCGGGAGGGGGCCGGCGGTGTACTCTTATAGCTTTCTCCGCACGAGGTACAACTGTGGAGCATACATATTAATATAGTAATAGTAGCATAATATATTTTAATTTAGTATTATAATTTGTTATTATATTATTTTATGTATTAATTAGTAGACATTAAAAGAATAAAGAGGCATACGTATATCGAGTGTTGAAATGAGATGATATATACTATAATTCCATTTCCAATATTATTTGATGTATTAGTATTAGTAATATAAGATTAAATAGTTAAACAAAAGAAAAAATAAAAATAAAACACAACCCGTGGTCTACGCCGAGGCCAAAGGTCGGGGCCGTCGGCGTAGCCCCTGCTGGGCTGACGCCGTAACGTCCGGCCGTCACCGGGGCCCACCTGGCAGGCCTACGCCGACGGCCCATTAAACGCCGACGGCCGTCGGCCTAGGTACGGCTACGCCGACGGCTTTGGGGCGCCAACGGCCCACCACCAGAGCTGACGAGTCGGGCCGTCTACGCCGACGGCCCCGACATTTGGCCGTCGGCGTAGGTTTCGGCCGTAGGCGTCAGCCTCCTCTCCCGTAGTGATAGTTATTGCAGTTGCGCAGAGCAATATCATATTCATCTGAAGACGTTACTAGAATCGGATGCCCCTGGATGCCATCCATCACACCAACATTGACCCCAGACATATATTGAAGTCCCTCGATTTCCCGGATACATTTCTTTTTCCGCAAATCCAAAATCTAGTACGAAAACAATGAAGCATATGTAATACATCAATATAGTTTATGTAACTAAATATTATCGAATATGGTTAATTGTCCAATACTAAGTGAAGGATAACATACCCGTGCAACCCCATTACCGGATCCTGTAACAACGTACTGTCTATCACCACCGGGGAAAAAATAGTCAACACATATCAGTCCATCACCATCACAGTCCAATTTGGCGATAGGGAACGGAGAAGAAAAGCTCCAGATCTGGTAAATTCAGGTGCTACTTAACTATTAATAAATACATAAATATAAAATTACATGGATATAAACATAGAATGGACAGTTATTTGTACCTTTGCTGTGCCATCTTGTGAAGCACTTGCAAAAGTGTTGCCTTCCAGTGGGTTAAACTTCACTTGCTGCACATTGCGTGAGTGTGCATCAAATGTCTGAATGCATGACCAGCCACTCTCCCAGTTCCATAGCTTGATTAAACTGTCGTCGGATGACGACAACACAAATGGGCGACTCGGGTGAATGGCCAGCGATTCAACCCATCCAGTGTGAGCTTTGAACTGTGTGATCTCATCCATCCTCACAGATGAGAGCACATGGATGTACCCATATCCATCACCGGCAATGAACCATTGCTCCCGCTCCCGCGCAATGAATTTAGCAGAAAGCATCCAATGGTCTCCGGCACATGGTGCTGGCTCCTTTACAGGTCTCAGTGCCATCACTCTTTCTTGTGTCTCATAGTTCCCAATGGATACATGCCCACTTCCATGAGCTGCCAAAATCCTGTAAGAGGATAATTATACGTATGAGAAAAATAAATACCAGCAAGTCTTCATGAACATTTACTTGTCTCTCCACATGTCAGTTTGATTTGTTACATCACAACCCTGAAAGTACCTTCTACGTTAAGTCACTACTTTAGCGTTAATTGGAAAAAATCAATTAAGTTTTGTTCATGAATCCAAAAGTAGGAGGATAGCAAAAAGATGATGTTTAGCTTAGACCTCTTTTATGTATAACATAGCTAGAAAGGATTGTACTACATACAACATATGATTAAATAAGATTCTTAACTACAAGAATGATAATCTAAGAAAGAAAATGCATCAAAAAATTGTGAAGACATGTTCAGGTTCGCTTTATAGTTTGGGTTTAATGTTGTTATTAATTTGATCAAAGCATTTTTCTAAGAAAAATGTTAGGTTGAATATGTATTAGGTTATGCTAGCATGCAACCTATAATTTTAAGGAAACTTTTGTAGAAGTGGGATTGACATAAAAATCAAAATTTCAACAGAAACATGTAAATTACAAAACAGAGTTATAGCTCCTTGACTTAAATTTGTGTTTTCTGCAGAGAGTGAATTTCAAATTTTGGTTTATACAAATCATGTTTTATCAAATGAAAATGTCTGTGCAAGTGTATGGTGCGATTCTTCCAATGAATACTTCTAAATGCATAAACTCTCACCACGGCTTTGTCGGATGCACATCCATCGACAGTATTTCAGACAAATTATCATCCCTGCAATACATAACCTGAAGAAATCATGTTTAGTAAAACTCTTCACCAATTTTTTTAAGAAAGATGTACATAGGAGAAAATAAACCCTCACTTTCATCCGTGGCTGGGTTGGCTGTCGGATGATGAACATGCACCGGGTACCAGGAAATAGACATGAGAGGAAAATAACGAAGAAATTTCACATGATTAAAAATATGTCAAGTGAACCCAAGCTTGGTGAAATTGCATAAAGGAATAACATAACTAACCTCATCCACCATCGTCTTGTCTAGTGGCACACAAACGGCTGTTAGTGTTTCCTTATATACCAGACAGTTGTTGTTATCTTCTTCGGACCCCATAGAGATGTATGCATCCACGTCCCACCCACATGTGTGCCTATACCCTACCCAACTCTCTAGGATAACATCAAGAGTATCCATGTTTGCAGGTGGTTTCTTGCGCTTCTCCAAGGCTCGGCCTTTTGCATTGGTCAGCCTCTGAACAACTGAAAGCTATTTCTATGCACCTCCTTACTTGATCAGAATATGACTCCAATGCATATGTTGAGGTAGTGTGGAGCTTATCCCTCCAATTAGCATGTACCTACAAATTTACACCATAGAAATCACCATCGTACACGAGAATTACTTATTTATTACAGATGTATAATTGATCACAAGAAAGGGATGATTTCTTATTACAAGCTCAATGAATTGCTGGGTGGACATCTCAGCACGTTTTGAATAGCTCGTCGGTCCTGCCAGTATCTTTACGATAATAGCACCCAAGCTGAATATGTCGAATTTATTTGAGATCACATTCCCTTCTATGTATTCTGGTGGCACGTACCCACTGCATGACATATCAGATATGATAATTACCTTCATCATGCGTTTAATGAAAACGTAGCTACTAGTTACGTGAAATTTCAATTCACAAACGAGGAATTATGCTTACGGTGTTCCCATGAAACACTTCATGATTTGTGTCTGTTCATCTCCAGAAAGTTTTGACATGCCGTAATCCGCAAGCTTGGGCACAAACTTCTCATCGAACAACACATTGGAAGGCTTTAGATCCAAATGATAAATAGGAGATTCCAAGTCCTCGTGAAGGTATTTCAAACCCTTGCAAATCCCCTTAATTATTGCGTAGCATGTGAGCCAAGTATCTCCTTTGTATTTATCTGCAAATTTTAAATAAAAAAGAAGAATTCGTAATCAACAGTTAGAGCATGATTAAATTTCTCTTTTGAAATGTTCACAAACATTTCAAGTTTTTAGAAAAACCACAGACATTCATGCAATTTACCCATTGCCAGCCTCGGGATTGCCGTATGTTTGTGTGAAAAACATTAAAGATGATTCCTTCATGAGAAATAAAATACATAACTATATGTTAAAAGTAGTAGAGCATGATCGTACCAGAAAGAAGATACTTGTCAAGATCTCCATTGTGCATATACTCGGAGCAGAGTGCACCATGTGTCTTTTCACTGAACTTTTTTCTCCCTTGGTACTCCATATGTTTTTGCTGAGTTTCGTAGCAGTACCCAAGCATCCGAACTATGTTCTTGTGTCGGAGCTTCTTAAGGTTGCTGAATAGTTTCTGGAATTGCTCATGACCACCATCAGCATGCGTTGGCATGTCGCCATGAAGCATCTTTACAGCAATCTTCTCCCCATATTCATCTACACCCTATATATTCAGCATTTCACATGGTTTAGTAGTTTTATTTGTCATTTTAATTAGCAAAATATCTGTTTTTTTCTCCATGGAAATAATGCTGGAATTCTTGTTTGCACGTCAGACAGAGCAAACAAGAAAAGAAAAAAAAAGGGAGAAAACAGAGCACTAGACTAGTGGACAGAAAACACTGGGTACAGAACAATCTATCCCATCATACATAATATGTTTGTGTCAACAATAGTTAGTTGAAGAAATGTTTCATTCACCGGATGTAAACCCTGCTTACTTTCTAGAAAGAAAAACAAGTAATCCTTATTTGCTTGAACTAGAACTATCAGTAAAAGTTGTCAAGAGGCAATAGCTTGATTCAGTACAAGACCATACATACAGAATTACAGATGCTGTCATAATGTGGTTAAATCAACCAGTGGATCGTGCGTACATACCATGTAAACTTTGCCGTAGGCACCGGCGCCGAGGCTACGCTGGTCGGAGAAACCGTCGGTGAGCTCTTTTATAGAGGGGAGGTCGTCGTCGATCGACGCCTGCTGGTTTAAGTCGAAGAATGGATCCATGGCGTCATGGCGATCCATGCTGCTGCCGCTGCTCCTCATCCTCCTGGTGGAAAAGATAACATGACCACGGTCTGAAAAACTGTATGCACGACTAAGTTTTAGATTTGGCATTGATGATTGTATTTTTTTTAGATTTATTTCAGATTGTCCGATGATGCTATATCGGTTTATGTGTTTCTCATAGAAATAAAACAAATAAAGGAAAATTAGGGAGCGGGAGCCGCTGCTAACCTGGGGCTGGGGAAGAAGGTCCTCCTGCAGCTCAGTGGAAGGCTGATCATCTTGTCTTGGTTATGGTTTGGTGCTCTCAATCTCAGTCCAAGGAGGAGACGAATGGAGGAAAATGGAACTGGATCTAGATGCCTGGGCCTCCTTCATTTATACTCCTACTAGCAGCATGTAGTACCAGCAGCAGCTGTGTCTTGCCTTGTCGTGCAAGTGCAAGTGCAAATGCATGTGGTTGGGGGTGTAAGTAATTGCATGCAGCGTTGCCTCCGCGTCTCTACCAACGTCAGTGCCGCTGTCGGCAAATGGCGTCATCATCCCGCGAGGGAATATCTAGTGCTACCATGGCTTAGGGTGCTATCATTTAAAAACGAAATTTTAAAAGTTTTAAAAAATTGTACGAAAACTAGTAGATGATCTCAATGTATGTTTGTACAACCTCCAAAAATTTCAACTCCAAAATCCTAACAAATATTGAGAAACAAAAAAGACAAATCAGACATGAAGACAAAAATTGTACGAAAACTAGTAGATGATCTCAATGTATGTTTGTACAACCTCCAAAAATTTCAACTCCAAAATCCTAACAAATATTGAGAAACAGAAAAGACAAATCAGACATGAAGAGTTAGGACTTTGGAGCTGAAATTGTTGGAGGTTGTACAAACATACATTGAGACTATCCACTAGTTTTCGTAGAATTTTTTAAAACTTTTAAAATTTCATTTTTGAGTGGTAGCATTGGTAGCACCCTATGCCATGGTAGCACTAGATATTCTCTCATCACGCCGTGTATCATCATCCGCATATGTGTGCGTAAGCAATGTGTTTTTTTAACACATTCGAGCAGCTTTGAAGATACTGAACCGGCATAACGTTTTGAGGTTTGATGAAATCACTACAGATATTTCATAGAAACGACGAAACATCGTCGAAAATCCTAAGAATAAACCCAAAAATTATGCATACACTAAAACTGAAACTTTAATGGACTAGTTTCATCCAAAAAACCGTAAATACCTAACCATTTGAGTTAGACTTAGTTCACGTGAAAGCAATGTGCTTATGGTGAAAGTTGTGGCATGCTGACTAGGCTACGGAAAATAAAATGATGGCGTGTGTTAAAATATATGTGTACGGGTTGTGCTACAGTTGGACTTGTAATAGCGGTGGGTTAGGTGTTTGAGTCGGACACGTGTAACCCGGACCTCTTATATAAAGGCACCGCGGGGTAGCAAAATAGACTAGACACAAGTTGATAGGCTAGACAGAGATCACGAGAGGGACGGTTCGGCGCCCGTGGCAGGAGCGGCCGGACCGGCCGTGGCGAGGTGGTCAGAGCGCTGTCCGAAGGCCATGCCGGACTTGTCGTCGTCGACTGTATCATGTGAATTTGGTACATGGGGAGGAGCGCCCGTAGTCGTGCCCCGGGGATTAGCCATATTGGTGAACCTTGTTAACAAATCTCGGTGCCGTGCTTGTGCTTGATGATTGCTTGATCCTCGATAGATTGATATGTGATCTCAGATTATTCTAACAAGTGGTATCATGAACAAGATTCAAAAGGTTGCAGATTTGTTGATCTAAAGGATTGGAGTCAATGTGTTGATCGTTGGTGTTTGCAAGAGAAGTCGATGAGGCGGTGTATGCAGACAAGGAATCGGTCATGATACATCCAAACTCGTGAAGCAATCGGATCGAAACGAAGCCAAGTTCTACAACTCGGCGAGATCGGATCAGCGGTAACGGCGATGGCGTAACACACGTGGACGAACTCAGCATCGGTAGGTGGCGGCTAGAAAAAGGTCAGGGCCCACATGGCTGTTATGTGCGGCCCAGTCACGGAAGCAAGGGGCATTGTGTGCAGGTCTGCAGGAAGCATCATGGACGTGGACATGTTGCCGCTATATACACGAGTGACGAGTTGATGTGGGTTTGAGATTTGTTTAAGGAAAAAAATGGTTGCAAGGCTCATGCGTGTGCACGGAAATATCTTGGATGGATCATTGTGATCTATTGTTTTTGTTATGGTGTATGAAGAAGCCAGAATGAAGCATCGACAAGAAAATCAATTTTGCAATGCATGAAGATTAATTCTAGGTCGGTTTTCTAAGGGCTTGAAACGCGTGACAGGGCGACAAGTCCGGGCGATGTGCGTATAAGGCTGTGAGCAGTCTGAAGTATGTCGTGACAAGATCATGCAAACATAGGGCGTTAAGCAATGCACGAACATGTGCGGGCAGATACGACGCATGGTGGAGCATGGTTGCATTCGGATAATTTTTCGACTGTGTCGGACTGGATAGTCTGATCGATCGACGTGGATGTTGGTCAAAGCAGAAGACGGCGGTGATTTCAGCGACGACGACATAGGAGCGTGATGCTGATGGTGGCCGACTTCTAGGGCGTGGAAACATGTGGTGCATGCCTGAGGGCTTGTGCGGTTCGATGTGACAATGGCGCAGGGTTGATTCAAGGCAGTGTGCATAGGAGAGCTTGAAGTCAACGGGGCGTGGAGGTAGCATTGCGCGGCTACATGGAGTCATGTTGAAGGTGAAGCCGGAGTCCGAGGGAAGACTTCACTCTAAGCTGATGGAGGGGCTACGGTGTAAGAGCTCGGAGAGTCGAAGCCTATTTCAGCGGGAAAGCGAGATACACGTTGTTCTGACTGTGGCCAAGGGTTTGAGAGAGACGTGATACTCGGCATCGGTCGTGGATGGACGGTGGTTCTCTGCAGTAGGAGGTTGAGGTGGTGTGGGTTCGCGACCCAGAAGACTCGACCAGGACAGCAAAGGCTCGACGCGGTGATAGCGGCGAGGCGTGCAACAAGCACGGGACACAGCGACAGGCCAGGGCACAGGAGGTCAGACATGTGGTCAGACGAGGTGTGCAGGGGGTGCTGAAGCAGTGTTGACGAGTACCAGATTCAAGTTGGTGACAGGGTCTATCGGTGCCGGTTGATGGACAGGAGTTGACCATGGGGAATCTGAGAAAGTGGCGGAAAGTCTGAGACTATCAAGAGCCGAGAGAGTACATGGCCATATATTCTGTGTTGTCTAGTACACATGATAAAATATATATGAAGAGTACAGAAGGAGGCGGAGTGCTATAGCGGTGGGACATGTCAGAGACTACCCGGGAAAAGAGGTGAGACAACTGCGAATTTAACTCAGGGTGACACAAGGCAACGATAAAATTTCTTCATGTTTCAGTTATCAGTCAAGAAAGAGCTAGGATGTTGAGTTCGGGTAACTCTTATATATGGTGACCAATACGTGAGTTGTTCACTTTCACGCAGGCAATGATCGGTGTGTGATGGTGTTGAACGGATATTCTGAAAGGTGGAAGCACAAACTAGAGTACAGAGTAACTTAATTTTGCTCGCGTGTTGACTGTGGAGAAGAGACAAGAAGGGACTACAGTTGCAAGTGGAGTCACATGGAGTTTGGGAGTAGCAGTGATGATCATGGTTCAAGTTCAAGGTACACGGAGGTTCGCACATGGAGGCTTCAAGATGGCGAGGATATATTCGTCAAGGTGGAGTGTTAAAATATATGTGTACGAGTTGTGCTACAGTTGGACTTGTAATAGCGGTGGGTTAGGTGTTTGAGTCGGACACGTGTAACCCGAGCCATTTATATAAAGGCACCACGGGGTAGCAAAATAGACTAGACACAAGTTGATAGGCTAGACAGAGATCACGAGAGGGACGGTTCGGCGCCCGTGGCAGGGGCGGCCGGACCGGCCGTGGCGAGGTGGTCGGAGCGCTGTCGGATGGCCGTGGCGGACTTATCGTCGACTGTATCATGTGAATTTGGTACATGGGGAGGAGCGCCCGTAGTCATGCCCCGGGGATTAGCCATGTTGGTGAACCTCGTTAACAAATCTCGATGCCGTATTTGTGCTTGACGATTGCTTGATCCTTGGTAGATCGATACGTGACATCATATTATTCTAACAGCGTGGACTAGAGAGATCAAGCGGCATTCATTAGGCCGAAGTTGCTTGGAAAATGCAGCGGAGGCTCCGTCTACCAACGCACAGTGCATGCTCATCTTCGTCTGGCTCCACGTGTGCATGCATCTGCTAAGTAATCAACTACTTAAAGCCCCCATTAATGCTTGCTTAAAGCATCTTTAATCGATTCCTTATCTCATGTTAGAGAAGGATAAATTCGATTATTTTCCTCTAACTGGACGTACATGAAACCGTAAAAGTTATACAACAACAACAATAACAAAAACAAAGTTTGCCAGTCTCAAACAAGTTGGGATAGACTAGAGCTAAAACCCAAAAGAAATTGTAACCAAATCACGGTTCTGGCACGTAGATAGCTAACTTCCACGCACTCCTGTCCAGAGCTAGGTGCTTGTTGATAGCCTAATCTTTTAGATATTGTTGAAATAAGGCATTGGTTTTAGGCCCATCTAGCAATTTCAGAAAATCTCCAAGGGCCCATGTGGGAAAAATGACATGGGTGTGGTGATAAGTTTAATCCCACCCCGGAAGTGGAGGGTGAGTTGCACCTCTTTATAAGGTGGGCTCTCCTACATGCTATTGAGCAAGTAGAAGAGTGAGAGCTCACGCGCGCTCCTCCTCCTCCGCTTGTCTCGACGTGACGCGACGCGACGCGACGCGCGCGCCGCGGTTTGCGGAATTGAGCCGAGCCGAGCTAAAACCTATGTCATATGCGCGCTTAATTTTTGCCAGTCAGGAACGACTAATTAATTGGCATTAATTATGAGTTAATGCAATTAATCATAAGTTAACTACTGCACGATCAAAGACGTGTACACATCCAGAGAATACAAATACAATGTGTACACATCTAACCTCTGCATAACTAAGATGTACACATACACACAATCAACCACAACACACGCACGCACAAAAAATACACCATCAAAGAACAAATTCATATGAGACCAAAACTATGCATAAGTGAAAAAGAAAACCTAAAACTACCATGTACGTGGTTTGTAAGTTACAATGATGACTATATCCGCACCAAACATCTCATGATACCACACGCACGACTAGGTTCTTCAACACCAACGCCTTTAGGAATGAAGCGACGCACATGCGCCTTCGTCACCGGATCCAACTGCACAAGATCGAATGTAGGTTTTCTCCTTGAAGAATCAATCTGAACATATCGAAGCAATGCCTTCAACAAGGCAACCATGTAAAAAATATCACCATTGCCAGGTATAATCAACTTAGGTCAGACCTAGCCTTGTAGCTCTAGACCGAATTCTCAAGTAGCACCGCCATCACCGTCATTTATGTGTTGTCAGCGCCGCTTTTCCATGACCCCGCAGCTTCCGCAGCCGCCGCCCGCGCCCCGCGCGTGCCACCTCCGCGGCGATCCGACGTGATGACCTCCTCCGCGTCGCAGACCTCCACCAACGTCGGAGCGGTGACCTCCGCGTTGCAACTCTCCAGCTTTGCCGGTGCATTGGCCTCGCCTTCCGCCCCATCTATCCCCGCCGGCGCCATCATCTCCGCCCCCACCGGCCACCATGCCAACACCATCATAGTGCGCCTAGATCGCACTAATTTTCTTCTCTGGAAGATGCAGGTCGTCCCCAACATCGCAGGCCAGGGATGGTACGGCTTCCTCGATGGCTCCTGCAAAGCACCTCTGGCCATGGTCACCGAAGGAGACGGTGCTAACGCCGTGACCAAGGCCAATCCGGACTACGCCTTGTGGTTCTACACGGATCAGCGTGTTCTCAGCATCCTCGTCGGCTCCATGAAGGAGGAGATCCTCGGCCACCTCGTAGGTCGCACCATCGCGTCGTCCGTGTGGGCATGCCTCGTGTCCATGTTCTCGGCGCAGAACAGGGAAGGGGTGCGTCAGATGCGGCGTCATCTCTCGACGCTGAAGAAGAACGACCTCACTGCCGCCGCCTACTTTCACAAGATGAAGGGGTTCGCGGATGCCATGGCCCAGGTGGGGTCGTCCATCTCCGATGATGAGTTGATTGACTTCATCGTCGCCGGTCTCGGGTCTCAGTACGAGTCCCTCCAGCACTCTCTCGCGGTACTGGCTGCCGCCGGTGCTGACACCCTCAGCTTGTCGGACTTCTACTCCATGCTCCTCTCCTGCGAGTCCCTCAAGGAGCAGAATGCCGTTGCCCCCCGAGTTCTCCACCTCCGCCAAGGCCGTGGCGCGGCAAGGCGATGGCCGTGGAGGGGGGCGCCCCTACGCCGACACCAACAATGGTGGCCGGTCCAGGGGTCGCTCTTCTGGCCAGCAAGGTGGCGGCCAGTACCACGGAGGCCAGCAGCAGGCCCCACGTGGCAACCACCCCAACCAGGGGGGCGGTGGTGGTGGCAACGGCGGAGGCGGCCAGGGCAACGGCGGTGGCGGGCGCAACAACCGTCAGCACGAGTGCCCCCGCTGCCAAGTCTGCAAGTTCTGGGGGCATGAGGCTCTCCATGTCAAACAACGCTTTAACCAAGCGTTTCGGTCCGAAGACAACCGTGCTGGCAATTCCGCCGCCTACCAGTCTGGCCCCGGCCAGCCCTGGCTTTTCGACACCGGCGCCACTGACCACCTCACCAACGACATGGGCCGGATGAACATCCAGGAGCGCTACACCGGCATGGATCAAGTGCAAGTCGCCAATGGTGCAGGTTTTTCTATTACGCATGTTGGTCACTCTCGTTTACCTGGTTCATCCGCTCCCATTGAACTCAAAAATATTCTTCTTGTTCCTGAACTTAGCACTAATTTGCTCTCTGTCCATCGCCTTGTTTCTGACAATAAAATATTCGTTGAGTTTCACAAATTATTTTTCTGTGTCAAGAACAAGGTCACGAAGAAAATTCTTCTTCGCGGTAGGAGTCGTGGCGGCCTCTACCCTCTTCCTTTCAGCCACGCCGTAGCTTCTGGGCATCACACATCTTCTGGCGTTCGTCTGACGTCCGAGCAGTGGCATCGTCGTCTTGGTCATCCTTCAAATAAAGTAGTTCATACCATTGTTAGTTCCAATAAATTGTCATGTTCTCCAAACATCGAGTCTTCCGTGTGTGATGCTTGTCAGCGTGCTAAGAGTCATCAATTACCATATACTTATTCTACTTGAGTTTCTACATCACCTCTTGAGCTTGTTCACTCTGATGTTTGGGGTCCTGCTTTGTCCTCTTCCAGGGGTTTTAAGTATTATGTCAGTTTCATTGATGACTATAGTCGCTATTCCTGGATATATTTGACCAAACATAAATCTGATGTTGAGAGCATCTTTAACACTTTTCAAAACCACGTTGAGCGTCTTCTAAATGCTAAGGTCCGTTTTGTTCAGTCGGACGGGGGGGGGGGGGTGAGTATCACCGTCTCCATGGTTATTTTCAGCGCACCGACATTGCTCATCGTGTGTCTTGTTCGCATACGTCTCAACAAAATGGTATAGCTGAATGCAAGCACCGTCACTTTGTCGAGACGGGTCTAGCTCTCCTCGCACATTCCTCGCTGCCCCTTCGGTTTTTGGATGAGGCGTTCCTTACTGCTTGCGATCTCATTAATAGGATGCCTACGCCTGTTATCAACAACGCCACGCCTGTGTTTCGTCTCCTCAACATGCCTCCCGAGTACTCGTTTCTCCGCACTTTTGGCTGTGCATGTTGTCCTAGTTTGCGTAAGTATAATTGACGCAAGCTCGAGTTTCGTTCTCGTATGTGTGTGTGTTTCTTGGTTATAGTCCCATGCATAAAGGCTACAAGTGTCTTGATCGCTCCACTGGTCGTATTTACATCACTCGAGACGTTGTTTTCGACGAGACGGTGTTTCCCTATGCAACTCCCGGTGTCACTGTTGATGTCTCCAAACTTTTTCCGGTGTCGTTTCCGTCTGATGAGCCAGTGACTCAGAGTACCGACACGCGTAATTATGACATTACTTTGTTACCGGCTAATGCACCTGGTGTTGTTGTTAGCTCTCCTGTTCAGGTTCCCGTGGCGTCACTCTCGCCGATCGACGTCCAGGCGCCATCAGCACCACCGCCTCTGCATGCCTCGGCCGGTGCGCCCGGGCCCGCCTCACATGCAGACTCGTCGGCCACCCCCGGCCCGGCCTCCCGCCCTGCTTCTGGCAACGATCCGGCCACGGACGCGTCGGGCCCGACCTCTGACCGCGGCCCGCAATAGCGTACCCCGTAGCCTGCGAGGACGTCAGCATTGTTGGGAAACGTAGTAGAAAACAAAAATTTTCGGCCTACGAATCAAGAACCCAAGATCATCCAAGAAGATTGCATACAAGGTTTTAGGTCATGGCTCACCAACCTATGTAGCGGAAGTAGAGTTGGTGTAGCTCGTTGAAGTAGATCTCGCGGATTGTCCCACAAACATTGCCTCGATCAAGATCACCGAGGAAGAAGAAGCACCTCGATCCGTCCCATGCACAAGTCCCTCGAGCAAGTCCCTCGAACAAGATCTCCGAGGAAGAAGAAGCTCCTCGGAGAAGGACCAAAGATATGATCCCTTTATTAGTATCCACAAGTTCCGTAGCAGCAATCCAGCAGCGCTCAGCCGTCCAGAGATGAACGCCACCGAGAAAAATAGAGGGAGAAAACCCTAACGGATTCCGATCTAGAACAGCGTTTAAACCGGGGTCTAATTGTGGAGCAACGAGGTTTAGAGGAGGGAGGGTGGCGAATATGTAGGGGAACGCGGCAGAAAACAAAAAATTTCCGCACTACGAACAGCCCAGGACCACTATGGAGACTGCATACAAGGTTTTTTGATCTGATCGTTACCGACTCGTAGCGCAACGGAAGTAGAGTCGATGTAGATCGTCGGTGCAGATCCCCGCAGCTAGGATTTACAACCTCCCAACCGCGAGAATGTATTCCCTCGTCTGCTCCTCGGACAGCGCTCAGGGAGGCGGTCGGACAGTCCCTCGGACGATGTCACGGACAGCCCTTCGGGAGGCCCCTCGAAACTCGATCGGTAACTCGGACAGCCCTTCGGGAGGACCCTTGAAACTCGAACGATAATTTGGAAAGCCCTTCGGGAGGACCCTCGAATAGCCCCTCGGGCAAAAGATCGAAACTACGACCTCTCTACGGGGTTGCACACATACGGTGTCAGCTATCCGGCAGGGCTTCGCCGTCCAGAACTAGTTCCTG
The DNA here is from genome assembly GCA_950022295.1 of Bromus sterilis. Taxonomy (NCBI): domain Eukaryota; kingdom Viridiplantae; phylum Streptophyta; class Magnoliopsida; order Poales; family Poaceae; genus Bromus; species Bromus sterilis. Next base: position 299,550,630 of record OX465601.1, read on the forward strand.
CCGGAACCCAGACAGCCCTTCGGCTCTACGAAACTATTTCGCGGGGAGGGAGAGAGAAAGCCAGATCATGCATGGCATTTGTATAGAAATCAAGGGAGAGCTTGGATCAGATTTGAGAGACCCCTCTCCACCCCTATTTATAGGGTGAGAGGCTATGGGGAAAAACCCAAAATGCCCTCCAAACTGCATCATTTCCTGCATCATCATGCAAGCTGCATCATCGCCTGCATCATCATGCAAGCTGCATTATCGCCTGCATCATCATGCAAGCTGCATCATCGCCTGCATCATCATGCAAGCTGGATCATCGCCTACATCATCACCTGCATCATCATGAATAGTGGATACACTATTCATGAAGACATTTATCTGCGACCGTAAAATCCGAAACTTTTCTGTAGGTCTTAGAAAAATTCTAGTACCCACTAAAAGGATTGTGGACGCGTTCCGAAACAATTCCGGATTAGTGATTTTCATCTGCGAAAAGCAACCAAAGCGGTTCCGGCAGCTCCGGAACATTTCCGGTTTTTTTCTCTCTGGAAAAATCCCAGAAGTTCCCAGAACAATTCTGGCACCCTCCAAGAATTTCCAGGCGTGTGCCGAAACCATTTTGACTTAATGATATATTCCGAAACAACTTTTCGGTTTTACCAAAATTATTCCGGTGTTCTCTTTCCGGAACATTTCCGTTTTCTCTGAAACCTTTCCGGTGACTTTCTCTCAGACTCCCTGTCTAGTATTCAGCAGATAGATGACCCTTAAGCGTGTGACCCTATAGGTTCGGTGAAGTATAGACATGACCCGGAACACTTTCCGATCAATGATCAACATCGGAGCCGTGGACACCCATATTGACCCCTATACCCGCACGAATAAAAATTCGAGTGAACCTCCAGTTGCCATGTGCTATTCCTGTTGCTTCGCGATATGTTACAAACACCCGAGGTGAGACTTATCGGCATCCCCGTGAATCAACAACTTGTCCACTATGCCAGTTACCTCGTTTCCGGTATTGTTCTCTTTTCTCGTTCCCGTGTTCCGGCATCCCTGTGATCAAATCACACTGTGTCTGGCCAGACGATGGTGGATACTGTAACACCGAGAGGGCCCGAAGAATATCTCTCCATCGAAGGAGGAGCAAATCCCAATCTTGAGCTACCTAGTTCCTGGTCATACTTTTCCGTGAACCCGTAAGCCGCCGTAATAGCCACCCTTTTACAGATGACGTTTAACAAACCCCAAAGTTCACGAAGCAAGTACGAAGGAACTCGATACTCTCATGGTCTAAGGAATTATGCAAACGCTCAACTTTCTTTGTGTTATAATCCATTAACTGGTGACGAATGTATCTCATAGCATAACATCAATCTGGGTCGATTCAACACAAATGTTCTTCTAACATTGTGCCCTCAAAGTTGCCGGCATAGTAATGCCCATGATCAGGAAAACAGAACCATCATGCAACACTTGAGCTAGTCTTAGAGGCGAGACTAGGAATATATATTTTATCCGTTTATTATTCCACACGTGCATATGAGTCTTCCTCCGAGCCTCGTGGTTATTGCAGACTCGAGAACCATTGCAGTTATAGCATGGAATATAAACATAATTACAAACATGGAGATAAATAATAACATTTATTATTGCCTCTAGGGCATATCTCCTACAGACTCCCACTTGCACTAGAGTCAATAATCTAGTCAATGCTAATGCACTTTACACCTATGGCATACTGGTGTAAAATATGCTCCGCTTGTGGTATAGCCTGATGTCCAACGGATCTGACAACTTCAGCTCCGTGTGTATCTTTGCATATCCTCGCGTTTTCACGCTTTCACAAAAATCATATTTTGTGTGGACTCGGCTTTGTATATATGTGAATCACTGGTCGAACCTTGATTCCTCAGACTGAGCTATGGAGCAACTATCTTCAATAGTGTTCCATTGACCAAAGCCATCTTGGAACCATACTAAGTTCATGAATGAACTATATGATTCAACATCTTTTGTCGCTTCTAAAGCGTCATCATACTCAGCCTTTGTTATAGAATTTGCCACAGTAACCTGTTTGGAACAATTCCAACTTACTGTGCCACCATATCGTGTATCACACAAAAACCCTTAACTTAGATCGAAAATCGCATGGAGCATTGATGAAGACTATATTGATGTAATTACTTACAACAAGCACTTCATAATCTCTTCTTGCGAGAAAACATGTCATCAGTGCTACTTTAGTACTCAATGACATTTTCACTTTTGTCCCATGATCAGTACTTTGATCACTTTGGTATCTATACTCACAACAACTTGGGAGTACTGGACATATCTGGTTGTTTTATATACCATGGAATACATGATTAATCCAAACACAAAGGTGTATGGAATATCCATCATGTATTTTTCTCATCAGTGTTTTAGGACACCGAGTCTTGCAAAAACTCTTTCCATGTGACTTCGGCAAGAATCACTCCTTGGCGTTTTTAACGCTAAACTGTTTTAGCATCTTGTCAATATGTATTTTGGCTTAGCCCTATTAGGCAATTATATCTCGTAGATAATTATGCCTAATATCAAGACTACTTAGCCCAAGCACTTCGTCGAAAAACTATTTTCAATGAAGTCTTAATTTGTGTCAAGAAATTTATATTATTTCCAATTAACAATGTGTTAGGCACACAAGGTTTTTAGAAATATTATTATGCTCCCACTTACTTTCTTGTAGCCACAAGCATCTTCGTTATCCATCGATGAAATCAAACTCTTTTGATTATTTCATCAAAAACGAAGATTCCAACTCCATTATGCTCTCTTTTGTCCATCGCAGGAACTCTGAAGTTTGCATACTTACTAGCATCCTCTGGACTGACAAAATACCTTGGACTGTATCTCCAAGGCAGTATTTCCATCTCATGGAAATCCTTTTGTCATCCATGTTTCATATCTCATGAATGAAATACGTATTAATTGCTAGTTTAACCCGAACCGACTTTAAGCATCGCTACGGAGAGACAATCTCGCCGTAGTTAATTCCTTGAAATTGTTATAAGCAACAAGTCGAGCTTTATGGATAAAACATTTTTATCCGTATCAGTTTATAGTTCCATTAATATTCGTTAGACTCTAAGTCTTCCGAATGGTCCATCAAGATACAATCTTGAATTATGTATATGGAAACTATCTCGGATTTGTATTGGCATTTAGCCAATTCCGGAGTCAGGGCCCATCATCGCTTCCTTGATTATCGTAGGTATGTTGTTGTCTAACAACAATATCTCGTTTGCGCACCTGAGAGGTTTGCACGAGTTTTGCCTACGTGGCTCAGTTGCAAGTTTGACCGAAGTCCATACATCTCATGTAGAGGCTTCCGTATCTGTCGTAGTAGGAAACTCTGGAATCACTTCCAAGGTTCCTTTCCTTTGATCTGATGACGAAGATACTATTATCTCGTCGAGTTGCACTGTCCTCCCACTCATCTTTTTGCAAGAACCATTCTCTTTAAAAGCATACCGTTCTTTGTGGCAAAACCTTTTGCCTCGGTATAGTGGTGGAGGAATTCCCAATAATTTGGGATAACCTACGAAGTAGCACTTTTCTGATTTGGAATAGGTTTGTAAACAGTTTACACAAGCCCCATATTCCAAATGTTAAGAAAAGATAAAACATGGTTGGGCGTACCATACCATGGCGTCATTTCAACAGACCTGATGGCGCTCTTTTCAGTGTAAAAGCCGCAGTCTCTAAAGCATTACATTAAAAGGGATAATGGCAAATTTATTTATGTCATCTTTGATCTTATCATGTCATAAATGGTTTGATTACATCTTCAAGGACATTCCACTTGCAGTGGTGTTCCGGGAGGTGCAAGTTATGAAAACTCTTTTCACAACTCATCAGACATTGGCTAAACTTGTAACTCAAAAATTCCTTTCTGCAATCGAATTGTAGAAACATAATTTTCTTGTCACAATAACTTTCACTTCATTTTTGAAAACCTTTCGAATGATTTCAAAAGATCCAGACTTACGTCTTATCAAGTAAATATCCATATATCTACTTGAGTCTTTTCTGAAGATAGATAAATCCACTACTAACAACATTTATCGGACTACACACATCAAATGTATGATCACCAATAAGTTTGTTGTTCGTTCCTCATGGCCTGTGAACGGTATTTCAGTCACTTAACTTTTCGGACGAAAGTTGCAAGTGTGAGATGATTCATAATCAAATGACTTCAAAATCCATCATTATGGAATTTCTCCATGCGGGTTTCTCCAATGTGACCAAATGCAGTGCCACACATATGTGGTATTCTTTTAGTCTTTCGACATTTAGCGTCATTGTTATGGATGTATCATATTACTATCAATATTCGTAACATACATCCCATCCCCGATGGAAGCATGGCCCTTTATGTTATTCATAATACTGAACAACAATTGTTCTTTTATGAACAACCTTCTTGCAACATACTTTATGCAATGGGCTAGAGTGTATAAAACTCTAAAACTAATTATGAAAATAAATACAGATGGTGATACACCGATGGAAGGTATAGTAACTTTTACTATGTTCCCAGCGCGTATCTAAACCTCATTACTGGCAAGTCTTTTAGGCCGTAGTGGTTCTTGCATCGAGTTGCAACAGAATGCAATCGAGCGGGTATTCTTGTGATCAACTTTTAATCATAATACCCAAGAATTATGGACTAACTGTTTAATCACAATTCCCAAGAACTATTTATTTTTGACCAGCCTTCCATACATCAATAACTTTCATGACTTTTATACATGAGCTGGACATTCCAGTCTTCTTTCTTTTTGCCCTTATACTTTTAACAGTTTAACTTTCAATATATTTCTCCTACTCTCAGAAGAAGCACCCAACTTTAAGAGTGGCGTTAGCCCCGGACTTCCTAGGCGTGTGAGTCATACTAACACCCTTTGGACATTTCCTTTCTCTTTAAGTTGTTTGTTTTATTCACCTTCATCATATGACATGCGTTCTTCTGGATCCCTCTCTTATCAGTCAAATGCCCAGTAAACACTTTACTAATACTTTGCAAACAAATATTGCTTTGGATATCTCATATCTTTTAGCCTTTGTCTGTATCTGAAAACAATTTTCAGTTCCATGAATATTACATAACTATCCCAAACTTGTGAAGTTCGGGTCTTATGGAAGCAAACGTATTGTACTTGACCACAATGGAATTCTAGCTTTTGGATCGAAGGACGAGAGTCACATCATCCATAGCATTAGCGGGAGGACACCGAAATCATGCGATAGGACAAAATCCTTCTCGGCACTCTTGAGGACAATCCTCGCATTACGTTACCAACCGTAAAGTTTTAACCAGATATTTAACAGCGTATTCAATTTTAATAGGGAAGGTGGAAACGCGAGCCATTATTCTACAACTATTAGCAAATTATACTTAGACAGTGTTCATAATTAATTGCACTCAGAATTAAACAAGTTAATTCTAAAATGCGCTCCCACTCAAATCAATATCTCTCAAAATTGATTATGAGTGATTCAAGATCCAAATATCAATACAACGCCATAGAATCATCATCTCATGACGAGGATTTTGATTTGGTAGGCCAACTTGCCGATCACATCTCTATGTGACTCTTGTTCATCTTTCGATGCGTGTGTTCCGAGCTCAGGACGATCCTGCCATGAACGTCAAGACAACCAAGTGATCTTGCTGTGAGGTTTGACCTCACCCGCCTTACATTTCTCCAATCGTTCGTACCCATGCATCCATGGCGCACCCCGAAAGGATAGATGCTGTGACGGTGCTACATTTGGGAGAACACTAACTACTTGATATTTTAAGTGAGAGATCACCCTAATAAAAAGCGACTACCGCGCAATCAAGAAGGGTGCAACTTAAGGGATAAACATCTCAGGTAATTCATAATTGCATGATATGGTATAGCCCCTTCTGACGGAGAAGTCAAGTATTTTCTTCGTCTTTGGCATTTGCGTCGGAGTTCACCTTTGCGAAGTTTGCCACCACCTTGTCGATGCACCAAATAATATTGCTATCTCTATAGCTAATAAAATAAGTGCATTACATAAGGTTGACTCGCAGGTCATTAAAGTGACAATCATATGGCTCCATCCATCATGCCGAATCATGACACGCAGGTCATGTTAATAAATTTACATTATATAGTCATCTCATACATAATCAAATTAATATGAGCTTTGCTATACCACATCACATGCACATCCTGCACAACCAAGTTAGACGCCTCTAATCGGTTTATGCAAAATTTTATTTTACGTGGCTTCTAAGGTTTTGACTTAAACCGCAGCTACCAACGTTTATCATCAAGCATGATTATTCAAGTCGCTAGATTAACTTTGCGGGGTGTATAAAACACGAGATAATAAAATCTCGAGACCCATACTGAACTTCGTCATACGCGTGATCCCCGTGCAGATCATATCTGCATTGCCCTTTAGTCTGCAAAATTTCTTCTTTCTCTAACTACGGTGGAATTCAACGAACTGTTAGCACTTCTTTGATCAATCAGGATCGCAGATTGCCAGAACTTTGAAACTCCACCATACTGTTATTGAGATCAGAAATACACAAATTCCAGGGAAGCAAGAAGAACATCGGGTAACAGATTTCATCTGCCACCCGCATAAATAATTTTCAGCAATAGATCTGATCTACTCCAAAATTATATTATGCAATACCCATACATCTCTATGTATTCTAGATCGCAACATGCATCTACGCATAGCACGGCTCTTGATGCCACTGTAGGGGAACGCGGCAGAAAACAAAAAATTTCCGCACTACGAACAGCCCAGGACCACTATGGAGACTGCATACAAGGTTTTTTGATCTGATCGTTACCGACTCGTAGCGCAACGGAAGTAGAGTCGATGTAGATCGTCGGTGCAGATCCCCGCAGCTAGGATTTACAACCTCCCAACCGCGAGAATGTATTCCCTCGTCTGCTCCTCGGACAGCGCTCAGGGAGGCGGTCGGACAGTCCCTCGGACGATGTCACGGACAGCCCTTCGGGAGGCCCCTCGAAACTCGATCGGTAACTCGGACAGCCCTTCGGGAGGACCCTTGAAACTCGAACGATAATTTGGACAGCCCTTCGGGAGGACCCTCGAATAGCCCCTCGGGCAAAAGATCGAAACTACGACCTCTCTACGGGGTTGCACACATACGGTGTCAGCTATCCGGCAGGGCTTCGCCGTCCAGAACTAGTTCCTGCCGGAACCCAGACAGCCTTTCGGCTCTACGAAACTATTTCGCGGGGAGGGAGAGAGAAAGCCAGATCATGCATGGCATTTGTATAGAACTCAAGGGAGAGCTTGGATCAGATTTGAGAGACCCCTCTCCACCCCTATTTATAGGGTGAGAGGCTATGGGGAAAAACCCAAAATGCCCTCCAAACTGCATCATTGCCTGCATCATCATGCAAGCTGCATCATCGCCTGCATCATCATGCAAGCTGCATTATCGCCTGCATCATCATGCAAGCTGCATCATCGCCTGCATCATCATGCAAGCTGCATCATCGCCTGCATCATCACCTGCATCATCATGAATAGTGGATACACTATTCATGAAGACATTTATCTGCGACCGTAAAATCCGAAACTTTTCTGTAGGTCTTAGAAAAATTCTAGTACCCACTAAAAGGATTTTGGACGCGTTCCGAAACAATTCCGGATTAGTGATTTTCATCTGCGAAAAGCAACCAAAGCGGTTCCGGCAGCTCCGGAACATTTCCGGTTTTTTTCTCTCTGGAAAAATCCCAGAAGTTCCCAGAACAATTCTGGCACCCTCCAAGAATTTCCAGGCGTGTGCCGAAACCATTTTGACTTAATGATATATTCCGAAACAACTTTTCGGTTTTACCGAAATTATTCCGGTGTTCTCTTTCCGGAACTTTTCCGTTTTCTCTGAAACCTTTCCGGTGACTTTCTCTCAGACTCCCTGTCTAGTATTCAGCAGATAGATGACCCTTAAGCGTGTGACCCTATAGGTTCGGTGAAGTATAGACATGACCCGGAACACTTTCCGATCAATGATCAACATCGGAGCCGTGGACACCCATATTGACCCCTATACCCGCACGAATAAAAATTCGAGTGAACCTCCAGTTGCCGTGTGCTATTCCTGTTGCTTCGCGATATGTTACAAACACCCGAGGTGAGACTTATCGGCATCCCCGTGAATCAACAACTTGTCCACTATGCCAGTTACCTCGTTTCCGGTATTGTTCTCTTTTCTCGTTCCCGTGTTCCGGCATCCCTGTGATCAAATCACACTGTGTCTGGCCAGACGATGGTGGATACTGTAACACCGAGAGGGCCCGAAGAATATCTCTCCATCGACGGAGGAGCAAATCCCAATCTTGAGCTACCTAGTTCCTGGTCATACTTTTCCGTGAACCCGTAAGCCGCCGTAATAGCCACCCTTTTACAAATGACGTTTAACAAACCCCAAAGTTCACGAAGCAAGTACGAAGGAACTCGATACTCTCATGGTCTAAGGAATTATGCAAACGCTGAACTTTCTCTGTGTTATAATCCATTAACTGGTGACGAATGTATCTCATAGCATAACATCAATCTGGGTCGATTCAACACAAATGTTCTTCTAACATTGTGCCCTCAAAGTTGCCGGCATAGTAATGCCCATGATCAGGAAAACAGAACCATCATGCAACACTTGAGCTAGTCTTAGAGGCGAGACTAGGAATATATATTTTATCCGTTTATTATTCCACACGTGCATATGAGTCTTCCTCCGAGCCTCGTGGTTATTGCAGACTCGAGAACCATTGCAGTTATAGCATGGAATATAAACATAATTACAAACATGGAGATAAATAATAACATTTATTATTGCCTCTAGGGCATATCTCCTACAGAATAGACCTTGGGGACTGATGTGTGCTGCGCCCCCACCCCCTCCCCAGAAGCTTCCAGGACCTTTCGGGACCTTCCGAGATCGTTTCGGGACATTCCGGAACCTTCTGGAGCACTTCCAGGACCTTCCGGGACCGTTCTCGGACATTCCGGAGCCATCCGGATAGTTTCCAAGACCATCCGAGTTACAGTTTAAGCCACCTGATGACCGCGAAGGTTGTCGGGACGCCCAGCGATTATCCGGAAACTATTCCGGTTGATCCAGGACTTCCCCAGTACCATTCTCATATGTTCCGGAACCACCTGGGACTACTCCAGAGTGATCCGGACATATCCTTAAATACCCAGAACTACTTCTGGTGCCCTTATGAACTATTCCATAAATCCCCGGAACTACTTCCGGTACCCGTATGAACTATTCTTCTTTGCTTCCACTAAACCTTCTACCATTCCATCATTCTAACAGACTACTGCTCATTAAGTGTGTGACCCAATAGGTTCGGTATAATATGGACATGACTCAGAACATCTACTGGACATAGGTCAACATCCTTTTGTCAATAACCAATAATCAACAGCGGAGCCATGGACACCCATGTTGACTCTCGCACATACACGAAGAAACTTCGAGTGAACCATTATGTTTAGTCATGTACCATTCCCTTCGCTTCGCGATATACGACAAAGTCAGAGGAGAGAAGTTTGGCACCCATGTGTAACAACTTCTTGAACACAAGCCACTGGTTATCCTCTTTGCTCGTTTGTCCCTTTTCTCGTTATCGTATTCCGGTATCCCCGTGACTAAATCACAACGCGTCTGGCCAGACTATAATGGATACCGTCATACCGAGTGGGCCCGAAGTGAATATCTTCTTCATCGTGAAGGAGCAAATCCCATTCTCGAACTATCACAGTCACTAGACACTCCATTTGATATACCCAAAACTTATTTTACTACTTCCCAGTAACGGGAAGATTCATCTAAGAACCAAAGCACATCTTCCGGTGTGAAGCAACTTGATACTATCATGGTCAAAGGAATTACGTATATGATAACATTTCATGATATGACTTATAACGTTGTTACGATTTGATCTCTAAGTATATCATTCAATACTGGGGTCGGTTCAACATCATTGTTCTGCTAACAATATGTTCCCATTACTACTGACATCCTTGTTACAAGAACAATGTCCATGATTAAGAAAACGTAATCATCAGTTAGCACATGAGCTGGTTTTAGAGGCTAAACCAGGAACTCTTGGTGTTTACATTTTCACACATGCAAGTGAGTTTTCTTCCGAATCTCATAGTCAGGGTTATTGCAATTATAGCACAGAAATATAAACATTAATTACGAACGTGGAAATATATATAATAACATTTTATTATTGCCTCTAGGGCATATTTCCAACAGGCATCGACACCGCCCGCCTCACCGCCCGCTTCGCCACCCTGTCGCCTCCAGCACCTCTTGATGCAGAACCGGCTCGTGTCATTGTCACGCGACAGTGTAATGCTATCTCCCGTCCCAAGGAGTACCGGGATGGCACGGTTCGATATGACCCCTATCACCGTCATGCGTTCATGGTGGAGCCAGCGTCTCACCGCACCGCTCTCTCTGAGCCGGCGTGGCGCACTGCTATGGAGGCTGAGTTTGAGGCTCTTCAGGAAAACAAGACATGGAACTTGGTTCCTCGTCCACCTGGTACTAATATTGTTGGCAACAAGTGGATCTTCAAAATGAAGTTCCGTCCTGATGGTTCAGTTGATAAATACAAGGCGCGGCTTGTGGCTCGAGGTTTCACCCAGAAGTACGATATAGATTATCATGATACTTTCAGTCCTGTTGTTACACCAGTCACAGTTCGTGGTGCTTTCTCTCGCAGTCTCCCGTAATTGGTGCCTTTGTCAGATTGATGTGAGTAATGCCTTCCTCCATGGTTTTCTTACTGAGGAAGTATATATGCAGCAGCCCCCTGGATTTGAGGATTCACGGTGTCCTCAGTATGTATGCAAGCTGCAGCGTGCTCTCTATGGTCTCAAACAGTCGCCCCGTGCCTGGTATGCACGCTTAAGTGACAAGCTTCATCAGCTCGGTTTTATTGCTAGCAAGGCAGACACCTCTCTGTTCATCTTTGATCATCAGGGAGTGGTGATATATATGCTCGTCTATGTTGATGACATCGTCTTGGCTGGTTCCTCTTCGTCTTCTGTTGAGAAGCTGGTTGCTACTCTTTCTGGTTCCTTTCCCATTAAGGACCTTGGGCGTTTGCAGTATTTTCTTGGCATTGAGACTGCTTATAATTCTGAGGGTATGGTGTTGACACAACACAAATATGCTCTTGATCTCCTGCATCGGGCCAACATGGAACAATGTGGGACGGTTACTACTCCTATGTCCACTTCCGCCAAATTGTCTCAGGATCAAGGTGAACCTCTTAGCTCTGAGGATGCTTTCAAGTACAGGAGTCTTGTTGGGGGTCTACAGTATCTCAACCTGACGCGTCCTGACTTGTCTTTTGCTGTCAACAAGGTGTGCCAGTACTCGTCACAGCCCACTACCGCTCACTATGAGGCGGTGAAGCGCATCCTGAGATATATCCGAGGCACCGTGTCTACTGGCTTGCGTTTCCGGCGCTCCTCGTCTATGGGGCTGAGTATTTTCACTGATGCAAATTGGGCAGGTTGTTCTGATGATCGCCGTTCCACGGGCGGCTTTGCAACTTTTCTTGGCCCCAATCTTGTGTCCTGGAGTTCTCGCAAGAAACCGACGGTTTCTCGCTCCAGTACTGAGGCATAGTACAAGGCTTTGGCCAATGGCACCGCTGAGACTATATGGATACAGTCGGTGTTAAAGGAGCTTGGTGTGTTTCTCTCCCAACCTCCTGTTTTATGGTGCGACAACATTGGCGTCACGTACTTGTCTGCCAATCCAGTTTTTCACGCCCGCACGAAGCATATCGAGGTTGATTTTCACTTTGTGCGTGAGAAGGTTGCCTTGGGTGCCTTGATGTTCGGTTCATCTCCACAGGCGATCAGGTGGCTGACGTGTTCACGAAGCCTACTACTCAGCTCACACTTCGTCGTTTTAGTTCCAATCTCAACCTTGTTCACGACGGTTTAGATTGAGGGGGGGGGGGGGGTTGTTAGAGTTGTATTTTCTATGTATACGTACACGTGTATGTTTCGTGTTTCGGTATTGTATATCGCTGTAATTCCTTGTTGTACAAGTTAACCCATCTATATAAAGAGATGCTAGCTGGTTGGGGCTAACCACGGCAAAGTATTCCTCTTAACTCTCCCCATATATTCAGCATTTCACATGATTCGGCAGTTTGGTGTGCTTACTTAGCGATTCTTTTCTCTGGCATTTCTTGTGGAAGTATTGATAGGTTAGAAGCTGTGTTTACACACAATGCGCGTATGGCAGAGCAAACAAGAAAAACAGAAAAACATATGGAGAAAACAGAGCACTAGTGCACAGAAAACAGAGGGTACAGAACAAGTATGCCAGTTAGTCATTTCATTTGGTTGCATGCAGCGGGATAACTAAGTGGAATCTATCTCAGCGTAATGTTTCTATCAACAATAGTTAGCTGAAGAAGTATCTTATTCACTAGATGTAAACCCTGCTTACTTTATTATACTACCTCCGATCCATATTAATGGACTCAACTTTGTCTAGATTCGTATGTATCTAGTTAAGTATTTAGACTAGATGCATGTGTATCTAGACAAACTTAAGTCCATTAATATGGATCGGAGGGAGTAGAAAGAAACACAAGAGGCAAAATGCTACCTTTATCTAAAAATACATCAAGTAATGCTTGACTGCATCATAATATAACATAGAATTAGTAAAATTTGTCATGAAGTTGTCCAGATAGATTCAGCATAAAATCATCTTTCCCTAATAATAAAGGAAGATATGTTTCTTCTTTCGTTATGACGTTTTGCAAACAAACCCCTTGCATTTTATTGAATCAACCACAGTCCATAGTTTCTGGCAAAAAAACAAAACAAAGTAAAAACGTTGCGCTGCCTGGACGTCAGCCCATCTGCTGCATGTCGCCCTGGGCAACGAACGAAGCTGGCTCATCTAATGGGCTGAGCTGAGCCTGGTTCGAAAGGAGAAAACTAGGTTCTGTTTTTTTCCGGTTTTCCCGTATTTCTTTTATTTTTTAGCAAAAGAAAATGTTCGGGGATATAAACGGAGTCGCTCGCGTGCTTCCTCTGCACTAATAATTTTCATAAATTTAAAAAGTGTATTTTTATATAATCACACATTTTAAAATTTGTTTGCACTTAAAAATAACTATTATTTGTATAAATTGACACTAAAATTTTATGTGTAAATAATTAAACACATTTAAGTGCACCAATATTTTAACATATTTTTAAATTATGAAATATGTAATAAATGTGTTCACAGATTTTTATACACTTTTTTACATATGAACATTTTTTAAAATATCATTTTTTGAGTGCAAACATCTTATAAAACTGATGCAAAAGAAGAAAAAGGAAGAAATCAAAATGTTCCGAGGAAAGCAAGTATTTTTAAGTGCAAGCTTTTTTTAATTGTTAAAAAAAATTGAGTACGAATAGTTTTTTCTGCGCTAATAGACTGGCTCAATTTATTCTAATATTCACACAACCATCCCGACGGGATCCTCATTTCCCGGTGCGCCAAAGAGGTTCGTTTCAATTTAGATTGGGATTCATTAGTTCAGTATACAAACAATAGGGATTTCGATTTCGGGATTAAAATCATGAACAACTACGAGTTTAGGGTTTAAAATAAACTTTGTTATTTTCTCCCGTTGCAATGCGCGGGCGTGTTTGCTAGCATACATATATATGCACTCATATGTTTAAATCAATCAGTTCGTACAAACCATGTAAATTTTGCCATGGGCTCATCCTCAAAAAAAAAAAAAACTTTGCCATGGGCACCGACGCCGAGGCTCCGCTGGTCGGAGAAACCGTCGGTGAGCTCTTCGATGGACAGGCCATTATTCGTCTGCCCCGCTTGGTCGTCATCGGAGAAGGACTCGATGCTGCCCCCGTTCCTTGCCCTGGTGGTGAAAACAAGGCCATGGTCGGATGAACATTAAGGACAGTAAAACTGAACTACTTGCCAGCCCTCTCACGGTCCTGACATTTTCGACCGTCTGATCAAGTGGTTTACTCGCTTCTGGCCGTCAGATTTAGCAAAACGGACAAGTTGTCCTTGAGGGCCGCTGCTCCGATAGAAAAAACGGAGATCTAAGGTTAATTGGGCTCTGGACAATGCGAAGCCCATGTAACAAGGTTGCTCGACATGGCCTCTTCTCCCAGCGCCACCGCCCCCTCCGCTTCCACATTCTCTCTCGCACCGCCCCCTCCGCTCCCCGACTTTCTCGTTGTGCTCCTGACACCGCCGCCGGCAAAATTGACTACCTCGAGTGAAGGTGTCGCTTCCAGATTTGTGCGCCATGGTGATGGTGGGAGAGGAGAGCGGCATAGGAATCTGATCTCTCCCCGTGGGTTTGTGCACCATGGTGATGGCGACTACGATGTTCCACATCAACCAGGTAAAGTCTACCCTTCTCCCCTTCAACTGACTTAGAAATCTGAAACTTCAGGATCTAAGCCTCCTCTCCTTTCTAATTGGTGACTTCGTTGGCCGCGAACACCCAACATCTAGGATCCAGCCAGATCCGTCATGGCCAGAGCAACCTCGCCAAGTCTTCGATCTTGGCCGCCACGGAGGTGAAGACGGTACACCGGTACATGATCTCACCTCGTTTGCATGATGAGACGCCTGCCTGCATCATGGCACCGACGCCATGGAGCTCCCGACTCTAGCAGGCCAGCAGCAACACTTCTCCGATCCACTAGGTTGCCCCTCCATCTTCAGCCTCTACAAATTTGTTTTCTTCCCACTACAGAATCCCTTTTCTATCCATAGTCCAACTCTGTTTGATTTCTTTGAAGTGGCTTTACTATGTTGGTTGCAGGTTCTGCCAATCCAAGTGCTCAGTGCTGGTTTTGGTATATTTGTTTGGTTTTTTTTTTCAGCTAACGAATCGCAATGGCTCTCAGCTCTGCTCTACTGATGCTGATGTATCCTTTGGTATTGCCAATAGAAATGCAACTTGGAGTAAATTCATATCAGATGAATTATAGCAACCATGTTCAGTTTATGTTCAACCCCTGAAGATAATTTACATTAATGAAACCCTCTGGGCTCCGGTCGGTTGGATCAAAAGGTTATTATTCTGATCCTGTCACTTTGAATGTCAGTTTTAGCAATCAGATTTTGTGTAAGATCTTGTATGTGTTTCAATTTATGGCGCTTATCGAGTTTCATGATGTGACTAGATCAAACGACCTCCCATGGAGCCTGTATCGCATCCGTCTTGATAACTTCCTCTGAATTTTATGCTAGCAAATTAGATTAACTCTTCCATTTGTGTTGCGTGTTGGTATGTGCAAATTCAGTGGAAATTTAAGAGCATGACCTTTAGATGGTAACGTTCATTGTTCTTTTTTGTTGCTGGTAGTAACACACAACTTCAGACTTTTATTTCTTGCCATGAATATGAACAATGGTTCTCTTTCATCTTTCTATAACCTCTATTATTGCATTCAACAATGAATAACATCCTGCAGGTAATACTAATTCAGGTAGGGTTCTTTTAGTATAGATTTACCTCTATTTTTAACTGCTTCCAGTTGAGTTACATGTAATAAGTTGTCCTCTATTTAACAAGTTGTTTGTCTTTTGGCTTGTTACAAATGATTTTTGCTAATATGTTGTACACATCTTCACAGGGACTTTGCAAATCAAAACAGAAGAACATAAATCAATCTAAGAAGACATCAGAAACAAAAGATGAAGCATCTATATATTACCTTTGGTTTTCTAAAATATAAGAATAATCGTTTGTGGTGTTCATTTGATGTGGAAATTATTACGATTATCGTTCATCAAAGATGCACACATGCACTACTTTCTCCTTATAAAGCAATTCATGTTAGGAACTTAGATTCATCAATTATTTGATTGGAGCTGATGATGCGTGTACTACGACACTCACAAAAATCATAGCTTCCATGGAGTGGCTTTGGTAGAGTTATGCATTTGCAACAGAGTTCTGTGAAGGCTAGCTACTTCTCAATGATCAGGGCTATTTACTTTCAGTTGTGTTTTTTTGTATGTTCATGGTAGTTCAGTGCCGAGTAGAAGTTCAAGAGAGTACCTATTAAGTCAATTTATATTCAACCTTTTCATTTGAATGTAGCCATAAGTTACAATGGACATGTATAATATATACACGAACTAAAATGGGGATAACATGTTCTTACTTAGTGTTTATCTTTTTTTTTGCGATAATACTTAGTGTTTCTCTTTTAGTTATAACTGTACTTGTTATTGACCCTCACGTTTAAAAAAAACGAAACTTCTACTATTTCAATAGTTTATTTTGAAGTTATGTTTACCTTTTTATCTCTTTGTATTATTTATAGAAATTCATTTTATCATAATGCTAAATAGATGGACGCAGCAACGCGCGTCAATCATGATCTAGTAGTAAGTACAAGAGAACAAGGGACGGCCTGGGAGCTGCAAACCTGGGAAGACACGCCTGTATCTCAACGGGATCCTCATCATCTTCTCTTGTCTTGGTTTTTATTTTTTGAGCCGAAAGAAATTTTTATTCAACCAAAGCAATATTCAAAGGGATACACATTGGACCAGGAGGTTCCAACAACCAAAGATACCTGCCAGGATTTGAAGAAGTAGATAATTTAACTAAACTATGGGCCTCCTTATTTCCCGGCACGCCAATGCCTCCAAACATGTCGGGTCAACCACATCATCGTATACAATTGCTGAAGACCCGCTGTATTGTCCTGTATGATCCCGACATACCACCGCTGTCGCCCCTCTCCTTGAAACCCTGGCTATTCCACCATCAACATTTAGCTTGGAGATGCCAATTGCAGGTGCGCTCCATACCACATGTGAAACCCGGGTGGCACTATGAGAGCTCCCGCCACCGGCTTGCTGGCGATTGTGTCCAGCTTCGAGATGAAGTTCAGGATGAACAAATGCATGGAATATGGGCTCTATGTGATTCCTTCATGTATCACTAGTAGAACTGGCCAGCCCGTTAGCACCGGTTCAGCCACGAACCGGGACCCATGGGGGCATACGTCCCGGTTCGTGAGCCCAGGGGGCCGGCCTGGCCTCGTGGGGCATTGGTCTCGGTTCGTCTAGGGGCATATGTCCCGGTTCCAGACACGAACCGGGACCAATGGGCCTCGCTCCTGGCCCACAACCATTGGTCCCGGTTTGTGTCTCGAACTGGAACGAAAGGCTGGACATTAGTACCGGTTCCAGCCAAAAACCGGGACCAATGATTTGGCTATATATACCCCTCGCCAGCGAGCACAACACTCCACTAGTGCTCCGTTTTTTCCTGGAGGGCAAGGGGAGGGATTTCTGGTGCTCTAGCTCACCTCCAATGCACATGATGTGTTCGATGAAATGCCCGAGCCACACTACTTAAGCTTTCTCCTCTCCAAACTCGACCTCCAAGCTCCATTTTCCTCAAGATTTGTCTAGGTTTAGCGGTCCGTCACGTCCCGTCCCCGTCTTCACCGTCGTCGATCGCCCACGCCAATCTCGTCGCCAACACCACCGTGGTGAGCCTCTTGTTATTATCTTCTTTCTAAAAGAAAATAATTCTTACTTTTATGATTAGATATATACTTGTCTAATTTTCTTACTTTTATTATTGCTTGTTATTATATAGTGCGATGGTTATGGTATCCGCACATGTCGGCCCTCGTACTATCTATAATTCGAATGTGGTATATATTATCTTTATAACTATTTGGTTCATTTATTGTTTATGACAATTATGCCGACCAGCGTGACATAGATTTTATTTATCTAGGAGGTAGTTTAATCGGAAATTCCTACCAACCCTATTGTCGAGAGGTTAAATTTAGTTGAAGAAGAAAACACTTGAAGGAAAAAATAAAAAAATTTAAGAAGTAGAAGATGTTATTGGAGTTGCATGTTGCGGATGTCGTCAATGATAACAAGATCAAGATGGATGCAATGCACTTGAAGATTAGAAAGATTAGAAAATATGCAATTGATACCGAGGCTTGATATCATTATGCTGTTGGTTCAATTGTTACCTTCGTTGCGATTATGATTGCATTTGTTGTCGCATTGAAATGTTTTACATAGTTTCAATGTATGGCTTAATTAGATAGTCTGGAGAGCTGTATGTTGTTCAATGAGAACTATGTATGTAATTTGGTTTTATTGTGATGATGAACTTCTATTAATTTGGTCACTTATCTATTCATGATGTTTTGTAATGGTTTTTGACACACTTCATTATATATAATGCACGCAGATGAACCGGCAATGGATGTACGGTGACAGACGCACCTCTGAGTACATTAAGGGTGTGCATAATTTTCTCGAAGTGGCTGACGCAAACAAGGGGAATGTTTTTATGTGTTGTCCATGCCCTACATGTGGGAATACGAAGTCTTACTCTGACCGACAAACCCTTCACACCCACCTTCTTTATAGGGGTTTCATGCCACACTATAATGTTTGGACCAAGAACGGAGAAATAGGGGTTATGATGGAAGACAACGAAGAAGACGAGTACGATGACAACTATGTGCCCCCTGAATACGGTGATGCTGCAACGGGGGAAGCTGAAGATCAAAAGGAACCGGACGATGTGCCCGATGATGATCTCCGCCGGGTCATTGTTGATGCAAGGAGACAATGTGAAAGTGAAAAGGAGAAGATGAAGTTCGATCGGATGTAATCACAAAAAAGGGTTGTACCCCAATTGCGAATAGGGCATCACAAAGCTCGGTACCGTACTGGAATTGTTGCAGTGGAAGGCAGACAATACTGTGTCTTACAAAGGATTTGAGAAGCTACTGAAAATATTTAAGAAAAAACTTTCAAAGGATAACGAATTGCCCGACACTACGTACGCAACAAAGAAGGTCGTGTGCCCTCTAGGATTGGAGGTGCAGAAGATACATGCATGCCCTAATGAGTGCATCCTCTACCGCGGTGCGTACGAGGATTTGAATGCATGCCCGGTATGTGGTGCATTGCGGTATAAGATCAGACGAGATGACCCTGGTGATGTTGACGGCGAGCCCCGCAGAAAGAGGGTTCCTGGAAAGGTGATGTGGTATGCTCCTATAATACCACTGTTGAAACGTCTGTTCAGAAACAAAGAGCATGCGATGTTGTTGCGATGGCACAATGAAGACCGTAAGAAAGACGGGAATTTGAGACACCCCGCTGATGGGTCACAATGGAGAAAGATCGAGAGAAAGTACCGGGATAAGTTTGGACATGACCCAAGGAACATATGGTTTGGTTTAAGCGCGGATGGCATTAATCCTTTCAGGGAGCAGAGAAGCAATCACAACACCTGGCCCGTGACTCTATGTATGTTTAACCTTCCTCCTTGGATGTGCATGAAGTGGAAGTTCATTATGATGCCAATTCTCATCCAAGGCCCTAATCAACCCGGAAACGACATTGATGTGTACCTAAGGCCATTAGTTGAAGAACTTTTACAGCCGTGGAATGGAAACGATGTACGTGTGTGGGATGAGTACAAACAGGAGGAATTTGACCTGCATGCGTTGATGTTTGTAACCATCAATGATTGTCCTGATCTCAGTAACCTTTTAGGGCAGACCAACAGGGGATACCATGCATGCACTCACTGTTTAGTTGACACCGAAAGTATATACTTGGACAACCGCAGGAAGAATGTGTACCTGGGGCATCATCGATTTCTTCCGACCAACCATCAATGTCGTAAGAAAGGCAAGCATTTCAAAGGCGAGGAAGAAGCCCGCCATGCGTACCGGTGATCACGTACTTGCAATTGTCAATGATTTACATGTAATATTTGGAAAGGGTCCCGGCGGACTATCTGTTCCGAATGACGACGAGGGACGCGCACCCATGTGGAAGAAGAAATTAATATTTTGGGACCTACCCTACTGGAAACACCTAGATGTCCTCTCTTCGATCGACGTGATGCACATGAAGAAGAACCTTTGCGTGAACCTACTAGGCTTCTTGGGCGTGTATGGGAAGAAAAAAGATACACCGGAGGCACGGGAGGACCTGCAACGTTTGCACGAAAAAGACGACATGCCTCCAAAGAAGTATGAAGGACATGCCAGCTACGCTCTTACCAAAGAAGAGAAGGAAATCTTCTTTGAATGCCTGCTCAGTATGAAGGTCCCGTCTGGCTTCTCGTCGAATATAAAGGGAATAATAAATATGGCCGAGAAAAAGATTCAGAACCTAAATTCTCAAGACTGCCACGTGATTATGACACAACTTCTTCCGGTTGCATTGAGGGGGCTTCTAGCGGAAAACGTTCGATTAGCCATTGTTAAGCTATGTGCATTCCTCAATGCAATCTCTCAGATGGTGATCGATCCAGAAATCCTACCAAGGCTAAGGAGTGATGTGGTGCAATGTCTTGTCAGTTTCGAGCTGGTGTTCCCAACATCCTTCTTCAATATCATGACACACGTCCTAGTTCATCTCGTCGACGGGATTTTCATTCTGGGCCCCGTATTTCTACACAATATGTTCGCCTTTGAGAGGTTCATGGGAGTCCTAAAGTAATATGTCTGTAACCGCGCTAGGCCAGAAGGAAGCATCTCCATGGGCCATCAAACAGAGGATGTCATTGGGTTTTGTGTCAACTTCATTCCTGGCCTTAAGAAGATTGGTCTCCCTGAATCGCGGTAGGAGGGGAGACTGATTGGAAAAGGCACGATTTGAAGGGACTCAATAATATGCAGGGACGAACATTCTTGGTCTCAAGCACACTACACAGTTCTACAAAACTCTATCTTAGTGGCCCCGTATGTCGATGAACACAAGAACAGTCTGCGCTCCAAACACCCGGAGGAGTGTGATGACTGGATTACACATGAACACATCAGGACTTTCGGCGATTGGTTGGAAAAACGTGTCAGAGCTGACAACACTGTTTGTGATGAGCTGTTCTCGTTGTCCAGGGGACCATCTTCAACTGTATTGACTTACAAAGGATACGAGATAAATTAATGGGAATACATTTTACACGATCGCCCAAGATCAAAAGAGCACCAACCAAAACAGCGGTGTCCGCTTTGATGCAGCAACTGAGAGGGGAAAGGACACATATTATGGTTACATAGTGGACATATGGGAACTTGACTACGGACATGACTTTAAGGTCCCTTTGCTTAAGTGCAAATGGGTCAATCTGTCAGGAGGCGGGGTACAGGTAGACCCATAGTACAGAATGACAACAGTGGATCTGAACAATCTTGCGTACACAGATGAACCATTCGTCCTAGCCAATGATGTGGCGCAGGTTTTCTATGTGAACGACATGTCTACCAAACCGAGAAAAAGAAAAGATATGGAAGCGAATACATCATCCAATGAGCCAAAGCGCCACATAGTTCTTTCAGGAAAAAGAGACATCGTGGGATTGGAGGGCAAGACAGACAAGTCTAGAGATTATGAAAAGTTTCATGAAATTCCCCCCTTCAAAGTCAAGGATGATCCAAGCACCCTGTTAAGCGATGAAGAATATCCATGGTTGCGGCGCAATAAGCAAAGGACACAAGCCAAGAAAAAGTGAAGACTGATGAAGTCAGAAGAGGTTGAAATTTTAGTATGTGGCTTTTAAGGGTGCATATTGAATGCACAAAAAGTCTTGAGTTCAAATAAGTTTAGAAAAATGAAATGCCTTTGTAACACATGAGCTTTCGTTTGAAACCCTCGTACTTCGAAAGAGATGGTCCAGTTTGTACACGAGTTGCATCCAGCTTTTGCCGTAACCCTCTCAAATTTTGCACACATGTTATGTGGGTCAAATGATGATACCATGCCAAGTTTCAACCTTTTCTGAGTTCAGTTGTAGTGCTTTCCAATTTCAGGGTCATTTAGCCCAAAATAAATCATTAAATGCATGAAAAAGAGCAAATGAAGTCAGAAAGGGTTGAAATTTTAGTATGTGGCTTTGAATGATGCATATTGAATGCAAAAAAAGTCTTGAGTTCAAATAAGTTTAGAAAAATGAAATGCCTTTGTAACACATGAGTTTTCGTCTGAAACCCTCGTACTTCGAAAGAGATGGTCTAGTTTGTACACGAAGTGCATCCAAGTTTTGCCGTAACCCTCTCAACTTTTGCACACATGTTATGTGGGTCAAATGATGATACCATGCCAAGTTTCCACCTTTTCTGAGTTCAGTTGTAGTGCTTTCCAATTTCAGGGGCATTTAGCCCAAAATAAATCATTAAATGCATGAAAAAGAGCAAATGAAGTCAGAAAGGGTTGAAATTTTAATATGTGGCTTTGAATGATGCATATTGAATGCACAAAAAGTCTTGAGTTCAAATAAGTTTAGAAAAATAAAATGCCTTTGTAACACATGAGTTTTCGTCTGAAACCCTCGTACTTCGAAAGAGATGGTCCAGTTTGTACACGAAGTGCATCCAGCTTTTGCCGTAACCCTCTCAACTTTTGCACACATGTTATGTGGGTTAAATGATGATACCATGCCAAGTTTCAACCTTTTCTGAATCCAACCAATCAGGAAGAAGCATACGGATCGTGTGTTTCTTTCAAGCGCTTGTGAGTCGTTGGATCAGACTTCTGAGCCGTTGGATCCAACCAATCAGGAAGAAGCACACGGATTGCGTGTTTCTTTCAAGCGCTTGTGAGTCGTTGGATCAGGCTTGTGAGCCGTTGGATCAGGCTTGTCGTTGCCTATATATATAGCCCACCTCTAGGACATGTTCGACACTCAGTTCATCGGCCGAATACAAACCATTCGGATTCTCCTGCATACGTTCGACGGTGCATTTGACATGCTTGCACTCATGATCCACCGTCGGGCTGTATGCAGGAGAAATCGTGTGTTTTGTTGATCTTATATATATCTAGCTAGAAATCTTTCACTTCATCGACCAAATACAAATCATTCGGATTCCCTGCATACGTCCGACGATGCATTTGATATGCTTGCACTCATGAGCCACCGTCGGGCTGTATGCAGGGGAAACCTTGTGTTTTGTTTGATTGGAAAACAAAAACAAAAAAATATATCAATTTCATTATAGGACGTAAACTGAAGAATACTCCACATCCTGTACACCATAAAGGAAAATTTCAGACGATCCCCGCTTGGTTGGCAGATCTGGCAAGTCTACCGACCAAACGAGCTCCATACGAATTTTTTCCAGACAGAGTATAGGATACAGATGAATTTCTCCATTTACGTCCTTTAGTGAACTTGTTATACTACGATAAGTCCACGCGGAGCTGTGCTTATAAACCACTCTGGCTGTCCCTGGACTAGCGAGGTGGGACTAAACATCCCACCGCATTGCGGCAACGCAAGTTTTGTCCCGGTTGGTGGCACCAACCGGTACGAAAGGTGGCCTTGGTTCCGGTTCGTTCCACCAACCGGAACGAAAGGTCGGCTTTGGTACCGGTTCGTGCCACCAACCGGTACCAAAGGTCTCTCTTTCCCGCCAATTGGGCTGCTGAAAAAGACCTTTGGTACTGGTTGGTGACACGAACCGGTACCAAATGTAAGCATTGGTACCGGTTGGTGCTACCAATCGGGACCAATGCTCCTGGTATATAACTGACACTTAGGATTTTTAAGTTCTCATCTCGCCATTTGCCCCCCACGACACCGGAGACGAAACCGAGGCCGTCAGGCTGCCCAACCGCCGCACCGCCCCCGATGACGTCGACAACCTCGCCGGCGCCACCCCCGCTGTGAGTGTCGTCTAGCCATCCCCCTCTCTCTTGCATTGCCCACGCGCCTGCCGCCTCCGCGCCATGGCCGGGAGGGGGAGATCCTCCCGTGCGCCGCCATGGCCAGGAGGGGAGCGTCGGCCGCCCGTCGCCACTCCAACTGCCCCTCGCCGCCGTCGCCGCCGGCCATGGGTCCATGGCCACGGCCATGGCGTGCGTGTTCCATGGATGCATATGGATGCGGTGGGGGTGGGTAGAAGAATTGTTTTAATAAAAAAACGAAAATAATTTTTTATATAAAAAAAATCAGTTTTATAAGTCTCAATTTTACTAAGTTAAAATGTTCTAGTGTTGGGGGGGGGGGAAGAAGAAAAGAGTTGAAGAAGGAGAAAGGAAAAGGAAAATGGAGAAGGAAAAAGAAAAATAAGAAGAGGAGAAGAAGAGGGAGAGGAAGAAAAAAAAGAGGAGGAGGAGAAGAAGAAAAAATAACTTCTTTTCCTCTATTCCTTCTTCTTCTCCTTGTTTTTTTTTCTCCTTCTCCTCTATTTTACGATTCTATTGTACGATTTTATGTGTGTGAAATGATGATACCATGCCAAGTTTCAAACTTTTCAGAGTTCATTGGTATTGCTTTTCATTTTCAGTGCCATTCAGCGGAAAAAAATCATGAAATGCATGAAAAATAGCAAATGAAGTTAGAAAATAGAGAAGGAGAGGGGGGTCGAGGATCTCCGCGCCGGTACATAGAGGGTCGAGGGTCGAGGGTCTTCGAGGGGTCGAGGGTCATTGAGGGGTCGAGGGGCTTCGAGGGGTCGAGGGTCGTCGATGGGTCGAGGTTCGTCGATGGGTCGAGGATCGTCGATGTGTCGAGGGGTCGTCGATGGGTCGAGGGTCGTTCAGGGGTCGAGGATCGTACAGGGGTGTAGGGTCGTCGATGGGTCAAGGGTCATCGATGGGTCAAGGGGTCAAGGGGTTTTTCGGCTTATCCTCACGCTTTCCATCAGACATCAATTGCATGGGTGCCTGGATCTGGGTGTCATGTCACGTTTTCCATCAGACATCAATTGCGCGGGTGTCTGGCTCTGGGCGTCATGTCACGTTTTCCATCAGACATCGGTTGCACGGGTGTCTGGCTCCGGGCGCCATCTTAGTTATATATGTTTATTTTGCAGAAACTATGGAAGCTCATCCAAGAAACTTAGAAGAAGAATATTTGTTGGGGGCAATCATCCGTGAAGGACCGTTGTTAGAACCGTTGTTAGTGGGCGACATTGTCCGGGAAGGAGGTGATGTCTTATCATTTCTGAAGGACACCGGGTCTGGAAGAAGAGGGTGAAGCAGGCTCCGGTGATCGGACAATGGAGATGGAAGGACCTTATGATGGCTCCGGTGAGCGAATGAAGGAAGGAGATGGTGATGACGGCTCCGGTGAGAGAACGGAGGAAGGAGTTGTTGCAAAGTCCGGCGAGGTATATATATTAATTGATGCATTAATTGTTTTTGTATGTACACATTTAACTCTCTTCTTTCTTCTTTTCTAGCCCTCCAGATCCGGATCGAGCCAAACCTCGGTAACGAGACGAGGCCCGAAGAGAAAGTTACGCTCGGATGAAAGGTTCGCGATCACCGGCATCAGTAGAGATGGCCAACTGATTCAATCCAACCGGACCAAGGAAGCATTTTCTGCTCAGTGCGGGGTTCTTGTTAGGGACATGATCCCGATCACGATCCACCAATGGAATAAGCCGAAGGGAGGAGACCCTGAAGTGTCTTCTGTCACCGATAGACAGAAAGATGATCTTTGGACCGCGCTGAATGCAAATTTCACCCTACCGGAAGAGGAGCATCCGGAAAAGCCAGTTATAGAGCAAAAGGTCAAGGCTCATGCTCTTAAGAAGATGGCGGATCTATTAAGGAGGTGGAAGAATGAGTTGAAAACAAAGTTTGTCGACAAAGAGAAGACTCCAATATTCGAGGGCCGATTTGAGAAGATAAGAGAACAGTGGCCCGCATTTGTGGCCCACAAGACATCGGAGAAGAGTAAGAAGATGTCAGCGATAAACAAACTAAATGCTGCAAAGAAGAAGCATCACCATCACACGGGGTCAGGTGGATACCTCAAAGCCCGGCCGTCGTGGGACAAGGCTGAAAAGGACCTTGTTGATAAAGGGATCGTACCAGAGACATTGAACTGGTCAAAGCGTGGAAGGAATTGTTTCTTCGGGGTTGGGGGAACCTTGCACCCTGAAACAGGGAAGTGCGATTGGACGAACGAACAACTGAACCTACCGGTAAAAAGCTTCGGGAATTATTCGACGCATTGCGGGAAGGGACGTTCGTTCCTGACAGAGAGAACGACAAGCTCACAAAGGCCCTCGGGAATCCTGAGCACCCAGGACAAACACGAGGCATGCCAGGCTCTGTTCCGTGGAAGCATGGGTTTCCCGACGCATGCAATTACAAAAGCAGGGAGAGGAAGAGGAAATATGAGCTCAGCGATATGCAGAAGCTGCATGCAAGAGTACAAGCACTAGAGAAGAGGCATCGAGCTGACGAAGCTACCCTACCTACCCCTCCATCTCAGCATAGAAGCAGCGTGGCTTCCACCGAGCTCATTGCGCAGCCTGATTTGACGGCTCCAAGGTACCCCGTGGATGAAATCACGGAGGCTCAAGTTTGCCACCTTAAGAAACCATTGCTACACTTCAAACCCAAGGTGGCTATCGGCCATGTTGCACCTCCTCGACCCAACGGAACATTTCACTTTCGTTCGATTCCACAAGGCTATGTTGTTGTGATGGTCGATGAAATAGTGGAGGGATATGAGGAGATCGAGCTCGACTACCCTACCGGCGAAGATGGAACTCTCCTTGAGAATGCTCTGAGGACTTCATGTCTGTGGCAGGAAGAATTCATCAACCTTCCGAACTGGACGACGCCTCCGCCTCCTCCTCCTCCGGCGAGTGATCAGTGCACGCCTCCTCCTCCAGCGAGTAAGGGCTCGCCTCCTCCTCCGGCGAGTGACCAGTGCAAGCCTCCTCCTCCGGCGAGTAAGGGCCCGCCTCCTCCTCCGCCTCCTCCTCCGGCGAATGATCAGGGCACGCGTAATTCTCTGCGTCCTCCTCCGGCGAGTGATCAGTGCATGCCTCCTTCTCCGCCTATGTCGGCATGTCCGAGCAGCCCGCCTCCTACTTCGCCTCGTCAGCAAGAGCAGAAGAGAGTCGCCGCCGCCGCTCCGGCTGCTCCGGCGCCTGATCTTAAACAACAAAGGAAAAGAGTCGTCGTCGCTCCGGCGTCTAGCAGTACAACCAGTGGCGGGAAGCGATACAAATATGGTCCATCATCTGTCAAGCCTCTTGAGAAGTTACCATACGAGAAGAGATCGGAGGAAACCACGAAGATCGTTCAAGCCGAAGTGGATGCCTGTTTAAAAAAGAAAAAACCACCTCCGCCTCCGAAGATAGATGAGGCGAAAGCGAAGCGCACTTTGGATGCCCTGAAGCGACCAACACCGGCTCCGCTGGATGACAACTATGTCCGCACTCTGAAAAAGAAAGAGCAAGAAGCGCGCCGGCTTGGAACCACTGCAACTGACAAAAGGAGAGAAAAACAAATTGCAATAGGGAAAACAATTAAGGGTGTGCTGTTTCAATGTATGGCTTAATTAGATACTCTGGAGAGCTGTATGTTGTTCAATGAGAACTATGTATGTAATTTGGTTTTACTGTGCTGATGAACTTTCTAAGATAGATGATGATGGGAGCCCTTTGTTAGGATTAGCATCTCTAACCAAGGCTTCCTTGCTCTTTTTGATATTGGATCCACAATTTCTACTATGCCAAAAATAGTTTATGATTCTTTGAAACTAGATATGGATAAATTATCATCTTATCATGAACATTCTAATGGAGATATTTCAGAGATTAAAGGAAAGGTAAAAGAAGTCCAAGTTTCATTCCTTCATAGGACTGCACCAATTGATTTCTTCATCATGGAGCCAAACCAAAGTAACATTGTGCTCGGAAGAGACTTCCTCCGTGATATGAAAGGCTTCATTGACATTGGTAACGGGCACATACGCTTGCGCGGTATGGCGAAAGGTAAGTACCTCTTTCCTAGGAAGAAGAAGAATGAGCTTATTGAAAATCAATTTGAAGGTTTTTATGATTCTGATCTTGGAGACCCTTGATTCTTCTTTTGCATCATGCCTAGCTTAAAGGCATAAAAGAAAGCGCTTTCGGGAGGCAGCCCGCAACGAATTTAGGTTTATTTTTGCTTTTTGTTGTGTCTTGATGTTTGTTACTACTGTAGCAACATCATTGTATCTTTATTTTTCAGCTTTGTGCCAAGTTATAGCCTCTTACGGCAAGGGAAGTAAAAGTTGTGACATGCTGTCCAGAAAACAGATTCTGTCCTCGTGACTAGAATTTTTTTTACACAGCGTGCTCTATACAATTGTGAAACTTCCGTATGTTCTGAGTTTTTTGATTTGAGTTGTAGAAGTGCCCCTAAAAAATTCTTTACTACCTGCTGTTCTATTTTTCACAGATTCTGCCACGTTCTGTCTTTCCTAACTTTTGCAAACCTTAAGCTTGCTTTTTCTTTGCAAAAACTTTTTGGCACTCTTGAGAAACAGTATCTCTTCAAGAATATCTTTATATCCAGTGGGTAAAAATTATTTTATTAAGGGTACTAACCTCTCTAATCAGCTTATGATGAGTTATGTATGAAGGGAGTTTTCAAGTGTGCGATGGAAGATGATGAAAGATCCAGGAGTGTCAAGCACTGAAGCTTGGGGATGCCCCCATGCATCCCCAATAAATATTCAAATAGCCTCAAGCGTCTAAGCTTGGGGATGCCCCCGTGCATCCCCTTCTCCATCAACAATCATCAGTTCGTCCTTCGTCTCACTATATTTTTATCACTTCATGCGTTATGTGCTATGCTTGGAGCGTCTCGCTCTTAGGTTTTCTTTTTAGATTTATTTAGCTTTGCTTGCTGTTCATAACAAGTTAGATCCCTTCTTACTTTGTGTGGGAGAGAAACACGCTCCACTTTCAAAATCTAGAACACATCATAGGATTTTTCCTGCTTATCTTTTTGCTGTTGTGTGTTCTTTATCTTTTCATAGCTACTGCCATGTTTAGTTTTAGTCTTAGTTTGTCTTTAGCAAGAGCCTTGGCTTTTGTTTAGTTTTTTGCTGCAACTCTTTTTAGTTTTCATGTTTATCTTGTTAAAGAGAGTTGGTTGTTGCACTGAGTTGTGTCTTGTCTTGAGAGTAGGTAATTGAGGTTGCTATTTGATTTTAGTAGTAACTTGCAATAGTTTTGAGGTATTGATGTGAGTAATGTTTGAACTTTTGGTGTCAGGAGCTCTAGCCTATTAGTGATAGGTGTCGTATTTTGGGCAATCCATGTGTATTTTCAAAACCTACAAAACTAGTTGAGAACTCTAGCTACTAGATGGATCACTACTCTTTGGAGGCATCGAATATCAGAGAACACTCACGTACCATGAGTCGAGGATGCGCAAGGATAACCAAACCCCCATACACTCCTCCTCGGGGTACTTATCTCTTTGTGAACCTCCTTATTAGATTGAGAGTTACCGATAATAAGTGCATGAGTTCTTCGGACTAATGTAAGTATTGAAAGTTGACACTTCCACCTTCCCATATTTTTCTAGCCTCTCCCGTGCCGTGCATTGCTTTCTTCTCACTCCGAGAGTTGGCGTCCACCTTCGCCGGTACATCCAAACACTTGGCATGATACGCTCTGTCATCATAAACCTCCTTATATATTTCCTTAAAACAGCCACCATACCTACCTATCAAGGCATTTCCATAGACTTTCCGAGATATATTGCAATGCAACATCCACCTCTTCATGACTTGATCTTCATGTCATACATGTTCCTGCTACACTGGCAGCGACATACATTGCATACATCATGATAGTTACATCTTCTTTATGATTTTGAGTACCTTGTAAAGTGTGAAAGATCTCCTTTACCTTCTTGTAAAATAGAGTGTTGCCCTTAAGTGAGGAAAAGATCCCAAAGTGGACACAATAAAAGATCCCAAAGAGGACAAATGAGAGTTAAATAGAAAGAGCCATTGAGGCCACAAATTTTTTTTAGAAAAAAGAGAAAAAGAAATAAAAAGAGAGAAAGGGGCAACACTACTATCCTTTTGAGAGATCCACACTAGTACTCCCTTTATATCCTTGTACTCCATAGAGATGATCATTATGCATATAGCTAAGTGGGGACTTTCACACTATAGAACTTGGCTTGCATATTCCAAGGATGAGCCTCCTCAAACGAGCTCTAGGTCTTCATGAGCGAGCAAGTTAGATGCACCCCCACTAGTTCCATTGGAGAGCTTCCTAGCTCGTATGTGCATCCGTTGCATGGCAATCCCTACTCCTCACATCATATCTATCATTTGGCATCTCTTGCCTATGATTGTCCTCATTGATGTGAGCCTTTCTCATCCTTTTTGTCTTCCTCCTTCGTACTCATCTCTTTGCCATCCTAAGTGTCAACTCTCGTGCTTACGCTCATCCATTGCATGAGTGCTCAAAATATTGAAAAAGGAGTGGATCAAATTGACTTGTACCTGGCCAGTGGTCTGGGGACGAGTCAAGATAAGATTCCAAAGAAGACCAAGTGTGAAACTTTAGTAGATTGAGTTCTCAACACAAAAATTGTTTTTATCGTATTCCCTATTCCCCTTCTTGCACGCAAACACCATTTGGAGACATTCGAGTCACGGACAGCGAGAGCTCTTGCACCTAATGTTCTTTTGTTACTTGTTTCAATGCTAATATAGACTCTTGCATATTATGACTTGAATTGAATTTCTAACCTTGATTGCTTTACTTTTCAAAGTTCTTTTATGGTTGCTAGCATGTCACCACAGAAATTATGCTGTTATCATTTACCTACTCGAGGACGAGCAGGAATTAAGCTTGGGGATGTTGATACGTCCAAAACGTATCTATAATTTCTGCTTGCTCCATGCATGTTTTGTGTGATATTGCTATGATCTAGATACACTTTCATACACTTTTGATCATATTTGGACTAACCTATTAACTCAGTGCACCACAGTGCCAGTTCCTGTTTTCTTCTGTTTTTCTATTTCAGTTTTCCCCCATATAAAAAGTGCCAAAAAAATTCTGGGAAAAATATAGGAAAAATCAGCGTACAGGAAGCTTCGCGAAGAGCCCGAGTGGGGCCAGAGGGGAGCCAGGGGTGGCCCAGGCGGCCACCCGGCGCGGCCCCACCCCTGTCCGCGCCAGGGGGCACCTGCGGCCCCTGGTCCACCTCTGGCTTCCCCCCTTCGCCTATATATTCCCCGTGACGTGAAACCCTCGGAACAGGAACCCTTTTTCGCGATCTCTCCTCTTTTCCGCCGCCGCCGCGCTTTCGAGATCGGGAGCACCAGTAGACCTCTTCCCGGCACCATGCCGGAGGGAGGGCCGACCTCCGGGAGTCTCCTCTCCACCATGGATGCTTCCCGGATGTCTCGTGAGTAGTTTTCCTTGGACCATGGGTCCGTGATCAGTAGCTATGTGATGTTCTCCTCCCCTCTTTGTTCTTCATGGTTTAGACCTCGTGAGCTGCCCTACATGATCGAGGCACTTTTGTAATCTTTCTGCTGTTGCTATGCTGAGTTTGATGGGATCTGATGGATTATGAGATTATGTTCAGATTGTGATTGAGTAATATATTTGGTTTTTAATCTCTTATATTTTTGTTCCTAAGTAATTCTTGCATGTTCTCCGTTGCTGTTTATTTCTTTGGCCAAGTAGTAGGTAGTGACCCCAAGAGGGAGCGTTATGCTCGATTGTGGGTTCATGCCCCCCGATGACACGCTGGAGTGACAGAAACATGAGTCTAGGGGATGTGCTGTTGCCACAAGGGGGAAAACAACGGTGCTTGTAACCGCGGTTGCAAGGATTGTTTACTTTACGCAAAGTGCTTTTTAATGCAGTTGTCTGTTGCTTTGGGTTTACACTTTGGGTGGGGCTCGCAACTTAATACCAGCGAGATGTTCTGGATAGATATCTCAAGGTGGATGATTAGTAGTAGATGCAGTTGGATTTCGGTCTACTTATTTTGGCGTACAACCCGTGCTTTTGAGCCTCTTCCTTTCTTTTGTAGCATAGTTAGCATTGCGGTGCGTTCATAATCCTGTCAATTGCCCTTCTGTAATTTGTTTACCTCGCATAGCAGTTTTATCGTCTTTTGGGAGAGAGACATCACTAGCGAACATCACTAGCAGTTTTATCGCATTGCGGTGCGTTCATAATACTGACACATACTTATCATCTCTGGAGTCCTACTGGAGACAAACCTTGGTATCTTCACCGAGGGAAACTTGCTGCTGCACTGCATCATGCCTTCCACTTGGGGCTCACAAACGAAGGGGCGAGAAGCCATCAGAGACTTCTGTTTTGGAGTTTCCCCGTCACGAGAATAAATAGGAGTCGTAGTAGGCACCAATGGAGGGGGAGTTGCCCAGGCGGCCAGCTGGCGTGGCCCCACCCCTGGCCGCGCCAGCAGGGCGCCTGGGGCCCCCCTGGCTGCCCTCTGGCCCCCCTTATGGCTCCGGGCTCCTTCGGGTGCATGGATTTTTTGGTATTTTTCTGGGACTTTTCTGAGATGTCCAAAAATCCATTTTCCTGCGCATAATAAAACTATACAAACAGCTCTGCTGAAAACAGCGTCAGTCCGGGTTAGTTTCGTTCAAATCATGCAAGAATGAGGGAAAAAAATAGCAAAAGTGTTTGGAAAAGTAGATACGTTTGAGACGTATCACTACCTCAAAGCCCGCCAGTCGTGGGAGAAGGCTGAGAAGGACCTGCTTGACAGAGGGATCATTCCAGAGACATGGAACTGGTCAGACCGTGCAAGGACTTGGTTCTTCGTGGCTGGGGGAACATTGGACCCCGAAACAGGGAAGTGCGTTTGGACGAGCAAACAATTGACCCTACCGGTAGAAAAGCTTCGGAAAATATTCGTCGCATCGCGGGAAGGGACGTTCGTTCCCGATAGAGAGAACGACAAGCTCACAAAGGCCCTTGGGAATCCGGAGCACCCAGGACAAACAAGAGGCACGGCAGGCTCCATTCCGTGGAAGTATGGATTTCCCGACGCATGCGGTTATAAAAGCCGGGAGAGGAAGAGGTAAAAGGAGCTCAGCGAAATGCAGTAGCTGAATGCAAGAGTAAAAGCGCTAGAGGAGAGGCATTGAGTTGACGAAGCTAACCGAGAAGCTACCCCGCTATCTCAGCGGAGAAGCAGCGTGGCTTCCACCGAGCTGATTGCGCAGCCTGAGTTGACGGCTCCCAGCTACCCCGTGGATGCTATCACGGAGTCTCAAGATTGCCACCTGATAACCCTCAACTGTAGGGGATCGAGATAGTCTTCGCGGGTAAGATAACCCAATTTATTGATTCGACACTTGGGGACACAAAGAATACGTACAGGCTTTGACAATTGAGTTGTCAATTCAACCGCACCTGAAATAAACACTTGCTTGCACAAAGGTATTAGTAGCAACTGTGATATGGTGGTGGTAGTGGTGATGATAATAGTGGTGATAGTGATAATGGAACAGCAAAAGTAAACAACTAGTAACCAGCAGAAGGAAAACATTGTAGGCTCGGGAGATGGATGGTTGGGCGCTGCTTGGATGAGAACGAACATGTAACAGATTCTAACTTGGGAAAGGCTCACAGAAAACAAAGGATCATCTAGGCAAATATCAAACATCAGGCATGTATCCCAAGGTAGTTGTACGTGCTTGGAATAAGAACTTTGCACAACATCTTTTGTCCTACCCTCCCACTAAAAACGGGGCCAAAAGGAACTTAGGGAGATTAAGGTACTCCTGTCAAAGAGCACCGGAAAAAAGCATTGACAATTCATGGATACACGGAATCCTCAAATTATAGTCCATCCCCTTTGGTGTCCCAAGCTGTCACCATTGGGATCGCTGGTTCCGGACTATAATAGGTGCATACAAATCATAGATAGGATCAAGAACACCATAAACTCAAGAAACAAAAGGGTGATCAGATCTGAAATCATGGCACTCAGGCCCAAAGTGACAAGCATTAAGAACAACAAGTTGTAACAGAGATGATAAACACCAAGTAGATGATAGGAAACATGCCCCCAACAATCTGATTGAACTATTACATGATCTAACTCATCCAATCCCTACCATTCCCTTTGCCTACAGCAAGGAATTACTCACACATGAGAGGAGAAGTCATGGAGGGGTGATGGAGAGGCGATGATGATGACGATGGCGATGATTTCCCCCTCACCGGAGGCCAATTCAGCCTCCAGATTAGCTCTCCGAGGAAGAACAGAGGGTTGCGGCGGCTCCGCGACGTAGATTGGAAAAGCGACTTCTTTTTCGGTGTTTCCTCGACGGGGGATAAATAGGGGCCAAGGTAGGTCACCAGGGGGTGTGGGACCCAGCCAGGAGGGCAGGTGGCGCGGACAGGGGCTGGGCCGCGCCAGGCACCCTCCTGGCTGCCCCCTGGCTGCCCTGTGGCCCCCCTTTGGCCTGGTGGAAGCTTCTGGAACGCTGATTATATATATATATATTTTTGGGATTTTTCCAGCGTACCTAAATATCCAGAAACCTGCACAAAAGAAAACAACACTGGTAGTTCTGCTGAAAACAGCGTCAGTCCGGGTTAGTTTCGTCCAAATCATACAAGAATGAAGCCAAAACAATAGCACAAGTGTTTGGAAAAGTAGATACGTTTGAGACGTATCACCACCTTCTGGCGAAATTTCTGCACCTCACACCCATGGCGGCAGTCGGCCATGTTGCACCTCCTCGACTCGACGGAACTTTTCACCGCGGTCCGATTCCACAAGGCTATGTGATGTCTACGCACGCTTCTATTCTTGTAGACTATGTTGGGCCTCCAAGCGCAGAAGTTTGTAGGACAACAACAATTTCCCTCAAGTGGATGACCTAAGGTTTATCGAACTCAGGGAAGTAGAGGTTGAAGATGGTCTCTCTCAAGCAACCCTGCAATTAAGATACAAGAAGTCTCTTGTGTCCCCAACACACCTAATACAACTAGGAGTTGTATAGGTGCACTAGTTCGGCGAAGAGATGGTAAAATATGGGTGATAGGTGTGGCAAAACAAAGTAATATAAATCTGTAATAAAAAGTGCAGCAAGCAAACATGTGACAAAAGTGAGCACAAACGGTGTAACAATGGTGGAAATGAGGCCTAGGCTTCATACATTCACTAGTGGCAACTCTCAACAACATTAACATAGTCTAATCACATTATATTTTCCATAAAACATGCAATGGAGACGCACTCGGAGGTCATTCCTTTGTGGTCAAGAGATGATGAGAATTATGTAGGGCTACAAAAGCACACCTCAAAGTTCGTAGTTCTCAATCTATGGATTTCCCAATGTCACCGCGGCCATCCAAAGAGAGTACCACATTCACCACAATATATCTCAAGGATAGTCAAAGACAAGCACCAAGAGACTCTCAATCTTAAATCAACACACAAAAGAGGAAATCACTCATGAAAATATTCTTCTAATCCATCTCCATTAGACCGCTGTCACCATGGTCTCGGGGATTATACTAGATAAGATCAAGTGAGTACATCAAATCCAATACATAGAAGAAGGGGAAACATCATGGGATCACCCTAGATTAACATAGCCTATGATGAAAACGAAGATCACATCATGGGAGAGAGAATTGACCACATAGCTACTGGTAGAAACCTTAGCCCCGAGGAGGAACTACTCCCGCTTCATGGAGGGAGGAAGCAACGTTGATGGACAGGAATCCGGGGGCACTTCCCCGTCCCGGCAGGGTGCCCGCACAGGAAGTCTGGTCCCCCGAAGCTTGTTGGCGATGGCGGCGGAGATCGGAATCACTTCTGGAAAAAGTACTTCGATATTAGGGATTTCTTCCGCGGGGGATAAATATAGGCCAAAGGAGGGGGCCAGGGTGGACACCACGACTCCAGAAGGGTCTATGGCGCGGCCTAGGGGGACCCGCGCCGGGCACCCTCCTGGGCCCCTTGTGGTGGCCCTCCTTCCATGTCTTGGTTATTCCGGAAGCTTCCGGGACGCTGATGTTTTATATAATTTTTCCGTAAATTTTGGAGCACTTTTAATGGCCGGAAAACCTGAAATACAAAACAGCAGAATACAGGAACTGGCCCTGAGGTGCACTGAGTTAATAGGTTAGTCCAAATATGATCAGTAGTGTATGAAAGTTCAAGCAAAACATGGCAAAGTCACACAAATCATGCACGGAGCAAGTAGAAATTATAGCAACTCCTACAAGGCTCCTTTTTGTGATTTTTCCTTTATCCAAGTAATTCCTACACATAAAGTACAAAAACAAGAACTTGTGCACTCTTGCAACCATTAATAGGTTAGTTCCAAAATATGTTATAAAAAGATATGAAAGTGTATCAAAAGCTTAGCAATATCACACAAAACATGCATGGAGCAAGCAGAAATTATAGATACGTTTGGGACGTATCAACATCCCCAAGCTTAATTCCTGCTCGTCCTCGAGTAGGTAAATGATAACAAGCATAATTTCTGTGGCGACATGCCACACAACCATATAAGGACTTTTAAGTAAAGCAATCAAAAAATACAATTCAATTCAAGTCTTAACAAGCAAGAGTCTATATTAGCATTGACACAAGCAACAAAAGAACAATGGGTGCAAGAGCTCTCGCTTTCCGTGACTCGAATGTCTCCAAATGGTGTTTGCATGCAAGAAAGGGGAAGGTAATACGAGATGAAAAAGTATTTTTGTTGAGAACTCAATCTACTAAACTTTCACACTTGGTCTTCTTTGGAATCTTATCTTGACTCGTCCCTAGACCACTAGCCAGGTACAAGTCAATTCGATCCACTCCCTTTCGATATTTTGAGCATTCATGCAAATGGATGAGCGTAAGCACGAGTGTTGACACTTAGGATGGCATAGAGAGAAATATGGTGGAGGAGGAAGAAAAAAAAGAATGAGAAAGGCTCACATCAATGAGGACAATCATAGGAGATAAGGCCAAATGATAGATATGATGTGAGGAGTAGGGATTGCCATGCAACGGATGCACATATGAGCTAAAAAGCTCCCCAATGGAACTAGTAGGGCTGCATCTAACTTGCTCGCTCATGAAGACCTACTGCTCTTTTGAGGAGGCTCATCCTTGGAATATGCAAGCCAAGTTCTATAGTGTGAAGGTCCCCACATAGCTATATGCATGAATGATCATCTCTATGGAGTACAAGGATAAGAGGGAGTACTAGTGTGGATCTTTCAAAAGGATAGTAGTGTTGCCCCTTTCTCTCTTTTTATTTCTTTTTTCTCCTTTTTTTATTTTTATTTTATTTTTTGGTGGCCTCAATGGCTCTTTCTATTTAACTCTCATTTTTCCTCTTTGGGATCTTTTATTTTTTCCACTTTGGGATCTTTTCCACACTTAAGGGCAACACTCTAATTTACAAGAGGGTATAGAAGATCTTTCACACTTTACAAGGTACTCAAACATAAAGAAGATGTAGCTATCATGATGTATACAATGTATGCCTCTGCCAGTGTAGCAGGAACATGTATGACATGAAGATCAAGTCGTGAAGGGGTGGATGTCGCATGGCAATATCTCTCGGAAAAGCTATGGAAATGCCTTGATAGGTAGGTATGATGGATGTTTTGAGGAAAGATATAAGGAGGTTTATGATGACAGAGCGTATCATGCCAAGGGTTTGGATGTACCGGCGAAGGTAGACGCCAACTCTCGGAGTGAGAAGGAGGCAATGCACGGCACAGGAGAGGCTATCAAATATGAGGAGGTGGAAGTGTCAACTTTCAATACTTACATTAGTCCGAAGAACTCATGCACTTATTATCGGTAACTCTCAATCTAATGAGGAGGTTCAAAAAGATACAAGTAGCCTGAGGAGGAGTGTATGGGGGTTTGGTTATCCTTGCACATCCTCGACTCATGGTACGTGAGTGTACTCTAATATCCGACCCCTCAAAAGAGTAGTGATCCATCTAGTAGCTAGAGTTCTCAACTAGTTTTGTAGATTTTTAAAAATACGACACCTATCACTAATAGGCTATAGCTCTTGAAACCAAAAGTTCAAACATTACTCACATCAATACCTCAAAACTATTGCAAGTTACTACTAAAATTAAATAGCAACCTCAATTACCTAATCTCAAGACAAGGCATAACTCAGTGCAACAACCAACTATCTTAACAAGATAAACATGAAAACTAAAGAGAGTTCCAGCAACAAACTAAACAAAGGCCAAGGCTCTTGCTAAAGACAAACTACAACTAAAACTAAACATGGCAGTAGCTACGAAAAGATAAAGAACATACAACAACAAAAAGATAGGCATGAAGAATACTATGATGTGTTCTAGATTTTGAAAGTGGAGCATGTTTCTCTCCCACACAAAGTAAGACGGGATCTAACTTGTTATGAACAGCAAGCAAAGATAAAGAAAACTAAAAATAAAACCTAAGAGCGAGACGCTCCAAGCATAGCACATAACACATGAAGTGATAAAAATATAGTGAGACGAAAGACGAACTGATGATTGTTGATGGGGAAGGGGATGCACGGGGGCATCCCCAAGCTTTTACGCTTGAGTCTCCTTGAATATTTTTTGGGGATGCATGGGGGCATCCCCAAGCTTGAGCGCTTGACACTCCCGAATCTTCTTTCATCATCTTCCATCGCACACTTGAAAACTCCCTTCATACATAACTCATCATAAGCTGATTAGAGAGGTTAGTACTCTTAATAAATAAATTTTCCCTACTGGATATAAAGATATTCTTGAAGATCTACTAATTATATAGATTTCCAAAAGGTTTTTGCAAAGAAAAAGAAAGCTTAAGGTTTACAAAAGTATGGCGAGACAAAACGTGGCAAAATCTGTGAAAAACAGAACAGAAGGTAGTAAACAATTTTTTTGCGGTACTTCTGCAACTCAAATCAAAAAACTCAGAACAGACGCTCGAAAGTCAATTTTATGGAGCACGCTGTCAAAACAATTCAGATAAAAAAGATTATCTGGTGATTTTAGGCTAATTTTTTTCCGTCCAAGGACAAAATCTGTTTTCTGGACAGCATGTCACAACTTTTGAACTTTCTTGCAATCGGAGGCTAGACTAGGCACAAAGCTTGAAAATAAAGATAAAATGATGTTGCTACAGTAGTAAAAATCATCAAAACCACTAGAAACTGAAAGTAAAAACTCAAAGTAAAGATAACAAGGGTTGTCTCCCTAGAGCTCTTTCTTTATAGCCATAAATATAGGCTTAAATTTTTAATGATGCTCTCGTAGGAATAAGAGTTGAAGCACAAAAGAGAGCATAAAGAAGCAAATACCAAACACATTTAAGGTTAACATGCTTCCTATGCATAGGAATATTGCAATAGAATAATTTATTGAAGAACATAGCAATAAGCATAGGAAGGAAAAACAAGAGCAACTTCGAAACATTCAACATCAAGAGAGCGAACTTGATATTATTGGAATATCTATAGGCATATTGTCAGGGGAATATAGAATTAATAGCCTCCCTACACACCACACAGTTGCAACTATCCAAATTGTTGAGCATACCAAAACTGTTAGCACCCAATGCACTCCTGGTCCCATTGGACCTATTAATGGTGATGCTAATACCTCAACCGTAGAAGAA
This sequence comes from Bromus sterilis, assembly GCA_950022295.1. Classification (NCBI taxonomy): domain Eukaryota; kingdom Viridiplantae; phylum Streptophyta; class Magnoliopsida; order Poales; family Poaceae; genus Bromus; species Bromus sterilis. The sequence goes on from OX465601.1 coordinate 299,590,171, forward strand.
GAAACTCCTATGAACATAGAGGGTTTCAAACAAGTGATCCTAGATGAAACTACTACCACCTTTGATAGTAGTGATATTAATTTTGGTAGTTGCACCCTCTCAGAAGTTATTAACTTACTACACAAAATGTCTAGAGACCCCCACACTAGCACACTTAATCTTGCCTTCACGGAGCATATCACAAATGCTCTCATCGAAGCTAGGGAGGATAAGCTAAGGATAGAAGCCTCCATACCTAGGAAGCTAGATGATGGTTGGGACCCTATGATAAAAATTAAATTAAATAACTTCTCTTGCTATGCTTTATGTGACATTGGAGCTAGTACGTCCGTCATGCCCAAAAGAATGTATGATATGTTTGAATTAAAACCTTTTGATTCTTGTTCTTTTGGTGTTCGTCTTGTCGATTCTTCCGTAAAGAAACCTTTGGGGAAGATCAACGGTGTTCTTATCATTGTCAATGAAAACTATGTTCCCATTGATTTTATTATTATGGATATAGAGTGTGAACCTTTATGTCCAATTACTTTGGGACGACCTTTTCTTCGCACCGTTGGTGCTATCATTGACGTGAAAGAGGGGAATATAAAATTTCAATTCCCTCTCAAAAAAGGGATGGAACACTTCCCTAGAAAGAAAATCAAGTTACCTTTTGAGTCCGTTACATATGCTAGCTATTCTCTTTCTCTTGATAAAACTTGATTCTTCTTTTGCCTTATGCCTAGGTTAAAGGCGTAAAAGAAAGCGCTTGTTGGGAGGCAACCCAAGATGTTTTTACCTCTATTTTTAGTGGTCTTTATGATTGTTACTACTGTATCAACATCATTGTATCTTTATTTTCAAGCTTTGTGCCAACTTATAGCCTCATATGACAAGTGAAGCGAAAGTTGTGACACGCTGTCCAGAAAACAGATTCTGTCCTCGTGACGGGAAAAATTGGATCAAATCACCATTTCATATTTTTGAGCTGAATTTTTTACACAGCGTGCTCTATACAATCACAGAACTTTCGTATGTTCTGAGTTTTTTTATTTGATTTGCAGAAGTGCCCCTAAAAAATTCTTTACTACCTGCTGTTCTGTTTTTCACAGATTCTGCCACGTTTTGTCTCTCCTAACTTTTGCAAACCTCAAACTTGCTTTTTCTTTGAAAAAACCGTTTGGAAATATTGAGAAACAGTAGCTATTCAAGAATATCTTTATATCCAGTGGGTAAAAATTATTTTGTTAATGGTACTAACCTCTCTAATCAGCTTATGATGAGTTATGTATGAAGGGAGTTTTCAAGTGTGCGATGGAAGATGATGAAAGAAGATTCAGGAGTGTCACACGCTCAAGCTTGGGGATGCCCCATGCATCCCCAACAAATATTCAAGGAGACTCAAGCGTCTAAGCTTGGGGATGCCTCCGTGCATCTCCTTCTCCATCAACAATCATCAGTTCGTCCTTCGTCTCGCTTTATTTTTGTAGCATATTTAGCATTGCGGTGCGTTTAATCCTGTCAATTGCCCTTCTGTAATTTGTTTACCTCGCATAGCAGTCTTATCGTATTTTGGGAGAGAGACATCACTAGTGAACATCACGGGACCCCGGTCCATATTCTCATCGCTGTTTAGACGATCATTTACTTTCTTGCCTTTTACTTTCAGTTGCTATCATTATCATTATCCTGTGTTTTTGATCCTTTGTAAACAACAAGACCAGAGAGATTGACAACCTCTCTGAACTTCGTTGGGAGCAAAGTTAATTGTGTTGTGTGCAGGTCTGCGTCAGGTGCGCTGCTGACACCTACTTATCATTGCTGGAGTCCTACTAGTCGATACTCAACCTCGGTATCTTCACCGAGGGAAAATTCCTGCTACGCAGCATCTTACCTTCCACTTGGGGTAACCAACGAAGGGCGAGAAGCAATCCTCTCTTGCGTACCAATCATCAATGTCGTAAGAAAGGAAAGCATTTCAAAGGCGAGGCAGATCACTGGAAGAAGCCCACCATGCGTACCAGTGATCACGTACTTGCTTTGGTCAATGATTTACACGTAATATTTGGAAAGGTTCCCGGCGGAGTATCTATTCCGAATGATGCTGAGGGACGCGCACCCATGTGGAAGAAGAAATCTATATTTGGGGACGTACCCTATTGGAAAGACCTAGAGGTCCGCTCTTCGATCAACGTAATGCACGTGACGAAGAAACTTCGCGTGAACCTGCTAGGCTTCTTGGGCGTGCATGGGAAGACAAAAGATACACCGGAAGCACGGGAGGACCTGCAACGTTTGCACGAAAAAGATGGCATGCCTCCAAAGCAGTATGAAGGTCCTGCCAGCTACGCTCTTACCAAAGAAGAGAAGGAGATCTTCTTTGAATGCCTGATCAGTATGAAGGTCCCTTATGGCTTCTCGTCGAATATAAAGGGAATAATAAATATGGCCGAGAAAAAGTTTCAAGACCTAAAGTCTCATGGCTGCCACGTGATTATGACGCAACTGCTTCCGGTTGCATTGAGGGGGCTTCTACCGGAAAATGTTCGATTATCCATTGTGAAGCTATGTGCATTCCTCAATGCAATCTCTCAGATGGTGACCGATCCAGAAATCCTACCAGGGCTAAGGAGTGATGTGGCGCAATGTCTTGTCAGTTTCGACCTGATTTTCCCACAATCCTTCTTCAATATCATGACGCACGTCCTAGTTCATCTAGTCGATGAGATTGTCATTCTGGGCCCCGTATTTATACACAACATGTTCCCCTTTGAAAGGTTCATGGGAGTCCTAAAGAAATATGTCCGTAACCGCGCTAGACCAGAAGGAAGCATCTCCATGGGCCATCAAACAAAGGATGCCATTGGGTTTTGTGTCGACTTCATTCCTGTCCTTAAGAAGATTGCTCTCCCTCAATCACGGTATGAGGGGAGACTGACTGGAAAAGGCACGCTTGGAAAGGACTCAATAATACGTAGGGAAGGGCATTCTTGGTCTCAAGCACACTACACAATTCTACATAACTCTACCTTGGTGGCCCCGTATGTCGATGAACACAAGAACAGTCTGCGCTCCAAACTCCCGGAGCTGTGTGATGACGACTGGATTACACGTGAACACATCATGACTTTCGGAAGTTGGTTGGAAACACGTCTCAGAGGTGACACCACTGTTTCTGATGAGCTGTACTCGTTGTCCAGGAAACCATCTTCGACTGTATTGACTTACAAAGGATACGGGATAAATGGGAATAACATCTTACACGATCGCCCAAGATCAAAAGAGCACCAACCAAAACAGCGGTGTCCGCTTTGATGAAGCAACCAAGAGCGGAAAGACATATGGGAACTTGACTACGGACATGATTTTAAGGTCCTTTTGTTCAAGTGCAAATGGTCAATCTGTCAGGAGGCGGGTTACAGGTAGACCCACAATACGGAATGACAACAGTGGATCTGAAATATCTTGGGTACCCAGACGAACCATTTTTCCTAGCCAATGATGTGACGCAGATTTTCTATGTGAAGGACATGTCTACCAAACCGATAAAATAAAAAGAAAAGATAAGGAAGCGAATGTGTCATACGATGAGCCAAAGCGCCACATAGTTCTTTCAGGAAAAAAAAGACATCCGTGGATTGGAGGGCAAGACAGACATGTTTGAAGATTATGAAAAATTTCATGAAATTCCTCCCTTCAAAGTCAAGGCTGATCCAAGCACCTTGTTAAGCGATGAAGACTATCCATGGTTACGGTGCAATAAGAAAAGGACACAAGTGAAGAAAAAGTGAAGACAGATGTAATAGATGAGTTTTCGTGTGAAATCCTTGTACTTTGAAAGAGATGATCCAGTTTTTACACGAAGTGCATGCAGTTTTTGCCGTAATCCTCTCAACTTTTGCACACATGTTATGTGGGTAAAATGATGATACCATGCCAAGTTTCAACCTTTTATGAGTTCAGTTGTAGTGCTTTCCAATTTCAGGGTCATTTAGCTCAAAATAAATCATTAAATGCATGAAAAATAGAAAATGAAGTCAGAAAGGGTTGAAATTTTAGTATGTGGCTTTGAATGGTGCATATTGAATGCAAAAAAAAATCTTGAGTTGAAATAAGTTTAGAAAATTGAAATTCTTTTGTAACAGATGAGTTTTCGTCTGAAACCCTCGTACTTTGAAAGAAATGGTCCAGTTTGTACACGAGGTGCATCCAGTTTTTCCCATAATCCTTTCAACTTTTGCACACATGTTATGTGGGTCAAATGGTGATACCATGCCAAGTTTCAACCTTTTCTGAGTTCAGTTGTAGTGCTTTCTAATTTCAGGGCCATCTAGCTCAAAATAAATCATTAAATGCATGAAAAATAGAAAATGAAGTCAGAAAGGGTTGAAATTTTAGAATGCGACTTTATTTCTTCTGCTTCTGCGCGGGAAACCTAGAACATATGGTGGCATGGTCGCGGTGACGCGGCAAACTTAAAACATTCAACAACTTAACATCTCAAACCTAGAACATTTTATTGTAAAACATAAAAAAACTGCTCGTCCTCGTCGTCGGAGAAATCGTCTTAGATGACGGAGCTGATGTCATCTTCCAGCGCTATCCAGCGGGGGTCACCGACTGGCCAGTTGGCAGCGCCTCTCGCCAGTTCCTCCTCCGCCATCGCCTTTGCCGCCCACCGCTCCTCCTGCCATTCATGACGCTCGTGTCGCCGCTCCGCGCTCTCGGCTTCCAGCCTCGTCCAGTGTTCCGCCTCCTTCGAGGCTTCACGGGGATGGCTCGCGTACCAATACTGCACGCCGCGCTGGTCCTGCTCCGAGGCGAGGCCGAGCACCACTCCTCGGCGATGGAGGCGTTGGTCCTCTTCAGTGAGGAGGAGCGGCGGATCTTCCATGTCCTCCGCCTCTTCCACGCTGTGGTAGTTGCAGAAATTCATCTCCGTGCGCGGGCGGCCGAGCCTCCACTCCGCAATGTCATACGCGCGGGCGGCTAAATATGCATGGTAGAACCTACTGAGACACACACGCTCGTTGTTGGCGCAAGTGATCACTGCCGTGAATGTGCCGTCCGAGCGCTCGCGGATGCCGTGGAAGCTGCGCGGGGGGATTCGGCGGCGAAGCGGCATGGTGGGGGTGGCGCAGAACGGGAAAGAGTGCACGAGAAGAGAACTAGTGGCGACTGGCTTTGCGTGGAGGCCTCTTCCACGTGCTTTTAACCTCACACGATTCAGAATCCAACCAAGTAGGAAGAAGCACACAAATCATGTGTTTCTTTCAAGCGCTTGTGAGCCGTTGGATCCGGCTTGTGAGCCGTTGGATCAGGCTTGTCGTTGCAGGCTCGCCTCCACCAATTAGGAAGAAGCACACAGATAGTGTGTTTCTGTCAAGCGCTTGTGAGTCGTTGGATCAGGCTTGTGAGCCGTTGGATCAGGCTTGTCGTTGCCTATATATAGCCCACCTCTCGGACATGTTTGACACTCATTTCATCGGGCGAATACAAATCATTCGGATTCGCCTGGTTGCGGTCCGACGGTGCTTTTGATATGCGGGCACTCACGAGCCACACCGTCGGGCTGTAACCAGGCGAAACCATGTGTTTTGGTGATATTATATATATCTAGCTAGAAATATTTCACTTCATCGACGAAATACAAATCATTCGAATTCCCTGCATACGTCCGACGGTGCATTTGATATGCTTGCACTCATGAGCCACCGTTGGGCTGTATGCAGGGGAAACCTTGTGTTATGTTCTATTTAGAAATCATTTATGAAACTCTATTTATAAATCTTTATATTATTAAAACTAAAATTATATAAACACAAAAGTGTAGAAAATTTATTATAAGAGGTAGACAGAGGAATCCTACCCGAGAGGGAGATATATGCATCTTTCAGCAATCGGATGATGGACATTTGTTTCATCAGCTTCAACAGACAGAGGTCCTTATCGTCAGAAGGACCTCTGCCTCTTCAAGCTGATAGAGACGGAAGGTCCATCATACGCCTGATAAAGGAGACAGAGTATCACCCTAGGGTTGAATCCTTAGTTTACCACTTTTAATAAGCTAGCTATGCTATAGTAATCGGAGGCCAGCCCGTGCTTATAAACACCTCTAACCGACCTTCAGTTAGCGAGGTGGGACTAATTATAGACTATTTGTCCCGGTTGGTGGCTCCAACCGGGACTAAAGGTCCTTTTTATATTTTGTATTACTGGAAAGGAAAAATATAAAATGCCACCTACTGGGCCAGCACGGCCTGGATACGACTAGAAACCCTATAATGTGCCAGGATCCAGGCCCGAACAGGCCTAGTAGGCTAACAAGCAAAGGGTGACAGTGTGTAGGCCGCAAAGCCTGCATTTGAGAGGAGCTCGAGAGGGTTGGCGCAATAGCGCTTATAAACCGCTCTCGAGCGCCCTCGGTTAGCGAGGTGGGACTAAACATCCCACCGCACCGAGCCAGCGCAAGGTTGTTCCCGGTTGGTGGTACCAACCGGTACCAAAGGGCAGCATTGGTTCCGGTTGGTTCCACCAACCGGTACCAAAGGGGGCATTGGTTCTGGTTGGTGCCACCAACCGCTACCAATGGTCTCTGTTTCCCGCCCTTTGGCTGCTGAAAAAGACCTTTGGTGTCGGTTGGTGGCACGAACCGGTACCGATGCCCCCTTTGGTACCGGTTGGTGGCACCAACCGGAACCAATGCTCGGGGTATATAAGCCCCCACCTTGGAACCGTCGTTCCCATCTCGCCATTTGCTCAAGACAACGCCGGAGACGGCACCGATGCCGCCAGGCTGCCCGATTTCCACGCCGCGCCGCACCGCCCCCGCCATTGCCGACGACCTCGCCGGTGCCGCACCACCCTCGCCATCGACGACGACCTCCCCGCTGTGAGCCTCCATCTCTCTAGCTAGCTTTCCCGCCTGCACGCCGGCCGCCATGGCCGGGAGGGGGAGCTAGCTCCTCTCGCATTCGTCGACATGGCCGGGAGGGGAGCTCCTCCCGTGCGCCGCCATGGCCGGGAGGAGAGCTCTCCCGTGCGCCGCCATGGCCGGAAGGGGGAGGTCCTCCCGAGCTCTCGCCGCCGGCCACGTCCATGGCCACGACCATGGCCACGGCCATGGCCTGTGCTCAAATTTTTTCTAAGTGTTAAAATGTGTTCTAGCTATAGTGGGGGGAGAAAAAAAGAAAAGCAGAAAAGTAAAACTAAAAGAGAACAGAGAAAAGAAAATAGAAAATATTTTTTTGTTCATCTTTTTTTTCTGTTTTATAATTAGTCTCAATTTAATAAGTTAAAATGTTCTAGTGTTGGGGGATAAGAAAAGAGGAAGAGAAGGAAAAAGAAAAAGAAGGAGAGGGAAAAATAAAAATAAGAAGAGGAAGGAGGAGAAGAAGAGGAGAGGAAGAATAAAAAAATAAGAGGAGAAAAAAAATAGAATCCTATTTTTTCTTCTTCTCCTCTATTCCTTCTTCTTCTCATTTTTTTCTTCTTCCTCTTTTTAAAAAAAAATCGAGAACGAGAGGGTGTCGAGGATCGCCGTGCGGTCGAGGGTCGGGAACTATACGCGTCGGTACATAGAGGGTCGAGCGTCACCGAGAGAGGTCGAGCTCGAGGGTCGAGGGTCGAGGGTCGGGATATATCTAGGCCGGTCGAGGGTTGAGGGTTACCGAGAGAGGTAGAGGGGTCGAGGGTCGCCGAGGGTTTGAGGGTCGTCGAGGGGTCGAGGGGTCGAGTGTTCGAAGGTCGTCGAGGGGTCGAGGGTCGTCGAGGGGTCGAGGGTCGAGGAACACCGAGGCGGGTCAAGAGAGGTTGCATTGTGTCAATGTATTGAAGAAATCCATGGCTTCATCATTAGCCGGAAGTAGCCGGGGCATGATTGTAGGAAGTTCTCGATCCAAATCCATGGCTATGTCATGTTTGTATATTAAGTGTCATGTTGTAATATTTTGCAGAAACTATGGACGGTGGTCAAAAAATCTTAGAAGAAGAAGACTTTATGGGTGAAATCATCCGCGAAGGAGGACCAACATTGGTGGGCGACGACATCCAGGAAGGAGGACCGGGACCGTTGGTGGGCGACATCCTCCAGGAAGGAGGTGATGTCTTGTCATATTTGAACGACACCGATGGTCTGGAAGGAGAGAGTGAAGCAGGCTCCGAGGATGAAGAAGTAGATCGTGATGACGACTACGATGAGCGAACGGAGGAAGGAGCTGTTGCAAAGTCCGGCGAGGTATATATATTAATATAGCATGTGCTGATGTGACTAGCTAATTGAATTGATGCATTAATTCTTTTGGTATGTAGACATATATATTAACTCTCTTCTTTCTTCTTTTCTAGCCCTCCGGATCCGGATCGAGCCAAACTTCGGTAACAAGATGAGGCCCAAAAAAAAGTTGCGCCCAGATGAAAAGTTCACGATCACCGAGATCACCGGGAATGGCCAACCGATTCAACCCATCCGCACCAAGGACGCCTTTGCTGCTCAGTGCGGGGTCCTCGTTAGGGAGATCCCGATCAGCATCCAGCAATGGAATAAGCCGAAGAGTGGAGACCCTCTAGTGTCTTTTGTCAATGATAGACATAATGACGATCTTTGGACCTCGCTGAAGGAAAATTTCAACCTACCGCCAGAGGTGGATCCGGAAAAGCCAGTTATAGAGTCATTAATCAAGACTCATGCTCTTAAGAAGATGGCAGAACTATTCAGGAGGTGGAAGAATGAATTGAAAATAAACTTTGTCGACAAAAAGAAGACTCCAATATTCAAGGGTCGATATGAGAAGATAGAACATGATTGGCCTGCATTTGTGGCCCGTAAGACATCAGATAAGAGTAAGAAGATGTTAGAGACAAACAAGCTAAATGCTGCAAAGAAGATGCTTCACCATCGCACGGGGTCAGGTGGCTACCTGATGACCCTCAACTGTAGGGGATCGATTGTAGTGTTCTCGCGGGTAAGTTAACCTAATTTATTGATTCGAGACAAGGGGAACCAAATGTATTTATAAGCTTTGACAGCTGAGTTGTCAATTCAACCGCACCTGAAATATGCTTGCTTGCAACAAAGTATTAATAACAACTGTGATATGATAGCAATAGTGATGATAGCGAAAGTAAATTAGCAGTAACCAGCAAAACTAAAATACTGTAGGCTAGGGAGATGGATGGTCGGGCGCTGCATGAATAAGAATGATCATGTAATAAATTCTAACACGGGGCAAGGCACACAGAAAAGTAATGATCATCTAGTCAAATATCAAACATTCGGCATGTATCCAATAGGTAGTTGTGCGTGCTTGCAATAAGAAATTGCACAACATCTTTTGTCCTACCATCCCGCTAGGAACGGGGCCAAGAGAACTTATGGAGATTAAGGTGCTCCTGTCAAAGAGCACTGGAACAAAGCAATAAACTCAATGGATACATGGAATCCTCAAATTATGGACCATCCCCTTTGGTGTCCCAAGATGTCACATTTGGGATCGCCGGTTTCGGACCATAATAGGTGCATACAACTCATAGATAGGATCTTGAACATAAATAAACTCATGAAAACATAAGTGGTTCAGATCTGAAAACATGGCACCCGGGCCCAAAGTGACAAGCATTAAGAGCAACAAGTTGTAGCAAATATGATAAGCACCAAAGTAGATGATAGGCAACATGCCCCCAACAATCTGACGAACTAATACATGATCAATCTCATCCAATCCCTAACATCCCCTTTGCCTACAGCAGGGAATTACTCACACATGTGAAGAGAAGTCATGGAGGGATGAGGGAGTGGTGATGGTGATGACGATGGCGACGATCTCCCCACTCTGGAGAGCAAATCAGCCTCCAGATTAGCCCTCCCGAAGATCGGTGGTGTTAGAACTTGAAAATTAGGCTGAAAATGGGTAAAAAAGGCAACATCGAGTTATTCTTCAAAAGAAAAAGAACACAGGCTATTGAGGAAGGTCCTGCGCCACCACCAGAACAACCTTTACCTCTGCTTCTTTTGCCCCTCCAAGAATTTTTTCAAGCTCCGCCCCTGCTCGGGAACCATCTTCCCCAATAGAGGCGGCGGGTATGAAACAAACATCAATACAAATTTTATGCATGGCACACAATGCTTGGCCTAGTAGTAATAATACTTGTTTTTCATCTTGTAGCTCGCTACTATAGAGAAATAAGTACAAAGTACACACCATAGATTGGTAGTAAAATACAAATAAAGGTACCGTTTTTTCAAAACAAAAATATAGCATCTTTGATAGAGATGCATAACAACACGCACAAGATACATAGACTCTCCTCCAATTTATTGAGTTTCCCATTGCAGCTATATCATCCATGGCACCACTTGTATTCACAACTATTTTTCTTTCAATAGTACCATGATCTTTGTTGCCAAATCAATTCATTTCCACTATTGCAAATCCATCATCAAATCCAATCACCAGGCTGCATAAAATGTGATGACCTGGTTACTATCTATATATTCCACTATAAACATTACCTTGGTTTCTAAAAAAAGGTTATAGAAAAAGAAGACATACACGGATAAAAGTTACAAGAGTAGAATGAATTTTGGTTATTACCTTTTTATAGCCTTAATGTATGCAAAACCACCACGAACCCTATCGAGCTTAAAGTCCATCGTGCTCTCATAGCTGCAAAATTATGAATCCCAATGTCAATTTACAGGATGGTTTACATGGTAGAATTGGATAGCTGACAACAACCCAGAAGATACAATAGGGTTTCAAGGATATGTCAGTCAGGGATGTAAGAGTAGTTGGTAGCTTTTGTGGGAGGCTATAGTAGCTGGAGCCACTGGTTTGCATAGTTATACAATCAGAAGTGTTACCCATACACTACGGGACAGCACCCAAACGCCGACGGCTGGCCATCGTCGGCGTAGGCCAGAAAGCCGTCGGCTTAGGCCTACGCCGACGGCCGCCGTCGGCGTAGAGCCGTCGGGCTTGGGTTTTCTCGGGCTTGCCCTAAAAGCCCTGGGCGTATAGGCTGCCCGACGGCGTTTACGCGGCCGTCGGCGTACAGGCCGTCGGCGTAGCACCAGTGAGCCCCACCCTGGGCTTAACGGCCGTTACGGCTGGTTGCCCTCTACGCCGACGGCCGGGCCGTCGGCCTAGGGTGCCACGCGGCAGGCTGTGGGGCGACGGGGCTTCGGGCCTACGCCGACGGCCGGGCCGTCGGGGTAGGTCCCCTTCCAGTCAGGCCACGCGTCGCCCGCTGGTCTCGTCTGGACCCTGCCACTACCTACGCCGACGGCCTGGCCGTCGGCGGCACAGGATATGGCCTACCCCGACGGCCTGGCCGTCGGCGTAGGTAGTGGCAGGGCCTCTTTTTTGTTTATTTTCCCTGTTTTCTTGCATATAGCAAATTGAATAATAGATAATATATATTGCATTATATATTATATCATGTGCATATAAGCACATGCACATTGACACAACAATTGATATAAGCACATCAACACAAGACAAGCATTGATATAAGCACATGCCCATCGACACAAGCATTTATACATCGTATCCATACATAGCATAAGAAGAAGAAACATTGTATCCATACATAGCATACGTATCCATACATAAAATGCAAAGAGAAGAAACATCGTATCGGTACATAACCCGGCCGAGGTAGCATCATCATCAACTCATCACGTCCGGAGAGGGAGTCGAGCCGGAGAAGCCGAGGTCTCCGCGCGTGAAGATAGGCGACTGACGATGCGGAGGCGCCGTCGAACCAGCACCGGAAGCAGGTGATCCCGCGCCACCATGAACCGGTGTGCTCTCGCGCGAGGCACCACTAACACCGGGGCCAGGGTGCACCGGTGTGACCGCGCGGGACGCCGACGGCGAGGCAGCAGCACGATCAAAGGGTCCAGTCCCGGAGGCTCCCGTTCCCTACACGTTTGAGCAATAGTTAGCAACCGCCAAGACACGTGAAAGTGGTAGCAACTGATTGGGCAAGTAAATTACCGGGGTATAGCCGGTGTAGTAGTAGTTCTGGGCGAACTCTTCCTTCGATACAAACTCCGGCTTAAGCCCGGCTCGTGGAGGTCGTGGCGGTATATCGACGAGCACTCCCGTAAGCCGAGCACTCTCTAGAGCCTGCAAAATAGTTAACATGTCAGGCATTGCACAAAAGTATGAAAATTGAGACTTGTCATCTTTTGAAAAAAATAAAGGTTGGAACTTACAACTTCTTTTGCCTCTTTCCACTCCTCGTGTATTTGTGCTCTCTGTCTCCACTGCGCAAGGTCCACCAAATAGGCGTCGTTGTGGGCCTTGTAGGCCGCCTCGAAAGCAGCCTACAATTACAAAAATTGAACCATCTCATCAACTAAGCCACTGAGGAAGTAGTATTGTCACAGAAAGGATGGAAATGAGAGAAACTTACATCGTAGCCAGTCTGGGAAGGCCGTCGTCGAGGAGGCGGTGCGGGGTCGTCGGGACCGAGGGTAGCCTTGATCCGCGTGAGACTCAAATTGGGACTGCGCGGGGTCATCTTATCCATGACCTTTAGACGGCCGTGCTGAAAGCCTCCCCCAGACACGACCAACGCTCTGGGGTCGGGTTCCGCACTTCTAGGGTCATCCAACTCCGGATTAAAAGCGATCATCGCCTCGAGGTAGTTAGCACCGTCCTCCTGGGCAGTGCCGAAGTACTCGGGAAGCTGAGGCTGAGGCTGGGAGAGATCGGGCGCCATCGTCCTCATCGAGTCCCATGACTCATATGAGCTGACAGGCCTCCCTAGTTTATCCTCCTGCATCGCCAAAGAGATTTTATGAGTACCAAATATGAACATGCATGAGGGGAAATAAATGCAGGTTGTTCCATGTATGTGTATACCAGCTTGGCCTTGTAGCGCTCACTGCCTAGGTTTCCAGCCCGATGTGTCCCCCCGCTGCCGCGGTTCGCCTTGTTCCGCTCGCTCAAGGCGTTCCACTCCTCGTCTTCCCCGCGCCACCTCGCAGTCCACGCCCTCCATGCCTCCTCCTTGCCATAGGCCCAATCGGGCCTAACCTGAAAAATCAATACGCATGCGAAGAACAGATGATGCAATTGCAACTTAGCATTAACATATAATCTCATCGACAATTTACTTACCTCGTCGTACTGTTCCGCGCTCATCGTCGAGCGTGACTTGACATTCTCGTGCTTCGGCAACGGCTTGCCCGATTTTGCCATGTTGTATTGACTCCTGGCGGTATGACCCTGGTTATAAAACTGCTGATTAGTCAACCTCTTACAATGAGCCTGCAGTGTCTTGTTCGCCGTCTCCTGGTGCTCCGGAGCCACCCTATAGAATCTCTGAAATCATGCATCAAAAAAGTGTGGGATTCATGAGTTAGCATGGCGGGGTCATCAACTATGAACAAAAAAAGTGTGAAGAGTCATGATTTTGCCTTACCCAAAACTTATTGATCACGGCGTCAGAAGCTTTCCCGTAGGGGGGACAATCTGCGAGCTCGTAGTGTCTCCAAGTCGTGGCTAGCTTCCTCTCGCCTTTGTCTGTGGTGTAGAAGCCCGGCCAAAACTTCCTAATGATAGCTCCAAGCATGCAGCCAGGGACTCGGGTCCCCGCAGGATGAAGCCAATTGCTGCACAAGAATCAAACATTAGTACATGCCAAGTTGGTATCAACGAAATGAAACTATAGCCACTTACTCAGTTCTAGTAGGTTCAATGAGGGTCCGAGCCTCCGGGGCAGGCTCCTCCTTAGGGACTTCTGTTTCCCCACGAACCTTTGCCTTCTTCGTCGACGCACTCGATGGCCCCGACGCAGTCACCATCTCCTCGTCTCGAGACTCCGCTTCCAAGTCTCGAGAGTCAATCTCCTCGTCTGGAGACTCCGAGAACGCGGTCTGTGAAGCCACGTCGCCGGAAGCGGAGGGTATGTCACTTAGAAGGACAGTACCTCGCCTCGACCTCGTCCTCGGCCTCCTGCAATCGGAAAAGATAAACAATTAAGAAGCATGTTGAAAAATAAATACCAAGCATAATGAAGATGCAATGTACCTCCTCGGTCTGACCTCGGGGGACGTCCCCCTCTTCCTCCTCCTCGTCCTGCATCCCCTCTTCCTCCTACCTCCTCGGCGCCGTACCTTGAGGTGGTTGCTCTTCCACTCTTCGTCTTCTTTATCCCCTGAAGCAAGGACTGCGGTGATGCCTTGCCACTCATATTGGCCAATCACCTGCATTGAGAGAAATAAAACAATTAAGCATAAAGACGCAATGCAATTAAGAAGCATAAAGACGCAATGCAATTAAGATGAAAATAAATACTAATACTAATAATAATCATCATCATCATCGTAGCACATCTGCACACAATCATCATCATCATCCAAAATAACATACATATAGTATCGAGATACATAAATACTAATAATAATCATCATCACTCTGAGGCTCATTCTCATCACTATCACTATCACGTGCGTATAAAGCGTCGGGATCCTCGGACGGTGGAGGCTCATCATCATCATCACTCTGAGGCTCATCATTGGCATGTGCCTTGTTGAGCATCTCTATGTCACTTATATCCGTGACTATCTCACCACGGGTGTGTGCATCGTTCTCGAGGTCCTCAAGACCTTCTAAGCCAAAGTCCCCAAAGTTCTCTTGCTCTTGATAGAAAATTCCCTCGTATGTTTGAGGGTTAATGTTGTTTAATCGTCCTCGGAGGGCATGGGTAGTTTACCATGTGGCGATACCTGGTACACGACTTCCCAGCCCTGGAGGTATTCTTTCTGGCATGGGTAGGGCAAGTAATAAACTTGCTTCGCTTGGTGAGCCACAACAAAGACACCGGATCCGCTATAGGTGGTTGAAGGCCTAACTTCAACTAACCCAATGGAAGGGGTATTTTTGTGTCCATGGTGTGGATCGAACCAGTGGCATCTGAACACAACGAGATTGAGTTCTACGGGCCCATTGTTGAACGTCAGCTCGTATACGTTCTGCAACGAGATTGAGTTCTACGGGCCCATGGTAGTGCAGGATATACCATCGGGCAACGTGTTAGCATGTCTTACCAGAGTGGCTTCAAAGCATGAACGCGTCATGTTGAACTGGAGCTTTGAGGCTAGTGCTTGCGAGATGGTATCGAGCTGAGAAACATTTGCACCCGGGTACAGAGGCCTCTTAGCCGATTCCATCATATCATAGAACGCCTTAGCGGATGGCTCGGGATCCTGTGGTTCAGGCGGTTGCTCCGGTTCCGGCGGTCCCTCTGGTTCAGCACAAGGTGGAGACTCCAGCATGGCATCACGGAAATCCTCCAGCAAGTTTCGCATGCCATCGTACTCTATGCCATCGATCCGCTGCCGCATCACGTCAACTCTATCACGTTCATTCTGACTAAAGTCGACCGTCGTGACGAAGCCCGGCATATACCCATAAGCCCAAAGGTGTTGTTTCATAACCTCCTTTCTAGCGCGATGACGATTTCTGCAACGGACGCAAGGGCAACGGGGATCAAGTGTCTTTGGACCACGGGCTATATCCTGCACTACCATAGCGGTCTTCCATGCCCACTCATCTGTTCTGTCAACAGCACTAGTACGTCCACTATACATCCACCCATTATCAGCCATCCTCTTCTGCTTTATTGCGAGCCAAATGACAAACATAGCATTTAATATCAAACGGGAGATTAAAATGCTTCATTTTTTACGCATGCATCAACCTACATGTCTAATAGGAAAGTGGCTCCTAACCAGCCGCCGGATCCGTAGATTGGGTAAGTTCTCCCTGACTCTACCCCGATCCGAGCAGAATTTCGGAAGCACCTCCCCGCTGCTCTCCCGATACACATCTCGACTAAAAGTCGAGAGAATGTGCATCCGGAGAACAACGAGGAGGCGCCGCCGAAATCTTGTCTCGGATCGAGGAAGAGCTAGCGAGAACCATACCCAACTACGAATCCGCCGACTGCCCGATAAAAGCCATAAGCGCTACGGTTCAAAATATGCGAGACCACTAATGCATATTTATCCGTGTAACGCTTACAGTCGGGATGACGCCTAGGTGACGCGACTGACTTGGTGATCTAGACATGAAAATAAACCTAGCTATATAAGACGGGTGAACGGATTCTCACCCTTGAAGCGTGATCGACGACGAGGGTGCGATACGACGAAGGGGGCTCCGAGACGGCGGCGACTCCAAGATAGTCTGTAATTACCATAAAAACAACAATTTAGCCTCACATTCTCAACAATTTACAATTTGGTCCTCGATATACTAGGACATATAGATTGAACTACTTAGATGTGCTCTAACTAAAGCACATCTAGATGTGCTTTAGCAAATCCGATAATAATGATATAAATCATCTTTTTCTTTTTCAATAAATAAATGCATATATACAAACATGTGGTTATGGTTATGGTTGCATTGTGTGGCTTGTTCTATGAAACTATATTAAATAAATGGTTATGGTTGCATTGTGTGGCTTCTAACAAAGAGAGCCTATGATACTAGGCAAATCAGAAATAGCTAAATGAAGAATCAAGTGAAATAATTAACATTTTTTACAGCATCAACAACCATAAGCAATACCATTAGGCAGTACCAAATTTTCTAATTAGCATATAAATTTTTCAAGACCTAATTGGCTAAGCAGTAGCAATGGCTGTACCAAATCTTGCAAGTTTTTGAGGAGGGGGTGGCCACCTGCTAGGAGCTAGTCGAGGAGGGGGTTGGGCTGTGGCCGTCCTTCTGCTGGATCCTGAGGACGAGGCGCCGGCGAGCGCTGCTGGATCTTGAGGAGGGGGTGGACGGCGGCCGGCTCGGTCGAGGAGGGTCGACGGAGGTAGGCTCGGTGGAGGAGGTGCTCGGCGCGGCCCGAGCAGAGGAGGAGGTGGCTGGCGGCGCGAGGGACGGTGGCGGAGGGAGGTGCGGCGGAGGAGTGCGGCGGAGGGGGTGCAACCAAGGGGCCTCGGGGGAGGGGCCTCGGCGGAGGAGGTGCAGCGGAGGGGGTGCGGGTCAGGCCGGCGGCGGGAGGGCTCGGCTGTGGGAGGGGTCGGGGTCGGGATTTGGGAGGGGATTTGGGAGGGATGGCGGCGACGGTTGACCCAGGGGGTCATCTGTCCGAAATTGGGGGCGCGGTCCTACGCCGACAGCCAAGCCGTCGGCTTAGGTCAATTAATTATTTTAATCCGAGATACGCCGACGGCCTAGCCGTCGGCTTAGGTCCATTTTCATTTTTTTATTTTTTTCCCATTATTACCTATAGCATATAGTCATGTCACCTATAGCCAGACTAATAGCTAACATGTATAACATTTTTTAAGAGAATTATAGCTTTTTTAATTTCTGTATTTTTTTGCGGGGTACAACTCTAGCACTTTGAATTAATTGTGGCCATTTTCCATTTTTTAGTTTTATTAATTAATTGTGGCATTTTCCATTTCAATAGGAGAGTGACACTCACATGTTTCATCGCTCCGGAGGGGGGGGGGGCTGGAGGTCTACCCCTATACCCCTCCAGTGATTCCGACGCTCCGGCGGTCTTCCTCCGGCGAAACCCTAGATCGAGGGGCCCCGCAGATCTACCCTTATAGCTTCCTCCTTACGAGGATGGACCAATGGACTTTTTTATCTATCTATGTTTGGTTAGCACATATGTACATGGAAAACCAAGGTTGAACACATTTCACCACATTATTCACACCGGTAGACCCGTGCCGGGAGTTTCCACATACGGATCGACGATTTTACTAAGTGTTAGCCCATGTCCGTGAACAACGTCACACACATGACCTACATATGCCATCTACAAACATTAAATCACACTTATAAACATAACCTAGCTCCACATGCAGGGTTTCCCATGATTCCGGCCCTCCGACGGTCATTCACCTCCGAAACCCTAGATCTGGGGGCCCCGCAGATCTACCCTTATAGCTTTCTCCATACGAGGATGGACCAATGGACTTTTTTATCTATCTATGTTTGTTTAGCACATATGTACATGTAAAACCAAGGCTGAACACATTTCACCACATTATTCACACCGGTAGACCCGTACCAGGAGTTTCCACATACGGATCGACGATTTTACTAAGTGTTAGCCCATGTCCGTGAACAACGTCAAACACATGACCTACATATGCCATCTACAAACATTAAATCACACTTATAAACATAACCTAGCTCCACATGCAGGGTTTCCAATGATTACGGCCCTCCGACGGTCATTCACCTCCGAAACCCTAGATCTGGGGGCCCCGCAGATCTACCCTTATAGATTTCTTCGTACGAGGATGGACCAATGGACTTTTTTATCTATATATGTTTGTTTAGCACATATGTACATGGAAAACCAAGGCTGAACACATTTCACCACATTATTCACACCGGTAGACCCGTACCGGGAGTTTCCACATACGGATCGACGATTTTACTAAGTGTTAGCCCATGTCCGTGAACAACGTCAAACACATGACCTACATATGCCATCTACAAACATTAAATCACTCTTATAAACATAACCTAGCTCCACATGCAGGGTTTCCAATGATTCCGGCCCTCCGACGGTCATTCACCTCCGAAACCCTAGATCTGGGGGCCCGCAGATCTACCCTTATAGCTTTCTCCGTACGAGGATGGACCAATGGACTTTTTTATCTATCTATGTTTGTTTAGCACATATGTACATGTAAAACCAAGGCTGAACACATTTCACCACATTATTCACACCGGTAGACCCGTACCGGGAGTTTCCACATACGGATCGACGATTTTACTAAGTGTTAGCCCATGTCCGTGAACAACGTCAAACACATGACCTACATATGCCATCTACAAACATTAAATCACACTTATAAACATAATCTAGCTCCACATGCAGGGTTTCCAATGATTCCGGCCCTCCAACGGTCATTCACCTCCGAAACCCTTGATCTGGGGGCCCCGCAGATCTACCCTTATAGCTTTCTCCGTACGAGGATGGACCAATGGACTTTTTTATCTTTCTATGTTTGTTTAGCACATATGTACATGTAAAACCAAGGCTGAACACATTTCACCACATTATTCACACCGGTAGACCCGTACCGGGAGTTTCCACATACGGATCGACGATTTTACTAAGTGTTAGCCCATGTCCGTGAACAACGTCAAACACATGACCTACATATGCCATCTACAAACATTAAATCACACTTATAAACATAACCTAGCTCCACATGCAGGGTTTCCAATGAGTCCGGCCCTCCGACGGTCATTCACCTCCGAAACCCTAGATCTGGGGGGCCCGCAGATCTACCCTTATAGCTTTCTCCGTACGAGGATGGACCAATGGACTTTTTTATCTATCTATGTTTGTTTAGCACATATGTACATGTAAAACCAAGGCTGGACACATTTCACCACATTATTCACACCGGTAGACCCGTACCGGGAGTTTCCACATACGGATCGACGATTTTACTAAGTGTTAGCCCATGTCCGTGAACAACGTCAAACACATGACCTACATATGCCATCTACAAACATTAAATCACACTTATAAACATAATCTAGCTCCACATGCAGGGTTTCCAATGATTCCGGCCCTCCGACGGTCATTCACCTCCGAAACCCTTGATCTGGGGGGCCCGCAGATCTACCCGTATAGCTTTCTCCGTACGAGGATGGACCAATGGACTTTTTTATCTATCTATGTTTGTTTAGCACATATGTACATGTAAAACCAAGGCTGAACACATTTCACCACATTATTCACACCGGTAGACCCGTACCGGGAGTTTCCACATACGGATCGACGATTTACTAAGTGTTAGCCCATGTCCGTGAACAACGTCAAACACATGACCTATATATGCCATCTACAAACATTAAATCACACTTATAAACATAATCTAGCTCCACATGCAGGTTTCCAAATGATTCTGGCCCTCCGACGGTCATTCACCCCCGAAACCCTAGACATGGTTTGTAATGACCCTAGCTATGACCTAACCATACACAACCCAAGACAAATGTCCAACGGCTACCCCCATCCAGAGAATATCTAGGGGGGTAGACGATCGGGGGGGACCAGCAGGTCAACCCCTATAGCTTTCTCCGTACCAGGGTGGACCAATATATAATGGACTTCTTGTCTCCATTTGTGCTTGTTTAGCACATATATATGTACATGGAGAAGCAAGGTTGGACACATTTCACCACAAGATCATTCACCTCCGGGAGTACACGTCTACACGTGTGCACGAATCTTTTTCTAAGTGTTATCGCATTCATGTATGAAGAAGGTCACACCCGGGATCTATGTTTTGCATCTATGGGCCTTCCACCACACTTGAACACATAAACTAGGTCCACATGCAAATTTTTGTGGGATTCCGACGCTCTGGCGGTTATTCACCTGCGACATCCGGCTTGCTTCGGTGGGGGGCCTGGCGGTCTACCCCTATAGCTTTCTCCGCATGATGTTTCAACAATGTACTTTTTGGTTTGTTAAGATTTGTTTAGGACAAAACTACATGGAAAACAAGGTTGGGACCTTGTAACCTTTCGTAGCCCCCAGAATACCCGCAAACGGGTGTATTTCCACCTACATGTTCATGACTTTGAATAGTGCTATCACATGAATGTGAAAATGGTCACACCAAGGAGCTAGACATTGCATTTATGCATTGATCTTACACCACATTTGGACACATACCCTACAATTAATCACATGCAAGTTAATGCGGTACTACGGCGGTCTTTCTTCACCGAAACCCGGCTTAGTCCGGGCGCGAGGCCGGGGCCGGCCGGGAGGGCCCGGCGGTGTACTCTTATAGCTTTCTCCGCACGAGGTACAACTGTGGAGCATACATATTAATATAGTAATAGTAGCATAATATATTTTAATTTAGTATTATAATTTGTTATTATATTATTTTATGTATTAATTAGTAGACATTAAAAGAATAAAGAGGCATACGTATATCGAGTGTTGAAATGAGATGATATATACTATAATTCCATTTTCAATATTATTTGATGTATTAGTATTAGTAATATAAGATTAAATAGTTAAAAAAAAACACAACCCGTGGTCTACGCCGAGGGCCAAAGGTCGGGGCCGTCGGCGTAGCCCCTGCTGGGCTGACGCCGTAACGTCCGGCCGTCACCGGGGCCCACCTGGCAGGCCTACGCCGACGGCCCATTAAACGCCGACGGCCGTCGGCCTAGGTACGGCTACGCCGACGGCTTTGGGGCGCCAACGGCCCACCACCAGAGCTGACGAGTCGGGCCGTCTACGCCGACGGCCCCGACATTTGGCCGTCGGCGTAGGTTTCGGCCGTAGGCGTCAGCCTCCTCTCCCGTAGTGATAGTTATTGCAGTTGCGCAGAGCAATATCATATTCATCTGAAGACGTTACTAGAATCGGATGCCCCTGGATGCCATCCATCACACCAACATTGACCCCAGACATATATTGAAGTCCCTCGATTTCCCGGATACATTTCTTTTTCCGCAAATCCAAAATCTAGTACGAAAACAATGAAGCATATGTAATACATCAATATAGTTTATGTAACTAAATATTATCGAATATGGTTAATTGTCCAATACTAAGTGAAGGATAACATACCCGTGCAACCCCATTACCGGATCCTGTAACAACGTACTGTCTATCACCACCGGGGAAAAAATAGTCAACACATATCAGTCCATCACCATCACAGTCCAATTTGGCGATAGGGAACGGAGAAGAAAAGCTCCAGATCTGGTAAATTCAGGTGCTACTTAACTATTAATAAATACATAAATATAAAATTACATGGATATAAACATAGAATGGACAGTTATTTGTACCTTTGCTGTGCCATCTTGTGAAGCACTTGCAAAAGTGTTGCCTTCCAGTGGGTTAAACTTCACTTGCTGCACATTGCGTGAGTGTGCATCAAATGTCTGAATGCATGACCAGCCACTCTCCCAGTTCCATAGCTTGATTAAACTGTCGTCGGATGACGACAACACAAATGGGCGACTCGGGTGAATGGCCAGCGATTCAACCCATCCAGTGTGAGCTTTGAACTGTGTGATCTCATCCATCCTCACAGATGAGAGCACATGGATGTACCCATATCCATCACCGGCAATGAACCATTGCTCCCGCTCCCGCGCAATGAATTTAGCAGAAAGCATCCAATGGTCTCCGGCACATGGTGCTGGCTCCTTTACAGGTCTCAGTGCCATCACTCTTTCTTGTGTCTCATAGTTCCCAATGGATACATGCCCACTTCCATGAGCTGCCAAAATCCTGTAAGAGGATAATTATACGTATGAGAAAAATAAATACCAGCAAGTCTTCATGAACATTTACTTGTCTCTCCACATGTCAGTTTGATTTGTTACATCACAACCCTGAAAGTACCTTCTACGTTAAGTCACTACTTTAGCGTTAATTGGAAAAAATCAATTAAGTTTTGTTCATGAATCCAAAAGTAGGAGGATAGCAAAAAGATGATGTTTAGCTTAGACCTCTTTTATGTATAACATAGCTAGAAAGGATTGTACTACATACAACATATGATTAAATAAGATTCTTAACTACAAGAATGATAATCTAAGAAAGAAAATGCATCAAAAAATTGTGAAGACATGTTCAGGTTCGCTTTATAGTTTGGGTTTAATGTTGTTATTAATTTGATCAAAGCATTTTTCTAAGAAAAATGTTAGGTTGAATATGTATTAGGTTATGCTAGCGTGCAACCTATAATTTTAAGGAAACTTTTGTAGAAGTGGGATTGACATAAAAATCAAAATTTCAACAGAAACATGTAAATTACAAAACAGAGTTATAGCTCCTTGACTTAAATTTGTGTTTTCTGCAGAGAGTGAATTTCAAATTTTGGTTTATACAAATCATGTTTTATCAAATGAAAATGTCTGTGCAAGTGTATGGTGCGATTCTTCCAATGAATACTTCTAAATGCATAAACTCTCACCACGGCTTTGTCGGATGCACATCCATCGACAGTATTTCAGACAAATTATCATCCCTGCAATACATAACCTGAAGAAATCATGTTTAGTAAAACTCTTCACCAATTTTTTTAAGAAAGATGTACATAGGAGAAAATAAACCCTCACTTTCATCCGTGGCTGGGTTGGCTGTCGGATGATGAACATGCACCGGGTACCAGGAAATAGACATGAGAGGAAAATAACGAAGAAATTTCACATGATTAAAAATATGTCAAGTGAACCCAAGCTTGGTGAAATTGCATAAAGGAATAACATAACTAACCTCGTCCACCATCGTCTTGTCTAGTGGCACACAAACGGCTGTTAGTGTTTCCTTATATACCAGACAGTTGTTGTTATCTTCTTCGGACCCCATAGAGATGTATGCATCCACGTCCCACCCACATGTGTGCCTATACCCTACCCAACTCTCTAGGATAACATCAAGAGTATCCATGTTTGCAGGTGGTTTCTTGCGCTTCTCCAAGGCTCGGCCTTTTGCATTGGTCAGCCTCTGAACAACTGAAAGCTATTTCTATGCACCTCCTTACTTGATCAGATATGACTCCAATGCATATGTTGAGGTAGTGTGGAGCTTATCCCTCCAATTAGCATGTACCTACAAATTTACACCATAGAAATCACCATCGTACACGAGAATTACTTATTTATTACAGATGTATAATTGATCACAAGAAAGGGATGATTTCTTATTACAAGCTCAATGAATTGCTGGGTGGACATCTCAGCACGTTTTGAATAGCTCGTCGGTCCTGCCAGTATCTTTACGATAATAGCACCCAAGCTGAATATGTCGAATTTATTTGAGATCACATTCCCTTCTATGTATTCTGGTGGCACGTACCCACTGCATGACATATCAGATATGATAATTACCTTCATCATGCGTTTAATGAAAACGTAGCTACTAGTTACGTGAAATTTCAATTCACAAACGAGGAATTATGCTTACGGTGTTCCCATGAAACACTTCATGATTTGTGTCTGTTCATTGTGAAGCTATGTGCATTCCTCAATGCAATCTCTCAGATGGTGACCGATCCAGAAATCCTACCAGGGCTAAGGAGTGATGTGGCGCAATGTCTTGTCAGTTTCGACCTGATTTTCCCACAATCCTTCTTCAATATCATGACGCACGTCCTAGTTCATCTAGTCGATGAGATTGTCATTCTGGGCCCCGTATTTATACACAACATGTTCCCCTTTGAAAGGTTCATGGGAGTCCTAAAGAAATATGTCCGTAACCGCGCTAGACCAGAAGGAAGCATCTCCATGGGCCATCAAACAAAGGATGCCATTGGGTTTTGTGTCGACTTCATTCCTGTCCTTAAGAAGATTGCTCTCCCTCAATCACGGTATGAGGGGAGACTGACTGGAAAAGGCACGCTTGGAAAGGACTCAATAATACGTAGGGAAGGGCATTCTTGGTCTCAAGCACACTACACAATTCTACATAACTCTACCTTGGTGGCCCCGTATGTCGATGAACACAAGAACAGTCTGCGCTCCAAACTCCCGGAGCTGTGTGATGACGACTGGATTACACGTGAACACATCATGACTTTCGGAAGTTGGTTGGAAACACGTCTCAGAGGTGACACCACTGTTTCTGATGAGCTGTACTCGTTGTCCAGGAAACCATCTTCGACTGTATTGACTTACAAAGGATACGGGATAAATGGGAATAACATCTTACACGATCGCCCAAGATCAAAAGAGCACCAACCAAAACAGCGGTGTCCGCTTTGATGAAGCAACCAAGAGCGGAAAGACATATGGGAACTTGACTACGGACATGATTTTAAGGTCCTTTTGTTCAAGTGCAAATGGTCAATCTGTCAGGAGGCGGGTTACAGGTAGACCCACAATACGGAATGACAACAGTGGATCTGAAATATCTTGGGTACCCAGACGAACCATTTTTCCTAGCCAATGATGTGACGCAGATTTTCTATGTGAAGGACATGTCTACCAAACCGATAAAATAAAAAGAAAAGATAAGGAAGCGAATGTGTCATACGATGAGCCAAAGCGCCACATAGTTCTTTCAGGAAAAAAAAGACATCCGTGGATTGGAGGGCAAGACAGACATGTTTGAAGATTATGAAAAATTTCATGAAATTCCTCCCTTCAAAGTCAAGGCTGATCCAAGCACCTTGTTAAGCGATGAAGACTATCCATGGTTACGGTGCAATAAGAAAAGGACACAAGTGAAGAAAAAGTGAAGACAGATGTAATAGATGAGTTTTCGTGTGAAATCCTTGTACTTTGAAAGAGATGATCCAGTTTTTACACGAAGTGCATGCAGTTTTTGCCGTAATCCTCTCAACTTTTGCACACATGTTATGTGGGTAAAATGATGATACCATGCCAAGTTTCAACCTTTTATGAGTTCAGTTGTAGTGCTTTCCAATTTCAGGGTCATTTAGCTCAAAATAAATCATTAAATGCATGAAAAATAGAAAATGAAGTCAGAAAGGGTTGAAATTTTAGTATGTGGCTTTGAATGGTGCATATTGAATGCAAAAAAAAATCTTGAGTTGAAATAAGTTTAGAAAATTGAAATTCTTTTGTAACAGATGAGTTTTCGTCTGAAACCCTCGTACTTTGAAAGAAATGGTCCAGTTTGTACACGAGGTGCATCCAGTTTTTCCCATAATCCTTTCAACTTTTGCACACATGTTATGTGGGTCAAATGGTGATACCATGCCAAGTTTCAACCTTTTCTGAGTTCAGTTGTAGTGCTTTCTAATTTCAGGGCCATCTAGCTCAAAATAAATCATTAAATGCATGAAAAATAGAAAATGAAGTCAGAAAGGGTTGAAATTTTAGAATGCGACTTTATTTCTTCTGCTTCTGCGCGGGAAACCTAGAACATATGGTGGCATGGTCGCGGTGACGCGGCAAACTTAAAACATTCAACAACTTAACATCTCAAACCTAGAACATTTTATTGTAAAACATAAAAAAACTGCTCGTCCTCGTCGTCGGAGAAATCGTCTTAGATGACGGAGCTGATGTCATCTTCCAGCGCTATCCAGCGGGGGTCACCGACTGGCCAGTTGGCAGCGCCTCTCGCCAGTTCCTCCTCCGCCATCGCCTTTGCCGCCCACCGCTCCTCCTGCCATTCATGACGCTCGTGTCGCCGCTCCGCGCTCTCGGCTTCCAGCCTCGTCCAGTGTTCCGCCTCCTTCGAGGCTTCACGGGGATGGCTCGCGTACCAATACTGCACGCCGCGCTGGTCCTGCTCCGAGGCGAGGCCGAGCACCACTCCTCGGCGATGGAGGCGTTGGTCCTCTTCAGTGAGGAGGAGCGGCGGATCTTCCATGTCCTCCGCCTCTTCCACGCTGTGGTAGTTGCAGAAATTCATCTCCGTGCGCGGGCGGCCGAGCCTCCACTCCGCAATGTCATACGCGCGGGCGGCTAAATATGCATGGTAGAACCTACTGAGACACACACGCTCGTTGTTGGCGCAAGTGATCACTGCCGTGAATGTGCCGTCCGAGCGCTCGCGGATGCCGTGGAAGCTGCGCGGGGGGATTCGGCGGCGAAGCGGCATGGTGGGGGTGGCGCGGAACGGGAAAGAGTGCACGAGAAGAGAACTAGTGGCGACTGGCTTTGCGTGGAGGCCTCTTCCACGTGCTTTTAACCTCACACGATTCAGAATCCAACCAAGTAGGAAGAAGCACACAAATCATGTGTTTCTTTCAAGCGCTTGTGAGCCGTTGGATCCGGCTTGTGAGCCGTTGGATCAGGCTTGTCGTTGCAGGCTCGCCTCCACCAATTAGGAAGAAGCACACAGATAGTGTGTTTCTGTCAAGCGCTTGTGAGTCGTTGGATCAGGCTTGTGAGCCGTTGGATCAGGCTTGTCGTTGCCTATATATAGCCCACCTCTCGGACATGTTTGACACTCATTTCATCGGGCGAATACAAATCATTCGGATTCGCCTGGTTGCGGTCCGACGGTGCTTTTGATATGCGGGCACTCACGAGCCACACCGTCGGGCTGTAACCAGGCGAAACCATGTGTTTTGGTGATATTATATATATCTAGCTAGAAATATTTCACTTCATCGACGAAATACAAATCATTCGAATTCCCTGCATACGTCCGACGGTGCATTTGATATGCTTGCACTCATGAGCCACCGTTGGGCTGTATGCAGGGGAAACCTTGTGTTATGTTCTATTTAGAAATCATTTATGAAACTCTATTTATAAATCTTTATATTATTAAAACTAAAATTATATAAACACAAAAGTGTAGAAAATTTATTATAAGAGGTAGACAGAGGAATCCTACCCGAGAGGGAGATATATGCATCTTTCAGCAATCGGACGATGGACATTTGTTTCATCAGCTTCAACAGACAGAGGTCCTTATCGTCAGAAGGACCTCTGCCTCTTCAAGCTGATAGAGACGGAAGGTCCATCATACGCCTGATAAAGGAGACAGAGTATCACCCTAGGGTTGAATCCTTAGTTTACCACTTTTAATAAGCTAGCTATGCTATAGTAATCGGAGGCCAGCCCGTGCTTATAAACACCTCTAACCGACCTTCAGTTAGCGAGGTGGGACTAATTATAGACTATTTGTCCCGGTTGGTGGCTCCAACCGGGACTAAAGGTCCTTTTTATATTTTGTATTACTGGAAAGGAAAAATATAAAATGCCACCTACTGGGCCAGCACGGCCTGGATACGACTAGAAACCCTATAATGTGCCAGGATCCAGGCCCGAACAGGCCTAGTAGGCTAACAAGCAAAGGGTGACAGTGTGTAGGCCGCAAAGCCTGCATTTGAGAGGAGCTCGAGAGGGTTGGCGCAATAGCGCTTATAAACCGCTCTCGAGCGCCCTCGGTTAGCGAGGTGGGACTAAACATCCCACCGCACCGAGCCAGCGCAAGGTTGTTCCCGGTTGGTGGTACCAACCGGTACCAAAGGGCAGCATTGGTTCCGGTTGGTTCCACCAACCGGTACCAAAGGGGGCATTGGTTCTGGTTGGTGCCACCAACCGCTACCAATGGTCTCTGTTTCCCGCCCTTTGGCTGCTGAAAAAGACCTTTGGTGTCGGTTGGTGGCACGAACCGGTACCGATGCCCCCTTTGGTACCGGTTGGTGGCACCAACCGGAACCAATGCTCGGGGTATATAAGCCCCCACCTTGGAACCGTCGTTCCCATCTCGCCATTTGCTCAAGACAACGCCGGAGACGGCACCGATGCCGCCAGGCTGCCCGATTTCCACGCCGCGCCGCACCGCCCCCGCCATTGCCGACGACCTCGCCGGTGCCGCACCACCCTCGCCATCGACGACGACCTCCCCGCTGTGAGCCTCCATCTCTCTAGCTAGCTTTCCCGCCTGCACGCCGGCCGCCATGGCCGGGAGGGGGAGCTAGCTCCTCTCGCATTCGTCGACATGGCCGGGAGGGGAGCTCCTCCCGTGCGCCGCCATGGCCGGGAGGAGAGCTCTCCCGTGCGCCGCCATGGCCGGAAGGGGGAGGTCCTCCCGAGCTCTCGCCGCCGGCCACGTCCATGGCCACGACCATGGCCACGGCCATGGCCTGTGCTCAAATTTTTTCTAAGTGTTAAAATGTGTTCTAGCTATAGTGGGGGGAGAAAAAAAGAAAAGCAGAAAAGTAAAACTAAAAGAGAACAGAGAAAAGAAAATAGAAAATATTTTTTTGTTCATCTTTTTTTTCTGTTTTATAATTAGTCTCAATTTAATAAGTTAAAATGTTCTAGTGTTGGGGGATAAGAAAAGAGGAAGAGAAGGAAAAAGAAAAAGAAGGAGAGGGAAAAATAAAAATAAGAAGAGGAAGGAGGAGAAGAAGAGGAGAGGAAGAATAAAAAAATAAGAGGAGAAAAAAAATAGAATCCTATTTTTTCTTCTTCTCCTCTATTCCTTCTTCTTCTCATTTTTTTCTTCTTCCTCTTTTTAAAAAAAAATCGAGAACGAGAGGGTGTCGAGGATCGCCGTGCGGTCGAGGGTCGGGAACTATACGCGTCGGTACATAGAGGGTCGAGCGTCACCGAGAGAGGTCGAGCTCGAGGGTCGAGGGTCGAGGGTCGGGATATATCTAGGCCGGTCGAGGGTTGAGGGTTACCGAGAGAGGTAGAGGGGTCGAGGGTCGCCGAGGGTTTGAGGGTCGTCGAGGGGTCGAGGGGTCGAGTGTTCGAAGGTCGTCGAGGGGTCGAGGGTCGTCGAGGGGTCGAGGGTCGAGGAACACCGAGGCGGGTCAAGAGAGGTTGCATTGTGTCAATGTATTGAAGAAATCCATGGCTTCATCATTAGCCGGAAGTAGCCGGGGCATGATTGTAGGAAGTTCTCGATCCAAATCCATGGCTATGTCATGTTTGTATATTAAGTGTCATGTTGTAATATTTTGCAGAAACTATGGACGGTGGTCAAAAAATCTTAGAAGAAGAAGACTTTATGGGTGAAATCATCCGCGAAGGAGGACCAACATTGGTGGGCGACGACATCCAGGAAGGAGGACCGGGACCGTTGGTGGGCGACATCCTCCAGGAAGGAGGTGATGTCTTGTCATATTTGAACGACACCGATGGTCTGGAAGGAGAGAGTGAAGCAGGCTCCGAGGATGAAGAAGTAGATCGTGATGACGACTACGATGAGCGAACGGAGGAAGGAGCTGTTGCAAAGTCCGGCGAGGTATATATATTAATATAGCATGTGCTGATGTGACTAGCTAATTGAATTGATGCATTAATTCTTTTGGTATGTAGACATATATATTAACTCTCTTCTTTCTTCTTTTCTAGCCCTCCGGATCCGGATCGAGCCAAACTTCGGTAACAAGATGAGGCCCAAAAAAAAGTTGCGCCCAGATGAAAAGTTCACGATCACCGAGATCACCGGGAATGGCCAACCGATTCAACCCATCCGCACCAAGGACGCCTTTGCTGCTCAGTGCGGGGTCCTCGTTAGGGAGATCCCGATCAGCATCCAGCAATGGAATAAGCCGAAGAGCGGAGACCCTCTAGTGTCTTTTGTCAATGATAGACATAATGACGATCTTTGGACCTCGCTGAAGGAAAATTTCAACCTACCGCCAGAGGTGGATCCGGAAAAGCCAGTTATAGAGTCATTAATCAAGACTCATGCTCTTAAGAAGATGGCAGAACTATTCAGGAGGTGGAAGAATGAATTGAAAATAAACTTTGTCGACAAAAAGAAGACTCCAATATTCAAGGGTCGATATGAGAAGATAGAACATGATTGGCCTGCATTTGTGGCCCGTAAGACATCAGATAAGAGTAAGAAGATGTTAGAGACAAACAAGCTAAATGCTGCAAAGAAGATGCTTCACCATCGCACGGGGTCAGGTGGCTACCTGATGACCCTCAACTGTAGGGGATCGATTGTAGTGTTCTCGCGGGTAAGTTAACCTAATTTATTGATTCGAGACAAGGGGAACCAAATGTATTTATAAGCTTTGACAGCTGAGTTGTCAATTCAACCGCACCTGAAATATGCTTGCTTGCAACAAAGTATTAATAACAACTGTGATATGATAGCAATAGTGATGATAGCGAAAGTAAATTAGCAGTAACCAGCAAAACTAAAATACTGTAGGCTAGGGAGATGGATGGTCGGGCGCTGCATGAATAAGAATGATCATGTAATAAATTCTAACACGGGGCAAGGCACACAGAAAAGTAATGATCATCTAGTCAAATATCAAACATTCGGCATGTATCCAATAGGTAGTTGTGCGTGCTTGCAATAAGAAATTGCACAACATCTTTTGTCCTACCATCCCGCTAGGAACGGGGCCAAGAGAACTTATGGAGATTAAGGTGCTCCTGTCAAAGAGCACTGGAACAAAGCAATAAACTCAATGGATACATGGAATCCTCAAATTATGGACCATCCCCTTTGGTGTCCCAAGATGTCACATTTGGGATCGCCGGTTTCGGACCATAATAGGTGCATACAACTCATAGATAGGATCTTGAACATAAATAAACTCATGAAAACATAAGTGGTTCAGATCTGAAAACATGGCACCCGGGCCCAAAGTGACAAGCATTAAGAGCAACAAGTTGTAGCAAATATGATAAGCACCAAAGTAGATGATAGGCAACATGCCCCCAACAATCTGACGAACTAATACATGATCAATCTCATCCAATCCCTAACATCCCCTTTGCCTACAGCAGGGAATTACTCACACATGTGAAGAGAAGTCATGGAGGGATGAGGGAGTGGTGATGGTGATGACGATGGCGACGATCTCCCCACTCTGGAGAGCAAATCAGCCTCCAGATTAGCCCTCCCGAAGATCGGTGGTGTTAGAACTTGAAAATTAGGCTGAAAATGGGTAAAAAAGGCAACATCGAGTTATTCTTCAAAAGAAAAAGAACACAGGCTATTGAGGAAGGTCCTGCGCCACCACCAGAACAACCTTTACCTCTGCTTCTTTTGCCCCTCCAAGAATTTTTTCAAGCTCCGCCCCTGCTCGGGAACCATCTTCCCCAATAGAGGCGGCGGGTATGAAACAAACATCAATACAAATTTTATGCATGGCACACAATGCTTGGCCTAGTAGTAATAATACTTGTTTTTCATCTTGTAGCTCGCTACTATAGAGAAATAAGTACAAAGTACACACCATAGATTGGTAGTAAAATACAAATAAAGGTACCGTTTTTTCAAAACAAAAATATAGCATCTTTGATAGAGATGCATAACAACACGCACAAGATACATAGACTCTCCTCCAATTTATTGAGTTTCCCATTGCAGCTATATCATCCATGGCACCACTTGTATTCACAACTATTTTTCTTTCAATAGTACCATGATCTTTGTTGCCAAATCAATTCATTTCCACTATTGCAAATCCATCATCAAATCCAATCACCAGGCTGCATAAAATGTGATGACCTGGTTACTATCTATATATTCCACTATAAACATTACCTTGGTTTCTAAAAAAAGGTTATAGAAAAAGAAGACATACACGGATAAAAGTTACAAGAGTAGAATGAATTTTGGTTATTACCTTTTTATAGCCTTAATGTATGCAAAACCACCACGAACCCTATCGAGCTTAAAGTCCATCGTGCTCTCATAGCTGCAAAATTATGAATCCCAATGTCAATTTACAGGATGGTTTACATGGTAGAATTGGATAGCTGACAACAACCCAGAAGATACAATAGGGTTTCAAGGATATGTCAGTCAGGGATGTAAGAGTAGTTGGTAGCTTTTGTGGGAGGCTATAGTAGCTGGAGCCACTGGTTTGCATAGTTATACAATCAGAAGTGTTACCCATACACTACGGGACAGCACCCAAACGCCGACGGCTGGCCATCGTCGGCGTAGGCCAGAAAGCCGTCGGCTTAGGCCTACGCCGACGGCCGCCGTCGGCGTAGAGCCGTCGGGCTTGGGTTTTCTCGGGCTTGCCCTAAAAGCCCTGGGCGTATAGGCTGCCCGACGGCGTTTACGCGGCCGTCGGCGTACAGGCCGTCGGCGTAGCACCAGTGAGCCCCACCCTGGGCTTAACGGCCGTTACGGCTGGTTGCCCTCTACGCCGACGGCCGGGCCGTCGGCCTAGGGTGCCACGTGGCAGGCTGTGGGGCGACGGGGCTTCGGGCCTACGCCGACGGCCGGGCCGTCGGGGTAGGTCCCCTTCCAGTCAGGCCACGCGTCGCCCGCTGGTCTCGTCTGGACCCTGCCACTACCTACGCCGACGGCCTGGCCGTCGGCGGCACAGGATATGGCCTACCCCGACGGCCTGGCCGTCGGCGTAGGTAGTGGCAGGGCCTCTTTTTTGTTTATTTTCCCTGTTTTCTTGCATATAGCAAATTGAATAATAGATAATATATATTGCATTATATATTATATCATGTGCATATAAGCACATGCACATTGACACAACAATTGATATAAGCACATCAACACAAGACAAGCATTGATATAAGCACATGCCCATCGACACAAGCATTTATACATCGTATCCATACATAGCATAAGAAGAAGAAACATTGTATCCATACATAGCATACGTATCCATACATAAAATGCAAAGAGAAGAAACATCGTATCGGTACATAACCCGGCCGAGGTAGCATCATCATCAACTCATCACGTCCGGAGAGGGAGTCGAGCCGGAGAAGCCGAGGTCTCCGCGCGTGAAGATAGGCGACTGACGATGCGGAGGCGCCGTCGAACCAGCACCGGAAGCAGGTGATCCCGCGCCACCATGAACCGGTGTGCTCTCGCGCGAGGCACCACTAACACCGGGGCCAGGGTGCACCGGTGTGACCGCGCGGGACGCCGACGGCGAGGCAGCAGCACGATCAAAGGGTCCAGTCCCGGAGGCTCCCGTTCCCTACACGTTTGAGCAATAGTTAGCAACCGCCAAGACACGTGAAAGTGGTAGCAACTGATTGGGCAAGTAAATTACCGGGGTATAGCCGGTGTAGTAGTAGTTCTGGGCGAACTCTTCCTTCGATACAAACTCCGGCTTAAGCCCGGCTCGTGGAGGTCGTGGCGGTATATCGACGAGCACTCCCGTAAGCCGAGCACTCTCTAGAGCCTGCAAAATAGTTAACATGTCAGGCATTGCACAAAAGTATGAAAATTGAGACTTGTCATCTTTTGAAAAAAATAAAGGTTGGAACTTACAACTTCTTTTGCCTCTTTCCACTCCTCGTGTATTTGTGCTCTCTGTCTCCACTGCGCAAGGTCCACCAAATAGGCGTCGTTGTGGGCCTTGTAGGCCGCCTCGAAAGCAGCCTACAATTACAAAAATTGAACCATCTCATCAACTAAGCCACTGAGGAAGTAGTATTGTCACAGAAAGGATGGAAATGAGAGAAACTTACATCGTAGCCAGTCTGGGAAGGCCGTCGTCGAGGAGGCGGTGCGGGGTCGTCGGGACCGAGGGTAGCCTTGATCCGCGTGAGACTCAAATTGGGACTGCGCGGGGTCATCTTATCCATGACCTTTAGACGGCCGTGCTGAAAGCCTCCCCCAGACACGACCAACGCTCTGGGGTCGGGTTCCGCACTTCTAGGGTCATCCAACTCCGGATTAAAAGCGATCATCGCCTCGAGGTAGTTAGCACCGTCCTCCTGGGCAGTGCCGAAGTACTCGGGAAGCTGAGGCTGAGGCTGGGAGAGATCGGGCGCCATCGTCCTCATCGAGTCCCATGACTCATATGAGCTGACAGGCCTCCCTAGTTTATCCTCCTGCATCGCCAAAGAGATTTTATGAGTACCAAATATGAACATGCATGAGGGGAAATAAATGCAGGTTGTTCCATGTATGTGTATACCAGCTTGGCCTTGTAGCGCTCACTGCCTAGGTTTCCAGCCCGATGTGTCCCCCCGCTGCCGCGGTTCGCCTTGTTCCGCTCGCTCAAGGCGTTCCACTCCTCGTCTTCCCCGCGCCACCTCGCAGTCCACGCCCTCCATGCCTCCTCCTTGCCATAGGCCCAATCGGGCCTAACCTGAAAAATCAATACGCATGCGAAGAACAGATGATGCAATTGCAACTTAGCATTAACATATAATCTCATCGACAATTTACTTACCTCGTCGTACTGTTCCGCGCTCATCGTCGAGCGTGACTTGACATTCTCGTGCTTCGGCAACGGCTTGCCCGATTTTGCCATGTTGTATTGACTCCTGGCGGTATGACCCTGGTTATAAAACTGCTGATTAGTCAACCTCTTACAATGAGCCTGCAGTGTCTTGTTCGCCGTCTCCTGGTGCTCCGGAGCCACCCTATAGAATCTCTGAAATCATGCATCAAAAAAGTGTGGGATTCATGAGTTAGCATGGCGGGGTCATCAACTATGAACAAAAAAAGTGTGAAGAGTCATGATTTTGCCTTACCCAAAACTTATTGATCACGGCGTCAGAAGCTTTCCCGTAGGGGGGACAATCTGCGAGCTCGTAGTGTCTCCAAGTCGTGGCTAGCTTCCTCTCGCCTTTGTCTGTGGTGTAGA
The DNA here is from genome assembly GCA_950022295.1 of Bromus sterilis. Classification (NCBI taxonomy): domain Eukaryota; kingdom Viridiplantae; phylum Streptophyta; class Magnoliopsida; order Poales; family Poaceae; genus Bromus; species Bromus sterilis. The sequence continues at coordinate 299,625,149 of OX465601.1, forward strand.
AGCCCGGCCAAAACTTCCTAATGATAGCTCCAAGCATGCAGCCAGGGACTCGGGTCCCCGCAGGATGAAGCCAATTGCTGCACAAGAATCAAACATTAGTACATGCCAAGTTGGTATCAACGAAATGAAACTATAGCCACTTACTCAGTTCTAGTAGGTTCAATGAGGGTCCGAGCCTCCGGGGCAGGCTCCTCCTTAGGGACTTCTGTTTCCCCACGAACCTTTGCCTTCTTCGTCGACGCACTCGATGGCCCCGACGCAGTCACCATCTCCTCGTCTCGAGACTCCGCTTCCAAGTCTCGAGAGTCAATCTCCTCGTCTGGAGACTCCGAGAACGCGGTCTGTGAAGCCACGTCGCCGGAAGCGGAGGGTATGTCACTTAGAAGGACAGTACCTCGCCTCGACCTCGTCCTCGGCCTCCTGCAATCGGAAAAGATAAACAATTAAGAAGCATGTTGAAAAATAAATACCAAGCATAATGAAGATGCAATGTACCTCCTCGGTCTGACCTCGGGGGACGTCCCCCTCTTCCTCCTCCTCGTCCTGCATCCCCTCTTCCTCCTACCTCCTCGGCGCCGTACCTTGAGGTGGTTGCTCTTCCACTCTTCGTCTTCTTTATCCCCTGAAGCAAGGACTGCGGTGATGCCTTGCCACTCATATTGGCCAATCACCTGCATTGAGAGAAATAAAACAATTAAGCATAAAGACGCAATGCAATTAAGAAGCATAAAGACGCAATGCAATTAAGATGAAAATAAATACTAATACTAATAATAATCATCATCATCATCGTAGCACATCTGCACACAATCATCATCATCATCCAAAATAACATACATATAGTATCGAGATACATAAATACTAATAATAATCATCATCACTCTGAGGCTCATTCTCATCACTATCACTATCACGTGCGTATAAAGCGTCGGGATCCTCGGACGGTGGAGGCTCATCATCATCATCACTCTGAGGCTCATCATTGGCATGTGCCTTGTTGAGCATCTCTATGTCACTTATATCCGTGACTATCTCACCACGGGTGTGTGCATCGTTCTCGAGGTCCTCAAGACCTTCTAAGCCAAAGTCCCCAAAGTTCTCTTGCTCTTGATAGAAAATTCCCTCGTATGTTTGAGGGTTAATGTTGTTTAATCGTCCTCGGAGGGCATGGGTAGTTTACCATGTGGCGATACCTGGTACACGACTTCCCAGCCCTGGAGGTATTCTTTCTGGCATGGGTAGGGCAAGTAATAAACTTGCTTCGCTTGGTGAGCCACAACAAAGACACCGGATCCGCTATAGGTGGTTGAAGGCCTAACTTCAACTAACCCAATGGAAGGGGTATTTTTGTGTCCATGGTGTGGATCGAACCAGTGGCATCTGAACACAACGAGATTGAGTTCTACGGGCCCATTGTTGAACGTCAGCTCGTATACGTTCTGCAACGAGATTGAGTTCTACGGGCCCATGGTAGTGCAGGATATACCATCGGGCAACGTGTTAGCATGTCTTACCAGAGTGGCTTCAAAGCATGAACGCGTCATGTTGAACTGGAGCTTTGAGGCTAGTGCTTGCGAGATGGTATCGAGCTGAGAAACATTTGCACCCGGGTACAGAGGCCTCTTAGCCGATTCCATCATATCATAGAACGCCTTAGCGGATGGCTCGGGATCCTGTGGTTCAGGCGGTTGCTCCGGTTCCGGCGGTCCCTCTGGTTCAGCACAAGGTGGAGACTCCAGCATGGCATCACGGAAATCCTCCAGCAAGTTTCGCATGCCATCGTACTCTATGCCATCGATCCGCTGCCGCATCACGTCAACTCTATCACGTTCATTCTGACTAAAGTCGACCGTCGTGACGAAGCCCGGCATATACCCATAAGCCCAAAGGTGTTGTTTCATAACCTCCTTTCTAGCGCGATGACGATTTCTGCAACGGACGCAAGGGCAACGGGGATCAAGTGTCTTTGGACCACGGGCTATATCCTGCACTACCATAGCGGTCTTCCATGCCCACTCATCTGTTCTGTCAACAGCACTAGTACGTCCACTATACATCCACCCATTATCAGCCATCCTCTTCTGCTTTATTGCGAGCCAAATGACAAACATAGCATTTAATATCAAACGGGAGATTAAAATGCTTCATTTTTTACGCATGCATCAACCTACATGTCTAATAGGAAAGTGGCTCCTAACCAGCCGCCGGATCCGTAGATTGGGTAAGTTCTCCCTGACTCTACCCCGATCCGAGCAGAATTTCGGAAGCACCTCCCCGCTGCTCTCCCGATACACATCTCGACTAAAAGTCGAGAGAATGTGCATCCGGAGAACAACGAGGAGGCGCCGCCGAAATCTTGTCTCGGATCGAGGAAGAGCTAGCGAGAACCATACCCAACTACGAATCCGCCGACTGCCCGATAAAAGCCATAAGCGCTACGGTTCAAAATATGCGAGACCACTAATGCATATTTATCCGTGTAACGCTTACAGTCGGGATGACGCCTAGGTGACGCGACTGACTTGGTGATCTAGACATGAAAATAAACCTAGCTATATAAGACGGGTGAACGGATTCTCACCCTTGAAGCGTGATCGACGACGAGGGTGCGATACGACGAAGGGGGCTCCGAGACGGCGGCGACTCCAAGATAGTCTGTAATTACCATAAAAACAACAATTTAGCCTCACATTCTCAACAATTTACAATTTGGTCCTCGATATACTAGGACATATAGATTGAACTACTTAGATGTGCTCTAACTAAAGCACATCTAGATGTGCTTTAGCAAATCCGATAATAATGATATAAATCATCTTTTTCTTTTTCAATAAATAAATGCATATATACAAACATGTGGTTATGGTTATGGTTGCATTGTGTGGCTTGTTCTATGAAACTATATTAAATAAATGGTTATGGTTGCATTGTGTGGCTTCTAACAAAGAGAGCCTATGATACTAGGCAAATCAGAAATAGCTAAATGAAGAATCAAGTGAAATAATTAACATTTTTTACAGCATCAACAACCATAAGCAATACCATTAGGCAGTACCAAATTTTCTAATTAGCATATAAATTTTTCAAGACCTAATTGGCTAAGCAGTAGCAATGGCTGTACCAAATCTTGCAAGTTTTTGAGGAGGGGGTGGCCACCTGCTAGGAGCTAGTCGAGGAGGGGGTTGGGCTGTGGCCGTCCTTCTGCTGGATCCTGAGGACGAGGCGCCGGCGAGCGCTGCTGGATCTTGAGGAGGGGGTGGACGGCGGCCGGCTCGGTCGAGGAGGGTCGACGGAGGTAGGCTCGGTGGAGGAGGTGCTCGGCGCGGCCCGAGCAGAGGAGGAGGTGGCTGGCGGCGCGAGGGACGGTGGCGGAGGGAGGTGCGGCGGAGGAGTGCGGCGGAGGGGGTGCAACCAAGGGGCCTCGGGGGAGGGGCCTCGGCGGAGGAGGTGCAGCGGAGGGGGTGCGGGTCAGGCCGGCGGCGGGAGGGCTCGGCTGTGGGAGGGGTCGGGGTCGGGATTTGGGAGGGGATTTGGGAGGGATGGCGGCGACGGTTGACCCAGGGGGTCATCTGTCCGAAATTGGGGGCGCGGTCCTACGCCGACAGCCAAGCCGTCGGCTTAGGTCAATTAATTATTTTAATCCGAGATACGCCGACGGCCTAGCCGTCGGCTTAGGTCCATTTTCATTTTTTTATTTTTTTCCCATTATTACCTATAGCATATAGTCATGTCACCTATAGCCAGACTAATAGCTAACATGTATAACATTTTTTAAGAGAATTATAGCTTTTTTAATTTCTGTATTTTTTTGCGGGGTACAACTCTAGCACTTTGAATTAATTGTGGCCATTTTCCATTTTTTAGTTTTATTAATTAATTGTGGCATTTTCCATTTCAATAGGAGAGTGACACTCACATGTTTCATCGCTCCGGAGGGGGGGGGGGCTGGAGGTCTACCCCTATACCCCTCCAGTGATTCCGACGCTCCGGCGGTCTTCCTCCGGCGAAACCCTAGATCGAGGGGCCCCGCAGATCTACCCTTATAGCTTCCTCCTTACGAGGATGGACCAATGGACTTTTTTATCTATCTATGTTTGGTTAGCACATATGTACATGGAAAACCAAGGTTGAACACATTTCACCACATTATTCACACCGGTAGACCCGTGCCGGGAGTTTCCACATACGGATCGACGATTTTACTAAGTGTTAGCCCATGTCCGTGAACAACGTCACACACATGACCTACATATGCCATCTACAAACATTAAATCACACTTATAAACATAACCTAGCTCCACATGCAGGGTTTCCCATGATTCCGGCCCTCCGACGGTCATTCACCTCCGAAACCCTAGATCTGGGGGCCCCGCAGATCTACCCTTATAGCTTTCTCCATACGAGGATGGACCAATGGACTTTTTTATCTATCTATGTTTGTTTAGCACATATGTACATGTAAAACCAAGGCTGAACACATTTCACCACATTATTCACACCGGTAGACCCGTACCAGGAGTTTCCACATACGGATCGACGATTTTACTAAGTGTTAGCCCATGTCCGTGAACAACGTCAAACACATGACCTACATATGCCATCTACAAACATTAAATCACACTTATAAACATAACCTAGCTCCACATGCAGGGTTTCCAATGATTACGGCCCTCCGACGGTCATTCACCTCCGAAACCCTAGATCTGGGGGCCCCGCAGATCTACCCTTATAGATTTCTTCGTACGAGGATGGACCAATGGACTTTTTTATCTATATATGTTTGTTTAGCACATATGTACATGGAAAACCAAGGCTGAACACATTTCACCACATTATTCACACCGGTAGACCCGTACCGGGAGTTTCCACATACGGATCGACGATTTTACTAAGTGTTAGCCCATGTCCGTGAACAACGTCAAACACATGACCTACATATGCCATCTACAAACATTAAATCACTCTTATAAACATAACCTAGCTCCACATGCAGGGTTTCCAATGATTCCGGCCCTCCGACGGTCATTCACCTCCGAAACCCTAGATCTGGGGGCCCGCAGATCTACCCTTATAGCTTTCTCCGTACGAGGATGGACCAATGGACTTTTTTATCTATCTATGTTTGTTTAGCACATATGTACATGTAAAACCAAGGCTGAACACATTTCACCACATTATTCACACCGGTAGACCCGTACCGGGAGTTTCCACATACGGATCGACGATTTTACTAAGTGTTAGCCCATGTCCGTGAACAACGTCAAACACATGACCTACATATGCCATCTACAAACATTAAATCACACTTATAAACATAATCTAGCTCCACATGCAGGGTTTCCAATGATTCCGGCCCTCCAACGGTCATTCACCTCCGAAACCCTTGATCTGGGGGCCCCGCAGATCTACCCTTATAGCTTTCTCCGTACGAGGATGGACCAATGGACTTTTTTATCTTTCTATGTTTGTTTAGCACATATGTACATGTAAAACCAAGGCTGAACACATTTCACCACATTATTCACACCGGTAGACCCGTACCGGGAGTTTCCACATACGGATCGACGATTTTACTAAGTGTTAGCCCATGTCCGTGAACAACGTCAAACACATGACCTACATATGCCATCTACAAACATTAAATCACACTTATAAACATAACCTAGCTCCACATGCAGGGTTTCCAATGAGTCCGGCCCTCCGACGGTCATTCACCTCCGAAACCCTAGATCTGGGGGGCCCGCAGATCTACCCTTATAGCTTTCTCCGTACGAGGATGGACCAATGGACTTTTTTATCTATCTATGTTTGTTTAGCACATATGTACATGTAAAACCAAGGCTGGACACATTTCACCACATTATTCACACCGGTAGACCCGTACCGGGAGTTTCCACATACGGATCGACGATTTTACTAAGTGTTAGCCCATGTCCGTGAACAACGTCAAACACATGACCTACATATGCCATCTACAAACATTAAATCACACTTATAAACATAATCTAGCTCCACATGCAGGGTTTCCAATGATTCCGGCCCTCCGACGGTCATTCACCTCCGAAACCCTTGATCTGGGGGGCCCGCAGATCTACCCGTATAGCTTTCTCCGTACGAGGATGGACCAATGGACTTTTTTATCTATCTATGTTTGTTTAGCACATATGTACATGTAAAACCAAGGCTGAACACATTTCACCACATTATTCACACCGGTAGACCCGTACCGGGAGTTTCCACATACGGATCGACGATTTACTAAGTGTTAGCCCATGTCCGTGAACAACGTCAAACACATGACCTATATATGCCATCTACAAACATTAAATCACACTTATAAACATAATCTAGCTCCACATGCAGGTTTCCAAATGATTCTGGCCCTCCGACGGTCATTCACCCCCGAAACCCTAGACATGGTTTGTAATGACCCTAGCTATGACCTAACCATACACAACCCAAGACAAATGTCCAACGGCTACCCCCATCCAGAGAATATCTAGGGGGGTAGACGATCGGGGGGGACCAGCAGGTCAACCCCTATAGCTTTCTCCGTACCAGGGTGGACCAATATATAATGGACTTCTTGTCTCCATTTGTGCTTGTTTAGCACATATATATGTACATGGAGAAGCAAGGTTGGACACATTTCACCACAAGATCATTCACCTCCGGGAGTACACGTCTACACGTGTGCACGAATCTTTTTCTAAGTGTTATCGCATTCATGTATGAAGAAGGTCACACCCGGGATCTATGTTTTGCATCTATGGGCCTTCCACCACACTTGAACACATAAACTAGGTCCACATGCAAATTTTTGTGGGATTCCGACGCTCTGGCGGTTATTCACCTGCGACATCCGGCTTGCTTCGGTGGGGGGCCTGGCGGTCTACCCCTATAGCTTTCTCCGCATGATGTTTCAACAATGTACTTTTTGGTTTGTTAAGATTTGTTTAGGACAAAACTACATGGAAAACAAGGTTGGGACCTTGTAACCTTTCGTAGCCCCCAGAATACCCGCAAACGGGTGTATTTCCACCTACATGTTCATGACTTTGAATAGTGCTATCACATGAATGTGAAAATGGTCACACCAAGGAGCTAGACATTGCATTTATGCATTGATCTTACACCACATTTGGACACATACCCTACAATTAATCACATGCAAGTTAATGCGGTACTACGGCGGTCTTTCTTCACCGAAACCCGGCTTAGTCCGGGCGCGAGGCCGGGGCCGGCCGGGAGGGCCCGGCGGTGTACTCTTATAGCTTTCTCCGCACGAGGTACAACTGTGGAGCATACATATTAATATAGTAATAGTAGCATAATATATTTTAATTTAGTATTATAATTTGTTATTATATTATTTTATGTATTAATTAGTAGACATTAAAAGAATAAAGAGGCATACGTATATCGAGTGTTGAAATGAGATGATATATACTATAATTCCATTTTCAATATTATTTGATGTATTAGTATTAGTAATATAAGATTAAATAGTTAAAAAAAAACACAACCCGTGGTCTACGCCGAGGGCCAAAGGTCGGGGCCGTCGGCGTAGCCCCTGCTGGGCTGACGCCGTAACGTCCGGCCGTCACCGGGGCCCACCTGGCAGGCCTACGCCGACGGCCCATTAAACGCCGACGGCCGTCGGCCTAGGTACGGCTACGCCGACGGCTTTGGGGCGCCAACGGCCCACCACCAGAGCTGACGAGTCGGGCCGTCTACGCCGACGGCCCCGACATTTGGCCGTCGGCGTAGGTTTCGGCCGTAGGCGTCAGCCTCCTCTCCCGTAGTGATAGTTATTGCAGTTGCGCAGAGCAATATCATATTCATCTGAAGACGTTACTAGAATCGGATGCCCCTGGATGCCATCCATCACACCAACATTGACCCCAGACATATATTGAAGTCCCTCGATTTCCCGGATACATTTCTTTTTCCGCAAATCCAAAATCTAGTACGAAAACAATGAAGCATATGTAATACATCAATATAGTTTATGTAACTAAATATTATCGAATATGGTTAATTGTCCAATACTAAGTGAAGGATAACATACCCGTGCAACCCCATTACCGGATCCTGTAACAACGTACTGTCTATCACCACCGGGGAAAAAATAGTCAACACATATCAGTCCATCACCATCACAGTCCAATTTGGCGATAGGGAACGGAGAAGAAAAGCTCCAGATCTGGTAAATTCAGGTGCTACTTAACTATTAATAAATACATAAATATAAAATTACATGGATATAAACATAGAATGGACAGTTATTTGTACCTTTGCTGTGCCATCTTGTGAAGCACTTGCAAAAGTGTTGCCTTCCAGTGGGTTAAACTTCACTTGCTGCACATTGCGTGAGTGTGCATCAAATGTCTGAATGCATGACCAGCCACTCTCCCAGTTCCATAGCTTGATTAAACTGTCGTCGGATGACGACAACACAAATGGGCGACTCGGGTGAATGGCCAGCGATTCAACCCATCCAGTGTGAGCTTTGAACTGTGTGATCTCATCCATCCTCACAGATGAGAGCACATGGATGTACCCATATCCATCACCGGCAATGAACCATTGCTCCCGCTCCCGCGCAATGAATTTAGCAGAAAGCATCCAATGGTCTCCGGCACATGGTGCTGGCTCCTTTACAGGTCTCAGTGCCATCACTCTTTCTTGTGTCTCATAGTTCCCAATGGATACATGCCCACTTCCATGAGCTGCCAAAATCCTGTAAGAGGATAATTATACGTATGAGAAAAATAAATACCAGCAAGTCTTCATGAACATTTACTTGTCTCTCCACATGTCAGTTTGATTTGTTACATCACAACCCTGAAAGTACCTTCTACGTTAAGTCACTACTTTAGCGTTAATTGGAAAAAATCAATTAAGTTTTGTTCATGAATCCAAAAGTAGGAGGATAGCAAAAAGATGATGTTTAGCTTAGACCTCTTTTATGTATAACATAGCTAGAAAGGATTGTACTACATACAACATATGATTAAATAAGATTCTTAACTACAAGAATGATAATCTAAGAAAGAAAATGCATCAAAAAATTGTGAAGACATGTTCAGGTTCGCTTTATAGTTTGGGTTTAATGTTGTTATTAATTTGATCAAAGCATTTTTCTAAGAAAAATGTTAGGTTGAATATGTATTAGGTTATGCTAGCGTGCAACCTATAATTTTAAGGAAACTTTTGTAGAAGTGGGATTGACATAAAAATCAAAATTTCAACAGAAACATGTAAATTACAAAACAGAGTTATAGCTCCTTGACTTAAATTTGTGTTTTCTGCAGAGAGTGAATTTCAAATTTTGGTTTATACAAATCATGTTTTATCAAATGAAAATGTCTGTGCAAGTGTATGGTGCGATTCTTCCAATGAATACTTCTAAATGCATAAACTCTCACCACGGCTTTGTCGGATGCACATCCATCGACAGTATTTCAGACAAATTATCATCCCTGCAATACATAACCTGAAGAAATCATGTTTAGTAAAACTCTTCACCAATTTTTTTAAGAAAGATGTACATAGGAGAAAATAAACCCTCACTTTCATCCGTGGCTGGGTTGGCTGTCGGATGATGAACATGCACCGGGTACCAGGAAATAGACATGAGAGGAAAATAACGAAGAAATTTCACATGATTAAAAATATGTCAAGTGAACCCAAGCTTGGTGAAATTGCATAAAGGAATAACATAACTAACCTCGTCCACCATCGTCTTGTCTAGTGGCACACAAACGGCTGTTAGTGTTTCCTTATATACCAGACAGTTGTTGTTATCTTCTTCGGACCCCATAGAGATGTATGCATCCACGTCCCACCCACATGTGTGCCTATACCCTACCCAACTCTCTAGGATAACATCAAGAGTATCCATGTTTGCAGGTGGTTTCTTGCGCTTCTCCAAGGCTCGGCCTTTTGCATTGGTCAGCCTCTGAACAACTGAAAGCTATTTCTATGCACCTCCTTACTTGATCAGATATGACTCCAATGCATATGTTGAGGTAGTGTGGAGCTTATCCCTCCAATTAGCATGTACCTACAAATTTACACCATAGAAATCACCATCGTACACGAGAATTACTTATTTATTACAGATGTATAATTGATCACAAGAAAGGGATGATTTCTTATTACAAGCTCAATGAATTGCTGGGTGGACATCTCAGCACGTTTTGAATAGCTCGTCGGTCCTGCCAGTATCTTTACGATAATAGCACCCAAGCTGAATATGTCGAATTTATTTGAGATCACATTCCCTTCTATGTATTCTGGTGGCACGTACCCACTGCATGACATATCAGATATGATAATTACCTTCATCATGCGTTTAATGAAAACGTAGCTACTAGTTACGTGAAATTTCAATTCACAAACGAGGAATTATGCTTACGGTGTTCCCATGAAACACTTCATGATTTGTGTCTGTTCATCTCCAGAAAGTTTTGACATGCCGTAATCCGCAAGCTTGGGCACAAACTTCTCATCGAACAACACATTGGAAGGCTTTAGATCCAAATGATAAATAGGAGATTCCAAGTCCTCGTGAAGGTATTTCAAACCCTTGCAAATCCCCTTAATTATTGCGTAGCATGTGAGCCAAGTATCTCCTTTGTATTTATCTGCAAATTTTAAATAAAAAAGAAGAATTCGTAATCAACAGTTAGAGCATGATTAAATTTCTCTTTTGAAATGTTCACAAACATTTCAAGTTTTTAGAAAAACCACAGACATTCATGCAATTTACCCATTGCCAGCCTCGGGATTGCCGTATGTTTGTGTGAAAAACATTAAAGATGATTCCTTCATGAGAAATAAAATACATAACTATATGTTAAAAGTAGTAGAGCATGATCGTACCAGAAAGAAGATACTTGTCAAGATCTCCATTGTGCATATACTCGGAGCAGAGTGCACCATGTGTCTTTTCACTGAACTTTTTTCTCCCTTGGTACTCCATATGTTTTTGCTGAGTTTCGTAGCAGTACCCAAGCATCCGAACTATGTTCTTGTGTCGGAGCTTCTTAAGGTTGCTGAATAGTTTCTGGAATTGCTCATGACCACCATCAGCATGCGTTGGCATGTCGCCATGAAGCATCTTTACAGCAATCTTCTCCCCATATTCATCTACACCCTATATATTCAGCATTTCACATGGTTTAGTAGTTTTATTTGTCATTTTAATTAGCAAAATATCTGTTTTTTTCTCCATGGAAATAATGCTGGAATTCTTGTTTGCACGTCAGACAGAGCAAACAAGAAAAGAAAAAAAAAGGGAGAAAACAGAGCACTAGACTAGTGGACAGAAAACACTGGGTACAGAACAATCTATCCCATCATACATAATATGTTTGTGTCAACAATAGTTAGTTGAAGAAATGTTTCATTCACCGGATGTAAACCCTGCTTACTTTCTAGAAAGAAAAACAAGTAATCCTTATTTGCTTGAACTAGAACTATCAGTAAAAGTTGTCAAGAGGCAATAGCTTGATTCAGTACAAGACCATACATACAGAATTACAGATGCTGTCATAATGTGGTTAAATCAACCAGTGGATCGTGCGTACATACCATGTAAACTTTGCCGTAGGCACCGGCGCCGAGGCTACGCTGGTCGGAGAAACCGTCGGTGAGATCTTTTATAGAGGGGAGGTCGTCGTCGATCGACGCCTGCTGGTTTAAGTCGAAGAATGGATCCATGGCGTCATGGCGATCCATGCTGCTGCCGCTGCTCCTCATCCTCCTGGTGGAAAAGATAACATGACCACGGTCTGAAAAACTGTATGCACGACTAAGTTTTAGATTTGGCATTGATGATTGTATTTTTTTTAGATTTATTTCAGATTGTCCGATGATGCTATATCGGTTTATGTGTTTCTCATAGAAATAAAACAAATAAAGGAAAATTAGGGAGCGGGAGCCGCTGCTAACCTGGGGCTGGGGAAGAAGGTCCTCCTGCAGCTCAGTGGAAGGCTGATCATCTTGTCTTGGTTATGGTTTGGTGCTCTCAATCTCAGTCCAAGGAGGAGACGAATGGAGGAAAATGGAACTGGATCTAGATGCCTGGGCCTCCTTCATTTATACTCCTACTAGCAGCATGTAGTACCAGCAGCAGCTGTGTCTTGCCTTGTCGTGCAAGTGCAAGTGCAAATGCATGTGGTTGGGGGTGTAAGTAATTGCATGCAGCGTTGCCTCCGCGTCTCTACCAACGTCAGTGCCGCTGTCGGCAAATGGCGTCATCATCCCGCGAGGGAATATCTAGTGCTACCATGGCTTAGGGTGCTATCATTTAAAAACGAAATTTTAAAAGTTTTAAAAAATTGTACGAAAACTAGTAGATGATCTCAATGTATGTTTGTACAACCTCCAAAAATTTCAACTCCAAAATCCTAACAAATATTGAGAAACAAAAAAGACAAATCAGACATGAAGACAAAAATTGTACGAAAACTAGTAGATGATCTCAATGTATGTTTGTACAACCTCCAAAAATTTCAACTCCAAAATCCTAACAAATATTGAGAAACAGAAAAGACAAATCAGACATGAAGAGTTAGGACTTTGGAGCTGAAATTGTTGGAGGTTGTACAAACATACATTGAGACTATCCACTAGTTTTCGTAGAATTTTTTAAAACTTTTAAAATTTCATTTTTGAGTGGTAGCATTGGTAGCACCCTATGCCATGGTAGCACTAGATATTCTCTCATCACGCCGTGTATCATCATCCGCATATGTGTGCGTAAGCAATGTGTTTTTTTAACACATTCGAGCAGCTTTGAAGATACTGAACCGGCATAACGTTTTGAGGTTTGATGAAATCACTACAGATATTTCATAGAAACGACGAAACATCGTCGAAAATCCTAAGAATAAACCCAAAAATTATGCATACACTAAAACTGAAACTTTAATGGACTAGTTTCATCCAAAAAACCGTAAATACCTAACCATTTGAGTTAGACTTAGTTCACGTGAAAGCAATGTGCTTATGGTGAAAGTTGTGGCATGCTGACTAGGCTACGGAAAATAAAATGATGGCGTGTGTTAAAATATATGTGTACGGGTTGTGCTACAGTTGGACTTGTAATAGCGGTGGGTTAGGTGTTTGAGTCGGACACGTGTAACCCGGACCTCTTATATAAAGGCACCGCGGGGTAGCAAAATAGACTAGACACAAGTTGATAGGCTAGACAGAGATCACGAGAGGGACGGTTCGGCGCCCGTGGCAGGAGCGGCCGGACCGGCCGTGGCGAGGTGGTCAGAGCGCTGTCCGAAGGCCATGCCGGACTTGTCGTCGTCGACTGTATCATGTGAATTTGGTACATGGGGAGGAGCGCCCGTAGTCGTGCCCCGGGGATTAGCCATATTGGTGAACCTTGTTAACAAATCTCGGTGCCGTGCTTGTGCTTGATGATTGCTTGATCCTCGATAGATTGATATGTGATCTCAGATTATTCTAACAAGTGGTATCATGAACAAGATTCAAAAGGTTGCAGATTTGTTGATCTAAAGGATTGGAGTCAATGTGTTGATCGTTGGTGTTTGCAAGAGAAGTCGATGAGGCGGTGTATGCAGACAAGGAATCGGTCATGATACATCCAAACTCGTGAAGCAATCGGATCGAAACGAAGCCAAGTTCTACAACTCGGCGAGATCGGATCAGCGGTAACGGCGATGGCGTAACACACGTGGACGAACTCAGCATCGGTAGGTGGCGGCTAGAAAAAGGTCAGGGCCCACATGGCTGTTATGTGCGGCCCAGTCACGGAAGCAAGGGGCATTGTGTGCAGGTCTGCAGGAAGCATCATGGACGTGGACATGTTGCCGCTATATACACGAGTGACGAGTTGATGTGGGTTTGAGATTTGTTTAAGGAAAAAAATGGTTGCAAGGCTCATGCGTGTGCACGGAAATATCTTGGATGGATCATTGTGATCTATTGTTTTTGTTATGGTGTATGAAGAAGCCAGAATGAAGCATCGACAAGAAAATCAATTTTGCAATGCATGAAGATTAATTCTAGGTCGGTTTTCTAAGGGCTTGAAACGCGTGACAGGGCGACAAGTCCGGGCGATGTGCGTATAAGGCTGTGAGCAGTCTGAAGTATGTCGTGACAAGATCATGCAAACATAGGGCGTTAAGCAATGCACGAACATGTGCGGGCAGATACGACGCAGGGTGGAGCATGGTTGCATTCGGATAATTTTTCGACTGTGTCGGACTGGATAGTCTGATCGATCGACGTGGATGTTGGTCAAAGCAGAAGACGGCGGTGATTTCAGCGACGACGACATAGGAGCGTGATGCTGATGGTGGCCGACTTCTAGGGCGTGGAAACATGTGGTGCATGCCTGAGGGCTTGTGCGGTTCGATGTGACAATGGCGCAGGGTTGATTCAAGGCAGTGTGCATAGGAGAGCTTGAAGTCAACGGGGCGTGGAGGTAGCATTGCGCGGCTACATGGAGTCATGTTGAAGGTGAAGCCGGAGTCCGAGGGAAGACTTCACTCTAAGCTGATGGAGGGGCTACGGTGTAAGAGCTCGGAGAGTCGAAGCCTATTTCAGCGGGAAAGCGAGATACACGTTGTTCTGACTGTGGCCAAGGGTTTGAGAGAGACGTGATACTCGGCATCGGTCGTGGATGGACGGTGGTTCTCTGCAGTAGGAGGTTGAGGTGGTGTGGGTTCGCGACCCAGAAGACTCGACCAGGACAGCAAAGGCTCGACGCGGTGATAGCGGCGAGGCGTGCAACAAGCACGGGACACAGCGACAGGCCAGGGCACAGGAGGTCAGACATGTGGTCAGACGAGGTGTGCAGGGGGTGCTGAAGCAGTGTTGACGAGTACCAGATTCAAGTTGGTGACAGGGTCTATCGGTGCCGGTTGATGGACAGGAGTTGACCATGGGGAATCTGAGAAAGTGGCGGAAAGTCTGAGACTATCAAGAGCCGAGAGAGTACATGGCCATATATTCTGTGTTGTCTAGTACACATGATAAAATATATATGAAGAGTACAGAAGGAGGCGGAGTGCTATAGCGGTGGGACATGTCAGAGACTACCCGGGAAAAGAGGTGAGACAACTGCGAATTTAACTCAGGGTGACACAAGGCAACGATAAAATTTCTTCATGTTTCAGTTATCAGTCAAGAAAGAGCTAGGATGTTGAGTTCGGGTAACTCTTATATATGGTGACCAATACGTGAGTTGTTCACTTTCACGCAGGCAATGATCGGTGTGTGATGGTGTTGAACGGATATTCTGAAAGGTGGAAGCACAAACTAGAGTACAGAGTAACTTAATTTTGCTCGCGTGTTGACTGTGGAGAAGAGACAAGAAGGGACTACAGTTGCAAGTGGAGTCACATGGAGTTTGGGAGTAGCAGTGATGATCATGGTTCAAGTTCAAGGTACACGGAGGTTCGCACATGGAGGCTTCAAGATGGCGAGGATATATTCGTCAAGGTGGAGTGTTAAAATATATGTGTCGAATATATGTGTACGAGTTGTGCTACAGTTGGACTTGTAATAGCGGTGGGTTAGGTGTTTGAGTCGGACACGTGTAACCCGAGCCATTTATATAAAGGCACCACGGGGTAGCAAAATAGACTAGACACAAGTTGATAGGCTAGACAGAGATCACGAGAGGGACGGTTCGGCGCCCGTGGCAGGGGCGGCCGGACCGGCCGTGGCGAGGTGGTCGGAGCGCTGTCGGATGGCCGTGGCGGACTTGTCGTCGACTGTATCATGTGAATTTGGTACATGGGGAGGAGCGCCCGTAGTCATGCCCCGGGGATTAGCCATGTTGGTGAACCTCGTTAACAAATCTCGATGCCGTATTTGTGCTTGACGATTGCTTGATCCTTGGTAGATCGATACGTGACATCATATTATTCTAACAGCGTGGACTAGAGAGATCAAGCGGCATTCATTAGGCCGAAGTTGCTTGGAAAATGCAGCGGAGGCTCCCTCTACCAACGCACAGTGCATGCTCATCTTCGTCTGGCTCCACGTGTGCATGCATCTGCTAAGTAATCAACTACTTAAAGCCCCCATTAATGCTTGCTTAAAGCATCTTTAATCGATTCCTTATCTCATGTTAGAGAAGGATAAATTCGATTATTTTCCTCTAACTGGACGTACATGAAACCGTAAAAGTTATACAACAACAACAATAACAAAAACAAAGTTTGCCAGTCTCAAACAAGTTGGGATAGACTAGAGCTAAAACCCAAAAGAAATTGTAACCAAATCACGGTTCTGGCACGTAGATAGCTAACTTCCACGCACTCCTGTCCAGAGCTAGGTGCTTGTTGATAGCCTAATCTTTTAGATATTGTTGAAATAAGGCATTGGTTTTAGGCCCATCTAGCAATTTCAGAAAATCTCCAAGGGCCCATGTGGGAAAAATGACATGGGTGTGGTGATAAGTTTAATCCCACCCCGGAAGTGGAGGGTGAGTTGCACCTCTTTATAAGGTGGGCTCTCCTACATGCTATTGAGCAAGTAGAAGAGTGAGAGCTCACGAGCGCTCCTCCTCCTCCGCTTGTCTCGACGTGACGCGACGCGACGCGACGCGCGCGCCGCGGTTTGCGGAATTGAGCCGAGCCGAGCTAAAACCTATGTCATATGCGTGCTTAATTTTTGCCAGTCAGGAACGACTAATTAATTGGCATTAATTATGAGTTAATGCAATTAATCATAAGTTAACTACTGCACGATCAAAGACGTGTACACATCCAGAGAATACAAATACAATGTGTACACATCTAACCTCTGCATAACTAAGATGTACACATACACACAATCAACCACAACACACGCACGCACAAAAAATACACCATCAAAGAACAAATTCATATGAGACCAAAACTATGCATAAGTGAAAAAGAAAACCTAAAACTACCATGTACGTGGTTTGTAAGTTACAATGATGACTATATCCGCACCAAACATCTCATGATACCACACGCACGACTAGGTTCTTCAACACCAACGCCTTTAGGAATGAAGCAACGCACATGCGCCTTCGTCACCGGATCCAACTGCACAAGATCGAATGTAGGTTTTCTCCTTGAAGAATCAATCTGAACATATCGAAGCAATGCCTTCAACAAGGCAACCATGTAAAAAATATCACCATTGCCAGGTATAATCAACTTAGGTCAGACCTAGGCTTGTAGCTCTAGACCGAATTCTCAAGTAGCACCGCCATCACCGTCATTTATGTGTTGTCAGCGCCGCTTTTCCATGACCCCGCAGCTTCCGCAGCCGCCGCCTGCGCCCCGCGCGTGCCACCTCCGCGGCGATCCGACGTGATGACCTCCTCCGCGTCGCAGACCTCCACCAACGTCGGAGCGGTGACCTCCGCGTTGCAACTCTCCAGCTTTGCCGGTGCATTGGCCTCGCCTTCCGCCCCATCTATCCCCGCCGGCGCCATCATCTCCGCCCCCACCGGCCACCATGCCAACACCATCATAGTGCGCCTAGATCGCACTAATTTTCTTCTCTGGAAGATGCAGGTCGTCCCCAACATCGCAGGCCAGGGATGGTACGGCTTCCTCGATGGCTCCTGCAAAGCACCTCTGGCCATGGTCACCGAAGGAGATGGTGCTAACGCCGTGACCAAGGCCAATCCGGACTACGCCTTGTGGTTCTACACGGATCAGCGTGTTCTCAGCATCCTCGTCGGCTCCATGAAGGAGGAGATCCTCGGCCACCTCGTAGGTCGCACCATCGCGTCGTCCGTGTGGGCATGCCTCGTGTCCATGTTCTCGGCGCAGAACAGGGAAGGGGTGCGTCAGATGCGGCGTCATCTCTCGACGCTGAAGAAGAACGACCTCACTGCCGCCGCCTACTTTCACAAGATGAAGGGGTTCGCGGATGCCATGGCCCAGGTGGGGTCGTCCATCTCCGATGATGAGTTGATTGACTTCATCGTCGCCGGTCTCGGGTCTCAGTACGAGTCCCTCCAGCACTCTCTCGCGGTACTGGCTGCCGCCGGTGCTGACACCCTCAGCTTGTCGGACTTCTACTCCATGCTCCTCTCCTGCGAGTCCCTCAAGGAGCAGAACGCCGTTGCCCCCCGAGTTCTCCACCTCCGCCAAGGCCGTGGCGCGGCAAGGCGATGGCCGTGTAGGGGGGCGCCCCTACGCCGACACCAACAATGGTGGCCGGTCCAGGGGTCGCTCTTCTGGCCAGCAAGGTGGCGGCCAGTACCACGGAGGCCAGCAGCAGGCCCCACGTGGCAACCACCCCAACCAGGGGGGCGGTGGTGGTGGCAACGGCGGAGGCGGCCAGGGCAACGGCGGTGGCGGGCGCAACAACCGTCAGCACGAGTGCCCCCGCTGCCAAGTCTGCAAGTTCTGGGGGCATGAGGCTCTCCATGTCAAACAACGCTTTAACCAAGCGTTTCGGTCCGAAGACAACCGTGCTGGCAATTCCGCCGCCTACCAGTCTGGCCCCGACCAGCCCTGGCTTTTCGACACCGGCGCCACTGACCACCTCACCAACGACATGGGCCGGATGAACATCCAGGAGCGCTACACCGGCATGGATCAAGTGCAAGTCGCCAATGGTGCAGGTTTTTCTATTACGCATGTTGGTCACTCTCGTTTACCTGGTTCATCCGCTCCCATTGAACTCAAAAATATTCTTCTTGTTCCTGAACTTAGCACTAATTTTCTCTCTGTCCATCGCCTTGTTTCTGACAATAAAATATTCGTTGAGTTTCACAAATTATTTTTCTGTGTCAAGAACAAGGTCACGAAGAAAATTCTTCTTCGCGGTAGGAGTCGTGGCGGCCTCTACCCTCTTCCTTTCAGCCACGCCGTAGCTTCTGGGCATCACACATCTTCCGGCGTTCGTCTGACGTCCGAGCAGTGGCATCGTCGTCTTGGTCATCCTTCAAATAAAGTAGTTCATACCATTGTTAGTTCCAATAAATTGTCATGTTCTCCAAACATCGAGTCTTCCGTGTGTGATGCTTGTCAGCGTGCTAAGAGTCATCAATTACCATATACTTATTCTACTCGAGTTTCTACATCACCTCTTGAGCTTGTTCACTCTGATGTTTGGGGTCCTGCTTTGTCCTCTTCCAGGGGTTTTAAGTATTATGTCAGTTTCATTGATGACTATAGTCGCTATTCCTGGATATATTTGACCAAACATAAATCTGATGTTGAGAGCATCTTTAACACTTTTCAAAACCACGTTGAGCGTCTTCTAAATGCTAAGGTCCGTTTTGTTCAGTCGGACGGGGGGGGGGGGGGGGTGAGTATCACCGTCTCCATGGTTATTTTCAGCGCACCGACATTGCTCATCGTGTGTCTTGTTCGCATACGTCTCAACAAAATGGTATAGCTGAATGCAAGCACCGTCACCTTGTCGAGACGGGTCTAGCTCTCCTCGCACATTCCTCGCTGCCCCTTCGGTTTTTGGATGAGGCGTTCCTTACTGCTTGCTATCTCATTAATAGGATGCCTACGCCTGTTATCAACAACGCCACGCCTGTGTTTCGTCTCCTCAACATGCCTCCCGAGTACTCGTTTCTCCGCACTTTTGGCTGTGCATGTTGTCCTAGTTTGCGTAAGTATAATTGACGCAAGCTCGAGTTTCGTTCTCGTATGTGTGTGTGTTTCTTGGTTATAGTCCCATGCATAAAGGCTACAAGTGTCTTGATCGCTCCACTGGTCGTATTTACATCACTCGAGACGTTGTTTTCGACGAGACGGTGTTTCCCTATGCAACTCCCGGTGTCACTGTTGATGTCTCCAAACTTTTTCCGGTGTCGTTTCCGTCTGATGAGCCAGTGACTCAGAGTACCGACACGCGTAATTATGACATTACTTTGTTACCGGCTAATGCACCTGGTGTTGTTGTTAGCTCTCCTGTTCAGGTTCCCGTGGCGTCACTCTCGCCGATCGACGTCCAGGCGCCATCAGCACCACCGCCTCTGCATGCCTCGGCCGGTGCGCCCGGGCCCGCCTCACATGCAGACTCGTCGGCCACCCCCGGCCCGGCCTCCCGCCCTGCTTCTGGCAACGATCCGGCCACGGACGCGTCGGGCCCGACCTCTGACCGCGGCCCGCAATAGCGTACCCCGTAGCCTGCGAGGACGTCAGCATTGTTGGGAAACGTAGTAGAAAACAAAAATTTTCGGCCTACGAATCAAGAACCCAAGATCATCCAAGAAGATTGCATACAAGGTTTTAGGTCATGGCTCACCAACCTATGTAGCGGAAGTAGAGTTGGTGTAGCTCGTTGAAGTAGATCTCGCGGATCGTCCCACAAACATTCCCTCGATCAAGATCACCGAGGAAGAAGAAGCACCTCGATCCGTCCCATGCACAAGTCCCTCGAGCAAGTCCCTCGAACAAGATCTCCGAGGAAGAAGAAGCTCCTCGGAGAAGGACCAAAGATATGATCCCTTTATTAGTATCCACACGTTCCGTAGCAGCAATCCAGCAGCGCTCAGCCGTCCAGAGATGAACGCCACCGAGAAAAATAGAGGGAGAAAACCCTAACGGATTCCGATCTAGAACAACGTCTAAACCGGGGTCTAATTGTGGAGCAACGAGGTTTAGAGGAGGGAGGGTGGCGAATATGTAGGGGAACGCGGCAGAAAACAAAAAATTTCCGCACTACGAACAGCCCAGGACCACTATGGAGACTGCATACAAGGTTTTTTGATCTGATCGTTACCGACTCGTAGCGCAGCGGAAGTAGAGTCGATGTAGATCGTCGGTGCAGATCCCCGCAGCTAGGATTTACAACCTCCCAACCGCGAGAATGTATTCCCTCGTCTGCTCCTCGGACAGCGCTCAGGGAGGCGGTCGGACAGTCCCTCGGACGATGTCACGGACAGCCCTTCGGGAGGCCCCTCGAAACTCGATCGGTAACTCGGACAGCCCTTCGGGAGGACCCTTGAAACTCGAACGATAATTTGGACAGCCCTTCGGGAGGACCCTCGAATAGCCCCTCGGGCAAAAGATCGAAACTACGACCTCTCTACGGGGTTGCACACATACGGTGTCAGCTATCCGGCAGGGCTTCGCCGTCCAGAACTAGTTCCTGCCGGAACCCAGACAGCCCTTCGGCTCTACGAAACTATTTCGCGGGGAGGGAGCGAGAAAGCCAGATCATGCATGGCATTTGTATAGAAATCAAGGGAGAGCTTGGATCAGATTTGAGAGACCCCTCTCCACCCCTATTTATAGGGTGAGAGGCTATGGGGAAAAACCCAAAATGCCCTCCAAACTGCATCATTGCCTGCATCATCATGCAAGCTGCATCATCGCCTGCATCATCATGCAAGCTGCATTATCGCCTGCATCATCATGCAAGCTGCATCATCGCCTGCATCATCATGCAAGCTGCATCATCGCCTGCATCATCACCTGCATCATCATGAATAGTGGATACACTATTCATGAAGACATTTATCTGCGACCGTAAAATCCAAAACTTTTCGGTAGGTCTTAGAAAAATTCTAGTACCCACTAAAAGGATTGTGGACGCGTTCCGAAACAATTCCGGATTAGTGATTTTCATCTGCGAAAAGCAACCAAAGCGGTTCCGGCAGCTCCGGAACATTTCCGGTTTTTTTCTCTCTGGAAAAATCCCAGAAGTTCCCAGAACAATTCTGGCACCCTCCAAGAATTTCCAGGCGTGTGCCGAAACCATTTTGACTTAATGATATATTCCGAAACAACTTTTCGGTTTTACCGAAATTATTCCGGTGTTCTCTTTCCGGAACATTTCCGTTTTCTCCGAAACCTTTCCGGTGACTTTCTCTCAGACTCCCTGTCTAGTATTCAGCAGATAGATGACCCTTAAGCGTGTGACCCTATAGGTTCGGTGAAGTATAGACATGACCCGGAACACTTTCCGATCAATGATCAACATCGGAGCCGTGGACACCCATATTGACCCCTATACCCGCACGAATAAAAATTCGAGTGAACCTCCAGTTGCCGTGTGCTATTCCTGTTGCTTCGCGATATGTTACAAACACCCAAGGTGAGACTTATCGGCATCCCCGTGAATCAACAACTTGTCCACTATGCCAGTTACCTCGTTTCCGGTATTGTTCTCTTTTCTCGTTCCCGTGTTCCGGCATCCCTGTGATCAAATCACACTGTGTCTGGCCAGACGATGGTGGATACTGTAACACCGAGAGGGCCCGAAGAATATCTCTCCATCGACGGAGGAGCAAATCCCAATCTTGAGCTACCTAGTTCCTGGTCATACTTTTCCGTGAACCCGTAAGCCGCCGTAATAGCCACCCTTTTACAGATGACGTTTAACAAACCCCAAAGTTCACGAAGCAAGTACGAAGGAACTCGATACTCTCATGGTCTAAGGAATTATGCAAACGCTCAACTTTCTCTGTGTTATAATCCATTAACTGGTGATGAATGTATCTCATAGCATAACATCAATCTGGGTCGATTCAACACAAATGTTCTTCTAACATTGTGCCCTCAAAGTTGCCGGCATAGTAATGCCCATGATCAGGAAAACAGAACCATCATGCAACACTTGAGCTAGTCTTAGAGGCGAGACTAGGAATATATATTTTATCAGTTTATTATTCCACACGTGCATATGAGTCTTCCTCCGAGCCTCGTGGTTATTGCAGACTCGAGAACCATTGCAGTTATAGCATGGAATATAAACATAATTACAAACATGGAGATAAATAATAACATTTATTATTGCCTCTAGGGCATATCTCCTACAGACTCCCACTTGCACTAGAGTCAATAATCTAGTCAATGCTAATGCACTTTACACCTATGGCATACTGGTGTAAAATATGCTCCGCTTGTGGTATAGCCTGATGTCCAACGGATCTGACAACTTCAGCTCCGTGTGTATCTTTGCATATCCTCGCGTTTTCACGCTTTCACAAAAATCATATTTTGTGTGGACTCGGCTTTGTATATATGTGAATCACTGGTCGAACCTTGATTCCTCAGACTGAGCTATGGAGCAACTATCTTCAATAGTGTTCCATTGACCAAAGCCATCTTGGAACCATACTAAGTTCATGAATGAACTATATGATTCAACATCTTCTTTGTCGCTTCTAAAGCGTCATCATACTCAGCCTTTGTTATAGAATTTGCCACAGTAACCTGTTTGGAACAATTCCAACTTACTGTGCCACCATATCGTGTATCACACAAAAACCCTTAACTTAGATCGAAAATCGCATGGAGCATTGATGAAGACTATATTGATGTAATTACTTACAACAAGCACTTCATAATCTCTTCTTGCGAGAAAACATGTCATCAGTGCTACTTTAGTACTCAATGACATTTTTCACTTTTGTCCCATGATCAGTACTTTGATCACTTTGGTATCTATACTCACAACAACTTGGGAGTACTGGACATATCTGGTTGTTTTATATACCATGGAATACATGATTAATCCAAACACAAAGGTGTATGGAATATCCATCATGTATTTTTCTCATCAGTGTTTTAGGACACCGAGTCTTGCAAAAACTCTTTCCATGTGACTTCGGCAAGAATCACTCCTTGGCGTTTTTAACGCTAAACTGTTTTAGCATCTTGTCAATATGTATTTTGGCTTAGCCCTATTAGGCAATTATATCTCGTAGATAATTATGCCTAATATCAAGACTACTTAGCCCAACCACTTCGTCGAAAAACTATTTTCAATGAAGTCTTAATTTGTGTCAAGAAATTTATATTATTTCCAATTAACAATGTGTTAGGCACACAAGGTTTTTAGAAATATTATTATGCTCCCACTTACTTTCTTGTAGCCACAAGCATCTTCGTTATCCATCGATGAAATCAAACTCTTTTGATTATTTCATCAAAAACGAAGATTCCAACTCCATTATGCTCTCTTTTGTCCATCGCAGGAACTCTGAAGTTTGCATACTTACTAGCATCCTCTGGACTGACAAAATACCTTGGACTGTATCTCCAAGGCAGTATTTCCATCTCATGGAAATCCTTTTGTCATCCATGTTTCATATCTCATGAATGAAATACGTATTAATTGCTAGTTTAACCCGAACCGACTTTAAGCATCGCTACGGAGAGACAATCTCGCCGTAGTTAATTCCTTGAAATTGTTATAAGCAACAAGTCGAGCTTTATGGATAAAACATTTTTATCCGTATCAGTTTATAGTTCCATTAATATTCGTTAGACTCTAAGTCTTCCGAATGGTCCATCAAGATACAACCTTGAATTATGTATATGGAAACTATCTCGGATTTGTATTGGCATTTAGCCAATTCCGGAGTCAGGGCCCATCATCGCTTCCTTGATTATCGTAGGTATGTTGTTGTCTAACAACAATATCTCGTTTGCGCACCTGAGAGGTTTGCACGAGTTTTGCCTACGTGGCTCAGTTGCAAGTTTGACCGAAGTCCATACATCTCATGTAGAGGCTTCCGTATCTGTCGTAGTAGGAAACTCTGGAATCACTTCCAAGGTTCCTTTCCTTTGATCTGATGACGAAGATACTATTATCTCGTCGAGTTGCACTGTCCTCCCACTCATCTTTTTGCAAGAACCATTCTCTTTAAAAGCATACCGTTCTTTGTGGCAAAACCTTTTGCCTCGGTATAGTGGTGGAGGAATTCCCAATAATTTGGGATAACCTACGAAGTAGCACTTTTCTGATTTGGAATAGGTTTGTAAACAGTTTACACAAGCCCCATATTCCAAATGTTAAGAAAAGATAAAACATGGTTGGGCGTACCATACCATGGCGTCATTTCAACAGACCTGATGGCGCTCTTTTCAGTGTAAAAGCCGCAGTCTCTAAAGCATTACATTAAAAGGGATAATGGCAAATTTATTTATGTCATCTTTGATCTTATCATGTCATAAATGGTTTGATTACATCTTCAAGGACATTCCACTTGCAGTGGTGTTCCGGGAGGTGCAAGTTATGGAAACTCTTTTCACAACTCATCAGACATTGGCTAAACTTGTAACTCAAAAATTCCTTTCTGCAATCGAATTGTAGAAACATAATTTTCTTGTCACAATAACTTTCACTTCATTTTTGAAAACCTTTCGAATGATTTCAAAAGATCCAGACTTACGTCTTATCAAGTAAATATCCATATATCTACTTGAGTCTTTTCTGAAGATAGATAAATCCACTACTAACAACATTTATCGGACTACACACATCAAATGTATGATCACCAATAAGTTTGTTGTTCGTTCCTCATGGCCTGTGAACGGTATTTCAGTCACTTAACTTTTCGGACGAAAGTTGCAAGTGTGAGATGATTCATAATCAAATGACTTCAAAATCCATCATTATGGAATTTCTCCATGCGGGTTTCTCCAATGTGACCAAATGCAGTGCCACACATATGTGGTATTCTTTTAGTCTTTCGACATTTAGCGTCATTGTTATGGATGTATCATATTACCATCAATATTCGTAACATACATCCCATCCCCGATGGAAGCATGGCCCTTTATGTTATTCATAATACTGAACAACAATTGTTCTTTTATGAACAACCTTCTTGCAACATACTTTATGCAATGGGCTAGAGTGTATAAAACTCTAAAACGAATTATGAAAATAAATACAGATGGTGATACACCGATGGAAGGTATAGTAACTTTTACTATGTTCCCAGCGCGTATCTAAACCTCATTACTGGCAAGTCTTTTAGGCCGTAGTGGTTCTTGCATCGAGTTGCAACAGAATGCAATCGAGCGGGTATTCTTGTGATCAACTTTTAATCATAATACCCAAGAATTATGGACTAACTGTTTAATCACAATTCCCAAGAACTATTTATTTTTGACCAGCCTTCCATACATCAATAACTTTCATGACTTTTATACATGAGCTGGACATTCCAGTCTTCTTTCTTTTTGCCCTTATACTTTTAACAGTTTAACTTTCAATATATTTCTCCTACTCTCAGAAGAAGCACCCAACTTTAAGAGTGGCGTTAGCCCCGGACTTCCTAGGCGTGTGAGTCATACTAACACCCTTTGGACATTTCCTTTCTCTTTAAGTTGTTTGTTTTATTCACCTTCATCATATGACAGGCGTTCTTCTGGATCCCTCTCTTATCAGTCAAATGCCCAGTAAACACTTTACTAATACTTTGCAAACAAATATTGCTTTGGATATCTCATATCTTTTAGCCTTTGTCTGTATCTGAAAACAATTTTCAGTTCCATGAATATTACATAACTATCCCAAACTTGTGAAGTTCGGGTCTTATGGAAGCAAACGTATTGTACTTGACCACAATGGAATTCTAGCTTTTGGATCGAAGGACGAGAGTCACATCATCCATAGCATTAGCGGGAGGACACCGAAATCATGCGATAGGACAAAATCCTTCTCGGCACTCTTGAGGACAATCCTCGCATTACGTTACCAACCGTAAAGTTTTAACCAGATATTTAACAGCTTATTCAATTTTAATAGGGAAGGTGGAAACGCGAGCCATTATTCTACAACTATTAGCAAATTATACTTAGACAGTGTTCATAATTAATTGCACTCAGAATTAAACAAGTTAATTCTAAAATGCGCTCCCACTCAAATCAATATCTCTCAAAATTGATTATGAGTGATTCAAGATCCAAATATCAATACAACGCCATAGAATCATCATCTCATGACGAGGATTTTGATTTGGTAGGCCAACTTGCCGATCACATCTCTATGTGACTCTTGTTCATCTTTCGATGCGTGTGTTCCGAGCTCAGGACGATCCTGCCATGAACGTCAAGACAACCAAGTGATCTTGCTGTGAGGTTTGACCTCACCCGCCTTACATTTCTCCAATCGTTCGTACCCATGCATCCATGGCGCACCCCGAAAGGATAGATGCTGTGACGGTGCTACATTTGGGAGAACACTAACTACTTGATATTTTAAGTGAGAGATCACCCTAATAAAAAGCGACTACCGCGCAATCAAGAAGGGTGCAACTTAAGGGATAAACATCTCAGGTAATTCATAATTGCATGATATGGTATAGCCCCTTCTGACGGAGAAGTCAAGTATTTTCTTCGTCTTTGGCATTTGCGTCGGAGTTCACCTTTGCGAAGTTTGCCACCACCTTGTCGATGCACCAAATAATATTGCTATCTCTATAGCTAATAAAATAAGTGCATTACATAAGGTTGACTCGCAGGTCATTAAAGTGACAATCATATGGCTCCATCCATCATGCCGAATCATGACACGCAGGTCATGTTAATAAATTTACATTATATAGTCATCTCATACATAATCAAATTAATATGAGCTTTGCTATACCACATCACATGCACATCCTGCACAACCAAGTTAGACGCCTCTAATCGGTTTATGCAAAATTTTATTTTACGTGGCTTCTAAGGTTTTGACTTAAACCGCAGCTACCAACGTTTATCATCAAGCATGATTATTAAAGTCGCTAGATTAACTTTGCGGGGTGTATAAAACACGAGATAATAAAATCTCGAGACCCATACTGAACTTCGTCATACGCGTGATCCCCGTGCAGATCATATCTGCATTGCCCTTTAGTCTGCAAAATTTCTTCTTTCTCTAACTACGGTGGAATTCAACGAACTGTTAGCACTTCTTTGATCAATCAGGATCGCAGATTGCCAGAACTTTGAAACTCCACCATACTGTTATTGAGATCAGAAATACACAAATTCCAGGGAAGCAAGAAGAACATCGGGTAACAGATTTCATCTGCCACCCGCATAAATAATTTTCAGCAATAGATCTGATCTACTCCAAAATTATATTATGCAATACCCATACATCTCTATGTATTCTAGATCGCAACATGCATCTACGCATAGCACGGCTCTTGATGCCACTGTAGGGGAACGCGGCAGAAAACAAAAAATTTCCGCACTACGAACAGCCCAGGACCACTATGGAGACTGCATACAAGGTTTTTTGATCTGATCGTTACCGACTCGTAGCGCAACGGAAGTAGAGTCGATGTAGATCGTCGGTGCAGATCCCCGCAGCTAGGATTTACAACCTCCCAACCGCGAGAATGTATTCCCTCGTCTGCTCCTCGGACAGCGCTCAGGGAGGCGGTCGGACAGTCCCTCGGACGATGTCACGGACAGCCCTTCGGGAGGCCCCTCGAAACTCGATCGGTAACTCGGACAGCCCTTCGGGAGGACCCTTGAAACTCGAACGATAATTTGGACAGCCCTTCGGGAGGACCCTCGAATAGCCCCTCGGGCAAAAGATCGAAACTACGACCTCTCTACGGGGTTGCACACATACGGTGTCAGCTATCCGGCAGGGCTTCGCCGTCCAGAACTAGTTCCTGCCGGAACCCAGACAGCCTTTCGGCTCTACGAAACTATTTCGCGGGGAGGGAGAGAGAAAGCCAGATCATGCATGGCATTTGTATAGAACTCAAGGGAGAGCTTGGATCAGATTTGAGAGACCCCTCTCCACCCCTATTTATAGGGTGAGAGGCTATGGGGAAAAACCCAAAATGCCCTCCAAACTGCATCATTGCCTGCATCATCATGCAAGCTGCATCATCGCCTGCATCATCATGCAAGCTGCATTATCGCCTGCATCATCGCCTGCATCATCATGCAAGCTGCATCATCGCCTGCATCATCACCTGCATCATCATGAATAGTGGATACACTATTCATGAAGACATTTATCTGCGACCGTAAAATCCGAAACTTTTCTGTAGGTCTTAGAAAAATTCTAGTACCCACTAAAAGGATTTTGGACGCGTTCCGAAACAATTCCGGATTAGTGATTTTCATCTGCGAAAAGCAACCAAAGCGGTTCCGGCAGCTCCGGAACATTTCCGGTTTTTTTCTCTCTGGAAAAATCCCAGAAGTTCCCAGAACAATTCTGGCACCCTCCAAGAATTTCCAGGCGTGTGCCGAAACCATTTTGACTTAATGATATATTCCGAAACAACTTTTCGGTTTTACCGAAATTATTCCGGTGTTCTCTTTCCGGAACATTTCCGTTTTCTCCGAAACCTTTCCGGTGACTTTCTCTCAGACTCCCTGTCTAGTATTCAGCAGATAGATGACCCTTAAGCGTGTGACCCTATAGGTTCGGTGAAGTATAGACATGACCCGGAACACTTTCCGATCAATGATCAACATCGGAGCCGTGGACACCCATATTGACCCCTATACCCGCACGAATAAAAAATCGAGTGAACCTCCAGTTGCCGTGTGCTATTCCTGTTGCTTCGCGATATGTTACAAACACCCGAGGTGAGACTTATCGGCATCCCCGTGAATCAACAACTTGTCCACTATGCCAGTTACCTCGTTTCCGGTATTGTTCTCTTTTCTCGTTCCCGTGTTCCGGCATCCCTGTGATCAAATCACACTGTGTCTGGCCAGACGATGGTGGATACTGTAACACCGAGAGGGCCCGAAGAATATCTCTCCATCGACGGAGGAGCAAATCCCAATCTTGAGCTACCTAGTTCCTGGTCATACTTTTCCGTGAACCCGTAAGCCGCCGTAATAGCCACCCTTTTACAGATGACGTTTAACAAACCCCAAAGTTCACGAAGCAAGTACGAAGGAACTCGATACTCTCATGGTCTAAGGAATTATGCAAACGCTCAACTTTCTCTGTGTTATAATCCATTAACTGGTGACGAATGTATCTCATAGCATAACATCAATCTGGGTCGATTCAACACAAATGTTCTTCTAACATTGTGCCCTCAAAGTTGCCGGCATAGTAATGCCCATGATCAGGAAAACAGAACCATCATGCAACACTTGAGCTAGTCTTAGAGGCGAGACTAGGAATATATATTTTATCCGTTTATTATTCCACACGTGCATATGAGTCTTCCTCCGAGCCTCGTGGTTATTGCAGACTCGAGAACCATTGCAGTTATAGCATGGAATATAAACATAATTACAAACATGGAGATAAATAATAACATTTATTATTGCCTCTAGGGCATATCTCCTACAGAATAGACCTTGGGGACTGATGTGTGCTGCGCCCCCACCCCCTCCCCAGAAGCTTCCAGGACCTTTCGGGACCTTCCGAGATCGTTTTGGGACATTCCGGAACCTTCTGGAGCACTTCCAGGACCTTTCGGGACCGTTCTCGGACATTCCGGAGCCATCCGGATAGTTTCCAAGACCATCCGAGTTACAGTTTAAGCCAGCTGATGACCGCGAAGGTTGTCGGGACGCCCAGCGATTATCCGGAAACTATTCCGGTTGATCCAGGACTTCCCCAGTACCATTCTCATATGTTCCGGAACCACCTGGGACTACTCCAGAGTGATCCGGACATATCCTTAAATACCCAAAACTACTTCTGGTGCCCTTATGAACTATTCCATAAATCCCCGGAACTACTTCCGGTACCCGTATGAACTATTCTTCTTTGCTTCCACTAAACCTTCTACCATTCCATCATTCTAACAGACTACTGCTCGTTAAGTGTGTGACCCAATAGGTTCGGTATAATACGGACATGACTCAGAACATCTACTGGACATAGGTCAACGTCCTTTTGTCAATAACCAATAATCAACAGCGGAGCCATGGACACCCATGTTGACTCTCGCACATACACGAAGAAACTTCGAGTGAACCATTATGTTTAGTCATGTACCATTCCCTTCGCTTCGCGATATACGACAAAGTCAGAGGAGAGAAGTTTGGCACCCATGTGTAACAACTTCTTGAACACAAGCCACTGGTTATCCTCTTTGCTCGTTTGTCCCTTTTCTCGTTATCGTATTCCGGTATCCCCGTGACTAAATCACAACGCGTCTGGCCAGACTATAATGGATACCGTCATACCGAGTGGGCCCGAAGTGAATATCTTCTTCATCGTCAAGGAGCAAATCCCATTCTCGAACTATCACAGTCACTAGAAACTCCATTTGATATACCCAAAACTTATTTTACTACTTCCCAGTAACGGGAAGATTCATCTAAGAACCAAAGCACATCTTCCGGTGTGAAGCAACTTGATACTATCATGGTCAAAGGAATTACGTATATGATAACATTTCATGATATGACTTATAACGTTGTTACGATTTGATCTCTAAGTATATCATTCAATACTGGGGTCGGTTCAACATCATTGTTCTGCTAACAATATGTTCCCATTACTACTGACATCCTTGTTACAAGAACAATGTCCATGATTAAGAAAACGTAATCATCAGTTAGCACATGAGCTGGTTTTAGAGGCTAAACCAGGAACTCTTGGTGTTTACATTTTCACACATGCAAGTGAGTTTTCTTCCGAATCTCATAGTCAGGGTTATTGCAATTATAGCACAGAAATATAAACATTAATTACGAACGTGGAAATATATATAATAACATTTTATTATTTCCTCTAGGGCATATTTCCAACAGGCATCGACACCGCCCGCCTCACCGCCCGCTTCGCCACCCTGTCGCCTCCAGCACCTCTTGATGCAGAACCGGCTCGTGTCATTGTCACGCGACAGTGTAATGCTATCTCCCGTCCCAAGGAGTACCGGGATGGCACGGTTCGGTATGACCCCTATCACCGTCATGCGTTCATGGTGGAGCCAGCGTCTCACCGCACCGCTCTCTCTGAGCCGGCGTGGCGCACTGCTATGGAGGCTGAGTTTGAGGCTCTTCAGGAAAACAAGACATGGAACTTGGTTCCTCGTCCACCTGGTACTAATATTGTTGGCAACAAGTGGATCTTCAAAATGAAGTTCCGTCCTGATGGTTCAGTTGATAAATACAAGGCGCGGCTTGTGGCTCGAGGTTTCACCCAGAAGTACGATATAGATTATCATGATACTTTCAGTCCTGTTGTTACACCAGTCACAGTTCGTGGTGCTTTCTCTCGCAGTCTCCCGTAATTGGTGCCTTTGTCAGATTGATGTGAGTAATGCCTTCCTCCATGGTTTTCTTACTGAGGAAGTATATATGCAGCAGCCCCCTGGATTTGAGGATTCACGGTGTCCTCAGTATGTATGCAAGCTGCAGCGTGCTCTCTATGGTCTCAAACAGTCGCCCCGTGCCTGGTATGCACGCTTAAGTGACAAGCTTCATCAGCTCGGTTTTATTGCTAGCAAGGCAGACACCTCTCTGTTCATCTTTGATCATCAGGGAGTGGTGATATATATGCTCGTCTATGTTGATGACATCGTCTTGGCTGGTTCCTCTTCGTCTTCTGTTGAGAAGCTGGTTGCTACTCTTTCTGGTTCCTTTCCCATTAAGGACCTTGGGCGTTTGCAGTATTTTCTTGGCATTGAGACTGCTTATAATTCTGAGGGTATGGTGTTGACGCAACACAAATATGCTCTTGATCTCCTGCATCGGGCCAACATGGAACAATGTGGGACGGTTACTACTCCTATGTCCACTTCCGCCAAATTGTCTCAGGATCAAGGTGAACCTCTTAGCTCTGAGGATGCTTTCAAGTACAGGAGTCTTGTTGGGGGTCTACAGTATCTCAACCTGACGCGTCCTGACTTGTCTTTTGCTGTCAACAAGGTGTGCCAGTACTCGTCACAGCCCACTACCGCTCACTATGAGGCGGTGAAGCGCATCCTGAGATATATCCGAGGCACCGTGTCTACTGGCTTGCGTTTCCGGCGCTCCTCGTCTATGGGGCTGAGTATTTTCACTGATGCAAATTGGGCAGGTTGTTCTGATGATCGCCGTTCCACGGGCGGCTTTGCAACTTTTCTTGGCCCCAATCTTGTGTCCTGGAGTTCTCGCAAGAAACCGACGGTTTCTCGCTCCAGTACTGAGGCATAGTACAAGGCTTTGGCCAATGGCACCGCTGAGACTATATGGATACAGTCGGTGTTAAAGGAGCTTGGTGTGTTTCTCTCCCAACCTCCTGTTTTATGGTGCGACAACATTGGCGTCACGTACTTGTCTGCCAATCCAGTTTTTCACGCCCGCACGAAGCATATCGAGGTTGATTTTCACTTTGTGCGTGAGAAGGTTGCCTTGGGTGCCTTGATGTTCGGTTCATCTCCACAGGCGATCAGGTGGCTGACGTGTTCACGAAGCCTACTACTCAGCTCACACTTCGTCGTTTTAGTTCCAATCTCAACCTTGTTCACGACGGTTTAGATTGAGGGGGGGGGGGGGGGGTTGTTAGAGTTGTATTTTCTATGTATACGTACACGTGTATGTTTCGTGTTTCGGTATTGTATACCGCTGTAATTCCTTGTTGTACAAGTTAACCCATCTATATAAAGAGATGCTAGCTGGTTGGGGCTAACCACGGCAAAGTATTCCTCTTAACTCTCCCCATATATTCAGCATTTCACATGATTCGGCAGTTTGGTGTGCTTACTTAGCGATTCTTTTCTCTGGCATTTCTTGTGGAAGTATTGATAGGTTAGAAGCTGTGTTTACACACAATGCGCGTATGGCAGAGCAAACAAGAAAAACAGAAAAACATATGGAGAAAACAGAGCACTAGTGCACAGAAAACAGAGGGTACAGAACAAGTATGCCAGTTAGTCATTTCATTTGGTTGCATGCAGCGGGATAACTAAGTGGAATCTATCTCAGCGTAATGTTTCTATCAACAATAGTTAGCTGAAGAAGTATCTTATTCACTAGATGTAAACCCTGCTTACTTTATTATACTACCTCCGATCCATATTAATGGACTCAACTTTGTCTAGATTCGTATGTATCTAGTTAAGTATTTAGACTAGATGCATGTGTATCTAGACAAACTTAAGTCCATTAATATGGATCGGAGGGAGTAGAAAGAAACACAAGAGGCAAAATGCTACCTTTATCTAAAAATACATCAAGTAATGCTTGACTGCATCATAATATAACATAGAATTAGTAAAATTTGTCATGAAGTTGTCCAGATAGATTTAGCATAAAATCATCTTTCCCTAATAATAAAGGAAGATATGTTTCTTCTTTCGTTATGACGTTTTGCAAACAAACCCCTCGCATTTTATTGAATCAACCACAGTCCATAGTTTCTGGCAAAAAAACAAAACAAAGTAAAAACGTTGCGCTGCCTGGACGTCAGCCCATCTGCTGCATGTCGCCCTGGGCAACGAACGAAGCTGGCCCATCTAATGGGCTGAGCTGAGCCTGGTTCGAAAGGAGAAAACTAGGTTCTGTTTTTTTCCGGTTTTCCCGTATTTCTTTTATTTTTTAGCAAAAGAAAATGTTCGGGGATATAAACGGAGTCGCTCGCGTGCTTCCTCTGCACTAATAATTTTCATAAATTTAAAAAGTGTATTTTTATATAATCACACATTTTAAAATTTGTTTGCACTTAAAAATAACTATTATTTGTATAAATTGACACTAAAATTTTATGTGTAAATAATTAAACACATTTAAGTGCACCAATATTTTAACATATTTTTAAATTATGAAATATGTAATAAATGTGTTCACAGATTTTTATACACTTTTTTACATATGAACATTTTTTAAAATATCATTTTTTGAGTGCAAACATCTTATAAAACTGATGCAAAAGAAGAAAAAGGAAGAAATCAAAATGTTCCGAGGAAAGCAAGTATTTTTAAGTGCAAGCTTTTTTTAATTGTTAAAAAAAATTGAGTACGAATAGTTTTTTCTGCGCTAATAGACTGGCTCAATTTATTCTAATATTCACACAACCATCCCGACGGGATCCTCATTTCCCGGTGCGCCAAAGAGGTTCGTTTCAATTTAGATTGGGATTCATTAGTTCAGTATACAAACAATAGGGATTTCGATTTCGGGATTAAAATCATGAACAACTACGAGTTTAGGGTTTAAAATAAACTTTGTTATTTTCTCCCGTTGCAATGCGCGGGCGTGTTTGCTAGCATACATATATATGCACTCATATGTTTAAATCAATCAGTTCGTACAAACCATGTAAATTTTGCCATGGGCTCATCCTCAAAAAAAAAAAAAACTTTGCCATGGGCACCGACGCCGAGGCTCCGCTGGTCGGAGAAACCGTCGGTGAGCTCTTCGATGGACAGGCCATTATTCGTCTGCCCCGCTTGGTCGTCATCGGAGAAGGACTCGATGCTGCCCCCGTTCCTTGCCCTGGTGGTGAAAACAAGGCCATGGTCGGATGAACATTAAGGACAGTAAAACTGAACTACTTGCCAGCCCTCTCACGGTCCTGACATTTTCGACCATCTGATCAAGTGGTTTACTCGCTTCTGGCCGTCAGATTTAGCAAAACGGACAAGTTGTCCTTGAGGGCCGCTGCTCCGATAGAAAAAACGGAGATCTAAGGTTAATTGGGCTCTGGACAATGCGAAGCCCATGTAACAAGGTTGCTCGACATGGCCTCTTCTCCCAGCGCCACCGCCCCCTCCGCTTCCACATTCTCTCTCGCACCGCCCCCTCCGCTCCCCGACTTTCTCGTTGTGCTCCTGACACCGCCGCCGGCAAAATTGACTACCTCGAGTGAAGGTGTCGCTTCCAGATTTGTGCGCCATGGTGATGGTGGGAGAGGAGAGCGGCATAGGAATCTGATCTCTCCCCGTGGGTTTGTGCACCATGGTGATGGCGACTACGATGTTCCACATCAACCAGGTAAAGTCTACCCTTCTCCCCTTCAACTGACTTAGAAATCTGAAACTTCAGGATCTAAGCCTCCTCTCCTTTCTAATTGGTGACTTCGTTGGCCGCGAACACCCAACATCTAGGATCCAGCCAGATCCGTCATGGCCAGAGCAACCTCGCCAAGTCTTCGATCTTGGCCGCCACGGAGGTGAAGACGGTACACCGGTACATGATCTCACCTCGTTTGCATGATGAGACGCCTGCCTGCATCATGGCACCGACGCCATGGAGCTCCCGACTCTAGCAGGCCAGCAGCAACACTTCTCCGATCCACTAGGTTGCCCCTCCATCTTCAGCCTCTACAAATTTGTTTTCTTCCCACTACAGAATCCCTTTTCTATCCATAGTCCAACTCTGTTTGATTTCTTTGAAGTGGCTTTACTATGTTGGTTGCAGGTTCTGCCAATCCAAGTGCTCAGTGCTGGTTTTGGTATATTTGTTTGGTTTTTTTTTTCAGCTAACGAATCGCAATGGCTCTCAGCTCTGCTCTACTGATGCTGATGTATCCTTTGGTATTGCCAATAGAAATGCAACTTGGAGTAAATTCATATCAGATGAATTATAGCAACCATGTTCAGTTTATGTTCAACCCCTGAAGATAATTTACATTAATGAAACCCTCTGGGCTCCGGTCGGTTGGATCAAAAGGTTATTATTCTGATCCTGTCACTTTGAATGTCAGTTTTAGCAATCAGATTTTGTGTAAGATCTTGTATGTGTTTCAATTTATGGCGCTTATCGAGTTTCATGATGTGACTAGATCAAACGACCTCCCATGGAGCCTGTATCGCATCCGTCTTGATAACTTCCTCTGAATTTTATGCTAGCAAATTAGATTAACTCTTCCATTTGTGTTGCGTGTTGGTATGTGCAAATTCAGTGGAAATTTAAGAGCATGACCTTTAGATGGTAACGTTCATTGTTCTTTTTTGTTGCTGGTAGTAACACACAACTTCAGACTTTTATTTCTTGCCATGAATATGAACAATGGTTCTCTTTCATCTTTCTATAACCTCTATTATTGCATTCAACAATGAATAACATCCTGCAGGTAATACTAATTCAGGTAGGGTTCTTTTAGTATAGATTTACCTCTATTTTTAACTGCTTCCAGTTGAGTTACATGTAATAAGTTGTCCTCTATTTAACAAGTTGTTTGTCTTTTGGCTTGTTACAAATGATTTTTGCTAATATGTTGTACACATCTTCACAGGGACTTTGCAAATCAAAACAGAAGAACATAAATCAATCTAAGAAGACATCAGAAACAAAAGATGAAGCATCTATATATTACCTTTGGTTTTCTAAAATATAAGAATAATCGTTTGTGGTGTTCATTTGATGTGGAAATTATTACGATTATCGTTCATCAAAGATGCACACATGCACTACTTTCTCCTTATAAAGCAATTCATGTTAGGAACTTAGATTCATCAATTATTTGATTGGAGCTGATGATGCGTGTACTACGACACTCACAAAAATCATAGCTTCCATGGAGTGGCTTTGGTAGAGTTATGCATTTGCAACAGAGTTCTGTGAAGGCTAGCTACTTCTCAATGATCAGGGCTATTTACTTTCAGTTGTGTTTTTTTGTATGTTCATGGTAGTTCAGTGCCGAGTAGAAGTTCAAGAGAGTACCTATTAAGTCAATTTATATTCAACCTTTTCATTTGAATGTAGCCATAAGTTACAATGGACATGTATAATATATACACGAACTAAAATGGGGATAACATGTTCTTACTTAGTGTTTATCTTTTTTTTTGCGATAATACTTAGTGTTTCTCTTTTAGTTATAACTGTACTTGTTATTGACCCTCACGTTTAAAAAAAACGAAACTTCTACTATTTCAATAGTTTATTTTGAAGTTATGTTTACCTTTTTATCTCTTTGTATTATTTATAGAAATTCATTTTATCATAATGCTAAATAGATGGACGCAGCAACGCGCGTCAATCATGATCTAGTAGTAAGTACAAGAGAACAAGGGACGGCCTGGGAGCTGCAAACCTGGGAAGACACGCCTGTATCTCAACGGGATCCTCATCATCTTCTCTTGTCTTGGTTTTTATTTTTTGAGCCGAAAGAAAATTTTATTCAACCAAAGCAATATTCAAAGGGATACACATTGGACCAGGAGGTTCCAACAACCAAAGATACCTGCCAGGATTTGAAGAAGTAGATAATTTAACTAAACTATGGGCCTCCTTATTTCCCGGCACGCCAATGCCTCCAAACATGTCGGGTCGACCACATCATCGTATACAATTGCTGAAGACCCGCTGTATTGTCCTGTATGATCCCGACATACCACCGCTGTCGCCCCTCTCCTTGAAACCCTGGCTATTCCACCATCAACATTTAGCTTGGAGATGCCAATTGCAGGTGCGCTCCATACCACATGTGAAACCCGGGTGGCACTATGAGAGCTCCCGCCACCGGCTTGCTGGCGATTGTGTCCAGCTTCGAGATGAAGTTCAGGATGAACAAATGCATGGAATATGGGCTCTATGTGATTCCTTCATGTATCACTAGTAGAACTGGCCAGCCCATTAGCACCGGT
The DNA here is from genome assembly GCA_950022295.1 of Bromus sterilis. Taxonomy (NCBI): domain Eukaryota; kingdom Viridiplantae; phylum Streptophyta; class Magnoliopsida; order Poales; family Poaceae; genus Bromus; species Bromus sterilis. Next base: position 299,663,340 of record OX465601.1, read on the forward strand.
TCAGCCACGAACCGGGACCCATGGGGGCATACGTCCCGGTTCGTGAGCCCAGGGGGCCGGCCTGGCCTCGTGGGGCATTGGTCTCGGTTCGTCTAGGGGCATATGTCCCGGTTCCAGACACGAACCGGGACCAATGGGCCTCGCTCCTGGCCCACAACCATTGGTCCCGGTTTGTGTCTCGAACTGGAACGAAAGGCTGGACATTAGTACCGGTTCCAGCCAAAAACCGGGACCAATGATTTGGCTATATATACCCCTCGCCAGCGAGCACAACACTCCACTAGTGCTCCGTTTTTTCCTGGAGGGCAAGGGGAGGGATTTCTGGTGCTCTAGCTCACCTCCAATGCACATGATGTGTTCGATGAAATGCCCGAGCCACACTACTTAAGCTTTCTCCTCTCCAAACTCGACCTCCAAGCTCCATTTTCCTCAAGATTTGTCTAGGTTTAGCGGTCCGTCACGTCCCGTCCCCGTCTTCACCGTCGTCGATCGCCCACGCCAATCTCGTCGCCAACACCACCGTGGTGAGCCTCTTGTTATTATCTTCTTTCTAAAAGAAAATAATTCTTACTTTTATGATTAGATATATACTTGTCTAATTTTCTTACTTTTATTATTGCTTGTTATTATATAGTGCGATGGTTATGGTATCCGCACATGTCGGCCCTCGTACTATCTATAATTCGAATGTGGTATATATTATCTTTATAACTATTTGGTTCATTTATTGTTTATGACAATTATGCCGACCAGCGTGACATAGATTTTATTTATCTAGGAGGTAGTTTAATCGGAAATTCCTACCAACCCTATTGTCGAGAGGTTAAATTTAGTTGAAGAAGAAAACACTTGAAGGAAAAAATAAAAAAATTTAAGAAGTAGAAGATGTTATTGGAGTTGCATGTTGCGGATGTCGTCAATGATAACAAGATCAAGATGGATGCAATGCACTTGAAGATTAGAAAGATTAGAAAATATGCAATTGATACCGAGGCTTGATATCATTATGCTGTTGGTTCAATTGTTACCTTCGTTGCGATTATGATTGCATTTGTTGTCGCATTGAAATGTTTTACATAGTTTCAATGTATGGCTTAATTAGATAGTCTGGAGAGCTGTATGTTGTTCAATGAGAACTATGTATGTAATTTGGTTTTATTGTGATGATGAACTTCTATTAATTTGGTCACTTATCTATTCATGATGTTTTGTAATGGTTTTTGACACACTTCATTATATATAATGCACGCAGATGAACCGGCAATGGATGTACGGTGACAGACGCACCTCTGAGTACATTAAGGGTGTGCATAATTTTCTCGAAGTGGCTGACGCAAACAAGGGGAATGTTTTTATGTGTTGTCCATGCCCTACATGTGGGAATACGAAGTCTTACTCTGACCGACAAACCCTTCACACCCACCTTCTTTATAGGGGTTTCATGCCACACTATAATGTTTGGACCAAGAACGGAGAAATAGGGGTTATGATGGAAGACAACGAAGAAGACGAGTACGATGACAACTATGTGCCCCCTGAATACGGTGATGCTGCAACGGGGGAAGCTGAAGATCAAAAGGAACCGGACGATGTGCCCGATGATGATCTCCGCCGGGTCATTGTTGATGCAAGGAGACAATGTGAAAGTGAAAAGGAGAAGATGAAGTTCGATCGGATGTAATCACAAAAAAGGGTTGTACCCCAATTGCGAATAGGGCATCACAAAGCTCGGTACCGTACTGGAATTGTTGCAGTGGAAGGCAGACAATACTGTGTCTTACAAAGGATTTGAGAAGCTACTGAAAATATTTAAGAAAAAACTTTCAAAGGATAACGAATTGCCCGACACTACGTACGCAAGAAAGAAGGTCGTGTGCCCTCTAGGATTGGAGGTGCAGAAGATACATGCATGCCCTAATGAGTGCATCCTCTACCGCGGTGCGTACGAGGATTTGAATGCATGCCCGGTATGTGGTGCATTGCGGTATAAGATCAGACGAGATGACCCTGGTGATGTTGACGGCGAGCCCCGCAGAAAGAGGGTTCCTGGAAAGGTGATGTGGTATGCTCCTATAATACCACTATTGAAACGTCTGTTCAGAAACAAAGAGCATGCGATGTTGTTGCGATGGCACAATGAAGACCGTAAGAAAGACGGGAATTTGAGACACCCCGCTGATGGGTCACAATGGAGAAAGATCGAGAGAAAGTACCGGGATAAGTTTGGACATGACCCAAGGAACATATGGTTTGGTTTAAGCGCGGATGGCATTAATCCTTTCAGGGAGCAGAGAAGCAATCACAACACCTAGCCCGTGACTCTATGTATGTTTAACCTTCCTCCTTGGATGTGCATGAAGCGGAAGTTCATTATGATGCCAATTCTCATCCAAGGCCCTAATCAACCCGGAAACGACATTGATGTGTACCTAAGGCCATTAGTTGAAGAACTTTTACAGCCGTGGAATGGAAACGATGTACGTGTGTGGGATGAGTACAAACAGGAGGAATTTGACCTGCATGCGTTGATGTTTGTAACCATCAATGATTGTCCTGATCTCAGTAACCTTTTAGGGCAGACCAACAAGGGATACCATGCATGCACTCACTGTTTAGTTGACACCGAAAGTATATACTTGGACAACCGCAGGAAGAATGTGTACCTGGGGCATCATCGATTTCTTCCGACCAACCATCAATGTCGTAAGAAAGGCAAGCATTTCAAAGGCGAGGAAGAAGCCCGCCATGCGTACCGGTGATCACGTACTTGCAATTGTCAATGATTTACATGTAATATTTGGAAAGGGTCCCGACGGACTATCTGTTCCGAATGACGACGAGGGACGCGCACCCATGTGGAAGAAGAAATTAATATTTTGGGACCTACCCTACTGGAAACACCTAGATGTCCTCTCTTCGATCGACGTGATGCACATGAAGAAGAACCTTTGCGTGAACCTACTAGGCTTCTTGGGCGTGTATGGGAAGAAAAAAGATACACCGGAGGCACGGGAGGACCTGCAACGTTTGCACGAAAAAGACGACATGCCTCCAAAGAAGTATGAAGGACATGCCAGCTACGCTCTTACCAAAGAAGAGAAGGAAATCTTCTTTGAATGCCTGCTCAGTATGAAGGTCCCGTCTGGCTTCTCGTCGAATATAAAGGGAATAATAAATATGGCCGAGAAAAAGATTCAGAACCTAAATTCTCAAGACTGCCACGTGATTATGACACAACTTCTTCCGGTTGCATTGAGGGGGCTTCTAGCGGAAAACGTTCGATTAGCCATTGTTAAGCTATGTGCATTCCTCAATGCAATCTCTCACATGGTGATCGATCCAGAAATCCTACCAAGGCTAAGGAGTGATGTGGCGCAATGTCTTGTCAGTTTCGAGCTGGTGTTCCCAACATCCTTCTTCAATATCATGACACACGTCCTAGTTCATCTCGTCGAGGGGATTTTCATTCTGGGCCCCGTATTTCTACACAATATGTTCCCCTTTGAGAGGTTCATGGGAGTCCTAAAGTAATATGTCCGTAACCGCGCTAGGCCAGAAGGAAGCATCTCCATGGGCCATCAAACAGAGGATGTCATTGGGTTTTGTGTCAACTTCATTCCTGGCCTTAAGAAGATTGGTCTCCCTGAATCGCGGTAGGAGGGGAGACTGATTGGAAAAGGCACGATTTGAAGGGACTCAATAATATGCAGGGACGGACATTCTTGGTCTCAAGCACACTACACAGTTCTACAAAACTCTATCTTAGTGGCCCCGTATGTCGATGAACACAAGAACAGTCTGCGCTCCAAACACCCGGAGGAGTGTGATGACTGGATTACACATGAACACATCAGGACTTTCGGCGATTGGTTGGAAAAACGTGTCAGAGCTGACAACACTGTTTGTGATGAGCTGTTCTCGTTGTCCAGGGGACCATCTTCAACTGTATTGACTTACAAAGGATACGAGATAAATTAATGGGAATACATTTTACACGATCGCCCAAGATCAAAAGAGCACCAACCAAAACAGCGGTGTCCGCTTTGATGCAGCAACTGAGAGGGGAAAGGACACATATTATGGTTACATAGTGGACATATGGGAACTTGACTACGGACATGACTTTAAGGTCCCTTTGCTTAAGTGCAAATGGGTCAATCTGTCAGGAGGCGGGGTACAGGTAGACCCATAGTACGGAATGACAACAGTGGATCTGAACAATCTTGCGTACACAGATGAACCATTCGTCCTAGCCAATGATGTGGCGCAGGTTTTCTATGTGAACGACATGTCTACCAAACCGAGAAAAAGAAAAGATATGGAAGCGAATACATCATCCAATGAGCCAAAGCGCCACATAGTTCTTTCAGGAAAAAGAGACATCGTGGGATTGGAGGGCAAGACAGACAAGTCTAGAGATTATGAAAAGTTTCATGAAATTCCCCCCTTCAAAGTCAAGGATGATCCAAGCACCCTGTTAAGCGATGAAGAATATCCATGGTTGCGGCGCAATAAGCAAAGGACACAAGCCAAGAAAAAGTGAAGACTGATGAAGTCAGAAGAGGTTGAAATTTTAGTATGTGGCTTTTAAGGGTGCATATTGAATGCACAAAAAGTCTTGAGTTCAAATAAGTTTAGAAAAATGAAATGCCTTTGTAACACATGAGCTTTCGTTTGAAACCCTCGTACTTCGAAAGAGATGGTCCAGTTTGTACACGAGTTGCATCCAGCTTTTGCCGTAACCCTCTCAAATTTTGCACACATGTTATGTGGGTCAAATGATGATACCATGCCAAGTTTCAACCTTTTCTGAGTTCAGTTGTAGTGCTTTCCAATTTCAGGGTCATTTAGCCCAAAATAAATCATTAAATGCATGAAAAAGAGCAAATGAAGTCAGAAAGGGTTGAAATTTTAGTATGTGGCTTTGAATGATGCATATTGAATGCAAAAAAAGTCTTGAGTTCAAATAAGTTTAGAAAAATGAAATGCCTTTGTAACACATGAGTTTTCGTCTGAAACCCTCGTACTTCGAAAGAGATGGTCTAGTTTGTACACGAAGTGCATCCAAGTTTTGCCGTAACCCTCTCAACTTTTGCACACATGTTATGTGGGTCAAATGATGATACCATGCCAAGTTTCCACCTTTTCTGAGTTCAGTTGTAGTGCTTTCCAATTTCAGGGGCATTTAGCCCAAAATAAATCATTAAATGCATGAAAAAGAGCAAATGAAGTCAGAAAGGGTTGAAATTTTAATATGTGGCTTTGAATGATGCATATTGAATGCACAAAAAGTCTTGAGTTCAAATAAGTTTAGAAAAATAAAATGCCTTTGTAACACATGAGTTTTCGTCTGAAACCCTCGTACTTCGAAAGAGATGGTCCAGTTTGTACACGAAGTGCATCCAGCTTTTGCCGTAACCCTCTCAACTTTTGCACACATGTTATGTGGGTTAAATGATGATACCATGCCAAGTTTCAACCTTTTCTGAATCCAACCAATCAGGAAGAAGCATACGGATCGTGTGTTTCTTTCAAGCGCTTGTGAGTCGTTGGATCAGACTTCTGAGCCGTTGGATCCAACCAATCAGGAAGAAGCACACGGATTGCGTGTTTCTTTCAAGCGCTTGTGAGTCGTTGGATCAGGCTTGTGAGCCGTTGGATCAGGCTTGTCGTTGCCTATATATATAGCCCACCTCTAGGACATGTTCGACACTCAGTTCATCGGCCGAATACAAACCATTCGGATTCGCCTGCATACGTTCGACGGTGCATTTGACATGCTTGCACTCATGATCCACCGTCGGGCTGTATGCAGGAGAAATCGTGTGTTTTGTTGATCTTATATATATCTAGCTAGAAATCTTTCACTTCATCGACCAAATACAAATCATTCGGATTCCCTGCATACGTCCGACGATGCATTTGATATGCTTGCACTCATGAGCCACCGTCGGGCTGTATGCAGGGGAAACCTTGTGTTTTGTTTGATTGGAAAACAAAAACAAAAAAACATATCAATTTCATTATAGGACGTAAACTGAAGAATACTCCACATCCTGTACACCATAAAGGAAAATTTCAGACGATCCCTGCTTGGTTGGCAGATCTGGCAAGTCTACCGACCAAACGAGCTCCATACGAATTTTTCCCAGACAGAGTATAGGATACAGATGAATTTCTCCATTTACGTCCTTTAGTGAACTTGTTATACTACGATAAGTCCACGCGGAGCTGTGCTTATAAACCACTCTGGCTGTCCCTGGACTAGCGAGGTGGGACTAAACATCCCACCGCATTGCGGCAACGCAAGTTTTGTCCCGGTTGGTGGCACCAACCGGTACGAAAGGTGGCCTTGGTTCCGGTTCGTTCCACCAACCGGAACGAAAGGTCGGCTTTGGTACCGGTTCGTGCCACCAACCGGTACCAAAGGTCTCTCTTTCCCGCCAATTGGGCTGCTGAAAAAGACCTTTGGTACTGGTTGGTGACACGAACCGGTACCAAATGTAAGCATTGGTACCGGTTGGTGCTACCAATCGGGACCAATGCTCCTGGTATATAACTGACACTTAGGATTTTTAAGTTCTCATCTCGCCATTTGCCCCCCACGACACCGGAGACGAAACCGAGGCCGTCAGGCTGCCCAACCGCCGCACTGCCCCCGATGACGTCGACAACCTCGCCGGCGCCACCCCCGCTGTGAGTGTCGTCTAGCCATCCCCCTCTCTCTTGCATTGCCCACGCGCCTGCCGCCTCCGCGCCATGGCCGGGAGGGGGAGATCCTCCCGTGCGCCGCCATGGCCAGGAGGGGAGCGTCGGCCGCCCGTCGCCGCTCCAACTGCCCCTCGCCGCCGTCGCCGCCGGCCATGGGTCCATGGCCACGGCCATGGCGTGCGTGTTCCATGGATGCATATGGATGCGGTGGGGTGGGTAGAAGAATTTTTTTAATAAAAAAAACGAAAATAATTTTTTATATAAAAAAATTCAGTTTTATAAGTCTCAATTTTACTAAGTTAAAATGTTCTAGTGTTGGGGGGGGGGAAGAAGAAAAGAGTTGAAGAAGGAGAAAGGAAAAGGAAAATGGAGAAGGAAAAAGAAAAATAAGAAGAGGAGAAGAAGAGGGAGAGGAAGAAAAAAAAGAGGAGGAGGAGAAGAAGAAAAAATAACTTCTTTTCCTCTATTCCTTCTTCTTCTCCTTGTTTTTTTTTCTCCTTCTCCTCTATTTTACGATTCTATTGTACGATTTTATGTGTGTGAAATGATGATACCATGCCAAGTTTCAAACTTTTCAGAGTTCATTGGTATTTCTTTTCATTTTCAGTGCCATTCAGCGGAAAAAAATCATGAAATGCATGAAAAATAGCAAATGAAGTTAGAAAATAGAGAAGGAGAGGGGGGTCGAGGATCTCCGCGCCGGTACATAGAGGGTCGAGGGTCGAGGGTCTTCGAGGGGTCGAGGGTCATTGAGGGGTCGAGGGGCGTCGAGGGGTCGAGGGTCGTCGATGGGTCGAGGTTCGTCGATGGGTCGAGGATCGTCGATGTGTCGAGGGGTCGTCGATGGGTCGAGGGTCGTTCAGGGGTCGAGGATCGTACAGGGGTGTAGGGTCGTCGATGGGTCAAGGGTCATCGATGGGTCAAGGGGTCAAGGGGTTTTTCGGCTTATCCTCACGCTTTCCATCAGACATCAATTGCATGGGTGCCTGGATCTGGGTGTCATGTCACGTTTTCCATCAGACATCAATTGCGCGGGTGTCTGGCTCTGGGCGTCATGTCACGTTTTCCATCAGACATCGGTTGCACGGGTGTCTGGCTCCGGGCGCCATCTTAGTTATATATGTTTATTTTGCAGAAACTATGGAAGCTCATCCAAGAAACTTAGAAGAAGAATATTTGTTGGGGGAAATCATCCGTGAAGGACCGTTGTTAGAACCGTTGTTAGTGGGCGACATCGTCCGGGAAGGAGGTGATGTCTTATCATTTCTGAAGGACACCGGGTCTGGAAGAAGAGGGTGAAGCAGGCTCCGGTGATCGGACAATGGAGATGGAAGGACCTTATGATGGCTCCGGTGAGCGAATGAAGGAAGGAGACGGTGATGACGGCTCCGGTGAGAGAACGGAGGAAGGAGTTGTTGCAAAGTCCGGCGAGGTATATATATTAATTGATGCATTAATTGTTTTTGTATGTACACATTTAACTCTCTTCTTTCTTATTTTCTAGCCCTCCAGATCCGGATCGAGCCAAACCTCGGTAACGAGACGAGGCCCGAAGAGAAAGTTACGCTCGGATGAAAGGTTCGCGATCACCGGCATCAGTAGAGATGGCCAACTGATTCAATCCAACCGGACCAAGGAAGCATTTTCTGCTCAGTGCGGGGTTCTTGTTAGGGACATGATCCCGATCACGATCCACCAATGGAATAAGCCGAAGGGAGGAGACCCTGAAGTGTCTTCTGTCACCGATAGACAGAAAGATGATCTTTGGACCGCGCTGAATGCAAATTTCACCCTACCGGAAGAGGAGCATCCGGAAAAGCCAGTTATAGAGCAAAAGGTCAAGGCTCATGCTCTTAAGAAGATGGCGGATCTATTAAGGAGGTGGAAGAATGAGTTGAAAACAAAGTTTGTCGACAAAGAGAAGACTCCAATATTCGAGGGCCGATTTGAGAAGATAAGAGAACAGTGGCCCGCATTTGTGGCCCACAAGACATCGGAGAAGAGTAAGAAGATGTCAGCGATAAACAAACTAAATGCTGCAAAGAAGAAGCATCACCATCACACGGGGTCAGGTGGATACCTCAAAGCCCGGCCGTCGTGGGACAAGGCTGAAAAGGACCTTGTTGATAAAGGGATCGTACCAGAGACATTGAACTGGTCAAAGCGTGGAAGGAATTGTTTCTTCGGGGTTGGGGGAACCTTGCACCCTGAAACAGGGAAGTGCGATTGGACGAACGAACAACTGAACCTACCGGTAAAAAGCTTCGGGAATTATTCGACGCATTGCGGGAAGGGACGTTCGTTCCTGACAGAGAGAACGACAAGCTCACTAAGGCCCTCGGGAATCCTGAGCACCCAGGACAAACACGAGGCATGCCAGGCTCTGTTCCGTGGAAGCATGGGTTTCCCGACGCATGCAATTACAAAAGCAGGGAGAGGAAGAGGAAATATGAGCTCAGCGATATGCAGAAGCTGCATGCAAGAGTACAAGCACTAGAGAAGAGGCATCGAGCTGACGAAGCTACCCTACCTACCCCTCCATCTCAGCATAGAAGCAGCGTGGCTTCCACCGAGCTCATTGCGCAGCCTGATTTGACGGCTCCAAGGTACCCCGTGGATGAAATCATGGAGGCTCAAGTTTGCCACCTTAAGAAACCATTGCTACACTTCAAACCCAAGGTGGCTATCGGCCATGTTGCACCTCCTCGACCCAACGGAACATTTCACTTTCGTTTGATTCCACAAGGCTATGTTGTTGTGATGGTCGATGAAATAGTGGAGGGATATGAGGAGATCGAGCTCGACTACCCTACCGGCGAAGATGGAACTCTCCTTGAGAATGCTCTGAGGACTTCATGTCTGTGGCAGGAAGAATTCATCAACCTTCCGAACTGGACGACGCCTCCGCCTCCTCCTCCTCCGGCGAGTGATCAGTGCACGCCTCCTCCTCCAGCGAGTAAGGGCTCGCCTCCTCCTCCGGCGAGTGATCAGTGCAAGCCTCCTCCTCCGGCGAGTAAGGGCCCGCCTCCTCCTCCGCCTCCTCCTCCGGCGAATGATCAGGGCACGCGTAATTCTCTGCGTCCTCCTCCGGCGAGTGATCAGTGCATGCCTCCTTCTCCGCCTGTGTCGGCATGTCCGAGCAGCCCGCCTCCTACTTCGCCTCGTCAGCAAGAGCAGAAGAGAGTCGCCGCCGCCGCTCCGGCTGCTCCGGCGCCTGATCTTAAACAACAAAGGAAAAGAGTCGTCGTCGCTCCGGCGTCTAGCAGTACAACCAGTGGCGGGAAGCGATACAAATATGGTCCATCATCTGTCAAGCCTCTTGAGAAGTTACCATACGAGAAGAGATCGGAGGAAACCACGAAGATCGTTCAAGCCGAAGTGGATGCCTGTTTAAAAAAGAAAAAACCACCTCCGCCTCTGAAGATAGATGAGGCGAAAGCGAAGCGCACTTTGGATGCCCTGAAGCGACCAACACCGGCTCCGCTGGATGACAACTATGTCCGCACTCTGAAAAAGAAAGAGCAAGAAGCGCGCCGGCTTGGAACCACTGCAACTGACAAAAGGAGAGAAAAACAAATTGCAATAGGGAAAACAATTAAGGGTGTGCTGTTTCAATGTATGGCTTAATTAGATACTCTGGAGAGCTGTATGTTGTTCAATGAGAACTATGTATGTAATTTGGTTTTACTGTGCTGATGAACTTTCTAAGATAGATGATGATGGGAGCCCTTTGTTAGGATTAGCATCTCTAACCAAGGCTTCCTTGCTCTTTTTGATATTGGATCCACAGTTTCTACTATGCCAAAAATAGTTTATGATTCTTTGAAACTAGATATGGATAAATTATCATCTTATCATGAACATTCTAATGGAGATATTTCAGAGATTAAAGGAAAGGTAAAAGAAGTCCAAGTTTCATTCCTTCATAGGACTGCACCAATTGATTTCTTCATCATGGAGCCAAACCAAAGTAACATTGTGCTCGGAAGAGACTTCCTCCGTGATATGAAAGGCTTCATTGACATTGGTAACGGGCACATACGCTTGCGCGGTATGGCGAAAGGTAAGTACCTCTTTCCTAGAAGAAGAAGAATGAGCTTATTGAAAATCAATTTGAAGGTTTTTATGATTCTGATCTTGGAGACCCTTGATTCTTCTTTTGCATCATGCCTAGCTTAAAGGCATAAAAGAAAGCGCTTTCGGGAGGCAGCCCGCAACGAATTTAGGTTTATTTTTGCTTTTTGTTGTGTCTTGATGTTTGTTACTACTGTAGCAACATCATTGTATCTTTATTTTTCAGCTTTGTGCCAAGTTATAGCCTCTTACGGCAAGGGAAGTAAAAGTTGTGACATGCTGTCCAGAAAACAGATTCTGTCCTTGTGACTAGAATTTTTTTTACACAGCGTGCTCTATACAATTGTGAAACTTCCGTATGTTCTGAGTTTTTTGATTTGAGTTGTAGAAGTGCCCCTAAAAAATTCTTTACTACCTGCTGTTCTATTTTTCACAGATTCTGCCACGTTCTGTCTTTCCTAACTTTTGCAAACTTTAAGCTTGCTTTTTCTTTGCAAAAACTTTTTGGCACTCTTGAGAAACAGTATCTCTTCAAGAATATCTTTATATCCAGTGGGTAAAAATTATTTTATTAAGGGTACTAACCTCTCTAATCAGCTTATGATGAGTTATGTATGAAGGGAGTTTTCAAGTGTGCGATGGAAGATGATGAAAGATCCAGGAGTGTCAAGCGCTGAAGCTTGGGGATGCCCCCATGCATCCCCAATAAATATTCAAATAGACTCAAGCGTCTAAGCTTGGGGATGCCCCCGTGCATCCCCTTCTCCATCAACAATCATCAGTTCGTCCTTCGTCTCACTATATTTTTATCACTTCATGCGTTATGTGCTATGCTTGGAGCGTCTCGCTCTTAGGTTTTCTTTTTAGATTTATTTATCTTTGCTTGCTGTTCATAACAAGTTAGATCCCTTCTTACTTTGTGTGGGAGAGAAACACGCTCCACTTTCAAAATCTAGAACACATCATAGGATTTTTCCTGCTTATCTTTTTGCTGTTGTGTGTTCTTTATCTTTTCATAGCTACTGCCATGTTTAGTTTTAGTCTTAGTTTGTCTTTAGCAAGAGCCTTGGCTTTTGTTTAGTTTTTTGCTGCAACTCTTTTTAGTTTTCATGTTTATCTTGTTAAAGAGAGTTGGTTGTTGCACTGAGTTGTGTCTTGTCTTGAGAGTAGGTAATTGAGGTTGCTATTTGATTTTAGTAGTAACTTGCAATAGTTTTGAGGTATTGATGTGAGTAATGTTTGAACTTTTGGTGTCAGGAGCTCTAGCCTATTAGTGATAGGTGTCGTATTTTGGGCAATCCATGTGTATTTTCAAAACCTACAAAACTAGTTGAGAACTCTAGCTACTAGATGGATCACTACTCTTTGGAGGCATCGAATATCAGAGAACACTCAGGTACCATGAGTCGAGGATGCGCAAGGATAACCAAACCCCCATACACTCCTCCTCGGGGTACTTGTCTCTTTGTGAACCTCCTTATTAGATTGAGAGTTACCGATAATAAGTGCATGAGTTCTTCGGACTAATGTAAGTATTGAAAGTTGACACTTCCACCTCCTCATATTTGATAGCCTCTCCTGTGCCGTGCATTGCCTCCTTCTCACTCCGAGAGTTGGCGTCTACCTTCGCCGGTACATCCAAACACTTGGCATGATACGCTCTGTCATCATAAACCTCCTTATATCTTTCCTTAAAACAGCCACCATACCTACCTATCAAGGCATTTCCATAGACTTTCCGAGATATATTGCAATGCAACATCCACCTCTTCATGACTTGATCTTCATGTCATACATGTTCCTGCTACACTGGCAGCGACATACATTGCATACATCATGATAGTTACATCTTCTTTATGATTTTGAGTACCTTGTAAAGTGTGAAAGATCTCCTTTACCTTCTTGTAAAATAAAGTGTTGCCCTTAAGTGAGGAAAAGATCCCAAAGTGGACACAATAAAAGATCCCAAAGAGGACAAATGAGAGTTAAATAGAAAGAGCCATTGAGGCCACAAATTTTTTTTAGAAAAAAGAGAAAAAGAAATAAAAAGAGAGAAAGGGGCAACACTACTATCCTTTTGAGAGATCCACACTAGTACTCCCTTTATATCCTTGTACTCCATAGAGATGATCATTATGCATATAGCTATGTGGGGACATTCACACTATAGAACTTGGCTTGCATATTCCAAGGATGAGCCTCCTCAAACGAGCTCTAGGTCTTCATGAGCGAGCAAGTTAGATGCACCCCCACTAGTTCCATTGGAGAGCTTCCTAGCTCGTATGTGCATCCGTTGCATGGCAATCCCTACTCCTCACATCATATCTATCATTTGGCATCTCTTGCCTATGATTGTCCTCATTGATGTGAGCCTTTCTCATCCTTTTTGTCTTCCTCCTTCGTACTCATCTCTTTGCCATCCTAAGTGTCAACTCTCGTGCTTACGCTCATCCATTGCATGAGTGCTCAAAATATTGAAAAAGGAGTGGATCAAATTGACTTGTACCTGGCCAGTGGTCTGGGGACGAGTCAAGATAAGATTCCAAAGAAGACCAAGTGTGAAACTTTAGTAGATTGAGTTCTCAACACAAAAATTGTTTTTATCGTATTCCCTATTCCCCTTCTTGCACGCAAACACCATTTGGAGACATTCGAGTCACGGACAGCGAGAGCTCTTGCACCTAATGTTCTTTTGTTACTTGTTTCAATGCTAATATAGACTCTTGCATATTATGACTTGAATTGAATTTCTAACCTTGATTGCTTTACTTTTCAAAGTTCTTTTATGGTTGCTAGCATGTCACCACAGAAATTATGCTGTTATCATTTACCTACTCGAGGACGAGCAGGAATTAAGCTTGGGGATGTTGATACGTCCAAAACGTATCTATAATTTCTGCTTGCTCCATGCATGTTTTGTGTGATATTGCTATGATCTAGATACACTTTCATACACTTTTGATCATATTTGGACTAACCTATTAACTCAGTGCACCACAGTGCCAGTTCCTGTTTTCTTCTGTTTTTCTATTTCAGTTTTCCCCCATATAAAAATTGCCAAAAAAATTCTGGGAAAAATATAGGAAAAATCAGCGTACAGGAAGCTTCGCGAAGAGCCCGAGTGGGGCCAGAGGGGAGCCAGGGGTGGCCCAGGCGGCCACCCGGCGCGGCCCCACCCCTGTCCGCGCCAGGGGGCACCTGCGGCCCCTGGTCCACCTCTGGCTTCCCCCCTTCGCCTATATATTCCCCGTGACGTGAAACCCTCGGAACAGGAACCCTTTTTCGCGATCTCTCCTCTTTTCCGCCGCCGCCGCGCTTTCGAGATCGGGAGCACCAGAAGACCTCTTCCCGGCACCCTGCCTGAGGGAGGGCCGACCTCCGGGAGTCTCCTCTCCACCATGGATGCTTCCCGGATGTCTCGTGAGTAGTTTTCCTTGGACCATGGGTCCGTGATCAGTAGCTATGTGATGTTCTCCTCCCCTCTTTGTTCTTCATGGTTTAGACCTCGTGAGCTGCCCTACATGATCGAGGCACTTTTGTAATCTTTCTGCTGTTGCTATGCTGAGTTTGATGGGATCTGATGGATTATGAGATTATGTTCAGATTGTGATTGAGTAATATATTTGGTTTTTAATCTCTTATATTTTTGTTCCTAAGTAATTCTTGCATGTTCTCCGTTGCTGTTTATTTCTTTGGCCAAGTAGTAGGTAGTGACCCCAAGAGGGAGCGTTATGCTCGATTGTGGGTTCATGCCCCCCGATGACACGCTGGAGTGACAGAAACATGAGTCTAGGGGATGTGCTGTTGCCACAAGGGGGAAAACAACGGTGCTTGTAACCGCGGTTGCAAGGATTGTTTACTTTACGCAAAGTGCTTTTTAATGCAGTTGTCTGTTGCTTTGGGTTTACACTTTGGGTGGGGCTCGCAACTTAATACCAGCGAGATGTTCTGGATAGATATCTCAAGGTGGATGATTAGTAGTAGATGCAGTTGGATTTCGGTCTACTTATTTTGGCGTACAGCCCGTGCTTTTGAGCCTCTTCCTTTCTTTTGTAGCATAGTTAGCATTGCGGTGCGTTCATAATCCTGTCAATTGCCCTTCTGTAATTTGTTTACCTCGCATAGCAGTTTTATCGTCTTTTGGGAGAGAGACATCACTAGCGAACATCACTAGCAGTTTTATCGCATTGCGGTGCGTTCATAATACTGACACATACTTATCATCTCTGGAGTCCTACTGGAGACAAACCTTGGTATCTTCACCGAGGGAAACTTGCTGCTGCACTGCATCATGCCTTCCACTTGGGGCTCACAAACGAAGGGGCGAGAAGCCATCAGAGACTTCTGTTTTGGAGTTTCCCCGTCACGAGAATAAATAGGAGTCGAAGTAGGCACCAAGGGAGGGGGAGTTGCCCAGGCGGCCAGCTGGCGTGGCCCCGCCCCTGGCCGCGCCAGCAGGGCGCCTGGGGCCCCCCTGGCTGCCCTCTGGTCCCCCTTATGGCTCCGGGCTCCTTCGGGTGCATGGATTTTTTGGTATTTTTCTGGGACTTTTCTGAGATGTCCAAAAATCCATTTTCCTGCGCATAATAAAACCATACAAACAGCTCTGCTGAAAACAGCGTCAGTCCGGGTTAGTTTCGTTCAAATCATGCAAGCATGAGGGAAAAAAATAGCAAAAGTGTTTGGAAAAGTAGATACGTTTGAGACGTATCACTACCTCAAAGCCCGCCAGTCGTGGGAGAAGGCTGAGAAGGACCTGCTTGACAGAGGGATCATTCCAGAGACATGGAACTGGTCAGACCGTGCAAGGACTTGGTTCTTCGTGGCTGGGGGAACATTGGACCCCGAAACAGGGAAGTGCGTTTGGACGAGCAAACAATTGACCCTACCGGTAGAAAAGCTTCGGAAAATATTCGTCGCATCGCGGGAAGGGACGTTCGTTCCCGATAGAGAGAACGACAAGCTCACAAAGGCCCTTGGGAATCCGGAGCACCCAGGACAAACAAGAGGCACGGCAGGCTCCGTTCCGTGGAAGTATGGATTTCCCGACGCATGCGGTTATAAAAGCCGGGAGAGGAAGAGGTAAAAGGAGCTCAGCGAAATGCAGTAGCTGAATGCAAGAGTAAAAGCGCTAGAGGAGAGGCATCGAGTTGACGAAGCTAACCGAGAAGCTACCCCGCTATCTCAGCGGAGAAGCAGCGTGGCTTCCACCGAGCTGATTGCGCAGCCTGAGTTGACGGCTCCCAGCTACCCCGTGGATGCTATCACGGAGTCTCAAGATTGCCACCTGATAACCCTCAACTGTAGGGGATCGAGATAGTCTTCGCAGGTAAGATAACCCAATTTATTGATTCGACACTTGGGGACACAAAGAATACGTACAGGCTTTGACAATTGAGTTGTCAATTCAACCGCACCTGAAATAAACACTTGCTTGCACAAAGGTATTAGTAGCAACTGTGATATGGTGGTGGTAGTGGTGATGATAATAGTGGTGATAGTGATAATGGAACAGCAAAAGTAAACAACTAGTAACCAGCAGAAGGAAAACATTGTAGGCTCGGGAGATGGATGGTTGGGCGCTGCTTGGATGAGAACGAACATGTAACAGATTCTAACTTGGGAAAGGCTCACAGAAAACAAAGGATCATCTAGGAAAATATCAAACATCAGGCATGTATCCCAAGGTAGTTGTACGTGCTTGGAATAAGAACTTTGCACAACATCTTTTGTCCTACCCTCCCACTAAAAACAGGGCCAAAAGGAACTTAGGGAGATTAAGGTACTCCTGTCAAAGAGCACCGGAAAAAAGCATTGACAATTCATGGATACACGGAATCCTCAAATTATAGTCCATCCCCTTTGGTGTCCCAAGCTGTCACCATTGGGATCGCCGGTTCCGTACTATAATAGGTGCATACAAATCATAGATAGGATCAAGAACACCATAAACTCAAGAAACAAAAGGGTGATCAGATCTGAAATCATGGCACTCAGGCCCAAAGTGACAAGCATTAAGAACAACAAGTTGTAACAGAGATGATAAACACCAAGTAGATGATAGGAAACATGCCCCCAACAATCTGATTGAACTATTACATGATCTAACTCATCCAATCCCTACCATTCCCTTTGCCTACAGCAAGGAATTACTCACACATGAGAGGAGAAGTCATGGAGGGGTGATGGAGAGGCGATGATGATGACGATGGCGATGATTTCCCCCTCACCGGAGGCCAATTCAGCCTCCAGATTAGCTCTCCGAGGAAGAACAGAGGGTTGCGGCGGCTCCGCGACGTAGATTGGAAAAGCGACTTCTTTTTCGGTGTTTCCTCGACGGGGGATAAATAGGGGCCAAGGTAGGTCACCAGGGGGTGTGGGACCCAGCCAGGAGGGCAGGTGGCGCGGACAGGGGCTGGGCCGCGCCAGGCACCCTCCTGGCTGCCCCCTGGCTGCCCTATGGCCCCCCTTTGGCCTGGTGGAAGCTTCCGGAACGCTGATTATATATATATATTTTTGGGATTTTTCCAGCGTACCTAAATATCCAGAAACCTGCACAAAAGAAAACAACACTGGTAGTTCTGCTGAAAACAGCGTCAGTCCGGGTTAGTTTCGTCCAAATCATACAAGAATGAAGCCAAAACAATAGCACAAGTGTTTGGAAAAGTAGATACGTTTGAGACGTATCACCACCTTCTGGCGAAATTTCTGCACCTCACACCCATGGCGGCAGTCGGCCATGTTGCACCTCCTCGACTCGACGGAACTTTTCACCGCGGTCCGATTCCACAAGGCTATGTGATGTCTACGCACGCTTCTATTCTTGTAGACTATGTTGGGCCTCCAAGCGCAGAAGTTTGTAGGACAGCAACAATTTCCCTCAAGTGGATGACCTAAGGTTTATCGAACTCAGGGAAGTAGAGGTTGAAGATGGTCTCTCTCAAGCAACCCTGCAATTAAGATACAAGAAGTCTCTTGTGTCCCCAACACACCTAATACAACTAGGAGTTGTATAGGTGCACTAGTTCGGCGAAGAGATGGTAAAATATGGGTGATAGGTGTGGCAAAACAAAGTAATATAAATCTGTAATAAAAAGTGCAGCAAGAAAACATGTGACAAAAGTGAGCACAAACGGTGTAACAATGGTGGAAATGAGGCCTAGGCTTCATACATTCACTAGTGGCAACTCTCAACAACATTAACATAGTCTAATCACATTATATTTTCCATAAAACATGCAATGGAGACGCACTCGGAGGTCATTCCTTTGTGGTCAAGAGATGATGAGAATTATGTAGGGCTACAAAAGCACACCTCAAAGTTCGTAGTTCTCAATCTATGGATTTCCCAATGTCACCGCGGCCATCCAAAGAGAGTACCACATTCACCACAATATATCTCAAGGATAGTCAAAGACAAGCACCAAGAGACTCTCAATCTTAAATCAACACACAAAAGAGGAAATCACTCATGAAAATATTCTTCTAATCCATCTCCATTAGACCGCTGTCACCATGGTCTCGGGGATTATACTAGATAAGATCAAGTGAGTACATCAAATCCAATACATAGAAGAAGGGGAAACATCATGGGATCACCCTAGATTAACATAGCCTATGATGAAAACGAAGATCACATCATGGGAGAGAGAATTGACCACATAGCTACTGGTAGAAACCTTAGCCCCGAGGAGGAACTACTCCCGCTTCATGGAGGGAGGAAGCAACGTCGATGGACAGGAATCCGGGGGCACTTCCCCGTCCCGGCAGGGTGCCCGCACAGGAAGTCTGGTCCCCCGAAGCTTGTTGGCGATGGCGGCGGAGATCGGAATCACTTCTGGAAAAAGTACTTCGATATTAGGGATTTCTTCCGCGGGGGATAAATATAGGCCAAAGGAGGGGGCCAGGGTGGACACCACGACTCCAGAAGGGTCTATGGCGCGGCCTAGGGGGACCCGCGCCGGGCACCCTCCTGGGCCCCTTGTGGTGGCCCTCCTTCCATGTCTTGGTTATTCCGGAAGCTTCCGGGACGCTGATGTTTTATATAATTTTTCCGTAAATTTTGGAGCACTTTTAATGGCCGGAAAACCTGAAATACAAAACAACAGAATACAGGAACTGGCCCTGAGGTGCACTGAGTTAATAGGTTAGTCCAAATATGATCAGTAGTGTATGAAAGTTCAAGCAAAACATGGCAAAGTCACACAAATCATGCATGGAGCAAGCAGAAATTATAGCAACTCCTACAAGGCTCCTTTTTGTGATTTTTCCTTTATCCAAGTAATTCCTACACATAAAGTACAAAAACAAGAACTTGTGCACTCTTGCAACCATTAATAGGTTAGTTCCAAAATATGTTATAAAAAGATATGAAAGTGTATCAAAAGCTTAGCAATATCACACAAAACATGCATGGAGCAAGCAGAAATTATAGATACGTTTGGGACGTATCAACATCCCCAAGCTTAATTCCTGCTCGTCCTCGAGTAGGTAAATGATAACAAGCATAATTTCTGTGGCGACATGCCACACAACCATATAAGGACTTTTAAGTAAAGCAATCAAAAAATACAATTCAATTCAAGTCTTAACAAGCAAGAGTCTATATTAGCATTGACACAAGCAACAAAAGAACAATGGGTGCAAGAGCTCTCGCTTTCCGTGACTCGAATGTCTCCAAATGGTGTTTGCATGCAAGAAAGGGGAAGGTAATACGAGATGAAAAAGTATTTTTGTTGAGAACTCAATCTACTAAAGTTTCACACTTGGTCTTCTTTGGAATCTTATCTTGACTCGTCCCTAGACCACTAGCCAGGTACAAGTCAATTCGATCCACTCCCTTTCGATATTTTGAGCACTCATGCAAATGGATGAGCGTAAGCACGAGTGTTGACACTTAGGATGGCATAGAGAGAAATATGGTGGAGGAGGAAGACAAAAAAGAATGAGAAAGGCTCACATCAATGAGGACAATCATAGGAGATAAGGCCAAATGATAGATATGATGTGAGGAGTAGGGATTGCCATGCAACGGATGCACATATGAGCTAAAAAGCTCCCCAATGGAACTAGTAGGGCTGCATCTAACTTGCTCGCTCATGAATACCTACTGCTCTTTTGAGGAGGCTCATCCTTGGAATATGCAAGCCAAGTTCTATAGTGTGAAGGTCCCCACATAGCTATATGCATGAATGATCATCTCTATGGAGTACAAGGATAAGTGGGAGTACTAGTGTGGATCTTCCAAAAGGATAGTAGTGTTGCCCCTTTCTCTCTTTTTATTTCTTTTTTCTCCTTTTTTTATTTTTATTTTATTTTTTGGTGGCCTCAATGGCTCTTTCTATTTAACTCTCATTTTTCCTCTTTGGGATCTTTTATTTTTTCCACTTTGGGATCTTTTCCACACTTAAGGGCAACACTCTAATTTACAAGAGGGTATAGAAGATCTTTCACACTTTACAAGGTACTCAAACATAAAGAAGATGTAGCTATCATGATGTATACAATGTATGCCTCTGCCAGTGTAGCAGGAACATGTATGACATGAAGATCAAGTCGTGAAGGGGTGGATGTTGCATGGCAATATCTCTCGGAAAAGCTATGGAAATGCCTTGATAGGTAGGTATGATGGATGTTTTGAGGAAAGATATAAGGAGGTTTATGATGACAGAGCGTATCATGCCAAGGGTTTGGATGTACCGGCGAAGGTAGACGCCAACTCTCGGAGTGAGAAGGAGGCAATGCACGGCACAGGAGAGGCTATCAAATATGAGGAGGTGGAAGTGTCAACTTTCAATACTTACATTAGTCCGAAGAACTCATGCACTTATTATCGGTAACTCTCAATCTAATGAGGAGGTTCAAAAAGATACAAGTAGCCTGAGGAGGAGTGTATGGGGGTTTGGTTATCCTTGCACATCCTCGACTCATGGTACGTGAGTGTACTCTAATATCCGACCCCTCAAAAGAGTAGTGATCCATCTAGTAGCTAGAGTTCTCAACTAGTTTTGTAGGTTTTTAAAAATACGACACCTATCACTAATAGGCTATAGCTCTTGAAACCAAAAGTTCAAACATTACTCACATCAATACCTAGAAACTATTGCAAGTTACTACTAAAATTAAATAGCAACCTCAATTACCTAATCTCAAGACAAGGCATAACTCAGTGCAACAACCAACTATCTTAACAAGATAAAAATGAAAACTAAAGAGAGTTCCAGCAACAAACTAAACAAAGGCCAAGGCTCTTGCTAAAGACAAACTACAACTAAAACTAAACATGGCAGTAGCTACGAAAAGATAAAGAACATACAACAACAAAAAGATAGGCATGAAGAATACTATGATGTGTTCTAGATTTTGAAAGTGGAGCATGTTTCTCTCCCACACAAAGTAAGACGGGATCTAACTTGTTATGAACAGCAAGCAAAGATAAAGAAAACTAAAAATAAAACCTAAGAGCGAGACGCTCCAAGCATAGCACATAACACATGAAGTGATAAAAATATAGTGAGACGAAAGACGAACTGATGATTGTTGATGGGGAAGGGGATGCACGGGGTCATCCCCAAGCTTTTACGCTTGAGTCTCCTTGAATATTTTTTGGGGATGCATGGGGGCATCCCCAAGCTTGAGCGCTTGACACTCCCGAATCTTCTTTCATCATCTTCCATCGCACACTTGAAAACTCCCTTCATACATAACTCATCATAAGCTGATTAGAGAGGTTAGTACTCTTAATAAATAAATTTTCCCTACTGGATATAAAGATATTCTTGAAGATCTACTAATTATATAGATTTCCAAAAGGTTTTTGCAAAGAAAAAGCAAGCTTAAGGTTTACAAAAGTATGGCGAGACAAAACGTGGCAAAATCTGTGAAAAACAGAACAGAAGGTAGTAAACAATTTTTTTGCGGTACTTCTGCAACTCAAATCAAAAAACTCAGAACAGACGCTCGAAAGTCAATTTTATGGAGCACGCTGTCAAAACAATTCAGATAAAAAAGATTATCTGGTGATTTTAGGCTAATTTTTTTCTGTCCAAGGACAAAATCTGTTTTCTGGACAGCATGTCACAACTTTTGAACTTTCTTGCAATCGGAGGCTAGACTAGGCACAAAGCTTGAAAATAAAGATAAAATGATGTTGCTACAGTAGTAAAAATCATCAAAACCACTAGAAACTGAAAGTAAAAACTCAAAGTAAAGATAACAAGGGTTGTCTCCCTAGAGTTCTTTCTTTATAGCCATAAATATAGGCTTAAATTTTTAATGATGCTCTCGTAGGAATAAGAGTTGAAGCACAAAAGAGAGCATAAAGAAGCAAATACCAAACACATTTAAGGTTAACATGCTTCCTATGCATAGGAATATTGCAATAGAATAATTTATTGAAGAACATAGCAATAAGCATAGGAAGGAAAAACAAGAGCAACTTCGAAACATTCAACATCAAGAGAGCGAACTTGATATTATTGGAATATCTATAGGCATATTGTCAGGGGAATATAGAATTAATAGCCTCCCTACACACCACACAGTTGCAACTATCCAAATTGTTGAGCATACCAAAGCTGTTAGCACCCAATGCACTCCTGGTCCCATTGGACCTATTAATGGTGATGCTAATACCTCAACCGTAGAAGAAGAAACTCCTATGAACATAGAGGGTTTCAAACAAGTGATCCTAGATGAAACTACTACCACCTTTGATAGTAGTGATATTAATTTTGGTAGTTGCACCCTCTCAGAAGTTATTAACTTACTACACAAAATGTCTAGAGACCCCCACACTAGCACACTTAATCTTGCCTTCACGGAGCATATCACAAATGCTCTCATCGAAGCTAGGGAGGATAAGCTAAGGATAGAAGCCTCCATACCTAGGAAGCTAGATGATGGTTGGGACCCTATGATAAAAATTAAATTAAATAACTTCTCTTGCTATGCTTTATGTGACATTGGAGCTAGTACGTCCGTCATGCCCAAAAGAATGTATGATATGTTTGAATTAAAACCATTTGATTCTTGTTCTTTTGGTGTTCGTCTTGTCGATTCTTCCGTAAAGAAACCTTTGGGGAAGATCAACGGTGTTCTTATCATTGTCAATGACAACTATGTTCCCGTTGATTTTATTATTATGGATATAGAGTGTGAACCTTTATGTCCAATTACTTTGGGACGACCTTTTCTTCGCACCGTTGGTGCTATCATTGACGTGAAAGAGGGGAATATAAAATTTCAATTCCCTCTCAAAAAAGGGATGGAACACTTCCCTAGAAAGAAAATCAAGTTACCTTTTGAGTCCGTTACATATGCTAGCTATTCTCTTTCTCTTGATAAAACTTGATTCTTCTTTTGCCTTATGCCTAGGTTAAAGGCGTAAAAGAAAGCGCTTGTTGGGAGGCAACCCAAGATGTTTTTACCTCTATTTTTAGTGGTCTTTATGATTTTTACTACTGTATCAACATCATTGTATCTTTATTTTCAAGCTTTGTGCCAACTTATAGCCTCATATGACAAGTGCAGCGAAAGTTGTGACACGCTGTCCAGAAAACAGATTCTGTCCTCGTGACGGGAAAAATTGGATCAAATCACCATTTCATATTTTTGAGCTGAATTTTTTACACAGCGTGCTCTATACAATCACAGAACTTTCGTATGTTCTGAGTTTTTTTATTTGATTTGCAGAAGTGCCCCTAAAAAATTCTTTACTACCTGCTGTTCTGTTTTTCACAGATTCTGCCACGTTTTGTCTCTCCTAACTTTTGCAAACCTCAAACTTGCTTTTTCTTTGAAAAAACCGTTTGGAAATATTGAGAAACAGTAGCTATTCAAGAATATCTTTATATCCAGTGGGTAAAAATTATTTTTTTAATGGTACTAACCTCTCTAGTCAGCTTATGATGAGTTATGTATGAAGGGAGTTTTCAAGTGTGCGATGGAAGATGATGAAAGAAGATTCAGGAGTGTCACACGCTCAAGCTTGGGGATGCCCCATGCATCCCCAACAAATATTCAAGGAGACTCAAGCGTCTAAGCTTGGGGATGCCTCCGTGCATCTCCTTCTCCATCAACAATCATCAGTTCGTCCTTCGTCTCGCTTTATTTTTGTAGCATATTTAGCATTGCGGTGCGTTTAATCCTGTCAATTGCCCTTCTGTAATTTGTTTACCTCGCATAGCAGTCTTATCGTCTTTTGGGAGAGAGACATCACTAGTGAACATCACGGGACCCCGGTCCATATTCTCATCGCTGTTTACACGATCATTTACTTTCTTGCCTTTTACTTTCAGTTGCTATCATTATCATTATCCTGTGTTTTTGATCCTTTGTAAACAACAAGACCAGAGAGATTGACAACCTCTCTGAACTTCGTTGGGAGCAAAGTTAATTGTGTTGTGTGCAGGTCTGCGTCAGGTGCGCTGCTGACACCTACTTATCATTGCTGGAGTCCTACTAGTCGATACTCAACCTCGGTATCTTCACCGAGGGAAAATTCCTGCTACGCAGCATCTTACCTTCCACTTGGGGTAACCAACGAAGGGCGAGAAGCAATCCTCTCTTGCGTACCAATCATCAATGTCGAAAGAAAGGAAAGCATTTCAAAGGCGAGGCAGATCACTGGAAGAAGCCCACCATGCGTACCAGTGATCACGTACTTGCTTTGGTCAATGATTTACACGTAATATTTGGAAAGGGTCCCGGCGGAGTATCTATTCCGAATGATGCTGAGGGACGCGCACCCATGTGGAAGAAGAAATCTATATTTGGGGACGTACCCTATTGGAAAGACCTAGAGGTCCGCTCTTCGATCAACGTAATGCACGTGACGAAGAAACTTCGCGTGAACCTGCTAGGCTTCTTGGGCGTGCATGGGAAGACAAAAGATACACCGGAAGCACGGGAGGACCTGCAACGTTTGCACGAAAAAGATGGCATGCCTCCAAACCAGTATGAAGGTCCTGCCAGCTACGCTCTTACCAAAGAAGAGAAGGAGATCTTCTTTGAATGCCTGCTCAGTATGAAGGTCCCTTATGGCTTCTCGTCGAATATAAAGGGAATAATAAATATGGCCGAGAAAAAGTTTCAAGACCTAAAGTCTCATGGCTGCCACGTGATTATGACGCAACTGCTTCCGGTTGCATTGAGGGGGCTTCTACCGGAAAATGTTCGATTATCCATTGTGAAGCTATGTGCATTCCTCAATGCAATCTCTCAGATGGTGACCGATCCAGAAATCCTACCAAGGCTAAGGAGTGATGTGGCGCAATGTCTTGTCAGTTTCGACCTGATTTTCCCACAATCCTTCTTCAATATCATGACGCACGTCCTAGTTCATCTAGTCGATGAGATTGTCATTCTGGGCCCCGTATTTATACACAACATGTTCCCCTTTGAAAGGTTCATGGGAGTCCTAAAGAAATATGTCCGTAACCGCGCTAGACCAGAAGGAAGCATCTCCATGGGCCATCAAACAAAGGATGCCATTGGGTTTTGTGTCGACTTCATTCCTGTCCTTAAGAAGATTGCTCTCCCTCAATCACGGTATGAGGGGAGACTGACTGGAAAAGGCACGCTTGGAAAGGACTCAATAATACGTAGGGAAGGGCATTCTTGGTCTCAAGCACACTACACAATTCTACATAACTCTACCTTGGTGGCCCCGTATGTCGATGAACACAAGAACAGTCTGCGCTCCAAACTCCCGGAGCTGTGTGATGACGACTGGATTACACGTGAACACATCATGACTTTCGGAAGTTGGTTGGAAACACGCCTCAGAGGTGACACCACTGTTTCTGATGAGCTGTACTCGTTGTCCAGGAAACCATCTTCGACTATATTGACTTACAAAGGATACGGGATAAATGGGAATAACATCTTACACGATCGCCCAAGATCAAAAGAGCACCAACCAAAACAGCGGTGTCCGCTTTGATGAAGCAACCAAGAGCGGAAAGACATATGGGAACTTGACTACGGACATGATTTTAAGGTCCTTTTGTTCAAGTGCAAATGGTCAATCTGTCAGGAGGCGGGTTACAGGTAGACCCACAATACGGAATGACAACAGTGGATCTGAAATATCTTGGGTACCCAGACGAACCATTTTTCCTAGCCAATGATGTGACGCAGATTTTCTATGTGAAGGACATGTCTACCAAACCGATAAAATAAAAAGAAAAGATAAGGAAGCGAATGTGTCATACGATGAGCCAAAGCGCCACATAGTTCTTTCAGGAAAAAAAAGACATCCGTGGATTGGAGGGCAAGACAGACATGTTTGAAGATTATGAAAAATTTCATGAAATTCCTCCCTTCAAAGTCAAGGCTGATCCAAGCACCTTGTTAAGCGATGAAGACTATCCATGGTTACGGTGCAATAAGAAAAGGACACAAGTGAAGAAAAAGTGAAGACATATGTAATAGATGAGTTTTCGTGTGAAATCCTTGTACTTTGAAAGAGATGATCCAGTTTTTACACGAAGTGCATGCAGTTTTTGCCGTAATCCTCTCAACTTTTGCACACATGTTATGTGGGTAAAATGATGATACCATGCCAAGTTTCAACCTTTTATGAGTTCAGTTGTAGTGCTTTCCAATTTCAGGGTCATTTAGCTCAAAATAAATCATTAAATGCATGAAAAATAGAAAATGAAGTCAGAAAGGGTTGAAATTTTAGTATGTGGCTTTGAATGGTGCATATTGAATGCAAAAAAAAAATCTTGAGTTGAAATAAGTTTAGAAAATTGAAATTCTTTTGTAACAGATGAGTTTTCGTCTGAAACCCTCGTACTTTGAAAGAAATGGTCCAGTTTGTACACGAGGTGCATCCAGTTTTTCCCATAATCCTTTCAACTTTTGCACACATGTTATGTGGGTCAAATGGTGATACCATGCCAAGTTTCAACCTTTTCTGAGTTCAGTTGTAGTGCTTTCCAATTTCAGGGCCATCTAGCTCAAAATAAATCATTAAATGCATGAAAAATAGCAAATGAAGTCAGAAAGGGTTGAAATTTTAGAATGCGACTTTATTTCTTCTGCTTCTGCGCGGGAAACCTAGAACATATGGTGGCATGGTCGCGGTGACGCGGCAAACTTAAAACATTCAACAACTTAACATCTCAAACCTAGAACATTTTATTGTAAAACATAAAAAAACTGCTCGTCCTCGTCGTCGGAGAAATCGTCTTAGATGACGGAGCTGATGTCATCTTCCAGCGCTATCCAGCGGGGGTCACCGACTGGCCAGTTGGCAGCGCCTCTCGCCAGTTCCTCCTCCGCCATCGCCTTTGCCGCCCACCGCTCCTCCTGCCATTCATGACGCTCGTGTCGCCGCTCCGCGCTCTCGGCTTCCAGCCTCGTCCAGTGTTCCGCCTCCTTCGAGGCTTCACGGGGATGGCTCGCGTACCAATCCTGCACGCCGCGCTGGTCCTGCTCCGAGGCGAGGCCGAGCACCACTCCTCGGCGATGGAGGCGTTGGTCCTCTTCAGTGAGGAGGAGCGGCGGATCTTCCATGTCCTCCGCCTCTTCCACGCTGTGGTAGTTGCAGAAATTCATCTCCGTGCGCGGGCGGCCGAGCCTCCACTCCGCAATGTCGTACGCGCGGGCGGCTAAATATGCATGGTAGAACCTACCGAGACACACACGCTCGTTGTTGGCGCAAGTGATCACTGCCGTGAATGTGCCGTCCGAGCGCTCGCGGATGCCGTGGAAGCTGCGCGGGGGGATTCGGCGGCGAAGCGGCATGGTGGGGGTGGCGCGGAACGGGAAAGAGTGCACGAGAAGAGAACTAGTGGCGACTGGCTTTGCGTGGAGGCCTCTTCCACGTGCTTTTAACCTCACACGATTCAGAATCCAACCAAGTAGGAAGAAGCACACAAATCGTGTGTTTCTTTCAAGCGCTTGTGAGCCGTTGGATCCGGCTTGTGAGCCGTTGGATCAGGCTTGTCGTTGCAGGCTCGCCTCCACCAATTAGGAAGAAGCACACAGATAGTGTGTTTCTGTCAAGCGCTTGTGAGTCGTTGGATCAGGCTTGTGAGCCGTTGGATCAGGCTTGTCGTTGCCTATATATAGCCCACCTCTCGGACATGTTTGACACTCATTTCATCGGGCGAATACAAATCATTCGGATTCGCCTGGTTGCGGTCCGACGGTGCTTTTGATATGCGGGCACTCACGAGCCACACCGTCGGGCTGTAACCAGGCGAAACCATGTGTTTTGGTGATATTATATATATCTAGCTAGAAATCTTTCACTTCATCGACGAAATACAAATCATTCGAATTCCCTGCATACGTCCGACGGTGCATTTGATATGCTTGCACTCATGAGCCACCGTTGGGCTGTATGCAGGGGAAACCTTGTGTTATGTTCTATTTAGAAATCATTTATGAAACTCTATTTATAAATCTTTATATTATTAAAACTAAAATTATATAAACACAAAAGTGTAGAAAATTTATTATAAGAGGTAGACAGAGGAATCCTACCCGAGAGGGAGATATATGCATCTTTCAGCAATCGGACGATGGACATTTGTTTCATCAGCTTCAACAGACAGAGGTCCTTATCGTCAGAAGGACCTCTGCCTCTTCAAGCTGATAGAGACGGAAGGTCCATCATACGCCTGATAAAGGAGACAGAGTATCACCCTAGGGTTGAATCCTTAGTTTACCACTTTTAATAAGCTAGCTATGCTATAGTAATCGGAGGCCAGCCCGTGCTTATAAACACCTCTAACCGACCTTCAGTTAGCGAGGTGGGACTAATTATAGACTATTTGTCCCGGTTGGTGGCTCCAACCGGGACTAAAGGTCCTTTTTATATTTTGTATTACTGGAAAGGAAAAATATAAAATGCCACCTACTGGGCCAGCACGGCCTGGATACGACTAGAAACCCTATAATGTGCCAGGATCCAGGCCCGAACAGGCCTAGTAGGCTAACAAGCAAAGGGTGAAAGTGTGTAGGCCGCAAAGCCTGCATTTGAGAGGAGCTCGAGAGGGTTGGCGCAATAGCGCTTATAAACCGCTCTCGAGCGCCCTCGGTTAGCGAGGTGGGACTAAACATCCCACCGCACCGAGCCAGCGCAAGGTTCTTCCCGGTTGGTGGTACCAACCGGTACCAAAGGGCAGCATTGGTTCCGGTTGGTTCCACCGACCGGTACCAAAGGGGGCATTGGTTCTGGTTGGTGCCACCAACCGCTACCAATGGTCTCTGTTTCCCGCCCTTTGGCTGCTGAAAAAGACCTTTGGTGTCGGTTGGTGGCACGAACCGGTACCGATGCCCCCTTTGGTACCGGTTGGTGGCACCAACCGGAACCAATGCTCGGGGTATATAAGCCCCCACCTTGGAACCGTCGTTCCCATCTCGCCATTTGCTCAAGACAACGCCGGAGACGGCACCGATGCCGCCAGGCTGCCCGATTTCCACGCCGCGCCGCACCGCCCCCGCCATTGCCGACGACCTCGCCGGCGCCGCACCACCCTCGCCATCGACGACGACCTCCCCGCTGTGAGCCTCCATCTCTCTAGCTAGCTTTCCCGCCTGCACGCCGGCCGCCATGGCCGGGAGGGGGAGCTAGCTCCTCTCGCGTTCGTCGACATGGCCGGGAGGGGAGCTCCTCCCGTGCGCCGCCATGGCCGGGAGGAGAGCTCTCCCGTGCGCCGCCATGGCCGGAAGGGGGAGGTCCTCCCGAGCTCTCGCCGCCGGCCACGTCCATGGCCACGACCATGGCCACAGCCATGGCCTGTGCTCAAATTTTTTCTAAGTGTTAAAATGTGTTCTAGCTATAGTGGGGGGAGAAAAAAAGAAAAGCAGAAAAGTAAAACTAAAAGAGAACAGAGAAAAGAAAATAGAAAATATTTTTTTGTTCATCTTTTTTTTATGTTTTATAATTAGTCTCAATTTAATAAGTTAAAATGTTCTAGTGTTGGGGGATAAGAAAAGAGGAAGAGAAGGAAAAAGAAAAAGAAGGAGAGGGAAAAATAAAAATAAGAAGAGGAAGGAGGAGAAGAAGAGGAGAGGAAGAATAAAAAAATAAGAGGAGAAAAAAAATAGAATCCTATTTTTTCTTCTTCTCCTCTATTCCTTCTTCTTCTCATTTTTTTCTTCTTCCTCTTTTTAAAAAAAAATCGAGAACGAGAGGGTGTCGAGGATCGCCGTGCGGTCGAGGGTCGGGAACTATACGCGTCGGTACATAGAGGGTCGAGCGTCACCGAGAGAGGTCGAGCTCGAGGGTCGAGGGTCGAGGGTCGGGATATATCTAGGCCGGTCGAGGGTTGAGGGTTACCGAGAGAGGTAGAGGGGTCGAGGGTCGCCGAGGGTTTGAGGGTCGTCGAGGGGTCGAGGGGTCGAGTGTTCGAAGGTCGTCGAGGGGTCGAGGGTCGTCGAGGGGTCGAGGGTCGAGGAACACCGAGGCGGGTCAAGAGAGGTTGCATTGTGTCAATGTATTGAATAAATCCATGGCTTCATCATTAGCCGGAAGTAGCCGGGGCATGATTGTAGGAAGTTCTCGATCCAAATCCATGGCTATGTCATGTTTGTATATTAAGTGTCATGTTGTAATATTTTGCAGAAACTATGGACGGTGGTCAAAAAATCTTAGAAGAAGAAGACTTTATGGGTGAAATCATCCGCGAAGGAGGACCAACATTGGTGGGCGACGACATCCAGGAAGGAGGACCGGGACCGTTGGTGGGCGACATCCTCCAGGAAGGAGGTGATGTCTTGTCATATTTGAACGACACCGATGGTCTGGAAGGAGAGAGTGAAGCAGGCTCCGAGGATGAAGAAGTAGATCGTGATGACGACTACGATGAGCGAACGGAGGAAGGAGCTGTTGCAAAGTCCGGCGAGGTATATATATTAATATAGCATGTGCTGATGTGACTAGCTAATTGAATTGATGCATTAATTCTTTTGGTATGTAGACATATATATTAACTCTCTTCTTTCTTCTTTTCTAGCCCTCCGGATCCGGATCGAGCCAAACTTCGGTAACAAGATGAGGCCCAAAAAAAAGTTGCGCCCAGATGAAAAGTTCACGATCACCGAGATCACCGGGAATGGCCAACCGATTCAACCCATCCGCACCAAGGACGCCTTTGCTGCTCAGTGCGGGGTCCTCGTTAGGGAGATCCCGATCAGCATCCAGCAATGGAATAAGCCGAAGAGCGGAGACCCTCTAGTGTCTTTTGTCAATGATAGACATAATGACGATCTTTGGACCTCGCTGAAGGAAAATTTCAACCTACCGCCAGAGGTGGATCCGGAAAAGCCAGTTATAGAGTCATTAATCAAGACTCATGCTCTTAAGAAGATGGCAGAACTATTCAGGAGGTGGAAGAATGAATTGAAAATAAACTTTGTCGACAAAAAGAAGACTCCAATATTCAAGGGTCGATATGAG
Source organism: Bromus sterilis (assembly GCA_950022295.1). Taxonomy (NCBI): domain Eukaryota; kingdom Viridiplantae; phylum Streptophyta; class Magnoliopsida; order Poales; family Poaceae; genus Bromus; species Bromus sterilis. The sequence goes on from OX465601.1 coordinate 299,694,544, forward strand.
AAGATAGAACATGATTGGCCTGCATTTGTGGCCCGTAAGACATCAGATAAGAGTAAGAAGATGTCAGAGACAAACAAGCTAAATGCTGCAAAGAAGATGCTTCACCATCGCACGGGGTCAGGTGGCTACCTGATGACCCTCAACTGTAGGGGATCGATTGTAGTGTTCTCGCGGGTAAGTTAACCCAATTTATTGATTCGAGACAAGGGGAACCAAATGTATTTATAAGCTTTGACAGCTGAGTTGTCAATTCAACCGCACCTGAAATATGCTTGCTTGCAACAAAGTATTAATAACAACTGTGATATGATAGCAATAGTGATGATAGCGAAAGTAAATTAGCACTAACCAGCAAAACTAAAATACTGTAGGCTAGGGAGATGGATGGTCGGGCGCTGCATGAATAAGAATGATCATGTAATAAATTCTAACACGGGGCAAGGCACACAGAAAAGTAATGATCATCTAGTCAAATATCAAACATTCGGCATGTATCCAATAGGTAGTTGTGCGTGCTTGCAATAAGAACTTGCACAACATCTTTTGTCCTACCATCCCGCTAGGAACGGGGCCAAGAGAACTTATGGAGATTAAGGTGCTCCTGTCAAAGAGCACTGGAACAAAGCAATAAACTCAATGGATACATGGAATCCTCAAATTATGGACCATCCCCTTTGGTGTCCCAAGCTGTCACCTTTGGGATCGCCGGTTTCGGACCATAATAGGTGCATACAACTCATAGATAGGATCTTGAACATAAATAAACTCATGAAAACATAAGTGGTTCAGATCTGAAAACATGGCACCCGGGCCCAAAGTGACAAGCATTAAGAGCAACAAGTTGTAGCAAATATGATAAGCACCAAAGTAGATGATAGGCAACATGCCCCCAACAATCTGACGAACTAATACATGATCAATCTCATCCAATCCCTAACATCCCCTTTGCCTACAGCAGGGAATTACTCACACATGTGAAGAGAAGTCATGGAGGGATGAGGGAGTGGTGATGGTGATGACGATGGCGACGATCTCCCCACTCTGGAGAGCAAATCAGCCTCCAGATTAGCCCTCCCGAAGAAGAATAGAGGTTGGCAGCGGCTCCGCGACGGGTTATGGAAAATCGACTTCTGTTTCGGAGTTTCCCCGTCACGGGAATAAATAGGAGTCGAAGTAGGGCACCAGGGGAGGGGGGAGTCTCCCAGGCGGACAACTGGCGCGGCCCCATCCCTGGCCGCACCAGCAGGGCGCCTGGGCCCCCCATGGATGCCCTCTGTCCCCCTTTTGGCTCAGGGATTCTTCGGGTGCGTGGATTTTTTGGTATTTTTCTGGGAATTTTCTGAGATGTCCAAAAATCCATTTTCCTGCGCACAATAAAACTATACAAACAGCTCTGCTGAAAACAATGTCAGTCCGGGTTAGTTTAGTTCAAATCATGCAAGAATGAGGGCAAAACAATAGCAAGTGTTTGGAAAAGTAGATACGTTTGAGACATATCAACTCCCCCAAGCTTAGCCTATTGCTTGTCCGCAAGCAATTCAGTTCAACGAACTGGACGCGACAAAGAAAACTTTCACAAACTCTTTTGCTTCATAAGATGTATATAAGCCGGTACTACGTAAAGAGTTTAGCAAGTATCAAAACAATGCTATGAGGACAATGCACGAAGCAATCCTTCTTTCAAGTGACCAATCACAAAAAACCTAAAGTAAATAATATGCTTCCAAAAATCAAGACAAGATTACAATGCACATAGCCTGAACATACTAGACTGGTATCTTGCTAGCCTCCATGAGTGAAGAAAAACATAAATGCAGAAACTCCTCCGGAGTTTTAAAGGAGACTAGAACTAAGAATTTCAGGCTATCTATAACACAAGCATGCATAAGACGATGTAATACTTTGGAACAATGCATGTTACACTAAGAATGACAATTATGCTCTCAATAGTTGATGCTTTGAAGAAAGACGGGGAGACTCTCGAACCATGGATTTTCGATGGCAAGATTAAAAACCCGTGAAAGGAAGCAACGACTAAACATGTGCCAGAGCTCTTGGTTTTGAAAACAGAGACACAATTCTCCCATGAAAAAATTCTCCCATGCCAACGACTAAACCCGTGAAGTGCAACTTTCCAGTGAACGGTGAATGGTAAAGGTCTCTCAATATCTCCCATGCCAACCATATTAATGCTTTTTTGCTTACATTTATTCCCTTATCCATAAATACTTTGATGGTCTATGGAACCTTTTATTTTGCCTCAAGTATGGAAGGAGTATATCGTTCCATCTATCATTAGCAGCATTTGGTCCATTTCATCCCATCATCAAGTATGGGGGAGGTGTAACTCTTTTTTATTTGACTAGTTAAAACTTCCATCAAAATATTTTTGGCATGGTAGATACTGATTTTCCCTCACCGCACCCTGAGCTTGTATGGTTACAAAAGGGAAGCTTTTGAATAAATTTCGAGATGGCACAAGAAAGTCTAGTTAGGAGTTGTCGGTAAATACCACATTTAGGTAGGTATGGTGGACTCAAGTGGAATAACTGGTTTGAAAAGGAGTTTGAATACACAAGCAGAATTCCGCTTAGTGTGAGCGAAGGCTAGCAAAAGACTGGGAAGCGACCAAATAGAGAGAATTAATTGTCATAATCATGTAGAGCGAAAAAGCAACATTGAATCAGGCATGAAAGTGATATAACTATTCTGAAATAAAAAGGTCATCAAGGCATGATAGACATTATAGTCAAAAACATGTGCCAAGTCAATCCAAGAATTCTCCGAAGGGAAATACCACTTCAATATGCCAAATCATGAACAATGCAATGCATGTAAATCATTCCAACAACATATTATGCATCCTAGCTATTTGACATCAGCCACAAAGAAAGCATGAACACTGGGAAAGCATTGTAAACATAGCACTATGTCGCTACAAGCTGGTCTCTAGATCATAAGTACATGCATATGTAAAAAAGTAGAAACAAGAAGAGTTCATACCGGTTTTCCTTGTTGCTTCCCTTTCGTCGATCTTCGTCATTACTGCCTTGTCACTTGCACGACCGAAAGTGGGGGAATATAATCAAATGCCATCACAGACTCGAGCTAGATTCTTAAAACAAAGCAAACTAAAGAAAGAAAGGAAATTTTTTTGGTTTTTTTAAGGTTTTTATAAAAGAAAAATAAAAGAGAAATCTTTTTTTGTTTTTGAAAAATAAAATAACAAAGAAGAACGGGCAAAAACTTCGAAAAAGATCAAAGCAAACAAAATAAAAACAGATAATACAATGGAAAGGTGAGAAGGGCACGTACTCCCCCAAGCTTAGGCTTTTGGCCTAAGTTGGTAGCATCTACTGCCCCCAGGAGCCGACTGCTCCGGTGTAGTACGGGTGAGTCCAAGAGTCGAACGAGCCCTCCGGTGCGTACAACGAAGTTCTCGGGTCCTCCCATGAGGAAGGGCCTGCGCTCCAAGCAGAAGAAGACCCCTCACCCTACTGGGTGAAGGTCTCCCCCTGGAAAGGTGGGAACTCCCCATGCTCCTCCTCGTCGGGCAAAACCCCCTCCATGGGGTTATGCAGCTGGTAGTGAGCCATGAACTCATCAAACTGGACATCATTGAAGGACCATCCGTTCCTGCGAGTGTTATCAAACAAAAGTGGTGTGGGTAGAAGGATCTCACGAGTAATGGTCTTTTCAAACCACAAATAATAAAAATGGTTACCAAACTGGGAAGTCATGGTAACAAACTTATGCCTCTTCATAGCAGCAAGATCGAGACTTGTGTATGAAAAGGGAACATCATCAGGATGCGGGGTGCGACTAAGAGACTCAAGGATAAGCGTGGCGTAAACACCACCATATAAATCGCCCTTGTTACTATTCATAACAAGGCGCCGAGCAATTAAGGCACCCACATTATAATCATTCTTATCAGAGAGGGCGTTTGCATAAATAGCGAAATCTGGTGCAGAACCATTGCTCGTGTTGTCACGAGCCAACACCCCTCTGGCAATAAAGTACGCGAAATACCTGATGTGGGGAAACAGAATGCTGGAAATCTTCGTACGCCGAATGTCGGTATCCTCCTGGCTACAAAGGGAGTTGAAGAGGGTCCTCAACTCGGAAGGCTGAGTGGTCATCTTTGCCGTCTGACCAGCGTTCGGCACACCTATTATATCACAAAATTGTGCCAAAGACATGGTTATGAGATCATTATAAAGTTTGAACTCGACGGTTCCATCAGAATGGTTATAACAAAAACTGTTAACAAAGCATGAGGTGAGCTTCTTGTATTGTACCACACGGCATAGTACTAGCCGTGTCAAACCTGCATTGGCACAAAGCGCATAGAATTCCTCCTTAATTCCTGCAGCTATAAGAAAATCATCGCACAGATAATTCATTTTGCATGCTGGACTTATGTCTTCCAACAACTCCAAGGGCACATGATCTTCATTGTAGCTCACCCTAGCAGCTGAGGGTGAAGCTGCAGCTCTAGTAACTCGATCAAAGCACTCAAGCTTCTTCTTCCCAAGCCACCCCTTTGATTTTCCTAGCAAACTCATTTCTGAAATTTTTGACAATTCACAAAAACAAGTATTTAAACAAAGTGAGTTGAGGCAAACTACTTTACTCACTTACCTAAGGCATAAACTTGCATCAAAACTTGGAAAATAAATTTCTACTAAATACTCACAGATGAAGCCACTAATCAAATATCTATTTGGAGGGGTGGACGAGTTACATACTAGGGAGTATTTGCTCAAAATTTCAGCTCAAATAGTGGGTTGTAGAGAGAGATCAAAAAACGCCTCCAAGAACAGCAAGAACGCAAGAACTGGAGCAGAACTCGTGTTTTCGGAGAGAGAGGAAGGAGGAGGAAGAAGACATACCTGGAGGTGGGGCCTGTGGGCCCCAGGCGCCTTGTGGGCGCGGCCAGAGGGCTAGCCACGCCACCTGGCCACCTGGGGCACTGGTGGCCCCCCTGGTCAGCCCCAGGTGCCTCTGGGTCACTCCCAGCATGGAAATTTTTATTCGGCATTTTTTGGAATTTATCTGAAAACTTCACTGTTGAAAATTATCTGGAGTTCAAAAGCTGCGAAACTTTCTAAAAACTTGAAGTAGTGATTAGAATTGTGAAGCTTCAAAAACATATAAACTCTGTACAACAAGGAGAACAAAAGCTAAAGCAAATGAAAACATAACAAGCTCCACTTTTGCCTATATAAAACATGCTAGCTAGCAAGGTTGATCAAGTCTTACCAACGAACCGGCAATATAAAGAACAAAAAGTCTCACCTCTTATGAAGTGATCATTGCACCTTTAATTTAATAGACATTGTCCCCACCATAATGGTTTTGTATTTGTGGTGCACGTGCAAAGGAGAATCCCATTCTCCGATCTTCACGGTCTCGATATTCTCTATTGAGTTAAGGCCATGCCTTTTGTCGATCTTCTTTGGAAAATACACCGTGTGTTCTTTATCGTCTACGTTGAAGGTGACCTTTCCTTTATTGCAATCAATAATGGAACCTGCGGTGTTAAGAAAATGTCTACCAAGAATAATGGGCATGCTCCCATCCTCGGGCATGTCAAGCACAACAAAATCTGTAAGAATTAAACAATTAGCAACTTCAACTGGAACATCCTCACAAATACCTATCGGGACGGCTGTTGATTTGTCAGCCATCTGAAGAGAGAAATCTGTAGCGATTAGCTTATCTAAACATAGCCTTTTATAAAGAGAAAAAGGCATAACACTCACCCCTGCTCCGAGATAACATAAGGGAGTCTTGACATAATTTTTTTGATAGAGCAAGGAATGGTGGGTATACGTGGATCACCAAGCTTCTCAGGAATCTTGCCACTGAAAGAATAGTTAGCAAGCATAGTAGATATTGCCTCATTAGGGACTTTTCTTTTATTAGTGACAATATCTTTCATGCATTTGGAATAAGGAGGTAACTTGATAGCATCAGTCAAAGGAATTTGCAGAAAAAGAGGTTTCATCCATTCACAAAATTTATTATAATGCTCTTCCTCTTTAGATTTGAGAGACTTACCTGGAAAGGGCATGGGTTTTTGTACCCATGGTTCTCTTTCCTTCCCATGTCTTCTTTCAATGAAGTCTTCTCTTGTGTACTTCTTCCGTTTATCGGGTGCTTCTTCTTCTCGCACCTCAAGAGGATCACCCCTCTCCTTATCATTTTCTTCGGGCTCAACACCATCTTCAATTTTAGCATCAGAGTTAGATATGGTGTTAGGATCAACAGTAGGTTCTTCACTTGTAATGGGATCACTGGAGTTGTCAGCTTCCTTGTGTTTCTTCTTCTTCTTTTTCTTCTTTGGAGAGCTAACAATCTCGTCTTCTACTGGTACTTGAGAATCTTGCTCGATCCTCTTCGGATGCCCCTCAGGATAGAGTGAGTCCTGGGTGTGTGTTCCACCCCTTGTCTTGATGCCATAAGCTTGTATGTCCTGTTTGGCATTGTTAGCTAGCAAATATTTTTGCACATTAGAAATTTGTTCAAGCTGTGTTTGAACCATATGAAAATGATTAACAAGACATTTAACATCATTAACTGTTCTTTCAAGAACACCAAGTAAACTTTTGATAGCAGGAGAATTATAATGTAATTGACTTTGTATCCTCCTATTAAAATTGTCTTGCTTAATAATAAAATTATCAAGCTCATCTAAGCATTAGTCGGGAGGCTTACCTTTATGGATGTCACTTTCAGTAAAGTCTAATAGAGAGTGTACCTCTACCAAGGGAGGGTGAGTAGGCTCACACAACTTCTCGATAGGCGGTAGATTCTTCACGTCTTCGGCTTTGATGCCTTTCTCCTTAATAGACTTCCTTGCTTCTTGCATATCTTCGGGGCTCAGAACAAGCATGCCCCTCTTCTTTGGTGGTGGAGGTGGTTCAGGGACGGACCAATCTTCATGGTTCTTGGCAATCTTGCCCATTAATTCTTCAACATCGGCTGGTGTTCTTTCCCTAAAAACACAACCAGCACAACTATCCAGATAGGACCTGGGTTCATCGGTTAGGCCAACATAAAATATATCAAGTAATTCATTCGTTGGGACTTCATGTCCTGGTCTAGCCTTAATTAAGTCACAATACCTCCCCCAAGCTTTTGGGAGGTGCTCATCCTGCAACTGTTTGAAGTTAAGATTCTTTGCAAAGCAGCATGTTGCATATGAGCAGGAAAATATTTATCAAAAAAAAATTGAACTAAGTCCCGAGGACTCTCAATGGAACCATAGGGTAGTGCATTGTACCAGGATTTAGCGTCTCCCTTCAAAGAAAAAGGAAAAAAGCTTGGCCACATAGAAATTTCGTATCTTCTCATCAGTAGTAAATAGGTCACCTAACTCAACAAGTTTGGTCAGGTGTGCTATAGCATCATCATTTCTGTGCCATAAAAAGGGGCAGCCTCGACTGTAGATATAAGTGAAAGATCAACAGAGAAATCATAATCAGGATCATTGATAAATATAGGAGATGTGGAAAATTTAGGATCAGGAATATTCTGGTTCTTCATGGAGTGCTTTTCGAGAAGCTCCTTAGTAGCATCAGGGTCAGAGTCGGTACACTCTTTGAGTTCCCTGCAAAGATCCTCATCAAGAGTAATATAAACATCATCAAGGATCATCTCCTTGAGTTCATCTAAGCTTGGGTAATATAACCAAATGTTTTGTAAGTAGGATATAGCTAGCAGGAGTCTTGGTCTCGGGTTCTGCTGCAGCCTTAGCAGTCTGAGTTTCAATATAGTGACCAAGAAAACTAGTATCATCAAGAGTAGTGGAAGCAACATCAAAAGTAGCGGACATAGTGACAGACTCAGTAGAAGTAGCATGTGGTGGTAGTGGTGAAGCAAACTTACTTATAATGGAAGGTGAATCAAGCGTAGAACTGGTACTTAGAACGGTACCTTTTCTTGTAGTGGATGGTAGGATCGGAACCTTGGGATCTCCTTTCTTACCCATAGCGGATGAAGGGTGGCAGGAAAGATACTTCAAGTAGACTTGTAAATATTGCTATGGTCCCCGGCAACGGCGCCAGAAAATAATACTTGATGACACTCAACTGTAGGGGGTCGATTGTAGTGTTCTTGCGGGTAAGTTAACCCAATTTATTGATTCGACACAAGGGGAACCAAAGAGTATTTATAAGCTTTGACAGTTGAGTTGTCAATTCAACCGCACCTGAAATATGCTTGCTTGCAACAAAGTATTAATAGCAACTGTGATATGATAGCAATATTGATGATAGCGAAAGTAAACTAGTAGTAACCAGCAGAACTAAAATACTGTAGGACAGGAAGATGGATGGTCGGGCCCTGCATGGATAAGAATGATCATGTAATAAATTCTACCACGGGGCAAGGCACACAAAAAAGTAATGATCATCTAGGAAAATATCAAACATTAGGCATGTATCCCATAGGTAGTTGTGCGTGCTTGTAATAAGAACTTGCACAACAGCTTTTGTCCTACAATCCCGCAATGAACGGGGCCATAATAGGTGCATACAACTCATAGATAGGATCTCGAACATAAATAAACTCATGAAAACATAAGTGGTTCAGATCTGAAAACATGGCACTCGGGCCCAAAGTGACAAGCATTAAGAGAAACAAGTTGTCGCAAAGATGATAAACACCAAAGTAGATGGTAGGCAACATGCCGCCAACAATCTGACGAACTATTACATGATCAATCTTATCCAATCCCTAAGATCCCCTTTGCCTACAGCAGGGAATTACTCACAGATGTGAAGAGAAGTCATGGAGGGATGATGGAGTGGTGATGGTGATGACGATGGCGACGATCTCCCCTCTCCGGAGGCCAAATCAGCCTCCATATTAGCCCTCCCGAAGAAGAACGGAGGTTGGCGGCGGCTCCGTGACGGGTTATGGAAAAGGGACTTCTTTTTCGGAGTTTCCCCTTCATGAGAATAAATAGGAGTCAAAGTAAGGCACCAAGGGAGGGGGAGTCGCCCAGGCGTCCAGCTGGCGTGGCCCCACCCCTGGCCTCGCCAGCAGGGCGCCTGGGGCCCCCCTGGCTGCCCTCTGGCCCCCCTTATGGCTCCGGGCTCCTTCGGGTGCGTGGATTTTTTGGTATTTTTTTGGGAATTTTCTGAGATGTCCAAAAATCCATTTTCCTGCGCACAATAAAACCATACAAACAGCTCTGCTGAAAACAGCGACAGTCCGGGTTAGTTTAGTTCAAATCATGCAAGAATGAGGGAAAAGCAATATAAAAAGTGTTTGGAAAAGTAGATACGTTTGAACGTATCACTACCTCAAAGCCCGCCAATCGTGGGAGAAGGCTGAGAAGGACCTGCTTGACAGAGGGATCATACATGAGACATGGAACTGGTCAGACCGTGCAAGGACTTGGTTCTTCGGGGCTGGGGGAACATTCGACCCCGAAACAGGGAAGTGCGTTTGGACGAGAAAACAATTGACCCTACCGGTAGAAAAGCTTCAAAAATTATTCGTCGCATCGCGGGAAGGGACGTTCGTTCCCGATAGAGAGAACGACGAGCTCACAAAGGACCTCGGGAATCCGGAGCACCCAGGAGGAACAAGAGGCACGGCAGGCTCCGTTCCGTGGAAGTATGGATTTCCCGACGCAGGCGGTTACAAAAGCCGGGAGAGGAAGAGGAAAAAGGAGCTCAGCGAAATGCAGCAGCTAAATGCAAGAGTAAAAGCGCTAGAGGAGAGGCATCGAGTTGATGAAGCTAACCCGCTATCTCAGCGGAGAAGCAGCGTGGCTTCCACCGAGCTCATTGCGTATCCTGAGTTGGCGACTCCCAGCTACCCCGTGGATGCTATCACGGAGTCTCAAGATTGCCACCTTCTGGCGAAAGTTCTGCACCTCACACCCAAGGCGGCAGTCGGCCATGTTGCACCTCCTCGACCCGATGGAACTTTTCACTGCGGTCAGATTCCACAAGGCTATGTGATGTCTACGCACGCATCTATTCTTGTAGACTATGTTGGGCATCCAAGCGCAGAGGTTTGTAGGACTGCAACAATTTCCTTCAAGTGGATGACCTAAGGTTTATCGAACTCAGGGAAGTAGAGGTTGAAGATGGTCTCTCTCAGGCAACCCTGCAATTAAGATACAAGAAGTCTCTTGTGTCCCCAACACACCTAATACAACTAGGAGTTGTATAGGTGCACTAGTTCGGCGAAGAGATGGTAAAATATGGGTGATAGGTGTGGCAAAACAAAGTAATATAAATCTGTAATAAAAAGTACAGAAAGCAAACATGTGACAAAAGTGAGAACAAACGGTGTAACAATGGTGGAAACGAGGCCTAGGCTTCATACTTTCACTAGTGGCAACTCTCAACAATATGAAAATAGTCTAATCACATGATATTTCCCATAAAACATGCAATGGAGACACACTCGGAGGTCATTCCTTTGTGGTCAAGAGAGGATGAGAATTATGTAGGGCTACAAAAGATCACCTCAAAGTTCGTAGTTCTCAATCTATGGATTTCCCAATGTCACCGCGGCCATCCAAAGAGAGTACCACAATAACCACAATATATCTCAAGGATAGTCAAAGACAAGCACCAAGAGATTCTCAATCTTAAATCAACACACAATAGAGGAAATCACTCATGAAAATATTCTTCTAATCCATGTCCAATAGACCGTTGTCACCATGGTCTCGGGGATTATACTAGATAAGATCAAGTGAGTACATCAAATCCAATACATAGAAGATGGGGAAACATCATGGGATCACCCTAGATTAACATAGCCTATGATCACAACGAAGATCACATAATGGGAGAGAGAATTGACCACATAGCTACTGGAAGAAACCTTAGCCCCGAGGAGGAACTACTCCCGCTTCATGGAGGGAGGAAGCAACGTCGATGGAGATGAATCCGGGGGCACATCCCCGTCCCGGCAGGGTGCCGTCACAGAAATTCTGGTCCCCCGAAGCTTGTTTGCGACGGCGGCGGAGATCGGAATCGGTTCTGGAAAAAGTACTTCGATATTAGGGATTTCCTCCGCGGGGGTTAAATATAGGCCAAAGGAGGGGGCCAGGGGGGACACCACGACTCCGGAAGGGTCTATGGACCGGCCTAGGGGGGACCCGTGCCGGGCACCCTCTTGGGCCCCTTGTGGTGGCCCTCCTGCCATGTCTTGGTTATTCCGGAAGCTTCCGGGACGCTGATTTTTTATATAATTTTTCCGGAATTTTTGGAGGACTTTTAATGGCCGGAAAACCTGAAATACAAAAACAGCAGAAAACAGGAACTGACACTGAGTTAATAGGATGGTCCAAATATGATCAATAGTGTATGAAAGTTCAAGCAAAACATGGAAAAGTCACACAAATCATGCATGGAGCAAGTAGAAATTATAGATACGTTTGGGACGTATCGACATCCCCAAGCTTAATTCCTGCTCGTCCTCGAGTAGGTAAATGATAACAAGCATAATTTTTGTGGCGTCATGCCACACAACCATATAAGGACTTTTAAGTAAAGCAATCAAATCATGAAATTCAATTCAAGTCTTAACAAGCAAGAGTCTATATTAGCATTGACACAAGCAACAAAAGAACAAAGGGTGCAAGAGCTCTCGCTGTCCGTGACTCGAATGTCTCCAAATGGTGTTTGCGTGCAAGAAAGGGGATAGGTAATACGAGACGAAAAAAGTATTTTTGTTGAGAACTCAATCTACTAAAGTTTCACACTTGGTCTTCTTTGGAATCTTATCTTGACTCGTCCCCAGACCACTAGCCAGGTACAAGTCAATTTGATCCACTCCCTTTCGATATTTTGAGCACTCATGCAATGGATGAGCGTAAGCACGAGTGTTGACACTAAGGATGGCATAGAGAGAAATATGGTGGAGGAGGAAGACAAAAAAGAATGAGAAAGGCTCACATCAATGAGGACAATCATAGGCGAGGAGGCCAAATGATAGATATGATGAGAGGAGTAGGGATTGCCATGCAACGTATGCACATATGAGCTAAAAAGCTCGCCATTGGAACTAGTAGGGGTGCATCTAACTTGCTCGCTCATGAAGACCTACAACTCTTTTGACGAGGCTCATCCTTGGAATATGCAAGCCAAGTTCTATAGTGTAAAGGTCCCCACATAGCTATATGCATGAATGATCATCTCTATGGAGTCCAAGGATAAGAGGGAGTACTAGTGTGGATCTTTCAAAAGGATAGTAGTGTTGCCCCTTTCTCTCTTTTTATTTCTTTTTTCTCGTTGATACGTCCAAAACGTATCTATAATTTCTGCTTGCTCCATGCCTCTTTTGTGTGATATTGCTATGATATTGATGAACTTCCATACAGTTTTTGATCATATTTGGAATAACCTATTAACTCAGTGCACCCCAGTGCCAATTACTGTTTTCTGCTGTTTTTCTATTTCAGGTTTCCCCCATATTAAAAGTGCTCCAAAAATTCATGAAAAATCCAATAAAAAATCAGCGTACAGGAAGCTTCGGGAATCACCGAGGGGGGAAGGGGGGGGGGACAGAGGGGACCCACCAGGGCCCCAGGCGCCCTCCTGGCACGCCCTAGGGTGGGGCCGCGCCAGGGGGCCGACTGGACCACTGGTGGCCCCCTGGCTGCCCCCCTTCGCCTATTTATTCCCCGTGACGCAAAAACCCCGAGAGGGGAACCCTTTTTCGCGATCTCTCCTCTGTTCCTCCGCCGCGGCGCTTCCAAGACCGGGAGCACCAGAAGACCTCTTCACGGCACCCTGCCGGAGGGAGGAACCACCTCTGGGAGCTTCTCCACCACCATGGATGCTTCCCGGATGAACCGTGAGTAGTCCACCTTGGACCATGGGTCTATGATCAGTAGCTATGTGATTTTCTCCTCCCCTCTTTCTTCTTCATGGATTAGACCTCGTGAGTTTCCCTACATGATAGAGGCACATATGTAATATTTCTGCTATTACTATGCTGAGTTTGGTGCGATCCGATGGATTATGAGATTATGTTCATATTGTGTTTGAGTAATATATTTGATTCTCCTCTTTTATATTTATGTTCTAAAGTAATTCTTGCATGTTCTCCGTTGCTGTTTATTGCTTTGGCCAAGTAGTAGGTAGTGACTCCAAGAGGAGCGTTATGCATGATTGTGGGTTCATGCCTCCCGATGACTAGCTTGAGTGACAGAAACATGAGTCTAATGGATGTGTTGTTTCCACAAGGGGGAAAACAACGGTGCTTGTACTTGTGGGTGCAAGGATTGTTTACTTTGCGCAAAGTTCTTTAATGCAGTTGTCCGTTGCTTTGAGTTTACACTTTGGGTGGGATTCACAACTTAATACCAGCGAGATGTTCTGGATAGATATCTCAAGGTGGATGATTAGTAGGTAGACGCAGATGGATTTCGGTCTACTTGTCTTGGCGTACCGCCCATGATTTTGAGCCTCTTCCTTCCTTTATAGCAAAATTAGCATTGGTTTGCGCACATAATCATGTCAATTGCCCAGCTGTAATTTGTTTACCTCGCATGGCTATTTTATCGTCTTTTGGGACAGAGACATCACTAGTGAACATCATACGACCCCGGTCCATATTTCCAATACTGTTTACACTATCAATTTAATTTCAGTATTTACTTTTCCGTTGCTATCACTATCATTATTATCCCGTGCTCTTTATCCTTTGTAATTAACAAGGCCGGAGGAATTGACAACTCCTCTGTACTCGTTGGGAAGCAAAGTTATTTGCTGTGTGTGGAGGTCTAGGTAAAGTTAGCAACCTCGGTTGTAAACGACGCCATTGTTTACTTCACCACCTTCTTGTATCCGTTGGAGTCCTACTGGTTCTATACTCAACCTTAGCATCTTTGCTAAGGGAAATTGCTGCTATCTACATCTCAACCTTCCACTTTGGGTAACCAACGAGGGGGCGTTAATTCGTACCATCACTCCTTTTTTTGGTGGCATCAATGGATCTTTCTATTTAACTCTCATTTGTCCTCTTTGGGATCTTTTATTTTGTCCACTTTGGGATCTTTTATTTTGTCCACTTTGGGATCTTTTTCTCACTTAAGGGTAACACTCTAATTTACAAGAGGGTATAGAAGATCTTTCACACTTTACATGGTACTCAAACATAAAGAAGATGTAGCTATCATTATGTATGCAATGTATGCCTCTGCCAGCGTAGCAGGAACATGTATGACATGAAGATCAAGTAGTGAAGAGGTGATGTTGCATGGCAACATATCTCGGAAAGGCTATGGAAATTCCTTGATAGGTAGGTATGGAGGATGTTTTGAGGAAAGATATAAGGAGGTTTATGATGACAGAGCGTATCATGCCAAGGGTTTGGATGTACCGGCGAAGGTGGACGCCAACTCTCGGAGTGAGAAGGAGGCATTGCACGGCACATGAGAGGCTAGCAAATATGAGGAGGTGGAAGTGTCAACTTTCAATACTTACATTAGTCTGAAGAACTCATGCAAATATTATCGGTAACTCTCAATCTAATGAGGAGGTTCACAAAGAGACAAGTACCCTGAGGAGAAGTGTATGGGGGTTTGGTTATCCTTGCGCATCCTCGACTCATGGTACGTGAGTGTACTCTAATATCCGACCCCTCAGAAGAGTAGTGATCCATCTAGTAGCTAGAGTTCTCAACTAGTTTTGTAGGTTTTTGAAAATAAACACGGATTGCCAAAAATACGACACCTATCACTAATAGGCTAGAGCTCTTGAAACCAAAATTTCAAACATTACTCACATCAATACCTCAAAAGTATGGCAAGTTACTACTAAAATTAAATAGCAACCTCAATTACCTACTCTCAAGACAAGACATAACTCAGTGCAACAACCAACTCTCTTAACAAGATAAACATGAAAACTAAAGAGAGTTCCAGCAACAAACTAAACAAAAGCTAAGGCTCTTTCTAAAGACAAACTACAACTAAAACTAAACATGGCAGTAGCTACGAAAAGATAAAGAACACACAACAGCAAAAAGATAGGCATGAAGAATCCTATGATGTGTTCTAGAGTTTGAAAGTGGAGCGTGTTTCTCTTCCACACAAAGTAAGACCGGATCTAACTTGTTATGAACAGCAAGCAAAGATAAATAAAACTAAAAATAAAACCTAAGAGCGAGACGCTCCAAGCATAGCACATAACGCATGAAGTGATAAAAATATAGTGAGACGAAAGATGAACTGATGATTGTTGATGGAGAAGGGGATGCATGGGGGCATCCCCAAGCTTATATGCTTGAGTCTCGTTGAATATTTGTTGGGGATGCATGCGGGCATCCCCAAGATTGAGCGCTTGACACTCCCGAATCTTCTTTCATCATCTTCCATCGCACACTTGAAAACTCCCTTCATACATAACTCATCATAAGCTGATTAGAGAGGTTAGTACTCTTAATAAATAATTTTCCCTACTGGATATAAAGATATTCTTGAAGAGCTACTATTTATCAAGATTTCCAAAAGTTTTTTGCAAAGAAGAAGCAAGCTTAAGGTTTGCAAAAGTATGGAGAGACAAAACGTGGAAGAATCTATGAAAAACAGAACAGAAGGTAGTAAATAATTTTTTTGGGGTACTTCTGAAACTCAAATAAGAAAACTCAGAACAGACGCTTGAAAGCTAATTGTATGGAGCACACTGTCAAAAAAATCAGATAAAAAAGATGACCTGGTGATTTTAGGCTAATTTTTTCCGTCCAAGGACAGAATCTGTTTTCTGGACAGCATGTCACAACTTTTGAACTTTCTTGCAATCGAAGGCTAGACTTGGCACAAAGCTTGAAAATAAAGATACAATGATGTTGCTACAGTAGTAAAAATCATCAAAACCACTAAAAACGGAAAGTAAAAACTCAAAGTAAAGATAACAAGGGTTGTCTCCCTAGAGCTCTTTCTTTATAGCCATAAAGATAGGCTTAAAATTTTAATGATGCTCTCGTAGGAATAAGAGTTGAAGCACAAAAGAGAGCATAAAGAAGCAAATACCAAACACATTTACGTCTAACATGCTTCCTATGCATAGGAATATTGCAATAGAATAATTTATTGAAGCACAAAGCAATAAGCATAGGAAGGCAAAACAAGTGCAACTTCGAAACCTTCAACATCAAGAGAGGGAACTGGATATTATTGGAATATCTATAAGCATATGTTCCCCTCTCATAATAATTTTCAGTGGGATCATGAATAAACTCAACAATATAAGTATTACATAAAAAATTCTTATCATGATCCACAAGCACAAAAAATTTGTTACTCCCCACATAAGCAAAATCATCAATAGTAGTGGGAGCAAACTCAACAAAATAGCTATCACATGAATCCTTCTTATCATGATCCACTTGTAAAATAGTATTCTTTATAGCATAAGTGTCATCACAGTAATCATCATAGATAGGAGGCAAAGTATCATCAAAATAATTTTCCTCATCAAAACTTGGGGGGCTAAAAAGATCATCTTCATAAAACATAGCATCCCCAAGCTTATAACTTTGCATATCATTAGTATCAAAGGTATTCAAAGAAGACATACTAGTAACATTGCTACTAACATGAGTGTTGTGCAAATAATGAAGCTCCATAGGCTTTTTGATTTTTCTCTTCAAACATTTCATGTCCCAACTCAAGGTAGAGCTCATAAAGCTCTCTCATAATATTTTTGTTGTTTTCCATAAAGCCTAACTAGTGAAAATAAAGACAAGAAAAAAAATTAATTGCAAGATCTAAAGATATACCTTCAAACGCTTACCCTCCCCGGCAACGGCGCCAGAAATAGCTTGATGTCTACGCACGCTTCTATTCTTGTAGACTATGTTGGGCCTCCAAGCGCAGAGGTTTGTAGGACAACAGGAATTTGCCTCAAGTAGATGACTTAAGGTTTATCGAACTCAGGGAAGTAGAGGTTGAAGATGGTCTCTCTCAAGAAACCCTGCAATTAAGATACAAGAAGTCTCTTGTGTCCCCAACACACCTAATACAACTAGGAGTTGTATATGTGCACTAGTTCGGAAAAGAGATGGTAAAATATGGGTGATAGGTGTGGCAAAACAAAGTAATATAAATCTGTAATAAAAAGTGCAGCAAGCAAACATGTGACAAAAGTGAGCACAAGCGGTGTAACAATGGTGGAAACGAGGCCTAGGCTTCATACTTTCACTAGTGGAAACTCTCAACAACATTAACATAGTCTAATCACATGATATTTCCCATAAAACATGCAATGGAGACGCACTCAGAGGTCATTCCTTTTTGGTCAAGAGAGGATGATAATTATGTAGGGCTACAAAAGCACACCTCAAAGTTCGTAGTTCTCAATCTATGGATTTCCCAATGTCACCGCGGCCATCCAAAAAGAGTACCACAATCACCACAACATATCTCAAGGATAGTCAAAGAAAAGCACCAAGAGACTCTTAATCTTAAATCAACACACAAAAAAGGACATCACTCATGAAAATATTCTTCTAATCCATGTCCAATAGACCGCAGTCACCATGGTCTCGGGGATTATACTAGATAAGATCAAGTGAGTATATCAAATCCAATACATAGAAGAAGGGGAAACATCATCGGATCATCCTAGATTAACATAGCCTATGATCACAACGAAGATCACATCATGGGAGAGAGAATTGACCACATAGCTACTGGTAGAAACCTTAGCCCCGAGGAGGAACTACTCCCGCTTCATGGAGAGGGAGGAAGCAACGTCGATGGAGATGAATCCGGGGGCACTTACCCGTCCCGGCAGGGTGCCGGCACAGGAATTCTGGTCCCCCGAAGCTTCTTGGCGATGGCGGCGAAGATTGGAATCGCTTCTGAAAATGTACTTCGATATTAGGGATTTCCTCCGCGGGGCTAAATATAGGCCAAAGGAGGGCCCCAGGGAGCCACCACCGCTCCAGAAGGGTCTATGGTGCGGCCTAGGGGGGACCCGCGCCGTGCACCCTCCTGGGCCCCTGGTGGTGGCCCTCCTGCCATGTCTTGGTTATTCCGGAATCTTCCGGGACGCTGATTTTTTATATAATTTTTCCGGAATTTTTGGAGCACTTTTAATGCCGGAAAACCTGAAATACAAAAACAACATAAAACAGGAACTGGCACTGAGGTGCACTGAGTTAATAGGTTAGTCCAAATATTATCAAAAGTGTATGAAAGTTCAAGAAAAACATGGCAAAGTCACACAAATCATGCATGGAGCAAGCAGAAATTATAGATACGTTTGGGACGTATCACTATGCCATTGTGATGGTCGATGAAATAGTTGAGGGATATGAGGGGCTCGATCTTGACTACCCTACCGGTGAAGGGGAAACTCTCGTGGGTCAGGCTATGAGGACTTCATTTCTATGATGGAAGGAATTAATCAAGCTTCCGAACTAGACGACGCCTCCTCCTCCGGCGCGTGATCAAGTCCCGCCTCCTCCTTCGGCGCGTGATCAGGGCACGGCTCCTTCTCTGCCTCCTCATACGCCTCCTTCTCCGCCTGCGCCGGCGCGTCCGATCAACCCGCCTCCTCCTACACCTCCTTCTCCGCCTGCGGCGACACGTCTGATCAGCCCGGCTCCTCCTCCACCTCCTTCTCCACCTGCGCCGGCGCGTCCGATCAGCCCGACTCCTCCTCCTCCTCATCAGCAAGGGCAGAAGAGAGCTTCCCCCGCCGCTCCGGCTGCTCCGGCGCCTAAGCAACAAAGGAAGACAGCCGCCGCCGCTCCGGCTGCTCCGGCGTGTAGCGGTACATCCAGCGCCGCCGAGAGGCCATACCAATACGGTCCATCATCTCTCAAGCCTCTTGAGAAGTTACCATATGAGAAGAGCGTGGAGGAAAACGCGAAGATCGTTAAAGGAGAAGTAGCTGCCTTTTTAACAAAGAAAAAAAATCCACCTCTGAAGGAGAAGATAGATCCGGAGAAATTGAAGCGCACTGTGGATGCCCTGATGCGACCAACACCGGCTCCACTGGATGACAACTTTGTCCGCATTCTTAAAAAGACAGCGCAAGCAGCACGCCGGTCTGGAACCACTTCAACTGACAAAAGGAGAGCACAAAAAATTACAAAAGGGAAAAAAGTTCCCCTGCTCGGCGAACAGGCGAACCACTCGTGGCCCCCGTTGAAGGTGTCTAGCGATATCGTCGTCGACTCAAATCCACCGGGGATGGCACCCAGTACTAATATTGGTGATTACATGCCCGATGATGCACATTTTGATCCATTGGAGGTGGAAGAACACAAATACCGGTACGGGTATCCTCTCGTCAAACCTGGTCATCCTCCTCTAATACGATGATGCGAAGACTCCATGAGTGGTACATGGATTTCTGCAAATCGTCTGGTATTGATAGTTTGCTGGTTAAAGTTAAAGAGGATCAACACGACCTCATTGGAATTGAACTGTTGCCTATTCCATTTGAGGAATTATTCCAGCTTTATAATCAAATGGCCATCGATAAAGTAATCGTCACTTGCTACTGTCTATTAGTACTACTGCTTTAATTAAGTCTCTATATACAACTCAGCTCTTTCATTGCATGTACAAATAATTTATCCTCTATATCATGCAGATTCAAGATCGTCGAATGCAAGAAAAAAGAAATCTACAATATTGGGTTCATTAACATAAATATCTTTGATCCATGGGAGGTTAAAAATGATCCCAAAAGACCCGAGGCCAACTTGCTTAAATCGTTGCTTAAAAATCAAAACAAAGAACAAATAATCTTTCCTTACAACTTCAAGTGAGTGTTATACTGTCTTGTGCATATTCGGTTTTCCTTAATATTTGAGGTTATAGTAACGTAATTGATGAGTTATGTATGCGTGCGCGGCTTCCACTTTATTCTCCTACAGATTCAACTTGAGAAGGGAATAGTAACCGTCTTAGACTCAAGACGAAAAGATCGCACGCAGTATGCGGAGATCATTGAAATGATCGTGAAGTAAGTTCAATCGATCATATATCGGCAGCTTTGTTCATTTCCTGATATCAGGTAATAATTATTTTCTTTGTATATGGAAGGGTTTGGAAATAGTTCGCTAAAAAAGCTCCGGGACTGCCGAAGGTACTGATTTTTTCATACCCGAAAGTAAGTACTACTAGCTAGTTCCGCGCACCTCCCATTGATTCTAGCTAGTGGTTTCATCAATACCATTTATAATGCTTGATTATTACTTGGATTGACCTCTATTTCTCGTAAAGTGGTTGTGGCAGCCAGAAGGGACTAATCTATGTGGATACTACGTTTGCGAGTACATCTACAACGCGACGATCTCTAAGCAGGCCGACTACTCTAAAAGAGAGTTTGATGTGTGTAAGCAACAATATTCACAATTTTGTGTTGAGTTTCATTCATATATATATGCATGTATTGACCCCCTTCTTCAAATTAGCTTTGGGAGCTGCAGCATGAACTCCTATGACATGATCGCATAAAAGCAATTCAAGAGCAATTGGCGGGATTCTTTCTTGACCACGTCATCGATAAGAAAGGAGAATTCCATATGGAACTTGGCATGAGATGTGGAAATTGAGTTCAGATATTAGGGATAGATGTACGAAAACTTGTTGTATCGACCAATCTCTCGGGGAAGGAGAGCTCGATCACTTCTCTCTGTATATATATACGCCCGGTCTATACTGACATCGTTGTCAGAATAACTGCATCGTACCGCAAAGAGAACCGCACTGCTCTATTCGAAGCACTGCAGCTCGGGTAAAACAGAACCACATGCACCGTTTTCGCCGTAACTTTTTAACCGTTAATCGGAATTGAGTGTATAATACACCGTTGGATTCGTGTTGAAATGGAGCATCTTCCATATGTTGAATACTTCTTCTAATTCCTCATGGATTAAGAGCAGTTTCGAAAATGGTGCAACGACATACTTTTGCAGCGGGTGTATTTTCGCGATTTCTCTTAAACCGTTCATCCGAATGACGCGAATGATACACCGTTGGATAACTCTTTCTCTAATTACATATGGCATTGATCAGGCACTCCATCCATATGTATAACACTTTTTCTAATTCCTCACGGTTTGAGAGTAATTTCAGATAAAAAAACGCAACAACTCTGTTTTTGGTTTTCGGATCTCGTAGAGAGTCAAACTTTTTAACCGTTTGTCGAAACAATGCGTATGATACACCGTTGGATTCGTATGGAGTAGGAGCATCTCCGACATGTTGAACGCTTTTCGAGATTCTTCACGGTTTTGAAGGAATTTCGAAAACGGTGACGCTGCCCTCTTGTGGACAGCGGTCATATTTTCTGTAATTTTTTTTGATTCGTTCGTCCGATCGATTCAATTATTACACGGTTGGATAGGTATCGTCGAGGCGCTCGATTTTCTTGTATAACTTTCTCTCTACCTCCTTACGTTTTAAAAGTAGCGTCGATTTTACTAAAACGCGGACTCACTTTTTTCGCGGAACAAAAAATCGGCGAGTGAACTGCATTGGTTTGCATCCGACAGTCAAGCGCACTGCATTATCGCCAAACAGAGCACACGTGTTCTTCGCGGACCCGGAATCGGGCAAGTGAACTGCATTCGCCGGGCGCCCGCACCGCATCCCACGGTGCAGGCGCACTGCATTATCGCCAAAATAGAATGCACGTGTTTTTCGCGGATCCAAAATCGGAGAAGTGGACTGCATGCGACGGGTATCGATTGCATTTTATCGACAGAGAGAACTGCACTTGTTTTTTAACTTTTAACATATATTTTTATCAACGAGCATGCACCGCAAGGACGAGGTGAGTGAACTGCATTTATTTTTAGTAGATTGATCACTACGAGAAAAAAGTGAACCGTAATTTTTTTACAACATAGACCGAAATGTACTGGATAACTTTTTTTTGCAATATCATATGTACAACACCATAAAAAATAATTACATTACTCAATACAAAAAACTTCTAAAAAACAAAACGCACGATGAACTGCATCATGTTTTCCATATAATTTTGTGGCCGCCCGTACTGCATTTTTTTGCATGCAACAGTCAAACACACTGCATTTTTCTTTTTTAAAGTGTGGTACTTCAGGAGGCTAGTGCGGTTCACAAGCGAGGAGGGAGTGAAGCGTGACAAACATCCCAAGGAACCTCTTCACGATGAACTGCATCAAATTTTCGCCTTGTGAACCTCTTCACCATATCCCAAAGAAATGAAAAAAATAATATTTTTAAGCACAATATTTTTTCTACAAGGTAGTGAAACGCAAACACGGGCTACATGAACTGCACACGTGATAGTCTATCACGCTCAATGTTTTGCAACAATTCAAAAACAATTTTGATTTCTGAAGAATCTTTAGGTTTTGCCCCGTGCACAAACATGTGCACGAGAGCTGCACGCTACAAGACAATGAGTTGCACACCAGTGGAGTCATCTCTTTGTGAGAGTTCCTGTAAATTCAAAAGAAAAGAAAATCACAGTGAGTGTCCAATGAGCGAACCGCAAGCAACATGCCGCTGAACTGCATTTTTTATAATTATATTTTTATCTTTCGTTTTTTGCCCATCCAAAAACAGAGTGAATTCCTTCTTCAGCAAATTACAAAACAAAGAAACAAAAATTCAAAGAAAAGACATGTGTACTGCACAGTATCCTGGCTGGGTTTTGTTTTGGAGGAAGTCCTCACCATGGTCAAGAGAGACGAAGCAGATGCGGCCGTGGACGGACTCGATGGCGAAGGCGTGATCGGCGTGGAGCATGCACTTAAGGCACCCGACGGAGACAACCTTTGAGGTGACATTCACTAGGCTCGGTATAAATTCTTCTGAATCTGAATGAAAACGCTTTTTCACACCGTATGTATCATAAACGTGGGTGCAATGGAGCAAGCAAAGATACCACATTTGGTTTGGTACCTCTCGTGACGACCTGATGCTAACGAGCATTCCTGACAGGTTAACAAGGTTTGTGGAGTCCTTGATACGCTCCTGTCAACATCGCTCTTACTCCCAAAGGGTCACACCCAAATATGTCAAAGCCGCATGCGAATTAGTTTTGATCAGCAAAATTAGCTAGTAAAAATCAAGTTTCCTGACTTAACTGCAAAACAACAAAACGTGCAGCAGACCCTAGAATATATCTTAACTGATGAACCTTACTTACCAGATCAACGTCTTCCCTGCTGAAATTCCAGGTCCAAGCAAAGGTTTTTTCATCCCACCATCATCCATGCTTTGTCCCCGAGCCGGCACCACCGAGACATGTTGTTCATGACCAGAACAGAGTTAGATCATAGTAAACAGGACTGCATTTGTGTTTTCAAGAGAAAACCTTGAGACTCACCACCACTGAAGAATCTGCACACATTTTTTTCTTTATTCGCTGCACTCTTTTTGCCAACAAATGTACTGCATTTTTTACACATTTTAAAGTTGCACACAACCTGAATCTAGACTGCATGGTCGAGGGTGAACCACTTGCTGCGGACTGCCCTTCAGCCACGGTGAACAAGTTGCTATGGACAACACACACGCACGCGTCGCGGAGTACACAGAGGGAGGCTCGCTGCCCAAACTTCCCAACAATGAACTGCAAAAAATACAAAAATATTGAATCACCGTAGCAGTGTATCCCTTGCTCATATTAACCACACGCAGAGGAGCAACGAACTACACGTGGCACGCCGCCGAGCTGCATAGGAGGTTCCCAGCACGTTTCAGCAGAGGAGTATAGGAGCGGCCGCCGTTGTTGCTGTGCATCGGGGCGGCGCTGGGTACCCAGAGGATGAAGAGGCGACGTGGATCCGCATTGTTGTTGTTGCTTTTTTATTTATCAATGCACTCACCACCACTTTTATTCATTTTTCCTGCAAAAATAAATACTGAACCTCTAGAGCAAACCACACTGTCCAGCTTCCTACCAATTCCTAACTGAACTGCAGATTTGGATAACCAGGAAAGTAGAACAACACTTAACCAAACTGCACCGTCGCCTTGGACGAAAAGCAAATAAACTAGTATGGTTCACCAGCCACATCGCGCGGCCGTCCATGATGACAGACCTTGTTGTGGTGACAATCGTGAGGAGCGAACTGCACGGAGTCAACCGTCCACGGTGACAGAACTTGTCGTGGTGACAATCATGAGGAGCGAACTGCATGGAGTCAACGGATGCTCTCCGTGCGTCCTCTGTGTGAACTACAAGGGGGCGATGGTGAGCACGAGCTCGTCGAAGGGAAGGGGTAATGGAGAGGACCAGGGCTGCCGGCAAACTGCGCAATCACAGAAAAGAAAACATATATGCTATATAGCCATATGTAGCAGCAGAGATATTTTGGGAGACAAATTGGTAAATATGATTAAGTTAGTACGACCCGAGTACAGAGTATCTCCATCTCTATCAACTTGTAGTAAGTCCAATTGTACAGAAACTAAAATCATTGCTACGTACAAGTTCACGAACAACCAAAATAATTAATAGTTGCACGACATGAACGCAAATTTGAGTGTATAAGAACGAAGAATGATATCTTCATCCGTCCTTGTGCCCAGAGAAAAAAGATAGTATCAAAGTAAGTAAGTTCGAATATATGTAAAGATGCACACTCACATGACTTTCAGGTTGGAGAGCTTGACCACCAGGTTTGTTGTTGTTCAAACGCCTATAAGAAATCACTTTAGCATTAGCTTGGGGAAAATTGTTCACATACACTAGTAGAAAAAGGCCCATTTATCCCGGTTCCAGAGGCCCATTTGTCCCGGTTTCGAAACCGGGACTAAAGGGTCGTTACTAATGCCCAAAACCTTTAGTCCAGGTTTGCCCACGAACCGGGACAGACGGGCCTCCACGTGGTCGCTGTGGTTTGCCCAGGCGGGAGGCCCTTTTGTCCCGGTTGGTGCCACCAACCGGGGCCAAAGGACATCCACGCGGCAGCATTTCAGTGGCTGGGATTTTTTTTTGAAAGGGGGCGGGGGGTTTAGGGGGTTTTGTAGGGTTAATTTAGGGGTTTCATATATTGTTTTAGCTAGCTAATAAAGAGAGGTGTGTACTCTCTTATCTTCGTGCTTGGTCGACGCTACGTACTATACGTATAGAGAGGACTCGACACGCTAGCTATTAAGCAAATGAAGAAACAATTAATATAAGTACAGAAGATTGATAATCGTCATGAACATATATATACAGAGAGAAGTGATGACACCTCTCCTTCCCTGAGAGAATTGTCGAACAACAAGTTTTCGGATATCTATCCCTAGCTAACATCTGAACTCAATTTCCACAACTGAAATTAAGTTCTGTATAGTATTGTCCTTTCTTATCGAGGACGTGCTCAAGAAAGAATCCCGCCAATTCCTCTTGAATTGCTTTTATGCGATCTTCTGGTAGGAGTTGTTCCTGAAGCTCCCAAAGCTAATTTGAAGAAGGGGGTCAATACATGCATATTATATGAATGAAACTCAACACAAATTAAAATTGTGAATATAGTGTTGCTTACGCACATCAAAATCTTTTTTAGAGTGGCCGCCTTTCTTAGAGAACGTCTCGTTGTAGATGTACTCGCAAATGTAGTATCCACAAAGATTAGTCCCTTCTGGTTGCAACATCCACTTTACGAGAAATATAGTTCAATTAATCAAACTGATAATCAAGCATTATAAATGGTATTGATGAAATGACTAGCTAAAATCAACGGGAGATGCGCGGAACTATCTATAGTAGTACTTACTTTCGGGTATGAAATTTTCAGTTCCTTCGGCACTACTCTCGGAATTGTTTGGGTGAACTGTTTCCAAACCCTGCCATATACAAAGAAAATAATTATTACCTGATATCAGGAAATGAACAAAGTTGCCGATATATGATCGATTGAACTTACATCGTGAGCATTTCAATGATCTCCGCATACTCATTGTGTTCTTTTCGTCTTGAGTCTAAGACGGTTACTACTTCGTTCTCGAACCGACGCGTATAGTTCCCGACCATCGATCCTCGACCCTCGAGCTATAGCGACCTCTCTCGGTGACCCTCGATCGACCGTCTATGTACCGACGCGTATAGTTCCCGATCCTCGACCCGCACGGCGATCCTCGACACCCTCTCGTTCTCGATTTTCAAAAAAAGAGGATTCTATTTTTTTTCTTCTTCTCCTCTTATTTTTTATCTTCTTCCTCATCTTCTTCTCTTCCTTCCTCTTCTTATTTTTCTTTTTCCCTCTCCTTCTTTTTCTTTTTCCTTCTCTTCCTCTTTTCTTTTCTTATCCAACACTAGAACATTTTAACTTAGTAAAATTAAGACTAATTATAAAACAGAAAAAAATAAGATGAACAAAAAAATTATTTTCCATTTTCTTTTCCCTGTTTTTTTATTTCTTCTCCTCAACCTCCCCCCCTGCTGCAGCCATCCATGGCACGCACGCCATGGCCGTGGCCATGGACGTCAGCCAGCGGCGAGGGCGGCGAGGGGCAGACGGCCGGAGCGGCGAAGAGCGGCGAGGGGAGGCCGACGGTTCCCTCCTAGCCATGGCGGCGCACAGGAGGACCTTCCCTCTCGGCCATGGCGTGGCGCGGCGGCAGGTTAATTTGGGCGCAATGCAAGAGAGGAGAGGGGGATGGTGAGACGCTCACAGCGGGGGTGGCGCCGGCGAGGTCGTCGACGTCGTCAGGGGCGGTGCGGCGGTGCGCGGCGGTGCGGCGCGGCAGTTGGGCAGCCTGACGGCGTCGGTTTCAAACCCAGCGTCGTCAGGGGCAAATGGCGAGATGAGAACTAAAAAATCCTAAGTGCCAATTATATACCGGGAACATTGGTCCCGGTTGATGGCAGAAACCGGTACCAATTATAACCTTTGGATCCGGTTCGTGTCACCAACCGGTACCAAAGGTCTTTTTCAGCAGCCCAATTGGCGGGAAAGAGAGACCTTTGGTGCCGGTTGGTGGCACGAACCGGAACCAAAGGAGACCTTTCGTACCGGTTGGTGGCACGAACCAGAACCAAAGGTCACCTTTCGTTCCGGTTCGTGCCACCAACCGTGACAAAACTTGCGCTGCCGCGGTGCGGTGGGATGTCTAGTCCAACCTCGCTAGTCGAGGGACAGTCGGTGTGGTCTATAAGCACAGGTCCGCGTGGACTTATCGTAGCATAACAAGTTCACTAAAGGCCGTACACGGAGGAATTCATCTGTATCCGGTACTCTGTCAGGGTGAAATGCGGACGGACCTCGGTTGGTTGGCAGATTTTCCAGATGTGCCCACGAGGCGTGGCCCGTCTGGTCGGTAGACTTGCCGGATCTGTCAACCAGGCAGGGACCGTCTGCAATTTTCCTTGATGGTGTACTGGATGTGGAGTATTCTTCCGTTGACGTCCTATAATGAAATTTCTATACTTTTTTGTTTTTGTTTTCCAATCAAACAAAACACAAGGTTTCCCCTGCATACAGCCCGACGGTGGCTCATGAGTGCAAGCATATCAAATGCACCGTCGGACGTATGCAGGGAATCCGAATGATTTGTATTTGGTCGATGAAGTGAAAGATTTCTAAATAGATATATATAAGATCAACAAAACTGGACCATCTCTTTCAAAGTACGAGGGTTTCAGACGAAAACACATCTGTTTCAAAGGCATTTCATTTTTCTAAACTTATTTCAAGTCAAGACTTTTTTTGCATCCAACATGCAACATTCAAAGCCACATACTAAAATTTCAACCCTTTCTGACTTCATTTGCTATTTTTCATGCATTTAATGATTTATTTTGAGCTAAAAGGACCTTTAATGTGGGTTTCTAGTCATATCCAGACCGTATGGACCAGTAGGTTATTTTTCTCCTTTTGGAGGAAAAATGACCTTTAGTACCGGTTGGTGACACCAACCGGTACTAATAGTCTGCAATTTAGTCCCACCCCGCTAACCGAAGTGGAGTTACACTTGTCTCTGCGTGGACTTATCGTAGCATAGCAAGTTTAATAAAGGTTGTCCACGAGTGATTCATCTATATCCTGTATACTGTAAAGGCAATTTCGGTTGAACCTTGATTGGTGGGCAGATTGCTAGATTTGTCAACCAATCGGGGCTTAACCGAAATTGTCCTTTATGGTGTACAGGGTGTGGAGTAATCTTCCGTTGACATCCTATAATAAAATTGCTATACCTTTTTTCCAATCAAACCAAACACAAGGTTTCCCCTGCATACAGTCCGTCGGTGGCTCATGAGTGCAAGCATATCAAATGCACCGTCGGACGTATGCAGGGAATCCGAATTATTTGTATTTGGTCGATATGAAGTGAAAGATTTCTAGCTAGATATATGTAAGATCAACAAAACATACGATTTCGCCTGCATACAGCCCGACGGTGGCTCATGAGTGAGTGTCGATCATCAAATGCACCGTCGAACGTATGCAGGCGAATCCGAATGGTTTGTATTCGGCCGATGAACTGAGTGTCGAACATGTCCTAGAGGTGGGCTATATGTATATAGGCAACGACAAGCTTGATCCAATGACTCACAAGCGTTTGAAAGAAACACGCAATCCGTGTGCTTCTTCCTGATTGGTTGGATCCAACGGCTCAGAAGCTATATCCAACGACTCACAAGCGCTTGAAAGAAACACACGATCCGTGTGCTTCTTCTTGATTGGTTGGATTCAGAATCGTGTACGGTTAAAAGCGCGTGGAAGACTTTTGTGCATTTAATATGCATCATTCAAAGCCACATGCTAAAATTTCAACCATTTCTGACTTCATTTGCCATTTTTCATGCATTTAATGATTTATTTTGAGCTAAATGATCCTGTAATTGGAAAGCACTACAACTGAACTCAGAAAAGGTTGAAACTTGACATGGTATCATCATTTGACCCACATAGCATGTGTGCAAAAGTTGAGAGGATTACGGAAAAAACTGGATGCACTTCGTGTACAAACTGGACCATCTCTTTCAAAGTACAAGGGTTTCAGACGAAAACACATGTGTTTCAAAGGCATTTCCTTTTTCTAAACTTATTTCAACTCAAGACTTTTTTGCATCCAACATGCAGCATTCAAAGCCACATAATAAAATTTCAACCCTTTCTGACTTCATTTTCTATTTTTCATGCATTTAATGATTTATTTTGAGCTAAATGACCCTGTAATTGGAAAGCACTACAACTGAACTCAGAAAAGGTTGAAACTTGGCATGGTATCATCATTTGACCCACATAGCATGGGTGCAAAAGTTGAGAGGATTATGGCAAAAACTGGATGCATTTCGTGTACAAACTGGACCATCTCTTTCAAACTACGAGGGTTTCAGACGAAAACACATGTGTTTCAAAGGCATTTCATTTTTCTAAACTTATTTCAACTCAAGACTTTTTTTGCATCCAACATGCAGCATTCAAAGCCACATACTAAAATTTCAACCCTTTCTGACTTCATTTGCTATTTTTCATGCATTTAATGATTTATTTTGAGCTAAATGACCCTAAAATGGACTAATGCTTGTGGGCGAGCCTTTAGTCCCGGGTCGCGCCACAAACCGGGACTAATTCTTGTGGGCCAGGAGCGAGGTGCATTGGTCCCGGTTCTTGGCTGGAACCGGGACATATGCGCCCAGACGAACCGGGACCAATGCCCCACGAGGCCCCGCCGGCCCCCTAGGCGAACGAACCGGGACGTATGCCCCGATGGGTGTCGGTTCGTGGCACAACCGGGACTAATGGGCTGGAGAGGCCTGAACCAAAGCCCTATTTTCTACTAGTGATATGAAGTATGAGAGCCCCAGTAGTACTAGGCGTGAATAAGTGAATGTCATGCCATACATGATCTGTTTCTATCCATGCAAGTGTATGAAATTGCATGGTGAACAAAGCAAGAAAAAATATGGAAATCTCTCATTTTGATCTTTTTCTCATGTATATTGGCAAGCTGCTCCTTGTCGTCCAGGCAGCGGATGAGCACATCGCAGCGACTACCATGTGGCTTGTCCAAGCGGCGCGGCCGTGGCGAGGCAACGCCAGCCCTCCTTCTAGGTGGACGCCGCCGTGCAGTTTGGGCGTCCGTGTGGTTCAGTCTGAGATGCGCTGCTCACACAAAACATGAAGAAACAAGAAAGATTGGGGTTGTCTCTTTGAGCATGGAAGTGAACTGCAAATGCAATGGAACTGGAGGTGCACTGCAATGGAACATTAGGAATAAAAAAGAATCAAAGGGCTGCATCATGTGAACCGCATCTAACGCAAAAGGAACTACACTCCACAAGAGTTAGCATTGAAGCTCCACGAGCTATGAACCAACTGCACACACATACGCAACACTGGATGTAATAATAACACTATTAGCACCAGATAAAATCAATATAAGTGCACTTCATCACAGTATATGAACACACAAAATTTCCAAGTGTACTGCAACTCTAAAATACGCAAAAACTGCAAATCCTACAGTGGGATATGGCAAACTCGACGGTGGAGAACTACTGACCAGTTGATGGAGCAGGGGGCAGGGGGAGGAATGGGAAGAGGAGGAAGCAGAGGACGGCACCGGATTTAGATCCATGGCGGCAACTGTCCACCGGCGCGGTTTGCAGGAGAGGTGGGCACCGGTGGGCAGATCCGCAGTGATGAGTGCCCATGCCACATAGCCAGGCGCGTTGGATCAACGCGGGGGAGGGAAGATCACCATGGCTGGGGGAGGACGGCGGCTAGGATCCGCGCGGGGAGGGAAGACCACCACGGCTGGGGGAGGACAACGGCTGGGATCCGCGCGGGGAGGGAAGACCACCACGGCTGGGGGAGGATGGAGGCTGGGATCCTGGGCGGCGTGGCGGCACTTGTGGTCGGCGGCGGTGTGATTTGTGAAATGTATTTTCAGAGGTAGAGCTAGCGGTGCGGATGTGTACCCTGGGCGCTCCGCGCT
This sequence comes from Bromus sterilis, assembly GCA_950022295.1. NCBI lineage: Eukaryota > Viridiplantae > Streptophyta > Magnoliopsida > Poales > Poaceae > Bromus > Bromus sterilis. The sequence goes on from OX465601.1 coordinate 299,725,427, forward strand.
AGAAGGCTGGGAGGGCCACGGCGCCGTCCGGTGGGCGCTCCGCGATGGAAGGCTGGGAGGGCCGCGGCGCCGTCCGGTGGGCGCTCCGCGCTCGAAGGTGGGTTAAATGGGCGTGTTGTTAGAATAAGAGATGTTTTTAGAATAGGACTCTTAAGGGGTGTTGTTAGAATATATATATATATATATATATATATATATATATATATATATATATATACTAGATGATGTCCCGCACGTTGTTGCGGAACTTTTTTGCAAAATATTTCAGTGAAAATGTTTGGTTAAATGAAGCATGTATATTTGAAACAATAACTTTTGAACTAATAAATGGATTTAATATAAATATTATAGTAAAATAAAAATTCGCATGCATGCATGTTGCATGTGGGTTTTTATTATGTATAGTGGCATATTGAGGTGAGTCTTTCTCATGCATTTTGAATGATGAGGTGGCATGCTTGCATGTTGAAAAAATATGCTAGTGAAGGATGATGTGGCATGCATGATGAGGTGGAGTGTGTGCATGTTGAGAGAATTGATAGTAGTAGGGAGCAACTTTATAAGAATAACTATTCTGACAACATTCCGAACTGCATCGTATCGCAAAAGAGAACCGCACTGCTGAATTCGGAGCACTGCAGTTCGGGTAAAAGAGAACCGCATGCACCGTTTTCGCGATAACTTTTTAACCGTTGGTCGGAATTGAGCGTATGATACACCGTTGGATTCGTATGGAAAAGGAGAATCTTCCATATGTTGAACACTTCCCCCGATTCTTCACGGAATAAGATCAATTTCTAAAATGGTGCAGCGACCCACTTTCACAGCTGCAGTTTTTTCGAGATTTCTCTTAACTCGTTTATCGGAATGATGAAAATGATATACCGTTGGAAAGATATCGATCAGTCACTCCATCTATATGTAGATCACTTTGTCTAATTCGCTACGGATCTGAGAGAAATCCAGCCGCAAAAAAATGCAGCAACTCTGTTTTTCGTTTTTGGATCTTGTAGAGAGTAGAACTTTTTAACCGCTTGTCCGATCGATGCGTATGATAGACCGTTGGATTGTTCTAGAGTATTATATTAATCCATATGTTGAACACTTTTCCATATTCCACACGGTTTTGAAGTAATTTGAAAAATTGAGTTGCTGCCCTCTTTTGGACAGCGAGAGTTTTTGCTTAAATTCATTTGATTCGTTCGTCCGATTGATGCAATTGATACACCATTGGATAGATATCGTCGAGACGCTCCATTTGTATGTAAAACACATCTTCTAACTCCTTACGGTTTAAAAGTTGTGTCGATTTTAGTAAATCGCGAAACTCCGTTTATCGCGGACGCAGAATCGACGATGTGAACTGCATTCGCCGAAAACCGCACCGCATCCGACGGGCAAGCGCACTGCATTATTGTCAGGCAAAACGCACGTGTTTTTCGCAGAACAAAAAATCGGCGAGTGAACTGCATCCGCGGGGCACCCGATTGCATTTGTCAACAGAAAGAACTGCACATGATTTTTTCACATGATAAATTGAAATACGCGTATATTTTCACGGGCCCGGAATCGACGTAGTGAACTGCATTCAATCGGTACCGGTTGCATTTATTGACAGAGAGAACTACACTTATTTTTTTATTTTTTCGCAACATTTTATATAAAGCGATCGCGAGTGAATCACATTCAGTGCAATTCATTCGACATGCAACCAAATTGCATGAGATAGAAAATCGCACTGCATCAAACAAGTGAACTATAGTACTTTTTCCTTTAACTTTTTTCTTACACTGAAGTGAACCACATATAAATTCACATTGAAGTGCATCTAACAACATAAAAATCTCCGTAGCATATAAGCACCACACTGAACTGCAAGTATACTAGATTGCCTACCTGCACTTCACGGGTGTCTCATACAAAACAAACGAAAAGAAAATAAAAACTGAGATGCTGGACAAGGTGAGCTCGCACTGCACGCGCATATGTGCAGTACTGAACCTCTCCAGCGCGGCCTAGAGCTCCGGCAGCGGCGGCTTCCAACACGATGACGAGGGAATCGTCGAAGGCAACGATGGCTTCCAGCACTGGGGGAAGTTTCCGGCAGCGGTGAGGGCAGGGGCGGTGGCGCCTCCGCGTCTGGTTGAGGTTCGCGTGCCACATCCTCCTCGCGGGGACCGCGCAACCTGGCGATGGAGAGCGGCGAGCGGGCCCGGATCCGGCAGGGGAGAACGGTTGGGGACGGTTGTGGCCGGACCCGGCCGTGGTGATCTCGTCTGAGGTCGGTGGCCGGCCAGTGGTAAGGCGTCCAGGGCTCCGCGTGATCCGTTGGTGGCCGGTTTCACCTGGGACGCTGATGGATCCTGCGGCGGCGCTTTGTGCGCATCGGCTGTCGCGATCTAGGGGGCGGGGCCGGGCTGATCCAGCCATGGTGCGTGCAGGGAGGAGGCACTAAGACCGGGAGGAAGGAAGGAGGGCAGTCCGGCGGCGCGGGGTCAGAATAGGAGGAGGGATCCGACTGGCCAGATCCGGCGGCCAGCCAGTCTACGGACAAGTAGCGCCCAAGGGGAGGGCAGGGCGCTCTGGTTTCCAGGCGGGAACGGCGAGGGGTGGTGGCCAGTGGCGGGCGAGCGGGCGGGGTGGAGACTGTGAGGCGGCCGGCGGCGTGTGGTGGGGAGGTTGGTGCGGGAGTTGAGGCGAGTGGGCTGAATGGATAAGGCACAAGGGGATTAGGGGGAGTGGTGTGGATGGAATAAATCCAGATCGTGAGGGAGGGAGCGGGCAATGAGTTCTGGTGCGGGTCGGGTGTCGTGGGATTTTTTCGGGTGGATGAAACGTGGGTATTGGCAGAATAAGTATTATTGTTGTTAGAATAAGGTCTTAAGGGGTGTTGTTGGAATAGACCCATCATATATATATATATATTCATGACGACCTTCTGTACTTATATTAATGGTTCCTTCATTTGCTTACTAGGTAGCTAGCTTGTCGAGTCCTCTCTATATGTATAGTACGTAACGTCGACCAAGCACGGAGATACGAGTACACACCTCTCTTTATTCACTAGCTAAAACAATATATGAAACCTCTAGATTAACCCTGCAAAACCCCTAACCCCCCCCCCCCCATTTCAAAAAAACAAACAAAAACTCAGCCGCTAAAAAGCTGCCGCGTGGATGTCCTTTGGTCCCAGTTGGTGGCACCAACCGACACAAAAGTCCCTCCCGCGGCAAGCCGCAGCGGCCACGTGGTGGCCCATCTGTCTCGGTTCGTGGGCAAACCGGGACTAAAGGTTTTCGGCATTAGTAACGACCCTTTAGTCCCGGTTCCGAAACCGGGACAAATGGTTCTCTGGAACCGGGACAAATGGACCTTTTTCTACTAGTTTATAAACTTCCTCCTTGAATGCCAACTTGCCCAGAGATTTACCTCGAGAGACACCATATCCGAATGGTTCAGCTGATCAATCATCATGAACAACCACTGTTTGGCATTGGGTTCTTTAGTCGCCTGCATGAACTCCAGCACCTCTTCATTAGCTAAAGCCCACACGCATCTAGATGACGAGCAATCGATAAGGGAGTATCTCCACGAATTGGGCATTCCGGAGAACTGGCACGCCTCAGATTGATCCATCCCCCTATGCTACCGAACATCCTCCATGGGTATGGATTGTCGTCCCAGACGCCACATGAAATGACGGATTTTTCCAGGAACCGGAACACGCCATAAATTTTTCCAACCATTAGCCTCCTTCAAGGGATCAGAGCTGTTTCTTCTTCCATATAGCCAATCTTCCCTGCGCTGGACCGTCGCTGCCATCATACTATAGCAAGATCTTACCGAGAATTGCCCCTTCTTATCAAACGCCCATGTCCAGGAATCTGCGCTTGCACACATGCTAAGTGGGATACCCAGAATTTCTTCAATGTCCGCTGCCAGAAAATTTTGCTCTAGCACATTGCGATTCCATGTGGCGCTTGGTACGACGATGAGCTCGCTGACCAACAGCGCTGGATTAGGGTTTAGACAAGCAATAGGCCTTAATATGGGGGAAACTTGAAATAGAAAAACAGCAGAAAACAAGAACTGACAGTAGGGTGCACTGAGTTAATAGGTTAGTCCAAATATGATCAAAAGTGTATGGAAGTTCATCAATATCATAGAAATATCACACAAAAGAGGCATGGACCAAGCAGAAAATATAGATACGTTTTGGACGTATCAGCCCCCTATTGACATCATCACGCCGATTAGCGTCTTCCTCCTCGCGGGCGATCGGATTGATCACATGCCCTCCCGCGATTGCCTCATCCGCGCAGCCGTTTGCGTGCGCCCCGCAGAATTCCGTGAAGAACGCCCCCGAGTATGAGTGCCTATCCACCGATCGAGCATCGGATGGCCTTCGCCCTTCGGGCCGTAGTGCCGCCCCCGTGGTTCTCCCGACGGCTTCCCCGACTTGCGCGCCGCCACTGCGTCACCTCTACGGGCCGCAGCGCTGTGGCACACGGTCCACGTCGTCGCCCAGAGGCCGTTCCCGTGGCTGATCGACACGCACGCCTCCACTACGTCACCCGTTCGGGGCGTTGTGTTGCGACACACGGTTAACGACGCCGCCCCGACGTCTTCCCCGCCGTCACCTCCGACACACGCGCCGTCGCTGCGTCGCCCCTTCGGGTCGTAGCCCGTGACACGCCGTCCGCTCCGCCATCCCCGAGCGTTGACGCTCTGTGGCACGCTCCGCGTAACCTCTCTTGGTGAGGGAACGCCACCGTCCGCGCACGGTCTTTGTCACGTTGTTGGGTTCTTCATCGCCTACTTCAAGCATCGTCATCGCCACACCACCCACGCCGCTGCCGCTCACCGAGCCGCGCCTACTCCCAGTTCGCCGCTCCCGCTCACCTGAGCCGCGCCGCCTATACCGGCGACCGACGTGGCCCCTCACGGGCTGCCTTTGGTTTCGTCGATTACATCGTCGTCCAACTTTTCGTCATTTTCCAGCACCAGCTCATCGCCAACGTCGCCGTCATATTCCTCGGCCACTTCATCTACTCCGATAATCGCGGGCGACATCGACACTACGCTGATCGGCGCCGCAACCGTCGTCCAGTCCTTCTCTGCTAGCCCTCTCGACATGGCATACAACTCGTACTGGTCTCCGTCTACGCATTCCCGGTGCTTGCAACACCGATGTATGACTTCATCTACGACGTGTCCTCCGGGCCTGACAAGCCTGGTGTGGCGCTTCGTCAACATCGTCTTCGTTTGTCTACGCATGCCTGGTGTTGGAAACTCCGACGCGTGCCTTCGTCCACGACGTGTCCCCAGGCTTGGCAAACCCGGCGTGACATTTCGTCAACACCGTCTTCTTCCGGACGTCATCAGCATCTTATTTGCGACGTCCCATTATATGACTGACGACCACCCGTCAGTGCCGCTTTTCCCGAGCGGCACTGCGCCATGACTTCCCGGCACCCCTTGCACCTGTGGCTCCTCGCCGACTACCTCGACACTGGCTATTCCGACTCGACATCGACCATGGCATTTCTCGCACAACTACCTCGACTACGGCTTCACCACCCTATGCTCTCGGCTACTTCGACATCGATACAAATGGCTATCACATGCTTGGGAACCTCGTTGGCTTCCACTCCAGCCACAAACTCCGCAATGCGTCGACCGTTGCGACTGTGGTGGGGATGTCCGTCGGCTCTGCCTTCGTATTTTCTCCAGTCTCACTGTCTGCGTCGCTACGTTGTGACCGCAGGGGGATGTTGAGTATAATGATTGTATTAGGAAATAAGAGATAGCGTAGGATTCTATTCTACCTTGACTTGTACTCCAAATAGATCAGTGTACTTCTGAATATATGCCCACAAGGCTCAAGCAATAAACATCGATTCCACTAAATCCCTCTCTATCCTTTTACAGACGCGTTAGGGGACGGCTGGAGATGCTCTAAGCAAGCAACGGCGACATTCATTTGGCCTCACACACTTGCCTGGAAACTGCACATATGCATTCTTGCAGCGGAGACTCCGCCGTCAATGAACGCGGTACATGTACGTGTCCTTGTCATGGAGCAAGCCTAAAATAAATGATCAAACGACATAAATCTTAATGAATATTAACCCCTTAGTTAAATATGTCCATTTATAGGACCTTCAGAAAGAAAGAGTGGATATGTGTACTTTGGGAGTGAATTATAGAAAACCATCAGATTGAAGCGAAGGTTTGTAGATTTTTTTATGAGTTTGCTACAGAAAACACTAATTTTACGCTTAATGTTTCTGCAATGTTTCGTGCGAGTTGTTTCTACAACATTTCCCTTCATGTTTATCTTTGGTTCCTAGATTTGTGTTCCCTTTCTCTCTAGTTGCTAGTTCATTTCCGCTGCCTAGTTCTGTCTCGATCGAATTTACTGTAAATTTTCGAAGAGACCATTCGCCCCCTCTCCCTCTGTTCACTTCTTGCGCTTTCAAAGACGATGACTTTGGTACACCAATTTAAGTCGTTGTGAGAACTATACGCTTGGATGGAGAGGCTGAGATTTAACTCAGAAGACAAAGTCTTCCCGTTATTCTCCTTGAACTAAAGTCCTTAGACATCTTCAAATCACTCACATAAATCTTCAAGGTAGATTTCCAAAACCTTCACATACTTCGTTCACTCGAAAAATTCAAAATTACATCTTGAATTCTTCAGAATGCCGACTCGTAAATGTAGACACAAATTTCTTCAATGTAACTTTTACATGTTTTGGATTCAACATCGATGGTTAAGCCAATTCTTTAGGGACTATTTCTCCTGTGTATATCTATAAACATATTAGTTCCTTAACCGTTTTTTCATCAATACTCCAAAACCTCAAAGGGGCACTAGATACACTTACCATCTCCCCCTTTTTGAATTGATGACAAAAAGGTTCAAGCTTCAACGGGAATAAAAATATTGGCAGTAATTTTTGAAGAATTTCATCCCATGATATAGAAGAACTCGCTTGAAGATGTGCACATTGTGAGCAGGGCAATTCCTTCGCAAAACCCTTTTGGCCACCTCTTAATAGTACCTCAAGATTTTTTTTCAAAGCTTCACTTCTCTTTGTTGTCGATCATGTCTTGGGTAAGAATCATTTTGGGGGGTGTATGACCCACACACAAAGTATCCCCCGGGGAATACAACATGTGTATTTATACTCAGCATAAATAGTAGTCCTTGATAAGTATGTTTTGAACATTATCAAAATACTATTAAGGATATGATTGCATTTCACTAAGTATATTCAACCTTGTTTTATCTTCTAAGTAAAATTTTTTTTTGATTTGAGGCATTAGTTTTGGGATGATCCACATTTATATTATAAATTAGTTGATGCTATTATTAGACGATGTATGTGAGCATGCATATGAGTCCATATTGAGACTGTGCTATTCCAATCCCTATGAAGGAAATCATGCTGGAGATAGAACTGCATAAAATGTATTACAATCTAATTTTTATTGACCCGCGCTTCTTAAAGATAGTTGGAAATATTAGAAGTTTCATGAAATTCACAATAATTACTGTCCCATTATCGAACATTTCAATGTTTGGGGCTTTGATTATGAGGGACCTTTTTCAAGTTTCTCATGGTAACACACATATATTGATTGTTGTTGATTTTGTCACTAGAAGGGTATAAGGCATTTGCACTAAAAGTTTTTATAATAAGACTTTTATTAAAATATTAAAATATGTTTCCTTTTCGATGATTTTAGTCCAGAAACACCTTATGGTGTATGTGGTTATGAATTTATTCATGGTACATTTAGAAAAGTTCTAGATAAGTATGATGCCATTCATAGCGTACCATCGCTTTCTTATACTCATGTGCAAGTAGAGTTAACAAATTTGGAAATCAAACTAATCTTGCAAAAACATTGAGTAGATCAAGAATGCATTGGTTAAAGAAATTTAATGATGCACTTTGGGCTTATAGGATTGTTTATGACCGATGGGGGTTAACACTTTATTTTTGCCCCATTCAGGAAAGTTCTAGCTAAGTATGATGGAAATCACAGTGTAGCACCACCTTATCATCCGGGCTAGTAGAGTTAAAAAATAGAGAGATCAAACTAATGTTTTTTACTATGAGATCAAACTAATTTTGAAAAATACAATGCGTATATCAAGAAAGGATTGGACAAAGAAATTCAATGATCCACATGAGAGCTTATACGAATCCTATGGTCATGTCATTATATAAAATAGTTTATGGGAAATCATGTCATCTACATTTATACTTAGAAAATAAAGCATATTGTGTTGTGAAGAAAATAAATCATGATTTCAAGTTTGTTGGAGAGACATTTTTTAATATCATGACCGCCTTAGATGAATGTGAATCTTATGAAAATGGTAAGATGTTTGAAAAATGAAAACTACAGACTACAATAGGTTTTTAATTCTCGTAAACATAACCATTGTAGATATTAATCGACACCACCTCATAATCATTAGTGTATTGGGAAAGTAGAGTTAACTAATAGAGAGATCAAACTAATCTTGCAAAGAACTATGATTATATCAACAAAGGATTGATCAATGAAACTGAATGATACACTTTTTCCTTATAGAACTGCATAAAACTCCTATGGGCATGTCATTGTATATAGTGGTGTATGGAAAATCATGTCATATACCTTTGAAGTTGGAACATAAGGAATTTTGATCTGTTAAGAAAGTAAATTAGGCATCTCATTCCTCCTACTAATATTACCGACTCTCTGACACTTCTCACAAGATAAAACATAATTTGTAGCATCTTCAAAGAGAGTAGGCCAATAAAACCCTGATTGGAGAACCTTATGTGTGATCCTCTCACCGGCATGATGTCCTCCATAGGGACTATCGTGACATTGCCTGAGAATGTCCTTCTGCTCGTTTTCCGGTATGCATCTTCTCACGATCCCGTCCGGACCTTCTTTGAAAAGATGAGGGTCATCCCAAAAATAATGTCTCAAATCGTGGAAGAACTTCTTCCTTTGCTGAAATCTTAAACCTGGAGGCAAATACTTTGCAACGATAGAATTAGCATAATCTGCAAACCAAGGATCGGAAAGAGATTGTACTTTTACAACGACAAGTTGTTCGTCTAGAAAACTGCCGTTGACTGGGATGGGTTCATGCGGTATATCTTTCATTCTTGAAAGATTTTCCGCCGCCAGATTGGCTGCTCCTTTCCTATCAACATTCTGATAATAAAACTCTTGAAGAAGGAGTACCCACCGGATGAGTCTTGGTTTGGCATCCTTCTTCGCCATAAGGTACTTAAGAGCAGCATGGTCAGTATGAATAATGACTTTAGAATCAACAATATAAGGTCTAAACTTATCACAAGAAAACACTACTGCTAATAATTCCTTCTCAGTAGTAGCATTATTCTTTTGAGCACTATCAAGGGTTTTGCTAGCATAATGTATAACATTCAATTTCTTATTAACCCTTTGTCCTAAAACATCTCCAAAGGCAAAGTCACTAGCATCACACATAATTTCAAAGGGCAATTTCCAGTCACGTGGTTGTACTATAGGAGTGGTTATCAAAGCTTTCTTAAGAACTTCGAAAGCCTCCTTACGATCTTCATGAAATACAAAAGGAACATCCTTCTAGAGAAGATTAGTGAGGGGTCTCGAGGTCTTAGAAAATTCTTTAGTAAATCTTCTATAGAAACCAGCATGACCGAGAAAACTACGAATACCTTTAATGTCCCTTAGATAGGGCATCCTTTCAATAGCTTCAATCTTCGCCTTGTCCACTTCAATTCCCCTATCGGAAATCTTGTGACCAAGAACGATCCCTTCTTAACCATGAAGTGGCAATTCTCCCAGTTTAAAACTAAATTTGTGTCCTCGCATCTCTGCAAAACTATATTAAGATTGTGGAGACAGTGGTTAAAGGAAGTTCTATAGACGGAAAAGTCGTCCATGAAGACTTCCACAATCTCCTCACAAAAACCATGAAAAATAGCAGACATGCATCTCTAAAAATTAGCAGGTGCATTGCATAAACCAAAAGGGATACGCCTATAAGCATAAGTACCGAAAGAACACGTGAAAGTGATCTTCTCTTGATCGGCAGTGTTAACATGAATTTGAGAGAAGCCATAATACCCGTCAAGATAGAAAAAGTGGGTGTTTTTGGACAACCTCTCAAGCATCTGGTCGATAAAGGGCAGCGGGTAGAGGTTCTTCCTAGTTGCCTTGTTCAACTTCATGTAGTCAATACACATTCTATATCCAATAACAACTCTTTGAGGTATTAGTTCATTTTTATCATTAGGAACAACAGTCATACCTCATTTCTTAGGAACACAATGAACTGGACTTACCCACCTACTATCAGCTATATGATAGATGATACCTGCGGCAAGAAGCTTGAGAATTTCAGTCCTAACCACGTCCTTCATCCTTAGGTTCAGCCTTCGTTGATAATCAACAATTGTCTTAGCATCGGGCTCGAGATTGATAGTATGTTGGCAAATCGATGGACTAATCCCCTTAAGGTCATCAAGGGTATAGCCAAGGGCACTACGGTGTCGGAGAAGTGTCTCCAATAATCGCTTTTCCTCAAATCCTGAAAGGTTAGCATTGATAATGACATGATATATTTTCTTTTCATCTAAATAAGCATACTTGAACGTATCGAAAAGTGGTTTGAGGTCCAACACCGGGTCTTCTTTCGGTTGTGCTAGGATTCCTAAAGGTTCAACCGCGAGGTTGTGCTTCAGGATAGCAGATTGTCTTGTGAATATTTCGTCTAACTCATTTCTCTTTTGCATATGCATATCATTCTCGTGGTCTTTCATATATTGCTGCAAAGGATCATCTATTATATATTAAAAGTAATATACGAGCTAACCAGAAAATAAAGAAATAAGCTAGAAATTCTCACATTAATCTGAAACATCTGACCATTGATTTATAGATATTATTTTCATGAAACACATTAACCGTTGGATTTCATTAATTTGACCCCACGTGCCCCACGTTCTGTACCGAGAACAACAAACGACTAATGAGGCACACAGTCCCATGTGCGCAATCCACAACAACAGGAATTTCTGGCAGCAATCCATGTGCGCGCTTCACGAACCCTTGCAGCCCTTTTATCATCTAGAGACCAGAATCAATTATCTTGCAACTGCGTAAATTTGTTAAGAGTGAATTGATTGTTTGCGTTTCTGGTCGGCCGTGAGAAGCGTCAAGCCTTGAGGAGGTTGGCTGTTGTGCATGTTGAAATAATCTTGAATTAGTAGTTTTACGTGATGGACTAGTAGTTCAGGTAGGATTACCATAGGCTAGTCCGTGTACTAGTTAGTTTACATGTAGAGTTTGGTTAGGCCGAGTCCTAGTAGGTTTAGTACTCGTGGTCGGTTTGCTGGTCTTGAGGGTGTATATATATGCACTAAGGCTATGACTTTTGAAACACTGAGGTGAAACTTGAGAAATAGAGAAAAACAAGGGACACGACAAGGGCCTTTGGATACAAGTTTTGACCGTGTGTGTTCATGATATTTTGATGTGAGCGATCCCGACGGTTAAATTCCAACAATTGGTATCTAGAGCAAGGTCGATATGAAGCCGCGCTTGCCCGGGGTAGTGCCTGACTAGCGTCTCGGGGCGGGCAATTAAGTCGCTGGGAGGTGCAGCGACGAGGAGAAGCGGGCCATGAAATCGGTGGGTGCTGGAGCGAGGAGGAGGATCAAGAGACCGTCGCTCGACGGAGTGACATGGAGGAAGACGGCGAGTTGTCGTCTGCTTATCGGTGGAAGATGATGGTTGATAGGAGAAGTGGTGCCTAGGTTCGACTCAAGGAGTCATGCGAGTTCTCATGGTCAGTCATCGTCGTGTCTGTGAGTCATCGTTGTCATGTCCAAGTGCTTGTCTCTGTAAGGATTCGTTGAATATCAAGCGTGCCCAAATCAATTATGTGTCTCGACGAGAGGATCAAGTTCAAATATGTGGGGGCGGTAAACCAGTGAAGGTGAGTCTCTTCAATGAGGACATGTCTCTACTTGAGGCTGGAGTGGATGGTATAGTTCACGGAAGGTCGGCGTGTATCTCGCTAGGGTGGATTGTGTAGTCCACCGGGTGGTGTGTTCCACAGGTTACTAGCGAGGCTGGGTAGTCCAAGGCATATTTAAGTTGATCCGTAAATTCGCCAAGTTAAAGTTGGGGAGAGCCAATTTGACTTGTCGTGGAGCGAGCGGATGAATCGACAAGGGATGAATCTTCAACGAGCAAGATCAGAGAAGCACAAGGAGATGACAAATCAAAATTAGAAGGATTCAAGATTAGGGAGTGAATGTTGGAATAATCTTGAATTAGTAGTTTTACGTTATGGACTAGTAGTTCACGTAGGATTACCATAGGCTAGTCCGTGTACTAGTTAGTTTACATGTAGAGTTTGGTTAGGCCGAGTCCTAGTAGGTTTAGTACTCGTGGTCGGTTTTTTTTTGAGGGGTAGTTGGAGAGCTTTATTCAGATCATGGCATTGCTAGGACAGTCAGCCAAAAGAAGACTGGTCACTAGAAAGCCGGGAGTACTATTCAGCCAAACCTCCGTAACATTTAATGTGCAAGCATGCTTTGCACACAAATGCGCTGGAAGATTTGCCGGTCTGTTTACATGCTGAATTACAAAGGTGATAAAAGAAGGTACTAGCTCTCCTATTTCTAACAGAATCGGTGCCACAATTGCACGACAATTATGGCGAGTGTTCCAGAGTTGAACAAACTCTAGGCAATCAGTTTCCATGATCACATGCGAGTATCCTCGTAGGGTAGCAAAACGGACACCATCTCGCAGTGAAAACGCTTCGGCAATCAGAGGGTCTGAAATGCCCATGTAAGGCTTGCACCATGCTCCCAGTAGGGTCGTGGATGAACGAGCAATGCCCCCTGCACCCCCACGTCCCTCTGAAAAATTGAGGCCTCCATCTGTGTTGATCTTGACGAAGCCCTGGTCTGGTGGCCGCCAGCCAAAACCTGGCAAGACCGCCGCGTCCCGCCGCGGTAAGTGAAGCAAAGCGATCGCTTCTTTGGTAGCTCTCATAGTCGCAGCAGGATCTCGGCCTTGTTCACCATGCTTGATCTTGTTACTATAGTGCCAAATGGCCCACATAATGGAGATAATCTGTTCTCGTTCCTCTTGAAGAAAACGGGGGTGACATAAAATGTCACACGCCCATGAGTTTGGATGAAGTCTGGGGATCCGAAGTCCAAACCATGCACATGCTTCTTCCCAGAAAACCTTTGCATGTGAACAAAGTAGTAAGGCATGCATGAGGTCTTCATCCATCGCAAGGCAGACTTTGCATTGACCAATCTGAGCAATATGTCTGTGTTGAATGGTACTCTCTGCTGGCAAGATCCCGCGAAGAACTCGCCACCAAAACACCCAAACTTTGGGTATGACATTTAACTTCCACAAAGCTTTCCACAACTAGTGATCGTCTACTGAGGTTCCGGTAGCCGTCCCTTCCTCTAGAGCTAGCCGCTCGTTACGAGTCACATGAGCGCGGTACGCCGTCTTCACCGTGTAGTTGCCTGTTCTTTCAAACGCACAAGCCAAGAAATCCTCACCGCCACCAGCTCGAATAGGAATATTCAGGATAGCTTCTGCATCTGGTGCGATAAAATTCTGACGAACAACATCTTGCCGCCATGTCCAGTTAACTGGGTCAATCAGGTCTGAGACCAACTCAACCGAAGTGTTAGCAGGTTTGAGCATTGGAGTCATAGAGATGGTCCCTGGAATCCATTTTGCAGTCCAAGCTGAAATGGTATTACCGTCTCCCACACGCCAGATAAGTCCCGTGTTTAGTGCTTCCCTCCCCGCGATAATCGCTCGCCATGTTGCAGACGCGGACTTGGGAACACCAGCCAGCAAAAAATCCGTGTCTGGATAATATCTCCCTTTGAGAACTCTCGCACAAAGAGTGTTCGGGTTCGTGATAAACCTCCAGCCGTGCTTGCCCAGCATGGCGAGATTAAAGATATGAGGATCCCTAAAGTCAAGCCCGCCTTGAGATTTTGGTGAAGATAATCCAATGCATTGCCTTCCTGTCAATCGAGCTACTCCAGAAGTACTTCGCCATCGGGGAAGTGAGACTCTTGCAAACCTTCTTTGAGAGAAAGAACGTACTCATTGTATAAGTAGGAATAGCCTGTATTACTGATTTCAACAAGGTTTCCCTGCCTGCGCAAGCAAGTAATTTCTCAGACCATCCTTGCATTTTACCTCTGGCTTTGTCACCAATGTGGTTGAAAGTGCCACTTGTGATCCGCCCCACTGCTGTAGGTAAGCCCAGGTATTTCTCATTAAAAGCCTCCACTTGGATATTCAGGATTGTTTTCAGGATTTGCTTCAACGGTTCGGGGGTGTTAGTGCTGAAGAATATAGAACTTTTGTCTCGGTTAACACACTGTCCTGATGATGCACCATAAAGTTCAAGAATCTCGTTCAAACGCCAGGCACTTTGGCTCAATATAGAGTGATCTAAGGACTATTGCTAACAATTGAAGAAGGATAAGTGTATCTCTATGTATTACTGAGTTCGTAATTGGGATGTATTTGTCCACTTATTGAGAATCTCTATAAACCTCATATTGTGAGCAAGGGATGTCCACACCATATGTCTAGCCTAAGTTTATTTTGTAGAATGTTTGACTATAGTTATTGTTCCTTGACATCTAAAAGTTGTTAATACTATCTCGAGTAATGGGTGAATACCAAACATTTAGGTATATATGCCATGATTCTTAAATATAAAGTTTGATGCAACGTTGTTTTGTCTATTGTATCGAGAATGCTCAAGTACATGTTACCATTGAACGCATTGCAATGTGCCCTAAAAGAATGCATTGCAATACATTTATATCTATATACCATATCTAAGTATGCATAAATACACTATTTACGAGTATATGGTACGAGGTGATGAATTCATTTTCTATCTATATGGTCTGTCAGGGTTTGAGGCCGAACCAATGTAAGGAAATATTCTTATGGGCCCTACCTTTCAAAATTTATATGAATGTAACATTCCATACATATTTCAAATTTCTAAAACAGAAAAATGTAAATGCCTTTTTGACATACTCATGTTAGTCGCAAGTTTTCAAATGCTTCAAAGATACAATTAGTTTGTTTACATCTCCAATAATGTGTGCATATCAAGAATGTAGGTATGTGATGCGCAACAAAAACAACATGGGCCCTACGTACTTCTAGAAACATGGAATGGATAACTCTCGTATCGTAAAATCACCACTTCATGACCAAGTAAAAGAAAAGACAAATATTTACTCTTATTAAGATAATTTCGATAAATACCAGCCCGCGCAAAGAGCGGGCCATTTTGCTAGTTAGGAGGAATAGTAATAGAAGCAATATCTTCAATAATTTTATCATCACTAGGTAAATTAGTACCACGAGGCTGCTTAGAGAACTTAGAAAAGTTAAATTCACATGGCTCACCATTGAGTTCAACAGAAACTTTACCTTTTCTGTAATCTATTATAGCTCCACAGGTGCCGAGGAAAGGTCTACCAAAGATAATAGGGCAAAAACTATGTTGCCTTGAACCAAGTACTAAAAAATCGGTAGGATACATTACCTTTCCACATAGGACTTCAACATCTCTTACAATTCCAATGGGAGAGATAATTTCTTTGTTTGCTAGATAAATAGTAACATCAACCTCTTCAAGTTCACAGCGTGAAATCTCACCCATGATCTCCTGATAGAGTGTATAAGGAATAGCGCTAGCACTCGATCCCAAATCACATAGCCCGTAATAATTGTGATCTCCGATTTTAACAGATATAACTGGTGTAACTGAAATTGGGCTTTTATTCCTGGCTGTGACAATATTAGTTGAAACAATACAAAAAGTTATATTGAAATCTAAGACATCATTAGTAATTAGATCTTTAACCACCGCAACTTGAGGATCGACCTTGATCTGGTCCTCAGGTTCGTCAGTTCGCCTCTCACTTTTGTTTATTATGCCTGTCACAAAAGAGTGCTCCCTCATCCTTGTGGGAAAATGGGGCTTTTCATACAGAACTGCAGGCATAATAGGGTCAGCAACATTAATAGTAACAGGTAATTCTGTAAAGGTTTTACGATACTGATCCTTCTCTTCTTTAGAAGAGTCAATGTGAGAGGACCAGTTCTTACAAAAATCAATCATAAGCTGGGAATCAAGACCAATCTTAGAGAAAAAGGTATTAAAATAATCAGTTTTCACATAGCTCTCAATATAATCATGTTCATAATTTATAGCGGGTTCAATACCTTTATCAATTTCCCAGTCTTCAGTGTTCTTCTGGATCCTCTCAATGAGATCCCATCTTTCTTCAACTCTTTTTGTTTGGAATACCCTGCTAGAGGAGGCATCAAACATCTCCTTATTCTGACAAGAAAGCCTCGCATAAAAATTTGTAAGTATAATATCTTTGGAGAGTTCATAAATAAGACATTTGAACGTTAGGGACTTCAGTCTCCCCCAAGATTGAGCGATGCTCTCTCCGTCACGAGGCCAAAAGTTATATATGGTATTCCTGTCTCGATGAATTTCATGAAGAGGATACAACTTTGTATAAAAGAGACATAAGCTCTTGCCAATTAAGTAAATGTGAGTTATCGAGGAGCTTATACCAATCTGAAGCTTTATCTATAAGTGATACGGAGAATAATTTCTTCATAACAAACTCTCTTGACACACCTGCAAGCTTGAATAATGAACATAGTTGTGATAGATATAGTAGGTGTTCACTTGGGTGTCTGTCTTCTGCATAACGATTAGCCAAGACATAATCGATAATACCCGTTGGTATTTTATAAGGCACAATTTCAGTAGGGGTGGAAGTGACCACCACAGTAGTTGGGCGTTTCCTCATAAACAACGAACCAAGAGTAGAGGTGTCCATAAGGACAAAGAGCAACAACATCAAAATAAAAAAATGAATATAAAAGATTTCTTACCATCTTCACTTACTAATAGCGCTACGCTCCCCGGCAACGGCGCCAGAAAACATTACTTGATGACCCTCAACTGTTGGGGATCGATTGTAGCATTTTTGATAAATAAGAGTGTCGAACCCAACGAGGAGCAGAAGGTATTGGTAAGTGACTTTGGAAAAGAAATAACTGTAGGAACTGAAAGATAACTTTTTAGGGGGTTTTCGGTATAAGCAACAAGAAGGTAGAAAAAAATGCGCCACCCCTAAGAATGGGCCAGCCCAGGATCCTCTAATACGTGGTGCATTTGGAGAAATGGCCCACCCCTAACAACCTTATAGGTGGCGCATTTTGGAAATGCGCCACGTCTATGAGCTTATGGGTGGCGCATTTCCGGCGCATTCTAGAAATGCGTCACCCCAAAGGAATTATTAGTGGCGCATTCAGAATGCATCACCATAAGCTCTTAGGAGTGGCGCATCTTTCATATGCGCCACTATTAACCTAAAAATGTGAGGGGAAAATTCCCAATACACAAATACACCCCCCGGGGGATCTCCTTTTCAGTTTAAAAAAATAAAAGAAAAAATGATAGAAATGTCAAAAAAATAAAAGAGAATAAGATTCCCAAGTAATATGTGGTCTAGTTATTAGGAAAATTTAGAAACATGAATTTCAAATTTTTTTGCAAAATCTCTCGAGATTCCGTCAAATGGCTTTAACTTTTGCATACGAACTCCGATGTAAAAGTTTTTTATATGAAAAATCATCTACTCGAAAAGTTATATCCAAATTCTATCGGGGGAACCTCGTTGAACATTTTTAGATCCTCAAAAACCTAACAGAAAAAAAGTAAGGGCATTTGAAGATCTAGAGCCAAAAAAATTGAAAAAAATTCAAAACTTATTAGTGGCGCATTTTGTATGAAATGCGCCACTAATAGCAGAAAAAATTAAAAATATATTTTTTTATTTTTTTTAAGTTCAAAATAGGCTAGAGGACAGATCGGGAAGTTCTAAAAAAGTAGCTAGTAACATTAAAAAAAATTAAAAATATATATATTTTTTCTTTTTCTTTTAAAGTTCAAAATAGGCTTGAGGACCGATCGAGAAGTTTCAAAAAAATGTTGAAAATTTTAGCAGACACATGAACATGAACAAGGTCCTAGACATCAACATTGTTTAATAGAATTGATATGATAGATACATCAAAAAAGTGCCTGCTAAGTGAGCTGGGTTGGGAGTTGAATAGAACCGAGAAGTTAAGCGTGCTAGGGCTGGAGTATTGTTTGGATGGGTGACCCTGGGGAACTTTGACCACGGAGGTTAGTTTGACGTGAGATTAAGCATAGTGACCGGTCATTAAGCATACTAACCTGATATTAAGAAAAAATAAAAATAAAAAATGTTATCCAAATCCAGATTCAAAATTCAATTTTTTTAATAGTGGCGCATTTCTAAAATGCGCCACCCCTAAGACTGTTATGGGTGGCGCATTTTCAGAATGTGCCACCCATAAGGGCTTATGGGTGGCGCATTTCGAAATGCGCCACGCCTAACGGCCTTAGGGGCGGCGCATCCAGAATGCGCCACCTCTAAGCCCTTATTAGTGGCTTGTTGTTAGTGGCGCATCTATAATGCGCCACTAAACGCAAAAAAAGGACGCCACTATAAGGGTATTCCCTAGTAGTGAAGTAACATATGGCCCAATCCTTTTGAGCAAAGGATAAGCCTGGCAACTGAACTTAATAAGGCTAAAGTGTTCTT
Organism: Bromus sterilis; assembly: GCA_950022295.1. Taxonomy (NCBI): domain Eukaryota; kingdom Viridiplantae; phylum Streptophyta; class Magnoliopsida; order Poales; family Poaceae; genus Bromus; species Bromus sterilis. The sequence goes on from OX465601.1 coordinate 299,744,202, forward strand.
GAGGACACACGGGAGAAATAGTCACGTGCTTTCGCTATACTCCGTATCGATACTACATGTTGTGTTGATAAGTTTTGAGTGAGTGGATCTATGCTAGTACACCTTCTAGACTAAGATAAGTGCACTCTTATGATAAACATCTTGCAAGCATCCGCAAATACAAGATAGTAATTAAGGCAAAAGCCTAACCATAGCAATACGATCGATGATCCATTGTTCCCTTGTGCAAAGTGTGCAAACTGGGGTTCAAGTTTCTGCCACTCCGGCAACCCACCGTAAGAATTATTTATACACAATGCATTCCCTTAGGTCCTTAATAAGGTGAAGTTTTAAGTGTTTGAATCACACAACACCACTAGGAGAATAACAACACAACTTAAATATCAAACAACACATATTACTTCAACATTATATGACTACTAGAAACTAGACTTCTCCCATGACCTCAAGAACTTAAGTAACTACTCACACTACAAGAAATATGCCAACTAGTGACCTTTTCCTAGTGACCCTTGAAAAAATGGTCATAACTTTATGATCATGTTACAGTAAAAGGTCGTAAGCCATGTGGGAGGGTCCAAACCCTACATTTTTACGACCATTCTAATAAAAAGTTCACTCTTTACTTACACAAAATGGTCGTAAAATAAATAGCATTATTTATAGCCTTATTTTTAGCCGATTACGATCAATCTATATGGTCTTAATGTCTAATTTATAATATGATAAAGTGACGTGGTGGTCACCTCAGCTATTTCGCATACGTGGCATATCCACATGTCTATTTTCGCTTATGTGTTTGAATAAGAGTAAGTTTAACCCTATCATTTACATGTGGGACCAACATGTTGACCATGAGATCTAACTTCAACACCTATGCAATGACAGATGGAACCCACCAACAATGTTTTTGAACTTGGGACCCACCAACAGGACGAACCACCTAGTTGACACACAGTAGTTGAACTTACATTGAAGAAGAAAAAAATAAAACAAATAGTGCGCCGGTGGGGTTCAAACCCACACCGCGCCTAACAACTGAAGTGTTCCTTACCGCCACGCCAGTAGCTTACTTTTGAAATAAACGGAAGTCGGGCTCCTATATACAATATACACTCATTTCAGGGATTGGGCCTTCGAACCGAGGCCTACCCTTCGCTTTTTTTTCTCATACACGTAGCGGTCCGCCGAGTGGGCTAAGGCCCGTAGCATTTTTTTTCCTGAACCTAGCCCATAGAATATTAGGTGAAAATGTGTGTTGCTAAAAAAAGATGGGGAATATGGGCTTTTTAGGAATTTGTGTATTTATACTGGCGAAACCGAGGCATACACGAACATTTCATAATTTTGGGAATTAGATTTGTTTCCAAAATATAAATTCGTGTGATTAAACTTTAAGATTTAATAATAATGTTTGAATTTAGTCCCAACAATTATTGGAATATTTTATTTTATCTTCATAATGTTATTTTATATTTGTGTACTTCACATTTTACATCAACTTAAGTGGCCCAACATTTTTTTATTCAATGATTTCAACATGCACTCACAATTTGGTTCATCAAATTTTGAAATATGGTCTAATATTTTTTAAAGATGGAGTGGTGTCAAAAAATGTTGAACTATTATTTGAAAAATGTTCAATGCATATAGTTAAAATATTCACCTTGCATTAAAAAAATCAAATTTTCAAAAAAAAGTTATGCGAAGGATTTAATTTTTTTTTGTCTATAGCTCATCTCTGGGAACACCTTTTTAAGTTATTCTGAATCTTGGAAAACTCTTGCTGGTCTCTTATTAAATGACTACTTTTGTACCTAGAAATTAGTTTTTGAAAAAATAAAGATCAAACTATCAAGTAGCTGGAGTCCAAATTTGACCCGCTTCCAGCTGAATCTGCGAAAATTTGTCTTTTTCAGGACAGGTGGATAAAATCATTTATCATGCAAAATTTTTGTCAATTGTTAATACAATATGGTATATTATTTTTAAAAAATGGAGTTGTTCAAATTCACATCAAATATTTGGTAGCTTCTTCACAAAATAACTCTACTTTTGGCACTAGGAAAATGAAAAATGGATTTTTCATACAACGAAAATGAAAACTTTCTTTGGTAACCTTGTTGCCCATTCCAATATGCACCCATTTACATAAAATGAGATCATTTGGGAAAACTATTATTTGAAACTAGCAGTAACATCGATCATATGGCTTGAAAGCCATGAAACTTCATACTCGATAGCTCATTTTGAGAAGAATTTTTTAAGATATTTGCATTATTCAAAGTTTGTTGGTTTGTATGGTTACTAGGACATAAATTAGGATGCAATGTGAAGGTTTTACTTTTTTTTTTAAATGCCCATTTCAAAATGCTGTCAAAACGGCGGGCATGGCCGGTGACAGCTAGCGGTCGAATCTTGGAAAACTCTTGGTGGATCTCTGATTAAATGACTACTTGTGTACCTAGAAATGATTTTTTGAAAAAATAAAGATCAAACTATCAAGCAGCTGCAGTTAAAATTTGACCCCGCTTCCAACTGAATATGTGGAAATTTGTCTTTTTCAGAACAGGTGGATAAAATCATTTATCATGCAAAAATTTGGTCAATTGTTAATAAAATATGGTATAGTATTTTACAAAAATGTAGTGGTTCAAATTCACACCAAATATTTGGTAGCTTCTTCGCAAAAAAAACCCTACTTTTGGCACTCGGAAAATGAAAAATGGTTTTTTCGTACAACGAAAATGAAAACTTTCTTTGGCAAACTTGTTGCCCATTCCAATATGCACCCATTTACACAAAATGAGATCATTTGGGAAAACTATCCTTTGAAACTAGCACTAACATTGATCATTTGGCTTGAAAGCCATGAACCATCATACCCGATAGCTCATTTTGAGAAGAATTTTTTAAGATATTTGCAGTATTCCAAGTTTGTTGGTTTGAATACTTACTAGGACATAAATTAGGATGCAATGCAAGGGTTTTACATTTTTTTATTTTTTCTAAATTTTAAATGCCTATTTCAAAATGCGGTCAAAACGGCGGGCACGACCGGTGATAGCTAGCGGTGGAATCTTGGAAAACTCTTGGTGGATCTGTGATTAAATGACTACTTGTGTACCTAGAAATGATTTTTTGAAAAAATAAAGATCAAACTATCAAGCAGCTGCAGTTCAAATTTGACCCGCTTCCAGCTGATTCTGCGGAAATTTGTCTTTTTCAGAACAGGTGGATAAAATCATTTGTCATGCAAAAATTTGGTCAATTGTTAATAAATTATGGTATAGTATTATACAAAAATGGAGTGGTTCAAATTGACACCAAATATTTGGTAGCTTCTACACAAAACAACCCTACTTTTGGCACTCGGAAAATGAAAAATGGTTTTTTCGTAGAACGTGGTCAATTGTACATTAAATATGATATATTTTTTTAAAAAAGTGATGAGGTCTAGTTTTACAATAAATATTTGGTAGATTCTTCAGAAAAAAAACTAATTTTTGGGCACTTCAAAAATCAAAAATGAATTTAACATGTATACTGCGTTCTAATTTGTCCATAGACATGTCACATGGATCATGCCTCACGCACCGTCGGATTTCCCCCGATCCAACGGCAGCCCTCCTCTCCTCACCCTTCCACCCCTCGTTCCTCTCATCTCCTCTCATCCCATCCACACATTGCGAACCCTAGCGCTCCACTCCCTCATCCAGATCCCTTGTAGTCGCCTCCCTCTTCGCCACCCACCTCTAATCTCACCGCGGGTCTGCAGCCATTTGCACCCTCCCCACCCCTCCCCTCCCCTCTCCTCAACACAAGGCAAGAGAAGAAGAAGAGAGGGAGGTTTGCTACCAGCGGCCATGGCGCACCCAACCAACCACATCCACCCATTGGAGGTCGCCAGAACACATGACGGCTGGCGCGCCCGTGCCTGAGGAGACGTGCAAGCCGCCGGGACACAACCCCCTTCAGATCCCTCGACTCTGTTTCTAGGTCTCTCTTTCTTTCCCTGCACTCTCTGGGCTTCCCTATCTCAGTCTATCTCTCTCCTTGCAGATATCATAGTCTAGAATGTGCCTTCGCCCGACAGCAGGGAGGGGCCTCGCTGGGAGGTGCTCGAGACTTCGATCTGGACATCAAGGAGGTTCTCGGGACTTTGATGTGGACATCAAGGAGGCTTCGTTGAGGAGGCGGTCGACGCCCGCGTCCAGGGCCTCAAGCGCCATGGACCTCCACAAATACCTCCCCGACGACCTCCAGTTACACCTTCGCCGGCCTAGTGCCGCTGCTTCCCGACGAGATACCTCGTCCCCCCCTCTCTCTGTCGGTTTTCCTCTCTCAGTCTCTCTCCTTCCCTCCCTGCATAGCCCGCGGTAGTCATGTGTTGCTGGTCTCTCGACTCGCCCCCATGGATTGGATGGCGGTGACCTGCCGTTCTACCACGAGCCCATCGTCAAGGCCTTCATCGTCTCCATCGTGGCAGTAGAGTCCTGCGTCACACCTCATCTCTGACGGAACCATCTCGGCAGCTGCAGGTCAGAACATGTGATTCCTCACCTACTGATTTAATTGAAGTACCACCTATAGTTTATGCAGATAAATAGCACTTTGCTGCACTATCCTAGTCAATTATTTCAGTGTTAGTTAGTAATCATACACACATGGACTTGTAGATTTGTTCTCTTCTGCAAGCAATTGTGTAGAGATAAAAATGAAGGGGATGGAGGGTAGAATGTCACCAATCTGTGTTAATAGATAAATGTGGCCAGCTATCCTTTTTATGCAAGTGCATGTCACATGTGAATTGCTGTTTGGTTTGGCTAGTAGTGATAATTGCTGGGTTTTCATATGCCTCTGTTCAGTACAAACATTTTCTTTGGAATTCAAGGGAGCTGACTAGTAATTTGATCACTAGGAATTGATCCTATAGGTAGTAATGGATATTGAACTGGCAAGTTTAGTTCTGTAATGTCTTGGACATTTTTGTGTGCTTTTGTGATGATGTGCAGCTCATGAATAATATTTTGGTTGTATATTTTGTGACTACGTGCCATTCAAACGTAATTTGAATGTTTTTTTCTAGAATCCTGAGATTACATAATTTGGTTCGGATATGCATTTCTTTTAAAGATTCACTTGATGTGTTATATATTTGTATTAAAAAATCATCTTGGTATTTGTAATTACTCTAGGAGCTTTGTTTGGTTTGCACAATTTTGTTTGCATGTTTGTAGGAGCTTTGTTTGCATGTTTTTTTAAAATACTCTAGCAAATTGTAACTGAATTTTGTTTTGAACAGCAACAGAGGCTCATGCAGCAGCAGAGACGGACTCGGGAATGACAGCAACACAACTGCAATCTAGCCTCCGTTAGTGTTTCGTCGCAAACTCCAGGATGAAGTCGAAAGAAAGCTAGTTATAGCTCACTGGTGCTAGTTATACTTGATAGCTAGTCTTTTTGTGTGGATGGATACCTGATTTGAAATATGTTTGACTGTAAACTGACGTGAATAATGTTATTGTAATGGGCCAAGTTTGGTGATTTGCTCTATTTGAAGCATTACTTCTATTTTCTGTCTATTTCAATTTAAAATTTTGTTTTATTTACTAGAAAATTAAAGTCTGAAGAATATGACCCTGAAAATTGGGACCCACCTGATTAGTGGTGTGAAAAAAATAAAATTATACTTGTTGAGCCAAAAGGCCACATTCCAAAAAATAAGGCTGAATTGTTGGGCTTGGCCCATGTAATTAATCAAAATTGGAAGGAAAATATATATTAAATGGGCTGAATTATTGGGCTCGACCCATATAGACAACCGAACTGGACCGGGATGATTCTAATCTACGACCTTTTCATTTGGTTGCTATTTTGCCACGTCAGCTTGCCACGTTGGATCTGACGTGGCCTGGCCAATAAGCCAATGACCAAACCAATTGGTTACAACATCTACGACCTTTGGTTTGGTCATAATCCTCTATGACCATTTCAGAAAAAAGGTCACATTGTCCGCTTTGCGACCCTCAACTTTTGACCAACTGATTTTGGTCACAAAAAGGTCACAGATGAAGAACAGTGACCTTCCAGTGACCAATATGTAGGGTCACAGGTTAGAATATTTCTTGTAGTGTCACAAGACATAAAAGAGATCAAGATCAGTGGGGATAAATATATGATAAACAATCTGGACACAATGATATTTCTCCAACAAAACTCAATAGCATTCATCACAAGGTAGCAATCAACACCGATAGAATAGAGATGATAGATAGTACGGATTACAACACAAGTTGCAATTGTGAGATGAGATAGGATGGTGGTGGAGATGGTGCTGATGTTGGGATGGTGTTGATGATGATCTCGATGATGCCCGTGAAAATGGTGATGATCTCCCCTTCCGGGAGGTGTTCTCCCCGGCGGAATCTGCCCGCTAGAGATGTCTTTTCTTCTCTTTAGGTTTCCTCCACGGAGCGGCGGCGGAACTCGCGAAACTCCTCTATATTTAGGGTTTTCGGAAGACGAGGGATAAATAGGCCAGAGGAGGGAGCCTGGGGTGGCCCCAGGGGTCCAGAAGGCCACCCGGCGCGGCCAGGGGTGGGGCCGCGCCAGGGGGGGCGCCTGGGCAGTTGGTGGCCCCCCTCTAGTTTTGTTTTTCTTGTCCCCGTCATTCTTCTGAAAATGGCCTCCGTCAATTTTCATGTAATTTGGAGGTCTTCTGTTTCAGCAACTCAGCGTCGACTTTTTACCACTGAATCCTGCGTCTGCTGCTTCGGTATCGGAAAGTTACAAATTGTGTAAAACAAGCCAAAACAACATAAGAATAGCATCATAACATGAAATATATCAATGAATTACTATATAAAATAATGATGCATTTTGGACGTATTACCCCTTTGTCGCTATCCAACCACCCCTGTGGCCTCCCCAACAACACACCTCCTCCCAACCTCTTCACCATCAAATTTTTTACATTGTAAAAGCAATATTTTATTGTTTACCTAAATATTCTTTCTTATGTATCTAAAATGTAATTGGATAGCCAAAATTTTAATATGATATTTTGTATACTCTTAATGCCTGACCTATGGAGTATCATTCTTGCAAAATCCAAACCCAACCATGGGTCATGAAGTCCTTCTTTCATCGCTCCACATATGTAATGAATTCCATTTAATTAGTTCACCACATAAATATACAGGTTAATTACCTATGGTGTGGCTGCATACATTTTTAGGAAATAGAATATATAGCCCTTGTATTGCAACACATGAATTTGGCATCCTACTTTTAAAAGAGCAAAGGCTAGATCTCTTGCCATGACAGTGAAAACAATACTGAAAAGAACGATATACATGATGATGGATGATGGAACAGAGGAATACTTATTTTTTATTAAAAAACATCATCGAGCCCATGCATTCAGACGTTTAGATTCTATATTTTATTTCCACGTGATAATTAAGAAAACATAATATAAAAAAGTAATTAATAGGAAAATCACTTTGGTAATTAGATTTATTTTCCGCACATTAATTAACCCATGCCTTGTAATGAAGGAATATGGCATCCTACTTTTATAAAGAGCAAAGACTAGATTTGTTGTCATGATAGTGAAAACAATAATGAAAATAACGGTATAAATGATGACGACTAATGGAACTGAGGAAGATTTTTTTATTTTTTTATTAACAATAATCGAGCATGTGCATTCACACATTTATATTCTATATTTTATTTCCACATGCTAATTAAGGAAACATAATATATATAAACATTAATATGAAAATAATTTTGTTAATTAGATTTATTTTCACATATAATTAACCCGGGCATTGTAGAAGGAATCTGCATCCTAATTTAAAAAAATGCAAAGGCTATATTTTTTTGTCATGATAGTGAAAATAATAATGCAAAGGACGCTATAAATGATGATGAATGATGAAACTTCGGAAGAATAATTTATTTCTTATTAAAATACATTGAGTTCGTACATTCGCACGTTTATATTCTATATTTATTTTGGTATTTATAAATTAATTGGGACCATGCATTCACACGATTATATTCTATATTTTATTTCAACATGCTAATTAAGGAAACATAATTAAAAATATTTAATAAGACAATAGGTAATAGGCCCAGGATTACTACATGCGGCCCATGACGGAACAGACAGACCAAAAACGAATGCCAAAGCGTTATTTATCGGTGGCGAAAGAGGTCCAACTCAACAACAAAGCGTTTTTAGGCCCAACATACAAGCGAATCGTTTTTTTTCTTGTAACATTGGATTGCGGGTTTAGAGAGAAGTATGACCAGATATCAACATACCACATTATAATAGGTAAACATGTACATTTAGAATCACACATAAAAAACATTAAGATAATCACCCATCTCATTCAAAATCAAACTATAGCAACATAATGTTTGATAAAAACTTATATGAAATACACAAAAACACTTGAATATTTCATTTGCAAGGAAATTTGGATTTTTCATTGGGAAGATGTTGTATTAGTTTTGAATCAAAATAGAGTAAAATAAAAGTAGATATCAATTCTTTGAAAGAAAAACACATTGGAAAACTAAACTATAGAAGTGTCTAGAACAAATGAGAAGTGTCGGTGTTATATGCATGTTGTAAAATGTAAATGATATGGAAGTGTCTAGAACATACATGAATTGTTATTTTTTAGCAGAGAAACACTTGAATAACTAAAGTATGGAAGAGTCTAGAATGAAGGAGAAGTGTATTTGTTTCCAGGTTTGTGCATAAGCACAAGTGTGGAACCTTCTACATTGATACACATGGAAAAATCTACTGTGACGAAGAGAATATCCAACGGCTAAGACTATTTGGATTTGCCACACCTCAATCGTTGGATCAGCTTCATCCAACAACTGATATTCAAAGTTATTTCCATACTATATAGTGGTATAAAAAAAGGGAAAGATTTTTTTTTCAAAAATACAAAGACGGACTAAGAAAGCCACCTCCTTTATTATTAGGTAGAGATTGCCACATAGACTCCAGAAATTAGGCTTTCGCCCCGCTTTATATATAAAAGCACCAACCATAAGTCCAATCATTCGTTACATCGGTTCAAATAAGCTGGGGCAATAGTACATCATGGCTCAAATAACATCTAGGGCAAGCATCCACAACATGAAAAAAGAAGGATGACACGCACATCAAAGGGTGCCACATAGACTCTAACAAGTGGTCCAGAACTGTTATAATCAAGCTTGAAATTCAACCATTCGGTGACTTAGGTTTTTTGGAATGATGGGCCATTTTTGTGGTAGTTTTGTAAGATGATAGTTTGTTTTGTGCCTAACCCATGATGTGGTAGTTTTTTTTCTTTTTCTTTTTACTCCACACCCCGGTGTAGAAAAGAAAATCTCCTTTGTGCCTATTTAAACGGAGCTTCCGTGATTGCTGGTAGAATGACGAAGCAGTGAATCTCGTTCCTTGTTCGCATCAAACCTCCGTCTAAACTCTAAAGTCTTAACTTAGGCGTAGTAATGGAAGAGACTACCTTTCCCGCCGGGATCACCGGCGTGAATGTTGCCGGAGTCATCTTCGGCGCGTCTGCCACGCCTCCACGCTCATCAAAGACCTTCTTTCTCGGCGGTGCCGGTACGTGCATTAGACTTTTTCAGAGCATCGGCCGTGTCCGGTAACTCACTGGACTTCGAGTCCATTTGACCTCGAGCAGGGGAGCGAATCGGGCCACGGCAGGGCACGCTCAAGCTGGTGACCGTGATCGGCGTCTACCTGGAGCAGTCGGCCGTGCCATACCTAACCCGCAGGTGGCATGGAAAGCCCGCGGAGGAGCTCGCCGACTCCGCCGACTTCTTCGGGGACATCGTCGCCGGTGGGTAACTACACATCAATCCACCCCAACCTGCAAACTAACAAGTAACAAGACGATAAATATGAGATGGGAGCTATTCACGATGGTGCAGGCCCGTTCGACAAGTTCACTCAGGTCACCCTCATCGACACGCTGACCGGCCAGGAGTACTCCGACAAGGTGACCGAGAACTGCGTCAACATCTGGAAGTCGTCGGAGCACTACACAGTCGGCGAAGCCCATGGCTCCGCCGTGACGCGGGAGCTCAAGTCCATCTTCTACCCGGCGTCCTTCCCCACCGGCTCGACCATCTTCTTCACGCACTGCGCTTCTGGTGTTTTACAGGCTAGCACAAATAAACAACATATGCCAACTTCATAGCCATGTGTGCTCCCATATGTTCAGTTTTGACTGGTGACGACATACATGCAGGTAGCATTTTCCGAGGACACAAAGGTTCCGGAACAAGAGAGCGGCCGGGTCGACAGCAGGGCTCTGTCGGATGCGGTCCTCGAGTCTATTATCGGCGAGAACGGGGTGTCACCTTCGGCTAGGAGTAGCCTGGCGTTCCGCCTCTGTGATCTCATAAACCACAAGTGATCGAACGATAGTTTGGACTTTGGACAACATGAAAGCTTATTATTAGCTAAATAAATACTGGACAACATATGAAAGGGCTTGTTAGCAAAATAAATACCGGAACATTATCATATTGCTGCTGTTGTGACTCCTCCAACAGCTAGCCGCACCTCTCTTGTGGCTATTTGCTCGTTTGTACAATGGCTGATTTGATGTGATGAACTCTCCGCACTAGTTACTGTCATCGTGCAGTAAAGAAAATAAGAGCCCGACTTAGGGCATGAAACATCGTGATCTCTTCAACTTCTCTTTTAAAACTATCAACTGTGTGGGCAACATCTCAACATCTCAACATTTGTACTATGAAGAACATGATGATTAATGGAATGAGTTTTTTCCTAGAATCAGAAAGCATATTCCCATTGACAACATACCATATGCATTTCTTATTGTGGTAATATAATTATTTTATGCTCTCTCCGATTCATTATAAATGTCATGGTTTTAGTTCAACATCGGAGAAAATATGGACTAATTGGAGGCATCATTTTCGTACACCGGCCCTCAAAGGCCCCTTTGTTGCCTTTCGTCTTCCCTGCTCTGGTACCAATGGCATCTGCATGACGGTGATGCACCATGTACACCCCCACTGTCCACTCACGCTTTAATTATAGCTACACACCTCCCGCATGCAACCAGGACGAACTTATTATAGCAACTAGGTATATGTATAACAACATTGTTTATAGTATAGCCAACAACCGGCTATATGAAGTTGTCATGTAACTATCCAACCTAATAGCCAACATGTACAACAATTAGTTACTAAGAAGTACTACTTTATTAACGCATGACCCACAACTTACACTCTCACAATGTTTCTTGGAGCTAGTGCTGCAGCCGACTATTAATCTACAATCCAGTTCCCTTCTCTCTTATCCAACTCATCAAAAATATAATATTTTAATGCTTACAAGACTGACCTTATTAGACTTGCACTAACAACACGAGCAAGATTAATTATAAGCCATTAGTAGAAATTATTGATCTAGTAGTAGAAATTATTGTTGAAAACATACGCAATCACACAAAATTAGCTAGCTACTACTATCCAGCTATGGAAATAACTAGTAGACCAATGCATGAACCACAAACCATTTACAAACCAAACATTTACCGGTAGCACCAGTAATTTACATAAGGGCCCAACAGTGAGCATGGAGTAGTGATAGTACCTCAGGAGTATACACTTAACATATGGGAGTTGCTATAGTACTTAATTCAAAGCCTATAAGTAAAAAACAATGGAAATTCAGATATACTCAATAGTTCAGAGAAGATACAATGATATTCACATAGCGACGATACCTATGGATCAAATTTCTGTACCTATACACCACCAGGAGCAACTAGAACATCTACTAACCACAAGCCTAACCAGAACACAAATCCTTTAAAATTCAGTTGAAATTCAATATAAAATACAAAATTCAGTAAGCCTAGACAAAGTAGTCCAATTCAGGGCATCCACTAGATCAAGTGATCCCCAGGATCAGCTAAACCACATAGCATATGCTCATAGATAACAAAAAAACTAGTATTACAAATAAACTATGAATTTGAGCCATACACGGGGAAATTTAGAGAAATTCACTAATGGAAAAGTGAGCCATCTGACCAAGTCAAGACACCACTACACCTAGAGGACGCTAGCATCCAAGAACAACAGAGCAAGAAACATAGAAAAAATAGAGAAGATAAAGAGGAAGGAGATCACCTGAGTGGTGCAGATGAAGCAGGCGAGTGCGTTTGCAGCCATGGGCCGAGTCGCCATCCCAGCGGTCATCCAAGGGCACCTAGACGGTGACCAGGAGTCATGGATGTGCCAATGCACCGTCCCAACAACCACTAGCCACCCAGCTGAGACAACACCAGCACAACATCCTCACAGCAACCCCAAAACACCACCCATCACTACTAAGGCTACCAGAGCAACGTCAACGACCAAGACGAACAACATGCAAAACCCTACCCACCTCTTGATGATGATAGTCACAAGGAGAGCGAGGAGGCCAAACCAATTAGACCAGGACGAAGAGGATATTGAGATATATCAATTTCCCCCAACTACACCATCGAAGACGGCCAGGGTCAGCCGAAATCGACGATGAAGTCATCGGGAAGAGAGAGGAGAGGCACCGAGAGAGATAAGTGCGGGAGTGAGGGAGTTGGCCAGTGTGTACCCCTATCCACGTGGTCTAGCTAGGCTAGGCTCACACTTGGCCCACATAACCCAATAAACCCAGGGACAAAAGCCCTAAACATTTTAATCAATTATACAACTTCCAAAAATCATATAAAGTAATTGAGAAACCCAAAAATGTAACAAAAATATTTTTGGATTCACAATAATAAAATAGATTTACTAAATATTTTTCAAAGTTTTTGGAGATAGAAAAATATTTTCGATCATTTATATGATTAAATAACCTTTTAAAAAATATGGAAAGGTAAGCTAATTATTTAATAATTAGCAATACTTGGGGAGTAAGATAGAGAGAACCTTATACCTATGCATCCAATGTATTGTTGTTTTCAGGCATATGTTCTCGTCGGATCATATGTATTGGACTTTTATAACCTGAGGCACCTACGAATCCTAGAGTCTCGAGTTACTTCTTATCTTTTACCAAGTAAGTTCATACCTTGCACATGTCTTTTTTTTATGCTTTTGTAAAAGAACTATTGTAAAACTTCTATTATTATGTTGTATCTACTCATTGTAAAAGTAAATCTATGTTTTTATAATATCAACTTGTGGTGGGCGGTGGAACTCACGTTGTTGCATGATGGTACAGTTTCGTTGCGCCGGGTTTAAGAACGAATATCTATAGCGCTGACCATCGACCCTGGTATGAGACGGGCTAGTCAATCATGCCACCTAAACATAATTTACTCACCGCACAAGGTTATCGCTGCGGGGTGTAAATCCGTTCGGTCTAGGAAATCATAAAGTCCTATCGACAATAGATCTTGTAAATGTCATTTTGGGTACATGATCGTCAATCCTTATTCCCAGGGAGGGTTAAATGCTCATCAGTAACTGGGCCGTATAATCCCTACCTATGTAGAATGGAGCGGATGAGGGAATGCCTCTGATCTCAGGGGTTCGGCCATTTGGTGGACAATGTCATCGTAGACTCGGATCTTAGACTTGGCCACACATCATAGATGTGATAGGTTAAGGACTCGACATAAAGGATAAGTTAAGTATTTATGACCCCATATGGCTAAGTTGAGCATTTGTGGGTAAAGTACTGCACCTATGCAGAGTGTAATACAATTATATCATGTCACTCCCTTATTTGAGAAAGATCAAAAAATGCTACGGGGAATGATTCTATCTGATATTATAACTACTCGTGAAGTAGCCACTACATCTAAAAAGGGCCAAACCTATCTGGAGGAGTCGGAGTGTCGACTACATCATCGAGTATGGAGCTGCACTAGAGGAGGGAGCCAAGGAGAACCAAGATTGATGATGGGTGTAGATAACACCTCCTCGTTGGTTACCCCAAGTGGAAGGTTATGATATAGATAGCGGCCAATTTCCCTCAGTGAAGATACAAATGTTTATGTCTCCAGTAGGAGTCCAAGAATAGATAAGTAGGTGGTGAAGTAAGTGACGGGTCGTTTTCTCAATATCACTTGCTTAACCTGGACCTACACACAAAAGCAAATAACTTTGCTCCCAACGAGTAGAGAGAGGTTAACGCAAGGGAAAATAGTAATGGTGATTGCAACAAAAAGGAAATAAAGCAGTAAATGGTTGAGGTGTAAACAATGGTGGAAATATGGACCGGGGTCCCATGATGTTCACTAGTGATGTCTCTCTCCAAAAAGACGATAAAATAGTTAAGCTGAGTGAGCAAATTACCGCTGGGCAATTGACAAAATTATAAACTCACCGCAATGCTAATTATGCTCCAAAGAATGTTAGATGCTCAAAAGTATGGGTAGTATGCCACTAGTAGAAAACATGGCTTTGGTTCAGGTCTGGCCATCCCATTAGTCACGGTTCAGTTACGAACAGGGACCCATGGGGGCATATGTCCCGGTTCGTGCGCCTAGGGAGCCGACCGAGCCTCGTGGGATATTGGTCCCGGTTTGTCTGGACCCTTTTGTCCCGGTTCCAAACACGAACCGGGACTAAAGGGTGTCGCAACCTTTAGTCCCGGTTGGTGTCTTGAACCGGTACTAAAGGTAGGACCTTTAGTCCCGGTTGGAGACACCAACCGGTACTAAAGGTCTATTCTTTTTTCTTTTTTATTTTTCTAAACAGAATAGTTTCTGTTTTTAGATTTTTAATAACTGTTAGAATATTTAGAGTTTTTGAATGAATTTCTTTCTTTAGGTAAAAAAATTATAAACCCTTTGTTAGTGCCAGTAGTTTTCAAACTTAAATATTTTAAACTTGAATTATTTTGAAATTTGTGTCAATCACTAGTTTGTGAATAAATTTAGTTTAAAAATAGATTTTTGAGTGATTATTTTTCCTGTTGTTTAATATTAGTATGTTTTATCAGTATGTTTAATATGGGAATTTTTAGGATATTTTAAATAGGTGTTTTAATCAAAACCAGACTCTGTTTAACTCTTTATGACGGTTTCGAACGAAAACTCATATGTTACAAGGCATTTCTTTTTTTAACTTATTTCAACTCCAGACTTTTTGTGCATTAACTATGCACCATACAAAGCCACATCCTCAAGTTTCAAACCTTTAGAACTTCATTTGATATTTTTCATGCATTTAATGATTATTTTCGCGCTAAATGACCTCGAAATTGAAAAGGCAGTAGAAATGAACTCTAAAAAGGTGGAAACTTTGCATGGTATCATCATTTTACCCACATAGCATGTGCTAAAAAGTTGAGAGGGTTACGGCAAAAACTGGATGCACTTCGTGTACAAATTGGACCATCTCTTTCGAAGTATGAGGGTTTCGGACGAAAACCCATTTGTTACAAAGGCATTTCTTTTTTTTAACTTATTCAACTCCAGACTTTTTGTGCATTCAATATGCATCATTCAAAGCCACATCCTCAAATTTCAACCCTTTCTAACTTCATTTGCTATTTTTCATGCATTTTATGATATATTTTTGTGCGACCATGAAATTGAAAAGTAGTACAAATGAACCCTGAAATGGTTGAAACTTGGCATTGTGTCATCATTTCACCCACATAGCATGTGCTAAAAAGTTGAGAGGATTACGACAAAAACTAGATGTACTTCGTGTACAAACTGGACCATCTCCTTCGAAGTATGAGGGTTTTGGAAGAAAACTCATCTGTTACAAAGGCATTTCTTTTTTTTAACTTATTTCAACTTCAGAATTTTTGTGCATTCGATATGCACCATTTAAAGCCACATCCTCAAATTTCAACTCTTTCTAACTTCATTTGTTATTTTCATGCATTTAATGATTTCTTTGTGCTAAATGACCCTAAAATTGAAAATCCAGTACAAATAAAATCTAAAAATGTTGAAACTTGGCATGGTATCATCATTTCACCCACATAGCACATGCTAAAAATTTGAGAGGATTACGGAAAAAACTAGATGTACTTCGTGTACAAACTGGACCATCTCCTTCGAAGTTTGAGGGTTTTGGAAGAAAACTCATCTGTTACAAAGGCATTTCTTTTTTTTAATTATTTCAACTTCAGAATTTTTGTGCATTCAATATGCACCATTTAAAGAGACATCCTCAAATTTCAACTCTTTCTAACTTCATTTGTTATTTTCATGCATTTAATGATTTCTTTGCGCTAAATGACCCTAAAATTGAAAATCCAGTACAAATAAAATCTAAAAATGTTGAAACTTGGCATGGTATCATCATTTCACCCACATAGCACATGCTAAAAAGTTGACAGGATTACGGCAAAAACTGGATGCACTTCGTGTACAAACTGAACCGTCTCCTTCGAAGTATGAGGGTTTTGGAAGAAAACTCATATGTTACAAAGACATTTATTTATTTTAACTTATTTGATCTCCAAACTTTTTGTGCATTTAATATGCACCATTGAAAGCCACATCCTAAAATTTCAACACATTCTAACTTCATTTGTTATTATTAATGCATTTAATTATTATTTTTGTGCTAAATGACCCTAAAATTCAAAAGGCAGTATAAATAAACTCTAAAAGGGTTGAAACTTGGCATGGTATCATCATTTCACCCACATATCATGTGCTGAAAAGTTTAAAGGGTTATGACAAAAACTAGATGCACTTCGTGTAAAAATTGGACCATCTCCTTCGAAGTGTGAGGGTTTCGGACGAAAACTCTTCTATTACAAAGTAATTTCTTTTTTTACCTTATTCAACTCATAATTTTTGTGCATTCAATATGCATAATTCAAAGTTATGATGCTTTTAAGATTTGGAGGAAAAATAATTAAAAAAAAGTTGGCATAGAAAGTTAAAAGGGCACCCATCCACTTACCCATTCATTATTATCCTCAATAAAATAATTCAACAAAAGTTGGGACAGAAATTTAAAATTGGGAAATATGAAATAAGGCTTTTCCGACTAGTATTGAGGTAAATATGAAAATTTTCAAATATTAGGTTTTGCAAAAAAAAATATTTTTTAAATTTTTATTGAAGATTATTATTATTTCATTACTTTTGTTTATTAAAATAATAGTTTGGAATTAAAACAATATAGAAGTGTGACATTGTAATCAAGAGGTTAATAGGATTGATATGATAGTAATAGCAACAATGTGTGCGAAGTGTAGTTGGAAGTGGAGACGGAAGGAACTTAGAAGTTTTGCTGGAGTAGTGTAAGGATGGGTGACCGGTCCAGAAGTTTGACTACGACTAAGTAATTTGACTAGACATTAATTATAGTTAGAGACTAAACTAGTCAAATAACTCAAATAATAGAATTTGTGAAAATATATAAAAAAAGGGAGTGAAAAAAACTGGATAAATAATGAAAATAATATAATTTTTGAAAAAATAGAAAAAAGAAAGAGGAATATATTTTAATGATTTTTTTTCCGTTGAGGCCTTTAGTACCGTTTCGTGTTACCAACCGGGACTAAAGGTCCTCCGCCCCAGTGCGTCACAACAGCCCACGTGGAGGACCTTTAGTACCGGTTCGTGGGCAAACCGGGACTAAAGGTTTTGGGCATTAGTAACGACCCTTTAGTCCCGGTTCCGAAACCGGGACAAATGGGCCTCTAGAACCGGGACAAATGGGCATTTTTCTACTAGTGTGACAAGACAAGTAGATCGAAATCCAACTCCATCTACTCACTAATCATCCACCTTAAGATATCTATCCAGAACATCTCGCTAGTATTAAGTTGCAAGCCCCACCCAAAGTGTAAACCCAAATCAACAGACTACTGCATTAACAAACTTTGTGTAAGGTAAACAATTATTGCAACCGCAGTTACAAGCATCGTTGTTTTCTCCTTGGTGGCAACATCACATCCCCTAGTCTCATGTTTCTGTCACTCAAGCTAGACATCGGGGGGCATGAACCCACAATCAAGCATAAACACTCCCTCTTGGAGTTACTATCTACTACTTGGCCAAAGCAATAAAATGCAACAGAGAACATGCAAGAATTACTCAAGAACAAAATATAAAAGGAGAACCAAATATATACCTTATCACAATCTGAACATAATCTCATAATCCATCGGATCCCAGCAAACACATCATAGCAACAACAGAAAGAATCTTACATTCTTAAGAAGTTGGTCCCAATTCTCTCAACATGCAAGGTGCCCACCTCAACACAACATAGAAACAACAGAAAGAATTACATAGATTTCTTGATCATGTAGGGCAGCTCAGAAGGGATAAGAATTGAAGCACAAGATTAGAAAGAAGACATCACATAGCTACTGGTCATGGACCCATGGTCCAAGGGGGACTACTCACGACACATCCGGGAAGCGCGCAATGTGGTGGAGAAGCTCCCGGAGGTCAATCCTTCCTCCGACAGGGTGCCGGGAAGAGGTCCTCTAGTGCTCCCGATCTTGTAAGCGAGGATGCGGTGGAACAGAGGTGAAAATCGCGATGCGAGGTTCTCCCCGAGGGTTTCCTGGACGGGGGTGTAAATATAGACCGAGGGGGGTACCAGGGGGTGGCCCCTCCCCCAGGCGCCCTGGTGGGGCGGCCAGGAGGGGGGCCGCGCCACCTGGCCGCCTGGGTGGGGCCTGGCTCCCCTCCAGCTCTCCTTCGGGCTTCATGAAGCTTTTGTTGCGCTGATTTTTATATATTGTTGTTGGAATTTTTGGATCTCTGTAAATATGGGTCAACCTGCAATTCATAGACATCAGTAGAAAGAAACTGGCACTGGGTGCACTGAGTTAGTAGGTTAGTTCAAAAATGTGTAAAAAGGTATGAAAGTGTAGCAAAACACATAGCAAAGTAACCTAAAAGAGCATGGAACAAAAAGAAATTATAGATACGTTTGGAACGTATCAAGTGGTATAGGAGTATTCTAGTAGAGATGATCACGTAGTCGTGACTTAATCTCTGTAGTATCATGCACGAGGGTGTCTGTGTAAGATTTGTACCGCCTCCCGGTGTCGGATTCTCCTTGGCTGCGCAGCGTGGATGGGCCGATCGCGGGCAGACGGGTGATCAATCCGATCGCCCGCAAGGTGAACGTGCTGCTTGGCGAGGAGGACGACGGTACAGACGGAAGAGAGGGCCCGTGAAAAATAACACGGCGACGATCAGCATGGACGATGCACGGCGTCGGCGCCCAAGAGGGCGGCCAGACGACCGCGGTCAAGACCCGAGAGACCAGCACAAGCGACAACCGCCAAGGAAACCGACTTTGTCAATGCGGTGCCGCACGTGAGGGCCTCTAGGTTGGAGCCGATGTGGTGGAGGAGTCCCGATCTGAAGCAGAGGTGGCGATGGTTGGAACAGGGCGACGGGCGGAAGACGCGGGGAGGAGACTATGGAGGATCACCGCATCGCACGGAAGCGCCGAGGCGAGGAAGAGGCCACGCGGACAACGACTGTTGCGGACCGGCATGCGGCGCGGAGGTCGCTGTGTTGGCGAAAAGGCCGCCTGTCGCACCGTTTGGAGAAGAGGCGCGGAGGAACGACGGGGGCGGTGAGCGACGCAAACCGATCTTAGATCGCAAAACCAAAAATGAAGACTCCAATAAAAAACGACCGGAGACGAGAGTACAATCCGGATCAACAGATCGGGAAAAAGACTCTCTAGGGCAGCCGGACCACGGGACCGGCACGACCCCTTACGGCGGTGTTCACGGAGATCGGCCCCGGGGGCGGCGCGGAGCGGAAGCGGCTATGGCTAGGGCTTCAATCGAGGTTAAGTTGATCAGACTTGCTAAAACTCAGTCGAGCGGCAACATTTTTTTATATTGATTGCAACATCTATTTTGTTGGTTGCAGCATGCTATTTTTGCTCGGTTGTAGCACGTCGTCACACCGATTGCAACATTTATCATTCATGGTTGTAGCATTTTAGTCACACTAGTTGCAACATTAGTTGTCATTACTGGCGAAACCATCACAATATTTTTTATCACCGGTTGTAGCATCCAGCCGTATCGCTTGCAGCAAAAAATCTATGCTGACGTTTCTCGATTGATACTTCGTTAAGTCTCAGTCGACTGAGTTCTAGGTACACCCTATGTTGATACCATGTTGAAGGATAGAGAGGATTGTTGGGGATCGTTAGTTGTATTGCTTGAGCCTCATGTGCATATATATATAGGGGTACAATGATTAACTTGGAGTGCAAGTCAAGGTAGACCAAGTCCTAGCTATCCTAACTTTCCTAGTATAATCAATATATTTAACAACAATTGCAAAGATGTTTTGTAAGCACTGGTTTTATTTAATATAATTGCAAAGATGTTTTGTAAGCACTGGTTTTACAAAGATGTTTTGTAAGCACTGGTTTTGCAAAGATGTTTTGTAAGCACTGGTTTTATTTAATATATAGGGGAAATTATGTGTTTACAAACACCGCTGTCTTTTCACTTGTCGTGCTCGTTACTTACCAGCCACTGGTTTGTTTGTTACGTACACGCTCATTCTATTAGCCAAAAATGGCAGCAGAAAACTACATCAGCCGCTAGAGACAAATATATATATTTGGAAACATAACCCACGGGAATCACATGCTCACTGGAAACGTACAAACACCAAATGATCCGCTAGATCACAGACGTAAGCGGCAGATCATTTGCATTTCATATCCGCAACAAAAACATGGTCGACGACCGATAACGATGACCGATATCAGAACCACGGACGACGTATCCAATCCAAAGAAACCGCTTCTGCCAACCAATCCAAAGAAACCCTCCTGCCAAAAAAACTAGGTCCCGTTTGTTTGGCTTTTGCTTCTGTTTTTGTAGTTTTTACACTTTGATAAAAAAATTCTTAATAGCTTCAAAGACACCTTTTTAAGAGATTTTATGCCTTTTGATTAATTAGCTTTAAAAGACATAAAATTCTAAAATCACCTATTCAGATTTTTTATGGCTTTTTGGTCAAAGTGAAAACAATTGCAAAATCATATGCAAAGCTCAAACAAACAGAACCTTACACACACTAGTAGACAGACCCCCCTTTCGTCCAGCCCAAAAGAGGCATCGCTCCCGGTTCATTATCGAACCGGGACCGATGCCGGGCAACGGTCCCGGTTCGCCTGGATATGGCATTGGTCCCGGTTCAACTGGGGCAACGGTCCCGGTTTTTGCCACCTACCGGGACCAATGCTCTGGCGAGGCATTGGTCCCGGTTAACCGGGACCGTTGGTTTTACAACGGTCCCGGTTTTTGCCAACAACCGGGACCAATGCTCTGGCGAGGCATTGGTCCCGGTTTGTCGCAAAAACCGGGACCGTTGGTTTTACAATTTTTTTATTTTTTCTGAATTATTTTTGTCGATTTCAAAAAGTGGTGAAAACGGAGGGCATGACCGGTAATAGATAGGGGTGGAATCTTACAAAAGTCTTGGTGGATCCCTGATGAAATGACTAGTTTTGTATCTAGAAATGATTTTTTCAAAAAATAAAGAGCAAACTATCAAGCACATGTAGTTCAAATTTGACCTCGTTCAAGTTGAATCTGCGGAAATTTGTCTTTTTCAGAATAGGTATATAAAAACCATATTACATGGAAACTTTGGTCAATTGTAAAAACACATAGTCTAATATTTTACAAAAATAAAGTGGTTCAAGTTGACATCAAATATTTGGTAGATCCTTCACAAAAAACCCCTACTTTTGTCACTCGGAAAATGGAAAATGGATTTTTCGTGCAAAGAAAATAAAAACTTTCTTTGGCAAACTTGTTGGCTAGTATAATATACACACATGTGCAAAATATGAGATCATTTGGGAAAACTATCCTTTCAAACTAGCTGTAACATCGCTCATTTGGCTTGAAAGTCATGAATCTTCATACTCGATAGCTAATTTTGAAAAGACTTTTATAAGATATTTGCTTTATTCCAAGTTTTTTGTTTTTTATGGTTACTAAAACATAAATTAGGATGCAACGCGAAGGTTTTACAATTTTTTTATTTTTTTTTGAATTATTTTTGTCGATTTCAAAAAGTAGTCAAAACAGAGGGCATGACCGGTAATAGATAGGGGTGGAATCTTACAAAAGTCTTGGTGGATCCCTCATGAAATGACTAGTTGTGTATCTAGAAATGATTTTTTCAAAAAATAAAGAGCAAACTATCAAGCACATGTAGTCCAAATTTGACCCCGTTCCAGTTGAATCTGCGGAAATTTGTCTTTTTCAGAATAGGAATATAAAAACCATATTACATGGAAACTTTGGTCAATTGTAAATAAAATATGGTCCAGTATTTTACAAAAATAAAGTGGTTCAAGTTTACATCAAATATTTGGTAGAATCTTCACAAAAAACCACATTTTTGTCACTCCGAAAATGAAAAATGTGTGTTCAAAATTAAAAAGAAATATATTTTTTCAAAAAAATAATTTGAAAAACATTTAAAATATAATAGGTAACCGATCGGGAAGTTTCATTTTTTTTTAAATTTCATCACAACATAGACATCAACAAGGTTTAATAGGATTGATATGATACATATATCAACAAGTGTCTGTTAAGCGAGTTGGGGTAGGTGTTGAATGGAACTCAGAAGTTAAGCGTGCTGGGACTGGAGTAGTGTGAGGATGGGTGACCCTTGGGGAAGTTTGACCACGAAGGTGAATTTGATTTGAGATTAACCATAATGATCTTAGATTAAGAATAATAAGTAATAAGTAATAAATAATGAATAATAAATAATAAATAAGAAATAAGAAAAAAATAAATAAATGGAAAAAATCAGAAAATGGAGCCTCTTCGGTCCCGGTTCTTCCTATCAACCGGGACCGATGACCCCTCTTCGGTCCCGGTTCTTCCTATCAACCGGGACCGATGACCCCTCCCCTCTCGCTGCGCGCCTGGCCACGTGGAGCCTCTTCGGTCCCGGTTCGTGGGCCAACCGGGATCATCATTAGTCCCGAGTTATTGGTCCCGGGTGTCAAACCGGGACCAAAGGCCCTTATGAACCGGGACAATATGGGGGTCTGTCCACTAGTGACACACTTTTTAAAAACAGTGCCCCTTCGACACTAGAATGACACACATTCAAAACAAAGACATTGGAATGAGACGTTGTTAGGGAATCTCTAGCCGACCCCCTATAAAAAATTTCGCCATTTCTAATCGACCCCTTATACTTAACGGAGTAAACTTTAATTTTAGCAAATTCATAGCAATTTGAACCGAAAGTAGCATGCATTCAAACATAAACTTAGATAATTTTTCACAACTAAACATAAAACACAAATTTAAACTAAACTAAGCTTAACTAAACTACTTTCGGTCCAATTTGAGCTCAAGCCATTCCTTTCTCGTCATCATGCCGTCCATTGAGTCCGGGCCGGTGTCGTTGTCGTCGTCGTCATCGGGAAACACACACACCACCACTCATCGACGACGATCTCTTTGTCCTCGCAGCCCTCCATGTTGCCTTCCTGGCCGCCTTTCAAACTCGTCTTCGGAGGAGATCACACTAGTGCAGTTAGGGTTTTTCCAAACGGTTATTTACCCCTATGGCCTACGGGAATTGAAACCGTTTCCATGCGTTAGATTGCGATAGGGGGGGGCTATTCCACACGATATGGATAAACCGTTTTCTATGAGGCGACGTCAAGCAGACGCTTCCGAGTAAACAATCGTGTCTGATATACAATGATATACCACACGGCCATTGCCAGAATGACCATGTGGACATAACATCACTAGTGGACAGACCCCCATATTATCCCGGTTCATATGGGCCTTCGGTCCCGGTTCCACACCCGGGACCAATAACTCGGGACCAATGATGATCCCGGTTGGCCCACGAACCGGGACCGAAGAGGCTCCACGTGGCCAGGCGCGCCCGAGGGGGGGAGGGGTCATCGGTCCCAGTTGATAGGAAGAACCGGGACCGAAGAGGCTCCACTTCCATCCTTTTTAGCCCTATTTTATGATTTTTTTTTTCATTTATTTATTTTGTGTTTTGTATTCAATTAAATGGTACCGTATATATATAAATTAAAGCAACAATGAAGGAACCACAATATATATATTACACATTATCGTCACGAATATATCATATACACCATCTCATTCCTCGTGCTTGGTCGAACATGTATTACACAAACGGTACTCACATGAGTTCGATCTAATTTACATCGGTCCTAGGCCGCTTGTCTTCCAAAAAATGAGGGTGAAAGAACTTTCCGGTCGGAGCTATGACATAGTCTAATAAGAATCCGGCGATTTCCTCTTGAATTGCTCGCACGCGTTCTCGTGGTTGAAGACCGTCCCGCACTCGTTCGATCTAATTAAAAGAAAGGGATCAATATATATGAATGAAACTAAACACAATTTAACGCAATAAATTAAAGTATTGAATGTTGTTTATCGTACTTCAATTTTCCTTATGTTTCGGGTTGCGGCCGTCTCTTTGGTCGTCTAGCGAATTAACTCGCAGACATAATATCCACATATGTTATTCCCGGGTCCCTGTCTCAAACACTTTACGAGAATGGAGATCAATGAATATTATAATCAGCATGATAATTATACTGAAACTAGAATCAAAAAGATGCACGAATCTAGCAAGTAGTACTTACATTCAGTGATTCAAATGTAAGCTTTGCCGGAAGACCCGGTGTTTTGGTGGTGAACCGTTTCCAAACCCTCTGGAGACATGCTTGCATGTCCTCCCATGATTTCATAGATCTGCGTCCCGGGTCCATGACTTTTACTACTCCTTCGTCCGGAACAATGATCAACAGAATAAAGTGGAAGCTGCACACGCATAAAGAGTCAATTATACGCTTAACACCGAGCAAGAAAAATAGAATGTGTGCGAGACAGTAACACTCACTCGAAGTTGTAAGGAAATAGTATTTCCCTTCTTGTGCCGAAATACGTCAACGATTGCAACAAGTTGTTCTCTGTCTGGTTGGGCTTCTCTTTGAGAGTTCTTTCATGAACGAACTGGCAGTCAACGAACCCAAATTCATAGATTTGTCCTTTCTTGCATTCGAGAATCTTCATTCTGCATATATAATTAGTTTAGTGGTGAGTGTAAGATTGTACATGACACGAATAAACTGAGCTAGAAAGGCTTGATCACTGAAATTAATGGTACTTACAGACAATATGCACTGACGATAGATTTTTCGATGGCGTCTCCATTGTAAAACTGAAATAATTCTGAGAATTCAATCAAATCGAAGCCTTGTCCATGCCCGTAATGCTCGTTCTGAAATTTAGCGTAGATCCAGTTTTTGGATTTAGCCGATTTTTCCATGTACCAGTCATGCAATTTTCGCATCTTTGTTGGTAGATCGTTGACTAACTCGGGTTTGACGAAAGGATACCCGTGTTGGTATTGGTATGCTGGTACGAATTCCTCGTCGTTCCCGAACTCATCCAGACGGCTCAGGTAATCAGTAATAGGCAATCCTACTGCCTGGGCTTTTGCTCCGTACTGTCTTATAAACTCCGGATCTTTGTTCGGATCATACGCATCGACCTGATGCTGCTGGGGGCGCGGCCAAGTGTGCACTTTGAGCGGTTCGATCGATTGTTCTTTCTGTAGTTCGAGCTGGGCAATCTCTTTTCCGACTCTCCGCTCTTTTGCCTCAGCCGACTTTGTAATAGAGCGTTCATAGTATGATGTGAGCGGTATGGGGTTGTGAAGCTTCTTCTTCAGTTTCGCGCACGCGGCGTGATCTTCTGGGGTGCGCGGGAACAATGGCTCTATCGGCTTCTTCTTGTTGGCCACATCAATCTTCCACTTTTCATAAGACATTTTTACGGACACTTCCAGTTCCTCAGGTGTCATCTCTCCGGGTAGCTTATTCATATTCTGATGAGGAACTTTTGGGAGGGGTGATCGCTTACGTTTTGGTGATTTCTTGTTGCCCCTCCTAGTATAGGAACGCTTCCGCTTCTGGCTCTGAGGCTCAGGAGATGGAGACGGCTGAGGCGACGGTGGAGATGCCTGAGGCGACGGTGGAGACGGCTGAGCTGGAGAGTGGTGAGGTGGTGAAGGCGATGGTTGCGGTGAAGAATGGTCACGTGGCGGCGAAGGTGGATTTCTCTTCTGAAGAGTGGGTGACCTTGGCGGCACATAATTTGGAAGCACGATGTGCTCCTTTCGCCATAGAACACTCTCCTTTTTTGCTTCTCCTAATTCTTTCAGCTCCCCATCTTCACCAGCAGGGTGGTCCAGCTTCAGCTCCTCATAATCATCCATCACATCATCCACCATGACGACAGCGTACCCTTCTGGAGTCGGGTTGCAATGATAAGTTGGTTTCTCCGGGATTGATAGGGCCATGCCGACCGCCACCGTCACCTTTAAGTTCATCACTTGCACCGTAACCTCACAACGTGTGCTCTCCGTGATATAATCCACTGGGTAGCGTTTAGGAGCAGCCGTTGTCAGTGCATCATCATCATCTTGCTGGAGCTGCGTGGAAGCTTGGGAGCTTTTCCGATTCGATGGGGCGCCGGTAGCATCGAATCCAGGTTCTAACAAGAGCTGTTGAGGTTGGCCGCCACTTTGCTGGCTAAGTCTGCCGATCATCTCCTCCGCCCGCTTTAAGCCTTCTTCTACATTACGCAGCCGCTCTTTGGTAGCCGTTTTCTCAGCCTCATTCACCACTTTCTCTCTCTCAGCCGCCGCTTTCTCAGCTGCCTCCCTTTCCTTCCTCCTCTGATGGCTTTTATGTGGATATTTCTTGCTTTCCGAAGGGAAGGAAACTTTCCAACACTTGGAGCCTGGCGTGCCTCGTGCTCGTCCTGGGTGTTCTTTATTTTTTAGGGCGCGTGTGAGCTCGTCATCCTCTCTATCGGGAATGAACCGTCCCTCTTCAATATCACGTACTGCATCTCTATATCATCGATGGGCAGCAGGGGATCATCTATGTGTGACTGGTTATATATTGCCATCCCATCTTTGTCCAACGTGCCCCCATGGTCGTAAAACCAGTTTCTTGTCCGTTCGTTCCATGTTGTAGGCTCTGGAGTGATCCCGACATCAAAATACTTGGCCTCAATTGCCTCCCACCTAGGCATGCAACCGGCGTAGCCAGCAGGCCCCATTTTATGGTGGTAAATCTTCTTAGCGGCATTCGTCTGATTTATTTCAGACCTTTGCTGCGCGTGCTCCGATTTCTTGTACGCCACAAAATCATCCCACTGCTCTCTTATCTTACCATAGCCGTGTTCGAAATCCGGAGTCTTGTCTAACTTGACATATTTTAGGTACAAGTTTTTCTTCCAATTCTTGAATTGCTCGGCCATCTTGCTGAGAGCAAACTTCTTGACTCTAGCCTCTAGCTCCAGTCTAGCTGCCGTCTCCTGAGCTGGATTATCCACCTTTTGGCATCCGCAGGAGGAAATTATGCATGAGCATGTTCCAAAGCCTGTCTTTCATGGTGTCGCACACAAACGAGATTGTAGGGTCCATTAGCTGCATCCATTCTCGAATGGTGATCGGGATGTTGTCCCTCACGAGAGTTCCACATGCCTTCACAAATTTTTTCTTGACATCGTCCGGAGCTAACGGTTCGCCGTTTGGACCGACCTCTTCGATCCTATACCTCACATTGTCAGCCAAATTTTTGGTTGGGCCTCGTTTCGGTCTTGCGGAGGAATGGCCGGATCCGGATCCGGAGGGCTAAAATAAGAAAGAGTGTTAATATATGCATGTACATATACAACTGCATTTTAATTAACAGTAATTTACATATATATCAACCTCGCCGGTGTTTTCGAGATTAAAGGTTCCGCCGGAGGCAGAGCCGGCTTGTCTCCCGTCCGATGCTTCTTCTCGGTGGAGAGACTCGTCTCCCTCACCGGAATCGTTCAGAAACCGGCGGGTGACATCTTGACCTTCATTGTCGTTGATCATATCGTGAAGCAAGTTTTCCTCATTTTCATCTCTATGAAATATTGGATCCATAGTATCTGCAAATTAAGAATTGCAAGCTATTATAATGCAAATCGTAGGCGGCAGCGGTGTAGCCAACGGTAGCAGCAGAGTCTACCGGAGATTAAAGGGGGGGGGAGAAACAGTAAATACACGGCAATCATAGCAAACAATACAAGGCATGACAAATGAAATGCAATTGGTGATCTAACGTAAAACGATGCAATAAGCTCGGCGCTAATGGCGATCTCGCCGGTGATTACCGGACGGGGTGTCTGGAGGGGGGGATCAAGCGGGAGGTGTCGTGGGTACCGGACAAACATAAGGGGGGTTTATCCGCGCTAGTTGATCTGTTCTGAGAAACATTCGTGTTCGAAATAAATTGATCCGGGTACTGTAGCAGTACCGGACAATTCATCGGACAAACGGTCCGGAGGGGGACGGTTCGATGTTCGATATGTTAGAGGGGTGCGGTAGACCAACGGATAGCGTAGTTGTATTCGTTGAATTTTTCTAAGCAATTTTCATATATATATTATTTTAATCCGAGTTACGGATTAAAAGATATTAAATAAACAAATTTTATTCAATTTAAAACAATTAAATCAATTTTCTATTTAATAATTCTTTTTATTATTTATTAAATCAATTAATAATCATTTTTAATTAACTGACCAGTGGGTCCCACTGGTCAGTGACTAGTATTAAAATAAATTAATTTAATTTAAATTAATCTAGGGGGGTGGCCCACATGTAAGTGACTATTAGTCTAATTAAATTAGTTTAATTAATTTAACAGGGGCAGGGCCCACCTGTCATTCGCAGTAAGGGGGGGCTGACCAGCAGGGCCCACTGGTCAGTGGCCCATGGGTTAATCCCCGTTTAAGTTAGGTTGACAGGGGGTTAAGGGGTGCGAGGGCCCCACCTGTCAGTTGCACAGTGGGGGGGAATAGGGCCTAATTAGCCCGGCCGGTCGGCGGCTTAACGCCGGTGACCACGGTCACGGCGGTGCCTCGCCGGAGTGGCTTTCCCGGCCACGGATTGGCACGGGGGAGGCACCAAAATGCTCCCCGTGGCCTCGCGCATCCACTAGTGCAGGCCAGGGACCACGGGGTGGCCTGGAGCCACGCCGACGATGAGGGGCGCGGCGGCCGGAGTACTTCCTCGAGGGGAATGACGACGCGGTCTGTGGGATCCATCGCTAGGAGGGGCAAACGACGAGGAGGCTCACTAGGAGCACGCAGATGAGGTCGGAGAGCTCGGGGAGGCGCTGGAGACGGCGAATTCGGCGGAGGCGTCCACGGCGGCCGTGGCGATTCCGGTGACACGCTGGCGTCGTTGCTAGGGTCCAAAGCTGTCGAGCTCCACGCCCAGGACAACGGGGAGGCGCCGGCGAGGTGAACGGCGGCGAGAATCTCGGGCAGCCTGCCGGCGTCCGACGAGAATTCCGCGCTTTTCCTTAGTGCTACCAACCGGGATCGTTGGCCTGGGCGGGGAGGGGCGTGGTGCTGCCACGTCGCACCAGGGTCATCGATCCCGGTTGGTAGCACCAACCGGGACCGTTGAGTCTTTGGTCCCGGTTGGTGCTACCAACCAGGATCGTTGACCCTTTTATGCATTGTTTTCGGCTTCCCGCCCTTTTCAAATTTATTTTCTTTTTTAATTAGTTAGGTGTTTCAATTTAAAATGACTTTTTGTTTGGAATTTGAAAAAACTTTTAACAAAAAAAGTGCTTCAATTTAATTAAATAATCCAAAACCATTTTTTGTTTTGCAAGATTCCACACCTACCTATCACCGGCCATGCCCCACCCTCCCCCGTTTTGACCGCATTTTGAAATCGGTGCTTAAACAATTCCAAAAAATTCAAAAAAATATAAAACCTTCGTGTTGCATCCTAATTTATGTCCTAGTAGCCATACAAACCAACAAACTTGGAATAATGCAAATCTATTAAAAAAGTATTCTCAAAATGGGCTATCAAGTATGAAGGTTCATGGCTTTCAAGCCAAATGGCCGAAGTTATAGCTAATTTCAAATGATAGTTTCCCCAAATGATCTCATATTTTGCATATGTGTGTATATTTGAATGGCCAACAAGTTTTCCAAAGGAAGTTTTCATTTTCGTTGCACGAAAAATCCATTTTTCATTTTCCGAGTGCCGAAAGTACGATCTTTTGTGAAGGATCTACCAAATATTTGATGTCAATTTGAACCAACCCATTTTTGTATTATACTAGACCATATTTTATTAACAATTTACAAAAGTTTCAATGTAAAATGTTCCTTATGCACCTCTGCTGAAAAAGACAAATTGACGCCAATTCAGTTGGAACGGGGTGAAATTTTAACTACAAGTGCTTGATAGATTGCTCTTTATTTTTTCAAAAAAACATTTCCAAGTGCAAAAGTATTCATTTCATCAGAGATCTACAAAGAGTTTTGCAAGATTCCACACCTACCTATCACCGGCCATGCCCCCCTACCCCGTTTTGACCGCATTTTGAAATCGGTGCTTAAACAATTCAAAAAAATCAAAAAAATATAAAACCTTCGTGTTGCATCCTAATTTATGTCCTAGTAACCATACAAACCAACAAGCTTGGAATAATGAAAATCTATTAAAAAAGTCTTCTCAAAATGGGCTATCGAGTATGAAGGTTCATGGCTTTCAAGTCAAATGGCCGAAGTAATAGCTAATTTCAAATGATAGTCTCCCCAAATGATCTCATATTTTGCATATGTGTGTATATTTGAATGGCCAATAAGTTTGCCAAAGGAAGTTTTCATTTTCGTTGCACGAAAAATCCATTTTTCATTTTCCGAGTGCCGAAAGTAGGGTCTTTTTGTGAAGGATCTAGCAAATATTTGATGTCAATTTGAACCAACCAATTTTTGTATTATACTAGACCATATTTTATTTACAATTTACAAAAGTTTCCATGTAAAATGTTTCTTATGCACCTCTGCTGAAAAAGACAAATTGCCGCCAATTCAGTTGGAACGGGGTGAAATTTGAACTACAAGTGCTTGATAGATTCCTCTTTATTTTTTCAAAAAAACATTTCCAAGTGCACAAGTACTCATTTCATCTGATATCTACAAAGAGTTTTGCAAGATTCCACACCTAGCTATCACCGGCCATGCCCCCCCTACCCCGTTTTGACCGCATTTTGAAATCGGTGCTTAAACAATTCAAAAAAAATAAAAAAAATATAAAACCTTCGCGTTGCATCCTAATTTATGTCCTAGTAACCACACAAACCAACAAACTTGGAATAATGCAAATCTATTAAAAAAGTCTTCTCAAAATGGGCTATCGAGTATGAAGGTTCATGGCTTTCAAGCCAAATGGCCGAAGTTATAGCTAATTTCAAATGATAATTTACCCAAATGATCTAATATTTTGCATATGTGTGTATATTTGAATGGCCAACAAGTTTTCCAAAAGGAAGTTTTCATTTTCGTTGCACGAAAAATCCATTTTTCATTTTCCGAGTGCAGAAAGTAGGGTCTTTTTGTGAAGGATCTTCCAAATATTTGATGTCAATTTGAACCAACCCATTTTTGTATTATACTAGACCATATTTTATTAAAAATTTAGAAAAGTTTCAATGTAAAATGTTCCTTATGCACCTCTGCTGAAAAAGAAAAATTGACGCCAATTCAGTTGGAACGGGTTGAAATTTGAACTACAAGTGCTTGATAGATTGCTCTTTATTTTTACAAAAAAAAATTTCGGCCTGCAAAAGTATTCATTTCATCAGAGATCTACAAAGAGTTTTGCAAGATTCCACACCTAGCTATCACCGGCCATGCCGACCGTACCCCGTTTTGACCGCATTTTGAAATCGGTGCTTAAACAATTCAAAAATAATCAAAAAAATATAAAACCTTCGCGTTGCATCCTAATTTATGTCCTAGTAACCATACAAACCAACAAACTTGGAATAATGAAAATCTATTAAAAAAGTCTTCTCAAAATGGGCTATTGAGTATGAAGGTTCATGGCTTTCAAGTCAAATGGCCGAAGTAATAGCTAATTTCAAATGATAGTTTCCCCAAATGATCTCATATTTTGCATATGTGTCTATATTTGAATGGCCAACAAGTTTGCCAAAGGAAGTTTTCATTTTCGTTGCAAGAAAAATCCATTTTTCATTTTCCGAGTGCCGAAAGTAGGGTCTTTTTGTGAAGGATCTACCAAGATGTCAATTTGAACCAACCAATTTTTGTATTATACTAGACCATATTTTATTAACAATTTACAAAAGTTTCCATGTAAAATGTTTCTTATGCACCTCTGTTGAAAAAGACAAATTGCCGCCAATTCAGGTGGAACGGAGTGAAATTTGAACTACAAGTGCTTGATAGATTGCTCTTTATTTTTACAAAAAACCATTTCCAAGTGCACAAGTACTCATTTCATCATAGATCTACAAAGAGTTTTGCAAGATTCCACACCTAGCTATCACCGGCCATGCCCCCTACCCCGTTTTGACCGCATTTTGAAATCGGTGCTTAAACAATTCAAAAAAAATCAAAACAATATAAAACCTTCGCGTTGCATCCTAATTTATGTCCTCGTAACCATACAAACCAACAAACTTGGAATAATGCAAATCTATTAAAAAAGTCTTCTCAAAATGGGCTATCGAGTATGAAGGTTCATGGCTTTCAAGCCAAATGGCCGAAGTTATAGCTAATTTCAAATGATAGTTTACCCAAATGATCTCATATTTTGCATATGTGTGTATATTTGAATGGCCAACAAGTTTTCCAAAGGAAGTTTTCATTTTCGTTGCACGAAAAATCCATTTTTCATTTTCCGAGTGCCGAAAGTAGGGTCTTTTTGTGAAGGACCTACCAAATATTTGATGTCAATTTGAACCAACCCATTTTTGTATTATACTAGACCATATTTTATTAACAATTTACAAAAGTTTCCATGTAAAATGTTCCTTATGCACCTCTGCTGAAAAAGACAAATTGCCGCCAATTCAGTTGGAACGGGGTGAAATTTGAACTACAAGTGCTTGATAGATTGCTCTTTTTTTTTCAAAAAAACATTTCCAAATGCAAAAGTACTCATTTCACCAGAGATCTACAAAGAGTTTTGCAAGATTCCACACCTAGCTATCACCGGCCATGCCCACCCTACCCCGTTTTGACCGCATTTTGAAATCTGTGCAAACAATTCAAAAAAAATCAAAAATATATAAAACCTTCGCGTTGCATCCTAATCTATGTCCTAGTAACCATACAAACCAACAAACTTGGAATAATGCAAATCTATTAAAAAAGTCTTCTCAAAATGGGC
Source organism: Bromus sterilis (assembly GCA_950022295.1). Taxonomy (NCBI): domain Eukaryota; kingdom Viridiplantae; phylum Streptophyta; class Magnoliopsida; order Poales; family Poaceae; genus Bromus; species Bromus sterilis. Next base: position 299,777,525 of record OX465601.1, read on the forward strand.
TATCGAGTATGAAGGTTCATGGCTTTCAAGCCAAATGGCCGAAGTTATAGCTAATTTCAAATAATAGTTTACCCAAATGATCTCATATTTTGCATATGTGTGTATATTTGAATGGCCAACAAGTTTTCCAAAAGGAAGTTTTCATTTTCGTTGCACGAAAAATCCATTTTTCATTTTCCGAGTGCCGAAAGTAGGGTCTTTTTGTGAAGGACCTACCAAATATTTGATGTCAATTTGAACCAACCCATTTTTGTATTATACTAGACCATATTTTATTAACAATTTACAAAAGTTTCCATGTAAAATGTTCCTTATGCACCTCTGCTGAAAAAGACAAATTGCCGCCAATTCAGTTGGAACGGGGTGAAATTTGAACTACAAGTGCTTGATAGATTGCTCTTTTTTTTCAAAAAAACATTTCCAAGTGCAAAAGTACTCATTTCATCAGAGATCTACAAAGAGTTTTGCAAGATTCCACACCTAGCTATCACCGGTCAAGCCCCCCTACCCCGTTTTGACCGCATTTTGAAATCGGTGCTTAAACAATTCAAAAAAAATCAAAAATATATAAAACCTTCGCGTTGCATCCTAATTTATGTCCTAGTAACCATACAAACCAACAAACTTGGAATAATGCAAATCTATTAAAAAAGTCTTCTCAAAATGGGCTATCGAGTATGAAGGTTCATGGCTTTCAAGCCAAATGGCCGAAGTTATAGCTAATTTCATATGATAGTTTACCCAAATGATCTCATATTTTGCATATGTGTGTATATTTGAATGGCTAACAAGTTTTCCAAACGAAGTTTTCATTTTCGTTGCACGAAAAATCCATTTTTCATTTTCCGAGTGCCGAAAGTAGGGTGTTTTTGTGAAGGATCTTCCAAATATTTGATGTCAATTTGAACCAACCCATTTTTGTATTATACCAGACCATTTTTTTTTTAAAATTTCCAAAAGTTTCAATGTAAAATGTTCCTTATGCACCTCTGCTGAAAAAGACAAATTGCCGCCAATTCAGTTGGAACGGGGTGAAATTTGAACTACAAGTGCTTGATAGATTGCTCTTTATTTTTTCAAGAAAACATTTCCATGTGCAAAAGTATTCATTTCCTCAGAGATCTACAAAGAGTTTTGCAAGATTCCACACCTAGCTATCACCGGCCATGCCCCCCCTACCCCGTTTTGACCGCATTTTGAAATCGGTGCTTAAAGAATTCAAAAAAAATCAAAAATATGTAAAACCTTCGCGTTGCATCCTAATTTATGTCCTAGTAACCATACAAACCAACAAACTTGGAATAATGCAAATCTATTAAAAAAGTCTTCTCAAAATGGGCTATCGAGTATGAAGGTTCATGGCTTTCAAGCCAAATGGCCGAAGTTATAGCTAATTTCAAATGATAATTTACCCAAATGATCTAATATTTTGCATATGTGTGTATATTTGAATGGCCAACAAGTTTTCCAAAAGGAAGTTTTCATTTTCGTTGCACGAAAAATCCATTTTTCATTTTCCGAGTGCAGAAAGTAGGGTCTTTTTGTGAAGGATCTTCCAAATATTTGATGTCAATTTGAACCAACCCATTTTTGTATTATACTAGACCATATTTTATTAAAAATTTACAAAAGTTTCAATGTAAAATGTTCCTTATGCACCTCTGCTGAAAAAGACAAATTGACGCCAATTCAGTTGGAACGGGTTGAAATTTGAACTACAAGTGCTTGATAGATTGCTCTTTATTTTTACAAAAAAAAATTTCGGCCTGCAAAAGTATTCATTTCATCAGAGATCTACAAAGAGTTTTGCAAGATTCCACACCTAGCTATCACCGGCCATGCCGACCGTACCCCGTTTTGACCGCATTTTGAAATCGGTGCTTAAACAATTCAAAAAAAATCAAAAAAATATAAAACCTTCGCGTTGCATCCTAATTTATGTCCTAGTAACCATACAAACCAACAAACTTGGAATAATGAAAATCTATTAAAAAAGTCTTCTCAAAATGGGCTATTGAGTATGAAGGTTCATGGCTTTCAAGTCAAATGGCCGAAGTAATAGCTAATTTCAAATGATAGTTTCCCCAAATGATCTCATATTTTGCATATGTGTCTATATTTGAATGGCCAACAAGTTTGCCAAAGGAAGTTTTCATTTTCGTTGCAAGAAAAATCCATTTTTCATTTTCCGAGTGCCGAAAGTAGGGTCTTTTTGTGAAGGATCTACCAAGATGTCAATTTGAACCAACCAATTTTTGTATTATACTAGACCATATTTTATTAACAATTTACAAAAGTTTCCATGTAAAATGTTTCTTATGCACCTCTGTTGAAAAAGACAAATTGCCGCCAATTCAGGTGGAACGGAGTGAAATTTGAACTACAAGTGCTTGATAGATTGCTCTTTATTTTTACAAAAAACCATTTCCAAGTGCACAAGTACTCATTTCATCATAGATCTACAAAGAGTTTTGCAAGATTCCACACCTAGCTATCACCGGCCATGCCCCCTACCCCGTTTTGACCGCATTTTGAAATCGGTGCTTAAACAATTCAAAAAAAATCAAAAAAATATAAAACCTTCGCGTTGCATCCTAATTTATGTCCTCGTAACCATACAAACCAACAATCTTGGAATAATGCAAATCTATTAAAAAAGTCTTCTCAAAATGGGCTATCGAGTATGAAGGTTCATGGCTTTCAAGCCAAATGGCCGAAGTTATAGCTAATTTCAAATGATAGTTTACCCAAATGATCTCATATTTTGCATATGTGTGTATATTTGAATGGCCAACAAGTTTTCCAAAGGAAGTTTTCATTTTCGTTGCACGAAAAATCCATTTTTCATTTTCCGAGTGCCGAAAGTAGGGTCTTTTTGTGAAGGACCTACCAAATATTTGATGTCAATTTGAACCAACCCATTTTTGTATTATACTAGACCATATTTTATTAACAATTTACAAAAGTTTCCATGTAAAATGTTCCTTATGCACCTCTGCTGAAAAAGACAAATTGCCGCCAATTCAGTTGGAACGGGGTGAAATTTGAACTACAAGTGCTTGATAGATTGCTCTTTTTTTTTCAAAAAAACATTTCCAAATGCAAAAGTACTCATTTCACCAGAGATCTACAAAGAGTTTTGCAAGATTCCACACCTAGCTATCACCGGCCATGCCCACCCTACCCCGTTTTGACCGCATTTTGAAATCTGTGCAAACAATTCAAAAAAAATCAAAAATATATAAAACCTTCGCGTTGCATCCTAATCTATGTCCTAGTAACCATACAAACCAACAAACTTGGAATAATGCAAATCTATTAAAAAAGTCTTCTCAAAATGGGCTATCGAGTATGAAGGTTCATGGCTTTCAAGCCAAATGGCCGAAGTTATAGCTAATTTCAAATAATAGTTTACCCAAATGATCTCATATTTTGCATATGTGTGTATATTTGAATGGCCAACAAGTTTTCCAAAAGGAAGTTTTCATTTTCGTTGCACGAAAAATCCATTTTTCATTTTCCGAGTGCCGAAAGTAGGGTCTTTTTGTGAAGGACCTACCAAATATTTGATGTCAATTTGAACCAACCCATTTTTGTATTATACTAGACCATATTTTATTAACAATTTACAAAAGTTTCCATGTAAAATGTTCCTTATGCACCTCTGCTGAAAAAGACAAATTGCCGCCAATTCAGTTGGAACGGGGTGAAATTTGAACTACAAGTGCTTGATAGATTGCTCTTTTTTTTCAAAAAAACATTTCCAAGTGCAAAAGTACTCATTTCATCAGAGATCTACAAAGAGTTTTGCAAGATTCCACACCTAGCTATCACCGGTCAAGCCCCCCTACCCCGTTTTGACCGCATTTTGAAATCGGTGCTTAAACAATTCAAAAAAAATCAAAAATATATAAAACCTTCGCGTTGCATCCTAATTTATGTCCTAGTAACCATACAAACCAACAAACTTGGAATAATGCAAATCTATTAAAAAAGTCTTCTCAAAATGGGCTATCGAGTATGAAGGTTCATGGCTTTCAAGCCAAATGGCCGAAGTTATAGCTAATTTCATATGATAGTTTACCCAAATGATCTCATATTTTGCATATGTGTGTATATTTGAATGGCTAACAAGTTTTCCAAACGAAGTTTTCATTTTCGTTGCACGAAAAATCCATTTTTCATTTTCCGAGTGCCGAAAGTAGGGTGTTTTTGTGAAGGATCTTCCAAATATTTGATGTCAATTTGAACCAACCCATTTTTGTATTATACCAGACCATTTTTTTTTTAAATTTCCAAAAGTTTCAATGTAAAATGTTCCTTATGCACCTCTGCTGAAAAAGACAAATTGCCGCCAATTCAGTTGGAACGGGGTGAAATTTGAACTACAAGTGCTTGATAGATTGCTCTTTATTTTTTCAAGAAAACATTTCCAAGTGCAAAAGTATTCATTTCCTCAGAGATCTACAAAGAGTTTTGCAAGATTCCACACCTAGCTATCACCGGCCATGCCCCCCCTACCCCGTTTTGACCGCATTTTGAAATCGGTGCTTAAACAATTCAAAAAAAATCAAAAATATGTAAAACCTTCGCGTTGCATCCTAATTTATGTCCTAGTAACCATACAAACCAACAAACTTGGAATAATGCAAATCTATTAAAAAAGTCTTCTCAAAATGGGCTATCGAGTATGAAGGTTCATGGCTTTAAGGCCAAATGGCCGAAGTTATAGCTAATTTCAAATGATAGTTTCCCCAAATGATCTCATATTTTGCATATGTGTGTATATTTGAATGGCCAACAAGTTTTCCAAAGGAAGTTTTCATTTTCGTTGCACGAAAAATCCATTTTTCATTTTTCGAGTGCTGAAAGTAGGGTCTTTTTGTGAAGGATCTACCAAATATTTGATGTCAATTTGAACCAACCCATTTTTGTATTATACTAGACCATATTTTATTAACAATTTACAAAAGTTTCCATGTAAAATGTTCCTTATGCACCTCTGCTAAAAAAGACAAATTGCCGCCAATTCAGTTGGAACGGGGTGAAATTTGAACTACAAGTGCTTGATAGATTGCTCTTTATTTAAAAAAAACATTTCCAAGTGCAAAAGTACTCATTTCATCAGAGATCTACAAAGAGTTTTGCAAGATTCCACACCTAGCTATCACCGGTCAAGCCCCCCTACCCCGTTTTGACCGCATTTTGAAATCGGTGCTTAAACAATTCAAAAAAAATCAAAAAAATATAAAACCTTCGCGTTGCATCCTAATTTATGTCCTAGTAACCATACAAACCAACAAACATGGAATAATGCAAATCTATTAAAAAAGTCTTCTCAAAATTGGCTATCGAGTATGAAGGTTCATGGCTTTCAAGCCAAATGGCCGAAGTTATAGCTAATTTCAAATGATAGTTTACCCAAATGATCTCATATTTTGCATATGTGTGTATATTTGAATGGCTAACAAGTTTTCCAAACGAAGTTTTCATTTTCGTTGCACGAAAAATCCATTTTTCATTTTCCGAGTGCCGAAAGTAGGGTCTTTTTGTGAAGGATCTACCAAATATTTCATCTCAATTTGAACAAACCCATTTTTGTATTATACTAGACCATATTTTATTAACAATTTACAAAATTTTCCATGTAAAATGTTTCTTATGCACCTCTGCTGAAAAAGAAAAATTGCCGCCAATTCAGTTGGAACGGGGTGAAATTTGAACTACAAGTGCTTGATAGATTGCTCTTTATTTTTTGAAAAAAACATTTCCAAGTGCACAAGTACTCATTTCATCAGAGATCTACAAAGAGTTTTTCAAGATTCCACACCTAGCTATTACCGGCCATGCCCCCCTACCCCGTTTTGACCGCATTTTGAAATTGGTGCTTAAACAATTCAAAAAAAAAATCAAAAAAATATAAAACCTTCGCGTTGCATCCTAATTTATGTCCTAGTAACCATACAAACCAACAAACTTGGAATAATGCAAATCTATTAAAAAAGTCTTCTCAAAATGGGCTATCGAGTATGAAGGTTCATGGCTTTCAAGTCAAATGGCCGAAGTAATAGCTAATTTCAAATGATAGTTTCCCCAAATGATCTCATATTTTGCATATGTGTGTATATTTGAATGGCCAACAAGTTTTCCAAAGGAAGTTTTCATTATCGTTGCACGAAAAATCAATTTTTCATTTTCCGAGTGCCGAAAGTAGGGTCTTTTTGTGAAGGATCTACCAAATATTTGATGTCAATTTGAACCAACCCATTTTTGTATTATACTAGACCATATTTTATTAACAATTTACAAAAGTTTCCATCTAAAATGTTTCTTATGCACCTCTGCTGAAAAAGACAAATTGCCGCCAATTCAGGTGGAACGGGGTGAAATTTGAACTACAAGTGCTTGATAGATTGCTCTTTATTTTTTCAAAAAAACATTTCCAAGTGCACAAGTACTCATTTCATCAGAGATCTACAAAGAGTTTTGCAAGATTCCACACCTAGCTATCACCGGCCATGCCCCCCTACCCCGTTTTGACCGCATTTTGAAATCGGTGCTTAAACAATTCAAAAAAAAACAAAAAAATATAAAACCTTCGCGTTGCATCCTAATTTATGTCCTAGTAACCATACAAACCAACAAACTTGGAATAATGAAAATCTATTAAAAAAGTCTTCTCAAAATGGGCTATCGAGTATGAAGGTTCATGGCTTCCAAGCCAAATGGCCGAAGTTATAGCTAATTTGAAATGATAGTTTCCCCAAATGATCTCATATTTTGCATATGTGTGTATATTTGAATGGCCAACAAGTTTTCCAAAGGAAGTTTTCATTATCGTTGCACAAAAAATCCATTTTTCATTTTCCGAGTGCCGAAAGTAGGGTCTTTTTGTGAAGGATCTACCAAATATTTGATGTCAATTTGAACCAACCCATTTTTGTATTATACTAGACCATATTTTATTAACAATTTACAAAAGTTTCCATCTAAAATGTTTCTTATGCACCTCTGCTGAAAAAGACAAATTGCCGCCAATTCAGGTGGAACGGGGTGAAATTTGAACTACAAGTGCTTGATAGATTGCTCTTTATTTTTTCAAAAAAACATTTCCAAGTGCACAAGTACTCATTTCATCATAGATCTACAAAGAGTTTTGCAAGATTCCACACCTAGCTATCACCGGCCATGCCCCCTACCCCGTTTTGACCGCATTTTGAAATCGGTGCTTAAACAATTCAAAAAAAATCAAAAATATATAAAACCTTCGTGTTGCATGCTAATTTATGTCCTAGTAACCATACAAACCAACAAACTTGGAATAATGCAAATCTATTAAAAAAGTCTTCTCAAAATGGGCTATCGAGTATGAAGGTTCAGACTTTAAGGCCAAATGGCCGAAGTTATAGCTAATTTCAAATGATAGTTTCCCCAAATGATCTCATATTTTGCATATGTGTGTATATTTTAATGGCCAACAAGTTTTCCAAAGGAAGTTTTCATTTTCGTTGCACGAAAAATCCATTTTTCATTTTTCGAGTGGCGAAAGTAGGGTCTTTTTGTGAAGGATCTACCAAATATTTGATGTCAATTTGAACCAACCCATTTTTGTATTATACTAGACCATATTTTATTAACAATTTACAAAAGTTTCCATGTAAAATGTTCCTTATGCACCTCTGCTAAAAAAGACAAATTGCCGCCAATTCAGTTGGAACGGGGTGAAATTTGAACTACAAGTGCTTGATAGATTGCTCTTTATTTTAAAAAAACATTTCCAAGTGCAAAAGTACTCATTTCATTAGAGATCTACAAAGAGTTTTGCAAGATTCCACACCTAGCTATCACCGGTCAAGCCCCCCCTACCCCGTTTTGACCGCATTTTGAAATCGGTGCTTACACAATTCAAAAAAAATAAAAAAAATATAAAACCTTCGCGTTGCATCCTAATTTATGTCCTAGTAACCATACAAACCAACAAACTTGGAATAATGAAAATCTATTAAAAAAGTCTTCTCAAAATGGGCTATCGAGTATGAAGGTTCATGGCTTTCAAGTCAAATGGCCGAAGTAATAGCTAATTTCAAATGATAGTTTCCCCAAATGATCTCATATTTTGCATATGTGTCTATATTTGAATGGCCAACAAGTTTGCCAAAGGAAGTTTTCATTTTCGTTGCACGAAAAATCCATTTTTCATTTTCCGAGTGCCGAAAGTAGGGTCTTTTTGTGAAGGATCTTCCAAATATTTGATGTCAATTTGAAACAACCCATTTTTGTATTATACTAGACCATATTTTATTAAAAATTTACAAAAGTTTCAATGTAAAATGTTCCTTATGCACCTTTGCTGAAAAAGAGAAATTTCCGCCAATTCAGTTGGAACGGGGTGAAATTTGAACTACAAGTGCTTGATAGATTGCTCTTTATTTTTTCAAAAAAACATTTCCAAGTGCAAAATTATTCATTTCATCAGAGATCTACAAAGAGTTTTGCAAGATTCCACACCTAGCTATCACCGGTCATGCCCCCCTACCCCGTTTTGACCGCATTTTGAAATCGGTGCTTAAACAATTCAAAAAAAATAAAAAAATATAAAACCTTCGCGTTGCATCCTAATTTATGTCCTAGTAACCATACAAACGAACAAACTTGGAATAATGCAAATCTATTAAAAAAGTCTTCTCAAAATGGGCTATCGAGTATGAAGGTTCATGGCTTTCAAGCCAAATGGCCGAAGTTATAGCTAATTTCAAATGATAGTTTACCCAAATGATCTCATATTTTGCATATGTGTGTATATTTGAATGGCTAACAAGTTTTCGAAACGAATTTTTCATTTTCGTTGCACGAAAAATCCATTTTTCATTTTCCGAGTGCCGAAAGTAGGGTCTTTTTGTGAAGGATCTACCAAATATTTGATGTCAATTTGAACCAACCCATTTTTGTATTATACTAGACCATATTTTATTAACAATTTACAAAAGTTTCCATGTAAAATGTTCCTTATGCACCTCTCCTAGAAAAAGACAAATTGCCGCCAATTCAGTTGGAACGGGGTGAAATTTGAACTACAAGTGCTTGATAGATTGCTCTTTATTTTTTGAAAAAAACATTTCCAAGTGCAAAAGTACTCATTTCATCAGAGATCTACAAAGAGTTTTGCAAGATTCCACACCTAGCTATCACCGGCCATGCCCCCCCTACCCCGTTTTGACCGCATTTTGAAATCGGTGCTTAAACAATTCAAAAAAAATCAAAAATATATAAAACCTTCGCGTTGCATCCTAATTTATGTCCTAGTAACCACACAAACCAACAAACTTGGAATAATGCAAATCTATTAAAAATGTCTTCTCAAAATGGGCTATTGAGTATGAAGGTTCATGGCTTTCAACGAAGTTATAGCTAATTTCAAATGATAGTTTACCCAAATGATCTCATATTTTGCATATGTGTGTATATTTGAATGGCCAACAAGTTTTCCAAAGGAAGTTTTCATTTTCGTTGCACGAAAAATCCATTTTTCATTTTCCGAGTGCCGAAAGTAGGGTCTTTTTGTGAAGGATCTTCCAAATATTTGATGTCAATTTGAACCAACCCATTTTTGTATTATACTAGACCATATTTTATTAAAAATTTACAAGAGTTTCAATGTAAAATGTTCCTGATGCACCTCTGCTGAAAAAGACAAATTAACGCCAATTCAGTTGGAACGGGGTGAAATTTGAACTACAAGTGCTTGATAGATTGCTCTTTATTTTTTCAAAAAAACATTTCCAAGTGCAAAAGTATTCATTTCATCAGAGATCTACAAAGAGTTTGGCAAGATTCCACACCTAGCTATCACCGGCCATGCCCCCCTACCCCGTTTTGACCGCATTTTGAAATCGGTGCTTAAAGAATTCAAAAAAAATCAAAAATATATAAAACCTTCGCGTTGCATCCTAATTTATGTCCTAGTAACCATACAAACCAACAAACTTGGAATAATGAAAATCTATTAAAAAAGTCTTCTCAAAATGGGCTATCGAGTATGAAGGTTCATGGCTTTCAAGTCAAATGGCCGAAGTAATAGCTAATTTCAAATGATAGTTTCCCCAAATGATCTCATATTTTTCATATGTGTCTATATTTGAATGGCCAACAAGTTTTCCAAAGGAAGTTTTCATTTTCATTGCACGAAAAATCCATTTTTCATTTTCCGAGTGCCGAAAGTAGGGTCTTTTTGTGAAGGATCTACCAAGATGTCAATTTGAACCAACCAATTTTTGTATTATACTAGACCATATTTTATTAACAATTTACAAAAGTTTCCATGTAAAATGTTTCTTATGCACCTCTGCTGAAAAAGACAAATTGCCGCCAATTCAGTTGGAACGGGGTGAAATTTGAACTACAAGTGCTTGATAGATTGCTCTTTATTTTTTCAAAAAAACATTTCCAAGTGCACAAGTACTCATTTCATCAGAGATCTACAAAGAGTTTTGCAAGATTCCACACCTAGCTATCACCGGCCATGCCCCCCTACCCCGTTTTAACCGCATTTTGAAATCGGTGCTTAAACAATTCAAAAAAAATCAAAAAAATATAAAACCTTCGCGTTGCATCCTAATTTATATCCTAGTAACCATACAAACCAACAAACTTGGAATAATGCAAATCTATTAAAAAAGTCTTCTCAAAATGGGCTATCGAGTATGAAGGTTCATGGCTTTCAAGCCAAATGGCCGAAGTTATAGCTAATTTCAAATGATAGTTTACCCAAATGATCTCATATTTTGCATATGTGTGTATATTTGAATGGCCAACAAGTTTTCCAAAGGAAGTTTTCATTTTCGTTGCACGAAAAATCCATTTTTCATTTTCCGAGTGCCTAAAGTAGGGTGTTTTTGTGAAGGATCTTCCAAATATTTGATGTCAATTTGAACCAACCCATTTTTGTATTATACTAGACCATATTTTATTAAAAATTTACAAAAGTTTCAATGTAAAATGTTCCTTATGCACCTCTGCTGAAAAAGACAAATTGACGGCAATTCAGTTGGAACGGGGTGAAATTTGAACTACAAGTGCTTGATAGATTGCTCTTTATTTTTTCAAAAAAACATTTCCAAGTGCAAAAGTATTCATTTCATCAGAGATCTACAAAGAGTTTTGCAAGATTCCACACCTAGCTATCACCGGCCATGCCCCCTACCCCGTTTTGACCGCATTTTGAAATCGGTGCTTAAACAATTAAAAAAAAATCAAAAAAATATAAAACCTTCGCGGTGCATCCTAATTTATGTCCTAGTAACCATACAAACCAACAAACTTGGAATAATGAAAATCTATTAAAAAAGTCTTCTCAAAATGGGCTATCGAGTATGAAGGTTCATGGCTTTCAAGTCAAATGGCCGAAGTCATAGCTAATTTCAAATGATAGTTTCCCCAAATGATCTCATATTTTGCATATGTGTCTATATTTGAATGGCCAACAAGTTTGCCAAAGGAAGTTTTCATTTTCGTTGCACGAAAAATCCATTTTTCATTTTCCGAGTGCCGAAAGTAGGGTCTTTTTGTGAAGGATCTACCAAGATGTCAATTTGAACCAACCAATTTTTGTATTATACTAGACCATATTTTATTAACAATTTACAAAAGTTTCCATGTAAAATGTTTCTTATGCACCTCTGCTAAAAAAGACAAATTGCCGCCAATTCAGTTGGAACGGGGTGAAATTTGAACTACAAGTGCTTGATAGATTGCTCTTTATTTTTTCAAAAAAACATTTCCAAGTGCACAAGTACTCATTTCATCAGAGATCTACAAAGAGTTTTGCAAGATTCCACACCTAGCTATCACCGGCCATGCCCCCCTACCCCGTTTTGACCGCATTTTGAAATCGGTGCTTAAACAATTCAAAAAAAATCAAAAATATATAAAACCTTCGCGTTGCATCCTAATTTATGTCCTAGTAACCATACAAACCAACAAACTTGGAATAATGCAAATCTATTAAAAAAGTCTTCTCAAAATGGGCTATCGAGTATGAAGGTTCATGGCTTTCAAGTCAAATGGCCGAAGTTATAGGTAATTTCAAATGATAGTTTCCCCAAATGATCTCATATTTTGCATATGTGTGTATATTTGAATGGCCAACAAGTTTTCCAAAGGAAGTTTTCATTTTCGTTGCACGAAAAATCCATTTTTCATTTTCCGAGTGCCGAAAGTAGGGTCTTTTTGTGAAGGATCTTCCAAATATTTGATGTCAATTTGAACCAACCCATTTTTGTATTATACTAGACCATATTTTATTAACAATTTACAAAAGTTTCCATGTAAAATGTTCCTTATGCACCTCTGCTGAAAAAGACAAATTGCCGCCAATTCAGTTGGAACGGGGTGAAATTTGAACTACAAGTGCTTGATAGATTGCTCTTTATTTTTTCAAAAAAACATTTCCAAGTGCAAAAGTACTCATTTCATCAGAGATCTACAAAGAGTTTTGCAAGATTCCACACCTAGCTATCACCGGCCATGCCCCCCCTACCCCGTTTTGACCGCATTTTGAAATCGGTGCTTAAACAATTCAAAAAAAATCAAAAAAATATAAAACCTTCGCATATAATCCTAATTTATGTCCTAGTAACCACACAAACCAACAAACTTGGAATAATGCAAATCTATTAAAAATGTCTTCTCAAAATGTGCTATCGAGTATGAAGGTTCATGGCTTTTAAGCCAAATGGCCGAAGTTATAGCTAATTTCAAATGATAGTTTACCCAAATGATCTCATATTTTGCATATGTGTGTATATTTGAATGGCCAACAAGTTTTCCAAAGGAAGTTTTCATTTTCGTTGCACGAAAAATCCATTTTTCATTTTCCGAGTGCCGAAAGTAGGGTCTTTTTGTGAAGGATCTTCCAAATATTTGATGTCAATTTGAACCAACACATTTTTGTATTATACTAGACCATATTTTATTAAAAATTTACAAAAGTTTCAATGTAAAATGTTCCTTATGCACCTCTGCTGAAAAAGACAAATTGACGCCAATTCAGTTGGAACGGGGTGAAATTTGAACTACAAGTGCTTGATAGATTGCTCTTTATTTTTTCAAAAAAACATTTCCAAGTGCAAAAGTATTCATTTCATCAGAGATCTACAAAGAGTTTTGCAAGATTCCACACCTAGCTATCACCGGCCATGCCCCCCTACCCCGTTTTGACCGCATTTTGAAATCGGTGCTTAAACAATTCAAAAAAAATCAAAAAAATATAAAACCTTCGCGGTGCATCCTAATTTATGTCCTAGTAACCATACAAACCAACAAACTTGGAATAATGAAAATCTATTAAAAAAGTCTTCTCAAAATGGGCTATCGAGTATGAAGGTTCATGGCTTTCAAGTCAAATGGCCGAAGTAATAGCTAATTTCAAATGATAGTTTCCCCAAATGATCTCATATTTTGCATATGTGTCTATATTTGAATGGCCAACAAGTTTTCCAAAGGAAGTTTTCATTTTCGTTGCACGAAAAATCCATTTTTCATTTTCCGAGTGCCGAAAGTAGGGTCTTTTTGTGAAGGATCTACCAAGATGTCAATTTGAACCAACCAATTTTTGTATTATACTAGACCATATTTTATTAACAATTTACAAAAGTTTCCATGTAAAATGTTTCTTATGCACCTCTGCTGAAAAAGACAAATTGCCGCCAATTCAGTTGGAACGGGGTGAAATTTTAACTACAAGTGCTTGATAGATTGCTCTTTATTTTTTCAAAAAAACATTTCCAAGTGCACAAGTACTCATTTCATCAGAGATCTACAAAGAGTTTTCCAAGATTCCACACCTAGCTATCACCGGCCATGCCCCCCTACCCCGTTTTGACCGCATTTTGAAATCGGTGCTTAAACAATTCAAAACAAATCAAAAAAATATAAAACCTTCACGTTGCATCCTAATTTATGTCCTAGTAACCATACAAACCAACAAACTTGGAATAATGCAAATCTATTAAAAAAGTCTTCTCAAAATGGGCTATCGAGTATGAAGGTTCATGGCTTTCAAGTCAAATGGCCGAAGTTATAGGTAATTTCAAATGATAGTTTCCCCAAATGATCTCATATTTTGCATATGTGTGTACATTTGAATGGCCAACAAGTTTTCCAAAGGAAGTTTTTATTTTCGTTGCACGAAAAATCCATTTTTCATTTTCCGAGTGCCGAAAGTAGGGTCTTTTTGTGAAGGATCTACCAAATATTTGATGTCAATTTGAACCAACCCATTTTTGTATTATACTAGACCATATTTTATTAAAAATTTACAAAAGTTTCAATGTAAAATGTTCCTTATGCACCTCTGCTGAAAAAGACAAATTGCCGCCAATTCAGTTGGAACGGGGTGAAATTTGAACTACAAGTGCTTGATAAATTGCTCTTTATTTTTTCAAAAAAACATTTCCAAGTGCAAAAGTACTCATTTCATCAGAGATCTACAAAGAGTTTTGCAAGATTCCACACCTAGCTATCACCGGTCAAGCCCCCCCTACCCCGTTTTGACCGCATTTTGAAATCGGTGCCTAAACAATTCAAAAAAAGAAAAAAATATAAAACCTTCGCGTTGCATCCTAATTTATGTCCTAGTAACCATACAAACCAACAAACTTGGAATAATGCAAATCTATTAAAAAAGTCTTCTCAAAATGGGCTATCGAGTATGAAGGTTCATGGCTTTCAAGCCAAATGGCCGAAGTTATAGCTAATTTGAAATGATAGTTTACCCAAATGATCTCATATTTTGCATATGTGTGTATATTTGAATGGCTAACAAGTTTTCCAAACGAAGTTTTCATTTTCGTTGCACGAAAAATCCATTTTTCATTTTCCGAGTGCCGAAAGTAGGGTCTTTTTGTGAAGGATCTACCAAATATTTGATGTCAATTTGAAACAACCCATTTTTGTATTATACTAGACCATATTTTATTAATAATTTACAAAACTTTCCATGTAAAATGTTTCTCATGCACCTCTGCTGAAAAAGAAAAATTGCCGCCAATTCAGTTGGAACGGGGTGAAATTTGAACTACAAGTGTTTGATAGATTGCTATTTATTTGAAAAAAAACATTTCCAAGTGCAAAAGTACTCATTTCATCAGAGATCTACAAAGAGTTTTGCAAGATTCCACACCTAGCTATCACCGGTCAAGCCCCCCCTACCCCGTTTTGACCGCATTTTGAAATCGGTGCTTAAACAATTCAAAAAAAATCAAAAAAATATAAAACCTTCGCGTTGCATCCTAATTTATGTCCTGGTAACCATACAAACCAACAAACTTGGAATAATGCAAATCTATTAAAAAAGTCTTCTCAAAATGGGCTATCGAGTATGAAGGTTCATGGCTTTCAAGCCAAATGGCCGAAGTTATAGCTAATTTCAAATGATAGTTTACCCAAATGATCTCATATTTTGCATATGTGTGTATATTTGAATGGCCAAAAAGTTTGCCAAAGGAAGTTTTCATTATCGTTGCACGAAAAATCCATTTTTCATTTTCCGAGTGCCGAAAGTAGGGACTTTTTGTGAAGGATCTACCAAATATTTGATGTCAATTTGAACCAACCCATTTTTGTATTATACTAGACCATATTTTATTAACAATTTACAAAAGGTTCCATGTAAAATGTTCCTTATGCACATCTGCTGAAAAAGACAAATTGCCGCCAATTCAGTTGGAACGGTGTGAAATTTGAACTACAAGTGCTTGATAGATTGCTCTTCATTTTTTCAAAAGAACATTTCCAAGTGCAAAAGTACTCATTTCATCAGAGATCTACAAAGAGTTTTGCAATATTCCACACCTAGCTATCACCGGCCATGCCCCCCCTACCCCGTTTTGATCGCATTTTGAAATCGGTGCTTAAACAATTCAAAAAAATCAAAAAAATATAAAACCTTCGCGTTGAATCCTAATTTATGTCCTAGTAACCACACAAACCAACAAACTTGGAATAATGCAAATCTATTAAAAATGTCTTCTCAAAATGGGCTATCGAGTATGAAGGTTCATGGCTTTCAACGAAGTTATAGCTAATTTCAAATGATAGTTTACCCAAATGATCTCATATTTTGCATATGTGCGTATATTTGAATGGCCAACAAGTTTTCCAAAGGAAGTTTTCATTTTCGTTGCACGAAAAATCCATTTTTCATTTTCCGAGTGCCGAAAGTAGGGTCTTTTTGTGAAGGATCTTCCAAATATTTGATGTCAATTTGAACCAACCCATTTTTGTATTATACTAGACCATATTTTATTAAAAATTTACAAAAGTTTCAATGTAAAATGTTCCTTATGCACCTCTGCTGAAAAAGACAAATTGACGCCAATTCAGTTGGAACGGGGTGAAATTTGAACTACAAGTGCTTGATAGATTGCCCTTTATTTTTTCAAAAAAACATTTCCAAGTGCAAAAGTATTCATTTCATCAGAGATCTACAAAGAGTTTTGCAAGATTCCACACCTAGCTATCACCGGCCATGCCCCCCTACCCCGTTTTGACCGCATTTTGAAATCGGTGCTTAAACAATTCAAAAAAAATCAAAAAAATATAAAACCTTCGCGTTGCATCCTAATTTATGTCCTAGTAACCATACAAACCAACAAACTTGGAATAATGAAAATCTATTAAAAAAGTCTTCTCAAAATGGGCTATCGAGTATGAAGGTTCATGGCTTTCAAGTCAAATGGCCGAAGTAATAGCTAATTTCAAATGATAGTTTCCCCAAATGATCTCATATTTTGCATATGTGTCTATATTTGAATGGCCAACAAGTTTGCCAAAGGAAGTTTTCATTTTCGTTGCACGAAAAATCCATTTTTCATTTTCCGAGTGCCGAAAGTAGGGTCTTTTTGTGAAGGATCTACCAAGATGTCAATTTGAACCAACCAATTTTTGTATTATACTAGACCATATTTTATTAACAATTTACAAAAGTTTCCATGTAAAATGTTTCTTATGCACCTCTGCTGAAAAAGACAAATTGCCGCCAATTCAGTTGGAACGGGGTGAAATTTGAACTACAAGTGCTTGATAGATTGCTCTTTATTTTTTCAAAAAAACATTTCCAAGTGCACAAGTACTCATTTCATCAGAGATCTACAAAGAGTTTTTCAAGATTCCACACCTAGCTATTACCGGCCATGCCCCCTACCCCGTTTTGACCGCATTTTCAAATTGGTGCTTAAAGAATTCAAAAAAAATAAAAAAAATATAAAACCTTCGCGTTGCATCCTAATTTATGTCCTAGTAACCATACAAACCAACAAACTTGGAATAATGCAAATCTATTAAAAAAGTCTTCTCAAAATGGGCTATCGAGTATGAAGGTTCATGGATTTCAAGCCAAATGGCCAAAGTTATAGCTAATTTCAAATTATAGTTTCCCCAAATGATCTCATACTTTTCATATGTGTGTATATTTGAATGGCCAACAAGTTTTCCAAGGAAGTTATCATTTTCGTTGCACGAAATATCCATTTTTCATTTTCCGAGTGCCGAAAGTAGGGTCTTTTTGTGAAGGATCTACCAAATATTTGATGTCAATTTGAACCAACCCATTTTTGTATTATACTAGACCATATTTTATTAAAAATTTACAAAAGTTTCAATGTAAAATGTTCCTTATGCACCTCTGCTGAAAAAGACAAATTGCCGCCAATTCAGTTGGAACGGGGTGAAATTTGAACTACAAGTGCTTGATAAATTGCTCTTTATTTTTTCAAAAAAACATTTCCAAGTGCAAAAGTACTCATTTCATCAGAGATCTACAAAGAGTTTTGCAAGATTCCACACCTAGCTATCACCGGTCAAGCCCCCCCTACCCCGTTTTGACCGCATTTTGAAATCGGTGCTTAAACAATTCAAAAAAATCAAAAAAATATAAAACCTTCACGTTGCATCCTAATTTATGTCCTAGTAACCATACAAACCAACAAACTTGGAATAATGCAAATCTATTAAAAAAGTCTTCTCAAAATGGGCTATCGAGTATGAAGGTTCATGGCTTTCAAGTCAAATGGCCGAAGTTATAGGTAATTTCAAATGATAGTTTCCCCAAATGATCTCATATTTTGCATATGTGTGTATATTTGAATGGCCAACAAGTTTTCCAAACGAAGTTTTCATTTTCGTTGCACGAAAAATCCATTTTTCATTTTCCGAGTGCCGAAAGTAGGGTCTTTTTGTGAAGGATCTACCAAATATTTGATGTCAATTTGAACCAACCCATTTTTGTATTATACTAGACCATATTTTATTAACAATTTACAAAAGTTTCCATCTAAAATGTTTCTTATGCACCTCTGCTGAAAAAGACAAATTGTCGCCAATTCAGTTGGAACGGGGTGAAATTTGAACTACAAGTGCTTGATAGATTGCTCTTTATTTTTTCAAAAAAACATTTCCAAGTGCACAAGTACTCATTTCATCAGAGATCTACAAAGAGTTTTGCAAGATTCCACACCTAGCTATTACCGGCCATGCCCCCCTACCCCGTTTTGACCGCATTTTGAAATTGGTGCTTAAACAATTAAAAAAAAATCAAAAAAATATAAAACCTTCGTGTTGCATCCTAATTTATGTCCTAGTAACCATACAAACCAACAAACTTGGAATAATGCAAATCTATTAAAAAAGTCTTCTCAAAATGGGCTATCGAGTATGAAGGTTCATGGCTTTCAAGCCAAATGGCCGAAGTTATAGCTAATTTCAAATTATAGTTTCCCCAAATGATCTCATACTTTTCATATGTGTGTATATTTGAATGGCCAACAAGTTTTCCAAGGAAGTTTTCATTTTCGTTGCACGAAAAATCCATTTTTCATTTTCCGAGTGCCGAAAGTAGGGTCTTTTTGTGAAGGATCTACCAAATATTTGATGTCAATTTGAACCAACCCATTTTTGTATTATACTAGACCATATTTTATTAAAAATTTACAAAAGTTTCAATGTAAAATGTTCCTTATGCACCTCTGCTGAAAAAGACAAATTGCCGCCAATTCAGTTGGAACGGGGTGAAATTTGAACTACAAGTGCTTGATAAATTGCTCTTTATTTTTTGAAAAAAACATTTCCAAGTGCAAAACTACTCATTTCATCAGAGATCTACAAAGAGTTTTGCAAGATTCCACACCTAGCTATCACCGGCCATGCCCCCCCTACCCCGTTTTGACCGCATTTTGAAATCGGTGCTTAAACAATTCAAAAAAAATCAAAAAAATATAAAACCTTCGCGTTGCATCGTAATTTATGTCCTAGTAACCACACAAACCAACAAACTTGGAATAATGAAAATCTATTAAAAAAGTCTCCTCAAAATGGGCTATCGAGTATGAAGGTTCATGGCTTTCAAGTCAAATGGCCGAAGTAATAGCTAATTTGAAATGATAGTTTCCCCAAATGATCTCATATTTTGCATATGTGTGTATATTTGAATGGCCAACAAGTTTGCCAAAGGAAGTTTTCATTTTCGTTGCACGAAAAATCCATTTTTCATTTGCCAAGTGCCGAAAGTAGGGTCTTTTTGTGAAGGATCTTCCAAATATTTGATGTCAATTTGAACCAACCCATTTTTGTATTATACTAGACCATATTTTATTAAAAATTTACAAAAGTTTCAATGTAAAATGTTCCTTATGCACCTTTGCTGAAAAAGACAAATTTCCGCCAATTCAATTGGAACGGGGTGAAATTTGAACTACAAGTGCTTGATAGATTGCTCTTTATTTTTTCAAAAAAACATTTCCAAGTGCAAAAGTATTCATTTCATCAGAGATCTACAAAGAGTTTTGCAAGATTCCACACCTAGCTATCACCGGTCATGCCCCCCCTACCCCGTTTTGACCGCATTTTGAAATCGGTGCGTAAAAAATTCAAAAAAAATAAAATATATATAAAACCTTCGCGTTGCATCCTAATTTATGTCCTAGTAACCATACAAACCAACAAATTTGGAATAATGCAAATCTATTAAAAAAGTCTACTCAAAATGGGCTATCGAGTATGAAGGTTCATGGCTTTCAAGTGAAATGGCCGAAGTAATAGCTAATTTCAAATGATAGTTTCCCCAAATGATCTCATATTTTTCATATGTGTGTATATTTGAATGGCCAACAAGTTTGCCAAACGAAGTTTTCATTTTCGTTGCATGAAAAATCCATTTTTCATTTTCCGAGTGCCGAAAGTAGGGTCTTTTTGTGAAGGATCTACCAAATATTTGATGTCAATTTGAACCAACCCATTTTTGTATTATACTAGACCATATTTTATTACCAATTTACAAAAGTTTCCATGTAAAATGTTTCTTATGCACCTCTGCTGAAAAAGACAAATTGCCGCCAATTCAGGTGGAACGGGGTGAAATTTGAACTACAAGTGCTTGATAGATTGCTCTTTATTTTTTCAAAAAAAACATTTCCAAGTGCACAAGTACTCATTTAATCAGAGATCTACAAAGAGTTTTGCAAGATTCCACACCTAGCTATCACCGTCCATGCCCCCCTACCCCGTTTTGACCGCATTTTGAAATCGGTGCTTAAACAATTCAAAAAAAATCAAAAAAATATAAAACCTTCGCGTTGCATCCTAATTTATGTCCTAGTAACCATACAAACCAACAAACTTGGAATAATGCAAATCTATTAAAAAAGTCTTCTCAAAATGGGCTATCGAGTATGAAGGTTCATGGCTTTCAAGTCAAATGGCCGAAGTAATAGCTAATTTCAAATGATAGTTTCCCCAAATGATCTCATATTTTGCATATGTGTCTATATTTGAATGGCCAACAAGTTTGCCAAAGGAAGTTTTCATTTTCGTTGCACGAAAAATCCATTTTTCATTTTCCGAGTGCCGAGAGTAGGGTCTTTTTGTGAAGGATCTTCCAAATATTTGATGTCAATTTGAACCAACCCATTTTTGTATTATACTAGACCATTTTTATTAAAAATTTACAAAAGTTTCAATGTAAAATGTTCCTTATGCACCTTTGCTGAAAAAGAGAAATTTCCGCCAATTCAGTTGGAACGGGGTGAAATTTGAACTACAAGTGCTTGATAGATTGCTCTTTATTTTTTCAAAAAAACATTTCCAAGTGCAAAAGTATTCATTTCATCAGAGATCTACAAAGAGTTTTGCAAGATTCCACACCTAGCTATCACCGGTCATGCCCCCCCTACCCCGTTTTGACCGCATTTTGAAATCGGTGCTTAAACAATTCAAAAAAAATCAAAAAAATATAAAACCTTCGCGTTGCATCCTAATTTATGTCCTAGTAACCGTACAAACCAACAAACTTGGAATAATGCAAATCTATTAAAAAAGTCTTCTCAAAATGGGCTATCGAGTATGAATGTTCATGGCTTTCAAGCCAAATGGCCGAAGTTATAGCTAATTTCAAATGATAGTTTACCCAAATGATCTCATATTTTGCATATGTGTGTATATTTGAATGGCTAACAAGTTTTCGAAACGAATTTTTCATTTTCGTTGCACGAAAAATCCATTTTTCATTTTCCGAGTGCCGAAAGTAGGGTCTTTTTGTGAAGGATCTACCAAATATTTGATGTCAATTTGAACTAACCCATTTTTGTATTATACTAGACCATATTTTATTAAAAATTTACAAAAGTTTCCATGTAAAATGTTTCTTATGCACCTCTGCTGAAAAGGACAAATTGCCGCCAATTCAGGTGGAACGGGGTGAAATTTGAACTACAAGTGCTTGATAGATTGCTCTTTATTTTTTCAAGAAAACATTTCCGAGTGCACAAGTACTCATTTAATCAGAGATCTACAAAGAGTTTTGCAAGATTCCACACCTAGCTATCACCGGCCATGCCCCCCTACCCTGTTTTGACCGCATTTTGAAATCGGTGCTTAAACAATTCAAAAAAATCAAAAAAATATAAACCTTCGCGTTGCATCCTAATTTATGTCCTAGTAACCATACAAACCAACAAACTTGGAATAATGAAAATCTATTAAAAAAGTCTTCTCAAAATGGGCTATCGAGTATGAAGGTTCATGGCTTTCAAGTCAGATGGCCGAAGTAATAGCTAATTTCAAATTATAGTTTCCCCAAATGATCTCATATTTTGCATATGGTTCTATATTTGAATGGCCAACAAGTTTTCCAAAGGAAGTTTTCATTTTCGTTGCACGAAAAATCCATTTTTCATTTTCCGAGTGCCGAAAGTAGGGTCTTTTTGTGAAGGATCTACCAAATATTTGATGTCAATTTGAACCAACCCATTTTTGTATTATACTAGACCATATTTTATTAACAATTTACAAAAGTTTCCATGTAAAATGTTCCTTATGCACCTCTGCTGAAAAAGACAAATTGCCGCCAATTCAGATGGAACGGGGTGAAATTTGAACTACAAGTGCTTGATAGATTGCTCTTTATTTTTTCAAAAAAACATTTCCATGTGCAAAAGTACTCATTTCATCAGAGATCTACAAAGAGTTTTGCAAGATTCCACACCTAGCTATCACCGGTCATGCCCCCCTACCCCGTTTTGACCGCATTTTGAAATCGGTGCTTAAACAATTCAAAAAAAATCAAAAATATATAAAACCTTCGCGTTGCATCCTAATTTATGTCCTAGTAACCACACAAACCAACAAACTTGGAATAATGCAAATCTATTAAAAAAGTCTTCTCAAAATGGGCTATCGAGTATGAAGGTTCATGGCTTTCAAGCCAAATGGCCGAAGTTATAGCTAATTTCGAATGATAGTTTACCCACATGATCTCATATTTTGCATATGTGTGTATATTTGAATGGCCAACAAGTTTTCCAAAGGAAGTTTTCATTTTCGTTGCACGAAAAATCCATTTTTCATTTTCCGAGTGCCGAAAGTAGGGTCTTTTTGTGAAGGATCTTCCAAATATTTGATGTCAATTTGAACCAACCCATTTTTGTATTATACTAGACCATATTTTATTAAAAATTTACAAAAGTTTCAATGTGAAATATTCCTTATGCACCTTTGCTGAAAAAGACAAATTGCCGCCAATTCAGTTGGAACGGGGTGAAATTTGAACTACAAGTGCTTGATAGATTGCTCTTTATTTTTTCAATAAAACATTTCCAAGTGCACAAGTATTCATTTCATCAGAGATCAACAAAGAGTTTTGCAAGATTCCATACCTAGCTATCACCGGCCATGCCCCCCCTACCCCGTTTTGACAGCATTTTGAAACCGGTGCTTAAACAATTCAAAAAAATAAAAAAAATATAAAACCTTCGCGTTGCATCCTAATTTATGTCCTAGTAACGATACAAACCAACAAACTTGGAATAATGCAAATCTATTAAAAAAGTCTTCTCAAAATGGGCTATCGAGTATGAAGGTTCATGGCTTTCAAGTCAAATGGCCGAAGTTATAGGTAATTTCAAATGATAGTTTCCCCAAATGATCTCATATTTTGCATATGTGTGTATATTTGAATGACCAAGAAGTTTTCCAAAGGAAGTTTTCATTTTCGTTGCACGAAAAATCCATTTTTCATTTTCCGAGTGCCGAAAGTAGGGTCTTTTTGTGAAGGATCTACCAAATATTTGATGTCAATTTGAACCAACCCATTTTTGTATTATACTAGACAATATTTTATTAACAATTTACAAAAGTTTCCATGTAAAATGTTTCTTATGCACCTCTGCTGAAAAAGACAAATTGCCGCCTATTCAGGTGGAACGGGGTGAAATTTGAACTACAAGTGTTTGATAGATTGCTCTTTATTTAAAAAAAAACATTTCCAAGTGCAAAAGTACTCATTTCATCAGAGATCTACAAAGAGTTTTGCAAGATTCCACACCTAGCTATCACCGGTCAAGCCCCCCCTACCCCGTTTTGACCGCATTTTGAAATCGGTGCTTACACAATTCAAAAAAAATCAAAAAAATATAAAACCTTCGCGTTGCATCCTAATTTATGTCCTGGTAACCATACAAACCAACACACTTGGAATAATGGAAATCTATTAAAAAAGTCTTCTCAAAATGGGCTATCGAGTATGAAGGTTCATGGCTTTCAAGCCAAATGGCCGAAGTTATAGCTAATTTCAAATGATAGTTTCCCCAAATGATCTCATATTTTGCATATGTGTCTATATTTGAATGGCCAACAAGTTTTCCAAAGGAAGTTTTCATTTTCGTTGCACGAAAAATCCATTTTTCATTTTCCGAGTGCCGAAAGTAGGGTCTTTTTGTGAAGGATCTACCAAATATTTGATGTCAATTTGAACCAACCCATTTTTGTATTATACTAGACCATATTTGATTAACAATTTACAAAAGTTTCCATGTAAAATGTTTCTTATGCACCTCTGCTGAAAAAGACAAATTGCCGCCAATTCAGGTGGAACGGGGTGAAATTTGAACTACAAGTGCTTGATAGATTGCTCTTTATTTTTTCAAAAAAACATTTCCAAGTGCAAAAGTACTCATTTCATCAGAGATCTACAAAGAGTTTTGCAAGATTCCACACCTAGCTATCACCGGTCAAGCCCCCCCTACCCCGTTTTGACCGCATTTTGAAATCGGTGCTTAAACAATTAAAAAAAATCAAAAAAATATAAAACCTTCGCGTTGCATCCTAATTTATGTCCTGGTAACCATACAAACCAACACACTTGGAATAATGCAAATCTATTAAAAACGTCTTCTCAAAATGGGCTATCGAGTATGAAGGTTCATGGCTTTCAAGCCAAATGGCCGAAGTTATAGCTAATTTCAAATGATAGTTTCCCCAAATGATCTCATATTTTGCATATGTGTGTATATTTGAATGGCCAACAAGTTTTCCAAAGGAAGTTTTCATTTTCGTTGCACGAAAAATCCATTTTTCATTTTCCGAGTGCCGAAAGTAGGGTCTTTTTGTGAAGGATCTACCAAATATTTGATTTCAATTTGAACCAACCCATTTTTGTATTATACTAGACCATATTTTATTAACAATTTACAAAAGTTTCCATGTAAAATGTTCCTTATGCACCTCTGCTGAAAAAGAAGAATTGCCGCCAATTCAGTTGGAACGGGGTGAAATTTGAACTACAAGTGCTTGATAGATTGCTCTTTATTTTTTCAAAAAAACATTTCCAAGTGCAAAAGTACTCATTTCATCAGATATCTACAAAGAGTTTTGCAAGATTCCACACCTAGCTATCACCGGTCATGCCCCCCCTACCCCGTTTTGACCGCATTTTAAAATCGGTGCTTAAACAATTCAAAAAAAATCAAAAAAAATATAAAACCTTCGCGTTGCATCCTAATTTATGTCCTAGTAACCATACAAACCAACACACTTGGAATAATGCAAATCTATTAAAAAAGTCTTCTCAAAATGGGCTATCGAGTATGAAGGTTCATGGCTTTCAAGCCAAATGGCCGAAGTTATAGCTAATTTCAAATGATAGTTATCCCAAATGATCTCATATTTTGCATATGTGTGTATATTTGAATGACCAACAAGTTTTCCAAAGGAAGTTTTCATTTTCGTTGCACGAAAAATCCATTTTTCATTTTCCGAGTGCCGAAAGTAGGGTCTTTTTGTGAAGGATCTACCAAATATTTGATGTCAATTTGAACTAACCCATTTTTGTATTATACTAGACCATATTTTATTAAAAATTTACAAAAGTTTCCATGTAAAATGTTTCTTATGCACCTCTGCTGAAAAGGACAAATTGCCGCCAATTCAGGTGGAACGGGGTGAAATTTGAACTACAAGTGCTTGATAGATTGCTCTTTATTTTTTCAAGAAAACATTTCCGAGTGCACAAGTACTCATTTAATCAGAGATCTACAAAGAGTTTTGCAAGATTCCACACCTAGCTATCACCGGCCATGCCCCCCTACCCTGTTTTGACCGCATTTTGAAATCGGTGCTTAAACAATTCAAAAAAATCAAAAAAATATAAACCTTCGCGTTGCATCCTAATTTATGTCCTAGTAACCATACAAACCAACAAACTTGGAATAATGAAAATCTATTAAAAAAGTCTTCTCAAAATGGGCTATCGAGTATGAAGGTTCATGGCTTTCAAGTCAGATGGCCGAAGTAATAGCTAATTTCAAATTATAGTTTCCCCAAATGATCTCATATTTTGCATATGGTTCTATATTTGAATGGCCAACAAGTTTTCCAAAGGAAGTTTTCATTTTCGTTGCACGAAAAATCCATTTTTCATTTTCCGAGTGCCGAAAGTAGGGTCTTTTTGTGAAGGATCTACCAAATATTTGATGTCAATTTGAACCAACCCATTTTTGTATTATACTAGACCATATTTTATTAACAATTTACAAAAGTTTCCATGTAAAATGTTCCTTATGCACCTCTGCTGAAAAAGACAAATTGCCGCCAATTCAGATGGAACGGGGTGAAATTTGAACTACAAGTGCTTGATAGATTGCTCTTTATTTTTTCAAAAAAACATTTCCATGTGCAAAAGTACTCATTTCATCAGAGATCTACAAAGAGTTTTGCAAGATTCCACACCTAGCTATCACCGGTCATGCCCCCCTACCCCGTTTTGACCGCATTTTGAAATCGGTGCTTAAACAATTCAAAAAAAATCAAAAATATATAAAACCTTCGCGTTGCATCCTAATTTATGTCCTAGTAACCACACAAACCAACAAACTTGGAATAATGCAAATCTATTAAAAAAGTCTTCTCAAAATGGGCTATCGAGTATGAAGGTTCATGGCTTTCAAGCCAAATGGCCGAAGTTATAGCTAATTTCGAATGATAGTTTACCCACATGATCTCATATTTTGCATATGTGTGTATATTTGAATGGCCAACAAGTTTTCCAAAGGAAGTTTTCATTTTCGTTGCACGAAAAATCCATTTTTCATTTTCCGAGTGCCGAAAGTAGGGTCTTTTTGTGAAGGATCTTCCAAATATTTGATGTCAATTTGAACCAACCCATTTTTGTATTATACTAGACCATATTTTATTAAAAATTTACAAAAGTTTCAATGTGAAATATTCCTTATGCACCTTTGCTGAAAAAGACAAATTGCCGCCAATTCAGTTGGAACGGGGTGAAATTTGAACTACAAGTGCTTGATAGATTGCTCTTTATTTTTTCAATAAAACATTTCCAAGTGCAAAAGTATTCATTTCATCAGAGATCAACAAAGAGTTTTGCAAGATTCCATACCTAGCTATCACCGGCCATGCCCCCCCTACCCCGTTTTGACAGCATTTTGAAACCGGTGCTTAAACAATTCAAAAAAATAAAAAAAATATAAAACCTTCGCGTTGCATCCTAATTTATGTCCTAGTAACGATACAAACCAACAAACTTGGAATAATGCAAATCTATTAAAAAAGTCTTCTCAAAATGGGCTATCGAGTATGAAGGTTCATGGCTTTCAAGTCAAATGGCCGAAGTTATAGGTAATTTCAAATGATAGTTTCCCCAAATGATCTCATATTTTGCATATGTGTGTATATTTGAATGACCAAGAAGTTTTCCAAAGGAAGTTTTCATTTTCGTTGCACGAAAAATCCATTTTTCATTTTCCGAGTGCCGAAAGTAGGGTCTTTTTGTGAAGGATCTACCAAATATTTGATGTCAATTTGAACCAACCCATTTTTGTATTATACTAGACAATATTTTATTAACAATTTACAAAAGTTTCCATGTAAAATGTTTCTTATGCACCTCTGCTGAAAAAGACAAATTGCCGCCAATTCAGGTGGAACGGGGTGAAATTTGAACTACAAGTGTTTGATAGATTGCTCTTTATTTAAAAAAAAACATTTCCAAGTGCAAAAGTACTCATTTCATCAGAGATCTACAAAGAGTTTTGCAAGATTCCACACCTAGCTATCACCGGTCAAGCCCCCCCTACCCCGTTTTGACCGCATTTTGAAATCGGTGCTTACACAATTCAAAAAAAATCAAAAAAATATAAAACCTTCGCGTTGCATCCTAATTTATGTCCTCGTAACCATACAAACCAACACACTTGGAATAATGCAAATCTATTAAAAAAGTCTTCTCAAAATGGGCTATCGAGTATGAAGGTTCATGGCTTTCAAGCCAAATGGCCGAAGTTATAGCTAATTTCAAATGATAGTTTCCCCAAATGATCTCATATTTTGCATATGTGTCTATATTTGAATGGCCAACAAGTTTTCCAAAGGAAGTTTTCATTTTCGTTGCACGAAAAATCCATTTTTCATTTTCCGAGTGCCGAAAGTAGGGTCTTTTTGTGAAGGATCTACCAAATATTTGATGTCAATTTGAACCAACCCATTTTTGTATTATACTAGACCATATTTGATTAACAATTTACAAAAGTTTCCATGTAAAATGTTTCTTATGCACCTCTGCTGAAAAAGACAAATTGCCGCCAATTCAGGTGGAACGGGGTGAAATTTGAACTACAAGTGCTTGATAGATTGCTCTTTATTTTTTCAAAAAAACATTTCCAAGTGCAAAAGTACTCATTTCATCAGAGATCTACAAAGAGTTTTGCAAGATTCCACACCTAGCTATCACCGGTCAAGCCCCCCCTACCCCGTTTTGACCGTATTTTGAAATCGGTGCTTAAACAATTAAGAAAAATCAAAAAAATATAAAACCTTCGCGTTGCATCCTAATTTATGTCCTGGTAACCATACAAACCAACACACTTGGAATAATGCAAATCTATTAAAAACGTCTTCTCAAAATGGGCTATCGAGTATGAAGGTTCATGGCTTTCAAGCCAAATGGCCGAAGTTATAGCTAATTTCAAATGATAGTTTCCCCAAATGATCTCATATTTTGCATATGTGTGTATATTTGAATGGCCAACAAGTTTTCCAAAGGAAGTTTTCATTTTCGTTGCACGAAAAATCCATTTTTCATTTTCCGAGTGCCGAAAGTAGGGTCTTTTTGTGAAGGATCTACCAAATATTTGATTTCAATTTGAACCAACCCATTTTTGTATTATACTAGACCATATTTTATTAACAATTTACAAAAGTTTCCATGTAAAATGTTCCTTATGCACCTCTGCTGAAAAAGAAGAATTGCCGCCCATTCAGTTGGAACGGGGTGAAATTTGAACTACAAGTGCTTGATAGATTGCTCTTTATTTTTTCAAAAAAACATTTCCAAGTGCAAAAGTACTCA
Organism: Bromus sterilis; assembly: GCA_950022295.1. Taxonomy (NCBI): domain Eukaryota; kingdom Viridiplantae; phylum Streptophyta; class Magnoliopsida; order Poales; family Poaceae; genus Bromus; species Bromus sterilis. Next base: position 299,806,713 of record OX465601.1, read on the forward strand.
TTTCATCAGATATCTACAAAGAGTTTTGCAAGATTCCACACCTAGCTATCACCGGTCATGCCCCCCCTACCCCGTTTTGACCGCATTTTAAAATCGGTGCTTAAACAATTCAAAAAAAATCAAAAAAAATATAAAACCTTCGCGTTGCATCCTAATTTATGTCCTAGTAACCATACAAACCAACACACTTGGAATAATGCAAATCTATTAAAAAAGTCTTCTCAAAATGGGCTATCGAGTATGAAGGTTCATGGCTTTCAAGCCAAATGGCCGAAGTTATAGCTAATTTCAAATGATAGTTATCCCAAATGATCTCATATTTTGCATATGTGTGTATATTTGAATGACCAACAAGTTTTCCAAAGGAAGTTTTCATTTTCGTTGCACGAAAAATCCATTTTTCATTTTCCGAGTGCCGAAAGTAGGGTCTTTTTGTGAAGGATCTACCAAATATTTGATGTCAATTTGAACCAACCCATTTTTGTATTATACTAGACCATATTTTATTAACAATTTACAAAAGTTTCCATGTAAAATGTTTCTTATGCACCTCTGCTGAAAAAGACAAATTGCCGCCAATTCAGGTCGAACGGGGTGAAATTTGAACTACAAGTGCTTGATAGATTGCTCTTTATTTTTTCAAAAAAACATTTCCAAGTGCACAAGTACTCATTTAATCAGAGATCTACAAAGAGTTTTGCAAGATTCCACACCTAGCTATCACCGGCCATGCCCCCCTACCCCGTTTTGACCGCATTTTGAAATCGGTGCTTAAACAATTCAAAAAAAATCAAAAAAATATAAAACCTTCGCGTTGCATCCTAATTTATGTCCTAGTAACCATACAAACCAACAAACTTGGAATAATGAAAATCTATTAAAAAAGTCTTCTCAAAATGGGCTATCGAGTATGAAGGTTCATGGCCTTCAAGTAAAATGGCCGAAGTAATAGCTAATTTTCAAATGATAGTTTCCCCAAACGATCTCATATTTTGCATATGTGTCTATATTTGAATGGCCAACAAGTTTGCCAAAGGAAGTTTTCATTTTCGTTGCACGAAAAATCCATTTTTCATTTTCCGAGTGCCGAAAGTAGGGTCTTTTTGTGAAGGATCTACCAAGATGTCAATTTGAACCAACCAATTTTTGTATTATACTAGACCATATTTTATTAACAATTTACAAAAGTTTCCATGTAAAATGTTTCTTATGCACCTCTGCTGAAAAAGACAAATTGCCGCCAATTCAGTTGGAACGGGGTGAAATTTGAACTACAAGTGCTTGATAGATTGCTCTTTATTTTTTCAAAAAAACATTTCCAAGTGCACAAGTACTCATTTCATCAGAGATCTACAAAGAGTTTTGCAAGATTCCACACCTAGCTATCACCGGCAATGCCGACCGTACCCCGTTTTGACCGCATTTTGAAATCGGTGCTTAAACAATTAAGAAAAATCAAAAAAATATAAAACCTTCGCGTTGCATCCTAATTTATGTCCTGGTAACCATACAAACCAACACACTTGGAATAATGCAAATCTATTAAAAACGTCTTCTCAAAATGGGCTATCGAGTATGAAGGTTCATGGCTTTCAAGCCAAATGGCCGAAGTTATAGCTAATTTCAAATGATAGTTTCCCCAAATGATCTCATATTTTGCATATGTGTGTATATTTGAATGGCCAACAAGTTTTCCAAAGGAAGTTTTCATTTTCGTTGCACGAAAAATCCATTTTTCATTTTCCGAGTGCCGAAAGTAGGGTCTTTTTGTGAAGGATCTACCAAATATTTGATTTCAATTTGAACCAACCCATTTTTGTATTATACTAGACCATATTTTATTAACAATTTACAAAAGTTTCCATGTAAAATGTTCCTTATGCACCTCTGCTGAAAAAGAAGAATTGCCGCCAATTCAGTTGGAACGGGGTGAAATTTGAACTACAAGTGCTTGATAGATTGCTCTTTATTTTTTCAAAAAAACATTTCCAAGTGCAAAAGTACTCATTTCATCAGATATCTACAAAGAGTTTTGCAAGATTCCACACCTAGCTATCACCGGTCATGCCCCCCCTACCCCGTTTTGACCGCATTTTAAAATCGGTGCTTAAACAATTCAAAAAAAATCAAAAAAAATATAAAACCTTCGCGTTGCATCCTAATTTATGTCCTAGTAACCATACAAACCAACACACTTGGAATAATGCAAATCTATTAAAAAAGTCTTCTCAAAATGGGCTATCGAGTATGAAGGTTCATGGCTTTCAAGCCAAATGGCCGAAGTTATAGCTAATTTCAAATGATAGTTATCCCAAATGATCTCATATTTTGCATATGTGTGTATATTTGAATGACCAACAAGTTTTCCAAAGGAAGTTTTCATTTTCGTTGCACGAAAAATCCATTTTTCATTTTCCGAGTGCCGAAAGTAGGGTCTTTTTGTGAAGGATCTACCAAATATTTGATGTCAATTTGAACCAACCCATTTTTGTATTATACTAGACCATATTTTATTAACAATTTACAAAAGTTTCCATGTAAAATGTTTCTTATGCACCTCTGCTGAAAAAGACAAATTGCCGCCAATTCAGGTCGAACGGGGTGAAATTTGAACTACAAGTGCTTGATAGATTGCTCTTTATTTTTTCAAAAAAACATTTCCAAGTGCACAAGTACTCATTTAATCAGAGATCTACAAAGAGTTTTGCAAGATTCCACACCTAGCTATCACCGGCCATGCCCCCCTACCCCGTTTTGACCGCATTTTGAAATCGGTGCTTAAACAATTCAAAAAAAATCAAAAAAATATAAAACCTTCGCGTTGCATCCTAATTTATGTCCTAGTAACCATACAAACCAACAAACTTGGAATAATGAAAATCTATTAAAAAAGTCTTCTCAAAATGGGCTATCGAGTATGAAGGTTCATGGCCTTCAAGTAAAATGGCCGAAGTAATAGCTAATTTTCAAATGATAGTTTCCCCAAACGATCTCATATTTTGCATATGTGTCTATATTTGAATGGCCAACAAGTTTGCCAAAGGAAGTTTTCATTTTCGTTGCACGAAAAATCCATTTTTCATTTTCCGAGTGCCGAAAGTAGGGTCTTTTTGTGAAGGATCTACCAAGATGTCAATTTGAACCAACCAATTTTTGTATTATACTAGACCATATTTTATTAACAATTTACAAAAGTTTCCATGTAAAATGTTTCTTATGCACCTCTGCTGAAAAAGACAAATTGCCGCCAATTCAGTTGGAACGGGGTGAAATTTGAACTACAAGTGCTTGATAGATTGCTCTTTATTTTTTCAAAAAAACATTTCCAAGTGCACAAGTACTCATTTCATCAGAGATCTACAAAGAGTTTTGCAAGATTCCACACCTAGCTATCACCGGCAATGCCCCCTACCCCGTTTTGACCGCATTTTGAAATTGGTGCTTAAACAATTCAAAAAAAATCAAAAATATATAAAACCTTCGCGTTGCATCCTAATTTATGTCCTAGTAACCATACAAACCAACAAACTTGGAATAATGCAAATCTATTAAAAAAGTCTTCTCAAAATGGGCTATCGAGTATGAAGGTTCATGGCTTTCAAGCCAAATGGCCGAAGTTATAGATAATTTCAAATGATAGTTTCCCCAAATGATCTCATATTTTGCATATGTGTGTATATTTGAATGGCCAACAAGTTTTCCAAGAAAGTTTTCATTTTCGTTGCACGAAAAATCCATTTTTCATTTTCCGAGTGCCAAAAGTAGGGTCTTTTTGTGAAGGATCTACCAAATATTTGATGTCAATTTGAACCAACCCATTTTTGTATTATACTAGACCATATTTTATTAACAATTTACAAAAGTTTCCATGTAAAATGTTCCTTATGCACCTCTGCGGAAAAAGAAAAATTGCCGCCAATTCAGTTGGAACGGGGTGAAATTTGAACTACAAGTGCTTGATAGATTGCTCTTTATTTTTTCAAAAAAACATTTCCAAGTGGAAAAGTACTCATTTCATCAGAGATCTACAAAGAGTTTTGCAAGATTCCACACCTAGCTATCACCGGCCATGCCCCCCCTACCCCGTTTTGACCGCATTTTGAAATCGGTGCTTAAACAATTCAAAACAAATCAAAAAAATATAAAACCTTCGCGTTGCATCCTAATTTATGTCCTAGTAACCACACAAACAAACAAACTTGGAATAATGCAAATCTATTAAAAAAGTCTTCTCAAAATGGGCTATCGAGTATGAAGGTTCATGGCTTTCAAGCCAAATGGCCGAAGTTATAGCTAATTTCGAATGATAGTTTACCCACGTGATCTCATATTTTGCATATGTGTGTATATTTGAATGGCCAACAAGTTTTCCAAAGGAAGTTTTCATTTTCGTTGCACGAAAAATCCATTTTTCATTTTCCGAGTGCCGAAAGTAGGGTCTTTTTGTGAAGGATCTTCCAAATATTTGATGTCAATTTGAACCAACCCATTTTCGTATTATACTAGACCATATTTTATTAAAAATTTACAAAAGTTTCAATGTGAAATGTTCCTTATGCACCTCTGCTGAAAAAGACAAATTGCCGCCAATTCAGTTGGAACGGGGTGAAATTTGAACTACAAGTGCTTGATAGATTGCTCTTTATTTTTTCAAAAAAAACATTTCCAAGTGCAAAAGTATTCATTTCATCAGAGATCAACAAAGAGTTTTGCAAGATTCCACACCTAGCTATCACCGGCCATGCCCCCCCTACCCCGTTTGACAGCATTTTGAAATCGGTGCTTAAACAATTCAAAAAAAATAAAAAATATATAAAACCTTCGCGTTGCATCCTAATTTATGTCCTAGTAACGATACAAACCAACAAACTTGGAATAATGCAAATCTATTAAAAATGTCTTCTCAAAATGGGCTATCGAGTATGAAGGTTCATGGCCTTCAAGTAAAATGGCCGAAGTAATAGCTAATTTCAAATGATAGTTTCCCCAAATGATCTCATATTTTGCATATGTGTGTATATTTGAATGACCAAGAAGTTTTCCAAAGGAAGTTTTCATTTTCGTTGCACGAAAAATCCATTTTTCATTTTCCGAGTGCCGAAAGTAGGGTCTTTTTGTGAAGGATCTACCAAGATGTCAATTTGAACCAACCAATTTTTGTATTATACTAGACCATATTTTATTAACAATTTACAAAAGTTTCCATGTAAAATGTTTCTTATGCACCTCTGCTGAAAAAGACAAATTGCCGCCAATTCAGTTGGAACGGGGTGAAATTTGAACTACAAGTGCTTGATAGATTGCTCTTTATTAAAAAAAAACATTTCCAAGTGCAAAAGTACTCATTTCATCAGAGATCTACCAAGAGTTTTGCAAGATTCCACACCTAGCTATCACCGGTCAAGCCCCCCCTACCCCGTTTTGACCGCATTTTGAAATCGGTGCTTAAACAATTCAAAAAAAATCAAAAATATATAAAACCTTCGCGTTGCATCCTAATTTATGTCCTGGTAACCATACAAACCAACAAACTTGGAATAATGCAAATCTATTAAAAAAGTCTTCTCAAAATGGGCTATCGAGTATGAAGGTTCATGGCTTTCAAGCCAAATGGCCGAAGTTATAGCTAATTTCAAATGATAGTTTACCCAAATGATCTCATATTTTGCATATGTGTGTATATTTGAATGGCTAACAAGTTTTCCAAACGAAGTTTTCATTTTCGTTGCACGAAAAATCCATTTTTCATTTTCCGAGTGCCGAAAGTAGGGTCTTTTTGTGAAGGATCTACCAAATATTTGATGTCAATTTGAACCAACCCATTTTTGTATTATACTAGACCATACTTTATTAATAATTTACAAAAGTTTCCATGTAAAATGTTTCTTATGCACCTCTGCTGAAAAAGACAAATTGCCGCCAATTCAGTTGGAACGGGGTGAAATTTGAACTACAAGTGCTTGATAGATTGCTCTTTATTAAAAAAAAACATTTCCAAGTACAAAAGTACTCATTTCATCAGAGATCTACAAAGAGTTTTGCAAGATTCCACACCTAGCTATCACCGGTCAAGCCCCCCCTACCCCGTTTTGACGGCATTTTGAAATCGGTGCTTAAACAATTCAAAAAAAAATCAAAAAAATATAAAACCTTCGCGTTGCATCCTAATTTATGTCCTGGTAACCATACAAACCAACACACTTGGAATAATGCAAATCTATTAAAAAAGTCTTCTCAAAATGGGCTATCGAGTATGAAGGTTCATGGCTTTCAAGCCAAATGGCCGAAGTAATAGCTAATTTCAAATGATAGTTTCCCCAAATGATCTCATATTTTGCATATGTGTCTATATTTGAATGGCCAACAAGTTTTCCAAAGGAAGTTTTCATTTTCGTTGCACGAAAAATCCATTTTTCATTTTCCGAGTGCCGAAAGTAGGGTCTTTTTGTGAAGGATCTACCAAATATTTGATGTCAATTTGAACCAACCCATTTTTGTATTATACTAGACCATATTTTATTAACAATTTACAAAAGTTTCCATGTAAAATCTTTCTTATGCACCTCTGCTGAAAAAGACAAATTGCCGCCAATTCCGGTCGAACGGGGTGAAATTTGAACTACAAGTGCTTGATAGATTGCTCTTTATTTTTTCGAAAAAACATTTCCAAGTGCAAAAGTACTCATTTCATCAGAGATCTACCAAGAGTTTTGCAAGATTCCACACCTAGCTATCACCGGTCAAGCCCCCCCTACCCCGTTTTGACCGCATTTTGAAATCGGTGCTTAAACAATTCAAAAAAAATCAAAAAAATATAAAACCTTCGCGGTGCATCCTAATTTATGTCCTAGTAACCATACAAACCAACAAACTTGGAATAATGAAAATCTATTAAAAAAGTCTTCTCAAAATGGGCTATCGAGTATGAAGGTTCATGGCTTTCAAGCCAAATGGCCGAAGTTATAGCTAATTTCAAATGATAGTTTCCCCAAATGATCTCATATTTTGCATATGTGTGTATATTTGAATGGCCAACAAGTTTTCCAAAGGAAGTTTTCATTTTCGTTGCACGAAAAATCCATTTTTCATTTTCCGAGTGCCGAAAGTAGGGTCTTTTTGTGAAGGATCTACCAAATATTTGATTTCAATTTGAACCAACCCATTTTTGTATTATACTAGACCATATTTTATTAACAATTTACAAAAGTTTCCATGTAAAATGTTCCTTATGCACCTCTGCTGAAAAAGAAGAATTGCCGCCAATTCAGTTGGAACGGGGTGAAATTTGAACTACAAGTGCTTGATAGATTGCTCTTTATTATTTTCAAAAAAACATTTCCAAGTGCAAAAGTACTCATTTCATCAGATATCTACAAAGAGTTTTGCAAGATTCCACACCTAGCTATCACCGGTCATGCCCCCCCTACCCCGTTTTGACCGCATTTTGAAATCGGTGCTTAAACAATTCAAAAAAAATCAAAAAAAATATAAAACCTTCCCGTTGCATCCTAATTTATGTCCTAGTAACCATACAAACCAACAAACTTGGAATAATGCAAATCTATTAAAAAAGTCTTCTCAAAATGGGCTATCGAGTATGAAGGTTCATGGCTTTCAAGCCAAATGGCCGAAGTTATAGCTAATTTCAAATGATAGTTATCCCAAATGATCTCATATTTTGCATATGTGTGTATATTTGAATGACCAACAAGTTTTCCAAAGGAAGTTTTCATTTTCGTTGCACGAAAAATCCATTTTTCATTTTCCGAGTGCCGAAAGTAGGGTCTTTTTGTGAAGGATCTACCAAATATTTGATGTCAATTTGAACCAACCCATTTTTGTATTATACTAGACCATATTTTATTAACAATTTACAAAAGTTTCCATGTAAAATGTTTCTTATGCACCTCTGCTGAAAAAGACAAATTGCCGCCAATTCAGGTCGAACGGGGTGAAATTTGAACTACAAGTGCTTGATAGATTGCTCTTTATTTTTTCAAAAAAACATTTCCAAGTGCACAAGTACTCATTTAATCAGAGATCTACAAAGAGTTTTGCAAGATTCCACACCTAGCTATCACCGGCCATGCCCCCCTACCCCGTTTTGACCGCATTTTGAAATCGGTGCTTAAACAATTCAAAAAAAATCAAAAAAATATAAAACCTTCGCGTTGCATCCTAATTTATGTCCTAGTAACCATACAAACCAACAAACTTGGAATAATGAAAATCTATTAAAAAAGTCTTCTCAAAATGGGCTATCGAGTATGAAGGTTCATGGCCTTCAAGTAAAATGGCCGAAGTAATAGCTAATTTCAAATGATAGTTTCCCCAAATGATCTCATATTTTGCATATGTGTCTATATTTGAATGGCCAACAAGTTTGCCAAAGGAAGTTTTCATTTTCGTTGCACGAAAAATCCATTTTTCATTTTCCGAGTGCCGAAAGTAGGGTCTTTTTGTGAAGGATCTACCAAGATGTCAATTTGAACCAACCAATTTTTGTATTATACTAGACCATATTTTATTAACAATTTACAAAAGTTTCCATGTAAAATGTTTCTTATGCACCTCTGCTGAAAAAGATAAATTGCCGCCAATTCAGTTGGAACGGGGTGAAATTTGAACTACAAGTGCTTGATAGATTGCTCTTTATTTTTTCAAAAAAACATTTCCAAGTGCACAAGTACTCATTTCATCAGAGATCTACAAAGAGTTTTGCAAGATTCCACACCTAGCTATCACCGGCAATGCCCCCTACCCCGTTTTGACCGCATTTTGAAATTTGTGCTTCAACAATTCAAAAAAAATCAAAAAAATATAGAACCTTCGCGTTGCATCCTAATTTATGTCCTAGTAACGATACAAACCAACAAACTTGGAATAATGCAAATCTATTAAAAAAGTCTTCTCAAAATGGGCTATCGAGTATGAAGGTTCATGGCTTTCAAGTCAAATGGCCGAAGTTATAGGTAATTTCAAATGATAGTTTCCCCAAATGATCTCATATTTTGCATATGTGTGTATATTTGAATGACCAAGAAGTTTTCCAAAGGAAGTTTTCATTTTCGTTGCACGAAAAATCCATTTTTCATTTTCCGAGTGCCGAAAGTAGGGTCTTTTTGTGAAGGATCTACCAAATATTTGATGTCAATTTGAACCAACCCATTTTTGTATTATACTAGACCATATTTTATTAACAATTTACAAAAGTTTCCATGTAAAATGTTTCTTATGCACCTCTGCTGAAAAAGACAAATTGCCGCTAATTCAGGTGGAACGGGGTGAAATTTGAACTACAAGTGTTTGATAGATTGCTCTTTATTAAAAACAACATTTCCAAGTGCAAAACTACTCATTTCATCAGAGATCTACAAAGAGTTTTGCAAGATTCCACACCTAGCTATCACCGGTCAAGCCCCCCCTACCCCGTTTTGACCGCATTTTGAAATCGGTGCTTAAACAATTCAAAAAAATCAAAAAAATATAAAACCTTCGCGTTGCATCCTAATTTATGTCCTGGTAACCATACAAACCAACACACTTGGAATAATGCAAATCTATTAAAAAAGTCTTCTCAAAATGGGCTATCGAGTATGAAGGTTCATGGCTTTCAAGCCAAATGGCCGAAGTTATAGCTAATTTCAAATGATAGTTTCCCCAAATGATCTCATATTTTGCATATGTGTGTATATTTGAATGGCCAACAAGTTTTCCAAGAAAGTTTTCATTTTCGTTGCACGAAAAATCCATTTTTCATTTTCCGAGTGCCGAAAGTAGGGTCTTTTTGTGAAGGATCTACCAAATATTTGATGTCAATTTGAACCAACCCATTTTTGTATTATCCTAGACCATATTTTATTAACAATTTACAAAAGTTTCCATGTAAAATGTTCCTTATGCACCTCTGCAGAAAAAGACAAATTGCCGCCAATTCAGTTGGAACGGGGTGAAATTTGAACTACAAGTGCTTGATAGATTGCTCTTTATTTTTTCAAAAAAACATTTCCAAGTGCAAAAGTACTCATTTCATCAGAGATCTACAAAGAGTTTTGCAAGATTCCACACCTAGCTATCACCGGCCATGCCCCCCTACCCCGTTTTGACCGCATTTTGAAATCGGTGCTTAAACAATTAAAAAAAATCAAAAAAATATAAAACCTTCGCGTTGCATCCTAATTTATGTCCTAGTAACCACACAAACCAACAAAATTGGAATAATGCAAATCTATAAAAAAAGTCTTCTCAAAATGGGCTATCGAGTATGAAGGTTCATGGCTTTCAAGCCAAATGGCCGAAGTTATAGCTAATTTCGAATGATAGTTTACCCACATGATCTCATATTTTGCATATGTGTGTATATTTGAATGGCCAACAAGTTTTCCAAAGGAAGTTTTCATTTTCGTTGCACGAAAAATCCATTTTTCATTTTCCGAGTGCCGAAAGTAGGGTCTTTTTGTGAAGGATCTTCCAAATATTTGATGTCAATTTGAACCAACCCATTTTTGTATTATACTAGACCATATTTTATTAAAAATTTACAAAAGTTTCAATGTGAAATGTTCCTTATGCACCTCTGCTGAAAAAGACAAATTGCCGCCAATTCATTTGGAACGGGGTGAAATTTGAACTACAAGTGCTTGATAGATTGCTCTTTATTGTTTCAAAAAAACATTTCCAAGTGCAAAATTATTCATTTCATCAGAGATCTACAAAGAGTTTTGCAAGATTCCACACCTAGCTATCACCGGCCATGCCCCCCCTACCCCGTTTTGACAGCATTTTGAAATCGGTGCTTAAACAATTCAAAAAAAATCAAAAAAATATAAAACCTTCGCGTTGCATCCTAATTTATGTCCTAGTAACGATACAAACCAACAAACTTGGAATAATGCAAATCTATTAAAAAAGTCTTCTCAAAATGGGCTATCGAGTATGAAGGTTCATGGCTTTCAAGTCAAATGGCCGAAGTTATAGGTAATTTCAAATGATAGTTTCCCCAAATGATCTCATATTTTGCATATGTGTGTATATTTGAATGACCAAGAAGTTTTCCAAAGGAAGTTTTCATTTTCGTTGCACGAAAAATCCATTTTTCATTTTCCGAGTGCCGAAAGTAGGGTCTTTTTGTGAAGGATCTACCAAATATTTGATGTCAATTTGAACCAACCCATTTTTGTATTATACTAGACCATATTTTATTAACAATTTACAAAAGTTTCCATGTAAAATGTTTCTTATGCACCTCTGCTGAAAAAGACAAATTGCCGCTAATTCAGGTGGAACGGGGTGAAATTTGAACTACAAGTGTTTGATAGATTGCTATTTATTTGAAAAAAAACATTTCCAAGTGCAAAAGTACTCATTTCATCAGAGATCTACAAAGAGTTTTGCAAGATTCCACACCTAGCTATCACCGGTCAAGCCCCCCCTACCCCGTTTTGACCGCATTTTGAAATCGGTGCTTAAACAATTCAAAAAAAATCAAAAAAATATAAAACCTTCGCGTTGCATCCTAATTTATGTCCTGGTAACCATACAAACCAACAAACTTGGAATAATGCAAATCTATTAAAAAAGTCTTCTCAAAATGGGCTATCGAGTATGAAGGTTCATGGCTTTCAAGCCAAATGGCCGAAGTTATCGCTAATTTCAAATGATAGTTTACCCAAATGATCTCATATTTTGCATATGTGTGTATATTTGAATGGCTAACAAGTTTTCCAAACGAAGTTTTCATTTTCGTTGCACGAAAAATCCATTTTTCATTTTCCGAGTGCCGAAAGTAGGGTCTTTTTGTGAAGGATCTAACAAATATTTGATGTCAATTTGAACCAACCCATTTTTGTATTATACTAGACCATATTTTATTAATAATTTACAAAAGTTTCCATGTAAAATGTTTCTTATGCACCTCTGCTGAAAAAGACAAATTGCCGCCAATTCAGTTGGAACGGGGTGAAATTTGAACTACAAGTGCTTGATAGATTGCTCTTTATTTTTTCAAAAAAACATTTCCAAGTGCACAAGTACTCATTTCATCAGAGATCTACAAAGAGTTTTGCAAGATTCCACACCTAGCTATTACCGGCCATGCCCCCTGCCCCGTTTTGACCGAATTTTGAAATTGGTTCTTAAACAATTCAAAAAAAAATCAAAAATATATAAAACCTTCGCGTTGCATCCTAATTTATGTCCTAGTAACCATACAAACCAACAAACTTGGAATAATGCAAATCAATTAAAAAAGTCTTCTCAAAATGGGCTATCGAGTATGAAGGTTCATGGCTTTCAAGCCAAATGGCCGAAGTTATAGCTAATTTCAAATTATAGTTTCCCCAAATGATCTCATATTTTGCATATGTGTGTATATTTGAATGGCCAACAAGTTTTCCAAAGAAGTTTTCATTTTCGTTGCACGAAAAATCCATTTTTCATTTTCCGAGTGCCGAAAGTAGGGTCTTTTTGTGAAGGATCTACCAAATATTTGATGTCAATTTGAACCAACCCATTTTTGTATTATACTAGACCATACTTTATTAATAATTTACAAAAGTTTCCATGTAAAATGTTTCTTATGCACCTCTGCTGAAAAAGACAAATTGCCGCCAATTCAGTTGGAACGGGGTGAAATTTGAACTACAAGTGCTTGATAGATTGCTCTTTATTTAAAAAAAACATTTCCAAGTACAAAAGTACTCATTTCATCAGAGATCTACAAAGAATTTTGCAAGATTCCACACCTAGCTATCACCGGCCATGCCCCCCCTACCCCGTTTTGACCGCATTTTGAAATCGGTGCTTAAACAATTCAAAAAAAATCAAAAAAATATAAAACCTTCGCGTTGCATCCTAATTTATGTCCTAGTAACCACACAAACAAACAAACTTGGAATAATGCAAATCTATTAAAAAAGTCTTCTCAAAATGGGCTATCGAGTATGAAGGTTCATGGCTTTCAAGCCAAATGGCCGAAGTTATAGCTAATTTCGAATGATAGTTTACCCACGTGATCTCATATTTTGCATATGTGTGTATATTTGAATGGCCAACAAGTTTTCCAAAGGAAGTTTTCATTTTCGTTGCACGAAAAATCCATTTTTCATTTTCCGAGTGCCGAAAGTAGGGTCTTTTTGTGAAGGATCTTCCAAATATTTGATGTCAATTTGAACCAACCCATTTTCGTATTATACTAGACCATATTTTATTAAAAATTTACAAAAGTTTCAATGTGAAATGTTCCTTATGCACCTCTGCTGAAAAAGACAAATTGCCGCCAATTCAGTTGGAACGGGGTGAAATTTGAACTACAAGTGCTTGATAGATTGCTCTTTATTTTTTCAAAAAAACATTTCCAAGTGCAAAAGTATTCATTTCATCAGAGATCAACAAAGAGTTTTGCAAGATTCCACACCTAGCTATCACCGGCCATGCCCCCCCTACCCCGTTTTGACAGCATTTTGAAATCGGTGCTTAAACAATTCAAAAAAAATAAAAAATATATAAAACCTTCGCGTTGCATCCTAATTATGTCCTAGTAACGATACAAACCAACAAACTTGGAATAATGCAAATCTATTAAAAATGTCTTCTCAAAATGGGCTATCGAGTATGAAGGTTCATGGCTTTCAAGTCAAATGGCCGAAGTTATAGGTAATTTCAAATGATAGTTTCCCCAAATGATCTCATATTTTGCATATGTGTGTATATTTGAATGACCAAGAAGTTTTCCAAAGGAAGTTTTCATTTTCGTTGCACGAAAAATCCATTTTTCATTTTCCGAGTGCCGAAAGTAGGGTCTTTTTGTGAAGGATCTACCAAATATTTGATGTCAATTTGAACCAACCCATTTTTGTATTATACTAGACAATATTTTATTAACAATTTACAAAAGTTTCCATGTAAAATGTTTCTTATGCACCTCTGCTGAAAAAGACAAATTGCCGCTAATTCAGGTGGAACGGGGTGAAATTTGAACTACAAGTGTTTGATAGATTGCTCTTTATTTTAAAAAAAACATTTCCAAGTGCAAAAGTACTCATTTCATCAGAGATCTACAAAGAGTTTTGCAAGATTCCACACCTAGCTATCACCGGTCAAGCCCCCCCTACCCCGTTTTGACCGCATTTTGAAATCGGTGCTTAAACAATTCAAAAAAAATCAAAAATATATAAAACCTTCGCGTTGCATCCTAATTTATGTCCTGGTAACCATACAAACCAACAAACTTGGAATAATGCAAATCTATTAAAAAAGTCTTCTCAAAATGGGCTATCGAGTATGAAGTTTCATGGCTTTCAAGCCAAATGGCCGAAGTTATAGCTAATTTCAAATGATAGTTTACCCAAATGATCTCATATTTTGCATATGTGTGTATATTTGAATGGCTAACAAGTTTTCCAAACGAAGTTTTCATTTTCGTTGCACGAAAAATCCATTTTTCATTTTCCGAGTGCCGAAAGTAGGGTCTTTTTGTGAAGGATCTACCAAATATTTGATGTCAATTTGAACCAACCCATTTTTGTATTATACTAGACCATACTTTATTAATAATTTACAAAAGTTTCCATGTAAAATGTTTCTTATGCACCTCTGCTGAAAAAGACAAATTGCCGCCAATTCAGTTGGAACGGGGTGAAATTTGAACTACAAGTGCTTGATAGATTGCTCTTTATTAAAAAAAAACATTTCCAAGTACAAAAGTACTCATTTCATCAGAGATCTACAAAGAGTTTTGCAAGATTCCACACCTAGCTATCACCGGTCAAGCCCCCCCTACCCCGTTTTGACCGCATTTTGAAATCGGTGCTTAAACAATTCAAAAAAATCAAAAAAATATAAAACCTTCGCGGTGCATCCTAATTTATGTCCTAGTAACCATACAAACCAACAAACTTGGAATAATGAAAATCTATTAAAAAAGTCTTCTCAAAATGGGCTATCGAGTATGAAGGTTCATGGCTTTCAAGCCAAATGGCCGAAGTTATAGCTAATTTCAAATGATAGTTTCCCCAAATGATCTCATATTTTGCATATGTGTGTATATTTGAATGGCCAACAAGTTTTCCAAAGGAAGTTTTCATTTTCGTTGCACGAAAAATCCATTTTTCATTTTCCGAGTGCCGAAAGTAGGGTCTTTTTGTGAAGGATCTACCAAATATTTGATTTCAATTTGAACCAACCCATTTTTGTATTATACTAGACCATATTTTATTAACAATTTACAAAAGTTTCCATGTAAAATGTTCCTTATGCACCTCTGCTGAAAAAGAAGAATTGCCGCCAATTCAGTTGGAACGGGGTGAAATTTGAACTACAAGTGCTTGATAGATTGCTCTTTATTTTTTTCAAAAAAACATTTCCAAGTGCAAAAGTACTCATTTCATCAGATATCTACAAAGAGTTTTGCAAGATTCCACACCTAGCTATCACCGGTCATGCCCCCCCTACCCCGTTTTGACCGCATTTTAAAATCGGTGCTTAAACAATTCAAAAAAAATCAAAAAAAATATAAAACCTTCGCGTTGCATCCTAATTTATGTCCTAGTAACCATACAAACCAACAAACTTGGAATAATGCAAATCTATTAAAAAAGTCTTCTCAAAATGGGCTATCGAGTATGAAGGTTCATGGCTTTCAAGCCAAATGGCCGAAGTTATAGCTAATTTCAAATGATAGTTATCCCAAATGATCTCATATTTTGCATATGTGTGTATATTTGAATGACCAACAAGTTTTCCAAAGGAAGTTTTCATTTTCGTTGCACGAAAAATCCATTTTTCATTTTCCGAGTGCCGAAAGTAGGGTCTTTTTGTGAAGGATCTACCAAATATTTGATGTCAATTTGAACCAACCCATTTTTGTATTATACTAGACCATATTTTATTAACAATTTACAAAAGTTTCCATGTAAAATGTTTCTTATGCACCTCTGCTGAAAAAGACAAATTGCCGCCAATTCAGGTCGAACGGGGTGAAATTTGAACTACAAGTGCTTGATAGATTGCTCTTTATTTTTTCAAAAAAACATTTCCAAGTGCACAAGTACTCATTTAATCAGAGATCTACAAAGAGTTTTGCAAGATTCCACACCTAGCTATCACCGGCCATGCCCCCCTACCCCGTTTTGACCGCATTTTGAAATCGGTGCTTAAACAATTCAAAAAAAATCAAAAAAATATAAAACCTTCGCGTTGCATCCTAATTTATGTCCTAGTAACCATACAAACCAACAAACTTGGAATAATGAAAATCTATTAAAAAAGTCTTCTCAAAATGGGCTATCGAGTATGAAGGTTCATGGCCTTCAAGTAAAATGGCCGAAGTAATAGCTAATTTCAAATGATAGTTTCCCCAAATGATCTCATATTTTGCATATGTGTCTATATTTGAATGGCCAACAAGTTTGCCAAAGGAAGTTTTCATTTTCGTTGCACGAAAAATCCATTTTTCATTTTCCGAGTGCCGAAAGTAGGGTCTTTTTGTGAAGGATCTACCAAGATGTCAATTTGAACCAACCAATTTTTGTATTATACTAGACCATATTTTATTAACAATTTACAAAAGTTTCCATGTAAAATGTTTCTTATGCACCTCTGCTGAAAAAGATAAATTGCCGCCAATTCAGTTGGAACGGGGTGAAATTTGAACTACAAGTGCTTGATAGATTGCTCTTTATTTTTTCAAAAAAACATTTCCAAGTGCACAAGTACTCATTTCATCAGAGATCTACAAAGAGTTTTGCAAGATTCCACACCTAGCTATCACCGGCAATGCCCCCTACCCCGTTTTGACCGCATTTTGAAATTTGTGCTTCAACAATTCAAAAAAAATCAAACAAATATAGAACCTTCGCGTTGCATCCTAATTTATGTCCTAGTAACGATACAAACCAACAAACTTGGAATAATGCAAATCTATTAAAAAAGTCTTCTCAAAATGGGCTATCGAGTATGAAGGTTCATGGCTTTCAAGTCAAATGGCCGAAGTTATAGGTAATTTCAAATGATAGTTTCCCCAAATGATCTCATATTTTGCATATGTGTGTATATTTGAATGACCAAGAAGTTTTCCAAAGGAAGTTTTCATTTTCGTTGCACGAAAAATCCATTTTTCATTTTCCGAGTGCCGAAAGTAGGGTCTTTTTGTGAAGGATCTACCAAATATTTGATGTCAATTTGAACCAACCCATTTTCGTATTATACTAGACCATATTTTATTAACAATTTACAAAAGTTTCCATGTAAAATGTTTCTTATGCACCTCTGCTGAAAAAGACAAATTGCTGCTAATTCAGGTGGAACGGGGTGAAATTTGAACTACAAGTGTTTGATAGATTGCTCTTTATTAAAAAAAAACATTTCCAAGTGCAAAAGTACTCATTTCATCAGAGATCTACAAAGAGTTTTGCAAGATTCCACACCTAGCTATCACCGGTCAAGCCCCCCCTACCCCGTTTTGACCGCATTTTGAAATCGGTGCTTAAACAATTCAAAAAAAATCAAAAAATATATAAAACCTTCGCGTTGCATCCTAATTTATTTCCTGGTAACCATACAAACCAACACACTTGGAATAATGCAAATCTATTAAAAAAGTCTTCTCAAAATGGGCTATCGAGTATGAAGGTTCATGGCTTTCAAGCCAAATGGCCGAAGTTATAGCTAATTTCAAATGATAGTTTCCCCAAATGATCTCATATTTTGCATATGTGTGTATATTTGAATGGCCAACAAGTTTTCCAAGAAAGTTTTCATTTTCGTTGCACGAAAAATCCATTTTTCATTTTCCGAGTGCCGAAAGTAGGGTCTTTTTGTGAAGGATCTAACAAATATTTGATGTCAATTTGAACCAACCCATTTTTGTATTATCCTAGACCATATTTTATTAACAATTTACAAAAGTTTCCATGTAAAATGTTCCTTATGCACCTCTGCAGAAAAAGACAAATTGCCGCCAATTCAGTTGGAACGGGGTGAAATTTGAACTACAAGTGCTTGATAGATTGCTCTTTATTTTTTCAAAAAAACATTTCCAAGTGCAAAAGTACTTATTTCATCAGAGATCTACAAAGAGTTTTGCAAGATTCCACACCTAGCTATCACCGGCCATGCCCCCCTACCCCGTTTTGACCGCATTTTAAATCGGTGCTTAAACAATTAAAAAAAAATCAAAAAAATATAAAACCTTCGCGTTGCATCCTAATTTATGTCCTAGTAACCACACAAACCAACAAACTTGGAATAATGCAAATCTATAAAAAAAGTCTTCTCAAAATGGGCTATCGAGTATGAAGGTTCATGGCTTTCAAGCCAAATGGCCGAAGTTATAGCTAATTTCGAATGATAGTTTACCCACATGATCTCATATTTTGCATATGTGTGTATATTTGAATGGCCAACAAGTTTTCCAAAGGAAGTTTTCATTTTCGTTGCACGAAAAATCCATTTTTCATTTTCCGAGTGCCGAAAGTAGGGTCTTTTGTGAAGGATCTTCCAAATATTTGATGTCAATTTGAACCAACCCATTTTTGTATTATACTAGACCATATTTTATTAAAAATTTACAAAAGTTTCAATGTGAAATGTTCCTTATGCACCTCTGCTGAAAAAGACAAATTGCCGCCAATTCAGTTGGAACGGGGTGAAATTTGAACTACAAGTGCTTGATAGATTGCTCTTTATTGTTTCAAAAAAACATTTCCAAGTGCAAAATTATTCATTTCATCAGAGATCTACAAAGAGTTTTGCAAGATTCCACACCTAGCTATCACCGGCCATGCCCCCCCTACCCCGTTTTGACAGCATTTTGAAATCGGTGCTTAAACAATTCAAAAAAAATCAAAAAAATATAAAACCTTCGCGTTGCATCCTAATTTATGTCCTAGTAACGATACAAACCAACAAACTTGGAATAATGCAAATCTATTAAAAAAGTCTTCTCAAAATGGGCTATCGAGTATGAAGGTTCATGGCTTTCAAGTCAAATGGCCGAAGTTATAGGTAATTTCAAATGATAGTTTCCCCAAATGATCTCATATTTTGCATATGTGTGTATATTTGAATGACCAAGAAGTTTTCCAAAGGAAGTTTTCATTTTCGTTGCACGAAAAATCCATTTTTCATTTTCCGAGTGCCGAAAGTAGGGTCTTTTTGTGAAGGATCTACCAAATATTTGATGTCAATTTGAACCAACCCATTTTTGTATTATACTAGACCATATTTTATTAACAATTTACAAAAGTTTCCATGTAAAATGTTTCTTATGCACCTCTGCTGAAAAAGACAAATTGCCGCTAATTCAGGTGGAACGGGGTGAAATTTGAACTACAAGTGTTTGATAGATTGCTATTTATTTGAAAAAAAACATTTCCAAGTGCAAAAGTACTCATTTCATCAGAGATCTACAAAGAGTTTTGCAAGATTCCACACCTAGCTATCACCGGTCAAGCCCCCCCTACCCCGTTTTGACCGCATTTTGAAATCGGTGCTTAAACAATTCAAAAAAAATCAAAAAAATATAAAACCTTCGCGTTGCATCCTAATTTATGTCCTGGTAACCATACAAACCAACAAACTTGGAATAATGCAAATCTATTAAAAAAGTCTTCTCAAAATGGGCTATCGAGTATGAAGGTTCATGGCTTTCAAGCCAAATGGCCGAAGTTATAGCTAATTTCAAATGATAGTTTACCCAAATGATCTCATATTTTGCATATGTGTGTATATTTGAATGGCTAACAAGTTTTCCAAACGAAGTTTTCATTTTCGTTGCACGAAAAATCCATTTTTCATTTTCCGAGTGCCGAAAGTAGGTTCTTTTTGTGAAGGATCTAACAAATATTTGATGTCAATTTGAACCAACCCATTTTTGTATTATACTAGACCATATTTTATTAATAATTTACAAAAGTTTCCATGTAAAATGTTTCTTATGCACCTCTGCTGAAAAAGACAAATTGCCGCCAATTCAGTTGGAACGGGGTGAAATTTGAACTACAAGTGCTTGATAGATTGCTCTTTATTTTTTCAAAAAAACATTTCCAAGTGCACAAGTACTCATTTCATCAGAGATCTACAAAGAGTTTTGCAAGATTCCACACCTAGCTATTACCGGCCATGCCCCCTGCCCCGTTTTGACCGCATTTTGAAATTGGTTCTTAAACAATTCAAAAAAAAATCAAAAAAATATAAAACCTTCGCGTTGCATCCTAATTTATGTCCTAGTAACCATACAAACCAACAAACTTGGAATAATGCAAATCTATTAAAAAAGTCTTCTCAAAATGGGCTATCGAGTATGAAGGTTCATGGCTTTCAAGCCAAATGGCCGAAGTTATAGCTAATTTCAAATTATAGTTTCCCCAAATGATCTCATATTTTGCATATGTGTGTATATTTGAATGGCCAACAAGTTTTCCAAAGAAGTTTTCATTTTCGTTGCACGAAAAATCCATTTTTCATTTTCCGAGTGCCGAAAGTAGGGTCTTTTTGTGAAGGATCTACCAAATATTTGATGTCAATTTGAACCAACCCATTTTTGTATTATACTAGACCATACTTTATTAATAATTTACAAAAGTTTCCATGTAAAATGTTTCTTATGCACCTCTGCTGAAAAAGACAAATTGCCGCCAATTCAGTTGGAACGGGGTGAAATTTGAACTACAAGTGCTTGATAGATTGCTCTTTATTTAAAAAAAACATTTCCAAGTACAAAAGTACTCATTTCATCAGAGATCTACAAAGATTTTTGCAAGATTCCACACCTAGCTATCACCGGTCAAGCCCCCCTACCCCGTTTTGACGGCATTTTGAAATCGGTGCTTAAACAATTCAAAAAAAAATCAAAAATATATAAAACCTTCGCGTTGCATCCTAATTTATGTCCTGGTAACCATACAAACCAACACACTTGGAATAATGCAAATCTATTAAAAAAGTCTTCTCAAAATGGGCTATCGAGTATGAAGGTTCATGGCTTTCAAGCCAAATGGCCGAAGTTATAGCTAATTTCAAATGATAGTGTACCCAAATGATCTTATATTTTGCATATGTGTGTATATTTGAATGGTCAACAAGTTTTCCAAAGGAAGTTTCCATTTTCGTTGCACGAAAAATCCATTTTTCATTTTCCGAGTGCCGAAAGTAGGGTCTTTTTGTGAAGGATCTTCCAAATATTTGATGTCAATTTGAACCAACCCATTTTTGTATTATACTAGACCATATTTTATTAAAAATTTACAAAAGTTTCAATGTAAAATGTTCCTTATGCACCTCTGCTGAAAAAGACAAATTTCCGCCAATTCAGTTGGAACGGGGTGAAATTCGAACTACAAGTGCTTGATAGATTGCTCTTTATTTTTTCAAAAAAACATTTCCAAGTGCAAAAGTATTCATTTCATCAAAGATCTACAAAGAGTTTTGCAAGATTCCACACCTAGCTATCACCGGTCATGCCCCCCCTACCCCGTTTTGACCGCATTTTGAAATCGGTGCTTAAACAATTCAAAAAAAATCAAAAAAATATAAAACCTTCGCGTTGCATCCTAATTTATGTCCTAGTAACCATAAAAACCAACAAATTTGGAATAATGCAAATCTATTAAAAAAGTCTCCTCAAAATGGGCTATCGAGTATGAAGGTTCATGGCTTTCAAGAGAAATGGCCGAAGTAATAGCTAATTTCAAATGATTGTTTCCCCAAATGATCTCATATTTTGCATATGTGTGTATATTTGAATGGCCAACAAGTTTGCCAAAGGAAGTTTTCATTTTCGTTGCACGAAAAATCCATTTTTCATTTTCCGAGTGCCGAAAGTAGGGTCTTTTTGTGAAGGATCTACCAAATATTTGATGTCAATTTGAACCAACCCATTTTTGTATTATACTAGACCATATTTTATTAACAATTTACAAAAGTTTCCATGTAAAATGTTTCTTATGCACCTCTGCTGAAAAAGACAAATTGCCGCCAATTCAGTTGGAACGGGGTGAAATTTGAACTACAAGTGCTTGATAGATTGCTCTTTATTTTTTCAAAAAAACATTTCCAAGTGCAAAAGTACTCATTTCATCAGATATCTACAAAGAGTTTTGCAAGATTCCACACCTAGCTATCACCGGTCATGCCCCCCTACCCCGTTTTGACCGCATTTTAAAATCGGTGCTTAAACAATTCAAAAAAAATCAAAAAATATATAAAACCTTCGCGTTGCATCCTAATTTATGTCCTAGTAACCATACAAACCAACACACTTGGAATAATGCAAATCTATTCAAAAAGTCTTCTCAAAATGGGCTATCGAGTATGAAGGTTCATGGCTTTCAAGCCAAATGGCCGAAGTTATAGCTAATTTCAAATGATAGTGTACCCAAATGATCTTATATTTTGCATATGTGTGTATATTTGAGTGGTCAACAAGTTTTCCAAAGGAAGTTTCCATTTTCGTTGCACGAAAAATCCATTTTTCATTTTCCGAGTGCCGAAAGTAGGGTCTTTTTGTGAAGGATCTTCCAAATATTTGATGTCAATTTGAACCAACCCATTTTTGTATTATACTAGACCATATTTTATTAAAAATTTACAAAAGTTTCAATGTAAAATGTTCCTTATGCACCTCTGCTGAAAAAGACAAATTTCCGCCAATTCAGTCGGAACGGGGTGAAATTCGAACTACAAGTGCTTGATAGATTGCTCTTTATTTTTTCAAAAAAACATTTCCAAGTGCAAAAGTATTCATTTCATCAAAGATCTACAAAGAGTTTTGCAAGATTCCACACCTAGCTATCACCGGTCATGCCCCCCCTACCCCGTTTTGACCGCATTTTGAAATCGGTGCTTAAACAATTCAAAAAAAATCAAAAAAATATAAAACCTTCGCGTTGCATCCTAATTTATGTCCTAGTAACCATAAAAACCAACAAATTTGGAATAATGCAAATCTATTAAAAAAGTCTCCTCAAAATGGGCTATCGAGTATGAAGGTTCATGGCTTTCAAGAGAAATGGCCGAAGTAATAGCTAATTTCAAATGATTGTTTCCCCAAATGATCTCATATTTTGCATATGTGTGTATATTTGAATGGCCAACAAGTTTGCCAAAGGAAGTTTTCATTTTCGTTGCACGAAAAATCCATTTTTCATTTTCCGAGTGCCGAAAGTAGGGTCTTTTTGTGAAGGATCTACCAAATATTTGATGTCAATTTGAACCAACCCATTTTTGTATTATACTAGACCATATTTTATTAACAATTTACAAAAGTTTCCATGTAAAATGTTTCTTATGCACCTCTGCTGAAAAAGACAAATTGCCGCCAATTCAGTTGGAACGGGGTGAAATTTGAACTACAAGTGCTTGATAGATTGCTCTTTATTTTTTCAAAAAAACATTTCCAAGTGCACAAGTACTCATTTAATCAGAGATCTACAAAGAGTTTTGCAAGATTCCACACCTAGCTATCACCGGCCATGCCCCCCTACACCGTTTTGACCGCATTTTGAAATCGGTGCTTAAACAATTCAAAAAAAATCAAAAAAATATAAAACCTTCGCGTTGCATCCTAATTTATGTCCTAGTAACCACACAAACCAACAAACTTGGAATAATGCAAATCTATTAAAAAAGTCTTCTCAAAATGGGCTATCGAGTATGAAGGTTCATGGCTTCCAAGCCAAATGGCCGAAGTTATAGCTAATTTCAAATGATAGTTTCCCCAAATGATCTCATATTTTGCATATGTGTGTATATTTGAATGGCCAACAAGTTTTCCAAAGGAAGTTTTCATTTTCGTTGCACGAAAAATCCATTTTTCTTTTTCCGAGTGCCGAAAGTAGGGTCTTTTTGTGAAGGATCTACCAAATATTTGATGTCAATTTGAACCAACCCATTTTTGTATTATACTAGACCATATTTTATTAACAATTTACAAAATTTTCCATGTAAAATGTTCCTTATGCACCTCTGCTGAAAAAGACAAATTGCCGCCAATTCAGTTGGAACGGGGTGAAATTTGAACTACAAGTGCTTGATAGATTGCTCTTTATTTTTTCAAAAAAACATTTCCAAGTGCAAAAGTACTCATTTCATCAGAGATCTACAAAGAGTTTTGCAAGATTCTACACCTAGCTATCACCGGTCATGCCCCCCCTACCCCGTTTTGACCGCATTTTGAAATCGGTGCTTAAACAATTCAAAAAAAACCAAAAAAAATATAAAACCTTCGCGTTTCATCCTAATTTATGTCCTAGTAACCATACAAACCAACAAACTTGGAATAATGCAAATCTATTAAAAAAGTCTTCTCAAAATGGGCTATCGAGTATGAAGGTTCATGGCTTTCAAGCCAAATGGCCGAAGTTATAGCTAATTTCAAATGATAGTTTACAAAAATGATCTCATATTTTGCATATGTGTGTATATTTGAATGGCCAACAAGTTTTCCAAAGGAAGTTTTCATTTTCGTTGCACGAAAAATCCATTTTTCATTTTCCGAGTGCCGAAAGTAGGGTCTTTTTGTGAAGGATCTACCAAATATTTGATGTCAATTTGAACCAACCCATTTTTGTATTATACTAGACCATATTTTATTAACAATTTACAAAAGTTTCCATGTAAAATGTTCCTTATGCACCTCTGCTGAAAAAGACAAATTGCCGCCAATTCAGTTGGAACGGGGTGAAATTTGAACTACAAGTGCTTGATAGATTGCTCTTTATTTTTTCAAAAAAACATTTCCAAGTGCAAAAGTACTCATTTCATAAGAGATCTACAAAGAGTTTTGCAAGATTCCACACCTAGCTATCACCGGTCATGCCCCCCTACCCCGTTTTGACCGCATTTTGAAATCGGTGCTTAAACAATTCAAAAAAAATCAAAAAAATATAAAACCTTCGCGTTGCATCCTAATTTACGTCCTAGTAACCATACAAACCAACAAACTTGGAATAATGCAAATCTATTAAAAAAGTCTTCTCAAAATGGGCTATCGAGTATGAAGGTTCATGGCTTTCAAGCCAAATGGCCGAAGTTATAGCTAATTTCAAATGATAGTTTACCCAAATGATCTCATATTTTGCATATGTGTGTATATTTGAATGGCTAACAAGTTTTCCAAACGAAGTTTTCATTTTCGTTGCACGAAAAATCCATTTTTCATTTTTCGAGTGCCGAAAGTAGGGTCTTTTTGTGAAGGATCTACCAAATATTTGATGTCAATTTGAACCAACCCATTTTTGTATTATACTAGACCATATTTTATTAACAATTTACAAAAGTTTCCATGTAAAATGTTTCTTATGCACCTCTGCTGAGAAAGACAAATTGCCGCCAATTCAGTTGGAACGGGGTGAAATTTGAACTACAAGTGCTTGATAGATTGCTCTTTATTTTTTCAAAAAAACATTTCCAAGTGCACAAGTACTCATTTAATCAGAGATCTACAAAGAGTTTTGCAAGATTCCACACCTAGCTATCACCGGCCATGCCCCCCTACACCGTTTTGACCGCATTTTGAAATCGGTGCTTAAACAATTCAAAAAAAATCAAAAAAATATAAAACCTTCGCGTTGCATCCTAATTTATGTCCTAGTAACCACACAAACCAACAAACTTGGAATAATGCAAATCTATTAAAAAAGTCTTCTCAAAATGGGCTATCGAGTATGAAGGTTCATGGCTTCCAAGCCAAATGGCCGAAGTTATAGCTAATTTCAAATGATAGTTTCCCCAAATGATCTCATATTTTGCATATGTGTGTATATTTGAATGGCCAACAAGTTTGCCAAAGGAAGTTTTCATTTTCGTTGCACGAAAAATCCATTTTTCATTTTCCGAGTGCCGAAAGTAGGGTCTTTTTGTGAAGGATCTACCAAATATTTGATGTCAATTTGAACCAACCCATTTTTGTATTATACTAGACCATATTTTTTTAACAATTTACAAAAGTTTCCATGTAAACTGTTTCTTATGCACCTCTGCTGAAAAAGACAAATTGCCGCCAATTCAGTTGGAACGGGGTGAAATTTGAACTACAAGTGCTTGATAGATTGCTCTTTATTTTTTCAAAAAAACATTTCCAAGTGCACAAGTACTCATTTAATCAGAGATCTACAAAGAGTTTTGCAAGATTCCACACCTAGCTATCACCGGCCATGCCCCCCTACACCGTTTTGACCGCATTTTGAAATCGGTGCTTAAAAAATTCAAAAAAAATCAAAAAAATATAAAACCTTCGCGTTGCATCCTAATTTATGTCCTAGTAACCACACAAACCAACAAACTTGGAATAATGCAAATCTATTAAAAAAGTCTTCTCAAAATGGGCTATCGAGTATGAAGGTTCATGGCTTCCAAGCCAAATGGCCGAAGTTATAGCTAATTTCAAATGATAGTTTCCCCAAATGATCTCATATTTTGCATATGTGTGTATATTTGAATGGCCAACAAGTTTTCCAAAGGAAGTTTTCATTTTCGTTGCACGAAAAATCCATTTTTCTTTTTCCGAGTGCCGAAAGTAGGGTCTTTTTGTGAAGGATCTACCAAATATTTGATGTCAATTTGAACCAACCCATTTTTGTATTATACTAGACCATATTTTATTAACAATTTACAAAATTTTCCATGTAAAATGTTCCTTATGCACCTCTGCTGAAAAAGACAAATTGCCGCCAATTCAGTTGGAACGGGGTGAAATTTGAACTACAAGTGCTTGATAGATTGCTCTTTATTTTTTCAAAAAAACATTTCCAAGTGCAAAAGTACTCATTTCATCAGAGATCTACAAAGAGTTTTGCAAGATTCTACACCTAGCTATCACCGGTCATGCCCCCCCTACCCCGTTTTGACCGCATTTTGAAATCGGTGCTTAAACAATTCAAAAAAAACCAAAAAAAATATAAAACCTTCGCGTTTCATCCTAATTTATGTCCTAGTAACCATACAAACCAAAAAACTTGGAATAATGCAAATCTATTAAAAAAGTCTTCTCAAAATGGGCTATCGAGTATGAAGGTTCATGGCTTTCAAGCCAAATGGCCGAAGTTATAGCTAATTTCAAATGATAGTTTACAAAAATGATCTCATATTTTGCATATGTGTGTATATTTGAATGGCCAACAAGTTTTCCAAAGGAAGTTTTCATTTTCGTTGCACGAAAAATCCATTTTTCATTTTCCGAGTGCCGAAAGTAGGGTCTTTTTGTGAAGGATCTACCAAATATTTGATGTCAATTTGAACCAACCCATTTTTGTATTATACTAGACCATATTTTATTAACAATTTACAAAAGTTTCCATGTAAAATGTTCCTTATGCACCTCTGCTGAAAAAGACAAATTGCCGCCAATTCAGTTGGAACGGGGTGAAATTTGAACTACAAGTGCTTGATAGATTGCTCTTTATTTTTTCAAAAAAACATTTCCAAGTGCAAAAGTACTCATTTCATAAGAGATCTACAAAGAGTTTTGCAAGATTCCACACCTAGCTATCACCGGTCATGCCCCCCTACCCCGTTTTGACCGCATTTTGAAATCGGTGCTTAAACAATTCAAAAAAAATCAAAAAAATATAAAACCTTCGCGTTGCATCCTAATTTACGTCCTAGTAACCATACAAACCAACAAACTTGGAATAATGCAAATCTATTAAAAAAGTCTTCTCAAAATGGGCTATCGAGTATGAAGGTTCATGGCTTTCAAGCCAAATGGCCGAAGTTATAGCTAATTTCAAATGATAGTTTACCCAAATGATCTCATATTTTGCATATGTGTGTATATTTGAATGGCTAACAAGTTTTCCAAACGAAGTTTTCATTTTCGTTGCACGAAAAATCCATTTTTCATTTTTCGAGTGCCGAAAGTAGGGTCTTTTTGTGAAGGATCTACCAAATATTTGATGTCAATTTGAACCAACCCATTTTTGTATTATACTAGACCATATTTTATTAACAATTTACAAAAGTTTCCATGTAAAATGTTTCTTATGCACCTCTGCTGAGAAAGACAAATTGCCGCCAATTCAGTTGGAACGGGGTGAAATTTGAACTACAAGTGCTTGATAGATTGCTCTTTATTTTTTCAAAAAAACATTTCCAAGTGCACAAGTACTCATTTAATCAGAGATCTACAAAGAGTTTTGCAAGATTCCACACCTAGCTATCACCGGCCATGCCCCCCTACACCGTTTTGACCGCATTTTGAAATCGGTGCTTAAACAATTCAAAAAAAATCAAAAAAATATAAAACCTTCGCGTTGCATCCTAATTTATGTCCTAGTAACCACACAAACCAACAAACTTGGAATAATGCAAATCTATTAAAAAAGTCTTCTCAAAATGGGCTATCGAGTATGAAGGTTCATGGCTTTCAAGCCAAATGGCCGAAGTTATAGCTAATTTCAAATGATAGTTTCCCCAAATGATCTCATATTTTGCATATGTGTGTATATTTGAATGGCCAACAAGTTTTCCAAAGGAAGTTTTCATTTTCGTTGCACGAAAAATCCATTTTTCATTTTCCGAGTGCCGAAAGTAGGGTCTTTTTGTGAAGGATCTACCAAATATTTGATGTCAATTTGAACCAACCCATTTTTGTATTATACTAGACCATATTTTATTAACAATTTACAAAAGTTTCCATGTAAAATGTTCCTTATGCACCTCTGCTGAAAAAGACAAATTGCCGCCAATTCAGTTGGAACGGGGTGAAATTTGAACTACAAGTGCTTGATAGATTGCTCTTTATTTTTTCAAAAAAACATTTCCAAGTGCAAAAGTACTCATTTCATCAGAGATCTACAAAGAGTTTTGCAAGATTCTACACCTAGCTATCACCGGTCATGCCCCCCCTACCCCGTTTTGACCGCATTTTGAAATCGGTGCTTAAACAATTCAAAAAAAATCAAAAAAATATAAAACCTTCGCGTTTCATCCTAATTTATGTCCTAGTAACCATACAAACCAACAAACTTGGAATAATGCAAATCTATTAAAAAAGTCTTCTCAAAATGGGCTATCGAGTATGAAGGTTCATGGCTTTCAAGCCAAATGGCCGAAGTTATAGCTAATTTCACATGATAGTTTACCAAAATGATCTCATATTTTGCATATGTGTGTATATTTGAATGGCCAACAAGTTTTCCAAAGGAAGTTTTCATTTTCGTTGCACGAAAAATCCATTTTTCATTTTCCGAGTGCCGAAAGTAGGGTCTTTTTGTGAAGGATCTACCAAATATTTGATGTCAATTTGAACCAACCCATTTTTGTATTATACTAGACCATATTTTATTAACAATTTACAAAAGTTTCCATGTAAAATGTTCCTTATGCACCTCTGCTGAAAAAGACAAATTGCCGCCAATTCAGTTGGAACGGGGTGAAATTTGAACTACAAGTGCTTGATAGATTGCTCTTTATTTTTTCAAAAAAACATTTCCAAGTGCAAAAGTACTCATTTCATAAGAGATCTACAAAGAGTTTTGCAAGATTCCACACCTAGCTATCACCGGTCATGCCCCCCTACCCCGTTTTGACCGCATTTTGAAATCGGTGCTTAAACAATTCAAAAAAAATCAAAAAAATATAAAACCTTCGCGTTGCATCCTAATTTACGTCCTAGTAACCATACAAACCAACAAACTTGGAATAATGCAAATCTATTAAAAAAGTCTTCTCAAAATGGGCTATCGAGTATGAAGGTTCATGGCTTTCAAGCCAAATGGCCGAAGTTATAGCTAATTTCAAATGATAGTTATCCCAAATGATCTCATATTTTTCATATGTGTGTATATTTGAATGGCCAACAAGTTTTCCAAAGGAAGTTTTCATTTTCGTTGCACGAAAAATCCATTTTTCATTTTTCGAGTGCCGAAAGTAGGGTCTTTTTGTGAAGGATCTAACAAATATTTGATGTCAATTTGAACCAACCCATTTTTGTATTATACTAGACCATATTTTATTAACAATTTACAAAAGTTTCCATGTAAAATGTTCCTTATGCACCTCTGCTGAAAAAGACAAATTGCCGCCAATTCAGTTGGAACGGGGTGAAATTTGAACTACAAGTGCTTGATAGATTGCTCTTTATTTTTTCAAAAAAACATTTCCATGTGCAAAAGTACTCATTTCATCAGAGATCTACATAGAGTTTTGCAAGATTCCACACCTAGCTATCACCGGTCATGCCCCCCCTACCCCGTTTTGACCGCATTTTGAAATCGGTGCTTAAACAATTCAAAAAAAATCAAAAATATATAAAACCTTCGCGTTGCATCCTAATTTATGTCCTAGTAACCATACAAACCAACAAACTTGGAATAATGCAAATCTATTAAAAAAGTCTTCTCAAAATGGGCTATCGAGTATGAAGGTTCATGGCTTTCAAGCCAAATGGCCGAAGTTATAGCTAATTTCAAATGATAGTATACCCAAATGATCTCATATTTTGCATATGTGTGGATATTTGAATGGCTAACAAATTTTCCAAACGAAGTTTTCATTTTCGTTGCACGAAAAATCCATTTTTCATTTTCCGAGTGCCGAAAGTAGGGTCTTTTTGTGAAGGATCTACCAAATATTTGATGTCAATTTGAACCAACCCATTTTTGTATTATACTAGACCATATTTTATTAACAATTTACAAAAGTTTCCATGTAAAATGTTTCTTATGCACCTCTGCTGAAAAAGACAAATTGCCGCCAATTCAGTTGGAACGGTGTCGTGGATTCAATCCTGACAATAGATATAGGGGTTAGAACGGAGCATGAACTATCGAGATGCAAACGGGTGGACGCAGGCAATTTTATCGAGTTCGGGACTCTCGCGGAGGAGATAAAATCCTTACGTCTCGTGCTCCCGGAGGCGCTTTTCTTTATCTTTTGTATGAACAAGATGTACATGTGTGTCTTTCCATGGAGGAGGAAGAATGAGAGAGAGGAAGAAGAAGTGTGTGCGTCTCTCTCCCCCTCACCAGGTGTTTGGGCAAGGATTATATAGAGTGCGCCTTGCCTCTTTAATATCCTGATGGTGGGTTTTAATTAAAGAGAGTTACATTTGTTATTAATACAAGAAATTGACTACTCATAACTACCCACTACCGCGCATAAGGAGGGAGTAACGCTTCGGGCTTCAATGCTTCCAGTGCCATTTGATGTTCCTCCGAGTAGTAGGCAGCTCGGTTGTCCTTTCTTCCGAGTAACGGGCAGCTCGGAGATATTCCTTTCTTTCGAGTAACGGATAACTCGGAGATCGTCTTTCTTCCGAGTAACTAGCAGCTCGGAGATAATTCATTCCGGGTACCTTATGATTCCTGAGTTACTTATAACTCGGTAATTATGTTTTTGATTTCTCCTTTGTTTCTGGAAAGGCTTAGGTGAATGTTGATAAGCTATCATTCAGTTAAGGGTACCCCATGATATGCGATACTTAAGGGTATGCCTTAGGTATGACCACGACAGTTGCCCCCAAGGCTCCGAGTAACTTCTTGAAGTTACTCGGAGTCTTTAGATTAGAGATTTGTTGTATAAATCCTTCCAGTGGGAGCAGTTCTTAGTGCACCCGGTGGGTGTAGCCCCCAAGGCTCCGAGTAACTTCTTGAAGTTACTCGAAGTCATTTGATTGGAGACTTTTTATTAATTGGGATAATTGATTTCATCAAAGGAGAGTGCTCTTCCTATTGATGACATATTCATAAGGTATATGAAGATTAAACTCAATAAGAGGCCCGAAAGGACTTTACTGAAGTGTACACTTTTCCCTTGTATGTGGGTCGGGCAAGTTAAAGGAAAAATCTGGCGACACTCAAACGTCTCTCGGAAGAGGTTGACTGAGGCCTCGGAAGGCGTGTCTTGGAGTAAAAGGCCTTAGACTCCATATGAACCAGATTTGTAAAGTTTGATATTCTAAAACATCATGAGCTTTAGATCATACCGCGTGGGATATCAATTCTTTACCCCCTGCACCTTATCATACTAGTAATCTGGCAATCTACGTCAAAGACGGATTACTAGCGAATTAACTACTCGGAACTTTTCTCGAACAGCTAATGAATACAAGATTTTCCGTTTGCTGTGTATTCTTAAATATGGTTGCATTCATGCATGTCACTTAGTCCCGAGTATTATCGCGTTCGAAACTGTTTCATGCTTGATAAATAGCCTCTTTCAAAAATACTCCGAGTGATGACTTACTCGGTTTTGTTGGGTATCCGAGTGGTAACTTACTCGGTTTTTACACCCACTGGGTGGTGTGTCCGAGTGATGCCTTACTCGGCGTGTCATTCTTCCGAGTGAAGATCTACTCGGGTTAATTTTTCTTCCAGTGGGAGCACGATCAGTGCACCCACTGGGTGTAGCCCCCAAGGCTCCGACTAACTATTGGTAGTTAGTTGGAGTCTTTTGCTTAAGGTATACAAAATTGTTTCATCGTGCGTGGACACGAAACATTTTCTTGAGTGTTGTTTCTTGAAGGAATTTAGAATCTCGTTGTGCGCGGGCGCGGAATGAAACCAAAGATATTTCCTTCATTGACCTGAAAGAAAATGCAAACAGATAGAGAATGAAAGTATTATAGTATTCATACCCAGAAAGCTGAGTGAAAACGCGGGACTTTAAACTTTGCAGAAATAAAGTGTAGAATTCCAACTTTGCAGATAGTAAAGTATAAGACTTAAGCTTTACAGATAGCAATATATTTCACTTGGTTTATTTATTCTTTCGTGTTTAGCCACTTAGCGATTCGGCAGACCATTAGGTTTTGCTCTTGCCAACCAGACAATCAGGTTGCGACCGGGTTGGAGACGAAGAGTATGCGTTTATGGTACCGAGCATGTGTAAGCGTTTCACGAAAAATAAGAGAAAGACAAGTAAAGAACCTGCCGACTGGCGGCGCATCCACTTAGGGGAGCAAATAACCAATAAGTTAAATGTGATTCTAACTAAGTTGTAGTCCCCCGGGTGTGGCGTAGCCCCCGAGTGCGTTACAACCTTCGACGGCGGACCTGTCGGAATACGGGGAAAATAATTTGTGTTTCACCGAGGTGGACTCGGGTAAAGGCGAGAAGTGGTTCCCGGGTGAAGCTCGGGAGAGACCAACTTGCTAAAGATTAAGTACGGAGATTGGTTGTATGAGAAACTTATTTGTTTCCACGTTGGTGATGTAGTCGGTGTCGATGAAGCCGTGACACGACGAAGAGAAGTCCTCGGAGGAATCTGAGGCCGAGTCGAAGCATAAGCGGTGTCGTGACGGATGCGGTCGTCGAAGGAGTGCATAGCACATTCGGGTCGCGGCCGAGTCGAAGCAATGCGGAGTCGCGGAAGGAGCGTTTAGCTTTCCCAGGTCGAGTCGAGGCCGAGTTGCGCCGAGTTGAAGCAGCTCAGAGGAGGCCGTCGAGTTGGAGCAAGTCGGGAGAACGCGGCCGAGATGAAGCAGTTCGAAGCGCACGTCAGGTCGGAGCAGTTCAGGAGACATGCGGCCGAGTTGTTACCGTTGGTTCGGAGCTGAACGGAATCGCGGCGGAGCTCATCGTGGAAGGAGCACGTAGCTCGTCCGGGTCATCATAGTTGTCGTAGCTCATCCATATCGTGACGGAGGGGCGTCGTAGGCCAAGTCGGAGCAGGTCAGAAAACCGCCGAGTTGGCGAGTGTAGGTGAGGTGGTGTAGCCTTTTGGGGAGCCACCGAGTCGAAGCAGGTCGAAGGAGCCACCGAGTCGGAGCAAGTCGGATGAGCCAACGAGTTGATATAGAGAAAAATTAGCACATATCAGTTTGAGCTAAGTAGAGCAATCGGCCAGCTGCAACCGGACAGATCGGCAACTTCATTTCTTTCTTTTAACTAAACGCAACCGGCTTGGTCCTTTTTTGAATATTCCCTTGCCTCTGCTTCTTTTCAGTCGGACGTCGAATTCTGCCGGAGGGGGCCTGCTGGGCGCGGGTACACAGCTCGGAGAAACCGGCGGCAGCTTGGCGACGACTTGGGCAGCCTGGCGACGACTTCGGCAGCTCGGAGCATGAGCGCAACTTGGAGACGACGGCGGTAGTTCGGGGACGACGACGACAGCTCGGCGCGGGTACGCAGCTCGGAGAAACCGGCGGCAGCTTGGCGACGACTTCGGCAGCTCGAAGCATGAGCGCAACTTGGAGACGACGGCGGCAGCTCGGAGACGACGACGACAGCTCCGCGCGGGTACGCAGCTCGGAGAAACCGGCGGCAGCTTGGCGACGACTTCGGCAGCTCGGAGCATGAGCGCAACTTGGAGACGACGGCGGCAGCTCGGAGACGACGACGACAGCTCGGCGCGGGTACGCAGCTCGGAGAAACCGGCGGCAGCTTGCCGACGACTTGGGCAGCCTGGCGGCGACTTCGGCAGCTCGGAGCATGAGCGCAACTTGGAGACGACGGCGACAGCTCGGAGACGACGACGACAGCTCGGCGCGGGTACGCAGCTCGGAGAAACCGGCGGCAGCTTGGCGACGACTTCAACAGCTCGGAGCATGAGCGCAACTTGGATGATGATCCGAGTTGCTGGCTTGCTGCAAGCTGCCGCGTCCCAGATGTAGCCCGGCTGAGTGGTTGCTATGATGCTGAGTCGTTGTGCAGGGCGCGGCTGACCTCCATGTTAATTTTGTATGCAATCCCATCTGAACTATGTGTGTGTTTGGCTCCTGAACCGCTTGCTTCATCCAGGGTTGTGACAAGTAGTGTAGCAAACCCTACGAGTCGTGTGCGTGGACGCTTCCGGTGAAGGCCGAGTTGAACTTGAATCATCCATCTTGGAGAAGATTGCCGAGTAAGAGGCTTGGTCGGAGACAACCATGCAGGTTGGAGGGGCGCCGAGTTGGAGTAGAATCAGCGTGTCTAGGCTGCTGGTCGAGGTTCCGCGCCCGAGTTGGAAGGAGGAGTTGGGGCGTTCGATCTGCAGGTGGAGTAGCAGCATGGTCCCGGCGTCCGAGTCGTCAACGACTCGCCCGACGGCTAGCGTCCGAATCAAGGAGAGCTGCAGCGTGACCCCAACGTCCGATCTTGAACTACTGCCGATGGAAGCCGAGCTAAGTTTCTGCTGGAAACAGGCAAGCCCCAGGCCTCCGAGTTGTAGGAATTTCCGACGCGGGAAGTGGACGCCGCGGCGCTGGAGCGAAGCCAGCCGCGGGCGTCTCATACGTTGCAGACATGTGTAGACGAGGTCGGGGAAGAGCTCCGAGCTAGGTCGGTGTGGCCTTCCGAGTTGAAGCAGATCAATCACGTTCGAGTTGGAGCAGTGTCGACACAGCGTAGAGCATCGAGTTGGAGCAGCTGGGGAGATGCCGTCGAGCTGGAGTGTCTCGGGAGAAACTGCCAAGTTGGAGCAGCAAGAGCGTGCCGACACTGCAACCGAGTCGCTGGGTTGCTTTGCCAGGAGCGGTAGGCAGTCTGAGTTGATGGAGTGGCCGGCGTCGCAGACGTGTACGTGCGTGAGCAGCTTGGCCATGACATCGAGAAGGAGGTCGCCACGAGCTGCATTGATGCACTTAATTGGGCTGCCAATTAATTCCTTAATTGGAGCCTTAATTAGAGAATTTATTAGGCCTTAATTAAAGAATTTATTAGGCCTTTTGAGTGCGGACGAGGACGCCAAGCCAAGGAAAACGACCCAGCAGTTGGCAGCAACGACGGGCCGCATTCGGCAGAGCACGAGGGCGGCTATGGCATCGCTGGCCTTCATCCACTGACTTGTGTAGAGAAGTAATCGAGGCGCTTGAGGCCAGCGGTCGAGGTGCTGAAGGGAGGGGGAGGTCGTGCGTGGACGCGGAAAGAGCCTGCCCGCTGCCTCTCTAATTTGTTCATCTTCGGGGTTAAAGCAAATCATCCGAGAAGTTCCTGCTCTTGGTAGAGGTAGTATACATCAAAAGCAAAAAAGGAGAAAAGAGAAAATTAGATACAAACCGTTCGCATCATGGATCGATAGACGCCAAGCCCCACGCTTGGCGCCAACTGTCGTGGATTCAATCCTGACAATAGATATAGGGGTTAGAACGGAGCATGATTTATCGAGATGCAAACGGGTGGACGCAGGCGATTTTATCGAGTTCGGGACTCTCGCGGAGGAGATAAAATCCCTACGTCTCGTTGCTCCCGAAGGCGCTTTTCTTTATCTTTTGTATGAACAAGATGTACATGTGTGTCTTTCCATGGAGGAGGAAGAATGAGAGAGAGGAAGAAGAAGAGTGTGCGTGTCTCTCCCCCCCACCAGGTGTTTGGGCAAGGCAACCTTCGCGTCAAAAAAAATCAAAAAAATATAAAACCTTCGCGTTGCATCCTAATTTATGTCCTAGTAACCACACAAACCAACAAACTTGGAATAATGCAAATCTATTAAAAAAATCTTCTCAAAATGGGCTATCGAGTATGAAGGTTCATGGCTTTCAACGAAGTTATAGCTAATTTCAAATGATAGTTTACCCAAATGATCTCATATTTTTCATATGTGTGTATATTTGAATGGCCAACAAGTTTGCCAAAGGAAGTTTTCATTTTCGTTGCACGAAAAATCCATTTTTCATTTTCCAAGTGCCGAAAGTAGGATCTTTTTGTGAAGGATCTACCAAATATTTGATGTCAATTCGAACCAACCCATTTTTGTATTATACTAGACCATATTTTATTAACAATTTACAAAAGTTTCCATGTAAAATGTTCCTTATGCACCTCTGCTGAAAAAGACAAATTGCCGCCAATTTAGTTGGAACGGGGTGAAATTTGAACTACAAGTGCTTGATAGATTGCTCTTTATTTTTTCAAATAAACATTTCCAAGTGCAAAAGTACTCATTTCATCGGAGATCTACAAAGAGTTTTGCAAGATTCCACACCTAGCTATCACCGGCCATGCCCCCCCTACCCCGTTTTGACCGCATTTTGAAATCGGTGCTTAAACAATTCAAAAAAAATCAAAAAAATATAAAACCTTCGCGTTGCATCCTAATTTATGTCCTAGTAACCACACAAACCAACAAACTTGGAATAATGCAAATCTATTAAAAAAGTCTTCTCAAAATGGGCTATCGAGTATGAAGGTTCATGGCTTTCAACGAAGTTATAGCTAATTTCAAATGATAGTTTACCCAAATGATCTCATATTTTGCATATGTGTGTATATTTGAATGGCCAACAAGTTTTCCAAAGGAAGTTTTTATTTTCGTTGCACGGAAAATCCATTTTTCATTTTCCGAGTGCCGAAAGTAGGGTCTTTTTGTGAAGGATCTTCCAAATATTTGATGTCAATTTGAACCAACCCATTTTTGTATTATACTAGACCATATTTTATTAAAAATTTACAAAAGTTTCAATGTAAAATGTTCCTTATGCACCTCTGCTGAAAAAGACAAATTGACGCCAATTCAGTTGGAACGGGGTGAAATTTGAACTACAAGTGCTTGATAGATTGCTCTTTATTTTTTCAAAAAAACATTTACAAGTGCAAAAGTATTCATTTCATCAGAGATCTACAAAGAGTTTTGCAAGATTACACACCTAGCTATCACCGGCCATGCCCCCCTACCCCGTTTTGACCGCATTTTGAAATCGGTGCTTAAACAATTCAAAAAAAATTCAAAAAAATATAAAACCTTCGCGTTGCATCCTAATTTATGTCCTAGTAACCATACAAACCAACAAACTTGGAATAATGCAAATCTATTAAAAAAGTCTTCTCAAAATGGGCTATCGAGTATGAAGGTTCATGGCTTTCAAGTCAAATGGCCGAAGTAATAGCTAATTTCAAATGATAGTTTCCCCAAATGATCTGATATTTTGCATATGTGTGTATATTTGAATGGCCAACAAGTTTGCCAAAGGAAGTTTTCATTTTCGTTGCACGAAAAATCCATTTTTCATTTTCCAAGTGCCGAAAGTAGGGTCTTTTTGTGAAGGATCTACCAAATATTTGATGTCAATTTGAACCAACCAATTTTTGTATTATACTAGACCATATTTTATTAACAATTTACAAAAGTTTCCATGTAAAATGTTTCTTATGCACCTCTGCTGAAAAAGACAAATTGCCGCCAATTCAGGTGGAACGGGGTGAAATTTGAACTACAAGTGCTTGATAGATTGCTCTTTATTTTAAAAAAAACATTTCCAAGTGCACAAGTACTCATTTCATCAGAGATCTACAAAGAGTTTTGCAAGATTCCACACCTAGCTATCACCGGCCATGCCCCCCTACCCCGTTTTGACCGCATTATGAAATCGGTGCTTAAACAATTCAAAAAAAATCAAAAAAATATAAAACCTTCGCGTTGCATCCTAATTTATGTCCTAGTAACCATACAAACCAACAAACTTGGAATAATGCAAATCTATTAAAAAAGTCTTCTCAAAATGGGCTATCGAGTATGAAGGTTCATGGCTTTCAAGCCAAATGGCCGAAGTTATAGCTAATTTCAAATGATAGTTTCCCCAAATGATCTCATATTTTGCATATGTGTGTATATTTGAATGGCCAAGAAGTTTTCCAAAGGAAGTTTTCATTTTCGTTGCACGAAAAATCCATTTTTCATTTTCCGAGTGCCGAAAGTAGGGTCTTTTTGTGAGGGATCTACCAAATATTTGATTTCAATTTGAACCAACCCATTTTTGTATTATACTAGACCATATTTTATTAACAATTTACAAAAGTTACAATGTAAAATGTTCCTTATGCACCTCTGCTGAAAAAGACAAATTGCCGCCAATTCAGTTGGAACGGGGTGAAATTTGAACTACAAGTGCTTGATAGATTGCTCTTTATTTTTTCAAAAAAACATTTCCAAGTGCAAAAGTACTCATTTCATCAGATATCTACAAAGAGTTTTGCAAGATTCCACACCTAGCTATCACCGGTCATGCCCCCCCTACCCCGTTTTGACCGCATTTTAAAATCGGTGCTTAAACAATTCAAAAAAAATCAAAAAAAATATAAAACCTTCGCGTTGCATCCTAATTTATGTCCTAGTAACCATACAAACCAACAAACTTGGAATAATGCAAATCTATTAAAAAAGTCTTCTCAAAATGGGCTATCGAGTATGAAGGTTCATGGCTTTCAAGCCAAATGGCCGAAGTTATAGCTAATTTCAAATGATAGTTATCCCAAATGATCTCATATTTTGCATATGTGTGTATATTTGAATGGCCAACAAGTTTTCCAAAGGAAGTTTTCATTTTCGTTGCACGAAAAATCCATTTTTCATTTTCCGAGTGCCGAAAGTAGGGTCTTTTTGTGAAGGATCTACCAAATATTTGATGTCAATTTGAACCAACCCATTTTTGTATTATACTAGACCATATTTTATTAACAATTTACAAAATTTTCCATGTAAAATGTTTCTTATGCACCTCTGCTGAAAAAGACAAATTGCCGCCAATTCAGTTGGAACGGGGTGAAATTTGAACTACAAGTGCTTGATAGATTGCTCTTTATTTTTTCAAAAAAACATTTCCAAGTGCACAAGTACTCATTTCATCAGAGATCTACAAAGAGTTTTGCAAGATTCCACACCTAGCTATCACCGGCCATGCCCCCCTACCCCGTTTTGACCGCATTTTGAAATTGGAAAGCACTACAATTGGAAAGCATCATGTTCAAACTTGGCTAATTGCAAACATCACAAAAAAATCACCAATGGTTCAATACATTATTACACATCACTTGTTTCCTACATTGCTTATGATCGCTTCTTGGGCCGTAACCACGGAGCATCTTCATTGCTTAATGGGATAGTTGGGTCAGTTTTCACTGTGAATGGAGGAATTTCATGAAACTTATCGTAATCTTTGGACATGTCTGTCTTGTCCTCGACTCCCACGATGTTTCTTTTTCCTGAAAGAACTATGTGACGCCTGGGCTCATTGTCTGATGTATTCGTATCCTTGTTTTTCCTTTTTTTCGGTCTAGAAGACATGTCCTTCACATAGAAAACCTGAGCCACATATTTGGCTAGGACGAATGGGTCGTCTGTGTGACCAAGATTCTTGAGATCCACTGTTGTCATTCCGTACAGCTGGTCGACCTTTACCCCATCTACATTCATGTTGACCCAACTACACCGAAACAAAGGGACCTTAAAAGTAGGTCCATAGTCAAGTTCCCATATCTCATCTATGTAACCATAGTATGTGTCCTTTGTACCATCCTCGTTTGTTGCATCAAAGCGGACACCACTGTTTTGGTTGGTGCTCTTCTTATCTTGGGCGACCGTGTAAAATGTATTCCCATTTATCTCGTACCCTTGGAAAGTCAATACAGTCTCAGACGGTGTCGCGGCCAGCAAGTAGAGTTGATTTCCAATAGTGGTGTCATGCATGAGACGTAATTGCAACCAAGTGCCGAAAGTCTCCATGTGTTTGACTTGAATCCATTGGTCATCCTCCCCCGGGAACTTGGAGCGTAGAACATTCTTGTGTTCCTCGATATACGGTTGGACGAAGATAGAACTTTGTAGAACTGTGTAGTGTGCTTGAGTCAAAGAATGACCGTCCTGAAATATCTTTGCTTTCTTTCCTAGCGTTCCTTTTCCACTCAGTCTCCCCTCATACCGCGATTCAGGAACACCAATCGGCTTAAGGTCAGGAATAAAGTCAACACAGAACTCAATGACCTCCTCTG
This sequence comes from Bromus sterilis, assembly GCA_950022295.1. Classification (NCBI taxonomy): domain Eukaryota; kingdom Viridiplantae; phylum Streptophyta; class Magnoliopsida; order Poales; family Poaceae; genus Bromus; species Bromus sterilis. Next base: position 299,847,329 of record OX465601.1, read on the forward strand.
TTCCATAGCCCTTGGAGATGCTTCCTTCTGGCCTTGCACGGTTACGAACATATTTCTTTAAAACTCCCATGAACCTCTCGAAGGGGAACATATTGTGTAGAAATACAGGACCTAGAATGGCAATCTCGTCGACCAGGTGAACCAGCAGATGCGTCATGATATTGAAGAAGGACGGGGGGAACACCAACTCAAAACTGACGAGACATTGGACCACATCCTTCTGTAGCCTTTCCAGACTTGCATGATCGATTACCTTCTGAGATATTGCATTGAGAAATGCACATAGCTTCACAATGGGTACTCGAACATTTTCTTGTAGAAGCCCCCGCAATGCAACCGGAAGCAACTGCGTCATAATCACGTGGCAATCATGAGACTTGAGGTTCTGGAATTTTTTCTCTGCCATATTTATTATTCCCTTTATATTTGACGAGAAGCCTGCCGGGACCTTGATACTTCTAAGGCATTCAAAAAAGATTTCCTTCTCTTCTATGGTAAGAGCGTAGCTGCTTAGACGCCCTTTATCAGTATGCCTATGGTCTGGGTCTTTCATACGTTGCTGGTCCTCCCGTGCTTCTGGTGTATCTTTTGACTTCCCATACACGCCCAGGAACCCTAGCAGGTTCATGCAAAGATTCTTCGCCACGTGCATCACGTCGATTGAAGAACGGACCTCTAGGTCTACCCAATAGGGTAGCTCCCAAAATATAGATTTCTTCGTCCACATGGCCGCGTGTCCGGTAACGGCGTCTTTCGGAACAGATTGACTGCCAGGACCCTTTCCAAAGATTACTTCTAGGTCATTCACCTTACCAAATACATCAGCACCTTTAGGGAGCTTAGGCTTTTTCCGGTGATCTGCCTCACCGTTGAAATGCTTGCCTTTCTTTCTCACGATATGATTGGGCGGCAGAAATTGACGACACCCGAGGTACACAACCTTCTTACATTTATCCAAATATATACCTTTAGTCTTATCTAAACAGTGCGTGCATGCATTGTATCCCTTGTTTGACTGTCCTGAAATGTTACTAAGAGCGGGCCAATCATTGATGGTTACGAAAAGCAACGCTCGCAGGTCAAATTCCTCCTGTTTGTCCTCATCCCACACGTGTACACCTGGTTTGGCCCACAACTCCAAAAGTTCATCGACTAATGGCCTTAGGTACACATCAATGTCTTTGCTGGGTTTCCTCGGTCCTTGGATGAGCACTGGCATCATGATGAACTTCCGCTTCATGCACAACCAAGGAGGAAGGTTGTAGATACATAGAGTCACAGGCCAGGTGCTGTGACTGCATCTCTGCTCTCCAAAAGGGTTCATGCCATCTGTACTTAGACCAAACCATAAGTTTCTTGCTTCATCTGAAAAGTCTGAGTGGCGTCTCTCGATTTTTCTCGACTGCGACCCATCAGCGGGGTGTCTCAACTTCCCTTCTTTCTTACGGTCTTCTTTGTGCCATCGCAGCAACCTGGCATGCTCCTTGTTTCTGAACAGACGTTTCAACCGGGGTATTATAGGAGCATACCACATAACCTTAGCAGGAACCCTCTTCCTCGGGGGCTCGTCATCTCCCTCAGCATCACCAGGGTCATCTTGTCTGATCTTGTACCGACTCGTAGTGCATACCGGGCATTTATCAATACTCTCGTACTTTTCACCGCGGTACAGGATGCAGTCATTAATGCATGCATGTATCTTCTGCACATCTAATCCTAGAGGGAAGATAACCTTCTTTGCTTCGTGTGTTGTCGCGGGCAATTCGTTATCCGGTGGAAGCTTCGACTTTATTATTTGCAGTAACTTCTCAAATCCGGTGTCAGAACAACCAAAATCTGCCTTCCATTTCAACAGTTCCAGTGTGGTACCGAGCTTTGTGCTGCCATCTTCGCAATTTGGGTACAAGGGCTTTTTGTGATCTTCTAGCATGGTCTCCAACTTCTCCTTCTCTTTTCCTGTTTCACAGTCTCGCTTTGCATCAGAGATGACCCGACCAAGACCATCAGCGATCTCATCCGATGCCTGTTGTTCTTCTTCATTGTCACCTCGAGGAGCTCCATCTTCTTCATTGTCTTCCATTGCAATGTCACCGAATTCTTCATGGGACATAGGATAGCTATCATCATCCTCCTCTTCTTCATTGTCTTCCTGCCTAACCCCTCTTTCTCCATGCTTGGACCAACAATAATATCCGGGAATGAAACCTCTCCGAAGCAGGTGGCCTTGAAGTGTTCTCGAGGAAGAGTACTCCGCCACGTTCCGACAGTCAATACAGGGACAAGGCATAAAATTATCCACTTTGTTTGCATTAGCCACATTGAGAAATGTATGCAGGTTTGTAATAAACTTGGACCCGCGTCGATCGCTGTACATCCATCGCATCCGTGCTTCGATCTGCGTCATATAATTAACCATTACAATAACTTCGTGAATAGTGAAAAGACCACTATATATGCATACGTGCAGTATTTTTGTATCAGTTACAGATGGAGAAGATAGGGTTGCTTACCTTGGCTGAGGATACGGTGTTCTGAGGACCTAAGTGTGGCTTGGACATTTCGTCGAACACCTGGTGTGCAATCAAAGGAAAAAAATTCTAGCACCCACCCCACCCCAACACAATCCTGAATTTTGTTGAGGAAAAATGGCAAAGTGCTGGCTGGGGGCTTATATAGCCAGGGCAATAGTCCCGGTTTTTGCCAACAACCGGGACCAATGCCTCGCAGTGCGCCACGTCTTGGTCGCCAGAGCATTGGTCCCGGTTTGTGGCAACAACCGGGACCGTTGCCCCACTTGAACCGGGACCGTTGCCCCTGTACAGACGAACCGGGACAGTTGCGTGGCATCGGTCCTGGTTCTGAAATGAACCGGGAGCGATGCCGTTTTTGGGTTGGACGAAAGGGGGGTCTGTCTACTAGTGCATGTGTCACATGCGGTTTACTCCAGCTAATCGTTTGCTATGCCACCAACAGCACAAACAAGCAATAGGTCAGAACCTTCTATGAAATTACAAAGATCCCAAACAATTTCTTTACGGTATCGGGTTTGGGTTTACGCTATCGGGTTTTGGGTTTAGGGTTGTGATCTATCATCAATCACTGACGATTTGCTACAACTATTTTTGTGCGATAATTCTACTATCAGCCATAGTTTCTAAATTTTAAATGTGTGCACGGTCTATATTTTCCACACGGTTTTATTTTGGTACATGGGTGCCAATTTAGAGAGATCACAAACGTTTGTATTTGGCAACGCGTGTGTGCTATTAGGATAGATCATACACATTTCATGTTTCCATATTGTGTGGGATAATATGCATAATCACAGACAATTTATATAAGAAAACGTGTGGTCTATTGTGGATACTGGTTGACTGTTTTATACGCAAAATGTGTACGATGCATGATCTAATCCACACAGTTTTCGGAGGGGCAACATTTGTGTTCTGGAGCTCTATCGCAAACGATTTACCCCAAGAAACCGTGTGCACCTTTATCTATAGAACAACAATAATTTGTGCTTAATTTATTCCCTGCAATTGCAATTATCTTGTATTTAAAATTATAAATTGAATTTAATAATAGGTGAAACACATAATTATTTCCATCCAACTTACAAAGGTACAACCGTGACTTTTTTAAATGCTCATACGGACGGTTGTTTCATCCCTTTTTTCACACACGAAAGGATTTTCAGAAGCGTACCTGATAGATTAGGCATTCCAAACATTTCAATAACTACGAACGATTGCGTAGACGGGCTTGCGGTCCTTTATTTGCAACCATGAATTTTCAGCCTAAGCATCACAGACGGGTTTTCAAAGAACCTTCAGCCGTACATTTCCCACACAATAATTTTAAAAATTGTGGCCAATGGCGTACATTTCCTAGATGGTTCAGTTTCGGTCACACATAATTTTATTTCTACCATTTGCGTTGATAGCATCGTAAATTTTTTGGCCAAGTGTTTGGGAAAAGAGTGTCGTGTTAGTCCCTCTTTTCACTAGTTTAACGATAAGCTCGCCACAGGCGTGGGCAAAGATCATTGGCTCCGCCTCCATGAGCTCCAGCTGCTGCCGACCACTAACACACACACACACACACACACACACACACTAATACTATACCACTAAGACACACCCTAGCACACACCTAATACACACTAGCTAATAGTAACACTATCTAACAGACTAACTCTCACTAATAGTACCACTAACCACAAAATTGAGATAAACAACCTAATTAATAGTACCACACATACTCATGTGCAAAACTAAAAAGTTAATTTGAACTCAAATTGCATCTCAATCAAATAAACTCCCACATACACTCCTTCACTAAAACCCACAAATCACTCTAAGCTAAACTAGCAATGAGAGATGAAAGGATGAAGTTCCTAACCTTTTAGAACACTTGGATAGCTGGTGCACCGCAAAATTTTGAATAATCTTGGTGAAAATGGAGCTTGGAGGTCAAGCTTGGAGGAAGAACAGAGGAGAAGAATGGATTGTGTGGCTCGGGCACGAGGACTTATATGCAGGAAACCTTTAGTCCCGGTTTGTGTCACCATTCGGGACTAAAGATCGACCTCTGGTCCGAGTTGGTGACACCAACCGGGACTAAAGGGGCTCACAGCCCCCCAGCCTGCCACTAACCCTCTAGTCCAGGTTGGTATCACCCAGGGCCGGGCCGGCAAAATCAGGGGCCCTGTGCCAAACTCAAAAATGGGGCCCTATCACACTAAAAAGACAACCAACAATTTTTATGCATATAAATATACAATGCATTGTTTTACATAACAATCATATATATATATAAATCCATACCTTCAACTTCTGGTTGCATACTGTTTATTTGAACAACATCATTCTTTTAGTATTATTTAAAATAAATATTCAATGATATCTTCATAAGCAATTTTCTCCAATACTTCGCTCTCAAGTGCTATTGTGGTCAAATTATTCAGTTTTATTGAGTCATAGTGGTACGCATATAGGAGTTCAATAGCTTCAGTTTAGAAAAACTTTCTAATGGCTTTTTTCTTTCTTTTGCGCTTCTGGTAACCAGACTGATGTTCATTATGAGTCAAATCTACATTATAAATAAGATACAAAAAATGAATGAACTAAAATTTAAAAAATTATGCAACAATGTTTAACAATTAGACAAATCGTCTAACTCACCTAATCACCTAGATTCACCGGTTGAACTACTATAGTTTGTACTTTAAGATTAGGAATAGAAACTAAAACTAAATAAGAAAATTAAGGATTCATCATTAGCATTTAGCAGCGGCACACTATGAGACTACCTGTATAGCTACTGTTGGTTGTATCTGTATGGATCAATGGATGTATTGTGCGTGTTGTGACCCGCGTGCGGCGTGCAGCCAGGACCCTGCATAAGTGCCCAATGTGGCTGATGCTGCGATGCCCGATGGATGCAGCCGCCCAGGTCAGGGCGTCAGGCGCCAGCCTCCAGCCACCAGCCGCCGTCGGCAGCCGTCGCAACGCCGCCAAATTCAGAAAATTGCCGCCTATCGCTGTAGTAGCCTCTTTCCCTGCAATTACAACTAGTCTCTGCCAAGTCTGGACGCCCTGCCTGGCGATTCGTTTCCGCGGGTGACGATCTGATCGATCCCCTCGCGGTTTGATTCCGAGAAAGACGCGGGCCTTTGACTTCCTTCAATCGAGGAGAGAGAGAGCCAGTGCAGCGGGGCCCTTCCTTCGCTTGATCGAGCGAGAGAGAAGGCAAAATACATACATGATGCAAAAAAAATTGAGGCCCTTGGAAATTATGGGCCCTGTGCGGGATGCACAGTTGGCACATGTACTGGTCCGGGCCTGGTATCACCAACCGGAACTAGAGGTCCCCCGTACGGCTCCTGGCCGTTGGAACCTGAGCATTAGAACCGGGTCCAAACTCAGCGGGGACTAATTGCTAGGATGAAAACCCTGTTTTCTACTAGTGACGGATCTCTTCCATCTAGGCCTCGTCGGTGGCCTCGGCCTCACGGGGCCCCCTCACTTTGCGGTCCTCCCACGCCATAGTCGGGCTCACCACCCCCAGCTGCGAACGGACCAGGTGGAACGGAGTCGTGCCGATTGGGAAGTTGAGCCGCACTACACCACAACACAAATACAATGGCATATAATCTGCCGGGAAAAGGCCCTTAAGAGGACAGAGAAACTGCCGAGAGAGCAGTTCTCCCGGCAGATAGAACTGCCACAAGAACGGCTGCCAGGGATTACTTCTCCCATCAGTTAAACTATTCCCGGCAGTTTCTCTGCCCTGGCCCATGAATATGCCGGCAGTCCAGGTTCTGCTGGCAGATTGGCTGTTACACAGAAACTACAGTTGCGGACAGTTAAACTGCCAGCAAAAACTTGTTCACCCGGCAGTTTATATGCCATAAAGTTATATTTCACTAGTAAACTGTTCTTAGCAACATATACCTAATTTAATATTTCATTCAATGTGTTCAGAAAATCATTCTGAGTAATCAGGATAGATCACAGACCTTATACATACATATACTTGAATCAAAGTTACATTTGTGCCTCATCCAAAACCTCAAATTTCTTTCAATTAAACATGACAGACCAAATACATATATGTTTCTAGATACATGCATGAAACGAAAATAAATAAGGACGTTCCACAAAAGGTTCAGTACATATATTTCTAGACCTGTCACACAACTAAAACGAACATACAATGCCTAACGTGCCAGAACAACCATCAAAATGCGCAGAGTAAAACTTGCCAATGTCTCTGGGTTCAGCAAGCAAGGCATATTACATCACTCCACCAACTTAGTTGTAGGTCTTCAAAAACTCCGGCAGCTTGTAGAATATACATCTTCCAAACCTCCATCTACTTGTGTAATTTTGGGAAACCTGCAACAAATCGGAAACACAAAATGGAGCTCTCTTTTCAGATTTTGGATGGACACATTAAAGATTTCAATGTGTTGCAGTTTAAATCATAGGTATAAATAAAACTCTTCTAGATGTGCAGCACTTCGTCATAACAGCAAGAAATCAATATTACATAATAAAGCAAACCGAAACTGTTTGCACTGTACATACAAAAATCTTCCATCGGCAAATATGGCAAAACGGAAACATGTACAATTGATTTGCACTAAACATACAGAAACCTAACTTTTAAGTAGATAAAACGCTACATAACCATTTTAGTCGAGACGCCATCTTCAATCAGCTAGCTCAAGTATTGTTCTACATACTGGAGGCTACGATTCTTATCTGTAAGCTAGACATGTAGTAGTCTAAGGTAATGGAATAAGACCTGGAACCTGGATATGAGGTGGTCACAGAACCAATTAAACATATCTTTATTTGAACTGACTGAAGCAGATAAATATGCTCATATCTCAATTAATCCACCAAAGGAGGGCAAATGTCCTATCTTGTACTGGTAGACAATATATAGGCTATCCTAAGATATTTCCATTACACTCAAGTAACCATGGGTTACCCTTAAAACTTCAAAGCATCTCCCGCAAATTTTGAAGAGCAGCGTAATAACAAATCATGTTGCCCTATTTTTGAGATATGGAAAAATAACAAAGAAAAACACTATAGTAATCATTGTATGTCAATATAACATTTCAGACTAAAAAACCAGAGTTATTGCCAGTACAGATTATTTTGAACCAATAAGATAAAACATAACTGCACAACCGACGAGGAAGTGGTACCTAAATTAGTACTCGAATGCTGGCATCAACGTAACCAAGAAAATTAGAAGTAACTATATCACCTTTGTTCATGACTAGAAAACGATTTTCAAGTTTCGCTCATTTACAGTAACAATCTACTTAAATTAAGAAGGGTGAAACTACAAAGAACGAACAAAGTAGCCAACAGAATATGTATATTACCTCCTCAGCTTACTTGTAGTCGTATTGCTGCTTTACCATGGACTTGTCCACTTACATGCTTCTATGTCCATGTGATACATCACCATTGAGCTTGCAACATGGTTGTCATGTTCCCAAAACCAGGAGGTTGCACAATTTTAACAATATATGACCGAATTTCTACATCTGAAACAACTGAGAGTAACAACAAAATTTCAACACCAACCATATCAGTTCCCATTACAATATTACTAATGGCGGAATGACATTAATAGAAGGGCATGTTCCACAGAGAAAAACTATAGTTGATTCAATTTCTTTTTAAAAATCTCTACTTCTAGCTGAACTCGTCCTACATCTCTAGTCTACAAAAAATAACTTAGTATTATTTCCTTAACATCTTCAACACCAAGTACAAGATTATATGGCTGACTCAATTGATATTTTCTGTTGCCTGCAGATTAGAACGGACATGTAAACAATGAACTTTTTAAGTAGCAACTTAAAGCGATAGGCAGCCAGAACATCTAATTACAGTGCATGATTTGACCTATTTGTATTCTAATCCTGCTACCAGTGCTATTGCTATGCACATCACTATGATGTACTGTAGAAGATTTGTAGATAGCCATGAGGCCCCGCATGAAATACCTTGATCCCAAATTTCATATGAAAATAAAAAAGACAGTTAAAACGTGAGAGGTAGAAGATGGGAGGAGGATGCACTACCCGCAGTGGCAGGGCAGCGGCGCGGTGCCGACTACTCGATCAAGCGCTGGGGAGGCAGCGACGGCTCGGTCAAGCGCAGCCAAGGCGGCGATTGCTCGATCGGACCGGGAGGCACATCGAGATGTGCAGCCTTTACCACTGAGAAGGATTCTGAATTTCAAACAACCCATAGAAAATGACACACATCAGTATGGAAGTTCATATTCTTTTAACATCTAAAATTAGCACAAAGAGCACTTAATCATAGTAAATGGAAGAATGCCTATTGACACCAAGAATTAGACTTCTTAAGAGCACATAGTTAAAATCCACACTCATGTTTATAAATTTAGCTCTTATAGATGCATACACCAAAAACTTTCTAGATTTGTATACACAGTCAACCATAGTGAGTAAACATTCTCAAGTTGTATAACACTTTCTTCAGTTGTGCAATATCTGAACCTGAATAAAAACAGACCGATACATGTACCTAAAAAGGGTGGATACAAGCACATGAAATTTCACAAATGAAAGGAAGATAAACAAATGAAATATGAGAGTACACTTACACTAACTTGGCTGAAACCTTTGCAAATCATGAGCACTGGGACGAGTATCCAATCCTTTCACAAACCCACCACTACTATAACGAGTATCCAATCCTTTCACAAATAGCACCTGCATCAATTTGGTAGCAAAAGGAAAAAACAGCAATAAGAAACACTTGGAGCCCAGTAGTAACTCGGTGGAAGTGGGAGTGGGGGGAGGGGAAATCTGTATTCATAGGGTCAACTGGACAGCACCCAACGTTTGACCGTGCTCGCCGTTGGCGGGATGAAGCCATGGTGGCGAGCCCGCCCATGCTCGCAATCGTGACACCCTATGTTGCTGGGAAGGAAGGAGACCTCGAACTCGACGCACCGGCGCCGTCGACCATGGCAGAGCCGAAGGTAGGGACCATCCACATCAGATGCGCCTAGAGGGAGGCGACGCCGACCTCGACGCACTGTCGCCATAGATCATGATGCGCGCAGGTTGGCTGAGGAGGGGGGGCGGTGTCAGAGGGCGCGGTCACCAGTAGAGGGGGTGGTGGCGACGGTCGAAGGCTGGGGAGGGTTCGATTTGGGGGCGGAACAGGTGGTCAGTCTTTCGCGCGCTCTCCCGCGCCAACGCGCGTTTGGGCCCAAATATTTTGGGGTTGCGTCAAAGACAGGCCCGGCAGATAGATTTGTGACCTAAAATAGGACGCCACTACGGAGCGGCGCCTCACTCCTGGCTTATGGTGTGGCGGCTCTCTTTTCCTCTAAGTACTAGTTTAGCACATTAGCAAACATGACTAGCTTTTGTATCTTTTAATTTTTGAAAAGTTTTATTTCTCAAACTGTTAACCCCGATTGATGATCCGTTTTCACCATTAGCTTTCTCGCGACGAGATCTTCAAAACTAGATCTCATGTCAATATGTTTTGAAAAACTTTTTTTTCATTAGTATTTGCCACATTACTATTCTATTTACCTGATAATTATTCATATAGTTGCCAGATTATACCAACTTGGTTGTTAAAACTTTTTTTTCAGCAGTATTTGCAACATTACTGTGCTACTTACCTGATAATTATTCATATAGTTGTCATATTATACTAACTTGGTTTTTCAAACTTTTTGTTCCATCATTACTTGTCACATTACTGTTCTACTTACCTGATAATTATTCATATAGTTGCCGAATTATATCAACTTGGTTGTTAAAACACTATAGACTAACTTACATTAAAGAAAAACTTATTTTGTGATATTTGTATTTGTTTCTCTTTAGAATCACCTAAAAAACACTCATACTTGTCATGTGTTTATACCCAAATGTCATAAAAACTTGTTGTGCTTAAATGATTGGTTACCGGTTTACTTATGTCCGGTTGTCGTATCCTTTACATCTAATTGACATAATGGTTTATTGTTTTTGCCAGTTTTATCAATTTGAGTTATCATTTTATTTTATAGGGTTGTATTCTAAACTTAAGTATACGAAAATACTCCCCGGCAACTATGTACAAACATTTGTGGTAACAGCTCACGGTAAAAATGGGAACTAGAGTGACCTAATCTGGCAACTGACGGTGACGAAAAAATTTCATCGAAACATATCAATATGGGATCTTGTTTCGAAGATCTCGTGGTGACAAATCTAATTGTGAAAACGGATCATCAATCAGGTTAACGGTTTAAGAGATAAATCTTTTAGAAAATTTAAATTTGGAAAAGCTAACACGTACGGGCAAATGAATTTGGCTGGATTGAGCCACCGCACATATGCGTGTCCGATGCGGCGGAGCTGATTATAATTTCTCCCTAAAATATTACCGGCAGTGCGTATGTCCTTGTTGAGTAACTTCTCCCGGCAGTTTCTCCATCCTTATTCATATCTGGCGGCAGTTAAAAGGTTCCCGGCAGATTGTTTGCCCTTATTTTCGTATTTCTCCCAGCAGTTAATTGCCCCCAATCAATTGTTGTGGTGTAGTGCCGGGCCACGGCGTCATGGTAGCGGACCTGCGAACGGTCGTACTCCTGGGCCGCGAGCTCGGCCGAATGGAAGCTACCGAGCCACCTCCGGGTGTGGGTCTCCTGATCCGTGATTTCAGCCACGCACGCCCCCACCTACAGGTACCGGACCGTGAGGTAGGTCCTCATCGACGACAGGGACGGAGGGGGGACAAGGAAGTCCTCGAACCCGCAGAGGGGAGCGGCGGCCAGCGGATCTGGCGAGCGGCAATGGCGGCTCGATGAAGCTCCCGCGGAGTATCGGCAGCGCAGATCCGCACTGGGGATCGAAGGCGGGGACCGGTGGCCTCCATGTCCGGCCATCGAAGAGTCGGGGGATGGCCGAGGAGGGCGGGGGTTGCGGTGGAGGCGGTGCGTGGGGAGAAGAGGAGGTGGCGAGAGAGAAGCTTTCGGTTTTACTCGGCCGCCGAGAGATGGAGAAAAAAATAGGGAGATTTTTGGGGCGGGAATAAATTTATCATCCACTAACGAAAGATAGGTGATAGGCTAGGTGCCGATTAATGTAGTAACACCGGAGTTTTACTCCTCTAACCGGTTATAGGGGATCAGTAAGAAATGCCCTTTGTACGGACGCTCGCTGCCACCACTCTTCGTACCAGATTTCACCAAAAGGAGACCATCTCTTCATTTCCCAATGACGGTGGCCCAAAGTGCCCCTCCCCACATCACACTTACTAGTGGGTCCCAACGAAAACAATCTCATGAAGTCTCCCAAACAACCAATCTGGGCGCCTCGTCAAACTAACCAGCGGGCGACATCAGACAATAGCTTCCCTCTGGATTTTTTTTAAAATGGTAATATATTAATATCACTTCCCTCTGAATTTGACAGACAAATAATAACGAAAAGAAGAAAATCAACATAGGGAACACATGTATTTAACGTGGAAAACCCCTCGAAGGAGAAGGGTACAACCATGGGCGTCAACTAAACTTTCACTATATCGTGGGGAGATTACAAATGCCGAGGCATTACAACTGATCAACTTATAACAAACTCAATCTCAAAGAGCTCCAATCCAAGGAAGCATAGTAGATTTTAGGATTTATGTGCCCTAGTAAAAAAATACGGATGCTATGCTTTAACCTGTCTAACTTTTTGCAAAGATCCGTCTCCCGAGCGGTCAGACACTACACCACGGGCAGAACACAAGGGCAGAGCCCTGCTAGTAAAGATAGACTTTAGAGGGCAATTGGTGTGCCGGTAGAGGTTAACTTCCGGTATAAGTGTTAAAGTGCCTGCCAGTAAGTGTCGAATGGTGGTGAACGATTGTTTTGGCAAGCTATCTGTCGGGAAAGACTATAACATGCCGGCAATCGACTGTCGGCACATATATTTGGCGCTGGAACCCAAATTGCCGGCGTTATAGAAAAAAGCGGAGGGAAACCAGGGGTATCTCCCCCATCTCGCGCCGCTTTTCCCATCCAAATCCCATTCACCTCCCTCCGCCGCCACCTCTCTTCCACAAAATCCCTAAAACGCATCCTCTCCACGACCACCTTGCGCTCCCTGCCTCTACTCCCCACCTCACCCCGACCGACCACCGCTTCCACCCGTTATCTCCCCACCTCTCCCCGGCCGGCCATCTCCCCACGGCTCGCCGCCCAACGTTTACCTCGCTCGTCGCTGCAAGGGTTCAAGGAGGAAAGGAGTAGTCGCCGCTGTCAAGGACTTCTTCCACCTCGACCAGGAGGAGCGCACCCAACCTCCACGGCGCGGTCGTCCGGCCACCCACACTAGTACAAAACAGGGCTTTGGTTCAGACCTGGCCATCCCATTAGTCCCGGTTCAGTCACGAACCGGGACCCATGGGGGCATACGTCCCGGTTCGTGCGCCCAGGGCGCTGGCCGGGCCTCGTGGGGCATTGGTCCCGGTTCGTCTGGACCCATTAGTCCCGGTTCCAGACACGAACCGGGACGAATAGGCCTCCATCCATTGGTCCCGGTTCGTAGCTGGAACCGGGACTAATGGTTGGCCATTAGTCCCGGTTCCAGCTACGAACCGGGACCAATGGATGGCGCTTCATCTTCCCGCGCTCCGTCTTCCCGCGCTTCGTCCCGAGGCGGTTTCTTCGTATACGCGTGCGGCCTCCATCCATTGGTCCCGGTTCGTAGCTGGAACCGGGACTAAAGGCCAACCTTTAGTCCCGGTTCCAGCTATGAACCGGGACCAATGACGGCGCTTCGTCTTCCCGCGCGCGCCCTGCGAGCTTCCCATGCGCGTGCGGCGCGCGTTGGGAAGCTCGTCGGGCGCGCGCCCGACGAGCTTCTCAGGCTATAAGTAGAAGGCCGGGGCCTCTCATCTTATATATCTTGATCTATCTTGATCTTCCCTTCTCATCTTGATCTCCCCTCTCGCGCCCGACGAGCTTCTCGCCGCCATGTCGGGGTCGCCGCTACGATGGCCGTTCGACTTCGACACCCCGTCGGACGAGGACAACCACCCCGAAAGGCGCAAGTTTTGGGACCCGCCTCCGAAGCCGCAACCTCGAGCTCAGCGCGGGCGACGATCGCGCGCCGCCGACGATAGCCCGCCGCCCACCGACGACGACAGTCCGCCGCCCGCCAACAACGACAGCCCGCCGCCCGCCGACGACCCGCTGGAACGGCTGGAGGCACTGGAACGGCGGGAGGCGTGGGAACTTCGCCGTGCCGCACGTGCGAAGAAGTCCACGGCGAACCTGGCCAAGGCGAGGGCCAAGAAGAAGGAGAAGAAGAGGGCTGAGATGACGGCGAAAGTCGCGTCAGAGGAGGCCACCAAGCGGGCGGCGCCTAGCGGCGACGATGAGGGCGCCGGGACCTCCGCCAAAAGCAGAAGATCGAGTAGTTAATTTGCTCTAGTCGTTAGATTAGACGCTTCTAGCTTCGATCTTCTATATATATATATATTTGGTTTGTTTCAATATGAAATAATTATAGTTTTTTAGAATAATAATTTCAAACTCAAACGGTGAAGCGTGTGACATCATTGTTGTTTGTTAATCGTGATTGTTTTTTTAATAATTGTTTAGAATTCAAAAAATTAAATCATGTGATATATATCAACACTACCTAAGGGTTATAACATGATTGATATCTTACTATTGTTAGGAAAACAACAAGTGCAGACTTGGAAACTAAGGGAGATAGAACCTGAAAGTTAAGCGTGCTCGGGCTGGAGTAGTGAGAGGATGGGTGACCGGCCGGAAAGTTAGATGATTTGGAATGAGTGTTGATTAGGGGTTAGAGAATAGAGATTAAATTCTGAAGCAGTGAGGAGGGGTGATTAGAGATTAAATTGTCAAATAATTCAAAGATTCGAAAATGAAAAAAATCCAAAAAAGAATTTGAAAAAAAAATTTCGAAAAAATTCCTTGAGTCCCGGTTTGTAACACCAACCGGGACTAAATGTCCTCCAGCCCCCGCTCCAGCCGGCTGCCACGTGGAGGGAACCAGGACTAAAGGTCATGTGCTTTAGTAACGACCCTTTAGTCCTGGTTCCAGAAGTGCCATGCCGCCGCCGTCCAGCAGTCCACGCCGCCGTCGTCCAGCCGTCCACGCCGCCGTCAAGGGTTTGGTCCACTCCCTCCCCTCCCGATTTAGGATTGGATTTGACTCACCGACGGCACCACAGTTTTGGATTCGTGAAGGTTTAGATGTCGCACTTGCAGGACCCCTCCACGTTGCTTCCTCCCCGGAACCGGAGCTGCAGGCTGCAGAACCCCCGTCGCCTCCCCCTCTGAGCCTAAGAAATCTGCAGCGCACAACACCACAACAACAGCTGCAGGAGTCCACTTCCTCTGACCACCATCTCCCCGCTCTCTGAGGGTGTGTTCTCTCTGATTTTTCTTCACTATTTTCTCTCTGAAAAATACATGTTTTCTTTTCTGAAAAATACTTGTGTGTTCTCTGAAAATGCTTGATGAGTTGCCTGTTAGGTTCCTGTTAGGTTCATGTTAGGTTCATTTAGCTAGCTAGGTTCCTGTTAGGTTTCAAGAAAATAGTCACAGAAGTTGTGTTGATAAAAATGTTGGCAATTACAGTGGTCATCTTATATGAGTACTTCCATTTCTATCAACTTATACTTGTAGTGGTGTCACAATAGTCTCATCATCAGTTTGCACACTAACTAGATTGTAGTTGAGTTATCATCTGCAACTGGTTGACTTCAGATGGAATTTTAGATTCAACAGCAGGAGCATCCAAGTTGAAAACATCAGATTTGTAAAATGAATCTATATCAATTGCCTTTATCTATCTTTAACATTGAATTATAGAGTGATTTTTTCCCTGGAGTGAACTAGGCGTGCATATCATTAGCATTTGCATTTTAAAATGAAGTAGGCAAAGCAGCCGTGCTCGCTGCTTCCCTGGAGTGAACTAGTTGTGCACATCATTAGCATTTGCCGTTGGCATCATGTTCATCACATGGTGCGAATTTAAACCAATTGGCCTACAAAAGTTCTCAATTAATTTCTTCCTCTTTATGTCTATGAAGATGATTAGACAGTAAATTATTTTCTGATAAATTTCTAGAGGTCGAGGAAATCGCTTGTTTCAGCCGTAGCCAACCGATGTAGATCATGGCAGCGAGCAACCAAGCAATATTTATAAATTGATCTGCAACGCATCGGTCCCGAGCGATGAAGATGAACAGACTTATCCTTTGCTTTACAAAAGATGAACAGGCTAGCGCGAGCAGGCTGCTGCTAGGTTTGATCGGATATTCGGATGGTAAAAATATCCAGGACTAGGCCCGTAGCACTTTTTAAGGGGAGACTAGGCTTGCTTTTATTTGTTTTGGGCTGTTGGGGGTAGCAAGTAATGCCTAATAGGATTTAGTTAGCAGAAGCTGTTGGGGGTAGCAAGTAATGGCTAATGCCTAATGGGATTGTAGAAGGACATAGAAGATACAATTGTAGAAAATCCTGAGCTGTTAGAAAAATCCATTCAGCAAGGTGACATCTTGTCACATGTACTAGGGAAAGAGAAAAATGGCTATGTTAGGGGGGGGGGGGTAGGATTAGGACCGAGTCCCAGTTCTCTTGGTATTTTAGGAGCTACAAATCTTAAATCTACAAAGCTCCAAATGGCTCAGCTGGAAGCTGCAAAAGCTTGCCAAGATAATGACGCTCTAAAGAATGAAATACAGGAAATAAGAGCTGATACCAAAGCTCAGATTGATGCCATGATGGAAGAACTGAACAACATGAAAAGGATGCTATCACAATCGGTTGCTGGAAAAAACACCCATGTGCATGATGCTAATAATGAAATTCAAATTCACCCTCAAGTTAGTGTAGGAGACTATTCTATCCCCTATGAGAATTCTGTTCATGAAGTCGATAACATTGGCGAGGAAGATGTATTGATGCAAGAGTTGATGGAAGCACAACAGAAATTTGAAGAGAAGAAAGCACAAGCATATTATTGATTAGGAGGAAGAAGGAAGCAGCAGCCCAACAACTCAACTATGCAGCAGAACTACAAAAGATGAAGGAGGATGAGCTACTGCAGAAGAGGAAGGAAGATGATCTAGTGAAGAAGAAGAAGGAGGATGAACTGAAGAGGAAGGAGGGTGAGCTACATAAGAAGAAAGGAGGAGACCTGATGCAAAACAAAAAGGATAAAGCCTTACAAAAGAAGAGGGAAATTGAACTACAAAATAAAGAAGCAATAGCTACACAAAATAATAATCTGGTGACTTAGTCCTTCTCTACTTCTTTTACTTAATTTTTTTGGAAAGTATCTAACTGGTACCGCTTAGTTATAATCCAGTTTCACAATTTCTTTTCAGAAAGGAAAACAAGTGATTTTGTACAATGTGTACCGTGATCATACTAGACCTGTGGCCAAAGCTACCATTCTATCAACTCATAGGAAGAGGATCGTAGGGGATCATGAGCTTGGCAATGAATGTTGTGAAGTTGTCATTGACTACATCATCAAAAAAGATGCCATATTGCCTCGCCCCATTGGTAAGGTGACTACCATGGGACAAGCTCAAGGAAGAACTATTGCATGTCTGTATAAACATGTAAGACTATGTGCTAGTCGGGGTCTAGGGCGGGCTCGATCATACCACAAAATGTGCACGAGACGGAGTCTCGAGCAATCGCATCACGATGGCCCAATCTGCGCACATCTAAGGGCCACTTGGTGTATGAAAGACCGCCAGCCAGATCACAACTAAGGTCTCGAAAACCCATACAAAGACATGCATGTTATAAACATACACGCAGCACACCTGCCCTGTATGAACAGCAGGTATCATTGCAATTCTCTACAAAGTATACATTTTTATTGATAACTCTTTAGAGTGCACACAGAGATCACAAACATGTGATCCAACATTACAACATAAGCGGAAGCAAATTATGTCTGGGTACAGACAAGTTTAACAAATGGCTCAAGAAGCCTTATTTAAACACAAGCCCTCCACGAGGGAACCAGTCGTCTGACTGGGACTAGACTAGCTTGAGCCGTTCTAGTCCGAGAAAGCCGCCTACTTGGGTTGGCTACCACTATCGTGAACCCGGCCGGTTTACCGAAGTGGACCCAATTGATGTGTGTGTGGTGCATAAGCCGGTCTCGGGTGAGCCGTTCTCTCACTTAGCAGCCAGGCCACAGACCTACCAGAACTCCGAACTATTGCGACATCTGGACATCGAAAGGGATGAGTTAATAGGTTGAGAGGGGTCAGTGAGCCCAATGTGTGGTTGTACTCTTCATCTTGGATCACCACACAAGAACTCGGACTTAGGGCGGTGTTCAACGAGACAACCCACCGTGTACTCCTACACAGCCTCTCATCGTTCACCTTGTATTAGGGTCGATTCACCAACACTTTTCTACCATCAACAACATGATCACTACCATCCCGACTCACATCACAGTATCATCATGGTATCATACTAAGCATGCAATAAGCAGTAACAATTGCAGGGGCCACATGATATCAAACAACTCCTACATTTGCTAGGATTGTGGTTTGCTTACTACTGTGACAAAATGATAGGTCATGCAAAGGAATGGGTTCATCTATGCGATAGAATCGTTATCATGGTGATCATCCTATACAATGCATAAGCGAGACATGAGAGGGAAGTGGGGTTTTATCGACATGATCAATGGGGGTTTGCTTGCCTTGCTGACGAGGTTCGGGTTCTGGGTCTTCAACGAAGGGGGCAGCCTCCTGTTCCGGTTCCACCTCTACTCGACAAACAACAAACAAGATAGCAAAGTAAATACAATGCACAATCACATGATGGAAGGTTGAAAATTGATGTATATGCTTTGATGTGTGAAGCAATTCCATTTAAATGGAGTATATTGCAAATTGAATTGCAAATTCAAACTCCAATTTGAATTCAAACTTAACCAAGTTACAAGTGACATTGTTTGATCATTTTTAACCTTTTGGAAATGTGTATGATATGCCTCTGAAGTGTGGTTGAAATATAGCATAATTCCATGGTCCAAGTTGCAAAAGCATTTGAATTGAATTTGAAATAATTCCAAATAAATCAAATGACATATGCTACTGATCCCATTTTAAAGTCAACTCAAACATAGTTGAAAGTTGGATTTTTGGATAGCTTATTTTCTCCTGATCATTTTTTATATATTATTTGTCCAAATTGGAGTTAATATGAATTTTCTATGAATTTCCAAAGTTTGGGCTAATTTCTTGAATTTTCTGAATTTCTTTAATTCAATTTAATTTCTGGAATTGATTTACTGCGTCATGCTGACTTCATGCTGGCGTCAGGGGGGGGCTGACAAGGGGGTCCCACCTGTTAGTGGCTGGGTTAGTTAACCCGGCTGGGTTAACTTAACCAGTGGCTTAATTAAGCCACTGGGCCCACTTGTCATTGGCTCTGGGGGGTCATTAGGGGTTAAATTAGCGAGGGGGTTTAGGCTAACCCACCGGCGGCTAAATGCCGGCGGCCTGGCCACGGCGGTGCTGCACGGGGAGGATGCTCCCGGCCACCATTCGATGTGCTGAGACCACGGGAACGTAGCCCGTGCTCTCGCGCGTCGTCTGGTGTACGCGGGTGACCTTGGGGGTGACCAAATCGACGACGGCGAGCTCACCGGCGGCAACAGAAACGCGGCGAGGACGCAATCATCACTGTGGTGCACCAACTTGAGCGTGGCTTAGTGCGTTCGACGCGTAGAAACAAGGTGAAGATGAGGAACAACTCGGTGCAGGCAGAGGAGCAGAGCTCATCCATGGCGGAGGCCGTGCTCGGCTCCCATGGCGGATCCGGTTAGAGGAAGAAAACGAGGGTGTAGCTAGAGGGGTTTTGAGCTGTGTCTCACCAGGAACTCAACGGAGTTGGTGGCGAGGACGGAGGTAGCTTGCCGGAGACGCAATTGACGATGGCGCACGGCGACCGTAGACGAAGACGACGACTCAATTCGCCGGCTCCAGGACGTTTGAGCTTGATTCCCTCGGCACGGAGAAGTAGTCGACGGTGACGAAGACGAAGGACACAACGGCGTGGCTTGGGAACGACGGTGGCTACGTGGGCTTCAAACCATGGCGACGGCGGCGCTCGGGTCGTCGTCGAACTCGGCGAGAGAGAGAGGGGGAGAGGCTCTGGAGGGGGGAAACGGATCGGGACGTCTCCCAGACGTCTCCAGGCGAGGAGATAAGGGCCAGGGAAGCAGGGAGCTGCCTGGTGCGCCCTCGCCGCTCGCCGGCGACCTGCTTGCCTGCTTGGAGGGGAAGAAGACGCATGTACCCCCTCCAGGTGGGCTGGGCCGGCTGAGGTGAGTGGGCTTCGCCCCTGGCGAGAGGTAAGTCTTCTCCTTTTTCTTAAATCTTTTCTGTTTTCTTTTTTGACATTTGTTTTGCTGTGCTAAAATAAATAGCTAGGCATTTTATTAAATGCTGAAAAAAATTATATGGCTTCATAATAATATAGACTAGCCACTTATAAAGTTTCAACATTTTTAAAATTCAAATAATTTGAATCTTAACTCAAATAGGGGTTTTTGATTAAATCCAAGGCACTGTTTGAATATTTGAAAAATCTATGAGCATGGGGTGGGTCCCACATCACTTGATATGTGATCACACTCATTTATAAGACTTTTCAAAATTCTAACATGAATTTTTGGAGAAGAATTTTATCTGGCCATTTGAATTAATTCATCTGGGGGGTGTTCTCTCTCCCATTTTGCTTTTGATTTGGATTTCAAGGATTTCTTTTGAAATTTTGACATGATGCAAGAGTACTCGCTAACCCTAGCACATTACCTAAAAGAGGGTTCTGACAACTCGCCCCCACTCAACAGAATCTCGTCCCGAGATTCAGAAATCTGCGAGAGGAAGGAGGGATACTCTGCACTGAGACGGTCTTCTCTTTCCCACGTAGCTTCTCTCTCAGAGTGGTGTGACCATTGCACTTTCAGAAACCTAATCTTCTGACGACGAGTGACACGCTCTGCGGAATCAAGAATACGAACGGGGTATTCTCGATAAGAAAGGTCATCTTGGAGATCAAGCGTTTCATGGTCGACTTCGCGGATGGGGTCCTTGAAGCAACGCCTGAGTTGGGACACATGGAATACATCATGTACTCGGGAAAGGTGCGGGGGTAGTTCAAGTTGGTAGGCAACTTCTCCACGTTTAGCAATAATGCAGAAAGGTCCGATGTAATGTGGGGCCAACTTGCCTTTGATACCGAAACGTTGGGTTCCCTTCAGAGGAGTAACCCGAAGGTAAGCCTTCTCATCCAGATTGTAGCTCTCTTGCCTATGATGACGATCATAGTAGCTTTTCTGACGAGACTGGGCTGCTTTCAATTCATCACGAACAATGCGAACTTGCTCTTCTGCTTCCTTGATCATGTCCGGTCCAAAGAATTGTCTTTCACCGGTTTCTGACCAGTTTAGTGGTGTTCGACATCGTGGTCCATATAAGAGTTCAAAAGGAGCCATGTTCAGACTAGATTGAAAACTATTGTTATAAGAAAATTCGGCGAATGGCAGAGACTTCTCCCAAATCTTTCCGAATGAGATAACATAAGCTCTAAGCATGTCTTCAAGAATTTGGTTAACCCTTTCGACTTGACCGCTAGACTGAGGATGGAAAGCCGTACTAAAGGAGAGATGAGTTCCCATAGCATTCTGAAAGCTTCCCCAAAATCTAGAGGTGAAAAGGCTACCACGATCAGAATTGATTTCCAAAGGAACACCGTGAAGGGATACAATTCTAGAGACGTACAAGTCCGCTAACTGACTAGCAGTTATAGACTCGTGAACCGGAAGGAAGTGAGCAACTTTGCAAAGCCTATCTATGACAACGAAGATGGCATTGTTTCCTTTCTGGGTTTTTGGAAAGACGGTGATGAAGTCCATACCGAATTTGTCCCATTTCTAGTCGGGAATAGACAAAGGTTGAAGTGTACCAGCAGGTCTTTGATGTTCTGCCTTAATGCAACGACAATCATCACATTCGGCAACAAATTGAGCGATGTCTCTCTTCATCCTAGTCCACTAAAATCTCTGGCGTAGATCTCGGTACATTTTTGTGCTACCGGGATGAATCGAGAGGGGTGTGTCATGGGCTTCTTTGTAGGATGAGTTGCCTTAGTTCCCTATTCTTAGGTACTACCAAACGTTTTTCAAAGAATACCGTTCCCTTGCTATCTGTGGAGAAACATTTAGCAACTCCGCTAGCAATGTTCTCCTTGATTCGGCGAACACCTCGTGCACGCCTTTGGGAAACTATAATTTGATCCTCAAGAGTTGGTTTCGCCACCAAGGTAGAAAGATAGCCATGAGGAACAATCTCAAGATTGAGCTTGCGAAAGTTCTCATGAAGAAGTGGTTGATACTGTTGTAACATGAGGTTGTTACAATACGACTTACGACTTAGTGCATCAGCCATGACATTGGCTTTGCCTGGGGTGTAAGAAATTCCTACGTCGTAATCTTTTATCAACTCAATCCAGCGTCTTTGCCTGAGATTAAGATCTGGCTGGGTGAAAATGTATTTGAGGCTTTGGTGGTCGGAATAAATCTCACAACGATTACCAAGGAGGTAATGTCGCCAAGTTGTTAGGGCATGAACTACGGAAGCGAGTTCAAGGTCATGGGTAGGATAGTTCTCTTCATGTGGCCGCAACTGGCGTGAAGCATAAGCTACCACATGTCGATCTTGCAGAAGTATGCATCCTAACCCTTGCCGTGATGCGTCACAATAGATCTCGAAATCCTTCTTGGTGTCTGGAGGTGCAAGTACGGGTGCAGAAGTCAATCTTCTTTTCAGCTCTTGAAAACTTTCCTCGCACTTGGGAGTCCATAAGAATTTCTTATCTTTCTTGAGGAGTTCAGTTAGAGGCTTTGCAACTTTAGAAAAGTTCTCGACGAAGCGACGGCAATAGCTGGCTAGGCCAAGAAAACTTCTAACTTGCTTAACCGATTCAGGTGGAGTCTAGTTAAGGACGGCCTGAACTCTCTCGGGATTCAAAGCAATGCCTTTTGCAGAAATCACGTGGCCTAAGTAGGTCACTTCTGGTAGCCAAAATTCACACTTGGAGAATTTAACATACATGCGATGCTCTCTAAGTTTCATCAATACCAGCCTTAGGTGTTCGGCATGTTCTTCTTCGTTCTTCGAGTAGATGAGAATGTCATCAAGATAAACTACAACAAATTTATCTAGGTACTCCATGAAGATTGAATTCATCATGCGTGAGAAAGTGGCGGGGGCATTGGTTAAACCAAAGGACTTGACGGTGTACTCGTAAAGACCATAACGAGTAGTAAAAGCCGTTTTTGGAATGTCCTCGTTTCGGATTTTGATTTGATGATAACCTAATCTCAAATCCATCTTGGAGAAGACAGAGGATCCTGCAAGTTGATCATAAAGATCATTGATCCTGGGCAATGGGTACTTGTTCTTTATCGTCGCTAGATTTAGCGGGCGATAATCTACGCACATCCTTTCTGTTCCGTCTTTCTTCGTTACGAACAGAACGGGGCAACCCCATGGCGATGAGCTAGGGCGGATGAAGCCTTTTTCCAACAAAGCTTCCAGTTGGGTCTTAAGCTCAGCTAACTCACGTGGGGCCATTTTGTATGGGCGTCTAGAAATTGGTGCGGTTTCTGGTACAAGATCCACTATAAACTCTACACATCTGTCGGGTGGCTAGGTTTAAAGAGTTGGGTTACTGGATGGTTTTCCTGAGGATGACCATGGCTTACTAGGGGCTACGACAGATATGTCAGAGTAGCAAAGTACCCCAACACGATAGTTAGTGTGGTTCTTCTCGCTAGAAGACATCCAAAGTGGGAGAAAGAGCTGCAAATGAGACACTATAGGTTTCTAGAGCAAAACCTACATCAAACACTATAGAACTGTCGGGAATGCCACCTAGAAATCATCTAAAAGGACAACCGAAAGGGGGAGAAGGATTCTTTGCAAATGCATCAGATTATGAAGAAACCTGGAATGACTCGGACAGCATAACGGCTGTAATTGTAAGAAATGACAATTTCTTCCAATCATGAAAAACAGCACTTACATAATACGATGTAAGAAATCAACATTACAACAATGCTAGGAAAACCGGACACAACTTTCCTACGGCTATAAGGAAGCAATCAACAAGATGTGCTAATCAGACAGAGGAGAGCCTAGTCCTATCTTCCCGTAGAATAAGATGAGGGTGACTCAGAACTCAGAACGAAGGGGTAAGGAGAAAAAAGAAGCCTTACGTTGTTCCGTTATATACCCAGAGTAACTATATAACTATAGAAAGCTAGACTCGACTTCGGCCAAGGCTACTAGTCCTACAGTCAGTCCTGCTCTGATACCAAGTCTGTCGGGACCCGGGGTTAGCGTATGCAAGTACAGCTAAGACATAGTCATATGGAGAAACGAGAACCGTACCCACTTGACTAAGCAGACAAGGCCAAGCACAGAACGTTCTCGGAAAGCATCGTACGTGAGGGGTATCCCATCCAGGCCGGATGATCAACTGAGATGGGTCCTCATCGCCGCACACAAGTCTAATGATATGGGTGGTGAACTCCCATATTCAAAGACAAGTCGCCTCAACCATACTAACGACTATCTCATAACTCTTACATAGACTTACTCCAGCCCGATCACTTAGTCGGGATCTAGGGCGGGCTCGATCATACCACAAAGTGTGTACGAGACGGAGTCTCGAGCAATCGCATCGCGATGGCCCAAGCTGCGCACATCTAAGGGCCACTTGGTGTATGAAAGACCGCCAGCCAGATCACAACTAAGGTCTCGAAAACCCATACAAAGACATGCATGTTATAAACATACACGCAGCACACATGCCCTGTATGAACAACAGGTATCATTGCAATTCTCTACAAAGTATACATTTTTATTGATAACTCTTTAGAGTGCACACAGAGATCAAAAACATGTGATCCAACATTACAACATAAGCGGAAGCAAATTATGTCTGGGTACAGACAAGTTTAACAAATGGCTTAAGAAGCCTTATTTAAACACAAGCCCTCCACGAGGGAACCAGTCGTCTGACTGGGACTAGACTAGCTTGATCTTCAGTCGTCCAGCTCGATGAATAAGCCACCTTCGGGGTCTATGGTCTCATCTAAAACATAGATTAAGCAAACGTGAGTACAAAGTCGTACTCAGCAAGACTTACATAGGAGCTATACTACTCATGCACATGTATCAAGGTAAAGGGAGGTGGGGTTTCATTTGCAGAAATGCCAGCTTTGACTTGGCTAGTCCTGAACTACGAGTACCAGACTTGAGGTAAGAAGTGTACACGAGTCCACTACTTTCTCCAACCAATTACACCACTATGGTGCCTTCCTCGACTTCCCCACGAGAAAGCACGCCATAGAACTCACACTTATCTTGGTGTGTTTTAGAAGTATCCAGTTCAAGTTATCTAATAATCAAGCTAAGCTTTCCAAGCAGTCCATAACCGCGGACGCGGCTATTCGAATAGTTTTGTTAACCCTGCAGGGGTGTACCGCTACACACACATGATCATCATTTACCGCCTTTGATCTCGACACCATTCAAGGGGTGCCAGCGAGGATGCTCACCACAACTGTTACCTCATAGCCGATCTAGTCCGAGAAAGCCGCCTACTTGGGTTGGCTACCACTATCGTGAACCCGGCCGGTTTACCGAAGTGGACCCAATTGATGTGTGCGTGGTGCATAAGCCGGTCTCGGGTGAGCCGTTCTCTCACTTAGCACCCAGGCCACAGACCTACCAGAACTCCGAACTATTGCGACATCTGGACATCGAAAGGGATGAGTTAATAGGTTGAGAGGGGTCAGTGAGCCCAATGTGTGGTTGTACTCTTCATCTTGGATCACCACACAAGAACTCGGACTTAGGGCGGTGTTCAACGAGACAACCCACCGTGTACTCCTACACAGCCTCTCATCGTTCACCTTGTATTAGGGTCGATTCACCAACACTTTTCTACCATCAACAACATGATCACTACCATCCCGACTCACATCACAGTATCATCATGGTATCATACTAAGCATGCAATAAGCAGTAACAATTGCAGGGGCCACATGATATCAAACAACTCCTACATTTGCTAGGATTGTGGTTTGCTTACTACTGTGACAAAATGATAGGTCATGCAAAGGAATGGGTTCATCTATGCGATAGAATCGTTATCATGGTGATCATCCTATACAATGCATAAGCGAGACATGAGAGGGAAGTGGGGTTTTATCGACATGATCAATGGGGGTTTGCTTGCCTTGCTGACGAGGTTCGGGTTCTGGGTCTTCAACGAAGGGGGCAGCCTCCTGTTCCGGTTCCACCTCTACTCGACAAACAACAAAC
This sequence comes from Bromus sterilis, assembly GCA_950022295.1. Lineage (NCBI taxonomy): Eukaryota > Viridiplantae > Streptophyta > Magnoliopsida > Poales > Poaceae > Bromus > Bromus sterilis. The sequence goes on from OX465601.1 coordinate 299,873,314, forward strand.
AAGGTAGCAAAGTAAATACAATGCACAATCACATGATGGAAGGTTGAAAATTGATGTATATGCTTTGATGTGTGAAGCAATTCCATTTAAATGGAGTATATTGCAAATTGAATTGCAAATGCAAACTCAAATTTGAATTCAAACTTAACCAAGTTACAAGTGACATTGTTTGATCATTTTGAACCTTTTGGGAATGTGTATGATATGCCTCTGAAGTGTGGTTGAAATATAGCATAATTCCATGGTCCAAGTTGCAAAAGCATTTGAATTGAATTTGAAATAATTCCAAATAAATCAAATGACATATGCTACTGGTCCCATTTTAAAATCAACTCAAACATAGTTGAAAGTTGGATTTTTGGATAGCTTATTTTCTCCTGATCATTTTTTATATATTATTTTTCCAAATTGGAGTTAATATGAATTTTCTATGAATTTCCAAAGTTTGGGCTAATTTCTGGAATTTTCTGAATTTCTTTAATTCAATTTAATTTCTGGAATTGATTTACTGCGTCATGCGGACTTCATGCTGGCGTCAGGGGGGGCTGACAAGGGGGTCCCACCTGTCAGTGGCTGGGTTAACTTAACCAGTGGCTTAATTAAGCCACTGGGCCCACTTGTCATTGGCTCTGGGGGGTCATTAGGGGTTAAATTAGCCACCGGCGGCTAAACGCCGGCGGCCTGGCCACGGCGGCGCTGCACGGGGAGGATGCTCCCGGCCACCATTCGATGTGCTGAGACCACGGGAACGTAGCCCGCGCTCTCGCGCGTCGTCTGGTGTACGCGGGTGACCTTGGGGGTGACCAAATCGACGACGGCGAGCTCACCGGCGGCAACAGAAACGCGGCGAGGACGCAATCATCACTGTGGTGCACCAACTTGAGCGTGGCTTAGTGCGTTCGACGCGTAGAAACAAGGTGAAGATGAGGAACAACTCGGTGCAGGCAGAGGAGCACGGGAGCTAGCTCGAGCTCATCCATGGCGGAGGCCGTGCTCGGCTCCCATGGCGGATCCGGTTAGAGGAAGAAAACGAGGGTGTAGCTAGAGGGGTTTTGAGCTGTGTCTCACCAGGAACTCAACGGAGTTGGTGGCGAGGACGGAGGTAGCTTGCCGGAGACGCAATTGACGATGGCGCACGGCGACCGTAGACGAAGACGACGACTCAATTCGGCGGCTCCAGGACGTTTGAGCTTGATTCCCTCGGCACGGAGAAGTAGTCGACGGTGACGAAGACGAAGGACACAACGGCGTGGCTTGGGAACGACAGTGGCTACGTGGGCTTCAAACCATGGCGACGGCGGCGCTCGGGTCGTCGTCGAACTCGGCGAGAGAGAGAGGGGGAGAGGCTCTGGAGGGGGGAAACGGATCGGGACGTCTCCCAAACGTCTCTAGGCGAGGAGATAAGGGCCAGGGAAGCAGGGAGCTGCCTGGCGCGCCCTCGCCGCTCGCCGGAGGGGAAGAAGACGCATGTACCCCCTCCAGGTGGGCTGGACCGGCTGAGGTGAGTGGGCTTCGCCCCTGGCGAGAGGTAAGTCTTCTCCTTTTTCTTAAATCTTTTCTGTTTTCTTTTTTGACATTTGTTTTGCTGTGCTAAAATAAATACCTAGGCATTTTATTAAATGCTGAAAAAATTTATATGGCTTCATAATAATATAGACTAGCCACTTATAAAGTTTCAACATTTTTAAAATTCAAATAATTTGAATCTTAACTCAAATAGGGGTTTTTGATTAAATCCAAGGCACTGTTTGAATATTTGAAAAATCTATGAGCATGGGGTGGGTCCCACATCACTTGATATGTGATCACACTCATTTATAAGACTTTTCAAAATTCTAACATGAATTTTTGGAGAAGAATTTTATCTGGCCATTTGAATTAATTCATCTGGGGGGTGTTCTCTCTCCCATTTTGCTTTTGATTTGGATTTCAAGGATTTCTTTTGAAATTTTGACATGATGCAAGAGTACTGGCTAACCCTAGCACATTACCTAACAGAGGGTTCTGACATTAATAAAGAGAGGTGTGTACTCTCTTATCTTCGTGCTTGGTCGACGCTACGTACTATACGTATAGAGAGGACTCGACACGCTATCTATTAAGCAAATGAAGAAACTATTAATATTATACAGAAGATCGATAATCGTCATGAACAGATATATACAGAGAGAAGTGATCGACACCTCTCCTTCCCCGAGAGATTGGTCGAACAACAATTTTTCGGATATCTATCCCTAGCTAACATCTGAACTCAATTTCCACAACTGAAATTAAGAAAGAATCCCGCCAATTCCTCTTGAATTGCTTTTATGCGATCTTCTGGTAGGAGTTGTTCCTGAAGCTCCCAAAGTTAATTTGACGAAGGGGGTCAATACATGCATATTATATGAATGAAACTCAACACAAATTAAAATTGTGAATATAGTGTTGCTTACGCACATCAAAATCTTTTTTAGAGTGGCCGCCTTTCTTAGAGAACGTCTCGTTGTAGATGTACTCGCAAATGTAGTATCCACAAAGATTAGTCCCTTCTGGTTGCAACATCCACTTTACAAGAAATAGAGTTCAATTAATCAAACTGATAATCAAGCATTATAAATGGTATTGATGAAACGACTAGCTAGAATCAATGAGAGATGCGCGGAACTAGCTATAGTAGTACTTACTTTCGGGTATGAAATTTTCAGTTCCTTCGGCACTACTCTCGGAATTGTTTGGGTGAACTGTTTTCAAACCCTGCCATATACAAAGAAAATAATTATTACCTGATATCAGGAAATGAACAAAGTTGCCGATATATGATCGATTGAACTTACTTCGTGAGCATTTCAATGATCTCCGCATACTCATTGCGTTCTTTTCGTCTTGAGTCTAAGACGGTTACTACTACGTTCTCAACATCAATCTCTAGGAGAATATAGTGGAAGCTGTGCACGCATGCATAACTCATCAATTACATTAATATAACCTCGAGTATTAAGGAAAACCGAATATGCACAAGACAATATAACACTCACTTGAAGTTGTAAGGAAAAAGTATTTTCTGTTTGTTTTGATGTTGAAGCAAAGATTTTAGCAAGTTGGACTCGGGTATTGCGGGTTCATTTATAACCGTGAAAGGATCAAATATATTTAAGTTAATGAACCCAATATTGTCGATTCTCTTTTTCTTGCATTCAACGATCTTCAATCTGCATGCATGATATAGAGGATAAATTATTTGTACATGATGAAAGAGCTGAGCTGTATATATATAGAGACTTAATTAAAGAAGTAGTAACTTACAGACAGTAGCAAGTGACGATTACTTTATCGTTGGCCATTGCATTGTAAAGCTGGAATAATTTCTCAAATTGAAAATGCACCAGCCCAATTGCAACAAGGTCGTGCTGATTCTCTTTGACCATAACGAACAAATTATCAAGACCGCCAGACGACTTGTAGCAATCTAGGTACCAATTATGGAGTCTTCTCATCATAGTTGTTAGAGGAGTACCAGGTTTGACGAGAGGATGCCCGTACCGGTATGTGTATACTTCCTCCATTGCTTCAAACTGTATATCAGCGGGCATGTAATCACCAATTTTAGTACCGGGCGCCATCCCCTCGACGTCGACTATATCGTCGCTAAACATCTTCAACGGGGCTAACGATTGTTTCGCCTGTTCGCCGAGCTGGGGAACTTTTTTCACTTTTTGTGTTACTCTCCTTTTGTCAGCTGCAGTGGTTCTAGTCTTTCGGGCTTCTCTCACTGTCTTTTTAAGAATGCGGACATTGTTGTCATCTAGCGGAGGCGCTGGTGGTCGCATCAGGTTATCCACAGTGCGCATCACTATCTCCGGATCTAACATCATCTTCTTCGGAGGTGCATTTTTTTTCTTATTTAAAAATGCATCTACTTCTCCTTTAATGATCTTCTCGTTTTCCACCACGCTCCTATCGTATGGCCGCAGTTCAATAGGCTTGAGAGATGCTGGACCGTATTGGTGTTTCCTCTCGGCGGAGCTGGATGTACCGATAGACGTCGGAGCAGCCGGAGCGGCGGCGGTTGTCTTTCTTTGTTTCTTATTACGCGCCGGAGTAGCCGGAGCGGGGGGGTCTGCTCTCTTCTGCCCTTGCTGACGCGCCAAAGGATGCGAAGGAGGAGGCGGGTTGATGGGACGCGCCGGCGCAGGCGAAGGAGGCGGAGGAGGAGGCGGGTTGATGGGACGCGCCAACGCAGGCGAAGAAGCAAGCGAACTGATGGGACGCGCCGTTGCACATGAAGAAGGAGGCGGTACCTGATGATCACGCGCCGTCCAGTTCGGAAGCTTGATTAATTCCTTCCGCCATAGAAATTTAGTCTTCAGAGCCACTCAGGCGACTGTCCCCATCACCGGTAGGGTAGTCAAGCAGGAGCTCCTCATATCCCTCAACTATTTCATCGACCATCACAACGGCATAGCCTTCTGGAATTGGACGAGAGTGAAAAGTTCCTCCGCGAGGGGGTAGAACATTGCCGATAGCCGCCTTGGGTGTGAGGTGCGCGAATTTCGCCAGAAGTTGGCAATCTTGAGTCTCCGTGAGAGCATCCACGGGGTAGCTAGTGGGAGCCGTCAACTCAGGCTGCGCAACAACAAGCTCGGTGGAAGCTGATGGCTTCTCGCCCCTCGTTGGCTACCCCAAGTGGAAGGTTGAGATGCAGCGTAGCGGTAATTTCCCTCAGTAAAGATACCAAGGTTTATCTCCAGTAGGACTCAACGATAAGTACGATAGGTGGCAACGGTGCCAGAAATTATTCTGATGTGTGGAGTTGTCGTGGACCTGCACAAAACAAATAACTTTGCGCCCAACGAGTTCAGAGGAGTTGTCAATTCCTCCGGACTTGTCGTTTACAAAGGATCAAACGCAAGAGATAAAAAGGTACTAGTAAAAGTAAAAACAGAAAGATAAATAGTGAGTGTGAACAATGGTATGAAGATGGACCGGAGTCCCGTGATTTTCACTAGTGATGTCTCTCTCCCAAAAGACGATAAAAATGCTAGCGAGGTAAACAAATCACAGTTGGGCAATTGACAGGATTATGAAGGCACCGCAATGCTAACTATGCTGCAAAGAAAGGAAGGGCTCAAAAGCAATGGGCAGTACGCCAAGGTAAGTAGACCGAAATCCATCTGCATCTACTACGAATCATCCACCTTGAGATATCTATCCAGAACATCTCGCTGGTATTAAGTTGCGAATGCCACCCAAAGTGTAAACTCAAAGAAACAGACAACTGCATTAAAAGAACTTTGCGTAAAGTAAACAATTCTTGCACCAATAGGCACAATCACCGTTGTTTTATCCCTGGTGGCAACAGCACATCCCCTAGTCTCATGTTTCTGTCACTCAAGCTAGACATCAAGGGGCTGAACCCACAATCGAGCATAACGCTCTCTCTTGGAGTTGCAAGCAAATAACTTGGCCAAAGCAAATACTGCAACGAAGAACATGCAAGAATTTACTCAAGAACAAAATATAAAAGGGCAAACCAAATATATTACTCATCACAATCTGAACATAGTCTCATAATCCATCAGATCCCAACAAACTCAGCATAGCAACAGCAGAAAATTACATAGGTGCCTCGATCACGTGAGGCAGCTCACGAGGTCTCGAAAGTGAAAGCACAAAAGAGGGAGAGGACATCACATAGCTACTGATCACGGACCCATGGTCCAAGGGGGACTACTCACGGTACATACGGGAGGCGTCCATGGCTATGGATGGTCTCCCGGAGGGGTGATCTCCTTCCGGCAGCGTGCCGGGGCAGCTTCTCCAGGCAGCCCCGATCTAAAAACGACGGCGGCGGCGGAACAGAGAGGTTTCCGTGAAAAAGAGTTCTTGTTTAGGGGTTTCTACCCCGAGGGGGTTATATAGGCGAAGGGGGCGTCGAGGGGCCACCCAGGGCAGCCAGGAGGGTGCCTGGCGCGCCCTAGGGTTGGGCCGCGTCAAGGACCCTTCTGGCTCCCTAGTGGTCGTCCCGGCTCTCTCCCTTGGTTATTCCGGAAGCTTCCTGCCCGCTGATTTTTATTATAATTTTTGCGGAATTTTTTGGGCACTTTAATCAGCCGGAAAACCTGAAAAACAAAAACAGCAGAAAACCAGAAGCTGGCAACTAGGTGCACTGAGTTAGTAGGTTAGTCCAAATTGGTTTAAAAGTGTAATAAAGTTCAACCAAAACATGGCAAAGTCACACAAAACATGCATGGAGCAAGCAGAAATTATAGATACGTTTGGGACGTATCAACATCCCCAAGCTTAATTCCTGCTCGTCCTCGAGTAGGTAAATGATAACAAGCATAATTTCTGTGGTGACATGCCACACAACCAAATAAGAACTGTTAATTAAAGCAATCAAAGCATGCAATTCAATTCAAGTCTTAACAGGCAAGAGTCTATATTGGCATTAACACAAGCAACAAAAGAACAAAAGGTGCAAGAGCTCTTGCTGTCCGTGACTCGAATGTCTCCAGATGGTGTTTGCGTGCAAGCAAGGGACTGGGAAGAAAGAGAAAAAAGGTTGTTGAGAACAACTATCTACTAAAGTTTCACACTTAGTCTCCTTTGGATTCTTATCTGGACTCGTCCCTAGACCACTAGCCAGGTACAAGTCAAACTGATCCACTCCCTTTCGATATTTTGAGAACTCATGCAATGGATGAGCGTGACCAAGAAAGTTGACACCTAAAAGGCGAAACAGAAAAAGGGTGGAGGAGGAAGACAAAAAGGTGTGTGAAAGGCTCACATCAATGAGGACAATCATAGGCGAGAGAAGGTCATAAGATAGATATGATGTGAGGAGTAGGGATTGCCATACAACGGATGCACATGTGAGCTAAAAGCTCTCCAATGGAACTAGTGGGGGTGCATCTAACTTGCTTGCTCAAGAAGACCTAGAGCTCGTTTGAGGAGGCTCATCATTGGAATATTCAAGCCAAGTTCTATAGTGTAAAAGTTCCCCACATAGATATATGCATGATGATAATCTCTATGGAGTACAAGGGATAGAAGATGAAGTACTAGTGTGGATCTCTCAAAAGGAATAGTAGTATGCCCCCTTCTCTCTTTTTATTTTTCTTTTTCTCCTTTTCTCTTTTATTTTTTATTTTTTTGGTGGCCTCAATGGCTCTTTCTATTTAACTCTCATTTGTCCTCTTTGGGATCTTTTGATTTTGTCCTCTTTGGGATCTTTTCCTCACTTTAGGGGCAATACTCTATATTTTACAAGAATATAGGAGATCTTTCACACTTTACAAAGGTACTCACAAAAAGAAAATGTAACTAATCATGATGCAAATGTATGCCTCTGCCAGGATAGCAGGATATGCAATGATACTAGCGCGTCATGTAGCAATGATTAGGGAAAGGCCCAACTATCATGCGGCTCGTCGATCATGCAAGTAGCATGTATGACATGAGGATCAAGTCATGAGAGGGTGGATGTTGCATGTCAATGTATCTCGGAAAGGCTATGGAAATGCCTTGTAGGTAGGTATTGTGGCTGTTTTGAGGAAAGATATAATGAGGCTTATGATGACAGAGCGTATCATGCCAAGGGTTTGGATGCACCGGCAAAGTATGCGCCAACTCTCGAGGTGAGAAAGGGCAATGCACGGTACCGAAGAGGCTAGAAAAAGTATGGGTAGGTGGAAGTGTCAACTTTCGAATACTCACATTAGTCCGAAGAACTCATGCACTTATTATCGGTAACTCTCAATCTAATAGGAGGTTCACAAAGAGACAGGTACCCCGAGGAGGAGTGTATGGGGGTTTGGTTATCCTTGCGCATCCTCGACTCATGGTCCGTGAGTGTACTCTAATATTCGAACCTTCCAGAGGTTAGTGATCCATCTAGTAGCTAGAGTTCTCAACAGGGGTTTTTGGTTTTCGAAAAACACACGGATTTCCCAAAATACGACATCTATCACTAATAGGCAAGAGCTCTTGACACCAAAAGTTCAAACATTACTCTAGTCAATACCTCAAAACTATTGCAAGTTACTACTTCAAAAAGAAAAGCAACTTTAACTACCTACTTTCTGGTCAAGACACAGAACTCAGTGCAACAGGCAAACTCTCTAACAAGATAAAACATGCAACCTATAGAAAGTTCAACCTGAAAAGAAAAGCTCTAGAAAAACTAAAGCACTATAGCTAAACATACCAGCACCTAAGAAAAGAAAAAGAACAACTCACAGCTAAAAGAAATAAGCATGCAAATCCTATGAGGAGTTCTAGTTCAAGTGGAGCGTTTTTCTCTCCCACACAAAAGAGTAAGTTGGGGTCTAACTTGTTACTACAGCAAAGAAAGTAAAACAAACCTAAAAAAGTAAAGAGCGAGACGCTCCAAGCAAAGCACATAACGCATGAAGTGATAAAAATATAGTGCAACGAAAGACAGACCGATGATTGTTGATGAAGAAGGGGATGCACCGGGGGCATCCCCAAGCTTAGACGCTTGAGTCTCCTTGAATATTTATTGGGGGTGCACTTTGGCATCCCCAAGCTTGAGCGTTTGACACTCCTGGATCTTCTTTCATCACCTTCCATCGCACACTTGAAAACTCCCTTCATACATAACTCATTGTAGGCTGATTAGAGAGGTTAGTACCCTAATAAAATAATTTTCCTCTACTGCAAATAAAGATTTCCAGGAAGAGCTACTGTTTCTCTTGCCTGCCCAAAAAAGTTTGCAAAGAAAAAGCAAGCTTAAGGATTGCAAAACTACGAAAAGAAAAACTGGGGCAGAAGCTGAGAAAAACAGAACAGCAGAGAAAGGGGAATTTCTTCGAGGTACTTCTGCAACTCAAATCAAAAAACTCAGAACATACGGAAGTTTCGTAATTGTATAGAGCACGCTGTGTAAAAATTTCAGCTCAAAAAGATGAACTGGGATTTTTCTGGAATTTTTCTAGTCACGAGGACAGAATCTGTTTTCTGGACAGCATGTCACAACTTTTACTTCCCTTGCCGTATGAGGCTAAACTTGGCACAAAGCTTGAAAAATAAAGATACAATGATGTTGCTACAGTAGTAACAAACATCAAGACACAACAAAAAGCGAAAAGAAAAACCTAAATTCGTTGCGGGCTGCCTCCCGAAAGCGCTTCTTTAGAGCCATTAGCTAGGCTTAAAGCAGAAGATCAAGTTGCATCTATTGAACCATTACCATGATCATCAAAAAGCTCTTCAATAGTGCAACTAGTCTTAATAGGTTTCTAAAATAAAGGACGAATAAAAATGCTTCTTGGAATAAAATCAAAAGGGGGGAAATCAGTTGGAGTTTCATTAAAATTAAAGATAGGTGTCTCCTCCAAAGTTTTCACCGTTTCAACTCTCTTGGCAATAGGTGTGCTATCTTTTGTTCGAGGAACCTTGGGTACGTAAACGGACTTAGGTTCCTTCTTTGCCGGAGTTTCATCCCTTTTAGTTTTGATTGAGGAAAAAGTAGTTCCTAAAGTTTCAATCACTTCCTCAATCTTTTCTATCCTAGAAGACTTTTCATCAAGGGTTTTGATAGTCTCTAAAGTTTTGATAATTTTCTGCATAGATTTATCTAGCCTATTCAAATTCCCTTGAATCTTACGCTCCAACTCATTCATCCTATCAATGCTTGGCATCTCTAGCTCTATGTTTTCAAGTTTTCTCATAATGTGAGCTAAAGTAATGTCCTCTTTAATACTAGCAATAGGGAGACTTCCTACAAGATTTTCAATAACATTAAGGGCTTCCCAAACTGGGGCCTCTGTGAAGTTTCCACTGATAGAAGTATCTAAAAGAAACCTATTCCAAGAAGTGATCCCAACATAAAAATTTCTAAGCAGGATAGCAGTGGATTGCTTCTTGGTGGCTCTTTTTTGAGAATCATTAATTCTATACCAAGCATCTTTTAAACTCTCACCACCTCTTTGAGTAAAGGTAAGCACTTCCGCCTCACCAAAGGCAAAAGGACCAGCCATAGTGGTAGCTACTGACAAGGTAACAGGTATTTTTGGTATTTTTTATTAGGGATACAAAATTAAAAACTGAAAAGTAAACTAACAAGACTAAAAAGCAAAGGTAAAAGATAGCGTGTAACTCCCCTATTTTTGATACAGGAGTCCGACAACGGCGCCAGAAATTGGCGGTTATCAGGACTCGCGTATTTGTACTTCCTTTGAGTCCCCGGCAACGGCGCCAGAAATTAGCTTGATGGCTTCTCGCCCCTCGTTGGTTACCCCAAGTGGAAGGTTGAGATGCAGCGTAGCGGTAATTTCCCTCAGTAAAGATACCAAGGTTTGTCTCCAGTAGAACTCAACGATAAGTACGATAGGTGGCAACGGCGCCAGAAATTATTCTGATGTGTGGAGTTGTCGTGGACCTGCACAAAACAAATAACTTTGCTCCCAACGAGTTCAGAGGAGTTTTCAATTCCTCCGGCCTTGTCGTTTACAAAGGATCAAACGCAAGAGATAAAAAGGTACTAGTAAAAGTAAAAACAGAAAGATAAATAGTGAGTGTGAACAATGGTATGAAGATGGACCGGAGTCCCGTGATTTTCAATAGTGATGTCTCTCTCCCAAAAGACGATAAAAATGCTAGCGAGGTAAACAAATCACAGTTGGGAAATTGACAGGATTATGAAGGCACCGCAATGCTAACTATGCTGCAAAGAAAGGAAGGGCTCAAAAGCAATGGGAAGTACGCTAAGGTAAGTAGACCGAAATCCATCTGCATCTACTACGAATCATCCACCTTGAGATATCTATCCAGAACATCTCGCTGGTATTAAGTTGCGAATCCCACCCAAAGTGTAAACTCAAAGCAACAGACAACTGCATTAAAAAAACTTTGCGTAAAGTAAACAATTCTTGCACCAATAGGCACAATCACCGTTGTTTTATCCCTGGTGGCAACAGCACATCCCCTAGTCTCATCTTTCTGTCACTCAAGCTAGACATCAAGGGTATGAACCCACAATCGAGCATAACGCTCTATCTTGGAGCATAACGCTCTATCTTGGACATACTGCAACGGAGAACATGCAAGAATTTACTCAAGAACAAAATATAAAAGGGCAAACCAAATATATTACTCATCACAATCTGAACATAGTCTCATAATCCATCAGATCCCAACAAACTCAGCATAGCAACAGCAGAAAATTACATAGGTGCCTCGATCACGTGAGGCAGCTCACGAGGTCTCGAAAGTGAAAGCACAAAAGAGGGAGAGGACATCACATAGCTACTGATCACGGACCCATGGTCCAAGGGGGACTACTCACGGTACATACGGGAGGCGTCCATGGCTATGGATGGTCTCCCGGAGGGGTGATCTCCTTCCGGCAGGGTGCCGGGGCAGCTTCTCCAGGCAGCCCCGATCTGAAAACGGCGGCGGCGGCGGAACAGAGAGGTTTTCGCGAAAAAGAGTTCTTGTTTAGGGGTTTCTACCCCGAGGGGGTTATATAGGCGAAGGGGGGCGTCGGGGGGCCACCCAGGGCAGCCAGGAGGGTGCCTGGCGCGCCCTAGGGTTGGGGCCGCACCAGGGACCCTTTTGGCTCCTTGGTGGTGGTCCCGGCTCTCTCCCTTGGTTATTCCGGAAGCTTCCTACCCGCTGATTTTTAATATAATTTTTGCGGAATTTTTAGGGCACTTTAATCAGCTGGAAAACCTGATAAACAAAAACAGCAGAAAACCAGAAGCTGGCAACTGGGTGCACTGAGTTAGTAGGTTAGTCCAAATTGGTGTAAAAGTGTAATAAAGTTCAACCAAAACATAGCAAAGTCACACAAAACATGCATGGAGCAAGCAGAAATTATAGATACGTTTGGGACGTATCAGAAGCCACACTGCTTCTCCGCTGAGATGGAGGGGTAGCTTCTTGGGTAGCTTCGTCAACTCGATGCCTCTCCTCTAGCGCTTTTACTCTTGCATTCAGTTGCTGCATTTCGCTGAGCTCCTTTTTCCTCTTCCTTTCCCGGCTTTCGTAACCGCCTGCGTCGGGAAATCCATACTTCCACGGAACGGAGCCTGCCGTGCCCCGTGTTCGTCCTGGGTGCTCCGGATTACCGAGAGCCTCTGTGAGATCGTTGTTCTCTCTGTCGGCAACGAACGTCCCTTTCGCCGATTTGGCGAAATATTCCCGAAGCTTTTCTACCATTGCATCCAATTTTTTGTCCTTAGCGCACTTCCCTGTTTCGGGGTCCAATGATTCCCCAGCCCCGAAGAACCAAGTCTTTGCACGCGGACACCAAAACCATGTCTCTGGTGTGATCCCTCTTTCAATCAGGTCATGCTCAGCCTTGTCCCACGACGGGCGGGCTTTTAGGTAGCCACCTGACCCCGTGCGATGGTCAAGCTTCTTCTTTGCAGCATTTAGCTTGTTTGTCTCTGACATCTTCTTAATCTTCTCCGATTTCTTGTGGGCCACAAATGCGTCCCAGTGATCTTTTATCTTTTCATATTGACGGGTAAATGTTGGAGTCTCATTTTTGTCGACAAACTTTGTTTTCAAGTCATTCTTCCACCTCCTGAATAGTTCTGCCATCTTTTTAAGAGCATGAGTCTTGATCAATGGCTCTATAACTGGCTTTTCCTGATCCTCCTCTGGCGGTAGGATGAAATTTTCCTTCAGCGTGTTCCAAAGTTCATCTTTCTGTCTATAGGTGACAAAAGACACTTCAGGGTCTTCGCTCTTCGGCTTATTCCATCGGTGGATGCTGATCGGGATAAAGTCCCTAACAAGGACCCCACACTGAGCAGCAAATGCGTCCTTGGTCCGACTGGGTTCAATCGGTTCGCCATCATTCCCGATCCCGGTGATCCTGAACTTTTCATCCGGGCCCAACCTTTTTTTCGGGCCTCATCTCCATACCGAACTTTGGCTCGATCCGGATACGGAGGGCTAGAAAAGAATAAAGAAGAGAGTTAATATATATGTCTACGTACCAAAACAATTAATGCATCAATTAAATTATCTAGTCTCATCAGCACAGGCTATATATACTAATATATATACCTCGCCGGACTTTGCAACAGTTCCTTGATACGTCCAAAACGCATCTATAATTTCTGCTTGCTCCATGCATGTTTTGTGTGATATTGCTATGATCTAGATACACTTTCATACACTTTGGATCATATTTGGACTTACCTATTAACTCAGCCCACCCTGGCCGCGCTAGGGGGGCCCTGGGGCCCCTGGCCCACCTCTGGCTGCCCCCCTTCGACTATTTATCCCCCGTCACGGGAAAACTCCAAAAGCAGAACCCTATTCCGCGAACTCGACTCCGTTCCGCCGCCGCCGCGCTTCCAAGATCGGGAGCACCAGAAGACCTCTTCCCGGCACCCTGCCGGAGGGAGGATTGACCTCCGGGAGTCTCCTCTCCACCATGGATGCTCCCCGGATGTCTCGTGAGTAGTTTTCCTTGGACCATGGGTCCGTGATCAGTAGCTATCACTAGTGGACAGACCCCATATTGTCCCGGTTCATAAGGGCCTTTGGTCCCGGTTTCACACCCGGGACCAATAACTCGGGACTAATGATTGTCCCGGTTGGCCCACGAACCATTATTTATTATTTATTATTTATTATTATGGTTAATCTCAAATCAAATTCACCTTCGTGGTCAAACTTCCCCCAGGGTCACCCATCCTCACACTACTCCAGTCCCAGCACGCTTAACATCTCAGTTCCATTCAACACCCACCCCAACTCGCTTAACAGACACTTGTTGATATATGTATCATATCAATCCTATTAAACCTTGTTGATGTCTAGGACCTTGTTGATGTCTATGTTGTGATGAAATTTAAAAAAAAATTGAAACTTCCCGATCGGTTACCTATTATATTTTAAATGTTTTTAAATTATTTTTTTGAAAAAATATATTTCTTTTTAATTTTGAACACACATTTTTCATTTTCGGAGTGACAAAAATGTGTTTTTTTGTGAAGATTCTACCAAATATTTGATGTAAACTTGAACCACTTTATTTTTGTAAAATACTGGAGCATATTTTATTTACAATTGACCAAAGTTTCCATATAATATGGTTTTTATATACCTCTTCTGAAAAAGAGAAATTTCCGCAGATTCAGCTGGAACGGGGTCAAATTTGAACTACATGTGCTTGATAGTTTGCTCGTTATTTTTTGAAAAAATCATTTCTAGATACACAAGTAGTCATTTCATCAGGGATCCACCAAGACTTTTGTAAGATTCCACCCCTATCTATTACCGGTCATGCCCTCGATTTTGACTACTTTTTGAAATCGACAAAAATAATTCAAAAAACATAAAAAATTGTAAAACCTTCGCGTTGCATCCTAATTTATGTCTTAGTAACCATACAAGACAACAAACTTGGAATAAATCAAATATCTTATAAAAGTCTTTTCAAATTGAGCTATCGAGTATGAAGATTCATGACTTTCAAGCCAAATGACCGATGTTACAGCTAGTTTGAAAGGATAGTTTTCCCAAATGATCTCATATTTTGCACACGTTTGTATATTATACTAGCCAACAAGTTTGCCAAAGGAAGTTTTTATTTTCTTTGCACGAAAAATCCATTTTCCATTTTCCGAATGACAAAAGTAGGGGTTTTTTGTGAAGGATCTACCAAATATTTGATGTCAACTTGAGCCACTTTATTTTTGTAAAATATTAGACCATGTGTTATTTACAATTGACCAAAGTTTCCATGTAATATGGTTTTTATATACCAATTCTGAAAAAGACAAATTTCCGCAGATTCAGCTGGAACGGGGTCAAATTTGAACTACATGTGCTTGATAGTTTGCTCTTTATTTAAAAAAAAATCATTTCTAGATACACAACTAGTCATTTCATCAGGGATCCACCAAGAATTTTGTAAGATTCCACACCTATCTATTACCGGTCATGCCCTCCGTTTTGACTACTTTTTGAAATCGACAAAAATAATTCACAAAAAATAAAAAAATTGTAAAACCTTCGCGTTGCATCCTAATTTATGTCTTAGTAACCATACAAAACAACAAATTTGGAATAAAGCAAATATCTTATAAAAGTCTTTTCAAAATGAGCTATCGAGTATGAAGATTCATGACTTTCAAGCCAAATGACCGATGTTACAGCTAGTTTGAAAGGATAGTTTTCCAAAATGATCTCATAATTTGCACATGTGTGTATATTATACTAGCCAACAAGTTTGCCAAAGGAAGTTTTTATTTTCTTTGCACGAAAAATCCATTTTCCATTTTCCAAGTGACAAAAGTAGGGGTTTTTTGTGAAGGATCTACCAAATATTTGATGTCAACTTGAGCCACTTAATTTTTGTAAAATATTAGACCATGTGTTATTTACAGTTGACCAAAGTTTCCATGTAATATGGTTTTTATATACCTATTATGAAAAAGACAAATTTCCGCAGATTCAGCTAGAACGGGGTCAAATTTGAACTACATGTGCTTGATAGTTTGCTCTTTATTTTTTGAAAAAATCATTTCTAGATACACAAGTAGTCATTTCATCAGGGATCCACCAAGACTTTTGTAAGATTCCACCCCTATCTATTACCGGTCATGCCCTCCGTTTTGACTACTTTTTGAAATCGACAAAAATAATTCAAAAAAAATTTAAAAATTTTAAAACCTTCGCGTTGCATCTAAATATGTGTCTTAGTAACCATAAAAAACAACAAACTTGGAATAAAGCAAATATCTTATAAAAGTCTTTTTCAAAATGAGCTATCGAGTATGAAGATTCATGACTTTCAAGCCAAATGACCGATGTTACAGCTAGTTTGAAAGGATAGTTTTCCCAAATGATCTCATATTTTGCACATGTGTGTATATTATACTAGCCAACAAGTTTGCCAAAGGAAGTTTTTATTTTCTTTGCACGAAAAATCCATTTTCCATTTTCCGAGTGACAAAAGTAGGGGTTTTTTGTGAAGGATCTACCAAATATTTGATGTCAACTTGAACAACTTTATTTTTGTAAAATATTAGACCATGTGTTATTTACAATTGACCAAAGTTTCCATGTAATATGGTTTTTATATACCTAATCTAAAAAAGACAAATTTCCGTAGATTCAGCTTGAACGGGGTCAAATTTGAACTACAAGTGCTTGATAATTTGCTCTTTACTTTTTGAAAAAATCATTTCTAGATACAAAACTAGTCGATTCATCAGGGATCCACCAAGACTTTTGTAAGATTCCACCACTATCTATTACCGGTCATGCCCGCCGTTTTGACCACTTTTTGAAATCGACAAAAATAATTCAAAAAAAATAAAAAAATTGTAAAACCAACGGTCCCGGTTTTTGCGACAAACCGGGACCAATGCCTCGCCAGAGCATTGCACCCGGTTGTTGGCAAAAACCGGGACCGTTGTAAAACCATCGGTCCCGGTTTTTGCCAGAAACCGGGACCAATGCCTCGCCAGAGCATTGGTCCCGGTTGGTGGCAAAAACCGGGACCGTTGCCCCAGTTGAACCGGGGCCAATGCCATATCCAGACGAACCGGGACCGTTGCCCGGCATCGGTCCCGGTTCTGTAATGAACCGCCTCTTTTGGGCTGGACGAAAGGGGGGTCTTTCTACTAGTGTATGTGATGTTCTCCTCCCCTCTTTGATCTTCATTGTTTAGACCTCGTGAGCTGCCCTACATGATCGAGGCACCTTTGTAATATTTATGCTGTGGCTATGCTGCGTTTGATGGGATCTGATGGATTATGAGATTATGTTCAGATTGTGACAGAGTAATATATTTGGTTTTTATCTCTTATATTTTTGTTCCTAAGTAATTCTTGCATGTTCTCCGTTGTTGTTTATTGCTTTGGCCAACTAGTAGGTAGTGACTCCAAGAGGGAGCGTTGTGCTAGATTGTGGGTTCATGCCCCCCCCCCCGATGACATGCTTGAGTGACAGAAACATGAGTCTAGGGGGTGTGCTGTTGCCACAAGGAGGAAAACAACGGTTCTTGTGACCGCGGTCACAAGGATTGTTTACTTTACGGAAAGTTCTTTTATTGCAGTTGTCTGTTGCTTTGGGTTTACACTTTGGGTGGGGCTCGCAACTTAATACCAGCGAGATGTTCTGGATAGATATCTCAAGGTGGATGATTAGTAGTAGATGCAGATGGATTTCGGTCAACTTATTTTGTCGTACTTCCCGTGCTTTTGAACCTCTTCCTTTCTTTTGTAGCATAGGTAGCATTGCGGTGCGTTCATAATCCTGTCAATTGCCCTTCTCTAATTTGTTTACCTCGCATAGCAGTTTTATCGTCTTTTGGGAGAGAGACATCACTAGCAAACATCACGTATCCCGGTCCATATCCTCATTACTGTTTCCAAGCTATCTTTGCTTTTCTGCTTTTACTTGCTATCATTATCCCTTGTGTTTTACCCTTTGTGAACAACAAGACCGGAGAGATTGACAACCTCTCTGAACTTCGTTGGGCACAAAGTTATCTGTGTCTTTGTGCCGGTCCACGTCAGCCGCGCCGCTGACACCTACTTATCATATCCGGAGTCCTACGGGAGACAAACCTTGGTATCTTCACCGAGGGAAACTCGCTGCTGCACTGCATCACGCCTTCCACTTGGGGCTCACCAACGAAGGGCGAGAAGCCGCTAAGCAAGAGAATTTCCGGCGCCGTTGCCGGGGACTCCGAGTGCTAAGATAGGGGAGTTGCACACTACCCTTTACCTTTGTTTTTTTGTCTTGTTTGTTTATGTTTCAGTTTTTATCTTTGTGTCTTTTATCAAAAACTACAAAAAAAAATCTGCCACACTTGCTGCCACTATGGGTTCCACTGAAAACACCAAGTTGTGTGACTTCACTAGTCATAACAACCAGGACTTTATCTGCACTCCCATTGCCACACCTGCCACTTCAGCTACCAGTTATGAAATTAAACCTGCTTTGCTAAACCTTGTTATGAGAGATCAATTCTCTGGTGCTGGAGATGATGCTGCTTTACACTTGAATAATTTTGTTGAATTATGTGATATGCAAAAGCATAAAGAAGTAGAAGGTGATGTAGTTAAACTCAAGCTCTTTCCTTTCTGTTTATGGGGAGATGCTAAAATCTGGTTTCAATTTTTGCCTAGAAATAGCATAGATTCTTGGGATAAGTGCAAAGATGCTTTTATAGGGAAGTACTACCCTCCTGCTAAGATTATCCAGTTGAGGAGTAATATTATGAATTTTAAGCAATTGGATAATGAACACGTTTCCCAAGCTTGGGAACGAATGAAATCTCTTGTTCAGAAATGCCCTACACATGGTTTGACTACTTGGATGGTTATCCAGACTTTTTATGCAGGCTTGAACTTTACCTCGCGGAACCTGTTAGATTCGGCCGCGGGAGGAACCTTTATGTCAACTACACTTGGTGCTACCATAAAGCTTCTCGATGAGATGATGACCAATTATTCCCAATGGCACACCGAACGCGCTCCAACAGGTAGGAAGGTAAATTATGTCGAGGAAATTACCTCCCTCAATGAAAAAGTTAACTTAATTATGTCTCTACTTACCAAGAAACCCTCTATTGATCCTCATGATGTTCCTTTAAATTCTTTGGTTGCTCAAGAACAAGTAGATGTGAACTTTATTGCTAGAAACAATTTCAACAACAATGCTTATAAGGGAAATTTTGCTAGCAATCCTAGACCGTTTCCATCCAATTATGGGAACAACAACACTTACCCTAGCAACAAGAACCCCTCTTCTGAATTAGAAAGCATGCTTAGAGACTTTATCACTACCCAAAAAGCCTTCAACAAAAATGTAGAGGAGAAATTAGCTAAAATAGATAATCTCTCTTTGAAGGTAGAAAGCTTAGCCCTTGATATTGAGATGCTTAAAATTAGAACCTCCCCCCTTGAGGAGAATAAGGCCACTCCAATTAATGCTATCCAGTTACAAATCAATGAAAACATTAGGATGATGGCTGAACTCAAAGAAAGATGGGCTAGAGAAAAAGAGGAAGAGGATAGAATTAAGATCCTTCCTACAAACCACACAGTTTCCACTATCCAAATTGTTGAGGACACTCAAACTATTAGCACCCAATGCACTCCTACTCCCGTTGGACCTATTAATGGTGATGCTAATACCTCAACCGTAGATAAAGAAACTCCTATGAACATAGAGGATTTCAAACAAGTGATCCTAGATGACACTACTACCACCTTTGATAGTAGTGATATTGATTTTGATAGTTGCACCCTCTCAGAAGTTATCAGTTTTCTACACAAAATGTCTAGGGACCCCCACACTAGCACACTTAATCTTGCCTTCACGGAGCATATCACAAATGCTCTTATCAAAGCTAGGGAGGAGAAGATTAGAGTAGAAGCCTCCATACCTAGGAAGCTAGATGATGGTTGGGATCCTATGATCAAAGTTAAATTAAATAACTTCTCTTGCTATGCGTTATGTGAGGTTGGAGCTAGTACCTCTGTTATGCCCAAAAGAATATTTGATATGTTTGAATTGAAGCCTCTTGAGCCTTGTTCTTTTGGTGTTCGTCTTGTTGATTCTTCCATAAAGAAACCTTTGGGGAAGATCGACGATATTCTTATCATTGTCAATGACAACTATGTTCCCGTTGATTTTATTGTTATGGATATAGAGTGTGAACCTTTATGTCCAATTATTTTGGGACGTCCTTTTCTTCGTACCGTTGGTGCGGTTATTGACATGAAAGAGGGGAATATAAAATTCCAATTCCCGTTAAAAAGGGTATGGAACACTTCCCTAGAAAGAAAATCAAGTTACCTATTGAGTCCGTTACTCGGGCTAGTTATTCTCTTTCTCTTGATAAAACTTGATTCTTCTTTTTGCATTATGCCTAGCTAATGGCTTTAAAGAAGCGCTTTCGGGAGGCAGCCCACAACGAATTTAGGTTTTTCTTTTTGCTTTTGTTGTGTCTTGATGATTGTTACTACTGTAGCAACATCATTGTATCTTTATTTTTCACCTTTGTGCCAAGTTATAGCCTCTTACGGCAAGGGAAGTAAAAGTTGTGACATGCTGTCCAGAAAACAGATTCTGTCCTCGTGACCAGAAAAATTCCAGAAAAATCCCAGTTCATCTTTTTGAGCTCAAATTTTTAAACAGTATGATCTATACAATTACGAAACTTCCGTATGTTCTGAGTTTTTTGATTTGAGTTGCAGAAGTGCCCCTAAAAAATTCTTTACTATCAGCTGTTCTGTTTTTCACAGATTCTGCCACGTTTTGTCTCTCCTAACTTTTGCAAACCTTAAGCTTGCTTTTTCTTTGCAAAAACTTTTTGGCACTCTTGAGAAACAGTATCTCTTCAAGAATATCTTTATATCCAGTAGAAAAAAATTATTTATTAAGGGTACTAACCTCTCTAATCAGCTTATGATGAGTTATGTATGAAGGGAGTTTTCAAGTGTGCGATGGAGGATGATGGAAGAAGATCCAGGAGTGTCAAGCGCTCAAGCTTGGGGATGCCCCCATGCATCCCCAATAAATATTCAAGAAGACTCAAGCGTCTAAGCTTGGGGATGCCCCCGTGAATCCCCTTCTCCATCAACAAATCATCAGTTCGTCCTTCATCTCACTATATTTTTATCACTTCATGTGTTATGTGCTATGATTGGAGCGTCTCGCTCTTAGGTTTTGTTTTTAGTTTTCTTTAGCTTTGCTTGCTGTTCATAACAAGTTATATCCCTTCTTACTTTGTGGGGGAGAGGAACACGCTCCACTTTCAAAATCTAGAACACATCATAGGATTCTTCATGCCTATCTTTTTGCAGTTGTGTGTTCTTTATCTTTTCATAGCTACTGCCATGTTTAGTTTTAGTCTTAGTTTGTCTTTAGCAAGAGCCTTGGCTTTTGTTTAGTTTGTTGCTGGAACTCTTTTTAGTTTTCATGTTTATCTTTTTAAAGAGAGTTTGTTGTTGCACTGAGTTGTGTTTTGTCTTGAAAGTAGGTGATTGAGGTTGCTATTTAATTTTAGTAGTAGTTTACAATAGTTTTGAGGTATTGTTATCAGTAATGTTTGGACTTTTGGTGTCAAGAGCTCTGGCCTATTAGTGATAGGTGTCGTATTTTGGGAAATCTGTGTTTATTTTCAAAACCTACAAAACTAGTTGAGAACTCTAGCTACCTGATGGATCACTACTCTTCTGAGGGGTCGAATATTAGAGTACACTCACGTACCATGAGTCGAGGATGTGCAAGGATAACCAAACCCCCATACACTCCTCCTCGGGGTGCTTGTCTCTTTGTGAACCTCCTCATTAGATTGGGAGTTACCGATAATAAGTGCATGAGTTCTTCGGACTAATGTAAGTATTGAAAGTTGACACTTCCACCTTCCCATATTTTGCTAGCCTTTCCCGTGCCGTGCATTACCTTCTTGTCACCCCGAGAGTTGGTGTCCACCTTCGCCGGTACATCCAAACCCTTAGCATGATACGCTCTGTCATCATAAGCCTCCCTTTATCTTTCCTCAAAACAGCCACCATACCTACCTATCAAGGCATTTCCATAGCCTTTCCGAGTTACATTGCCATGCAACTTCCACCTCTTCATGACTTGATCTTCATGTCATACATGTTCCTGCTACACTGGCAGAGGCATACATTGCATACATCATGATAGTTACATCTTCTTTATGATTTTGAATACCTTGTAAAGTGTGAAAGATCTCCTTTACCTTCTTGTAAAATAGAGTGTTGCCCTTAAGTGAGGAAAAGATCCCGAAGTGGACACATTAAAAGATCCCAAAGAGGACAAATGAGAGTTAAATAGAAAGAGCCATTGAGGGCACCAAAAAATACCAAAAAATAGAAAAAAGAAAAAAAGAAATAAGAAGAGAGAAAGGGGAAACACGACTATCCTTTTGAGAGATCCACACTAGTACTCCCTTTATATCCTTGTACTCCATAGAGATTATCTTTTTGCATATAATTTGGAGAGCTTCCTAGCTCGTATGTGCACCTGTTGCATGGAAATCCCTACTCCTCACATCATATCTATCATTTGGCATCTCTTGCCTATGATTTTCCTCATTGATGTGAGCCTTTCTCATCCTTTTTGTCTTCCTCCTCCACCATATTTCTCTCTTTGTCATCCTAAGTGTCAACTTTCGTGCTTACGCTCATCCATTGCATGAGTGCTCAAAATATCGAAAAGGAGTGGATCAAATTGACTTGTACCTGGCTAGTGGTCTGGGGACGAGTCAAGATAAGATTCCAAATAAGACCAAGTGAGAAACCTTAGTAGATTGAGTTCTCAACAAAAATACTTTTTTCTCTTGTATTCCCTATCCCCTTTCTTGCACGCAAACACCATTTGGAGACATTCGAGTCACGGACAGCGAGAGCTCTTGCACCTTTTGTTCTTTTGTTACTTGTTTCCATGCTAATATAGACTCTTGCATGTTATGACTTGAATTGAATCTCTAACCTTGATTGCTTTACTTTTCAAAGTTCTTTTATGGTTGCTAGCATGTCACCACAGAAATTATGCTTGTTATCATTTACCTACTCGAGGACGAGCAGGAATTAAGCTTGGGGATGTTGATACGTCCAAAACGTATCTATAATTTCCTCTTGCACCATGCATGTTTTGTGTGATATTGCTATGATCTAGATACACTTTCATACACTTTTGATCATATTTGGACTATCCTATTAACTCATCCCACCCCTGGCCACGCCAGGGGGGGGGGGCCTGGGGCCCCTGGCCCACCTCTGGCTGCCCCCCTTCGCCTATTTATCCCCCGTCACGGGAAAACTCCAAAAGCCGAACCCTATTCCGCGAACTCGCCTCTGTTCCGCCGCTGCCGCGCTTCCAAGATCGGGAGCACCAGAAGACCTCTTCCCGGCACCCTGCCGGAGGGAGGATTGACCTCCGGGAGTCTCCTCTCCACCATGGATGCTCCCCGGATGTCTCGTGAGTAGTTTTCCTTGGACCATGGGTCCGTGATCAGTAGCTATGTGATGTTCTCCTCCCCTCTTTGATCTTCATTGTTTAGACCTCGTGAGCTGCCCTACATGATCGAGGCACCTTTGTAATATTTCTGCTGTGGCTATGCTGAGTTTGATGGGATCTGATGGATTATGAGATTATGTTCAGATTGTGATAGAGTAATATATTTGGTTTTTATCTCTTATATTTTTGTTCCTAAGTAATTCTTGCATGTTCTCCGTTGTTGTTTATTGCTTTGGCCAAGTAGTAGGTAGTGACTCCAAGAGGGAGCGTTGTGCTAGATTGTGGGTTCATGCCCCCCCCCCCACGATGACATGCTTGAGTGACAGAAACATGAGTCTAGGGGGTGTGCTGTTGCCACAAGGGGGAAAACAATGGTGCTTGTGACCGCGGTCACAAGGATTGTTTACTTTACGCAAAGTTCTTTTATTGCAGTTGTCTGTTTCTTTGGGTTTACACTTTGGGTGGGGCTCGCAACTTAATACCAGCGAGATGTTCTGGATAGATATCTCAAGGTGGATGATTAGTAGTAGATGCAGATGGATTTTGGTCTACTTATTTTGCCGTACTGCCCGTGCTTTTGAACCTCTTCCTTTCTTTTGTAGCATAGTTAGCATTGCAGTGCGTTCATAATCCTGTCAATTGCCCTTCTGTAATTTGTTTACCTCGCATAGCAGTTTTATCATCTTTTGGGAGAGAGACATCACTAGCGAACATCACGTATCCTGGTCCATATCCTCATTACTGTTTCCAAGCTATCTTTACTTTTCTCCTTTTACTTGCTATCATTATCCCTTGTGTTTTACCCTTTGTGAACAACAAGTTCGGAGAGATTGACAACCTCTCTGAACTTCGTTGGGAACAAAGTGATCTGTGTCTTTGTGCAGGTCCACGTCAGTCGCGCCGCTGACACCTACTTATCATATCCGAAGTCCTACGGGAGACAAACCTTGGTATCTTCACCGAGGGAAACTCGCTGCTACACTGCATCACGCCTTCCACTTGGGGCTCACAAATGAAGGGCGAGAAGCCGCTAAGCATTCCTTCCTCCGTTCGCTCATCGTAGTCGTTATCACGGTCTACTTCTTCATCCTCGGAGCCTGCTTCACTCTCTCCTTCTAGACCATCGGTGTCGTTCAGAAACGACAAGGTCACATCACCTTCCTGGATGTCGGCGCCCATCGACGGTCCCGGTCCTTCTTGGATGTCGTCACCCACCGACGGTCCTACTGCTCCTTTGCGAATGATTTCACCCATAACGTCTTCTTCTTCTAAGTTTCTTCGACCATCGTCTATAGTTTCTGCAAAATATTACAACATATGACACTTAATTTCAAACATGAGATAGCTAGCCATGGATTTGGATCGAAAACTTTGCACAATGCATCCTCTCTCGACCCGCCTCGGCGTTCCTTGACCCTCGACGACCCTCGAACCCTCTGTGCAACCCCTCGACGACTTGAGACCTCGATCTCTCGATGATCCTCTCGACCCCTCGATGACCCTCGAACCCTCGACCACTCGACGACCCTCGAACCCTCTGCGACCCCTCGACGACTCGACCCACGACCTCTCTCGGTGATGACCCTGTCGACCCCTCGAAGACCCTCGAACCGACGCGTATAGTTCCTGACCCTCGACCCTCGAGCTATAGCGACCTCTCTCGGTGACCCTCGATCGACCGTCTATGTACCGACGCGTATTGTTCCCGATCCTCGACCCGCACGACGATCCTAGACACCGTCTCGTTCTCGATTTTCAAAAAAAGAGGTCTCTTATTTTTTTTCCTCATCTTCTTCTCCTTCGTTCCTCTTCTTGTTTTTATTTTTCCCTCTCCTTCTTTTTCTTTTTCCTTCTCTTCCTCTTTTCTTATCCAACACTAGAACATTTTAACTTAGTAAAATTAAGACTAATTATAAAACAGAAAAAAATAAGATGAACAAAAAAATTATTTTCCATTTTCCATTAGTAATCGAGCATCGGACGGCCTTCGCCCTTCGGGCCGCAGTGCCGCCCCATGGTTCTCCCGACGGCTTCCCCGACTTGCGCGCCGCCACTGCGTCACCTCTACGGGCCGCGGCGCTTTGGCACACGGTCCACGTCGCCGCCCAGAGGCCGTTCCCGTGGCTGATCGACACGCATGCCTCCACTGCGTCACCCCTTCGGGCCGTTGTGTCGCGACATGTGGTTAACGACACCGCCCCGACGTCTTCCCCGCCGTCACCTCCGACAAACGCGCCGCCGCTGCCTCGCCCCTTCGGGTCATAGCCCGTGACAGGTCGTCCGCTCCGCCATCCCCGCGCGTTGACGCTCTGTGGCACGCTCCGCGCCACCTCTCTTGGTGAGGGAACGCCACCGTCCGTGCATGGTCTTTGTCACGTTGTTGGGTTCTTCATCGCCTACTTCAAGCATCATCATCGCCACACCACCCACGCCGCTGCCGCTCACCGAGCCGCGCCTACTCCCAGTTCGCCCCTCCCGCTCACCCGAGCCGCGCCGCCTATACCGACGACCGACGTGGCCCCTTATGGGCTGCCTTTGGTTTCGTCGATTACATCATCGTCCAACTTTTCGTCTTTGTCCAGCACCAGCTCATCGCGAACGGTGCCGTCATATTCCTCGGCCACTTCATCTACTCCGATAATCGTGGGCGACATCGACACTACACTGATCGGCACCGCAACCGTCGTCCAGTCCTTCTCTGCTAGCCCTCTCGACATGGCATACAACTCGTACTGGTCTCCGTCTACGCATTCCAGGTGCTTGCAACACCGATGTATGACTTCATCTACGACGTTTCCTCCGGGCCTGACAAGCCTGGTGTGGCGCTTCGTCAACGTCGTCTTCGTTTGTCTACGAATGCCTGGTGCTGGCAACTCCGACGCGTGCCTTCGTCCACGACGTGTCCCCAGGCTTGCCAAACCCGGCGCGACATTTCGTCAACACCGTCTTCTTCCGGACGTCATCACCATCTTATTCGCGACGTCCCATGCTATGACTGACGACCACCCGCCAGTGCCGCTTTTCCCGAGCCTCACTGCGCCATGACTTCCCGGCACCCTTGCACCTGTGGCTCCTCGGCGACTACCTCGACACCGGCTATCCCGACTCGACATCGACCATGGCATTTCTCGCACAACTACCTCGACTACGGCTTCACCACCCTATGCTCTCGGCTACTTCGACATCGATACAAAGGGCTATCGCATGCTTGGGAACCTCGTTGGATTCCACTCCAGCCACAAACTCCGCGATGCGTCGACCGTTGCGACTGTGGTGGGGATGTCCGTCGGCTCTGCCTTCGGCTCTGCCTTCGGCTTTTCTCCAGTCTCACTGTCTGCGTCGCTACGTTGTGACCGCGGGGGGATGTTGAATATAATGATTGTATTATGAAATAAGAGATAGCATAGGATTCTATTCTACCTTGACTTGTACTCCAAATAGATCAGTGTACTTCTAAATATATGCCCACAAGGCTCAAGCAATAAACATCGATTCCGTTAAATCCCTCTCTATCCTTTTACAGACGCGTTAGGGGACGGCTGGAGATGCTCTAAGCAAGCAACAACGGCATTCATTTGGCCTCACACACTTGCCTGGAAACTGCACATATGCATTCTTGCAGCGGAGACTCCGCCGTCAACGAACGCGGTACATGTACGTGTCCTTGTCATGGAGCAAGCCTAAAATAAATGATCAAGCGACATAAATCTTAATGAATATTAACCCCTTAGTTAAATATGTCCATTTATAGGACCTTGAGAAAGAAAGAGTGGATATGTGTACTTTGGGAGTGAATTATAGAAAACCATCAGATTGAAGCGAAGGTTTGTAGATTTTTTTATGAGTTTCCTGTAGAAAACACTAATTTTACGCTTAATGTTTCTGCAATGTTTCGTGCGAATTGTTTCTACAACATTTATCTTCGGTTCCTAGATTTGTGTTCCCTTTCTATCTAGTTGCTAGTTCATTGCCGCTGCCTAGTTCTATCTCGATCGAATTTACTGTAAATTTTCGAAGAGACCATTCGCCCCCTCTCCCTCTGTTCACTTCTTGCGCTTTCAAATACTTTGCAACGATAAAATTAGCATAATCTGCAAACCAAGGATCGGAAAGAGATTGTACTTTTACAACGGCAAGTTGTTCGTTTAGAAAACTGCCGTTGACTGGGATTGGTTCATGCGGTATATCTTTCATTCTTGAAAGATTTTCCGCCACCAGATTGGCTGCTTATTTCCTATCAACATTCTGATAATCAAACTCTTGAAGAAGGAGTACACACCGGATGAGTCTTGGTTTGACATCCTTCTTCGCCATAAGGTACTTAAGAGCAGCATGGTCAGTATGAATAATGACTTTAGAATCAACAATATAAGGTCTAAACTTATCACAAGAAAACACTACTGCTAAGAATTCCTTCTCAGTAGTAGCATAATTCTTTTGAGCACTATCAAGTGTTTTGCTAGCATAATGTATAATATTCAATTTCTTATCAACCCTTTGTCCTAAAACAGCTCCAAAGGCAAAGTCACTAGCATCACACATAATTTCAAAAGGCAATTTCCAGTCAGGTGGTTGTACTATAGGAGCGGTTATCAAAGCTTTCTTAAGAACTTCGAAAGCCTCCTTACAATCTTCATGAAATACAAAAGGAACATCCTTCTAGAGAAGATTAGTGAGGGGTCTCGAGGTCTTAGAAAATTCTTTAGTAAATCTTCTATAGAAACCAGCATGACCGAGAAAACTATGAATACCTTTAATGTCCCTTGGATAGGGCATCCTTTCAATAGCTTCAATCTTCGCCTTGTCCACTTCAATTCCCCTATCGGAAATCTTGTGACCAAGAACGATCCCTTCTTAACCATGAAGTGGAAATTCTCCCAGTTTAAAACTAAATTTGTGTCCTCGCATCTCTGCAAAACTTTATTAAGATTGTGGAGACAGTGGTCAAAGGAAGTTCCATAGACGGAAAAGTCGTCCATGAAGACTTCCACAATCTCCTCATAAAAACTATGAAATATAGCAGACATGCATCTCTAAAAACTAGCAGGTGCATTGCATAAACCAAAAGGGATACGCCTATAAGCATAACTACCGAAAGAACACGTGAAAGTGATCTTCTCTTGATCGGCAGTGTTAACATGAATTTGAGAGAAGCCATAATACCCGTCAAGATAGCAAAAGTGGGTGTTTTTGGACAACCTCTCAAGCATCTGATCGATAAAGGGAAGCGGGTAGAGGTTCTTCCTAGTTTCCTTGTTCAACTTCTTGTAGTCAATACACATTCTATATCCAATAACAACTCTTTGAGGTATTAGTTCATTTTTATCATTATGAACAACAGTCATATCTCATTTCTTAGGAACACAATGAACTGGACTTACCCACCTACTATCAGCTATATGATAGATGATACCTGCGGCTAGAAGCTTGAGAATTTCAGTCCTAACCACGTCCTTCATCCTTAGGTTCAGCCTTCGTTGATAATCAACAATTGTCTTAGCATCGGGCTCGAGATTGATAGTATGTTGGAAAATCGATGGACTAATCCCCTTAAGGTCATCAAGGGTATAGCCAAGGGCACTACGGTGTCGGCGAAGTGTCTCCAATAATCGCTCTTTCTCAAATCCTAAAAGGTTAGCATTGATAATGACAGGATATATTTTCTTTTTATCTAAATAAGCATACTTGAGCGTATCGGGGAGTGGTTTGAG
Organism: Bromus sterilis; assembly: GCA_950022295.1. Lineage (NCBI taxonomy): Eukaryota > Viridiplantae > Streptophyta > Magnoliopsida > Poales > Poaceae > Bromus > Bromus sterilis. Next base: position 299,902,005 of record OX465601.1, read on the forward strand.
GTCCAACACCGGGTCTTCTTTCGGTTGTGCTAGGATTCCTAAAGGTTGAACCGGGAGGTTGTGCTTCAGGATAGCAGATTGTCTTGTGAATATTTCGCCTAACTCATTTCTCTCTTGCATCATATCATTCTCGTGGTTTTCCATATATTGCTGCAAAGGATCATCTATTATATATTAAAAGTAATATACGAGCTAACCAAAAAATAAAGAAATAAGCTAGAAATTCTCACATTAATCTGAAACATCTGACCATTGATTTATAGATATGATTTTCATGAAAACACATTAACCGTTGGATTTCATTAATTTGACCCCACGTGCCCCACGTTCTGTACCGAGAACAACAAACGACTAATGAGGCACAAAGTCCCTATATAGCACACACAACAACAGGAATTTCTGGCAGCAATCCATGTGCGTGATTCACGAACCCTTGCAGCCCTTTTATCATCTAGAGACCAGAATCAATTATCTTGCAACTGCGTAAATTGGTTAAGAGTGAATTGATTGTTTGCGTTTCTGGTCGGCCGTGAGAAGCATCAAGCCTTGAGGAGGTTGGCTGTTGTGCATGTTGAAATAATCTTGAATTAGTAGTTTTACGTGATGGACTAGTAGTTCAGGTAGGATTACCATAGGCTAGTCCGTGTACTAGTTAGTTTACATGTAGAGTTTGGTTAGGCCGAGTCTATATGCACCAAGGCTATGACTTTTGAAACACCGAGGTGAAACTTGAGAAATAGAGAAAAACAAGGGACACGACAAGGGCCTTTGGCTACAAGTTTTGATCGTGTGTGTTCGTGATATTTTGACGTGAGCGATCCCGACAATTAAATTCCAACAATGGGTATCTAGAGAAAGGTCGATATGAAGCCGCGCTTGCCTGGGGTAGCGCCTGAATAGCGCCTCGGGGTGGGCAATTAAGTCGCTGGGAGGTGCAGCGACGAGGAGAAGCGGGCCATGAAATCGCTGGGTGATGGAGCGAGGAGGAGGATCAAGAGACCGTCGCTCGACGAAGTGACATGGAGGAAGACGACGAGTTGTCGTCTGCTTATCGGTGGAAGATGATGGTTAATAGGAGAAGTGGTGCCTAGGTGTGGTGCCGGAAATCCATCAAGATCGTCGACCGGAAGTTCGAGTCAAGGAGTCATGCGAGTTCTCATGGTCAGTCATCGTCGTGTATGTGAGTCATCGTCGTCATGTCCAAGTGCTTGTCTCTGTAAGGATTCGTTTAATATCAAGCGTGCCCAAATCAATTATGTGTCTCGACGAGAGGATCACGTTCAAATATGTGGGGGCGGTAAACCAGTGAAGGTGAGTCTCTTCAATAACGACATGTCTCTACTTGAGGCTGGAGTGGATGGTATAGTTCACGAGACGTCGGCGTGTATCTCGCTAGGGTGGATTGTGTAGTCCACCGGGTGGTGTGTTCCACAGGTTACCAGCGAGGCTGGGTAGTCCAAGGCATATTTAAGTTGATCCGTAAATTCGCCAAGTTAAAGTTGGGGAGAGCCAATTTGACTTGTCGTGGAGCAAGCGGATGAATCGACAAGGGATGAATCTTCAACGAGCAAGATCAGAGAAGCACAAGGAGATGACAAATCTAAATTAGAAGGATTCAAGATTAGGGAGTGAATGTTGGAATAATCTTGAATTAGTAGTTTTACGTTATGGACTAGTAGTTCAGGTAGGATTACCATAGGCTAGTCCGTGTACTAGTTAGTTTACATGTAGAGTTTGGTTAGGCCGAGTCCTAGTAGGTTTAGTACTCGTGGTCGGTTTGATGGTCTTGAGGCTGTATATGTATATGCACCAAGTCTATGACTTTTGAAACACCGAGGTGAAACTTGAGAAATAGAGAAAAACAAGGGACACGACAAGGGCCTTTGGCTACAAGTTTTGATCGTGTGTGTTCGTGATATTTTGACGTGAGCGATCCCGACGATTAAATTCCAACAATGGGTATCTAGAGCAAGGTCGATATGAAGCCGCGCTTGCCCGGGGTAGCGCCTGAATAGCGCCTCGGGGTGGGCAATTAAGTCGCTGGGAGGTGCAGCGACGAGGAGAAGCGGGCCATGAAATCGCTGGGTGCTGGAGCGAGGAGGAGGATCAAGAGACCGTCGCTCGACGAAGTGACATGGAGGAAGACGACGAGTTGTCGTCTGCTTATCGGTGGAAGATGATGGTTAATAGGAGAAGTGGTGCCTAGGTGTGGTGCCGGAAATCCATCAAGATCGTCGACCGGAAGTTCGAGTCAAGGAGTCATGCGAGTTCTCATGGTCAGTCATCGTCGTGTATGTGAGTCATCGTCGTCATGTCCAAGTGCTTGTCTCTGTAAGGATTCGTTGAATATCAAGCGTGCCCAAATCAATTTTGTGTCTCGACGAGAGGATCAAGTTCAAATATGTGGGGGCGGTAAACCAGTGAAGGTGAGTCTCTTCAATAAGGACATGTCTCTACTTGAGGCTGGAGTGGATGGTATAGTTCATGGGACGTCGGCGTGTATCTCGCTAAGGTGGATTGTGTAGTCCACCGGGTGTTGTGTTCCAAAGGTTACTAGCGAGGCTGGGTAGTCCAAGGCATATTTAAGTTGATCCGTAAATTCGCCAAGTTAAAGTTGGGGAGAGCCAATTTGACTTGTCGTGGAGCAAGCGGATGAATCGACAAGGGATGAATCTTCAACGAGCAAGATCAGAGAAGCACAAGGAGATGACAAATCTAAATTAGAAGGATTCAAGATTAGGGAGTGAATGTTGGAATAATCTTGAATTAGTAGTTTTACGTTATGGACTAGTAGTTCAGGTAGGATTACCATAGGCTAGTCCGTGTACTAGTTAGTTTACATGTAGAGTTTGGTTAGGCCGGGTCCTAGTAGGTTTAGTACTCGTGGTCGGTTTGATGGTCTTGAGGCTGTATATATATATGCACCAAGTCTATGACTTTTGAAACACCGAGGTGAAACTTGAGAAATAGAGAAAAACAAGGGACACGACAAGGGCCTTTGACTATAAGTTTTGATGTGTGCTCGTGATATTTTGACCTGAGCGATCCCGACGATTAAATTCCAACAGTGCATCTGTGCGTGCTAATATTGGAGACTTATATGCAGCAGATCGATTGTGTGCGTTTTCTGCCGGCCATGAAAATCAATTAGACTTACGGCTGCACTAGTGGACAGACCCCCATATTGTCCCGGTTCATAAGGGCCTTTGGTCCCGGTTTCACACCCGGGACCAATAACTCGGGACTAATGATGGTCCCGGTTGGCCCACGAACCGGTACCGAAGAGGCTCCACGTGGCCAGGCGCGCAGCGAGAGGGGAGGGGTCATCGGTCCCGGTTGATAGGAAGAACCGGGACCGAAGAGGGGTCATCGGTCCCGGTTGATAGGAAGAACCGGGACCGAAGAGGGGTCATCGGTTCCGATTGATAGGAAGAACCGGGACCGAAGAGGCTCCATTTTCAGATTTTTTCCATTTATTTATTTTTTTTCTTATTTATTATTTATTATTTATTATTTATTATTCTTAATCTAAGATCATTATGGTTAATCTCAAATCAAATTCACCTTAGTGGTCAAACTTCCCCAAGGGTCACCCATCCTCACACTACTCCAGTCCCATCACGCTTAACTTCTGAGTTCCATTCAACACCTACCCCAACTCGCTTAACAGACACTTGTTGATATATGTATCATATCAATCCTATTAAACCTTGTTGATGTCTAGGACCTTGTTGATGTCTATGTTGTGATGAAATTTTAAAAAAAATTGAAACTTCCCGATCGGTTACCTATTATATTTTAAATGTAATTAAATTATTTTTTTGAAAAAATATATTTCTTTTTAATTTTGAACACACATTTTTCATTTTCGGAGTGACAAAAATGTGGTTTTTTGTGAAAATTCCACCAAATATTTGATGTAAACTTGAACCACTTTATTTTTGTAAAATACTGGACCATATTTTATTTACAATTGACCAAAGTTTCCATGTAATATGGTTTTTATATACCTCTTCTGAAAAAGACAAATTTCCGCAGATTCAGCTGGAACGGGGTCAAATTTGAACTACATGTGCTTGATAGTTTGCTCTTTATTTTTTGAAAAAATCATTTCTAGATACACAAGTAGTCATTTCATCAGGGATCCACCAAGACTTTTGTAAGATTAAACCCCTATCTATTACCGGTCATGCCCTCCGTTTTGACTACTTTTTGAAATCGACAAAAATAATTCAAAAAAAATAAAAAAATTGTAAAACCTTCGCGTTGCATCCTAATTTATGTCTTAGTAACCATACAAAACAACAAACTTGGAATAAATCAAATATCTTATAAAAGTCTTTTCAAAATGAGCTATCGAGTATGAAGATTCATGACTTTCAAGCCAAATGACCGATGTTACAGCTAGTTTGAAAGGATAGTTTTCCCAAATGATCTCATATTTTGCACATGTGTGTATATTATACTAGCCAACAAGTTTGCCAAAGGAAGTTTTTATTTTCTTTGCACAAAAAATGCATTTTTCATTTTCGGAGTGACAAAAATGTGGCTTTTTGTGAAGATTCTATCAAATATTTGATGTAAACTTGAACCACTTTTTTTTTGTAAAATACTGGACCATATTTTATTTACAATTGACCAAAGTTTCCATGTAATATGGTTTTTATATACCTCTTCTGAAAAAGACAAATTTCCGCAGATTCAGTTGGAACGGAGTCAAATTTGAACTACATGTGCTTGATAGTTTGCTCTTTATTTTTTGAAAAAATCATTTCTAGATACACAAGTAGTCATTTATCAGGGATCCACCAATACTTTTGAAAGATTCCACCCCTATCTATTACTGGTCATGCCCTCCGTTTTGACTACTTTTTGAAATCGACAAAAATAATTCAAAAAAAATAAAAAATTTGTAAAACCTTCGCGTTGCATCCTAATTTATGTCTTAGTAACCATACAAAACAACAAACTTGGAATAAATCAAATATCTTATAAAAGTCTTTTCAAAATGAGCTATCGAGTATGAAGATTCATGACTTTCAAGCCAAATGACCGATGTTACAGCTAGTTTGAAAGGATAGTTTTCCCAAATGATCTCATATTTTGCACATGTGTGTATATTATACTAGCCAACAAGTTTGCCAAAGGAAGTTTTTATTTTCTTTGCACAAAAAATCCATTTTTCATTTTCGGAGTGACAAAAATGTGGTTTTTTGTGAAGATTCTATCAAATATTTGATGTAAACTTGAACCACTTTTTTTTTGTAAAATACTGGACCATATTTTATTTACAATTGACGAAAGTTTCCATGTAATATGGTTTTTATATACCTCTTCTGAAAAAGACAAATTTCCGCAGATTCAGCTGGAACGGGGTCAAATTTGAACTACATGTGCTTGATAGTTTGCTCTTTATTTTTTGAAAAAATCATTTCTAGATACACAAGTAGTAATTTCATCAGGATCCACCAAGACTTTTGTAAGATTCCACCCCTATCTATTACCGGTCATGCCCTCCGTTTTGACTCCTTTTTGAAATCGACAAAAATAATTCAAAAAAAATAAAAAAATTGTAAAACCTTCGCGTTGCATCATAATTTATGTCTTAGTAACCATACAAAACAACAAACTTGGAATAAAGCAAATATCTTATAAAAGTCTTTTCAAAATGAGCTATCGAGTATGAAGATTCATGACTTTCAAGCCAAATGACCGATGTTACAGCTAGTTTGAAAGGATAGTTTTCCCAAATGATCTCATATTTTTCACATGTGTGTATATTATACTAGCCAACAATTTGCCAAAGGAAGTTCTTATTTTCTTTGCACGAAAAATCCATTTTCCATTTTCCGAGTGACAAAAGTAGGGGTTTTTTGTGAAGGATCTACCAAATATTTGATGTCAACTTGAACCACTTTACTTTTGTAAAATATTAGACCATGTGTTATTTACAATTGACCAAAGTTTCCATGTAATATGGTTTTATATACCTATTCTGAAAAAGACAAATTTCCGCAGATTCAGTTGGAACGGGGTCAAATTTGAACTACATGTGCTTGATAATTTGTTCTTTATTTTTTGAAAAAATCATTTCTAGATACACAAGTAGTCATTTCATCAGGGATCCACCAAGACTTTTGTAAGATTCCACCCCTATCTATTACCGGTCATGCGCTCCGTTTTGACTACTTTTTGAAATCGACAAAAATAATTCAAAAAAAATAAAAAAATTGTAAAACCTTCACGTTGCATCCTAATTTATGTCTTAGTAACCATACAAAAAACCAAACTTGGAATAAATCAAATATCTTATAAAAGTCTTTTCAAAATGAGCTATCGAGTATGAAGATTCATGACTTTCAAGCCAAATGACCGATGTTACAGCTAGTTTGAAAGGATAGTTTTCCCAAATGATCTCATATTTTGCACATGTGTGTATATTATACTAGCCAACAAGTTTGCCAAAGGAAGTTTTTATTTTCTTTGCACGAAAAATCCATTTTCCATTTTCCGAGTGACAAAAGTAGGGGTTTTTTGTGAAGGATCTACCAAATATTTGATGTCAACTTGAACCACTTTATTTTTGTAAAATATTAGACCATGTGTTATTTACAATTGACGAAAGTTTCCATGTAATATGGATTGTATATACCTATTCTGAAAAAGACAAATTTCCGCAGATTCAGCTGGAACGGGGTCAAATTTGAACTACATGTGCTTGATAGTTTGCTCTTTATTTTTTGAAAAAATCATTTATAGATACACAAGTAGTAATTTCATCAGGGATCCACCAAGACTTTTGTAAGATTCCACCCCTATCTATTACCGGTCATGCCCTCCATTTTGACTACTTTTTTAAATCGACAAAAATAATTCAAAAAAAATAAAGAAATTGTAAAACCTTCGCGTTGCATCATAATTTATGTCTTAGTAACCATACAAAACAACAAACTTGGAATAAAGAAAATATCTTATAAAAGTCTTTTCAAAATGAGCTATCGAGTATGAAGATTCATGACTTTCAAGCCAAATGACCGATGTTACAGCTAGTTTGAAAGGATAGTTTTCCCAAATGATCTCATATTTTGCACATGTGTGTATATTATACTAGCCAACAATTTGCCAAAGGAAGTTTTTATTTTCTTTGCACGAAAAATCCATTTTCCATTTTCCGAGTGACAAAAGTAGGGGTTTTTTGTGAAGGATCTACCAAATATTTGATGTCAACTTGAACCACTTTACTTTTGTAAAATATTAGACCATGTGTTATTTACAATTGACCAAAGTTTCCATGTAATATGGTTTTATATACCTATTCTGAAAAAGACAAATTTCCGCAGATTCAGTTGGAACGGGGTCAAATTTGAACTACATGTGCTTGATAGTTTGCTCTTTATTTTTTGAAAAAATCATTTCTAGATACACAAGTAGTCATTTCATCAGGGATCCACCAAGACTTTTGTAAGATTCCACCCCTATCTATTACCGGTCATGCGCTCCGTTTTGACTACTTTTTGAAATCGACAAAAATAATTCAAAAAAAATAAAAAAATTGTAAAACCTTCGCGTTGCATCCTAATTTATGTCTTAGTAACCATACAAAAAACCAAACTTGGAATAAATCAAATATCTTATAAAAGTCTTTTCAAAATGAGCTATCGAGTATGAAGATTCATGACTTTCAAGCCAAATGACCGATGTTACAGCTAGTTTGAAAGGATAGTTTTCCCAAATGATCTCATATTTTGCACATGTGTGTATATTATACTAGCCAACAAGTTTGCCAAAGGAAGTTTTTATTTTCTTTGCACGAAAAATCCATTTTCCATTTTCCGAGTGACAAAAGTAGGGGTTTTTTGTGAAGGATCTACCAAATATTTGATGTCAACTTGAACAACTTTATTTTTGTAAAATATTAGACCATGTGTTATTTACAATTGACCAAAGTTTCCATGTAATATGGTTTTTATATACCTAATCTAAAAAAGACAAATTTCCGTAGATTCAGTTGGAACGGGGTCAAATTTGAACTACATGTGCTTGATAGTTTGCTCTTTATTTTTTGAAAAAATCATTTCTAGATACACAAGTAGTCATTTATCAGGGATGAACCAAGACTTTTGTAAAATTCCACCACTATCTATTACTGGTCATGCCCTCCGTTTTGACTACTTTTTGAAATCGACAAAAATAATTCAAAAAAAAAAATTTGTAAAACCTTCGCGTTGCATCCTAATTTATGTCTTAGTAACTATACAAAACAACAAACTTGGAATAAAGCAAATATCTTATAAAAGTCTTTTCAAAATGAGCTATCGAGTATGAAGATTCATGACTTTAAAGCCAAATGACGGATGTTACAGCTAGTTTGAAAGGATAGTTTTCCCAAATGATCTCATATTTTGCACATGTGTGTATATTATACTAGCCAACAATTTGCCAAAGGAAGTTTTTATTTTCTTTGCACGAAAAATCCATTTTCCATTTTCTGAGTGACAAAAGTAGGGGTTTTTTGTGAAGGATCAACCAAATATTTGATGTCCACTTGAACCACTTTACTTTTGTAAAATATTAGACCATGTGTTATTTACAATTGACCAAAGTTTCCATGTAATATGGTTTTATATACCTATTCTGAAAAAGACAAATTTCCGCAGATTCAGTTGGAACGGGGTCAAATTTGAACTACATGTGCTTGATAGTTTGCTCTTTATTTTTTGAAAAAATCATTTCTAGATACACAACTAGTCATTTCATCAGGGATCCACCAAGACTTTTGTAAGATTCCACCCCTATCTATTACCGGTCATGCGCTCCGTTTTGACTACTTTTTGAAATCGACAAAAATAATTCAAAAAAAATAAAAAATTTCTAAAACCTTCGCGTTGCATCATAATTTATGTCTTAGTAACCATACAAAACAACATACTTGGAATAAAGCAAATATCTTATAAAAGTCTTTTCAAAATGAGCTATCGAGTATGAAGATTCATGACTTTCAAGCCAAATGACCGATGTTACAGCTAGTTTGAAAGGATAGTTTTCCCAAATGATCTCATATTTTGCACATGTGTGTGTATTATACTAGCCAACAAGTTTGCACAAGGAAGTTTTTATTTTCTTTGCACGAAAAATCCATTTTCCATTTTCCAAGTGACAAAAGTAGGGGTTTTTTGTGAAGGATCTACCAAATATTTGATGTAAACTTGAACCACTTTACTTTTGTAAAATATTAGACCATGTGTTATTTACAATTGACCAAAGTTTCTATGTAATATGGTTTTTATATACCTATTCTGAAAAAGACAAATTTCCGCAGATTCAGCTTGAACGGGGTCAAATTTGAACTACATGTGCTTGATAGTTTGCTCTTTATTTTTTCAAAAAATCATTTCTAGATACACAACTAGTCATTTCATCAGGGATCCACCAAGAATTTTGTAAGATTCCACACCTATCTATTACCGGTCATGGCCTCCGTTTTGACTACTTTTTGAAATCGACAAAAATAATTCACAAAAAATAAAAAAATTGTAAAACCTTCGCGTTGCATTCTAATTTATGTCTTAGTAACCATACAAAAAAACAAACTTGGAATAAAGCAAATATCTTATAAAAGTCTTTTCAAAATGAGCTATCGAGTATGAAGATTCATGACTTTCAAGCCAAATGAATGATGTTACAGCTAGTTTGAAAGGATAGTTTTCCCAAATGATCTCATATTTTGCACATGTGTGTGTATTATACTAGCCAACAAGTTTGCACAAGGAAGTTTTTATTTTCTTTGCACGAAAAATCCATTTTCCATTTTCCAAGTGACAAAAGTAGGGATTTTTTGTGAAGGATCTACCAAATATTTGATGTCAAATTGAACCACTTTATTTTTTTAAAATATTAGACCATGTGTTATTTACAATTGACCAAAGTTTCCATGTAATATGGTTTTTATATACCTATTCTGAAAAAGACAAATTTCCGCAGATTCAGTTGGAACGGGGTCAAATTTGAACTACATGTGCTTGATAGTTTGCTCTTTACTTTTTGAAAAAATCATTTCTAGATACACAACTAGTCATTTCATCAGGGATCCACCAAGACTTTTGTAAGATTCCACCCCTATCTATTACCGGTCATGCCCTCCGTTTTGACTACTTTTTGAAATCGACAAAAATAATTCAAAAAAAATAAAAAAATTGTAAAACCTTCACGTTGCATCCTAATTTATGTCTTAATAACCATACAAAACAAAAAACTTGGAATAAAGCAAATATCTTATAAAAGTCTTTTCAAAATGAGCTATCGAGTATGAAGATTCATGACTTTCAAGCCAAATGACCGATGTTACAGCTAGTTTGAAAGGATAGTTTTCTCAAATGATCTCATATTTTGCACATGTGTGTATATTATACTAGCCAACAATTTGCCAAAGGAATTTTTTATTTTCTTTGCACGAAAAATCCATTTTCCATTTTCCGAGTGACAAAAGTAGGGGTTTTTTGTGAAGGATCTACCAAATATTTGATGTCAACTTGAACCACTTTATGTTTGTAAAATATTAGACCATGTGTTATTTACAATTGACCAAAGTTTCCATGTAATATGGTTTTATATACCTAGTCTGAAAAAGACAAATTTCCGCAGTGCTGGAACGGGGTCAAATTTGAACTACATGTGCTTGATAGTTTGCTCTTTATTTTTTCAAAAAATCATTTCTAGATACACAACAAGTCATTTCATCAGGGATCCACCAAGACTTTTGTAAGATTCCACCCCTATCTATTACCGGTCATGCCCTCCGTTTTGACTACTTTTTGAAATCGACAAAAATAATTCAAAAAAAATATAAAAATTGTAAAACCTTCGCGTTGCATCATAATTTATGTCTTAGTAACCATACAAAAAACCAAACTTGGAATAAAGAAAATATCTTATAAAAGTCTTTTCAAAATGAGCTATCGAGTATGAAGATTCATGACTTTCAAGCCAAATGACCGATGTTACAGCTAGTTTGAAAGGATAGTTTTCCCAAATGATCTCATATTTTGCACATGTGTGTATATTATACTAGCCAACAATTTGCCAAAGGAAGTTTTTATTTTCTTTGCACGAAAAATCCATTTTCCATTTTCCGAGTGACAAAAGTAGGGGTTTTTTGTGAAGGATCTACCAAATATTTGATGTCAACTTGGACCACTTTATTTTTGTAAAATACTAGACCATGTGTTATTTACAATTGACCAAAGTTTCCATGTAATATGGTTTTATATACCTATTCTGAAAAAGACAAATTTCCGCAGATTCAGTTGGAACGGGGTCAAATTTGAACTACATGTGCTTGATAGTTTGCTCTTTATTTTTTGAAAAAATCATTTCTAGATACAAAACTAGTCATTTCATCAGGGATCCACCAAGACTTTTGTAAGATTCCACCCCTATTTATTACCGGTCATGCCCTCCGTTTTGACCACCTTTTGAAATCGACAAAAATAATTCAGAAAAAATAAAAAAATTGTAAAACCAACGGTCCCGGTTTTTGCGACAAACCGGGACCAATGCCTCGCCAGAGCATTGGTCCCGGTTGTTGGAAAAAACCGGGACCATTGTAAAACCAACGGTCCCGGTTTTTGCCATAAACCGGGGCCAATGCCCTCGCCAGAGCATTGGTCCCGGTTGGTGGCAAAAACCGGGACCGTTGCCCTAGTTGAACCGGGACCAATGCCATATCCAGATGAACCGGGACCGTTGCCCGGCATCGGTCCCGGTTCTGTAATGAACCGGGAGCGATGCCTCTTTTGGGCTGGACGAAAGGGGTCTGTCTACTAGTGCTGGATGCTTCGTACGTACATATTGGAGATTGATCTGGAGCGGTTTGATCGTGCTGGCTGCTGCGTACTTACATGTGGGAGATCGATCTTGAGCGGATCCTTTGTGTTTCCGGCCGGCCGTGAAAATCAACGATCCTTGCGGCTGCTGCTGTGTGTGTGAGCGTGTTGAAGATAGATCTGGAGCGAATTGATTAACACCAGGAAGGCTAGCTTTGTTCCAAGGTACACACACCATTGTGGTCACTGATCATGCGCAGCCCGTAAAACTCATTGTGTGAGGCAGTGCCAACAGTTGCTACGGTGGTGAGTACGATTTTTCCACATAATTTCAGATTATAGATTAGATGTGAGTTTCCTCCATTACAACAATATATGTTTAATTTTTGTCCTTATAAAATAGATGGACTCTATCAGGATTCAGGATTGGTACAAGGGGCTTTTGCTATCAAAATATTGGGAGCCTTCTTTCTTAATTGTGGTTCGCATTGGGTTTTCTCTGTAATTTACCTTAGGATTAGGCCGTACTATTCATCTGAATTTGGTAAAATGTAGTATTGAAGTCTGTTTTGTGTGGTTTTACTGATCAGGGCGAGGTAAGAAAGTTTTAATATTCATGTTAATCAACTTATCTAACCTAAATGTGCAAACTCATTTTTTTTTGCTAGAAAATTGATTAATTATGATAACATAAGTGAATACTTACAAAGCATCACCCATTATTTTCTATGATATTAATAAATTCATGATAGACTATAGGAAAATTAAATAGATGTACAGAAAAATCCAAGAAAAACTAAAACACAAGTCCACCAATCATGCCTAGACCCATGTAATAGCGGCTAAGATTGGCAAGGATTTAATGTAGATCAATATTCTCAATCTTGTATTAATTTTGTACTAGCTTTTAATGGCGAGTTTGCGTATAGACTTGGAAGGATACCAAAACAGCTGCACCCCCGGAATCGATCAGCGACATTGTTCGTGCAGTTTAGCAGTACTTTTGTAGGCGTGATGTGGAGATAATCCAACACATATCCAAGTAAGCCATGTTTGAGTTTTGTAAAGATACTTTGCCCTGTGCTGTACTATACTAATTATCAAGCGCGGCAATTAAAATTGATGCCACTAAAATTTTACTTTGTTTGCATCAATTTCTTGCAGATGGTGAGAATCATGTGTTTGTTCATTAGTACTAAGTACCTTGCAGATGTTCTTATATGTCCTCCCAGGTAATGTTTTATGTATGAATCATCTTTTTATGGCCCTAATGATATACTGTTCCTCATTTTGGAAGTGTTTAATGCAGATTGATGATCAATATAGAGTGATCTAAGGACTATTGCTAACAATTGAAGAAGGATAAGTGTATCTCTATGTATTACTGAGTTCGTAATTGGGATGTATTTGTCCACTTAGTGAGAATCTCTATAAACCTCATATTGTGAGCAAGGGATGTCGACACCATATGTCTAGCCTATGTTTATTTTATAGAATGTTTGACTATAGTTATTGTTCCTTGACATCTAAAAGTTGTTAATACTATCTCGAGTAATGGGTGAATACCAAACATTTAGGTATATATGCCATGATTCTTAAATATAAAGTTTGATGCAACGTAGTTTTGTCTATTGTATCTAGAATGCTCAAGTACATGTTACCATTGAACGCATTGCAATGTGCCCTAAAAGAATGCATTGCAATACATTTATATCTATATACCATATCTAAGTATGCATAAATACGCTATTTAGGAGTATATGATATGAGGTGATGAATTCGTTTTCTATCTATATGGTCTGTCAGGGTTTGAGGCCGAACCAATGTAAGGAAATATTCTTATGGGCCCTACCTTTCAAAATTTATATGAATGTAACATTCCATACATATTTCAACTTTCTAAAACAGAAAAATGTAAATGCCTTTTTGACATACTCATGTTAGTCGCAAGTTTTCAAATGCTTCAGAGATACAATTAGTTTGTTTACATCTCGAATAATGTGTGCATATCAAGAATGTAGGTATGTGATGCGCAAAAAAAACAACATGGGCCCTACGTACTTCTAGAAACATGGAATGGATAACTCTTGTATCGTAAAATCACCCCTTCATGACCAAGTAAAAGAAAAGACAAATATTTACTCTTATTAAGATAATTTCGATAAATACCAGCCCGCGCAAAGAGCGGGCCATTTTGCTAGTTAGGAGGAATAGTAATAGAAGTAATATCTTTAATAATTTTACCGTCACTAGGTAAATTAGTACCACGAGGCTGCTTAGAGAACTTAGAAAAGCTAAATTCACATGGCTCACCATTGAGTTCAACAAAAACTTTACCTTTGCGCATTTGGAGAAATGCACCACCCCTAAGAACCTTATAGGTGGCGCATTTTGGAAAATGCGCCACCTATAAGAGCTTATGGGTGGCGCATTTTTTACCAGTGCGCCACCCCTTACAACATAGTGGCGCATTACATATAAAATGCGCCACTAATAAGGTTTCCATCTATAGCTATTTCTCTAGTAGTGTCCCAGTCTTCAATGTTCTTATGGATCCTCTCAATGAGATCCCATCTTTCTTCAACGCTTTTTGTTTGGAATACCCTGCTAGAGGAGGCATCCAACATCTCCTTATTCTGACAAGAAAGCCTCGCATAAAAATTTGTAAGTGTAATATCTTTGGAGAGTTCATAAATAAGACATTTGAACGTTAGGGACTTCAGTCTCCCCCAAGATTGAGCGATGCTCTCTCCGTCACGAGGCCAAAAGTTATATATGGTGTTCCTGTCTCGATGAATTTCATGAAGAGGATACAACTTTGTATAAAAGAGACATAAGCTCTTGCCAATTAAGTAAATGTGAGTTATCGAGGAGCTTATACCAATCTGAAACTTTATCTATAAGTGATACGGAGAATAATTTCTTCATAACAAACTCCCTTGACACACCTGCAAGCTTGAATAATGAACATAGTTGTGATAGATATAGTAGGTGTTCACATGGGTGTTTGTCTCCTGCATAACGATTAGCCAAGACATAATCGATAATACTAGTTGGTATTTTTTAAGGCACAATTTCAGTAGGGGTGGAAGTGACCACCACAGTAGTTGGGCGTTTTCCCATAAACAACGAACCAAGAGTAGAGGTGTCCATAAGTTCAAAGAGCAACAACATCAAAATAAAAAAAGGAATATAAAAGATTTCTTACCATCTTCACTTACTAATAGCGCTACGCTCCCCGGCAACGGCGCCAGAAAACAGTACTTGATGACCCTCAACTGTAGGGGATCGATTGTAGCATTTTTGACAAATAAGAGTGTCGAACCCAACAAGGAGCAGAAGGTATTGGTAAGTGACTTTGGAAAAGAAATAACTGTAGGAACTGAAAGATAACTTTTTAGGGGGTTTTCGGTATAAGCGACAAGAAGGTAGAAACAAGCAAAGTAAAAGGTACTGAGAAGCACTACTAGAGATATAGCTATACATGGAAAGCTTATTAGTGGCGCATTTTATATGTAATGTGCCACTATGTTGTAAGGGGTGGCGCACTGGTAAAAAATGCGCCACCTATAAGCTCTTATAGGTGGTGCATTTTTAAAAATGCGCTACCACTAAGAGTGGGCCAGCCCTGGATCCTCTAATACGTGGTGCATTTGGAGAAATGCGCCACCCCTAAGAACCTTATAGGTGGCGCATTTTGGAAATGCGCCACGTCTATGAGCTTATGGGTGGCGCATTTTTGGCGCATTCTGGAAATGCGCCACCCCTAAGGATTTATTAGTGGCGCATTCAGAATGCACCACCATAAGCTCTTAGGGGTGGCGCATCTTTCATATGCGCCACTACTAACCAAAAAATGTGAGGGGAAAATTACCAATACGCAAATACACCCCCCTGGGATCTCCTTTTCAGTTTAAAAAAATAAAAGAAAAAATGATACAAATGTCAAAAAAAATAAAAAGAAAATAAGATTCTCAAGTAATATGTGTTCTAGTTATTAGGAAAATTTAGAAACATAAATTTCGACTTTTTTTGCAAAATCTCTCGAGATACCGTCAAATGGCTTTAACTTTTGCATACGAACTCCGATGAAAAAGATTTTTATATGAAAAATCAACTACTCGAAAAGTTATATCCAAATTCAATCGGGGGAACCTCGTTGAACATTTTTAGATCCTCAAAAACTTAACAGAAAAAAACTAAGGGCGTTTGAAGATCTAGAGCCAAAAAATTTGAAAAAATTTCAAAACTTATTAGTGGCGCATTTTGTATGAAATGCGCCACTAATGGCAGACAAAAAATTAAAATTATTTTTTTATTTTTTTTAAAGTTCAAAATAGGCTAGAGGACAGATCGGGAAGTTTTAAAAAAGTAGCTAGTAACATTAAAAAAAATTAAAAATTAAAAAAAATATTTTTTATTTTTCTTTTAAAGTTCAAAATAGGCTTGAGGACCAATCGAGAAGTTTCAAAAAAATGTTGAAAATTTTAGCACACACATGAACATGAACAAGGTCCTAGACATCAACATTGTTTAATAGAATTGATATGATAGATATATCAAAAAGTGCCTGCTAAGTGAGCTGGGTTGGGAGTTGAATAGAACCGAGAAGTTAAGCGTGTTGGGGCTGGAGTAGTGTTTGGATGGGTGACCCTGGGGAACATTGACCACGGAGGTCAGTTTGACGTGAAATTAAGCATAGTAACCAGTCATTAAGCATACTCACCTGAGATTAAGAGAGAAATAAAAATAAAAAATGTTATCCAGATTCAAAATTCAAAATTCAATTTTTTTTAATAATGGCGCATTTCCAAAATGCGCCACCCCTAAGACTCTTATGGGTGGCACATTTTCAGAATGCGCCATCCATAAGGACTTATGGGTGGCGCACACTAGTAAAAAACAGGGCTTTGGTTCAGACCTGGCCAGCCCATTAGTCCCGGTTCAGTCACGAACCGGCACCCATGGGGGCATACGTCCCGGTTCGTGCGCCCAGGGCGCCGGTCGGGCCTCGTGGGGCATTGGTCCCGGTTCGTCTGGACCCATATGTCCCGGTTCCAGACACGAACTGGGACGAATGGGCCTCCATCCATTGGTCCCGGTTCGTAGCTGGAAGCGAGAATAAAGGCCAACCTTTAGTCCCGGTTCCAGCTACGAACCGGGACCAATGATAGCGCTTCCTCTTCCTGCGCTTCGTCCCGAGGTGGTTTCTTCGTATACGCGTGCGGCGCGCGCCCGAAGAGCTTCCCATGCGCGTGCGGCCTCCATCCATTGGTCCCGGTTCGTAGCTGGAACTGGGACTAAAGGCCAACCTTTAGTCCCGGTTCCAGCTACGAACCGGGACCAATGATGGCGCTTCGTCTTCCCGCGCTTCGTCCCGAGGCGGTTTCTTGCGTGCGGCGCGCGCCCGACGAGCTTTCCATGAGCATGCGACGCGCGCCCGATGAGCTTCTTAGGCTTTATAAGTAGAAGGCCGGGGCCGGTTTCATCTGACTCATCTCATCTCATATATCTTGAGCTATCTTGATCTTCCCTTCTCATCTTGATCTCCCCTCTCGCGTCGGACGAGCTTCTCGCTGCCATGTTGGGGTCGCCGCTATGGTGGCCGTCCGACTCTGACACCCCGTCGGACGAGGACAACCACCCCGAAGCCGCGGCCTCGAGCTCAGCGCGGGCGACGATCGCGCCGCCGCCGACAGCCCGCCGCCCGCCGACGACAGCCCGCTAGAACGGTTGGAGGCGCTGGGACGGCTGGAGGCGCGGGAACTTTGCCGTGCCGCACGTGCGGAGAAGTCCGCGGCGAACCTGGCGAAGGAGAGGGCCAAGAAGAAGGAGAAGAAGAGGGCCGAGATGACGGCGCGTGTGGAGGTGAAAGTCGCGTCGGAAGAAGCAGAAGATCGAATA
This sequence comes from Bromus sterilis, assembly GCA_950022295.1. Classification (NCBI taxonomy): domain Eukaryota; kingdom Viridiplantae; phylum Streptophyta; class Magnoliopsida; order Poales; family Poaceae; genus Bromus; species Bromus sterilis. The sequence goes on from OX465601.1 coordinate 299,919,731, forward strand.
GTTAATTAGCTCTAGTCGTTAGATTAGACGCTTCTAGCTTCAATCTTCTGTAATAAATATTACGAATTAGATATATATATATATTTTTGGTGATTAGTTAGCTCTAGTCGTTAGATTAGACGCTTTTAGCTTCGATCTTCTGTAATAAATATTATGAATTATATATATATTTTTGGTTTGTTTCAATATGAAATAATTATTGTTTTTTAGAATAATAATTTAAAACTCAAACGGTGAAGCGTGTGACATCATTGTTGTTTGTTAATCGTGATTGTTTTTTAATAATTGTTTGGAATTCAAAAAATTAAATCATGTGATATCAAGACCTAAGGGTTATAAAATGATTGATATCTTACTATTGTCAGGAAAACAACAAGTGCAGATTTGGAAACTAGGGGAGATAAAACCTGAAAGTTAAGCGTGCTCGGGCTGGTCATGTGGGAGGGTCCAAACCCTACATTTTTGAAGCCATGTGGGAGGGTCCAAACCCTACATTTTTACGACCATTCTAATAAAAAAGGTCACTATTTACTTACACAAAATGGTCGTAAAATAAATAGCATTATTTATAGCCTTATTTTTAGCCGATTACAATCAATCTATATGGTCTTAATGTCTAATTTATAATATGATGAAGTGACGTGGAGGTCACCTCAGCTATTTCGCATACGTGCCATATCCAAATGTCTATTTTCGCTTATGTGTTTGAATAAGAGTAAGTTTAATCCTGTCATTTACATGTGGGACCAACATGTTAACCATGAGGTCTAACTTAAACACCTATCCAATGTCAGATTGAACCCACCAACAATGTTTGTGAACTTGGGACCAACCACCTACTTGACACACAGTAGTTGAACTTACATTGAAGAAGGAAAAAATAAAACAAATAGTGCGCCGGTGGGGTTCAAACCCACACCGCGCCTAACAACTGAAGTGTTCCTTACCGCCACGCCAGTAGCTCACTTTTGAAATAAACGAAAGTCGGGATCCTATATACAATATACACTCGTTTCAGGGATTGGGCCTTCGAACCGAGGCCTACCCTTCACTTTTTTTTCTCATACACGTAGCGGTCCGCCGAGTGGGCTAAGGACCGTAGCATTTTTTTCCTGAACCTAGCCCATATAATATTAGGTTAAAATGTGTGTTGCTAAAAAAAGATGGGGAATATGAGATTTTTAGGAATTTGTGTATTTATACAGGCGCAACCGAGGCATACACGAACATTTCATAATTTTGGGAATTAGATTTGTTTCCAAAATATAAATCCGTGTGATTAAACTTTAAGATTTAATAATAATGTTTGAATTTAGTCCCAACAATTATTGGAATATTTTATTTTATCTTCCTAATGTTATTTTATATTTGTGTACTTCACATTTTACATCAACTTAAGTGGCCCAACATTTTTTTATTCAATGATTTCAAAATGCAGTCACAATTTGGTTCATCAAATTTTGAAATATGGTGTAATATTTTTGAAAGATGGAGTGGTGTCAAAAAATTTTGAACTATTATTTGAAAAATGTTCAATGCATATAGTAAAAATATTCACCTTGCATTAAAACAATCAAATATTCAAAAAAAAAGTTATGCGAAGGATTTTTTTTGTCTATAGCTCATTTCTGGGAACACCTTTTAAAGTTATTTTGAATCTTGGAAAACTCTTGCTGGATTTCTTATTAAATGACTACTTTTGTACCTAGAAATGATTTTTTGAAAAAATAAAGATCAAACTATCAAGTAGCTAGAGTTCAAATTTGACCCGCTGCCACCTGAATCTGCGAAAATTTGTCTTATTCAGGACATGTGGATAAAATCCTTTATCATGCAAAAATTTGGTCAATTGTTAATAAAATGTGGTATACTATTTTTAAAAAATGGAGTTGTTCAAATTCACACCAAATATTTGGTAGCTTCTTCACAAAATAACTCTACTTTTGGCACTAGGAAAATGAAAAATAGATTTTTCGTACAACGAAAATGAAAACTTTCTTTGGTAAACTTGTTGCCCATTCCAATATGCACCAATTTACACAAAATGAGATCATTTGGGAAAACTATTATTTGAAACTAGCACTAGCATCGATCATTTGGCTTGAAAGCCATGAACCTTCATACTCGATAGCTCATTTTGAGAAGAATTTTTTAAGATATTTGCATTATTGAAAGTATGTTGGTTTGTATGGTTACTAGGACATAAATTAGGATGCAAAACGAAGGTTTTACTTTTTTTGATTTTTTTTTAATTTTAACTGCCCATTTCAAAATGCGGTCAAAACGGCGAGCATGGCCGGTGATAGCTAGCGGTCGAGTCTTGGAAAACTCTTGCTGGATTTCTTATTAAATGACTACTTTTGTACCTAGAAATGATTTTTTGAAAAAATAAAGATCAAACTATCAAGTAGCTAGAGTTCAAATTTGATCCGCTTCCAACTGAATCTGCGGAAATTTGTCTTTTTCGGGACAGGTGGATAAAATCATTTATCATGCAAAAATTTGGTCAATTGTTAATAAAATATGGTATAGTATTTTACAAAAATGAAGTTGTTCAAATTCACACCAAATATTTGGTAGCTTTTTCACAAAACAACCCTACTTTTGGCACTAGGAAAATGAAAAATGGATTTTTCGTCCAACGAAAATGAAAACTTTCTTTGGCAAACTTGTTGCCAATTCCAATATGCACCCATTTACACAAAATGAGATCATTTGGAAAAACTATCCTTTGAAACTAGCACTAACATCGATCGTTTGGCTTGAAAGCCATGAACCTTCATACTCAGTAGCTCATTTTGAGAAGAATTTTTTAAGATATTTGAATTATTCCAAGTTTGTTGGTTTGTATGGTTACTAGGACATAAATTAGGATGCAATGCGAAAGTTTTACATTTTTTTGTAAATTTTAAATGCCCATTTCAAAATGCGGTCAAAACGGCGGGCATGACCGGTGATAGCTAGCGGTCCAATCTTGGAAAAATCTTGGTGGATCCCTGATTAAATGACTACTTGTGTACCTAGAAACGATTTTTTGAAAAAATAAAGATTAAACTATCAAGCAGCTGCAGTTCAAATTTGACCCGCTTCCAACTGAATCTGCGGAAATTTGTCTTTTTCGGGACAGGTGGATAAAATCATTTATCATGCAAAAATTTGGTCAATTGTTAATAAAATATGGTATAGTATTTTACAAAAATGAAGTGGTTCAAATTCACACCAAATATTTGGTAGCTTCTTCACAAAACAACCCTACTTTTGGCACTAGGAAAATGAAAAATGGATTTTTCGTACAACGAAAATGAAAACTTTCTTTGGCAAACTTGTTGCCCATTCCAATATGCACCCATTTACACAAAATGAGATCATTTGGAAAAAATATCCTTTGAAACTAGCACTAACATTGATCATTTTGCTTGAAAGCCATGAACCTTCATACTCGATAGCTAATTTTGTGAAGAATTTTTTAAGTTATTTGCATTATTCCAAGTTTGTTGGTTTGTATGGTTACTAGGACATAAATTAGGATGCAATGCGAAGGTTTTAATTTTTTTTGATTTTTCTTTTTAATTGTAAATGCCCATTTCAAAATGCGGTCAAAACGGCGGGCATGGACGGTGATAGCTAGAGGTCGAATCTTGGAAAACTCTTGGTGGATTTCTGATTAAATGACTACTTGTCTACCTAGAAATGATTTTTTTGAAAAAATAAAGATCAAACTATCAAGCAGCTGCAGTTCAAATTCGACCCGCTTCCAACTGAATCTGCGGAAATTTGTCTTTTCACGACAGGTGGATAAAATCGTTTATCATGCAAAAATTATGTCAATTGTTCAAATTCACACCAAATATTTGGTAGCTTCTTCACAAAACAACCCTACTTTTGGCACTCAAAAAATGAAAAATGGTTTTTTCTTACAACGAAAATGAAAACTTTCTTTGGCAAACTTGTTTCCCATTCCAATATGCACCCATTTACACAAAATGAGATCATTTGGGAAAACTATCCTTTGAAACTAGCACTAAGATTGATCATTTGGCTTGAAAGTCATGAACCATCATACTCGATAGCTCATTTTGAGAAAAAAATTTAAGATATTTGCATTATTCCAAGTTTGTTGATTTGTATGGTTACTAGGACATAAATTAGGATGCAATGCAAGGGTTTTACATTTTTTTATTTTTTTTTATTTTAAATGCCCATTTCAAAATGCGGTCAAAACGGCGGGCATGACCGGTGATAGCTAGCGGTGGAATCTTGGAAAACTGTTGGTGGATCTGTGATTAAATGACTACTTGTGTACCTAGAAATGATTTTTTGAAAAAATAAAGATCAAACTATCAAGAAGCTGCAGTTCAAATTTGACATGCTTCCAGCTGATTCTGCGGAAATTTTCTTTTTCAGGACAGGTGGATAAAATCATTTATCATGCAAAAATTTGGTCAATTGTTCAAATTCACACCAAATATTTGGTAGCTTCTTCACAAAACAACCCTACTTTTCGCACTCGGAAAACGAAAAATGGTTTTTTCGTACAACGTGGTCAATTGTACATTAAATATGATATATTATTTTTGAAAGGTGATGAGGTCCAGTTTTACAATAAATATTTGGTAGATTCTTCAGAAAAAAAACTAATTTTTGGGCACTTCGAAAATGAAAAATGAATTTAACATGTATACTGCGTTCTGATTGGTCCATAGACATGTCACATGGATCATGCCTCACGCACCGTCGGATTTCCCCCGATCCACCCGTTGGTGGTCACCAGCGGCCATGGCGCACCCAACCAACCACATCCACCCGTTGGTGGTCACCAGCGGCCATGGCGCACCCAACCAATCAGATCCCGCGACTCTGCCTCCAGGTCTCTCTCTCTCTTTCCCTGCACTCTCTGGGCTTCCCTATCTCAGTCTATCTCTCTCTCCTTGCAGATCTCATCGGCTAGAAGGTGCCTTCGCCTGACAGCAGGGAGGGGCCTCGCTGGGAGGTGCTCGGGACTTCGATCTGGACATCTAGGAGGTGCTCGGGACTTTGATGTGGACATCAAGGAGGCTTCGTTGAGGAGGCGGTCGACGCCCGCATCTAGGGCCTCAAGCGCCATGGACCTACATAAATACCTACCCGACGACCTCCAGGTACACCTTCGCCGGTCTCGCGCCGCCGCTGCCCGACGAGATACCTCGTCCCCCCTCTCTCAGTCGGGTTCCCTCTCTCAGTCGCTCTCCTTCCCTCCCTGCAGAGCCCGCGGTGGTCATGTGTTGGTGGTCTCTCGACTCGCCCCCATGGATTGGATGGCGGTGGCCTGCCGTTCTACCCCGAGCCCATCGTCCAGGCCTTCATCGTCTCCATCGTGGCAGTAGAGTCCTGCGTCACCCCTCATCTCTGACGGAACCATCTCGGCAGCTGCAGGTCAGAACATCTGATTCCTCACCTACTGATTTAATTTAATTACCACATATAGTTTATGTAGATAAATTGCACTTTGCTGCACTATCCTAGTCAATTATTTCAGTGTTAGTTAGTAAGCATACACACATGGACTTGTAGATTTGTTCTCTTCTGCAAGCAATTGTGTAGAGATAAAAATGAACGGGATGGAGTGTAGAATGTCACTGATCTGTGTTAATAGATAAATGTGGCCAACTATCATTTTTATGCAAGTGCATGTTCACATGTGAATTGCTGTTTGGTTTGGCTAGTAGTGATAATTGCTGGGTTTTCATATGCCTCTGTTCAGTACAAACACTTTCTTTGGAATTCAAGGGAGCTGACTAGTAATCTGATCAGTAGGAATTGATCCTATAGGTAGTAATGGATATTGAACTGGCAAGTTTAGTTTTGTAATGTCTTGGACATTTTTGTGTGCTTTTGTGATGATGTGCAACTCATGAATAATATTTTGGTTGTATATTTTGTGACTACGTGCCATTCAGACGTAATGTGAATGTTTTTTTCTAGAATCCTGAGATTACATAATTTTGTTCGGATATGCATTTCTTTTAAAGATTCACTTGATGTGTTATATATTTGTATTAAAAAATCATCTTGGTATTTGTAATTACTCTAGGAGCTTTTTTTGGTTTGCACAATTTTGTTTGCATGTTTGTAGGAGCTTTGTTTGCATGTTTGTTAAAATACTCTAGCAAATTGTAACTGAATTCGTTTTGAACAGCAACAGAGGCTCATGCAGCAGCAGAGACGGAGTCGGGAACGACAGCAACACAACTGCAATCTAGCCTCCGTTAGTGCTTCGTCGCAAGCTCCAGGATGAAGTCGAAAGAAAGCTAGTTATAGCTCACTGGTGCTAGTTATACTTGATAGCTAGTTTTTTTTGTGCGGATGGATACCTGATTTGAAATATGTTTGACTGTAAACTGACGTGAATAATGTTATTGTAATGGGCCAAGTTTGGTGATTTGCTTTATTTGAAGCATCACTTCTATTTTCTGTCTATTTCAATTTAAATATTTGTTTTATTTACTAGAAAATTAAAATCTGAAGAATATGACTGACAATTGGGACCCACCTGATTAGTGGAGTGAAAAAATTAAAATTATACTAGTTGAGCCAAAAGGCCACATTCCAAAAAATAAGGCCGAATTGTTGGGCTTGGCCCATGTAATTAATCAAAATTGAAAGGAAAAATATATTAAATGGGCTGAATTATTGGGCTCGGCCCATATAGACGGCCGAACTGGACCGGGATGATTCTAATCTACGACCTTTTCATTTGGTTGCTATTTTGCCACGTCAGCTTGCCACGTTGGATTTGACTTGGCCTGGCCAATAAGCCAATGACCAAACCAATTGGTCACAACATCTACGACCTTTGGTTTGGTCATAATCCTCTATGACCATTTCAGAAAAAAGGTCACATTGTCCGCTTTGCGACCCTCAGCTTTTGACCAACTGATTTTGGTCACAAAAAGGTCACAAATGAAGAACAGTGACCTTCCAGTGACCAATATGTAGGATCACAAGTTAGCATATTTCTTGTAGTGTCACAAGACATAAAAGAGATCATGGTCAGTGGGGATAAATATATGATAAACAATCTGGACACAATGATATTTCTCCAACAAAACTCAATAGCATTCATCACAAGGCAGCAATCAATAGAGTCGAGATGATAGATAGTACGGATTACAACACAAGTTGCAATTGTGAGATGAGATAGGATGGTGGTGGAGATGGTGCTGATGTTGGGGATGGTGTTGATGATGATATCGATGATGCCTGTGACGATGGTGATGATCTCGCCTTCCGGGAGGTGTTCTCCCCGGCGGAATCTGCCCGCCAGAGATTTCTTTTCTTCTCTTTAGGTTTCCTCCATGGAGCGGCGGCGGAACTCGCGAAACTCCTCTATATTTAGGGTTTTCGGAAGAAGAGGGATAAATAGGCCAGAGGGCGGAGCCTGGGGTGGCCCCAGGGGTCCAAGCGGCCACCTGGTGCGGCCAGGGGTGGGGCCGCGCCAGGGGGGTGCCTGGGGAGCTGGTGGCCCCCCTCTAGTTTTGTTTTGCGTGTCCCCGTCATTCTTCTGAAAAATGGCCTCCGTCAATTTTCAGGTTAGTTCGAGGTCTTCTGTTTCAGCAACTCAGCGTCGACTTTTTACCGCTGAATCCTACGTCTGCTGTTTCGGCATCGGAAAGTTACAAACTGTGTAAAACAAGGCAAAACAACATAAGAATAACATCATAACATGAAATATATCAATGTATTACTATATAAAATAATGATGCATTTTGGTCGTATCACCCCTTTGTCGCTATCCAACCACCCCTGTGGCCTCCCCAACAACACACCTCCTCCCAACCTCTTCATTATCAAATTTTTTACATTGTAAAATCAAATTTATTTTTTACCTAAATATTCTTTCTTATGTATCTAAAATGTAATTGGATAGCCAAAATTTTAATATGATATTTTGTATACTCTTAATGGCTGACCTATGGAGTATCATTCTAGCCAAATCCAAACCCAACCATGGGTCATGAAGTCCTTCTTTCATCGCTCCAAATATGTAACGAATTCCATTTAATTAGTTCACCACATAAATATACAGGTTAATTAGCTAATCATGTAGAGAGGTGTGGCTGCATACATTTTTAGGAAATAGAATATATAGCCCTTGTATTGCAACACATGAATTTGGCATCCTACTTTTAAAAGAGCAAAGGCTAGATCTGTTGCCATGACAGTGAAAACAATACTGAAAAGAACGATATACATGATGATGGATGATGGAACAGAGGAATACGTACTTTTTATTAAAAAACATCATCGAGCCCATGCATTCACACGTTTAGATTCTATATTTTATTTCCACGTGATAATTAAGAAAACATAATATAAAAAAGTATTTAATAGGAAAATCACTTTGGTAACTAGATTTATTTTCCGCACATTAATTAACCCATGCCTTGTAATGAAGGAATATGGCATCCTACTTTTATAAAGAGCAAAGACTAGATTTGTAGTCATGATAGAGAAAACAATAATGAAAATAATGGTATAAATGATGACGACTAATGGAACTTAGGAAGATTTTTTATTTTTTTTATTAAAAATAATCGAGCACGTGCATTCACACATTTATATTCTATATTTTATTTCCACATGCTAATTAAGGAAACATAATATATATAAACATTAATATGAAAATAATTTTGGCAATTAGATTTATTTTCACATATAATTAGCCCGGGCATTGTAGAAGGAATCTGCATCCTACTTTAAAAAAATGCAAAGGCTATATTTTTTGTCATGACAGTGAAAATAATAATGCAAAGGATGCTATAAATGATGATGAATGATGAAACTTCGGAAGAATATTTTAGTTATTATTAAAAAACATTGAGTTCGTACATTCGCACGTTTATATTCTATATTTATTTTGGTATTTATAAATTAATTGGGCCCATGCATTCACACGATTATATTCTATATTTTATTTCAATATGCTAATTAAGGAAACATAATTCAAAAATATTTAATAAGACAATAGGTAATAGGCCCAGGATTACTACATGCGGCCCATGACGGAACAAACAGACCAAAAACAAATGCCAAAGCGTTATTTATCAGTGGCGAAAGAGGCCCAACACACCAACAAAGCGTTTTTAGGCCCAACATACCAGCGAATCGTTTTTTTTCTTGTAACATTGGATTGCGGGTTTAGAGAGAAGTATCACCAGATATCAACATACCACATTATAATAGGTAAACATGTACATTTAGAATCACACATAAAAAACATTAAGATAATCACCCATCTCATTCAAAATCAAACTATAGCAACATAATGTTTGATAATAACTTATATGAAATACACAAAAACAGTTGAATATTTCATTTGCAAGGAAAGTTGGATTTTTCATTGGGAAGATGTTGTATTAGTTTTGAATCAAAATAAAATAAAATAAAAGTAGATATCAATTCTTTAAAAGAAAAACACATTGGAAAACTAAACTATAGAAGTGTCTAGAACAAATGAGAAGTGTATGTGTTATATGCATGTTGTAAAATGTAAATGATATGGAAGTGTCTAGAACATACATGAATTGTTATTTTTTAGCAGAGAAACACTTGAATAACTAAAGTATGGAAGAGTCTAGGATGAAGGAGAAGTGTATTTGTTTCCAGGTTTGTGCATAAGCACAAGTGTGAACCTTCTACATTGATACACATGGCAAAATCTACTGTGATGAAGAGAATATTCAACGGTTAAGACTATTTGGATTTGCCACACCTCAATCGTTGGATCAGCTTCATCCAACAACTGATATTCAAAGTTATTTCTATACTATATAGTGGTATAGAAAAAGGGAAAGATTTTTTTTGCAAAAATACAAAGACGGACTAAGAAAGCCACCTCCTTTATTATTAGGTAGAGATTGCCACATAGACTCCAGAAATTAGGCTTTCGCCCCGCTTTATATATAGTAAGTAGCATGTGCTTTGCACATCAACTATCATAAAAAACATATGCTTAATTAGAGTACGCATGCTGAACCTATAGATTTTTTCCCTAAAGTATAGAGATATCGTTACACCTTATTACACATATTATTACTTAATTGCACTTAAAGGTATCTACAATGGTATTCAATCACTTACATAGAAAATAAATAAATTTTAGACAATTAAAAGAAAATCCAATCGTTAACTCTTTCATTGGTGAGGGCTTAACTGTAGGCGCTAAACACGGATAAAAAAAGGAAAGCTCTATGTGTCGTCCGTGGGAGAAAAAAAGGCCTAGTGCATAAAACATTATTTGACAGCGATGGTATAAGCCAGGAATTGAGGATTAATTGTTGATTATATCTAGCACTTTTCGCATTGGAGGAGTTGCCTTAGCATTACAACCAACTGACGAAAATCATGGTAGCCGGTTTTACCTGTTTATTAGGAGCACGTATAATGATCCTATTTTAGAAGTGTCATGTAGGATAATAATGAGGTTGAGAGAAAAAAAACATAAGAAAAGACATTCCTCTTAATAATTGATTTCTTAGAAATAATATGTCTCACCAAATATTGAAGGATATCTAGTTATCAATGATAATACTGGAAGTACAATATGTTTTATTATCTTCTTTAGATTACACGGGGAGCTTAAGATAAGACTGTTTACCATATTGTGTATGTGGTTAGCAACCTTCAAACAAAAGTTACAAAAATAAAATAAAATATAATAAGACTGTTTTATCAATCTCATATACTTCATGATTAGTAATAAATTATCTTGAAAAGGATGTACGTTTTTTGAAGGTCGAAAAAATGTTCAATGTAACTAATTAGCTCCATGCGAGTTTTGACTTTAATTCAAGAATGAACAACGTGTTTTCTTAGGTAACACAAAATTAGTAACTAAATGGAGAATGAACACGACATGTACGTGCAACAAGCAAGATTTAATCACGTAGAGGGCAGGCTTGTACTGTTCGAGAAAAGAAAATAATATAAAGCAGGAAAGTTACTACAACAGCATGTGAACCCACATGTTCCGTGAGCACGTGCCCTGCAAGTCACCATGTCTTCGCATGAATGTTCTGGATGGTTCAACAGATAGCGCGGTAGTTGCAGCAGACCAGCTGAATGTGCGACATGGCAACAATCCAAGTGATAAGGACTTGAACCAATGGCTGGTTTTGCTTGGATTTGCATTTAACCAATGACTATTGACCGTTGGATATAGTGAAATCGACGACTTACATTTAAAGTTATTGCCACACTATAGAATCGTATAGATATAGATAAAAGCACCAACCATAAGTCCAATCGTTCGTTACATCGGTTCAAATAAGCTGGGACAACAGTACATCATGGCCCAAATAACATCTAGGGCAAGCATCCACAACATGAAAAAAGAAGGATGACACGCATATCAAAGGGTGCCACATAGACTCTAACAAGTGGTCCAGAACTATTATAATCAAGCTTGAAATTCAACCATTCGGTGACTTAGGTTTTTTGGAATGATGGGCCATTTTTGTGGTAGTTTTGTAAGATGATAGTTTGTTTTGTGCCTAACCCATGATGTGGTAGTTTTTTTTTTTTGCTTTTTACTCCACACCCCGGTGTAGAAAAGAAAATCTCCTTTGTGCCTATTTAAACGGAGCTTCGGTGATTGCTGGTAGAATGACGAAGCAGTGAATCTCGTTCCTTGTTCGCATGAAACCTCCGTCTAAACTCTAAAGTCTTAACTTAGGCGTAGTAATGGAAGAGACTACCTTTCCCGCCGGGATCACCGGCGTGAATGTTGCCGGAGTCATCTTCGGCGCGTCTGCCACGCCTCCACGCTCATCAAAGACCTTCTTTCTCGGCGGTGCCGGTACGTGCCTTAGACTTTTTCAGAGCGTCGGCAGTGTCCGGTAACTCACTGGACTTCGAGTCCATTTGACCTCGAGCAGGGGAGCGAATCGGGCCACGGCAGGGCACGCTCAAGCTGGTGACCGTGATCGGCGTCTACCTGGAGCAGTCGGCCGTGCCATACCTAACCCGCAGGTGGCATGGAAAGCCCGCGGAGGAGCTCGCCGACTTCTTCGGGGACATCGTCGCCGGTGGGTAACTACACATCAATCCACCCCAACCTGCAAACTAACAAGTAACAAGACGATAAATATGAGATGGGAGCTATTCACGATGGTGCAGGCCCGTTCGACAAGTTCACTCAGGTCACCCTCATCGACACGCTGACCGGCCAGGCGTACTCCGACAAGGTGACCGAGAACTGCGTCAACATCTGGAAGTCGTCGGAGCACTACACAGTCGGCGAAGCCCATGGCTCCGCCGTGACGCGGGAGCTCAAGTCCATCTTCTACCCGGCGTCCTTCCCCACCGGCTCGACCATCTTCTTCACGCACTGCGCTTCTGGTGTTTTACAGGCTAGCACAAATAAACAACATATGCCAACTTCATAGCCATGTGTGCTCCCATATGTTCAGTTTTGACTGGTGACGACATACATGCAGGTAGCATTTTCCGAGGACACAAAGGTTCCGGAACAAGAGAGCGGCCGGGTCGACAGCAGGGCTCTGTCGGATGCGGTCCTCGAGTTTTTTCCTAGAATCAGAAAGCATATTCCCATTGACAACATACCATATGCATTTCTTATTGTGGTAATATAATTATTTTATGCTCTCTCCGATTCATTGTAAATGTCATGGTTTTAGTTCAACATCGGAGGAAATATGGACTAATTGGAGGCATCATTTTCGTACACTGGCCCTCGAACGCCCCTTTGTTTCCTTTCGTCATCCCTGCTCTGGTACCAATGGCATATGCATGACGGTGATGCACCATGTACACCCTCCACTGTCCACTCACGCTTTAATTATAGCTACACACCCCCCGCATGCAACCAGGACGAACTTATTATAGCAACTAGGTATATGTATAACAACATTGTTTATAGTATAGCCAACAACCGGCTATATGAAGTTGTCATGTAACTATCCAACCTAATAGCCAACATGTATAACAATTAGTTACTAAGAAGTACTACTTTATTAACGCATGATCCACAACTTACACTCTCACAATGTTTCTTGGAGCTAGTGCTGCAGCCGACTATTAATCTACAATCCAGTTCCCTTCTCTTTTATCCAACTCATCAAAAATATAATATTTTAATGCTTACAAGACTGACCTTATTAACTTGCACTAACAACACGAGCAAGATTAATTATAAGCCATTAGTAGAAATTATTGATCTAGTAGTAGAAATTATTGTTGAAAACATACGCAATCACACAAAATTAGCTAGCTACTACTATCCAGCTATGGAAATAACTAGTAGACCAATGCATGAACCACAAACCATTTACAAAACAAACATTTACCGGTAGCACCAGTAATTTACATAAGGGCCCAACAGTGAGCATGGAGTAGTGATAGTACCTCAGGAGTATACACTTAACATATGGGAGTTGCTATAGTACTTAATTCAAAGCCTATAAGTAAAAAACAATGGAAAATTGGAAATTCAGATATACTCAATAGTTCAGAGAAGATACAATGATATTCACATAGCGACGATACCTATGGATCAAATTTCTGTACCTATACACCACCAGGAGCAACTAGAACATCTACTAACCACAAGCCTAACCAGAACACAAATCCTTTAAAATTCAGTTGAAATTCAATATAAAATACAAAATTTAGTAAGCCTAGACAAAGTAGTCCAATTCAGGGCATCCACTAGATCAAGTGATCCCTAGGATCAGCTAAACCACATAGCATATGCTCATAGATAACAAAAAAACTAGTATTACAAATAAACTATGAATTTCAGCCATACACGGGGAAATTTAGAGAAATTCACTAATGGAACAGTGAGCCATCTGACCAAGTCAAGCCACCACTACACCTAGAGGAGGCTAGCATCCAAGAACAACAGATCAAGAAACATAGAAAAAATAGAGAAGATAAAGAGGAAGGAGAGCACCTGAGTGGTGTAGATGAAGCAGGCGAGTGCGTTTGCAACCATGGGTCAAGTCGCCATCCCAGTAGTCATCCAAGGGCACCTAGACGGTGACCAGGAGTCATGGATGTGCCAATGCACCGTCGCAACAACCACTAGCCACCCAGCTGAGACAACACCAGCACAACATCCTCACAGCAACCCCAAAACACCACCCATCACTACTAAGGCTACCAGAGCAACGTCAACGACCAAGACGAACAACATGCAAAACCCTACCCACCTCTCGATGATGATAGAGTCACAAGGAGAGCGAGGAGGCCAAACCAATTAGAACAGGACGAAGAGGATATTGAGATATATCAATTTCCCCCAACTACACCATCGAAGACGGCCAGGGTCAGCCTAAATCGACGATGAAGTCATCGGGAAGTGAGCGGAGTCGGGGGAGAGAGAGGAGAGGTACCGAGAGAGATACGTGACTAGTTTAGTCTCTAACTACCCTTAATGTCTAGTCAAATTACTTAGTCGTAGTCAAACTTCCCGATCGGTCACCCATCCTTACACTACTCCAGCAATAGCACGCTTAACTTCACCCATCCTTACACTACTCCAGCAATAGCACGCTTAACTTCTGAGTTTCTTCCGTCTCCACTTCCAACTACAACTCGCACACGTTGTTGCTATTACTATCATATCAATCCTATTAACCTCTTGATTACAATGTCACACTTCTATATTGTTTTAATTCCAAATAAATATTTTAATGAACAAAAGTAATGAAATAATAATAATCTTCAATAAAAATATTTTTTTTTTTGCAAAACCTAAAATTTGATTTTTTTTCATATTTCCCTCAATAGTAGTCGGAAAACCCTTATTTCATATTTCCCAATTTTAAATTTCTATCCCAACTTTTGTTCAATTATTTTATTGAGGAGAATAATGAATGGATAAGTGGATGGGTGCCCTTTTAAATTTCTATGCCAACTTTTTTTGAATTATTTTTCCTCCAAATCTTAAAAGCATCATAACTTTTTATCTGTTTGATTTTTCTGTTTCATACAAAAAAACTTTTTCATCGGCGGTCGTATGCAAAAGTTATGACAATTTTACAAATTCTAGATAGATTTTGTAAAAAATGTCAAAATTCATGCTTGTTAATTTTGCAAAAAAATCATTAAATGCATGAAAAATAACAAATGAAGTTAGAAAGTATTGAAATTTAAGGATGTGGCTTTGAATGGTGCATATTGAATGCACAAAAAGTATGGAGTTAAAATAAGTTAAAAAAAAGAAATGACTTTGTAACAGATGTGTTTTCTTCCAAAACTCTCATACTTCGAAGGAGATGGTCCAGTTTGTACACGAAGTGCATCAAAAAAATTCGTAATCCTCTCAAATTTTTAGCACATGCTATGTGGATGAAATGATGACACAATGCCAATTTTCAACCTTTTCAGAGTTCATTTGTACTACTTTTTAATTTCATGGTCATTTAATGCAAAAAATCATTAAATGCATGAAAATAGCAAATAAAGTTAGAAAGGGTTGAAATTTGAGGATATGGCTTTGAATGCTGCATATTGAATGCACAAAAATTCTGGAGTTGAATAAGTTAAAAAAAGAAATGTCTTTGTAACAGATGAGTTTTAATTTGAAACCCTCACACTTCGAAGGAGATGGTCCAATTTTTACACGAAGTGCATCCAGTTTTTGTCATAACCCTTTCAACTTTTTAGCACATGCTATTTGGGTGAAATTATGATACCATGCCAAGTTTTAACCTTTTTAGAGTTCATTTGTACTGCCTTTTCAATTTTAGGGTCATTTAGCGCAAAAAAATCATTAAATGCATAAAAATAACAAATGAAGTTAGAATTTGTTAAAATTTGAGGATGTGGCTTTGAATGGTGCATATTAAATGCACAGAAAGTTTGGAGATGAAATAAGTTAAATAAATAAATGTCTTTGTAACATATGAGTTTTCTTCCAAAACCCTCATACTTCGAAGGAGATGGTTCAGTTTGTACACAAAGTGCATCCAATTTTTGCCGTAATCGTCTCAACTTTTTAGCATGTGCTATGTGGGTGAAATGATGATACCATGCCAAGTTTCAACATGTTTAGAGTTCATTTGTACTGACTTTTCAATTTTAGGGTCATTTAGCGCAAAGAAATCATTAAATGCATGAAAATAACAAATGAAGTTAGAAAGAGTTGAAATTTGAGGATGTGGCTTTGAATGGTGCATATTGAATGCACAAAAAGTATGGAGTTGAAATAAGTTAAAAAAAGAAATGACTTTGTAACAGATGAGTTTTCTTCCAAAACTCTCATACTTCGAAGGAGATGGTCCAGTTTGTACACGAAGTGCATCAAAAAATTTCATAATCCTCTCAACTTTTTAGCACATGCTATATGGGTGAAATGATGACACAATGCCAATTTTCAACCTTTTCAGAGTTCATTTGTACTACTTTTTAATTTCATGGTCATTTAGCGCAAAAAATCATTAAATGCATGAAAATAGCAAATAAATTTAGAAAGGGTTGAAATTTGAGGATATGGCTTTGAATGGTGCATATTGAATGCACAAAAAATCTGGAGTTGAATAAGTTAAAAAAAGAAATGTCTTTGTAACAGATGAGTTTTCGTTTGAAACCCTCACACTTCGAAGGAGATGGTCCAATTTTTACACGAAGTGCATCCAGTTTTTGTCATAACCCTTTCAACTTTTTAGCACATGCTATTTGGGTGAAATGATGATACCATGCCAAGTTTTAACCTTTTTAGAGTTCATTTGTACTGCCTTTTCAATTTTAGGGTCATTTAGCGCAAAAAAAATCATTAAATGCATAAAAAATAACAAATGAAGTTAGAATTTGTTAATATTTGAGGATGTGGCTTTGAATGGTGCATATTAAATGCACAGAAAGTTTGGAGATGAAATAAGTTAAATAAATAAATGTCTTTGTAACATATGAGTTTTCTTCCAAAACCCTCATACTGCGAAGGAGATGGTCCAGTTTGTACACAAAGTGCATCCAGTTTTTGCCGTAATCTTCTCAACTTTTTAGCATGTGCTATGTGGGTGAAATGATGATACTATGCCAAGTTTCAACATGTTTAGAGTTCATTTGTACCGGATTTTCAATTTTAGGGTCATTTAGCGCAAAGAAATCATTAAATGCATGAAAATAACAAATGAAGTTGAAAAGAGTTGAAATTTGAGGATGTGGCTTTGAATGGTGCATATTGAATGCAAAAAAATTCTGAAGTTGAAATAAGTTAAAAAAACAAATGCCTTTGTAACATATGAGTTTCTTTCAAAACCCTTATACTTCGAAGGAGATGGTCCAGTTTGTACACGAAGTACATCTAGTTTTTGCCATAATCCTCTCAACTTTTTAGCACATGCTATGTGGGTGAAATGATGACACAATGCCAAGTTTCAACCTTTTCAGGGTTCATTTGTACGGCTTTTAAATTTCATGGTCATTTAGCGCAAAAAAAAACATAAAATGCATGAAAAATAGAAAATGAAGTTAGAAAGGGTTGAAATTTGAGGATGTGGCTTTGAATGATGCATATTGAATGCACAAAAAGTCTGGAGTTGAATAAGTTAAAAAAAAGAAATTCCTTTGTAACAAATGGGTTTTCGTCTGAAACACTCATACTTCAAAAAAGATGGTCCAATTTGTACACGAAGTGCATCCAATTTTTGCTGTAACCCTATCAACTTTGTAGCACATGCTATGTGGGTGAAATGATGATACCATGCCAAGTTTTCACCTTTTTAGAGTTCATTTCTACTTCCTTTTCAATTTCGAGGTCATTTAGCGCAAAAACAATAATAAAATGCATGAAAAATATCAAATGAAGTTAGAAAGATTTGAAACTTGAGGATGTGGATTTGTATGGTGCATAGTTAATGCACAAAATGTCTGGAATTGAAATAAGTTAAAAAAAAGAAATGCCTTGTAACATATGAATTTTCGTTCGAAACCCTCATAAAGAGTTAAACAGAGTCTGGTTTTGATTAAAACACCTATTTAAAATATCCTAAAAATTCCCATATTGAACATACTGATAAAACATACTAATATTAAACAACAGGAAAAATAATCACTCAAAAATCTATTTTTAAACTAAAGTTATTCACAAAATAGTGATTGACACAAATTTCAAAATAATTCAAGTTTAAACTATTTCAGTTTGAAAACTACTGGCACTAACAGAAAGTTTATAATTTTTTTGACCTACAGAAAAAAAATCATTCAAAAACTCTAAATAGTCTAACAGTTATTCAAAATCTAAAAACAAAAACTCTTTTGTTTAGAAAAAGAAAAAAATAAAAAAATAGACCTTTAGTACCGGTTGGTGTCTCCAACCGGGACTAAAGGTCCTACCTTTAGTAACGGTTCAAGACACCAACCGGGACTAAAGGTTGCGACACCCTTTAGTCCTGGTTCGTGTCTGAAACCGGGACAAAAGGGTACAGACGAACCGGGACCCCCACGAGGCTCGGTCGACCCCCTGGGCGCACGAATCGGGACGTAAGCCCCCATGGGTACTGGTTCGTGACTGAACCGGGACTAATGGGCTGGCCAGGCCTGAACGAAAGCCCTGTTTTCTACTAGTGAACAGAGAAGATGCAAGAATTACTTAAGAACAAAATATAAAAGGAAAACCAAATATATACCTTATCACAATCTGAACATAATCTCATAATCCATCGGATCCCAGCAAACACATCATAGCAACAGCAGAAAGAATCTTACATTCTTAAGAAGTTGGTCCCAATTCTCTCAACATGCAAGGTGCCCACCTCAACACAACATAGAAACAACAGAAAGAATTACATAGATGGCTTGATCATGTAGGGCAGCTCAGAAGGGATAAGAATTGAAGCACAAGATTAGAAAGAAGACATCACATAGCTACTGGTCATGGACCCATGGTCAAAGGGGGACTACTCACGACACATCCGGGAAGCGCGCAATCCGGGAAGAGGTCCTCTAGTGCTCCCGATCTTGTAAGCGAGGCGGCGGTGGAACAGAGGTGAAAATCGCGATGCGAGGTTCTCCCCGAGGGTTTCCGGGACGGGGGTGTAAATATAGGCCGAGGGGGAGCACCAGGGGGTGGCCCCTCCCCCAGGCGCCCTGGTGGCGCGGCCAGGAGGGGGGCCGCGCCACCTGGCCGCCTGGGTGGGGCCTGGCTCCCCTCCAGCTCTCCTTCGGGCTTCATGAAGCTTCTGTTGCGCTGATTTTTATATATTTTTGTTGGAATTTTTGGATCTCTGTAAATATGGGTCAACCTGCAATTCACAGACATCAGTAGAAAGAAACTGGCACTGGGTGCACAGAGTTAGTAGGTTAGTTCAAAAATGTGTAAAAAGGTATGCAAGTGTAGCAAAACACATTGCAAAGTAACCTAAAAGAGCATGGAACAAACAGAAATTATAGATACGTTTGGAACATATCAAGTGGTATAGGAGTATTCTAGTAGAGATGATCACGTAGTCGTGACTTAATCTCTGTAGTATCATGCACGAGGGTGTCTGTGTAAGATTTGGGGCGGCGCGGAGCGGAAGCGGCTATGTCTAGGGCTTCAATCGAGGTTAAGTTGATCGGACTTGCTAAAACTCAGTGGAGCGGCAACATTTTTTTATATTGATTGCAACATCTATTTTGTTGGTTGTAGCATGCTATTTTTGCTCGGTTGTAGCACGTCGTGGTTGTAGCATTTTAGTCACACTAGTTGCAACATTAGTTGTCATTGCTGGCAAAACCATCTCAATATTTTTTATCACCGGTTGTAGCATCCAGCCGTATCGCTTGCAGCAAAAAATCTATGCTGACGTTTCTCGATTGATACTTCGTTAAGCCTCAGTCGACTGAGTTCTAGGTACACCCTAAGTTGATACCATGTTGAAGGATAGAGAGGATTGTTGGGGATCGTTAGTTGTATTGCTTGAGCCTCATGTGCATATATATGTTGTACTATGCTATAGAATAAAACCTTGCGTGAAACTGAAATTTGTGTAATTGTATTTTTCATATGATATGTATTTGTGTAATACTATTCAAGTTTGAGAAAAAATTAAGTTTGAGACAAAATTCAAATTTGATACAAAATTCAAATTTGAGCCAAAAGTCAAATTTGAAGTTATTTGGTATGTGGTATGGTGTTACAATGATTTCTGGACTATTACACATGTTAGGTGATTAATCGGAGCACTTTTATTATGTGAAACTCTGTACATGTAAAATGTGCTCCAAAACTCCCTCCAAGCCCCCCTCCAAAGCCCCATTTGTAAGCAAGTTTTCTTTCGACCTTCTCCAAATGACCCAAAAAATGAAACTTGACATCTTAGTCACATAGAATGATGATTGGCACAAGTTTTATATTTTTTTGAATTTTTTTAATTATTTATACTCAACCCTAATCGTACAACCTCGTATGTGATACCCATCTTTTGTGAAGGTTTTTTCACAAAAAACTTCATAGTCGAAGTTTCTTATTTTTCCTAGAAATCTAGTCACATAGAATGATGACTGGCAAAAGTTTTATATTTTTTTGAATTTCATTGAATTAGTTACACTCAACCCTAAATTTTAAAAACCGTACAACCTCGTACGTGATAGCCATCTTTTGTGAAGGGTTTTTCATGAAAAACTTCATAGTCCAAGTTTCTTATTTTCCCTAGCAACCTAGTCACATCTAATGATGATTGGCACAAGTTTTAAATATTTTTGATTTTTTTATTTAGTTGTGCTCTACCCTAACCCTTGAAAACCTCTCAAAACCCCACCAAAACCCTGCCCAAACCTCTCAAAACCCCGCACTAGTCCGCACCGTTGGAGCATCGTGAATGGACGGTTTCGCACTAGGGCTACGTCAGCGATCCGTGTAGTACACTCTGATAGGCTGGCCTTTTTTATTGCTATTTTTTTGAGGTAGCTCGACGAGCGGACCTGGCGGGGCACGCATGCGTTGTTGGGCTTAATTAAAAGCGGCCCACTCTTTTATCCGTTGGACTTCACAACGTAGCGATCACATGCGTGCGCGTAGCCCTGCGCTGGCCGCCCCATCCGACGCTGCAAGCTGCATGCATGCGCATCGAGCACGCCTGACGCCTGATGCAGCATGCACGAAGCGGCGTAGTCATCTTTCGGCGAGTTTTTATTGCTCCTGTGTGACATGTTTTAATTGCTCATGTGCTACATGTGTACACACTCATGCCCCCTCGATGCTAAGTGGTAGTCGTTTCACACTCGATGCAATTACTATACCATGATGGAGAGTAGGAAATGGTGCACCACGACTATTTAAGCACCCCCTAGCATCATCTCCCTCTCACTCTTCTCCTACCCTATCTTCTCATCTTCTCCCACTCTTCTTCTTCATCTCCGAGTCCATCTTCTCCACCTCTCACGCCCGAAGATGCAGTACACCGGGATGACCTACCGTGTGCCGCTCACCGTCCCTGAGATGCTCTACCCTCCCGGTGTCCAGGTGGAGAACACCCTACGGGTGTGGGCGATCTCGAGGTGGAGGGGTGCAAGGGCGCTCATCGAGTACTTCCTCTCCGTCGGCTAACGCCACCTGCCCAGGGGTTCTCCGGTGATGTTCCGCGTGGAAGAGTTGACCAACAATGGCTATCCTATTGGCCTTATTGTGAGGTTCACCAACCGCTTCGATGCCTACCACCTCCTCGGTCATGTTTTTTTGTGTGGATGCGAGTTCATTGCATTCAACACATACAACATCTTCACTGACGACGACGAGTGAAGGAGTTGGGCGCCTTGGAGGAGTTTGCCTTGGAGGAGCTTGGAGTAGCCTTGGAGGAGCATGGACTAGCTGGTCGTGTTGGGTTATCTAGGTGTCGTGTTATATTATTTTATCTATATCGTGCTGGGTTGATCTATCTAGCTATATAAGTTGTAATGGTACTATCTATGTCGTGCTTAGGTTGATCTATGGGTTTATGTAATGCCCAATCTAGTTAATGCAATGCTACTATTTATGTTATATATTGATGTTCTATCTAGTTCATATATGTTATATATTGATCTATGTGTCACTGATAAAAAGAAGATTCAATATGCCAGAAAATATATAAAGCAAGAACAAAATCCATGCATACAACAAATATATAAAGCAAAAAAAATCACAATACATACATGTGTGTTCAAGTAGGCATGTATGTATCTAGTAGGGTCACCCTAGCTAGTACGTGTTTGTTGAGCACCGAGAGCTTTTTAAATGGTCAAAAAAAAGCTTGCATCCTATCTAATTTAGTTCATGTAAGAATGCATGCATGTTTTATCTAATTTAGTTCAAGTAAGCATACAACAAATATATAAGAAAAACAAGTCACAATACATACATGTGTTCATGCAGCCGTGCATGAATGGACCTATCTATCCTCCTATAAAAACTATTCAAATAATTTAATGTATCACATAATGTTTTATCGATTTACATTTATGTATAAAAAAATGATCCATCACTAAATGGGCACGACCTTTTTTTACCGA
Organism: Bromus sterilis; assembly: GCA_950022295.1. Taxonomy (NCBI): domain Eukaryota; kingdom Viridiplantae; phylum Streptophyta; class Magnoliopsida; order Poales; family Poaceae; genus Bromus; species Bromus sterilis. The sequence continues at coordinate 299,942,207 of OX465601.1, forward strand.
AGGAACATGGGTGCACCAAACGGGTAGGCCCGTTTTCTATTTGGGCCTGCTTCTTCTTCTCACAGTCCTCATTACCCCATGACCCAATAACTTTTTTTGTTTGACTATGAACTCTGCACCTTCACTCTGTTAACTGAAGAATTGTTGCACTCTATGAAATGCTGCATTTTTTTTCATCACTTGCTGCACTTTATGCATAAAATAATCCATGGACTAACTAGAACTGTAACTAAGAATATCATTACAAAAACAGACAGGTTTTGCTTCACATAAATTCAAATTCAGCTAACAAATGATCCCTGACTAACTGAAACTACTAGCTAGACACAATAACTGAAACTTGGAACTCTGAAACTAGCTTGACACACTAACGGAAACTCTAACAATTTGGGACCCCTAACAATTTCGAGCGATTGATGAACATCACGTAAAAGAAACCCATAGCAATGACACAACAATAAAATGCTCCAGCCATCATATTTGCTTGCTGCTTCAAATCGATCAGCTGCTTTATTTGCTTGCCCATTTTCGTTAATTCACACCCCAGTTCAGCTTGCCCATAGCAATGACCTGCTCTGTCCGCCAAATGGGGGTCGTGTTCTACAGCAAGTAGTGCCCCAAATTGAGCCCTTGGGTTGATCCCTCCAATTTCAACCTCTCAACGTAGTCATCTAGCCATTCGAAAAACCTGCATTTCTTCAGAACCTGAAAAACAGGGATCGGCGACTCATGAACCCTAGATCCACCGCCCAAATTCGACGAAAAAAGAAAGAAATCGGGAAAAATTAGACCATACGTTTGGTGAAGTAGACGGATCTAACCTGCCCCGGCTGCGGCCTGCTCAAGCATTTCACGAAGTCACGCCCACGGTTGCCATTTTCTTCCTTCACACAAGTCAGACGCTTCAGAGGCTCCATGTGTGGGCATTCGGGGCATCTTGTCAGCGGCACTAGACCGTATCGCGTCCATTGATTGGAGTCCAAGGTTGAGCTAGACATCACTCGCCGGCGGCGCGCTTGCTCGCCGGAGAAGAGGAAGAAGAAGGTGGGGGAAAGGAGGAAGGGCAAGCAATGGGGGGATGGGCTGGCTCGGGCTCGTGGCTGGCTCGGGTCGGGGCACGCTGATGAGCACGACCATGCTTATGTGGATAAATTGTGGGTCCCGCACACATGCGAGTAAGTGGTGGGTCTCAAGTTGATGTGGATAACTGGTGGGTCCCGCGGGTCATAACTCAAATCCCTAACCCCTTTAAGTTTTGCATTTTATGGTTAAACAGAGCCATGTCGCTTTGCAGCTATTGTTTGCTTCAAAGATGTCGCACTAGAGCAATTTTGATCAACTATGTCGCACTCCTTCCATTCCGCGTCAAATGTGTCGCACAGGAGCTATTGACCCTCGAGCTTCACGGCGTGGAAGAAACTTGGCACCAGCGCCATGCCCACCATCGTTTGTCGCCCGGGCTCCGGCTAACATTCTGAAGAAAGTCGTGACCGGGGCATGGGCCAAAGGTCGTAGCGGCAGCAAACAAGGTGGACGTCAAGAAAATGTTACCAAGAAGACTGCCGTGTCAGAAAGAAGGCGCCGAGAGTAGATAAATAGCATGTTCCTGACGCTCGCGTCACTAGTCCCATCTATCAACAAGGTATGGAATAGTTTCTTGTATCAATTTGTCAGTGCATCATCATCATCCTGCTGGAGCTGCGTGGAAGCTTGGGAGCTTTTCCGATTCGATGGGGCGCTGGTAGCATCGAATCCAGTTTCTAACAAGAGCTGTTGAGGTTGGCCGCCACTTTGCTGGCTAAGTCTGCCGATCAGCTCCTCCGCCCGCTTTAAGCCTTCTTCTACATTACGCAACTGCTGTATGGTAGCCGTTTTCTCAGCCTCATTCGCCACTTTCTCTCTCTCAGCCGCCGCTTTCTCAGCTGCCTCCCTTTCCTTCCTCCTCTTATGGCTTTTATCTGGATATTTCTTGCTTTTCAAAGGGAATGCAAGTTTCCAACACTTGGAGCCTGGCGTGCCTCGTGCTCGTCCTGGGTGTTCTTTATTTTTTAGGGCGCGTGTGAGCTCGTCGTCCTCTCTATCGGGAATGAACCGTCCCTCTTCAATATCACGTACTGCATCTCTAATATCTTCGATGGGAAGCAGGGGATCATCTATGTGTGACTGGTTATATATTGCCTTCCCATCTTGGTCCAACGTGCCCCCATGGCCGTAAAACCAGTTTCTTGTCCGTTCGTTCCATGTTGTAGGCTCTGGAGTGATCCCGGCATCAAAATACTTGGCCTCAATTGCCTCCCACCTAGGCATGCAACCGGCGTAGCCAGCAGGCCCCATTTTATGGTGGTAAATATTCTTAGCGGCATTCGTCTGATTTATTTCAGACCTTTGTTGCGCGTGCTCCGATTTCTTGTACGCCACAAAATCATCCCACTGCTCTCTTATCTTACCATAGCCGTGTTCGAAATCCGGAGTCTTGTCTAACTTGACAAATTTTAGGTACAAGTTTTTCTTCCAATTCTTGAATTGCTCGGCCATCTTGCTGAGAGGAAACTTCTTGACTCTAGCCTCTTGCTCTAGTCCAGCTGCCGCCTCCTGAGCTGGATTATCCACCTCTGGCATTCGCAGGAGGAAATTATGCATGAGCATGTTCCAAAGCCTGTCTTTCATGGTGTCGAACACAAACGAGATTGTAGGGTCCTTTAGCTGCATCCATTCTCGAATGGTGATCGGGATGTTGTCCCTCACAAGAGTTCCGCATGCCTTCACAAAAAATTTCTTGACATCGTCCGGAGCTAACGGTTCGCCATCTGGACCGACCTCTTCGATCCTATACCTCACATTGTCAGCCAACTTTTTGGTTGGGCCTCGTTTCGGTCTTGCGGAGGAATGGCCGGATCCGGATCCGGAGGGCTAAATGAAGAAAGAGTGTTAATATATGCATGTACATATACAGCTGCATTTTAATTAACAACATTTTAATCAACCTCACCGGTGTTTTCGAGATTAAAGGTTCCGCCGGAGGCGGAGCCGGAGCCGACTTGTCTCCCGTCCGATGCTTCTTCTCGGTGGAGAGACTCGTCTCCCTCACCGGAATCGTTCAGAAACCGGCGGGTGACATCTTGACCTTCATTGTCGTTGATCATATCGTGAAGCAAGTTTTCCTCATTTTCATCTCTATGAAATATTGGTTCCATAGTATCTGCAAATTAAGAATTGCAAGCTATTATAATGCAAATAATCAAATGAAAATAAGCATATGGGGGCGCGCGCGGTGTCGATATGTGTTGCGTCGCGTGAATGGGAAGGAAGAAGGAGGATGAATGGGGCGCGCGCGGTGTAGATATGTGTGTTGCGTCGCCGAGGAGGGAGGGTTTAGGGTTTAGGGTTTAGGTACGGCAGCGACTGCCAAACCTTGCCAGCTAGCTAGCACCGCCCCTGGCCGCGTGTCAATCTTGTGGTGAACGTGGCGTCTTGTTACTCTTGACGTGTCCACTTGCTGTCTGCCATAAAACCTGCGCGCAAATTGTGACTTAGACTCCACACACGAGTTAAAACACCTCTTCAGGATTCATTTGGCTAACTAGCAATCACCATTTTGCTATTTTTTTTGTTTGCTTAAAAACTCATGATTTCTGGAAAGTCAAAACTAGTGTACATCAGGGGGTTTGCCACTAGGCTCAAGTTGCCCTCTCTGATGACAAATCCTGATTGACAACAAGAATTCTGCAAACTCTTCCCCACCGGATGACAAATCGTAAACTAACCTTTAAGTTACAAAAAATTCTGAAAAAAATACACAAGTACAAAGTGTTCTATACTACTACGTATTGTACATGTTTGTAAAGTTTCATGATGTGTGCTAAAAGAAATCATGAGGAGGAATGAGGAGGAGAGCTCACCGAGGAGGGAGGCCGGCGTCGGGGTGGCGTGGAGGCCGTGGAGGAGGGCCGGCGTCGGGGGTGAGGAGGAGGCTGGCGTCGGGGGCGGCGTGGAGGGGCTGGCGTAGAGCAGTAGAGTCTACCGGAGATTAAAGGGGGGAAGAAACAGTAAATACACAGCAAGCATAACAAACAATACAAGACAAGACAGATGAAATGCAAAAGTTGATCTAACGCAGTACGATGCAATAAGCTCGGAGCTGGAATTCATCCGAGGATTGAATACCGGCTCCGGGGTGATTACCGGATAGGGTGTCCGGAGGGGGAAAATCAAGCCGGGCGTGTCGTGGACATCCGACAGGCGTGTGGGTTGTGTATCCGGGTTAGTTGATCTATTCCGAACAACTTTCGTGTTCGAAATAAATTGATCCGGGTACTGTAGCAGTAGCGGACAATTCATCGGACAGACGGTCCGGAGGGGGGATGTTCGATGTTCAGTATGTTAGGGGGGTGTGGTAGACAAACAGATACCGTATTCGTATTCGTTGAATTTTTCTGAGCAACTTTCATGTATAAATTATATTAATCCGGGTTACGGATTAAAAGATATTAATTTATTTAGTTTAATACAATATTTAAATCATTTAAATCATTTCTCTATTTAATAATTATTTTATTAATTATTAAATCCATTAATAATTTATTTTAATTAACTGACCAGTGGGTCCCACTGGTTAGTGAAACAGTTAACAAATAAATTAATTAATTCTAATTAATCAGTGGAGGGACCCACATGTAAGTCTAACCTATATTTTAATTAAACATCTAATTAAACTAATTACTGGGCAGGGCCCACATGTCATAGGGTGCGGGGTTATTTATCTATTTGTTTTAATCTTGACAGATGATTAAGGGGCACTGGCCCACTGGTCAGGGGGGGGGGGGGTTAGGGGGTGGTTAACTGCTAACCACGGGCTGACATGGGGGCCCGCACAGTCAGTGACTGGGGACGGTTGCCGGCGTTGAGGAACTACGGCGAGGTGGCGTCTGGGCGATACCGGGCATGGGAGGGGGTGTGTGGGGGCTTAATTGGACGAGGAGGCTACCGCGGTTCGTTTGGTGGCGGTGGCGTCGTCGGAGACTCGCCGAAGCGACGTCGGCGACGAGGGGTGGCGGCGGTGGTCTTCGGACCTCGACGGGGGCGAGGCTACGGTGTGGTTCCGCGAGCGTGCGAAGGCTAGGCGTGTGCGGGAGGAAACCTGGAGCACTCCGGTGCTATTGGCGCGCACTGGGACGGCCCGGAGCGACGGCTACTTCGAAGGTCGCGGCGGCCGGAGCAGGCCCGCGGTGAGGACGACGACCGCGGGGTCCAAATTGGGTGGGGGAGGGGGCAAATTGGGCGCGGGCTAACCGAGGAGCACGTCGTGGTGGCAATGGGCTCGGTGGGGGGCTGCAGTCGCCGGAATTTGTCGTCGTTCCCGCCGGAGCCGAAGACGACGTCGGCGTCGATTCGCTGTGCAAGAGTGCTCCAGGCACGGCTTCTTCTCCGAGGTGGCGTAGACGAAGATGGGGGCGTCGAATCGGCGGACAGCCTGCCGGCGTCGACGGCGAATTCCGCGCGGAAGAAGAAGAGGTTGGGGGATTTGGTGGAGTTGCGGGAGGAAGAAGAGGTTGCGCGTATTATAGTAAGGGTCATCGGTCCCGGTTGGTAGCACCAACCGGGACCAAAGACTCAACGGTCCCGGTTGGTGCTACTAACCGGGATCGTTGGCCTAGGCGGGGAGGGGCGTGGTGCTGCCACGTAGCACCAGGGTCATCGATCCCGGTTGGTAGCACCAACTGGGACCGTTGAGTCTTTGGTCCCGGTTGGTGCTACCAACCGGGATCATTGACCCTTTTATGCAATGTTTCGGCTTCCCGCCATTTTCAAATTTACTTTTTTTTAATTAGTTAGGTGTTTCAATTTAAAATGATTTTTTGTTTGGAATTTGAAAAAACTTTTAACAGCAAAAGTTCTTCAATTTAATTAACTAATCCAAAACCATTTTTTGTTTTGAAAAATATTTTTTTAACTATACAATTTTACTATTTTCAAATATTTGCTCTTTATTTTTGAACTACAAGTGCTTGAAAGATTGCTCTTTATTTTTTCAAAAAAACATTTCCAAGTGCACAAGTACTCATTTCATCAGAGATCTACAAAGAGTTTTGCAAGATTCCACACCTAGCTATCACCGGCCATGCCCCCCCTCCCCCGTTTTGACCGCATTTTGAAATCGGTGCTTAAACAATTCAAAAAAAATAAAAAATATATAAAACCTTCGCGTTGCATCCTAATTTATGTCCTAGTAACCATACAAACCAACAAACATGGAATAATGCAAATCTATTAAAAAAGTCTTCTCAAAATGGGCTATCGAGTATGAAGGTTCATGGCTTCCAAGCCAAATGGCTGAAGTTATAGCTAATTTGAAATGATAGTTTCCACAAATGATCTCATATTTTGCATATGTGTGTATATTTGAATGGCCAACAAGTTTGCCAAAGGAAGTTTTCATTTCCGTTGCACGAAAAATCCATTTTTCATTTTCCGAGTGCCGAAAGTAGGGTCTTTTTGTGAAGGATCTACCAAATATTTGATGTCAATTTGAACCAACCCATTTTTGTATTATACTAGACTATATTTTATTAACAATTTACAAAAGTTTCTATGTAAAATGTTTCTTATGCACCTCTGCTGAAAAAGACAAATTGCCGCCAATTCAGCTGGAACGGGGTGAAATTTGAACTACAAGTGCTTGATAGATTGCTCTTTATTTTTTCAAAAAAAACATTTCCAAGTGCACAAGTACTCATTTCATCGGAGATCTACAAAGAGTGTTGCAAGATTCCACACCTAGCTATCACCGGCCATGCCCCCCCTCCCCCGTTTTGACCGCATTTTGAAATCGGTGCTTAAAAAATTCAAAATAAATAAAAAATATATATAAAACCTTCGCGTTGCATCCTAATTTATGTCCTAGTAACCATACAAACCAACAAACATGGAATAATGCAAATCTATTAAAAAAGTCTTCTCAAAATGGGCTATCGAGTATGAAGGTTCATGGCTTCCAAGCAAAATGGCCGAAGTTATAGCTAATTTGAAATGATAGTTTCCCCAAATAATCTCATATTGTGCATATGTGTGTATATTTGAATGGCCAACAAGTTTGCCAAAGGAAGTTTTCATTTCCGTTGCACGAAAAATCCATTTTTCATTTTCCGAGTGCCGAAAGTAGGGTCTTTTTGTGAAGGATCTACCAAATATTTGATGTCAATTTGAACCAACCCATTTTTGTATTATACTAGACCATATTTTATTAACAATTTACAAAAGTTTCTATGTAAAATGTTTCTTATGCACCTCTGCTGAAAAAGACAAATTGCCGCCAATTCAGTTGGAACGGGGTGAAATTTGAACTACAAGTGCTTGATAGATTGCTCTTTATTTTTTCAAAAAAACATTTCCAAGTGCACAAGTACTCATTTCATCAGAGATCTACAAAGAGTTTTGCAAGATTCCACACCTATCTATCACCGGCCATGCCCCCCTCCCCCGTTTTGACAGCATTTTGAAATCGGTGCTTAAACAATTCAAAAAAAATAAAAAATATATATAAAACCTTCGCGTTGCATCCTAATTTATGTCCTAGTAACCATACAAACCAACAAACATGGAATAATGCAAATCTATTAAAAAAGTCTTCTCAAAATGGGCTATCGAGTATGAAGGTTCATGGCTTCCAAGCAAAATGGCCGAAGTTATAGCTAATTTGAAATGATAGTTTCCCCAAATGATGTCATATTTTGCATATGTGTGTATATTTGAATGGCCAACAAGTTTGCCAAAGGAAGTTTTCATTTCCGTTGCACGAAAAATCCATTTTTCATTTTCCGAGTGCCGAAAGTAGGGTCTTTTTGTGAAGGATCTACCAAATATTTGATGTCAATTTGAACCAACCCATTTTTGTATTGTACTAGACCATATTTTATTAAAAATTTACAAAAGTTTCTATGTAAAATGTTTCTTATGCACCTCTGCTGAAAAAGACAAATTGCCGCCAATTCAGTTGGAACGGGGTGAAATTTGAACTACAAGTGCTTGATAGATTGCTCTTTATTTTTTCAAAAAAACATTTCCAAATGCACAAGTACTCATTCCATCAGAGATCTACAAAGATTTTTGCAAGATTCCACACCTAGCTATCACCGGCCATGCCCCCCGTCCCCCGTTTTGACCGCATTTTGAAATCGGTGCTTAAACAATTAAAAAAAATCAAAACAATATAAAACCTTCGCGTTGCATCCTAATTTATGTCCTAGTAACCATACAAACCAACAAACATGGAATTATGCAAATCTATTAAAAAAGTCTTCTCAAAATGGGCTATCGAGTATGAAGGTTCATGGCTTCCAAGCAAAATGGCCGAAGTTATAGCTAATTTGAAATGATAGTTTCCCCAAATAATCTCATATTTTGCATATGTGTGTATATTTGAATGGCCAACAAGTTTGCCAAAGGAAGTTTTCATTTCCGTTGCACGAAAAATCCATTTTTCATTTTCCGAGTGCCGAAAGTAGGGTCTTTTTGTGAAGGATCTACCAAATATTTGATGTCAATTTGAACCAACCCATTTTTGTATTGTACTAGACCATATTTTATTAAAAATTTACAAAAGTTTCTATGTAAAATGTTTCTTATGCACCTCTGCTGAAAAAGACAAATTGCCGCCAATTCAGTTGGAACGGGGTGAAATTTGAACTACAAGTGCTTGATAGATTGCTCTTTATTTTTTCAAAAAAACATTTCCAAATGCACAAGTACTCATTCCATCAGAGATCTACAAAGATTTTTGCAAGATTCCACACCTAGCTATCACCGGCCATGCCCCCCGTCCCCCGTTTTGACCGCATTTTGAAATCGGTGCTTAAACAATTAAAAAAAATCAAAACAATATAAAACCTTCGCGTTGCATCCTAATTTATGTCCTAGTAACCATACAAACCAACAAACATGGAATTATGCAAATCTATTAAAAAAGTCTTCTCAAAATGGGCTATCGAGTATGAAGGTTCATGGCTTCCAAGCAAAATGGCCGAAGTTATAGCTAATTTGAAATGATAGTTTCCCAAAATGATCTCATATTTTGCATATGTGTGTATATTTGAATGGCCAATAAGTTTGCCAAAGGAAGTTTTCATTTCCGTTGCACGAAAAATCCATTTTTCATTTTCCGAGTGCCGAAAGTAGGGTCTTTTTGTGAAGGATCTACCAAATATTTGATGTGAATTTGAACCAACCCATTTTTGTATTATACTAGACCATATTTTATTAACAATTTACAAAAGTTTCTATGTAAAATGTTTCTTATGCACCTCTGCTGAAAAAGACAAATTGCCGCCAATTCAGTTGGAACGGGGTGAAATTTGAACTACAAGTGCTTGATAGATTGCTCTTTATTTTTTCAAAAAAACATTTCCAAGTGCACAAGTACTCATTTCATCAGAGATCTACAAATATTTTTGCAAGATTCCACAGCTAGCTATCACCGGCCATGCCCCCCCTCCCCCGTTTTGACGCATTTTGAAATCGGTGCTTAAACAATTCAAAAAAAATCAAAACAATATAAAACCTTCGCGTTGCATCCTAATTTATGTCCTAGTAACCATACAAACCAACAAACATGGAATAATGCAAATCTATTAAAAAATTCTTCTCAAAATGGGCTATGGAGTATGAAGCTTCATGGCTTCCAAGCCAAATGGCCGAAGTTATAGCTAATTTGAAATGATAGTTTCCCCAAATTATCTCATATTTTGCATATGTGTGTATATTTGAATGGCCAACAAGTTTGCCAAAGGAAGTTTTCATTTCCGTTGGACGAAAAATCCATTTTTCATTTTCCGAGTGCCGAAAGTAGGGTCTTTTTGTGAAGGATCTACCAAATATTTGATGTCAATTTGAACCAACCCATTTTTGTATTATACTAGACCATATTTTATTAACAATTTACAAAAGTTTCTATGTAAAATGTTTCTTATGCACCTCTGCTGAAAAAGACAAGTTGCCGCCAATTCAGTTGGAACGGGGTGAAATTTGAACTACAAGTGCTTGATAGATTGCTCTTTATTTTTTCAAAAGAAAATTTCCAAGTGCACAAGTACTCATTTCATCAGAGATCTACAAAGAGTTTTGCAAGATTCCACACCTAGCTATCACCGGCCATGCCCCCCTCCCCCGTTTTGACCGCATTTTGAAATCGGTGCTTAACCAATTCAAAAAAATCAACACTATATAAAACCTTCGCGTTGCATCCTAATTTATGTCCTAGTAGCCATACAAACCAACAAACTTGGAATAATGCAAATCTATTAAAAAAGTCTTCTCAAAATGGGCTATCGAGTATGAAGGTTCATGGCTTCCAAGCCAAATGGACGAAGTTATAGCTAATTTGAAATGATAGTTTCCACAAATGATCTCATATTTTGCATATGTGTGTATATTTGAATGGCCAACAAGTTTGGCAAAGGAAGTTTTCATTTCCGTTGCACGAAAAATCCATTTTTCATTTTCCGAGTGCCGAAAGTAGGGTCTTTTTGTGAAGGATCTACCAAATATTTGATGTCAATTTGAACCAACCCATTTTTGTATTATACTAGACCATATTTTATTAACAATTTACAAAAGTTTTTATGTAAAATGTTTCTTATGCACCTCTGCTGAAAAAGACAAATTGCCGCCAATTCAGCTGGAACGGGGTGAAATTTGAACTACAAGTGCTTGATAGATTGCTCTTTATTTTTTCAAAAAAAACATTTCCAAGTGCACAAGTACTCATTTCATCGGAGATCTACAAAGAGTTTTGTAAGATTCCACACCTAGCTATCACCGGCCATGCCCCCCCTCCCCCGTTTTGACCGCATTTTGAAATCGGTGCTTCAACAATTCAAAATAAATAAAATATATATATAAAACCTTTGCGTTGCATCCTAATTTATGTCCTAGTAAGCATACAAACCAACAAACATGGAATAATGCAAATCTATTAAAAAAGTCTTCTCAAAATGGGCTATCGAGTATGAAGGTTCATGGCTTCCAAGCCAAATGGCCAAAGTTATAGCTAATTTGAAATGATAGTTTCCCCAAATGATCACATATTTTTCATATGTGTGTATATTTGAATGGCCAACAAGTTTGCCAAAGGAAGTTTTCATTTCCGTTGCACGAAAAATCCATTTTTCATTTTCCGAGTGCCGAAAGTAGGGTCTTTTTGTGAAGGATCTACCAAATATTTGATGTCAATTTGAACCAACCCATTTTTGTATTATACTAGACCATATTTTATTAACAATTTACAAATGTTTCTATGTAAAATGTTTCTTATGCACCTCTGCTGAAAAAGACAAATTGCCGCCAATTCAGCTGGAACGGGGTGAAATTTGAACTACAATTGCTTGATAGATTGCTCTTTATTTTTTCAAAAAAAACATTTCCAAGTGCACAAGTACTCATTTCATCGGAGATCTACAAAGAGTGTTGCAAGATTCCACACCTAGCTATCACCGGCCATGCCCCCCCTCCCCCGTTTTGACCGCATTTTGAAATCGGTGCTTAAACAATTCAAAATAAATAAAAAATATATATAAAACCTTCGCGTTGCATCCTAATTTATGTCCTAGTAACCATACAAACCAACAAACATGGAATAATGCAAATCTATTAAAAAAGTCTTCTCAAAATGGGCTATCGAGTATGAAGGTTCATGGCTTCCAAGCCAAATGGCCGAAGTTATAGCTAATTTGAAATGATAGTTTCCCCAAATGATCACATATTTTTCATATGTGTGTCTATTTGAATGGCCAACAAGTTTGCCAAAGGAAGTTTTCATTTCCGTTGCACGAAAAATCAATTTTTCATTTTCCGAGTGCCGAAAGTAGGGTCTTTTTGTGAAGGATCTACCAAATATTTTATGTGAATTTGAACCAACCCATTTTTGTATTATACTAGACCATATTTTATTAACAATTTACAAAAGTTTCTATGTAAAATGTTTCTTATGCACCTCTGCTGAAAAAGACAAATTGCCGCCAATTCAGTTGGAACGGGGTGAAATTTGAACTACAAGTAATTGATAGATTGCTCTTTATTTTTTCAAAAAAACATTTCCAAGTGCACAAGTACTCATTTCATCAGAGATCTACAAAGAGTTTTGCATGATTCCACACCTAGCTATCACCGGCCATGCCCCCCCTCCCCCGTTTTGACCGCATTTTGAAATCGGTGCTTAAACAATTCAAAAAAAATCAAAACAATATAAAACCTTCGCGTTGCATCCTAATTTATGTCCTAGTAACCATACAAACCAACAAACTTGGAATAATGCAAATCTATTAAAAAAGTCTTGTCAAAATGGGCTATCGAGTATGAAGGTTCATGGCTTCCAAGCCAAATGGCCGAAGTTATAGCTAATTTGAAATGATAGTTTCCCCAAATGATCACATATTTTTCATATGTGTGTATATTTGAATGGCCAACAAGTTTCCCAAAGGAAGTTTCATTTCCGTTGCACGAAAAATCCATTTTTCATTTTCCGAGTGCCGAAAGTAGGGTCTTTTTGTGAAGGATCTACCAAATATTTGATGTCAATTTGAACCAACCCATTTTTGTATTATACTAGACCATATTTTATTAACAATTTACAAAAGTTTCTATGTAAAATGTTTCTTATGCACCTCTGCTGAAAAAGACAAATTGCCGCCAATTCAGTTGGAACGGGGTGAAATTTGAACTACAAGTGCTTGATAGATTGCTCTTTATTTTTTCAAAAAAATATTTCCAAGTGCACAAGTACTCAGTTCATCAGAGATCTACAAAGAGTTTTGCAAGATTCCACACCTAGCTATCACCGGCCATGCCCCCCTCCCCCGTTTTGACCGCATTTTGAAATCGGTGCTTAAACAATTCAAAAAAAATAAAAAAAATATATAAAACCTTCGCGTTGCATCCTAATTTATGTCCTAGTAACCATACAAACCAACAAACATGGAATAATGCAAATCTATTAAAAAAGTCTTCTCAAAATGGGCTATCGAGTATGAAGGTTCATGGCTTCCAAGCAAAATGGCCGAAGTTATAGCTAATTTGAAATGATAGTTTCCCCAAATGATCTCATATTTTGCATATGTGTGTATATTTGAATGGCCAACAAGTTTGCCAAAGGAAGTTTTCATTTCCGTTGCACGAAAAATCCATTTTTCATTTTCCGAGTGCCGAAAGTAGGGTCTTTTTGTGAAGGATCTACCAAATATTTGATGTCAATTTGAACCAACCCATTTTTGTATTGTACTAGACCATATTTTATTAAAAATTTACAAAAGTTTCTATGTAAAATGTTTCTTATGCACCTCTGCTGAAAAAGACAAATTGCCGCCAATTCAGTTGGAACGGGGTGAAATTTGAACTACAAGTGCTTGATAGATTGCTCTTTATTTTTTCAAAAAAACATTTCCAAATGCACAAGTACTCATTCCATCAGAGATCTACAAAGATTTTTGCAAGATTCCACACCTAGCTATCACCGGCCATGCCCCCCGTCCCCCGTTTTGACCGCATTTTGTAATCGGTGCTTAAACAATTAAAAAAAATCAAAACAATATAAAACCTTCGCGTTGCATCCTAATTTATGTCCTAGTAACCATACAAACCAACAAACATGGAATTATGCAAATCTATTAAAAAAGTCTTCTCAAAATGGGCTATCGAGTATGAAGGTTCATGGCTTCCAAGCAAAATGGCCGAAGTTATAGCTAATTTGAAATGATAGTTTCCCCAAATAATCTCATATTTTGCATATGTGTGTATATTTGAATGGCCAACAAGTTTGCCAAAGGAAGTTTTCATTTCCGTTGCACGAAAAATCCATTTTTCATTTTCCGAGTGCCGAAAGTAGGGTCTTTTTGTGAAGGATCTACCAAATATTTGATGTCAATTTGAACCAACCCATTTTTGTATTATACTAGACCATATTTTATTAACAATTTACAAAAGTTTCTATGTAAAATGTTTCTTATGCACCTCTGCTGAAAAAGACAAATTGCCGCCAATTCAGTTGGAACGGGGTGAAATTTGAACTACAAGTGCTTGATAGATTGCTCTTTATTTTTTCAAAAAAACATTTCCAAGTGCACAAGTACTCATTTCATCAGAGATCTACAAAGAGTTTTGCAAGATTCCACACCTATCTATCACCGGCCATGCCCCCCTCCCCCGTTTTGACAGCATTTTGAAATCGGTGCTTAAACAATTCAAAAAAAATAAAAAATATATATAAAACCTTCGCGTTGCATCCTAATTTATGTCCTAGTAACCATACAAACCAACAAACATGGAATAATGCAAATCTATTAAAAAATTCTTCTCAAAATGGGCTATGGAGTATGAAGCTTCATGGCTTCCAAGCCAAATGGCCGAAGTTATAGCTAATTTGAAATGATAGTTTCCCCAAATTATCTCATATTTTGCATATGTGTGTATATTTGAATGGCCAACAAGTTTGCCAAAGGAAGTTTTCATTTCCGTTGGACGAAAAATCCATTTTTCATTTTCCGAGTGCCGAAAGTAGGGTCTTTTTGTGAAGGATCTACCAAATATTTGTTGTCAATTTGAACCAACCCATTTTTGTATTATACTAGACCATATTTTATTAACAATTTACAAAAGTTTCTATGTAAAATGTTTCTTATGCACCTCTGCTGAAAAAGACAAGTTGCCGCCAATTCAGTTGGAACGGGGTGAAATTTGAACTACAAGTGCTTGATAGATTGCTCTTTATTTTTTCAAAAGAAAATTTCCAAGTGCACAAGTACTCATTTCATCAGAGATCTACAAAGAGTTTTGCAAGATTCCACACCTAGCTATCACCGGCCATGCCCCCCTCCCCCGTTTTGACGCATTTTGAAATCGGTGCTTAAACAATTCAAAAAAAATCAAAACAATATAAAACCTTCGTGTTGCATCCTAATTTATTTCCTAGTAACCATACAAACCAACAAACTTGGAATAATGCAAATCTATTAAAAAAGTCTTCTCAAAATGGGCTATCGAGTATGAAGGTTCATGGCTTCCAAGCCAAATGGACGAAGTTATAGCTAATTTGAAATGATAGTTTCCACAAATGATCTCATATTTTGCATATGTGTGTATATTTGAATGGCCAACAAGTTTGGCAAAGGAAGTTTTCATTTCCGTTGCACGAAAAATCCATTTTTCATTTTCCGAGTGCCGAAAGTAGGGTCTTTTTGTGAAGGATCTACCAAATATTTGATGTCAATTTGAACCAACCCATTTTTGTATTATACTAGACCATATTTTATTAACAATTTACAAAATTTTTTATGTAAAATGTTTCTTATGCACCTCTGCTGAAAAAGACAAATTGCCGCCAATTCAGCTGGAACGGGGTGAAATTTGAACTACAAGTGCTTGATAGATTGCTCTTTATTTTTTCAAAAAAAACATTTCCAAGTGCACAAGTACTCATTTCATCGGAGATCTACAAAGAGTTTTGTAAGATTCCACACCTAGCTATCACCGGCCATGCCCCCCCTCCCCCGTTTTGACCGCATTTTGAAATCGGTGCTTCAACAATTCAAAATAAATAAAATATATATATAAAACCTTTGCGTTGCATCCTAATTTATGTCCTAGTAAGCATACAAACCAACAAACATGGAATAATGCAAATCTATTAAAAAAGTCTTCTCAAAATGGGCTATCGAGTATGAAGGTTCATGGCTTCCAAGCCAAATGGCCAAAGTTATAGCTAATTTGAAATGATAGTTTCCCCAAATGATCACATATTTTTCATATGTGTGTATATTTGAATGGCCAACAAGTTTGCCAAAGGAAGTTTTCATTTCCGTTGCACGAAAAATCCATTTTTCATTTTCCAAGTGCCGAAAGTAGGGTCTTTTTGTGAAGGATCTACCAAATATTTGATGTCAATTTGAACCAACCCATTTTTGTATTATACTAGACCATATTTTATTAACAATTTACAAATGTTTCTATGTAAAATGTTTCTTATGCACCTCTGCTGAAAAAGACAAATTGCCGCCAATTCAGTTGGAACGGGGTGAAATTTGAACTACAATTGCTTGATAGATTGCTCTTTATTTTTTCAAAAAAAACATTTCCAAGTGCACAAGTACTCATTTCATCGGAGATCTACAAAGAGTGTTGCAAGATTCCACACCTAGCTATCACCGGCCATGCCCCCCCTCCCCCGTTTTGACCGCATTTTGAAATCGGTGCTTAAACAATTCAAAATAAATAAAAAATATATATAAAACCTTCGCGTTGCATCCTAATTTATGTCCTAGTAACCATACAAACCAACAAACATGGAATAATGCAAATCTATTAAAAAAGTCTTCTCAAAATGGGCTATGGAGTATGAAGCTTCATGGCTTCCAAGCCAAATGGCCGAAGTTATAGCTAATTTGAAATGATAGTTTCCCCAAATGATCACATATTTTGCATATGTGTGTATATTTGAATGGCCAACAAGTTTGCCAAAGGAAGTTTTCATTTCCGTTGCACGAAATATCAATTTTTCATTTTCCGAGTGCCGAAAGTAGGGTCTTTTTGTGAAGGATCTACCAAATATTTTATGTGAATTTGAACCAACCCATTTTTGTATTATACTAGACCATATTTTATTAACAATTTACAAAAGTTTCTATGTAAAATGTTTCTTATGCACCTCTGCTGAAAAAGACAAGTTGCCGCCAATTCAGTTGGAACGGGGTGAAATTTGAACTACAAGTGCTTGATAGATTGCTCTTTATTTTTTCAAAAAAACATTTCCAAGTGCACAAGTACTCATTTCATCAGAGATCTACAAAGAGTTTTGCATGATTCCACACCTAGCTATCACCGGCCATGCCCCCCCTCCCCCGTTTTGACCGCATTTTGAAATCGGTGCTTAAACAATTCAAAAAAAATCAAAACAATATAAAACCTTCGCGTTGCATCCTAATTTATGTCCTAGTAACCATACAAACCAACAAACTTGGAATAATGCAAATCTATTAAAAAAGTCTTGTCAAAATGGGCTATCGAGTATGAAGGTTCATGGCTTCCAAGCCAAATGGCCGAAGTTATAGCTAATTTGAAATGATAGTTTCCCCAAATGATCACATATTTTTCATATGTGTGTATATTTGAATGGCCAACAAGTTTCCCAAAGGAAGTTTCATTTCCGTTGCACGAAAAATCCATTTTTCATTTTCCGAGTGCCGAAAGTAGGGTCTTTTTGTGAAGGATCTACCAAATATTTGATGTCAATTTGAACCAACCCATTTTTGTATTATACTAGACCATATTTTATTAACAATTTACAAAAGTTTCTATGTAAAATGTTTCTTATGCACCTCTGCTGAAAAAGACAAATTGCCGCCAATTCAGTTGGAACGGGGTGAAATTTGAACTACAAGTGCTTGATAGATTGCTCTTTATTTTTTCAAAAAAATATTTCCAAGTGCACAAGTACTCAGTTCATCAGAGATCTACAAAGAGTTTTGCAAGATTCCACACCTAGCTATCACCGGCCATGCCCCCCTCCCCCGTTTTGACCGCATTTTGAAATCGGTGCTTAAACAATTCAAAAAAAATAAAAAAAATATATAAAACCTTCGCGTTGCATCCTAATTTATGTCCTAGTAACCATACAAACCAACAAACATGGAATAATGCAAATCTATTAAAAAAGTCTTCTCAAAATGGGCTATCGAGTATGAAGGTTCATGGCTTCCAAGCAAAATGGCCGAAGTTATAGCTAATTTGAAATGATAGTTTCCCCAAATGATCTCATATTTTGCATATGTGTGTATATTTGAATGGCCAACAAGTTTGCCAAAGGAAGTTTTCATTTCCGTTGCACGAAAAATCCATTTTTCATTTTCCGAGTGCCGAAAGTAGGGTCTTTTTGTGAAGGATCTACCAAATATTTGATGTCAATTTGAACCAACCCATTTTTGTATTGTACTAGACCATATTTTATTAAAAATTTACAAAAGTTTCTATGTAAAATGTTTCTTATGCACCTCTGCTGAAAAAGACAAATTGCCGCCAATTCAGTTGGAACGGGGTGAAATTTGAACTACAAGTGCTTGATAGATTGCTCTTTATTTTTTCAAAAAAACATTTCCAAATGCACAAGTACTCATTCCATCAGAGATCTACAAAGATTTTTGCAAGATTCCACACCTAGCTATCACCGGCCATGCCCCCCGTCCCCCGTTTTGACCGCATTTTGTAATCGGTGCTTAAACAATTAAAAAAAATCAAAACAATATAAAACCTTCGCGTTGCATCCTAATTTATGTCCTAGTAACCATACAAACCAACAAACATGGAATTATGCAAATCTATTAAAAAAGTCTTCTCAAAATGGGCTATCGAGTATGAAGGTTCATGGCTTCCAAGCAAAATGGCCGAAGTTATAGCTAATTTGAAATGATAGTTTCCCCAAATAATCTCATATTTTGCATATGTGTGTATATTTGAATGGCCAACAAGTTTGCCAAAGGAAGTTTTCATTTCCGTTGCACGAAAAATCCATTTTTCATTTTCCGAGTGCCGAAAGTAGGGTCTTTTTGTGAAGGATCTACCAAATATTTGATGTCAATTTGAACCAACCCATTTTTGTATTATACTAGACCATATTTTATTAACAATTTACAAAAGTTTCTATGTAAAATGTTTCTTATGCACCTCTGCTGAAAAAGACAAATTGCCGCCAATTCAGTTGGAACGGGGTGAAATTTGAACTACAAGTGCTTGATAGATTGCTCTTTATTTTTTCAAAAAAACATTTCCAAGTGCACAAGTACTCATTTCATCGGAGATCTACAAAGAGTTTTGCAAGATTCCACACCTATCTATCACCGGCCATGCCCCCCTCCCCCGTTTTGACAGCATTTTGAAATCGGTGCTTAAACAATTCAAAAAAAATAAAAAATATATATAAAACCTTCGCGTTGCATCCTAATTTATGTCCTAGTAACCATACAAACCAACAAACATGGAATAATGCAAATCTATTAAAAAATTCTTCTCAAAATGGGCTATGGAGTATGAAGCTTCATGGCTTCCAAGCCAAATGGCCGAAGTTATAGCTAATTTGAAATGATAGTTTCCCCAAATTATCTCATATTTTGCATATGTGTGTATATTTGAATGGCCAACAAGTTTGCCAAAGGAAGTTTTCATTTCCGTTGGACGAAAAATCCATTTTTCATTTTCCGAGTGCCGAAAGTAGGGTCTTTTTGTGAAGGATCTACCAAATATTTGATGTCAATTTGAACCAACCCATTTTTGTATTATACTAGACCATATTTTATTAACAATTTACAAAAGTTTCTATGTAAAATGTTTCTTATGCACCTCTGCTGAAAAAGACAAGTTGCCGCCAATTCAGTTGGAACGGGGTGAAATTTGAACTACAAGTGCTTGATAGATTGCTCTTTATTTTTTCAAAAGAAAATTTCCAAGTGCACAAGTACTCATTTCATCAGAGATCTACAAAGAGTTTTGCAAGATTCCACACCTAGCTATCACCGGCCATGCCCCCCTCCCCCGTTTTGACGCATTTTGAAATCGGTGCTTAAACAATTCAAAAAAAATCAAAACAATATAAAACCTTCGTGTTGCATCCTAATTTATTTCCTAGTAACCATACAAACCAACAAACTTGGAATAATGCAAATCTATTAAAAAAGTCTTGTCAAAATGGGCTATCGAGTATGAAGGTTCATGGCTTCCAAGCCAAATGGCCGAAGTTATAGCTAATTTGAAATGATAGTTTCCCAAAATGATCTCATATTTTGCATATGTGTGTATATTTGAATGGCCAATAAGTTTGCCACAGGAAGTTTTCATTTCCGTTGCACGAAAAATCCATTTTTCATTTTCCGAGTGCCGAAAGTAGGGTCTTTTTGTGAAGGATCTACCAAATATTTGATGTGAATTTGAACCAACCCATTTTTGTATTATACTAGACCATATTTTATTAACAATTTACAAAAGTTTCTATGTAAAATGTTTCTTATGCACCTCTGCTGAAAAAGACAAATTGCCGCCAATTCAGTTGGAACGGGGTGAAATTTGAACTACAAGTGCTTGATAGATTGCTCTTTATTTTTTCAAAAAAATATTTCCAAGTGCACAAGTACTCAGTTCATCAGAGATCTACAAAGAGTTTTGCAAGATTCCACACCTAGCTATCACCGGCCATGCCCCCCTCCCCCGTTTTGACCGCATTTTGAAATCGGTGCTTAAACAATTCAAAAAAAATAAAAAAAATATATAAAACCTTCGCGTTGCATCCTAATTTATGTCCTAGTAACCATACAAACCAACAAACATGGAATAATGCAAATCTATTAAAAAAGTCTTCTCAAAATGGGCTATCGAGTATGAAGGTTCATGGCTTCCAAGCAAAATGGCCGAAGTTATAGCTAATTTGAAATGATAGTTTCCCCAAATGATCTCATATTTTGCATATGTGTGTATATTTGAATGGCCAACAAGTTTGCCAAAGGAAGTTTTCATTTCCGTTGCACGAAAAATCCATTTTTCATTTTCCGAGTGCCGAAAGTAGGGTCTTTTTGTGAAGGATCTACCAAATATTTGATGTCAATTTGAACCAACCCATTTTTGTATTGTACTAGACCATATTTTATTAAAAATTTACAAAAGTTTCTATGTAAAATGTTTCTTATGCACCTCTGCTGAAAAAGACAAATTGCCGCCAATTCAGTTGGAACGGGGTGAAATTTGAACTACAAGTGCTTGATAGATTGCTCTTTATTTTTTCAAAAAAACATTTCCAAATGCACAAGTACTCATTCCATCAGAGATCTACAAAGATTTTTGCAAGATTCCACACCTAGCTATCACCGGCCATGCCCCCCGTCCCCCGTTTTGACCGCATTTTGTAATCGGTGCTTAAACAATTAAAAAAAATCAAAACAATATAAAACCTTCGCGTTGCATCCTAATTTATGTCCTAGTAACCATACAAACCAACAAACATGGAATTATGCAAATCTATTAAAAAAGTCTTCTCAAAATGGGCTATCGAGTATGAAGGTTCATGGCTTCCAAGCAAAATGGCCGAAGTTATAGCTAATTTGAAATGATAGTTTCCCCAAATAATCTCATATTTTGCATATGTGTGTATATTTGAATGGCCAACAAGTTTGCCAAAGGAAGTTTTCATTTCCGTTGCACGAAAAATCCATTTTTCATTTTCCGAGTGCCGAAAGTAGGGTCTTTTTGTGAAGGATCTACCAAATATTTGATGTCAATTTGAACCAACCCATTTTTGTATTATACTAGACCATATTTTATTAACAATTTACAAAAGTTTCTATGTAAAATGTTTCTTATGCACCTCTGCTGAAAAAGACAAATTGCCGCCAATTCAGTTGGAACGGGGTGAAATTTGAACTACAAGTGCTTGATAGATTGCTCTTTATTTTTTCAAAAAAACATTTCCAAGTGCACAAGTACTCATTTCATCAGAGATCTACAAAGAGTTTTGCAAGATTCCACACCTATCTATCACCGGCCATGCCCCCCTCCCCCGTTTTGACAGCATTTTGAAATCGGTGCTTAAACAATTCAAAAAAAATAAAAAATATATATAAAACCTTCGCGTTGCATCCTAATTTATGTCCTAGTAACCATACAAACCAACAAACATGGAATAATGCAAATCTATTAAAAAATTCTTCTCAAAATGGGCTATGGAGTATGAAGCTTCATGGCTTCCAAGCCAAATGGCCGAAGTTATAGCTAATTTGAAATGATAGTTTCCCCAAATTATCTCATATTTTGCATATGTGTGTATATTTGAATGGCCAACAAGTTTGCCAAAGGAAGTTTTCATTTCCGTTGGACGAAAAATCCATTTTTCATTTTCCGAGTGCCGAAAGTAGGGTCTTTTTGTGAAGGATCTACCAAATATTTGATGTCAATTTGAACCAACCCATTTTTGTATTATACTAGACCATATTTTATTAACAATTTACAAAAGTTTCTATGTAAAATGTTTCTTATGCACCTCTGCTGAAAAAGACAAGTTGCCGCCAATTCAGTTGGAACGGGGTGAAATTTGAACTACAAGTGCTTGATAGATTGCTCTTTATTTTTTCAAAAGAAAATTTCCAAGTGCACAAGTACTCATTTCATCAGAGATCTACAAAGAGTTTTGCAAGATTCCACACCTAGCTATCACCGGCCATGCCCCCCTCCCCCGTTTTGACGCATTTTGAAATCGGTGCTTAAACAATTCAAAAAAAATCAAAACAATATAAAACCTTCGTGTTGCATCCTAATTTATTTCCTAGTAACCATACAAACCAACAAACTTGGAATAATGCAAATCTATTAAAAAAGTCTTCTCAAAATGGGCTATCGAGTATGAAGGTTCATGGCTTCCAAGCCAAATGGCCGAAGTTATAGCTAATTTGAAATGATAGTTTCCCAAAATGATCTCATATTTTGCATATGTGTGTATATTTGAATGGCCAATAAGTTTGCCACAGGAAGTTTTCATTTCCGTTGCACGAAAAATCCATTTTTCATTTTCCGAGTGCCGAAAGTAGGGTCTTTTTGTGAAGGATCTACCAAATATTTGATGTGAATTTGAACCAACCCATTTTTGTATTATACTAGACCATATTTTATTAACAATTTACAAAAGTTTCTATGTAAAATGTTTCTTATGCACCTCTGCTGAAAAAGACAAATTGCCGCCAATTCAGTTGGAACGGGGTGAAATTTGAACTACAAGTGCTTGATAGATTGCTCTTTATTTTTTCAAAAATACATTTCCAAGTGCACAAGTACTCATTTCATCAGAGATCTACAAATATTTTTGCAAGATTCCACAGCTAGCTATCACCGGCCATGCCCCCCCTCCCCCGTTTTGACGCATTTTGAAATCGGTGCTTAAACAATTCAAAAAAAATCAAAACAATATAAAACCTTCGCGTTGCATCCTAATTTATGTCCTAGTAACCATACAAACCAACAAACTTGGAATAATGCAAATCTATTAAAAAAGTCTTCTCAAAATGGGCTATCGAGTATGAAGGTTCATGGCTTCCAAGCCAAATGGCCGAAGTTATAGCTAATTTGAAATGATAGTTTCCCCAAATGATCTCATATTTTGCATATGTGTGTATATTTGAATGGCCAACAAGTTTGCCAAAGGAAGTTTTCATTTCCGTTGCACGAAAAATACATTTTTCATTTTCCGAGTGCCGAAAGTAGGGTCTTTTTGTGAAGGATCTACCAAATATTTGATGTCAATTTGAACCAACCCATTTTTGTATTATACTAGACCATATTTTATTAACAATTTACAAAAGTTTCTATGTAAAATGTTTCTTATGCACCTCTGCTGAAAAAGACAAATTGCCGCCAATTCAGTTGGAACGGGGTGAAATTTGAACTACAAGTGCTTGATAGATTGCTCTTTATTTTTTCAAAAAAACATTTCCAAGTGCACAAGTACTCATTTCATCAGAGATCTACAAAGAGTGTTGCAAGATTCCACACCTAGCTATCACCGGCCATGCCCCCCCTCCCCCGTTTTGACCGCATTTTGAAATCGGTGCTTAAACAATTCAAAATAAATAAAAAATATATATAAAACCTTCGCGTTGCATCCTAATTTATGTCCTAGTAACCATACAAACAAACAAACATGGAATAATGCAAATCTATTAAAAAAGTCTTCTCAAAATGGGCTATCGAGTATGAAGGTTCATGGCTTCCAAGCCAAATGGCCGAAGTTATATCTAATTTGAAATGATAGTTTCCCCAAATGATCTCATATTTTGCATATGTGTGTATATTTTAATGGCCAACAATTTTGCCAAAGGAAGTTTTCATTTCCGTTGCACGAAAAATCCATTTTTCGTTTTCCGAGTGCCGAAAGTAGGGTCTTTTTGTGAAGGATCTACCAAATATTTGATGTGAATTTGAACCAACCCATTTTTGTATTATACTAGACCATATTTTATTTACAATTTACAAAAGTTTCTATGTAAAATGTTTCTTATGCACCTCTGCTGAAAAAGACAAATTGCCGCCAATTCAGTTGGAACGGGGTGAAATTGGAACTACAAGTGCTTGATAGATTGCTCTTTATTTTTTCAAAAAAACATTTCCAAATGCACAAGTACTCATTCCATCAGAGATCTACAAAGATTTTTGCAAGATTCCACACCTAGCTATCACCGGCCATGCCCCCCGTCCCCCGTTTTGACCGCATTTTGTAATCGGTGCTTAAACAATTAAAAAAAATCAAAACAATATAAAACCTTCGCGTTGCATCCTAATTTATGTCCTAGTAACCATACAAACCAACAAACATGGAATTATGCAAATCTATTAAAAAAGTCTTCTCAAAATGGGCTATCGAGTATGAAGGTTCATGGCTTCCAAGCAAAATGGCCGAAGTTATAGCTAATTTGAAATGATAGTTTCCCCAAATAATCTCATATTTTGCATATGTGTGTATATTTGAATGGCCAACAAGTTTGCCAAAGGAAGTTTTCATTTCCGTTGCACGAAAAATCCATTTTTCATTTTCCGAGTGCCGAAAGTAGGGTCTTTTTGTGAAGGATCTACCAAATATTTGATGTCAATTTGAACCAACCCATTTTTGTATTATACTAGACCATATTTTATTAACAATTTACAAAAGTTTCTATGTAAAATGTTTCTTATGCACCTCTGCTGAAAAAGACAAATTGCCGCCAATTCAGTTGGAACGGGGTGAAATTTGAACTACAAGTGCTTGATAGATTGCTCTTTATTTTTTCAAAAAAACATTTCCAAGTGCACAAGTACTCATTTCATCAGAGATCTACAAAGAGTTTTGCAAGATTCCACACCTATCTATCACCGGCCATGCCCCCCTCCCCCGTTTTGACAGCATTTTGAAATCGGTGCTTAAACAATTCAAAAAAAATAAAAAATATATATAAAACCTTCGCGTTGCATCCTAATTTATGTCCTAGTAACCATACAAACCAACAAACATGGAATAATGCAAATCTATTAAAAAATTCTTCTCAAAATGGGCTATGGAGTATGAAGCTTCATGGCTTCCAAGCCAAATGGCCGAAGTTATAGCTAATTTGAAATGATAGTTTCCCCAAATTATCTCATATTTTGCATATGTGTGTATATTTGAATGGCCAACAAGTTTGCCAAAGGAAGTTTTCATTTCCGTTGGACGAAAAATCCATTTTTCATTTTCCGAGTGCCGAAAGTAGGGTCTTTTTGTGAAGGATCTACCAAATATTTGATGTGAATTTGAACCAACCCATTTTTGTATTATACTAGACCATATTTTATTAACAATTTACAAAAGTTTCTATGTAAAATGTTTCTTATGCACCTCTGCTGAAAAAGACAAGTTGCCGCCAATTCAGTTGGAACGGGGTGAAATTTGAACTACAAGTGCTTGATAGATTGCTCTTTATTTTTTCAAAAGAAAATTTCCAAGTGCACAAGTACTCATTTCATCAGAGATCTACAAAGAGTTTTGCAAGATTCCACACCTAGCTATCACCGGCCATGCCCCCCTCCCCCGTTTTGACGCATTTTGAAATCGGTGCTTAAACAATTCAAAAAAAATCAAAACAATATAAAACCTTCGTGTTGCATCCTAATTTATTTCCTAGTAACCATACAAACCAACAAACTTGGAATAATGCAAATCTATTAAAAAAGTCTTCTCAAAATGGGCTATCGAGTATGAAGGTTCATGGCTTCCAAGCCAAATGGCCGAAGTTATAGCTAATTTGAAATGATAGTTTCCCAAAATGATCTCATATTTTGCATATGTGTGTATATTTGAATGGCCAATAAGTTTGCCACAGGAAGTTTTCATTTCCGTTGCACGAAAAAGCCATTTTTCATTTTCCGAGTGCCGAAAGTAGGGTCTTTTTGTGAAGGATCTACCAAATATTTGATGTGAATTTGAACCAACCCATTTTTGTATTATACTAGACCATATTTTATTAACAATTTACAAAAGTTTCTATGTAAAATGTTTCTTATGCACCTCTGCTGAAAAAGACAAATTGCCGCCAATTCAGTTGGAACGGGGTGAAATTTGAACTACAAGTGCTTGATAGATTGCTCTTTATTTTTTCAAAAATACATTTCCAAGTGCACAAGTACTCATTTCATCAGAGATCTACAAATATTTTTGCAAGATTCCACAGCTAGCTATCACCGGCCATGCCCCCCCTCCCCCGTTTTGACGCATTTTGAAATCGGTGCTTAAACAATTCAAAAAAAATCAAAACAATATAAAACCTTCGCGTTGCATCCTAATTTATGTCCTAGTAACCATACAAACCAACAAACTTGGAATAATGCAAATCTATTAAAAAAGTCTTCTCAAAATGGGCTATCGAGTATGAAGGTTCATGGCTTCCAAGCCAAATGGCCGAAGTTATAGCTAATTTGAAATGATAGTTTCCCCAAATGATCTCATATTTTGCATATGTGTGTATATTTGAATGGCCAACAAGTTTGCCAAAGGAAGTTTTCATTTCCGTCGCACGAAAAATCCATTTTTCATTTTCCGAGTGCCGAAAGTAGGGTCTTTTGTGAAGGATCTACCAAATATTTGATGTCAATTTGAACCAACCCATTTTTGTATTATACTAGACCATATTTTATTAAAAATTTACAAAAGTTTCTATGTAAAATGTTTCTTATGCACCTCTGCTGAAAAAGACAAATTGCCGCCAATTCAGTTGGAACGGGGTGAAATTTGAACTACAAGTGCTTGATAGATTGCTCTTTATTTTTTCAAAAAAACATTTCCAAATGCACAAGTACTCATTCCATCAGAGATCTACAAAGATTTTTGCAAGATTCCACACCTAGCTATCACCGGCCATGCCCCCCGTCCCCCGTTTTGACCGCATTTTGTAATCGGTGCTTAAACAATTAAAAAAAATCAAAACAATATAAAACCTTCGCGTTGCATCCTAATTTATGTCCTAGTAACCATACAAACCAACAAACATGGAATTATGCAAATCTATTAAAAAAGTCTTCTCAAAATGGGCTATCGAGTATGAAGGTTCATGGCTTCCAAGCAAAATGGCCGAAGTTATAGCTAATTTGAAATGATAGTTTCCCCAAATAATCTCATATTTTGCATATGTGTGTATATTTGAATGGCCAACAAGTTTGCCAAAGGAAGTTTTCATTTCCGTTGCACGAAAAATCCATTTTTCATTTTCCGAGTGCCGAAAGTAGGGTCTTTTTGTGAAGGATCTACCAAATATTTGATGTCAATTTGAACCAACCCATTTTTGTATTATACTAGACCATATTTTATTAACAATTTACAAAAGTTTCTATGTAAAATGTTTCTTATGCACCTCTGCTGAAAAAGACAAATTGCCGCCAATTCAGTTGGAACGGGGTGAAATTTGAACTACAAGTGCTTGATAGATTGCTCTTTATTTTTTCAAAAAAACATTTCCAAGTGCACAAGTACTCATTTCATCAGAGATCTACAAAGAGTTTTGCAAGATTCCACACCTATCTATCACCGGCCATGCCCCCCTCCCCCGTTTTGACAGCATTTTGAAATCGGTGCTTAAACAATTCAAAAAAAATAAAAAATATATATAAAACCTTCGCGTTGCATCCTAATTTATGTCCTAGTAACCATACAAACCAACAAACATGGAATAATGCAAATCTATTAAAAAATTCTTCTCAAAATGGGCTATGGAGTATGAAGCTTCATGGCTTCCAAGCCAAATGGCCGAAGTTATAGCTAATTTGAAATGATAGTTTCCCCAAATTATCTCATATTTTGCATATGTGTGTATATTTGAATGGCCAACAAGTTTGCCAAAGGAAGTTTTCATTTCCGTTGGACGAAAAATCCATTTTTCATTTTCCGAGTGCCGAAAGTAGGGTCTTTTTGTGAAGGATCTACCAAATATTTGATGTCAATTTGAACCAACCCATTTTTGTATTATACTAGACCATATTTTATTAACAATTTACAAAAGTTTCTATGTAAAATGTTTCTTATGCACCTCTGCTGAAAAAGACAAGTTGCCGCCAATTCAGTTGGAACGGGGTGAAATTTGAACTACAAGTGCTTGATAGATTGCTCTTTATTTTTTCAAAAGAAAATTTCCAAGTGCACAAGTACTCATTTCATCAGAGATCTACAAAGAGTTTTGCAAGATTCCACACCTAGCTATCACCGGCCATGCCCCCCTCCCCCGTTTTGACGCATTTTGAAATCGGTGCTTAAACAATTCAAAAAAAATCAAAACAATATAAAACCTTCGTGTTGCATCCTAATTTATTTCCTAGTAACCATACAAACCAACAAACTTGGAATAATGCAAATCTATTAAAAAAGTCTTCTCAAAATGGGCTATCGAGTATGAAGGTTCATGGCTTCCAAGCCAAATGGCCGAAGTTATAGCTAATTTGAAATGATAGTTTCCCAAAATGATCTCATATTTTGCATATGTGTGTATATTTGAATGGCCAATAAGTTTGCCACAGGAAGTTTTCATTTCCGTTGCACGAAAAATCCATTTTTCATTTTCCGAGTGCCGAAAGTAGGGTCTTTTTGTGAAGGATCTACCAAATATTTGATGTGAATTTGAACCAACCCATTTTTGTATTATACTAGACCATATTTTATTAACAATTTACAAAAGTTTCTATGTAAAATGTTTCTTATGCACCTCTGCTGAAAAAGACAAATTGCCGCCAATTCAGTTGGAACGGGGTGAAATTTGAACTACAAGTGCTTGATAGATTGCTCTTTATTTTTTCAAAAATACATTTCCAAGTGCACAAGTACTCATTTCATCAGAGATCTACAAATATTTTTGCAAGATTCCACAGCTAGCTATCACCGGCCATGCCCCCCCTCCCCCGTTTTGACGCATTTTGAAATCGGTGCTTAAACAATTCAAAAAAAATCAAAACAATATAAAACCTTCGCGTTGCATCCTAATTTATGTCCTAGTAACCATACAAACCAACAAACTTGGAATAATGCAAATCTATTAAAAAAGTCTTCTCAAAATGGGCTATCGAGTATGAAGGTTCATGGCTTCCAAGCCAAATGGCCGAAGTTATAGCTAATTTGAAATGATAGTTTCCCCAAATGATCTCATATTTTGCATATGTGTGTATATTTGAATGGCCAACAAGTTTGCCAAAGGAAGTTTTCATTTCCGTTGCACGAAAAATACATTTTTCATTTTCCGAGTGCCGAAAGTAGGGTCTTTTTGTGAAGGATCTACCAAATATTTGATGTCAATTTGAACCAACCCATTTTTGTATTATACTAGACCATATTTTATTAACAATTTACAAAAGTTTCTATGTAAAATGTTTCTTATGCACCTCTGCTGAAAAAGACAAATTGCCGCCAATTCAGTTGGAACGGGGTGAAATTTGAACTACAAGTGCTTGATAGATTGCTCTTTATTTTTTCAAAAAAACATTTCCAAGTGCACAAGTACTCATTTCATCAGAGATCTACAAAGAGTGTTGCAAGATTCCACACCTAGCTATCACCGGCCATGCCCCCCCTCCCCCGTTTTGACCGCATTTTGAAATCGGTGCTTAAACAATTCAAAATAAATAAAAAATATATATAAAACCTTCGCGTTGCATCCTAATTTATGTCCTAGTAACCATACAAACAAACAAACATGGAATAATGCAAATCTATTAAAAAAGTCTTCTCAAAATGGGCTATCGAGTATGAAGGTTCATGGCTTCCAAGCCAAATGGCCGAAGTTATATCTAATTTGAAATGATAGTTTCCCCAAATGATCTCATATTTTGCATATGTGTGTATATTTTAATGGCCAACAATTTTGCCAAAGGAAGTTTTCATTTCCGTTGCACGAAAAATCCATTTTTCGTTTTCCGAGTGCCGAAAGTAGGGTCTTTTTGTGAAGGATCTACCAAATATTTGATGTGAATTTGAACCAACCCATTTTTGTATTATACTAGACCATATTTTATTTACAATTTACAAAAGTTTCTATGTAAAATGTTTCTTATGCACCTCTGCTGAAAAAGACAAATTGCCGCCAATTCAGTTGGAACGGGGTGAAATTTGAACTACAAGTGCTTGATAGATTGCTCTTTATTTTTTCAAAAAAACATTTCCAAGTGCACAAGTACTCATTTCATCAGAGATCTACAAAGAGTGTTGCAAGATTCCACACCTAGCTATCACCGGCCATGCCCCCCCTCCCCCGTTTTGACCGCATTTTGAAATCGGTGCTTAAACAATTCAAAATAAATAAAAAATATATATAAAACCTTCGCGTTGCATCCTAATTTATGTCCTAGTAACCATACAAACAAACAAACATGGAATAATGCAAATCTATTAAAAAAGTCTTCTCAAAATGGGCTATCGAGTATGAAGGTTCATGGCTTCCAAGCCAAATGGCCGAAGTTATATCTAATTTGAAATGATAGTTTCCCCAAATGATCTCATATTTTGCATATGTGTGTATATTTTAATGGCCAACAATTTTGCCAAAGGAAGTTTTCATTTCCGTTGCACGAAAAATCCATTTTTCGTTTTCCGAGTGCCGAAAGTAGGGTCTTTTTGTGAAGGATCTACCAAATATTTGATGTGAATTTGAACCAACCCATTTTTGTATTATACTAGACCATATTTTATTTACAATTTACAAAAGTTTCTATGTAAAATGTTTCTTATGCACCTCTGCTGAAAAAGACAAATTGCCGCCAATTCAGTTGGAACGGGGTGAAATTGGAACTACAAGTGCTTGATAGATTGCTCTTTATTTTTTCAAAAAAACATTTCCAAGTGCACAAGTACTCATTTCATCAGAGATCTACAAAGAGTTTTGCAAGATTCCACACCTAGCTATCACCGGCCATGCCCCCCCTCCCCCGTTTTGACCGCATTTTGAAATCGGTGCTTAAACAATTCAAAAAAAATCAAAACAATATAAAACCTTCGCGTTGCATCCTAATTTATGTCCTAGTAACCATACAAACCAACAAACTTGGAATAATGAAAATCTATTAAAAAAGTCTTCTCAAAATGGGCTATCGAGTATGAAGGTTCATGGCTTCCAAGCCAAATGGCCGAAGTTATAGCTAATTTGAAATGATAGTTTCCCCAAATGATCTCATATTTTTCATATGTGTGTATATTTGAATGGCCAACAAGTTTGCCAAAGGAAGTTTTCATTTCCGTTGCACGAAAAATCCATTTTTCATTTTCCGAGTGCCGAAAGTAGGGTCTTTTTGTGAAGGATCTACCAAATATTTGATGTCAATTTGAACCAACCCATTTTTGTATTATACTAGTCCATATTTTATTAACAATTTACAAAAGTTTCTATGTAAAATGTTTCTTATGCACCTCTGCTGAAAAAGACAAATTGCCGCCAATTCAGTTGGAACGGGGTGAAATTTGAACTACAAGTGCTTGATAGATTGCTCTTTATTTTTTCAAAAAAACATTTCCAAGTGCACAAGTACTCATTTCATCAGAGATCTACAAAGAGTGTTGCAAGATTCCACACCTAGCTATCACCGGCCATGCCCCCCCTCCCCCGTTTTGACCGCATTTTGAAATCGGTGCTTAAACAATTCAAAATAAATAAAAAATATATATAAAACCTTCGCGTTGCATCCTAATTTATGTCCTAGTAACCATACAAACCAACAAACATGGAATAATGCAAATCTATTAAAAAAGTCTTCTCAAAATGGGCTATCGAGTATGAAGGTTCATGGCTTCCAAGCCAAATGGCCGAAGTTATATCTAATTTGAAATGATAGTTTCCCCAAATGATCTCATATTTTGCATATGTGTGTATATTTTAATGGCCAACAATTTTGCCAAAGGAAGTTTTCATTTCCGTTGCACGAAAAATCCATTTTTCATTTTCCGAGTGCCGAAAGTAGGGTCTTTTTGTGAAGGATCTACCAAATATTTGATGTGAATTTGAACCAACCCATTTTTGTATTATACTAGACCATATTTTATTTACAATTTACAAAAGTTTCTATGTAAAATGTTTCTTATGCACCTCTGCTGAAAAAGACAAATTGCCGCCAATTCAGTTGGAACGGGGTGAAATTTGAACTACAAGTGCTTGATAGATTGCTCTTTATTTTTTCAAAAAAACATTTCCAAGTGCACAAGTACTCATTTCATCAGAGATCTACAAAGAGTTTTGCAAGATTCCACACCTAGCTATCACCGGCCATGCCCCCCCTCCCCCGTTTTGACCGCATTTTGAAATCGGTGCTTAAACAATTCAAAAAAAATCAAAACAATATAAAACCTTCGCGTTGCATCCTAATTTATGTCCTAGTAACCATACAAACCAACAAACTTGGAATAATGAAAATCTATTAAAAAAGTCTTCTCAAAATGGGCTATCGAGTATGAAGGTTCATGGCTTCCAAGCCAAATGGCCGAAGTTATAGCTAATTTGAAATGATAGTTTCCCCAAATGATCTCATATTTTTCATATGTGTGTATATTTGAATGGCCAACAAGTTTGCCAAAGGAAGTTTTCATTTCCGTTGCACGAAAAATCCATTTTTCATTTTCCGAGTGCCGAAAGTAGGGTCTTTTTGTGAAGGATCTACCAAATATTTGATGTCAATTTGAACCAACCCATTTTTGTATTATACTAGTCCATATTTTATTAACAATTTACAAAAGTTTCTATGTAAAATGTTTCTTATGCACCTCTGCTGAAAAAGACAAATTGCCGCCAATTCAGTTGGAACGGGGTGAAATTTGAACTACAAGTGCTTGATAGATTGCTCTTTATTTTTTCAAAAAAACATTTCCAAGTGCACAAGTACTCATTTCATCAGAGATCTACAAAGAGTTTTGCAAGATTCCACACCTAGCTATCACCGGCCATGCCCCCCTCCCCCGTTTTGTCCGCATTTTGAAATCGGTGCTTAAACAATTCAAAAAAAATAAAAAATATATATAAAACCTTCGCGTTGCATCCTAATTTATGTCCTAGTAACCATACAGACCAACAAACATGGAATAATGCAAATCTATTAAAAAAGTCTTCTCAAAATGGGCTATCGAGTATGAAGGTTCATGGCTTCCAAGCAAAATGGCCAAAGTTATAGCTAATTTGAAATGATAGTTTCCCCAAATGATCTCATATTTTGCATATGTGTGTATATTTGAATGGCCAACAAGTTTGCCAAAGGAAGTTTTCATTTCCGTTGCACGAAAAATCCATTTTTCATTTTCCGAGTGCCGAAAGTAGGGTCTTTTTGTGAAGGATCTACCAAATATTTGATGTCAATTTGAACCAACCCATTTTTGTATTGTACTAGACCATATTTTATTAAAAATTTACAAAAGTTTCTATGTAAAATGTTTCTTATGCACCTCTGCTGAAAAAGACAAATTGCCGCCAATTCAGTTGGAACGGGGTGAAATTTGAACTACAAGTGCTTGATAGATTGCTCTTTATTTTTTCAAAAAAACATTTCCAAATGCACAAGTACTCATTCCATCAGAGATCTACAAAGATTTTTGCAAGATTCCACACCTAGCTATCACCGGCCATGCCCCCCCTCCCCCGTTTTGACCGCGTTTTGAAATCGGTGCTTAAACAATTAAAAAAATCAAAACAATATAAAACCTTCGCGTTGCATCCTAATTTATGTCCTAGTAACCATACAAACCAACAAACATGGAATTATGCAAATCTATTAAAAAAGTCTTCTCAAAATGGGCTATCGAGTATGAAGGTTCATGGCTTCCAAGCCAAATGGCCGAAGTTATAGCTAATTTGAAATGATAGTTTCCCCAAATGATCTCATATTTTGCATATGTGTGTATATTTGAATGGCCAACAAGTTTGCCAAAGGAAGTTTTCATTTCCGTCGCACGAAAAATCCATTTTTCATTTTCCGAGTGCCGAAAGTAGGGTCTTTTTGTGAAGGATCTACCAAATATTTGATGTCAATTTGAACCAACCCATTTTTGTATTATACTAGACCATATTTTATTAACAATTTACAAAAGTTTCTATGTAAAATGTTTCTTATGCACCTCTGCTGAAAAAGACAAATTGCCGCCAATTCAGTTGGAACGGGGTGAAATTTGAACTACAAGTGCTTGATAGATTGCTCTTTATTTTTTCAAAAAAACATTTCCAAGTGCACAAGTACTCATTTCAGCAGAGATCTACAAAGAGTTTTGCAAGATTCCACACCTAGCTATCACCGGCCATGCCCCCCTCCACCGTTTTGACCGCATTTTGAAATCGGTGCTTAAACAATTCAAAAAAAAATAAAAACAATATAAAACCTTCGCGTTGCATCCTAATTTATGTCCTAGTAACCATACAAACCAACAAACTTGGAATAATGCAAATCTATTAAAAAAGTCTTCTCAAAATGGGCTATCGAGTATGAAGGTTCATGGCTTCCAAGCCAAATGGCCGAAGTTATAGCTAATTTTAAATGATAGTTTCCCCAAATGATCTCATATATTGCATATGTGTGTATATTTGAATGGCCAACAAGTTTGCCAAAGGAAGCTTTCATTTCCGTTGCACGAAAAATCCATTTTTCATTTTCCGAGTGCCGAAAGTAGGGTCTTTTTCTGAAGGATCTACCAAATATTTGATGTCAATTTGAACCAACCCATTTTTGTATTGTACTAGACCATATTTTATTAAAAATTTACAAAAGTTTCTATGTAAAATGTTTCTTATGCACCTCTGCTGAAAAAGACAAATTGCCGCCAATTCAGTTGGAACGGGGTGAAATTTGAACTACAAGTGCTTGATAGATTGCTCTTTATTTTTTCAAAAAAACATTTCCAAATGCACAAGTACTCATTCCATCAGAGATCTACAAAGATTTTTGCAAGATTCCACACCTAGCTATCACCGGCCATGCCCCCCCTCCCCCGTTTTGACCGCATTTTGAAATCGGTGCTTAAACAATTAAAAAAAATCAAAACACTATAAAACCTTCGCGTTGCATCCTAATTTATGTCCTAGTAACCATACAAACCAACAAACATGGAATTATGCAAATCTATTAAAAAAGTCTTCTCAAAATGGGCTATCGAGTATGAATGTTCATGGCTTCCAAGCAAAATGGCCGAAGTTATAGCTAATTTGAAATGGTAGTTTCCCCAAATAATCTCATATTTTGCATATGTGTGTATATTTGAATGGCCAACAAGTTTGCCAAAGGAAGTTTTCATTTCCGTTGCACGAAAAATCCATTTTTCATATTCCGAGTGCCGAAAGTAGGGTCTTTTTGTGAAGGATCTACCAAATATTTGATGTGAATTTGAACCAACCCATTTTTGTATTATACTAGACCATATTTTATTAACAATTTACAAAAGTTTCTATGTAAAATGTTTCTTATGCACCTCTGCTGAAAAAGACAAATTGCCGCCAATTCAGTTGGAACGGGGTGAAATTTGAACTACAAGTGCTTGATAGATTGCTCTTTATTTTTTCAAAAAAACATTTCCAAGTGCACAAGTACTCATTTCAGCAGAGATCTACAACGAGTTTTGCAAGATTCCACACCTAGCTATCACCGGCCATGCCCCCCTCCCCCGTTTTGACCGCATTTTGAAATCGGTGTTTAAACAATTCAAAAAAAAATCAAAACAATATAAAACCTTCGCGTTGCATCCTAATTTATGTCCTAGTAACCATACAAACCAACAAACTTGGAATAATGCAAATCTATTAAAAAAGTCTTCTCAAAATGGGCTATCGAGTATGAAGGTTCATGGCTTCCAAGCCAAATGGCCGAAGTTATAGCTAATTTGAAATGATAGTTTCCCCAAATGATCTCATATTTTGCATATGTGTGTATAT
The DNA here is from genome assembly GCA_950022295.1 of Bromus sterilis. Classification (NCBI taxonomy): domain Eukaryota; kingdom Viridiplantae; phylum Streptophyta; class Magnoliopsida; order Poales; family Poaceae; genus Bromus; species Bromus sterilis. Next base: position 299,978,134 of record OX465601.1, read on the forward strand.
TTGAATGGCCAACAAGTTTGCCAAAGGAAGTTTTCATTTCCGTTGCACGAAAAATCCATTTTTCATTTTCCGAGTGCCGAAAGTAGGGTCTTTTTGTGAAGGATCTACCAAATATTTGATGTCAATTTGAACCAACCCATTTTTGTATTATACTAGTCCATATTTTATTAACAATTTACAAAAGTTTCTATGTAAAATGTTTCTTATGCACCTCTGCTGAAAAAGACAAATTGCCGCCAATTCAGTTGGAACGGGGTGAAATTTGAACTACAAGTGCTTGATAGATTGCTCTTTATTTTTTCAAAAAAACATTTCCAAGTGCACAAGTACTCATTTCATCAGAGATCTACAAAGAGTTTTGCAAGATTCCACACCTAGCTATCACCGGCCATGCCCCCCTCCCCCGTTTTGACCGCATTTTGAAATCGGTGCTTAAACAATTCAAAAAAAATAAAAAATATATATAAAACCTTCGCGTTGCATCCTAATTTATGTCCTAGTAACCATACAAACCAACAAACATGGAATAATGCAAATCTATTAAAAAATTCTTCTCAAAATGGGCTATGGAGTATGAAGCTTCATGGCTTCCAAGCCAAATGGCCGAAGTTATAGCTAATTTGAAATGACAGTTTCCCCAAATGATCTCATATTTTGCATATGTGTGTATATTTGAATGGCCAACAAGTTTGGCAAAGGAAGTTTTCATTTCCGTTGCACGAAAAATCCATTTTTCATTTTCCAAGTGCCGAAAGTAGGGTCTTTTTGTGAAGGATCTACCAAATATTTGATGTCAATTTGAACCAACCCATTTTTGTATTATACTAGACCATATTTTATTAACAATTTACAAAAGTTTCAATGTAAAATGTTTCTTCTGCACCTCTGCTGAAAAAGACAAATTGCCGCCAATTCAGTTGGAACGGGGTGAAATTTGAACTACAAGTGCTTGATAGATTGCTCTTTATTTTTTCAAAAAACATTTCCAAGTGCAGAAGTACTCATTTCATCAGAGATCTACAAAGAGTTTTGCAGGATTCCACACCTAGCTATCACCGGCCATGCCCCCCTTCCCCGTTTTGACCGCATTTTGAAATCGGTGCTTAAACAATTAAAAAAAATCAAAACAATATAAAACCTTCGCGTTGCATCTTAATTTATGTCCTAGTAACCATACAAACGAACAAACTTGGAATAATGCAAATCTATTAAAAAAGTCTTCTCAAAATGGGCTATCGAGTATGAAGGTTCATGGCTTCCGAGCCAAATGGCCGAAGTTATAGCTAATTTGAAATGATAGTTTCCCCAAATGATCTCATATTTTGCATATGTGTGTATATTTGAATGGCCAACAAGTTTGCCAAAGGAAGTTTTCATTTCCGTTGCACGAAAAATCCATTTTTCATTTTCCGAGTGCCAAAAGTAGGGTCTTTTTGTGAAGGATCTACCAAATATTTGATGTCAATTTGAACCAACCCATTTTTGTATTATACTAGACCATATTTTATTAACAATTCACAAAAGTTTCTATGTAAAATGTTTCTTATGCACCTCTGCTGAAAAAGACAAATTGCCGCCAATTCAGCTGGAACGGGGTGAAATTTGAACTACGAGTGCTTGATAGATTGCTCTTTATTTTTTCAAAAAACATTTCCAAGTGCGCAAGTACTGTTTTCATCAGAGATCTACAAAGAGTTTTGCAAGATTCCACACCTAGCTATCACCGGCCATGCCCCCCTCCCCCGTTTTGACCGCATTTTGAAATCGGTGCTTAAACAATTCATAAAAAATCAAAAAAATATATAAAACCTTCGCGTTGCATCCTAATTTATGTCCTGGTAACCATACAAACCAACAAACATGGAATAATGCAAATATTTTCAAAAAGTCTTCTCAAAATGGTCTATCGAGTATGAAGGTTCATGGCATCCAAGCCAAATGGCCGAAGTTATAGCTAATTTGAAATGATAGTTTCCCCAAATGATCTCATATTTTGCATATGTGTGTATATTTGAATGGCCAACAAGTTTGGCAAAGGAAGTTTTCATTTCCGTTGCACGAAAAATCCATTTTTCATTTTCCGAGTGCCAAAAGTAGGGTCTTTTTGTGAAGGATCTACCAAATATTTGATGTCAATTTGAACCAACCCATTTTTGTATTATAGTTGACCATATTTTATTAACAATTTAAAAAAGTTTCTATGTAAAATGTTTCTTATGCACCTCTGCTGAAAAAGACAAATTGCCGCCAATTCAGTTGGAACGGGGTAAAATTTGAACTACAAGTGCTTGATAGATTGCTCTTTATTTTTTCAAAAAAACATTCCCAAGTGCACAAGTACTCATTTCATCAGAGATATACAAAGAGTTTTGCAAGATTCCACACCTAGCTATCACCGGCCATGCCCCCCTCCCCCGTTTTGACCGCATTTTGAAATCGGTGCTTAAACAATTAAAAAAAATCAAAACAATATAAAACCTTCGCGTTGCATCCTAATTTATGTCCTAGTAACCGTACAAACCAACAAACTTGGAATAATGCAAATATTTTCAAAAAGTCTTCTCAAAATGGTCTATCGAGTATGAAGGTTCATGGCTTCCAAGCCAAATGGCCGAAGTTATAGCTAATTTGAAATGATAGTTTCCCCAAATGATCTCATATTTTGCATATGTGTGTATATTTGAATGGCCAACAAGTTTGGCAAAGGAAGTTTTCATTTCCGTTGCACGAAAAATCCATTTTTCATTTTCCGAGTGCCGAAAGTAGGGTCTTTTTGTGAAGGATCTACCAAATATCTGATGTCAATTTGAACCAACCCATTTTTGTATTATACTAGACCATATTTTATTAACAATTTACAAAAGTCTCTATGTAAAATGTTTCTTATGCACCTCTGCTGAAAAAGACAAATTGCCGCCAATTCAGCTGGAACGGGGTGAAATTTGAACTACAAGTGCTTGATAGATTGCTCTTTATTTTTTCAAAAAAACATTTCCAAGTGCACAAGTACTCATTTCATCAGAGATCAACAAAGAGTTTTGCAAGATTCCACACCTAGCTATCACCGGCCATGCCCCCTCCCCCGTTTTGACCGCATTTTGAAATCGGTGCTTAAACAATTAAAAAAAAATCAAAACAATATAAAACCTTCGCGTTGCATCCTAATTTATGTCCTAGTAACCATACAAACCAACAAACTTGGAATAACGCAAATCTATTAAAAAAGTCTTCTCAAAATGGGCTATCGAATATGAAGGTTCATGGCTTCCAAGCCAAATGGCCGAAGTTATAGCTAATTTGAAATGATAGTTTCCCCAAATGATCTCATATTTTGCATATGTGTGTATATTTGAATGGCCAACAAGTTTTCCAAAGTAAGTTTTCATTTCCGTTGCACGAAAAATCCATTTTTCATTTTCCGAGTGCCAAAAGTAGGGTCTTTTTGTGAAGGATCTACCAAATATTTGATGTCAATTTGAACCAACCCATTTTTGTATTATACTAGACCATATTTTATTAACAATTCACAAAAGTTTCTATGTAAAATGTTTCTTATGCACCTCTGCTGAAAAAGACAAATTGCCGCCAATTCAGCTGGAACGGGGTGAAATTTGAACTACAAGTGCTTGATAGATTGCTATTTATTTTTTCAAAAAACATTTCCAAGTGCACAAGTTCTGTTTTCATCAGAGATCTACAAAGAGTTTTGCAAGATTCCACACCTAGCTATCACCGGCCATGCCCCCCTCCCCCGTTTTGACCGCATTTTGAAATCGGTGCTTAAACAATTCAAAAAAAATTAAAACATTATAAAACCTTCGCGTTGCATCCTAATTTATGTCCTAGTAACCATACAAACCAACAAACTTGGAATAATGCAAATTTATTAAAAAAGTCTTCTCAAAATGGGCTATCGAGTATGAAGGTTCATGGCTTCCAAGCCAAATGGCCGAAGTTATAGCTAATTTGAAATGATAGTTTCCCCAAATGATCTCATATTTTGCATATGTGTGTATATTTGAATGGCCAACAAGTTTTCCAAAGGAAGTTTTCATTTCCGTTGCACGAAAAATCCATTTTTCATTTTCCGAGTGCCAAAAGTAGGGTCTTTTTGTGAAGGATCTACCAAATATTTGATGTCAATTTGAACCAACCCATTTTTGTATTATACTAGACCATATTTTATTAACAATTCACAAAAGTTTCTATGTAAAATGTTTCTTATGCACCTCTGCTGAAAAAGACAAATTGCCGCCAATTCAGTTGGAACGGGGTGAAATTTGAACTACAAGTGCTTGATAGATTGCTATTTATTTTTTCAAAAAACATTTCCAAGTGCACAAGTACTGTTTTCATCAGAGATCTACAAAGAGTTTTGCAAGATTCCACACCTAGCTATCACCGGCCATGCCCCCCTCCCCCGTTTTGACCGCATTTTGAAATCGGGTCTTAAACAATTCAAAAAAAATCAAAACAATATAAAACCTTCGCGTTGCATCCTAATTTATGTCCTAGTAACCATACAAACCAACAAACTTGGAATAATGCAAATTTATTAAAAAAGTCTTCTCAAAATGGGCTATCGAGTATGAAGGTTCATGGCTTCCAAGCCAAATGGCCGAAGTTATAGCTAATTTGAAATGATAGTTTCCCCAAATGATCTCATATTTTGCATATGTGTGTATATTTGAATGACCAACAAGTTTGGCAAAGGAAGTTTTCATTTCCGTTGCACGAAAAATCCATTTTTCATTTTCCGAGTGCCAAGAGTTGGGTCTTTTTGTGAAGGATCTACCAAATATTTGATGTCAATTTGAACCAACCCATTTTTGTATTATACTAGACCATATTTTATTAACAATTTACAAAAGTTTCTATGTAAAATGTTTCTTATGCACCTCTGCTGAAAAAGACAAATTGCCGCCAATTCAGTTGGAACGGGGTGAAATTTGAACTACAAGTGCTTGATAGATTGCTCTTTATTTTTTCAAAAAAACATTTCCAAGTGCACAAGTACTCCTTTCATCAGAGATCTACAAAGAGTTTTGCAAGATTCCACACCTAGCTATCACCGGCCATGCCCCCCCTCCCCCGTTTTGACCGCATTTTGAAATCGGTGCTTAAACAATTCAAAAAAAATCAAAACAATATAAACCTTCGCGTTGCATCCTAATTTATGTCCTAGTAACCATACAAACCAAAAACTTGGAATAATGCAAATTTATTAAAAAAGTCTTCTCAAAATGGGCTATCGAGTATGAAGGTTCATGGCTTCCAAGCCAAATGGCCGAAGTTATAGCTAATTTGAAATGATAGTTTCCCCAAATGATCTCATATTTTGCATATGTGTGTATATTTGAATGGCCAACAAGTTTTCCAAAGGAAGTTTTCATTTCCGTTGCACGAAAAATACATTTTTCATTTTCCGAGTGCCAAAAGTAGGGTCTTTTTGTGAAGGATCTACGAAATATTTGATGTCAATTTGAACCAACCCATTTTTGTATTATACTAGACCATATTTTATTAACAATTCACAAAAGTTTCTATGTAAAATGTTTCTTATGCACCTCTGCTGAAAAAGACAAATTGCCGCCAATTCAGCTGGAACGGGGTGAAATTTTAACTACAAGTGCTTGATAGATTGCTATTTATTTTTTCAAAAAACATTTCCAAGTGCACAAGTACTGTTTTCATCAGAGATCTACAAAGAGTTTTGCAAGATTCCACACCTAGCTATCACCGGCCATGCCCCCCTCCCCCGTTTTGACCGCATTTTGAAATCGGTGCTTAAACAATTCAAAAAAAATCAAAACAATATAAAACCTTCGCGTTGCATCCTAATTTATGTCCTAGTAACCATACAAACCAACAAACTTGGAATAATGCAAATTTATTAAAAAAGTCTTCTCAAAATGGGCTATCGATTATGAAGGTTCATGGCTTCCAAGCCAAATGGCCGAAGTTATAGCTAATTTGAAATGATAGTTTCCCCAAATGATCTCATATTTTGCATATGTGTGTATATTTGAATGGCCAACAAGTTTTCCAAAGGAAGTTTTCATTTCCGTTGCACGAAAAATCCATTTTTCATTTTCCGAGTGCCAAAAGTAGGGTCTTTTTGTGAAGGATCTACCAAATATTTGATGTCAATTTGAACCAACCCATTTTTGTATTATACTAGACCATATTTTATTAACAATTCACAAAAGTTTCTATGTAAAATGTTTCTTATGCACCTCTGCTGAAAAAGACAAATTGCCGCCAATTCAGCTGGAACGGGGTGAAATTTGAACTACAAGTGCTTGATAGATTGCTATTTATTTTTTCAAAAAACATTTCCAAGTGCACAAGTACTGTTTTCATCAGAGATCTACAAAGAGTTTTGCAAGATTCCACACCTAGCTATCACCGGCCATGCCCCCCTCCCCCGTTTTGACCGCATTTTGAAATCGGGTCTTAAACAATTCAAAAAAAATCAAAACAATATAAAACCTTCGCGTTGCATCCTAATTTATGTCCTAGTAACCATACAAACCAACAAACTTGGAATAATGCAAATTTATTAAAAAAGTCTTCTCAAAATGGGCTATCGAGTATGAAGGTTCATGGCTTCCAAGCCAAATGGCCGAAGTTATAGCTAATTTGAAATGATAATTTCCCCAAATGATCTCATATTTTGCATATGTGTGTATATTTGAATGACCAACAAGTTTGGCAAAGGAAGTTTTCATTTCCGTTGCACGAAAAATCCATTTTTCATTTTCCGAGTGCCAAAAGTAGGGTCTTTTTGTGAAGGATCTACCAAATATTTGATGTCAATTTGAACCAACCCATTTTTGTATTATACTAGACCATATTTTATTAACAATTTACAAAAGTTTCTATGTAAAATGTTTCTTATGCACCTCTGCTGAAAAAGACAAATTGCCGCCAATTCAGTTGGAACGGGGTGAAATTTGAACTACAAGTGCTTGATAGATTGCTCTTGATTTTTTCAAAAAAACATTTCCAAGTGCACAAGTACTCATTTCATCAGAGATCTACAAAGAGTTTTGCAAGATTCCACACCTAGCTATCACCGGCCATGCCCCCCCTCCCCCGTTTTGACCGCATTTTGAAATCGGTGCTTAAACAATTCAAAAGAAATCAAAACAATATAAAACCTTCGCGTTGCATCCTAATTTATGTCCTAGTAACCATACAAACCAACAAACTTGGAATAATGCAAATTTATTAAAAAAGTCTTCTCAAAATGGGCTATCGAGTATGAAGGTTCATGGCTTCCAAGCCGAATGGCCGAAGTTATAGCTAATTTGAAATGATAATTTCCCCAAATGATCTCATATTTTGCATATGTGTGTATATTTGAATGACCAACAAGTTTGGCAAAGGAAGTTTTCATTTCCGTTGCACGAAAAATCCATTTTTCATTTTCCGAGTGCCAAAAGTAGGGTCTTTTTGTGAAGGATCTACCAAATATTTGATGTCAATTTGAACCAACCCATTTTTGTATTATACTAGACCATATTTTATTAACAATTTACAAAAGTTTCTATGTAAAATGTTTCTTATGCACCTCTGCTGAAAAAGACAAATTGCCACCAATTCAGTTGGAACGGGGTGAAATTTGAACTACAAGTGCTTGATAGATTGCTCTTGATTTTTTCAAAAAAACATTTCCAAGTGCACAAGTACTCATTTCATCAGAGATCTACAAAGAGTTTTGCAAGATTCCACACCTAGCTATCACCGGCCATGCCCCCCCTCCCCCGTTTTGACCGCATTTTGAAATCGGTGCTTAAACAATTCAAAAGAAATCAAAACAATATAAAACCTTCGCGTTGCATCCTAATTTATGTCGTAGTAACCATACAAACCAACAAACTTGGAATAATGCAAATTTATTAAAAAAGTCTTCTCAAAATGGGCAATCGAGTATGAAGGTTCATGGCCTCCAAGCCAAATGGCCGACGTTATAGCTAATTTGAAATGATAGTTTCCCCAAATGATCTCATATTTTGCATATGTGTGTATATTTGAATGGACAACAAGTTTGCCAAAGGAAGTTTTCGTTTCCGTTGCACAAAGAATCCATTTTTCATTTTCCGAGTGCCGAAAGTAGGGTCTTTTTGTGAAGGATCTACCAAATATTTGATGTCAATTTGAACCAACCCATTTTTGTATTATACTAGACCATATTTTATTAACAATTTACAAAAGTTTCTATGTAAAATGTTTCTTATGCACCTCTGCTGAAAAAGACAAATTGCCGCCAATTCAGTTGGAACGGGGTGAAATTTGAACTACAAGTGCTTGATAGATTGCTCTTTATTTTTTCAAAAAAACATTTCCAAGTGCACAAGTACTCATTTCATCAGAGATCTACAAAGAGTTTTGCAAGATTCCACACCTAGCTATCACCGGCCATGTCCCCCTCCCCTGTTTTGACCGCATTTTGAAATCGGTGCTTAAACAATTCAAAAAAAATAAAAAAAATATATAAAACCTTCGCGTTGCATCCTAATTTATGTCCTAGTAACCATACAAACCAACAAACATGGAATAATGCAAATCTATTAAAAAAGTCTTCCCAAAATGGGCTATCGAGTATGAAGGTTCATGGCTTCCAAGCCAAATGGCCAAAGTTATAGCTAATTTGAAATGATAGTTTCCCCAAATGATCTCATATTTTGCATATGTGTGTATATTTGAATGGCCAACAAGTTTGCCAAAGGAAGTTTTCATTTCCGTTGCACGAAAAATCCATTTTTCATTTTCCGAGTGCCGAAAGTAGGGTCTTTTTGTGAAGGATCTACCAAATATTTGATGTGAATTTGAACCAACCCATTTTTTTATTATACTAGACCATATTTTATTAACAATTTACAAAAGTTTCTATGTAAAATGTTTCTTATGCACCTCTGCTGAAAAAGACAAATTGCCGCCAATTCAGTTGGAACGGGGTGAAATTTGAACTACAAGTGCTTGATAGATTGCTCTTTATTTTTTCAAAAAAACATTTCCAAGTGCACAAGTACTCATTTCATCAGAGATCTACAAAGAGTTTTGCAAGATTCCACACCTAGCTATCACCGGCAATGCCTCCCCTCCCCCGTTTTGACCGCATTTTGAAATCGGTGCTTAAACAATTAAAAAAATCAAAACAATATAAAACCTTCGCGTTGCATCCTAATTTATGTCCTAGTAACCATACAAACCAACAAACATGGAATAATGCAAATCTATTAAAAAAGTCTTCTCAAAATGGGCTATCGAGTATGAATGTTCATGGCTTCCAAGCCAAATGGCCGAAGTTATAGCTAATTTGAAATGATAGTTTCCCCAAATGATCTCATATTTTGCATATGTGTGTATATTTGAATGGCCAACAAGTTTGCCAAAGGAAGTTTTCGTTTCCGTTGCACAAAGAATCCATTTTTCATTTTCCGAGTGCCGAAAGTAGGGTCTTTTTGTGAAGGATCTACCAAATATTTGATGTCAATTTGAACCAACCCATTTTTGTATTATACTAGACCATATTTTATTAACAATTTACAAAAGTTTCTATGTAAAATGTTTCTTATGCACCTCTGCTGAAAAAGACAAATTGCCGCCAATTCAGTTGGAACGGGGTGAAATTTGAACTACAAGTGCTTGATAGATTGCTCTTTATTTTTTCAAAAAAACATTTCCAAGTGCACAAGTACTCATTTCATCAGAGATCTACAAAGAGTTTTGCAAGATTCCACACCTAGCTATCACCGGCCATGCCCCCATCCCTGTTTTGACCGCATTTTGAAATCGGTGCTTAAACAATTCAAAAAAAATAAAAAAAATATATAAAACCTTCGCGTTGCATCCTAATTTATGTCCTAGTAACCATACAAACCAACAAACATGGAATAATGCAAATCTATTAAAAAAGTCTTCCCAAAATGGGCTATCGAGTATGAAGGTTCATGGCTTCCAAGCCAAATGGCCAAAGTTATAGCTAATTTGAAATGATAGTTTCCCCAAATGATCTCATATTTTGCATATGTGTGTATATTTGAATGGCCAACAAGTTTGCCAAAGGAAGTTTTCATTTCCGTTGCACGAAAAATCCATTTTTCATTTTCCGAGTGCCGAAAGTAGGGTCTTTTTGTGAAGGATCTACCCAATATTTGATGTGAATTTGAACCAACCCATTTTTTTATTATACTAGACCATATTTTATTAACAATTTACAAAAGTTTCTATGTAAAATGTTTCTTATGCACCTCTGCTGAAAAAGACAAATTGCCGCCAATTCAATTGGAACGGGGTGAAATTTGAACTACAAGTGCTTGATAGATTGCTCTTTATTTTTTGAAAAAAACATTTCCAAGTGCACAAGTACTCATTTCATCAGAGATCTACAAAGATTTTTGCAAGATTCCACACCTAGCTATCACCGGCCATGCCCCCTCCCCCGTTTTGACCGCATTTTGAAATCGGTGCTTAAACAATTCAAAAAAAATCAAAAAAATATAAAACCTTCGCGTTGCATCCTAATTTATGTCCTAGTTACCATACAAACCAACAAACATGGAATAATGCAAATCTATTTAAAAAGTCTTCTCATAATGGGCTATCGAGTATGAAGGTTCATGGCTTCCAAGCCAAATGGCCGAAGTTATAGCTAATTTGAAATGATAGTTTCCCCAAATGATCTCATATTTTGCATATGTGTGTATATTTGAATGGCCAACAAGTTTGCCAAAGGAAGTTTTCATTATCGCTTCACGAAAAATCCATTTTTCATTTTCCGAGTGCCGAAAGTAGGGTCTTTTTGTGAAGGATCTACCAAATATTTGATGTCAATTTGAACCAACCCATTTTTTTATTATACTAGACCATATTTTATTAACAATTTACAAAAGTTTCTATGTAAAATGTTTTTTTGCACCTCTGCTGAAAAAGACAAATTGCCGCCAATTCAATTGGAACGGGGTGAAATTTGAACTACAAGTGCGTGATAGATTGCTCTTTATTTTTTCAAAAAAACATTTCCAAGTGCACAAGTACTCATTTCATCAGAGATCTACAAAGATATTTGCAAGATTCCACACCTAGCTATCTCCGGCCATGCCCCCCCTCCCCCGTTTTGACGCATTTTGAAATCGGTGCTTAAAAAATTAAAAAAAAAATCAAAACAATATCAAACCTTCGCGTTGCATCCTAATTTATGTCCTAGTAACCATACAAACCAACAAACTTGGAATAATGCAAATCTATTTAAAAGTCTTCTCAAAATGGGCTATCGAGTATGAAGGTTCATGGCTTCCAAGCCAAATGGCCGAAGTTATAGCTAATTTGAAATGATAGTTTCCCCAAATGATCTCGTATTTTGCATATGTGTGTATATTTGAATGGCCAATAAGTTTGCCAAAGGTAGTTTTCATTTCCGTTGCACGAAAAATCCATTTTTCATTTTCTGAGTGCCGAAAGTAGGGTCTTTTTGTGAAGGATCTACCAAATATTTGATGTCAATTTGAACCAACCCATTTTTGTATTATACTAGACCATATTTTATTAACAATTTACAAAAGTTTCTATGTAAAATGTTTCTTATGCACCTCTGCTGAAAAAGACAAATTGTCGCCAATTCAGTTGGAACGGGGTGAAATTTGAACTACAAGTGCTTGATAGATTGCTCTTTATTTTTTCAAAAAAACATTTCCAAGTGCACAAGCACTCATTTCATCAGAGATCTACAAAGATTTTGCAAGATTCCACACCTAGCTATCACTGGCCATGCCCCCCATCCCCCGTTCTGACGCATTTTGAAATCGGTGCTTAAACAATTCAAAAAAAATCAAAACAATATAAAACTTTCGCGTTGCATCCTAATTTATGTCCTAGTAACCATACAAACCAACAAACATGGAATAATGCAAATCTATTAAAAAAGTCTTCTCAAAATGGGCCATCGAGTATGAACGTTCATGGCTTCCAAGCAAAATGGACGAAGTTATTGCTAATTTGAAATGATAGTTTCCCCAAATGATCTCATATTTTGCATATCTGTGTATATTTTAATGGCCAACAAGTTTGCCAAAGGAAGTTTTCATTTCCGTTGCACGAAAAATACATTTTTCATTTTCCGAGTGCCGAAAGTAGGGTCTTTTTGTGAAGGATCTACCAAATATTTGATGTCAATTTGAACCAACCCATTTTTGTATTATACTAGACCATATTTTATTAACAATTAACAAAAGTTTCTATGTAAAATGTTTCTTATGCACCTCTGCTGAAAAAGACAAATTGCCGCCAATTCAGTTGGAACGGGGTGAAATTTGAACTACAAGTAATTGATAGATTGCTCTTTATTTTTTCAAAAAAACATTTCCAAGTGCACAAGTACTCATTTCATAAGAGATCTACAAAGATTTTTGCAAGATTCCACACCTAGCTATCACCGGCCATGCCCCCTCCCCCGTTTTGACCGCATTTTGAAATCGGTGCTTAAAAAATTCAAAAAAAATCAAAAAAATATAAAACCTTCGCGTTGCATCCTAATTTATGTCCTAGTAACCATACAAACCAACAAACTTGGAATAATGCAAATCTATTAAAAAAGTCTTCTCATAATGGGCTATCAAGTATGAAGGTTCATGGCTTCCAAGCCAAATGGCCGAAGTTATAGCTAATTTGAAATGATAGTTTCCCCAAATGATCTCATATTTTGCATATGTCTGTATATTTGAATGGCCAACAAGTTTGCCAAAGGAAGTTTTCATTATCGCTGCACCAAAAATCCATTTTTCATTTTCCGAGTGCCGAAAGTAGGGTCTTTTGTGAAGGATCTACCAAATATTTGATGTCAATTTGAACCAACCCATTTTTGTATTATACTAGACCATATTTTATTAACAATTTACAAAAGTTTCTATGTAAAATGTTTCTTATGCACCTCTGCTGAAAAAGACAAATTGCCGCCAATTCAGTTGGAACGGGGTGAAATTTGAACTACAAGTGCTTGATAGATTGCTCTTTATTTTTTCAAAAAAACATTTCCAAGTGCAAAAGTACTCATTTCATCAGAGATCTACAAAGAGTTTTGCAAGATTCCACACCTAGCTATCACCGGCCATGCCCGCCCTCCCCCGTTTTGACGCATTTTGAAATCGGTGCTTAAACAATTCAAAAAAAATCAAAACAATATAAAACCTTCGCGTTGCATCCTAATTTATGTCCTAGTAACCATACAAACCAACAAACTTGGAATAATGAAAATCTATTCAAAAAGTCTTCTCAAAATGGGCTATCGAGTATGAAGGTTCAGAGCTTCCAAGCCAAATGGCCGAAGTTATAGCTAATTTGAAATGATAGTTTCCCCAAATGATCTCATATTTTGCATATGTGTGTATATTTGAATGGCCAACAAGTTTGCCAAAGGAAGTTTTCATTTCCGTTGCACGAAAAATCCATTTTTCATTTTCCGAGTGCCGAAAGTAGGGTCTTTTTGTGAAGGATCTACCAAATATTTGATGTCAATTTGAACCAACCCATTTTTGTATTATACTAGACCATATTTTATTAAAAGTTTACAAAAGTTTCTATGTAAAATGTTTTTTTGCACCTCTGCTGAAAAAGACAAATTGCCGCCAATTCAGTTGGAACGGGGTGAAATTTGAACTACAAGTGCTTGATAGATTGCTCTTTATTTTTTCAAAAAAACATTTCCAAGTGCACAAGTACTCATTTCATCAGAGATCTACAAAGCGATTTGCAAGATTCCACACCTAGCTATCTCCGGCCATGCCCCCCCTCCCCCGTTTTGACGCATTTTGAAATCGGTGCTTAAAAAATTCAAAAAAAAATCAAAACAATATCAAACCTTCGCGTTGCATCCTAATTTATGTCCTAGTAACCATACAAACCAACAAACTTGGAATAATGCAAATCTATTTACAAGTCTTCTCAAAATGGGCTATCGAGTATGAAGGTTCATGGCTTCCAAGCCAAATGGCCGAAGTTATAGCTAATTTGAAATGATAGTTTCCCCAAATGATCTCGTATTTTGCATATGTGTGTATATTTGAATGGCCAATAAGTTTGCCAAAGGAAGTTTTCATTTCCGTTGCACGAAAAATCCATTTTTCATTTTCCGAGTGCCGAAAGTAGGGTCTTTTTGTGAAGGATCTACCAAATATTTGATGTCAATTTGAACCAACCCATTTTTGTATTATACTAGACCATATTTTATTAACAATTTACAAAAGTTTCTATGTAAAATGTTTCTTATGCACCTCTGCTGAAAAAGACAAATTGTCGCGAATTCAGTTGGAACGGGGTGAAATTTGAACCACAAGTGCTTGATAGATTGCTCTTTATTTTTTCAAAAAAACATTTCCGAGTGCACAAGCACTCATTTCATCAGAGATCTACAAAGATTTTGCAAGATTCCACACCTAGCTATCACCGGCCATGCCCCCCCTCCCCCGTTCTGACGCATTTTGAATCGGTGCTTAAAAAATTCAAAAATATCAAAAAAATATATAACCTTCGCGTTGCATCCTAATTTATGTCCTAGTAACCATACAAACCAACAAACTTGGAATAATGCAAATCTATTAAAAAAGTCTTCTCAAAATGGGCCATCGAGTATGAACGTTCATGGCTTCCAAGCCAAATGGCCGAAGTTATTGCTAATTTGAAATGATAGTTTCCCCAAATGATCTCATATTTTGCATATCTGTGTATATTTTAATGGCCAACAAGTTTGCGAAAGGAAGTTTTCATTTCCGTTGCACGAAAAATACATTTTTCATTTTCCGAGTGCCGAAAGTAGGGTCTTTTTGTGAAGGATCTACCAAATATTTGATGTCAATTTGAACCAACACATTTTTTTATTATACTAGACCATATTTTATTAACAATTTACAAAAGTTTCTATGTAAAATGTTTCTTATGCACCTCTGCTGGAAAAGACAAATTGCCGCCAATTCAGCTGGAACGGGGTGAAATTTGAACTACAAGTAATTGATAGATTGCTCTTTATTTTTTCAAAAAAACATTTCCAAGTGCACAAGTACTCATTTCATAAGAGATCTACAAAGATTTTTGCAAGATTCCACACCTAGCTATCACCGGCCATGCCCCCCCTCCCCCGTTTTGACGCATTTTGAAATCGGTGCTTAAACAATTCAAAAAAAAATCAAAACAATATAAAACCTTCGCGTTGCATCCTCATTTATGTCCAAGTAACCATACAAACCAACAAACTTGGAATAATGAAAATCTATTCAAAAAGTCTTCTCAAAATGGGCTATCGAGTATGAAGGTTCATAGCTTCCAAGCCAAATGGCCGAAGTTATAGCTAATTTGAAATGATAGTTTCCCTAATTGATCTCATATTTTGCATATGTGTGTATATTTGAATGGCCACCAAGTTTTCCAAAGGAAGTTTTCATTATCGCTGCACGAAAAATCCATTTTTCATTTTCCGAGTGCCGAAAGTAGGGTGTTTTGTGAAGGATCTACCAAATATTTGATGTCAATTTGAACCAACCCATTTTTGTATTATACTAGACCATATTTTATTAACAATTTACAAAAGTTTCTATGTAAAATGTTTCTTATGCACCTGTGCTGAAAAAGACAATTTGCCGCCAATTCAGTTGGAACGGGGTGAAATTTGAACTACAAGTGCTAGATAGATTGCTCTTTATTTTTTCAAAAAAACATTTCCAAGTGCACAAGTACTCATTTCATCAGAGATCTACAAAGAGTTTTGCAAGATTCCACACCTAGCTATCAGCGGCCATGCCCCCCCTCCCCCGTTTTGACGCATTTTGAAATCGGTGCTTAAACAATTCAAAAAAAATCAAAAAAATATAAAACCTTCGCGTTGCATCCTAATTTATGTCCTAGTAACCATACAAACCAACAAACTTGGAATAATGCAAATCTATTAAAAAAGTCTTCTCAAAATGGGCTCTCGAGTATGAAGGTGCATGGCTTCCAAGCCAAATGGCCGAAGTTATAGCTAATTTGAAATGATAGTTTCCCCAAATGATCTCATATTTTGCATATGTGTGTATATTTGAATGGCCAACAAGTTTGCCAAAGGAAGTGTTTATTATCGCTGCACGAAAAATCCATTTTTCATTTTCTGAGTGCCGAAAGTAGGGTCTTTTTGTGAAGGATCTACCAAATATTTGATGTCAATTTGAACCAACCCATTTTTGTATTATACTAGACCATATTTTATTAACAATTTACAAAAGTTTCTATGTAAAATGTTTTTTTGCACCTCTGCTGAAAAAGACAAATTGCCGCCAATTCAGTTGGAACGGGGTGAAATTTGAACTACAAGTGCTTGATAGATTGCTCTTTATTTTTTGAAAAAAACATTTCCAAGTGCACAAGTACTCATTTCATCAGAGATCTACAAAGAGTTTTGCAAGATTCCACACCTAACTATCACCGGCCATGCCCCCCTCCCCCGTTTTGACCACATTTTGAAATCGGTGCTTAAACAATTCAAAAAAAATCAAAAAAATATAAAACCTTCGCGTTGCATCCTAATTTATGTCCTAGTAACCATACAAACCAACAAACTTGGAATAATGCAAATGTATTAAAAAGTCTTCTCAAAATGGGCTATCGAGTATGAAGGTTCATGGCTTCCAAGCCAAATGGCCGAAGTTATAGCTAATTTGAAATGATAGTTTCCCCAAATGATCTCATATTTTGCATATGTGTGTATATTTGAATGGCCAATAAGTTTGCCAAAGAAATTTTTCATTTCCGTTGCACGAAAAATCCATTTTTCATTTTTCGAGTGCCGAAAGTAGGGTCTTTTTGTGAAGGATCTACCAAATATTTGATGTGAATTTGAACCAACCCATTTTTTTATTATACTAGACCATATTTTATTAACAATTTACAAAAGTTTCTATGTAAAATGTTTCTTATGCACCTCTGCTGAAAAAGACAAATTATCGCCAATTCAGTTGGAACGGGGTGAAATTGGAACTACAAGTGCTTGATAGATTACTCTTTATTTTTTGAATTTTTTTTTCCAAGTGCAGTACTCATTTCATCAGAGATCTACAAAGATTTTTGCAAGATTCCACACCTAGCTATCACCGGCCATGCCCCCCTCCTCCGTTTTGACCGCATTTTGAAATCGGTGCTTAAAAAATTCAAAACAAATCAAAAAAATATAAAACCTTCGCGTTGCATCCTAATTTATGTCCTAGTAACCATACAAACCAACAAACTTGGAATAATGCAAATCTATTAAAAAAGTCTTCTCAAAATGGGCTATCGAGTATGAAGGTTCATGGCTTCCAAGCCAAATGGCCGAAGTGATAGCTAATTTGAAATGATAGATTCCCCAAATGATCTCATATTTTGCATATGTGTGTATATTTGAATGGCCAACAAGTTTGCCAAAGGAAGTTTTCATTATCGCTGCACGAAAAATTCATTTTTCATTTTCCGAGTGCCGAAAGTAGGGTCTTTTTGTGAAGGATCTACCAAATATTTGATGTCAATTTGAACCAACCCATTTTTGTATTATACTAGACCATATTTTATTAACAATTTACAAAAGTTTCTATGTAAAATGTTTCTTATGCACCTCTGCTGAAAAAAACAAATTGCCGCCAATTCAGTTGGAACGGGGTGAAATTTGAACTACAAGTGCTTGATAGATTGCTCTTTATTTTTTCAAAAAAACATTTCCAAGTGCACAAGTACTGTTTTCATCAGAGATCTACAAAGAGTTTTGCAAGATTCCACACCTAGCTATCACCGGCCATGCCCCCCTCCCCCGTTTTGACCGCATTTTGAAATCGGTGCTTAAACAATTCAAAAAAAATCAAAAAAATATATAAAACCTTCGCGTTGCATCCTAATTTATGTCCTAGTAACCATACAAACCAACAAACATGGAATAATGCAAATATTTTCAAAAAGTCTTCTCAAAATGGTCTATCGAGTATGAAGGTTCATGGCATCCAAGCCAAATGGCCGAAGTTATAGCTAATGTGAAATGATAGTTTCCCCAAATGATCTCATATTTTGCATATGTGTGTATATTTGAATGGCCAATAAGTTTGCCAAAGGAAGTTTTCATTTCCGTTGCACGAAAAATCCATTTTTCATTTTCCGAGTGCCGAAAGTAGGGTCTTTTTGTGAAGGATCTACCAAATATTTGATGTCAATTTGAACCAACCCATTTTTGTATTATACTAGACCATATTTTATTAACAATTTACAAAAGTTTCTATGTAAAATGTTTCTTATGCACCTCTGCTGAAAAAGACAAATTGCCGCCAATTCAGTTGGAACGGGGTGAAATTTGAACTACAAGTGCTTGATAGATTGCTCTTTATTTTTTCAAAAAAACATTTCCAAGTGCACAAGTACTCATTTCATCAGAGATCTACAAAGAGTTTTGCAAGATTCCACACCTAGCTATCACCGGCCATGCCCCCCTCCCCCGTTTTGACCGCATTTTGAAATCGGTGCTTAAACAATTAAAAAAAAATCAAAACAATATAAAACCTTTGCGTTGCATCCTAATGTATGTCCTAGTAACCATACAAACAGACAAACTTGGAATAATGCAAATCTATTCAAAAAGTCTTCTCAAAATGGCCTATCGAGTATGAAGGTTTATGGCTTCCAAGCCAAATGGCCGAAGTTATAGCTAATTTGAAATGATAGTTTCCCCAAATGATCTCATATTTTTCATATGTGTGTATGTTTGAATGGCCAACAAGTTTGCCAAAGGAAGTTTTCATTATCGCTGCACGAAAAATCCATTTTTCATTTTCCGAGTGCCGAAAGTAGGGTCTTTTTGTGAAGGATCTACCAAATATTTGATGCCAATTTGAACCAACCCATTTTTGTAGTATACTAGACCATATTTTATTAACAATTTACAAAAGTTTCTATGTAAAATGTTTCTTATGCACCTCTGCTGAAAAAGACAAATTGCCGCCAATTCAGTTGGAACGGGGTGAAATTTGAACTACAAGTGCGTGATAGATTGCTCTTTATTTTTTCAAAAAAACATTTACAAGTGCACAAGTACTCATTTCATCAGAGACCTACAAAGAGTTTTGCAAGATTCCACACCTAGCTATCACCGGCCATGCCCCCTCCCCCGTTTTGACCGCATTTCGAAATCGGTGCTTAAACAATTAAAAAAAACAAAACAATATAAAACCTTTGCGTTGCATCCTAATTTATGTCCTAGTAACCATACAAACCAACAAACTTGGAATAATGCAAATCTATTAAAAAAGTCTTCTCAAAATGGGCTATCGAGTATGAAGGTTCATGGCTTCCAAGCCAAATGGCCGAAGTTTTAGCTAATTTGAGATGATAGTTTCCCCAAATGATATCATATTTTGCATATGTGTGTATATTTGAATGGCCAATAAGTTTGCCAAAGGAAGTTTTCATTTCCGTTGCACGAAAAATCCATTTTTCATTTTCCGAGTGCCGAAAGTAGGGTCTTTTTGTGAAGGATCTACCAAATATTTGATGTCAATTTGAACCAACCCATTTTTGTATTATACTAGACCATATTTTATTAACAATCTACAAAAGTTTCTATGTAAAATGTTTCTTATGCACCTCTGCTGAAAAAGACAAATTGCCGCCAATTCAGTTGGAACGGGGTGAAATTTGAACTACAAGTGCTTGATAGATTGCTCTTTATTTTTTCAAAAAAACATTTCCAAGTGCACAAGTACTCATTTCATCAGAGATCTACAAAGAGTTTTGCAAGATTCCACACCTAGCTATCACCGGCCATGCCCCCCTCCCCCGTTTTGACCGCATTTTAAAATCGGTGCTTAAACAATTAAAAAAAAATCAAAACAATATAAAACCTTCGCGTTGGATCCTAATTTTTTCCTAGTAACCATACAAACCAACAGACTTGGAATAATGCAAATCTATTAAAAAAGTCTTCTCAAAATGGGCTATCGAGTATGAAGGTTCATGGCTTCCAAGCCAAATGGCCGAAGTTATAGCTAATTTGAAATGATAGTTTCCACAAATGATCTCATATTTTGCATATGTGTGTATATTTGAATGGCCAACATGTTTGGCAAAGGAAGTTTTCATTTCCGTTGCACGAAAAATCCATTTTTCATTTTCCGAGTGCCGAAAGTAGGGTCTTTTTGTGAAGGATCTACCAAATATTTGATGTCAATTTGAACCAACCCATTTTTGTATTATACTAGACCATATTTTATTAACAATTTACAAAAGTTTCTATGTAAAATGTTTCTTATGCACCTCTGCTGAAAAAGACAAATTGCCGCCAATTCAGCTGGAACGGGGTGAAATTTGAACTACAAGTGCTTGATAGATTGCTCTTTATTTTTTCAAAAAAACATTTCCAAGTGCACAAGTACTCATTTCATCAGATATCTACAAAGAGTTTTGCAAGATTCCACACCTAGCTATCACCGGCCATGCCCCCCCTCCCCCGTTTTGACGCGTTTTGAAATCGGTGCTTAAACAATTCAAAAAAAATCAAAACAATATAAAACCTTCGCGTTGCATCCTAATTTATGTCCTAGTAACCATACAAACCAACAAACTTGGAATAATGCAAATCTATTAAAAAAGTCTTCTCAAAATGGGCTATCGAGTATGAAGGTTCATGGCTTCCAAGCCAAATGGCCGAAGTTATAGCTAATTTGAAATGATAGTTTCCCCAAATGATCTCATATTTTGCATATGTGTGTATATTTGAATGGCCAATAAGTTTGCCAAAGAAAGTTTTCATTTCCGTTGCACGAAAAATCCATTTTTCATTTTCCGAGTGCCGAAAGTAGTGTCTTTTTGTGAAGGATCTACCAAATTTTGATGTGAATTTGAACCAACCCATTTTTTTATTATACTAGACCATATTTTTTTAACAATTTACAAAAGTTTCTATGTAAAATGTTTCTTATGCACCTCTGCTGAAAAAGACAAATTGTCGCCAATTTAGTTGGAACGGGGTGAAATTGGAACTACAAGTGCTTGATAGATTACTCTTTATTTTTTCATTTTTTTCCAAGTGCACAAGTACTCATTTCATCAGAGATCTACAAAGATTTTTGCAAGATTCCACACCTAGCTATCAGCGGCCATGCCCCCCTCCCCCGTTTTGACCGCATTTTGAAATCGGTGCTTAAAAAATTAAAAAAAAATCAAAAAATATAAAACCTTCGCGTTGCATCCTAATTTATGTCCTAGTAAGCATACAAACCAACAAACTTGGAATAATGCAAATCTATTAAAAAAGTCTTCTCAAAATGGGCTATCGAGTATGAAGGTTCACGGCTTCCAAGCGAAATGGCCGAAGTTATAGCTAATTTGAAATGATAGTTTCCCCAAATGATCTCATATTTTGCATACGTGTGTATATTTGAATGGCCAACAAGTTTGCCAAAGGAAGTTTTCATTATCGCTGCACGAAAAATCCATTTTTCATTTCCGAGTGCCGAAAGTAGGGTCTTTTTGTGAAGGATCTACCAGATATTTGATGTCAATTTGAACCAACCCATTTTTGTATTATACTAGACCATATTTTATTAACAATTTACAAAAGTTTCTATGTAAAATGTTTCTTATGCACCTCTGCTGAAAAAGACAAATTGCCGCCAATTCAGTTGGAACGGGGTGAAATTTGAACTACAAGTGCTTGATAGATTGCTCTTTATTTTTTCAAAAAAACATTTCCAAGTGCACAAGTACTCATTTCATCAGATATCTACACAGAGTTTTGCAAGATTACACACCTAGCTATCACCGGCCATGCCCCCCCCCGTTTTGACGCGTTTTGAAATCGGTGCTTAAACAATTCAAAAAAATCAAAACAATATAAAACCTTCGCGTTGCATCCTAATTTATGTCCTAGTAACCATACAAACCAACAAACTTGGAATAATGCAAATCTATGAAAAAAGTCTTCTCAAAATGAGCTATCGAGTATGAAGGTTCATGGCTTCCAAGCCAAATGGCCGAAGTTATAGCTAATTTGAAATGATAGTTTCCCCAAATGATCTCATATTTTGCATATGTGTGTATATTTGAATGGCCAATAAGTTTGCCAAAGGAAGTTTTCATTTCCGTTGCACGAAAAATCCATTTTTCATTTTCCGAGTGCCGAAAGTAGGGTCTTTTTGTGAAGGATCTACCAAATATTTGATGTCAATTTGAACCAACCCATTTTTGTATTATACTAGACAATATTTTATTAACAATTTACAAAAGTTTCTATATAAAATGTTTCTTATGCACCTCTGCTGAAAAGACAAATTGTCGCCAATTCAGTTGGAACGGGGTGAAATTTGAACTACAAGTTGCTTGATAGATTGCTCTTTATTTTTTCAAAAAAACATTTCCAAGTGCACAAGTACTCATTTCATCAGAGATCTACAAAGATTTTTGCTAGATTCCACACCTAGCTATCACCGGCCATGCCCCCCCTCCCCCGTTTTGACGCGTTTTGAAATCGGTGCTTAAACAATTCAAAAAAAATCAAAACAATATAAAACCTTCGCGTTGCATCCTAATTTATGTCCTAGTAACCATACAAACCAACAAACTTGGAATAATGCAAATCTATTAAAAAAGTCTTCTCAAAATGGGCTATCGAGTATGAAGGTTCATGGCTTCCAAGCCAAATGGCCGAAGTTATAGCTAATTTGAAATGATAGTTTCCCCAAATGATCTCATATTTTGCATATGTGTGCATATTTGAATGGCCAATAAGTTTGCCAAAGAAAGTTTTCATTTCCATTGCACGAAAAATCCATTTTTCATTTTCCGAGTGCCGAAAGTAGGGTTTTTTGTGAAGGATCTACCAAATATTTGTTGTGAATTTGAACCAACCCATTTTTTTATTATACTAGACCATATTTTCTTAACAATTTACAAAAGTTTCTATGTAAAATGTTTCTTATGCACCTCTGCTGAAAAAGACAAATTGCCACCAATTCAGCTGGAACGGGGTGAAACTGGAACTACAAGTGCTTGATAGATTACTCTTTATTTTTTCAATTTTTTTTCCAAGTGCACAAGTACTCATTTCATCAGAGATCTAAAAAGATTTTTTGCAAGATTCCACACCTAGCTATCACCGGCCATGCCCCCCTCCCCCGTTTTGACCGCATTTTGAAATCGGTGCTTAAAAAATTCAAAACAAATCAAAAAAATATAAAACCTTCGCGTTGCATCCTAATTTATGTCCTAGTAACCATACAAACCAACAAACTTGGAATAATGCAAATCTATTAAAAAAGTCTTCTCAAAATGGGCTATCGAGTATGAAGGTTCATGGCTTCCAAGCCAAATGGCCGAAGTTATAGCTAATTTGAAATGATAGTTTCCCGAAATGATCTCATATTTTGCATATGTGTGTATATTTGAATGGCCAACAAGTTTGCCAAAGGAAGTTTTCATTATCGCTGCACGAAAAATCCATTTTTCATTTTCCGAGTGCCGAAAGTAGGGTCTTTTTGTGAAGGATCTACCAAATATTTGATGTGAATTTGAACCAACCCATTTTTGTATTATACTGGACCATATTTTATTAACAATTTACAAAAGTTTCTATGTAAAATGTTTCTTATGCACCTCTCCTGAAAAAGACAAATTGCCGCCAATTCAGTTGGAACGGGGTGAAATTTGAACTACAAGTGCTTGATAGATTGCTCTTTATTTTTTCAAAAAAACATTTCCAAGTGCACAAGTACTCATTTCATCAGAGATCTACAAAGAGTTTTGCAAGATTCCACACCTAGCTATCACCGGCCATGCCCCCCCTCCCCCGTTTTGAGGCATTCTGAAACCGGTGCTTAAACAATTCAAGAAAAATCAAAACAATATAAAACCTTCGCGTTGCATCCTAATTTATGTCCTAGTAACCATACAAACCAACAAACTTGGAATAATGCAAATCTATTAAAAAAGTCTTCTCAAAATGGGCTATCGAGTATGAAGGTTCATGGCTTCCAAGCCAAATGGCCGAAGTTATAGCTAATTTGAAATGATAGTTTCCCCAAATGATCTCATATTTTGCATATGTGTGTATATTTGAATGGCCAACAAGTTTGCCAAAGGAAGTTTTCATTATCGCTGCACGAAAAATCCATTTTTCATTTTCCGAGTGCCGAAAGTAGGGTCTTTTTGTGAAGGATCTACCAAATATTTGATGTCAATTTGAACCAACCCATTTTTGTATTATACTAGACCATATTTTATTAACAATTTACAAAAGTTTCTATGTAAAATGTTTCTTATGCACCTCTGCTGAAAAAGACAAATTGCCGCCAATTCAGTTGGAACGGGGTGAAATTTGAACTACAAGTGCTTGATAGATTGCTCTTTATTTTTTCAAAAAAACATTTCCAAGTGCACAAGTACTCATTTCATCAGAGATCTACAAAGAGTTTTGCAAGATTCCACACCAAGCTATCACCGGCCATGCCCCCCTCCCCCGTTTTGACCGCATTTTGAAATCGGTGCTTAAACAATTAAAAAAAAATCAAAACAATATAAAACCTTCGCGTTGGATCCTAATTTATGTCCTAGTAACCATACAAACCAACAGACTTGGAATAATGCAAATCTATTAAAAAAGTCTTCTCAAAATGGGCTATCGAGTATGAAGGTTCATGGCTTCCAAGCCAAATGGCCGAAGTTATAGCTAATTTGAAATGATAGTTTCCACAAATGATCTCATATTTTGCATATGTGTGTATATTTGAATGGCCAACAAGTTTGGCAAAGGAAGTTTTCATTTCCGTTGCACGAAAAATCCATTTTTCATTTTCCGAGTGCCGAAAGTAGGGTCTTTTTGTGAAGGATCTACCAAATATTTGATGTCAATTTGAACCAACCCATTTTTGTATTATACTAGACCATATTTTATTAACAATTTACAAAAGTTTCTATGTAAAATGTTTCTTATGCACCTCTGCTGAAAAAGACAAATTGCCGCCAATTCAGCTGGAACGGGGTGAAATTTGAACTACAAGTGCTTGATGGATTGCTCTTTATTTTTTCAAAATTTTTTTTCCAATTGCACAAGTACTCATTTCATCAGATATCTACAAAGAGTTTTGCAAGATTCCACAGCTAGCTATCACCGGCCATGCCCCCCCTCCCCCGTTTTGACGCGTTTTGAAATCGGTGCTTAAACAATTCAAAAAAAATCAAAACAATATAAAACCTTCGCGTTGCATCCTAATTTATGTCCTAGTAACCATACAAACCAACAAACTTGGAATAATGCAAATCTATTAAAAAAGTCTTCTCAAAATGGGCTATCGAGTATGAAGGTTCATGGCTTCCAAGCCAAATGGCCGAAGTTATAGCTAATTTGAAATGATAGTTTCCCCAAATGATCTCATATTTTGCATATGTGTGTATATTTGAATGGCCAATAAGTTTGCCAAAGAAAGTTTTCATTTCCGTTGCACGAAAAATCCATTTTTCATTTTCCGAGTGCCGAAAGTAGGGTCTTTTTGTGAAGGATCTACCAATTTTTGATGTGAATTTGAACCAACCCATTTTTTTATTATACTAGACCATATTTTTTTAACAATTTACAAAAGTTTCTATGTAAAATGTTTCTTATGCACCTCTGCTGAAAAAGACAAATTGTCGCCAATTCAGTTGGAACGGGGTGAAATTGGAACTACAAGTGCTTGATAGATTATTCTTTATTTTTTCATTTTTTTTCCAAGTGCACAAGTACTCATTTCATCAGAGATCTACAAAGATTTTTGCAAGATTCCACACCTAGCTATCAGCGGCCATGCCCCCCTCCCTCGTTTTGACCGCATTTTGAAATCGGTGCTTAAAAAATTAAAAAAAAAATCAAAAAACATAAAACCTTCGCGTTGCATCCTAATTTATGTCCTAGTAACCATACAAACCAACAAACTTGGAATAATGCAAATCTATTAAAAAAGTCTTCTCAAAATGGGCTATCGAGTATGAAGGTTCACGGCTTCCAAGCGAAATGGCCGAAGTTATAGCTAATTTGAAATGATAGTTTCCCCAAATGATCTCATATTTTGCATACGTGTGTATATTTGAATGGCCAACAAGTTTGCCAAAGGAAGTTTTCATTATCGCTGCACGAAAAATCCATTTTTCATTTTCCGAGTGCCGAAAGTAGGGTCTTTTTGTGAAGGATCTACCAGATATTTGATGTCAATTTGAACCAACCCATTTTTGTATTATACTAGACCATATTTTATTAACAATTTACAAAAGTTTCTATGTAAAATGTTTCTTATGCACCTCTGCTGAAAAAGACAAATTGCCGCCAATTCAGTTGGAACGGGGTGAAATTTGAACTACAAGTGCTTGATAGATTGCTCTTTATTTTTTCAAAAAAACATTTCCAAGTGCACAAGTAGTCATTTCATCAGAGATCTACAAAGAGTTTTGCAAGATTCCACACCTAGCTATCACCGGCCATGCCCCCCTCCCCCGTTTTGACCGCATTTTGAAATCGGTGCTTAAACAATTAAAAAAAAATCAAAACAATATAAAACCTTCGCGTTGGATCCTAATTTATGTCCTAGTAACCATACAAACCAACAGACTTGGAATAATGCAAATCTATTAAAAAAGTCTTCTCAAAATGGGCTATCGAGTATGAAGGTTCATGGCTTCCAAGCCAAATGGCCGAAGTTATAGCTAATTTGAAATGATAGTTTCCACAAATGATCTCATATTTTGCATATGTGTGTATATTTGAATGGCCAACAAGTTTGGCAAAGGAAGTTTTCATTTCCGTTGCACGAAAAATCCATTTTTCATTTTCCGAGTGCCGAAAGTAGGGTCTTTTTGTGAAGGATCTACCAAATATTTGATGTCAATTTGAACCAACCCATTTTTGTATTATACTAGACCATATTTTATTAACAATTTACAAAAGTTTCTATGTAAAATGTTTCTTATGCACCTCTGCTGAAAAAGACAAATTGCCGCCAATTCAGCTGGAACGGGGTGAAATTTGAACTACAAGTGCTTGATAGATTGCTCTTTATTTTTTCAATTTTTTTTTTCCAATTGCACAAGTACTCATTTCATCAGATATCTACAAAGAGTTTTGCAAGATTCCACAGCTAGCTATCACCGGCCATGCCCCCCCTCCCCCGTTTTGACGCGTTTTGAAATCGGTGCTTAAACAATTCAAAAAAAATCAAAACAATATAAAACCTTCGCGTTGCATCCTAATTTATGTCCTAGTAACCATACAAACCAACAAACTTGGAATAATGCAAATCTATTAAAAAAGTCTTCTCAAAATGGGCTATCGAGTATGAAGGTTCATGGCTTCCAAGCCAAATGGCCGAAGTTATAGCTAATTTGAAATGATAGTTTCCCCAAATGATCTCATATTTTGCATATGTGTGTATATTTGAATGGCCAATAAGTTTGCCAAAGAAAGTTTTCATTTCCGTTGCACGAAAAATCCATTTTTCATTTTCCGAGTGCCGAAAGTAGGGTCTTTTTGTGAAGGATCTACCAATTTTTGATGTGAATTTGAACCAACCCATTTTTTTATTATACTAGACCATATTTTTTTAACAATTTACAAAAGTTTCTATGTAAAATGTTTCTTATGCACCTCTGCTGAAAAAGACAAATTGTCGCCAATTCAGTTGGAACGGGGTGAAATTGGAACTACAAGTGCTTGATAGATTATTCTTTATTTTTTCATTTTTTTTCCAAGTGCACAAGTACTCATTTCATCAGAGATCTACAAAGATTTTTGCAAGATTCCACACCTAGCTATCAGCGGCCATGCCCCCCTCCCTCGTTTTGACCGCATTTTGAAATCGGGGCTTAAAAAATTAAAAAAAAATCAAAAAACATAAAACCTTCGCGTTGCATCCTAATTTATGTCCTAGTAACCATACAAACCAACAAACTTGGAATAATGCAAATCTATTAAAAAAGTCTTCTCAAAATGGGCTATCGAGTATGAAGGTTCACGGCTTCCAAGCGAAATGGCCGAAGTTATAGCTAATTTGAAATGATAGTTTCCCCAAATGATCTCATATTTTGCATACGTGTGTACATTTGAATGGCCAACAAGTTTGCCAAAGGAAGTTTTCATTATCGCTGCACGAAAAATCCATTTTTCATTTTCCGAGTGCCGAAAGTAGGGTCTTTTTGTGAAGGATCTACCAGATATTTGATGTCAATTTGAACCAACCCATTTTTGTATTATACTAGACCATATTTTATTAACAATTTACAAAAGTTTCTATGTAAAATGTTTCTTATGCACCTCTGCTGAAAAAGACAAATTGCCGCCAATTCAGTTGGAACGGGGTGAAATTTGAACTACAAGTGCTTGATAGATTGCTCTTTATTTTTTCAAAAAAACATTTCCAAGTGCACAAGTACTCATTTCATCAGAGATCTACAAAGAGTTTTGCAAGATTCCACACCTAGCTATCACCGGCCATGCCCCCCCTCCCCCGTTTTGACGCATTTTGAAATCGGAGCTTAAACAATTCAAAAAAAATCAAAACAATATAAAACCTTCGCGTTGCATCCTAATTTATGTCCTAGTAACCATACAAACCAACAAACTTGGAATAATGCAAATCTATTAAAAAAGTCTTCTCAAAATGGGCTATCGAGTATGAAGGTTCATGGCTTCCAAGCCAAATGGCCGAAGTTATAGCTAATTTGAAATGATAGTTTCCCCAAATGATCTCATATTTTGCATATGTGTGTATATTTGAATGGCCAACAAGTTTGCCAAAGGAAGTTTTCATTATCGCTGCACGAAAAATCCATTTTTCATTTTCCGAGTGCCGAAAGTAGGGTCTTTTTGTGAAGGATCTACCAGATATTTGATGTCAATTTGAACCAACCCATTTTTGTATTATACTAGACCATATTTTATTAACAATTTACAAAAGTTTCTATGTAAAATGTTTCTTATGCACCTCTGCTGAAAAAGACAAATTGCCGCCAATTCAGTTGGAACGGGGTGAAATTTGAACTACAAGTGCTTGATAGATTGCTCTTTATTTTTTCAAAAAAACATTTCCAAGTGCACAAGTACTCATTTCATCAGATATCTACACAGAGTTTTCCAAGATTCCACACCTAGCTATCACCGGCCATGCCCCCCCTCCCCCGTTTTGACGCGTTTTGAAATCGGTGCTTAAACAATTCAAAAAAAATCAAAACAATATAAAACCTTCGCGTTGCATCCTAATTTATGTCCTAGTAACCATACAAACCAACAAACTTGGAATAATGCAAATCTATTAAAAAAGTCTTCTCAAAATGGGCTATCGAGTATGAAGGTTCATGGCTTCCAAGCCAAATGGCCGAAGTTATAGCTAATTTGAAATGATAGTTTCCCCAAATGATCTCATATTTTCCATATGTGTGTATATTTGAATGGCCAATAAGTTTGCCAAAGAAAGTTTTCATTTCCGTTGCACGAAAAATCCATTTTTAATTTTCCGAGTGCCGAAAGTAGTGTCTTTTTGTGAAGGATCTACCAAATTTTGATGTGAATTTGAACCAACCCATTTTTTTATTATACTAGACCATATTTTTTTAACAATTTACAAAAGTTTCTATGTAAAATGTTTCTTATGCACCTCTGCTGAAAAAGACAAATTGTCGCCAATTCAGTTGGAACGGGGTGAAATTGGAACTACAAGTGCTTGATAGATTACTCTTTATTTTTTCATTTTTTTTCCAAGTGCACAAGTACTCATTTCATCATAGATCTACAAAGATTTTTGCAAGATTCCACACCTAGCTATCAGCGGCCATGCCCCCCTCCCCCGTTTTGACCGCATTTTGAAATCGGTGCTTAAAAAATAAAAAAAAAATCAAAAAATATAAAACCTTCGCGTTGCATCCTAATTTATGTCCTAGTAACCATACAAACCAAAAAACTTGGAATAATGCAAATCTATTAAAAAAGTCTTCTCAAAATGGGCTATCGAGTATGAAGGTTCACGGCTTCCAAGCGAAATGGCCGAAGTTATAGCTAATTTGAAATGATAGTTTCCCCAAATGATCTCATATTTTGCATACGTGTGTATATTTGAATGGCCAACAAGTTTGCCAAAGGAAGTTTTCATTATCGCTGCACGAAAAATCCATTTTTCATTTTCCGAGTGCCGAAAGTAGGGTCTTTTTGTGAAGGATCTACCAGATATTTGATGTCAATTTGAACCAACCCATTTTTGTATTATACTAGACCATATTTTATTAACAATTTACAAAAGTTTCTATGTAAAATGTTTCTTATGCACCTCTGCTGAAAAAGACAAATTGCCGCCAATTCAGTTGGAACGGGGTGAAATTTGAACTACAAGTGCTTGATAGATTGCTCTTTATTTTTTCAAAAAAACATTTCCAAGTGCACAAGTACTCACTTCATCAGATATCTACACAGAGTTTTGCAAGATTCCACACCTAGCTATCACCGGCCATGCCCCCCCTCCCCCGTTTTGACGCGTTTTGAAATCGGTGCTTAAACAATTCAAAAAAAATCAAAACAATATAAAACCTTCGCGTTGCATCCTAATTTATGTCCTAGTAACCATACAAACCAACAAACTTGGAATAATGCAAATCTATTAAAAAAGTCTTCTCAAAATGAGCTATCGAGTATGAAGGTTCATGGCTTCCAAGCCAAATGGCCAAAGTTATAGCTAATTTGAAATGATAGTTTCCCCAAATGATCTCATATTTTGCATATGTGTGTATATTTGAATGGCCAATAAGTTCGCCTAAGGAAGTTTTCATTTCCGTTGCACGAAAAATCCATTTTTCATTTTCCGAGTGCCGAAAGTAGGGTCTTTTTGTGAAGGATCTACCAAATATTTGATGTCAATTTGAACCAACCCATTTTTGTATTATACTAGACAATATTTTATTAACAATTTACAAAAGTTTCTATATAAAATGTTTCTTATGCACCTCTGCTGAAAAGACAAATTGTCGCCAATTCAGTTGGAACGGGGTGAAATTTGAACTACAAGTGCGTGATAGATTGCTCTTTATTTTTTCAAAAAAACATTTCCAAGTGCACAAGTACTCATTTCATCAGAGATCTACAAAGAGTTTTGCAAGATTCCACACCTAGCTATCACCGGCCATGCCCCCCCTCCCCCGTTTTGACGCGTTTTGAAATCGGTGCTTAAACAATTCAAAAAAAATCAAAACAATATAAAACCTTCGCGTTGCATCCTAATTTATGTCCTAGGAACCATACAAACCAACAGACTTGGAATAATGCAAATCTATTAAAAAAGTCTTCTCAAAATGGGCTATCGAGTATGAAGGTTCATGGCTTCCAAGCCAAATGGCCGAAGTTATAGCTAATTTGAAATGATAGTTTCCCCAAATGATCTCATATTTTCCATATGTGTGTATATTTGAATGGCCAATAAGTTTGCCAAAGAAAGTTTTCATTTCCGTTGCACGAAAAATCCATTTTTCATTTTCCGAGTGCCGAAAGTAGGGTCTTTTTGTGAAGGATCTACCAAATATTTGATGTGAATTTGAACCAACCCATTTTTTTATTATACTAGACCATATTTTATTAACAATTTACAAAAGTTTCTATGTAAAATGTTTCTTATGCACCTCTGCTGAAAAAGACAAATTGCCACCAATTCAGCTGGAACGGGGTGAAATTGGAACTACAAGTGCTTGATAGATTACTCTTTATTTTTTCAATTTTTTTTCCAAGTGCACAAGTACTCATTTCATCAGAGATCTAAAAAGATTTTTGCAAGATTCCACACCTAGCTATCACCGGCCATGCCCCCCTCCCCCGTTTTGACCGCATTTTGAAATCGGTGCTTAAAAAATTCAAAACAAATCAAAAAAATATAAAACCTTCGCGTTGCATCCTAATTTATGTCCTAGTAACCATACAAACCAACAAACTTGGAATAATGCAAATCTATTAAAAAAGTCTTCTCAAAATGGGCTATCGAGTATGAAGGTTCATGGCTTCCAAGCCAAATGGCCGAAGTTATAGCTAATTTGAAATGATAGTTTCCCGAAATGATCTCATATTTTGCATATGTGTGTATATTTGAATGGCCAACAAGTTTGCCAAAGGAAGTTTTCATTATCGCTGCACGAAAAATCCATTTTTCATTTTCCGAGTGCCGAAAGTAGGGTCTTTTTGTGAAGGATCTACCAAATATTTGATGTGTATTTGAACCAACCCATTTTTGTATTATACTAGACCATATTTTATTAACAATTTACAAAAGTTTCTATGTAAAATGTTCCTTATGCACCTCTGCTGAAAAAGACAAATTGCCGCCAATTCAGTTGGAACGGGGTGAAATTTGAACTACAAGTGCTTGATAGATTGCTCTTTTTTTTTCAAAAAAACATTTCCAAGTGCACAAGTACTCATTTCATCAGAGATCTACAAAGAGTTTTGCAAGATTCCACACCTAGCTATCACCGGCCATGCCCCCCCTCCCCCGTTTTGAGGCATTCTGAAACCGGTGCTTAAACAATTCAAGAAAAATCAAAACAATATAAAACCTTCGCGTTGCATCCTAATTTATGTCCTAGTAACCATACAAACCAACAAACTTGGAATAATGCAAATCTATTAAAAAAGTCTTCTCAAAATGGGCTATCGAGTATGAAGGTTCATGGCTTCCAAGCCAAATGGCCGAAGTTATAGCTCATTTGAAATGATAGTTTCCCCAAATGATCTTATATTTTGCATATGTGTGTATATTTGAATGGCCAACAAGTTTGCCAAAGGAAGTTTTCATTATCGCTGCACGAAAAATCCATTTTTCATTTTCCGAGTGCCGAAAGTAGGGTCTTTTTGTGAAGGATCTACCAAATATTTGATGTCAATTTGAACCAACCCATTTTTGTATTATACTAGACCATATTTTATTAACAATTTACAAAAGTTTCTATGTAAAATGTTTCTTATGCACCTCTGCTGAAAAAGACAAATTGCCGCCAATTCAGTTGGAACGGGGTGAAATTTGAACTACAAGTGCTTGATAGATTGCTCTTTATTTTTTCAAAAAAACATTTCCAAGTGCACAAGTACTCATTTCATCAGAGATCTACAAAGAGTTTTGCAAGATTCCACACCTAGCTATCACCGGCCATGCCCCCCCTCCCCCGTTTTGACGCATTTTGAAATCGGTGCTTAAACAATTAAAAAAAATCAAAACAATATAAAACCTTCGCGTTGCATCCTAATTTATGTCCTAGTAACCATACAAACCAACAAACTTGGAATAATGCAAATCTATTAAAAAAGTCTTCTCAAAATGGGCTATCGAGTATGAAGGTTCATGGCTTCCAAGCCAAATGGCCGAAGTTATAGCTAATTTGAAATGATAGTTTCCCCAAATGATCTTATATTTTTCATATGTGTGTATATTTGAATGGCCAATAAGTTTGCCAAAGGAAGTTTTCATTTCCGTTGCACGAAAAATCCATTTTTCATTTTCCGAGTGCCGAAAGTAGGGTCTTTTTGTGAAGGATCTACCAAATATTTGATGTCAATTTGAACCAACCCATTTTTGTATTATACTAGACAATATTTTATTAACAATTTACAATAGTTTCTATGTAAAATGTTTCTTATGCACCTCTGCTGAAAAAGAGAAAAGTGAAATTTGAACTACAAGTGCTTGATAGATTGCTCTTTATTTTTTCAAAAAAACATTTCCAAGTGCACAAGTACTCATTTCATCAGAGATCTACAAAGAGTTTTGAAAGATTCCACACCTAGCTATCACCGGCCATGCCCCCCCTCCCCCGTTTTGATGCGTTTTGAAATCGGTGCTTAAAGAATTCAAAAAAAATCAAAACAATATAAAACCTTCGCGTTGCATCCTTATTTATGTCCTAGTAACCATACAAACCAACAAACTTGGAATGATGCAAATCTATTAAAAAAGTCTTCTCAAAATGGGCTATCGAGTATGAAGGTTCATGGCTTCCAAGCCAAATGGCCGAAGTTATAGCTAATTTGAAATGATAGTTTCCCCAAATGATCTCATATTTTGCATACGTGTGTATATTTGAATGGCCAACAAGTTTGCCAAAGGAAGTTTTCATTATCGCTGCACGAAAAATCCCCTTTTCATTTTCCGAGTGCCGAAAGTAGGGTCTTTTTGTGAAGGATCTACCAGATATTTGATGTCAATTTGAACCAACCCATTTTTGTATTATACTAGACCATATTTTATTAACAATTTACAAAAGTTTCTATGTAAAATGTTTCTTATGCACCTCTGCTGAAAAAGAGAAAAGTGAAATTTGAACTACAAGTGCTTGATAGATTGCTCTTTATTTTTTCAAAAAAACATTTCCAAGTGCACAAGTACTCATTTCATCAGAGATCTACAAAGAGTTTTGCAAGATTCCACACCTAGCTATCACCGGCCATGCCCCCCCTCCCCCGTTTTGACGCATTTTGAAATCGGTGCTTAAACAATTAAAAAAAAATAAAAACAATATAAAACCTTCGCGTTGCATCCTAATTTATGTCCTAGTAACCATACAAACCAACAAACTTGGAATAATGCAAATCTATTAAAAAAGTCTTCTCAAAATGGGCTATCGAGTATGAAGGTTCATGGCTTCCAAGCCAAATGGCCGAAGTTATAGCTAATTTGAAATGATAGTTTCCCCAAATGATCTTATATTTTGCATATGTGTGTATATTTGAATGGCCAATAAGTTTGCCAAAGGAAGTTTTCATTTCCGTTGCACGAAAAATCCATTTTTCATTTTCCGAGTGCCGAAAGTAGGGTCTTTTTGTGAAGGATCTACCAAATATTTGATGTCAATTTGAACCAACCCATTTTTGTATTATACTAGACAATATTTTATTAACAATTTACAAAAGTTTCTATGTAAAATGTTTCTTATGCACCTCTGCTGAAAAAGAGAAAAGTGAAATTTGAACTACAAGTGCTTGATAGATTGCTCTTTATTTTTTCAAAAAAACATTTCCAAGTGCACAAGTACTCATTTCATCAGAGATCTACAAAGAGTTTTGCAAGATTCCACACCTAGCTATCACCGGCCATGCCCCCCCTCCCCCGTTTTGATGCGTTTTGAAATCGGTGCTTAAAGAATTCAAAAAAAATCAAAACAATATAAAACCTTCGCGTTGCATCCTTATTTATGTCCTAGTAACCATACAAACCAACAAACTTGGAATAATGCAAATCTATTAAAAAAGTCTTCTCAAAATGGGCTATCGAGTATGAAGGTTCATGGCTTCCAAGCCAAATGGCCGAAGTTATAGCTAATTTGAAATGATAGTTTCCCCAAATGATCTCATATTTTGCATATGTGTGTATATTTGAATGGCCAACAAGTTTGCCAAAGGAAGTTTTCATTATCGCTGCACGAAAAATCCATTTTTCATTTTCCGAGTGCCGAAAGTAGGGTCTTTTTGTGAAGGATCTACCAGATATTTGATGTCAATTTGAACCAACCCATTTTTGTATTATACTAGACCATATTTTATTAACAATTTACAAAAGTTTCTATGTAAAATGTTTCTTATGCACCTCTGCTGAAAAAGAGAAAAGTGAAATTTGAACTACAAGTGCTTGATAGATTGCTCTTTATTTTTTCAAAAAAACATTTCCAAGTGCACAAGTACTCATTTCATCAGAGATCTACAAAGAGTTTTGCAAGATTCCACACCTAGCTATCACCGGCCATGCCCCCCCTCCCCCGTTTTGACGCATTTTGAAATCGGTGCTTAAACAATTAAAAAAAAATCAAAACAATATAAAACCTTCGCGTTGCATCCTAATTTATGTCCTAGTAACCATACAAACCAACAAACTTGGAATAATGCAAATTTATTAAAAAAGTCTTCTCAAAATGGGCTATCGAGTATGAAGGTTCATGGCTTCCAAGCCAAATGGCCGAAGTTATAGCTAATTTGAAATGATAGTTTCCCCAAATGATCTTATATTTTGCATATGTGTGTATATTTGAATGGCCAATAAGTTTGCCAAAGGAAGTTTTCATTATCGCTGCACGAAAAATCCATTTTTCATTTTCCGAGTGCCGAAAGTAGGGTCTTTTTGTGAAGGATCTACCAGATATTTGATGTCAATTTGAACCAACCCATTTTTGTATTATACTAGACCATATTTTATTAACAATTTACAAAAGTTTCTATGTAAAATGTTTCTTATGCACCTCTGCTGAAAAAGACAAATTGCCGCCAATTCAGTTGGAACGGGGTGAAATTTGAACTACAAGTGCTTGATAGATTGCTCTTTATTTTTTCAAAAAAACATTTCCAAGTGCACAAGTACTCATTTCATCAGATATCTACACAGAGTTTTGCAAGATTCCACACCTAGCTATCACCGGCCATGCCCCCCCTCCCCCGTTTTGACGCGTTTTGAAATCGGTGCTTAAACAATTCAAAAAAAATCAAAACAATATAAAACCTTCGCGTTGCATCCTAATTTATGTCCTAGTAACCATACAAACCAACAAACTTGGAATAATGCAAATCTATTAAAAAAGTCTTCTCAAAATGAGCTATCGAGTATGAAGGTTCATGGCTTCCAAGCCAAATGGCCGAAGTTATAGCTAATTTGAAATGATAGTTTCCCCAAATGATCTCATATTTTGCATATGTGTGTATATTTGAATGGCCAATAAGTTTGCCAAAGGAAGTTTTCATTTCCGTTGCACGAAAAATCCATTTTTCATTTTCCGAGTGCCGAAAGTAGGGTCTTTTTGTGAAGGATCTACCAAATATTTGATGTCAATTTGAACCAACCCATTTTTGTATTATACTAGACAATATTTTATTAACAATTTACAAAAGTTTCTATATAAAATGTTTCTTATGCACCTCTGCTGAAAAGACAAATTGTCGCCAATTCAGTTGGAACAGGGTGAAATTTGAACTACAAGTGCTTGATAGATTGCTCTTTATTTTTTCAAAAAAATATTTCCAAGTGCACAAGTACTCATTTCATCAGATATCTACAAAGAGTTTTGCAAGATTCCACAGCTAGCTATCACCGGCCATGCCCCCCCTCCCCCGTTTTGACGCGTTTTGAAATCGGTGCTTAAACAATTCAAAAAAAATCAAAACAATATAAAACCTTCGCGTTGCATCCTAATTTCTGTCCTAGTAACCATACAAACCAACAAACTTGGAATAATGCAAATCTATTAAAAAAGTCTTCTCAAAATGGGCTATCGAGTATGAAGGTTCATGGCTTCCAAGCCAAATGGCCGAAGTTATAGCTAATTTGAAATGATAGTTTCCCCAAATGATCTCATATTTTGCATACGTGTGTATATTTGAATGGCCAACAAGTTTGCCAAAGGAAGTTTTCATTATCGCTGCACGAAAAATCCATTTTTCATTTTCCGAGTGCCGAAAGTAGGGTCTTTTTGTGAAGGATCTACCAGATATTTGATGTCAATTTGAACCAACCCATTTTTGTATTATACTAGACCATATTTTATTAACAATTTACAAAAGTTTCTATGTAAAATGTTTCTTATGCACCTCTGCTGAAAAAGACAAATTGCCGCCAATTCAGTTGGAACGGGGTGAAATTTGAACTACAAGTGCTTGATAGATTGCTCTTTATTTTTTCAAAAAAACATTTCCAAGTGCACAAGTACTCATTTCATCAGATATCTACACAGAGTTTTGCAAAATTCCACACCTAGCTATCACCGGCCATGCCCCCCTCCCCCGTTTTGACGCGTTTTGAAATCGGTGCTTAAACAATTCAAAAAAAATCAAAACAATATAAAACCTTCGCGTTGCATCCTAATTTATGTCCTAGTAACCATACAAACCAACAAACTTGGAATAATGCAAATCTATTAAAAAAGTCTTCTCAAAATGAGCTATCGAGTATGAAGGTTCATGGCTTCCAAGACAAATGGCCGAAGTTATAGCTAATTTGAAATGATAGTTTCCCCAAATGATCTCATATTTTGCATATGTGTGTATATTTGAATGGCCAATAAGTTTGCCAAAGGAAGTTTTCATTTCCGTTGCACGAAAAATCCATTTTTCATTTTCCGAGTGCCGAAAGTAGGGTCTTTTTGTGAAGGATCTACCAAATATTTGATGTCAATTTGAACCAACCCATTTTTGTATTATACTAGACAATATTTTATTAACAATTTACAAAAGTTTCTATATAAAATGTTTCTTATGCACCTCTGCTGAAAAGACAAATTGTCGCCAATTCAGTTGGAACGGGGTGAAATTTGAACTACAAGTGCTTGATAGATTGCTCTTTATTTTTTCAAAAAAACATTTCCAAGTGCACAAGTACTCATTTCATCAGATATCTACAAAGAGTTTTGCAAGATTCCACAGCTAGCTATCACCGGCCATGCCCCCCCTCCCCCGTTTTGACGCGTTTTGAAATCGGTGCTTAAACAATTCAAAAAAAATCAGAACAATATAAAACCTTCGCGTTGCATCCTAATTTATGTCCTAGTAACCATACAAACCAACAAACTTGGAATAATGCAAATCTATTAAAAAAGTCTTCTCAAAATGGGCTATCGAGTATGAAGGTTCATGGCTTCCAAGCCAAATGGCCGAAGTTATAGCTAATTTGAAATGATAGTTTCCCCAAATGATCTCATATTTTGCATATGTGTGTATATTTGAATGGCCAATAAGTTTGCCAAAGGAAGTTTTCATTTCCGTTGCACGAAAAATCCATTTTTCATTTTCCGAGTGCCGAAAGTAGGGTCTTTTTGTGAAGGATCTACCAAATATTTGATGTCAATTTGAACCAACCCATTTTTGTATTATACTAGACAATATTTTATTAACAATTTACAAAAGTTTCTATATAAAATGTTTCTTATGCACCTCTGCTGAAAAGACAAATTGTCGCCAATTCAGTTGGAACGGGGTGAAATTTGAACTACAAGTGCTTGATAGATTGCTCTTTATTTTTTCAAAAAAATATTTCCAAGTGCACAAGTACTCATTTCATCAGATATCTACAAAGAGTTTTGCAAGATTCCACAGCTAGCTATCACCGGCCATGCCCCCCCTCCCCCGTTTTGACGCGTTTTGAAATCGGTGCTTAAACAATTCAAAAAAAATCAAAACAATATAAAACCTTCGCGTTGCATCCTAATTTATGTCCTAGTAGCCATACAAACCAACAAACTTGGAATAATGCAAATCTATTAAAAAAGTCTTCTCAAAATGGGCTATCGAGTATGAAGGTTCATGGCTTCCAAGCCAAATGGCCGAAGTTATAGCTAATTTGAAATGATAGTTTCCCCAAATGATCTCATATTTTGCATACGTGTGTATATTTGAATGGCCAACAAGTTTGCCAAAGGAAGTTTTCATTATCGCTGCACGAAAAATCCATTTTTCATTTTCCGAGTGCCGAAAGTAGGGTCTTTTTGTGAAGGATCTACCAGATATTTGATGTCAATTTGAACCAACCCATTTTTGTATTATACTAGACCATATTTTATTAACAATTTACAAAAGTTTCTATGTAAAATGTTTCTTATGCACCTCTGCTGAAAAAGACAAATTGCCGCCAATTCAGTTGGAACGGGGTGAAATTTGAACTACAAGTGCTTGATAGATTGCTCTTTATTTTTTCAAAAAAACATTTCCAAGTGCACAAGTACTCATTTCATCAGATATCTACACAGAGTTTTGCAAGATTCCACACCTAGCTATCACCGGCCATGCCCCCCTCCCCCGTTTTGACGCGTTTTGAAATCGGTGCTTAAACAATTCAAAAAAAATCAAAACAATATAAAACCTTCGCGTTGCATCCTAATTTATGTCCTAGTAACCATACAAACCAACAAACTTGGAATAATGCAAATCTATTAAAAAAGTCTTCTCAAAATGAGCTATCGAGTATGAAGGTTCATGGCTTCCAAGACAAATGGCCGAAGTTATAGCTAATTTGAAATGATAGTTTCCCCAAATGATCTCATATTTTGCATATGTGTGTATATTTGAATGGCCAATAAGTTTGCCAAAGGAAGTTTTCATTTCCGTTGCACGAAAAATCCATTTTTCATTTTCCGAGTGCCGAAAGTAGGGTCTTTTTGTGAAGGATCTACCAAATATTTGATGTCAATTTGAACCAACCCATTTTTGTATTATACTAGACAATATTTTATTAACAATTTACAAAAGTTTCTATATAAAATGTTTCTTATGCACCTCTGCTGAAAAGACAAATTGTCGCCAATTCAGTTGGAACGGGGTGAAATTTGAACTACAAGTGCTTGATAGATTGCTCTTTATTTTTTCAAAAAAACATTTCCAAGTGCACAAGTACTCATTTCATCAGATATCTACAAAGAGTTTTGCAAGATTCCACAGCTAGCTATCACCGGCCATGCCCCCCCTCCCCCGTTTTGACGCGTTTTAAAATCGGTGCTTAAACAATTCAAAAAAAATCAAAACAATATAAAACCTTCGCGTTGCATCCTAATTTATGTCCTAGTAACCATACAAACCAACAAACTTGGAATAATGCAAATCTATTAAAAAAGTCTTCTCAAAATGGGCTATCGAGTATGAAGGTTCATGGCTTCCAAGCCAAATGGCCGAAGTTATAGCTAATTTGAAATGATAGTTTCCCCAAATGATCTCATATTTTGCATATGTGTGTATATTTGAATGGCCAATAAGTTTGCCAAAGGAAGTTTTCATTTCCGTTGCACGAAAAATCCATTTTTCATTTTCCGAGTGCCGAAAGTAGGGTCTTTTTGTGAAGGATCTACCAAATATTTGATGTCAATTTGAACCAACCCATTTTTGTATTATACTGGACAATATTTTATTAACAATTTACAAAAGTTTCTATATAAAATGTTTCTTATGCACCTCTGCTGAAAAGACAAATTGTCGCCAATTCAGTTGGAACGGGGTGAAATTTGAACTACAAGTGCTTGATAGATTGCTCTTTATTTTTTCAAAAAAATATTTCCAAGTGCACAAGTACTCATTTCATCAGATATCTACAAAGAGTTTTGCAAGATTCCACAGCTAGCTATCACCGGCCATGCCCCCCCTCCCCCGTTTTGACGCGTTTTGAAATCGGTGCTTAAACAATTCAAAAAAAATCAAAACAATATAAAACCTTTGCGTTGCATCCTAATTTATGTCCTAGTAACCATACAAACCAACAAACTTGGAATAATGCAAATCTATTAAAAAAGTCTTCTCAAAATGGGCTATCGAGTATGAAGGTTCATGGCTTCCAAGCCAAATGGCCGAAGTTATAGCTAATTTGAAATGATAGTTTCCCCAAATGATCTCATATTTTGCATACGTGTGTATATTTGAATGGCCAACAAGTTTGCCAAAGGAAGTTTTCATTATCGCTGCACGAAAAATCCATTTTTCATTTTCCGAGTGCCGAAAGTAGGGTCTTTTTGTGAAGGATCTACCAGATATTTGATGTCAATTTGAACCAACCCATTTTTGTATTATACTAGACCATATTTTATTAACAATTTACAAAAGTTTCTATGTAAAATGTTTCTTATGCACCTCTGCTGAAAAAGACAAATTGCCGCCAATTCAGTTGGAACGGGGTGAAATTTGAACTACAAGTGCTTGATAGATTGCTCTTTATTTTAAAAAAAAAACATTTCCAAGTGCACAAGTACTCATTTCATCAGATATCTACACAGAGTTTTGCAAGATTCCACACCTAGCTATCACCGGCCATGCCCCCCTCCCCCGTTTTGACGCGTTTTGAAATCGGTGCTTAAACAATTCAAAAAAAATCAAAACAATATAAAACCTTCGCGTTGCATCCTAATTTATGTCCTAGTAACCATACAAACCAACAAACTTGGAATAATGCAAATCTATTAAAAAAGTCTTCTCAAAATGAGCTATCGAGTATGAAGGTTCATGGCTTCCAAGACAAATGGCCGAAGTTATAGCTAATTTGAAATGATAGTTTCCCCAAATGATCTCATATTTTGCATATGTGTGTATATTTGAATGGCCAATAAGTTTGCCAAAGGAAGTTTTCATTTCCGTTGCACGAAAAATCCATTTTTCATTTTCCGAGTGCCGAAAGTAGGGTCTTTTTGTGAAGGATCTACCAAATATTTAATGTCAATTTGAACCAACCCATTTTTGTATTATACTAGACAATATTTTATTAACAATTTACAAAAGTTTCTATATAAAATGTTTCTTATGCACCTCTGCTGAAAAGACAAATTGTCGCCAATTCAGTTGGAACGGGGTGAAATTTGAACTACAAGTGCTTGATAGATTGCTCTTTATTTTTTCAAAAAAACATTTCCAAGTGCACAAGTACTCATTTCATCAGATATCTACAAAGAGTTTTGCAAGATTCCACAGCTAGCTATCACCGGCCATGCCCCCCCTCCCCCGTTTTGACGCGTTTTAAAATCGGTGCTTAAACAATTCAAAAAAAATCAAAACAATATAAAACCTTCGCGTTGCATCCTAATTTATGTCCTAGTAACCATACAAACCAACAAACTTGGAATAATGCAAATCTATTAAAAAAGTCTTCTCAAAATGGGCTATCGAGTATGAAGGTTCATGGCTTCCAAGCCAAATGGCCGAAGTTATAGCTAATTTGAAATGATAGTTTCCCCAAATGATCTCATATTTTGCATATGTGTGTATATTTGAATGGCCAATAAGTTTGCCAAAGGAAGTTTTCATTTCCGTTGCACGAAAAATCCATTTTTCATTTTCCGAGTGCCGAAAGTAGGGTCTTTTTGTGAAGGATCTACCAAATATTTGATGTCAATTTGAACCAACCCATTTTTGTATTATACTGGACAATATTTTATTAACAATTTACAAAAGTTTCTATATAAAATGTTTCTTATGCACCTCTGCTGAAAAGACAAATTGTCGCCAATTCAGTTGGAACGGGGTGAAATTTGAACTACAAGTGCTTGATAGATTGCTCTTTATTTTTTCAAAAAAATATTTCCAAGTGCACAAGTACTCATTTCATCAGATATCTACAAAGAGTTTTGCAAGATTCCACACCTAGCTATCACCGGCCATGCCCCCCCTCCCCCGTTTTGACGCGTTTTGAAATCGGTGCTTAAACAATTCAAAAAAAATCAAAACAATATAAAACCTTCGCGTTGCATCCTAATTTATGTCCTAGTAACCATACAAACCAACAAACTTGGAATAATGCAAATCTATTAAAAAAGTCTTCTCAAAATGGGCTATCG
Organism: Bromus sterilis; assembly: GCA_950022295.1. Taxonomy (NCBI): domain Eukaryota; kingdom Viridiplantae; phylum Streptophyta; class Magnoliopsida; order Poales; family Poaceae; genus Bromus; species Bromus sterilis. The sequence continues at coordinate 300,021,424 of OX465601.1, forward strand.
AGTATGAAGGTTCATGGCTTCCAAGCCAAATGGCCGAAGTTATAGCTAATTTGAAATGATAGTTTCCCCAAATGATCTCATATTTTGCATACGTGTGTATATTTGAATGGCCAACAAGTTTGCCAAAGGAAGTTTTCATTATCGCTGCACGAAAAATCCATTTTTCATTTTCCGAGTGCCGAAAGTAGGGTCTTTTTGTGAAGGATCTACCAGATATTTGATGTCAATTTGAACCAACCCATTTTTGTATTATACTAGACCATATTTTATTAACAATTTACAAAAGTTTCTATGTAAAATGTTTCTTATGCACCTCTGCTGAAAAAGACAAATTGCCGCCAATTCAGTTGGAACGGGGTGAAATTTGAACTACAAGTGCTTGATAGATTGCTCTTTATTTTTTCAAAAAAACATTTCCAAGTGCACAAGTACTCATTTCATCAGATATCTACACAGAGTTTTGCAAGATTCCACACCTAGCTATCACCGGCCATGCCCCCCTCCCCCGTTTTGACGCGTTTTGAAATCGGTGCTTAAACAATTCAAAAAAAATCAAAACAATATAAAACCTTCGCGTTGCATCCTAATTTATGTCCTAGTAACCATACAAACCAACAAACTTGGAATAATGCAAATCTATTAAAAAAGTCTTCTCAAAATGAGCTATCGAGTATGAAGGTTCATGGCTTCCAAGACAAATGGCCGAAGTTATAGCTAATTTGAAATGATAGTTTCCCCAAATGATCTCATATTTTGCATATGTGTGTATATTTGAATGGCCAATAAGTTTGCCAAAGGAAGTTTTCATTTCCGTTGCACGAAAAATCCATTTTTCATTTTCCGAGTGCCGAAAGTAGGGTCTTTTTGTGAAGGATCTACCAAATATTTGATGTCAATTTGAACCAACCCATTTTTGTATTATACTAGACAATATTTTATTAACAATTTACAAAAGTTTCTATATAAAATGTTTCTTATGCACCTCTGCTGAAAAGACAAATTGTCGCCAATTCAGTTGGAACGGGGTGAAATTTGAACTACAAGTGCTTGATAGATTGCTCTTTATTTTTTCAAAAAAACATTTCCAAGTGCACAAGTACTCATTTCATCAGAGATCTACAAAGAGTTTTGCAAGATTCCACACCTAGCTATCACCGGCCATGCCCCCCCTCCCCCGTTTTGACGCGTTTTGAAATCGGTGCTTAAACAATTCAAAAAAAATCAAAACAATATAAAACCTTCGCGTTGCATCCTAATTTATGTCCTAGTAACCATACAAACCAACAAACTTGGAATAATGCAAATCTATTAAAAAAGTCTTCTCAAAATGGGCTATCGAGTATGAAGGTTCATGGCTTCCAAGCCAAATGGCCGAAGTTATAGCTAATTTGAAATGATAGTTTCCCCAAATGATCTCATATTTTGCATATGTGTGTATATTTGAATGGCCAATAAGTTTGCCAAAGAAAGTTTTCATTTCCGTTGCACGAAAAATCCATTTTTCATTTTCCGAGTGCCGAAAGTAGGGTCTTTTTGTGAAGGATCTACCAAATATTTGATGTGAATTTGAACCAACCCATTTTTTTATTATACTAGACCATATTTTCTTAACAATTTACAAAAGTTTCTATGTAAAATGTTTCTTATGCACCTCTGCTGAAAAAGACAAATTGCCACCAATTCAGCTGGAACGGGGTGAAATTGGAACTACAAGTGCTTGATATATTACTCTTTATTTTTTCAATTTTTTTTCCAAGTGCACAAGTACTCATTTCATCAGAGATCTACAAAGATTTTTGCAAGATTCCACACCTAGCTATCACCGGCCATGCACCCCTCCCCCGTTTTAACCGCATTTTGAAATCGGTGCTTACAAAATTCAAAACAAATCAAAAAAATATAAAACCTTCGCGTTGAATCCTAATTTATGTCCTAGTAACCATACAAACCAACAAACTTGGAATAATGCAAATCTATTAAAAAAGTCTTCTCAAAATGGGCTATCGAGTATGAAGGTTCATGGCTTCCAAGCCAAATGGCCGAAGTTATAGCTAATTTGAAATGATAGTTTCCCGAAATGATCTCATATTTTGCATATGTTTGTATATTTGAATGGCCAACAAGTTTGCCAAAGGAAGTTTTCATTATCGCTGCACGAAAAATCCATTTTTCATTTTCCGAGTGCCGAAAGTAGGGTCTTTTTGTGAAGGATCTACCAAATATTTGATGTGAATTTGAACCAACCCATTTTTGTATTATACTAGACCATATTTTATTAACAATTTACAAAAGTTTCTATGTAAAATGTTTATTATGCACCTCTGCTGAAAAAGACAAATTGCCGCCAATTCAGTTGGAACGGGGTGAAATTTGAACTACAAGTGCTTGATAGATTGCTCTTTATTTTTTCGAAAAAACATATCCAAGTGCACAAGTACTCATTTCATCAGAGATCTACAAAGAGTTTTGCAAGATTCCACACCTAGCTATCACCGGCCATGCCCCCCCTCCCCCGTTTTGAGGCATTCTGAAACCGGTGCTTAAACAATTCAAAAAAAATCAAAACAATATAAAACCTTCGCGTTGCATCCTAATTTATGTCCTAGTAACCATACAAACCAACAAACTTGGAATAATGCAAATCTATTAAAAAAGTCTTCTCAAAATGGGCTATCGAGTATGAAGGTTCATGGCTTCCAACCCAAATGGCCGAAGTTATAGCTCATTTGAAATGATAGTTTCCCCAAATGATCTCATATTTTGCATATGTGTGTATATTTGAATGGCCAACAAGTTTGCCAAAGGAAGTTTTCATTATCGCTGCACGAAAAATCCATTTTTCATTTTCCGAGTGCCGAAAGTAGGGTCTTTTTGTGAAGGATCTACCAAATATTTGATGTCAATTTGAACCAACCCATTTTTGTATTATACTAGACCATATTTTATTAACAATTTACAAAAGTTTCTATGTAAAATGTTTCTTATGCACCTCTGCTGAAAAAGACAAATTGCCGCCAATTCCGTTGGAACGGGGTGAAATTTGAACTACAAGTGCTTGATTGATTGCTCTTTATTTTTTCAAAAAAACATTTCCAAGTGCACAAGTACTCATTTCATCAGAGATCTACAAAGAGTTTTGCAAGATTCCACACCTAGCTATCACCGGCCATGCCCCCCCTCCCCCGTTTTGACGCATTTTGAAATCGGTGCTTAAACAATTCAAAAAAAATCAAAACAATATAAAACCTTCGCGTTGCATCCTAATTTATGTCCTAGTAACCATACAAACCAACAAACTTGGAATAATGCAAATCTATTAAAAAAGTCTACTCAAAATGGGCTATCGAGTATGAAGGTTCATGGCTTCCAAGCCAAATGGCCGAAGTTATAGCTAATTTGAAATGATAGTTTCCCCAAATGATCTTATATTTTGCATATGTGTGTATATTTGAATGGCCAATAAGTTTGCCAAAGGAAGTTTTCATTTCCGTTGCACGAAAAATCCATTTTTCATTTTTCGAGTGCCGAAAGTAGGGTCTTTTTGTGAAGGATCTACCAAATATTTGATGTCAATTTGAACCAACCCATTTTTGTATTATACTAGACAATATTTTATTAACAATTTACAAAAGTTTCTATGTAAAATGTTTCTTATGCACCTCTGCTGAAAAAGACAAATTGTCGCCAATTCAATTGGAACGGGGTGAAATTTGAACTACAAGTGCTTGATAGATTGCTCTTTATTTTTTCAAAAAAACATTTCATGCTGCACAAGTACTCATTTCATCAGAGATCTACAAAGAGTTTTGCAAGATTCCACACCTAGCTATCACCGGCCATGCCCCCCCTCCCCCGTTTTGACGCGTTTTGAAATCGGTGCTTAAAGAATTCAAAAAAAATCAAAAAAATATAAAACCTTCGCGTTGCATCCTATTTATGTCCTAGTAACCATGCAAACCAACAAACTTGGAATAATGCAAATCTATTAAAAAAGTCTTCTCAAAATGGGCTATCGAGTATGAAGGTTCATGGCTTCCAAGCCAAATGGCCGAAGTTATAGCTAATTTGAAATGATAGTTTCCCCAAATGATCTCATATTTTGCATATGTGTGTATATTTGAATGGCCAATAAGTTTGCCAAAGAAAGTTTTCATTTCCGTTGCACGAAAAATCCATTTTTCATTTTCCGAGTGCCGAAAGTAGGGTCTTTTTGTGAAGGATCTACCAAATATTTGATGTCAATTTGAACCAACCCATTTTTGTATTATACTAGACCATATTTTATTAACAATTTACAAAAGTTTCTATGCAAAATGTTTCTTATGCACCTCTGCTGAAAAAGACAAATTGCCACCAATTCAGCTGGAACGGGGTGAAATTGAAACTACAAGTGCTTGATAGATTACTCTTTATTTTTTCAATTTTTTTCCAAGTGCACAAGTACTCATTTCATCAGAGATCTACAAAGATTTTTGCAAGATTCCACACCTAGCTATCACCGGCAATGCCCCCCTCCCCCGTTTTGACGCATTTTGAAATCGGTGCTTAAACAATTCAAAAAAAATCAAAACAATATAAAACTTTCGCGTTGCATCCTAATTTATGTCTTAGTAACCATACAAACAAAAAAACTTGGAATAATGCAAATCTATTAAAAAAGTCTTCTCAAAATGGGCTATCGAGTATGAAGGTTCATGGCTTCCAAGCCAAATGGCCGAAGTTATAGCTAATTTGAAATGATAGTTTCCCCAAATGATCTCATATTTTGCATATTTGTGTATATTTGAATGGCCAATAAGTTTGCCAAAGGAAGTTTTCATTTCCGTTGCACGAAAAATCCATTTTTCATTTTCCGAGTGCCGAAAGTAGGGTCTTTTTGTGAAGGATCTACCAAATATTTGATGTGAATTTGAACCAACCCATTTTTTTATTATACTAGACCATATTTTATTAACAATTTACAAAAGTTTCTATGTAAAATGTTTCTTATGCACCTCTGCTGAAAAATACAAATTGCCATCAATTCAGCTGGAACGGGGTGAAATAGGAACTACAAGTGCTTGATAGATTACTCTTTATTTTTTCAATTTTTTTTCCAAGTGCACAAGTACTCATTTCATCAGAGATCTACAAAGATTTTTGCAAGATTCCACACCTAGCTATCACCGGCCATGCCCCCCTCCCCCTTTTTGACCGCATTTTGAAATCGGTGCTTAAAAAATTCAAAAAAAATCAAAAAAATATAAAACCTTCGCGTTGCATCCTAATTTATGTCCTAGTAACCATACAAACCAACAAACTTTGTAGGGTCTTTTTGTGAAGGATCTACCAAATATTTGATGTCAATTTGAACCAACCCATTTTTGTATTATACTAGACCATATTTTATTAACAATTTACAAAAGTTTCTATGTAAAATGTTTCTTATGCACCTCTGCTAAAAAGACAAATTGCCGCCAATTCAGTTGGAACGGGGTGAAATTTGAACTACAAGTGCTTGATAGATTGCTCTTTATTTTTTCAAAAAAACATTTCCAAGTGCACAAGTACTCATTTCATCAGAGATCTACGAAGAGTTTTGCAAGATTCCACACCTAGCTATCACCGGCCATGCCCCCCTCCCCCGTTTTGACGCATTTTGAAATCGGTGCTTAAACAATTCAAAAAAAATCAAAACAATATAAAACCTTCGCGTTGCATCCTAATTTATGTCCTAGTAACCATACAAACCAACAAACTTGGAATAATGCAAATCTATTAAAAAAGTCTTCTCAAAATGGGCTATCGAGTATGAAAGTTCATGGCTTCCAAGCCAAATGGCCGAAGTTATAGCTAATTTGAAATGATAGTTTCCCCAAATGATCTCATATTTTGCATATGTGTGTATATTTGAATGGCCAACAAGTTTGCCAAAGGAAGTTTTCATTATCGCTGCACGAAAAATCCATTTTTCATTTTCCGAGTGCCGAACGTAGGGTCTTTTTGTGAAGGATCTACCAAATATTTGATGTCAATTTGAACCAACCCATTTTTGTATTATACTAGACCATATTTTATTAACAATTTACAAAAGTTTCTATGTAAAATGTTTCTTATGCACCTCTGTTGAAAAAGACAAATTGCCACCAATTCAGCTGGAACGGGGTGAAATAGGAACTACAAGTGCTTGATAGATTACTCTTTATTTTTTCAATTTTTTTTCCAAGTGCACAAGTACTCATTTCATCAGAGATCTACAAAGAATTTTGCAAGATTCCACACCTAGCTATCACCGGCCATGCTCCTCCTCCCCCGTTTTGACGCATTTTGAAATCGGTGCTTAAACAATTCAAAAAAAATCAAAACAATATAGAACCTTCGCGTTGCATCCTAATTTATGTCCTAGTAACCATACAGACCAACAAACTTGGAATAATGCAAATCTATTACAAAAGTCTTCTCAAAATGGGCTATCGAGTATGAAGGTTCATGGCTTCCAAGCCAAATGGCCGAAGTTATAGCTAATTTGAAATGATAGTTTCCCCAAATGATCTCATATTTTGCATATGTGTGTATATTTGAATGGCCAACAAGTTTGTCAAAGGAAGTTTTCATTATCGCTGCACGAAAAATCCATTTTTCATTTTCCGAGTGCCGAAAGTAGGGTCTTTTTGTGAAGGATCTACCAAATATTTGATGTCAATTTGAACCAACCCATTTTTGTATTATACTAGACCATATTTTATTAACAATTTACAAAAGTTTCTATGCAAAATGTTTCTTATGCACCTCTGCTGAAAAAGACAAATTGCCACCAATTCAGCTGGAACGGGGTGAAATTGAAACTACAAGTGCTTGATAGATTACTCTTTATTTTTTCAATTTTTTTCCAAGTGCACAAGTACTCATTTCATCAGAGATCTACAAAGATTTTTGCAAGATTCCACACCTAGCTATCACCGGCAATGCCCCCCTCCCCCGTTTTGACGCATTTTGAAATCGGTGCTTAAACAATTCAAAAAAAATCAAAACAATATAAAACTTTCGCGTTGCATCCTAATTTATGTCTTAGTAACCATACAAACAAAAAAACTTGGAATAATGCAAATCTATTAAAAAAGTCTTCTCAAAATGGGCTATCGAGTATGAAGGTTCATGGCTTCCAAGCCAAATGGCCGAAGTTATAGCTAATTTGAAATGATAGTTTCCCCAAATGATCTCATATTTTGCATATTTGTGTATATTTGAATGGCCAATAAGTTTGCCAAAGGAAGTTTTCATTTCCGTTGCACGAAAAATCCATTTTTCATTTTCCGAGTGCCGAAAGTAGGGTCTTTTTGTGAAGGATCTACCAAATATTTGATGTGAATTTGAACCAACCCATTTTTTTATTATACTAGACCATATTTTATTAACAATTTACAAAAGTTTCTATGTAAAATGTTTCTTATGCACCTCTGCTGAAAAATACAAATTGCCATCAATTCAGCTGGAACGGGGTGAAATAGGAACTACAAGTGCTTGATAGATTACTCTTTATTTTTTCAATTTTTTTTCCAAGTGCACAAGTACTCATTTCATCAGAGATCTACAAAGATTTTTGCAAGATTCCACACCTAGCTATCACCGGCCATGCCCCCCTCCCCCTTTTTGACCGCATTTTGAAATCGGTGCTTAAAAAATTCAAAAAAAATCAAAAAAATATAAAACCTTCGCGTTGCATCCTAATTTATGTCCTAGTAACCATACAAACCAACAAACTTTGTAGGGTCTTTTTGTGAAGGATCTACCAAATATTTGATGTCAATTTGAACCAACCCATTTTTGTATTATACTAGACCATATTTTATTAACAATTTACAAAAGTTTCTATGTAAAATGTTTCTTATGCACCTCTGCTAAAAAGACAAATTGCCGCCAATTCAGTTGGAACGGGGTGAAATTTGAACTACAAGTGCTTGATAGATTGCTCTTTATTTTTTCAAAAAAACATTTCCAAGTGCACAAGTACTCATTTCATCAGAGATCTACGAAGAGTTTTGCAAGATTCCACACCTAGCTATCACCGGCCATGCCCCCCTCCCCCGTTTTGACGCATTTTGAAATCGGTGCTTAAACAATTCAAAAAAAATCAAAACAATATAAAACCTTCGCGTTGCATCCTAATTTATGTCCTAGTAACCATACAAACCAACAAACTTGGAATAATGCAAATCTATTAAAAAAGTCTTCTCAAAATGGGCTATCGAGTATGAAAGTTCATGGCTTCCAAGCCAAATGGCCGAAGTTATAGCTAATTTGAAATGATAGTTTCCCCAAATGATCTCATATTTTGCATATGTGTGTATATTTGAATGGCCAACAAGTTTGCCAAAGGAAGTTTTCATTATCGCTGCACGAAAAATCCATTTTTCATTTTCCGAGTGCCGAACGTAGGGTCTTTTTGTGAAGGATCTACCAAATATTTGATGTCAATTTGAACCAACCCATTTTTGTATTATACTAGACCATATTTTATTAACAATTTACAAAAGTTTCTATGTAAAATGTTTCTTATGCACCTCTGTTGAAAAAGACAAATTGCCACCAATTCAGCTGGAACGGGGTGAAATAGGAACTACAAGTGCTTGATAGATTACTCTTTATTTTTTCAATTTTTTTTCCAAGTGCACAAGTACTCATTTCATCAGAGATCTACAAAGAATTTTGCAAGATTCCACACCTAGCTATCACCGGCCATGCTCCCCCTCCCCCGTTTTGACGCATTTTGAAATCGGTGCTTAAACAATTCAAAAAAAATCAAAACAATATAGAACCTTCGCGTTGCATCCTAATTTATGTCCTAGTAACCATACAGACCAACAAACTTGGAATAATGCAAATCTATTACAAAAGTCTTCTCAAAATGGGCTATCGAGTATGAAGGTTCATGGCTTCCAAGCCAAATGGCCGAAGTTATAGCTAATTTGAAATGATAGTTTCCCCAAATGATCTCATATTTTGCATATGTGTGTATATTTGAATGGCCAACAAGTTTGTCAAAGGAAGTTTTCATTATCGCTGCACGAAAAATCCATTTTTCATTTTCCGAGTGCCGAAAGTAGGGTCTTTTTGTGAAGGATCTACCAAATATTTGATGTCAATTTGAACCAACCCATTTTTGTATTATACTAGACCATATTTTATTAACAATTTACAAAAGTTTCTATGCAAAATGTTTCTTATGCACCTCTGCTGAAAAAGACAAATTGCCACCAATTCAGCTGGAACGGGGTGAAATTGAAACTACAAGTGCTTGATAGATTACTCTTTATTTTTTCAATTTTTTTCCAAGTGCACAAGTACTCATTTCATCAGAGATCTACAAAGATTTTTGCAAGATTCCACACCTAGCTATCACCGGCAATGCCCCCCTCCCCCGTTTTGACGCATTTTGAAATCGGTGCTTAAACAATTCAAAAAAAATCAAAACAATATAAAACTTTCGCGTTGCATCCTAATTTATGTCCTAGTAACCATACAAACAAACAAACTTGGAATAATGCAAATCTATTAAAAAAGTCTTCTCAAAATGGGCTATCGAGTATGAAGGTTCATGGCTTCCAAGCCAAATGGCCGAAGTTATAGCTAATTTGAAATGATAGTTTCCCCAAATGATCTCATATTTTGCATATGTGTGTATATTTGAATGGCCAATAAGTTTGCCAAAGGAAGTTTTCATTTCCGTTGCACGAAAAATCCATTTTCCATTTTCCGAGTGCCGAAAGTAGGGTCTTTTTGTGAAGGATCTACCAAATATTTGATGTGAATTTGAACCAACCCATTTTTGTATTATACTAGACCAAATTTTATTAACAATTTACAAAAGTTTCTATGTAAAATGTTTCTTATGCACCTCTGCTGAAAAAGACAAATTGCAGCCAAATCAGTTGGAACGGGGTGAAATTTGAACTACAAGTGCTTGATAGATTGCTCTTTATTTTTTCAAAAAAACATTTCCAAGTGCACAAGTACTCATTTCATCAGAGATTTACAAAGAGTTTTGCAAGATTCCACACCTAGCTATCACCGGCCATGCCCCCCCTCCCCCGTTTTGACGCATTTTGAAATCGGTGCTTAAACAATTCAAAAAAAATCAAAACAATATAAAACTTTCGCGTTGCATCCTAATTTATGTCCTAGTAACCATACAAACAAACAAACTTGGAATAATGCAAATCTATTAAAAAAGTCTTCTCAAAATGGGCTATCGAGTATGAAGGTTCATGGCTTCCAAGCCAAATGGCCGAAGTTATAGCTAATTTGAAATGTTAGTTTCCCCAAATGATCTCATATTTTGCATATTTGTGTATATTTGAATGGCCAATAAGTTTGCCAAAGGAAGTTTTCATTTCCGTTGCACGAAAAATCCATTTTTCATTTTCCGAGTGCCGAAAGTAGGGTCTTTTTGTGAAGGATCTACCAAATATTTGATGTGAATTTGAACCAACCCATTTTTTTATTATACTAGACCATATTTTATTAACAATTTACAAAAGTTTCTATGTAAAATGTTTCTTATGCACCTCTGCTGAAAAATACAAATTGCCATCAATTCAGCTGGAACGGGGTGAAATAGGAACTACAAGTGCTTGATAGATTACTCTTTATTTTTTCAATTTTTTTTCCAAGTGCACAAGTACTCATTTCATCAGAGATCTACAAAGATTTTTGCAAGATTCCACACCTAGCTATCACCGGCCATGCCCCCCTCCCCCGTTTTGACCGCATTTTGAAATCGGTGCTTAAAAAATTCAAAAAAAATCAAAAAAATATAAAACCTTCGCGTTGCATCCTAATTTATGTCCTAGTAACCATACAAACCAACAAACTTTGTAGGGTATTTTTTTGAAGGATGTACCAAATATTTGATGTCAATTTGAACCAACCCATTTTTGTATTATACTAGACCATATTTTATTAACAATTTACAAAAGTTTCTATGTAAAATGTTTCTTATGCACCTCTGCTAAAAAGACAAATTGCCGCCAATTCAGTTGGAACGGGGTGAAATTTGAACTACAAGTGCTTGATAGATTGCTCTTTATTTTTTCAAAAAAACATTTCCAAGTGCACAAGTACTCATTTCATCAGAGATCTACAAAGAGTTTTGCAAGATTCCACACCTAGCTATCACCGGCCATGCCCCCCTCCCCCGTTTTGACGCATTTTGAAATCGGTGTTTAAACAATTCAAAAAAAATCAAAACAATATAAAACCTTCGCGTTGCATCCTAATTTATGTCCTAGTAACCATACAAACCAACAAACTTGGAATAATGCAAATCTATTAAAAAAGTCTTCTCAAAATGGGCTATCGAGTATGAAAGTTCATGGCTTCCAAGCCAAATGGCCGAAGTTATAGCTAATTTGAAATGATAGTTTCCCCAAATGATCTCATATTTTGCATATGTGTGTATATTTGAATGGCCAACAAGTTTGCCAAAGGAAGTTTTCATTATCGCTGCACGAAAAATCCATTTTTCATTTTCCGAGTGCCGAACGTAGGGTCTTTTTGTGAAGGATCTACCAAATATTTGATGTCAATTTGAACCAACCCATTTTTGTATTATACTAGACTATATTTTATTAACAATTTACAAAAGTTTCTATGTAAAATGTTTCTTATGCACCTCTGTTGAAAAAGACAAATTGCCACCAATTCAGCTGGAACGGGGTGAAATAGGAACTACAAGTGCTTGATAGATTACTCTTTATTTTTTCAATTTTTTTTCCAAGTGCACAAGTACTCATTTCATCAGAGATCTACAAAGAATTTTGCAAGATTCCACACCTAGCTATCACCGGCCATGCTCCCCCTCCCCCGTTTTGACGCATTTTGAAATCGGTGCTTAAACAATTCAAAAAAAATCAAAACAATATAGAACCTTCGCGTTGCATCCTAATTTATGTCCTAGTAACCATACAGACCAACAAACTTGGAATAATGCAAATCTATTACAAAAGTCTTCTCAAAATGGGCTATCGAGTATGAAGGTTCATGGCTTCCAAGCCAAATGGCCGAAGTTATAGCTAATTTGAAATGATAGTTTCCCCAAATGATCTCATATTTTGCATATGTGTGTATATTTGAATGGCCAACAAGTTTGTCAAAGGAAGTTTTCATTATCGCTGCACGAAAAATCCATTTTTCATTTTCCGAGTGCCGAAAGTAGGGTCTTTTTGTGAAGGATCTACCAAATATTTGATGTTAATTTGAACCAACCCATTTTTGTATTATACTAGACCATATTTTATTAACAATTTACAAAAGTTTCTATGCAAAATGTTTCTTATGCACCTCTGCTGAAAAAGACAAATTGCCACCAATTCAGCTGGAACGGGGTGAAATTGAAACTACAAGTGCTTGATAGATTACTCTTTATTTTTTCAATTTTTTTCCAAGTGCACAAGTACTCATTTCATCAGAGATCTACAAAGATTTTTGCAAGATTCCACACCTAGCTATCACCGGCAATGCCCCCCTCCCCCGTTTTGACCGCATTTTGAAATCGGTGCTTAAAAAATTCAAAAAAAATCAAAACAATATAAAACCTTCGCGTTGCATCCTAATTTATGTCCTAGTAACCATACAAACCAACAAACTTGGAATAATGCAAATTTATTAAAAAAGTCTTCTCAAAATGGGCTATCGAGTATGAAGGTTCATGGCTTCCAAGCCAAATGGCCGAAGTTATAGCTAATTTGAAATGATAGTTTCCCCAAATGATCTCATATTTTGCATATGTGTGTATATTTGAATGGCCAATAAGTTTGCCAAAGGAAGTTTTCATTTCCGTTGCACGAAAAATCCATTTTCCATTTTCCGAGTGCCGAAAGTAGGGTCTTTTTGTGAAGGATCTACCAAATATTTGATGTGAATTTGAACCAACCCATTTTTGTATTATACTAGACCATATTTTTTTAACAATTTACAAAAGTTTCTATGTAAAATGTTTCTTATGCACCTCTGCTGAAAAAGACAAATTGCAGCCAATTCAGTTGGAACGGGGTGAAATTTGAACTACAAGTGCTTGATAGATTGCTCTTTATTTTTTCAAAAAAACATTTCCAAGTGCACAAGTACTCATTTCATCAGAGATTTACAAAGAGTTTTGCAAGATTCCACACCTAGCTATCACCGGCCATGCCCCCCCTCCCCCGTTTTGACGCATTTTGAAATCGGTGCTTAAACAATTCAAAAAAAATCAAGACAATATAAAACTTTCGCGTTGCATCCTAATTTATGTCCTAGTAACCATACAAACAAACAAACTTGGAATAATGCAAATCTATTAAAAAAGTCTTCTCAAAATGGGCTATCGAGTATGAAGGTTCATGGCTTCCAAGCCAAATGGCCGAAGTTATAGCTAATTTGAAATGATAGTTTCCCCAAATGATCTCATATTTTGCATATTTGTGTATATTTGAATGGCCAATAAGTTTGCCAAAGGAAGTTTTCATTTCCGTTGCACGAAAAATCCATTTTTCATTTTCCGAGTGCCGAAAGTAGGGTCTTTTTGTGAAGGATCTGCCAAATATTTGATGTGAATTTGAACCAACCCATTTTTTTATTATACTAGACCATATTTTATTAACAATTTACAAAAGTTTCTATGTAAAATGTTTCTTATGCACCTCTGCTGAAAAATACAAATTGCCATCAATTCAGCTGGAACGGGGTGAAATAGGAACTACAAGTGCTTGATAGATTACTCTTTATTTTTTCAATTTTTTTTCCAAGTGCACAAGTACTCATTTCATCAGAGATCTACAAAGATTTTTGCAAGATTCCACACCTAGCTATCACCGGCCATGCCCCCCTCCCCCGTTTTGACCGCATTTTGAAATCGGTGCTTAAAAAATTCAAAAAAAATCAAAAAAATATAAAACCTTCGCGTTGCATCCTAATTTATGTCCTAGTAACCATACAAACCAACAAACTTTGTAGGGTCTTTTTGTGAAGGATCTACCAAATATTTGATGTCAATTTGAACCAACCCATTTTTGTATTATACTAGACCATATTTTATTAACAATTTACAAAAGTTTCTATGTAAAATGTTTCTTATGCACCTCTGCTAAAAAGACAAATTGCCGCCAATTCAGTTGGAACGGGGTGAAATTTGAACTACAAGTGCTTGATAGATTGCTCTTTATTTTTTCAAAAAAACATTTCCAAGTGCACAAGTACTCATTTCATCAGAGATCTACAAAGAGTTTTGCAAGATTCCACACCTAGCTATCACCGGCCATGCCCCCCTCCCCCGTTTTGACGCATTTTGAAATCGGTGCTTAAACAATTCAAAAAAAATCAAAACAATATAAAACCTTCGCGTTGCATCCTAATTTATGTCCTAGTAACCATACAAACCAACAAACTTGGAATAATGCAAATCTATTAAAAAAGTCTTCTCAAAATGGGCTATCGAGTATGAAAGTTCATGGCTTCCAAGCCAAATGGCCGAAGTTATAGCTAATTTGAAATGATAGTTTCCCCAAATGATCTCATATTTTGCATATGTGTGTATATTTGAATGGCCAACAAGTTCGCCAAAGGAAGTTTTCATTATCGCTGCACGAAAAATCCATTTTTCATTTTCCGAGTGCCGAACGTAGGGTCTTTTTGTGAAGGATCTACCAAATATTTGATGTCAATTTGAACCAACCCATTTTTGTATTATACTAGACTATATTTTATTAACAATTTACAAAAGTTTCTATGTAAAATGTTTCTTATGCACCTCTGTTGAAAAAGACAAATTGCCACCAATTCAGCTGGAACGGGGTGAAATAGGAACTACAAGTGCTTGATAGATTACTCTTTATTTTTTCAATTTTTTTTCCAAGTGCACAAGTACTCATTTCATCAGAGATCTACAAAGAATTTTGCAAGATTCCACACCTAGCTATCACCGGCCATGCTCCCCCTCCCCCGTTTTGACGCATTTTGAAATCGGTGCTTAAACAATTCAAAAAAAATCAAAACAATATAGAACCTTCGCGTTGCATCCTAATTTATGTCCTAGTAACCATACAGACCAACAAACTTGGAATAATGCAAATCTATTACAAAAGTCTTCTCAAAATGGGCTATCGAGTATGAAGGTTCATGGCTTCCAAGCCAAATGGCCGAAGTTATAGCTAATTTGAAATGATAGTTTCCCCAAATGATCTCATATTTTGCATATGTGTGTATATTTGAATGGCCAACAAGTTTGTCAAAGGAAGTTTTCATTATCGCTGCACGAAAAATCCATTTTTCATTTTCCGAGTGCCGAAAGTAGGGTCTTTTTGTGAAGGATCTACCAAATATTTGATGTCAATTTGAACCAACCCATTTTTGTATTATACTAGACCATATTTTATTAACAATTTACAAAAGTTTCTATGCAAAATGTTTCTTATGCACCTCTGCTGAAAAAGACAAATTGCCACCAATTCAGCTGGAACGGGGTGAAATTGAAACTACAAGTGCTTGATAGATTACTCTTTATTTTTTCAATTTTTTTCCAAGTGCACAAGTACTCATTTCATCAGAGATCTACAAAGATTTTTGCAAGATTCCACACCTAGCTATCACCGGCAATGCCCCCCTCCCCCGTTTTGACCGCATTTTGAAATCGGTGCTTAAAAAATTCAAAAAAAATCAAAACAATATAAAACCTTCGCGTTGCATCCTAATTTATGTCCTAGTAACCATACAAACCAACAAACTTGGAATAATGCAAATTTATTAAAAAAGTCTTCTCAAAATGGGCTATCGAGTATGAAGGTTCATGGCTTCCAAGCCAAATGGCCGAAGTTATAGCTAATTTGAAATGATAGTTTCCCCAAATGATCTCATATTTTGCATATGTGTGTATATTTGAATGGCCAATAAGTTTGCCAAAGGAAGTTTTCATTTCCGTTGCACGAAAAATCCATTTTCCATTTTCCGAGTGCCGAAAGTAGGGTCTTTTTGTGAAGGATCTACCAAATATTTGATGTGAATTTGAACCAACCCATTTTTGTATTATACTAGACCATATTTTATTAACAATTTACAAAAGTTTCTATGTAAAATGTTTCTTATGCACCTCTGCTGAAAAAGACAAATTGCAGCCAATTCAGTTGGAACGGGGTGAAATTTGAACTACAAGTGCTTGATAGATTGCTCTTTATTTTTTCAAAAAAACATTTCCAAGTGCACAAGTACTCATTTCATCAGAGATTTACAAAGAGTTTTGCAAGATTCCACACCTAGCTATCACCGGCCATGCCCCCCCTCCCCCGTTTTGACGCATTTTGAAATCGGTGCTTAAACAATTCAAAAAAAATCAAAACAATATAAAACTTTCGCGTTGCATCCTAATTTATGTCCTAGTAACCATACAAACAAACAAACTTGGAATAATGCAAATCTATTAAAAAAGTCTTCTCAAAATGGGCTATCGAGTACGAAGGTTCATGGCTTCCAAGCCAAATGGCCGAAGTTATAGCTAATTTGAAATGATAGTTTCCCCAAATGATCTCATATTTTGCATATATGTGTATATTTGAATGGCCAATAAGTTTGCCAAAGGAAGTTTTCATTTCCGTTGCACGAAAAATCCATTTTCCATTTTCCGAGTGCCGAAAGTAGGGTCTTTTTGTGAAGGATCTACCAAATACTTGATGTGAGTTTGAACCAACCCATTTTTTTATTATACTAGACCATATTTTATTAACAATTTACAAAAGTTTCTATGTAAAATGTTTCTTATGCACCTCTGCTGAAAAAGACAAATTGCCGCCAATTCAGCTGGAACGGGGTGAAATTGGAACTACAAGTGCTTGATAGATTACTCTTTATTATTTCAATTTTTTTTCCAAGTGCACAAGTACTCATTTCATCAGAGATCTACAAAGTTTTTTGCAAGATTCCACACCTAGCTATCACCGGCCAAGCCCCCCTCCCCCGTTTTGACCGCATTTTGAAATCGGTGATTAAAAAATTCAAAAAAAAATCAAAAATATATAAAACCTTCGCGTTGCATCCTAATTTATGTCCTAGTAACCATACAAACCAACAAACTTGGAATAATGCAAATCTATTAAAAAAGTCTTCTCAAAATGGGCTATCGAGTATGAAGGTTCATGGCTTCCAAGCCAAATGGCCGAAGTTATAGCTAATTTGAAATGATAGTTTCCCCAAATGATCTCATATTTTGCATATGTGTGTATATTTGAATGGCCAACAAGTTCGCCAAAGGAAGTTTTCATTATCGCTGCACGAAAAATCCATTTTTCATTTTCCGAGTGCCGAACGTAGGGTCTTTTTGTGAAGGATCTACCAAATATTTGATGTCAATTTGAACCAACCCATTTTTGTATTATACTAGACTATATTTTATTAACAATTTACAAAAGTTTCTATGTAAAATGTTTCTTATGCACCTCTGTTGAAAAAGACAAATTGCCACCAATTCAGCTGGAACGGGGTGAAATAGGAACTACAAGTGCTTGATAGATTACTCTTTATTTTTTCAATTTTTTTTCCAAGTGCACAAGTACTCATTTCATCAGAGATCTACAAAGAATTTTGCAAGATTCCACACCTAGCTATCACCGGCCATGCTCCCCCTCCCCCGTTTTGACGCATTTGGAAATCGGTGCTTAAACAATTCAAAAAAAATCAAAACAATATAGAACCTTCGCGTTGCATCCTAATTTATGTCCTAGTAACCATACAGACCAACAAACTTGGAATAATGCAAATCTATTACAAAAGTCTTCTCAAAATGGGCTATCGAGTATGAAGGTTCATGGCTTCCAAGCCAAATGGCCGAAGTTATAGCTAATTTGAAATGATAGTTTCCCCAAATGATCTCATATTTTGCATATGTGTGTATATTTGAATGGCCAACAAGTTTGTCAAAGGAAGTTTTCATTATCGCTGCACGAAAAATCCATTTTTCATTTTCCGAGTGCCGAAAGTAGGGTCTTTTTGTGAAGGATCTACCAAATATTTGATGTCAATTTGAACCAACCCATTTTTGTATTATACTAGACCATATTTTATTAACAATTTACAAAAGTTTCTATGCAAAATGTTTCTTATGCACCTCTGCTGAAAAAGACAAATTGCCACCAATTCAGCTGGAACGGGGTGAAATTGAAACTACAAGTGCTTGATAGATTACTCTTTATTTTTTCAATTTTTTTCCAAGTGCACAAGTACTCATTTCATCAGAGATCTACAAAGATTTTTGCAAGATTCCACACCTAGCTATCACCGGCAATGCCCCCCTCCCCCGTTTTGACCGCATTTTGAAATCGGTGCTTAGAAAATTGAAAAAAAATCAAAACAATATAAAACCTTCGCGTTGCATCCTAATTTATGTCCTAGTAACCATACAAACCAACAAACTTGGAATAATGCAAATTTATTAAAAAAGTCTTCTCAAAATGGGCTATCGAGTATGAAGGTTCATGGCTTCCAAGCCAAATGGCCGAAGTTATAGCTAATTTGAAATGATAGTTTCCCCAAATGATCTCATATTTTGCATATGTGTGTATATTTGAATGGCCAATAAGTTTGCCAAAGGAAGTTTTCATTTCCGTTGCACGAAAAATCCATTTTCCATTTTCCGAGTGCCGAAAGTAGGGTCTTTTTGTGAAGGATCTACCAAATATTTGATGTGAATTTGAACCAACCCATTTTTGTATTATACTAGACCATATTTTATTAACAATTTACAAAAGTTTCTATGTAAAATGTTTCTTATGCACCTCTGCTGAAAAAGACAAATTGCAGCCAATTCAGTTGGAACGGGGTGAAATTTGAACTACAAGTGCTTGATAGATTGCTCTTTATTTTTTCAAAAAAACATTTCCAAGTGCACAAGTACTCATTTCATCAGAGATTTACAAAGAGTTTTGCAAGATTCCACACCTAGCTATCACCGGCCATGCCCCCCCTCCCCCGTTTTGACGCATTTTGAAATCGGTGCTTAAACAATTCAAAAAAAATCAAAACAATATAAAACTTTCGCGTTGCATCCTAATTTATGTCCTAGTAACCATACAAACAAACAAACTTGGAATAATGCAAATCTATTAAAAAAGTCTTCTCAAAATGGGCTATCGAGTACGAAGGTTCATGGCTTCCAAGCCAAATGGCCGAAGTTATAGCTAATTTGAAATGATAGTTTCCCCAAATGATCTCATATTTTGCATATGTGTGTATATTTGAATGGCCAATAAGTTTGCCAAAGGAAGTTTTCATTTCCGTTGCACGAAAAATCCATTTTCCATTTTCCGAGTGCCGAAAGTAGGGTCTTTTTGTGAAGGATCTACCAAATACTTGATGTGAGTTTGAACCAACCCATTTTTTTATTATACTAGACCATATTTTATTAACAATTTACAAAAGTTTCTATGTAAAATGTTTCTTATGCACCTCTGCTGAAAAAGACAAATTGCCGCCAATTCAGCTGGAACGGGGTGAAATTGGAACTACAAGTGCTTGATAGATTACTCTTTATTTTTTCAATTTTTTTCCAAGTGCACAAGTACTCATTTCATCAGAGATCTACAAAGATTTTTGCAAGATTCCACACCTAGCTATCACCGGCAATGCCCCCCTCCCCCGTTTTGACGCATTTTGAAATCGGTGCTTAAACAATTCAAAAAAAATCAAGACAATATAAAACTTTCGCGTTGCATCCTAATTTATGTCCTAGTAACCATACAAACAAACAAACTTGGAATAATGCAAATCTATTAAAAAAGTCTTCTCAAAATGGGCTATCGAGTATGAAGGTTCATGGCTTCCAAGCCAAATGGCCGAAGTTATAGCTAATTTGAAATGATAGTTTCCCCAAATGATCTCATATTTTGCATATTTGTGTATATTTGAATGGCCAATAAGTTTGCCAAAGGAAGTTTTCATTTCCGTTGCACGAAAAATCCATTTTTCATTTTCCGAGTGCCGAAAGTAGGGTCTTTTTGTGAAGGATCTGCCAAATATTTGATGTGAATTTGAACCAACCCATTTTTTTATTATACTAGACCATATTTTATTAACAATTTACAAAAGTTTCTATGTAAAATGTTTCTTATGCACCTCTGCTGAAAAATACAAATTGCCATCAATTCAGCTGGAACGGGGTGAAATAGGAACTACAAGTGCTTGATAGATTACTCTTTATTTTTTCAATTTTTTTTCCAAGTGCACAAGTACTCATTTCATCAGAGATCTACAAAGATTTTTGCAAGATTCCACACCTAGCTATCACCGGCCATGCCCCCCTCCCCCGTTTTGACCGCATTTTGAAATCGGTGCTTAAAAAATTCAAAAAAAATCAAAAAAATATAAAACCTTCGCGTTGCATCCTAATTTATGTCCTAGTAACCATACAAACCAACAAACTTTGTAGGGTCTTTTTGTGAAGGATCTACCAAATATTTGATGTCAATTTGAACCAACCCATTTTTGTATTATACTAGACCATATTTTATTAACAATTTACAAAAGTTTCTATGTAAAATGTTTCTTATGCACCTCTGCTAAAAAGACAAATTGCCGCCAATTCAGTTGGAACGGGGTGAAATTTGAACTACAAGTGCTTGATAGATTGCTCTTTATTTTTTCAAAAAAACATTTCCAAGTGCACAAGTACTCATTTCATCAGAGATCTACAAAGAGTTTTGCAAGATTCCACACCTAGCTATCACCGGCCATGCCCCCCTCCCCCGTTTTGACGC
This sequence comes from Bromus sterilis, assembly GCA_950022295.1. Classification (NCBI taxonomy): domain Eukaryota; kingdom Viridiplantae; phylum Streptophyta; class Magnoliopsida; order Poales; family Poaceae; genus Bromus; species Bromus sterilis. The sequence continues at coordinate 300,042,171 of OX465601.1, forward strand.
ATTTTGAAATCGGTGCTTAAACAATTCAAAAAAAATCAAAACAATATAAAACCTTCGCGTTGCATCCTAATTTATGTCCTAGTAACCATACAAACCAACAAACTTGGAATAATGCAAATCTATTAAAAAAGTCTTCTCAAAATGGGCTATCGAGTATGAAAGTTCATGGCTTCCAAGCCAAATGGCCGAAGTTATAGCTAATTTGAAATGATAGTTTCCCCAAATGATCTCATATTTTGCATATGTGTGTATATTTGAATGGCCAACAAGTTTGTCAAAGGAAGTTTTCATTATCGCTGCACGAAAAATCCATTTTTCATTTTCCGAGTGCCGAAAGTAGGGTCTTTTTGTGAAGGATCTACCAAATATTTGATGTCAATTTGAACCAACCCATTTTTGTATTATACTAGACCATATTTTATTAACAATTTACAAAAGTTTCTATGCAAAATGTTTCTTATGCACCTCTGCTGAAAAAGACAAATTGCCACCAATTCAGCTGGAACGGGGTGAAATTGAAACTACAAGTGCTTGATAGATTACTCTTTATTTTTTCAATTTTTTTCCAAGTGCACAAGTACTCATTTCATCAGAGATCTACAAAGATTTTTGCAAGATTCCACACCTAGCTATCACCGGCAATGCCCCCCTCCCCCGTTTTGACCGCATTTTGAAATCGGTGCTTAAAAAATTCAAAAAAAATCAAAACAATATAAAACCTTCGCGTTGCATCCTAATTTATGTCCTAGTAACCATACAAACCAACAAACTTGGAATAATGCAAATTTATTAAAAAAGTCTTCTCAAAATGGGCTATCGAGTATGAAGGTTCATGGCTTCCAAGCCAAATGGCCGAAGTTATAGCTAATTTGAAATGATAGTTTCCCCAAATGATCTCATATTTTGCATATGTGTGTATATTTGAATGGCCAATAAGTTTGCCAAAGGAAGTTTTCATTTCCGTTGCACGAAAAATCCATTTTCCATTTTCCGAGTGCCGAAAGTAGGGTCTTTTTGTGAAGGATCTACCAAATATTTGATGTGAATTTGAACCAACCCATTTTTGTATTATACTAGACCATATTTTATTAACAATTTACAAAAGTTTCTATGTAAAATGTTTCTTATGCACCTCTGCTGAAAAAGACAAATTGCAGCCAATTCAGTTGGAACGGGGTGAAATTTGAACTACAAGTGCTTGATAGATTGCTCTTTATTTTTTCAAAAAAACATTTCCAAGTGCACAAGTACTCATTTCATCAGAGATTTACAAAGAGTTTTGCAAGATTCCACACCTAGCTATCACCGGCCATGCCCCCCCTCCCCCGTTTTGACGCATTTTGAAATCGGTGCTTAAACAATTCAAAAAAAATCAAAACAATATAAAACTTTCGCGTTGCATCCTAATTTATGTCCTAGTAACCATACAAACCAACAAACTTGGAATAATGCAAATCTATTAAAAAAGTCTTCTCAAAATGGGCTATCGAGTACGAAGGTTCATGGCTTCCAAGCCAAATGGCCGAAGTTATAGCTAATTTGAAATGATAGTTTCCCCAAATGATCTCATATTTTGCATATGTGTGTATATTTGAATGGCCAATAAGTTTGCCAAAGGAAGTTTTCATTTCCGTTGCACGAAAAATCCATTTTCCATTTTCCGAGTGCCGAAAGTAGGGTCTTTTTGTGAAGGATCTACCAAATATTTGATGTGAATTTGAACCAACCCATTTTTGTATTATACTAGACCATATTTTATTAACAATTTACAAAAGTTTCTATGTAAAATGTTTCTTATGCACCTCTGCTGAAAAAGACAAATTGCAGCCAATTCAGTTGGAACGGGGTGAAATTTGAACTACAAGTGCTTGATAGATTGCTCTTTATTTTTTCAAAAAAACATTTCCAAGTGCACAAGTACTCATTTCATCAGAGATTTACAAAGAGTTTTGCAAGATTCCACACCTAGCTATCACCGGCCATGCCCCCCCTCCCCCGTTTTGACGCATTTTGAAATCGGTGCTTAAACAATTCAAAAAAAATCAAAACAATATAAAACTTTCGCGTTGCATCCTAATTTATGTCCTAGTAACCATACAAACAAACAAACTTGGAATAATGCAAATCTATTAAAAAAGTCTTCTCAAAATGGGCTATCGAGTACGAAGGTTCATGGCTTCCAAGCCAAATGGCCGAAGTTATAGCTAATTTGAAATGATAGTTTCCCCAAATGATCTCATATTTTGCATATGTGTGTATATTTGAATGGCCAATAAGTTTGCCAAAGGAAGTTTTCATTTCCGTTGCACGAAAAATCCATTTTCCATTTTCCGAGTGCCGAAAGTAGGGTCTTTTTGTGAAGGATCTACCAAATACTTGATGTGAGTTTGAACCAACCCATTTTTTTATTATACTAGACCATATTTTATTAACAATTTACAAAAGTTTCTATGTAAAATGTTTCTTATGCACCTCTGCTGAAAAAGACAAATTGCCGCCAATTCAGCTGGAACGGGGTGAAATTGGAACTACAAGTGCTTGATAGATTACTCTTTATTTTTTCAATTTTTTTTCCAAGTGCACAAGTACTCATTTCATCAGAGATCTACAAAGATTTTTGCAAGATTCCACACCTAGCTATCACCGGCCAAGCCCCCCTCCCCCGTTTTGACCGCATTTTGAAATCGGTGATTAAAAAATTCAAAAAAAAATCAAAAATATATAAAACCTTCGCGTTGCATCCTAATTTATGTCCTAGTAACCATACAAACCAACAAACTTGGAATAATGCAAATCTATTAAAAAAGTCTTCTCAAAATGGGCTATCGAGTATGAAGGTTCATGGCTTCCAAGCCAAATGGCCGAAGTTATAGCTAATTTGAAATGATAGTTTCCCCAAATGATCTCATATTTTGCATATGTGTGTATATTTGAATGGCCAACAAGTTTGTCGAAGGAAGTTTTCATTATCGCTGCACGAAAAATCCATTTTTCATTTTCCGAGTGCCGAAAGTAGGGTCATTTTGTGAAGGATCTACCAAATATTTGATGTCAATTTGAACCAACCCATTTTTTTATTATACTAGACCATATTTTTTTAACAATTTACAAAAGTTTCTATGTAAAATGTTTCTTATGCACCTCTGCTGAAAAAGACAAATTGCCGCCAATTCAGTTGGAACGGGGTGAAATTTGAACTACAAGTGCTTGATAGATTGCTCTTTATTTTTTCAAAAAAACATTTCCAAGTGCACAAGTACTCATTTCATCAGAGATCTACAAAGAGTTTTGCAAGATTCCACACCTAGCTATCACCGGCCATGCCCCCCTCCCCCGTTTTGACGCATTTTGAAATCGGTGCTTAAACAATTCATAAAAAATCAAAACAATATAAAACCTTCGCGTTGCATCCTAATTTATGTCCTAGTAACCATACAAACCAACAAACTTGGAATAATGCAAATCTATTAAAAAAGTCTTCTCAAAATGGGCTATCGAGTATGATGGTTCATGGCTTCCAAGCCAAATGGCCGAAGTTATAGCTAATTTTAAATGATAGTTTCCCCAAATGATCTCATATTTTTCATATGTGTGTATATTTGAATGGCCAATAAGTTTGCCAAAGGAAGTTTTCATTTCCGTTGCTCGAAAAATCAATTTTTCATTTTCCGAGTGCCGAAAGTAGGGTCTTTTTGTGAAGGATCTACCAAATATTTGATGTCAATTTGAACCAACCCTTTTTTGTATTATACTAGACCAAAATGGGCTATCGAGTATGAAGGTTCATGGCTTCCAAGCCAAATGGCCGAAGTTATAGCTAATTTGAAATGATAGTTTCCCCAAATGATCTCATATTTTGCATATGTGTGTATATTTGAATGGCCAATAAGTTTGCCAAAGGAAGTTTTCATTATCGCTGCACGAAAAATCCATTTTTCATTTTCCGAGTGCCGAAAGTAGGGTCTTTTTGTGAAGGATCTACCAAATACTTGATGTGAGTTTGAACCAACCCATTTTTTTATTATACTAGACCATATTTTATTAACAATTTACAAAAGTTTCTATGTAAAATGTTTCTTATGCACCTCTGCTGAAAAAGACAAATTGCCGCCAATTCAGCTGGAACGGGGTGAAATTGGAACTACAAGTGCTTGATAGATTACTCTTTATTTTTTCAATTTTTTTTCCAAGTGCACAAGTACTCATTTCATCAGAGATCTACAAAGATTTTTGCAAGATTCCACACCTAGCTATCACCGGCCAAGCCCCCCTCCCCCGTTTTGACCGCATTTTGAAATCGGTGATTAAACAATTCAAAAAAATCAAAAATATATAAAACCTTCGCGTTGCATCCTAATTTATGTCCTAGTAACCATACAAACCAACAAACTTGGAATAATGCAAATCTATTAAAAAAGTCTTCTCAAAATGGGCTATCGAGTATGAAGGTTCATGGCTTCCAAGCCAAATGGCCGAAGTTATAGCTAATTTGAAATGATAGTTTCCCCAAATGATCTCATATTTTGCATGTGTGTGTATATTTGAATGGCCAACAAGTTTGTCGAAGGAAGTTTTCATTATCGCTGCACGAAAAATCCATTTTTCATTTTCCGAGTGCCGAAAGTAGGGTCTTTTTGTGAAGGATCTACCAAATATTTGATGTCAATTTGAACCAACCCATTTTTGTATTATACTAGACCATATTTTATTAACAATTTACAAAAGTTTCTATGTAAAATGTTTCTTATGCACCTCTGCTGAAAAAGACAAATTGCCACCAATTCAGCTGGAACGGGGTGAAATTGGAACTACAAGTGCTTGATAGATTGCTCTTTATTTTTTCAAAAAAACATTTCCAAGTGCACAAGTACTCATTTCATCAGAGATCTACAAAGAGTTTTGCAAGATTCCACACCTAGCTATCACCGGCCATGCCCCCCTCCCCCGTTTTGACGCATTTTGAAATCGGTGCTTAAACAATTCATAAAAAATCAAAACAATATAAAACCTTCGCGTTGCATCCTAATTTATGTCCTAGTAACCATACAAACCAACAAACTTGGAATAATGCAAATCTATTAAAAAAGTCTTCTCAAAATGGGCTATCGAGTATGATGGTTCATGGCTTCCAAGCCAAATGGCCGAAGTTATAGCTAATTTTAAATGATAGTTTCCCCAAATGATCTCATATTTTTCATATGTGTGTATATTTGAATGGCCAATAAGTTTGCCAAAGGAAGTTTTCATTTCCGTTGCTCGAAAAATCAATTTTTCATTTTCCGAGTGCCGAAAGTAGGGTCTTTTTGTGAAGGATCTACCAAATATTTGATGTCAATTTGAACCAACCCTTTTTTGTATTATACTAGACCATATTTTATTAACAATTTACAAAAGTTTCTATGTAAAATGTTTCTTATGCACCTCTGCTGAAAAAGACAAATTGCAGCCAATTCAGTTGGAACGGGGTGAAATTTGAACTACAAGTGCTTGATAGATTGCTCTTTATTTTTTCAAAAAAACATTTCCAAGTGCACAAGTACTCATTTCATCAGAGATTTACAAAGAGTTTTGCAAGATTCCACACCTAGCTATCACCGGCCATGCCCCCCCTCCCCCGTTTTGACGCATTTTGAAATCGGTGCTTAAACAATTCAAAAAAAATCAAAACAATATAAAACTTTCGCGTTGCATCCTAATTTATGTCCTAGTAACCATACAAACAAACAAACTTGGAATAATGCAAATCTATTAAAAAAGTCTTCTCAAAATGGGCTATCGAGTATGATGGTTCATGGCTTCCAAGCCAAATGGCCGAAGTTATAGCTAATTTTAAATGATAGTTTCCCCAAATGATCTCATATTTTTCATATGTGTGTATATTTGAATGGCCAATAAGTTTGCCAAAGGAAGTTTTCATTTCCGTTGCTCGAAAAATCAATTTTTCATTTTCCGAGTGCCGAAAGTAGGGTCTTTTTGTGAAGGATCTACCAAATATTTGATGTCAATTTGAACCAACCCTTTTTTGTATTATACTAGACCATATTTTATTAACAATTTACAAAAGTTTCTATGTAAAATGTTTCTTATGCACCTCTGCTGAAAAAGACAAATTGCAGCCAATTCAGTTGGAACGGGGTGAAATTTGAACTACAAGTGCGTGATAGATTGCTCTTTATTTTTTCAAAAAAACATTTCCAAGTGCACAAGTACTCATTTCATCAGAGATTTACAAAGAGTTTTGCAAGATTCCACACCTAGCTATCACCGGCCATGCCCCCCCCTCCCCCGTTTTGACGCATTTTGAAATCGGTGCTTAAACAATTCAAAAAAAATCAAAACAATATAAAACTTTCGCGTTGCATCCTAATTTATGTCCTAGTAACCATAAAAACAAACAAACTTGGAATAATGCAAATCTATTAAAAAAGTCTTCTCAAAATGGGCTATCGAGTATGAAGGTTCATGGCTTCCAAGCCAAATGGCCGAAGTTATAGCTAATTTGAAATGATAGTTTCCCCAAATGATCTCATATTTTGCATATGTGTGTATATTTGAATGGCCAATAAGTTTGCCAAAGGAAGTTTTCATTTCCGTTGCACGAAAAATCCATTTTCCATTTTCCGAGTGCCGAAAGTAGGGTCTTTTTGTGAAGGATCTACCAAATACTTGATGTGAGTTTGAACCAACCCATTTTTTTATTATACTAGACCATATTTTATTAAAAATTTACAAAACTTTCTATGTAAAATGTTTCTTATGCACCTCTGCTGAAAAAGACAAATTGCCGCCAATTCAGCTGGAACGGGGTGAAATTGGAACTACAAGTGCTTGATAGATTACTCTTTATTTTTTCAATTTTTTTTCCAAGTGCACAAGTACTCATTTCATCAGAGATCTACAAAGATTTTTGCAAGATTCCACACCTAGCTATCACCGGCCAAGCCCCCCTCCCCCGTTTTGACCGCATTTTGAAATCGGTGATTAAAAAATTCAAAAAAAATCAAAAAAATGAAAACAATATAAAACCTTCGTGTTGCATCCTAATTTATGTCCTAGTAACCATACAAACCAACAAACTTGGAATAATGCAAATCTATTAAAAAAGTCTTCTCAAAATGGGCTATCGAGTATGAAGGTTCATGGCTTCCTAGCCAAATGGCCGAAGTTATAGCTAATTTGAAATGATAGTTTCCCCAAATGATCTCATATTTTGCATATGTGTGTATATTTGAATGGCCAACAAGTTTGTCGAAGGAAGTTTTCATTATCGCTGCACGAAAAATCCATTTTTCATTTTCCGAGTGCCGAAAGTAGGGTCTTTTTGTGAAGGATCTACCAAATATTTGATGTCAATTTGAACCAACCCATTTTTTTATTATACTAGACAATATTTTATTAACAATTTACAAAAGTTTCTATGTAAAATGTTTCTTATTCACCTATTCTGAAAAAGACAAATTGCCACCAATTCAGTTGGAACGGGGTGAAATTGGAACTACAACTGCTTGATAGATTACTCTTTATTTTTTCAATTTTTTTTCCAAGTGCACAAGTACTCATTTCATCAGAGATCTACAAAGATTTTTGCAAGATTCCACACCTAGCTATCACCGGCAATGCCCCCCTCCCCCGTTTTGACCGCATTTTGAAATCGGTGCTTAAAAAATTCAAAAAAAATCAAAACAATATAAAACCTTCGCGTTGCATCCTAATTTATGTCCTAGTAACCATACAAACCAACAAACTTGGAATAATGCAAATCTATTAAAAAAGTCTTCTCAAAATGTGCTATCGAGTATGAAGGTTCATGGCTTCCAAGCCAAATGGCCGAAGTTATAGCTAATTTGAAATGATAGTTTCCCCAAATGATCTCATATTTTGCATATGTGTGTATATTTGAATGGCCAATAAGTTTGCCAAAGGAAGTGTTTATTATCGCTGCACGAAAAATCCATTTTTCATTTTCCGAGTGCCGAAAGTAGGATCTTTTTGTGAAGGATCTACAAAATATTTGATGTCAATTTGAACCAACCCATTTTTGTATTATACTAGACCATATTTTATTAACAATTTACAAAAGTTTCTATGTAAAATGTTTCTTATGCACCTCCGCTGAAAAAGACAAATTGCCGCTAATTCAGTCGGAACGGGGTGAAATTTGAACTACAAGTGCTTGATAGATTGCTCTTTATTTTTTCAAAAAAACATTTCCAAGTGCACAAGTACTCATTTCATCAGAGATCTACAAAGAGTTTTGCAAGATTCCACACCTAGCTATCACCGGCCATGCCCCCCTCCCCCGTTTTGACGCATTTTGAAATCGGTGCTTAAACAATTCAAAAAAAATCAAAACAATATAAAACCTTCGCGTTGCATCCTAATTTATGTCCTAGTAACCATACAAACCAACAAACTTGGAATAATGCAAATCTATTAAAAAAGTCTTCTCAAAATGGGCTATCGAGTATGATGGTTCATGGCTTCCAAGCCAAATGGCCGAAGTTATAGCTAATTTTAAATGATAGTTTCCCCAAATGATCTCATATTTTTCATATGTGTGTATATTTGAATGGCCAATAAGTTTGCCAAAGGAAGTTTTCATTTCCGTTGCTCGAAAAATCAATTTTTCATTTTCCGAGTGCCGAAAGTAGGGTCTTTTTGTGAAGGATCTACCAAATATTTGATGTCAATTTGAACCAACCCTTTTTTGTATTATACTAGACCATATTTTATTAACAATTTACAAAAGTTTCTATGTAAAATGTTTCTTATGCACCTCTGCTGAAAAAGACAAATTGCAGCCAATTCAGTTGGAACGGGGTGAAATTTGAACTACAAGTGCTTGATAGATTGCTCTTTATTTTTTCAAAAAAACATTTCCAAGTGCACAAGTACTCATTTCATCAGAGATTTACAAAGAGTTTTGCAAGATTCCACACCTAGCTATCACCGGCCATGCCCCCCCTCCCCCGTTTTGACGCATTTTGAAATCGGTGCTTAAACAATTCAAAAAAAATCAAAACAATATAAAACTTTCGCGTTGCATCCTAATTTATGTCCTAGTAACCATACAAACAAACAAACTTGGAATAATGCAAATCTATTAAAAAAGTCTTCTCAAAATGGGCTATCGAGTATGAAGGTTCATGGCTTCCAAGCCAAATGGCCGAAGTTATAGCTAATTTGAAATGATAGTTTCCCCAAATGATCTCATATTTTGCATATGTGTGTATATTTGAATGGCCAATAAGTTTGCCAAAGGAAGTTTTCATTTCCGTTGCACGAAAAATCCATTTTCCATTTTCCGAGTGCCGAAAGTAGGGTCTTTTTGTGAAGGATCTACCAAATACTTGATGTGAGTTTGAACCAACCCATTTTTTTATTATACTAGACCATATTTTATTAACAATTTACAAAAGTTTCTATGTAAAATGTTTCTTATGCACCTCTGCTGAAAAAGACAAATTGCCGCCAATTCAGATGGAACGGGGTGAAATTGGAACTACAAGTGGTTGATAGATTACTCTTTATTTTTTCAATTTTTTTTCCAAGTGCACAAGTACTCATTTCATCAGAGATCTACAAAGATTTTTGCAAGATTCCACACCTAGCTATCACCGGCCAAGCCCCCCTCCCCCGTTTTGACCGCATTTTGAAATCGGTGATTAAAAAATTCAAAAAAAATCAAAAATATATAAAACCTTCGCGTTGCATCCTAATTTATGTCCTAGTAACCATACAAACCAACAAACTTGGAATAATGCAAATCTATTAAAAAAGTCTTCTCAAAATGGGCTATCGAGTATGAAGGTTCATGGCTTCCAAGCCAAATGGCCGAAGTTATAGCTAATTTGAAATGATAGTTTCCCCAAATGATCTCATATTTTGCATATATGTGTATATTTGAATGGCCAACAAGTTTGTCGAAGGAAGTTTTCATTATCGCTGCACGAAAAATCCATTTTTCATTTTCCGAGTGCCGAAAGTAGGGTCTTTTTGTGAAGGATCTACCAAATATTTGATGTCAATTTGAACCAACCCATTTTTGTATTATACTAGACAATATTTTATTAACAATTTACAAAAGTTTCTATGTAAAATGTTTCTTATTCACCTCAGCTGAAAAAGACAAATTGCCACCAATTCAGCTGGAACGGGGTGAAATTGGAACTACAAGTGCTTGATAGATTACTCTTTATTTTTTCAATTTTTTTTCCAAGTGCACAAGTACTCATTTCATCAGAGATCTACAATGATTTTTGCAAGATTCCACACCTAGCTATCACCGGCAATGCCCCCCTCCCCCGTTTTGACCGCATTTTGAAATCGGTGCTTAAAAAAATCAAAAAAAATCAAAAAAATATAAAACCTTCGCGTTGCATCCTAATTTATGTCCTAGTAACCATACAAACCAACAAACTTGGAATAATGCAAATCTATTAAAAAAGTCTTCTCAAAATGTGCTATCGAGTATGAAGGTTCATGGCTTCCAAGCCAAATGGCCGAAGTTATAGCTAATTTGAAATGATAGTTTCCCCAAATGATCTCATATTTTGCATATGTGTGTATATTTGAATGGCCAATAAGTTTGCCAAAGGAAGTTTTCATTTCCGTTGCACGAAAAATCCATTTTTCATTTTCCGAGTGCCGAAAGTAGGGTCTTTTTGTGAAGGATCTACCAAATATTTGATGTCAATTTGAACCAACCCATTTTTGTATTATACTAGACCATATTTTATTAACAATTTACAAAAGTTTCTATGTAAAATGTTTCTTATGCACCTCTGCTGAAAAAGACAAATTGCCGCCAATTCAGTTGGAACGGGGTGAAATTTGAACTACAAGTGCTTGATAGATTGCTCTTTATTTTTTCAAAAAACCATTTCCAAGTGCACAAGTACTCATTTCATCAGAGATCTACAAAGAGTTTTGCAAGATTCCACACCTAGCTATCACCGGCCATGCCCCCCTCCCCCGTTTTGACCGCATTTTGAAATCGGTGCTTAAAAAATTCAAAAAAAATCAAAACAATATAAAACATTCGCTTTGCATCCTAATTTATGTCCTAGTAACCATACAAACCAACAAACTTGGAATAATGGAAATCTATTAAAAAAGTCTTCTCAAAATGGGCTATCGAGTATGAAGGTTCATGGCTTCCAAGCCAAATGGCCGATGTTATAGCTAATTTGAAATGATAGTTTCCCCAAATGATCTCATATTTTTCATATGTGTGTATATTTGAATGGCCAACAAGTTTGCCAAAGGAAGTTTTCATTTCCGTTGCACGAAAAATCCATTTTTCATTTTCCGAGTGCCGAAAGTAGGGTCTTTTTGTGAAGGATCTACCAAATATTTGATGTCAATTTGAACCAACCCATTTTTGTATTATACTAGACCATATTTTATTAACAATTTACAAAAGTTTCTATGTAAAATGTTTCTTATGCACCTCTGCTGAAAAAGACAAATTGCCGCCAATTCAGTTGGAACGGGGTGAAATTTGAACTACAAGTGCTTGATAGATTGCTCTTTATTTTTTCAATCTATTTTTTCCAAGTGCACAAGTACTCATTTCATCAGAGATCTACAAAGAGTTTTGCAAGATTCCACACCTAGCTATCACCGGCCATGCCCCCCTCCCCCGTTTTGACCGCATTTTGAAATCGGTGCTTAAAAAATTCCAAAAAAAATCAAAACAATATAAAACCTTCGCGTTGCATCCTAATTTATGTCCTAGTAACCATACAAACCAACAAACTTGGAATAATGGAAATCTATTAAAAAAGTCTTCTCAAAATGGGCTATCGAGTATGAAGGTTCATGGCTTCCAAGCCAAATGGCCGATGTTATAGCTAATTTGAAATGATAGTTTCCCCAAATGATCTCATATTTTGCATATGTGTGTATATTTGAATGGCCAACAAGTTTGCCAAAGGAAGTTTTCATTTCCGTTGCACGAAAAATCCATTTTTCATTTTCCGAGTGCCGAAAGTAGGGTCTTTTTGTGAAGGATCTACCAAATATTTGATGTCAATTTGAACCAACCCATTTTTGTATTATACTAGACCATATTTTATTAACAATTTACAAAAGTTTCTATGTAAAATGTTTCTTATGCACCTCTGCTGAAAAAGACAAATTGCCGCCAATTCAGTTGGAACGGGGTGAAATTTGAACTACAAGTGCTTGATAGATTGCTCTTTATTTTTTCAATCTATTTTTTCCAAGTGCACAAGTACTCATTTCATCAGAGATCTACAAAGATTTTTGCAAGATTCCACACCTAGCTATCACCGGCAATGCCCCCCCTCCCCCGTTTTGACCGCATTTTGAAATCGGTGCTTAAAAAATTCAGAAAAAATCAAAAAAATATAAAACCTTCGCGTTGCATCCTAATTTATGTCCTAGTAACCATAAAAACAAACAAACTTGGCATAATGCAAATCTATTAAAAAAGTCTTCTCAAAATGGGCTATCGAGTATGAAGGTTCATGGCTTCCAAGCCAAATGGCCGAAGTTATAGCTAATTTGAAATGATAGTTTCCCCAAATGATCTCATATTTTGCATATGTCTGTATATTTGAATGGCCAACAAGTTTGCCAAAGGAAGTTTTCATTATCGCTGCACGAAAAATCCATTTTTCATTTTCCGAGTGCCGAAAGTAGGGTCTTTTGTGAAGGATCTACCAAATATTTGATGTCAATTTGAACTAACCCATTTTTGTATTATACTAGACCATATTTTATTAACAATTTACAAAAGTTTCTATGTAAAATGTTTCTTATGCACCTCTGCTGAAAAAGACAAATTGCCGCCAATTCAGTTGGAACGGGGTGAAATTTGAACTACAAGTGCTTGATAGATTGCTCTTTATTTTTTCAATCTATTTTTTCCAAGTGCACAAGTACTCATTTCATCAGAGATCTACAAAGATTTTTGCAAGATTCCACACCTAGCTATCACCGGCCATGCCCCCCCTCCCCCGTTTTGACCGCATTTTGAAATCGGTGCTTAAAAAATTCAGAAAAAATCAAAAAAATATAAAACCTTCGCGTTGCATCCTAATTTATGTCCTAGTAACCATAAAAACCAACAAACTTGGCATAATGCAAATCTATTAAAAAGTCTTCTCAAAATGGGCTATCGAGTATTAAGGTTCATGGCTTCCAAGCCAAATGGCCGAAGTTATACCTAATTTGAAATGATAGTTTCCCCAAATGATCTCATATTTTTCATATGTGTGTATATTTGAATGGCCAATAAGTTTGCCAAAGGAAGTTTTCATTTCCGTTGCACGAAAAATCCATTTTTCATTTTTCGAGTGCCGAAAGTAGGGTCTTTTTGTGAAGGATCTACCAAATATTTGATGTCAATTCGAACCAACCCATTTTTGTATTATACTAGAACATATTTCATTAACAATTTACAAAAGTTTCTATGTAAAATATTTCTTATGCACCTTTGCTGAAAAAGACAAATTGCCGCCAATTCAGTTGGAACGGGGTGAAATTTGAACTACAAGTGCTTGAGAGATTGCTCTTTATTTTTTCAAATTTTTTTTCCAAGTGCACAAGTACTCATTTCATCAGAGATCTACAAAGATTTTTGCAAGATTCCACACTTAGCTATCACCGGCCATGCCCCCCTCCCCCGTTTTGACCGCATTTTGAAATCGGTGCTTAAAAAATTCAAAAAAAATCAAAAAAATATAAAACCTTCGCGTTGCATCCTAATTTATGTCCTAGTAAACATACAAACCAAGAAACTTTTAATAATGCAAATATATTAAAAAAGTCTTCTCAAAATGGGCTATCGAGTATGAAGGTTCATGGCTTCCAAGCCAAATGGCCGAAGTTATAGCTAATTTGAAATGATAGTTTCCCCAAATGATCTCATATTTTGCATATGTGTGTATATTTGAATGGAAAACAAGTTTGCCAAAGGAAGTTTTCATTTCCGTTGCACGAAAAATCCATTTTTCATTTTCCGAGTGCCGAAAAGTAGGGTCTTTTTGTGAAGGATCTACCAAATATTTGATGTCAATTTGAACCAACCCATTTTTTTATAATACTAGACCATATTTTATTAACAATTTACAAAAGTTTCTATGTAAAATGTTTCTTATGCACCTCTGCTGAAAAAGACAAATTGCCGCCAATTCAGTTTGAACGGGGTGAAATTTGAACTACAAGTGCTTGATAGATTGCTCTTTATTTTTTCAAAAAAACATTTCCAAGTGCACAAGTACTCATTTCATCAGAGATCTACAAAGAGTTTTGCAAGATTCCACACCTAGCTATCACCGGCCATGCCCCCCCTCCCCCGTTTTGACGCATTTTGAAATCGGTGCTTAAACAATTCAAAAAAAATCAAAACAATATAGAACCTTCGTGTTGCATCCTAATTTATGTCCTAGTAACCATACAAACCAACAAACTTGGAATAATGCAAATCTATTAAAAAAGTCTTCTCAAAATGGGCTATCGAGTATGAAGGTTCATGGCTTCCAAGCCAAATGGCCGAAGTTATAGCTAATTTGAAATGATAGTTTCCCCAAATGATCTCATATTTTTCATATGTATGTATATTTGAATGGCCAATAAGTTTGCCAGAGGAAGTTTTCATTTCCGCTGCACGAAAAATCCATTTTTCATTTTCTGAGTGCCGAAAGTAGGGTCTTTTTGTGAAGGATCTACCAAATATTTGATGTCAATTCGAACCAACCCATTTTTGTATTACACTAGACCATATTTCATTAACAATTTACAAAAGTTTCTATGTAAAATGTTTCTTATGCACCTCTGCTGAAAAAGACAAATTGCCGCCAATTCAGTTGGAACGGGGTGAAATTTGAACTACAAGTGCTTGATAGATTGCTCTTTATTTTTTCAAAATTTTCTTCCAAGTGCACAAGTACTCATTTCATCAGAGATCTACAAAGATTTTTGCGAGATTCCACACCTAGCTATCACCGGCCATGCCGCCCCTCCCCCGTTTTGACCGCATTTTGAAATCGGTGCTTAAAAATTCAAAAAAAATCAGAAAAATATAAAACCTTCGCATTGCATCCTAATTTATGTCCTAGTAACCATACAAACCAACAAACTTGGAATAATGCAAATCTATTAAAAAAGTCTTCTCAAAATGGGCTATCGAGTATGAAGGTTCATGGCTTCCAAGCCAAATGGCTGAAGTTATAGCAAATTTCAAACGATAGTTTCCCCAAATGATCTTATATTTTGCATATGTGTGTATATTTGAATGGCCAACAAGTTTGCCAAAGGAAGTTTTCATTTCCGTTGCACGAAAAATCCATTTTTCATTTTCCGAGTGCCGAAAGTAGGGTCTTTTTGTGAAGGATCTACCAAATATTTGATGTCAATTTGAACCAACCCATTTTTGTATTATACTAGACCATATTTTATTAACAATTTACAAAAGTTTCTATGTAAAATGTTTCTTATGCACCTTTGCTGAAAAAGACAAATTGCCGCCAATTCAGTTGGAACGGGGTGAAATTTGAACTACAAATGCTTGATAGATTGCTCTTTATTTTTTCAATCTATTTTTTCCAAGTGCACAAGTACTCATTTCATCAGAGATCTACAAAGATTTTTGCAAGATTCCACACCTAGCTATCACCGGCAATGCCCCCCCTCCCCCGTTTTGACCGCATTTTGAAATCGGTGCTTAAAAAATTCAGAAAAAATCAAAAAAATATAAAACCTTCGCGTTGCATCCTAATTTATATCCTAGTAACCATAAAAACCAACAAACTTGGCATAATGCAAATCTATTAAAAAAGACTTCTCAAAATGGGCTATCGAGTATGAAGGTTCATGGCTTCCAAGCCAAATGGCCGAAGTTATAGCTAATTTGAAATGATAGTTTCCCCAAATGATCTGATATTTTGCATATGTGTGTATATTTGAATGGAAAACAAGTTTGCCAATGGAAGTTTTCATTTCCGTTGCACGAAAAATCCATTTTTCATTTTCCGAGTGCCGAAAGTAGGGTCTTTTTGTCAAGGATCTACCAAATATTGGATGTCAATTTGAACCAACCCATTTTTTTATAATACTAGACCATATTTTATTAACAATTTACAAAAGTTTCTATGTAAAATGTTTCTTATGCACCTCTGCTGAAAAAGACAAATTGCCGCCAATTCAGTTGGAACGGGGTGAAATTTGAACTACAAGTGCTTGATAGATTGCTCTTTATTTTTTCAAAAAAACATTTCCAAGTGCACAAGTACTCATTTCATCAGAGATCTACAAAGAGTTTTGCAAGATTCCACACCTAGCTATCACCGGCCATGCCCCCCCTCCCCCGTTGTGACGCATTTTGAAATCGGTGCTTAAACAATTCAAAAAAAATGAAAACAATATAAAACCTTCGTGTTGCATCCTAATTTATGTCCTAGTAACCATACAAGCCAACAAACTTGGAATAATGCAAATCTATTAAAAAAGTCTTCTCAAAATGGGCTATCGAGTATGAAGGTTCATGGCTTCCAAGCCAAATGGCCGAAGTTATAGCTAATTTGAAATGATAGTTTCCCCAAATGATCTCATATTTTTCATATGTATGTATATTTGAATGGCCAATAAGTTTGCCAGAGGAAGTTTTCATTTCCGTTGCACGAAAAATCCATTTTTCATTTTCCGAGTGCCGAAAGTAGGGTCTTTTTGTGAAGGATCTACCAAATATTTGATGTCAATTCGAACCAACCCATTTTTGTATCATACTAGACCATATTTCATTAACAATTTACAAAAGTTTCTATGTAAAATGTTTCTTATGCACCTCTGCTGAAAAAGACAAATTGCCGCCAATTCAGCTGGAACGGGGTGAAATTTGAACTACAAGTGCTTGATAGATTGCTCTTTATTTTTTCAAAATTTTCTTCCAAGTGCACAAGTACTCATTTCATCAGAGATCTACAAAGATTTTTGCGAGATTCCACACCTAGCTATCACCGGCCATGCCGCCCCTCCCCCGTTTTGACCGCATTTTGAAATCGGTGCTTAAAAATTTCAAAAAAAATCAGAAAAATATAAAACCTTCGCATTGCATCCTAATTTATGTCCTAGTAACCATACAAACCAACAAACTTGGAATAATGCAAATCTATTAAAAAAGTCTTCTGAAAATGGGCTATCGAGTATGAAGGTTCATGGCTTCCAAGCCAAATGGCCGAAGTTATAGCTAATTTGAAATGATAGTTTCCCCAAATGATCTCATATTTTGCATATGTGTGTATATTTGAATGGCCAACAAGTTTGACAAAGGAAGTTTTCATTTCCGTTGCACGAAAAATCCATTTTTCATTCTCCGAGTGCCGAAAGTAGGGTCTTTTTGTGAAGGATCTACCAAATATTTGATGTCAATTTGAACCAACCCATTTTTGTATTATACTAGACCATATTTTATTAATAATTTACAAAAGGTTCTATGTAAAATGTTTCTTATGCACCTCTGCTGAAAAAGACAAATTGCCGCCAATTCAGTTGGAACGGGGTGAAATTTGAACTACAAGTGCTTGATAGATTGCTCTTTATTTTTTCAATCTATTTTTCCAAGTGCACAAGTACTCATTTCATCAGAGATCTACAAAGATTTATGCAAGATTCCACACCTAGCTATCACCGGCCATGCCCCCCCTCCCCCGTTTTGACCGCATTTTGAAATCGGTGCTTAAAAAATTCAGAAAAAATCAAAAAAATATAAAACCTTCGCGTTGCATCCTAATTTATGTCCTAGTAACCATAAAAACCAACAAACTTGGCATAATGCAAATCTATTAAAAAAGTCTTCTCAAAATGGGCTATCGAGTATTAAGGTTCATGGCTTCCAAGCCAAATGGCCGAAGTTATAGCTAATTTGAAATGATAGTTTCCCCAAATGATCTCATATTTTTCATATGTGTGTATATTTGAATGGCCAATAAGTTTGCCAAAGGAAGTTTTCATTTCCGTTGCACGAAAAATCCATTTTTCATTTTTCGAGTGCCGAAAGTAGGGTCTTTTTGTGAAGGATCTACCAAATATTTGATGTCAATTCGAACCAACCCATTTTTGTATTATACTAGACCATATTTCATTAACAATTTACAAAAGTTTCTATGTAAAATATTTCTTATGCACCTTTGCTGAAAAAGACAAATTGCCACCAATTCAGTTGGAACGGGGTGAAATTTGAACTACAAGTGCTTGATAGATTGCTCTTTATTTTTTCAAATTTTTTTTCCAAGTGCACAAGTACTCATTTCATCAGAGATCTACAAAGATTTTTGCAAGATTCCACACCTAGCTATCACCGGCCATGCCCCCCTCCCCCGTTTTGACCGCATTTTGAAATCGGTGCTTAAAAAATTCAAAAAAAATCAAAAAAATATAAAACCTTCGCGTTGCATCCTAATTTATGTCCTAGTAACCATACAAACCAAGAAACTTTTAATAATGCAAATATATTAAAAAAGTCTTCTCAAAATGGGCTATCAAGTATGAAGGTTCATGGCTTCCAAGCCAAATGGCCGAAGTTATAGCTAATTTGAAATGATAGTTTCCCCAAATGATCTGATATTTTGCATATGTGTGTATATTTGAATGGAAAACAAGTTTGCCAATGGAAGTTTTCATTTCCGTTGCACGAAAAATCCATTTTTCATTTTCCGAGTGCCAAAAGTAGGGTCTTTTTGTCAAGGATCTACCAAATATTGGATGTCAATTTGAACCAACCCATTTTTTTATAATACTAGACCATATTTTATTAACAATTTACAAAAGTTTCTATGTAAAATGTTTCTTATGCACCTCTGCTGAAAAAGACAAATTGCCGCCAATTCAGTTGGAACGGGGTGAAATTTGAACTACAAGTGCTTGATAGATTGCTCTTTATTTTTTCAAAAAAACATTTCCAAGTGCACAAGTACTCATTTCATCAGAGATCTACAAAGAGTGTTGCAAGATTCCACACCTAGCTATCACCGGCCATGCCCCCCCTCCCCCGTTGTGACGCATTTTGAAATCGGTGCTTAAACAATTCAAAAAAAATGAAAACAATATAAAACCTTCGTGTTGCATCCTAATTTATGTCCTAGTAACCATACAAACCAACAAACTTGGAATAATGCAAATCTATTAAAAAAGTCTTCTCAAAATGGGCTATCGAGTATGAAGGTTCATGCCTTCCAAGCCAAATGGCCGAAGTTATAGCTAATTTGAAATGATAGTTTCCCCAAATGATCTCATATTTTTCATATGTATGTATATTTGAATGGCCAATAAGTTTGCCAGAGGAAGTTTTCATT
This sequence comes from Bromus sterilis, assembly GCA_950022295.1. Taxonomy (NCBI): domain Eukaryota; kingdom Viridiplantae; phylum Streptophyta; class Magnoliopsida; order Poales; family Poaceae; genus Bromus; species Bromus sterilis. The sequence goes on from OX465601.1 coordinate 300,061,490, forward strand.
TCCGTTGCACGAAAAATCCATTTTTCATTTTCCGAGTGCCGAAAGTAGGGTCTTTTTGTGAAGGATCTACCAAATATTTGATGTCAATTCGAACCAACCCATTTTTGTATTATACTAGACCATATTTCATTAGCAATTTACAAAAGTTTCTATGTAAAATGTTTCTTATGCACCTCTGCTGAAAAAGACAAATTGCCGCCAATTCAGCTCGAACGGGGTGAAATTTGAACTACAAGTGCTTGATAGATTGCTCTTTATTTTTTCAAAATTTTCTTCCAAGTGCACAAGTACTCATTTCATCAGAGATCTACAAAGATTTTTGCGAGATTCCACACCTAGCTATCACCGGCCATGCCGCCCCTCCCCCGTTTTCACCGCATTTTGAAATCGGTGCTTAAAAAATTCAAAAAAAATCAGAAAAATATAAAACCTTCGCATTGCATCCTAATTTATGTCCTAGTAACCATACAAACCAACAAACTTGGAATAATGCAAATCTATTAAAAAAGTCTTCTGAAAATGGGCTATCGAGTATGAAGGTTCATGGCTTCCAAGCCAAATGGCCGAAGTTATAGCTAATTTGAAATGATAGTTTCCCCAAATGATCTCATATTTTGCATATGTGTGTATATTTGAATGGCCAACAAGTTTGACAAAGGAAGTTTTCATTTCCGTTGCACGAAAAATCCATTTTTCATTCTCCGAGTGCCGAAAGTAGGGTCTTTTTGTGAAGGATCTACCAAATATTTGATGTCAATTTGAACCAACCCATTTTTGTATTATACTAGACCATATTTTATTAATAATTTACAAAAGGTTCTATGTAAAATGTTTCTTATGCACCTCTGCTGAAAAAGACAAATTGCCGCCAATTCAGTTGGAACGGGGTGAAATTTGAACTACAAGTGCTTGATAGATTGCTCTTTATTTTTTCAAAAAAACATTTCCAAGTGCACAAGTAATCATTTCATCAGAGATCTACAAAGAGTTTTGCAAGATTCCACACCTAGCTATCACCGGCCATGCCCCCCCTCCCCCGTTTTGACGCATTTTGAAATCGGTGCTTAAACAATTCAAAAAAAATCAAAACAATATAAAACCTTCGCGTTGCATCCTAATTTATGTCCTAGTAACCATACAAACCAACAAACTTGGAATAATGCAAATCTATTAAAAAAGTCTTCTCAAAATGGGCTATCGAGTATGAAGGTTCATGGCTTCCAAGCCAAATGGCCGAAGTTATAGCTAATTTGAAATGATAGTTTCCCCAAATGATCTCATATTTTGCATATGTGTGTATATTTGAATGGCCAATAAGTTTGCCAAAGGAAGTTTTCATTTCCGTTGCACGAAAAATCCATTTTTCATTTTCCGAGTGCCGAAAGTAGGGTCTTTTTGTGAAGGATCTACCAAATATTTGATGTCAATTTGAACCAACCCATTTTTGTATTATACTAGACCATATTTTATTAACAATTTACAGAAGTTTCTATGTAAAATGTTTCTTATGCACCTCTGCTGAAAAAGACAAATTGCCGCCAATTCAGCTCGAATGGGGTGAAATTTGAACTACAAGTGCTTGATAGATTGCTCTTTATTTTTTCAATTTTTTTTCCAAGTGCACAAGTACTCATTTCATCAGAGATCTACAAATATTTTTGCAAGATTCCACACCTAGCTATCACCGGCCATGCCCCCCCTCCCCCGTTTTGACCGCATTTTGAAATCGGTGCTTAAAAAATTCAAAAAAAATCAAAAAAATATAAAACCTTCGCGTTGCATCCTAATTTATGTCCTAGTAACCATACAAACCAACAAACTTGGAATAATGCAAATCTATTAAAAAAAGTCTTCTAAAAATGGGCTATCGAGTATGAAGGTTCATGGCTTCCAAGCCAAATGGCTGAAGTTATAGCTAATTTCAAATGATAGTTTCCCCAAATGATCTCATATTTTGCATATGTGTGTATATTTGAATGGCCAACAAGTTTTCCAAAGGAAGTTTTCATTTCCGTTGCATGAAAAATCCATTTTTCATTTTCCGAGTGCCGAAAGTAGGGTCTTTTTGTGAAGGATCTACCAAATATTTGATGTCAATTTTAACCAACCCATTTTTGTATTATACTAGACCATATTTTATTAACAATTTACAAAAGTTTCTATGTAAAATGTTTCTTATGCACCTCTGCTGAAAAAGACAAATTGCTGCCAATTCAGTTGGAATGGGGTGAAATTTGAACTACAAGTGCTTGATAGATTGCTCTTTATTTTTTCAAAAAAACATTTCCAAGTGCACAAGTACTCATTTCATCAGAGATCTACAAAGAGTTTTGCAAGATTCCACACCTAGCTATCACCGGCTATGCCCCCCTCCCCTGTTTTGACCGCATTTTGAAATCGGTGCTTAAACAATTCAAAAATAATCAAAACAATATAAAACATTCATGTTGCATCCTAATTTATGTCCTAGTAACCATACAAACCAACAAACTTGGAATAATGCAAATCTATTAAAAAAGTCTTCTCAAAATGGGCTATCGAGTATGAAGGTTCATGGCTTCCAAGCCAAATGGCCAATGTTATAGCTAATTTGAAATGATAGTTTCCCCAAATGATCTCATATTTTGCATATGTGTGTATATTTGAATGGCCAACAAGTTTGCCAAAGGAAGTTTTCATTTCCGTTGCACGAAAAATCCATTTTTCATTTTCCGAGTGCCGAAAGTAGGGTCTTTTTGTGAAGGATCTACCAAATATTTGATGTCAATTCGAACCAACCCAATTTTGTATTATACTAGACCATATTTTATTAACAATTTACAAAAGTTTCTATGTAAAATGTTTCTTATGCACCTCTGCTGAAAAAGACAAATTGCCGCCAATTCAGCTGGAACGGGGTGAAATTTGAACTACAAGTGCTTGATAGATTGCTCTTTATTTTTTCAATTTTTTTCCAAGTGCACAAGTACTCATTTCGTCAGAGATCTACAAAGATTTTTGCAAGATTCCACACCTATCACTGGACATGCCCCCCCTCCCCCGTTTTGACCGCATTTTGAAATCGGTGCTTAAAAAATTCAAAAAAAATCAAAAAAATATAAAACCTTAGCGTTGCATCCTAATTTATGTCCTAGTAACCATACAAACCAACAAACTTGGAATAATGCAAATCTATTAAAAAAGTCTTCTAAAAATGGGCTATCGAGTATGAAGGTTCATGGCTTCCAAGCCAAATGGCTGAAGTTATAGCTAATTTCAAATGATAGTTTCCCCAAATGATCTTATATTTTGCATATGTGTGTATATTTGAATGGCCAACAAGTTTGCCAAAGGAAGTTTTCATTTCCGTTGCACGAAAAATCCATTTTTCATTTTCCGAGTGCCGAAAGTAGGGTCTTTTTGTGAAGGATCTACCAAATATTTGATGTCAATTTGAACCAACCCATTTTTGTATTATACTAGACCATATTTTATTAACAATTTACAAAAGTTTCTATGTAAAATGTTTCTTATGCACCTCTGCTGAAAAAGACAAATTGCCGCAAATTCAGTTGGAACGGGGTGAAATTTGAACTACAAGTGCTTGATAGATTGCTCTTTATTTTTTCAAAAAAACATTTCCAAGTGCACAAGTACTCATTTCATCAGAGATCTACAAAGAGTTTTGCAAGATTCCACACCTAGCTATCACCGGCCATGCCCCCCTCCCCTGTTTTGACCGCATTTTGAAATCGGTGCTTAAAAAATTCAAAAATAATCAAAACAATATAAAACCTTCGCGTTGCATCCTAATTTATGTCCTAGTAACCATACAAACCAACAAACTTGTAATAATGCAAATCTATTAAAAAAGTCTTCTCAAAATGGGCTATCGAGTATGAAGGTTAATGCCTTCCAAGCCAAATGGCCGATGTTATAGCTAATTTGAAATGATAGTTTCCCCAAATGATCTCATATTTTGCATATGTGTGTATATTTGAATGGCCAACAAGTTTGCCAAAGGAAGTTTTCATTTCCGTTGCACGAAAAATCCATTTTTCATTTTCCGAGTGCCGAAAGTAGGGTCTTTTTGTGAAGGATCTACCAAATATTTGATGTCAATTTGAACCAACCCATTTTTGTATTATACTAGACCATATTTTATTAACAATTTACAAAAGTTTCTATGTAAAATGTTTCTTATGCACCTCTGCTGAAAAAGACAAATTGCCGCCAATTCAGCTGGAACGGGGTGATATTTGAACTACAAGTGCTTGATAGATTGCTCTTTATTTTTTCAATTTTTTTTCCAAGTGAACAAGTACACATTTCATCAGAGATCTACAAAGAGTTTTGCAAGATTCCACACCTAGCTATCACCGGCCATGCCCCCCCTCCCCCGTTTTGACCGCATTTTGAAATCGGTGCTTAAAAAATTCAAAAAAAATCAAAAAAATATAAAACCTTCATGTTGCATTCTAATTTATGTCCTAGTAACCATACAAACCAACAAACTTGGAATAATGCAAATCTATTAAAAAAGTCTTATCAAAATGGGCTATCGAGTATGAAGGTTCATGGCTTCCAAGCCAAATGGCCGAAGTTATAGCTAATTTGAAATGATAGTTTCCCCAAATGATCTCATATTTTGCATATGTGTGTATATTTGAATGGCCAAAAAGTTTGCCAAAGGAAGTTTTCATTTCCGTTGTACGAAAAATCCATTTTTCATTTTCCGAGTGCCGAAAGTAGGGTCTTTTTGTGAAGGATCTACCAAATATTTGATGTCAATTTGAACCAACCCATTTTTGTATTATACTAGACCATATTTTATTAATAATTTACAAAAGTTTCTATGTAAAATGTTTCTTATGCACCTCTGCTGAAAAAGACAAATTGCCGCCAATTCAGTTGGAACGGGGTGAAATTTGAACTACAAGTGCTTGATAGATTGCTCTTTATTTTTTGCAAAAAACATTTCCAAGTGCACAAGTAATCATTTCATCAGAGATCTACAAAGAGTTTTGCAAGATTCCACACCTAGCTATCACCGGCCATGCCCCCCCTCCCCCGTTTTGACGCATTTTGAAATCGGTGCTTAAACAATTCAAAAAAAATCAAAACAATATAAAATCTTTGCGTTGCATCCTAATTTATGTCCTAGTAACCATACAAACCAACAAACTTGGAATAATGCAAATCTATTAAAAAAGTCTTCTCAAAATGGGCTATCGAGTATGAAGGTTCATGGCTTCCAAGCCAAATGGCCCAAGTTATAGCTAATTTGAAATGATAGTTTCCCCAAATGATCTCATATTTTGCATATGTGTGTATATTTGAATGGCCAATAAGTTTGTTAAAGGAAGTTTTTATTTCCGTTGCACGAAAAATCCATTTTTCATTCTCCGAGTGCCGAAACTAGGGTCTTTTTGTGAAGGATCTACCAAATATTTGATGTCAATTTGAACCAACCCATTTTTGTATTATACTAGACCATATTTTATTAATAATTTACAAAAGGTTCTATGTAAAATGTTTCTTATGCACCTCTGCTGAAAAAGACAAATTGCCGCCAATTCAGTTGGAACGGGGTGAAATTTGAACTACAAGTGCTTGATAGATTGCTCTTTATTTTTTCAAAAAAACATTTCCAAGTGCACAAGTAATCATTTCATCAGAGATCTACAAAGAGTTTTGCAAGATTCCACACCTAGCTATCACCGGCCATGCCCCCCCTCCCCCGTTTTGACGCATTTTGAAATCGGTGCTTAAACAATTCAAAAAAAATCAAAACAATATAAAACCTTCGCGTTGCATCCTAATTTATGTCCTAGTAACCATACAAACCAAAAAACTTGGAATAATGCAAATCTATTAAAAAAGTCTTCTCAAAATGGGCTATCGAGTATGAAGGTTCATGGCTTCCAAGCCAAATGGCCGAAGTTATAGCTAATTTGAAATGATAGTTTCCCCAAATGATCTCATATTTTGCATATGTGTGTATAATTGAATGGCCAATAAGTTTGCCAAAGGAAGTTTTCATTTCCGTTGCACGAAAAATCCATTTTTCATTTTCCGAGTGCCGAAAGTAGGGTCTTTTTGTGAAGGATCTACCAAATATTTGATGTCAATTTGAACCAACCATTTTTGTATTATACTAGACCATATTTTATTAACAATTTACAAAAGTTTCTATGTAAAATGTTTCTTATGCACCTCTGCTGAAAAAGACAAATTGCCGCCAATTCAGCTCGAATGGGGTGAAATTTGAACTACAAGTGCTTGATAGATTGCTCTTTATTTTTTCAATTTTTTTTCCAAGTGCACAAGTACTCATTTCATCAGAGATCTACAAAGATTTTTGCAAGATTCCAAACCTAGCTATCACCGGCCATGCCCCCCCTCCCCCGTTTTGACCGCATTTTGAAATCGGTGCTTAAAAAATTCAAAAAAAATCAAAAAAATATAAAACCTTCGCGTTGCATCCTAATTTATGTCCTAGTAACCATACAAACCAACAAACTTGGAATAATGCAAATCTATTGAAAAAGTCTTCTAAAAATGGGCTATCGAGTATGAAGGTTCATGGCTTCCAAGCCAAATGGCTGAAGTTATAGCTAATTTCAAATGATAGTTTCCCCAAATGATCTCATATTTTGCATATGTGTGTATATTTGAATGGCCAACAAGTTTTCCAAAGGAAGTTTTCATTTCCGTTGCACGAAAAATCCATTTTTCATTTTCCGAGTGCCGAAAGTAGGGTCTTTTTGTGAAGGATCTACCAAATATTTGATGTCAATTTGAACCAACCCATTTTTGTATTATACTAGACCATATTTTATTAATAATTTACAAAAGTTTCTATGTAAAATGTTTCTTATGCACCTCTGCTGAAAAAGACAAATTGCCGCCAATTCAGTTGGAACGGGGTGAAATTTGAACTACAAGTGCTTGATAGATTGCTCTTTATTTTTTGCAAAAAACATTTCCAAGTGCACAAGTAATCATTTCATCAGAGATCTACAAAGAGTTTTGCAAGATTCCACACCTAGCTATCACCGGCCATGCCCCCCCTCCCCCGTTTTGACGCATTTTGAAATCGGTGCTTAAACAATTCAAAAAAAATCAAAACAATATAAAATCTTCGCGTTGCATCCTAATTTATGTCCTAGTAACCATACAAACCAACAAACTTGGAATAATGCAAATCTATTAAAAAAGTCTTCTCAAAATGGGCTATCGAGTATGAAGGTTCATGGCTTCCAAGCCAAATGGCCGAAGTTATAGCTAATTTGAAATGATAGTTTCCCCAAATGATCTCATATTTTGCATATGTGTGTATATTTGAATGGCCAATAAGTTTGTTAAAGGAAGTTTTTATTTCCGTTGCACGAAAAATCCATTTTTCATTCTCCGAGTGCCGAAAGTAGGGTCTTTTTGTGAAGGATCTACCAAATATTTGATGTCAATTTGAACCAACCCATTTTTGTATTATACTAGACCATATTTTATTAATAATTTACAAAAGGTTCTATGTAAAATGTTTCTTATGCACCTCTGCTGAAAAAGACAAATTGCCGCCAATTCAGTTGGAACGGGGTGAAATTTGAACTACAAGTGCTTGATAGATTGCTCTTTATTTTTTCAAAAAAACATTTCCAAGTGCACAAGTAATCATTTCATCAGAGATCTACAAAGAGTTTTGCAAGATTCCACACCTAGCTATCACCGGCCATGCCCCCCCTCCCCCGTTTTGACGCATTTTGAAATCGGTGCTTAAACAATTCAAAAAAAATCAAAACAATATAAAACCTTCGCGTTGCATCCTAATTTATGTCCTAGTAACCATACAAACCAACAAACTTGGAATAATGCAAATCTATTAAAAAAGTCTTCTCAAAATGGGCTATCGAGTATGAAGGTTCATGGCTTCCAAGCCAAATGGCCGAAGTTATAGCTAATTTGAAATGATAGTTTCCCCAAATGATCTCATATTTTGCATATGTGTGTATATTTGAATGGCCAATAAGTTTGCCAAAGGAAGTTTTCATTTCCGTTGCACGAAAAATCCATTTTTCATTTTCCGAGTGCCGAAAGTAGGGTCTTTTTGTGAAGGATCTACCAAATATTTGATGTCAATTTGAACCAACCATTTTTGTATTATACTAGACCATATTTTATTAACAATTTACAAAAGTTTCTATGTAAAATGTTTCTTATGCACCTCTGCTGAAAAAGACAAATTGCCGCCAATTCAGCTCGAATGGGGTGAAATTTGAACTACAAGTGCTTGATAGATTGCTCTTTATTTTTTCAATTTTTTTTCCAAGTGCACAAGTACTCATTTCATCAGAGATCTACAAAGATTTTTGCAAGATTCCACACCTAGCTATCACCGGCCATGCCCCCCCTCCCCCGTTTTGACCGCATTTTGAAATCGGTGCTTAAAAAATTGAAAAAAAATCAAAAATATATAAAACCTTCGCGTTGCATCCTAATTTATGTCCTAGTAACCATACAAACCAACAAACTTGGAATAATGCAAATCTATTGAAAAAGTCTTCTAAAAATGGGCTATCGAGTATGAAGGTTCATGGCTTCCAAGCCAAATGGCTGAAGTTATAGCTAATTTCAAATGATAGTTTCCCCAAATGATCTCATATTTTGCATATGTGTGTATATTTGAATGGCCAACAAGTTTTCCAAAGGAAGTTTTCATTTCCGTTGCACGAAAAATCCATTTTTCATTTTCCGAGTGCCGAAAGTAGGGTCTTTTTGTGAAGGATCTACCAAATATTTGATGTCAATTTGAACCAACCCATTTTTGTATTATACTAGAACATATTTTATTAACAATTTACAAAATTTTCTATGTAAAATGTTTCTTATGCACCTCTGCTCAAAAAGACAAATTGCCGCCAATTCAGCTGGAACGGGGTGAAATTTGAACTACAAGTGCTTGATAGATTGCTCTTTATTTTTTCAATTTTTTTTCCAAGTGCACAAGTACTCATTTCATCAGAGATCTACAAAGATTTTTGCAAGATTCCACACCTAGCTATCACCGGCCATGCCCCCCCTCCCCCGTTTTGACCGCATTTTGAAATCGGTGCTTAAAAAATTCAAAAATAATCAAAACAATATAAAACATTCACGTTGCATCCTAATTTATGTCCTAGTAACCATACAAACCAACAAACTTGGAATAATGCAAATCTATTAAAAAAGTCTTCTCAAAATGGGCTATCGAGTATGAAGGTTCATGGCTTCCAAGCCAAATGGCCAATGTTATAGCTAATTTGAAATGATAGTTTCCCCAAATGATCTCATATTTTGCATATGTGTGTATATTTGAATGGCCAACAAGTTTGCCAAAGGAAGTTTTCATTTCCGTTGCACGAAAAATCCATTTTTCATTTTCCGAGTGCCGAAAGTAGGGTCTTTTTGTGAAGGATCTACCAAATATTTGATGTCAATTCGAACCAACCCAATTTTGTATTATACTAGACCATATTTTATTAACAATTTACAAAAGTTTCTATGTAAAATGTTTCTTATGCACCTCTGCTGAAAAAGACAAATTGCCGCCAATTCAGCTGGAACGGGGTGAAATTTGAACTACAAGTGCTTGATAGATTGCTCTTTATTTATTCAATTTTTTTTCCAAGTGCACAAGTACTCATTTCATCAGAGATCTACAAAGATTTTTGCAAGATTCCACATCTAGCTATCACCGGCCATGCCCCCCCTCCCCCGTTTTGACCGCATTTTGAAATCGGTGCTTAAAAAATTCAAAAAAAATCAAAAAAATATAAAACCTTCATGTTGCATTCTAATTTATGTCCTAGTAACCATACAAACCAACAAACTTGGAATAATGCAAATCTATTAAAAAAGTCTTATCAAAATGGGCTATCGAGTATGAAGGTTCATGGCTTCCAAGCCAAATGGCCGAAGTTATAGCTAATTTGAAATGATAGTTTCCCCAAATGATCTCATATTTTTCATATGTGTGTATATTTGAATGGCCAACAAGTTTGCCAAAGGAAGTTTTCATTTCCGTTGCACGAAAAATCCATTTTTCATTTTCCGAGTGCCGAAAGTAGGGTCTTTTTGTGAAGGATCTACCAAATATTTGATGTCAATTTGAACCAACCCATTTTTGTATTATACTAGACCATATTTTATTAATAATTTACAAAAGTTTCTATGTAAAATGTTTCTTATGCACCTCTGCTGAAAAAGACAAATTGCCGCCAATTCAGTTGGAACGGGGTGAAATTTGAACTACAAGTGCTTGATAGATTTCTCTTTATTTTTTGCAAAAAACATTTCCAAGTGCACAAGTAATCATTTCATCAGAGATCTACAAAGAGTTTTGCAAGATTCCACACCTAGCTATCACCGGCCATGCCCCCCCTCCCCCGTTTTGACGCATTTTGAAATCGGTGCTTAAACAATTCAAAAAAAATCAAAACAATATAAAATCTTCGCGTTGCATCCTAATTTATGTCCTAGTAACCATACAAACCAACAAACTTGGAATAATGCAAATCTATTAAAAAAGTCTTCTCAAAATGGGCTATCGAGTATGAAGGTTCATGGCTTCCAAGCCAAATGGCCGAAGTTATAGCTAATTTGAAATGATAGTTTCCCCAAATGATCTCATATTTTGCATATGTGTGTATATTTGAATGGCCAACAAGTTTGCCAAAGGAAGTTTTCATTTCCGTTGCACGAAAAATCCATTTTTCATTTTCCGAGTGCCGAAAGTAGGGTCTTTTTGTGAAGGATCTACCAAATATTTGATGTCAATTTGAACCAACCCATTTTTGTATTATACTAGACCATATTGTATTAACAATTTACAAAAGTTTCTACGTAAAATGTTTCTTATGCAGCTCTGCTGAAAAAGACAAATTGCCGCCAATTCAGCTGGAACGGGGTGAAATTTGAACTACAAGTTCTTGATAGATTGCTCTTTATTTTTTCAAAAAAACATTTCCAAGTGCACAAGTACTCATTTCATCAGGAATCTACAAAGAGTTTTGCAAGATTCCAAACCTAGCTATCACCGGCCATGCCCCACCTCCCCCGTTTTGACCGCATTTTGAAATTGGAAAGCACTACAATTGGAAAGCATCATGTTCAAACTTGGCTAATTGCAAACATCACAAAAAAATCACCAATGGTTCAATACATTATTACACATCACTTGTTTCCTACATTGCTTATGATCGCTTCTTGGGCCGTAACCACGGAGCATCTTCATTGCTTAATGGTATAGTTGGGTCAGTTTTCACTGTGAATGGAGAAATTTCATGAAACTTATCGTAATCATCGAACATGTCTGTCTTGTCCTCGACTCCCACGATGTTTCTTTTTCCTGAAAGAACTATGTGACGCCTGGGCTCATTGTCTGATGTATTCGTATCCTTGTTTTTCCTTTTTTTCGGTCTAGAAGACATGTCCTTCACATAGAAAACCTGAGCCACATCTTTGGCTAGGACGAATGGGTCGTCTGTGTGACCAAGATTCTTGAGATCCACTGTTGTCATTCCGTAAAGCTGGTCGACCTGTACCCCATCTACATTCATGTTGACCCAACTGCACCGAAACAAAGGGACCTTAAAAGTAGGTCCATAGTCAAGTTCCCATATCTCATCTATGTAACCATAGTATGTGTCCTTTGTACCATCCTCGTTTGTTGCATCAAAGCGGACACCACTGTTTTGGTTGGTGCTCTTCTTATCTTGGGCGACCGTGTAAAATGTATTCCCATTTATCTCGTACCCTTGGAAAGTCAATACAGTCTCAGACGGTGTCGCGGCCAATAAGTAGAGTTGATTTCCAATAGTGGTGTCATGCATGAGACGTAATTGCAACCAAGTGCCGAAAGTCTCCATGTGTTTGACTTGAATCCATTGGTCATCCTCCCCCGGGAGCTTGGAGCGTAGAACATTCTTGTGTTCCTCGATATACGGTTGGACGAAGATAGAACTTTGTAGAACTGTGTAGTGTGCTTGAGTCAAAGAATGCCCGTCCTGAAATATCTTTGCTTTCTTTCCTAGCATTCCTTTTCCACTCAGTCTCCCCTCATACCGCGATTCAGGAACACCAATCGGCTTAAGGTCAGGAATAAATTCAACACAGAACTCAATGACCTCCTCTGTTCCATAGCCCTTGGAGATGCTTCCTTCTGGCCTTGCACGGTTACGAACATATTTCTTTAAAACTCCCATGAACCTCTCGAAGGGGAACATATTGTGTAGAAATACAGGACCTAGAATGGCAATCTCGTCGACCAGGTGAACCAGAAGATGCGTCATAATATTGAAGAAGGACGGGGGGAACACCAACTCAAAACTGACGAGACATTGGACCACATCCTTCTGTAGCCATTCCAGACTTGCATGATCGATTACCTTTTGAGATATTGCATTGATAAATGCACATAGCTTCACAATGGGTACTCGAACATTTTCTGGTAGAAGCCCCCGCAATGCAACCGGAAGCAACTGCGTCATAATCACGTGGCAATCATGAGACTTGACGTTCTGGAATTTTTTCTCTGCCATATTTATTATTCCCTTTATATTTGACGAGAAGCCTGCCGGGACCTTGATACTTCTAAGGCATTCAAAAAAGATTTCCTTCTCTGCTTTGGTAAGAGCGTAGCTGCTTAGACGCCCTTTATTAGTATGCCTGTGGTATGGGTCTTTCATATGTTGCTGGTCCTCTTGTGCTTCTGGTGTATCTTTTGACTTCCCATACACGCCCAGGAACCCTAGCAGGTTCACGCAAAGATTCTTCATCACGTGCATCACGTTGATTGAAGAACGGACCTCTAGGTCTACCCAATAGGGTAGCTCCCAAAATATAGATTTCTTCTTCCACATGGCCACGTGTCCGGTAACGGCGTCTTTCGGAATAGATTGACTGCCAGGACCCTTTCCAAACATTACTTCTAGGTCATTCACCATACCAAATACATCAGCACCTTTAAGGAGCTTAGGCTTTTTCCGGTGATCTGCCTCACCGTTGAATGCTTGCCTTTCTTTCTCACGATATGATTGGGCGGCAGAAATTGACGACACCCCAGGTACACAACCTTCTTAAATTTATCCAAATATATACCTTTAGTCTTATCTAAACAGTGCGTGCATGCATTGTATCCCTTGTTTGACTGTCCTGAAATGTTACTAAGAGCGGGCCAATCATTGATGGTTACGAAAAGCAACGCTCGCAGGTCAAATTCCTCCTGTTTGTCCTCATCCCACACGCGTACACCTAGTTTGGCCCACAGCTCCAAAAGTTCATCGATTAATGGCCTTAGGTACACATCAATGTCGTTGCCGGGTTGCCTCGGTCCTTGGATGAGCACTGGCATCATGATGAACTTCCGCTTCATGCACACCCAAGGAGGAAGATTGTAGATACATAGAGTCACAGGCCAGGTGCTGTGACTGCAGCTCTGCTCTCCAAAAGGGTTCATGCCATCTGTACTTAGACCAAACCATAAGTTTCTTGCTTCATCTGTAAAGTCTGAGTGGCTTCTCTCGATTTTTCTCCACTGCGACCCATCAGCGGGGTGTCTCAACTTCCCGTCTTTCTTACGGTCTTCTTTGTGCCATCGCAGCAACCTGGCATGCTCCTTGTTTCTGAACATACGTTTCAACCGTGGTATTATAGGAGCATACCACATAACCTTAGCAGGAACCTTCTTCCTCGGGGGCTCGTCATCTCCCTCAGCATCACCAGGGTCATCTTGTATGATCTTGTACCGACTCGCAGTGCATACCGGGCATTTATCCATACTCTCATACTTTTCACCGCGGTACAGGATGCAGTCATTAATGCATGCATGTATCTTCTGCACATCTAATCCTAGAGGGCTGATAACCTTCTTTGCTTCGTGTGTTGTCGCGGGCAATTCGTTATCCGGTGGAAGCTTCGACTTCATTATTTGCAGTAACTTCTCAAATCCGGTGTCAAAACAACCAAAATCTGCCTTCCATTTCAACAGTTCCAGTGTGGTACCGAGCTTTGTGCTGCCATCTTCGCAATTTGGGTACAAGGGCTTTTTGTGATCCTCTAGCATGGCCTCCAACTTCTCCTTCTCTTTTCCTGTTTCACAGTCTCGCTTTGCATCAGAGATGACCCGACCAAGACCATCAGCGGTCTCATCCGATTCCCGTTGTTCTTCTTCATTGTCACCTCGAGGAGCTCCATCTTCTTCATTGTCTTCCATTGCAGTGTCACCGAATTCTTCAGGGGACATATGATAGCTATCATCATCCTCCTCTTCTTCATTGTCTTCCTGCCTAACCCCTCTTTCTCCGTGCTTGGACCAACAATAATATCCGGGAATGAAACCTCTCCGAAGCAGGTGGCCTTGAAGTGTTCTCGAGGAACAGTACTCCGCCACGTTCCGACAGTCAATACAGGGACAAGGCATAAAATTATCCACTTTGTTTGCATTATCCACATCGAGAAATGTATGCAGGTTTGTAATAAACTCGGACCCGCGTCGATCACTGTACATCCATCGCATCCGTGCTTCGATCTGCGTCATATAATTAACCATTACAATAACTTCGTGAATAGTGAAAAGACCACTATATATGCACACGTGCAGTATTTTTGTATCAGTTACAGATGGAGAAGATAATGTTGCTAACCTCGGCCGAGGATACGGTGTTCTGAGGACCTAAGTGTGGCTCGGACATTTCGTCGAACACCTGGTGTGCAATCAAAGGAAAAAATTCTAGCACCCACCCCACCCCAACACACATTCATGAAATTTTTTGAGGAAAAATTGCAAAGTGATGGCAGGGGGCTTATATAGCCAGGGCAACGGTCCCGGTTTTTTCCAAAAACCGGGACCAATGCCTCCCAGTGCGCCACGTGTTGGTCGCCAGAGCATTGGTCCCGGTTTGTGGCAACAACCGGGACCGTTGCCCCACATGAACTGGGACCGTTGCCCTGTACAGACGAACCGGGACCGTTGCGTGGCATCGGTCCCGGTTCTGGAATGAACCGGGAGCGATGCCGTTTTTGGGCTGGACGAAAGGGGGGTCTGTCCACTAGTGTGGGTTGCGTCCTATTCAGAATTTCCAGTTTCTCTCTTTGATTCTTCAAATTACTATTGTTTCTTTCCATTGTTCATACTTCATAGAGTGATTTCTGCATATGAATCGCTGTTATTTTATGTCACAGTCTTCTCTGATCTGTACCTCTATTTTTTTGGCAGAATAATTACCTAATATAAAAGTGCTACTGATAAATGGTACTGCTGCCAATCCATAATAAGTGTCGCTCATCTAATACAAAGTTTGTTCTAATTTAGTACAAAATGAACAATATTTATTATGGATCGAAGGAAGTAACATACATTTATGGGTATCGTGCAGTCCGTACTATGTGACTTCAGTCAAGAAATAACGATTAGTTATTGAATATAGTAGGACGTTCTTCGAGTAAGGTTAATCATCATACATTTGGCCATTCATTTAAAAGGTTTCTGTTGCAAACTTACAATCAATAAAGTGAATTCCAAATATGTTTTGGCAAGCTTATCATCATATACCTTAACCCTAAACCATATATCTGAAATTCTTATAGACAGATTGAACTGTGCCACATGTCCGTAGACCTGCAACCTCGTTTCTTCGAAGCACTGAGAATTTTAAATCAATTTGTACCGTTTGGTCATCAAGATGGAAATCACAGAAAGCAAATAACTGGCCGTATGGCAATGTTGAGCCTAACATAAAAAATAAAAATGAAGGATCAAATTCAACATAAACGTGCGTATGTGTTCACATCGTCACATGCTTGCACACGCACACGCACACGCACACGCGCGTGCACACACACACACACACACACACACATACACACAAACACTCAAGCATGGCTTACATATATAAGACTCGTAGTAGAACATAAAGTTAACACATGCGCCTCACCACCGGTGGTGTAGCTTCAGCAAGACAAACATGGGCTACCATCCCTGCAGCTCATGAGTTTTCTTGTGAAAATCCATGAGTAAATGATCCATTTAATGAGTAAAATTGTGACAAAACGCACAGCTATGGCGCAACCTCAGCCACAATGCACTATTCCTGTGCACATCGCTTACCACTTAATAGATAATGGCCATGTTGAGATATATGTAAGATGTAGACATATGGTATGATAAAAGCTAGACTGAGGGTGCAACTATATCACTACCACTCCACCTATGGTTCGATTAGTCTTTCAAACAATGTTAAATATTTTCAGTGTTGAACATGTTCAATCATAGTAGAAGTAATGAAATGACATAATAAGTCCTTCGAAGCGATGAATAGTGGTCCTGTCATTTCACATGGCCATAGTAATTGTTATATATAGTACTAGATGATACCCCACGCGTTGCTGCGGAAATCTTAGTTGGCATTGAGGGTTTTGTAGTCAAATAAAATACAATGGTAAATTAGCATGAACAATTCTAAGAAAAACAATTTGTAACAAAGAGTGTTTCATCCAATGGTCGTATTTTTTTCATATATCAACCTTCAAACAAACCAATTGGACTACCATTGCTTGGTTACCTAGAGGTTAGTTGTTGTTTATCTAAGAGATTCGCAAAATGCACCATTCAAAGCCACATACTAAAATTTGAACCCTTTCTGAGTTCATTGGCTATTTTTCATGCATTTAATGATTTATTTTGTGCCAAATGACCCTGAAAATGGAAAGCATCTACAAATAAACTCAGAAAAAGGTTTAAACTTGGCACGGTATCATCATTTGACCCATATAACATGTGTGCAAAAGTTGAGAGGGTTACGACAAAAACTGGATGCACTTCGTGTACAAACTGGAGCATCTCTTTCGAAGTGTGAGGGTTTTAGATGAAAACTCATCTGTTACAAAGGCATTTTATTTTTCTAAACTTTTTTGAACTCAAGAATTTTTGTGCATTCAATATGCACCATTCAAAGCCACATACTAAAATTTGAACCCTTTCTGACTTCATTTGCTATTTTTCATGCATTTAATGATTTATTTTGTGCCAAATGACCCTGAAAATAGAAAGCATCTACAAATGAACTCAGAAAAGGTTGAAACTTGACATGGTATCATCATTTGATCCACATAACATGTGCACACAAGTTGAGAGGGTTACGGCAAAAACTGGATGCACTTTGTGTACAAACTGGACCATCTCTTTCGAAGTACGAGGGTTTCAGACGAAAACTCATCTGTTACGAAGGAATTTCATTTTTTTAAACTTATTTCAACTCAAGACTTTTTGTGCATTCATTATGCACCATTCAAAGCCACATACTAAAATTTCAAACCTTTCTAATTCATTTTATATTTTTTCTGCATTTAATGATTTATTTTGAGCTAAATGACCCTGAAATTGGAAAGAACTACAAATGAATTCAGAAAAGGTTGAAACTTTGTATGGTATCATCATTTGACCCACACAACATGTGTGCAAAATTTGAGAGGGTTACGGCAAAAACTGGATGCACTTTGTGTACAACTGGGCCATCTCTTTCGAAGTACGAGGGTTTCAGACGAAAACTTATCTGTTACAAAGGCATTTCATTTTTTAACTTATTTCATCTCAAGACTTTTTGTGCATTCATTATGCACCATTCAAAGCCACATACTAAAATTTCAAACCTTTCTATATTCATTTGCTATTTTTTATGCATTTAAGGATTTATTTTAACTATTGAACAAAGTATTTCACAAACTAGTATTTGAAAAAATTCAACTTAAAACTATTTAAATTTGAAAACCACTGGCACTAACAGAATTATTATAATTACCTTTTAATCTAAAGAAAAAATATTCATTAAAAAACTCGAACTATTCTAATAGCTAGACAAAATCTAAAAACAAATAATACACTAATATAAACTATATAGCTTTAGTAGCGCTTTGTTATACTAACCGGTGCTAAAGGTCTCCACTCTTCCCGCTGAAAATTTGAGACCTTTAGCACGATATGTGGTACTAACCGGTGCTAAAGGGTCTTTAGTACCGGTTTGTGATAAAAACCGGTGCTAAAGGTCCCTTGAGATATAAGTAGCACTTGGAGCAGCATTTTCCCCACCGTTGCAGATCGACTCCCACGCCGCTAGGCTGCTTCTCCTCGTCGTCGCCGTCGCCATGCCGCGCGCCTCTCGCCGTCTCCGCCCCTCGACGGACCCTCTCTGCCGTCGACGTACTCCGCGCCCTCTCCACCAGGTTGTGCACCGCGCCCTCTCCACCAGGCCGGCCGTTCTCGCGCTGCTGCTCGTCGCCGTTCCTCGCCTTCGTCTCCGCCAACGCCGCCGCTGGTGAGCTCTCCTCTTCCCCCCTGTCCGACCATATGCATGTGTCCACGGCGAGCTCCGCCGTCGTAGTACCCCGGCGAGGATCCCGACGACGACGAGGCCCCAAATTTTTGCTAGAGATGATGAACATTTTCCTAGATGGAAATTTTTGCTAGATGGACATGTTGCTAGATGAACAATTTGCTAGATGAACAATTTTGCTAGATGAATATTTTGCTAGATGAACATGTTGTTAGATGAACATTTTGCTAGATGAACATTTTGGTAGATGAAATATTTTGTTGTAAGCCTTGTAGTCAAGTATATATATGCTAGGCGCCAAAAATGTATTTAAAAAAATATTATTTTAGTATGTGGTTTTGAACGGTGCATGAATGAAATTTTGTTAGTATATATATATTGCTATAAATATTATTAGTATATATATTGTTCTAAATATTATTAGTATATATATATATATGAGATGTTCTACAATTTGAGCTATACATCAATAGCTATTAACATGCAAATATTGAGATATTTTTAGTTGTAATTTTATTAGTTTCATTAGTGAGAATGCCGGGCCCGCATCCTCGTTACCGTCGCGCTCCGGGAGTTTTTGACGGGATGCGCAATGTCTGGGACTGGGCTCCGCCGGGATGGCACTGGGAGGTGGTTTCCGGGGTGCGTCGCTTAGCGAGGAATCCGGGTCTTGTCGTCGACCCGGATCTTCTTTGGTGGCGGTCGCGTGGGCCACAGTCGGTGCGGGGTGATCCGGCCCCCAAGGAGGTTGTACGCCCACGTATCAGGGAGGAGGACGACAACGTCCGTCGCTACATGGCGGCGTTGGACGCCGAGTACTACAGTTTATGGCAGGTGCTTTAGGGATCTCATCCTAGCTATGAATGGGTGATGGTTCCTTTTCTTTGGGTGTCCACCGCCAGCCGGAGCCGACGTCGTTTACTGTTTTATCTAGTGATATGTTAGATATATATATATATATATGTATTAGCTCTAGTGATCAACATATATATTAGTGTTTCATATATGTGAACTGGATTATTCGAGATGTAAGCTGGATTATTATTCTAATATTATTGTTGCATGTGAACTTGATTATTTGAGATCTCATTTTCTATATTTGCTTATACTAAATTGTTTTATCTTTTTCTGCATCTCGTCGATATTAGTTAAGCTATGGACGACGTGTTCAATAGCGGCAGAGAGCAAGAAGATGATATGTACGAAATTATCGCCGACGCCGATATCGGTCCTCATGATGACGCCGATATCGATGATGACGGCTCACGATATCTGAACGATTCCGGTGAGGGAATGTTTAACGAAGGAGAAGAACAAGATCTTCAATTAACAACAAAGTCTGCCGAGGTATATATATATAAATATATATATATATATAAGGGCTCTGGTGATCATAAAATTTACAAATAATTGATTTATCACTAATAATTAACAAATATTTCTTCTTCTAGAAACCCGGATCGAGCAAATCTTCTTCAAGCAAAGCAAATCGTGGCCCGGCCAAATTGCCGCGGGATGATGTAAAGTACAACATCGATGGGATCGGTTTGAGTGGCCAGCCGAATGCTCCGAAAGCTCACGTGAAGAAATGGATAGCTATATGCGGAGTAATTGTTAGAGATAACATCCCGATTAGCACTCAAGAATGGCATCAGCCAAAGGAAGGTGGAAACAAGAGTTTTGTCAGCGATAGAGAAAAAGAGTATCTTTCGGCTAAACTCTTATCATATTTCACCCTACCAGATTGGGCGACACCAGACGATGTGTTGAAAGTCAAGCATGCTGCTCTTAAGAAGGTGGGAGAACTATTCCGATCTTGGAAGGCAAAGCTATGGTCCAAATACGTCGCTAATAATAAGAAGACTCCAATTTTCACTTGAGCACTAGCGAAGGTAGAAGCACATTGGGACCAATTTGTGGAGAACAACGAATCAGATGAAGCTAAACTTCGGTCGAAAATAAACAAGATTAATGCTGAGAAGCATAAGCTTTTCCATACCATGGGGATAGGTGGCTACAAGTCCGCGTCGCCTAAGTGGGATGCATTTGAGAAGAAGATGATTGCTGCAGGGGGTCACTCCAGTCACAATATATTTTCCACCCAAGTGCAGGAGTTGGTTTTATGGGCATGGGGGAAAGTTGGACCCAAAGACAGGGAAGGTGATTATAAAGGCAAGTCTTAAAGGAGCCGATCAAGAGATACTAAATGCAATTGATGATGCTAGGAATGGGATTTTCATCTCCGAGAGAGAGAACGATGAGCTTACACGTAATATTTTTGCTGTTGCTATGCTGAGTTTGCTGGGATCCGATGGATTATGAGATTATGTTCAGATTGTGTTTGAGTTATATATTTGATTCTCCTCTTCTATATTTATGTTCTTAAGTAATTCTTGCATGTTCTCCGTTGCTGTTTATTTCTTTGGCCAAGTAGTAGGTAGTGACTCCAAGAGGGAGCGTTATGCATGATTGTGGGTTCATGCCCCCCGATGACTAGCTTGAGTGACAGAAACATGAGTCTAGGGGATGTGTTGTTGCCACAAGGGGGAAAACAACGGTGCTTGTACTTGCGGGTGCAAGGATTGTTTACGTTACGCAAAGTTCTTTAATGCAGTTGTCTGTTGCTTTGAGTTTACACTTTGGGTGGGATTCGCAACTTAATACCAGCGAGATGATCTGGATAGATATCTCAAGGTGGATGATTAGTAGGTAGATGCGGATGGATTTCGCTCTACTTGTCTTGGCATACCTCCCGTGCTTTTGAGCCTCTTCCTTTATTTATAGCATAATTAGCATTGGTTTGTGCACATAATCCTGTCGATTGCCCAACTGTAATTTGTTTACCTCGCATGGCTATTTTATCGTCTTTTGGGAGAGAGATATCACTAGTGAACATCATAGGACCCCGGTCCATATTTCCAATACTGTTACACCCTCTATCAATTTACTGCTTTATTTATCTTTTCCGTTGCTATCACTATCATTATTATCCCGTGCGTTGTATCCTGTGCAGGTCCAAGACAACCGCCAATCTCTGGCGCCGTTGTCACCTTCTTGTCGTTGCCGGAGTCCTGCTGGAGACAAACCTTGGTATCTTCATCGAGGGAAATTGATGCTATCTACGTCTAAACCTTCCACTTTGGGTAACCAACGAGGGCGAGAAGCTATCGTGCTGTTGTCAGGACCATACCTGTCAACTCTCGCGTCATCAGCTCCTGCAAAATGAAGATGTGGTCCAAAATGAGCAAGACTTTGATGTGCTGCTGCAAACTCAAGATGTGGTGCAAAATGAGCAAGACTTGGATGTGTTGTTGCAAAATGAGCAAGATATGGATGTTCTGGTGCCAAATGAAGATCTTCCAGCTGATGTTGTGCAAGCTGAGCCTATGTTGGAAGTTGTGTTGCCTACCCCTGTTTTTCCAGCAGATGTGGTGCCAACTGAGCCTATGTTGGAAGTTGTGTTGCCTAACCATGTTTTTCCAGCAGATGTGGTGCTAGAAGTTGATATTCCAGCTGATCTAGTGATGAAAACCAAGAGCTTGAGTGAACTGGGTGTACTGGTAAAAAGAAGCTCTGATAAAAAGAACAAGAAGAAAAATCGAGTGGTAAGAAGAAGCTGAAGTGAACTGGATGTTGTACTATGCTATAGAATAAAACCTTGCGTGAAACTGAAATTTGTGTAATTGTATTTTTCATATGATATGTATTTGTGTAATACTATTCAAGTTTGTGAAAAAATTAAGTTTGAGACAAAATTCAAATTTGATACAAAATTCAAATTTGAGCCAAAATTCAAATTTGAAGTTATTTGGTATGTGGTATGGTGTTATAATGATTTCTGGACTATTACACATGTTAGGTGATTAATCGGAGAACTTTTATTATGTGAAACTCTGTACATGTAAAATGTGCTCCAAATGAGCTCCAAAACTCCCTCCAAGCCCCCCTCCAAAGCCCCATTTGTAGGCAAGTTTTCTTTCGACCTTCTCCAAATGACCCAAAAAATGAAACTTGACATCTTAGTCACATAGAATGATGATTGGCACAAGTTTTATATTTTTTTGAATTTTTTTAATTATTTATACTCAACCCTAATCGTACAACCTCGTACGTGATAGCCATCTTTTGTGAAGGCTTTTTCACAAAAAACTTCATAGTCGAAGTTTCTTATTTTTCCTAGAAATCTAGTCACATGGAATGATGACTGGCAAAAGTTTTATATTTTTTTGAATTTCATTGAATTAGTTACACTCAACCCTAAATTTTAAAAACCGTACAACCTCGTACGTGATAGACATCTTTTGTGAAGGGTTTTTCATGAAAAACTTGATAGTCCAAGTTTCTTATTTTCCCTAGCAACCTAGTCACATCTAATGATGATTTGCACAAGTTTTATATATTTTTTATTTTTTTTATTTAGTTATGCTCTACCCTAACCCTTGAAAACCTCTCAAAACCACTCAAAACCCCACCAAAACCCTGCCCAAACCACTCAAAACCCCGCACTAGTCCGCACCGTTGGAGCATCGTGAATGGACGGTTTCGCACTAGGGCTACGTCAGCGATCCGTGTAGTACACTCTAATAGGCTGGCCTTTTTTATTGCTATTTTTTTGAGGTAGCTCGACGAGAGGACCTGGCGGGGCACGCATGCGTTGTTGGGCTTCATTAAAAGCGGCCCACTCTTCTATCCGTTGGACTTCACAACGTAGCGATCACATGCATGCGCGTAGCCCTGCGCTAGCCGCCCCATCCGACGCTGCAAGCTGCATGCATGCGCATCGAGCACGTCTGACGCCTGACGCAGCATGCACGAAGCGGCGTAGTCATCTTTCGGCGAGTTTTTATTGCTCCTGTGTGACATGTTTTAATTGGTCCTGTGCTACATGTGTACACACTCATGCCCCCTCGATGCTAAGTGGTAGCCGTTTCACACTCGATGCAATTACTATACCATGATGGAGAGTAGGAAACGGTGCACCACGACTATTTAAGCACCCCCTAGCATCATCTCCCTCTCACTCTTCTCCTACCCTATCTTCTCATCTTCTCCCACTCTTCTTCTTCATCTCCGAGTCCATCTTCTCCACCTCTCACGCCTGAATATGCAGTACACCGGGATGACCTACCGTGTGCCGCTCACCGTCCCTGAGATGCTCTACCCTCCCGGTGTCCAGGTGGAGAACACCCTACGGGTGTGGGCGATCTCGAGGTGGAGGGGTGCAAGGGCGCTCATCGAGTACTTCCTCTCCGTCGGCTAACGCCACCTGCCCAGGGGTTCTCCGGTGATGTTCCGCGTGGAAGAGTTGACCAACAATGGCTATCCTATTGGCCTTATTGTGAGGTTCACCAACCGCTTCGATGCCTACCACCTCCTCGGTCATGTTTTTTTGTGTGGATGCGAGTTCATTGCATTCAACACATACAACATCTTCACTGACGACGACGAGTGAAGGAGTTGGGCGCCTTGGAGGAGTTTGCCTTGGAGGAGCTTGGAGTAGCCTTGGAGGAGCATGGACTAGCTGGTCGTGTTGGGTTATCTAGGTGTCGTGTTATATTATTTTATCTATATCGTGCTGGGTTGATCTATCTAGCTATATAAGTTGTAATGGTACTATCTATGTCGTGCTTAGGTTGATCTATGAGTTTATGTAATGCCCAATCTAGTTAATGCAATGCTACTATTTATGTTATATATTGATGTTCTATCTAGTTCATATATGTTATATATTGATCTATGTGTCACTGATAAAAAGAAGATTCAATATGCCAGAAAATATATAAAGCAAGAACAAAATCCATGCATACAACAAATATATAAAGCATACAACAAATATATAAAGAAAAAAAAATCACAATACATACATGTGTGTTCAAGTAGGCATGTATGTATCTAGTAGGGTCACCCTAGCTAGTACGTGTTTGTTGAGCACCGAGAGCTTTTTAAATGGTCAAACAAAAAGCTTGCATCCTATCTAATTTAGTTCATGTAAGAATGCATGCATGTTTTATCTAATTTAGTTCAAGTAAGCATACAACAAATATATAAGAAAAACAAGTCACAATACATAAATGTGTTCATGCAGCCGTGCATGAATGGATCTATCTATCCTCCTATAAAAACTATTCAAATAATTTAATGTATCACATAATGTTTTATCGATTTACATTTATGTATAAAAAATGATCCATCACTAAATGGGCATGACCTTTTTTTACCGAAGGAACATGGGTTCACCAAACGGGTAGGCCCGTTTTCTATTTGGGCCTGCTTCTTCTTCTCACAGTCCTCATTACCCCATGACCCAATAACTTTTTTTGTTTGACTATGAACTCTGCACCTTCACTCTGTTAACTGAAGAATTGTTGCACTCTATGAAATGCTGCATTTTTTTCATCAATTGCTGCACTTTATGCATAAAATAATCCATGGACTAACTAGAACTGTAACTAAGAATATCATTACAAAAACAGACAGGTTTTGCTTCACATAAATTCAAATTCAGCTAACAAATGATCCCTGACTAACTGAAACTACTAGCTAGACACAACAACTGAAACTTGGACCCCTGAAACTAGCTTGACACACTAACGGAAACTCTAACAATTTGGGACCCCTAACAATTTCTAGCGATTGATGAACATCACGTAAAAGAAACCCATAGCAATGACACAACAATAAAATGCTCCAGCCATCATATTTGCTTGCTACTTCAAATCGATCAGCTGCTTTATTTGCTTGCCATTTTCGTTAATTCACACCCCAGTTCAGCTTGCCCATAGCAATGACCTGCTCTGTCCGCCAAATGGGGGTCGTGTTCTACAGCAAGTAGTGCCCCAAATTGAGCCCTTGGGTTGATCCCTCCAATTTCAACCTCTCAACGTAGTCATCTAGCCATTCGAAATACCTGCATTTCTTCAGAACCTGAAAAACAGGGATCGGCGACTCATGAACCCTAGATCCACCGCCCAAATTCGACGAAAAAAGAAAGAAATCGGGAAAAATTAGACCATACGTTTGGTGAAGTAGACGGATCTAACCTGCCCCGGCTGCGGCCTGCTCAAGCATTTCACGAAGTCACGCCCACGGTTGCCATTTTCTTCCTCCACACAAGTCAGACGCTTCAGAGGCTCCATGTGTGGGCAATCAGGGCATCTTGTCAGCGGCACTAGACCGTATCGCGTCCATTGATTGGAGTCCAAGGTTGAGCTAGACATCACTCGCCGGCGGCGCGCTTGCTCGCCGGAGAAGAGGAAGAAGAAGGTGGGAGGAGGAAGGGCAAGCAATGGGGGGATGGGCTGGCTCGGGCTCGTGGCTGGCTCGGGTCGGGGCACGCTGATGAGCACGACCATGCTTATGTGGATAAATCGTGGGTCCCGCACACATGCGAGTAAGTGGTGGGTCTCAAGTTGATGTAGATAACTGGTGGTCCCGCGTGTCATAACTCAAATCCCTAACCCCTTAAGTTTTGCATTTTATGGTTAAACAGAGCCATGTCGCTTTGCAGCTATTGTTTGCTTCAAAGATGTCGCACTAGAGCAATTTTGATCAACTATGTCGCACTCCTTCCATTCCGCGTCAAATGTGTCGCACAGGAGCTATTGACCCTCGAGCTTCACGGCGTGGAAGAAACCTGGCACCAGCGCCATGCCAACCATCGTTTGTCGCCCGGGCTCCGGCTAACATTCTGAAGAAAGTCGTGACCGGGGCATGGGCCAAAGGTCGTAGCGGCAGCAAACAAGGTGGACGTCAAGAAAATGTTACCAAGAAGACTACCGTGTCAGAAAGAAGGCGCCGAGAGTAGATAAATAGCATGTTCCTGACGCTCGCGTCACTAGTCCCATCTATCAACAAGGTATGGAGTAGTTTCTTGTATCAAGTTGTCAGTGCATCATCATCATCCTGCTGGAGCTGCGTGGAAGCTTGGGAGCTTTTCCGATTCGATGAGGCGCCGGTAGCATCGAATCCACTTTCTAACAAGAGCTGTTGAGGTTGGCCGCCACTTTGTTGGCTAAGTCTGCCGATCAGCTCCTCCGCCCGCTTTAAGCCTTCTTCTACATTACGAAGCTGCTGTATGGTAGCCGTTTTCTCAGCCTCATTCGCCACTTTCTCTCTCTCAGCCGCCGCTTTCTCAGCTGCCTCCCTTTCCTTCCTCCTCTTATGACTTTTATCTGGATATTTCTTGCTTTCCGAAGGGAATGCAAGTTTCCAACACTTGGAGCCTGGCGTGCCTCGTGCTCGTCCTGGGTGTTCTTTATTTTTTAGGGCGTGTGACGCCCCCAAAATCAGACCGTGTACAGTAATCATACACACAGGGTACACGACTGAGACTAGGGTGCCACGGTGATAATATCACAGCACAACACTAAACACAAAAGGATAAACAAATATGTTACAATAGAGGGGGTCACGCGGACCCGAATACATAAGTCATACAAGCCATAATATCTGAGTACAGACATAGTTAGTCAAGTTTTGCCTTAAGAAGGCTAGCACAAATCACATCAGAGATACAGATCGAAAAGGCGAGGCCTCCTGCCTGGGATACTCCAAGCTACTCCTGGTCTTGGTCATCGGGGGTCTTCACGTTGCGATGGTCGACATCGGGAACTCCTGCTCCTGGACTCCAACGTCGACTGCAGCGGCCGATCAGGCAAAACAGTAAAGGAAATAAAGCAGGTGAGTATCTAGTATACCCGCGAGTCTTACGTCCGCTACTAAGCATTATGCATTGTATCAACGGATAGAAGAGGCTGTATATAGTGGACTGAAAGACAGAAATCCAGAACAAGGATAAGAAGCTAGGCCTATCGAAGACTAGCATCTTCCGACGATGTCTTGCAGCATGAGGTAAGAATCAGCCAACAGTTTATATAAAGCATAAAGTAACAATGCAGCAGAAGTTGCTGCAGCATTGTATAATAATAAGTTGTAATACTTAACAATGCCTCCGAGTTCACCTCCTCGACATCCCCGCGAGGAAGAAAACCCGGAACCATACAGTTTAATAATAATAGTTCGTAGTGGTAAGATCCAGCTTCAGCATAAAGTGTCCTGTTACCGTGGACACGGCTATTCGAATAGATTAATCTTCCCCGCAGGGGTGCACTTGTGTTACGCTACACGCACGGATCTCCAGAGTGGCGGGAACCTTTTTAGGGAATGCTCCACCGAGGCTATCCGACACTTCATAGCACATCTTTCAAACTCAACAGAGAGACCATCCGCCGGTCTAAATCCTAAGTACCCAGGGCCTTGGACCCCAACCCTGACGTACTCCTGCACGGTGCGTGGGTGGCCGGGAAGCCGTAACAAAAACAACACAGCTCGAGCCAAGAAGACAGCGCAGTTCCCGGCAATCAGCCCACGGTACTGCTGACGTCTGAAGAGTCCTCGGACGACACTAAGAAGCGGAGGAGCCCATAACTCGTAGTTCCCACGGGTAGGTAGTGCGTACATGGCATATAGCCAACTCAAGACATTCACTGAACCATTTAGCATTTTAATTAACCTGCGTGACAACCGTTATCGTTGCCTCGACTTAACCGACCCGCGGACAACGACAACAGCCAGGACCACCAGTACATCGGTGCCTGCCCTGTCGTCCCACCAATTCACTGCGGTTACCAACAAGGTGAACCGTCTCCTTACCTTGTCTTTCGTGTGCTCCTGGAGGAGCTCGACTTTTGTGGTTTGGTAACTCTCGCGGCCAACGATCAGGGGCCAAGCACACCGGTACACTGGTCGTACCCTCCCTGTCGTCCCGTCGCAATACCTCTCGCGGGCACCGTTGGGTCACCCGACTTCTCACCTGAAGGACAACCGTTTACAGGACCCTATGGCGGCAAGACAAAGTCAGCCTCGAGTGGAGTACAAGGATTACTCCTTGATAGCTCACACTTGAGGTGACTAGGCATAACCCAGATAGGGGCCTTAGACGGTGTCTGCATTGTACCGTACCTGTGAAGTTATAATATTTGTATCCGCATTCACTCCCCTGAGTGATCACGGCCCTCTATCTAATCCTAGCTAACAATGCGCATGGCTCACTGCTGAATAATGCATAATAATAATAATAGACAGCATAGGATAAAGGAAGGCACATCAAGGGGCGACAAAATCAGGCTATGCAATTGAATAGGA
Organism: Bromus sterilis; assembly: GCA_950022295.1. Taxonomy (NCBI): domain Eukaryota; kingdom Viridiplantae; phylum Streptophyta; class Magnoliopsida; order Poales; family Poaceae; genus Bromus; species Bromus sterilis. The sequence goes on from OX465601.1 coordinate 300,089,977, forward strand.
TTGTAATCGTAGCAGCAGCAGTAACAATGCCTAGTGCAAGAAATGTACGGAAAGATAGGCGATATCTAGGGAAGAGAATGGCTCTGCTTGCCTGCAAGCTCGACGGTAGTAGTACGATCGTCGACGACGTAGTCGTACTCAGCAGCGGTGTAGTCGTCGGCAGCAGCGGGGTCTAACGGAGGTTAAGGGGGGGAAGAAACGGTAAATACACAGCAAGCATATACAAATAGATGAATGACATGATAGATGAAATGTTAACGGTGTTCTAACGCAGTGCAATGCACATTGCTCGGAACGGAAATTCATCTGAGGATGAACTACCGGCTCCGGATGATTACCGGACAGGGTGTCCGGAGGGGGGAGATATCATGCCGGAGGTGTCGTGGACATCCGACACACGTGTGGGTGGTGTATCCGGGTTAGTGGATCTATTCCGAACAACATTCGTGTTCTGAATTAATTCATCCGGGCACTCTAACAGTACCGGAAAGTTTAACGGTTATCGGGCAATCTATCGGACAGTGCCACCGGAGGGGGGAACAGTTCGATGATCGGTATGTTAGAGGGGTGTGGTGAGGATATGGGTATCGTATCTGTAACCGTTGATCCGTTCTGAGTAACTTTCGTATACAAAAGATTTTCATCCGGACAACTTTTATCGGTATCAGGAATTTTCGACAAACGACCCGAAGGGGGGAAGGTCGATGTTTGGTAAGTTAGAGGGGGGTGGTAGACATACGGATAGCGTATCCGTAATCGTTATATTTTTCTGATCAATTTTGATGTATAAAGTTTTTTGATCTGAGTTACGATTTATTTTATATGATTTTTCAAAGCTTTTAAATCATTTTTAAACAATTTCTAGAATTTATTTTATTAATAAATCCAACCTTATCCACAGGCAGTTGACTGGTCAAACCTGACAGAGGGTCCCACCTGTCAGCCACATAGTTTTAATAAAATTATTTAATCTATTTATATGAAAGTGGGGTCCAACATGTCGGGACCCGGGGTTAGCGTATGCAAGCGTCGCTACAACACAATCATATGGAGAGCCGAGAACCGTACCCACTTGTCTAAGCAGACAAGGCCAAGCACAGAACGTAGTCGGAAAGCATCGAACGTAAGGGGCATCCCATCCAGGCCGGATGATCAACTGAAAAGGGTCCTCATCGTCCGCACACAAGTCTAAATGATATGGGTGGTGAACTCCCATACTCATAGACAAGTCGCCTCAACCATACTATCGATTGTATTATAACCCTTACATAGACTTACTCCAGCCCGATCACTTAGTCGGGGTCTAGGGCGGGCTCGATCATACATCAAAGTGTGCACGAGACAGAGTCTCGAACAATCGCATCGCGATGCCCCAAGCTGCGCACATCTAAGGGCCACTTGGTGCATAAAAGACCGCCAGCCAGATCACAACTAAGGTCTCGAAAACCGATACTAAGACATGCATGTTATAAACATAAACGCAGCACACATGCCTTGTATGAACAGCAGGTATCATTGCAATTCTCTACAAAGTATATATCTTTATTAATAAATCTTACAGAGTGCACACAGAGATCACAAGCATGTGATCCAACATTACAACAGACAAGCGGAAGGAAAGTAGGTCTGAGTACAGACAAGTTTAACAAATGGCTTAGAGAAGCCTTATCTAAAAACAAGCCCTCCACGAGGGAACCAGTCGTCTGACTGGGACTACACTAGCTTGGTCTTGGTCTGAGTCTTCATTCTTCGAGCTTCAGGTAGAAATCACCATCGAGGTCGGTGGGTTCATCTAAAACATAGATTAAGCAAACTTGAGTACAAAATGGTACTCAGCAAGACTTACATAGGAGCTATACTACTCATGCACATGTATCAAGGTAAAGGGAGGTGGGGTTTCACTTGCAGAAGTGCCAGCTTTGACTTGGCTAATCCTGAACTACGAGTACCAGACTTGAGGTAAGAAGCGTACACGAGTCCACTACATCTCTTCAACCAATTACACCACTATGGTTACTTCCTCGACTTCCCCACGAGAAGCACACGATAGCACTCACGCTTATCTTGTGAGTTTTAGAAGTATCCAGTTCAAGTTGTCTAATAATCGAGCACAGCTCTCCAAGTAGTCCTTAACCGCGGACGCGGCTACTCGAATAGTTTTGTTAACCCTGCAGGGGTGTACCGCTACACACACGTGTCATCAGTTACCGCCTTTGGCGTGTCACCGTTCAAGAGATGACAGCGAGGATGCCACCACAACACTTCGCCCACAGCTCCGTTCTAGTCCAAACAGTCGCCTATCTGAGGGGGATCCGTATGGAAGTCCGGCCGAGGTTCCAGTACAGCCTCAAACGATGTGTGCAGGGTCCCAAGCCGGTCTTGAAAAGCCGTTCATCCACTTCGCAGACCGTGCCACAGCCCTACCAGAACTCCGAACTACTGCGACTCTTGGGGTTCAAACGGGGTGATGTACTAGGATGAGAGGGGTTAGTGAACCCAATGTGTGGTTGTACTCTTCTTCTTGGATCACCACACAAGAACTCGGACTTAAGGCGGTGTTCAACGAGACAACCCACTGTGTACTCCTACACAGCCTCTCATCGTTCACTTTGTATTAGGGTAGATTCACCAACACATTTCACTTTCATCAACACCATGTTTGTCATCATCCCGCCCCACATCATAAGCAACCTCATTGTACCACTAAGCATGCAATAAGCAGTAACAGTTGCAGGGGTCACATGATATCAACCAACTCCTACATCTGCTAGGATTGTGGTTTGCTTACTACTGTGAAAAGATGATAGGTCATGCAAAGGATATGGGTTCAACTATGCGGTAGAAACGTTATCATGGTGATCATCCTAAACAATGCAAAAGCGAGACATGAGAGGGAAGTGGGATTTTATCGACATGATCAATGGGGGTTTGCTTGCCTTGCTGACGAGGTTCGGGTTCTGGGTCTTCAACGAAGGGGGCAGCCTCCTGCTCCGGTTCCACCTCTACTCGACAAAAAACAAGCAAAGTAGCAAAGTAAATACAATGCACAATCACATGATGGAAGGTTGAAACACTATGTATATGCTTTGATGTGTGAAGCAATTCCATTTAAATGGAGTATATTGCAAATTGAATTGCAAATTCAAACTCCAATTTGAATTCAAACTTAACCAAGTTACATGTGACATTGTTTGATCATTTTGAACCTTCTTCAAATGTGTATGATATGCCTCTGGTGTGTGGTTGAATTGTAGTATAATTCCATGGTCCAAGTTGCAAAAGCATTTGATTTGAATTTGAATTAATTTCAAATAAACCAAATGACATATGCTACTGGTCCCATTTTGAAATCAACTCAAACATAGTTGAAAGTTGCATATTTGGAAAGATAATTTTCTCCTGATCATTTTTCATATATTATTTGTCCAATTTGGAGTTAATATGAATTTTCTATGAATTTCCAAAGTTTGAGCTATTTTATGGAATTTGTGGAATTTCTTAAATTCAATTAATCTCTGGAAATTCATTTAAATGATTTACTGCGTCAGCCTGACGTCAGGGTGACGTCAGGGGGCTGCTGACGCGTGGGTCCGGGCTGTCAGTGGGGGGGTTAAATAACCCGGTTAGTTAAACTAACCAGGGGTTAGTTAGTGGCCTTGGGCCCACGGGTTAGTGGGATTAGGGGGGGATTAGGGGGTGGGTTAACTCCTAAACTAAACGGCTCACCGGCGGCTCAACGCCGGCGACCTCTGGCACGGCGGAGGGGCTCGCCGGAGTCGTTTCCGGCCACGGTAGGGCACGGGATTAGCACGGGCATGTGCCCCATGCTCACCCGCATCCAATGGTGCAGGCCAGGGCACCCGAGGAGGCTCGAGGCCACGGCGGCGACGAATCCCGCGGCGCCCGGAGTGCTGGCCTCGACGAGAACGGCGGCTAAGGCACGGGGAGATGAACGGAGGGGATCCGGACGCGGAGCAGCTCACCAGGAGTGCGAAGGGGAGCACGGCGAGGTCGGGGAGGTGCTGTCCGGTGAGGAATCCCTCGCCGGAGTTGCTGCGGCCGGCGAGAAGAAATTGATGCGGGCGTCGCTTCGGGTGGGACTTGGCTCGAATCACTGGCGCAGATCGACGAAGTCGACAACGGGGAGCTTCCCGGACACGGTGGCTCGCCGGGAGGGGCACGGTGGCCACGTCGGAGCATGACGGCGGGCTCGGGGGCGCTCGGGCTCTCATGGGTTTCGCACGGGAGAGAGAGGAGGAGGTCCAGGCGAGGGGGAAAAGGAAGGGGGAAGAAGCCCAGGGCTCCACGGTGCTAGAAGGCGGCAGGGGAGCAGCCAGGCAGCTGCCTGGCATCCATGCCGCGGCCGGCGGCGAGCTGCCTGCCTGCCTGGCCTGGTGGAGAAGACGACCCTGCCCCTTTGGGCTGGGCCGCCTCTGCTGGGCCAGGTGGGCCAGGTAGGCTGGGCTGGCCTTTTCTATTTTTCTTTCTGTTTTTGTTTTTCTGCCTTTTTTTTTGCTCTGGTAAAAATACCAAAACATTTTATAAAATCCTCAAAACTTTTTTGTGACCTTACATGGCATAACACTAGCCACTCACAAGTTTTGGGAAATTTTGAAATTCAAATAATTTGAATTTCAAATCAAATAGGGGTTTATTTAATTTTCCAAGACATTGTTTGAAAATTAGAAAATTCCATTAGCATGGGATTGCTCCCAAACCATTTTTAAAATGATCAGCACCATTTATAGGAATTATCCAAATGTTCAAATGATTTTTGGAAAAAGATTTTTATCTGGCCATTTGAAAAAAATTCTCAGGGCTTTCTTTTCCCCATTTTTGAATTGCAATTTGAAATTTTTGCATGAATGCAAGGTACCTCTGATCCTAGCACATACCTAACTTGGGGTTGTGACAACTCGCCCCCACTCAAAAGAATCTCGTCCCGAGATTCAGAAGTCTGCGGGAGGAAGGAGGGGTACTCGGCACGGAGACGGTCTTCTCTTTCCCACGTGGCTTCTTTCTCTGAGTGATGAGACCACTGAACTTTCAGAAACTTGATCTTCTTTCGGCGAGTGACACGCTCTGCAGAATCAAGAATACGAACAGGGTATTCTCGATAAGAAAGGTCATCTTGTAGATCAAGCGTCTCATGGTCGACTTCGCGGATGGGGTCCTTGAAGCAACGCCTGAGTTGTGACACATGGAATACATCATGTACTCGGGAAAGGTGAGGGGGTAGTTCAAGTTGGTAGGCAACTTCTCCACATTTAGAGAGAATGCGGAAAGGTCCGATGTAACGTGGGGCCAATTTGCCTTTGATACCGAATCGTTGGGTTCCCTTCAGAGGAGTAACCCGAAGGTAAGCCTTCTCATCCAGATTGTAGCTCTCTTGCCTATGATGACGATCATAGTAGCTTTTCTGACGAGACTGGGCTGCTTTCAATTGATCACGAACAATGCGAACTTGATCTTCTGCTTCCTTGATCATATCCGGTCCAAAGAATTGTCTTTCATTGGTTTCTGACCAGTTAAGAAGTGTTCGACATCGTCGTCCATAAAGGAGTTCAAAAGGAGCCATGTTCAGACTAGATTGAAAACTATTGTTATAAGCAAATTCGGCAAATGGAAGAGACTTCTCCCAATTCTTTCCGAATGAGATAACACAAGCTCTGAGCATGTCTTCAAGAATTTGGTTTACCCTTTCGACTTGACCGCTAGACTGAGGATGGAAAGCCGTACTAAAGGAGAGATGAGTTCCCATAGTACGTTGGAAGCTTCCCCAAAATCTAGAGGTGAAAAGGCTACCACGATCAGAATTGATTTCCAAAGGAACACCGTGAAGGGATACAATTCTAGAGACATACAAGTCTGCCAACTGGCTAGCAGTTATAGACTCGCGAACGGGAAGGAAGTGAGCAACTTTGGAAAGCCTATCTATGACAACGAAGATGGCATTGTTTCCTTTCTGGGTTCTTGGAAAGACGGTGATGAAGTCCATACCGAATTTGTCCCATTTCCACTCGGGAATAGACAAAGGTTGAAGTGTACCAGCAGGTCTTTGATGTTCTGCCTTAATGCGACGACAAACATCACATTCAGCAACAAATTGAGCAATGTCTCTCTTCATCCTGGTCCACCAAAATTTCTGGCGTAGATCTCGGTACATTTTTGTGCTACCGGGATGAATTGAGAGGGGTGTGTCATGGGATTCTTTGAGGATGAGTTGCCTTAGATCTCTATTCTTAGGTACTACCAAACGATTTCCAAAGAATACCGTTCCTTTGCTATCAGTGGAGAAACATTTAGCAACTCCGCTAGCAATGTTCTCCTTGATCCGGTGAACACCTCGTGCACGCCTTTGGGCAACTAAGATTTGATCCTCAAGGGTTGGTTTTGCCACCAAGTTGAAAAGAGATCCACGAGGAACAAACTCGAGATTAAGCTTTTGAAATTCCTCATGAAGAAGTGGTTGATACTGCTGTAACATGAGGTTGTTACAGTACGACTTACGACTTAGTGCATCAGCCATGACATTGGCTTTGCCTGGGGTGTAAGAAATTCCTAAGTCATAATCTTTTGTCAACTCAATCCAGCGTCTTTGCCTGAGATTAAGATCTGGCTTGGTGAAAATTTATTTGAGGCTTTGGTGGTCGGAATAGATTTCGCAACGGTTACCAAGGAGGTAATGTCGCCAAGTTGTTAGGGCATGAACTACGGCAGCGAGTTCAAGGTCATGGGTAGGATAGTTCTATTCATGTGGCCGCAACTGGCGTGAAGCATAAGCTACCACATGACGATCTTGCAGAAGTATGCATCCTAACCCTTGCCGTGAGGCGTCACAAAAGATCTCGAAATCCTTTTTGGTGTTTGGAGGTGCAAGTACGGGTGCAGAAGTCAATCTTCTTTTTAGCTCTTGAAAGCTTTCCTCGCACTTGGGAGTCCATAGGAATTTCTTATCTTTCTTGAGCAGTTCAGTAAGAGGCTTTGCAACTTTAGAGAATTTCTCGACGAAGCGACGGCAATAGCTGGCTAGGTCAAGAAAACTCCTAACTTGCTTAACCGATTCAGGTGGAGTCCAGTCAAGGACGGCCTGAACTCTCTCGGGATTCACAGCAATGCCTTTTGCAGAAATCACGTGGCCTAAGTAGGTCACTTCTGGTAGCCAAAATTCACACTTGGAGAATTTAGCATACTGGCGATGCTCTCTAAGTTTAATCAATACCAGCCTTAGGTGTTTGGCATGTTCTTCTTCGTTCTTCGAGTATATAAGGATGTCATCGAGGTAAACCACGACCAACTGGTCCAAATACTCCATGAAGATCGAGTTCATCATGCGTGAGAAAGTGGCGGGGGCATTGGTTAAACCAAAGGACATGACGGTGTACTCGTAAAGACCATAACGAGTAGTAAAAGCCGTTTTGGGAATGTTCTCGTTTCGGATTTTGATTTGATGATAGCCTAATCTCAAATCCATCTTGGAAAAGACAGAGGATCCTGCAAGTTGATCATAAAGATCATTGATCCTGGGCAGTGGATACTTGTTCTTTATCGTCGCTAAATTTAGCGGGCGATAGTCTACGCACATCCTTTCTGTTCCATCTTTCTTCGTTACGAACAGAACGGGGCAACCCCATGGCGATGAGCTAGGGCGGATGAAGCCTTTTTCCAACAAAGCTTCCAGTTGGGTTTTAAGCTCAGCTAACTCACATGGGGCCATTTTGTATGGGCGTCTAGAAATTGGTGCGGTTCCTGGGGCAAGATCCACTATGAATTCTACACATCTGTCGGGTGGCATTCCCGGCAGCTCTTGAGGAAAGACATTCGGGAAGTCACGAAGCACCGGAACATCTTCAAGGTCAGGAAGGGGAAGCACATTCAAAGATTGTACTTGGTTTCTTGTTCTGGGTGAGGTGTAATCTATTGTCTGTCCTAAAGGGTGTGTAAGTCTAACTGACTTGGCTTTACAATCAAGAAAAGCATGTTGTCTTGATAACCAATCCATACCAAGGATGACATCAATGTCTGAAGACTTGAGGGCTATGAGTGAAGCAAGGAATACTAAACCCTCAATTGCAATTTGATTACCATGGCTTACTCTATTAGGTTTCCACTTGGAACCAGGAGTTTGAATGATCATAGGGGTGAACATTTCTTCAAAGGATACATCATGTCGAAGTGCATAACTTTCCGACATGAATGAGTGAGATGCTCCTGGATCGAAAAGGACAGAGGTGGGAACAAAATTGACTGGGAGCGTACCAAGAATGACGTCAGAAGTACTATCAGTTTCCTCAGCTGAGATTTGGTTCACACGTCCAAGATTTTCTAAGGTGGATGGCTCAGCGGTGGGAACCTTCGGGGTTGGCTTGGCACGAATAGTGGGTTTTCCTTTGGCATGGGGTGGAGCATTTTGGTTGACGGGGCACTCACGAGAGTAGTGACCAGGATGGCCACATCTGAAATAGGCTCCAAGGATGGTGCGGGGAGCTGGGTTGTTTGGTGGAGCTGGTGGACGAGGCGGCACAAGGGATGGCCTCGGTGGGTTGTTTTGGTGGATCAAACTGTTAGGAATCCAGATCATGCGCTTCTGAGGGCGTGAACTAGAAGAAGGGGCAAGCTCAAGAGCATGCTTGCGAGACTTCTCGAAAACTTCATTGCCATGCTTAGCTCTGAAGGATCTGTTGACTAAATCCTCAAAGGTGGCAAATTCGATGAGGTTGAGATCATGACGGAGGATGGGGCTAAGTCCCTTGCGGAACCTTGCCTGCTTTCTGGCATCGGTGGTGATCTCATCTTGGGCATACCGAGCAAGACGGTTGAATTCTCTCACATACTCATGGATGGACATCTCTCCTTGATTCAGATTGCAGAACTCTTCCTTCTTGCGCTCCATCAACTCATCCAGAATGTGGTACCCTCGAAAGGCAACACAGAACTCCTGCCAAGTCACTACGTGACCATCTGGCTGCATTGCAACATAGTTCTCCCACCATTGAAGAGCAGCACCTTCCAGGAAGTATACCACAAAAATAACTCGGTCATCGGGAGCAACATGTGCAGTATCAAGCTTACGCTCGATGGAACGGAGCCAATCATCAGCTTCAAGGGTTCAGAAGAACATCGGAATACAGGTGGCTTGAGGAGGATGAAGTCCTGAATGCTGACCACCACATTACGATGGTGGGCGGTATTCTGCTCGATGAGCTCCAAAAGGCGTGTTTGATCACGTCTATTCCGCTCAGCTTCCATCATGATTTCCGCCGCACAAGGCGGGGTTGGAGGCTCATCATCATTTCGATTCCGATCACGGTCTCGATTCCGAAGAACAGCACTACGAGTTCCACCTGACATCCTGTGTGATAAAAATCAACAATCAGAACAGGTTGTACGATGGAGGCAAGGATAAAAGGATATGATTTCAGAAGGAGAAGACTATAATGCAAAGGCAATGATTCAAAGAAACACGGAACAAATCCGGCAGCATAACGGCTACACCGGGATGGAAAACAAGACAACCTCGAGGAGATTGGACAGAACTTCCTCAAGGAACTCAAAACACGGAGACTCTGGACAACCACAACCATCCTACGTCTATAAGGAGGCAATCAACGAGATGTTCTAGTAAGACATAGATGAGCCTAGTCCTATCTTCCCGTAGAAAAGGTAAGGGTGACTCAGAACTCAGATCGATGAGGGTAAGGAGAAAAAGAAGCCTTACGTTGTTCCCTTATATACCCAGAGTAACTATATAACTATAGAAGGCTAGACTCGACTTCGGCCAAGGCTGATAATCCTACAGTCAGTCCTGCTCTGATACCAAGTCTGTCGGGACCCGGGGTTAGCGTATGCAAGCCTCGCTACAACACAATCATATGGAGAGCCGAGAACCGTACCCACTTGTCTAAGCAGACAAGGCCAAGCACAGAACGTTCTCGGAAAGCATCGAACGTGAGGGGCATCCCATCCAGGCCGGATGATCAACTGAAATGGGTCCTCATCGTCCGCACACAAGTCTAAATGATATGGGTGGTGAACTCCCATACTCATAGAGAAGTCGCCTCAACCATACTATCGATTGTATTATAACCCTTACATAGACTTACTCCAGCCCGATCACTTAGTCAGGGTCTAGGGCGGGCTCGATCATACATCAAAGTGTGCACGAGACAGAGTCTCGAACAATCGCATCGCGATGCCCCAAGCTGCGCACATCTAAGGGCCACTTGGTGTATAAAAGACCGCCAGCCAGATCACAACTAAGGTCTCGAAAACCCACACTAAGACATGCATGTTATAAACATACACTCAACACACATGCCTTGTATGAACAGCAGGTATCATTGCAATTCTCTACAAAGTATATATCTTTATTAATAACTCTTACAGAGTGCACACAGAGATCACAAGCATGTGATCCAACATTACAACAGACAAGCGGAAGAAAAGTAGGTGTGAGTACAGACAAGTTTAACAAATGGCTTAGAGAAGCCTTATCTAAAAAAAGCCCTCCACGAGGGAACCAGTCGTCTGACTGGGACTACACTAGCTTGGTCTTGGTCTGAGTCTTAATTCTTCGAGCTTCAGGTAGAAATCACCATCGGGGTCGGTGGGTTCATCTAAAACATAGATTAAGAAACGTGAGTACAAAATCGTACTCAGCAAGACTTACATAGGAGCTATACTACTCATGCACATGTATCAAGGTAAAGGGAGGTGGGGTTTCACTTGCAGAAGTGCCAGCTTTGACTTGGCTAATCCTGAACTACGAGTACCAGACTTGAGGTAAGAAGCGTACACGAGTCCACTACATCTCTTCAACCAATTACACCACTATGGTTACTTCCTCGACTTCCCCACGAGAAGCACACCATAGCACTCACGCTTATCTTGCGAGTTTTAGAAGAATCCAGTTCAAGTTGTCTAATAATCGAGCACAGCTCTCCAAGCAGTCCTTAACCTCGGACGCGGCTATTCGAATAGTTTTGTTAACCCTGCCGGGGTGTACCGCTACACACACGTGTCATCAGTTACCGCCTTTTGTGTGTCACCGTTCAAGAGATGACAGCGAGGATGCCACAACAACACTTCGCCCACAGCTCCGTTCTAGTCCAGAGAGTCGCCTATCTGAGGGGGATCCGTATGGAAGTCCGGCCGAGGTTCCAGTACAGCCTCAAACGATGTGTGTAGGTTCCCAAGCCGGTCTTGAAAAGCCGTTCATCCACTTCGCAGACCGTGCCACAGCCCTACCAGAACTCCGAACTACTGCGACTCTTGGGGTTCGAACGGGGTGAGGTACTAGGATGAGAGGGGTCAGTGAGCCCAATGTGTGGTTGTACTCTTCTTCTTGGATCACCACACAAGAACTCGGACTTAAGGCGGTGTTCAACGAGACAACCCACTGTGTACTCCTACACAGCCTCTCATCGTTCACTTTGTATTAGGGTAGATTCACCAAAACATTTCACTTTCATCAACACCATGTTTGTCATCATCCCGCCCCACATCATAAGCAACCTCATTGTACCACTAAGCATGCAATAAGCAGTAACAGTTGCAGGGGTCATATGATATCAACCAACTCCTACATCTGCTAGGATTGTGGTTTGCTTACTACTGTGACAAGATGATAGGTCATGCAAAGGATATGGGTTCAACTATGCGGTAGAAACGTTATCAAGGTGATCATCCTAAACAATGCATAAGCGAGAAATGAGAGGGAAGTGGGATTTTATCGACATGATCAATGGGGGTTTGCTTGCCTTGCTGACGAGGTTCGGGTTCTGGGTCTTCAACGAAGGGGGCAGCCTCCTGCTCCGGTTCCACCTCTACTCGACAAACAACAAGCAAAGTAGAAAAGTAAATACAATGCACAATCACATGATGGAAGGTTGAAGCAAAGTAACAATGTATATGCTTTGATGTGTGAAGCAATTCCATTTAAATGGAGTATATTGCAAATTGAATTGCAAATTCAAACTCCAATTTGAATTCAAACTTAACCAAGTTACATGTGACATTGTTTGATCATTTTGAACCTTCTTCAAATGTGTATGATATGCCTCTGATGTGTGGTTGAATTGTAGTATAATTCCATGGTCCAAGTTGCAAAAGCATTTGATTTGAATTTGAATTAATTTCAAATAAACCAAATGACATATGCTACTGGTCCCATTTTAAAATCAACTCAAACATAGTTGAATGTAGCATATTTGGAAAGATAATTTTCTCCTGATCATTTTTCATATATTATTTGTCCAATTTGGAGTTAATATGAATTTTCTATGAATTTCCAAAGTTTGAGCTATTTTCTGGAATTTCTGGAATTTCTTTAATTCAATTAATCTCTGGAAATTCATTTAAATGATTTACTGTGTAAGCCTGACGTCAGGGTGACGTCAGGGGGCTGCTGACGCGTGGGTCCGGGCTGTCAGTGGGGGGGTTAAATAACCCGGTTAGTTAAACTAACCAGGGGTTAGTTAGTGGCCTTGGGCCCACGGGTCAGTGGGATTAGGGGGGATTAGGGGGTGGGTTAACTCCTAAACTAAACGGCTCACCGGCGGCTCAACGCCGGCGACCTCTGGCACGGCGGAGGGGCTCACCGGAGTCGTTTCCGGCCACGGTAGGGCACGGGATTAGCACGGGCATGTGCCCCATGCTCACCCGCATCCAATGGTGCAGGCCAGGGCACCCGAGGAGACTCGAGGCCACGGCGGCGACGAATCCCGCGACGCCCGGAGTGCTGGCCTCGACGAGAACGGCGGCTAAGGCACGGGGAGATGAACGGAGGGGATCCGGACGCGGAGCAGCTCACCAGGAGTGCGAAGGGGAGCACGGCGAGGTCGGGGAGGTGCTGTCCGGTGAGGAATCCCTCGCCGGAGTTTCTGCGGCCGGCGAGAAGAAATTGATGCGGGCATGGCTTCGAGTGGGACTTGGCTCGCATCACTTGGCCACGTCGGAGCACGACGGCGGGCTCGGGGGCGCTCGGGCTCTCACGGGTTTCGCACGGGAGAGAGAGGAGGAGGTCCCCCAGGGCTCAGGGCGAGGGGGAAAAGGAAGGGGGAAGAATCCCAGGGCTCCACGGCGCTAGAAGGCGGCAGGGGAGCAGCCAGGCAGCTGCCTGGCAGCCATGCCGCGGCCGGCGGCGAGCTGCCTGCCTGCCTGGCCTGGTGGAGAAGACGACCCTGCCCCTTTGGGCTGGGCCGCCTCTGCTGGGCCAGGTGGGCCAGGTAGGCTGGGCTGGCCTTTTCTATTTTTCTTTCTGTTTTTGTTTTTCTGCCTTTTGTTTTGCTCTGGTAAAAATACCAAAACATTTTATAAAATCCTCAAAACTTTTTTGTGACCTTACATGGCATAACACTAGCCACTCACAAGTTTTGGGAAATTTTGAAATTCAAATAATTTGAATTTCAAATCAAATAGGGGTTTATTTAATTTTCCAAGACATTGTTTGAAAATTAGTAAATTCCATGAGCATGGGATTGCTCCCAAACCATTTTTAAAATGATCAGCACCATTTATAGGAATTTTCCAAATGTTCAAATGATTTTTGGAAAAAGATTTTTATCTGGCCATTTGAAAAAAATTCTCAGGGCTTTCTTTTCCCCATTTTTGAATTGCAATTTGAAATTTTTGCATGAATGCAAGGTACCTCTGATCTTAGCACATACCTAACTTGGGGTTGTGACACCACATGTCATACACATATCAAATTTAATAAAACAATTATCTCAGGGGGGCCCATGTGTCATCCACTCTTAGCTAATAACTCAGTCAATTTTATCTTAACAGGCTAGGGCCCACTAGTCAGTAACTCATTTTTTTGGCTAACAGTTAATTATACTAACATAACAGAGGGGGTTATTTCCTAATCTTTCTTTATTTCTTTTAACAGGGGGGATTAGGGGTGGGGCCCCACTGTCAGCGGGGGGGTTAGCCCCAGGCTGCCCGCGATTCGATCGTGGCCGCCATCGACGGACAGTGGCCCGACGGCGAGGTGACTCCGGCCAGGGGGGTTCACGGTGGAGCGGCGAGGGGAGGGCTACGCGGTGGGTGGGGTGCGGGCGAGGCAGGACGAGGCGAGCCGGAGCGCGCGCAGTCCCGACCGAGCTCGACGAGCTCGAGCTCGCTGCTATGGCGACCGGCGGCGACCGGTGTTGGCCGGAGGGTGCTACGGCGTGACTTCGGCGGGGAAAAGGAGGGGAATGGGGGTGGAGCTCACCGGGGAGCTCAATGTTGCGTCCAGGGAGGGCTGAGGAGGTCGGGAGCGGCGTGTGTAGACGAGGAAGACGGCGGCTGTGGTCGAAGCGGCGGCGCGATTCGCACGTGGTGGGGCTTTCCGGCGACGACCGAGCACATAGGGTGACGCGGGAGGACTCGGGGGAGCTCCTTGACATGCTCTCCCGCGCCGAGGAGCTCGGTGGCCACGGCGCTTGGAAGGGGCGGCCATGGCAGAAAAACAGCGGCGATGAGGGGATCTTGGGGGGGGGGGGAAGTAACGGGGAGGGGTGCACCAGGAGGGGCAGCATGAGTCCTTATCCAGAGGAGATGGGGGGGGGCAGGTAGGGGAGCAGGTGGGGTGGGGGCCGGCGGCATGGCCGTGACGCCACGAGGGGGAAGCAGGTGAGGGGCAGGTGGGAGGGGAAGAAGGAGAGAGAGGGGCTGGGCCCTGGGAAGCAGGTGAGGGGCAGGCGAGGCTTAGGGTTTTTTTTTCTTTGTTTTGTTTTACTTTTCTTTTGTTTAAATGTATTTGTCTATTGTTTCATTTTTTTAAAATATGAAACATGCACTTTATAACAATGCCACAAAAAGTTTTGTGCCCAAATAAAATCAGTTGCATTTTTGTTTTATTTAAAAGGTATTAAATGCCACTGATTTGACACTGTTTTTATTTGTTTAACATTTTTAAACATGGTAATAAAATCCCATTCCACTTTTAATAAAGCCTACTGATTTTTAGGCATTTTATAAAAATGGTTTCATAAAGTTTGGATCAACTTTATTTTCCACTTGTTTATTATAATTCCATGGTAATTTTAATATTTTTCAAGCCATTGTTTTTATTTCATATTACTAAATAACTTTAATAAAATACCCATTACTACATTATCATGGCCTAAGATTGCTAGGCATTTTATTTAATATGCTCCACAAATTTTTGTTTGACAAAGATTTTCATTTCCATCTTAAAAAATTCAAAAAAAATCAAAACAATATAAAACCTTCGCGTTGCATCCTAATTTATGTCCTAGTAACCATACAAACCAACAAACTTGGAATAATGGAAATCTATTAAAAAAGTCTTCTCAAAATGGGCTATCGAGTATGAAGGTTCATGGCTTCCAAGCCAAATGGCCGATGTTATAGCTAATTTGAAATGATAGTTTCCCCAAATGATCTCATATTTTGCATATGTGTGTATATTTGAATGGCCAACGTGTTTGCCAAAGGAAGTTTTCATTTCCGTTGCACGAAAAATCCATTTTTCATTTTCCGAGTGCCGAAAGTAGGGTCTTTTTGTGAAGGATCTACCAAATATTTGATGTCAATTTGAACCAACCCATTTTTGTATTATACTAGACCATATTTTATTAACAATTTACAAAAGTTTCTATGTAAAATGTTTCTTATGCACCTCTGCTGAAAAAGACAAATTTCCGCCAATTCAGCTCGAACGGGGTGAAATTTGAACTACAAGTGCTTGATAGATTGCTCTTTATTTTTTCAATCTATTTTTTCCAAGTGCACAAGTACTCATTTCATCCGAGATCTACAAAGATTTTTGCAAGATTCCACACCTAGCTATCACCGGCAATGCCCCCCCTCCCCCGTTTTGACCGCATTTTGAAATCGGTGCTTAAAAAATTCAGAAAAAATCAAAAAAATATAAAACCTTCGCGTTGCATCCTAATTTATGTCCTAGTAACCATAAAAACCAACAAACTTGGCATAATGCAAATCTATTAAAAAAGTCTTCTCAAAATGGGCTATCGAGTATGAAGGTTCATGGCTTCCAAGCCAAATGGCCGAAGTTATAGCTAATTTGAAATGATAGTTTCCCCAAATGATCTCATATTTTGCATATGTCTGTATATTTGAATGGCCAACAAGTTTGCCAAAGGATGTTTTCATTATCGCTGCACGAAAAATCCATTTTTCATTTTCCGAGTGCCGAAAGTAGGGTCTTTTGTGAAGGATCTACCAAATATTTGATGTCAATTTGAACCAACCCATTTTTGTATTATACTAGACCATATTTTATTAACAATTTACAAAAGTTTCTATGTAAAATGTTTCTTATGCACCTCTGCTGAAAAAGACAAATTGCCGCCAATTCAGTTGGAACGGGGTGAAATTTGAACTACAAGTGCTTGATAGATTGCTCTTTATTTTTTCAATCTATTTTTTCCAAGTGCACAAGTACTCATTTCATCAGAGATCTACAAAGATTTTTGCAAGATTCCACACCTAGCTATCACCGGCCATGCCCCCCTCCCCCGTTTTGACCGCATTTTGAAATCGGTGCTTAAAAAATTCAGAAAAAATCAAAAAAAATATAAAACCTTCGCGTTGCATCCTAATTTATGTCCTAGTAACCATAAAAACCAACAAACTTGGCATAATGCAAATCTACTAAAAAAGTCTTCTCAAAATGGGCTATCGAGTATTAAGGTTCATGGCTTCCAAGCCAAATGGCCGAAGTTATAGCTAATTTGAAATGATAGTTTCCCCAAATGATCTCATATTTTTCATATGTGTGTATATTCGAATGGCCAATAAGTTTGCCAAAGGAAGTTTTCATTTCCGTTGCACGAAAAATCCATTTTTCATTTTTCGAGTGCCGAAAGTAGGGTCTTTTTGTGAAGGATCTACCAAATATTTGATGTCAATTCGAACCAACCCATTTTTGTATTATACTAGACCATATTTCATTAACAATTTAAAAAAGTTTCTATGTAAAATATTTCTTATGCACCTTTGCTGAAAAAGACAAATTGCCGCCAATTCAGTTGGAACGGGGTGAAATTTGAACTACAAGTGCTTGATAGATTGCTCTTTATTTTTTCAAAATTTTCTTCCAAGTGCACAAGTACTCATTTCATCAGAGATCTACAAAGATTTTTGCGAGATTCCACACCTAGCTATCACCGGCCATGCCGCCCCTCCCCCGTTTTGACCGCACTTTGAAATCGGTGCTTAAAAAATTCAAAAAAAATCAGAAAAATATAAAACCTTCGCATTGCATCCTAATTTATGTCCTAGTAACCATACAAACCAACAAACTTGGAATAATGCAAATCTATTAAAAAAGTCTTCTCAAAATGGGCTATCGAGTATGAAGGTTCATGGCTTCCAAGCCAAATGGCCGAAGTTATAGCTAATTTGAAATGATAGTTTCCCCAAATGATCTCATATTTTGCATATGTGTGTATATTTGAATGGCCAACAAGTTTGACAAAGGAAGTTTTCATTTCCGTTGCACGAAAAATCCATTTTTCATTCTCCGAGTGCCGAAAGTAGGGTCTTTTTGTGAAGGATCTACCAAATATTTGATGTCAATTTGAACCAACCCATTTTTGTATTATACTAGACCATATTTTATTAATAATTTACAAAAGGTTCTATGTAAAATGTTTCTTATGCACCTCTGCTGAAAAAGACAAATTGCCGCCAATTCAGTTGGAACGGGGTGAAATTTGAACTACAAGTGCTTGATAGATTGCTCTTTATTTTTTCAATCTATTTTTCCCAAGTGCACAAGTACTCATTTCATCAGATATCTACAAAGATTTTTGCAAGATTCCACACCTAGCTATCACCGGCAATGCCCCCCCTCCCCAGTTTTGACCGCATTTTGAAACCGGTGCTTAAAAAATTCAAAACAAATCAGAAAAATGTAAAACCTTCGCATTGCATCCTTATTTATGTCCTAGTAACCATAAAAACCAACAAACTTGGCATAATGCAAATCTATTAAAAAAGTCTTCTCAAAATGGGCTATCGAGTATGAAGGTTCATGGCTTCCAAGCCAAATGGCCGAAGTTATAGCTAATTTGAAATGATAGTTTCCCCAAATGATCTCATATTTTGCATATGTCTGTATATTTGAATGGCCAACAAGTTTGCCAAAGGAAGTTTTCATTATCGCTGCACGAAAAATCCATTTTTCATTTTCCGAGTGCCGAAAGTAGGGTCTTTTGTGAAGGATCTACCAAATATTTTATGTCAATTTGAACCAACCCATTTTTGTATTATACTAGACCATATTTTATTAACAATTTACAAAAGTTTCTATGTAAAATGTTTCTTATGCACCTCTGCTGAAAAAGACAAATTGCCGCCAATTCAGTTGGAACGGGGTGAAATTTGAACTACAAGTGCTTGATAGATTGCTCTTTATTTTTTCAATCTATTTTTTCCAAGTGCACAAGTACTCATTTCATCAGAGATCTACAAAGATTTTTGCAAGATTCCACACCTAGCTATCACCGGCAATGCCCCCCCTCCCCCGTTTTGACCGCATTTTGAAACCGGTGCTTAAAAAATTCAAAAAAAATCAGAAAAATATAAAACCTTCGCATTGCATCCTTATTTATGTCCTAGTAACCATAAAAACCAACAAACTTGGCATAATGCAAATCTATTAAAAAAGTCTTCTCAAAATGGGCTATCGAGTATGAAGGTTCATGGCTTCCAAGCCAAATGGCCGAAGTTATAGCTAATTTGAAATGATAGTTTCCCCAAATGATCTCATATTTTTCATATGTCTGTATATTTGAATGGCCAACAAGTTTGCCAAAGGAAGTTTTCATTATCGCTGCACGAAAAATCCTTTTTTCATTTTCCGAGTGCCGAAAGTAGGGTCTTTTGTGAAGGATCTACCAAATATTTGATGTCAATTTGAACCAACCCATTTTTGTATTATACTAGACCATATTTTATTAACAATTTACAAAAGTTTCTATGTAAAATGTTTCTTATGCACCTCTGCTGAAAAAGACAAATTGCCGCCAATTCAGTTGGAACGGGGTGAAATTTGAACTACAAGTGCTTGATAGATTGCTCTTTATTTTTTCAATCTATTTTTTCCAAGTGCACAAGTACTCATTTCATCAGAGATCTACAAAGATTTTTGCAAGATTCCACACCTAGCTATCACCGGCCATGCCCCCCCTCCCCCGTTTTGACCGCATTTTGAAATCGGTGCTTAAAAAATTCAGAAAAAATCAAAAAAAATATAAAACCTTCGCGTTGCATCCTAATTTATGTCCTAGTAACCATAAAAACCAACAAACTTGGCATAATGCAAATCTATTAAAAAAGTCTTCTCAAAATGGGCTATCGAGTATTAAGGTTCATGGCTTCCAAGCCAAATGGCCGAAGTTATAGCTAATTTGAAATGATAGTTTCCCCAAATGATCTCATATTTTTCATATGTGTGTATATTTGAATGGCCAATAAGTTTGCCAAAGGAAGTTTTCATTTCCGTTGCACGAAAAATCCGTTTTTCATTTTTCGAGTGCCGAAAGTAGGGTCTTTTTGTGAAGGATCTACCAAATATTTGATGTCAATTCGAACCAACCCATTTTTGTATTATACTAGACCATATTTCATTAACAATTTAAAAAAGTTTCTATGTAAAATATTTCTTATGCACCTTTGCTGAAAAAGACAAATTGCCGCCAATTCAGTTGGAACGGGGTGAAATTTGAACTACAAGTGCTTCATAGATTGCTCTTTATTTTTTCAAAATTTTCTTCCAAGTGCCCAAGTACTCATTTCATCAGAGATCTACAAAGATTTTTGCGAGATTCCACACCTAGCTATCACCGGCCATGCCGCCCCTCCCCCGTTTTGACCGCATTTTGAAATCGGTGCTTAAAAAATTCAAAAAAAATCAGAAAAATATAAAACCTTCGCATTGCATCCTAATTTATGTCCTAGTAACCATACAAACCAACAAACTTGGAATAATGCAAATCTATTAAAAAAAGTCTTCTCAAAATGGGCTATCGAGTATGAAGGTTCATGGCTTCCAAGCCAAATGGCCGAAGTTATAGCTAATTTGAAATGATAGTTTCCCCAAATGATCTCATATTTTGCATATGTGTGTATATTTGAATGGCCAACAAGTTTGACAAAGGAAGTTTTCATTTCCGTTGCACGAAAAATCCATTTTTCATTCTCCGAGTGCCGAAAGTAGGGTCTTTTTGTGAAGGATCTACCAAATATTTGATGTCAATTTGAACCAACCCATTTTTGTATTATACTAGACCATATTTTATTAATAATTTACAAAAGGTTCTATGTAAAATGTTTCTTATGCACCTCTGCTGAAAAAGACAAATTGCCGCCAATTCAGTTGGAACGGGGTGAAATTTGAACTACAAGTGCTTGATAGATTGCTCTTTATTTTTTCAATCTATTTTTTCCAAGTGCACAAGTACTCATTTCATCAGAGATCTACAAAGATTTTTGCAAGATTCCACACCTAGCTATCACCGGCAATGCCCCCCCTCCCCCGTTTTGACCGCATTTTGAAACCGGTGCTTAAAAAATTCAAAAAAAATCAGAAAAATATAAAACCTTCGCATTGCATCCTTATTTATGTCCTAGTAACCATAAAAACCAACAAACTTGGCATAATGCAAATCTATTAAAAAAGTCTTCTCAAAATGGGCTATCGAGTATGAAGGTTCATGGCTTCCAAGCCAAATGGCCGAAGTTATAGCTAATTTGAAATGATAGTTTCCCCAAATGATCTCATATTTTGCATATGTCTGTATATTTGAATGGCCAACAAGTTTGCCAAAGGAAGTTTTCATTATCGCTGCACGAAAAATCCATTTTTCATTTTCCGAGTGCCGAAAGTAGGGTCTTTTGTGAAGGATCTACCAAATATTTGATGTCAATTTGAACCAACCCATTTTTGTATTATACTAGACCATATTTTATTAACAATTTACAAAAGTTTCTATGTAAAATGTTTCTTATGCACCTCTGCTGAAAAAGACAAATTGCCGCCAATTCAGTTGGAACGGGGTGAAATTTGAACTACAAGTGCTTGATAGATTGCTCTTTATTTTTTCAATCTATTTTTTCCAAGTGCACAAGTACTCATTTCATCAGAGATCTACAAAGATTTTTGCAAGATTCCACACCTAGCTATCACCGGCCATGCCCCCCCTCCCCCGTTTTGACCGCATTTTGAAATCGGTGCTTAAAAAATTCAGAAAAAATCAAAAAAAATATAAAACCTTCGCGTTGCATCCTAATTTATGTCCTAGTAACCATAAAAACCAACAAACTTGGCATAATGCAAATCTATTAAAAAAGTCTTCTCAAAATGGGCTATCGAGTATTAAGGTTCATGGCTTCCAAGCCAAATGGCCGAAGTTATAGCTAATTTGAAATGATAGTTTCCCCAAATGATCTCATATTTTTCATATGTGTGTATATTTGAATGGCCAATAAGTTTGCCAAAGGAAGTTTTCATTTCCGTTGCACGAAAAATCCGTTTTTCATTTTTCGAGTGCCGAAAGTAGGGTCTTTTTGTGAAGGATCTACCAAATATTTGATGTCAATTCGAACCAACCCATTTTTGTATTATACTAGACCATATTTCATTAACAATTTAGAAAAGTTTCTATGTAAAATATTTCTTATGCACCTTTGCTGAAAAAGACAAATTGCCGCCAATTCAGTTGGAACGGGGTGAAATTTGAACTACAAGTGCTTCATAGATTGCTCTTTATTTTTTCAAAATTTTCTTCCAAGTGCCCAAGTACTCATTTCATCAGAGATCTACAAAGATTTTTGCGAGATTCCACACCTAGCTATCACCGGCCATGCCGCCCCTCCCCCGTTTTGACCGCATTTTGAAATCGGTGCTTAAAAAATTCAAAAAAAATCAGAAAAATATAAAACCTTCGCATTGCATCCTAATTTATGTCCTAGTAACCATACAAACCAACAAACTTGGAATAATGCAAATCTATTAAAAAAAGTCTTCTCAAAATGGGCTATCGAGTATGAAGGTTCATGGCTTCCAAGCCAAATGGCCGAAGTTATAGCTAATTTGAAATGATAGTTTCCCCAAATGATCTCATATTTTGCATATGTGTGTATATTTGAATGGCCAACAAGTTTGACAAAGGAAGTTTTCATTTCCGTTGCACGAAAAATCCATTTTTCATTCTCCGAGTGCCGAAAGTAGGGTCTTTTTGTGAAGGATCTACCAAATATTTGATGTCAATTTGAACCAACCCATTTTTGTATTATACTAGACCATATTTTATTAATAATTTACAAAAGGTTCTATGTAAAATGTTTCTTATGCACCTCTGCTGAAAAAGACAAATTGCCGCCAATTCAGTTGGAACGGGGTGAAATTTGAACTACAAGTGCTTGATAGATTGCTCTTTATTTTTTCAATCTATTTTTTCCAAGTGCACAAGTACTCATTTCATCAGAGATCTACAAAGATTTTTGCAAGATTCCACACCTAGCTATCACCGGCAATGCCCCCCCTCCCCCGTTTTGACCGCATTTTGAAACCGGTGCTTAAAAAATTCAAAAAAAATCAGAAAAATATAAAACCTTCGCATTGCATCCTTATTTATGTCCTAGTAACCATAAAAACCAACAAACTTGGCATAATGCAAATCTATTAAAAAAGTCTTCTCAAAATGGGCTATCGAGTATGAAGGTTCATGGCTTCCAAGCCAAATGGCCGAAGTTATAGCTAATTTGAAATGATAGTTTCCCCAAATGATCTCATATTTTGCATATGTCTGTATATTTGAATGGCCAACAAGTTTGCCAAAGGAAGTTTTCATTATCGCTGCACGAAAAATCCATTTTTCATTTTCCGAGTGCCGAAAGTAGGGTCTTTTGTGAAGGATCTACCAAATATTTGATGTCAATTTGAACCAACCCATTTTTGTATTATACTAGACCATATTTTATTAACAATTTACAAAAGTTTCTATGTAAAATGTTTCTTATGCACCTCTGCTGAAAAAGACAAATTGCCGCCAATTCAGTTGGAACGGGGTGAAATTTGAACTACAAGTGCTTGATAGATTGCTCTTTATTTTTTCAATCTATTTTTTCCAAGTGCACAAGTACTCATTTCATCAGAGATCTACAAAGATTTTTGCAAGATTCCACACCTAGCTATCACCGGCCATGCCCCCCCTCCCCCGTTTTGACCGCATTTTGAAATCGGTGCTTAAAAAATTCAGAAAAAATCAAAAAAAATATAAAACCTTCGCGTTGCATCCTAATTTATGTCCTAGTAACCATAAAAACCAACAAACTTGGCATAATGCAAATCTATTAAAAAAGTCTTCTCAAAATGGGCTATCGAGTATTAAGGTTCATGGCTTCCAAGCCAAATGGCCGAAGTTATAGCTAATTTGAAATGATAGTTTCCCCAAATGATCTCATATTTTTCATATGTGTGTATATTTGAATGGCCAATAAGTTTGCCAAAGGAAGTTTTCATTTCCGTTGCACGAAAAATCCGTTTTTCATTTTTCGAGTGCCGAAAGTAGGGTCTTTTTGTGAAGGATCTACCAAATATTTGATGTCAATTCGAACCAACCCATTTTTGTATTATACTAGACCATATTTCATTAACAATTTAGAAAAGTTTCTATGTAAAATATTTCTTATGCACCTTTGCTGAAAAAGACAAATTGCCGCCAATTCAGTTGGAACGGGGTGAAATTTGAACTACAAGTGCTTCATAGATTGCTCTTTATTTTTTCAAAATTTTCTTCCAAGTGCCCAAGTACTCATTTCATCAGAGATCTACAAAGATTTTTGCGAGATTCCACACCTAGCTATCACCGGCCATGCCGCCCCTCCCCCGTTTTGACCGCATTTTGAAATCGGTGCTTAAAAAATTCAAAAAAATCAGAAAAATATAAAACCTTCGCATTGCATCCTAATTTATGTCCTAGTAACCATACAAACCAACAAACTTGGAATAATGCAAATCTATTAAAAAAAGTCTTCTCAAAATGGGCTATCGAGTATGAAGGTTCATGGCTTCCAAGCCAAATGGCCGAAGTTATAGCTAATTTGAAATGATAGTTTCCCCAAATGATCTCATATTTTGCATATGTGTGTATATTTGAATGGCCAACAAGTTTGACAAAGGAAGTTTTCATTTCCGTTGCACGAAAAATCCATTTTTCATTCTCCGAGTGCCGAAAGTAGGGTCTTTTTGTGAAGGATCTACCAAATATTTGATGTCAATTTGAACCAACCCATTTTTGTATTATACTAGACCATATTTTATTAATAATTTACAAAAGGTTCTATGTAAAATGTTTCTTATGCACCTCTGCTGAAAAAGACAAATTGCCGCCAATTCAGTTGGAACGGGGTGAAATTTGAACTACAAGTGCTTGATAGATTGCTCTTTATTTTTTCAATCTATTTTTTCCAAGTGCACAAGTACTCATTTCATCAGAGATCTACAAAGATTTTTGCAAGATTCCACACCTAGCTATCACCGGCAATGCCCCCCCTCCCCCGTTTTGACCGCATTTTGAAACCGGTGCTTAAAAAATTCAAAAAAATCAGAAAAATATAAAACCTTCGCATTGCATCCTTATTTATGTCCTAGTAACCATAAAAACCAACAAACTTGGCATAATGCAAATCTATTAAAAAAGTCTTCTCAAAATGGGCTATCGAGTATGAAGGTTCATGGCTTCCAAGCCAAATGGCCGAAGTTATAGCTAATTTGAAATGATAGTTTCCCCAAATGATCTCATATTTTGCATATGTCTGTATATTTGAATGGCCAACAAGTTTGCCAAAGGAAGTTTTCATTATCGCTGCACGAAAAATCCATTTTTCATTTTCCGAGTGCCGAAAGTAGGGTCTTTTGTGAAGGATCTACCAAATATTTGATGTCAATTTGAACCAACCCATTTTTGTATTATACTAGACCATATTTTATTAACAATTTACAAAAGTTTCTATGTAAAATGTTTCTTATGCACCTCTGCTGAAAAAGACAAATTGCCGCCAATTCAGTTGGAACGGGGTGAAATTTGAACTACAAGTGCTTGATAGATTGCTCTTTATTTTTTCAATCTATTTTTTCCAAGTGCACAAGTACTCATTTCATCAGAGATCTACAAAGATTTTTGCAAGATTCCACACCTAGCTATCACCGGCAATGCCCCCCCTCCCCCGTTTTGACCGCATTTTGAAACCGGTGCTTAAAAAATTCAAAAAAAATCAGAAAAATATAAAACCTTCGCATTGCATCCTTATTTATGTCCTAGTAACCATAAAAACCAACAAACTTGGCATAATGCAAATCTATTAAAAAAGTCTTCTCAAAATGGGCTATCGAGTATGAAGGTTCATGGCTTCCAAGCCAAATGGCCGAAGTTATAGCTAATTTGAAATGATAGTTTCCCCAAATGATCTCATATTTTGCATATGTCTGTATATTTGAATGGCCAACAAGTTTGCCAAAGGAAGTTTTCATTATCGCTGCACGAAAAATCCATTTTTCATTTTCCGAGTGCCGAAAGTAGGGTCTTTTGTGAAGGATCTACCAAATATTTGATGTCAATTTGAACCAACCCATTTTTGTATTATACTAGACCATATTTTATTAAAAATTTACAAAAGTTTCTATGTAAAATGTTTCTTATGCACCTCTGCTGAAAAAGACAAATTGCCGCCAATTCAGTTGGAACGGGGTGAAATTTGAACTACAAGTGCTTGATAGATTGCTCTTTATTTTTTCAATCTATTTTTTCCAAGTGCACAAGTACTCATTTCATCAGAGATCTACAAAGATTTTTGCAAGATTCCACACCTAGCTATCACCGGCCATGCCCCCCCTCCCCCGTTTTGACCGCATTTTGAAATCGGTGCTTAAAAAATTCAGAAAAAATCAAAAAAAATATAAAACCTTCGCGTTGCATCCTAATTTATGTCCTAGTAACCATCAAAACCAACAAACTTGGCATAATGCAAATCTATTAAAAAAGTCTTCTCAAAATGGGCTATCGAGTATTAAGGTTCATGGCTTCCAAGCCAAATGGCCGAAGTTATAGCTAATTTGAAATGATAGTTTCCCCAAATGATCTCATATTTTTCATATGTGTGTATATTTGAATGGCCAATAAGTTTGCCAAAGGAAGTTTTCATTTCCGTTGCACGAAAAATCCGTTTTTCATTTTTCGAGTGCCGAAAGTAGGGTCTTTTTGTGAAGGATCTACCAAATATTTGATGTCAATTCGAACCAACCCATTTTTGTATTATACTAGACCATATTTCATTAACAATTTAGAAAAGTTTCTATGTAAAATATTTCTTATGCACCTTTGCTGAAAAAGACAAATTGCCGCCAATTCAGTTGGAACGGGGTGAAATTTGAACTACAAGTGCTTCATAGATTGCTCTTTATTTTTTCAAAATTTTCTTCCAAGTGCCCAAGTACTCATTTCATCAGAGATCTACAAAGATTTTTGCGAGATTCCACACCTAGCTATCACCGGCCATGCCGCCCCTCCCCCGTTTTGACCGCATTTTGAAATCGGTGCTTAAAAAATTCAAAAAAAATCAGAAAAATATAAAACCTTCGCATTGCATCCTAATTTATGTCCTAGTAACCATACAAACCAACAAACTTGGAATAATGCAAATCTATTAAAAAAAGTCTTCTCAAAATGGGCTATCGAGTATGAAGGTTCATGGCTTCCAAGCCAAATGGCCGAAGTTATAGCTAATTTGAAATGATAGTTTCCCCAAATGATCTCATATTTTGCATATGTGTGTATATTTGAATGGCCAACAAGTTTGACAAAGGAAGTTTTCATTTCCGTTGCACGAAAAATCCATTTTTCATTCTCCGAGTGCCGAAAGTAGGGTCTTTTTGTGAAGGATCTACCAAATATTTGATGTCAATTTGAACCAACCCATTTTTGTATTATACTAGACCATATTTTATTAATAATTTACAAAAGGTTCTATGCAAAATGTTTCTTATGCACCTCTGCTGAAAAAGACAAATTGCCGCCAATTCAGTTGGAACGGGGTGAAATTTGAACTACAAGTGCTTGATAGATTGCTCTTTATTTTTTCAATCTATTTTTTCCAAGTGCACAAGTACTCATTTCATCAGAGATCTACAAAGATTTTTGCAAGATTCCACACCTAGCTATCACCGGCAATGCCCCCCCTCCCCCGTTTTGACCGCATTTTGAAACCGGTGCTTAAAAAATTCAAAAAAAATCAGAAAAATATAAAACCTTCACATTGCATCCTTATTTATGTCCTAGTAACCATAAAAACCAACAAACTTGGCATAATGCAAATCTATTAAAAAAGTCTTCTCAAAATGGGCTATCGAGTATGAAGGTTCATGGCTTCCAAGCCAAATGGCCGAAGTTATAGCTAATTTGAAATGATAGTTTCCCCAAATGATCTCATATTTTGCATATGTCTGTATATTTGAATGGCCAACAAGTTTGCCAAAGGAAGTTTTCATTATCGCTGCACGAAAAATCCATTTTTCATTTTCCGAGTGCCGAAAGTAGGGTCTTTTGTGAAGGATCTACCAAATATTTGATGTCAATTTGAACCAACCCATTTTTGTATTATACTAGACCATATTTTATTAACAATTTACAAAAGTTTCTATGTAAAATGTTTCTTATGCACCTCTGCTGAAAAAGACAAATTGCCGCCAATTCAGTTGGAACGGGGTGAAATTTGAACTACAAGTGCTTGATAGATTGCTCTTTATTTTTTCAATCTATTTTTTCCAAGTGCACAAGTACTCATTTCATCAGAGATCTACAAAGATTTTTGCAAGATTCCACACCTAGCTATCACCGGCAATGCCCCCCCTCCCCCGTTTTGACCGCATTTTGAAACCGGTGCTTAAAAAATTCAAAAAAAATCAGAAAAATATAAAACCTTCGCATTGCATCCTTATTTATGTCCTAGTAACCATAAAAACCAACAAACTTGGCATAATGCAAATCTATTAAAAAAGTCTTCTCAAAATGGGTTATCGAGTATGAAGGTTCATGGCTTCCAAGCCAAATGGTTGAAGTTATAGCTAATTTGAAATGATAGTTTCCCCAAATGATCTCATATTTTGCATATGTCTGTATATTTGAATGGCCAACAAGTTTGCCAAAGGAAGTTTTCATTATCGCTGCACGAAAAATCCATTTTTCATTTTCCGAGTGCCGAAAGTAGGGTCTTTTGTGAAGGATCTACCAAATATTTGATGTCAATTTGAACCAACCCATTTTTGTATTATACTAGACCATATTTTATTAAAAATTTACAAAAGTTTCTATGTAAAATGTTTCTTATGCACCTCTGCTGAAAAAGACAAATTGCCGCCAATTCAGTTGGAACGGGGTGAAATTTGAACTACAAGTGCTTGATAGATTGCTCTTTATTTTTTCAATCTATTTTTTCCAAGTGCACAAGTACTCATTTCATCAGAGATCTACAAAGATTTTTGCAAGATTCCACACCTAGCTATCACCGGCCATGCCCCCCCTCCCCCGTTTTGACCGCATTTTGAAATCGGTGCTTAAAAAATTCAGAAAAAATCAAAAAAAATATAAAACCTTCGCGTTGCATCCTAATTTATGTCCTAGTAACCATCAAAACCAACAAACTTGGCATAATGCAAATCTATTAAAAAAGTCTTCTCAAAATGGGCTATCGAGTATTAAGGTTCATGGCTTCCAAGCCAAATGGCCGAAGTTATAGCTAATTTGAAATGATAGTTTCCCCAAATGATCTCATATTTTTCATATGTGTGTATATTTGAATGGCCAATAAGTTTGCCAAAGGAAGTTTTCATTTCCGTTGCACGAAAAATCCGTTTTTCATTTTTCGAGTGCCGAAAGTAGGGTCTTTTTGTGAAGGATCTACCAAATATTTGATGTCAATTCGAACCAACCCATTTTTGTATTATACTAGACCATATTTCATTAACAATTTAAAAAAGTTTCTATGTAAAATATTTCTTATGCACCTTTGCTGAAAAAGACAAATTGCCGCCAATTCAGTTGGAACGGGGTGAAATTTGAACTACAAGTGCTTCATAGATTGCTCTTTATTTTTCAAAATTTTCTTCCAAGTGCCCAAGTACTCATTTCATCAGAGATCTACAAAGATTTTTGCGAGATTCCACACCTAGCTATCACCGGCCATGCCGCCCCTCCCCCGTTTTGACCGCATTTTGAAATCGGTGCTTAAAAAATTCAAAAAAAATCAGAAAAATATAAAACCTTCGCATTGCATCCTAATTTATGTCCTAGTAACCATACAAACCAACAAACTTGGAATAATGCAAATCTATTAAAAAAAGTCTTCTCAAAATGGGCTATCGAGTATGAAGGTTCATGGCTTCCAAGCCAAATGGCCGAAGTTATAGCTAATTTGAATTGATAGTTTCCCCAAATGATCTCATATTTTGCATATGTGTGTATATTTGAATGGCCAACAAGTTTGACAAAGGAAGTTTTCATTTCCGTTGCACGAAAAATCCATTTTTCATTCTCCGAGTGCCGAAAGTAGGGTCTTTTTGTGAAGGATCTACCAAATATTTGATGTCAATTTGAACCAACCCATTTTTGTATTATACTAGACCATATTTTATTAATAATTTACAAAAGGTTCTATGTAAACTGTTTCTTATGCACCTCTGCTGAAAAAGACAAATTGCCGCCAATTCAGTTGGAACGGGGTGAAATTTGAACTACAAGTGCTTGATAGATTGCTCTTTATTTTTTCAATCTATTTTTTCCAAGTGCACAAGTACTCATTTCATCAGAGATCTACAAAGATTTTTGCAAGATTCCACACCTAGCTATCACCGGCAATGCCCCCCCTCCCCCGTTTTGACCGCATTTTGAAATCGGTGCTTAAAAAATTCAAAAAAAATCAAAACAATATAAAACCTTCACGTTGCATCCTAATTTATGTCCTAGTAACAATAAAAACCAACAAACTTGGCATAATGCAAATCTATTAAAAAAGTCTTCTCAAAATGGGCTATCGAGTATGAAGGTTCATGGCTTCCAAGCCAAATGGCCGAAGTTATAGCTAATTTGAAATGATAGTTTCCCCAAATGATCTCATATTTTGCATATGTCTGTATATTTGAATGGCCAACAAGTTTGCCAAAGGAAGTTTTCATTATCGCTGCACGAAAAATCCATTTTTCATTTTCCGAGTGCCGAAAGTAGGGTCTTTTGTGAAGGATCTACCAAATATTTTATGTCAATTTGAACCAACCCATTTTTGTATTATACTAGACCATATTTTATTAACAATTTACAAAAGTTTCTATGTAAAATGTTTCTTATGCACCTCTGCTGAAAAAGACAAATTGCCGCCAATTCAGTTGGAACGGGGTGAAATTTGAACTACAAGTGCTTGATAGATTGCTCTTTATTTTTTCAATCTATTTTTTCCAAGTGCACAAGTACTCATTTCATCAGAGATCTACAAAGATTTTTGCAAGATTCCACACCTAGCTATCACCGGCCATGCCCCCCCTCCCCTGTTTTGACCGCATTTTGAAATCGGTGCTTAAAAAATTCAGAAAAAATCAAAAAAATATAAAACCTTCGCGTTGCATCCTAATTTATGTCCTAATAACCATGAAAACCAACAAACTTGGCATAATGCAAATCTATTAAAAAAGTCTTCTCAAAATGGGCTATCGAGTATTAAGGTTCATGGCTTCCAAGCCAAATGGCCGAAGTTATAGCTAATTTGAAATGATAGTTTCCCCAAATGATCTCATATTTTTCATATGTGTGTATATTTGAATGGCCAATAAGTTTGCCAAAGGAAGTTTTCATTTCCGTTGCACGAAAAATCCATTTTTCATTTTTCGAGTGCCGAAAGTAGGGTCTTTTTGTGAAGGATCTACCAAATATTTGATGTCAATTCGAACCAACCCATTTTTGTATTATACTAGACCATATTTCATTAACAATTTAAAAAAGTTTCTATGTAAAATATTTCTTATGCACCTTTGCTGAAAAAGACAAATTGCAGCCAATTCAGTTGGAACGGGGTGAAATTTGAACTACAAGTGCTTGATAGATTGCTCTTTATTTTTTCAAAATTTTCTTCCAAGTGCACAATTACTCATTTCATCAGAGATCTACAAAGATTTTTGCGAGATTCCACACCTAGCTATCACCGGCCATGCCGCCCCTCCCCCGTTTTGACCGCATTTTGAAATCGGTGCTTAAAAAATTCAAAAAAAATCAGAAAAATATAAAACCTTCGCATTGCATCCTAATTTATGTCCTAGTAACCATACAAACCAACAAACTTGGAATAATGCAAATCTATTAAAAAAGTCTTCTCAAAATGGGCTATCGAGTATGAAGGTTCATGGCTTCCAAGCCAAATGGCCGAAGTTATAGCTAATTTGAAATGATAGTTTCCCCAAATGATCTCATATTTTGCATATGTGTGTATATTTGAATGGCCAACAAGTTTGACAAAGGAAGTTTTCATTTCCGTTGCACGAAAAATCCATTTTTCATTCTCCGAGTGCCGAAAGTAGGGTCTTTTTGTGAAGGATCTACCAAATATTTGATGTCAATTTGAACCAACCCATTTTTGTATTATACTAGACCATATTTTATTAATAATTTACAAAAGGTTCTATGTAAAATGTTTCTTATGCACCTCTGCTGAAAAAGACAAATTGCCGCCAATTCAGTTGGAACGGGGTGAAATTTGAACTACAAGTGCTTGATAGATTGCTCTTTACTTTTTCAATCTATTTTTTCCAAGTGCACAAGTACTCATTTCATCAGAGATCTACAAAGATTTTTGCAAGATTCCACACCTAGCTATCACCGGCAATGCCCCCCCTCCCCCGTTTTGACCGCATTTTGAAATCGGTGCTTAAAAAATTCAGAAAAAATCAAAAAAATATAAAACCTTCGCGTTGCATCCTAATTTATGTCCTAGTAACCATAAAAACCAACAAACTTGGCATAATGCAAATCTATTAAAAAAGTCTTCTCAAAATGGGCTATCGAGTATTAAGGTTCATGGCTTCCAAGCCAAATGGCCGAAGTTATAGCTAATTTGAAATGATAGTTTCCCCAAATGATCTCATATTTTTCATATGTGTGTATATTTGAATGGCCAATAAGTTTGCCAAAGGAAGTTTTCATTTCCGTTGCACGAAAAATCCATTTTTCATTTTTCGAGTGCCGAAAGTAGGGTCTTTTTGTGAAGGATCTACCAAATATTTGATGTCAATTCGAACCAACCCATTTTTGTATTATACTAGACCATATTTCATTAACAATTTAAAAAAGTTTCTATGTAAAATATTTCTTATGCACCTTTGCTGAAAAGGACAAATTGCCGCCAATTCAGTTGGAACGGGGTGAAATTTGAACTACAAGTGCTTGATAGATTGCTCTTTATTTTTTCAAATTTTTTTTTCCAAGTGCACAAGTACTCATTTCATCAGAGATCTACAAAGATTTTTGCAAGATTCCACACCTAGCTATCACCGGCCATGCCCCCCTCCCCCGTTTTGACCGCATTTTGAAATCGGTGCTTAAAAAATTCAAAAAAAATCAAAAAAATATAAAACCTTCGCGTTGCATCCTAATTTATGTCCTAGTAACCATACAAACCAAGAAACTTTTAATAATGCAAATATATTAAAAAAGTCTTCTCAAAATGGGCTATCGAGTATGAAGGTTCATGGCTTCCAAGCCAAATGGCTGAAGTTATAGCTAATTTGAAATGATAGTTTCCCCAAATGATCTCATATTTTGCATATGTGTGTATATTTGAATGGAAAACAAGTTTGCCAAAGGAAGTTTTCATTTCCGTTGCACAAAAAATCCATTTTTCATTTTCCGAGTGCCGAAAGTAGGGTCTTTTTCTGAAGGATCTACCAAATATTGGATGTCAATTTGAACCAACCCATTTTTTTATAATACTAGACCATATTTTATTAACAATTTACAAAAGTTTCTATGTAAAATGTTTCTTATGCACCTCTGCTGAAAAAGACAAATTGCCGCCAATTCAGTTGGAACGGGGTGAAATTTGAACTACAAGTGCTTGATAGATTGCTCTTTATTTTTTCAAAAAAACATTTCCAAGTGCACAAGTACTCATTTCATCAGAGATCTACAAAGAGTTTTGCAAGATTCCACACCTAGCTATCACCGGCCATGCCCCCCCTCCCCCGTTTTGACGCATTTTGAAATCGGTGCTTAAACAATTCAAAAAAAAATCAAAACAATATAAAACCTTCGTGTTGCATCCTAATTTATGTCCTAGTAACCATACAAACCAACAAACTTGGAATAATGCAAATCTATTAAAAAAGTCTTCTCAAAATGGGCTATCGAGTATGAAGGTTCATGGCTTCCAAGCCAAATGGCCGAAGTTATAGCTAATTTGAAATGATAGTTTCCCCAAATGATCTCATATTTTTCATATGTATGTATATTTGAATGGCCAATAAGTTTGCCAGAGGAAGTTTTCATTTCCGTTGCACGAAAAATCCATTTTTCATTTTCCGAGTGCCGAAAGTAGGGTCTTTTTGTGAAGGATCTACCAAATATTTGATGTCAATTTGAACCAACCCATTTTTGTATTATACTAGACCATATTTTATTAACAATTTACAAAAGTTTCTATGTAAAATGTTTCTTATGCACCTCTGCTGAAAAAGACAAATTGCCGCAAATTCAGCTCGAACGGGGTGAAATTTGAACTACAAGTGCTTGATAGATTGCTCTTTATTTTTTCAATTTTTTTTCCAAGTGCACAAGTACTCATTTCGTCAGAGATCTACAAAGATTTTTGCAAGATTCCACACCTAGCTATCACCGGACATGCCCCCCCTCCCCCGTTTTGACCGCATTTTGAAATCGGTGCTTAAAAAATTCAAAAAAAATCAAAAAAATATAAAACCTTCGCGTTGCATCCTAATTTATGTCCTAGTAACCATACAAACCAACAAACTTGGAATAATGCAAATCTATTAAAAAAGTCTTCTAAAAATGGGCTATCGAGTATGAAGGTTCATGGCTTCCAAGCCAAATGGCTGAAGTTATAGCTAATTTCAAATGATAGTTTCCCCAAATGATCTTATATTTTGCATATGTGTGTATATTTGAATGGCCAACAAGTTTGCCAAAGGAAGTTTTCATTTCCGTTGCACGAAAAATCCATTTTTCATTTTCCGAGTGCCGAAAGTAGGGTCTTTTTGTGAAGGATCTACCAAATATTTGATGTCAATTTGAACCAACCCATTTTTGTATTATACTAGACCATATTTTATTAACAATTTACAAAAGTTTCTATGTAAAATGTTTCTTATGCACCTCTGCTGAAAAAGACAAATTGCCGCCAATTCAGTTGGAACGGGGTGAAATTTGAACTACAAGTGCTTGATAGATTGCTCTTTATTTTTTCAAAAAAGCATTTCCAAGTGCACAAGTACTCATTTCATCAGAGATCTACAAAGAGTTTTGCAAGATTCCACACCTAGCTATCACCGGCCATGCCCCCCTCCCCTGTTTTGACCGCATTTTGAAATCGGTGCTTAAAAAATTCAAAAATAATCAAAACAATATAAAACCTTCGCGTTGCATCCTAATTTATGTCCTAGTAACCATACAAACCAACAAACTTGGAATAATGCAAATCTATTAAAAAAGTCTTCTCAAAATGGGCTATCGAGTATGAAGGTTAATGCCTTCCAAGCCAAATGGCCGATGTTATAGCTAATTTGAAATGATAGTTTCCCCAAATGATCTCATATTTTGCATATGTGTGTATATTTGAATGGCCAACAAGTTTTCCAAAGGAAGTTTTCATTTCCGTTGCTCGAAAAATCCATTTTTCATTTTCCGAGTGCCGAAAGTAGGGTCTTTTTGTGAAGGATCTACCAAATATTTGATGTCAATTTGAACCAACCCATTTTTGTATAATACTAGACCATATTTTATTAACAATTTACAAAAGTTTCTATGTAAAATGTTTCTTATGCACCTCTGCTGAAAAAGACAAATTGCCGCCAATTCAGCTGGAACGGGGTGAAATTTGAACTACAAGTGCTTGATAGATCGCTCTTTATTTTTTCAAAAAAACATTTCCAAGTGCACAAGTACTCATTTCATCAGAGATCTACAAAGAGTTTTGCAAGATTCCACACCTAGCTATCACCGGCCATGCCCCCCCTCCCCCGTTTTGACGCATTTTGAAATCGGTGCTTAAACAATTCAAAAAAAATCAAAACAATATAAAACCTTCGTGTTGCATCCTAATTTATGTCCTAGTAACCATACAAACCAACAAACTTGGAATAATGCAAATCTATTAAAAAAGTCTTCTCAAAATGGGCTATCGAGTATGAAGGTTCATGGCTTCCAAGCCAAATGGCCGAAGTTATAGCTAATTTGAAATGATAGTTTCCCCAAATGATCTCATATTTTTCATATGTATGTATATTTGAATGGCCAATAAGTTTGCCAGAGGAAGTTTTCATTTCCGTTGCACGAAAAATCCATTTTTCATTTTCCGAGTGCCGAAAGTAGGGTCTTTTTGTGAAGGATCTACCAAATATTTGATGTCAATTTGAACCAACCCATTTTTGTATTATACTAGACCATATTTTATTAACAATTTACAAAAGTTTCTATGTAAAATGTTTCTTATGCACCTCTGCTGAAAAAGACAAATTGCCGCAAATTCAGCTCGAACGGGGTGAAATTTGAACTACAAGTGCTTGATAGATTGCTCTTTATTTTTTCAATTTTTTTTCCAAGTGCACAAGTACTCATTTCGTCAGAGATCTACAAAGATTTTTGCAAGATTCCACACCTAGCTATCACCGGACATGCCCCCCCTCCCCCGTTTTGACCGCATTTTGAAATCGGTGCTTAAAAAATTCAAAAAAAATCAAAAAAATATAAAACCTTCGCGTTGCATCCTAATTTATGTCCTAGTAACCATACAAACCAACAAACTTGGAATAATGCAAATCTATTAAAAAAGTCTTCTAAAAATGGGCTATCGAGTATGAAGGTTCATGGCTTCCAAGCCAAATGGCTGAAGTTATAGCTAATTTCAAATGATAGTTTCCCCAAATGATCTTATATTTTGCATATGTGTGTATATTTGAATGGCCAACAAGTTTGCCAAAGGAAGTTTTCATTTCCGTTGCACGAAAAATCCATTTTTCATTTTCCGAGTGCCGAAAGTAGGGTCTTTTTGTGAAGGATCTACCAAATATTTGATGTCAATTTGAACCAACCCATTTTTGTATTATACTAGACCATATTTTATTAACAATTTACAAAAGTTTCTATGTAAAATGTTTCTTATGCACCTCTGCTGAAAAAGACAAATTGCCGCCAATTCAGTTGGAACGGGGTGAAATTTGAACTACAAGTGCTTGATAGATTGCTCTTTATTTTTTCAAAAAAGCATTTCCAAGTGCACAAGTACTCATTTCATCAGAGATCTACAAAGAGTTTTGCAAGATTCCACACCTAGCTATCACCGGCCATGCCCCCCTCCCCTGTTTTGACCGCATTTTGAAATCGGTGCTTAAAAAATTCAAAAATAATCAAAACAATATAAAACCTTCGCGTTGCATCCTAATTTATGTCCTAGTAACCATACAAACCAACAAACTTGGAATAATGCAAATCTATTAAAAAAGTCTTCTCAAAATGGGCTATCGAGTATGAAGGTTAATGCCTTCCAAGCCAAATGGCCGATGTTATAGCTAATTTGAAATGATAGTTTCCCCAAATGATCTCATATTTTGCATATGTGTGTATATTTGAATGGCCAACAAGTTTTCCAAAGGAAGTTTTCATTTCCGTTGCTCGAAAAATCCATTTTTCATTTTCCGAGTGCCGAAAGTAGGGTCTTTTTGTGAAGGATCTACCAAATATTTGATGTCAATTTGAACCAACCCATTTTTGTATTATACTAGACCATATTTTATTAACAATTTACAAAAGTTTCTATGTAAAATGTTTCTTATGCACCTCTGCTGAAAAAGACAAATTGCCGCCAATTCAGCTGGAACGGGGTGAAATTTGAACTACAAGTGCTTGATAGATCGCTCTTTATTTTTTCAAAAAAACATTTCCAAGTGCACAAGTACTCATTTCATCAGAGATCTACAAAGAGTTTTGCAAGATTCCACACCTAGCTATCACCGGCCATGCCCCCCCTCCCCCGTTTTGACGCATTTTGAAATCGGTGCTTAAACAATTCAAAAAAAATCAAAACAATATAAAACCTTCGTGTTGCATCCTAATTTATGTCCTAGTAACCATACAAACCAACAAACTTGGAATAATGCAAATCTATTAAAAAAGTCTTCTCAAAATGGGCTATCGAGTATGAAGGTTCATGGCTTCCAAGCCAAATGGCCGAAGTTATAGCTAATTTGAAATGATAGTTTCCCCAAATGATCTCATATTTTTCATATGTATGTATATTTGAATGGCCAATAAGTTTGCCAGAGGAAGTTTTCATTTCCGTTGCACGAAAAATCCATTTTTCATTTTCCGAGTGCCGAAAGTAGGGTCTTTTTGTGAAGGATCTACCAAATATTTGATGTCAATTTGAACCAACCCATTTTTGTATTATACTAGACCATATTTTATTAACAATTTACAAAAGTTTCTATGTAAAATGTTTCTTATGCACCTCTGCTGAAAAAGACAAATTGCCGCAAATTCAGCTTGAACGGGGTGAAATTTGAACTACAAGTGCTTGATAGATTGCTCTTTATTTTTTCAATTTTTTTTCCAAGTGCACAAGTACTCATTTCGTCAGAGATCTACAAAGATTTTTGCAAGATTCCACACCTAGCTATCACCGGACATGCCCCCCCTCCCCTGTTTTGACCGCATTTTGAAATCGGTGCTTAAAAAATTCAAAAAAAATCAAAAAAATATAAAACCTTCGCGTTGCATCCTAATTTATGTCCTAGTAACCATACAAACCAACAAACTTGGAATAATGCAAATCTATTAAAAAAGTCTTCTAAAAATGGGCTATCGAGTATGAAGGTTCATGGCTTCCAAGCCAAATGGCTGAAGTTATAGCTAATTTCAAATGATAGTTTCCCCAAATGATCTTATATTTTGCATATGTGTGTATATTTGAATGGCCAACAAGTTTGCCAAAGGAAGTTTTCATTTCCGTTGCACGAAAAATCCATTTTTCATTTTCCGAGTGCCGAAAGTAGGGTCTTTTTGTGAAGGATCTACCAAATATTTGATGTCAATTTGAACCAACCCATTTTTGTATTATACTAGACCATATTTTATTAACAATTTACAAAAGTTTCTATGTAAAATGTTTCTTATGCACCTCTGCTGAAAAAGACAAATTGCCGCCAATTCAGTTGGAACGGGGTGAAATTTGAACTACAAGTGCTTGATAGATTGCTCTTTATTTTTTCAAAAAAGCATTTCCAAGTGCACAAGTACTCATTTCATCAGAGATCTACAAAGAGTTTTGCAAGATTCCACACCTAGCTATCACCGGCCATGCCCCCCTCCCCTGTTTTGACCGCATTTTGAAATCGGTGCTTAAAAAATTCAAAAATAATCAAAACAATATAAAACCTTCGCGTTGCATCCTAATTTATGTCCTAGTAACCATACAAACCAACAAACTTGGAATAATGCAAATCTATTAAAAAAGTCTTCTCAAAATGGGCTATCGAGTATGAAGGTTAATGCCTTCCAAGCCAAATGGCCGATGTTATAGCTAATTTGAAATGATAGTTTCCCCAAATGATCTCATATTTTGCATATGTGTGTATATTTGAATGGCCAACAAGTTTTCCAAAGGAAGTTTTCATTTCCGTTGCTCGAAAAATCCATTTTTCATTTTCCGAGTGCCGAAAGTAGGGTCTTTTTGTGAAGGATCTACCAAATATTTGATGTCAATTTGAACCAACCCATTTTTGTATTATACTAGACCATATTTTATTAACAATTTACAAAAGTTTCTATGTAAAATGTTTCTTATGCACCTCTGCTGAAAAAGACAAATTGCCGCCAATTCAGCTCGAACGGGGTGAAATTTGAACTACAAGTGCTTGATAGATCGCTCTTTATTTTTTCAATTTTTTTTCCAAGTGCACAAGTACTCATTTCATCAGAGATCTACAAAGATTTTTGCAAGATTCCACACCTAGCTATCACCGGCCATGCCCCCCCTCCCCCGTTTTGACCGCATTTTGAAATCGGTGCTTAAAAAATTCAAAAAAAATCAAAAAATAATAAAACCTTCATGTTGCATCCTAATTTATGTCCTAGTAACCATACAAACCAACAAACTTGGAATAATGCAAATCTATTAAAAAAGTCTTATCAAAATGGGCTAGCGAGTATGAAGGTTCATGGCTTCCAAGCCAAATGGCCGAAGTTATAGCTAATTTGAAATGATAGTTTCCCCAAATGATCTCATATTTTGCATATGTGTGTATATTTGAATGGCCAACAAGTTTGCCAAAGGAAGTTTTCATTTCCGTTGCACGAAAAATCCATTTTTCATTTTCCGTGTGCCGAAAGTAGGGTCTTTTTGTGAAGGACCTACCAAATATTTGATGTCAATTTGAACCAACCCATTTTTGTATTATACTAGACCATATTTTATTAATAATTTACAAAAGTTTCTATGTAAAATGTTTCTTATGCACCTCTGCTGAAAAAGACAAATTGCCGCCAATTCAGTTGGAACGGGGTGAAATTTGAACTACAAGTGCTTGATAGATTGCTCTTTATTTTTTCAAAAAAACATTTCCAAGTGCACAAGTACTCATTTCATCAGAGATCTACAAAGAGTTTTGCAAGATTCCACACCTAGCTATCACCGGCCATGCCCCCCCTCCCACGTTTTGACGCATTTTGAAATAGGTGCTTAAACAATTCAAAAAAAATCAAAACAATATAAAACCTTCGTGTTGCATCCTAATTTATGTCCTAGTAACCATACAAACCAACAAACTTGGAATAATGCAAATCTATTAAAAAAGTCTTCTCAAAATGGGCTATCGAGTATGAAGGTTCATGGCTTCCAAGCCAAATGGCCGAAGTTATAGCTAATTTGAAATGATAGTTTCCCCAAATGATCTCATATTTTTCATATGTATGTATATTTGAATGGCCAATAAGTTTGCCAGAGGAAGTTTTCATTTCCGTTGCACGAAAAATCCATTTTTCATTTTCCGAGTGCCGAAAGTAGGGTCTTTTTGTGAAGGATCTACCAAATATTTGATGTCAATTTGAACCAACCCATTTTTGTATTATACTAGACCATATTTTATTAACAATTTACAAAAGTTTCTATGTAAAATGTTTCTTATGCACCTCTGCTGAAAAAGACAAATTGCCGCAAATTCAGCTCGAACGTGGTGAAATTTGAACTACAAGTGCTTGATAGATTGCTCTTTATTTTTTCAATTTTTTTTCCAAGTGCACAAGTACTCATTTCGTCAGAGATCTACAAAGATTTTTGCAAGATTCCACACCTAGCTATCACCGGACATGCCCCCCCTCCCCCGTTTTGACCGCATTTTGAAATCGGTGCTTAAAAAATTCAAAAAAAATCAAAAAAATATAAAACCTTCGCGTTGCATCCTAATTTATGTCCTAGTAACCATACAAACCAACAAACTTGGAATAATGCAAATCTATTAAAAAAGTCTTCTAAAAATGGGCTATCGAGTATGAAGGTTCATGGCTTCCAAGCCAAATGGCTGAAGTTATAGCTAATTTCAAATGATAGTTTCCCCAAATGATCTTATATTTTGCATATGTGTGTATATTTGAATGGCCAACAAGTTTGCCAAAGGAAGTTTTCATTTCCGTTGCACGAAAAATCCATTTTTCATTTTCTGAGTGCCGAAAGTAGGGTCTTTTTGTGAAGGATCTACCAAATATTTGATGTCAATTTGAACCAACCCATTTTTGTATTATACTAGACCATATTTTATTAACAATTTACAAAAGTTTCTATGTAAAATGTTTCTTATGCACCTCTGCTGAAAAAGACAAATTGCCGCCAATTCAGTTGGAACGGGGTGAAATTTGAACTACAAGTGCTTGATAGATTGCTCTTTATTTTTTCAAAAAAGCATTTCCACGTGCACAAGTACTCATTTCATCAGAGATCTACAAAGAGTTTTGCAAGATTCCACACCTAGCTATCACCGGCCATGCCCCCCTCCCCTGTTTTGACCGCATTTTGAAATCGGTGCTTAAAAAATTCAAAAATAATCAAAACAATATAAAACCTTCGCGTTGCATCCTAATTTATTTCCTAGTAACCATACAAACCAACAAACTTGGAATAATGCAAATCTATTAAAAAAGTCTTCTCAAAATGGGCTATCGAGTATGAAGGTTAATGCCTTCCAAGCCAAATGGCCGATGTTATAGCTAATTTGAAATGATAGTTTCCCCAAATGATCTCATATTTTGCATATGTGTGTATATTTGAATGGCCAACAAGTTTTCCAAAGGAAGTTTTCATTTCCGTTGCTCGAAAAATCCATTTTTCATTTTCCGAGTGCCGAAAGTAGGGTCTTTTTGTGAAGGATCTACCAAATATTTGATGTCAATTTGAACCAACCCATTTTTGTATTATACTAGACCATATTTTATTAACAATTTACAAAAGTTTCTATGTAAAATGTTTCTTATGCACCTCTGCTGAAAAAGACAAATTGCCGCCAATTCAGCTGGAACGGGGTGAAATTTGAACTACAAGTTCTTGATAGATCGCTCTTTATTTTTTCAATTTTTTTTCCAAGTGCACAAGTACTCATTTCATCAGAGATCTACAAAGATTTTTGCAAGATTCCACACCTAGCTATCACCGGCCATGCCCCCCCTCCCCCGTTTTGACCGCATTTTGAAATCGGTGCTTAAAAAATTCAAAAAAAATCAAAAAAATATAAAACCTTCATGTTGCATCCTAATTTATGTCCTAGTAACCATACAAACCAACAAACTTGGAATAATGCAAATCTATTAAAAAAGTCTTATCAAAATGGGCTATCGAGTATGAAGGTTCATGGCTTCCAAGCCAAATGGCCGAAGTTATAGCTAATTTGAAATGATAGTTTCCCCAAATGATCTCATATTTTGCATATGTGTGTATATTTGAATGGCCAACAAGTTTGCCAAAGGAAGTTTTCATTTCCGTTGCACGAAAAATCCATTTTTCATTTTCCGTGTGCCGAAAGTAGGGTCTTTTTGTGAAGGACCTACCAAATATTTGATGTCAATTTGAACCAACCCATTTTTGTATTATACTAGACCATATTTTATTAATAATTTACAAAAGTTTCTATGTAAAATGTTTCTTATGCACCTCTGCTGAAAAAGACAAATTGCCGCCAATTCAGTTGGAACGGGGTGAAATTTGAACTACAAGTGCTTGATAGATTGCTCTTTATTTTTTCAAAAAAACATTTCCAAGTGCAAAAGTAATCATTTCATCAGAGATCTACAAAGAGTTTTGCAAAATTCCACACCTAGCTATCACCGGCCATGCCCCCCCTCCCCCGTTTTGACGCATTTTGAAATCGGTGCTTAAACAATTCAAAAAAAATCAAAACAATATAAAACCTTCGCGTTGCATCCTAATTTATGTCCT
This sequence comes from Bromus sterilis, assembly GCA_950022295.1. Lineage (NCBI taxonomy): Eukaryota > Viridiplantae > Streptophyta > Magnoliopsida > Poales > Poaceae > Bromus > Bromus sterilis. The sequence goes on from OX465601.1 coordinate 300,132,703, forward strand.
AGTAACCATACAAACCAACAAACTTGGAATAATGCAAATCTATTAAAAAAGTCTTCTCAAAATGGGCTATCGAGTATGAAGGTTCATGGCTTCCAAGCCAAATGGCCGAAGTTATAGCTAATTTGAAATGATAGTTTCCCCAAATGATCTCATATTTTGCATATGTGTGTATATTTGAATGGCCAACAAGTTTGCCAAAGGAAGTTTTCATTTCCGTTGCACGAAAAATCCATTTTTCATTTTCCGAGTGCCGAAAGTAGGGTCTTTTTGTGAAGGATCTACCAAATATTTGATGTCAATGTGAACCAACCCATTTTTGTATTATACTAGACCATATTTTTTTAACGATTTACAAAAGTTTCTATGTAAAATGCTTCTTATGCACCTCTGCTGAAAAAGACAAATTGCCGCCAATTCAGTTGGAACGGGGTGAAATTTGAACTACAAGTGCTTGATAGATTGCTCTTTATTTTTTCAAAATTTTTTTCCAAGTGCACAAGTACTCATTTCATCAGAGATCTACAAAGATTTTTGCAAGATTCCACACCTAGCTATCACCGGCCATGCCCCCCTCCCCCGTTTGGACCGCATTTTGAAATCGGTGCTTAAAAAATTCAAAAAAAATCAAAAAAATATAAAAGCTTCGCGTTGCATCCGAATTTATGTCCTAGTAAGCATACAAACCAACAAACTTGGAATAATGCAGATCTATTAAAAAAGTCTTCTCAAAATGGGCTATCGAGTATGAAGGTTCATGGCTTCCAAGCCAAATGGCCGAAGTTATAGCTAATTTGAAATGATAGTTTCCCCAAATGATCTGATATTTTGCATATATGTGTATATTTGAATGGCCAACAAGTTTGCCAAAGGAAGTTTTCATTTCCGTTGCACGAAAAATCCATGTTTCATTTTCCGAGTGCCGAAAGTAGGGTCTTTTTGTGAAGGATCTACCAAATATTTGATGTCAATTTGAACCAACCCATTTTTGTATTATACTAGACCATATTGTATTAACAAGTTACAAAAGTTTCTATGTAAAATGTTTCTTATGCAGCTCTGCTGAAAAAGACAAATTTCCGCCAATTCAGCTGGAACGGGGTGAAATTTGAACTACAAGTTCTTGATAGATTGCTCTTTATTTTTTCAAAAAAACATTTCCAAGTGCACAAGTACTCATTTCATCAGGAATCTACAAAGAGTTTTGCAAGATTCCAAACCTAGCTATCACCGGCCATGCCCCCCCTCCCCCGTTTTGACCGCATTTTGAAATTGGAAAGCACTACAATTGGAAAGCATCATGTTCAAACTTGGCTAATTGAAAACATCACAAAAAAATCACCAATGGTTCAATATATTATTACACATCACTTGTTTCCTACATTGCTTATGATCGCTTCTTGGGCCGTAACCACGGAGCATCTTCATTGCTTAATGGGATAGTTGGGTCAGTTTTCACTGTGAATGGAGAAATTTCATGAAACTTATCGTAATCATCGAACATGTCTGTCTTGTCCTCGACTCCCACGATGTTTCTTTTTCCTGAAAGAACTATGTGACGCCTGGGCTCATTGTCTGATGTATTCGTATCCTTGTTTTTCCTTTTTTTCGGTCTAGAAGACATGTCCTTCACATAGAAAACCTGAGCCACATCTTTGGCTAGGACGAATGGGTCGTCTGTGTGACCAAGATTCTTGAGATCCACTGTTGTCATTCCGTAAAGCTGGTCGACCTGTACCCCATCTACATTCATGTTGACCCAACTGCACCGAAACAAAGGGACCTTAAAAGTAGGTCCATAGTCAAGTTCCCATATCTCATCTATGTAACCATAGTATGTGTCCTTTGTACCATCCTCGTTTGTTGCATCAAAGCGGACACCACTGTTTTGGTTGGTGCTCTTCTTATCTTGGGCGACCGTGTAAAATGTATTCCCATTTATCTCGTACCCTTGGAAAGTCAATACAGTCTCAGACGGTGTCGCGGCCAGCAAGTAGAGTTGATTTCCAATAGTGGTGTCATGCATGAGACGTAATTGCAACCAAGTGCCGAAAGTCTCCATGTGTTTGACTTGAATCCATTGGTCATCCTCCCCCGGGAGCTTGGAGCGTAGAACATTCTTGTGTTCCTCGATATACGGTTGGACGAAGATAGAACTTTGTAGAACTGTGTAGTGTGCTTGAGTCAAAGAATGCCCGTCCTGAAATATCTTTGCTTTCTTTCCTAGCATTCCTTTTCCACTCAGTCTCCCCTCATACCGCGATTCAGGAACACCAATCGGCTTAAGGTCAGGAATAAATTCAACACAGAACTCAATGACCTCCTCTGTTCCATAGCCCTTGGAGATGCTTCCTTCTGGCCTTGCACGGTTACGAACATATTTCTTTAAAACTCCCATGAACCTCTCGAAGGGGAACATATTGTGTAGAAATACAGGACCTAGAATGGCAATCTCGTCGACCAGGTGAACCAGCAGATGCGTCATAATATTGAAGAAGGACGGGGGGAACACCAACTCAAAACTGACGAGACATTGGACCACATCCTTCTGTAGCCATTCCAGACTTGCATGATCGATTACCTTCTGAGATATTGCATTGATAAATGCACATAGCTTCACAATGGGTACTCGAACATTTTCTGGTAGAAGCCCCCGCAATGCAACCGGAAGCAACTGCGTCATAATCACGTGGCAATCATGAGACTTGACGTTCTGGAATTTTTTCTCTGCCATATTTATTATTCCCTTTATATTTGACGAGAAGCCTGCCGGGACCTTGATACTTCTAAGGCATTCAAAAAAGATTTCCTTCTCTGCTTTTGTAAGAGCGTAGCTGCTTAGACGCCCTTTATTAGTATGCCTGTGGTATGGGTCTTTCATACGTTGCTGGTCCTCTTGTATCACGCCCATACACGCCCATACACGCCCAGGAACCCTAGCAGGTTCACGCAAAGATTCTTCATCACGTGCATCACGTTGATTGAAGAACGGACCTCTAGGTCTACCCAATAGGGTAGCTCCCAAAATATAGATTTCTTCTTCCACATGGCCACGTGTCCGGTAACGGCGTCTTTCGGAATAGATTGACTGCCAGGACCCTTTCCAAAGATTACTTCTAGGTCATTCACCATACCAAATACATCAGCACCTTTAAGGAGCTTAGGCTTTTTCCGGTGATCTGCCTCACCGTTGAATGCTTGCCTTTCTTTCTCACGATATGATTGGGCGGCAGAAATTGACGACACCCCAGGTACACAACCTTCTTAAATTTATCCAAATATATACCTTTAGTCTTATCTAAACAGTGCGTGCATGCATTGTATCCCTTGTTTGACTGTCCTGAAATGTTACTAAGAGCGGGCCAATCATTGATGGTTACGAAAAGCAACGCTCGCAGGTCAAATTCCTCCTGTTTGTCCTCATCCCACACGCGTACACCTAGTTTGGCCCACAGCTCCAAAAGTTCATCGATTAATGGCCTTAGGTACACATCAATGTCGTTGCCGGGTTGCCTCGGTCCTTGGATGAGCACTGGCATCATGATGAACTTCCGCTTCATGCACACCCAAGGAGGAAGGTTGTAGATACATAGAGTCACAGGCCAGGTGCTGTGACTGCAGCTCTGCTCTCCAAAAGGGTTCATGCCATCTGTACTTAGACCAAACCATAAGTTTCATGCTTCATCTGTAAAGTCTGAGTCGCTTCTCTCGATTTTTCTCCACTGCGACCCATCAGCGGGGTGTCTCAACTTCCCGTCTTTCTTACGGTCTTCTTTGTGCCATCGCAGCAACCTGGCATGCTCCTTGTTTCTGAACATACGTTTCAACCGTGGTATTATAGGAGCATACCACATAACCTTAGCAGGAACCCTCTTCCTCGGGGGCTCGTCATCTCCCTCAGCATCACCAGGGTCATCTTGTATGATCTTGTACCGACTCGCAGTGCATACCGGGCATTTATCCATACTCTCGTACTTTTCTCCGCGGTACAGGATGCAGTCATTAATGCATGCATGTATCTTCTGCACATCTAATCCTAGAGGGCTGATAACCTTCTTTGCTTCGTGTGTTGTCGCGGGCAATTCGTTATCTGGTGGAAGCTTCGACTTCATTATTTGCAGTAACTTCTCAAATCCGGTGTCAAAACAACCAAAATCTGCCTTCCATTTCAACAGTTCCAGTGTGGTACCGAGCTTTGTGCTGCCATCTTCGCAATTTGGGTACAAGGGCTTTTTGTGATCCTCTAGCATGGCCTCCAACTTCTCCTTCTCTTTTCCTGTTTCACAGTCTCGCTTTGCATCAGAGATGACCCGACCAAGACCATCAGCGGTCTCATCCGATTCCCGTTGTTCTTCTTCATTGTCACCTCGAGGAGCTCCATCTTCTTCATTGTCTTCCATTGCAGTGTCACCGAATTCTTCAGGGGACATATGATAGCTATCATCATCCTCCTCTTCTTCATTGTCTTCCTGCCTAATCCCTCTTTCTCTGTGCTTGGACCAACAATAATATCCGGGAATGAAACCTCTCCGAAGCAGGTGGCCTTGAAGTGTTCTCGAGGAAGAGTACTCCGCCACGTTCCGACAGTCAATACAGGGACAAGGCATAAAATTATCCACTTTGTTTGCATTATCCACATCGAGAAATGTATGCAGGTTTGTAATAAACTCGGACCCGCGTCGATCGCTGTACATCCATCGCATCCGTGCTTCGATCTGCGTCATATAATTAACCATTACAATAACTTCGTGAATAGTGAAAAGACCACTATATATGCACACGTGCAGTATTTTTGTATCAGTTACAGATGGAGAAGATAATGTTGCTAACCTCGGCCGAGGATACGGTGTTCTGAGGACCTAAGTGTGGCTCGGACATTTCGTCGAACACCTGGTGTGCAATCAAAGGAAAAAATTCTAGCACCCACCCCACCCCAACACACATTCCTGAAATTTTTTGAGGCAAAATTGCAAAGTGATGGCAGGGGGCTTATATAGCCAGGGCAACGGTCCCGGTTTTTTCCAAAAACCGGGACCAATGCCTCCCAGTGCGCCACGTGTTGGTCGCCAGAGCATTGGTCCCGGTTTGTGGCAACAACCGGGACCGTTGCCCCACATGAACTGGGACCGTTGCCCTGTACAGACGAACCGGGACCGTTGCGTGGCATCGGTCCCGGTTCTGGAATGAACCGGGAGCGATGCCGTTTTTGGGCTGGACGAAAGGGGGGTCTGTCCACTAGTGTGGGTTGCGTCCTATTCAGAATTTCCAGTTTCTCTCTTTGATTCTTCAAATTACTATTGTTTCTTTCCATTGTTCATACTTCATAGAGTGATTTCTGCATATGAATCGCTGTTATTTTATGTCACAGTCTTCTCTAATCTGTACCTCTATTTTTTTGGCAGAATAATTACCTAATATAAAAGTGCTACTGATAAATGGTACTGCTGCCAATCCATAATAAGTGTCGCTCATCTAATACAAAGTTTGTTCTAATTTAGTACAAAATGAAAATTATTTATTATGGATCGAAGGAAGTAACATACATTTATGGGTATCGTGCAGTCCGTACTATGTGACTTCAGTCAAGAAATAACGATTAGTTATTGAATATAGTAGGACGTTCTTCGAGTAAGGTTAATCATCATACATTTGGCCATTCATTTAAAAGGTTTCTGTTGCAAACATACAATCAATAAAGTGAATTCCAAATATGTTTTGGCAAGCTTATCATCATATACCTTAACCCTAAACCATATATCTGAAATTCTTATAGACAGATTGAACTGTGCCACATGTCCGTAGACCTGCAACCTCGTTTCTTCGAAGCACTGAGAATTTTAAATCAATTTGTACCGTTTGGTCATCAAGATGGAAATCACAGAAAGCAAATAACTGGCCGTATGGCAATGTTGAGCCTAACATAAAAAATAAAAATGAAGGATCAAATACAACATAAACGTGCGTATGTGTTCACATCGTCACATGCTTGCACACGCACACGCACACGCGCGTGCACACACACACACACACACACACACATACACACAAACACTCAAGCATGGCTTACATATATAAGACTCGTAGTAGAACATAAAGTTAACACATGCGCCTCACCACCGGTGGTGTAGCTTCAGCAAGACAAACATGGGCTACCATCCCTGCAGCTCATGAGTTTTCTTGTGAAAATCCATGAGTAAATGGTCCATTTAATGAGTAAAATTGTGACAAAACGCACAGCTATGGCGCAACCTCAGCCACAATGCACTATTCGTGTGCACATCGCTTACCACTTAATAGATAATGGCTATGTTGAGATATATGTAAGATGTAGACATATGGTATGATAAAAGCTAGACTGAGGGTGCAACTATATCACTACCACTCCACCTATGGTTCGATTAGTCTTTCAAACAATGTTAAATATTTTCAGTGTTGAACATGTTCAATCATAGTAGAAGTAATGAAACGACATAATAAGTCCTTCGAAGCGATGAATAGTGGTCCTGTCATTTCACATGGCCATAGTAATTGTTATATATAGTACTAGATGATACCCCACGCGTTGCTGCGGAAATCTTAGTTGGCATTGAGGGTTTTGTAGTCAAATAAAATACAATGGTAAATTAGCATGAACAATTCTAAGAAAAACAATTTGTAACAAAGAGTGTTTCATCCAATGGTCGTATTTTTTTCATATATCAACCTTCAAACAAACCAATTGGACTACCATTGCTTGGTTACCTAGAGGTTAGTTGTTGTTTATCTAAGAGATTCGCAAAATGCACCATTCAAAGCCACATACTAAAATTTGAACCCTTTCTGAGTTCATTGGCTATTTTTCATGCATTTAATGATTTATTTTGTGCCAAATGACCCTGAAAATGGAAAGCATCTACAAATAAACTCAGAAAAAGGTTTAAACTTGGCACGGTATCATCATTTGACCCATATAACATGTGTGCAAAAGTTGAGAGGGTTACGACAAAAACTGGATGCACTTCGTGTACAAACTGGAGCATCTCTTTCGAAGTGTGAGGGTTTTAGATGAAAACTCATCTGTTACAAAGGCATTTTATTTTTCTAAACTTTTTTGGACTCAAGAATTTTTGTGCATTCAATATGCACCATTCAAAGCCACATACTAAAATTTGAACCCTTTCTGACTTCATTTGCTATTTTTCATGCATTTAATGATTTATTTTGTGCCAAATGACCCTGAAAATAGAAAGCATCTACAAATGAACTCAGAAAAGGTTGAAACTTGACATGGTATCATCATTTGATCCACATAACATGTGCGCACAAGTTGAGAGGGTTACGGCAAAAACTGGATGCACTTTGTGTACAAACTGGACCATCTCTTTCGAAGTACGAGGGTTTCAGACGAAAACTCATCTGTTACGAAGGAATTTCATTTTTTTAAACTTATTTCAACTCAAGACTTTTTGTGCATTCATTATGCACCATTCAAAGCCACATACTAAAATTTCAAACCTTTCTAATTCATTTTATATTTTTTCTGCATTTAATGATTTATTTTGAGCTAAATGACCCTGAAATTGGAAAGAACTACAAATGAACTCAGAAAAGGTTGAAACTTTGTATGGTATCATCATTTGACCCACACAACATGTGTGCAAAATTTGAGAGGGTTACGGCAAAAACTGGATGCACTTTGTGTACAACTGGGCCATCTCTTTCGAAGTACGAGGGTTTCAGACGAAAACTTATCTGTTACAAAGGCATTTCATTTTTTAACTTATTTCATCTCAAGACTTTTTGTGCATTCATTATGCACCATTCAAAGCCACATACTAAAATTTTAAACCTTTCTATATTCATTTGCTATTTTTTATGCATTTAAGGATTTATTTTAACTATTGAACAAAGTATTTCACAAACTAGTATTTGAAAAAATTCAACTTAAAACTATTTAAATTTGAAAACCACTGGCACTAACAGAATTATTATAATTACCTTTTAATCTAAAGAAAAAATATTCATTAAAAAACTCGAACTATTCTAATAGCTAGACAAAATCTAAAAACAAATAATACACTAATATAAACTATATAGCTTTAGTAGCGCTTTGTTATACTAACCGGTGCTAAAGGTCTCCACTCTTCCCGCTGAAAATTTGAGACCTTTAGCACGATATGTGGTACTAACCGGTGCTAAAGGGTCTTTAGTACCGGTTTGTGATAAAAACCGGTGCTAAAGGTCCCTTGAGATATAAGTAGCACTTGGAGCAGCATTTTCCCCACCGTTGCAGATCGACTCCCACGCCGCCAGGCTGCTTCTCCTCGTCGTCGCCGTCGCCGTGCCGCGCGCCTCTCGCCGTCTCCCCCCCTCGACGAACCCTCTCCGCCGTCGACGTACTCCGCGCCCTCTCCACCAGGTTGTGCACCGCGCCCTCTCCACCAGGCCGGCCGTTCTCGCGCTGCTGCTCGTCGCCGTTCCTCGCCTTCGTCTCCGCCAACGCCGCCGCTGGTGAGCTCTCCTCTTCCCCCCTGTCCGACCATATGCATGTGTCCACGGCGAGCTCCGCCGTCGTAGTACCCCGGCGAGGATCCCGACGACGACGAGGCCCCAAATTTTTGCTAGAGATGATGAACATTTTCCTAGATGGAAATTTTTGCTAGATGGACATGTTGCTAGATGAAAAATTTGCTAGATGAACAATTTTGCTAGATGAATATTTTGCTAGATGAACATGTTGTTAGATGAACATTTTGCTAGATGAAATTTTTTGTTGTAAGCCTTGTAGTCAAGTATATATATGCTAGGCGCCAAAAATGTATTTAAAAAAATATTATTTTAGTATGTGGTTTTGAACGGTGCATGAATGAAATTTTGTTAGTATATATATATTGCTATAAATATTATTAGTATATATATTGTTCTAAATATTATTAGTATATATATATATATATGAGATGTTCTACAATTTGAGCTATACATCAATAGCTATTAACATGCAAATATTGAGATATTTTTAGTTGTAATTTTATTAGTTTCATTAGTGAGAATGCCGGGCCCGCATCCTCGTTACCGTCGCGCTCCGGGAGTTTTTGACGGGATGCGCAATGTCTGGGACTGGGCTCCGCCGGGATGGCACTGGGAGGTGGTTTCCGGGGTGCGTCGCTTAGCGAGGAATCCGGGTCTTGTCGTCGACCCGGATCTTCTTTGGTGGCGGTCGCGTGGGCCACAGTCGGTGCGGGGTGATCCGGCCCCCAAGGAGGTTGTACGCCCACGTATCAGGGAGGAGGACGACAACGTCCGTCGCTACATGGCGGCGTTGGACGCCGGGTACTACAGTTTATGGCATGTGCTTTAGGGATCTCATCCTAGCTATGAATGGGTGATGGTTCCTTTTCTTTGGGTGTCCACCGCCAGCCGGAGCCGACGTCGTTTACTGTTTTATCTAGTGATATGTTATATATATATATGTATTAGCTCTAGTGATCGACATATATATTAGTGTTTCATATATGTGAACTGGATTATTCGAGATGTAAGCTGGATTATTATTCTAATATTATTGTTGCATGTGAACTTGATTATTTGAGATCTCATTTTCTATATTTGCTTATACTAAATTGTTTTATCTTTTTCTGCATCTCGTCGATATTAGTTAAGCTATGGACGACGTGTTCAATAGCGGCAGAGAGCAAGAAGATGATATGTACAAAATTATCGCCGACGCCGATATCGGTCCTCATGATGACGCCGATATCGATGATGACGGCTCACGATATCTGAACGATTCCGGTGAGGGAATGTTTAACGAAGGAGAAGAACAAGATCTTCAATTAACAACAAAGTCTGCCGAGGTATATATATATAAATATATATATATATATAAATATATATATATATATAAGGGCTCTGGTGATCATAAAATTTACAAATAATTGATTTATCACTAATAATTAACAAATATTTCTTCTTCTAGAAACCCGGATCGAGCAAATCTTCTTCAAGCAAAGCAAAACGTGGCCCGGCCAAATTGCCGCGGGATGATGTAAAGTACAACATCGATGGGATCGGTTTGAGTGGCCAGCCGAATGCTCCGAAAGCTCACGTGAAGAAATGGATAGCTATATGCGGAGTAATTGTTAGAGATAACATCCCGATTAGCACTCAAGAATGGCATCAGCCAAAGGAAGGTGGAAACAAGAGTTTTGTCAGCGATAGAGCAAAAGAGTATCTTTCGGCTAAACTCTTATCATATTTCACCCTACCAGATTGGGCGACACCAGACGATGTGTTGAAAGTCAAGCATGCTGCTCTTAAGAAGGTGGGAGAACTATTCCGATCTTGGAAGGCAAAGCTATGGTCCAAATACGTCGCTAATAATAAGAAGACTCCAATTTTGACTTGAGCACTAGCGAAGGTAGAAGCACATTGGGACCAATTTGTGGAGAACAACGAATCAGATGAAGCTAAACTACGGTCGAAAATAAACAAGATTAATGCTGAGAAGCATAAGCTTTTCCATACCATGGGGATAGGTGGCTACAAGTCCGCGTCGCCTAAGTGGGATGCATTTGAGAAGAAGATGATTGCTGCAGGGGGTCACTCCAGTCACAATATATTTTCCACCCAAGTGCAGGAGTTGGTTTTATGGGCATGGGGGAAAGTTGGACCCAAAGACAGGGAAGGTGATTATAAAGGCAAGTCTTAAAGGAGCCGATCAAGAGATACTAAATGCAATTGATGATGCTAGGAATGGGATTTTCATCTCCGAGAGAGAGAACGACGAGCTTACACGTAATATTTTTGCTGTTGCTATGCTGAGTTTGCTGGGATCCGATGGATTATGAGATTATGTTCAGATTGTGTTTGAGTTATATATTTGATTCTCCTCTTCTATATTTATGTTCTTAAGTAATTCTTGCATGTTCTCCGTTGCTGTTTATTTCTTTGGCCAAGTAGTAGGTAGTGACTCCAAGAGGGAGCGTTATGCATGATTGTGGGTTCATGCCCCCCGATGACTAGCTTGAGTGACAGAAACATGAGTCTAGGGGATGTGTTGTTGCCACAAGGGGGAAAACAACGGTGCTTGTACTTGCGGGTGCAAGGATTGTTTACATTACGCAAAGTTCTTTAATGCAGTTGTCTGTTGCTTTGAGTTTACACTTTGGGTGGGATTCGCAACTTAATACCAGCGAGATGATCTGGATAGATATCTCAAGGTGGATGATTAGTAGGTAGATGCGGATAGATTTCGCTCTACTTGTCTTGGCATACCTCCCGTGCTTTTGAGCCTCTTCCTTTATTTATAGCATAATTAGCATTGGTTTGTGCACATAATCCTGTCAATTGCCCAACTGTAATTTGTTTACCTCGCATGGCTATTTTATCGTCTTTTGGGAGAGAGATATCACTAGTGAACATCATAGGACCCCGGTCCATATTTCCAATACTGTTACACCCTCTATCAATTTACTGCTTTATTTATCTTTTCCGTTGCTATCACTATCATTATTATCCCGTGCGTTGTATCCTGTGCAGGTCCAAGACAACCGCCAATCTCTGGCGCCGTTGTCACCTTCTTGTCGTTGCCGGAGTCCTGCTGGAGACAAACCTTGGTATCTTCATCGAGGGAAATTGATGCTATCTACGTCTAAACCTTCCACTTTGGGTAACCAACGAGGGGCGAGAAGCTATCGTGCTGTTGTCAGGACCATACCTGTCAACTCTCGCGTCATCAGCTCCTGCAAAATGAAGATGTGGTCCAAAATGAGCAAGACTTTGATGTGCTGCTGCAAACTCAAGATGTGGTGCAAAATGAGCAAGACTTGGATGTGTTGTTGCAAAATGAGCAAGATATGGATGTTCTGGTGCCAAATGAATATCTTCCAGCTGATGTTGTGCAAGCTGAGCCTATGTTGGAAGTTGTGTTGCCTACCCCTGTTTTTCCAGCAGATGTGGTGCCAACTGAGCCTATGTTGGAAGTTGTGTTGCCTAACCATGTTTTTCCAGCAGATGTGGTGCTAGAAGTTGATATTCCAGCTGATCTAGTGATGAAAACCAAGAGCTTGAGTGAACTGGGTGTACTGGTAAAAAGAAGCTCTGATAAAAAGAACAAGAAGAAAAATCGAGTGGTAAGAAGAAGCTGAAGTGAACTGGATGTTGTACTATGCTATAGAATAAAACCTTGCGTGAAACTGAAATTTGTGTAATTGTATTTTTCATAAGATATGTATTTGTGTAATACTATTCAAGTTTGTGAAAAAATTAAGTTTGAGACAAAATTCAAATTTGATACAAAATTCAAATTTGAGCCAAAATTCAATTTTGAAGTTATTTGGTATGTGGTATGGTGTTATAATGATTTCTGGACTATTACACATGTTAGGTGATTAATCGGAGAACTTTTATTATGTGAAACTCTGTACATGTAAAATGTGCTCCAAATGAGCTCCAAAACTCCCTCCAAGCCCCCCTCCAAAGCCCCATTTGTAAGCAAGTTTTCTTTCGACCTTCTCCAAATGACCCAAAAAATTAAACTTGACATCTTAGTCACATAGAATGATGATTGGCACAAGTTTTATATTTTTTTGAATTTTTTTAATTATTTATACTCAACCCTAATCGTACAACCTCGTACGTGATAGCCATCTTTTGTGAAGGCTTTTTCACAAAAATCTTCATAGTCGAAGTTTCTTATTTTTCCTAGAAATCTAGTCACATGGAATGATGACTGGCAAAAGTTTTATATTTTTTTGAATTTCATTGAATTAGTTACACTCAACCCTAAATTTTAAAAACCGTACAACCTCGTACGTGATAGACATCTTTTGTGAAGGGTTTTTCATGAAAAACTTGATAGTCCAAGTTTCTTATTTTCCCTAGCAACCTAGTCACATCTAATGATGATTGGCACAAGTTTTATATATTTTTTATTTTTTTTATTTAGTTATGCTCTACCCTAACCCTTGAAAACCTCTCAAAACCCCTCAAAACCCCACCAAAACCCTGCCCAAACCTCTCAAAACCCCGCACTAGTCCGCACCGTTGGAGCATCGTGAATGGACGGTTTCGCACTAGGGCTACGTCAGCGATCCGTGTAGTACACTCTGATAGGCTGGCCTTTTTTATTGCTATTCTTTTGAGGTAGCTCGACGAGAGGACCTGGCGGGGCACGCATGCGTTGTTGGGCTTAATTAAAAGCGGCCCACTCTTCTATCCGTTGGACTTCACAACGTAGCGATCACATGCATGCGCGTAGCCCTGCGCTAGCCGCCCCATCCGACGCTGCAAGCTGCATGCATGCGCATCGAGCACGTCTGACGCCTGACGCAGCATGCACGAAGCGGTGTAGTCATCTTTCGGCGAGTTTTTATTGCTCCTGTGTGACATGTTTTAATTGGTCCTGTGCTACATGTGTACACACTCATGCCCCCTCGATGCTAAGTGGTAGCCGTTTCACACTCGATGCAATTACTATACCATGATGGAGAGTAGGAAACGGTGCACCACGACTATTTAAGCACCCCCTAGCATCATCTCCCTCTCACTCTTCTCCTACCCTATCTTCTCATCTTCTCCCACTCTTCTTCTTCATCTTCGAGTCCATCTTCTCCACCTCTCACGCCTGAATATGCAGTACACCGGGATGACCTACCGTGTGCCGCTCACCGTCCCTGAGATGCTCTACCCTCCCGGTGTCCAGGTGGAGAACACCCTACGGGTGTGGGCGATCTCGAGGTGGAGGGGTGCAAGGGCGCTCATCGAGTACTTCCTCTCCGTCGGCTAACGCCACCTCCCCAGGGGTTCTCCGGTGATGTTCCGCGTGGAAGAGTTGACCAACAATGGCTATCCTATTGGCCTTATTGTGAGGTTCACCAACCGCTTCGATGCCTACCACCTCCTCGGTCATGTTTTTTTGTGTGGATGCGAGTTCATTGCATTCAACACATACAACATCTTCACTGACGACGACGAGTGAAGGAGTTGGGCGCCTTGGAGGAGTTTGCCTTGGAGGAGCTTGGAGTAGCCTTGGAGGAGCATGGACTAGCTGGTCGTGTTGGGTTATCTAGGTGTCGTGTTATATTATTTTATCTATATCGTGCTGGGTTGATCTATCTAGCTATATAAGTTGTAATGGTACTATCTATGTCGTGCTTAGGTTGATCTATGGGTTTATGTAATGCCCAATCTAGTTAATGCAATGCTACTATTTATGTTATATATTGATGTTCTATCTAGTTCATATATGTTATATATTGATCTATGTGTCACTGATAAAAAGAAGATTCAATATGCCAGAAAATATATAAAGCAAGAACAAAATCCATGCATACAACAAATATATAAAGCATACAACAAATATATAAAGAAAAAAAAATCACAATACATACATGTGTGTTCAAGTAGGCATGTATGTATCTAGTAGGGTCACCCTAGCTAGTACGTGTTTGTTGAGCACCGAGAGCTTTTTAAATGGTCAAACAAAAAGCTTGCATCCTATCTAATTTAGTTCATGTAAGAATGCATGCATGTTTTATCTAATTTAGTTCAAGTAACAATACAACAAATATATAAGAAAAACAAGTCACAATACATAAATGTGTTCATGCAGCCGTGCATGAATGGATCTATCTATCCTCCTATAAAAACTATTCAAATAATTTAATGTATCACATAATGTTTTATCGATTTACATTTATGTATAAAAAATAATCCATCACTAAATGGGAATGACCTTTTTTTACCAAAGGAACATGGGTTCACCAAACGGGTAGGCCCGTTTTCTATTTGGGCCTGCTTCTTCTTCTCATAGTCCTCATTACCCCATGACCCAATAACTTTTTTTGTTTGACTATGAACTCTGCACCTTCACTCTGTTAACTGAAGAATTGTTGCCCTCTATGAAATGCTGCATTTTTTTCATCAATTGCTGCACTTTATGCATAAAATAATCCATGGACTAACTAGAACTGTAACTAAGAATATCATTACAAAAACAGACAGGTTTTGCTTCACATAAATTCAAATTCAGCTAACAAATGATCCCTGACTAACTGAAACTACTAGCTAGACACAACAACTGAAACTTGGACCCCTGAAACTAGCTTGACACACTAACGGAAACTCTAACAATTTGGGACCCCTAACAATTTCTAGCGATTGATGAACATCACGTAAAAGAAACCCATAGCAATGACACAACAATAAAATGCTCCAGCCATCATATTTGCTTGCTGCTTCAAATCGATCAGCTGCTTTATTTGCTTGCCCATTTTCGTTAATTCACACCCCAGTTCAGCTTGCCCATAGCAATGACCTGCTCTGTCCGCCACATGGGGGTCGTGTTCTACAGCAAGTAGTGCCCCAAATTGAGCCCTTGGGTTGATCCCTCCAATTTCAACCTCTCAACGTAGTCATCTAGCCATTCGAAATACCTGCATTTCTTCAGAACCTGAAAAACAGGGATCGGCGACTCATGAACCCTAGATCCACCGCCCAAATTACAGGGATCGGCGACTCATGAACCCTAGATCCACTGCCCAAATTCGACGAAAAAAGAAAGAAATCGGGAAAAATTAGACCATACGTTTGGTGAAGTAGACGGATCTAACCTGCCCCGGCTGCGGCCTGCTCAAGCATTTCACGAAGTCATGCCCACGGTTGCCATTTTCTTCCTCCACACAAGTCAGACGCTTCAGAGGCTCCATGTGTGGGCAATCGGGGCATCTTGTCAGCGGCACTAGACCATATCGCGTCCATTGATTGGAGTCCAAGGTTGAGCTAGACATCACTCGCCGGCGGCGCGCTTGCTCGCCGGAGAAGAGGAAGAAGAAGGTGGGAGGAGGAAGGGCAAGCAATGGGGGGATGGGCTGGCTCGGGCTCGTGGCTGGCTCGGGTCGGGGCACGCTGATGAGCACGACCATGCTTATGTGGATAAATCGTGGGTCCCGCACACATGCGAGTAAGTGGTAGGTCTCAAGTTGATGTAGATAACTGGTGGTCCCGCGTGTCATAACTCAAATCCCTAACCCCTTAAGTTTTGCATTTTATGGTTAAACAGAGCCATGTCGCTTTGCAGCTATTGTTTGCTTCAAAGATGTCGCACTAGAGCAATTTTGATCAACTATGTCGCACTCCTTCCATTCCGCGTCAAATGTGTCGCACAGGAGCTATTGACCCTCGAGCTTCACGGCGTGGAAGAAACCTGGCACCAGCGCCATGCCAACCATCGTTTGTCGCCCGGGCTCCGGCTAACATTCTGAAGAAAGTCGTGACCGGGGCATGGGCCAAAGGTCGTAGCGGCAGCAAACAAGGTGGACGTCAAGAAAATGTTACCAAGAAGACTGCCGTGTCAGAAAGAAGGCGCCGAGAGTAGATAAATAGCATGTTCCTGACGCTCGCGTCACTAGTCCCATCTATCAACAAGGTATGGAGTAGTTTCTTGTATCAAGTTGTCAGTGTATCATCATCATCCTGCTGGAGCTGCGTGGAAGCTTGGGAGCTTTTCCGATTCGATGAGGCGCCGGTAGCATCGAATACACTTTCTAACAAGAGCTGTTGAGGTTGGCCGCCACTTTGTTGGCTAAGTCTGCCGATCAGCTCCTCCGCCCGCTTTAAGCCTTCTTCTACATTACGAAGCTGCTGTATGGTAGCCGTTTTCTCAGCCTCATTCGCCACTTTCTCTCTCTCAGCCGCCGCTTTCTCAGCTGCCTCCCTTTCCTTCCTCCTCTTATGACTTTTATCTGGATATTTCTTGCTTTCCGAAGGGAATGCAAGTTTCCAACACTTGGAGCCTGGCGTGCCTCGTGCTCGTCCTGGGTGTTCTTTATTTTTTAGGGCGTGTGACGCCCCCAAAATCAGACCGTGTAC
The DNA here is from genome assembly GCA_950022295.1 of Bromus sterilis. NCBI lineage: Eukaryota > Viridiplantae > Streptophyta > Magnoliopsida > Poales > Poaceae > Bromus > Bromus sterilis. The sequence goes on from OX465601.1 coordinate 300,149,548, forward strand.
AATAATCATACACACAGGGTACACGACTGAGACTAGGGTGCCACGGTGATAATATCACAGCACAACACTAAACACAAAAGGATAAACAAATATGTTACAATAGAGGGGGTCACGCGGACCCGAATACATAAGTCATACAAGCCATAATATCTGAGTACAGACATAGTTAGTCAAGTTTTGCCTTAAGAAGGCTAGCACAAATCACATCAGAGATACAGATCGAAAAGGCGAGGCCTCCTGCCTGGGATACTCCAAGCTACTCCTGGTCTTGGTCATCGGGGGTCTTCACGTTGCGGTGGTCGACATCGGGAACTCCTGCTCCTGGACTCCAACGTCGACTGCAGCGGCCGATCAGGCAAAACAGTAAAGGAAATAAAGCAGGTGAGTATCTAGTATACCCGCGAGTCTTACGTCCGCTACTAAGCATTACGCATTGTATCAACGGATAGAAGAGGCTGTATATAGTGGACTGAAAGACAGAAATCTAGAACAAGGATAAGAAGCTAGGCCTATCGAAGACTAGCATCTTCCGACGATGTCTTGCAGCATGAGGTAAGAATCAGCCAACAGTTTATATAAAGCATAAAGTAACAATGCAGCAGAAGTTGCTGCAGCATTGTATAATAATAAGTTGTAATACTTAACAATGCCTCCGAGTTCACCTCCTCGACATCCCCGCGAGGAAGAAAACCCGGAACCATACAGTTTAATAATAATAGTTCGTAGTGGTAAGATCCAGCTTCAGCATAAAGCGTCCTGTTACCATGGACACGGCTATTCGAATAGATTAATCGTCCCCGCAGGGGTGCACTTGTGTTACGCTACACGCACGGATCTCCAGAGTGGCGGGAACCTTGTTAGGGAACGCTCCACCGAGGCTATCCGACACTTCATAGCACATCTTTCAAACTCAACAGAGAGGCCATCCGCCGGTCTAAATCCTAAGTACCCAGGGCCTTGGACCCCAACCCTGACGTACTCCTGCACGGTGCGTGGGTGGCCGGGAAGCCGTAACAAAAACAACACAGCTCGAGCCAAGAAGACAGCGCAGTTCCCGGCAATCAGCCCACGGTACTGCTGACGTCTGAAGAGTCCTCGGACGACACCAAGAAGCGGAGGAGCCCATAACTCGTAGTTCCCACGGGTAGGTAGTGCGTACATGGCATATAGCCAACTCAAGACATTCACTGAACCATTTAGCATTTTAATTAACCTGCGTGACAACCGTTATCGTTGCCTCGACTTAACCGACCCGCGGACAACGACAGCAGCCAGGACCACCAGTACATCGGTGCCTGCCCTGTCGTCCCACCAAGTCACTGCGGTTACCAACAAGGTGAACCGTCTCCTTACCTTGTCTTGCGTGTGCTCCTGGAGGAGCTCGACTTTCGTGGTTTGGTAACTCTCGTGGCCAACGATCAGGGGCCAAGCACACCGGTACACTGGTCGTACCCTCCCTGTCGTCCCGTCGCAATACCTCTCGCGGGCACCGTTGGGTCGCCCGACTTCTCACCTGAAGGACAACCATTTACAGGACCCTATGGCGGCAAGACAATGTCAGCCTCGAGTGGAGTACAAGGATTACTCCTTGATAGCTCACACTTGAGGTGACTAGGCATAACCCAGATAGGGGCCTTAGACGGTGTCTACATTGTACCATACCTGTGAAGTTATAATATTTGTATCCGCATTCACTCCCCTGAGTGATCACGGCCCTCTATCTAATCCTAGCTAACAATGCGCAGGGCTCACTGCTGAATAATGCATAATAATAATAATAGACAGCATAGGATAAAGGAAGGCACATCAAGGGGCGACAAAATCAGGCTATGCAATTGAATAGGATTGTAATCGTAGCAGCAGCAGTAACAATGCCTAGTGCAAGAAATGTACGGAAAGATAGGCGATATCTAGGGAAGAGAATGGCTCTGCTTGCCTGCAAGCTCGACGGTAGTAGTACGGTCGTCGACGACGTAGTCGTACTCAGCAGCGGTGTAGTCGTCGGCAGCAGCGGGGTCTACCGGAGGTTAAGGGGGGGAAGAAATGGTAAATACACAGCAAGCATATACAAATAGATGAATGACATGATAGATGAAATGTTAACGGTGTTCTAACGCAGTGCAATGCACATTGCTCGGAACGGAAATTCATCTGAGGATGAACTACCGGCTCCGGATGATTACCGGACATGGTGTCCGGAGGGGGGAGATATCATGCCGGAGGTGTCGTGGACATCCGACACACGTGTGGGTGGTGTATCCGGGTTAGTGGATCTATTCCGAACAACATTCGTGTTCTGAATTAATTCATCCGGGCACTCTAACAGTACCGGAAAGTTTAACGGTTATCGGGCAATCTATCGGACAGTGCCACCGGAGGGGGGAACAGTTCGATGATCGGTATGTTAGAGGGGTGTGGTGAGGATATGTGTATCGTATCTGTAACCGTTGATCCGTTCTGAGTAACTTTCGTATACAAAAGTTTTTCATCCGGACAACTTTTATCGGTATCAGGAATTTTCGACAGACGACCCGAAGGGGGGAAGATCGATGTTCGGTAAGTTAGAGGGGGGTGGTAGACATACGGATAGCTTATCCGTAATCGTTATATTTTTCTGATCAATTTTGATGTATAAAGTTTTTTGATCTGAGTTACGATTTATTTTATATGATTTTTCAAAGCTTTTAAATCATTTTTAAACAATTTCTGGAATTTATTTTATTAATAAAACCAACCTTATCCACAGGCAGTTGACTGGTCAAACCTGACAGAGGGTCCCACCTGTCAGCCACATAGTTTTAATAAAATTATTTAATCTATTTATATGAAAGTGGGGTCCAACATGTCGGGACCCGGGGTTAGCGTATGCAAGCGTCGCTACAACACAATCATATGGAGAGCCGAGAACCGTACCCACTTGTCTAAGCAGACAAGGCCAAGCACAGAACGTAGTCGGAAAGCATCGAACGTAAGGGGCATCCCATCCAGGCCGGATGATCAACTGAAAAGGATCCTCATCGTCCGCACACAAGTCTAAATGATATGGGTGGTGAACTCCCATACTCATAGACAAGTCGCCTCAACCATACTATCGATTGTATTATAACCCTTACATAGACTTACTCCAGCCCGATCACTTAGTCGGGGTCTAGGGCGGGCTCGATCATACATCAAAGTGTGCACGAGACAGAGTCTCGAACAATCGCATCGCGATGCCCCAAGCTGCGCACATCTAAGGGCCACTTGGTGTATAAAAGACCGCCAGCCAGATCACAACTAAGGTCTCGAAAACCGATACTAAGACATGCATGTTATAAACATACACGCAGCACACATGCCTTGTATGAACAGCAGGTATCATTGCAATTCTCTACAAAGTATATATCTTTATTAATAAATCTTACAGAGTGCACACAGAGATCACAAGCATGTGATCCAACATTACAACAGACAAGCGGAAGGAAAGTAGGTCTGAGTACAGACAAGTTTAACAAATGGCTTAGAGAAGCCTTATCTAAAAACAAGCCCTCCACGAGGGAACCAGTCGTCTGACTGGGACTACACTAGCTTGGTCTTGGTCTGAGTCTTCATTCTTCGAGCTTCAGGTAGAAATCACCATCGGGGTCGGTGGGTTCATCTAAAACATAGATTAAGCAAACTTGATTACAAAATGGTACTCAGCAAGACTTACATAGGAGCTATACTACTCATGCACATGTATCAAGGTAAAGGGAGGTGGGGTTTCACTTGCAGAAGTGCCAGCTTTGACTTGGCTAATCCTGAACTACGAGTACCAGACTTGAGGTAAGAAGCGTACACGAGTCCACTACATCTCTTCAACCAATTACACCACTATGGTTACTTCCTCGACTTCCCCACGAGAAGCACACCATAGCACTCACGCTTATCTTGCGAGTTTTAGAAGTATCCAGTTCAAGTTGTCTAATAATCGAGCACAGCTCTCCAAGTAGTCCTTAACCGCGGACGCGGCTATTCGAATAGTTTTGTTAACCCTGCAGGGGTGTACCGCTACACACACGTGTCATCAGTTACCGCCTTTTGCGTGTCACCGTTCAAGAGATGACAGCGAGGATGCCACCACAACACTTCGCCCACAGCTCCGTTCTAGTCCAAACAGTCGCCTATCTGAGGGGGATCCGTATGGAAGTTCGGCCGAGGTTCCAGTACAGCCTCAAACGATGTGTGCAGGGTCCCAAGCCGGTCTTGAAAAGCCGTTCATCCACTTCGCAGACCGTGCCACAGCCCTACCAGAACTCCGAACTACTGCGACTCTTGGGGTTCGAACGGGGTGATGTACTAGGATGAGAGGGGTTAGTGAACCCAATGTGTGGTTGTACTCTTCTTCTTGGATCACCACACAAGAACTCGGACTTAAGGCGGTGTTCAACGAGACAACCCACTGTGTACTCCTACACAGCCTCTCATCGTTCACCTTGTATTAGGGTAGATTCACCAACACATTTCACTTTCATCAACACCATGTTTGTCATCATCCCGCCCCACATCATAAGCAACCTCATTGTACCACTAAGCATGCAATAAGCAGTAACAGTTGCAGGGGTCACATGATATCAACCAACTCCTACATCTGCTAGGATTGTGGTTTTCTTACTACTGTGAAAAGATGATAGGTCATGCAAAGGATATGGGTTCAACTATGCGGTAGAAACGTTATCATGGTGATCATCCTAAACAATGCAAAAGCGAGACATGAGAGGGAAGTGGAATTTTATCGACATGATCAATGGGGTTTTGCTTGCCTTGCTGACGAGGTTCGGGTTCTGGGTCTTCAACGAAGGGGGCAGCCTCCTGCTCCGGTTCCACCTCTACTCGACAAACAACAAGCAAAGTAGCAAAGTAAATACAATGCACAATCACATGATGGAAGGTTGAAACTTGATGTATATGCTTTGATGTGTGAAGCAATTCCATTTAAATGGAGTATATTGCAAATTGAATTGCAAATTCAAACTCCAATTTGAATTCAAACTTAACCAAGTTACATGTGACATTGTTTGATCATTTTGAACCTTCTTCAAATGTGTATGATATGCCTCTGGTGTGTGGTTGAATTGTAGTATAATTCCATGGTCCAAGTTGCAAAAGCATTTGATTTGAATTTGAATTAATTTCAAATAAACCAAATGACATATGCTACTGGTCCCATTTTGAAATCAACTCAAACATAGTTGAAAGTTGCATATTTGGAAAGATAATTTTCTCCTGATCATTTTTCATATATTATTTGTCCAATTTGGAGTTAATATGAATTTTCTATGAATTTCCAAAGTTTGAGCTATTTTATGGAATTTGTGGAATTTCTTAAATTCAATTAATCTCTGGAAATTCATTTAAATGATTTAGTGCGTCAGCCTGACGTCAGGGTGACGTCAGGGGGCTGCTGACGCGTGGGTCCGGGCTGTCAGTGGGGGGGTTAAATAACCCGGTTAGTTAAACTAACCAGGGGTTAGTTAGTGGCCTTGGGCCCACGGGTCAGTGGGATTAGGGGGGGATTAGGGGGTGGGTTAACTCCTAACTAAACGGCTCACCGGCGGCTCAACGCCGGCGACCTCTGGCATGGCGGAGGGGCTCGCCGGAGTCGTTTCCGGCCACGATAGGGCACGGGATTTGCACGGGCATGTGCCCCATGCTCACCCGCATCCAATGGTGCAGGCCAGGGCACCCGAGGAGGCTCGAGGCCACGGCGGCGACGAATCCCGCGGCGCCCGGAGTGCTGGCCTCGACGAGAACGGCGGCTAAGGCACGGGGAGATGAACGGAGGGGATCCGGACGCGGAGCAGCTCACCAGGAGTGCGAAGGGGAGCACGGCGAGGTCGGGGAGGTGCTGTCCGGTGAGGAATCCCTCGCCGGAGTAGCTGCGGCCGGCGAGAAGAAATTGATGCGGGCGTCGCTTCGGGTGGGACTTGGCTCGAATCACTGGCGCAGATCGACGAAGTCGACAACGGGGAGCTTCCCGGACACGGTGGCTCGCCGGGAGGGGCACGGTGGCCACGTCGGAGCACGACGGCGGGCTCGGGGGCGCTCGGGCTCTCATGGGTTTCGCACGGGAGAGAGAGGAGGAGGTCCAGGCGAGGGGGAAAAGGAAGGGGGAAGAAGCCCAGGGCTCCACGGCGCTAGAAGGCGGCAGGGGAGCAGCCAGGCAGCTGCCTGGCATCCATGCCGCGGCCGGCGGCGAGCTGCCTGCCTGCCTGGCCTGGTGGAGAAGACGACCCTGCCCCTTTGGGCTGGGCCGCCTCTGCTGGGCCAGGTGGGCCAGGTAGGCTGGGCTGGCCTTTTCTATTTTTCTTTATGTTTTTGTTTTTCTGCCTTTTTTTTTGCTCTGGTAAAAATACCAAAACATTTTATAAAATCCTCAAAACTTTTTTGTGACCTTACATGTCATAACACTAGCCACTCACAAGTTTTGGGAAATTTTGAAATTCAAATAATTTGAATTTCAAATCAAATAGGGGTTTATTTAATTTTCCAAGACATTGTTTGAAAATTAGAAAATTCCATTAGCATGGGATTGCTCCCAAACCATTTTTAAAATGATCAGCACCATTTATAGGAATTATCCAAATGTTAAAATGATTTTTGGAAAAAGATTTTTATCTGGCCATTTGAAAAAAATTCTCAGGGCTTTCTTTTCCCCATTTTTGAATTGCAATTTGAAATTTTTGCATGAATGCAAGGTACCTCTGATCCTAGCACATACCTAACTTGGGGTTGTGACAACTCGCCCCCACTCAAAAGAATCTCGTCCCGAGATTCAGAAGTCTGCGGGAGGAAGGAGGGGTACTCGGCACGGAGACGGTCTTCTCTTTCCCACGTGGCTTCTTTCTCTGAGTGATGAGACCACTGAACTTTCAGAAACTTGATCTTCTTTCGGCGAGTGACACGCTCTGCAGAATCAAGAATACGAACAGGGTATTCTCGATAAGAAAGGTCATCTTGTAGATCAAGCGTCTCATGGTCGACTTCGCGGATGGGGTCCTTGAAGCAACGCCTGAGTTGTGACACATGGAATACATCATGTACTCGGGAAAGGTGAGGGGGTAGTTCAAGTTGGTAGGCAACTTCTCCACATTTAGAGAGAATGCGGAAAGGTCCGATGTAACGTGGGGCCAATTTGCCTTTGATACCGAATCGTTGGGTTCCCTTCAGAGGAGTAACCCGAAGGTAAGCCTTCTCATCCAGATTGTAGCTCTCTTGCCTATGATGACGATCATAGTAGCTTTTCTGACAAGACTGGGCTGCTTTCAATTGATCACGAACAATGCGAACTTGCTCTTCTGCTTCCTTGATCATATCCGGTCCAAAGAATTGTCTTTCATTGGTTTCTGACCAGTTAAGAAGTGTTCGACATCGTCGTCCATAAAGGAGTTCAAAAGGAGCCATGTTCAGACTAGATTGAAAACTATTGTTATAAGCAAATTCGGCAAATGGAAGAGACTTCTCCCAATTCTTTCCGAATGAGATAACACAAGCTCTGAGCATGTCTTCAAGAATTTGGTTTACCCTTTCGACTTGACCGCTAGACTGAGGATGGAAAGCCGTACTAAAGGAGAGATGAGTTCCCATAGTACGTTGGAAGCTTCCCCAAAATCTAGAGGTGAAAAGGCTACCACGATCAGAATTGATTTCCAAAGGAACACCGTGAAGGGATACAATTCTAGAGACATACAAGTCTGCCAACTGGCTAGCAGTTATAGACTCGCGAACGGGAAGGAAGTAAGCAACTTTGGAAAGCCTATCTATGACAACGAAGATGGCATTGTTTCCTTTCTGGGTTCTTGGAAAGACGGTGATGAAGTCCATACCGAATTTGTCCCATTTACACTCGGGAATAGACAAAGGTTGAAGTGTACCAGCAGGTCTTTGATGTTCTGCCTTAATGCGACGACAAACATCACATTCAGCAACAAATTGAGCAATGTCTCTCTTCATCCTGGTCCACCAAAATTTCTGGCTTAGATCTCGGTACATTTTTGTGCTACCGGGATGAATTGAGAGGGGTGTGTCATGGGATTCTTTGAGGATGAGTTGCCTTAGATCTCTATTCTTAGGTACTACCAAACGATTTCCAAAGAATACCGTTCCTTTGCTATCAGTGGAGAAACATTTAGCAACTCCGCTAGCAATGTTCTCCTTGATCCGGTGAACACCTCGTGCACGCCTTTGGGCAACTAAGATTTGATCCTCAAGGGTTGGTTTTGCCACCAAGTTGAAAAGAGATCCACGAGGAACAATCTCGAGATTAAGCTTTTGAAATTCCTCATGAAGAAGTGGTTGATACTGCTGTAACATGAGGTTGTTACAGTACGACTTACGACTTAGTGCATCAGCCATGACATTGGCTTTGCCTGGGGTGTAAGAAATTCCTAAGTCATAATCTTTTGTCAACTCAATCCAGCGTCTTTGCCTGAGATTAAGATCTGGCTTGGTGAAAATTTATTTGAGGCTTTGGTGGTCGGAATAGATTTCGCAACGGTTACCAAGGAGGTAATGTCGCCAAGTTGTTAGGGCATGAACTACGGCAGCGAGTTCAAGGTCATGGGTAGGATAGTTCTCTTCATGTGGCCGCAACTGGCGTGAAGCATAAGCTACCACATGACGATCTTGCAGAAGTATGCATCCTAACCCTTGCCGTGAGGCGTCACAAAAGATCTCGAAATCCTTTTTGGTGTTTGGAGGTGCAAGTACGGGTGCAGAAGTCAATCTTCTTTTTAGCTCTTGAAAGCTTTCCTCGCACTTGGGAGTCCATAGGAATTTCTTATCTTTCTTGAGCAGTTCAGTAAGAGGCTTTGCAACTTTAGAGAATTTCTCGACGAAGCGACGGAAATAGCTGGCTAGGTCAAGAAAACTCCTAACTTGCTTAACCGATTCAGGTGGAGTCCAGTCAAGGACGGCCTGAACTCTCTCGGGATTCACAGCAATGCCTTTTGCAGAAATCACGTGGCCTAAGTAGGTCACTTCTGGTAGCCAAAATTCACACTTGGAGAATTTAGCATACAGGCGATGCTCTCTAAGTTTCATCAATACCAGCCTTAGGTGTTCGGCATGTTCTTCTTCGTTCTTCGAGTATATAAGGATGTCATCGAGGTAAACCACGACCAACTGGTCCAAATACTCCATGAAGATCGAGTTCATCATGCGTGAGAAAGTGGCGGGGGTATTGGTTAAACCAAAGGACATGACGGTGTACTCGTAAAGACCATAACGAGTAGTAAAAGCCGTTTTGGGAATGTTCTCGTTTCGGATTTTGATTTGATGATAGCCTAATCTCAAATCCATCTTGGAAAAGACAGAGGATCCTGCAAGTTGATCATAAAGATCATTGATCCTGGGCAGTGGATACTTGTTCTTTATCGTCACTAAATTTAGCGGGCGATAGTCTACGCACATCCTTTCTGTTCCATCTTTCTTCGTTACGAACAGAACGGGGCAACCCCATGGCGATGAGCTAGGGCGGATGAAGCCTTTTTCCAACAAAGCTTCCAGTTGGGTTTTAAGCTCAGCTAACTCACGTGGGGCCATTTTGTATGGGCGTCTAGAAATTGGTGCGGTTCCTGGGGCAAGATCCACTATGAATTCTACACATCTGTCGGGTGGCATTCCCGGCAGCTCTTCAGGAAAGACATTCGGGAAGTCACGAAGCACCGGAACATCTTCAAGGTCAGGAAGGGGAAGCACATTCAAAGATTGTACTTGGTTTCTTGTTCCGGGTGAGGTGTAATCTATTGTCTGGCCTGAAGGGTGTGTAAGTCTAACTGACTTGGCTTTACAATCAAGAAAAACATGTTGTCTTGATAACCAATCCATACCAAGGATGACATCAATGTCTGAAGACTTGAGGGCTATGAGTGAAGCAAGGAATACTAAACCCTCAATTGCAATTTGATTACCATGGCTTACTCTATTAGTTTTCCACTTGGAACCAGGAGTTTGAATGATCATAGGGGTGAACATTTCTTCAAAGGATACATCATGTCGAAGTGCATAACTTTCCGACATGATTGAGTGAGATGCTCCTGGATCGAAAAGGACAGAGGTGGGAACAAAATTGACTGGGAGCGTACCAAGAATGACGTCAGAAGTACTATTAGTTTCCTCAGCTGAGATTTGGTTCACACGTCCAAGATTTTCTAAGGTGGATGGCTCAGCGGTGGGAACCTTCGGGGTTGGCTTGGCACGAATAGTGGGTTTTCCTTTGGCATGGGGTGGAGCATTTTGGTTGACGGGGCACTCACGAGAGTAGTGACCAGGATGGCCACATCTGAAATAGGCTCCAAGGATGGTGCGGGGAGCTGGGTTGTTTGGTGGAGCTGGTGGACGAGGCGGCACAAGGGATGGCCTCGGTGGGTTGTTTTGGTGGATCAAACTGTTAGGAATCCAGATCATGCGCTTCTGAGGGCGTGAACTAGAAGAAGGGGCAAGCTCAAGAGCATGCTTGCGAGACTTCTCGAAAACTTCATTGCCATGCTCAGCTCTGAAGGATCTGTTGACTAAATCCTCAAAGGTGGAAAATTCGATGAGGTTGAGATCATGACGGAGGATGGGGCTAAGTCCCTTGCGGAACCTTGCCTGCTTTCTGGCATCGGTGGTGATCTCATCTTGGGCATACCGAGCAAGACGGTTGAATTCTCTCACATACTCATGGATGGACATCTCTCCTTGATTCAGATTGCAGAACTCTTCCTTCTTGCGCTCCATCAACTCATCCAGAATGTGGGACCCTCGAAAGGCAACACAGAACTCCTACCAAGTCACTACGTGACCATCTGGCTGCATTGCAACATAGTTCTCCCACCATTGAAGAGTAGCACCTTCCAGGAAGTATACCACAAAAATAACTCGGTCATCGGGAGCAAGATGTGTAGTATCAAGCTTACGCTCGATGGAACGGAGCCAATCATCAGCTTCAAGGGTTCAGAAGAACATCGGAATACAGGTGGCTTGAGGAGGATGAAGTCCTGAATGCTGACCACCACATTACGATGGTTGGCGGTATTCTGCTCGATGAGCTCCAAAAGGCGTGTTTGATCACGTCTATTCCGCTCAGCTTCCATCATGATTTCCGCCGCACAAGGCGGGGTTGGAGGCTCATCATCATTTCGATTCCGATCACGGTCTCGATTCCGAAGAACAGCACTACGAGTTCCACCTGACATCCTGTGTGATAAAAATCAACAATCAGAACAGGTTGTACGATGGAGGCAAGGATAAAAGGATATGATTTCAGAAGGAGAAGACTATAATGCAAAGGCAATGATTCAAAGAAACACGGAACAAATCCGGCAGCATAACGGCTACACCGGGATGGAAAACAAGACAACCTCGAGGAGATTGGACAGAACTTCCTCAAGGAACTCAAAACACGGAGACTCTGGACAACCACAACCATCCTACGTCTATAAGGAGGCAATCAACGAGATGTTCTAGTAAGACATAGATGAGCCTAGTCCTATCTTCCCGTAGAAAAGGTAAGGGTGACTCAGAACTCAGATCGATGAGGGTAAGGAGAAAAAGAAGCCTTACGTTGTTCCCTTATATACCCAGAGTAACTATATAACTATAGAAGGCTAGACTCGACTTCGGCCAAGGCTGATAATCCTACAGTCAGTCCTGCTCTGATACCAAGTCTGTCGGGACCCGGGGTTAGCGTATGCAAGCCTCGCTACAAGACAATCATATGGAGAGCCGAGAACCATACCCACTTGTCTAAGCAGACAAGGCCAAGCACAGAACGTTCTCGGAAAGCATCGAACGTGAGGGGCATCCCATCCAGGCCGGATGATCAACTGAAATGGGTCCTCATCGTCCGCACACAAGTCTAAATGATATGGGTGGTGAACTCCCATACTCATAGAGAAGTCGCCTCAACCATACTATCGATTGTATTATAACCCTTACATAGACTTACTCCAGCCCGATCACTTAGTCAGGGTCTAGGGCGGGCTCGATCATACATCAAAGTGTGCACGAGACAGAGTCTCGAACAATCGCATCGCGATGCCCCAAGCTGCGCACATCTAAGGGCCACTTGGTGTATAAAAGACCGCCAGCCAGATCACAACTAAGGTCTCGAAAACCCACACTAAGACATGCATGTTATAAACATACACTCAACACACATGCCTTGTATGAACAGCAGGTATCATTGCAATTCTCTACAAAGTATATATCTTTATTAATAACTCTTACAGAGTGCACACAGAGATCACAAGCATGTGATCACCACCAAAGCCGAGCGGGCCAAGAAACAGAGGGCCGCCGCAGCCGCCAAATAGGCACAACCGACTGCTCCCCTGCCGACTGTTGGGATACGGGGCAGAAAACACAAATTTTTCATACCTATGGTATCCGAACCCAAGATCTATGCTATGGCGATGTAAAGTAATGGAGGTAATCGGTGTTCATACCTTTGAAAACCGAAAGAGGGAAACGTTCTTGCGAACGTGGTTGGCGTAGACTCGGAACTCACTACTAGGGAATGCCCTTTTAGTGGCGTCCTTTTTTTCTGTTTAGTGGCGCATTATGGATGCGCCACTAACTACAAGCCACTAATAAGGGCTTATAGGTGGCGCATTATGGATGCGCCACCCCTTAGACCCTTAGGCGTGGCGCATCTCAGAATGCGCCACCTATAAGCACTTAGGGGTGGCGCATTCTGAAAATGCGCCACTATGGACAGCCGCCGCCGACACCACCAAAGCCGAGCGGGCCAAGAAACAGAGGGCCGCCGCAGCCGCCAAATAGGCACAACCGACTGCTCCCCTGCCGACTGTTGGGATACGGGGCAGAAAACACAAATTTTTCATACCTATGGTACCCGAACCCAAGATCTATGCTATGGCGATGTAAAGTAACGGAGGTAATCGGTGTTCATACCTTTGAAGACCGAAAGAGGGAAACGTTCTTGCGAACGTGGCTGGCGTAGACTCGGAACTCACTACTAGGGAATGCCCTTTTAGTGGCGTCCTTTTTTTCTGTTTAGTGGCGCATTATGGATGCGCCACTAACTACAAGCCACTAATAAGGGCTTATAGGTGGCGCATTCTGGATGCGCCACCCCTTAGACCCTTAGGCATGGCGCATCTCAGAATGCGCCACCTATAAGCTCTTAGGGGTGGCGCATTCTGAAAATGTGCCACTATTAATTTTTTTAAATTTTAAATTTTGAATTTGGATATCGAAAAAAAAAATTATTTTATTATTTTTTATTAATCTCGGGTTAGTATGCTTAATGCCCGGTCACTATGCTTAATCTCATGTCAAACTAAACTCCGTGGTCAAACTTCCCCAAGGGTCACCGATCCTAGCACTACTCCAGACCCAGCACGCTTAACTTCTCGGTTCTATTCAACTCTTACTCCAGCTCACATAGCAGGCACTTGGTTATATATCTAACATATAAATCCTATTAAACCATGTTGATGTCTAGGATCTTGTTAATGTTCATGGGTGTGCTAAAATTTTCAACATTTTTTTTACACTTTCTCGATGGGACCATTAGCATATTTTGAACTTTTGTAAAAAAATTGATTTTTAATTATTATTTTTAAAAAATTTATTTTTTTTTGAAAATTTAATGTTACTATATAAAATTTTCAACTTTTTTTTAACTTCCCGATTTGTCCTCTAGCCTATTTTGAATTTAAAAAAAATAAAAAGTACATTTTTAAAAAAATTTCAATTTTTTTTTCTGTTTCTAGTGGCGCATTTCATACAAGATGAGCCACTACTAAGTTCAAAAAAAATTCAATTTTTTCTCTTTTTTTGCCCTCGAGATCTTCAAACGCCCGTAACTTTTTTTCTGTTAGCTTTTTGAGGATTCTAAAAATGTTCAATGGGTTACATATAAAATGCGCCACTAATAATTCTTTAGGGGTGGCGCATTTCCAGAATGCGCCACCCATAAGCTCTTAGGGGTGGCACATTTCCAAAATTCGCCACCTATAAGGTTCTTAGGGGTGGCGCATTTGGAGAAATGCGCCACGTATAAGGGGATCCAGGGCTGGCCCACTCTTAGGGGTGGTGCATTTTTAAAAATGCGCCACCTATAAGGGCTTATAGGTGGCGCATTTTTTACTAGTGCGCCACCCCTTACAACATAGTGTTGCATTACATATAAAATGCGCCACTAATAAGCTTTCCATGTATAGCTATTTCCCTAGTAGTGACTACGACCTCCCTGTCGTGTAGAAGACCACCACCGGCGAGGATGACTCCCGGTAAACCTCCAGCGACGAAGTAGCACCATAGGTGTAGTGGCTCGAAGAGATTATACACGTACGGTACAATCGATGTTCCTCCCGGGCCACGAACCAGGCGAGCAGCGGAAGAAAGACGGCTACGGATCCCAACTCCAGCAGAACAATGACCTGCCTTATGGTGGAGAACTCCAATCCAGGTGCAGACTCCAAATAAGGGGAGTCCACTTCCGGGAAGGAGAAGGAGGAAGAAGGAGATGTTGGTGTGTTGGAAAAAGGGGGGTCTACCCCTCCTTATATAGGCCAAGAGGGGGTGCCATCCTCCTCCCCTCCCCCATGTGGGACTAAACTCCCAAGGGGGGGGAATGCGCCGGCCAAGGGGGGTGGTGGGCCCCACCCTTGGCGCCAAGCCCAAGGGGGGAGACCCCCTCCTCCCTTAATGGGTCCCATGGGCCCATTTAGCCTTTTTCCCATTTTGTTAATTTATTTAATATGTTTTAAATATTTAATTCAGATAATTAAATAATAAAACATTATTAAAACAATTAAACTTTATTTTTGAACTATTCAAAATGTCCGGAAACCATTCCGTCCTCCTCCGCAACTATTCCGGTGATTCCTCCTATTTCACCGATTGATCCCGTAACTGTCCTATGCATCGATTGCCCTTAAGTGTAACACCCTAACGGTCCGGGAAACAGAAGACATGGTCGAGACTCTTCTCATTGACCAATGACTAGTTAGTTGGACCTGGTTACAATCCTTGACAGCCCCTGCGCTTCCATCGAATGAACTTTGATCGCTTTTGGAAACCGTTAACGATACGACGTAATCCCTTTGTGCTGCGGTACTTTGTTTGTCTGAGGCTTGATCGTCGGTATCCTACATACCGTGTTCACATCTCGTTCACAACAAACAACTTCTCTCGTCCATGATCATTGCATCTCTTGTGACCTAGTCACGTCCTTGCAAGGTGTTGATGCAATATCACCGAGTGGGCCCAGAGTACCTGTCCTGTCACAAGGACTGACAAATCCCGCTCTGATCTATTAACATACTCATATACCATCTATTTCGGAATACCTAAAGTGCACCGTTATAGCCAGCATATTTTAGTCAGGCGGTGGGATCCAAATCAAAGTCTCCTCATAGATGACAATTACGTATGATCATTACGGTCTAAGGACTAAGCCATACGTTACAAATTCATAGCAACGCTGAACTACGTGACTCGATCACATTGCAATACTTTAGGTGGGCGTACGTCCATCACATCATTCCCCTTAACGATATGACCTCATTGTCAATGGACTTAAGTGTCGCCATGATCAGGAAAGCTTGATCAATCAATTGCCCAATGAGATAGTTTACCCGAGTTAAACTACGGACCATGTTTTATACTACACTTGTATTAGTATTTCCAAGTAATACAGTTATAGCACAATATAAAACGTATTATGAACAAAACGGATATGTGACAAATATCTTTTTTAATTTGTCTCTAGGGCACATATCCAACAGTCTCCCACTTGCACTAGAGTACAAATTACACTAGTTTACATCAGGTATGTATCTAAAACCAATGGTCTCTCGGTGTTCTTCAAACTTGCCCTGTAGAAGAGGTTTAGTCATCGGGTCTGCTGCTTTCAGATCCGTATGTATCTTGTGAATCCTAGTGTGTCCATCCCTGACGTAGTCTCGCGTCACATGGAACTTTCGGAGGATGTTCTTGGTTGTAGAGTGAGTTCATGGCTCCTTCGCATTAGCAATGGCACCCGTGTTGTCGCAGAAGATTCCCACGGGGTCAGTGCAGCTGGGAAAAACGCCAAGCTAGATCACGAACTTCTTCAGCCACAGCGCCTCGTTTGACGCTTCGCAGGCGGCAATATACTGCGACTCCATTGTAGATTGGGCGACGACTGACTGTTTGCCGCTCCTCCAGCTAATTGCGCCACTGTTCAACATGAAAACATATCCCGTCTGGGATTTCGAGTCATCTAGATCTGAGCCGAGGCTTGCGTCAACGTAACCCTTTACGGTGAGCTCCTCATCAACTCCTCCATAAACGAGAAAGAGATCCTTGGTTCTTCTCAAGTACTTAAGGATGTTCTTTACTGCTGTCCAGTGAGCCATTCCCGGGTTACTCTGGTAGCGATTAGTCATAATGATGGCCAGCGCTAAGTCCGGTCTGGTACATAACATAGCATACATGAGAGAACCTATGGCTGAGGCATAGGGCTTTGAGGACATCTCCTCCTTCTATTTTTCTATGGTTGGGCATTGAGTCACGCTTAATGTGACACCTTTTATAACTGGCAAGAGGCCTCTCTTGGAGTTACCCATACTGAACCTTTTCAATATCTTGTCAATATAAGTGCTCTGACTCAAGGCCAACCATCGATTAGGTCTATCTCCATAGATCTTAATCCCCAATATGTACGCAGCTTCACCTAGGTCCTTCATGGAAAATTGTCCATTCAGATATTCCTTCACTTCCTCTAAGAATTTCTTATCGTTCCCTATTAGTAATATGTCATCTACATATAACACAAGGAATGCTACAGAGTTCCCACTCAGTTTCTTATAGACGCAGAACTCTTCAACGTTTTGGACAAATCCAAAATCTTTAATGACCTCATCAAATCGAAGATTCCAGCTCCGAGATGCTTGCTTCAACCCATAGATGGACCGTTGAAGCTTGCACACCTTACCAGCGTTCCTTGGATCAACAAACCCCTCTGGTTGCATCATATACAACTCTTCCTCAATGTTGCCATTTAGGAATGCAGTTTTCACATCCATCTGCCATATCTCGTAATCATGATATGCAGCTATTGCTAGTAGGATCCGAATAGACTTTATCATCGCTAAAGGAGAGAACGTCTCCTCGTAGTCAACTCCTTGAATTTGTCGGAACCCCTTCGCGACAAGTCGAGCTTTGTAGACAGATACATTTACGTCTGCTTCAGTCTTTTTCTTGAAAATCCATTTATTCTCGACGGCCTTGCGGTCCTCGGGAATATCCACCAAAGTCCATACTTTGTTGGTGTACATGGAGTCTATTTCGGATTTCATGGCTTCAAGCCATTTCTCGGACTCGGGTCCCTCCATTGCTTCTTTGTAACTTGTAGGTTTATCCGACTCATCAGCCGAGATTGTAGTCAGAAGCTGTCCGTAAAACTCAGTAGGTTGACGGACTCTTGATGACCTACGGGGCATAAAAGGTTCCTCTTCATTCTCATCATGATCATCATCAATGTCATGATCGTTATGAATATTGTTCTGGCCATTCTCTTCAGCTCCCACTGTGGAAGATGGTTCCAGAAAAATTTCCGTAGCCGTTTCTTCCAATTGGAGTTATTGGTCAGTCACTTCATCGAGGTATATTTTCCTCCCACTCAACTCTTTTGCGAGAAACTCCTTCTCAAGAAAGTGTCTCGTCTTGGCAACAAACGTTTTGCTGTCAGACTTGTTGTAGAAGGTGTATCCACAAGTTTCCTTGGATAGCCAACAAATATGCACTTATCCGCCTTGGATTCAAGTTTGTCAGGCTGTAGTTTCCTAACATAAGCCTCACAACCCCAAATCTTTAGGTGAGACAACTTAGGTTTCGTTCCATGCCATTCTTCAAATGGTGTTGTCTTTACGGATTTGGATGGTGCCCTGTTCAGAATATGGGCTGCAGTTTATAATGCATACCCCCAGAATGACACAGGAAAATCAGTATGAGACATCATCGATCGTACGCTATCCAATAGGGTTCAATTACGTCGCTCAGACACACCGTTTCTCTGAGGTGTGCCTGCCGGCGTAAGCTGTGGTACTATGCCACAAGACTTCATATGATTTCCAAACTCGTGACACAAATACTCGCCACCTCGATCCCATCGAAGTTGCTTGATTTTCTTTCCGAGTTGATTTTCGACCTCATTATGAAATTCCTTGAACTTTTCAAAGGTTTCAGACTTGTGCTTCATCAAGTAAATATACCCATATCTACTCAAGTCATCAGTAAAGGTCACGAAGTAACGAAGACCATTGCGAGTGGGGACGTTCATGGGTCCACATACATCCGTGTGTATGATCCCCAATAAGTCATCCGCACGCTCCATTATCCCATTGAATGGAGTCCTTGTCATTTTTCCCATGAGGCATGGTTCACATGTATCAAGGGATCCAAAATCCAATGACTCAAGAAGTCCATCCGTATGGAGCTTCTCCATGCGCTTTATACCAATATGACCAAGTCGGCAATGCCACATCTTCATGTGATCTTCATCATTCTTCAATCTTTTGGCCTCAATATTGTTAATGTGACACACGTCACCATCGAGATCAAGTACCAATAAACCATGAAACTCCGGTGTGTGAACATAAAACATTTCATCCTTATAAATCGAACAACCAATTGTATCAGACTTAAAAGAATAGAGGTCTCGTTTCAAGAAAGAGCCACTAACGATGTTCACACTCAACGCGGGTACATAGTAGCAATTATTCAGAACTAAATCCAATCCCGAAGGACACTAAGATGCTTCGTGCCGACCGCCAAGACTTCAATTTGACAGCCATTCCCCACGCGCATCGTCACTTCATCCTTGAGCAAGCGTCTCCTATTCCTTAGTCCCTCATTGGAATTAGAAATATGAGCGACAGATCCTGTATCAAGTATCCAGGATGTGTTCCCGGCGCTTGTCAAGAGAAGATCAACAATATGTATATCAAATATACCTTCGTCTCTCTTGGCGACCTTTCCAGCCTTCTTGTCCTTTAGGTACTTGGGGCAGTTGCGTTTCCAGTGACCTTCACCCTTGTAGTAGAAGCACTCCACTCCGGGTTTAGGCTTGGGTGCCTTGGGTGGAGCGGCAACTGACTTTCCATCCCTCTTGGGCCACCTCTCTTGGCCTTCTCCCGCCTGCTTGACTTCTTGAAGTCAGTAGTCTTGTTGACCATGAAGACGGCGTGCTCCTTCTTGATCTCAACCTCGGCGCTCTTCAGCATGGCGAACAACTCAGAAGGGGTTTTGGTCATCCCCTGCATGTTCTAGTTCAACACAAAGCCTTTGTAGCTAGGGGGAAGCGACTGCAATAGCATATCAACATCAAGTTCATCTGGAATCTGGCATTCCAGAGCATTCAAGCGCTGAACGTAGCCAGACATTTTGACTAAGTGCTCACTCACGCTCTCGTTCTCGTCCATCTTTGCTGAGAAGAAGGCTTCAGAAGCCTCGTACCGTTCAGCCCTGGCTTGAGGTGCGAAGACCGCCTTGAGGTCGGTGATAATCTCATATGCACCCATCCTCTCAAAGCGTTTCTGCAGCTTAGCCTCCATGGAGTAGAGCATGCCACTCTGGACAAGGTTGTAATCATCAGTCCTGGAGATATAGACATTCTTCTCGTCCTGACTGGCATCATCTGCTGGTGCGTCATCTAATGTGCCCTCTAGTACGTATGCCATCTTGAGGGGAACGAGGAGAATCCTCAGGGTGCGGAACCAGTTGGTGAAGTTTGTCCCATCTGTTTTTAGCTTATCTTTCTCTAGGAATGATCCTAAGTTGAACAAGGGGCGAGGTGCTGCCATCTACAAGGTTGATTCACAAGGATACATATTTAGACTTTTGTTCATAATGTGGAGTTTCAATTTAATCTCAAAATTCTAGAAAGCCCCCACTTAGATAAACACCTCTCATTTTAACTAAGTGATTACACAATCCCAGCCCCCATACCTCCCCCGATCGTCACGGCCATCAGTATGCGAACTAGGTAGGCCTCTAAGCCAATCACATCAGGCATGTGACTCGTGCTCGACCTTTCGGTCTCCTGTGTTCCAGGCCCGCATCTACATACGTCAAGCCTGCCAATCGAACCTTGATGTTAGCTGTTCAGCAAGGCCATATCTGCATATGCTAGGCTTGCCGAACCCAACCTCATGCGAACTCCGTTGAATATGTAGGACAACTCCGGTATGTACGGAGCATCAAGCCATATGGGAGAACCCTCCAGGCGGTGCCCACCAAGGGAGAACACAATGTTGGTATTGTGAGAGATGGTCCTGTTTCGTGCTACCGTCGATATATCTAGCAAACTAGCATAAAACAGGAAGTAAAATTGTAAATCATACAACCGATGATCCCCCTTCATGCAAAGCAAAGTTAAACGCCTTTCTACGTTAGCTTGTGCAAGTTTTACGTGGCTGCTAGGGGTTTAGAGAGAGAGAACCGTTTCTATGCTGCGAAAAACATGCCACAACACCGTCTCCCATCCGTCTCTATTACACCCCTGTCGGGGCCCTCCGTTGCAAACATCTTCGCATCACTAATGCAGAGAGACAGACACCCCCAACCACTTTATATGGTACAAGCCATATGTCAAGCGTGGAACCAGTCTCGCGTAAACGTGTAAGGTCGGTCGGGAGCCGCTTCATCAAACATTTCCGCAACGCCAAATGAGTACACGTGGGAGGGTAATGAATGAAGATTCGATGCCCATATCCTAGATGTGTTCTACCCGTACAATACATCTACGCATAGCTACGCATAGTTTTTTATACCTACGGTACCCGAACCCAAGATCTATGCTATGGAGATGTAAAGTAATGGAGGGAATCGGTGTTCATACCTTTGAAGACCGAAAGAGGGAAACGTTCTTGCGAACGTGGCTGGCATAGACTCGGAACTACGACCTCCCTGTCGTGTAGAAGACCACCACCGGCGAGGATGACTCCCGGTAAACCTCCAGCGACGAAGTAGCACCACAGGTGTAGTTCCTCGAAGAGATTATACACGTACGGTACAATCGATGTTCCTCCCGGGCCCCGAACCAGGCGAGCAGCGGAAGAAAGACGGCTACGGATCCCGAATCCAGCAGAACGACGGCCTGCCTTATGGTGGAGAACTCCAATCCAGGTGCAGACTCCAAACAAAGGGAGTCCACTTCCGGGAAGGAGAAGGAGGAAGAAGGAGATGTTGGTGTGTTGGAAAAAGGGGGGTCTACCCCTCCTTATATAGGCCAAGGGGGGGGTGCCATCCTCCTCCCCTCCCCCATGTGGGACTAAACTCCCAGGGGGGGGGGAGTGCGCCGGCCAAGGGGGGTGGTGGGCCCCACCCTTGGCGCCAAGCCCAAGGAGGGAGACCCCCTCCTCCCTTAATGGGCCCCATGGGCCCATTTAGCCTTTTTCCCATTTTTTTAATTTATTTAACATGTTTTAAATATTTAATTCAGATAATTAAATAATAAAACATTATTAAAACAATTAAACTTTATTTTTGAACTATTCAAAATGTCCGAAAACCATTCCGTCCTCCTCCGGAACTATTCCGGTGATTCCTCCTATTTCACCGATTGATCCCTTAACTGTCCTATGCATCGATTGCGCATAAGTGTAACACCCTAACGGTCCGGGAAACAGCAGACATGGTCGAGACTCTTCTCATTGACCAATGACTAGTCAGTTGGACCTGGTTACAATCCTTCACAGCCCTTGCACTTCCATCGAATGAACGTCAATCGCTTTTGAAAACCGTTAACGATACGACGTAATCCCTTTGTGCTGCGGTACTTTGTTTGTCCAAGGTTTGATCGTCGGTATCCTACATACCGTGTTCACATCTCGTTCACAACAAACAACTTCTCTCGTCCATGATCATTGCATCTCTTGTGACCTAGTCACGTTCTTGCAAGGTGTTGATGCAATATCACCGAGTGGGCCCAGTGTACCTGTCCTGTCACAAGGACTGACAAATCCCGCTCTGATCTATTAACATACTCATCAACCATCTATTTCGGAATACCCAAAATGCACCGTTATAGCCAGCATATTTCAGTCAGGCGGTGGGATACAAATCAAAGTCTCCTCATCGATGACAATTACGTTTGATCATTACGGTCTAAGGACTAAGCCATACGTTACAAAGTCATAGCAACGCTGAACTATGTGACTCGATCACATTGCAATACTTTAGGTGGGTGTATGTCCATCACATCATTCCCCTTAACGATATGACCTCATTGTCAATGGACTTAAGTGTCGCCATGATCAGGAAAGCTTGATCAATCAATTGCCCAATGAGATAGTTTACCCGAGTTAAACTACGGACCATGTTTTATTAGGGATGGCAATTTTATCCATGGATGTGGATACCCGTGGATACCCGACCCGGTAGGGAAAGGGTATGGAGCGCATTCCTACCCATGGATCCATGGATATGGATACCCGCAAACAGCTGGGTTGGGCACGGTTATAATTTCTGCTCCATGGATATCCAATGGATACCCATATGATAGGTGGGGGCATATGCAAGTGACACTAAACTAAGCAAAAGTCCAACCCCCAAGTCACTCGTGATCATAGAAGATCAAAGACTGGCCCATATTCCCCAATCCCCTTCAACCCCAAGTTACAACTTCGGTTATGATGTAATGAGATTTTAATATAAGTGTTCTACTATGAGACTATTTTACTACTGCAATTATGATTTTTGAACAGTGTACTTGCTACCTACTTATGCTTGTAGGTTATGTTGTCATTAGTGAATGAACGATGAATCAATGATGAGTTAATTTGATCTTTGGGAAGGCTTCATGCGAATTTTTCTATGCCCATGGAGCTCCATGGGTATATGGGTATCCAATGGGTTTGGGCATGGGCACAAGTTGTGCCCATGGATACCTTGGTGGACGGGCAGAAGGTAGGAAGATGGGTCATGGGTTTAATTTGGACCAGCTCCACCCGCACCAAACCCGACCCATTGCCATCCCTATGTTTTATACTACACCTGTATTAGTATTCCCAAGTAATACAGTTATACCACAGTATAAAATGTATCATGAACAAAACGGATATGTGACAAATATCTTTATTAATTTGTCTCTAGGGCACATATCCAACACCGACCTCTGTCGCCGCTCCGACTGCTGGCGTGCAATCGGCCACTCCTACAACGACCATCGCTGCTCCTCCTCCGATCCTGATGGACCCCTCTGGTGTCGCGCACCTTGATGTTCCCATGCCAGATCGGTCTACTATTGATGCTGCTCAGCCTCGGGCTTCTTCAGCCCAGGCCACGACTGTAGATCCAACTCCTGCCGCCAGCTTGGAGGGTGCTATTGCTGCCTCCCTCGAACCAACTTCTTCTCCACCCGCCGATCCGCAAATTAGTTTTCCGCTTACTGCTCACACTCCTGCCGGATCCAGCGCTGCCACAGCATCGTCCTCCAGTGCCCTTGTGCGCCAGCCGCCGACCACAGGCCACCAGCTCTCGCGAGCTGACCGGTTCCGTGAGCCATACGCTGACGCCTTTGATGTCTCCCCGGTCTGGCCTGATGCCGATTCTGCCACTCCTCCGCCTCCTGGATCCGAGGACCAAGTCCCGTCCCATCTTTTGAGTTGATTGGGTGGCTTCTCCACCCACATTAGACGTTTTGCTGATGGAGCTCTGGGACAAATCCTTGCCTCCGAACACTCTACTTCTGTAAGTTTTCCTTTCAGTCACTAGTAGAAAATGGGGCAACCGTCTAAGCCTTTAGTACCGGTTTCCTTACGAACCGGTACTAAAGGGGTCTTTCGTACCGGTTTGGGCGTCCAGGCGGGCGAGGAGCTTTCATACCGGTTCGTGAGGAGATTTCGTACCGATTCGAGTTAGGAACCGGTACTAAAGGTTTTCGGCCAAAATTTCAGACGGTGGGTGGGGCCAGAGCTGGTCCTTTGGTACCGGTTCAAGTGGAGAACCGGTACTAATTTAGCTCATGCCCACCCGATCATCCCTGTCCCATACGCCCACCCGATTCATCCTTCATTTCTTCCTCTCTCTCTCACATTTCTAAATTTTTTGCACCTCTCACAGTCCAACAAATCTTCATTTTTTGTCCACCATTTTAACAAGATTAACGACATCTATCTATCCAAGGGTTAGCAATATCATCCTTTCTTCCGGCGTTCCTAATTTAGCTCATCTCTTTGCTAGTTAACTCGTATTATTTTTCTAGTGCTAGCAAGGTGTTCGATGAAATGCCTAAGTTTGGGATTTTATATTATTTATATGAAATTTGAGCTGAAATTATATTATGTTTTGTAGGTTTTAGTATCATCCCCGTCCTCACCGTTGTCGATCGCCAGCGTCGTCCCCTAGCCGACACCGTACCACCTCGGTGAGCCCCTTCTTTTTTATAAAAAAAACTTAGTTTCCGCAAAGATGAAGTCAGAAAGGGTCGAAAATTGATGGTTACGGCGCAATAAGTAAAGGACACAAGCGAATAAAAAAAGAAGACAGATGAAGTCAGAAAGGGTTGAAAATTGATGATGTGGCTTTGAATGGTTCATTTTGAACACACAAAAAGTCTCGATGAACTGAAGGATTTCTAGATATATCAACAAAACACACGGTTTCGCCTGCATACAGCCCAACTGTGGCTCGTGAGTGCCCGCACATCAAATGCACCGTTGGGCGTATGCAGGCCAATCCGAATGATTTGTATTCGTACACACCAAGTGTCCGAGAGGTGGGATATATATAGGAGTCGTGTGCCTTTTTAGCCCCGGTTGCTAGCACAAACATGTACTAGCGCGAGACCTTAACTGTGTACAGTCCGGTTCCCAGATCCAACGACTGACAAGCCGGATCCAACGACTCACAAGCGCTTAAAAGAAACACGCGATCCGTGTACTTCTTCCTGATTGGTGGGATTCAGACCCGGGTGGGGCCAGGGCTGTGGTACCGGTTCATGTGGAGAACCTGTACTAATTTAGCTCATGCCCACCCGATTCATCCCTGTCCCATGCGCACCCGATTCATCCTTCATTTCTTCCTCTCTCTCTCACATTTCTAAATTTTTTGCACCTCTCACACTCCAACAAATCTTCATTTTTTGTCCACCATTTTAACAAGATTAACGACATCTATCTATCCAAGGGTTAGCATTATCATCCTTTCTTCCGGCGTTCCTAATTTAGCTCATCTCCTTGCTAGTTAACTTGTATTATTTTTCTAGTGCTAGCAAGGTGTTCGATGAAATGCCTAAGTTAGGGATTTTATTTTATTTATATGAAATTTGAGCTGAAATTATATTATGTTTTGTAGGTTTTAGTATCATCCCCGTCCTCACCGTTGTCGATCGCCAGCGTCGTCCCCTAGCCGACACTGTACCACCTCGGTCAGCCCCTTCTTTTTTATAAAAAAAACTTAGTTTCCGCACAGATGAAGTCAGAAAGGGTTGAAAATTGATGGTTACGGCGCAATAAGCAAAGGACACAAGCGAATAAAAAATGAAGACAGATGAAGTCAGAAAGGGTTGAAAATTGATGATGTGGCTTTGAATGGTTCATTTTGACCACACAAAAAGTCTCGATGAACTGAAGGATTTCTAGATATATCAAAAAACACACGGTTTCGCCTGCATACAGCCCAACTGTGGCTCGTGAGTGCCCGCACATCAAATGCACCGTTGGGCGTATGCAGGCCAATCCGAATGATTTGTATTTGGTCGATGAACTGAAGGATTTCTAGATATATCAACAAAACACACAGTTTCTCCTGCATACAGCCCAACTGTGGCTCGTGAGTGCCCACACATCAAATGCACCGTTGGACGTATGCAGGCCAATCCGAATGATTTGTATTCGTACACACCAAGTGTCCGAGAGGTGGGATTTATATAGGAGTCGTGTGCCTCTTTAGCCCCGGTTGCTAGCACAAACCTGTACTAGCGCGAGACCTTAACTGTGTACAGGACGGTTCCCAGATCCAACGACTCACAAGCCAGATCCAACGACTCACAAGCGCTTAAAATAAACACGCGATCCGTGTACTTCTTCCTGATTGGTGGGATTCAGACCCGGGTGGGGCCAGGGCTGTGGTACCAGTTCATGTGGAGAACCGGTACTAATTTAGCTCATGCCCACCTGATTCATTCCTTTCCCATGCCCACCCGATTCATCCTTCATTTCTTCCTCTCTCTCTCTCACATTTCTAAATTTTTTGCACCTCTCACACTCCAACAAATCTTCATTTTTTGTCCACCATTTTAACAAGATTAACGACATCTATCTATCCAAGGGTTAGCAATATCATCCTTTCTTCCGGCGTTCCTAATTTAGCTCATCTCTTTGCTAGTTAACTCGTAGTATTTTTCTAGTGCTAGCAAGGTGTTCGATGAAATGCCTATGTTAGGGATTTTATTTTATTTATATGAAATTTGAGCTGAAATTATATTTTGTTTTGTAGGTTTTAGTATCATCCCCGTCCTTACCGTTGTCGATCGCCCGCGTCGTCCCCTAGCCGACACCGTACCACCTCGGTGAGCCCCTTCTTTTTTATAAAAAAAACTTAGTTTCCGCATAGATGAAGTCAGAAAGGGTTGAAAATTGAGTGTTACGGCGCAATAAGCAAAGGACACAAGCGAATAAAAAATGAAGACAGATGAAGTCAGAAAGCGTTGAAAATTAATGATGTGGCTTGGAATGGTTCATTTTGAACACACAAAAAGTCTCGATGAACTGAAGGATTTCTAGATATATCAACAAAATACACGGTTTCACCTGCATACAGCCCAACTGTGGCTCGTGAGTGCCCGCACATCAAATGCACCGTTGGGCGTATGCAGGCCAATCCGAATGATTTTTATTTGGTCGATGAACTGAAGGATTTCTAGATATATCAACAAAACACACGGTTTCGCCTGCATACAGCCCAACTGTGGCTCGTGAGTGCCCGCACATCAAATGCACCGTTGGGCGTATGCAGGCCAATCCGAATGATTTGTAATCGTACACACCAACTGTACGAGAGGTGGGATATATATAGGAGTCGTGTGCCTCTTTAGCCCCGGTTGCTAGTACAAACCTGTACTAGCGCGAGACCTTAACTGTGTACAGGCCGGTTCCCAGATCCAACGACTCACAAGCCGGATCCAACGACTCACAAGCGCTTAAAATAAACACGCGATCCGTGTACTTCTTCCTGATTGGTGGGAATCAGACCCGGGTGGGGCCAGGGCTGTGGTACCGGTTCGTGTGGAGAACCGGTACTAATTTAGCTCATGCCCACCCGATTCATCCCTGTCCCATGCCCACCCGATTCATCCTTCATTTCTTCCTCTCTCTCTCACATTTCTAAATTTTTTGCACCTCTCACACTCCAACAAATCTTCATTTTTTGTCCACCATTTTAACAAGATTAACGACATCTATCTATCCAAGGGTTAGCAATATCATCCTTTCTTCAGGCGTTCCTAATTTAGCTCATCTCTTTGCTAGTTAACTCGTATTATTTTTCTAGTGCTAGCAAGGTGTTCGATGAAATGCCTAAGTTAGGGATTTTATTTTATTTATATGAAATTTGAGCTGAAATTATATTATGTTTTGTAGGTTTTAGTATCATCCCCGTCCTCACCGTTGTCGATCGCCAGCGTTGTCCCCTAGCCGACACCGTACCACCTCGGTGAGCCCCTTCTTTTTTATAAAAAAAACTTAGTTTTATGTGATAAACTTGAATATTAATTAAGTTGGTCACTCATATATCTATGATGTTGTGTAATTAATGATTTTTGATATACATAGATAATGCAGATGAGTCGGCAATGGATGTACGGTGACCGGTGCCATCCCGACTTCATTGAAGGCATGCATTATTTTCTCAGCGTGGCTGAGGAAAAAAACCGGACGAATGGTTTCATCTATTGTCCATGTAGTTCCTGTAAGAATATGAAGGATTACTCTACCTTAAAGACCATTCACGTCCACCTGCTGGAGAACGGTTTCATGCCAAGCTATAATTGTTGGACCAAGCACGGAGAAAGGGGGGTTATATTGGAAGACAACGAAGAAGAAGAGGATAGTGACAACTATCCTATTTTCACTGAAGACGGTGATAGTAGAATGGGGGAAGACGAAGCTGAAGAAGAGCCCATTTTTGATGAGCCCATTTTTGATGACCCCGATGACGATTTGGGTCGGGCCATTCTTGATGCGAAGATAAACTACGGAAGTGAAAAGGAGAGGTTGAAGTTGGAGAAAATGTTAGAGGATCACAACAAACTGTTGTACCCAAATTGCGAAGATGGCCAGAAAAAGCTGGGTACCACGCTGGAATTGCGGCAATGGAAGGCAGAGAATGGTACTACTGACAAGGGATTTGAAAAGTTGCTGAAAATAATAAAGAAGATGCTTCCAGGGGAGAACGTATTGCCCTCTAGTACGTACGAAGCAAAGAAGGTTGTCTTCCCTCTAGGATTAGAGGTGCAGAAGATACATGCTTGCATCAATGACTGCATCCTCTACCGCAAGGAGTACGAGAATTTGAATGCATGCCCGGTATGTGGTGCACTGAGGTATAAGATCAGGCGAGATGACCCTGGCGATGTTGAGGGACAGTCCACCCCCAGGAAGAGGGTTCCTGCGAAGGTGATGTGGTATGCTCCTATAATACCACGGTTCAAACGTTTGTTCCAAAACAAAGAGCATGCCGAGTTGTTGCGATGGCACAAAGAGGACCGTAAGAAAGATGTGATGCTAAGACACCCCACTGACGGGTCGCAGTGGAGAAAAATCGACAGACAGTTCAAGTCATTTTCAGATGACGCAAGGAACTTAAAACTTGGTCTAAGTACAGATGGCTTTAATCCTTTCGGGGAGCAGAGCTCCAGTCATAGCACCTGGCCAATGACTCTATGTATCTATAACCTTCCTCCTTGGGTGTGCATGAAGTGGAAGTTCATTATGATGCCAGTGCTCATCCAAGGCCAGAGGCAACCAGGCAACGACATTGATGTGTACCTGAGGCCATTGGTTGAAGAACTTTTACAGTTGTGGCGTGAAGAAGGTGTACGTGTGTGGGATGAGCACAAAAAGGAGGAATTTGACCTGCATGCCTTGCTTTTTGTAACCATCAATGATTGGCCTGCTCTTAGTAACATTTCAGGGCAGTCAAACAAGGGATACAATGCATGCACACACTGTTAAGCTGAGACTGACAGTATATATTTGGGAAACAAGAATGTGTACCTGGGGCATCGTTGATTTCTTCCAAAACAACATCACGTAAGAAAGAGAGGAAAGCATTTCAGAGGTGAGGCAGATAACCGAAAGAAGCCTACCCGCCCTACTGGGGATGTTATATATGATATGGTCAAGGATTTAAAAGTGATCTTTGGAAAGGGTCCTGGCGGACAATCTGTTCCGCATGATGTTGACGGACACGTACCCATGTGGAAGAAGAAGTCTATATTCTGGGAGCTACCCTACTGGAAATTCCTAGAGGTTCACTCGGCAATCGACGTGATGCACGTGACGAAAAATCTTTGCGTGAACCTGCTAAACTTCTTGGGCATGTATGGGTAGACAAAAGATACACCGGATGCACGGCAAGACCAGCAAAGTATCCACGAAGGAAACAACCTGAATCCAGAGAAGTATCAAGGTCCTGCCAGCTACGCTCTTACCAAAGATGAGAAGGAGATCTTTTTTGAAGTACTGTGTAGCATCAAGGTCCCGTCTGGCTTCTCGTCGAATATAAAGGGGATAATAAACATGTCAGAGAAAAAGTTTCAAAACCTAAAGTCTCATGACTGCCACGTGATTATGACACAATTACTTCCGGTTGCATTGAGGGGGCTTCTGCCGGAAAATGTTCGAGTACCCATTGTCAAGCTATGTGCGTTCCTCAATGCAATTTCTCAGAAGGTGATCAATCCACTAACTCTACAAAATTTACAGAAGGATGTGGGACAATCTCTAGTCAGCTTCGAGTTGGTGTTCCCACCATCCTTCTTCAATATTATGACACATCTCCTAGTTCACCTGGTCGAAGAGATTAGCATTCTCGGTCCTGTATTTCTACACAACATGTTTCCCTTTGAGAGATTCATGGGAGTCTTAAGGAAGTACGTTCATAACTGTGCTAGGCCAGAAGGAAGCATCTCCAAGGGCTATGGAACCGAGGAGGTCATTGAGTTTTGTGTTGACTTTATGCCTGACCTTAAGCCGATCGGTGTTCCTGAATCGCGCTATGAGGGGAGACTGGGTGGAAAAGGCACGCTAGGGAAGAAAGCAACAACGTGTATGGACGGACATTATTTCACTCAAGCACACTACACAGTTCTACATAATTCTATCTTGGTGGCTCCGTACATAGTGGAACACAAAGATATCTTACGCTCCGAATACCCGGAGCAACGTGCAGATTGGATTGATGGAGAACACATGAAGACTTTCGGCGGTTGGTTGCAAAATCGTCTAATGAGTGTCACTGATGAAGAACAACTATACTTGTTGGCCAACCAACCATCTTCGACTATATCGACTTTTCAAGGGTACGAGATTAATGGGAATACATTTTACACGTTCACCCAAGATAAAAAGAGCACCAACCAAGACAGTGGTGTCCGCTTTGATGCAGCAGAGGGCAATGGGAAGAAGGTCACATATTATGGGTACATAGAGGAGATATGGGAACTTGACTATGGACCTAATTTCAAGGTCCCAATGTACCGGTGCAAATGGTTCAACCTGAAAGACGGGGTACAGGTAGACCCGCAGTACGGAATGACTATAGTGGATCTCAAGAATCTAGGGTACGACACCAAACCATTCGTCCTAGCCAGTGAAGTGGCTCAGGTTTTTTATGTGAAGGACATGTCTACCAAACCGAAAAAAAGAAAAGAAAGTCAAGAGTACACATCATACGATGAGCCAAAGCGCCACATAGTTCTTTCAGGAAAAAGAAACATCGTGGGAGTAGAGGACAAGACAGACATGTTAGAAGATTATAATATGTTTGATGATATTCCACCCTTCAAGGTAAAAACTGACCCAAGCATCATCTTAAATAATGAAGATTGTCCATGGTTGCGTCGCAATCAGAAGAAAGGGAAACACACGAAGAAAACTCAAAATACTAGCTAGATAGGGATCATAACTTGTGTATCTCAATATGGAAATCACTTTTGTGTAATGATGTTACTGTATGTAAGATATGGAAATCACCGCGACATCGGCGACTCCAACATTCGAATCTAGCCATGTTTATCTTAATTTTCAGTTGAGCTATGTACTTTAATTCGAGTTCAATCGTAATAAATTTTTATTCCCGCACATCCAGAGACAAAGAGTGAAAAAGCTGCGCCACGGGATATTTCGAGAAAGAAACTGAAATAGAAAAGAGAAAGAAATAGAAAAGAAAAAGAGAAAGAAACAGAAAATAAAAGAAAAAGAAATAGAAAAGAGAAAGAAACATAAAAAAAGAAATAGAAAAAAAATAGAAAAGAGAAATAAATAGAAAAGAAAAAGAGAAAGAAACAGAAAATAAAAGAAAAATAAATAGAAAAGAGAAAGAAACAGAAAAAAAAGAAATAGAAAGAGAAAAAAAAGAAATAGAAAAGAGAAAGAAACAGAAAAAAAGAAATAGAAATAGAAAAAAATAAATAGAAAAGAGAAATAAATAGAAAAGAAAAATAAAATAAAAGAAAAAGAAATAGAAAAGAGAAAGAAACAGAAAAAACGAAATAGAAATAGAAAAAAAAAGAAATAAAAACAGAAAGAAATAGAAAAAGAAATAGAAAAGAAAAGAAAAAGAAAAAGAGAAAGAAACATAAAAGAAAAGAAAAATAAATAGAAAAGAGAAAGAAACAGAAAAAAATAAATAGAAATAGAAAAAAAAAGAAATAGAAAACAGAAAGAACTAGAAAAAGAAAAAGACAAAGAAACAGAAAATAAAAGAAAAAGAAATAGAAAAGAAAAAGAAAAAGGGGCTTTCGTACCGGTTCGTGTTAGTACTGGTACGAAAGGTTTTCGGCCAAATTTCAGACGGTGGGGTGGGGCCAGGGCTGGACCTTTGGTACCGGTTCGTACCTACAACCGGTACCAAAGGTCCTTTCCGCTCTAACAGCCCTAGTAGACGCGTGGTAACCCCCGAGCTCGATTCCCTTGCCTCTGCCGCGCTGTAGCTCTTCGTCGCTGCCGGGAGGGCAGCGCCGCCGCGTCGGGATCCTGCCGGCGTGGTCTGTTGAGCACGGGCTCGAGCCCCCTCCTTTGGCTCCCTGACCTGTGGGCCCCGCCCGGGTTAATTAGGGGCCTAACCCCCTTGTTAGCCCCCCCATTTGATTAAATTAGATAACTGTTAGTTAGGGTGTTTTACTGACACGTGGGCCACTGGCCATTTTTTTTAATAAAAGAAAACTGTTTAATAAACTAACAGTCACTTACAGTGGGCCCCCTATCCTTTTATTTAATAAGAAATTGTTTTATTAAAAGTGCTAGTATGACATGTGGGACCCCACTGTCATATTAGTTAATTTTATGTTTTTATTTAAATAAGCCACTGACCAGTGGGACCCACTGGTCAGTATTAAAACTAATATAATTTATATTAAATAAATAGTAAAAGAAATAGAAAATGATTTATAAATGTTTTAAATTGATTAAAATTTATAAAATCAATATCTTTTAATCTGTAACTCGGATCGAAAAAGTTTATACATGAAAATTGATCAGAAAAATATAACGAATACGGATACGCTACCCGTATACCAATCACACCCCTCTAACATACCGATGAATGAATTAATTGTTTTCAATTGTTATCCATCTAGCAATCCGTTAACCGGTTGTTAGGGTTAGGGTTATTGCTTTCTTCATTTCAATTGTTATCCATCTAGCAAACTGTTATGATCATGACATGATGAATGAATTAATTGTTTTCTTAATTTTGTAGTGACATTGAGCTATGGAGGACGACACCTTCGTCCGAAATGAGGATCAAGAAGAAGCCGTGCAGAAAATGATATTTGAGAGTGCCCGTGAGACGGAACCCGATGGAGATGACTTTGAGCTCACACAATTTCTGAACGATGCCGGTGAGGGATTTGAGTCTGAAGAGATTAGAAGAGAGAACGAAGTGTCCATAACAAACTCCGACGAGGTGTATATTTATGTATCAAGTCTATGTTCATCAGTAGATGCATTCATTTATTTGTGTTGCACTTATTAATGAATCATTTTTCTTTTAGCCTTCTGGATCATCGAGCAAGTCTGTTAAAACAAAACGAGGCCCGACGCAATTGCTAAAGGGCAAGGGTAGGTTATCCCTCATCGCATTTAATGATAACGGTGAACCGGTGCATCCGAAAGAGCACTGCCGCAAATTTATAAATCAAGCTGGAGTTCTTGTTAGGGACCATGTACCGATCAGCATTCAAGAGTGGCATAAGCCGAAGAACGCGGGGACTGAAGCTAGTTATGTCAACGACGTGTTGAAAATTTTTCTTTGCGACAATCTACTGACACGCTTCAGCCTACCGGAAGACATGATGGAAGGCCAGAAGAAGAAACTCAAGGAATGGACTCTCAAGAAGATGGCCATGCTATTCCAGACATGGAAGAAAAAATTATGGGAAAATATAAGCATGAAGATCCAGTATTCAATGATAATCTAGTGAAGATAAAAGATCACTGGACCGCATTTAAGAGGTATAAGCAATCGTCTACTCATGTGTCCCGATCGGTCACAAATAAGAAAAATGCTTCAAAGAAGAAATTTTTCCATAATTTGGGGTCAAGTGGCTACAAGACTGCCATTCTTAAGTGGAGAGCGTTTGAAGATAAACTGATGGATGCAGGAATCACTCCACAGACATGGGACTGGCCCGACCGGTCCAGGCTCTGGTTGTTCGCGCATGGGGCAGGGTTGGACCCAATGACAGGGAAGATCGTTGCGCAGGGGAAATGGAAGGACGAAATTGAAGCAGTCACGAAGAAGCTTATAGATGCAATTGAAAAGGTCAGAAAGGGAGAGTACATTCCCGATTGAGAGAATGACGAGCTGACACTCGCTTTGGGCAATCCTGAACACGTTGGACGGGTTCGAGCTCGCCCAGGTCTCAACAAGAAGGAAGCGTGGCCGGAGTGCGCTGACACTTATATAAGCCATTCGCGAAAGAAGAAGAAGGAGTCAGACAGGTTAACGGAATTGTTAAATAGGGTGGAGGCGCTTGAGAAAAATCAGAGGGAACCTCATCAGCCGCTGTTTATACATGATCCTCATGTCGATGCCGCCCCATCTCAGCGAACAAGCAGTGTGGGTTCCTTGCATCTTGACGGATGTGGAGGAAGCTACCCCGTGGATTATGTCACGGAGAAGACAGATTGCGAGCTACATATGTTATTCAGGAACGTGTCCGTTAAGGTGGCGTTCGGCTATGTTTACCCAAATGAAGATGGAGCAACGCACCATCATATGCCCATTCCACCTGGCTGTGTTCGTGCCGGGGTGGATGAAGTTGTTTCGGGTTATGAAACATTGGAGCTTGATTTTCCTAGAGGTGACGATGAGAAGACAATGGCCGATGTCAAGCACGGTTTCACCCTATGGCCCACGAAAAAAACCGTCCTTTTGCAAAG
Organism: Bromus sterilis; assembly: GCA_950022295.1. Taxonomy (NCBI): domain Eukaryota; kingdom Viridiplantae; phylum Streptophyta; class Magnoliopsida; order Poales; family Poaceae; genus Bromus; species Bromus sterilis. The sequence goes on from OX465601.1 coordinate 300,184,170, forward strand.
GCCACCGACTCCTCGTAGTCCACCTGAGCAGGAAAGGCCACCGACTCCTCTTCGTAGCGGTCCACATGAGCAGCAAAGGCCATCGACTCCTCCTGGTAGCAGTACACATGAGCAGCAAAGTCCACATCTACCTGAGAGGGACCCCAGCATGAGTCCGCCATCTCGAGATCCTCCGCGTAAGACAGCGTCCTTTAAGCGGAACGGTACACCGCCTAGGAAGATACCTAGAAAGGAGAAACCACTGCTGCCTATTGAGAAGTTACCTTGGGAAAAAACTATCGAGGAAAACATGGAAACCTGTAAGTCCGAGCTGAAAGCCTTTTTTGCTAAGAAAGCGCCAAAGATCCCTTTTAAGAAGACTCTAGATCCGGTGAAATTTGTGCGTACCGTTGAGAATCTATATGACCCTGTACCATCGCCGCCATCTGACTATAGGCGTTCTATACAAAAGTCGTATGACGAGATGATGAGGGCTAAAAAACCCACTCAATCGGGTGTCACAGCGAAAAAAGGGAAACAACAAGTGCACCAGCTCGGACAACAACCCGTCCAATCGGTCCCCCCTATCATGGTGTTTGACGAGAAGGCCGTTGAAAGTTCTCGACAATCCATCGATTACCCCTTACATGAAGTAGCATATCAATTTGTTCAAGGGAAAGATTTGGTCGAGAATCTCAGGAAGCTACCAACAAGTATGCGTAATTTGCATACGTGGTACAGTAATGCCACAAAGAGCGGGATCCAGTGTATCATGGTTGGAGTTAAGGAAGAGCACTACTTCCAAGAATACTCTGTGAGCGTTGACTTCAGCGAACTTTTTCAGTTATACAATCTCCGGGCCCTCGACAAATCTATCATCAGTTGCTATTGTCTGTAAGTGATTTATTTATGTAATTTGAGAAGTCTTTAGCTCAGCTCATTCATTGACCCGGATACAATGCATGAAATAACCATAGATGATCCCATCTATAACAGGGATACAGCGGAGACTTTGCTAAGGTTTTTGAAGCGACAACGTGACAAAAAGATAATACTTTGGCCTTACAACTTCAAGTGAGTGTTACTGTCTTATAAGACATTTCTCTTTTTCTCACGAGATGTTCAAATTTTAACTGATGACTTATATATATGGCACTGCATATTTAAACGTGCGCATGTTCCATTTTATTCTTATCGTTATTGATATGTACGAAGGAAAAGTTGAAGTCTTTGACTCACTTAACAAAGAGCCTATAATATACAAGACGGCTTTTCTTGTGCTCAAAAAGTAATTTTAATTCATATCGGTTTTTTTCGTTAATTTCCTAATATTAACTAATTGATAACTTTTTTATGCATTTTCTTTTGTCGGGCAGCGTATGGGAAACGTTCATCAAGGAAGATCAGTCCCATGAATGGAAACCAAAGCTGACATGGAGTTTGAACAAAGTAAGTAGTACTACCTAGGTCCATACACCTTTATCATACTTGATTATTGTCTAATTGAATTATATTCTTGTACAGAAATCTCCGCAACAACCACAGGAGACTAATCTATGTGGATACTACGTTTGCGAGAACATCCATAAAATTGTCAGCGAGAGAAAAAATAATGAAATGAATAAAGAGGTACGAAAACAATATTCACAAATTTATTTTGTTATCATATATAAGTTGTGCTTAGTTTCAGTAATAATTGTTTGATTGTGATTTGATATATATACACACACACATAGCTCATGTATTCATTTGTATCTCATTCTTTTACAGTTGGAAAGAAAGCGGGACAATATCTCAATCGAGGAACGCTTCAAAGCAATTGGCGATGAATTGGCGGGATTTTTCCTTCGGGACGTCATACCGCCATTCGGAGAGTTCCACTATGAATGATGTACATCTAACATATAGTTTGACTCGGAGATCGAGTACCACTATGCTACATGTAATAGATAGTATGCCTCGGAGAGTACCACTACTATATATGTATGAAGATCGATCTTCATGCATACGTACTACTTAATTTGCGATCTTATGCAATTACATGTGTTATATTAATATATGCACCAAGTTGCTATGCATCACCTTTTATCTTCATGTACTACCTAAACCCAAACGCGTAGCAGGCGCATCGACGCGATATGAAACGGTCCGATACCCCTAAACCCCTCCCTAAGCATCGACGCGATATCCGATACCCCTAAACCCCTCCTAAAAACCCTAAACCCTGAATTAACCTTTGGAGCCGGTTCGTATTACAAACCGGTACCAAAGCTCCTTTGGCCTGCGCACTCCTGGACACCCACGTGGAGGCCCCTTTAATACCGGTTCGCAAGGAACCGGTACCAAAGGCGGGGGGGATTTAGTACCGGGCCTTTTGTACCGGTTAAGAAACCGGTACAAAAGGCCCTCTCAAACCGGTACTGATGAGCGATTTTCTACTAGTGAGTGGGGGCTTCTATCGCACCCACTGGGTGTAGTCCCCGAGATTCGGGCCGATTGCCTGCAATCTTCTCGAATCTTACTTTATTTTAACTGTCGTGCCTTGCTAAGATCTGAGCGACCCATATTTCAGGCCATCTGCGATAGACGTCAAGCTTTATTTGACGAGCTCTTGGCCGCTTATTCAGCGGGCCAAAAGTCCATTGCCGCTCTGAAGAGAAATGCTGAACCTCAAGCTGCCTAGATCCAAGAACTAACAGGGATACTTTTGCTTGCCCTATTTTCTTTCTCCCGACTGCTACTGCTTCCTTACTTAACTGAACTTGCAGCTTCCGACACTCAAAGCTCCGAGCTAACGGTCGCCCAGAAGAGAATCTCCGAGCTGGAGAATAAGCTCGGTGAGAAGAATGGCCAGCTCGGCAGTGCCGAGAAAGAGCGTCAGAGCCTAGCCACTGTCGAGACCGAGCTGCAGGCCCAACTCCAAAATATTACCAAGGACCTTGCCGCCGCCAAGACTTCCCATGAGCAGGAACTAAAGAGGCTCGTTGATGCTCGCTACGAGGTGGAAGGTCAGCTACTCAAGGAGAAAGATGCTGCTGTCAAACGCGCCGAGGACATGGATGTCCAACACCAGACAGAAATCCAACATGCATAAGACAATGTTGATCTTGCCCTCTCCTGCCTCCACCGAGTGGATCTCGCCCTTTTAGGTACTTTTTTTTTGTTCGTTCTTGTGCTCCAATCTGATCCTCCTGCACTCCGAGCTAACCTTATTCTCCGATTGCTCTTGCCAGATGCCTGGCCCAACTCCACCACTGCTGATGTTGAAGCTGTTGCCGAAGCCCGCCGAGTGCGAGGTGTAGTACTTCCTGCTGATGCCGGCTGGGAAACCGAGGACTTTGTTGTTGCTTTGGATGCCCGAATCCCCCATGTGAAAGGTGCTCTGTGCACTTACAAGACTGATATCCAGAAGTTGAACGACAAGCTTTTCAAGGGCAGGCAGAAACCGATTGCCTTTGAGACCAATGAAGATGTTGCTCGGAATCTCAAGGCTGTGCCTCTCTAGGTGGACCTGCCTTCCGATCTGGAGTGCAAGCTGCTCTCTCTATTGCGAAGAGCTGGTACCCTGAAATTGACCTTAAGCTGATGAATGCTCCGCGGGACGGATCTGAGGAATCCGTTGGTGAAATCTGGACCCAAATCTGCCACATTGCCCAGGAGCTCGCAGATGGCATGGATCTCTTGGAAGTTACTCCTTATCTTGATTCAACTAGTCAGCCGACCGGATTTGCCTCCCTCAGCGACCTTCTTTATACTACCAGTGAAGATGCGCAACAGTCCCGACCTGCTCGGCGGACCAGCAGCTATGGGTCCCATTCCTCGGACTATGCTGATGACGATGCTGATGAAGAAGGTGAAGACTCCTTCGACGGGCACTCGACGAGTGTTGTTCAAGACCCATAGCACACTCAGACCAAGACTACTGCCTGATGGTACGAATTAACGCCCGCTCATTGGTTACTATTGTCACGAGAGTTTACTTCTCTCCCCTCGTTGGTTACCCAAAGTGGAAGGTTGAGATGTAGCGTAGCGGCAATTTCCCTTAGCGAAGATGCTAAGGTTTAGGATCGACAAGTAGGACTCCAACGTCGACAAGAAGGTGGTTCGGCAAGTGAGGCGCCATTTTATGATAATCACTTGCTTCTCCTGGACCTGCACACACAACAAATAACTTTGCTTCCCAACAAGGACAGAGGAGTTGTCAATTCCTTCGGCCTTGTTGTTTACAAAGGATAAAACGCATGGGATAATAATGATAGTGATAGCAACAGAAAAGTAAATACAGAAAGTAAATTGAATGTGTAAACAGTATTGGAAATATGGACCGGGGTCCTATGATGTCCACTAGTGATGTCTCTCTCCCAAAAGACGAGAAAATAGCCATGCGATGTAAAAAAATTACAGCTGGGCAATTGACAGGATTATGTGCGCAAACAAATGCTAATCATGCTATAAAGAAAGGAAGAGCCTCAAAAGCACGGGCGGTACGCAAAGAAAAGTAGACAGAAATCCATCTACATCTACGTACTAATCATCCACCTTGAGATATCTATCCAGAACATCTCGCTGGTATTAAGTTGCGAATCCCACCCAAAGTTTAAACTCAAAGCAATGGACAACTGCATTAAAGAACTTTGCGTAAAGTAAACAATCCTTGCACCCGCAAGTACAAACACCGTTGTTTTCCCCTTTTGGCAAAAGCACATCCCCTAGACTCATGCTTTTGTCACTCAAGCTAGTCATCAGGGGGCATGAACACACAATCATGCATAACGCTCCCTCTTGGAGTCACTACCTACCAATTGGCCAAAGCAATAAACAGCAACAGAGAACATGCAAGAATTACTTAAGAACATAAATATAAAAGAGGAGAATCAAATGTATAACTCAAACCCAATCTGAACATAATCTCATAATCCATCGGATCCCAACAAACTCATCATAGCAACAGCAGAAATATTACATATGTGCCTCGATCATGTAGGGAAGCTCACGAGGTCTAATACATGAAGAACAAAGAGGGGAGGAGAACATCACATAGCTACTGATCATAGACCTATGGTCCAAGGTGGACTACTCATGGTTCATCCGGGAAGCATCCATGGTGGTGGAGAAGCTCCCGGAGGTGGTTCCTCCCTCCGGCAGGGTGCCGGGAAGAGGTCTTCTGGTGCTCCCGATCTTGGAAGCGCAGCGGCGGAGGAACAGAGGAGAGATCGCGAAAAAGGGTTCCCGTCACAGGGGTTTCTCGTCACGAGGAATAAATAGGCGAAGGGGGGCAGCCAGGGGGGCCACCAGGGGTCCAGGTGCCCCCTAGGGAGGGCGCCTGGGGCCCTTTTGGGTCCCCTCTGGCCCCCCCTCGGTGATTCCCAAAGCTTCCGTAACACTGATTTTTATTGGATTTTTCCCGAATTTTTGGAGCACTTTTAATATGGGGGAAACCTGAAATAGAAAAACAGCAGAAAACAGGAACTGGCACTGGGGTGCACTGAGTTAATAAGTTAGACCAAATATGATCAAAAGTGTATGGAAGTTTATCAATATCATAGCAATATCACACAAAAGAGGCATGGAGCAAGCAGAAATTATAGATACGTTTTGGACGTATCACTGCCTCTTCCGCTCCGGGAGGTGCCACCAGGATGGCCCCAGCTTCTTCAGCTCCGATTGCTCCATCCGCTCCGGATGCGCCGACTGCTTAAGCTCCGCATGTCTTTCAATTACCTGCTTTTGCTTCAAACACTAGTTAAATTCCAAGTGCGCCCATTAAGGGCCACTTTCATGTAACGAACACTATTCGGCCAATCGGCCCTTCTTGCTTGCGAACTTGCTCTTCCTTAGACATATATGGCACTCTGCCATTGCGCTTTTCAACCGATTGCCTTTTTCTTTGCCTTTTTTCTCTCTTGGCCGATACTCCCGCCAACCTTATAGCCGACCTGCGGTCTGTGGTTGGATCGGAAAATAGACCTCCGATTGCTTCCAGGCTACACAGATGGGCCGATTGCTTCTTGTCGACTGTTGGCCTCCGGTCTGGTTACAATTGGTGGATATGCTATCAGGTAACCTAGAATTAGATATACTTTTAGAGTATGAACTCTTCGATTGATAGTTCTGCTCGGCCGCATCCACCCGACATTACATCCGACATGCGGTCTGCATTCGGTTCGGACTAGATTTTGCAAACCCATCGCTTGTTTTTCTGTTTCTCCCAAGTATACCCTTTTCGGGGCAACCGACCAGTCCCCGGGTCTGCTTTTGCCGACCCTAGGACTGGAAAACATATACACAAATAATTTTATAACTCCTGCCGAATGCAGTCTCATGGACGCACGGCTATTCTCATTGATAATATTTCCACCAAGGGAAGGGATATAACAATACCGCTCAACTATAAAACGGACATAACAGCTCGTCGTTCCAAGGACGCTCCGTTTCTTGCCCCGAAGTGTCCACATATCGGGTCGGCTTCCTGAGATCAATGAGGTAATATGCATTGTTTTTTAGGCTCGACTGACGATGAAGGGACCTTCCCAAAGAGAGGATAACTTGTGCTAGCCATCTGATTTCTGGATTTGGCGCAACAGCAAGTCACCCTCATGAAAAGCTAGGGTACGAATCTTCTTGTTGTGGTATATTGTCGACCTGGACAAAGCCAGGAGACATGCTTCTTCTCTTAGATCACCACCGTCCTCACGAGCTTCCTTTGCTTCTTCCACCGTGTACATGGCCTGACGAGGTGAATTGAATTCAATGTCGCAAGGGAGCATTGCTTCAGCGCCATATACTAGGAAGAAAGGAGTGAATCCAGTTGAATGGTTCGGTGTGGTACGCAAACTCCAAAGCACTGCTCGCAGCTCGTCGAGCCATGCGCCAGGTGCTCTCTCTTGTGGCTCCAACAATCCTGGCTTGATTCCGGACAGAATGAGACCATTTGCCCACTCTGCTTGACCATTTGAATGGGGTTGAGCTACAGATGCCACATCCAGCCGGATGCCCTGCTGGGAGGGAAACCGAGCTAGCGCCCCTTTTGCGAAGTTTGTTCCATTGTCAGTGATGATGCTGTGCGGCACTCCATATCTGACCATAATGTCCGCCAAGAACCTGACCGCAGTCGAATCATATACCTTCTTGATCGGTCGTGCCTCGATCCACTTGGTGAACTTGTCCACTGCTACCAGTAAGTGTGTCATGCCACCTCTTGTTGTTTTGAATGGTTCTACCATATATAGATCCCAAACTGCAAATGGCCATGTGATCGGAATGGTCTTAAGTGCTGAGGCTAGTAAGTGGCTCTTTGCTTTGAATCTCTGACACCCATTGTAGTGCTTCACTAATTCTTCTGCCGCTACCTTCGCAGTCGGCCAATAGGAACCATGGTGGAAAACCTTGGCACCTATTGCTATTGCTGATGCGTGGTGACCACACTCGCCTTGGTGGGTGTCTCGGAGCAATTCCATTCCCTTGTCCTCTTCCACACACCGCTGAAGGATTCCTGTTGCACTGCGGTGCACCAGCTCGTTGTTGAGGATAGTGTATGCTCCAGATCGGCGTTGGATTTGCTGAGATTCTACTTCATCTTGTGGGAGTGTGCCATCCACCAAGAAGTTTCTGAACGGTTCTGCCCGTGATGGTGCAGCAACGACTACCATTACAACAACTTCTTCTGGCTCAGGCTGTTCGACTTCTGGCACTGGCAGTTCGTAGGAGGAAGGGCCGGTTGCGTCTTGCATGATCCCCTCAGTCCCCGAGCTGACGATAGAAGACCCTGGTTCGCAATCGGCAGCCCCTGGTACGGCCGAATGCTCCTCCAGCTTTTGCTTCATTACCAACTTCTTTGTCTCGAGCTCTGCCATCTTCAGGTCGGCCGGAATAAAGATTGACTCTGATTATGGGGAAGGCTTGATGGATGGCTTGTGCATGTTTTCTAGAGAGACTCCTGGTGGATTTCCCTTTCTGGTAGACCCCATCTTGGACAGTGCATCTGCTGCTTCATTTTCAGCTCGGTGAACATGGTAGAATTCACACCCTTCAAAGAAACCAGACAACTGCTGCACGAGGAATCTGTATCTTGCCATATTTTTATCTTTTGCATCCCTAGTGCTAGTGCATTGCTGCACCACCAGATCGGAATCGCCATAACATAGAATCCGCCGAATGTCGATCTCTTTGGCCAATCGGACACCATGCACCAAAGCTTCATATTCAACCACATTGTTTGATGCTGCAAAGTGAATCTGCAACAAATACTCGAGCTTGTCACCTTTTGGAGAAGAAAGAACAACACCAGACCCTAGTCCGATCATCATCTTGGAGCCATCGAAGTGGATTTGCCAGAACTAAGAGTTCGGACAGAGGGGCGTATATTGAGTTTCTCATACTTGATCCCATGTGTTGCAATGTCAATGGCCCACTTTGCCACCCGACCAGATGCATCCCGACTGCCGATGATTACTGCCAATGGTCCCGAACTGACAACTGTGATCGGAGGCGCCTTGAAATAAGGCTTCAGCTTTCTTGTCACCATGTACACACCATAGCATATCTTCTGATCATGGGGGTAGTTTTGTTTGGAGGTTGAGAGCACTTCACTGACATAATACACTGGCCTCTGGACCGGTTGTGCCTTGTCCTTTTCAGGACGTTCGACCACCATAACAATACTGATCACCCGAGTAGTTGCTGCAATATATAATATCATTGGCTCTTTTTCTTTCGGAGCTGCCAGCACTGGGGCAGTAGACATCATGCGCTTGAGCTGCTTGAATGTTTCGCCCGCTTGCGGGGTCCAAATGAACTTGTCTGTTTTCCTCATCAGCTGATATAGCAGAATTTCCTTCTCTCCCAGCCGACTGAGAAATCGGCTGAGCGACGCCAGGCATCCAGTGAACTTCTGCACATCTTTGAGATTTCTGGGCTTGCCCATCCTCTCGATTGCTGCAATCTTCTCAGGGTTGAACTCTATTCCTCTCTCAGAGACCAAAAATCCGAGCAACTTGCCGTCCAATACGCCGAACACACATTTCTCTGGGTTGAGCTTGATCTGGTATGCTCGCAAATTTGCGAATGTTTCTTTGAGATCATCCAACAGGGTTGAGCCTAGCACCGACTTGACCACGAGGTCATCTACATATACATGAATGTTCCGACCCAGCTGAGGTCGGACGCATTGCTTCATAGTACGTTGATAAGTCGCGCCGCCATTTTTCAGGCCAAAGGGCATGGTGATGTAGCAATAAGCCCCGAATGGGGTGATAAAAGTTGTTTTAATTTGATCGTTTACATCAAGCTTAATCTGGTGATAGCCTGTTGTGGCATCCAGAAAGCACAAAAGCTGACAGCCAACCGTAGAATCAATCACTTGATCGATGCGGGGCAACGCAAAACGATCCTTGAGGCAGGCCTTATTCAGGCAAGTGTAATCTATACACATGCGCCAAGTTCCATTCTTCTCCGGAACCAGAACTGGATTTGCTAACCAGTCTGGGTAGAACACTTCTTTGATAAACCCTGCTGCGAGCAACTTGGCTATCTCGTCGCCGATTACTCCTCTTCTCTTCTGAAAAACAACGAAGTGGCTGCTTAATCGGCTTGGATCTAGGTCGGATATGAAGCTTGTGCTCGGCAAGTTCCCTCGGTACACCAGGCATGTCATGTGGGGCCCATGCGAAGATGTCACGGTTCTCACGGAGGAACTCGACGAGCTCGCCTTCCAATTTTCTGCTGAGAACGGCCCCAACAATGACGCACTTGCTCGGGTCGGAGGGGTCCAGGGCAATCCTCTTGCTGTCCTTGGCTGCTTGAAATATGGTATCATCATCCGATCTGTTGGCCTTTGTGCTCGGCATGGGGTCCTTCATCTGATCCTGAGCCATTTCTACGACCTTGTCAAGCTGGCGCCGCTCTGCATCGATGACCAGAGAATCGGCCAGCCTGGAGCCAGCAGACGAACATTCCAGTGACTTCTTGTAGTCACCGCACACAGTGATTGGACCATTCGGCCCTAGGAGTTTCATCTTCAGGTAGGGCTGCATGATGTTGAACATGAACTTTGCTATTGCAGGCGATCCGAGAAAGACATGGTATGGGCTGCTCAGATCGGGCACCTCGAACCAGATCGGCTCTCGACAAAAATTCTCCTCCGACCGAAACACTACCTCCAGCCAAATGTGGCCTAATGGGGTGCATGAGAGGCCAGGAAGTATCCCATGAAAAACGGTCCTGCTGGGTTCCAACTCACACTCACTGATGCCTAGCTTGATCATTGTGTCTCTGTACAGAATGTGGATGGCGCTGCCTCCATCAATGAGTGTCCTCGTGAACTTGTATGAATACAAAGTTGCTGCCATGATTGCATCCACCACGAGTGCATAACTGCCCGGGTTGGGAATTACGCTCGGGTGGTCTTCTAGGCCCCATGCTATGACATTGTCTGACCAGTTCATCCTCTGAGAAATTGCTGGCATGGTGGAATTGACTGCCTGTTCACAGGCTCTCCGACTGCCCTTGTCATCCGATTCGCTGGTGAAGATCATGTATGCTGCATCCTGACGTGGGAACTGTGGCCGAGCATGTGCTGGTGGTGGACCTGGGGTGGGGGTGGTGGTGGGGGAAGGTTTCCTGCTCCTCCCTTTGACACACGATCAACCCAGATGCACTGCCGAGTGGTGTGAGATGCGGGCTTTCCCACTCCACTATGCATTTTGCAGGGCTAGTTCATCATGTCCTCAAAGGTGAATGGGGTCCTGATCTGACCTTGCGGCCTTTCTGCAAGTTTCTGCTTCCGACTGCCTCCCGCAACCCCTTGTTCCTCTTGATGTTGCACTACTGCTACCTGCCGACTGCCATATTGGGCATCCGGATGCTCGTCCTTCCTCTGGTTAAAACCTGTGTTGCTGTTGTTGTTGGAGGTGTTGTTGAAATTGGTGTTTTTGTTGTTGTTGTTGTTGCAAAAGTTGCTGTTCCGCTGGATCTCGCGCCTCTCGCGCCGTTTGGGACCGTTCGGCCCATTTGCTTCCACCGACTGCTGCTGCTGGCCGGATGGTTGCCCTTGGATGAAACCACTGGGACTCAACGTGATCGGGCGCATTGCAGAATCAGATGCGACGAATGAATTGGCTATTCTAATCAGATCGGGCAAAGATGTTAACTCCTTGCGCAGGAGCTTGTGCTTCAACCGTTAGTAAAGTACTGGATGGATTGGATTTCATGAACTCCCTTGCAAGTGTTTCTGATCTTGATCCACCGCTGAAGGTAATCGCGAAGGGCCCCGGCCTTTCCTTGTACACAAAGTTCCAGGTGCCGAGGCAGACCTGGGCGCTTGTAAATACCCGTGAAATTGCGAACAAACGCATCCTCAAAATCCTTCTAGCAATTGATACTATTGCTGGGAAAACTGTTCAACCAGGACCGAGATGAGCCTTGAATCATGAGCGGTGCATAGCATACAGCTATGCGCCGACCACCTACTGCGATGCCGACTGCAGTCATATAATCGACCAACCAATCATCTAGCTTGACTGATCAATTGTACGTGGGGGTGCCCCTGGGCAGTCTGAAGCCTTTGGGGAACTGCTCTTGCCGAATGCGCGGGCCAAAGCATGCTGGAACCGCTGGCACATCGTCTTCCGGTTGCTTATCCTGCTGGAACTGATTGATTCGGTGTCTCGCCTCATTATCCGCGATTGCTCGGAGACCTAAACACTGACTTATTGTTGGTCCGACTGACGCAGCCAGTTGCTCATTGCGCCTGCTGTTGACTGCTGGCTCATCCCTCCGACTGCCTTCTGCAGCCCCTTGATTCCGTCGACTGCGGTGCAAACTGCCATCCGGCGAAGATGCCTGCCTCTGTTGTCGAGGTGGCACATTCGACTGGTTTGCACCCGCAGTTGCCCGAACTGATTTTGACGCCACTAGCCATTGCTGCTCGGTGGCCACCTTCTGCTGCTGGTTTGATGTGGTTATGAGGTCACGCATCCGGCGCGTCCTCTCCCGCAGCTCCTCTCCTTCCAAGTGATCCAGCTCGGTGGCGATCTGCTCGGCAGCTCTCATGTACTTCAAAGGAGAATTATATGAAATCTGTGGAACGGCGATGATGGATGCTACTGGCTGCGGGGCCCCTCCCAGCTCTCTGCCGACCTCTCGGCCTGCCGCTCGGAGCTCCTCAATCACTGGGGGTGGGATAACACGTTGCCGGATACCGTGCACTGCATTGTACTCCCGAACTGATGCCTCCATCGGCGATTTTCAGCGTCGATGCAATCTGACTGCTCCTTCAGAGGCTGACGCACCTTCTCCAGCTCGGCATGAGCCACAACTGGATCGGTATGAAGACCTACAGGAGTGCTGAGCACGTCCGGTGGGTTCCTTGGCCCTGCTGGTGCCGTGGTTGTTGCCCTCGCGGCTCGGGTTCCGAAGTAGAGCTGTGGCGACTAGACGCTCCCGCCATCATAACCTCCGCATGGATGTGCGCAGTCGTGCTCTTTGTTCCCACGGCATCCAGCCCTCCTAGCAACGGATCTGTGAACTCAGAAAACACCCATACCTCCGTAGGAAAAACACCAGGATGTGCCGCGACGAAGACGCGATGTCCGCCGAAAGGAATGATGACGCCGCGCGGTAGAGGCATTCCTGCCCCAAACCGCGAGGCGTTGTCGATGACGTAGTCCCACGCTCCGCTCCTCATGACAAGGCCGGAGGCGAAGCGCACGCGTGATGCAAATGATGGTCCCGTCTGGATCAGAACTCCAGTCGACGCCTCGGCCTGCCCCACGGTAGGCGCCAACTATCGTCGATATGTAACGGCAGATGCCATGGGGATGGCTAAAGAGGGGGACAAACCGAGGTTAGTGTCGCTAGTACCGGAATCGAGAATGGGGACACACGGTGAGACATCATGATGTACCCAGGTTCAGGGCTCTCCGTAGAGATAACACCCCTAGTCCTGCCGAGCTAGCTCTATGCAATAACTCTGGCTACAATGAATGCTCCTTGAGCTGTTTGAGAGGAAGGATAAGAGGGCTCTAAGCACAACTCTCTCCAAGCTCTCTCTATGGTGGGTGAGATTGCAATAAGTGCTCCGTCGTCCCTCACACAGGAGGGGTACCCGAGGCTCTTATAAGCCGAGCCCGGGGTACAAAGGTAAATGTACAATGGGGAGGGCCCTGCTGTCAGCCTGAGACAAGCTAGGGACCTCACATCGTGTTCTCCCGGATGACCCGGTGTAGACTTGCGGCTCACCATACCGCTATCCTGTAGACATCGGTAGTGAATAGTGGAGCTAGAGACCTAGACTAGTCGGCCTGTCTGTGTGATCGGCGCTGGAGGAGACCGCACGCTTCTGACAGTCCCGATCTTCAGGGATTGCGCATTGAATGGTCTTGTACCAGGTGTCTGACCTGTAATCTTGCTCGGATGTTACTTTGTTTACTTTGGCCGAATGCTTCCTGGTGAGGCCGATTGCGCCCTCTCTCGGAAATCGGCCCTCAACTTGAATAGCTTGGCCCAATTCTTACTTACTCTTGATTAGATCGGCCTTTATTAGATCGGTAAACATCAGGTCGGTGATCTTGGCCTTGATGAATTTTTTCCCCTGGGTGACCCTACCCGAGGGTCATTCCCCCGACAACGTGTAATCTGGAAATTTTATGGTGGTTTCACGATCTTTCCTTACCGTAACACATATCTTTTCTTATTCTGCTTCCGCTGAAATCTGAAACGGGGTTGCAACATATTCTTCATGAGTTTTTGTGTGTATTATATTTACATCAACATTGGCGGGGTCTCCCGCCATGTAATGCTTGAGTCTTTGACCATTCACAACTTGAGGTTTGGTGCCATCAAAATTGTTAATCTTGATCGCACCTGACCGGTAGACTTCTTCGATATGAATGGCCCTTCCCATTTGGAAAGTAATTTACCTGGAGAAAACCTGAAACGGGATCTAAACAATAAAACTTTATCACCAACATTAAATTCAGATTTCAGAATCCTTCTATCATGCCACTTCTTTACGTTTTCCTTGAACATTTTAGCACTCTCGTAAGCTTCACTTCTCCACTCATCTAGAGAGGTCAAGTTCATGAGACGCTTCTCACCGGCTAACTTTGGGTCAGCATTAAGCTCTCTAACAGCCCATAAAGCTTTATGTTCTAATTCCAATGGCAAATGACAAGCAATGCCATAGACCATCTTATACGGGGATGTCAGAACCCTCTGTTAGGTAATGTGCTAGAGTTGACAAGTCACTTGCATCATGTTAAAAATTTCAAAAGAAATCTTTGAAATCAATTCAAAAGAAAAATGGGAGAAGGAACCCCCCAGATGATTTAATTCAAAAGGCCAGATAAAAATCTTTTCCAAAAATTCATGCTAGATTTTTGAAAAGTCTTATAAATGAATGTGATCACATTTCCAGTGATGTGGGACCCACCCCATGCTCATGGATTTTTCAAATATTCAAACACTTCCTTGGAATTAATCAAAAACCCCTATTTGAATTTGAATTCAAATATTTTGAATTTCAAAAAATTTCAAACTCTAGATATGACTAGCTACTAGTCATGTAATGCCATATAAAAGATTTGAGCATTTATAAAAATGCCTAGCTATTTATTTTTAGCATGGCCCACATAGTACAGAAAATAAAACAAAAAAGAATTAAGAATAGGGGCTTACCTGCGAAGAAGCCCAACTCATCCCCCCAGCCAGCCCTAGGCCCAGCTAGCCGGCCCAGCCCAGCCTCCCCACTTGTCTCTTCCTCCCCGCGCCCCGAAGGTGCTCGGTGGAATGCATGCAGCACTCCACCGACGCCGCCGACGAGCCTGGCCACGCAGCTGCTTCCCCCTCGTCCCTATCGCGTTTCCGTGGACGTCTGGAAGACTCCCCGATCCCCTCTCCCCCCTAGCTCACCCCGTGCTCTCCCACTGCGAAACCCGACGACCACCGAGCGCCGCCGTCGCCATGGCTCCGAGCCCACGCGGCCAGTGAGCTCCTCAGGGCAAGACAAGGTGTCCGACATGCTCCCCGACGACGACTACCTCCTCTGGCAGAAGGAATCGAGCCCCGGAGCTCTGTAGCCGACGTCCCCTTCTTCGTCTTCACCTCCGGCCACCGCGCACCATCGACGAATTCGTCACCATCAAGGCACCCCCGACCTCGCCGTCGCGTTCTTTGCAACCGTGGTGAGCAGGCGCATCGATCCCCTCTGTTTACCCCTTCCAATTCGTCCTCTACCCCGAGCTGCCATGAGAGCCGGAGCATGTCGCCGCCATGGTTGACGTTGAGGTTGCCCCAGTGCTCCATCCACTCAAACATTGCGCGCATCATCATCCTAGTGATCTTGTGCGTCGAACGAGCCCCCTTTTGCCTCGCCCCGTGCCTGTTTTGCGAGTGCAGCTCCAAGCCGTAGCTCCGGTCGCAGCCGTGGTTGAAGACGACGTCGCCTGGAGCCTCCCCGACGACGCCCGAGTAGCGCAGGCGATGCGGCTCGTCGCGGGCCATCTTCTGGTGCCCTTGGCGCTTTGAATGGTGGCCGGGAACGTGTTCCGACGCAGCGCCGCCGCGTACAGGACCGCCAGCGTCAAGCCGCCGGCCTGTTAGGTTAACCACGTGCTAATCCCCCCCCCCCCTGGTGTCAGTGACAGTGGGCCCTGGCCCCCTTAATCCACCCCGGTTAGTTTAAACTAACCGGGTTATTTAGCCCAGCCACTGACAGGCCGACCCCACTGGTCAGACCCACCCTGACGTCATCCTTGCGCCAGCATGACGCAGTAAATGAATTTCCAGAAAATTAGAAATGATTTAAAGAATTCCAGAAAATAGCTCAAACTTTGGAAATTCATAGAAAATTCATTTTAACTCCAAATTGGACAAATAATATATGAAAAATGATCAGGAGAAAATAACCTATCCAAATATCCAGCTTTCAACTTTGTTTGAGATGAATTTAAAATGAGATCAGTAGCATTTGCTATTTGATTTAAATGGATTTAAATCAAATTCAATTTAAAAGTTTTTGCAACTTGAACCATGGAAACATGCTACATTTCACTTAAACATTAGAGGCACATCATACACATTTCAAGATGTTTAAAATTGATCAAACATTTTCACAGGTAACTTGGCTAAATTTGAATTCAAATTGGAGTTTGAATTTGCAATTCAATATGCAATATACTCCATTTAAATGGAATTGCTTCGCACATCAAAGCATATACATCAAGTTTCAACCTTCCATCATGTGATTGTGCATTGTATTTACTTTGCTACCTTGTTTGTTGTTTGTCGAGTAGAGGTGGAACCGGAACAGGAGGCTGCCCCCTTCGTTGAAGACCCAGAACCCGAACCTCGTTAGCAAGGCAAGCAAACCCCCATTGATCATATCAATAAAATCCCACTTCCCTCTCATGTCTCGCTTATTCATTGTTTAGGATGATTACCATGATGCGTTTCTACCGCATAGATGAACCCATTCCTTTGCATGACCTATCATTTTCTCATAGTAGTAAGCAAACCACAATCCTAGCAAATGTAGGAGTTGATTGATATCATGTGACCCCTACAACTGTTACTACTTATTGCATGCTTAGATTGATACCATGATGATACTTTTATGTGATTCGGGATGGTAGTGATCATGTTGATGATGGTAGAAAAGTGTTGGTGAATCTACCCTAATACAAGGTGAACAATGAGAGGCTGTGTAGGAGTACACGGTGGGTTGTCTCGTTGAACACCGCCCTAAGTCCGAGTTCTTGTGTGGTGATCCAAGATGAAGAGTACAACAACACATTGGGCTCACTGACCCCTCTCAACTTATTAACTCATCCCTTTCGATGTCCAGATGTCACAATAGTTCGGAGTTCTGGTAGGTCTGTGGCGTGGCTGCTAAGTGAGAGAACGGCTCAACCGAGACCGGCTTATGCACCACGCACACATCACTTGCGTCCACTTCGGTAAACCGGCCGGGTTCACGATAGTGGTAGCCAACCCAGGTAGGCGGCTTTCTCGGACTAGATCGGCTATGAGGTAACAGTTGTGGTGAGCATCCTCGCTGGCACCCCTTTAATGGTGTCTAGATCAAAGGCGGTAAATGATGATCATGTGTGTGTAGCGGTACACCCATGCAGGGTTATCAAAACTATTCGAATAGCCGCGTCCGCGGTTATGGACTGCTTGGAAAGCTTAGCTTGATTATTAGACAACTTGAACTGGATACTTCTAAAACACACCAAGATAAGTGTGAGTGCTATGGCGTGCTTTCTCGTGGGGAAGTAGAGGAAGGCACCATAGTGGTGTAATTGGTTGGAGAAAGTAGTGGACTCGTGTACGCTTCTTACCTCAAGTCTGGTACTCGTAGTTCAGGACTAGCCAAGTCAAAGCTGGCACTTCTGCAAGTGAAAACCCACCTCCCTTTACCTTGATACATGTGCATGAGTAGTATAGCTCCTATGTAAGTCTTGCTGAGTACGACTTTGTACTCACGTTTGCTTAATCTATGTTTTAGATGAAACCACTCACCCCGAAGGTGGCTTCTTCATCGAGCTCGACGACTGAAGATCAAGCTAGTCTAGTCCCAGTCAGACGACTGGTGCCCTCGTGGAGGGCTTGTGTTTAAATAAGGCTTCTTAAGCCATTTGTTAAACTTGTCTGTACTCAGACATACTTTGCTTCCGCTTGTGTTGTAATGTTGCATCACATGTTTGTGATCTCTGTGTGCACTCTATAAGAGTTATCAACAAAAATGTATACTTTGTAGAGAATTGCAATGATACCTACTGTTCATACAAGGCATGTGTGCTGCGTGTATGTTTATGACATGCATGCCTTTGTATGGGTTTTCGAGACCTTAGTTGTGATCTGGCTGGCGGTCTTTCATACACCAAGTGGCCCTTAGATGTGCGCAGCTTGGGGCATCGCGATGCGATTGTTCGAGAATCTGTCTCGTGCACACTTTGTGGTATGATCGAGCCCGCCCTAGACCCCGACTAAGTGATCGGGCTGGAGTAAGTCTATGTAAGAGTTATGAGATAGTCGATAGTATGGTTGAGGCGACTTGTCTTTGAATATGGGAGTTCATCACCCATATCATTAGAGTTGTGTACGGACGATGAGGACCCATCTCAGTTGATCATCCGGCCTGGATGGGATGCCCCTCACGTACGATGCTCTCCGAGAACGTTCTGTGCTTGGCCTTGTCTTCTTAGACAAGTGGGTACGGTTCTCGGCTCTCCATATGACTATGTCTTAGCTGGACTTGCATACGCTAACCCCGGGTCCCGATAGGGGACATGCCCATGGGATTTTTGTAAGTAGTTGTATACGCCCACAGAGCATCTCTTAGCTTCTTTGACCAATCCTTCCTAGAACTGTCAACTCTCTTTTGCAAGATCATCTTGATCTCTCTATTGGTGACCCTAACTGCTGAGGGTGAAGCTGCAGCCTAGTGACTTGATCGAAGCGCTCGGGCTTCTTCTTCCCAAGCCACCCCTTTGATTTTCCAAAGAAACTCATTTCTAAATTTTTAACAATTCACAAAAACAAGGATTTAAACAAAGTGAGTTGAGGAAAACTACTCTACTCACTTACCTAAGGCATAAATTTGCATCAAAACTTGGAAAATAAAATTCTACACATGCATGCAAGCTCATAAGAACAGCAACAAGAGCTACTAAATACTCACAAATGAGGCCACCAATCAAAAATCTAATTGGAGGGGTGAAGGAATTACATACTAGGGTATGGGTCTTTCATACGTTGCTGGTCCTCTCGTGCTTCTGGTGTATCTTTTGACTTCCCATACACGCCCAGGAATTAAATACTCACAAATGATTTCCTTCTCTGCTTTGGTAAGAGCGTAGCTGCTTAGACGCCCTTTATCAGTATGCATGTTGTATGGGTCTTTCATACGTTGCTAGTCCTCTCGTGCTTCTGGTGTATCTTTTGACTTCCCATACACGCCCAGGAACCCTAGCAGGTTCACGCAAAGATTCTTCATCACGTGCATCACGACGATTGAAGAACGGACCTCTAGGTCTACCCAATAGGGTAGCTCCCAAAATATAGATTTCTTCTTCCACATGGCCGCGTGTCCGGTAACGGCGTCTTTCGGAACAAATTGACTGCCAGGACCCTTTCCAAACATTACTTCTAGGTCATTCACCATACCAAATACATCAGCACCTTTAAGGAGCTTAGGATTTTTCCGGTGATCTGCCTCACCATTGAATGCTTGCCTTTCTTTCTCACGATATGATTGGGCGGCAGAAATTGACGACACCCCAGGTACACAACCTTCTTAAATTTATCCAAATATATACCTTTAGTCTTATCTAAACAGTGCGTGCATGCATTGTATCCCTTGTTTGACTGTCCTGAAATGTTACTAAGAGCGGGCCAATCATTGATGGTTACGAAAAGCAACGCTCGCAGGTCAAATTCCTCCTGTTTGTCCTCATCCCACACGCGTACACCTGGTTTGGCCCACAGCTCCAAAAGTTCATCGACTAATGGCCTTAGGTACACATCAATGTCGTTGCCGGGTTGCTTCGGTCCTTGGATGAGCACTGGCATCATGATGAACTTCCGCTTCATGCACACCCAAGGAGGAAGGTTGTAGATACATAGAGTCACAGGCCAGGTGCTGTGACTGCTGCTCTGCTCTCCAAAAGGGTTCATGCCATCTGTACTTAGACCAAACCATAAGTTTCTTGCTTCATCTGTAAAGTCTGAGTGGCTTCTCTCGATTTTTCTCCACTGCGACCCATCAGCGGGGTGTCTCAACTTCCCGTCTTTCTTACGGTCTTCTTTGTGCCATCGCAGCAACCTGGCATGCTCCTTGTTTCTGAACAGACGTTTCAACCGTGGTATTATAGGAGCATACCACATAACCTTAGCTGGAACCCTCTTCCTCGGGGGCTCGTCATCTCCCTCAGCATCACCAGGGTCATCTTGTCTGATCTTGTACCGACTTGCAGTGCATACCGGGAATTTATCCATACTCTCGTACTTTTCACCGCGGTACAGGATGCAGTCATTAATGCATGCATGTATCTTCTGCACATCTAATCCTAGAGGGCAGATAACCTTCTTTGCTTCGTGTGTTGTCGCGGGCAATTCGTTATCCGATGGAAGCTTCGACTTCATTATTTGCAGTAACTTCTCAAATCCGGTGTCAGAACAACCAAAATCTGCCTTCCATTTCAACAGTTCCAGTGTGGTACCGAGCTTTGTGCTGCCATCTTCGCAATTTGGGTACAAGGGCTTTTTGTGATCCTCTAGCATGGTCTCCAACTTCTCCTTCTCTTTTCCTGTTTCACAGTCTCGCTTTGCATCAGAGATGACCCGACCAAGACCATCAGCGGTCTCATCCGATTCCCGTTGTTCTTCTTCATTGTCACCTCGAGGAGCTCCATCTTCTTCATTGTCTTCCATTGCAGTGTCACCGAATTCTTCAGGGGAGATATGATAGCTATCATCATCCTCCTCTTCTTCATTGTCTTCCTGCCTAACCCCTCTTTCTCCGTGCTTGGACCAATAATAATATCCGGGAATGAAACCTCTCCGAAGAAGGTGGCCTTGAAGTGTTCTCGAGGAAGAGTACTCCGCCACGTTCCGACAGTCAATACAGGGACAAGGCATAAAATTATCCACTTTGTTTGCATTAGCCACATCGAGAAATGTATGCAGGTTTGTAATAAACTCGGACCCGCGTCGATCGCTGTACATCCATCGCATCCGTGCTTCGATCTGCGTCATATAATTAACCATTAAAATAACTTCGTGAATAGTGAAAAGACCACTATATATGCACACGTGCAGTATTTTTGTATCAGTTACAGATGGAGAAGATAATGTTGCTAACCTCGGCCGAGGATACGGTGTTCTGAGGACCTAAGTGTGGCTCGGACATTTCGTCGAACACCTGGTGTGCAATCAAAGAAAAAAATTCTAGCACACACAATCCTTAAATTTTTTGAGGAAAAATGGCAAAGTGATGGAAGGGGGCTTATATAGCCAGGGCAACGGTCTCGGTTTTTGCCAAAAACCGGGACCAATGCCTCGCAGTGCGCCACGTGTTGGTCGCCAGAGCATTGGTCCCGGTTTGTGGCAACAACCGGGACCGTTGCCCCACATGAACCGGGACCGTTGCCCTGTACAGACGAACCGGGACCGATGCCGACGGTCCCGGTTTTGGAATGAACCGGGAGCGATGCCGTTTTTGGGCTGGACGAAAGGGGGGTCTATCCACTAGTGTGGGTTGCGTCCTATTCAGACTTTCCAGTTTCTCTCTTTGATTCTTCAAATTACTATTGTTTCTTTCCATTGTTCATACTTCATAGAGCTGATTTCTGCATCTGAATCGCTGTTATTTTATGTCACAGTCTTCTCTGATCTGTACCTCTATTTTTTTGGCAGAATAATTACCTAATATAAAAGTGCTACTGATAAATGGTACTTCTGCCAATCCATAATAAGTGTCGCTCATCTAATACAAAGTTTGTTCTAATTTAGTACAAAATGAACAATATTTATTATGGATCGAAGGAAGTAACATACATTTATGGGTATCGTGCAGTCCGTACTATGTGACTTCAGTCAACAAAATAACGATTAGTTATTGAATATAGTAGGACGTTCTTCGAGTAAGGTTAATCATCATATATTTGGCCATTCATTTAAAAGGTTTCTGTTGCAAACTTATAATCAATAAAGTGAATTCCAAATATGTTTTCGCAAGCTTATCATCATATACCTTAACCCTAAACCATATATCTGAAATTCTTATAGACAGATTGAACTGTGCCACATGTCCGTAGACCTGCAACCTTGTTTCTTCGAATCACTGAGAATTTTAAATCAATTTGTACCGTTTGGTCATCAAGATGGAAATCACAGAAAGCAAATAACTGGCCGTATGGCAATGTTGAGCCTAACATAAAAAATAAAAATGAAGGATCAAATACAACATAAACGTGCGTATGTGTTCACATCGTCACATGCTTGCACACGCACACGCACACGGGCGTGCACACACACACACACACATACACACAAACACTCAAGCATGGCTTACATATATAAGACTCGTAGTAGAACATAAAGTTAACACATGCGCCTCACCACCCGTGGTGTAGCTTCAGCAAGACAAACATGGGCTACCATCCCTGCAGCTCATGAGTTTTCTTGTGAAAATCCATGAGTAAATGGTCCATTCATTGAGTAAAATTGTGACAAAACGCACAGCTATGGCGCAACCTCAGCCACAATGCACTATTCGTGTGCACATCGCTTACCACTTAATAGATAATGGCTATGTTGAGATATATGTAAGATGTAGACATATGGTTTGATAAAAGCTAGACTGAGGGTGCAACTATATCACTACCACTCCACCTATGGTTGGATTTGTCTTTCAAACAATGTTAAATATTGTCAGTGTTGAACATGTTCAATCATAGTAGAAGTAATGAAATGACATAATAAGTCCTTCGAAGCGATGAATAGTGGTCCTGTCATTTCACATGGCCATAGTAATTGTTATATATAGTACTAGATGATACCCCACGCGTTGCTGCGGAAATCTTAGTTGGCATTGAGGGTTTTGTAGTCAAATAGAAAACAATGGTAAATAAGCATGAACAATTCTAAGAAAAACAATTTGTAACAAAGAGTGTTTCATCCAATGGTCGTAAAGTATTTTTTTCATATATCAACCTTCAAACAAACCTATTGGACTACCATTGCTTGGTTACCTAGAGGTTAGTTGTTGTTTATCTAAGAGATTCGCAAAGTGCACCATTCAAAGCCACATACTAAAATTTGAACCCTTTCTGACTTCATTGGCTATTTTTCATGCATTTAACGATTTATTTTGTGCCAAATGACCCTGAAAATGGAAAGCATCTACAAATGAACTCAGAAAAAGGTTGAAACTTGGCACGGTATCATCATTTGACCCATATAACATGTTTGCAAAAGTTGTGAGGGTTACGACAAAAACTGGATGCGCTTCGTGTACAAACTGGAGCATCTCTTTCGAAGTGTGAGGGTTTTAGACGAAAACTCATCTGTTACAAAGGCATTTTATTTTTCTAAACTTTTTTGAACTCAAGACTTTTTGTGCATTCAATATGCATCATTCGAAGCCACATACTAAAATTTGAACCCTTTCTGACTTCATTTGCTATTTTTCATGCATTTAATGATTTATTTTGTGCCAAATGACCCTGAAAATAGAAAGCATCTACAAATAAACTCAGAAAAGGTTGAAACTTGACATGGTATCATCATTTGATCAACATAACATGTGCGCACAAGTTGAGAGGGTTACGGCAAAAACTGGATGCACTTTGTGTACAAACTGGACCATCTCTTTCGAAGTACGCGGGTTTCAGACGAAAACTCATCTGTTACGAAGGCCTTTCATTTTTTTAAACTTATTTCAACTCAAGACTTTTTGTGCATTCATTATGCACCATTCAAAGCCACATACTAAAATTTCAAACCTTTCTATTTCATTTTCTATTTTTCCTGCATTTAATGATTTATTTTGAGCTAAATGACCCTGAAATTGGAAAACACTACAAATGAACTCAGAAAAGGTTGAAACTTTGCATGGTATCATCATTTTACCCACACAACATGTGTGCAAAATTTGAGAGGGTTACGGAAAAAACTGGATGCACTTTGTGTACAACTTGGCCATCTCTTTCGAAGTACGAGGGTTTCAGACGAAAACTTATCTGTTACAAAGGCATTTCATTTTTTAACTTATTTCATCTCAAGACTTTTTGTGCATTCATTATGCACCATTCAAAGCCACATACTAAAATTTCAAACCTTTCTAAATTCATTTGCTATTTTTTATGCATTTAAGGATTTATTTTAACTATTGAAGAAAGTATTTCACAAACTAGTATTTGAAAAAATTCAACTTAAAACTATTTAAATTTGAAAACCACTGCCACTAACAGAATTATTATAATTACCTTTTAATCTAAAGAAAAAATATTCATTAAAAAACTCGAACTATTCTAATAGTTAGGCAAAATCTAAACACAAATAATACACTAATATAAACTATATAGCTTTAGTAGCGCTTTGTTATACTAACCGGTGCTAAAGGTCTCCACTCTTCCCGCTGAAAATTTGAGACCTTTAGCACGGTTTGTGGTACTAACCGGTGCTAAAGGGTCTTTAGTACCGGTTTGTGATAAAAACCGGTGCTAAAGGTCCCTTGTGATATAAGTAGCACTTGGACCAGCAGTTTCCCCACCGTTGCAGATCGACTCCCACGCCGCCAGGCTGCTTCTCCTCGTCGTCGCCGTCGCCGTGCCGCGCGCCTCTCGCCGTCTCCGCCCGTCGACGTACTCCGCGCCCTCCCCACCAGGTTGTGCACCGCGCCCTCTCCACCAGGCCGGCCGTTCTCGCGCTGCTGCTCGTCGCCGTTCCTCGCCTTCGTCTCCGCCAACGCCGCCGCTGGTGAGCTCTCCTCTTCCCCCCTGTCCGACCACATGCATGTGTCCACGGCGAGCTCCGCCGTCGTAGTACCCCGGCGAGGATCCCGACGACGACGAGGCCCCAAATTTTTTCTAGAGATGATGAACATTTTGCTCGATGGACATTTTTGCTAGATGGACATGTTGCTAGATGAACAATTTGCTAGATGAACAATTTTGCTAGATGAATATTTTGCTAGATGAACATGTTGTTAGATGAACATTTTGCTAGATGAACATTTTGCTAGATGAAATTTTTTGTTGTAAGCCTTGTAGTCAAGTATATATATGCTAGGCACCAAAAATGTATTTAAAAAAATATTATTTTAGTATGTGGTTTTGAACGGTGCATGAATGAAAATTTGTTAGTATATATATATTGCTATAAATATTATTAGTATATATATTGTTCTAAATATTATTAGTATATATATATATATGAGATGTTCTACAATTTGAGCTATACATCAATAGCTATTAACATGCAAATATTGAGATATTTTTAGTTGTAATTTTATTAGTTTCATTAGTGAGAATGCCGGGCCCGCATCCTCGTTACCGTCGCGCTCCGGGAGTTTTTGACGGGATGCGCAATGTCTGGGACTGGGCTCCGCCGGGATGGCACTGGGAGGTGGTTTCCGGGGTGCGTCGCTTAGCGAGGAATCCGGGTCTTGTCGTCGACCCGGATCTTCTTTGGTGGCGGTCGCGTGGGCCACAGTCGGTGCGGGGGGATCCGGCCCCCAAGGAGGTTGTACGCCGACGTATCAGGGAGGAGGACGACCAGGCCCGTCGCTACATGGCGGCGTTGGACGCCGGGTACTACAGTTTATGACAGGTGATTCAGGGCTCTCATCCTAGCTATGAATGGGTGATGGTTCCTTTTCTTTGGGTGTCCACCGCCAGCCGGAGCCGACGTCGTTTACTGTTTTATCTAGTGATATGTTATATATATATATGTATTAGCTCTAGTGATCGACATATATATTAGTGTTTCATATATGTGAACTGGATTATTCGAGATGTAAGATGGATTATTATTCTAATATTATTGTTGCATGTGAACTTGATTATTTGAGATCTCATTTTCTATATTTGCTTATACTAAATTGTTTTATCTTTTTCTGCATCTCGTCGATATTAGTTAAGCTATGGACGACGTGTTCAATAGCGGCAGAGAGCAAGAAGATGATACGTACGAAATTATCGCCGACGCCGATATCGGTCCTCATGATGACGCCGATATCGATGATGACGGCTCACGATATCTGAACGATTCCGGTGAGGGAATGTTTGACGAAGGAGAAGAACAAGATCTTCAATTAACAACAAAGTCTGCGGAGTTATATATATATAAATATATATATAAGGGCTCTGGTGATCATAAAATTTACAAATAATTGATTTATCACTAATAATTAACAAATATTTCTTCTTCTAGAAACCCGGATCGAGCAAATCTTCTTCAAGCAAAGCAAAACGTGGCCCGGCCAAATTGCCGCGGGATGATGTAAAGTACAACATCGATGGGATCGGTTTGAGTGGCCAGCCGAATGCTCCGAAAGCTCACGTGAAGAAATGGATAGCTATATGCGGAGTAATTGTTAGAGATAACATCCCGATTAGCACTCAAGAATGGCATCAGCCAAAGGAAGGTGGAAACAAGAGTTTTGTCAGCGATAGAGCAAAAGAGTATCTTTCGGCTAAACTCTTATCATATTTCACCCTACCAGATTGGGCGACACCAGACGATGTGTTGAAAGTCAAGCATGCTGCTCTTAAGAAGATGGGAGAACTATTCCGATCTTGGAAGGTAAAGCTATGGTCCAAATGCGTTGCTAATAATAAGAAGACTCCAATTTTCACTTGAGCACTAGCGAAGGTAGAAGCACATTGGGACCAATTTGTGGAGAACAACGAATCAGATGAAGCTAAACTTCGGTCGGAAATAAACAAGATTAATGCGGAGAAGCATAAGCTTTTCCATACCATGGGGATAGGTGGCTACAAGTCCACGTCGCCTAAGTGGGATGCATTTGAGAAGAAGATGATTGCTGCAGGGGGTCACTCCAGTCACAATATATTTTCCACCCAAGTCGAGGAGTTGGTTTTTTGGGCATGGGGGAAAGTTGGACCCAAAGACAGGGAAGGTGATTATAAAGGCAAGTCTTAAAGGAGCCGATCAAGAGATACTAAATGCAATTGATGATGCTAGGACTGGGATTTTCATCCCCGAGAGAAAGAACGACGAGCTTACACGCACCCTCAAGAATCCTGAACATCAGGGACGAACGCGAGGCGTAGGCGTTGTTCCATGGTATGAGGGGTTTGCGGAGTATAAAGATACTTACAAAAGCCGTGCAAGAAAGAAGAAGCTGGAAGCAGACCGTCTTTCAAATTTGGAAAATGCTATGAAGGATATGCAGGAGCGACTACAGGCGTCACTTAGCCAGCAACCGCAGCCAACTCAAGATCCATCTGAAGCAACTACCGTCCCATCTATGACGAAAAGCAGTGTGGGCTCCACGGGGGTCGATGATGGTCACTACCCCGTGGATGATATCACAGAGCCGAAACGTTGCGAACTAATCTTCAAAATGAACAATATATCCATTAAGGTGGCGGACAACTTTGCTTTAACGAATCCACCTGGAGCACTGCACCACTGCAATCCGATTCCACCTGGCTATGCTCGTGTCGGGGTGAATGAAGTTGTGACGGAATATCAAGAACTAAACCTTGATTTTCCTGGAGGTGAAGGGAAGCAGACCCTCAGAGAAGCCAAACAAAGTGGTATCTATCTATGGAGAAAATAATGGATCATATTTCCAGCCATTATGTTAAGTCCAACGCGTTCGACATCAAGTTCACCACCACCCCCCGAGATGGAGTGCATCCCGACTCCGCAGCACCAGCAGAGTCCTGCAACCCGCCCCGAGATGGAGCGCAGTGCGACTCCGCAACATCAGCCGAGTCCTGCACCATCCATCCCCGGGATGGAGTACAGTGGGACTGATCCGTTGCGACGTCAGCCGAGTACTGCACCATCCATCCCCGTGGAGCGCAGCGCGACTCCGTCGCGTTAGTCGATTCCACCACAACCACCCCACACCGCGAGTCCACAGCGCCAACCGATCCCACCAGCTCCCCCCGTGATGGATAAAAGGCAAACACGACAATCAAAAAGTAATCGACCTCCGCCGCGTCATAGGAGTCCACCGGAGAAGAAACCAAAGAAAGTTAAACCCCAGAAGAGTCCGCCGGTCTTACCCTGGGATAAGAGTGTAGCTGAAAACAAGGCCATAGTGGATGAAGCCGTGGCGAAGCACTTTGCACCGAAACCTCCCCCGCCACCCAAGGAGAAAATACCCGAGGTAATAGTACAACACTTCTTGAAGATGTTTGAACCCCCTGTTAAGACCGTGTTCTCGGACTACGAACGCTCTATTAACAAGTCATTTCTGCAAAAGGGTTCAAGAAGCAGCCACTCAGGCAGTAAAAAATGCGGGAAAACTGTTGCCCAGCTCGGAGAACAGATAGTGCAATCGATAGCCCCGCTCAAGGTGAATACCAAGCAACACAAAGAGATAACCGACGAACAAAGTACATTTGCTAGAGAGGCGGGTCTTACTATTGAACAATTTTTAAACCTTGATGACTTGTCCGGTGTGCCAGCTCCAAAAAGGAAATATGCAAAAGGGGAGCCTATGGTCACTGAAGAACAAGAGAAGCTATTATCAACGCAAATGCGCAACTTGCATAAGTGGTACATCACAGAAGCTATACTGTTCGAGATACCCGGCTTCTGGATTCCGATCAGGCGAGATTATTTCGACAATGGAACTGGTGATTTTTGGATTGAAAATGAAGAATTATTTCAGTTATTCCATCAATTGGCACTCGACAAATCTATCGTCAGTTTGTATTGTCTGTAAGTGATTTCTTTCTAGCTCAGCTCGTTCGTCATTAACTGTATTATCCTCACTATATATATTCTTATTTGTGTGGTATTACGCAGAATGAAGATGTACGAAATGAGAAAAGATGGAGTCTTTGGCATTGGGTTCATTGACCCAAATATCATACATGAAGTAACAGTAAAACATAATACAGAATTCGCAGAGACCCTTTTTCTTAAAAGTTTGAGGGATCTACATGCAGAAGAACATATACTATTTCCTTACAACTTCAAGTGATTGTCATTATTTTGTACTACAAATTATAGTTTTGCTTACTCGATATTGTTATATAAGTGATACCCTCTTACGTGTGCGCAGCTATCACTTCATCCTGATAGGCATTGACATGGACAGAGGAATGGTTACAGTAATGGACTCACTACGTAAATATATTAGTGAGTATATAGAAATTAGGAACTCATTCGCCAGGTAATTTTAATCATTATCACACATGTAGGCTTCTTTAGTGTTCACTTTAAGTTTCTGTTATATCAAATAATTAACTCCATTATTCATTTTTTTTACGGCAGAGTTTGGGAAAAGTTCAAAAACCTCGAGCGCGGTGAATGGAAGGAGAAGCTGGCGGGGCAGTACGATAGATATGTGACAGAACATTCGATTTAATTATATTTCTAATTTCAATATACCATTATCATATATATGCTTGATTATTAAATCTGTTTGAATTATATTTTGTTGTGAAGTGTATGAGGAAGGCATCGGGGACTGAACCTTGTGCCTACATCGTATTGGAAAACATTCGCTATATGACCGAAAAGATTAATCAAAGAACAATGATGGTACGTAAATACTATCTAGACTTTGTTCTTAACATATTTAATATATTCATATATTGATCATCTTCTTTAAATAATAAGATTTGGGAGAAGCGGGATAAACTCGACATAAATGATCGCATGCGAGCACTTCAGGAGGAAATAGCGGGATTTCTTCTTCGTGAAGTCATAAATAAGTCGATCGGAGAATTCCCTTACCATATGTAATAGGAAACTGGTGTGTTGTCCATATGATGTATACTGTATGTATATTCAAATGCCCTCCACTGTTGTGGGCTCGAGGCAAGCAAAGAGGGGCGGTGGTGAGGCACTAGTACTATATATGATGTATATATATGTTGGTGGTACGATAATTATACTATATATGATGGTTCTAGCTAGCTACAAGATATTCTACATGTATATATATATATATATGCATTGTACATTATGTAATAGCGTAAAATAAACAGTAATCCTAAACCCAAAAGAAAAGAATTAATAAACCCTAAACCCTTAACAATTAAAACCAAAAAGAAAATAATTTAAAAAACTTAAACCTCTAAACCTTTAGAATCGGTTTGTGTTACAAACCGGTGCTAAAGGTTCCCGAGCCCTCGCGCCCGACCTGCCACCACGTGGCTGGCTGTAGGGCTTTTAGAAACGGTTCGTGAGCAACCGGTTCTAAAGGGGTTCACCCTCTAGCACCGAACCTTTAGCACCGGTTGCCAAAACCGGTTCTAATGGCCTCCCAGAACCGGTTCTAATGATCTGTTTTGCACTAGGGGGGCGCGCCAGGGGGCCGCCTGGACCACTGGTGGCCCCCCTGGCTGCCCCCCTTCGCTTATTTAATCCTCATGACGCAAAACCCCTGAGACAGGAACCTTTTTTCGGCATCTCTCCTTTGTTCCGCCGCCGCTGCGCTTCCAAGATCGGGAGCACCAGAAGACCTCTTCCCGGCACCCTGCCGGAGGAAGGAACCACCTCCAGGAGCTTCTCCACCACCATGGATGCTTCCCGGATGAACCGTGAGTAGTCCACCTTGGACCATGGGTCTATGATCAGTAGCTATGTGATGTTATCCTCCCCTCTTTGCTCTTCATGGATTAGACCTCGTGAGATTCCCTACATGATCGAGGCATATATGTAATATTTTTGCTGTTGCTATGCTGAGTTTGCTGGGATCCGATGGATTATGAGATTATGTTCAGATTGTGTTTGAGTTATATATTTGATTCTCCTCTTCTATATTTATTTTCTTAAGTA
Source organism: Bromus sterilis (assembly GCA_950022295.1). Taxonomy (NCBI): domain Eukaryota; kingdom Viridiplantae; phylum Streptophyta; class Magnoliopsida; order Poales; family Poaceae; genus Bromus; species Bromus sterilis. The sequence continues at coordinate 300,214,644 of OX465601.1, forward strand.
ATTCTTGCATGTTCTTCGTTGCTGTTTATTTCTTTGGCCAAGTAGTAGGTAGTGACTCCAAGAGGGAGCGTTATGCATGATTGTGGGTTCATGCCCCCCGATGACTAGCTTGAGTGACAGAAACATGAGTCTAGGGGATGTGTTGTTGCCACAAGGGGGAAAACAACGGTGCTTGTACTTGCGGGTGCAAGGATTGTTTACTTTACGCAAAGTTCTTTAATGCAGTTGTCTGTTGCTTTGAGTTTACACTTTGGGTGGGATTCGCAACTTAATACCAGCGAGATGATCTGGATAGATATCTCAAGGTGGATGATTAGTAGGTAGATGCGGATGGATTTCACTCTACTTGTCTTGGCGTACCTCCCGTGCTTTTGAGCATCTTCCTTTATTTATAGCATAATTAGCATTGGTTTGCCCACATAATCCTGTCAATTGCCCAGCTGTAATTTGTTTACCTCGCATGGCTATTTTATCGTCTTTTGGGAGAGAGACATCACTAGTGAACATCATAGGACCCCGGTCCATATTTCCAATACTGTTACACCCTCTATCAATTTACTGCTTTATTTATCTTTTCCGTTGCTATCACTATCATTATTATCCCGTGCGTTTTATCCTGTGTAGGTCCAAGACAACCGCCAATCTCTGGCGCCGTTGTCACCTTCTTGTCGTTGCCAGAGTCCTGCTAGAGACAAACCTTGGTATCTTCACCGAGGGAAATTGATGCTATCTACGTCTAAACCTTCCACTTTGGGTAACCAACGAGGGGCGAGAAGCTATCGTGTTGTTGTCAGGACCATACCTGTCAACTCTCGCGTCATCAGCTCCTGCAAAATGAAGATGTGGTCCAAAATGAGCAAGACTTTGATGTGCTGCTGCAAACTCAAGATGTGGTGCAAAATGAGCAAGACTTGGATGTGTTGTTGCAAAATGAGCAAGATATGTGTCGGGACCCGGGGTTAGCGTATGTAATTCCAGTCACGATACAATCACATGGAGAGCCGAGAACCGTACCCACATGTCTAAGCAGACAAGGCCAAGCACAGAACGTTCTCAGTAAGCATCGAACGTGAGGGGCATCCCATTCAGGCCAGATGATCAACTGAGATGGGTCCTCAATGTCCGCTCACAAGTCTAAATGCTTATGGGTGGTGAATCCCATACTCATAGACAAGTCGCCTCAACCATGTTATCGATTGGATCCTAACTCTTACATATACTTACTCCAGCCCGATCACTTAGTCGGGGTCTAGGGCGGGCTCGATCATACAACAAAGTGTGCACGTGACGGAGTCACGAGCAATCGCATCGCGATGCCCCAAGCTGCGCACATCTAAGGGCCACTTGGTGTATAAAAGACCGCCAGCCAGATCACAACTAAGGTCTCGAAAACCCATACTAAGACATGCATGTTATAAACATACACGCAGCACACATGCCTAGTATGAACAGCAGGTATCATCACATAACTCTACAAAGTACTCTTTATTGATATACACATAGAGCATACAAAAATCACATGTCTGTGATCAACATTACATCATACAACGGAAGCAAATTAGGTCTGAGTACAGACAAGTTTAACAAATGGCTTAGAGAAGCCTTGTAAACAAACATGCCCTTCCGCGAGGGACCAGACTGCTGTCTGGGACTATACTACCAAGGTCAACGTCGAGCTTCACGAAGGTGACTCCATCGGGGTCCGGTTCTTAACTAAAACATAGAATAAGCAAACGTGAGTACAAAATCGTACTCAGCAAGACTTACATCAGAACTACACTACTCAAGCTCAAGTATCAAGGTAAAGGAGGTGGGGTTTCAACATGCAGAAGTGCCAGCTTTGACTTGGCTAGTCCTGAACTACGAGTACCAGACTTGAGGTAAGAACCGTACACGAGTCCACTAAATCTCCAACCAATACACCACTATGGTTACTTCCTCGACTTCCTCATGAGGAGGCACACCATAGCACTCACGCTTATCTTGCGGATTTTAAAAGTATCCATTCAAGTTGTCTTTGATCAAGTAGAGGTTTCCAAGTAGTCCATAACCGCGGACACGGCTATTCGAATAGTTCATTAACCCTGCAGGGGTGTACATCTTCACACGCGTGTCATCACTTATCGCCTCGTTCTTGGCATCCTTCAAGCGGATGTAGGACGTGGATGAAACCAAGGCACTAACCTCACATCACCTTCTCTAATCCAGGAGTCGACTACCTGAGTTTGGCACCGCTCGAGAGTCCGGCCGGTTCCACGAAACGGACTCAGATAATGTAAGGCACCGAGACGCCACCTCTGCCAGATGGTTTCACTGCCTCAAAAGTCCACCCACATATCTAGGATGATGCAATCTTTTCTTCATTCTTTTTCTATGCACATGCCAAATGGAAAGCCCGAATCTATTGTGACTCCTGGACCGGATCGGGTATGTAAAGAGGCCAAACGGGGATCCCATAAAACCCTACATGTGGTCATACTCTTTGTCTTGGATCACAAAACAGGAACTCAGGGCCTAGGGTAGTGTTCAACGAGACAACCCACTGTGTACTCCTACACAGCCTCTCATCGTTCACCTTTGTTTAGGGTGGATTCACCAACACGTTTCACTTTCATCAACACCACTGTGTTCATTCCATCCCGACTCAAAATCAAAACATCCTCATTGTATCACTAAGCAGCAAAAGCAATAACAGTTGTAGGGGCCACATGCTCATCATTCAACTCCTAAATCTGCTAGGATTGTGGTTTGCTTAATACGGTGACAGAATGATAGGTCATGCATCGGAATGGGTTGAACTATGCGAAAGAACGTGTCTCGATGATCTCCTAAACATGCATAAGCGAGACTGAGAGGGAAATAGGATTTTATAGACATGATCAATGGGGTTTGCTTGCCTTGCTGACGAGGTTTGACAACGGTGTCTTCAACGAAGGGGGTGGCCTACGGTTCCGGTTGCACGTCTATCGAGCAAACAATCAAACAAGGTATAAATTTATTTGCAATGCTCAAACACATGATCAATATTGAAATGGTGATGTTCTTGATCACAATGTTGGTACAATTCCATTTAAAAGAAGTCAAATGCAAAGTCACTTGCAAATGTGCTTCAAATTTGAATTTGAAATAAAGCCATATGGATGTTCTGCACTGTTCACCCAAATTTAATTGGTCAAACATGAAAACAGATCCCATATTCATAATCCTTGGATTTTTCTGATATTTTTAGACATATTATTTGCTATATTTGGAGTTCATATGAATTAGTTATGAATTTCCCAAGTTTAAACAATTTTCTGTAATTTTCTAGATTAAATTAATTCTCTGGAAAAAGTTTAATGCGTCAGCCTGACGTGGGGGTGACGTCAGGGGGGGGCTGACCAGTGGGTCCACCCTGTCAGCCTCAGGGGGTTAATCCCCGGTTTGATTAGCTTAACAGAGGGTTAAGGGGGGGGGGGGGGCTGGCCCACATGTCATAGACTAGGGCTAGGATTAGCGGGGCTGGTTAGCTCTAATGGCGCCGGCTTGACGCCGGTGGCCTTCCAGACGGCGGCGCCTCGCCGGAACTTCGCCGGAATGCGATTCCAGGCACGGGAAGGTTAAAGGAGGGCACGGGAGGGTGCCTCGTCGTCTTTCGCATCTCGTGGTGCCATCAGGGGGTCACGGGGAGCTTCGAGGCCACGGCTACGATGACGTTTTGCGGCGGCCGGAGCTGCCATGGTGGCCATCGTCGACAAAGAGCACGGGGGAGAGGGAGAGATGGGGGAAAACGAGCGGAAGCTCACCCCAAACCTGTTGACGAGCTCGTCGGGGTCGGAGCGGAGCTAGAGGACGCGGGATTTGACCTCGGAGTCGTGGCGGTCGGCGGTGAAGAAGACGAAGATCACGTCGCCGGAGTCGTGCCCTTGCTCAAATTGGGAGGGGCATTCGAAGGAGACCTCGGCTGCGCGTCGACTGGACACGAAGGCGCACGCTGGTTCACTCAGTGGCCACGGTTCTCCACGGTGGTGCTCCGGCGGGCTCTCGGCTATTTGCGGAATCCGGCGAGAGAGGGAAGGAGATGAGCTAGGGAGAGAGGGGAAGGTGCGGGCAGCTTCTGGGCGACTGCGTGGCGTCCTGGGGGGAAGAAGAGGAGGCTCCAGAGAGGCCTCGGTGGCGTCGGCGCACCCACGGCTCGCCACCGAGCAGCTTGGGATCGAGGGGAGGAAGAAGACAAGGTGGCCGGTTGGGCTGGGCCAGGCCGAGGTTAGGCGGGCCTCGCCTGTGGGCGTTAGGTAAAGCCTCTCCTTTCTTTTTCTTTTTAGTTTTTCTGTTTCATTTGTTTTGCCTAGATTTAAAATAGCTAGGCATTTTTAATAAATGTCCAAATACTTTTATAAATACTAGGTGACCAGTAGCTAGTCACATAAATAATTTGGACATTTTTGAAATTCAAAACATTTGAATTTCAATTCAATTAGGGGTAAACTTTAATTTCCAGAGCACTATTTGAATATTAGAAAATTCCATGAGTATGGGAAAATACCCAAACCACTTTTAAAATGATCAGCATCATTTATAGAAATTTTCCAAACATTCAAATGAATTTTGGAAAAAGATTTATTTCTGGCCTTATTTATTAAATTCTCAGGGCTTTCTGCTTCCCCATTTTTGAATTTCTTTTGAAATTTTGACATGATGCAAAGGCACAAGCAACCCTAGTACTTACCCTAGTTGGGTTTCTGACAACTCGCCCCCACTCAAAAGAATCTCGTCCCGAGATTCATAAGTCGTCGGGAGGAAGGTGGGGTACTCGGCACGGAGGCGGTCTTCTCTTTCCCATGTTGCTTCTTTCTCGGAGTGATGCGACCATTGCACTTTGAGGAACTTGATCTTCTGACGACGAGTGACACGCTCTGCTGAATCAAGAATACGAACAGGGTATTCTCGATAAGAAAGGTCATCTTGGAGATCAAGCGTTTCATGGTCGACTTCGCGGATGGGGTCCTTGAAGCAACGCCTGAGTTGTGACACATGGAAAACATCATGTACTCGGGAAAGGTGCGGAGGTAGTTCAAGTTGGTAGGCAACTTCTCCACGTTTAGCAAGAATGCGGAAAGTTCCGATGTAACGTGGGGCCAACTTGCCTTTGATACCGAATCTTTGGGTTCCCTTCAGAGGAGTAACCCGGAGGTAAGCCTTCTCATCAATATTTTAGCTCTCCTCTCTATGATGACGATCATAGTAGCTCTTTTGACGAGACTGAGCGGCTTTCAAACGATCACGAACAATGCGAACTTGCTCTTCTGCTTCCTTGATCATATCCGGTCCAAAGAGTTGTCTTTCACCGGTTTCTGACCATTTTAAGGGTGTTCGACATCGTCGGCCATAGAGGAATTCAAAGGGAGCCATATTCAGACTAGACTGATAGCTATTGTTATAAGCAAATTCGGCGAATGGAAGAGATTTCTCCCAATTCTTTCCGAAAGAGATAACACAAGCTCTGAGCATGTCTTCCAAGATTTGATTAACCCTTTCAACTTGACCGCTAGACTGAGGGTGGAAAGCTGTACTAAAGGATAGATGAGTTCCCATAGCATTTTGAAAACTTTCCCAAAATCTAGAGGTGAAAAGGCTACCACGATCAGAATTGATTACCAAAGGAACACCGTGAAGAGACACGATTCTAGAGACATACAAGTCCGCCAACTGACTAGCAGTTATAGACTCGCGAACTGGAAGGAAGTGAGCAACTTTTGAAAGTCGATCGATGACAACGAAGATGGCATCATTTCCTTTCTGGGTTGTTGGAAAGCCGGTGATGAAGTCCATACCGACCTTGTCCCATTTCCACTCGGGAATAGACAATGGCTGAAGAGTACCAGCAGGTCTTTGGTGTTCTGCCTTAATGCGACGGCAAACATCACATCCGGCAACAAATTGTGCCATGTCTCTCTTCATCCGGGTCCACCAAAATCTTTGGCGTAGATCTCGGTACATTTTTGTGCTACCGGGATGAATTGAGAGGGGAGTGTCATGAGCTTCCTTAAGGATCAGCTGCTTTAGGTCTTCATTCTCAGGAACTACTAAACGATTTTCAAAGAATATCGTTCCTTGATCATTTGCAGAGAAACATTTAGCAACTCCGCTAACAATGTTCTGCTGGATCTCTTGAATACTACTATCTTGTTTCTGGGCGGCTATGATTTGATCCTCAAGGGTTGGTTTCGCCATCAAGTTGAAAAGAGATCCACGAGGAACTATCTCAAGATTGAGCTTTCGAAATTCCTCATGAAGAAGTGGTTGATACTGTTGTAACATGAGGTTGTTAAAATACGACTTACGACTTAGTGCATCAGCCATGACATTGGCTTTGCCTGGAGTGTAAGAAATTCCTAAGTCATAATCTTTTATCAACTCTATCCAGCGTCTTTGCCTGAGGTTAAGATCTGGCTGGGTGAAAATATATTTGAGGCTTTGGTGATCAGAATAGATCTCACAACGATTACCAAGGAGGTAATGTCGCCAAGTCTTCAGGGCATGAACTACGGCAGCGAGTTCAAGATCATGGGTAGGATAATTCTCTTCATGTGGCCGCAACTGGCGTGAAGCATAAGCTACCACAGGTCGATCTTGCATAAGTATGCATCCTAACCCTTGCCGTGAAGCATCACAATAGATCTCGAAATCCCTTTTGGTGTCCGGAGGTGCAAGTACGGGTGCAGAAGTCAATCTTCTTTTTCGCTCTTGAAAGCTTTCCTCGCACTTGGGGGTCCATTGGAATTTCTTATCTTTCTTGAGGAGTTCAGTAAGAGGCTTTGCAACTTTAGAAAAGTTCTCGACGAAGCGGCGGCAATAGCTTGCTAAGCCAAGAAAACTCCTAACTTGCTTAACCGATTCAGGTGGAGTCCAGTCAAGGACGGCCTGAACTCTCTCGGGATTGACTGCAACACCTTTCGCCGAAATCACATGGCCTAAGTAGGTCACTTCTGGTAGCCAAAATTCACACTTGGAGAACTTGGCATAAAGGCGGTGCTCTCTAAGTTTCATCAATACCAACCTAAGATGTTCTGCGTGCGCTTCTTCGTTCTTCGAGTAGATGAGAATGTCATCAAGATAAACCACAAGAAATTTATCTAAGTACTCCATGAAGATCGAATTCATTAAGCGCGAGAATGTGGAGGGGGCATTGGTTAAACCAAAGGACATGACGGTATACTCGTAAAGACCATAACGAGTAGTGAAAGCCGTTTTTGGAATGTCCTCATTTCGGATTTTGATTTGATGATAGCCTAATCTCAAATCCATCTTGGAGAAGACAGAGGATCCTGCAAGTTGATCATAACGATCATTTATCCTGGGCAGTGGGTACTTGTTCTTTATCGTCGCTAGATTTAGCGGGCGATAGTCTACGCACATCCTTTCTGTTCCATCTTTCTTCGTTACGAACAGAACGGGGCAACCCCATGGCGATGAGCTAGGGCGGATGAAGCCTTTTTCCAAAAAAGCATCAAGTTGGGTTTTTAGCTCAGCTAACTCATGTGGGGCCATTCTATATGGGCGTCTGGAAATTGGGGCTGTGCCTGGTGTAAGATCCACTATGAATTCTACACACCTGTCGGGTGGCATTCCCGGCAGCTCTTCAGGAAAGACATCCAGGAAGTCACGAACCACCGGAACATCTTCAAGGTCTGGAAGTGGAAGCACATTCAAAGTATGCATCTGGATTCTAGAGCTGGGTGATGTGTAGTCAATGGTCTGGCCTGAAGGATGGGTGAGTTTGACTGATTTGGTTTTACAATCAAGGAAAACATTTTGCCTTGATAACCAATCATTTCCTAGGATGACATCAATGTCTGAAGACTTGAGGGCTATAAGAGAAGCAAGGAATACTAAACCCTCAATTGCAATTTGATTGCCATGGCTTACTCTATTAGTTTGCCACTTTGAACCAGGAGTTTGAATGATCATTGGAGAAAACATTTCTTCAAAAGGAAACTCATGAGGAAGTGCATAACTCTCCGACATGAATGAATGAGAAGCTCCTGGATCGAAAAGAACGGAGGCGGGGACATGATTGACTGGGAGTGTACCAAGAATGACATCAGAAGCAGCAGTGGTTTCCTCAACTGAGATTTGGTTCACACATCCACTACTAGTGGATGAAGGCTTTGCTGGGAAGGCTTTGGTGGATGGTTTCTTTGGAGGTTTGGGTCGAGAATGACGTGGTGCCATCAAGACCTGAGGGCATTGACGATAGTAATGGCCTGGAAGACCACACTTAAAGCATACCCTGTCTGAAATGTTGGGAGTGGGATTACTTGGTTGCACACCATCATTCCGGGGTGGAATAATGTGTTGGGGTGGATGGCATATATTTGGTGATAGCCTCTGGAGAAGGTTTTGAGGTATGGCTCTGGTTGGAATCCAAATTCGGCGTTTCTGAGGGGCTGAACTTGAAGAAGGAGCAAGCTCAAGAGCATGCTTACGGGACTCCTCGAAAATTTCATTGCCATGCTCAGCTCTGAAGGATCTGTTGACTAAATCCTCAAAGGTGGCAAATTCGATGAGGTTGAGATCATGATGAAGGATGGGGCTAAGTCCCTTACGGAACCTTGCCTGCTTTCTGGCATCGGTGGTGATCTCATCTTGGGCATACCGGGCAAGACGGTTGAACTCTCTCACATACTCATGCATGGACATCTCTCCTTGAGTGAGATTGCAGAACTCTTCCTTCTTGCGCTCCATCAACTCATCCAGAAGGTGGTACCCTCGAAAGGCAACACAGAACTCCTGCCAAGTCACTACGTGCCCATCTGGCTGCATAGCAACATAGTTCTCCCACCATTCAGCGGCAGCACCTTCCAGAAAGTATGCCGCGAATATAACTCGATCATCGGGAGCAACATGTGCAGTATCAAGCTTACGCTCGATGGAACGGAGCCAATCATCAGCTTCAAGGGGCTCAGAAGAACATCGGAATACCGGTGGCTTGAGGAGGATGAAGTCCTGAATGCTCACAACCACATTACGATGACGTGAGGTATTCTGCTCGATGAGCTCCAGAAGGCGTGTTTGATCACGTTGATTCTTCTCAGCTTCCATCATGATTTCCGCCGCAGAAGGCGGTGGTAGAGGTTCATCATCATTTCGATTCCGAACACGGTCTCGATTCCGACGAACAACACTACGAGTTCCACCTGAAATCCTGTGTGATAAAAATCAACAATCAGAACAGGTTGAATGATGGATTCAAGGATAACAAGACATGATGAAGGCGGAAAGATTATAATGCGAAGGCAATGATCCAAAGAAACTTGGAACAAATCCGGCAGCATAACGGCTACACCGGGATGGAAAAGGAAACAACCTCGAGGAGATTGGACAGAACATCCTCAAGGAACTCAAAACTCGATGAGTCTGGACGACCACAACTGTCCTACGGCTACAAGGAAGCACTCAGCGAGATGTTCTAGTCAGACATAGATGAGCCTAGTCCTATCATCCCGTAGAAAAGATAAGGGTGACCCAGAACTCAGATCGATGAGGATAAGGAGAAAAAGAAGCCTTACGTTGTTCCCTTATATACCCAAGTAACTATATAACTATAGAATGCTAGACTCGACTTCGACCAAGGGTTTGCTAAGCCTACACACAGTCCTGCTCTGATACCAAGTCTGTCGGGACCCGGGGTTAGCGTATGTAATTCCAGTCATGATACAATCACACGGAGAGCCGAGAACCGTACCCACTTGTCTAAGCAGACAAGGCCAAGCACAGAACGTTCTCGGTAAGCATCGAACGTGAGGGGCATCCCATTTAGGCCGGATGATCAACTGAGATGGGTCCTCAATGTCCGCTCACAAGTCTAAATCCTTATGGGTGCTTAATCCCATACTCATAGACAAGTCGCCTCAACCATGTTATCGATTGTATCCTAACTCTTACATATACTTACTCCCGCCCGATCACTTAGTCGGGGTCTAGGGCGGGCTCGATCATACAACAAAGTGTGCACGTGACGGAGTCACGAGCAATCGCATCGCGATGCCCCAAGCTGCGCACATCTAATGGCCACTTGGTGTATAAAAGACCGCCAGCCAGATCACAACTAAGGTCTCGAAAACCCATACTAAGACATGGATGTTATAAACATACACGCAGCACACATGCTTAGTATGAACAGCAGGTATCATCACATAACTCTACAAAGTACTCTTTATTGATATACACATAGAGCATACAAAGATCACATGTCTGTGATCAACATTATATCATACAACGGAAGAAAATTAGGTCTGAGTACAGACAAGTTTAACAAATGGCTTAGAGAAGCCTTGTAAACAAACATGCCCTTCCACGAGGGACCAGACTGCTGTCTGGGACTATACTACCAAGGTCAACGTCGAGCTTCACGAAGGTGACTCCATCGGGGTCTGGTTCTTAACTAAAACATAGAATAAGCAAACGTGAGTACAAAATCGTACTCAGCAAGACTTACATCAGAACTACACTACTCAAGCTCAAGTATCAAGGTAAAGGAGGTGGGGTTTCAACATGCAGAAGTGCCAGCTTTGACTTGGCTAGTCCTGAACTACGAGTACCAGACTTGAGGTAAGAAGCGTACACGAGTCCACTAAATCTCCAACCAATACACCACTATGGTTACTTCCTCGACTTCCCCACGAGGAGGCACACCATAGCACTCACGCTTATCTTGCGGATTTTAAAAGTATCCATTCAAGTTGTCTATGATCAACTACAGGTTTCCAAGTAGTCCATAACCGCGGACACGTCTATTCGAATAGTTCATGAACCCTATAGGGGTGTACATCTTCACACGCGTGTCATCACTTATCGCCTCGTTCTTGGCATCCTTCAAGCGGATGTCGGACGTGGATGAAACCAAGGCACTAACCTCACATCACCTTCTCTAATCCAGGAGTCGACTACGTGAGTTTGGCACCGCTCGAGAGTCCGGCCGGTTCCACGAAACGGACTCAGATAATGTAAGGGACCGAGACGCCACCTCTGCCAGATGGTTTCACTGCCTCACAAGTCCACCCACATATCTAGGATGATGCAATCTTTTCTTCATTCTTTTTCTATGCACATGCCAAATGGAAAGCCCGAATCTATTGTGACTCCTGGACCGGATCGGGTATGTAAAGAGGCCAAACGGGGCTCTCATAAAACCCTACATGTGGTCATACTCTTTGTCTTGGATCACAAAACAGGAACTCAGGGCCTAGGGCAGTGTTCAACGAGACAACCCACTGTGTACTCCTACACAGCCTCTCATCGTTCACCTTTGTTTAGGGTGGATTCACCAACACGTTTCACTTTCATCAACACCACTGTGTTCATTCCATCCCGACTCAAAATCAAAACATCCTCATTGTATCGCTAAGCAGCAAAAGCAGTAACAGTTGTAGGGGCCACATGCTCATCATTCAACTCCTAAATCTGCTAGGATTGTGGTTTGCTTAATACGGTGACAGAATGATAGGTCATGCATCGGAATGGGTTGACCTATGCGAAAGAACGTGTCTCGATGATCTCCTAAACATGCATAAGCGAGACTGAGAGGGAAATAGGATTTTATAGACATGATCAATGGGGTTTGCTTGCCTTGCTGACGAGGTTCGACAACGGTGTCTTCAACGAAGGGGGTGGCCTCCGGTTCCAGTTGCACGTCTATCGAGCAAACAATCAAACAAGGTATAAATTTATTTGCAATGCTCAAACACATGATCAATATTGAAATGGTGATGTTCTTGATCACAATGTTGGTACAATTCCATTTAAAAGAAGTCAAATGCAAAGTCACTTGCAAATGTGCTTCAAATTTGAATTTGAAATAAAGCCATATGGATGTTCTGCACTGTTCACCCAAATTTAATTGGTCAAACATGAAAACAGCTCCCATATTCATAATCCTTGGATTTTTCTGATATTTTTAGACATATTATTTGCTATATTTGGCGTTCATATGAATTAGTTATGAATTTCCCAAGTTTAAACAATTTTCTGTAATTTTCTGGATTAAATTAATTCTCTGGAAAAAGTTTAATGCGTCAGCCTGACGTGGGGGTGAAGTCAAGAGGGGGCTGACCAGTGGGTCCACCCTGTCAGCCTCAGGGGGTTAATCCCCGCTTTGATTAGCTTAAAAGAGGGTTAAGGGGCGGGGGGGCTGGCCCACATGTCATAGACTAGGGCTAGGATTAGCGGGGCTGGTTAGCTCTAATGGCGCCGGCTTGACGCCGGTGGCCTTCCAGACGGCGGCGCCTCGCCGGAACTTCGCCGGAATGCGATTCCAGGCACGGGAAGGTTAAAGGAGGGCACGGGAGGGTGCCTCGTCGTCGTCCGCATCTCGTGGTGCTATCAGGGGGTCACGGGGAGCTTCGAGGCCACGGCTACGACGACGTTTTGCGGCGGCCGGAGCTGCCGTGGTGGCCATCGTCGACAAAGAGCACGGGGGAGAGGGAGAGATGGGGGAAAACGAGCGGAAGCTCACCCCAAACCTGTTGACGAGCTCGTCGGAGTCGGAGCGGAGCTAGAGGACGCGGGATTTGACCTCGGAGTCGTGGCGGCCGGCGGTGAAGAAGACGAAGATCATGTCGCCGGAGTCGTGCCCTTGCTCAAATTGGGAGGGGGATTCGAAGGAGACCTCGGCTGCGCGTCGACTGGACACGAAGGCGCACGCTGGTTCACTCAGTGGCCACGGTTCTCCACGGTGGTGCTCCGGCGGGCTCTCGGCTATTCGCGGAATCCGGCGAGAGAGGGAAGGAGATGAGCTAGGGAGAGAGGGGAAGGTGCGGGCAGCTTCTGGGCGACTGCGTGGCGTCCTGGGGGAAGAAGAGGAGGCTCCAGAGAGGCCTCGGTGGCGTCGGCGCACCCACGGCTCGCCACCGAGCAGCTTGGGATCAAGGGGAGGAAGAAGACAAGGTGGCCGGTTGGGCTGGGCCAGGCCGAGGTAAGGTGGGCCTCGCCTTTGGGCGTTAGGTAAAGCCTCTCCTTTCTTTTTCTTTTTAGTTTTTCTGTTTCATTTGTTTTGCGTAGATTTAAAATAGCTAGGCATTTTTAATAAATGTCCAAATACTTTTATAAATACTAGGTGACCAGTAGCTAGTCACATAAATAATTTGGACATTTTTGAAATTCAAAACATTTGAATTTCAATTCAATTAGGGGTAAACTTTAATTTCCAGAGCACTATTTTGAATATTAGAAAATTCCATGAGTATGGGAAAATACCCAAACCACTTTCAAAATGATCAGCATCATTTATAGGAATTTTCCAAACATTCAAATGAATTTTGGAAAAAGATTTATTTCTGGCCTTTTTAATTAAATTCTCAGGGCTTTCTGCTTCCCCATTTTTGAATTTCTTTTGAAATTTTGACATGATGCAAAGGCACAAGCAACCCTAGTACTTACCCTAGTTGGGGTTCTCACAATATGGATGTTCTGGTGCCAAATGAAGATCTTCCAGCTGATGTTCTGCAAGCTGAGCCTATGTTGGAAGTTGTGTTGCCTACCCCTGTTTTTCCAGCAGATGTGGTGCCAACTGAGCCTATGTTGGAAGTTGTGTTGCCTAACCATGTTTTTCCAGCAGATGTGGTGCTAGAAGTTGATATTCCAGCTGATCTAGTGATGAAAACCAAGAGCTTGAGTGAACTGGGTGTACTGGTAAAAAGAAGCTCTGATAAAAAGAAGAAGAAGAAAAATCGAGTGGTAAGAAGCTGAAGTGAACTGGATGTTGTACTATGCTATAGAATAAAACCTTGCGTGAAACTGAAATTTGTGTAATTGTATTTTTCATATGATATGTATTTGTGTAATACTATTCAAGTTTGAGAAAAAATTAAGTTTGAGACAAAATTCAAATTTGATACAAAATTCAAATTTGAGCCAAAATTCAAATTTGAAGTTATTTGGTATGTGGTATGGTGTTACAATGATTTCTGGACTATTACACATGTTAGGTGATTAATCGGAGAACTTTTATTATGTGAAACTTTGTACATGTAAAATGTGCTCCAAATGAGCTCCAAAACTCCCTCCAAGCCCCCCTCCAAAGCCCCATTTGTAAGCAAGTTTTCTTTCGACCTTCTCCAAATGACCCAAAAAATGAAACTTGACATCTTAGTCACATAGAATGATGATTGGCACAAGTTTTATATTTTTTTGAATTTTTTTTAATTATTTACACTCAACCCTAATCGTACAACCTCTGATAGCCATCTTTTGTGAAGGCTTTTTCACAAAAAACTTCATAGTCGAAGTTTCTTATTTTTCCTAGCAATCTAGTCACATAGAATGATGACTGGCAAAAGTTTTATATTTTTTTGAATTTCATTGAATTAGTTACACTCAACCCTAAATTTTAAAAACCGTACAACCTCGTACGTGATAGCCATCTTTTGTGAAGGGTTTTTCATGAAAAACTTCATAGTCCAAGTTTCTTATTTTCCGTAGCAACCTAGTCACATCTAATGATGATTGGCACAAGTTTTATATATTTTTGATTTTTTTTATTTAGTTATGCTCTACCCTAACCCTTGAAAACCTCTAAATACCCCTCAAAACCCCACCAAAACCCTGCCCAAACCTCTCAAAACCCCGCACTAGTCCGCACCGTTGGAGCATCGTGAATGGACGGTTTCGCACTAGGGTTACGTCAGCGATCCGTGTAGTACACTCTGATAGGCTGGCCTTTTTTATTGCTATATTTTTGAGGTAGCTCGACGAGCGGACCTGGCGGGGCACGCATGCGTTGTTGGGCTTAATTAAAAGCGGCCCACTCTTTTATCCGTTGGACTTCACAACGTAGCGATCACATGCATGCGCGTAGCCCTGCGCTGGCCGCCCGATCCGACGCTGCAAGCTGCATGCATGCGCATCGAGCACGCCTGACGCCTGACGCAGCATGCACGAAGCGGCGTAGTCATCTTTCGGCGAGTTTTTATTGCTCCTGTGTGACATGTTTTAATTACTCCTGTGCTACATGTGTACACACTCATGCCCCCTCGATGCTAAGTGGTAGCCGCTTTACACTCGATGCAATTACTATACCATGATGGGGAGTAGGAAACGGTGCACCACGACTATTTATGCACCCCCTAGCATCATCTCCCTCTAACTCTTCTCCTACCCTATATTCTCATCTTCTCCCACTCTTCTTCTTCATCTCCGAGTCCATCTTCTCCACCTCTCACGCCCGAAGATGTAGTACACCGGGATGACCTACCGTGTGCCGCTCACCGTCCCTGAGATGCTCTACCCTCCCGGTGTCCAGGTGGAGAACACCCTACGGGTGTGGGCGATCTCGAGGTGGAGGGGTGCAAGGGCGCTCATCGAGTACTTCCTCTCCGTCGGCTAACGCCACCTCCCCAGGGGTTCTCTGGTGATGTTCCGCGTGGAAGAGTTGACCAACAATGGCTATCCTATTGGCCTTATTGTGAGGTTCACCAACCGCTTGGATGCCTACCACCTCCTCGGTCATGTTTTTTGGTGTGGATGCGAGTTCATTGCATTCAACACATACAACATCTTCACTGATGTGGACGGCATCTTCCCCAACGGCAGCATGCACACTCTCCCGTATCGCACTGACGACGACGAGTGAAGGAGTTGGGCGCCTTGGAGGAGTTTGCCTTGGAGGAGCATGGACTAGCTTGTCGTGTTGGGTTATCTAGGTGTCGTGTTATATTATTTTATCTATATCGTGCTGGGTTGATCTATCTAGCTATATAAGTTGTAATGGTACTATCTATGTCGTGCTTAGGTTGATCTATGGGTTTATGTAATGCCCAATCTAGTTAATGCAATGCTACTATTTATGTTATATATTGATGTTCTATCTAGTTCATATATGTTATATATTGATCTATGTGTCAGTGATAAAAAGAATATTCAATATGCCAGAAAATATATAAAGCAAGAACAAAATCCATGCATACAACAAATATATAAAGCAAAAAAAATCACAATACATACATGTGTGTTCAAGTAGGCATGTATGTATCTAGTAGGGTCACCCTAGGTAGTACGTGTTTGTTGAGCACCGAGAGCTTTTTAAATGGTCAAACAAAAAGCTTGCATCCAATCTAATTTAGTTCATGTAAGAATGCATGCATGTTTTATCTAATTTAGTTGAAGTAAGCATACAACAAAGATATAAGAAAAACAAGTCACAATACATACATGTGTTCATGCAGCCGTGCATGAATGGATCTATCTATCCTCCTATAAAAACTATTCAAATAATTTAATGTATCACATAATGTTTTATCGATTTACATTTATGTATAAAAAATGATCCATCACTAAATGGGCACGACCTTTTTTTACCGAAGGAACATGGGTGCACCAAACGGGTAGGCCCGTTTTCTATTTGGGCCTGCTTCTTCTTCTCACAGTCCTCATTACCCCATGACCCAATAACTTTTTTTCTTTGACTATGAACTCTGCACCTTCACTCTGTTAACTGAAGAATTGTTGCACTGTATGAAATGCTGCATTTTTTTCATCAATTGCTGCACTTAATGCATAAAATAATCCATGGACTAACTAGAACTGTAACTAAGAATATCATTACAAAAAAAGACAGGTTTTGCTTCACATAAATTCAAATTCAGCTAACAAATGATCCCTGACTAACTGAAACTACTAGCTAGACACAATAACTGAAACTTGGACCCCTGAAACTAGCTTGACACACTAACGGAAACTCTAACAATTTGGGACCCCTAACAATTTCTAGCGATTGATGAACATCACGTAAAAGAAACCCATAGCAATGACACAATAATAAAATGCTCCAGCCATCATATTTGCTTGCTGCTTCAAATCGGTCAACTGCTTTATTTGCTTGCCCATTTTCGTTAATTCACACCCCAGTTCAGCTTGCCCATAGCAATGACCTGCTCTGTCCGCCAAATGGGGGTCGTGTTCTACAGCAAGTAGTGCCCCAAATTGAGCCCTTGGGTTGATCCCTCCAATTTCAACCTCTCAACGTAGTCATCTAGCCATTCGAAATACCTGCATTTCTTCAGAACCTGAAAAACAGGGATCGACGACTCATGAACCCTAGATCCACCGCCCAAATTCGACGAAAAAAGAAAGAAATCGGGAAAAATTAGACCATACGTTTGGTGAAGTAGACGGATCTAACCTGCCCCGGCTGCGGCCTGCTCAAGCATTTCACGAAGTCACGCCCACGGTTGCCATTTTCTTCCTTCACACAAGTCAGACGCTTCAGAGGCTCCATGTGTGGGCAATCGGGGCATCTTGTCAGCGGCACTAGACCGTATCACGTCCATTGATTGGAGTCCAAGGTTGAGCTAGACATCACTCGCCGGCGGCGCGCTTGCTCGCCGGAGAAGAGGAAGAAGAAGGTGGGGGAAAGGAGGAAGGGCAAGCAATGGGGGGATGGGCTGGCTCGGGCTCGTGGCTGGCTCGGGTCGGGGCACGCTGATGAGCACGACCATGCTTATGTGGATAAATTGTGGGTCCCGCACACATGCGAGTAAGTGGTGGGTCTCAAGTTGATGTGGATAACTGGTGGGTCCCGCGGGTCATAACTCAAATCCCTAACCCCTTTAAGTTTTGCATTTTATGGTTAAACAGAGCCATGTCGCTTTGCAGCTATTGTTTGCTTCAAAGATGTCCCACTAGAGCAATTTTGATCAACTATGTCGCACTCCTTCCATTCCGCGTCAAATGTGTCGCACAGGAGCTATTGACCCTCGAGCTTCAAGTCGTGGAAGAAACCTGGCACCAGCGCCATGCCCACCATCGTTTGTCGCCCGGGCTCCGGCTAACATTTTGAAGAAAGTCGTGACCGGGGCATGGGCCAAAGGTCGTAGCGGCAGCAAACAAGGTGGACGTCAAGAAAATGTTACCAAGAAGACTGCCGTGTCAGAAAGAAGGCGCCGAGAGTAGATAAATAGCATGTTCCTGATGTTGGAATAAACCACGGCTGTGGCGAGCCGGGCGCGCGTGGAGGCGTCGGGTGCGCAGCGGGACGTGCTGGGCACGTCCGGTCTGCAGCGGGACGTGCTGGGCGCAGCGGGTGCGAGCCGCACTGTGTGTGTGCGTGTGTGTGGATCGGCGGCGGATGAGCCAGGCTCACCGTTGGAGCCGGCCGCATAGGGCTAGGTAGTTAGCGAGTCACGGAATAGGCCTGGCGATCTGTTGGAGTGCAGCAGCGTGGGCGCGTAGGAGCGCGTCCTGTGGGCAGCAGCGCATGCGGATCGTGGCCGGGTGATCAGGAGGAGTTGGGCACGGGGTAGTGCGTGCACCTGTATAAACTTCATCCTCTTGTACTGCTTGTAGGAAGAACCAGCCAGCCTGAGAAATAAAAAAGCCGCTCGTACGGCTGGGTGTTTGTGCGCCCGGAAGAAAATTTTGTTGTGTTCCCTTCTTCTACCTCCAGCAGTGAGTGAGAGAGTCTAGGGGTAGTCCCAACAGTTGGTATCTAGAGCCAGGTTAGGAGAGGTAACGCCGGCGGCCAAGGCACTCGTTCCGCACGGCGGAGGCGGTGGTGGCGCGTTCTCGCTGCAGGTTCCGCCATTGACGCCGGCGAACTACACGTCCTGGGCCATCAAGGTTGAGGCGATCCTTGATGCCCAGGGGCTGTGGTGTGCCGTGGCTCCGGCGGAGGGTGCGGAGGTCGACGCCGGCAAGAGCAAGACGGTGAGGGCAATTCTGATCGGGGCGCTGTCGGAGGACTTGCTGATGCAGCTGGCGACGAAGACCACCGCGAAGGAGGTATGGGACTCCCTCAAAGTGCGCTTCGTCGGCGCTGACCGGGTGCGGGCGGCGAGGCTCGCGACGCCTGCGCGGTGAGTTCGATCGCCTTCGGATGAACGACGGCGACGACCTGGACGTCTACGTCAGCAAGATCAGCGGCATGGCCGCGCGGTATGCTGGCCTAGGGGCGACGCTCGACGACGCGGCCATGGTCAAGAAGTTGCTCGACACCGTGCCGGACCGGCTGTACGCCGCTGTCGCCGGCATCGAGCAGTTCTGTGATGTCGATGCCATGGCGTTCGAGGAGGCGCTCGGGCGCTTGAAGGCGTTCGAGGAGAGGACCAGGCGGCGCGGGCAAGCGGTGAGCGGGCGCGACAGGGAGCAGCTGCTTCTCACTGCGGCGCAGTGGGCAGCACGGCGGCGTCAGCGGGGCGGCCGAGACGACGACGACGATGCCAGAAGCACTGCATCCGGTGGCGACGGAAAGCGGCGCGGCCGCTGTCACAACTGCAGAGAGCGCGGGCACTTCAGGCGCGAGTGCCCGGAGCGGCGCAAGGAACCGGCGGCGGAGCGTGCTCTCCTGGCCGACATCGACGTCGAGCACGAAGGACTCCTCTAGGCCGTGGCTTAGGGGGTGTGTGTTGGAATAAACCACGGCTGTGGCGAGCTGGGCGCGCGTGGAGGCGTCGGGTGCGCAGCGGGACGTGCTGGGCACGTCGGGTCTGCAGCGGGACGTGCTGGGCGCAGCGGGTGCGAGCCGCACTGTGTGTGTGCGTGTGTGTGGATCGGCGGCGGATGAGCCAGGCTCACCGTTGGAGCCGGCCGCATAGGGCTAGGTAGTTAGCGAGTCACGGAATAGGCCTGGCGATCTGTTGGAGTGCAGCAGCGTGGGCGCGTAGGAGCGCGTCTTGTGGGCAGCAGCGCATGCGGATCGTGGCCGGGTGATCAGGAGGAGTTGGGCACGGGGTAGTGCGTGCACCTGTATAAACTTCATCCTCTTGTACTGCTTGTAGGAAGAACCAGCCAGCCTGAGAAATAAAAAAGCCGCTCGTACGGCTGGGTGTTTGTGCGCCCGGAAGAAAATTTTGTTGTGTTCCCTTCTTCTACCTCCAGCAGTGAGTGAGAGAGTCTAGGGGTAGTCCCAACACCTGACGCTCGCGTCACTAGTCCCATCTATCAACAAGGTATGGAGTAGTTTCTTGTATCAAGTTGATTTTTATTTGTGCCAAGTGCCAACACGGATTTGTTTTTTGCAGGTGGACAAAGCTCAATCCTCGCCGAATCCATCGCTCATATGAGAGAGCTGAAGCAAAGGGTGCAAGAGTTGGAATGCACCAACATCGTTTCGCTGCCAAACAATCCTGGACCTCAAACAGCAACACCAAGCGGCCCTGACATGGCCGGGAAGAACATGGCCACGGCAAAGAGAAAGGCGTCGGAGATGACCAGTGATGACCGGGGCAGCCTGGGCGAGGTGAACGTGACCTTGGTAGATGAGGTACTCCATATCCAGGTCCATTGCGCCCGGAAGGGGTCTATGATGTCACAAATATTTCAGACGGTCAGAGGCCTCGGTCTGGAAGCTGTTGACGTTCAGGTGTCCACGTCGAGTACTCTCCTTCGGTTGAAAATGAAAGCTTGGGTAAATTATAGTCACAATCTCATAGAAACTATGTAGGGACCAAATGATTGCTTGTTGGTGTTTCCTTGTGTAATTTGCCTATATATTGTTTTTCCTTTTTTGTTGTAGCGTGCCAGCTGAAGTACGGTAGTGCCTGGGGAGATAAGTCAAGCCCTTTTAAGCGTTGTCGACAGGTGCTGAAGGTGTAGCGTACGTCTCTGCTGATGGCAGTGTGCAGTGTGCACACGGATCTCACATCAGTGGTTAAAGCAAGTCTCATGATCAATCTACATTTCTATGATCAGTGTTGAAGTAGCACATTCTAATTATCAGGGCATCCTAGCAATGTACATTTATTATGATCAATGAAGATTGTAATGAGGTATTGCTATGATTCAATCATGTAAGTTCCTAATTTTAACTATCACTGCTTATAGCAACTAGCACGGTGGCTCCCGCAAATGGGAGAGCTAGACCTTTTGAGCATTGAAAGTATCTTATTTGTTCTTATGTGATGCAAATAATTTAATAATCTCATTTACACCCTTTCATTATATTATACATAAAAGTACATTGATGTTTTTGTTCGTTTGTCCCCTAATGGCACTCAATGGCGAGGGACTTTTGTGTATGGAGAACCCAAAATGCATGAGCGTCATCACATGTGGGAGCTAATGCGTAGGATAAATAACAACACCAAAACCCCTTGGCTTATGATAGGAGACTTCAATGAGACCATGTGGCAAGGCGAGCACTTCTCTCGGTCGAAACGAACGGAGAAGGAGATGGAGAGCTTCAGGAGTGCCCTCTGACTGCAACTTGTTCGACCTTGGGTTCAAGGGACAGGCATGATTCTATGATAACAAGAGAGATGGTACTGAGAAGGTGCACGCTAGGCTGGACCGTGGTGTTGCCAATCCGGAGTGATCTGACGTGTTTAAAGAAGCAGAGGTCGAGCACATATGTTCGTGTCGCTCTGATCACCTACCCATCCCCCTAAGATTCAGCAATAGGAAGGAGTGGAGACCGTAAAGGAAGCGCAATGGTGGATCGCGTTACGAAGAGATGTGGGAACGAGCGGAATCTCCTAAGCCTACAATTGATAAAGCCTGGAAGACCAATGGGAGGGCGACTTCCCTTGAGAGTATTTCTGCAACAATCAAGATAATGCAGAAGGAGTGGAGAGCTGGGCGGCGAGAGACTTTGGGTCAGTGGTGAAAGAGACGACGAGGATGAGAAGCAAGCTAAAAAGGGTATGGGATCAACCCTCCCCAAATGAACAACAGCGTGAGATAAAGTAAACTGAGAAGAGGCTGGACGATCTCCTGCTACGGGAGGAAATCATGTGTCGTCAACGCTCACGGGCGACGTATCTCCGGGAAGGTGACCGTAACACAAAGTGGTTCCATAGAAAGGCGTCGTGGAGAAAATGTAAAAATGATATCACAAAGCTGATGAAGGAGAACGGGGAGGGGACGGAAGATCGGGATGAGGTGCATGAATTAACAAACTCGTTCTTCCGGAACTTGTACATCAAAGACGAAGCAGTTTCCTCACATGAAATAATGAGGCTCCTACAACCTAAGATTGACGAGGAGATGAATACTTCGCTAAGAAGATGCTTCTCCGCGGAGGAGATCCATGTTGCCATGTTCCAAATTGGACCCCTTAAGGCCCTGGGCAGTGATGGCTTCCATGCGAGGTTCTTCCAAGTGAACTGGGAGACAGTTAAGGAGGATGTGATCGCGGTCGTTAAATCTTTCTTCTTCGATGGAGTTATGCCAAAGGGTATAAATGATACAATTGTTGTGCTCATTCCGAAAGGGAAGAACCCACAAACTTTAAAAGATTTTTCTCCCATCAGTCTTTGCAACGTGATCTGCAAGGTTATCTCAAAATGCATGGTCAATAGGATGAGGCCCTTTCTTGATGGAGTCATATCCGAAACTCAGAGTGCATTCATCCTGGGTAGAATGATCACGGACAATGCTCTTATCGGTTTTGAATGCTTCCACAGAATCCAGCATGATAAGCATGGGAGAGGATCTTTGTGCGCTAACAAGCTGGACCTGGCGAAAGCGTACGATAGAGTTGATTGGAATTTTCTGGAACAAGCGCTTGGAAAGGTTGGATTCTGTAGAAGATAGGTAAATTGGGTGAAGCAATGTGTGCGAACGGTTCGATATAAGGTGAAACTCAATGGGGTGCTGCTGGATCCAATTGTACCGTCTAGGGGCTTGCGCCAAGGCGACCCTCTCAGCCCGTACTTGTTCCTTTTTGTGGCAGATGGTTTGGTCCACCTCCTGCAGGAACATATTGATCTGCGATTGCTTTCACCTATTAAAGTTGAAAGGAATAGCCCGGGTGTGTCCAACTTGCTGTTTGCGGACGATAGCTTGATCTTCTTCAACGCAGATACGAACTAAGCGAAGATTGTTAAAGATATCATGGAAAATTTCCAGCTCAGTACGGGCCAGTTATTAAGCAACAGCAAGTGATCCCTCTTGTTCAATGAGCATTGTCCGGTTGAGACATGTGAAGAGATAAAGGAAATCTTGTGGGTGGAATCGTCGTCCTTTGAGAGAAAGTACCTGTGGCTCCCGACCACGGAGGGTAGAATGAAAGATGGTCAGTTCCAACCGATCATGGACAGATTTGGTAAGCGGTGCAATGAATGGTCTAAGAAACACATGTCCTTTGCGGCAAAGGAAGTCCATGTCAAGTCGGTTGTTCACGGCCTCCCCACTTACTCTATGGGTTTTTTTCAAATGTCTAAATGTTTCTGCGAGAAATATGAGAATTTGATTCAGGATTTCTTGTGGGCTGCTGAGGAAGGGCAGAGAAAGTGATGACCCTCAACCGTAGGGGATCCTTTGTAGCATTTTTGATAAATAAGAGTGTCGAACCCAACGAGGAGCAGAAGGTATTGGTAAGTGACTTTGGTAAAGAAATATCTGTAGGAACTGAAAGATAAATTTTTAGGGGTTTTCGATATAAGAGACAAGAAGGTAAAAGAGAGTAAAGTAAAGAGCACTGAGGAGTAATAAGTGGCCCGATCCTTTTGAGAAAACGATATGCCAAGCAACTGAACTTATAAATGCTAAAGCTTTCTTGAGGACACACGGGAGAAACAGTCATGTGCTTTCGCCATATTCGGTATCGGTACTATGTGTTGTGCTGATAAGTGCTGAGTTTGTGGATCTATGCTAGTGCACCCTCTAGACTAAGATAAGTGCACTGTGATGATAAAACACCTTGAAAGCATCCACAAATACAAGATAGTAATGAAGGAAAAAGCCTAACCATATCAATACGATCGATGATCCATTGTTCCCTTGTGCAAAAGCGTGCGAACTGGGGTTCATGTTTCTGTCACTCGGGCAACCCAACGTAAGCATGCTTTGTACACAATGTATTCCCCTAGGTCCTTAATAAGGCGAAGTGTTGAGTGTTCGACTCACACAACACCACTAGGAAAATAACAACCCAACTTAAATATCAAACAACACATATTACTTTAACATCATATGACTACTAAAAACTAGACTTCTCCGATGTCCTCAAGAACTAAAGTAACAAATCACAAGACATAAAAGAGATCATGATCAGTGGGGATAAATATATGATAAACAATCTGGAGACAATGAATAATTCTCCAACAAAACTCAATAGCATTCATCACACGGTAGTAATCAACACCGGTAGAGTAGAGATGATAGATAGTACGGATTACAACACAAGTTGGACTTGTGAGGTGAGATTGGATGGTGGTGGAGATGGTGCTGATGTTGGGGATGATGTTGATGATGATCTCGATGATGCCCGTGACGATGGCGACGTTCTCCCCTTCTGGGAGGTGTTCTCCCCGGCGGAATCTGCCCGCCGGAGATGTCTTTTCTTCTTTGTAGGTTTCCGCCACGGAGCGGCGGCGGAACTCCGGAAACTCTCCCAGTTTTAGGGTTTTTGATATGTGTGCGATATATAGGCCAAAGGGGGGAGCTGGGAGTGGCCCCAGGGGTCCAGTCGCCTTCCCGGCACGGCCAGGGGTGGGGCCACGCCGGGTGGCCTCCTGGGCACCCTGTGGCCCCCCTCTGGCCACTCTTCGACGTGTCTTCGTTAATCTTCCAAAAAATGCCCTCCGTCGATTTTCCGGTAATTTTGAGGTATTCTTCTTCAGCAACTCAGCGTCCACTTTTTACCGCTGATTCCTGCGTCTGCTGCTTCGGCACCGGAAAGTTGCAAACTGTGTAAAATAAGACAAAACAACATAAGAACAACATCATAGCATGAAATATACAAATGAATAAGAAATAATTACTATATAAAATAGTGATGCATTTTGGACGTATCAACTCCCCCAAGCTTAGACCTCGCTTGTCACCAAGCGAATACTGAACTCGGCAAACCTGTACAAAAGTTTAGAGAGTGAAGTGTTGATAAATAGAATACGGACAAGAAGCATCAAAGTTTCTTCACCAAACTCAAGCATCCTCAACAGCAACCTCAACTCATAAGGTCCTTATGAGAAAGTAATAACAATTATAATCAAAAGTAAGGCTGAGAAAACTCATCATATTATGGCAAACATATCCTTGGTCAAAGGACAACTTAATAACTTTTACTTTTGCTCTTTCTAAATAAGATGAAACAAATTGAAGATTTGAAAGAACATGTTATTAGTCATGAAGTGTAAATGCTAACACAAAGGAAGATGTTTTCTTGGCAAAAGCTTTCGTAAACAACTTACTTATCAAATGATAATGTCAACAATGATATGGCATGAAAAAACTTAATGCATCATTATATGGATGAATCCTCATCAGTATCAAGTGTTTGTTCTCTTTGGGAAAAGAAGGAAGTGGGAAAACTGACTCAACATAAAAGTAAAGGAAAGGCCTTGTTAAAGGCAAGCAGGGAAAACTCATGTGCTATCCTTAAATCAAACAGAATGAAAATATATTTTGGGAGGTGCATAGTTTGTAAACGAATGCTAATAGATAGCTCAATTACTTCTCTAGATGGACAAGTTTCGAGGAACGGATCCCAAGCGGGGACGATCACATCCCCTTAGTCTCCTTTGTTTATCACTGCCAAAGTTTCTAATTACTCATAGACCGAGCGTGAAGGAGGGTCTGTTTGTTATATTATCATTCGAGCTGGGCGCACTCATGCCAGTTCCTCCTCGTATTATGGGTTTGCAAATTAGACATGCAATCCAGGGGTAAAACTTGTCCAACTGAAGATGATCATGAATTACCTACTACTACCTCATGAGCTAAACAAGAGGCACAAAAAAGAAGATTTTGAACATTTAAGAAAAACACATAAATTCTATACTTATAAGAGGGGTAGGGGAATACCACGAATAGGAAGGTATG
Source organism: Bromus sterilis (assembly GCA_950022295.1). Taxonomy (NCBI): domain Eukaryota; kingdom Viridiplantae; phylum Streptophyta; class Magnoliopsida; order Poales; family Poaceae; genus Bromus; species Bromus sterilis. Next base: position 300,240,381 of record OX465601.1, read on the forward strand.
GTGGACTCATATGGAAGGTAATGGTTTCAGGGTATGGATGCACAAGCAGAAATCTGCTAGGCAAGGAATTTGGCTAGAAAGGGCTTTGATAGAACAGAGCATTGATGCATGACCAAATCCCCTTCATATCCTTCTTGTAGAACGTCTTCAGTTCGTTGATGATGTCGAAGTTGGCTTCAATGCCCCGCTCAACCACCTTCTTGTACTTGAATACTTCTTGCTCCCTCTCTTCTAGCCTGGCCTCGATGCTCCCATCCTTGACAGGTTCCTTCAGATCCTCTTGGTGAAGGTCACCACCCTCCAACTGGACGTTTCGAGGATGGTTCTTAACCTGAGCGAGGTAAGGGTTGATGACGTTGACGACGAATTGTCCTTGGGGGAACTTGGGGAAGCCATGGCACCTAGTTCTAGCTAAAAGATTTTCTTGCAGAAACAGATCTAGAAGAAAACACGCGAAATCGAGAGATACGATGCCGGGACTATCCGGGCAAATATATAGCAAAAATTTCTGCAACATAAAGAAGGAAACGAGCAAAAGTGGAGTCGAAGACGGGCTCCGGGGTGCCTAGGCGGACTCCCGGCGCCACGAGGAGGTAGGCCGCGCCAGGGGGGGGCGCCTGATCCCCCTGGAGCTCCTCTCCGGATCCAATCAGACTCTGAATTTTCTATATTTTGCAAAAATGTGTGTCGTCGATATGTAACGGCAGATTCCATGGGGAAGGCTATAGAGGGGGACAAACCGAGGTTAGTGTCGCTGGTACCTGAATCGAGAATGGGGACACGCGGTGAGACACCACGATGTACCCAGGTTCGGGGCTTTCGGTAGAGATAACACCCCTTGTCCTGCCGAGCTAGCTATATGAAATAAATCTGGCTACAATGAATGCTCCTTGAGCAGTTTGAGAGGAAGGAGAAGAGGGCTCTAAGCACAACTCTGTCCAGGCTCTCTCTATGGTGGGTGAGATTGCAATAAGTACTCCGTCGTCCCTCATGCAGGAGGGGTACCCGGGGCTCTTATAGGCCGAGCCCGGGGTACAAAGGTAAATGTACAAAGGGAGGGCCCAGCTGTCAGCCTGAGACAAGCTAGGGACCTCACATCGTGTTCTCCCGGATGACCTAGTGTAGACTTGCGGTTCACCATACCGCTATCCTGTAGACCTCGGTAGTGAATAGTGGAGCTAGAGACCTAGATCTGTCGGCCTGTCCGCGTGATCGGCGCTGGAGGAGACCGCACGCCTCTGACAGTCCCAATCTTCAGGGATTGCGCATTGAATGATCTTGTACCAGGTGTTCGACCTGTAATCTTGCTCGGATGTTACTCTGTTTACTTCGGCCGAATGCTTCCTGGTGAGGCTGATTGCGCCCTCTCTGGGGCAATCAGCCCTCAACTTGAATAGCGCGGCCCACTTCTTGCTTACACTTGATTAGCTCGGCCTTGACTAGATCGGTGACCATCAGGTCGGTGATCTTTGCCTTGATGAATTGTTTTCCCTGGGTGACCCTACCCGGGGGTCATTCCCCCCGAGTAGCCCCTGAAGCTGCGGAGGTCCTGCCGAACTCAGAGATGGCGAGGCCTGCACAGGTTCCTTCTATACTTCTGGAATTCTGAATCTTTATTTCTGAACGATTGCTCTTAATGGGCCGATTGCTCGCTGTCTGCCGATTTCTCTTGATCTTCTCGACCGATCTGTCCAATGGTTAGTTTGGACTGGAACGTTGACCGAACTTGCCGCTTCGAATTCGAAGGGGAATACGGGACGTCGTGCCATGATTTCACATGCCATAACCGATGCCTCGGCCCACGCGCGCACGTCCCGTCCAATCCACCGGATCTTCTGTGCTCCGAACTGATGCCGCTCTGTGGATACACGCGGCCACACCACGTGCTGGATCGGCACACCGGATCCCACTACCTCCTCGCCAGGTCTTTAAATACCCCGCGGGGTGAGAGTTGCGCCACGCACCCCCACTCCATCGTCTTCCTCGCGCTCTCCTCCTCTGCCTCCGCCGCCGCCGCATCGCGCGCCCCTCCATGCTGCTTCCACTGCCCGCAGAGCTTGGAGCTGCTGCGTCGAGGACCTCGCGCGGCCGCACTCCACCGCCGCCACCACTGTTCCTCCTCCGCCACGATTAGTGGACGCGATCTAGATTTCCACCGCCGGCGCCATATTCACCGCCGTCTTCGTCCTCGTCTTGCTCCTCCTCGCCCACCACGGAGTCCGACGCCTCCATGGGGGACGACGCCGGCGCCACCGCTTCTCAGAGGGGCTCGTGGAAAGGGTCCATTGTGACTGAAATGCACATCGCTGTCCTTTGCCGGTCTCGCAAGATCCTGACGGACCTTGATTTTCGCGTGCCCGTCCCCGAGCTCGCGCACATGCCCCGAGCCGGCGAACTCGTTGTCTTCCTCGCGCATTTTCAGCGCGGCTTCGGGCTCCCGGTGAGCCACTTCTTCCGCGAATTCCTCCACTTTTACCGCTTGCAGCCGCACCACCTCGGGGCGAATGCTATCATGCTGCTCTCCGCTTTCTTGACGCTGTGGGAGGGATACCTCGGAGTTCGGCCCACCATTGCACTCTGGAGCCGCATTTTCTACTTCCGTAGTTTCCGAGTAGGCACTGGGGTGTTTGCTATTGACCCCAAGACCAAGAAGAAAGACGAGGTGAAGGTGATGGCCGAGTGCGGTGGCGCCACCATATATATCCGCAAGATCGGACCCTATCCTCATCCCCAGCCACCACAGTCCATCAAGAAATGGCAGATGGGTTTCTTTTATGTTTCTTCAGCGAAGGACAAGGACTTGCTTAATCTACCCGAATTCTCTCTGCCGCCTCCGACTGCGAAGTATCATTGGTCCGAAAAGGCAGGGGACGGGGACACCGACCTGGATCGTCAGATGGCCCAGATCCAAACCCTGATGACTGAAGGATTGCAACCTGCCGACCTAGTGGCGACATGGCTCTGCCGCCGAGTGCTTCCGCTACAGCGCCGCTGCCACCGCATCTAAGATATGAGCCGCCTCCTAGACCCCACTCGGACCTCCATGTTCTACATAAACGAAGCTGAGTTCCTCCGCCGAATCAACAAGATCGCCGACCTCAAGGTTGTTGGGCCCTTTGAGTTCGGAAAAATTGCGAATAACCGACACCGGCCCTGCCCCGCGGTATGCTCTTGATCTTATCTTTATCTTAGCTCTTATTCCTCTCTTGCTGATTCTGATCGGACCTTCCCCGCAGGAGTTCCTTGGATCTAGGGCTATGCAGGACGGACAGTCCGCCTTGGGCTACCATCCCGACCGCGCTGAGGAAGACGCCAAGGACTTGGAGCTTGAAGAGGAAACAGATTTCGAGACTGAAGCTCGGACTGCTTCTTTCAGGCTCGGCCTCAAACAGCCGAGTGAGTCTGATTCCTCCATCAAACGCTTCATGGCCGAATGGAGCAGTGATGCTGATTCCCTTGGTGACTTCGGCGAATCTGAGCCGGCCGAGCAGACAGTGGCCGAAGGGAAGCGCCCCCGAGCCGACAATGCCTCAGGTACTTCCAAGGTCGCCAAGAAGAAAGGCAAATACGGCGCGCTCCGCCATGCTCCTGGTCCGACTTCCCCCAAGACGAGTGGCGCTGTGCTCTCTCCCACTCATCTGAACATTGCTCGCCCTGGCTTCTCCATGGCCAAGTTTGTTGCCCAGCTACCCCGAGCTTCTGGGTATGTTTCTCTGCACTGTTTGCTCCTTTCCATCCTGCTCAACTACTTTTCTCACTTTGCTCTTTGTTTTCTAGGGTTGCCCGATCTGTCGCTCCCGTGGCGCCCGGGGTGGCTCCGATTGCTCCCCCTGCCACCTCTGATGTCCCTCCGAGCGCGACCCCCGCGGGCTGTGCTACCTCCAACATTCCTGTGCCTTCTTGTAAGACAGCCGCCGCCGACACCACCAAAGCCGAGCGGGCCAAGGAACAGAGGGTCGCCGCAGCCGCCAAATAGGCACAACCGACTGCTCCCCTGCCGACTGTTGGGATACGGGGCAGAAAACACAAATTTTTCATACCTATGGTACCCGAACCCAAGATCTATGCTATGGCGATGTAAAGTAACAGAGGTAATCGGTGTTCATACCTTTGAAGACCGAAAGAGGGAAACGTTCTTGTGAACGTGGCTGGCGTAGACTCGAAACTCACTACTAGGGAATGCCCTTTTAGTGGCGTCCTTTTTTTTCTGTTTAGTGGCGCATTATGGATGCGCCACTAACTACAAGCCACTAATAAGGGCTTATAGGTGGCGCATTCTGGATGCGCCACCCCTTAGACCCTTAGGCGTGGCGCATCTCAGAATGCGCCACCTATAAGCACTTAGGGGTGGCGCATTCTGAAAATGCGCCACTATGGACAGCCGCCGCCGACACCACCAAAGCCGAGCGGGCCAAGAAACAGAGGGCCGCCGCAGCCGCCAAATAGGCACAACCGACTGCTTCCCTGCCGACTGTTGGGATACGGGGCAGAAAACACAAATTTTTCATACCTATGGTACCCGAACCCAAGATCTATGCTATGGCGATGTAAAGTAACGGAGGTAATCGGTGTTCATACCTTTGAAGAGCGAAAGAGGGAAACGTTCTTGCGAACGTGGCTGGCGTAGACTCGGAACTCACTACTAGGGAATGCCCTTTTAGTGGCGTCCTTTTTTTCTGTTTAGTGGCGCATTATGGATGCGCCACTAACTACAAGCCACTAATAATGCGCCACCCCTTAGACCCTTAGGCGTGGCGCATCTCAGAATGCGCCACCTATAAGCTCTTAGGGGTGGCGCATTCTGAAAATGCGCCACTATTAATTTTTTTAAATTTTAAATTTTGAATTTGGATATGGAAAACAATTTTTTTTTATTAATCTCGCGTTAGTATGCTTAATGCCCGGTCATTATGCTTAATCTCATGTCAAACTAAACTCCGTGGTCAAACATCCCCAAGGGTCACCCATCCTAGCACTACTCCAGCCCCAGCACGCTTAACTTCTCGGTTCTATTCAACTCTTAATCCAGCTCACATAGCAGGCACTTGTTGTTATATCTAACATATAAATCCTATTAAACCATGTTGATGTCTAGGATCTTGTTAATGTTCAGGGGTGTGCTAAAATTTTCAACATTTTTTTTACACTTTCTCGATGGGACCATTAGCATATTTTGAACTTTTGTAAAAAAATGGATTTTTAATTATTATTTTTTAAAAATTTATTATTTTTTTAAATTTTAATGTTACTATATAAAATTTTCAACTTTTTTTTAACTTCCCGATTTGTCCTCTAGCCTATTTTGAATTTAAAAAAAAATAAAAAGTACATTTAAAAAAAAATTCAATTTTTTTCTGTTACTAGTGGCGCATTTCATACAAAATGAGCCACTACTAAGTTCAAAAAAAAATTCAATTTTTTCTCTTTTTTTGCCCTCTAGATCTTCAAACGCCCGTAACTTTTTTTTCTGTTAGCTTTTTGAGGATTCTAAAAATGTTCAACGGGTTACATATAAAATGCGCCACTAACAATTCTTTAGGGGTGGCGCATTTTAAAAAATGCGCCACCTATAAGGGCTTATAGGTGGCGCATTTTTTACTAGTGCGCCACCCCTTACAACATAGATCCGCATTACATATAAAATGCGCCACTAATAAGCTTTCCATGTATAGCTATTTCCCTAGTAGTGACTACGACCTCCCTGTCGTGTAGAAGACCACCACCGGCGAGGATGACTCCCGGTAAACCTCAAGCGACGAAGTAGCACCATAGGTGTAGTGGCTCGAAGAGATTATACACGTACGGTACAATCGATGTTCCTCCCGGGCCCCGAACCAGGCGAGCAGCGGAAGAAAGACGGCTACGGATCCCAACCCCAGCAGAACAATGACCTGCCTTATGGTGGAGAACTCCAATCCAGGTGCACACTCCAAACAAGGGGAGTCCACTTCCAGGAAGGAGAAGGAGGAAGAAGGAGATGTTGGTGTGTTGGAAAAAGGGGGGTCTACCCCTCCTTATATTGGCCAAGAGGGGGTGCCATCCTCCTCCCCTCCCCCATGTGGGACTAAACTCCCAAGGGGGGGGTAGTGCGCCGGCCAAGGGGGGTGGTGGGCCCCACCCTTGGCGCCAAGCCCAAGGGGGGAGACCCCCTCCTCCCTTAATGGGTCCCATGGGCCCATTTAGCCTTTTTCCCATTTTGTTAATTTATTTAATATGTTTTAAGTATTTAATTCAGATAATTAAATAATAAAACATTATTAAAACAATTAAACTTTATTTTTGAACTATTCAAAATGTCCGGAAACCATTCCGTCCTCCTCCGCAACTATTCCGGTGATTCCTCCTATTTCACCGATTGATCCCATAACTGTCCTATGCATCGATTGCCCTTAAGTGTAACACCGTAACGGTCCGGGAAACGGAAGACATGGTCGAGACTCTTCTCATTGACCAATGACTAGTTAGTTGGACCTGGTTACAATCCTTGACAGCCCCTGCGCTTCCATCGAATGAACTTTGATCGCTTTTGGAAACCGTTAACGATACGACGTAATCCCTTTGTGCTGCGGTACTTTGTTTGTCTGAGGCTTGATCGTCGGTATCCTACATACCGTGTTCACATCTCGTTCACAACAAACAACTTCTCTCGTCCATGATCATTGCATCTCTTGTGACCTAGTCACGTCCTTGCAAGGTGTTGATGCAATATCACCGAGTGGGCCCAGAGTACCTGTCCTGTCACAAGGACTGACAAATCCCGCTCTGATCTATTAACATACTCATATACCATCTATTTCGGAATACCCAAAGTGCACCGTTATAGCCAGCATATTTCAGTCAGGCGGTGGGATACAAATCAAAGTCTCCTCATAGATGACAATTACGTATGATCATTACGGTCTAAGGACTAAGCCATACGTTACAAAGTCATAGCAACGCTGAACTATGTGACTCGATCACATTGCAATAATTTAGGTGGGCATACGTCCATCACATCATTCCCCTTAACGATATGACCTCATTGTCAATGGACTTAAGTGTCGCCATGATCAGGAAAGCTTGATCAATCAATTGCCCAATGAGATAGTTTACCCGAGTTAAACTACGGACCATGTTTTATACTACACTTGTATTAGTATTTCCAAGTAATATATTTATAGCACAGTATAAAATGTATTATGAACAAAACGGATATGTGACAAATATCTTTTTTAATTTGTCTCTAGGGCACATATCCAACAGTCTCCCACTTGCACTAGAGTACAAATTACACTAGTTTACATCAGGTATGTATCTAAAACCAATGGTCTCTCGGTGTTCTTCAAACTTGCCCTGTAGAAGAGGTTTAGTCATCGGGTCTGCTGCTTTCAGATCCGTATGTATCTTGTGAATCCTAGTGTGTCCATCCCTGACGTAGTCTCGCGTCACATGGAACTTTCGGAGGATGTTCTTGGTTGTAGAGTGAGTTCATGGCTCCTTCGCATTAGCAATGGCACCCGTGTTGTCGCAGAAGATTCCCACGGGGTCAGTGCAGCTGGGAAAAACGCCAAGCTAGATCACGAACTTCATCAGCCACAGCGCCTCGTTTGACGCTTCGCAAGCGGCAATATACTCTGACTCCATTGTAGATTGGGCGACGACTGACTGTTTGCCGCTCCTCCAGCTAATTGCGCCACCGTTCAACATGAAAACATATCCCGTCTGGGATTTCGAGTCATCTAGATCTGAGCCGAGGCTTGCGTCAACGTAACCCTTTACGGTTAGCTCCTCATCAACTCCTCCATAAACGAGAAAGAGATCCTTGGTTCTTCTCAAGTACTTAAGGATATTCTTTACTGCTGTCCAGTGAGCCATTCCCGGGTTACTCTGGTAGCGATTAGTCATAATGATGGCCAGCGCTAAATCCGGTCTGGTACATAACATAGCATACATGAGAGAACCTATGGCTGAGGCATAGGGCTTTGAGAACATCTCCTCCTTCTATTTTGCTATGGTTGGGCATTGAGTCACGCTTAATTTGACACCTTTTATAACTGGCAAGAGGCCTCTCTTGGAGTTACCCATACTGAACCTTTTCAATATCTTGTCAATATAAGTGCTCTGACTCAAGGCCAACCGTCGATTAGGTCTATCTCCATAGATCTTAATCCCCAATATGTATGCAGCTTCACCTAGGTCCTTCATGGAAGATTGTCCATTCAGATATTCCTTCACTTCCTCTAAGAATTTCTTATCGTTCCATATTAGTAATATGTCATCTACATATAACACAAGGAATGCTACAGAGTTCCCACTCAGTTTCTTATAGACGCAGAACTCTTCAACGTTTTGGACAAATCCAAAAGCTTTAATGACCTCATCAAATCGAAGATTCCAGCTCCGAGATGCTTGCTTCAACCCATAGATGGACCGTTGAAGCTTGCACACCTTACCAGCGTTCCTTGGATCAACAAACCCGTCTGGTTGCATCATATACAACTCTTCCTCAATGTTGCCATTTAGGAATGCAGTTTTCACATCCATCTGCCATATCTCGTAATCATGATATGCAAGTATTCCTAGTAGGATCCGAATAGACTTTATCATCGCTAAAGGAGAGAACATCTCCTCGTAGTCAACTCCTTGAATTTGTCGGAACCCCTTCGCGACAAGTCCAGCTTTGTAGACAGATACGTTTCCGTCTGCTTTAGTCTTTTTATTGAAAATCCATTTATTCTCGACGGCCTTGCGGTCCTCGGGAATATCCACCAAAGTCCATACTTTGTTGGTGTACATGGAGTCTATTTCGGATTTCATGGCTTCAAGCCATTTCTCGGACTCGGGTCCCTCCGTTGCTTCTTTGTAACTTGTAGGTTTATCCGACTCATCAGCCGAGATTGCAGTCACAAGCTATCCGTAAAACTCAGTAGGTTGACGGACTCTTGATGACCTACGGGGCATAAAAGGTTCCTCTTCATTCTCATCATGATCATCATCAATGTCATGATCGTTATGAATGTCGTTCTGGCCATTCTCTTCAGCTCCCACTGTGGAAGATGGTTCCAGAACAATTTCCGTAGTCATTTCTTCCAATTGGAGTTATTGGTCAGTCACTTCATCGAGGTATATTTTCCTCCCACTCAACTCTTTCGCGAGAAACTCCTTGTCAAGAAAGTGTCCCATCTTGGCAACAAACGTTTTGCTGTCAGACTTGTTGTAGAAGGTGTATCCACAAGTTTCCTTGGGATAGCCAACAAAGATGCACTTATCCGCCTTGGATTCAAGTTTGTCAGGCTGTAGTTTCCTAACATAAGCCTCACAACCCGAAATCTTCAGGTGAGACAACTTAGGTTTCGTTCCATGCCATTCTTCAAATGGTGTTGTCTTTACGGATTTGGATGGTGCCCTATTAAGAATATGAGCGGCAGTTTCTAATGCATACCCCCAGAATGACACAGGAAAATCAGTATGAGACATCATCGATCGTACGCTATCCAATAGGGTTCGATTACGTCGCTCAGACACACCGTTTCTCTGAGGTGTGCCTGCCGGCGTAAGCTGTGGTACTATGCCACAAGACTTCATATGATTTCCAAACTCGTGACTCAAATACTCGCCACCTCGATCCGATCGAAGTTGCTTGATTTTCTTTCCGAGTTGATTTTCGACCTCATTATGAAATTCATTGAACTTTTCAAAGGTTTCAGACTTGTGCTTCATCAAGTAAATATACCCATATATACTCAAGTCATCAGTAAAGGTCACGAAGTAACGAAGACCATTGCGAGTGGGGACGTTCATGGGTCCACATACATCCGTGTGTATGATCCCCAATAAGTCATCCGCACGCTCCATTATCCCATTGAATGGAGTCCTTGTCATTTTGCCCATGAGGCATGGTTCACATGTATCAATGGATCCAAAATCCAATGACTCAAGAAGTCCATCCTTATGGATCTTATCCATGCGCTTTATACCAATATGACCAAGTCGGCAATGCCACATCTTCATGTGATCTTCATCATTCTTCAATCTTTTGGACTCAATATTGTTAATGTGACACACGTCACCATCGAGATCAAGTACGAATAAACCATGCAACTCCGGTGTGTGAACATAAAACATTTCATCCTTATAAATCGAACAACCAATTGTATCAGACTTGAAAGAATAGAGGTATCGTTTCAAGAAAGAGCCACTAACGATGTTCACACTCAACGCGGGTACATAGTAGCAATTATTCAGAACTAAATCCAATCCCGAAGGAGACTAAGATGCTTCGTGCCGACCGCCAAGACTTCAATTTGATAGCCATTCCCCACGCGCATCGTCACTTCATCCTTGAGCAAGCGTCTCCTATTCCTTAGTCCCTGATTGGAATTAGAAATATGAGCGACAGATCCTGTATCAAGTATCCAGGATGTGTTCCCGGCGCTTGTCAAGAGAAGATCAACAATATGTATATCAAATATACCTTCGTCTCTCTTCGCGACCTTGCCAGCCTTCTTGTCCTTTAGGTACTTGGGGCAGTTGCGTTTCCAGTGACCTTCACCCTTGTAGTAGAAGCACTCCACTCCGGGTGTAGGCTTGGGTGCCTTGGGAGGAGCGGCAACTGACTTGCCATCCCTCTTGGACCACCTCTCTTGGCCTTCTCCCGCCTGCTTGACTTCTTGAAGTCAGTGGTCTTGTTGACCATGAAGACGGCGTGCTCCTTCTTGATCTCAACCTCGGCGCTCTTCAGCATGGCGAACAACTCAGAAGGGGTTTTGGTCATCCCCTGCATGTTGTAGTTCAGCACAAAGCCTTTGTAGCTAGGGGGAAGCGACTGCAACAGCATATCAACATCAAGTTCATCTGGAATCTGGCATTCCAGAGCATTCAAGCGCTGAACGTAGCCAGACATTTTGACTAAGTGCTCACTCACGCTCTCGTTCTCGTCCATCTTTGCTGAGAAGAAGGCTTCAGAAGCCTCGTACCGTTCAGCCCTGTCTTGAGGTGCGAAGACCGCCATGAGGTCGGTGATAATCTCATATGCACCCATCCTCTCAAAGCGTTTCTGCAGCTTAGCCTCCATGGAGTAGAGCATGCCACTCTGGACAAGGTTGTAATCATCAGTCCTGGAGATATAGACATTCTTCTCGTCCTGACTGGCATCATCTGCTGGTGCGTCATCTAATGCGCCCTCTAGTACGTATGCCGTCTTGAGGGGAACGAGGAGAATCCTCAGGGTGCGGAACCAGTTGGTGAAGTTTGTCCCATCTGTTTTTAGCTTATCTTTCTCTAGGAATGATCCTAAGTTGAACAAGGGGCGAGGTGCTGCCATCTACAAGGTTGATTCACAAGGATACATATTTAGACTTTTGTTCATAATGTGGAGTTTCAATTTAATCTCAAAATTCTAGAAAGCCCCCACTTAGATAAACACCTCTCATTTTAACTAAGTGATTACACAATCCCAGCCCCCATACCTCCCCCGATCATCACGGCCATCAGTATGCGAACCAGGTAGGCCTCTAAGCCAATCACATCAGGCATGTGACTCGTGCTCGACCTTTCCGTCTCCTGTGTTCCAGGCCCGCATCTACATACGTCAAGCCTGCCAATCGAACCTTGATGTTAGCTGTTCAGCAAGGCCATATCTGCATATGCCAGGCTTGCCGAACCCAACCTCATGCGAACTCCGTTGAATATGTAGGACAACTCCGGTATGTACGAAGCATCAAGCCATATGGGAGAACCTTCCAGGCGGTGCCCACCAAGGGAGAACACAATGTTGGTATTGTGAGAGATGGTCCTGTTTCGTGCTACCGTCGATATATCTAGCAAACTAGCATAAAACAGGAAGTAAAACTGTAAATCATACAACCGATGATCCCCCTTCATGCAAAGCAAAGTTAAACGCCTTTCTACGTTAGCTTGTGCAAGTTTTACGTGGCTGCTAGGGGTTTAGAGAGAGAGAACCGTTTCTATCCTGCGAAAAACATGCCACAACACCGTCTCCCATCCGTCTCTATTACACCCCTGTCGGGGCGCTCCGTTGCAAACATCTTCACATCACTAATGCAGAGAGACAGACACCCCCAACCACTTTATATGGTACAAGCCATATGTCAAGCGTGGAACCAGTCTCGCGTAAACGTGTAAGGTCGGTCGGGGGCCGCTTCATCAAACATTAACGCAACGCCAAATGAGTACACGTGGGAGGGTAACGAATGAAGATTCGATGCCCATATCCTAGATGTGATCTACCCGTATAATACATCTACGCATAGCTAGCTCATGATACCACTGTTGGGATACGGGGCAGAAAACACAAGTTTTTCATACCTACGGTACCCGAACCCAAGATCTATGCTATGGCGATGTAAATTAACGGAGGGAATCGGTGTTCATACCTTTGAAGACCGAAAGAGGGAAACGTTCTTGCGAACGTGGCTGGCGTAGACTCGGAACTACAACCTCCCTGTCGTGTAGAAGACCACCACCGGCGAGGATGTCTCCCAGTAAACCTCCAGCGACGAAGTAGCACCACAGGTGTAGTGCCTTGAAGAGATTATACACGTACGGTACAATCGATGTTCCTCCCGGGCCCCGAACAAGGCGAGCAGCGGAAGAAAGATGGCTACGGCTCCCAACTCCAGCAGAACAATGACCTGCCTTATGGTGGAGAACTCCAATCCAGGTGCAGACTCCAAACAAGGGGAGTCCACTTCCGGGAAGGAGAAGGAGGAAGAAGGAGATGTTGGTGTGTTGGAAAAAGGGGGGTCTACCCCTCCTTATATTGGCCAAGGGGGGTGCCATCCTCCTCCCCTCCCCCATGTGGGACTAAACTCCCAAGGGGGGGGGGAGTGCGCCGGCCAAGGGGGGTGGTGGGCCCCACCCTTGGCGCCAAGTCCAAGGAGGGAGACCCCCTCCTCCCTTAATGGGCCCCATGGGCCCATTTAGCCTTTTTCCCATTTTTTTAATTTATTTAATATGTTTTAAATATTTAATTCAGATAATTAAGTAATAAAACATTATTAAAACAATTAAACTTTATTTTTGAACTATTCAAAATGTCCGGAAACCATTCCGTCCTCCTCCGCAACTATTCCGGTGATTCCTCCTATTTCACCGGTTGATCCCTTAACTGTCCTATGCATCGATTGCACTTAAGTGTAACACCCTAACGGTCCGGGAAACAGCAGACATGGTCGAAACTCTTCTCATTGACAAATGACTAGTCAGTTGGACCTGGTTACAATCCTTCACAGCCCCTGCGCTTCCATCGAATGAACTTCAATCGCTTTTGGAAACCGTTAACGATACGACGTAATCCCTTTGTGCTGCGGTACTTTGTTTGTCCAAGGTTTGATCGTCGGTATCCTACATACCGTGTTCACATCTCGTTCACAACAAACAACTTCTCTCATTCATGATCATTGCATCTCTTGTGACCTAGTCACGTCCTTGCAAGGTGTTGATGCAATATCACCGAGTGGGCCCAGCGTACCTGTCCTGTCACAAGGACTGACAAATCCCGCTCTGATCTATTAACATACTCATCAACCATCTATTTCGGAATACCCAAAGTGCACCGTTATAGCCAGCATATTTCAGTCAGGCGGTGGGATACAAATCAAAGTCTCCTCATAGATGACAATTACGTATGATCATTACGGTCTAAGGACTAAGCCATACGTTACAAAGTCACAGCAACGCAGAACTATGTGACTCGATCACATTGCAATACTTTAGGTGGGTGTACGTCCATCAAATCATTCCCCTTAAAGATATGACCTCATTGTCAATGGACTTAAGTGTCGCCATGATCAGGAAAGCTTGATCAATCAATTGCCCAATGAGATAGTTTACCCGAGTTAAACTACGGACCATGTTTTATACTACACCTGTATTAGTATTCCCAAGTAATACAGTTATAGCACAGTATAAAACGTATTATGAACAAAACGGATATGTGACAAATATCTTTATTAATTTGTCTCTAGGGCACATATCCAACACCGACCTCTGTCGCCGCTCCGACTGCTGGCGTGCAATCGGCCCCTCCTACAACGACCGTCGCTGTTCCTCCTCCGATCCTGATGGACCCCTCTGGTGTCGCGCACCTTGATGTTCCCATGCCAGATCGGTCTACTATTGATGCTGCTCAGCCTCGGGCTTCTTCAGCCCAGGCCACGACTGTAGATCCAACTCCTGCCACCATCTCGGAGGGTGCTACTGCTGCCTCCCTCGAACCAACTGCTTCTCCACCCGCCGATCCGCAAATTAGTTTTCCGCTTATTGCTCACACTCCTGCCGGATCCAGCGCTGCCACAGCATCGTCCTCCAGTGCCCTTGTGCGCCAGCCGCCGACCACAGGCCACCAGCTCTCGCGAGCTGACCGATTCCGCGAGCCGTACGCTGACGCCTTTGATGTCTCCCCGGTCTGGCCTGATGCCGATTCTGCCACTCCTCCGCCTCCTGGATCCGAGGACCAAGTCCCGTCCCATCTTTTGAGTCGATTGGGTGGCTTCTCCACCCACATTAGACGTTTTGCTGATGGAGCTCTGGGACAAATCCTTGCCTCCGAACACTCTACTTCTGTAAGTTTTCCTTTCAGTCACTAGTAGAAAATGGGGCAACCGTCTAAACCTTTAGTACCGGTTTCCTTACGAACCGGTAGTAAAGGGGTCTTTCGTACCGGTTTGGGCGTCCAGGCGGGCGAGGAGCTTTCGTACCGGTTCGTGAGGACATTTCGTACCGGTTCGAGTTAGGAACCGGAACTAAAGGTTTTCGGCCAAAATTTCAGACGGTGGGTGGGGCCAGGGCTGGTCCTTTGGTAACGGTTCAGGTGGAGAACTGGTACTAATTTAGCTCATGCCCACCCGATCATCCCTGTCCCATGCGCCCACCCGATTCATCCTTCATTTCTTCCTCTCTCTCTCACATTTCTAAATTTTTTGCACCTCTCACACTCCAACAAATCTTCATTTTTTGTCCACCATTTTAACAAGATTAACGACATCTATCTATCCAAGGGTTAGCAATAATATCCTTTCTTCCGGCGTTCCTAATTTAGCTCATCTCTTTGCTAGTTAACTCGTATTATTTTTCTAGTGCTAGCAAGGTGTTCGATGAAATGCCTAAGTTAGGGATTTTATTTTATTTATATGAAATTTGAGCTGAAATTATATTATGTTTTATAGGTTTGAGTATCATCCCCGTCCTCACCGTTGTCGATCGCCAGCGTCGTCCCCTAGCCGACACCGTACCACCTCGGTGAGCCCCTTCTTTTTTATAAAAAAAACTTAGTTTCCGCACAGATGAAGTCAGAAAGGGTTGAAAATTGATGGTTACGGCGCAATAAGCAAAGGACACAAGCGAATAAAAAATGAAGACAGATGAAGTCAGAAAGGGTTGAAAATTGATGAAGTGGCTTTGAATGGTTCATTTTGAACACACAAAAAGTCTCGATGAACTGAAGGATTTCTAGATATATCAACAAAACACACGGTTTCGCCTGCATACAGCCCAACTGTGGCTCGTGAGTGCCCGCACATCAAATGCACCGTTGGGCGTATGCAGGCCAATCCGAATGATTTGTATTTGGTCGATGAACTGAAGGATTTCTAGATATATCAACAAAACACACGGTTTCGCCTGCATACAGCCCAACTGTGGCTCGTGAGTGCCCGCACATCAAATGCACCATTGGGCGTATGCAGGACAATCCGAATGATTTTTATTTGGTCGATGAACTGAAGGATTTCTAGATATATCAACAAAACACACGGTTTCGCCTGCATACAGCCCAACTGTGGCTCGTGAGTGCCCCCACATCAAATGCACCGTTGGGCGTATGCAGGCCAATCCGAATGATTTGTATTCGTACACACCAAGTGTTCGAGAGGTGGGATATATATAGGAGTCGTGTGCCTCTTTAGCCCAGGTTGCTAGCACAAACCTGTACTAGCGCGAGACCTTAACTGTGTACAGGCCCGTTCCCAGATCCAACGACTCACAAGCCGGATCCAACGACTCACAAGCGCTTAAAAGAAACACGAGATCCGTGTACTTCTTCCTGATTGGTGGGATTCAGACCCGGGTGGGGCCAGGGCTGTGGTACCGGTTCATGTTGAGAACCGGTACTAATTTAGCTCATGCCCACCCGATTCATCCCTGTCCCATGCCCACCCGATTCATCCTTCATTTCTTCCTCTCTCACTCACATTTCTAAATTTTTTGCACCTCTCACACTCCAACAAATCTTCATTTTTTGTCCACCATTTTAACAAGATTAACGGCATCTATCTATCCAAGGGTTAGCAATAATATCCTTTCTTCCGGCATTCCTAATTTAGCTCATCTCTTTGCTAGTTAACTCGTATTATTTTTCTATTGCTAGCAAGGTGTTCGATGAAATGCCTAAGTTAGGGATTTTATTTTATTTATATGAAATTTGAGCTGAAATTATATTATGTTTTATAGGTTTGAGTATCATCCCCGTCCTCACCGTTGTCGATCGCCAGCGTCGTCCCCTAGCCGACAGCGTACCACCTCGGTGAGCCCCTTCTTTTTTATAAAAAAAACTTAGTTTCCGCACAGATGAAGTCAGAAAGGGTTGAAAATTGATGGTTACGGCGCAATAAGCAAAGCACACAAGCGAATAAAAAATAAAGACAGATGAAGTCAGAAAGGGTTGAAAATTGATGATGTGGCTTTGAATGGTTCATTTTGAACACACAAAAAGTCTCGATGAACTGAAGGATTTCTAGATATATCAACAAAACACACGGTTTCGCCTGCATACAGCCCAACTGTGGCTCGTGAGTGCCCGCACATCAAATGCACCGTTGGGCGTATGCAGGCCAATCCGAATGATTTGTATTTGGTCGATGAACTGAAGGATTTCTAGATATATCAACAAAACACACGGTTTCGCCGGCATACAGACCAACTGTGGCTCGTGAGTGCCCGCACATCAAATGCACCATTGGGCGTATGCAGGCCAATCCGAATGATTTTTATTTGGTCGATGAACTGAAGGATTTCTAGATATATCAACAAAACACACGGTTTCGCCTGCATACAGCCCAACTGTGGCTCGTGAGTGCCCCCACATCAAATGCACCGTTGGGCGTATGCAGGCCAATCCGAATGATTTGTATTCGTACACACCAAGTGTTCGAGAGGTGGGATATATATAGGAGTCGTGTGCCTCTTTAGCCCAGGTTGCTAGCACAAACCTGTACTAGCGCGAGACCTTAACTGTGTACAGGCCGGTTCCCAGATCCAACGACTCACAAGCCGATCCAACGACTCACAAGCGCTTAAAAGAAACACGCGATCCGTGTACTTCTTCCTGATTGGTGGGATTCAGACCCGGGTGGGGCCAGGGCTGTGGTACCGGTTCATGTTGAGAACCGGTACTAATTTAGCTCATGCCCACCCGATTCATCCCTGTCCCATGCCCACCCGATTCATCCTTCATTTCTTCCTCTCTCTCTCACATTTCTAAATTTTTTGCACCTCTCACACTCCAACAAATCTTCATTTTTTGTCCACCATTTTAACAAGATTAACAACATCTATCTATCCAAGGGTTAGCAATATCATCCTTTCTTCCGGCGTTCCTAATTTAGCTCATCTCTTTGCTAGTTAACTCGTATTATTTTTCTAGTGCTAGCAAGGTGTTCGATGAAATGCCTAAGTTAGGGATTTTATTTTAATTATATGAAATTTGAGCTGAAATTATATTATGTTTTGTAGGTTTTAATATCATCCCCGTCCTCACCGTTGTCGATCGCCAGCGTCGTCCCCTAGCCGACACCGTACCACCTCGGTGAGCCCCTTCTTTTTTATAAAAAAAACTTAGTTTCCGCACAGATGAAGTCAGAAAGGGTTGAAAATTGATGGTTACGGCGCTATAAGCAAAGGACACAAGCGAATGAAAAATGAAGACAGATGAAGTCAGAAAGGGTTGAAAATTGATGATGTGGCTTTGAATGGTTCATTTTGAACACACAAAAAGTCTCGATGAACTGAAGGATTTCTATATATATCAACAAAACACACGGTTTCGCCTACATACAGCCCAACTATGGCTCGTGAGTGCCCGCACATCAAATGCACCGTTGGGCGTATGCAGGCCAATCCGAATGATTTGTATTTGGTCGATGAACTGAAGGATTTCTAGATATATCAACAAAATACACGGTTTCTCCTGCATACAGCCCAACTGTGGCTCGTGAGTGCCCGCACATCAAATGCACCGTTGGGCTTATGCAGGCCAATCCGAATGATTTGTATTCGTACACACCAAGTGTCCGAGAGGTGGGATATATATAGGAGTCGTGTGCCTCTTTAGCCTCGGTTGCTAGCACAAACCTGTACTAGCGCGAGACCTTAACTGTGTACAGGCCGGTTCCCAGATCCAACACTCACAAGCCGGATCCAACGACTCACAAGCGCTTAAAAGAAACACGCGATCCGTGTACTTCTTCCTGATTGGTGGGATTCAGACCCGGGTGGGGCCAGGGCTGTGGTACCGGTTCATGTTGAGAACCGGTACTAATTTAGCTCATGCCCACCCGATTCATCCCTGTCCCATGCCCACCCGATTCATCCTTCATTTCTTCCTCTTTCACATTTCTAAATTTTTTGCACCTCTCACACTCCAACAAATCTTCATTTTTTGTCCACCATTTTAACAAGATTAACAACATCTGTCTATCCAAGGGTTAGCAATATCATCCTTTCTTCCGGCGTTCCTAATTTAGCTCATCTCTTTGCTAGTTAACTCGTATTATTTTTCTAGTGCTAGCAAGGTGTTCGATGAAATGCCTAAGTTAGGGATTTTATTTTATTTATATGAAATTTGAGCTGAAATTATATTATGTTTTGTAGGTTTTAATATCATCCCCGTCCTCACCGTTGTCGATCGCCAGCGTCGTCCCCTAGCCGACACCGTACCACCTCGGTGAGCCCCTTCTTTTTTATAAAAAAAACTTAGTTTCCGCACAGATGAAG
Source organism: Bromus sterilis (assembly GCA_950022295.1). Lineage (NCBI taxonomy): Eukaryota > Viridiplantae > Streptophyta > Magnoliopsida > Poales > Poaceae > Bromus > Bromus sterilis. Next base: position 300,259,371 of record OX465601.1, read on the forward strand.
TCAGAAAGGGTTGAAAATTGATGGTTACGGCGCTATAAGCAAAGGACACAAGCGAATGAAAAATGAAGACAGATGAAGTCAGAAAGGGTTGAAAATTGATGATGTGGCTTTGAATGGTTCATTTTGAACACACAAAAAGTCTCGATGAACTGAAGGATTTCTATATATATCAACAAAACACACGGTTTCGCCTACATACAGCCCAACTATGGCTCGTGAGTGCCCGCACATCAAATGCACCGTTGGGCGTATGCAGGCCAATCCGAATGATTTGTATTTGGTCGATGAACTGAAGGATTTCTAGATATATCAACAAAATACACGGTTTCTCCTGCATACAGCCCAACTGTGGCTCGTGAGTGCCCGCACATCAAATGCACCGTTGGGCTTATGCAGGCCAATCCGAATGATTTGTATTCGTACACACCAAGTGTCCGAGAGGTGGGATATATATAGGAGTCGTGTGCCTCTTTAGCCTCGGTTGCTAGCACAAACCTGTACTAGCGCGAGACCTTAACTGTGTACAGGCCGGTTCCCAGATCCAACGACTCACAAGCCGGATCCAACGACTCACAAGCGCTTAAAAGAAACACGCGATCCGTGTACTTCTTCCTGATTGGTGGGATTCAGACCCGGGTGGGGCCAGGGCTGTGGTACCGGTTCATGTTGAGAACCGGTACTAATTTAGCTCATGCCCACCCGATTCATCCCTGTCCCATGCCCACCCGATTCATCCTTCATTTCTTCCTCTTTCACATTTCTAAATTTTTTGCACCTCTCACACTCCAACAAATCTTCATTTTTTGTCCACCATTTTAACAAGATTAACAACATCTATCTATCCAAGGGTTAGCAATATCATCCTTTCTTCCGGCGTTCCTAATTTAGCTCATCTCTTTGCTAGTTAACTCGTATTATTTTTCTAGTGCTAGCAAGGTGTTCGATGAAATGCCTAAGTTAGGGATTTTATTTTATTTATATGAAATTTGAGCTGAAATTATATTATGTTTTGTAGGTTTTAATATCATCCCCGTCCTCACCGTTGTCGATCGCCAGCGTCGTCCCCTAGCCGACACCGTACCACGTCGGTGAGCCCCTTCTTTTTTATAAAAAAAACTTAGTTTCCGCACAGATGAAGTCAGAAAGGGTTGAAAATTGATGGTTACGGCGCTATAAGCAAAGGACACAAGCGAATGAAAAATGAAGACAGATGAAGTCAGAAAGGGTTGAAAATTGATGATGTGGCTTTGAATGGTTCATTTTGAACACACAAAAAGTCTCGATGAACTGAAGGATTTCTAGATATATCAACAAAACACACGGTTTCCCCTACATACAGCCCAACTATGGCTCGTGAGTGCCCGCACATCAAATGCACCGTTGGGCGTATGCAGGCCAATCCGAATGATTTGTATTTGGTCGATGAACTGAAGGATTTCTAGATATATCAACAAAATACACGGTTTCTCCTGCATACAGCCCAACTGTGGCTCGTGAGTGCTCGCACATCAAATGCACCGTTGGGCTTATGCAGGCCAATCCGAATGATTTGTATTCGTACACACCAAGTGTCCGAGAGGTGGGATATATATAGGAGTCGTGTGCCTCTTTAGCCTCGGTTGCTAGCACAAACCTGTACTAGCGCGAGACCTTAACTGTGTACAGGCCGGTTCCCAGATCCAACGACTCACAAGCCGGATCCAACGACTCACAAGCGCTTAAAAGAAACACGCGATCCGTGTACTTCTTCCTGATTGGTGGGATTCAGACCCGGGTGGGGCCAGGGCTGTGGTACCGGTTCATGTTGAGAACCGGTACTAATTTAGCTCATGCCCACCCGATTCATCCCTGTCCCATGCCCACCCGATTCATCCTTCATTTCTTCCTCTTTCACATTTCTAAATTTTTTGCACCTCTCACACTCCAACAAATCTTCATTTTTTGTCCACCATTTTAACAAGATTAACAACATCTATCTATCCAAGGGTTAGCAATATCATCCTTTCTTCCGGCGTTCCTAATTTAGCTCATCTCTTTGCTAGTTAACTCGTATTATTTTTCTAGTGCTAGCAAGGTGTTCGATGAAATGCCTAAGTTAGGGATTTTATTTTATTTATATGAAATTTGAGCTGAAATTATATTATGTTTTGTAGGTTTTAATATCATCCCCGTCCTCACCGTTGTCGATCGCCAGCGTCGTCCCCTAGCCAACACCGTACCACGTCGGTGAGCCCCTTCTTTTTTTATAAAAAAAACTTAGTTTCCGCACAGATGAAGTCAGAAAGGGTTGAAAATTGATGGTTACGGCGCTATAAGCAAAGGACACAAGCGAATGAAAAATGAAGACAGATGAAGTCAGAAAGGGTTGAAAATTGATGATGTGGCTTTGAATGGTTCATTTTGAACACACAAAAAGTCTCGATGAACTGAAGGATTTCTAGATATATCAACAAAACACACGGTTTCCCCTACATACAGCCCAACTATGGCTCGTGAGTGCCCGCACATCAAATGCACCGTTGGGCGTATGCAGGCCAATCCGAATGATTTGTATTTGGTCGATGAACTGAAGGATTTCTAGATATATCAACAAAATACACGGTTTCTCCTGCATACAGCCCAACTGTGGCTCGTGAGTGCTCGCACATCAAATGCACCGTTGGGCTTATGCAGGCCAATCCGAATGATTTGTATTCGTACACACCAAGTGTCCGAGAGGTGGGATATATATAGGAGTCGTGTGCCTCTTTAGCCTCGGTTGCTAGCACAAACCTGTACTAGCGCGAGACCTTAACTGTGTACAGGCCGGTTCCCAGATCCAACGACTCACAAGCCGGATCCAACGACTCACAAGCGCTTAAAAGAAACACGCGATCCGTGTACTTCTTCCTGATTGGTGGGATTCAGACCCGGGTGGGGCCAGGGCTGTGGTACCGGTTCATGTTGAGAACCGGTACTAATTTAGCTCATGCCCACCCGATTCATCCCTGTCCCATGCCCACCCGATTCATCCTTCATTTCTTCCTCTTTCACATTTCTAAATTTTTTGCACCTCTCACACTCCAACAAATCTTCATTTTTTGTCCACCATTTTAACAAGATTAACAACATCTATCTATCCAAGGGTTAGCAATATCATCCTTTCTTCCGGCGTTCCTAATTTAGCTCATCTCTTTGCTAGTTAACTCGTATTATTTTTCTAGTGCTAGCAAGGTGTTCGATGAAATGCCTAAGTTAGGGATTTTATTTTATTTATATGAAATTTGAGCTGAAATTATATTATGTTTTGTAGGTTTTAATATCATCCCCGTCCTCACCGTTGTCGATCGCCAGCGTCGTCCCCTAGCCGACACCGTACCACGTCGGTGAGCCCCTTCTTTTTTATAAAAAAAACTTAGTTTCCGCACAGATGAAGTCAGAAAGGGTTGAAAATTGATGGTTACGGCGCTATAAGCAAAGGACACAAGCGAATGAAAAATGAAGACAGATGAAGTCAGAAAGGGTTGAAAATTGATGATGTGGCTTTGAATGGTTCATTTTGAACACACAAAAAGTCTCGATGAACTGAAGGATTTCTAGATATCAAAACACACGGTTTCGCCTACATACAGCCCAACTATGGCTCGTGAGTGCCCGCACATCAAATGCACCGTTGGGCGTATGCAGGCCAATCCGAATGATTTGTATTTGGTCGATGAACTGAAGGATTTCTAGATATATCAACAAAATACACGGTTTCTCCTGCATACAGCCCAACTGTGGCTCGTGAGTGCTCGCACATCAAATGCACCGTTGGGCTTATGCAGGCCAATCCGAATGATTTGTATTCGTACACACCAAGTGTCCGAGAGGTGGGATATATATAGGAGTCGTGTGCCTCTTTAGCCTCGGTTGCTAGCACAAACCTGTACTAGCGCGAGACCTTAACTGTGTACAGGCCGGTTCCCAGATCCAACGACTCACAAGCCGGATCCAACGACTCACAAGCGCTTAAAAGAAACACGCGATCCGTGTACTTCTTCCTGATTGGTGGGATTCAGACCCGGGTGGGGCCAGGGCTGTGGTACCGGTTCATGTTGAGAACCGGTACTAATTTAGCTCATGCCCACCCGATTCATCCCTGTCCCATGCCCACCCGATTCATCCTTCATTTCTTCCTCTCTCTCTCACATTTCTAAATTTTTTGCACCTCTCACACTCCAACAAATCTTCATTTTTTGTCCACCATTTTAACAAGATTAACAACATCTATCTATCCAAGGGTTAGCAATATCATCCTTTCTTCCGGCGTTCCTAATTTAGCTCATCTCTTTGCTAGTTAACTCGTATTATTTTTCTAGTGCTAGCAAGGTGTTCGATGAAATGCCTAAGTTAGGGATTTTATTTTATTTATATGAAATTTGAGCTGAAATTATATTATGTTTTGTAGGTTTTAATATCATCCCCGTCCTCACCGTTGTCGATCGCCAGCGTCGTCCCCTAGCCGACACCGTACCACGTCGGTGAGCCCCTTCTTTTTTATAAAAAAAACTTAGTTTCCGCACAGATGAAGTCAGAAAGGGTTGAAAATTGATGGTTACGGCGCTATAAGCAAAGGACACAAGCGAATGAAAAATGAAGACAGATGAAGTCAGAAAGGGTTGAAAATTGATGATGTGGCTTTGAATGGTTCATTTTGAACACACAAAAAGTCTCGATGAACTGAAGGATTTCTAGATATATCAACAAAACACACGGTTTCGCCTACATACAGCCCAACTATGGCTCGTGAGTGCCCGCACATCAAATGCACCGTTGGGCGTATGCAGGCCAATCCGAATGATTTGTATTTGGTCGATGAACTGAAGGATTTCTAGATATATCAACAAAATACACGGTTTCTCCTGCATACAGCCCAACTGTGGCTCGTGAGTGCTCGCACATCAAATGCACCGTTGGGCTTATGCAGGCCAATCCGAATGATTTGTATTCGTACACACCAAGTGTCCGAGAGGTGGGATATATATAGGAGTCGTGTGCCTCTTTAGCCTCGGTTGCTAGCACAAACCTGTACTAGCGCGAGACCTTAACTGTGTACAGGCCGGTTCCCAGATCCAACGACTCACAAGCCGGATCCAACGACTCACAAGCGCTTAAAAGAAACACGCGATCCGTGTACTTCTTCCTGATTGGTGGGATTCAGACCCGGGTGGGGCCAGGGCTGTGGTACCGGTTCATGTTGAGAACCGGTACTAATTTAGCTCATGCCCACCCGATTCATCCCTGTCCCATGCCCACCCGATTCATCCTTCATTTCTTCCTCTTTCACATTTCTAAATTTTTTGCACCTCTCACACTCCAACAAATCTTCATTTTTTGTCCACCATTTTAACAAGATTAACAACATCTATCTATCCAAGGGTTAGCAATATCATCCTTTCTTCCGGCGTTCCTAATTTAGCTCATCTCTTTGCTAGTTAACTCGTATTATTTTTCTAGTGCTAGCAAGGTGTTCGATGAAATGCCTAAGTTAGGGATTTTATTTTATTTATATGAAATTTGAGCTGAAATTATATTATGTTTTGTAGGTTTTAATATCATCCCCGTCCTCACCGTTGTCGATCGCCAGCGTCGTCCCCTAGCCGACACCGTACCACGTCGGTGAGCCCCTTCTTTTTTATAAAAAAAACTTAGTTTCCGCACAGATGAAGTCAGAAAGGGTTGAAAATTGATGGTTACGGCGCTATAAGCAAAGGACACAAGCGAATGAAAAATGAAGACAGATGAAGTCAGAAAGGGTTGAAAATTGATGATGTGGCTTTGAATGGTTCATTTTGAACACACAAAAAGTCTCGATGAACTGAAGGATTTCTAGATATATCAACAAAACACACGGTTTCGCCTACATACAGCCCAACTATGGCTCGTGAGTGCCCGCACATCAAATGCACCGTTGGGCGTATGTAGGCCAATCCGAATGATTTGTATTTGGTCGATGAACTGAAGGATTTCTAGATATATCAACAAAATACACGGTTTCTCCTGCATACAGCCCAACTGTGGCTCGTGAGTGCCCGCACATCAAATGCACCGTTGGGCTTATGCAGGCCAATCCGAATGATTTGTATTCGTACACACCAAGTGTCCGAGAGGTGGGATATATATAGGAGTCGTGTGCCTCTTTAGCCTCGGTTGCTAGCACAAACCTGTACTAGCGCGAGACCTTAACTGTGTACAGGCTGGTTCCCAGATCCAACGACTCACAAGCCGGATCCAACGACTCACAAGCGCTTAAAATAAACACGCGATCCGTGTACTTCTTCCTGATTGGTGGGATTCAGACCCGGGTGGGGCCAGGGCTGTGGTACCGGTTCATGTGGAGAACCGGTACTAATTTAGCTCATGCCCACCCGATTCATCCCTGTCCCATTCCCACCCGATTCATCCTTCATTTCTTCCTCACTCTCTCACATTTCTAAATTTTTTGCACCTCTCACACTCCAACAAATCTTCATTTTTTGTCCACCATTTTAACAAGATTAACGACATCTATCTATCCAAGGGTTAGCAATATCATCCTTTCTTCCGGCGTTCCTAATTTAGCTCATCTCTTTGCTAGTTAACTCGTATTGTTTTTCTAGTGCTAGCAAGGTGTTCGATGAAATGCCTAAGTTAGGGATTTTATTTTATTTATATGAAATTTGAGCTGAAATTATATTATGTTTTGTAGGTTTTAGTATCATCCCCGTCCTCACCGTTGTCGATCGCCAGCGTCGTCCCCTAGCCGACACCGTACCACGTCGGTGAGCCCCTTCTTTTTTATAAAAAAAACTTAGTTTCCGCACAGATGAAGTCAGAAAGGGTTGAAAATTGATGGTTACGGCGCTATAAGCAAAGGACACAAGCGAATGAAAAATGAAGACAGATGAAGTCAGAAAGGGTTGAAAATTGATGATGTGGCTTTGAATGGTTCATTTTGAACACACAAAAAGTCTCGATGAACTGAAGGATTTCTAGATATATCAACAAAACACACGGTTTCGCCTACATACAGCCCAACTATGGCTCGTGAGTGCCCGCACATCAAATGCACCGTTGGGCGTATGCAGGCCAATCCGAATGATTTGTATTTGGTCGATGAACTGAAGGATTTCTAGATATATCAACAAAATACACGGTTTCTCCTGCATACAGCCCAACTGTGGCTCGTGAGTGCTCGCACATCAAATGCACCGTTGGGCTTATGCAGGCCAATCCGAATGATTTGTATTCGTACACACCAAGTGTCCGAGAGGTGGGATATATATAGGAGTCGTGTGCCTCTTTAGCCTCGGTTGCTAGCACAAACCTGTACTAGCGCGAGACCTTAACTGTGTACAGGCCGGTTCCCAGATCCAACGACTCACAAGCCGGATCCAACGACTCACAAGCGCTTAAAAGAAACACGCGATCCGTGTACTTCTTCCTGATTGGTGGGATTCAGACCCGGGTGGGGCCAGGGCTGTGGTACCGGTTCATGTTGAGAACCGGTACTAATTTAGCTCATGCCCACCCGATTCATCCCTGTCCCATGCCCACCCGATTCATCCTTCATTTCTTCCTCTTTCACATTTCTAAATTTTTTGCACCTCTCACACTCCAACAAATCTTCATTTTTTGTCCACCATTTTAACAAGATTAACAACATCTATCTATCCAAGGGTTAGCAATATCATCCTTTCTTCCGGCGTTCCTAATTTAGCTCATCTCTTTGCTAGTTAACTCGTATTATTTTTCTAGTGCTAGCAAGGTGTTCGATGAAATGCCTAAGTTAGGGATTTTATTTTATTTATATGAAATTTGAGCTGAAATTATATTATGTTTTGTAGGTTTTAATATCATCCCCGTCCTCACCGTTGTCGATCGCCAGCGTCGTCCCCTAGCCGACACCGTACCACGTCGGTGAGCCCCTTCTTTTTTATAAAAAAAACTTAGTTTCCGCACAGATGAAGTCAGAAAGGGTTGAAAATTGATGGTTACGGCGCTATAAGCAAAGGACACAAGCGAATGAAAAATGAAGACAGATGAAGTCAGAAAGGGTTGAAAATTGATGATGTGGCTTTGAATGGTTCATTTTGAACACACAAAAAGTCTCGATGAACTGAAGGATTTCTAGATATATCAACAAAACACACGGTTTCGCCTACATACAGCCCAACTATGGCTCGTGAGTGCCCGCACATCAAATGCACCGTTGGGCGTATGCAGGCCAATCCGAATGATTTGTATTTGGTCGATGAACTGAAGGATTTCTAGATATATCAACAAAATACACGGTTTCTCCTGCATACAGCCCAACTGTGGCTCGTGAGTGCCCGCACATCAAATGCACCGTTGGGCTTATGCAGGCCAATCCGAATGATTTGTATTCGTACACACCAAGTGTCCGAGAGGTGGGATATATATAGGAGTCGTGTGCCTCTTTAGCCTCGGTTGCTAGCACAAACCTGTACTAGCGCGAGACCTTAACTGTGTACAGGCTGGTTCCCAGATCCAACGACTCACAAGCCGGATCCAACGACTCACAAGCGCTTAAAATAAACACGCGATCCGTGTACTTCTTCCTGATTGGTGGGATTCAGACCCGGGTGGGGCCAGGGCTGTGGTACCGGTTCATGTGGAGAACCGGTACTAATTTAGCTCATGCCCACCCGATTCATCCCTGTCCCATTCCCACCCGATTCATCCTTCATTTCTTCCTCACTCTCTCACATTTCTAAATTTTTTGCACCTCTCACACTCCAACAAATCTTCATTTTTTGTCCACCATTTTAACAAGATTAACGACATCTATCTATCCAAGGGTTAGCAATATCATCCTTTCTTCCGGCGTTCCTAATTTAGCTCATCTCTTTGCTAGTTAACTCGTATTGTTTTTCTAGTGCTAGCAAGGTGTTCGATGAAATGCCTAAGTTAGGGATTTTATTTTATTTATATGAAATTTGAGCTGAAATTATATTATGTTTTGTAGGTTTTAGTATCATCCCCGTCCTCACCGTTGTCGATCGCCAGCGTCGTCCCCTAGCCGACACCGTACCACCTCGGTGAGCCCCTTCTTTTTTATAAAAAAAACTTAGTTTCCGCACAGATGAAGTCAGAGAGGGTTGAAAATTGATGGTTACGGCGCAATAAGCAAAGGACACAAGCGAATAAAAAATGAAGACAGATGAAGTCAGAAAGGGTTGAAAATTGATGATGTGGCTTTGAATGGTTCATTTTGAACACACAAAAAGTCTCGATGAACTGAAGGATTTCTAGATATATCAACAAAACACACGGTTTCGCCTGCATACAGCCCAACTGTGGCTCGTGAGTGCCCGCACATCAAATGCACCGTTGGGCGTATGGAGACCAATCCGAATGATTTGTATTTGGTCGATGAACTGAAGGATTTCTAGATATATCAACAAAACACACGGTTTCGCCTGCATACAGCCCAACTGTGGCTCGTGAGTGCCCGCACATCAAATGCACCGTTGGGCGTATGCAGGCCAATCCGAATGATTTTTATTTGGTCGATGAACTGAAGGATTTCTAGATATATCAACTAAACACACGGTTTCGCCTGCATACAGCCCAACTGTGGCTCGTGAGTGCCCGCACATCAAATGCACCGTTGGGCGCATGCAGGCCAATCCGAATGATTTGTATTCGTACACACCAAGTGTCCGAGAAGTGGGATATATATAGGAGTCGTGTGCCTCTTTAGCCCCGGTTGCTAGCACAAACCTGTACTAGCGCGAGACCTTAACTGTGTGCAGGCCGGTTCCCAGATCCAGCGACTCACAAGCCGGATCCAACGACTCACAATCGCTTAAAAGAAACACGCGATCCGTGTACTTCTTCATGATTGGTGGGATTCAGACCCGGGTGGGGCCAGGGCTGTGGTACCGGTTCATGTGGAGAACCGGTACTAATTTAGCTCATGCCCACCCGATTCATCCCTGTCCCATTCCCACCCGATTCATCCTTCATTTCTTCCTCTCTCTCTCACATTTCTAAATTTTTTGCACCTCTCACACTCCAACAAATCTTCATTTTTTGTCCACCATTTTAACAAGATTAACGACATCTATCTATCCAAGGGTTAGCAATATCATCCTTTCTTCCGGCGTTCCTAATTTAGCTCATCTCTTTGCTAGTTAACTCGTATTATTTTTCTAGTGCTAGCAAGGTGTTCGATGAAATGCCTAAGTTAGGGATCTTATTTTATTTATATGAAATTTGAGCTCAAATTATATTATGTTTTGTAGGTTTTAGTATCATCCCCGTCCTCACCGTTGTCGATCGCCAGTGTCGTCCCCTAGCCGACACCGTACCACCTCGGTGAGCCCCTTCTTTTTTATAAAAAAAACTTAGTTTCCGCACAGATGAAGTCAGAAAGGGTTGAAAATTGATGGTTACGGCGCAATAAGAAAAGGACACAAGCGAATAAAAAATGAAGACAGATGAAGTCAGAAAGGGTTGAAAATTGATGATGTGGCTTTGAATGGTTCATTTTGAACACACAAAAAGTCTTGATGAACTGAAGGATTTCTAGATATATCAACAAAACACACGGTTTCGCCTGCATACAGCCCAACTGTGGCTCGTGAGTGCCCGCACATCAAATGCACCGTTGGGCGTATGGAGGCCAATCCGAATGATTTGTATTTGGTCGATGAACTGAAGGATTTCTAGATATATCAACAAAACACACGGTTTCGCCTTCATACAACCCAACTGTGGCTCGTGAGTGCCCGCACATCAAAAGCACCGTTGGGCGTATGCAGGCCAATCCGAATGATTTTTATTTGGTCGATGAACTGAAGGATTTCTAGATATATCAACAAAACACACGGTTTCGCCTGCATACAGCCCAACTGTGGCTCGTGTGTGCCCGCACATCAAATGCACCGTTGGGCGTATGCAGGCCAATCCGAATGATTTTTATTTGGTCGATCAACTCAAGGATTTCTAGATATATCAACAAAACACACGGTTTCGCCTGCATACAGCCCAACTGTGGCTCGTGAGTGCCCGCACATCAAATGCACCGTTGGGCGTATGCAGGCCAATCCGAATGATTTGTATTCGTACACACCAAGTGTCCGAGAGGTGGGATATATATAGGAGTCGTGTGCCTCTTTAGCCCCGGTTGCTAGCACAAACCTGTACTACCGCGAGACCTTAACTGTGTACAGGCCGGTTCCCAGATCCAACGACTCACAAGCGCTTAAAAGAAACACGCGATCCGTGTATTTCTTCCTGATTGGTGGGATTCAGACCCGGGTGGGGCCAGGGCTGTGGTACCGGTTCATGTTGAGAACCGGTACTAATTTAGCTCATGCCCACCCGATTCATCCCTGTCCCATGCCCACCCGATTCATCCTTCATTTCTTCCTCTCTCTCTCACATTTCTAAATTTTTTGCACCTCTCACACTCCAACAAATCTTCATTTTTTGTCCACCATTTTAACAACATTATAGACATCTATCTATCCAAGGGTTAGCAATATCATCCTTTCTTCCGGCGTTCCTAATTTAGCACATCTCCTTGCTAGTTAACTCGTATTATTTTTCTAGTGCTAGCAAGGTGTTCGATGAAATGCCTAAGTTAGGGATTTTATTTTATTTATATGAAATTTGAGCTGAAATTATATTATGTTTTGTAGGTAGTATCATCCCCGTCCTCACCGTTGTCGATCGCCAGCGTCGTCCCCTAGCCGACACCGTACCACCTCGGTGAGCCCCTTCTTTTTTATAAAAAAAACTTAGTTTCCGCACAGATGAAGTCAGAAAGGGTTAAAAATTGATGGTTACGGTGCAATAAGCAAAGGACACAAGCGAATAAAAAATGAAGACAGATGAAGTCAGAAAGGGTTGAAAATTGATGATGTGGCTTTGAATGGTTCATTTTGAACACACAAAAAGTCTGGATGAACTGAAGGATTTCTAGATATATCAACAAAACACACGGTTTCGCCTGCATACAGCCCAACTGTGGCTCGTGAGTGCCCGCACATCAAATGCACCGTTGGGCGTATGGAGACCAATCCGAATGATTTGTATTTGGTCGATGAACTGAAGGATTTCTAGATATATCAACAAAACACACGGTTTCGCCTGCATACAGCCCAACTGTGTCTCGTGAGTGCCCGCACATCAAATGCACCGTTGGGCGTATGCAGGCCAATCCGAATGATTTTTATTTGGTCGATGAACTGAAGGATTTCTAGATATATCAACAAAACACACGGTTTCGCCTGCATACAGCCCAACTGTGGCTCGTGAGTGCCCGCACATCAAATGCACCGTTGGGCGTATGCAGGCCAATCCGAATGATTTGTATTCGTACACACCAAGTGTCCGAGAGGTGGGATATATATAGGAGTCGTGTGCCTCTTTAGCCCCGGTTGCTAGCACAAACCTGTACTAGCGCGAGACCTTAACTGTGTACAGGCCGGTTCCCAGATCCAACGACTCACAAGCGCTTAAAAGAAACACGCGATCCGTGTATTTCTTCCTGATTGGTGGGATTCAGACCCGGGTGGGGCCAGGGCTGTGGTACCGGTTCATGTTGAGAACCGGTACTAATTTAGCTCATGCCCACCCGATTCATCCCTGTCCCATGCCCACCCGATTCATCCTTCATTTCTTCCTCTCTCTCTCACATTTCTAAATTTTTTGCACCTCTCACACTCCAACAAATCTTCATTTTTTGTCCACCATTTTAACTAGATTAACGACATCTATCTATCCAAGGGTTAGCAATATCATCCTTTCTTCCGGCGTTCCTAATTTAGCTCATCTCCTTGCTAGTTAACTCGTATTATTTTTCTAGTGCTAGCAAGGTGTTCGATGAAATTCCTAAGTTAGGTATTTTATTTTATTTATATGAAATTTGAGCTGCAATTATATTATGTTTTGTAGGTTTTAGTATCATCCCCATCCTCACCGTTGTCGATCGCCAGCGTCGTCCCCTAGCCGACACCGTACCACCTCGGTGAGCCCCTTCTTTTTTATAAAAAAAACTTAGTTTCCGCACAGATGATGTCAGAAAGGGTTAAAAATTGATGGTTACGACGCAATAAGCAACGGACACAAGCGATTAAAAAATGAAGACAGATGAAGTCAGAAAGGGTTGAAAATTGATGATGTGGCTTTGAATGGTTCATTTTGAACACACAAAAAGTCTCGATGAACTGAAGGATTTCTAGATATATCAACAAAACACACGGTTTCGCCTGCATACAGCCCAACTGTGGCTCGTGAGTGCCCGCACATCAAATGCACCGTTGGGCGTATGGAGACCTATCCGAATGATTTGTATTTGGTCGATGAACTGAAGGATTTCTAGATATATCAACAAAACACACGGTTTCGCCTGCATACAGCCCAACTGTGGCTCGTGAGTGCCCGCACATCAAATGCACCATTGGGCGTATGCAGGCCAATCCGAATGATTTTTATTTGGTCGATGAACTGAAGGATTTCTAGATATATCAACAAAACACACGGTTTCGCCTGCATACAGCCCAACTGTGGCTCGTGAGTGCCCGCACATCAAATGCACCGTTGGGCGCATGCAGGCCAATCCGAATTATTTGTATTGGTACACACCAAGTGTCCGAGAGGTGGGATATATATAGGAGTCGTGTGCCTCTTTAGCCCCGGTTGCTAGCACAAACCTGTACTAGCGCGAGACCTTAACTGTGTACAGGCCGGTTCCCAGATCCAACGACTCACAAGCCCGATCCAACGACTCACAAGCGCTTAAAAGAAACACGAGATCCGTGTACTTCTTCCTGATTGGTGGGATTCAGACCCGGGTGGGGCCAGGGCTGTGGTACCGGTTCATGTGGAGAACCGGTACTAATTTAGCTCATGCCCACCCGATTCATCCCTGTCCCATTCCCACCCGATTCATCCTTCATTTCTTCCTCTCTCTCTCACATTTCTAAATTTTTTGCACCTCTCACACTCCAACATATCTTCATTTTTTGTCCACCATTTTAACAAGATTAACGACATCTATCTATCCAAGGGTTAGCAATATCATCCTTTCTTCCGGCGTTCCTAATTTAGCTCATCTCTTTGCTAGTTAACTCGTTTTATTTTTCTAGTGCTAGCAAGGTGTTCGATGAAATGCCTAAGTTAGGGATTTTATTTTATTTATATGAAATTTGAGCTCAAATTATATTATGTTTTGTAGGTTTTAGGATCATCCCCGTCCTCACCGTTGTCGATCGCCAGTGTCGTCCCCTAGCCGACACCGTACCACCTCGGTGAGCCCCTTCTTTTTTATAAAAAAAACTTAGTTTCCGCACAGATGAAGTCAGAAAGGGTTGAAAATTGATGGTTACGGCGCAATAAGCAAAGGACACAAGCAAATAAAAAATGAAGACAGATGAAGTCAGAAAGGGTTGAAAATTGATGATGTGGCTTTGAATGGTTCATTTTGAACACACAAAAAGTCTTGATGAACTGAAGGATTTCTAGATATATCAACGAAACACACGGTTTCGCCTGCATACAGCCCAACTGTGGCTCGTGAGTGCCCGCACATCAAATGCACCGTTGGGCGTATGGAGGCCAATCCGAATGATTTGTATTTGGTCGATGAACTGAAGGATTTCTAGATATATCAACAAAACACACGGTTTCGCCTTCATACAACCCAACTTTGGCTCGTGAGTGCCCGCACATCAAAAGCACCGTTGGGCGTATGCAGGCCAATCCGAATGATTTTTATTTGGTCGATGAACTGAAGGATTTCTAGATATATCAACAAAACACACGGTTTCGCCTGCATACAACCCAACTGTGGCTCGTGTGTGCCCGCACATCAAATGCACCGTTGGGCGTATGCAGGCCAATCCGAATGATTTTTATTTGGTCGATGAACTGAAGGATTTCTAGATATATCAACAAAACACACGGTTTCGCCTGCATACAGCCCAACTGTGGCTCGTGAGTGCCCGCACATCAAATGCACCGTTGGGCGTATGCAGGCCAATCCGAATGATTTGTATTCGTACACACCAAGTGTCCGAGAGGTGGGATATATATAGGAGTCGTGTGCCTCTTTAGCCCCGGTTGCTAGCACAAACCTGTACTAGCGCGAGACCTTAACTGTGTACAGGCCGGTTCCCAGATCCAACGACTCACAAGCCGGATCCAACGACTCACAAGCGCTTAAAAGAAACACGCGATCCGTGTACTTCTTCCTGATTGGTGGGATTCAGACCAGGGTGGGGCCAGGGCTGTGGTACCGGTTCATGTGGAGAACCGGTACTAATTTAGCTCATGCCCACCCGATTCATCCCTGTCCCATGCCCACCCGATTCATCCTTCATTTCTTCCTCTCTCTCTCACATTTCTAAATTTTTTGCACCTCTCACACTCCAACAAATCTTCATTTTTTGTCCACCATTTTAACAAGATTAACGACATCCATCTATCCAAGGGTTAGCAATATCATCCTTTCTTCCGGCGTTCCTAATTTAGCTCATCTCTTTGCTAGTTAACTCGTATTATTTTTCTAGTGCTAGCAAGGTGTTCGATGAAATGCCTAAGTTAGGGATTTTATTTTATTTATATGAAATTTGACCTCAAATTATATTATGTTTTGTAGGTTTTAGTATCATCCCCGTCCTCACCGTTGTCGATCGCCAGTGTCGTCCCCTAGCCAACACCATACCACCTCGGTGAGCCCCTTCTTTTTTATAAAAAAAACTTAGTTTCCGCACAGATGAAGTCAGAAAGGGTTGAAAATTGATGGTTACGGCGCAATAAGCAAAGGACACAAGCGAATAAAAAATGAAGACAGATGAAGTCAGAAAGGGTTGAAAATTGATGATGTGGCTTTGAATGGTTAATTTTGAACACACAAAAAGTCTCTATGAACTGAAGGATTTCTAGATATATCAAAAAAACACACGGTTTCGCCTGCATACAGCCCAACTGTGGCTCGTGAGTGCCCACACATCAAATGCACCGTTGGGCGTATGGAGGCCAATCCGAATGATTTGTATTTGGTCGATGAACTGAAGGATTTCTAGATATATCAACAAAACACACGGTTTCGCCTTCATACAACCCAACTGTGGCTCGTGAGTGCCCGCACATCAAAAGCACCGTTGGGCGTATGCAGGCCAATCCGAATGATTTTTATTTGGTCGATGAACTGAAGGATTTCTAGATATATCAACAAAACACACGGTTTCGCCTGCATACACCCAACTGTGGCTCGTGTGTGCCCGCACATCAAATGCACCGTTGGGCGTATGCAGGCCAATCCGAATGATTTTTATTTGGTCGATGAACTGAAGGATTTCTAGATATATCAACAAAACACACGGTTTCGCCTGCATACAGCCCAACTGTGGCTCGTGAGTGCCCGCACATCAAATGCACCGTTGGGCGTATGCAGGCCAATCCGAATGATTTGTATTCGTACACACCAAGTGTCCGAGAGGTGGGATATATATAGGAGTCGTGTGCCTCTTTAGCCCCGGTTGCTAGCACAAACCTGTACTAGCGCGAGACCTTAACTGTGTACACGCCGGTTCCCAGATCCAACGACTCACAAGCCGGATCCAACGACTCACAAGCGCTTAAAAGAAACACGCGATCCGTGTATTTCTTCCTGATTGGTGGGATTCAGACCCGGGTGGGGCCAGGGCTGTGGTACCGGTTCATGTGGAGAACCGGTACTAATTTAGCTCATGCCCACCCGATTCATCCTTCATTTCTTCCTCTCTCTCTCACATTTCTAAATTTTTTGCACCTCTCACACTCCAACAAATCTTCATTTTTTGTCCACCATTTTAACAAGATTAACGACATCTATCTATCCAAGGGTTAGCAATATCATCCTTTCTTCCGGCGTTCCTAATTTAGCTCATCTCTTTGCTAGTTAACTCGTATTATTTTTCTAGTGCTAGCAAGGTGTTCGATGAAATTCCTAAGTTAGGGATTTTATTTTATTTATATGAAATTTGAGCTGCAATTATATTATGTTTTGTAGGTTTTAGTATCAACCCCGTCCTCACCGTTGTCGATCGCCAGCGTCGTCCCCTAGCCGACACCGTACCACCTCGGTGAGCCCCTTCTTTTTTATAAAAAAAACTTAGTTTCCGCACAGATGAAGTCAGAAAGGGTTGAAAAATTGATGGTTACGGCGCAATAAGCAAAGGACACAAGCGAATAAAAAATGAAGACAGATGAAGTCAGAAAGGGTTGAAATTTGATGATGTGGCTTTGAATGGTTCATTTTGAACACACAAAAAGTCTCTATGAACTGAAGGATTTCTAGATATATCAACAAAACACACGGTTTCGCCTGCATACAGCCCAACTGTGGCTCATGAGTGCCCGCACATCAAATGCACCATTGGGCGTATGGAGGCCAATCCGAATGATTTGTATTTGGTCGATGAACTGAAGGATTTCTAGATATATCAACAAAACACACGGTTTCGCCTTCATACAACCCAACTGTGGCTCGTGAGTGCCCGCACATCAAAAGCACCGTTGGGCGTATGCAGGCCAATCCGAATGATTTTTATTTGGTCGATGAACTGAAGGATTTCTAGATATATCAACAAAACACACGGTTTCGCCTGCATACAGCCCAACTGTGGCTCGTGTGTGCCCGCACATCAAATGCACCGTTGGGCGTATGCAGGCCAATCCGAATGATTTTTATTTGGTCGATGAACTGAAGGATTTCTAGATATATCAACAAAACACACGGTTTCGCCTGCATACAGCCCAACTGTGGCTCGTGAGTGCCCGCACATCAAATGCACCGTTGGGCGTATGCAGGCCAATCCGAATGATTTGTATTCGTACACACCAAGTGTCCGAGAGGTGGGATATATATAGGAGTCGTGTGCCTCTTTAGCCCCGGTTGCTAGCACAAACCTGTACTAGCGCGAGACCTTAACTGTGTACAGGCCGGTTCCCAGATCAAACGGCTCACAAGCCGGATCCAACGACTCACAAGCGCTTAAAAGAAACACGCGATCCGTGTATTTCTTCCTGATTGGTGGGATTCAGACCCGGGTGGGGCCAGGGCTGTGGTACCGGTTCATGTTGAGAACCGGTACTAATTTAGCTCATGCCCACCCGATTCATCCTTCATTTCTTCCTCTCTCTCTCACATTTCTAAATTTTTTGCACCTCTCACACTCCAACAAATCTTCATTTTTTGTCCACCATTTTAACAAGATTAACGACATCTATCTATCCAAGGGTTAGCAATATCATCCTTTCTTCCGGCGTTCCTAATTTAGCTCATCTCTTTGCTAGTTAACTCGTATTATTTTTCTAGTGCTAGCAAGGTGTTCGATGAAATTCCTAAGTTAGGGATTTTATTTTATTTATATGAAATTTGAGCTGCAATTATATTATGTTTTGTAGGTTTTAGTATCAACCCCGTCCTCACCGTTGTCGATCGCCAGCGTCGTCCCCTAGCCGACACCGTACCACCTCGGTGAGCCCCTTCTTTTTTATAAAAAAAACTTAGTTTCCGCACAGATGAAGTCAGAAAGGGTTGAAAATTGATGGTTACGGCGCAATAAGCAAAGGACACAAGCGAATAAAAAATGAAGACAGATGAAGTCAGAAAGGGTTGAAAATTGATGATGTGGCTTTGAATGGTTAATTTTGAACACACAAAAAGTCTCTATGAACTGAAGGATTTCTAGATATATCAAAAAAACACACGGTTTCGCCTGCATACAGCCCAACTGTGGCTCGTGAGTGCCCACACATCAAATGCACCGTTGGGCGTATGGAGGCCAATCCGAATGATTTGTATTTGGTCGATGAACTGAAGGATTTCTAGATATATCAACAAAACACACGGTTTCGCCTTCATACAACCCAACTGTGGCTCGTGAGTGCCCGCACATCAAAAGCACCGTTGGGCGTATGCAGGCCAATCCGAATGATTTTTATTTGGTCGATGAACTGAAGGATTTCTAGATATATCAACAAAACACACGGTTTCGCCTGCATACACCCAACTGTGGCTCGTGTGTGCCCGCACATCAAATGCACCGTTGGGCGTATGCAGGCCAATCCGAATGATTTTTATTTGGTCGATGAACTGAAGGATTTCTAGATATATCAACAAAACACACGGTTTCGCCTGCATACAGCCCAACTGTGGCTCGTGAGTGCCCGCACATCAAATGCACCGTTGGGCGTATGCAGGCCAATCCGAATGATTTGTATTCGTACACACCAAGTGTCCGAGAGGTGGGATATATATAGGAGTCGTGTGCCTCTTTAGCCCCGGTTGCTAGCACAAACCTGTACTAGCGCGAGACCTTAACTGTGTACACGCCGGTTCCCAGATCCAACGACTCACAAGCCGGATCCAACGACTCACAAGCGCTTAAAAGAAACACGCGATCCGTGTATTTCTTCCTGATTGGTGGGATTCAGACCCGGGTGGGGCCAGGGCTGTGGTACCGGTTCATGTGGAGAACCGGTACTAATTTAGCTCATGCCCACCCGATTCATCCTTAATTTCTTCCTCTCTCTCTCACATTTCTAAATTTTTTGCACCTCTCACACTCCAACAAATCTTCATTTTTTGTCCACCATTTTAACAAGATTAACGACATCTATCTATCCAAGGGTTAGCAATATCATCCTTTCTTCCGGCGTTCCTAATTTAGCTCATCTCTTTGCTAGTTAACTCGTATTATTTTTCTAGTGCTAGCAAGGTGTTCGATGAAATTCCTAAGTTAGGGATTTTATTTTATTTATATGAAATTTGAGCTGCAATTATATTATGTTTTGTAGGTTTTAGTATCAACCCCGTCCTCACCGTTGTCGATCGCCAGCGTCGTCCCCTAGCCGACACCGTACCACCTCGGTGAGCCCCTTCTTTTTTATAAAAAAAACTTAGTTTCCGCACAGATGAAGTCAGAAAGGGTTGAAAAATTGATGGTTACGGCGCAATAAGCAAAGGACACAAGCGAATAAAAAATGAAGACAGATGAAGTCAGAAAGGGTTGAAATTTGATGATGTGGCTTTGAATGGTTCATTTTGAACACACAAAAAGTCTCTATGAACTGAAGGATTTCTAGATATATCAACAAAACACACGGTTTCGCCTGCATACAGCCCAACTGTGGCTCGTGAGTGCCCGCACATCAAATGCACCATTGGGCGTATGGAGGCCAATCCGAATGATTTGTATTTGGTCGATGAACTGAAGGATTTCTAGATATATCAACAAAACACACGGTTTCGCCTTCATACAACCCAACTGTGGCTCGTGAGTGCCCGCACATCAAAAGCACCGTTGGGCGTATGCAGGCCAATGTAGGAGATATGCCCTAGAGGCAATAATAAATGTTATTATTTATCCCCATGTTCCTAATTATGTTTATATTCCATGCTATAACTGCTATGGTTCTCGAGTCTGCAATAACCACGAGGCTCGGAGGAAGACTCATATGCACGTGTGGAATAATAAACGGATAAAAAATATATATTCCTAGTCTCGCCTCTAAGACTAGCTCAAGTGTTGCATGATGGTTCTGTTTTCCTGATCATGGGCATGACTATGCCGGCAATTTTGAGGGCACAATGTTAGAAGAACATTTGTGTTGAATCGACCCAGATTGATGTTATGCTATGAGATACATTCGTCACCAGTTAATGGATTATAACACAGAGAAAGTTGAGCGTTTGCATAATTCCTTAGACCATGAGAGTATCGAGTTCCTTCGTACTTGCTTCGTGAACTTTGGGGTTTGTTAAACGTCATCTGTAAAAGGGTGGCTATTACGGCGGCTTACGGGTTCACGGAAAAGTATGACAAGGAACTAGGTAGCTCAAGATTGGGATTTGCTCCTCTGTCGATGGAGAGATATTCTTCGGGCCCTCTCGGTGTTACGGTATCCACCATCGTCTGGCCAGACACAGTGTGATTTGATCACAGGGATGCCGGAACGCGGGAACGAGAAAAGAGAACAATACTAGTAACGAGGTAACTGGCATAGTGGACAAGTGTTGATCCACGGGGATGCCGATAAGTCTCACCTCGGGTATTTGTAACATATCACGAAGCAACAGGAATAGCACACGGCAACTGGAGGTTCACTCGAATATTTATTCGTGTGGGTATAGGGGTCAATATGGGTGTCCACGGCTCCGATGTTGATCATTGATCGGAAAGTGTTCCGGGTCATGTCTATACTTCACCGAACCTATAGGGTCACACGCTTAAGGGTCATCTATCTGCTGAATACTAGACAGGGAGTCTGAGAGAAAGTCACCGGAAAGGTTTCGGAGAAAACGGAAAAGTTCCGGAAAGAGAACACCGGAATAATTTCGGTAAAACCGAAAAGTTGTTTCGGAATATATCATTAAGTCAAAATGGTTTCGGCACACGCCTGGAAATTCTTGGAGGGTGCCAGAATTGTTCTGGGAACTTCTGGGATTTTTCCAGAGAGAAAAAACCGGAAATGTTCCGGAGCTGCCGGAACCGCTTTGGTTGCTTTTCGCAGATGAAAATCACTAATCCGGAATTGTTTCGGAACGCGTCCAAAATCCTTTTAGTGGGTACTGGAATTTTTCTAAGACCTACAGAAAAGTTTCGGATTTTACGGTCGCAGATAAATGTCTTCATGAATAGTGGATACACTATTCATGATGATGCAGGCGATGATGTAGCTTGCATGATGATGCAGGCGATGATGCAGCTTGCATGATGATGCAGGCAATGATGCAGTTTGGAGGGCATTTTGGGTTTTTCCCCATAGCCTCTCACCCTATAAATAGGGGTGGAGAGGGGTCTCTCAAATCTGATCCAAGTTCTCACTTGAACTCTCAACAAGTGCCATTGCATGATCTGGCTTTCTTCTCTCCCTCCCACGAAATAGTTTCGTAGAGCCGAAAGGCTGTCTGGGTTCCGGTAGGAACTAGTTCTGGACGGCGAAGCCCTGCCGGATAGATGACACCGTATGTGTGCAACCCCGTAGAGAGGTCGTAGTTTCGATCTTTTGCCCGAGGGGCTGTTCGAGGGTCCTCCCGAAGGGCTGTCCAAATTATCGTTCGAGTTTCAAGGGTCCTCCCGAAGGGCTGTCCGAGTTACCGATCGAGTTTCGAGGGGCCTCCCGAAGGGCTGTCCGTGACATCGTCCGAGGGACTGTCCGACCGCCTCTCGGAGCGCTGTCCGAGGAGCAGACGAGGGAGGACATCCTCGCGGTTGGGAGGTTGTAAATCCTAGCTGCGGGGGTCTGCACCAACGATCTACATCGACTCTACTTCCGCTGCGCTACGAGTCGGTAACGATCAGATCAAAACCTTGTATGCAGTCTCCATAGTGGTCCTGGGCTGTTCGTAGTGCGGAAATTTTTTGTTTTCTGCCGCGTTCCCCTACAGTGGCATCAGAGCCGTGCTATGCGTAGATGCATGTTGCGATCTAGAATACATAGAGATGTATGGGTATTGCATAATATAATTTTGGAGTAGATCAGATCTATTGCTGAAAATTATTTATGCGGGTGGCAGATGAAATCTGTTACCCGATGTTCTTGTTGCTTCCCTGGAATTTGTGTATTTCTGATCTCAATAACAGTATGGTGGAGTTTCAAAGTTCTGGCAATCTGCGATCCTGATTGATCAAAGAAGTGCTAACAGTTCGTTGAATTCCACCGTAGTTAGAGAAAGAAGAAATTCTGCAGACTAAAGGGCAATGCAGATATGATCTGCACGGGGATCACGCGTATGACGAAGTTCAGTATGGGGCTCGAGATTTTATTATCTCGTGTTTCATACACCCCGCAAAGTTAATCTAGCGACTTGAATAATCATGCTTGATGATAAACGTTGGTAGCTGCGGTTTAAGTCAAAACCTTAGAAGCCACGTAAAATAAATTTTTGCATAAACCGATTAGAGGCGTCTAACTTGGTTTTGCAGGATGTGCATGTGATGTGGTATAGCAAAGCTCATATTAATTTGATTATGTATGAGATGACTATATAATGTAAATTTATTAACATGACCTGCGTGTCATGATTTGGCATGATGGCTGGAGCCATATGATTGTCACTTTAATGACCTGCGAGTCAACCTTATGTAATGCACTTATTTTATTAGCTATAGAGATAGCAATATTATTTGGTGCATCGACAAGGTGGTGGCAAACTTCGCGAAGGTGAACTCCGACGCAAATGCCAAAGACGAATAAATACTTGACTTCTCCGTCAGAAGGGGCTATACCATATCATGCAATTATGAATTACCTGAGATGTTTATCCCTTAAGTTGCACCCTTCTTGATTGCGCGGTAGTCGCTTTTTATTAGGGTGATCTCTCACTTAAAATATCAAGTAGTTAGTGTTCTCCCAAATGTAGCACCGTCACAGCATCTATCCTTTCGGGGTGCGCCATGGATGCATGGGTACGAACGACTGGAGAAATGTAAGGCGGGTGAGGTCAGACCTCGCAGCAAGATCACTTGGTTGTCTTGACGTTCATGGCAGGATCGTCCTGAGCTCGGAACACACGCATCGAAAGATGAACAAGAGTCACATAGAGATGTGATCGGCAAGTTGGCCTACCAAATCAAAATCCTCGTCATGAGATGATGATTCTATGGCGTTGTATTGATATTTGGATCTTGAATCACTCATAATCAATTTTGAGAGATATTGATTTGAGTGGGAGCGCATTTTAGAATTAACTTGTTTAATTCTGAGTGCAATTAATTATGAACACTGTCTAAGTATAATTTGCTAATAGTTGTAGAATAATGGCTCGCGTTTCCACCTTCCCTATTAAAATTGAATAAGCTGTTAAATATCTGGTTAAAACTTTACGGTTGGTAACGTAATGCGAGGATTGTCCTCAAGAGTGCCGAGAAGGATTTTGTCCTATCGCATGCTTTCGGTGTCCTCCCGCTAATGCTATGGATGATGTGACTCTCGTCCTTCGATCCAAAAGCTAGAATTCCATTGTGGTCAAGTGCAATACGTTTGCTTCCATAAGACCCGAACTTCACAAGTTTGGGATAGTTATGTAATATTCATGGAACTGAAAATTGTTTTCAGATACAGACAAAGGCTAAAAGATATGAGATATCCAAAGCAATATCTGTTTGCAAAGTATTAGTACAGTGTTTACTGGGCATTTGACTGATAAGAGAGGGATCCAGAAGAACGCCTGTCATATGATGAAGGTGAATAAAACAAACAACTTAAAGAGAAAGGAAATGTCCCAAGGGTGTTAGTATGACTCACACGCCTAGGAAGTCCGGGGCTAACGCCACTCTTAAAGTTGGGTGCTTCTTCTGAGAGTAGGAGAAATATATTGAAAGTTAAACTGTTAAAAGTATAAGGGCAAAAAGAAAGAAGACTGGAATGTCCAGCTCATGTATAAAAGTCATGAAAGTTATTGATGTATGGAAGGCTGGTCAAAAATAAATAGTTCTTGGGAATTGTGATTAAACAGTTAGTCCATAATTCTTGGGTATTATGATTAAAAGTTGATCACAGGAATACCCGCTCGATTGCATTCTGTTGCAACTCGATGCAAGAACCACTACGGCCTAAAAGACTTGCCAGTAATGAGTTTTAGATACGCGCTGGGAACATAGTAAAAGTTACTATACCTTCCATCGGTGTATCACCATCTGTATTTATTTTCATAATTCGTTTTAGAGTTTTATACACTCTAGCCCATTGCATAAAGTATGTTGCAAGAACGTTGTTCATAAAAGAACAATTGTTGTTCAGTATTATGAATAACATAAAGGGCCATGCTTCCATCGGGGATGGGATGTATGTTACGAATATTGATGGTAATATGATACATCCATAACAATGACGCTAAATGTCGAAAGACTAAAAGAATACCACATATGTGTGGCACTGCATTTGGTCACATTGGAGAAACCCGCATGGAGAAATTCCATAATGATGGATTTTGAAGTCATTTGATTATGAATCATCTCACACTTGCAACTTTCGTCCGAAAAGTTAAGTGACTGAAATACCGTTCACAGGCCATGAGGAACGAACAACAAACTTATTGGTGATCATACATTTGATGTGTGTAGTCCGATAAATGTTGTTAGTAGTGGATTTATCTATCTTCAGAAAAGACTCAAGTAGATATATGGATATTTACTTGATGAGACGTAAGTCTGGATCTTTTGAAATCATTCGAAAGGTTTTCAAAAATGAAGTGAAAGTTATTGTGACAAGAAAATTATGTTTCTACAATTTGATTGCAGAAAGGAATTTTTGAGTTACAAGTTTAGCCAATGTCTGATGAGTTGTGAAAAGAGTTTTCATAACTTGCACCTCCCGGAACACCACTGCAAGTGGAATGTCCTTGAAGATGTAATCAAACCATTTATGACATGGTAAGATCAAAGATGACATAAATCAATTTGCCATTATCCCTTTTAATGTAATGCTTTAGAGACTACGGCTTTTACACTTAAAGGAGCGCCATCAGGTCTGTTGAAATGACGCCATGGTATGGTACGCCCAACCATGTTTTATCTTTTCTTAACATTTGGAATATGGGGATTGTGTAAACTGTTTACAAACCTATTCCAAATCAGACAAGTGCTACTTTGTAGGTTATCCCAAATTATTGGGAATTCCTCCACCACTATACCGAGGCAAAAGGTTTTGCCACAAAGAACGGTATGCTTTTAAAGAGAATGGTTCTTGAAAAAAGGTGAGTGGGAGGACAGTGCAACTCGACGAGATAACAGTATCTTCGTCATCAGATCAAAGGAAAGGAACCTTGGAAGTGATTCCAGAGTTTCCTACTGCAACTGATACGGAAGCCTCTACATGAGATGTATGGACTTCGGTCAAACTTGCAACTGAGCCACGTAGGCAAAACTCGTGCAAACCTCTCAGGTGCGCAAACGAGATATTGTTGTTAGACAACAGCATACCTACGATAATCAAGGAAGCGATGATGGGCCCTGACTCCGGAATTGGCTAAATGCCAATACAAATCCGAGATAGTTTCCATATACGTAATTCAAGATTGTATCTTGATGGAGCATTCAGAAGACTTAGAGTCTAACGAATATTAATGGAACTATAAACTGATACGGATAAAAATGTTTTATCCATAAAGCTCGACTTGTTGCTTATAACAATTTCGAGGAATTAACTACGGCGAGATTGTCTCTCCGTAGCGATGCTTAAAGTCGGTTCGGGTTAAACTAGCAATTAATACGTATTTCATTCATGAGATATGAAACATGGATGCCAAAAGGATTTCCATGAGATGGAAATACTGCCTTGGAGATACAGTCCAAGGTATTTTGTCAGTCCAGAGGATGCTAGTAAGTATGCAAACTTCAGAGTTCCTGCGATGGACAAAAGAGAGCATAATGGAGTTGGAATCTTCGTTTTTGATGAAATAATCAAAAGAGTTTGATTTCATCGATGGATAACGAAGATGCTTGTGGCTACAAGAAAGTAAGTGGGAGCATAATAATATTTCTAAAAACCTTGTGTGCCTAACACATTGTTAATTGGAAATAATATAAATTTCTTGACACAAATTAAGACTTCATTGAAAATAGTTTTTCAACGAAGTGCTTGGGCTAAGTTGTCTTGATATTAGGCATAATTATCTACGAGATATAATTGCCTAATAGGGCTAAGCCAAAATACATATTGACAAGGTGCTAAAACAGTTTAGCGTTAAAAACGACAAGGAGTGATTCTTGCCAAAGTCACATGGAAAGAGTTTTTGCAAGACTCAGTGTCCCAAAACACTGATGAGCAAATTACATAATGGAGATTCCACACACCTTCGTGTTGGGATTAATCATGTATTCCATGGTATGTAAAACAACCAGATATGTCCAATACTCCAAAGTTGTTGCGAGTATAGATACCAAAGTGATCAAAGAACTGATCGTGGGACAACAGTGAAAAATGTCATTGAGTACTAAAGTAGCACTGATGACATGTTTTCTCGCAAGAAGAGATTATGAAGAACTTGTTGTAAGTAATTACATCGATACGGTTTTCATCAATGCTCCATGCGATTTTCGATTTGAGTTAAAGTTTTTGTGTGTGTAATACACAATATGGTGGCACAGTAAGTTGGAATTGTTCATAACAGGTTACTGTGGCGAAATTCTATAACAAATGGCTATGTATGTTGCTGCTTTAGAAGCAACAAAGAAAATGTTGAATCATATAGTTCATTCATGAACTTAGTATGGTTCCAATATGGCTTTGGTCAATGGAACACTATTGAAGATAGTTGCTCCATAGCTCAGTCTGAGGAATCAAGGTTCGACCAGTGATTCGCATATATACAAAGCCAAGTCCACACAAAATATGAATTTTGTGAAAGCGTGAAAACGCGAGGATATGCAAAGATACACACGGAGTTGAAGTTGTCAGATCCGTTGGACATCAGGCTATACCACATGTGAAGCATATTTTACACCAGTATGCCGTAGGTGTAAAGTGCATTAGCATTGACTAGATTATTGACTCTAGTGCAAGTGGGAGTCTGTAGGAGATATGCCCTAGAGGCAATAATAAATGTTATTATTTATCCCCATGTTCCTAATTATGTTTATATTCCATGCTATAACTGCTATGGTTCTCGAGTCTGCAATAACCACGAGGCTCGGAGGAAGACTCATATGCACGTGTGGAATAATAAACGGATAAAAAATATATATTCCTAGTCTCGCCTCTAAGACTAGCTCAAGTGTTGCATGATGGTTCTGTTTTCCTGATCATGGGCATGACTATGCCGGCAATTTTGAGGGCACAATGTTAGAAGAACATTTGTGTTGAATCGACCCAGATTGATGTTATGCTATGAGATACATTCGTCACCAGTTAATGGATTATAACACAGAGAAAGTTGAGCGTTTGCATAATTCCTTAGACCATGAGAGTATCGAGTTCCTTCGTACTTGCTTCGTGAACTTTGGGGTTTGTTAAACGTCATCTGTAAAAGGGTGGCTATTACGGCGGCTTACGGGTTCACGGAAAAGTATGACAAGGAACTAGGTAGCTCAAGATTGGGATTTGCTCCTCTGTCGATGGAGAGATATTCTTCGGGCCCTCTCGGTGTTACGGTATCCACCATCGTCTGGCCAGACACAGTGTGATTTGATCACAGGGATGCCGGAACGCGGGAACGAGAAAAGAGAACAATACTAGTAACGAGGTAACTGGCATAGTGGACAAGTGTTGATCCACGGGGATGCCGATAAGTCTCACCTCGGGTATTTGTAACATATCACGAAGCAACAGGAATAGCACACGGCAACTGGAGGTTCACTCGAATATTTATTCGTGTGGGTATAGGGGTCAATATGGGTGTCCACGGCTCCGATGTTGATCATTGATCGGAAAGTGTTCCGGGTCATGTCTATACTTCACCGAACCTATAGGGTCACACGCTTAAGGGTCATCTATCTGCTGAATACTAGACAGGGAGTCTGAGAGAAAGTCACCGGAAAGGTTTCGGAGAAAACGGAAAAGTTCCGGAAAGAGAACACCGGAATAATTTCGGTAAAACCGAAAAGTTGTTTCGGAATATATCATTAAGTCAAAATGGTTTCGGCACACGCCTGGAAATTCTTGGAGGGTGCCAGAATTGTTCTGGGAACTTCTGGGATTTTTCCAGAGAGAAAAAACCGGAAATGTTCCGGAGCTGCCGGAACCGCTTTGGTTGCTTTTCGCAGATGAAAATCACTAATCCGGAATTGTTTCGGAACGCGTCCAAAATCCTTTTAGTGGGTACTGGAATTTTTCTAAGACCTACAGAAAAGTTTCGGATTTTACGGTCGCAGATAAATGTCTTCATGAATAGTGGATACACTATTCATGATGATGCAGGCGATGATGCAGCTTGCATGATGATGCAGGCGATGATGCAGCTTGCATGATGATGCAGGCAATGATGCAGTTTGGAGGGCATTTTGGGTTTTTCCCCATAGCCTCTCACCCTATAAATAGGGGTGGAGAGGGGTCTCTCAAATCTGATCCAAGTTCTCACTTGAACTCTCAACAAGTGCCATTGCATGATCTGGCTTTCTTCTCTCCCTCCCACGAAATAGTTTCGTAGAGCCGAAAGGCTGTCTGGGTTCCGGTAGGAACTAGTTCTGGACGGCGAAGCCCTGCCGGATAGATGACACCGTATGTGTGCAACCCCGTAGAGAGGTCGTAGTTTCGATCTTTTGCCCGAGGGGCTGTTCGAGGGTCCTCCCGAAGGGCTGTCCAAATTATCGTTCGAGTTTCAAGGGTCCTCCCGAAGGGCTGTCCGAGTTACCGATCGAGTTTCGAGGGGCCTCCCGAAGGGCTGTCCGTGACATCGTCCGAGGGACTGTCCGACCGCCTCTCGGAGCGCTGTCCGAGGAGCAGACGAGGGAGGACATCCTCGCGGTTGGGAGGTTGTAAATCCTAGCTGCGGGGGTCTGCACCAACGATCTACATCGACTCTACTTCCGCTGCGCTACGAGTCGGTAACGATCAGATCAAAACCTTGTATGCAGTCTCCATAGTGGTCCTGGGCTGTTCGTAGTGCGGAAATTTTTTGTTTTCTGCCGCGTTCCCCTACAGCCAATCCGAATGATTTTTATTTGGTCGATGAACTGAAGGATTTCTAGATATATCAACAAAACACACGGTTTCGCCTGCATACAGCCCAACTGTGGCTCGTGTGTGCCCGCACATCAAATGCACCGTTGGGCGTATGCAGGCCAATCCGAATGATTTTTATTTGGTCGATGAACTGAAGGATTTCTAGATATATCAACAAAACACACGGTTTCGCCTGCATACAGCCCAACTGTGGCTCGTGAGTGCCCGCACATCAAATGCATCGTTGGGCGTATGCAGGCCAATCCGAATGATTTGTATTCGTACACACCAAGTGTCCGAGAGGTGGGATATATATAGGAGTCGTGTGCCTCTTTAGCCCCGGTTGCTAGCACAAACCTGTACTAGCGCGAGACCTTAACTGTGTACAGGCCGGTTCCCAGATCAAACGGCTCACAAGCCGGATCCAACGACTCACAAGCGCTTAAAAGAAACACGCGATCCGTGTATTTCTTCCTGATTGGTGGGATTCAGACCCGGGTGGGGCCAGGGCTGTGGTACCGGTTCATGTTGAGAACCGGTACTAATTTAGCTCATGCCCACCCGATTCATCCTTCATTTCTTCCTCTCTCTCTCACATTTCTAAATTTTTTGCACCTCTCACACTCCAACAAATCTTCATTTTTTGTCCACCATTTTAACAAGATTAACGACATCTATCTATCCAAGGGTTAGCAATATCATCCTTTCTTCCGGCGTTCCTAATTTAGCTCATCTCTTTGCTAGTTAACTCGTATTATTTTTCTAGTGCTAGCAAGGTGTTCGATGAAATTCCTAAGTTAGGGATTTTATTTTATTTATATGAAATTTGAGCTGCAATTATATTATGTTTTGTAGGTTTTAGTATCAACCCCGTCCTCACCGTTGTCGATCGCCAGCGTCGTCCCCTAGCCGACACCGTACCACCTCGGTGAGCCCCTTCTTTTTTATAAAAAAAAACTTAGTTTCCGCACAGATGAAGTCAGAAAGGGTTGAAAAATTGATGGTTACGGCGCAATAAGCAAAGGACACAAGTGAATAAAAAATGAAGACAGATGAAGTCAGAAAGGGTTGAAATTTGATGATGTGGCTTTGAATGGTTCATTTTGAACACACAAAAAGTCTCTATGAACTGAAGGATTTCTAGATATATCAACAAAACACACGGTTTCGCCTGCATACAGCCCAACTGTGGCTCGTGAGTGCCCGCACATCAAATGCACCATTGGGCGTATGGAGGCCAATCCGAATGATTTGTATTTGGTCGATGAACTGAAGGATTTCTAGATATATCAACAAAACACACGGTTTCGCCTTCATACAACCCAACTGTGGCTCGTGAGTGCCCGCACATCAAAAGCACCGTTGGGCGTATGCAGGCCAATCCGAATGATTTTTATTTGGTCGATGAACTGAAGGATTTCTAGATATATCAACAAAACACACGGTTTCGCCTGCATACAGCCCAACTGTGGCTCGTGTGTGCCCGCACATCAAATGCACCGTTGGGCGTATGCAGGCCAATCCGAATGATTTTTATTTGGTCGATGAACTGAAGGATTTCTAGATATATCAACAAAACACACGGTTTCGCCTGCATACAGCCCAACTGTGGCTCGTGAGTGCCCGCACATCAAATGCACCGTTGGGCGTATGCAGGCCAATCCGAATGATTTGTATTCGTACACACCAAGTGTCCAAGAGGTGGGATATATATAGGAGTCGTGTGCCTCTTTAGCCCCGGTTGATAGCACAAACCTGTACTAGCGCGAGACCTTAACTGTGTACAGGCCGGTTCCCAGATCAAACGGCTCACAAGCCGGATCCAACGACTCACAAGCGCTTAAAAGAAACACGCGATCCGTGTATTTCTTCCTGATTGGTGGGATTCAGACCCGGGTGGGGCCAGGGCTGTGGTACCGGTTCATGTTGAGAACCGGTACTAATTTAGCTCATGCCCACCCGATTCATCCTTCATTTCTTCCTCTCTCTCTCACATTTCTAAATTTTTTGCACCTCTCACACTCCAACAAATCTTCATTTTTTGTCCACCATTTTAACAAGATTAACGACATCTATCTATCCAAGGGTTAGCAATATCATCCTTTCTTCCGGCGTTCCTAATTTAGCTCATCTCTTTGCTAGTTAACTCGTATTATTTTTCTAGTGCTAGCAAGGTGTTCGATGAAATTCCTAAGTTAGGGATTTTATTTTATTTATATGAAATTTGAGCTGCAATTATATTATGTTTTGTAGGTTTTAGTATCAACCCCGTCCTCACCGTTGTCGATCGCCAGCGTCGTCCCCTAGCCGACACCGTACCACCTCGGTGAGCCCCTTCTTTTTTATAAAAAAAACTTAGTTTCCGCACAGATGAAGTCAGAAAGGGTTGAAAAATT
Organism: Bromus sterilis; assembly: GCA_950022295.1. Classification (NCBI taxonomy): domain Eukaryota; kingdom Viridiplantae; phylum Streptophyta; class Magnoliopsida; order Poales; family Poaceae; genus Bromus; species Bromus sterilis. The sequence goes on from OX465601.1 coordinate 300,291,395, forward strand.
GATGGTTACGGCGCAATAAGCAAAGGACACAAGCGAATAAAAAATGAAGACAGATGAAGTCAGAAAGGGTTGAAATTTGATGATGTGGCTTTGAATGGTTCATTTTGAACACACAAAAAGTCTCTATGAACTGAAGGATTTCTAGATATATCAACAAAACACACGGTTTCGCCTGCATACAGCCCAACTGTGGCTCGTGAGTGCCCGCACATCAAATGCACCATTGGGCGTATGGAGGCCAATCCGAATGATTTTTATTTGGTCGATGAACTGAAGGATTTCTAGATATATCAACAAAACACACGGTTTCGCCTTCATACAACCCAACTGTGGCTCGTGAGTGCCCGCACATCAAAAGCACCGTTGGGCCTATGCAGGCCAATCCGAATGATTTTTATTTGGTCGATGAACTGAAGGATTTCTAGATATATCAACAAAACACACGGTTTCGCCTGCATACAGCCCAACTGTGGCTCGTGTGTGCCCGCACATCAAATGCACCGTTGGGCGTATGCAGGCCAATCCGAATGATTTTTATTTGGTCGATGAACTGAAGGATTTCTAGATATATCAACAAAACACACGGTTTCGCCTGCATACAGCCCAACTGTGGCTCGTGAGTGCCCGCACATCAAATGCACCGTTGGGCGTATGCAGGCCAATCCGAATGATTTGTATTCGTACACACCAAGTGTCCGAGAGGTGGGATATATATAGGAGTCGTGTGCCTCTTTAGCCCCGGTTGCTAGCACAAACCTGTACTAGCGCGAGACCTTAACTGTGTACAGGCCGGTTCCCAGATCAAACGGCTCACAAGCCGGATCCAACGACTCACAAGCGCTTAAAAGAAACACGCGATCCGTGTATTTCTTCCTGATTGGTGGGATTCAGACCCGGGTGAGGCCAGGGCTGTGGTACCGGTTCATGTTGAGAACCGGTACTAATTTAGCTCATGCCCACCCGATTCATCCTTCATTTCTTCCTCTCTCTCTCACATTTCTAAATTTTTTGCACCTCTCACACTCCAACAAATCTTCATTTTTTGTCCACCATTTTAACAAGATTAACGACATCTATCTATCCAAGGGTTAGCAATATCATCCTTTCTTCCGGCGTTCCTAATTTAGCTCATCTCTTTGCTAGTTAACTCGTATTATTTTTCTAGTGCTAGCAAGGTGTTCGATGAAATTCCTAAGTTAGGGATTTTATTTTATTTATATGAAATTTGAGCTGCAATTATATTATGTTTTGTAGGTTTTAGTATCATCCCCGTCCTCACGGTTGTCGATCGCCAGCGTCGTCCCCTAGCCGACACCGTACCACCTCGGTGAGCCCCTTCTTTTTTATAAAAAAAACTTAGTTTCCGCACAGATGAAGTCAGAAAGGGTTGAAAATTGATGGTTACGGCGCAATAAGCGGACACAAGCGAATAAAAAATGAAGACAGATGAAGTCAGAAAGGGTTGAAAATTGCTGATGTGGCTTTGAATGGTTCATTTTGAACACACAAAAAGTCTCGATGAACTCAAGGATTTCTAGATATATCAACAAAACACACGGTTTCGCCTGCATATAGCCCAACTGTGGCTCGTGAGTGCCCGCACATCAAATGCACCGGTGGGCGTATGGAGGCCAATCCGAATGATTTGTATTTGGTCGATGAACTGAAGGATTTCTAGATATATCAACAAAACACACGGTTTCGCCTGCATACAGCTCAACTGTGGCTCGTGAGTGCCCGCACATCAAATGCACCGTTGGGCGTATGCATCCGAATGATTTTTATATGGTCGATGAACTGAAGGATTTCTAGATATATCAACAAAACACACGGTTTCGCCTGCATACAGCCCAACTGTGGCTCGTGAGTGCCCACACATCAAATGGACCATTGGGCGTATGCAGGCCAATCCGAATGATTTGTATTCGTACACACCAAGTGTCCGAGAGGTGGGATATATATAGGACTCGTGTGCCTCTTTAGCCCCGGTTGCTAGCACAAACCTGTACTAGCGGGAGACCTTAACTGTGTACAGGCCGGTTCCCAGATCCAACGACTCACAAGCCGGATCCAACGACTCACAAGCGCTTAAAAGAAACACGTGATCCGTGTACTTCTTCCTGATTGGTGGGATTCAGACCCGAGTGGGGCCAGGGCTGTGGTACCGGTTCATGTGGAGAACCGGTACTAATTTAGCTCATGCCCACCCGATTCATCCCTGTCCCATGCCCACCCGATTCATCCTTCATTTCTTCCTCTCTCTCTCACATTTCTAAATTTTTTGCACCTCTCACACTCCAACAAATCTTCATTTTTTGTCCACCATTTTAACAAGATTAACGACATCTATCTATCCAAGGGTTAGCAATATCATCCTTTCTTCCGGCGTTCCTAATTTAGCTCATCTCTTTGCTAGTTAACTCGTATTATTTTTCTAGTGCTAGCAAGGTGTTCGATGAAATGCCTAAGTTAGGGATTTTATTTTATTTATATGACATTTGAGCTGCAATTATATTATGATTTGTAGGTTTTAGTATCATCCCCGTCCTCACCGTTGTCGATCGCCAGCTTCGTCCCCTAGCCGACTCCGTACCACCTCGGTGAGCCCCTTCTTTTTTATAAAAAAAAACTTAGTTTCCGCACAGATGAAGTCAGAAAGGGTTGAAAATTGATGGTTACGGCGCAATAAGCAAAGGACACAAGCGAATAAAACATGAAGACAGATGAAGTCAGAAAGGGTTGAAAATTGATGATGTGGCTTTGAATAGTTCATTTTGAACAAACAAAAAGTCTCGATGAACTGAAGGATTTCTAGATATATCAACAAAACACACGGTTTCGCCTGCCTACAGCCCAACTGTGGCTCGTGAGTGCCCGCACATCAAATGCACCGTTGGGCGTATGGAGGCCAATCCGAATGATTTGTATTTGGTCGATGAACTGAAGGATTTCTAGATATATCAACAAAACACACGGTTTCGCCTGCATACAGCCCAACTGTGGCTCGTGAGTGCCCGCACATCAAATGCACCGTTGGGCTTATGCAGGCCAATCCGAATGATTTTTATATGGTCGATGAACTGAAGGATTTCTAGATATATCAACAAAACACACGGTTTCGCCTGCATACAGCCCAGCTGTGGCTCGTGAGTGCCCGCACATCAAATGCACCGTTGGGCGTATGCAGGCCAATCCGAATGATTTGTATTCGTACACACCAAGTGTCCGAGAGGTGGGATATATATAGGAGTCGTGTGCCTCTTTAGCCCCGGTTGCTAGCACAAACCTGTAATAGCGCGAGACCTTAACTGTGTACAGGCCGGTTCCCAGATCCAACGACTCACAAGCCGGATCCAACGACTCACAAGCGCTTACAAGAAACACGCGATCCGTGTACTTCTTCCTGATTGGTGGGATTCAGACCCGGGTGGGGCCAGGGCTGTGGTACCGGTTCATGTGGAGAACCGGTACTAATTTAGCTCATGCCCACCCGATTCATCCCTGTCCCATGCCCACCCGATACATTCTTCATTTCTTCCTCTCTCTCTCACATTTCTAAATTTTTTGCACCTCTCACACTCCAACAAATCTTCATTTTTTGTCCACCATTTTAAAAAGATTAACGACATCTATCTATCCAAGGGTTAGCAATATCATCCTTTCTTCCGGCGTTCCTAATTTAGCTCATCTCTTTGCTAGTTAACTCGTATTATTTTTCTAGTGCTAGCAAGGTGTTTGATGAAATGCCTAAGTTAGGGATTTTATTTTATTTATATGAAATTTGAGCTGCAATTATATTATGATTTGTAGGTTTTAGTATCATCCCCGTCCTCACCGTTGTCGATCGCCAGCGTCGTCCCCTAGCCGACACCGTACCACCTCGGTGAGCCCCTTCTTTTTTATAAAAAAAACTTAGTTTCCGCACAGATGAAGTCAGAAAGGGTTGAAAATTGATGGTTACGGCGCAATAAGCAAAGGACACAAGCGAATAAAAAATGAAGACAGATGAAGTCAGAAAGGGTTGAAATTTGATGATGTGGCTTTGAATGGTTCATTTTGAACACACAAAAAGTCTCTATGAACTGAAGGATTTCTAGATATATCAACAAAACACACGGTTTCGCCTGCATACAGCCCAACTGTGGCTCGTGAGTGCCCGCACATCAAATGCACCATTGGGCGTATGGAGGCCAATCCGAATGATTTGTATTTGGTCGATGAACTGAAGGATTTCTAGATATATCAACAAAACACACGGTTTCGCCTTCATACAACCCAACTGTGGCTCGTGAGTGCCCGCACATCAAAAGCACCGTTGGGCGTATGCAGGCCAATCCGAATGATTTTTATTTGGTCGATGAACTGAAGGATTTCTAGATATATCAACAAAACACACGGTTTCGCCTGCATACAGCCCAACTGTGGCTCGTGTGTGCCCGCACATCAAATGCACCGTTGGGCGTATGCAGGCCAATCCGAATGATTTTTATTTGGTCGATGAACTGAAGGATTTCTAGATATATCAACAAAACACACGGTTTCGCCTGCATACAGCCCAACTGTGGCTCGTGAGTGCCCGCACATCAAATGCACCGTTGGGCGTATGCAGGCCAATCCGAATGATTTGTATTCGTACACACCAAGTGTCCGAGAGGTGGGATATATATAGGAGTCGTGTGCCTCTTTAGCCCCGGTTGCTAGCACAAACCTGTACTAGCGCGAGACCTTAACTGTGTACAGGCCGGTTCCCAGATCAAACGGCTCACAAGCCGGATCCAACGACTCACAAGCGCTTAAAAGAAACACGCGATCCGTGTATTTCTTCCTGATTGGTGGGATTCAGACCCGGGTGGGGCCAGGGCTGTGGTACCGGTTCATGTTGAGAACCGGTACTAATTTAGCTCATGCCCACCCGATTCATCCTTCATTTCTTCCTCTCTCTCTCACATTTCTAAATTTTTTGCACCTCTCACACTCCAACAAATCTTCATTTTTTGTCCACCATTTTAACAAGATTAACGACATCTATCTATCCAAGGGTTAGCAATATCATCCTTTCTTCCGGCGTTCCTAATTTAGCTCATCTCTTTGCTAGTTAACTCGTATTATTTTTCTAGTGCTAGCAAGGTGTTCGATGAAATTCCTAAGTTAGGGATTTTATTTTATTTATATGAAATTTGAGCTGCAATTATATTATGTTTTGTAGGTTTTAGTATCAACCCCGTCCTCACCGTTGTCGATCGCCAGCGTCGTCCCCTAGCCGACACCGTACCACCTCGGTGAGCCCCTTCTTTTTTATAAAAAAAACTTAGTTTCCGCACAGATGAAGTCAGAAAGGGTTGAAAAATTGATGGTTACGGCGCAATAAGCAAAGGACACAAGCGAATAAAAAATGAAGACAGATGAAGTCAGAAAGGGTTGAAATTTGATGATGTGGCTTTGAATGGTTCATTTTGAACACACAAAAAGTCTCTATGAACTGAAGGATTTCTAGATATATCAACAAAACACACGGTTTCGCCTGCATACAGCCCAACTGTGGCTCGTGAGTGCCCACACATCAAATGCACCATTGGGCGTATGGAGGCCAATCCGAATGATTTGTATTTGGTCGATGAACTGAAGGATTTCTAGATATATCAACAAAACACACGGTTTCGCCTTCATACAACCCAACTGTGGCTCGTGAGTGCCCGCACATCAAAAGCACCGTTGGGCGTATGCAGGCCAATCCGAATGATTTTTATTTGGTCGATGAACTGAAGGATTTCTAGATATATCAACAAAACACACGGTTTCGCCTGCATACAGCCCAACTGTGGCTCGTGTGTGCCCGCACATCAAATGCACCGTTGGGCGTATGCAGGCCAATCCGAATGATTTTTATTTGGTCGATGAACTGAAGGATTTCTAGATATATCAACAAAACACACGGTTTCGCCTGCATACAGCCCAACTGTGGCTCGTGAGTGCCCGCACATCAAATGCACCGTTGGGCGTATGCAGGCCAATCCGAATGATTTGTATTCGTACACACCAAGTGTCCGAGAGGTGGGATATATATAGGAGTCGTGTGCCTCTTTAGCCCCGGTTGCTAGCACAAACCTGTACTAGCGCGAGACCTTAACTGTGTACAGGCCGGTTCCCAGATCAAACGGCTCACAAGCCGGATCCAACGACTCACAAGCGCTTAAAAGAAACACGCGATCCGTGTATTTCTTCCTGATTGGTGGGATTCAGACCCGGGTGGGGCCAGGGCTGTGGTACCGGTTCATGTTGAGAACCGGTACTAATTTAGCTCATGCCCACCCGATTCATCCTTCATTTCTTCCTCTCTCTCTCACATTTCTAAATTTTTTGCACCTCTCACACTCCAACAAATCTTCATTTTTTGTCCACCATTTTAACAAGATTAACGACATCTATCTATCCAAGGGTTAGGAATATCATCCTTTCTTCCGGCGTTCCTAATTTAGCTCATCTCTTTGCTAGTTAACTCGTATTATTTTTCTAGTGCTAGCAAGGTGTTCGATGAAATTCCTAAGTTAGGGATTTTATTTTATTTATATGAAATTTGAGCTGCAATTATATTATGTTTTGTAGGTTTTAGTATCAACCCCTTCCTCACCGTTGTCGATCGCCAGCGTCGTCCCCTAGCCGACACCGTACCACCTCGGTGAGCCCCTTCTTTTTTATAAAAAAAACTTAGTTTCCGCACAGATGAAGTCAGAAAGGGTTGAAAAATTGATGGTTACGGCGCAATAAGCAAAGGACACAAGCGAATAAAAAATGAAGACAGATGAAGTCAGAAAGGGTTGAAATTTGATGATGTGGCTTTGAATGGTTCATTTTGAACACACAAAAAGTCTCTATGAACTGAAGGATTTCTAGATATATCAACAAAACACACGGTTTCGCCTGCATACAGCCCAACTGTGGCTCGTGAGTGCCCGCACATCAAATGCACCATTGGGCGTATGGAGGCCAATCCGAATGATTTGTATTTGCTCGATGAACTGAAGGATATATAGATATATCAACAAAACACACGGTTTCGCCTTCATACAACCCAACTGTGGCTCGTGAGTGCCCGCACATCAAAAGCACCGTTGGGCCTATGCAGGCCAATCCGAATGATTTTTATTTGGTCGATGAACTGAAGGATTTCTAGATATATCAACAAAACACACGGTTTCGCCTGCATACAGCCCAACTGTGGCTCGTGTGTGCCCGCACATCAAATGCACCGTTGGGCGTATGCAGGCCAATCCGAATGATTTTTATTTGGTCGATGAACTGAAGGATTTCTAGATATATCAACAAAACACACGGTTTCGCCTGCATACAGCCCAACTGTGGCTCGTGAGTGCCCGCACATCAAATGCACCGTTGGGCGTATGCAGGCCAATCCGAATGATTTGTATTCGTACACACCAAGTGTCCGAGAGGTGGGATATATATAGGAGTCGTGTGCCTCTTTAGCCCCGGTTGCTAGCACAAACCTGTACTAGCGCGAGACCTTAACTGTGTACAGGCCGGTTCCCAGATCAAACGGCTCACAAGCCGGATCCAACGACTCACAAGCGCTTAAAAGAAACACGCGATCCGTGTATTTCTTCCTGATTGGTGGGATTCAGACCCGGGTGGGGCCAGGGCTGTGGTACCGGTTCATGTTGAGAACCGGTACTAATTTAGCTCATGCCCACCCGATTCATCCTTCATTTCTTCCTCTCTCTCTCACATTTCTAAATTTTTTGCACCTCTCACACTCCAACAAATCTTCATTTTTTGTCCACCATTTTAACAAGATTAACGACATCTATCTATCCAAGGGTTAGCAATATCATCGTTTCTTCCGGCGTTCCTAATTTAGCTCATCTCTTTGCTAGTTAACTCGTATTATTTTTCTAGTGCTAGCAAGGTGTTCGATGAAATTCCTAAGTTAGGGATTTTATTTTATTTATATGAAATTTGAGCTGCAATTATATTATGTTTTGTAGGTTTTAGTATCATCCCCGTCCTCACGGTTGTCGATCGCCAGCGTCGTCCCCTAGCCGACACCGTACCACCTCGGTGAGCCCCTTCTTTTTTATAAAAAAAACTTAGTTTCCGCGCAGATGAAGTCAGAAAGGGTTGAAAATTGATGGTTACGGCGCAATAAGCGGACACAAGCGAATAAAAAATGAAGACAGATGAAGTCAGAAAGGGTTGAAAATTGCTGATGTGGCTTTGAATGGTTCATTTTGAACACACAAAAAGTCTCGATGAACTCAAGGATTTCTAGATATATCAACAAAACACACGGTTTCGCCTGCATATAGCCCAACTGTGGCTCGTGAGTGCCCGCACATCAAATGCACCGGTGGGCGTATGGAGGCCAATCCGAATGATTTGTATTTGGTCGATGAACTGAAGGATTTCTAGATATATCAACAAAACACACGGTTTCGCCTGCATACAGCTCAACTGTGGCTCGTGAGTGCCCGCACATCAAATGCACCGTTGGGCGTATGCATCCGAATGATTTTTATATGGTCGATGAACTGAAGGATTTCTAGATATATCAACAAAACACACGGTTTCGCCTGCATACAGCCCAACTGTGGCTCGTGAGTGCCCACACATCAAATGGACCATTGGGCGTATGCAGGCCAATCCGAATGATTTGTATTCGTACACACCAAGTGTCCGAGAGGTGGGATATATATAGGACTCGTGTGCCTCTTTAGCCCCGGTTGCTAGCACAAACCTGTACTAGCAGGAGACCTTAACTGTGTACAGGCCGGTTCCCAGATCCAACGACTCACAAGCCGGATCCAACGACTCACAAGCGCTTAAAAGAAACACGTGATCCGTGTACTTCTTCCTGATTGGTGGGATTCAGACCCGAGTGGGGCCAGGGCTGTGGTACCGGTTCATGTGGAGAACCGGTACTAATTTAGCTCATGCCCACCCGATTCATCCCTGTCCCATGCCCACCCGATTCATCCTTCATTTCTTCCTCTCTCTCTCACATTTCTAAATTTTTTGCACCTCTCACACTCCAACAAATCTTCATTTTTTGTCCACCATTTTAACAAGATTAACGACATCTATCTATCCAAGGGTTAGCAATATCATCCTTTCTTCCGGCGTTCCTAATTTAGCTCATCTCTTTGCTAGTTAACTCGTATTATTTTTCTAGTGCTAGCAAGGTGTTCGATGAAATGCCTAAGTTAGGGATTTTATTTTATTTATATGACATTTGAGCTGCAATTATATTATGATTTGTAGGTTTTAGTATCATCCCCGTCCTCACCGTTGTCGATCGCCAGCTTCGTCCCCTAGCCGACTCCGTACCACCTCGGTGAGCCCCTTCTTTTTTATAAAAAAAAACTTAGTTTCCGCACAGATGAAGTCAGAAAGGGTTGAAAATTGATGGTTACGGCGCAATAAGCAAAGGACACAAGCGAATAAAACATGAAGACAGATGAAGTCAGAAAGGGTTGAAAATTGATGATGTGGCTTTGAATAGTTCATTTTGAACAAACAAAAAGTCTCGATGAACTGAAGGATTTCTAGATATATCAACAAAACACACGGTTTCGCCTGCCTACAGCCCAACTGTGGCTCGTGAGTGCCCGCACATCAAATGCACCGTTGGGCGTATGGAGGCCAATCCGAATGATTTGTATTTGGTCGATGAACTGAAGGATTTCTAGATATATCAACAAAACACACGGTTTCGCCTGCATACAGCCCAACTGTGGCTCGTGAGTGCCCGCACATCAAATGCACCGTTGGGCTTATGCAGGCCAATCCGAATGATTTTTATATGGTCGATGAACTGAAGGATTTCTAGATATATCAACAAAACACACGGTTTCGCCTGCATACAGCCCAGCTGTGGCTCGTGAGTGCCCGCACATCAAATGCACCGTTGGGCGTATGCAGGCCAATCCGAATGATTTGTATTCGTACACACCAAGTGTCCGAGAGGTGGGATATATATAGGAGTCGTGTGCCTCTTTAGCCCCGGTTGCTAGCACAAACCTGTAATAGCGCGAGACCTTAACTGTGTACAGGCCGGTTCCCAGATCCAACGAATCACAAGCCGGATCCAACGACTCACAAGCGCTTACAAGAAACACGCGATCCGTGTACTTCTTCGTGATTGGTGGGATTCAGACCCGGGTGGGGCCAGGGCTGTGGTACCGGTTCATGTGGAGAACCGGTACTAATTTAGCTCATGCCCACCCGATTCATCCCTGTCCCATGTCCACCCGATACATTCTTCATTTCTTCCTCTCTCTCTCACATTTCTAAATTTTTTGCACCTCTCACACTCCAACAAATCTTCATTTTTTGTCCACCATTTTAAAAAGATTAACGACATCTATCTATCCAAGGGTTAGCAATATCATCCTTTCTTCCGGCGTTCCTAATTTAGCTCATCTCTTTTCTAGTTAACTCGTATTATTTTTCTAGTGCTAGCAAGGTGTTTGATGAAATGCCTAAGTTAGGGATTTTATTTTATTTATATGAAATTTGAGCTGCAATTATATTATGATTTGTAGGTTTTAGTATCATCCCCGTCCTCACCGTTGTCGATCGCCAGCGTCGTCCCCTAGCCGACACCGTACCACCTCGGTGAGCCCCTTCTTTTTTATAAAATAAACTTAGTTTCCGCACAGATGAAGTCAGAAAGGGTTGAAAATTGATGGTTACGGCGCAATAAGCAAAGGACACAAGCGAATAAAAAATGAAGACAGATGAAGTCAGAAAGGGTTGAAAATTGATGATGTGGCTTTGAATGGTTCATTTTGAACACACAAAAAGTCTCGATGAACTGAAGGATTTCTAGATATATCAACAAAACACACGGTTTCGCCTGCATACAGCCCAACTGTGGCTCGTGAGTGCCCGCACATCAAATGCACCGTTGGGCGTATGGAGGCCAATCCGAATGATTTTTATTTGGTCGATGAACTGAAGGATTTCTAGATATATCAACAAAACACACGGTTTCGCCTACATACAGCCCAACTATGGCTCGTGAGTGCCCGCACATCAAATGCACCGTTGGGCGTATGCAGGCCAATCCGAATGATTTTTATATGGTCGATGAACTGAAGGATTTCTAGATATATCAACAAACCACACGGTTTCGCCTGCATACAGCCCAACTGTGGCTCGTGAGTGCCCGCACATCAAATGCACCGTTGGGCGTATGCAGGCCAATCCGAATGATTTGTATTCGTACACACCAAGTGTCCGAGAGGTGGGATATATATAGGAGTCGTGTGCCTCTTTAGCCCCGGTTGCTAGCACAAACCTGTACTAGCGCGAGACCTTAACTGTGTACAGGCCGGTTCCCAGATCCAACGACTCACAAGCCGGATCCAACGACTCACAAGCGCTTACAAGAAACACGCGATCCGTGTACTTCTTCCTGATTGGTGGGATTCAGACCCGGGTGGGGCCAGGGCTGTGGTACCGGTTCATGTGGAGAACCGGTACTAATTTAGCTCATGCCCACCGAATTCATCCCTGTCCCATGCCCACCCGATTCATCCTTCATTTCTTCCTCTCTCTCTCACATTTCTAAATTTTTTGCACCTCTCACAGTCCAACAAATCTTCATTTTTTGTCCACCATTTTAAAAAGATTAACGACATCTATCTATCCAAGGGTTAGCAATATCATCCTTTCTTCCGGCGTTCCTAATTTAGCTCATCTCTTTGCTAGTTAACTCGTATTATTTTTCTAGTGCTAGCAAGGTGTTTGATGAAATGCCTAAGTTAGGGATTTTATTTTATTTATATGAAATTTGAGCTGCAATTATATTATGTTTTGTAGGTTTTAGTATCATCCCCGTCCTCACCGTTGTCGATCGCCAGTGTCGTCCCCTAGCCGACACCGTACCACCGCGGTGAGCCCCTTCTTTTTTATAAAAAAAACTTATTTTCCGCACAGATGAAGTGAGAAAGGGTTGAAAATTGATGGTTACGGCGCAATAAGAAAAGGACACAAGCGAATAAAAAATGAAGAGAGATGAAGTCAAAAAGGGTTGAAAATTGATCATGTGGCTTTGAATGGTTCATTTTGAACACACAAAAAGTCTCGATGAACTGAAGGATTTCTAGATATATCAACAAAACACACGGTTTCGCCTGCATACAGCCCAACTGTGGCTCGTGAGTGCCCGCACATCAAATGCACCGTTGGGCGTATGGAGGCCAATCCGAATGATTTGTATTTGGTCGATGAACTGAAGGATTTCTAGATATATCAACAAAACACACGGTTTCGCCTGCATACAACCCAACTGTGGCTCGTGAGTGCCCGCACATCAAATGCACCGTTGGGCGTATGCAGGCCAATCCGAATGATTTTTATATGGTCGATGAACTGAAGGATTTCTAGATATATCAACAAAACACACGGTTTCGCCTGCATACAGCCCAACTGTGGCTCGTGAGTGCCCGCACATCAAATGCACCGTTGGACGTATGCAGGCCAATCCGAATGATTTGTATTCGTACACACCAACTGTCCGAGAGGTGGGATATATATAGGAGTCGTGTGCCTCTTTAGCCCCGGTTGCTAGCACAAACCTGTACTAGCGCGAGACCTTAACTGTGTACAGGCCGGTTCCCAGATCCAACGACTCACAAGCCGGATCCAACGACTCACAAGCGCTTAAAAGAAACATGCGATCCGTGTACTTCTTCCTGATTGGTGGGATTCAGACCCGGGTGGGGCCAGGACTGTGGTACCGGTTCATGTGGAGAACCGGTACTAATTTAGCTCATTCCCACCCGATTCATCCCTGTCCCATGCCCACCCGATTCATCCTTCATTTCTTCCTCTCTCTCTCACATTTATAAATTTTTTGCACCTCTCACACTCCAACAAATCTTCATTTTTTGTCCACCATTTTAACAAGATTAACGACATCTATCTATCCAAGGGTTAGCAATATCATCCTTTCTTCCGGCATTCCTAATTTAGCTCATCTCTTTGCTAGTTAAGTCGTATTATTTTTCTAGTGCTAGCAAGGTGTTCGATGAAATGCCTAAGTTAGGGATTCTATTTTATTTATATGAAATTTGAGCTGCAATTATATTATGTTTTGTAGGTTTTAGTATCATCCCCGTCCTCACCGTTGTCGATCGCCAGCGTCGTCCCCTAGCCGACACCGTACCACCTCGGTGAGCCCCTTCTTTTTTATAAAAAAAACTTAGTTTCCGCACAGATGAAGTCAGAAAGGGTTGAAAATTGATGGTTACGGCGCAATAAGAAAAGGACACACGCGAATAAAAAATGAAGACAGATGAAGTCAGAAAGGGTTGAAAATTGATGATGTGGCTTTGAATGGTTCATTTTGACCACACAAAAAGTCTCGATGAACTGAAGGATTTCTAGATATATCAACAAAACACACGGTTTCGCCTGCATACAGCCCAACTGTGGCTCGTGAGTGCCCGCACATCAAATGCACCGTTGGGCGTATGCAGGCCAATCCGAATGATTTGTATTTGGTCGATGAACTGAAGGATTTCTAGATATATCAACAAAACACACGGTTTCGCCTGCATACAGCCGAACTGTGGCTCGTGAGTGCCCGCACATCAAATGCACCGTTGGGCGTATGCAGGCCAATCCGAATTATTTGTATTCGTACACACCAAGTGTCCGAGAGGTGGGATATATATAGGAGTCGTGTGCCTCTTTAGCCCCGGTTGCTAGCACAAACCTGTACTAGCGCGAGACCTTAACTGTGTAAAGGCCGGTTCCCAGATCCAACGACTCACAAGCCGGATCCAACGAATCACAAGCGCTTAAAATAAACACGCGATCCGTGTACTTCTTCCTGATTGGTGGGATTCAGACCCGGGTGGGTCCAGGGCTGTGGTACCGGTTCATGTGGAGAACCGGTACTAATTTAGCTCATGCCCACCCGATTCATCCCTGTCCCATGCCCACCTGATTCATCCTTCATTTCTTCCTCTCTCTCTCACATTTATAAATTTTTTGCACCTCTCACACTCCAACAAATCTTCATTTTTTGTCCACCATTTTAACAAGATTAACGACATCTATCTATCCAAGGTTTAGCAATATCATCCTTTCTTCAGGCGTTCCTAATTTAGCTCATCTCTTTGCTAGTTAAGTCGTATTATTTTTCTAGTGCTAGCAAGGTGTTCGATGAAATGCCTAAGTTAGGGATTTTATTTTACTTATATGAAATTTGAGCTGAAATTATATTATGTTTTGTAGGTTTTAGTATCATCCCCGTCCTCACCGTTGTCGATCGCCAGCGTCGTCCCCTAGCCGACACCGTACCACCACGGTGAGCCCCTTCTTTTTTATACAAAAAACTTAGTTTCCGCACAGATGAAGTCAGAAAGGGTTGAAAATTGATGGTTACGGCGCAATAAGCAAAGGACACAAGCGAATAAAAAATGAAGACAGATGAAGTCAGAAACGGTTGAAAATTAATGATGTGGCTTTGAATGGTTCATTTTGAACACACAAAAAGTCTCGATGAACTGAAGGATTTCTAGATATATCAACAAAACACACGGTTTCTCCTGCATACAGCCCAACTGTGGCTCGTGAGTGCCCGCACATCAAATCCACCGTTGGGCGTATGCAGGCCAATCCGAATGATTTGTATTTGGTCGATGAACTGAAGGATATATAGATATATCAACAAAACACACGGTTTCGCCTGCATACAGCCCAACTGTGGCTCGTGAGTGCCCGCACATCAAATGCACCGTTGGGCGTATGCAGGCCAATCCGAATGATTTTTATTTGGTCGATGAACTGAAGGATTTCTAGATATATCAACAAAACACACGGTTTCGCCTGCATACAGCCCAACTGTGGCTCGTGACTGCCCGCACATCAAATGCACCATTGGGCGTATGCAGGCCAATCCGAATGATTTGTATTCTTACACACCAAGTGTCCGAGAGGTGGGATATATATAGGAGTCGTGTGCCTCTTTAGGCCCGGTTGCTAGCACAAACCTGTACTAGCGCGAGACCTTAACTGTGTGCAGGCCGGTTCCCAGATCCAACGACTCACAAGCCGGATCCAACGACTCACAAGCGCTTAAAAGAAACACGCGATCCGTGTACTTCTTCCTGATTGGTGGGATTCAAACCCGGGTGGGGCCACGGCTGTGGTACCGGTTCCTGTGGAGAACCGGTACTAATTTAGCTCATGCCCACCGAATTCATCCCTGTCCCATGCCAACCCGATTAATCCTTCATTTCTTCCTCTCTCTCTCACATTTCTAAATTTTTTGCACCTCTCGCACTCCAACAAATCTTCATTTTTTGTCCACCATTTTAACAAGATTAACAACATCTATCTATCAAAGGGTTAGCAATATCATCCTTTCTTCCAGCGTTCCTAATTTAGCTCATCTCTTTGCTAGTGAACTCGTATTATTTTTCTAGTGCTAGCAAGGTGTTCGATGAAATGCCTAAGTTAGGGATTTTATTTTATTTATATGAAATTTGAGCTGAAATTATATTATGTTTTGTAGGTTTTAGTATCATCCCCGTCCTCACCGTTGTCGATCGCCAGCGTCGTCCCCTAGCCGACACCGTACCACCTCGGTGAGCCCCTTCTTTTTTATCAAAAAAACTTATTTTCCGCACAGATGAAGTCAGAAAGGGTTGAAAATTGATGGTTACGGCGCAATAAGAAAAGGACACAAGCGAATAAAAAATGAAGACAGATGAAGTCAAAAAGGGTTGAAAATTGATGATGTGGCTTTGAATGGTTCATTTTGAACACACAAAAAGTCTCGATGAACTGAAGGATTTCTAGATATATCAACAAAACACACGGTTTCGCCTGCATACAGCCCAACTGTGGCTCGTGATTGCCCGCACATCAAATGCACCGTTGGGCGTATGGAGGCCAATCCGAATGATTTGTATTTGGTCGATGAACTGAAGGATTTCTAGATATATCAACTAAACACACGGTTTCGCCTGCATACAGCCCAACTGTGGCTCGTAAGTGCCCGCACATCAAATGCACCATTGGGCGTATGCAGGCCAATCCGAATGATTTTTATTTGGTCGATGATCTGAAGGATTTCTAGATATATCAACAAAACACACGGTTTCTCCTGCATACAGCCCAACTGTGGCTCGTGAGTGCCCGCACATCAAATGCACCGTTGGGCGTATGGAGGCCAATCCGAATGATTTGTATTTGGTCGATGAACTGAAGGATTTCTAGATATATCAACAAAACACACGGTTTCGCCTGCATACAGCCCAACTGTGGCTCGTAAGTGCCCGCACATCAAATGCACCGTTGGGCGTATGCAGGCCAATCCGAATGATTTTTATTTGGTCGATGAAATGAAGGATTTCTAGATATATCAACAAAACACACGGTTTCGCCTGCATACAGCCCAACTGTGGCTCGTGAGTGCCCGCACATCAAATGCACCGTTGGGCGTATGCAGTCCAATCCGAATGATTTGTATTCGTACACACCAAGTGTCCGAGAGGTGGGATATATATAGGAGTCGTGTGCCTCTTTAGCCCCGGTTGCTAGCACAAACTTGTACTAGCGCGAGACCTTAACTGTGTACAGGCCGGTTCCCAGATCCAACGACTCACAAGCTGGATCCAACGACTCACAAGCGCTTAAAAGAAACACGCGATCCGTGTACTTCTTCCTGATTGGTGGGATTCAGACCCGGGTGGGGCCAGGGCTGTGGTACCGGTTCATGTGGAGAACCGGTACTAATTTAGCTCATGCCCACCCGATTCATCCCTGTCCCATGCCCACCCGATTCATCCTTCATTTCTTCCTCTCTCTCTCACATTTCTAAATTTTTTGCACCTCTCACACTCCAACAAATCTTCATTTTTTGTCCACCATTTTAACAAGATTAACGACATCTATCTATCCAAGGGTTAGCAATATCATCCTTTCTTCCGGCGTTCCTAATTTAGCTCATCTCTTTGCTAGTTAAGTCGTATTATTTTTCTAGTGCTAGCAAGGTGTTCGATGAAATGCCTAAGTTAGGGATTTTATTTTATTTATATGAAATTTGAGCTGCAATTATATTATGTTTTGTAGGTTTTAGTATCATCCCCGTCCTCACCGTTGTCGATCGCCAGCGTTGTCCCCTAGCCGACACCGTACCACCTCGGTGAGCCCCTTCTTTTTTATAAAAAAAACTTAGTTTCCGCACAGCTGAAGTCAGAAAGGGTTGAAAATTGATGGTTACGGCGCAATAAGCAAAGGACACAAGCGAATAAAAAATGAAGACAGATGAAGTCAGAAAGGGTTGAAATTGATGATGTGGCTTTGAATGGTTCATTTTGACCACACAAAAAGTCTCGATGAACTGAAGGATTTCTAGATATATCAACAAAACACACGGTTTCGCCTGCATACAGCCCAACTGTGGCTCGTGAGTGCCCGCACATCAAATGCACCGTTGGGCGTATGCAGGCCAATCCGAATGATTTGTATTTGGTCGATGAACTGAAGGATTTCTAGATATATCAACAAAACACACGGTTTCGCCTGCATATAGCCGAACTGTGGCTCGTGAGTGCCCGCACATCAAATGCACCGTTGGGCGTATGCAGGCCAATCCGAATTATTTGTATTGGTACACACCAAGTGTCCGAGAGGTGGGATATATATAGGAGTCGTGTGCCTCTTTAGCCCCGGTTGCTAGCACAAACCTGTACTAGCGCGAGACCTTAACTGTGTACAGGCCGGTTCCCAGATCCAACGACTCACAAGCCGGATCCAACGAATCACAAGCGCTTAAAATAAACACGCGATCCGTGTACTTCTTCTTGATTGGTGGGATTCAGACCCGGGTGGGGCCAGGGCTGTGGTACCGGTTCATGTGGAGAACCGGTACTAATTTAGCTCATGCCCACCCGATTCATCCCTGTCCCATGCCCACCCGATTCATCCTTCATTTCTTCCTCTCTCTCTCACATTTCTAAATTTTTTGCACCTCTCACACTCCAACAAATCTTCATTTTTTGTCCACCATTTTAACATGATTAACGACATCTATCTATCCAAGGGTTAGCAATATCATCCTTTCTTCCGGCGTTCCTAATTTAGCTCATCTCTTTGCTAGTTAACTCGTATTATTTTTCTAGTGCTAGCAAGGTGTTCGATGAAATGCCTAAGTTAGGGATTTTATTTTATATATATGAAATTTGAGCTGAAATTATATTATGTTTTGTAGGTTTTAGTATCATCCCCGTCCTCACCGTTGTCGATCGCCAGCGTCGTCCCCTAGCCGACACCGTACCACCTCGGTGAGCCCCTTCTTTTTTATAAAAAAAACTTAGTTTCCGCACAGATGAAGTCAGAAAGGGTTGAAAATTGATGGTTACGGCGCAATAAGCAAAGGACACAAGCGAATAAAAAATGAAGACAGATGAAGTCAGAAAGGGTTGAAAATTAATGATGTGGCTTTGAATGGTTCATTTTGAACACACAAAAAGTCTCGATGAACTGAAGGATTTCTAGATATATCAACAAAACACACGGTTTCGCCTGCATATAGCCCAACTGTGGCTCATGAGTGCCCGCACATCAAATGCACCGTTGGGCGTATGCAGGCCAATCCGAATGATTTGTATTTGGTCGATGAACTGAAGGATTTCTAGATATATCAACAAAACACACGGTTTCTCCTGCATACAGCCCAACTGTTGCTCGTGAGTGCCCGCACATCAAATGCACCGTTGGGCGTATGCAGGCCAATCCGAATGATTTTTATTTGGTCGATGAACTGAAGGATTTCTAGATATATCAACAAAACACACGGTTTCGCCTGCATACAGCCCAACTATGGCTCGTGAGTGCCCGCACATCAAATGCACCGTTGGGCGTATGCAGGCCAATCCGAATGATTTTTATTTGGTCGATGAACTGAAGGATTTCTAGATATATCAACAAAACACACGGTTTCTTCTGCATACAGCCCAACTGTGGCTCGTGACTGCCCGCACATCAAATGCACCGTTGGGCGTATGCAGGCCAATCCGAATGATTTGTATTTGGTCGATGAACTGAAGGATTTCTAGATATATCAACAAAACACACGGTTTCGCCTGCATACAGCCCAACTGTGGCTCGTAAGCGCCCGCACATCAAATGCACCGTTGGGCGTATGCAGGCCAATCCGAATGATTTTTATTTGGTCAATGAACTGAAGGATTTCTAGATATATCAACAAAACACACGGTTTCTCCTGCATACAGCCCAACTGTGGCTCGTGAGTGCCCGCACATCAAATGCACCGTTGGGCGTATGGAGGCCAATCCGAATGATTTGTATTTGGTCGATGAACTGAAGGATTTCTAGATATATCAACAAAACACACGGTTTCGCCTGCATACAGCCCAACTGTGGCTCGTAAGTGCCCGCACATCAAATGCACCGTTGGGCGTATGCAGGCCAATCCGAATGATTTTTATTTGGTCGATGAAATGAAGGATTTCTAGATATATCAACAAAACACACGGTTTCGCCTGCATACAGCCCAACTGTGGCTCGTGAGTGCCCGCACATCAAATGCACCGTTGGGCGTATGCAGGCCAATCCGAATGATTTGTATTCGTACACACCAAGTGTCCGAGAGGTGGGATATATATAGGAGTCGTGTGCCTCTTTAGCCCCGGTTGCTAGCACAAACCTGTACTAGCGCGAGACCTTAACTGTGTACAGGCCGGTTCCCAGATCCAACGACTCACAAGCGCTTAAAAGAAACACGCGATCCGTGTACTTCTTCTTGATTGGTGGGATTCAGACCCGTGTGGGGCCAGGGCTGTGGTACCGGTTCATGTGGAGAACCGGTACTAATTTAGCTCATGCCCACCCGATTCATCCCTGTCCCATGCCCACCCGATTCATCCTTCATTTCTTCCTCTCTCTCTCACATTTCTAAATTTTTTGCACCTCTAACACTCCAACAAATCTTCATTTTTTGTCCACCATTTTAACAAGATTAACGACATCTATCTATCCAAGGGTTAGCAATATCATCCTTTCTTCCGGCGTTCCTAATTTAGCTCATCTCTTTGCTAGTTAACTCGTATTATTTTTCTAGTGCTAGCAAGGTGTTCGATGAAATGCCTAAGTTAGGGATTTTATTTTATATATATGAAATTTGAGCTGAAATTATATTATGTTTTGTAGGTTTTAGTATCATCCCCGTCCTCACCGTTGTCGATCGCCAGCGTCGTCCCCTAGCCGACACCGTACCACCTCGGTGAGCCCCTTCTTTTTTATAAAAAAAACTTAGTTTCCGCACAGATGAAGTCAGAAAGGGTTGAAAATTGATGGTTATGGCGCAATAAGCAAAGGACACAAGCGAATAAAAAATGAAGACAGATGAAGTCAGAAAGGGTTGAAATTGATGATGTGGCTTTGAATGGTTCATTTTGACCACACAAAAAGTCTCGATGAACTGAAGGATTTCTAGATATATCAACAAAACACACGGTTTCGCCTGCATACAGCCCAACTGTCGCTCGTGAGTGCCCGCACATCAAATGCACCGTTGGGCGTATGCAGGCCAATCCGAATGATTTGTATTTGGTCGATGAACTGAAGGATTTCTAGATATATCAACAAAACACACGGTTTCGCCTGCATATAGCCGAACTGTGGCTCGTGAGTGCCCGCACATCAAATGCACCGTTGGGCGTATGCAGGCCAATCCGAATTATTTGTATTGGTACACACCAAGTGTCCGAGAGGTGGGATATATATAGGAGTCGTGTGCCTCTTTAGCCCCGGTTGCTAGCACAAACCTGTACTAGCGCGAGACCTTAACTGTGTACAGGCCGGTTCCCAGATCCAACGACTCACAAGCCGGATCCAACGAATCACAAGCGCTTAAAATAAACACGCGATCCGTGTACTTCTTCTTGATTGGTGGGATTCAGACCCGTGTGGGGCCAGGGCTGTGGTACCGGTTCATGTGGAGAACCGGTACTAATTTAGCTCATGCCCACCCGATTCATCCCTGTCCCATGCCCACCCGATTCATCCTTCATTTCTTCCTCTCTCTCTCACATTTCTAAATTTTTTGCACCTCTAACACTCCAACAAATCTTCATTTTTTGTCCACCATTTTAACAAGATTAACGACATCTATCTATCCAAGGGTTAGCAATATCATCCTTTCTTCCGGCGTTCCTAATTTAGCGCATCTCTTTGCTAGTTAACTCGTATTATTTTTCTAGTGCTAGCAAGGTGTTCGATGAAATGCCTAAGTTAGGGATTTTATTTTATATATATGAAATTTGAGCTGAAATTATATTATGTTTTGTAGGTTTTAGTACCATCCCCGTCCTCACCGTTGTCGATCGCCAGCGTCGTCCCCTAGCCGACACCGTACCACCTCGGTGAGCCCCTTCTTTTTTATAAAAAAAACTTAGTTTCCGCACAGATGAAGTCAGAAAGGGTTGAAAATTGATGGTTATGGCGCAATAAGCAAAGGACACAAGCGAATAAAAAATGAAGACAGATGAAGTCAGAAAGGGTTGAAATTGATGATGTGGCTTTGAATGGTTCATTTTGACCACACAAAAAGTCTCGATGAACTGAAGGATTTCTAGATATATCAACAAAACACACGGTTTCGCCTGCATACAGCCCAACTGTCGCTCGTGAGTGCCCGCACATCAAATGCACCGTTGGGCGTATGCAGGCCAATCCGAATGATTTGTATTTGGTCGATGAACTGAAGGATTTCTAGATATATCAACAAAACACACGGTTTCGCCTGCATATAGCCGAACTGTGGCTCGTGAGTGCCCGCACATCAAATGCACCGTTGGGCGTATGCAGGCCAATCCGAATTATTTGTATTGGTACACACCAAGTGTCCGAGAGGTGGGATATATATAGGAGTCGTGTGCCTCTTTAGCCCCGGTTGCTAGCACAAACCTGTACTAGCGCGAGACCTTAACTGTGTACAGGCCGGTTCCCAGATCCAACGACTCACAAGCCGGATCCAACGAATCACAAGCGCTTAAAATAAACACGCGATCCGTGTACTTCTTCTTCATTGGTGGGATTCAGACCCGTGTGGGGCCAGGGCTGTGGTACCGGTTCATGTGGAGAACCGGTACTAATTTAGCTCATGCCCACCCGATTCATCCCTGTCCCATGCCCACCCGATTCATCCTTCATTTCTTCCTCTCTCTCTCACATTTCTAAATTTTTTGCACCTCTAACACTCCAACAAATCTTCATTTTTTGTCCACCATTTTAACAAGATTAACGACATCTATCTATCCAAGGGTTAGCAATATCATCCTTTCTTCCGGCGTTCCTAATTTAGCTCATCTCTTTGCTAGTTAACTCGTATTATTTTTCTAGTGCTAGCAAGGTGTTCGATGAAATGCCTAAGTTAGGGATTTTATTTTATATATATGAAATTTGAGCTGAAATTATATTATGTTTTGTAGGTTTTAGTATCATCCCCGTCCTCACCGTTGTCGATCGCCAGCGTCGTCCCCTAGCCGACACCGTACCACCTCGGTGAGCCCCTTCTTTTTTATAAAAAAAACTTAGTTTCCGCACAGATGAAGTCAGAAAGGGTTGAAAATTGATGGTTATGGCGCAATAAGCAAAGGACACAAGCGAATAAAAAATGAAGACAGATGAAGTCAGAAAGGGTTGAAATTGATGATGTGGCTTTGAATGGTTCATTTTGACCACACAAAAAGTCTCGATGAACTGAAGGATTTCTAGATATATCAACAAAACACACGGTTTCGCCTGCATACAGCCCAACTGTCGCTCGTGAGTGCCCGCACATCAAATGCACCGTTGGGCGTATGCAGGCCAATCCGAATGATTTGTATTTGGTCGATGAACTGAAGGATTTCTAGATATATCAACAAAACACACGGTTTCGCCTGCATATAGCCGAACTGTGGCTCGTGAGTGCCCGCACATCAAATGCACCGTTGGGCGTATGCAGGCCAATCCGAATTATTTGTATTGGTACACACCAAGTGTCCGAGAGGTGGGATATATATAGGAGTCGTGTGCCTCTTTAGCCCCGGTTGCTAGCACAAACCTGTACTAGCGCGAGACCTTAACTGTGTACAGGCCGGTTCCCAGATCCAACGACTCACAAGCCGGATCCAACGAATCACAAGCGCTTAAAATAAACACGCGATCCGTGTACTTCTTCTTGATTGGTGGGATTCAGACCCGTGTGGGGCCAGGGCTGTGGTACCGGTTCATGTGGAGAACCGGTACTAATTTAGCTCATGCCCACCCGATTCATCCCTGTCCCATGCCCACCCGATTCATCCTTCATTTCTTCCTCTCTCTCTCACATTTCTAAATTTTTTGCACCTCTAACACTCCAAAAAATCTTCATTTTTTGTCCACCATTTTAACAAGATTAACGACATCTATCTATCCAAGGGTTAGCAATATCATCCTTTCTTCCGGCGTTCCTAATTTAGCTCATCTCTTTGCTAGTTAACTCGTATTATTTTTCTAGTGCTAGCAAGGTGTTCGATGAAATGCCTAAGTTAGGGATTTTATTTTATATATATGAAATTTGAGCTGAAATTATATTATGTTTTGTAGGTTTTAGTATCATCCCCGTCCTCACCGTTGTCGATCGCCAGCGTCGTCCCCTAGCCGACACCGTACCACCTCGGTGAGCCCCTTCTTTTTTATAAAAAAAACTTAGTTTCCGCACAGATGAAGTCAGAAAGGGTTGAAAATTGATGGTTACGGCGCAATAAGCAAAGGACACAAGCGAATAAAAAATGAAGACAGATGAAGTCAGAAAGGGTTGAAAATTAATGATGTGGCTTTGAATGGTTCATTTTGAACACACAAAAAGTCTCGATGAACTGAAGGATTTCTAGATATATCAACAAAACACACGGTTTCGCCTGCATACAGCCCAACTGTGGCTCGTGAGTGCCCGCACATCAAATGCACCGTTGGGCGTATGCAGGCCAATCCGAATGATTTGTATTTGGTCGATGAACTGAAGGATTTCTAGATATATCAACAAAACACACGGTTTCGCCTGCATACAGCCCAACTGTTGCTCGTGAGTGCCCGCACATCAAATGCACCGTTGGGCGTATGCAGGCCAATCCGAATGATTTTTATTTGGTCGATGAACTGAAGGATTTCTAGATATATCAACAAAATACACGGTTTCGCCTGCATACAGCCCAACTGTGGCTCGTGAGTGCCCGCTCATCAAATGCACCGTTGGGCGTATGCAGGCCAATCCGAATGATTTTTATTTGGTCGATGAACTGAAGGATTTCTAGATATATCAACAAAACACACGGTTTCTCCTGCATACAGCCCAAATGTGGCTCGTGACTGCCCGCACATCAAATGCACCGTTGGGCGTATGCAGGCCAATCCGAATGATTTGTATTTGGTCGATGAACTGAAGGATTTCTAGATATATCAACAAAACACACGGTTTCGCCTGCATACAGCCCAACTGTGGCTCGTAAGTGCCCGCACATCAAATGCACCGTTGGGCATATGCAGGCCAATCCGAATGATTTTTATTTGGTCGATATACTGAAGGATTTCTAGATATATCAACAAAACACACGGTTTCTCCTGCATACAGCCCAACTGTGGCTCGTGAGTGCCCGCACATCAAATGTACCGTTGGGCGTATGGAGGCCAATCCGAATGATTTGTATTTGGTCGATGAACTGAAGGATTTCTAGATATATCAACAAAACACACGGTTTCGCCTGCATACAGCCCAACTGTGGCTCGTAAGTGCCCGCACATCAAATGCACCGTTGGGCGTATGCAGGCCAATCCGAATGATTTTTATTTGGTCGATGAACTGAAGGATTTCTAGATATATCAACAAAACACACGGTTTCGCCTGCATACAGCCCAACTGTGGCTCGTGAGTGCCCGCACATCAAATGCACCGTTGGGCGTATGCAGGCCAATCCGAATGATTTGTATTCGTACACACCAAGTGTCCGAGAGGTGGGATATATATAGGAGTCGTTTGCCTCTTTAGCCCCGGTTGCTAGCACAAACCTGTACTAGCGCGAGACCTTAACTGTGTACAGGCCGGTTCCCAGATCCAACGACTCACAAGACGGATCCAACGACTCACAAGCGCTTAAAAGAAACACGCGATCCGTGTACTTCTTCCTGATTGGTGGGATTCAGACCCGGGTGGGGCCAGGGCTGTGGTACCGGTTCATGTGGAGAACCGGTACTAATTTAGCTCATGCCCACCCGATTCATCCCTGTCCCATGCCCACCCGATTCATCCTTCATTTCTTCCTCTCTCTCTCACATTTCTAAATTTTTTGCACCTCTCACACTCCAACAAATCTTCATTTTTTGTCCACCATTTTAACAAGATTAACGACATCTATCTATCCAAGGGTTAGCAATATCATCCTTTCTTCCGGCGTTCCTAATTTAGCTCATCTCTTTGCTAGTTAAGTCGTATTATTTTTCTAGTGCTAGCAAGGTGTTCGATGAAATGCCTAAGTTAGGGATTTTATTTTATTTATATGAAATTTGAGCTGCAATTATATTATGTTTTGTAGGTTTTAGTATCATCCCCGTCCTCACCGTTGTCGATCGCCAGCGTCGTCCCCTAGCCGACACCGTACCACCTCGGTGAGCCCCTTCTTTTTTATTAAAAAAACTTAGTTTCCGCACAGATGAAGTCAGAACGGGTTGAAAATTGATGGTTACGGCGCAATAAGCAAAGGACACAAGCGAATAAAAAATGAAGACAGATGAAGTCAGAAAGGGTTGAAATTGATGATGTGGCTTTGAATGGTTAATTTTGACCACACAAAAAGTCTCGATGAACTGAAGGATTTCTAGATATATCAAAAAAACACACGGTTTCGCCTGCATACAGCCCAACTGTGGCTCGTGAGTGCCCGCACATCAAATGCACCGTTGGGCGTATGCAGGCCAATCCGAATGATTTGTATTTGGTCGATGAACTGAAGGATTTCTAGATATATCAACAAAACACACGGTTTCGCCTGCATATAGCCGAACTGTGGCTCGTGAGTGCCCGCACATCAAATGCACCGTTGGGCGTATGCAGGCCAATCCGAATTATTTGTATTGGTACACACCAAGTGTCCGAGAGGTGGGATATATATAGGTGTCGTGTGCCTCTTTAGCCCCGGTTGCTAGCACAAACCTGTACTAGCGCGAGACCTTAACTGTGTACAGGCCGGTTCCCAGATCCAACGACTCACAAGCCGGATCCAACGAATCACAAGCGCTTAAAATAAACACGCGATCCGTGTACTTCTTCTTGATTGGTGGGATTCAGACCCGGGTGGGGCCAGGGCTGTGGTACCGGTTCATGTGGAGAACCGGTACTAATTTAGCTCATGCCCACCCGATTCATCCCTGTCCCATGCCCACCTGATTCATCCTTCATTTCTTCCTCTCTCTCTCACATTTCTAAATTTTTTGCACCTCTCACACTCCAACAAATCTTCATTTTTTGTCCACCATTTTAACAAGATTAACGACATCTATCTATCCAAGGGTTAGCAATATCATCCTTTCTTCCGGCGTTCCTAATTTAGCTCATCTCTTTGCTAGTTAACTCGTATTATTTTTCTAGTGCTAGCAAGGTGTTCGATGAAATGCCTAAGTTAGGGATTTTATTTTATATATATGAAATTTGAGCTGAAATTATATTATGTTTTGTAGGTTTTAGTATCATCCCCGTCCTCACCGTTGTCGATCGCCAGCGTCGTCCCCTAGCCGACACCGTACCACCTCGCTGAGCCCCTTCTTTTTTATAAAAAAAACTTAGTTTCCGCACAGATGAAGTCAGAAAGGGTTGAAAATTGATGGTTACGGCGCAATTAGCAAAGGACACAAGCGAATAAAAAATGAAGACAGATGAAGTCAGAAAGGGTTGAACATTAATGATGTGGCTTTGAATGGTTCATTTTGAACACACAAAAAGTCTCGATGAATTGAAGGATTTCTAGATATATCGACAAAACACACGGTTTCGCCTGCATACAGCCCAACTGTGGCTCGTGAGTGCCCGCACATCAAATGCACCGTTGGGCGTATGCAGGCCAATCCGAATGATTTGTATTTGGTCGATGAACTGAAGCATTTCTAGATATATCAACAAAACACACGGTTTCGCCTGCATACAGCCCAACTGTGGCTCGTGAGTGCCCGCACATCAAATGCACCGTTGGGCGTATGCAGGCCAATCCGAATGATTTTTATTTGGTCGATGAACTGAAGGATTTCTAGATATATCAACAAAACACACGGTTTCGACTGCATACAGCCCAATTGTGGCTCGTGACTGCCCGCACATCAAATGCACCGTTGGGCGTATGCAGGCCAATCCGAATGATTTGTATTCGTACACACCAAGTGTCCGAGAGGTGGGATATATATAGGAGTCGTGTGCCTCTTTAGCCCTGGCTGCTAGCACAAACCTGTACTAGCGCGAGACCTTAACTGTGTACAGGCCGGTTCCCAGATCCAACGACTCACAAGCCGGATCCAACGACTCACAAGCGCTTAAAAGAAACACGCGATCCGTGTACTTCTTCCTGATTGGTGGGATTCAGACCCGGGTGGGGCCAGAGCTGTGGTACCGGTTCATGTGGAGAACCGGTACTAATTTAGCTCATGCCCACCCGATTCATCCCTGTCCCATGCCCACCCGATTCATCCTTCATTTCTTCCTCTCTCTCTCACATTTCTAAATTTTTTGCACCTCTCACACTCCAACAAATCTTCATTTTTTGTCCACCATTTTAACAAGATTAACGACATCTATCTATCCAAGGGTTAGCAATATCATCCTTTCTTGCGGCGTTCCTAATTGACCTCATCTCTTTGCTAGTTAAGTCGTATTATTTTTCTAGTGCTAGCAAGGTGTTCGATGAAATGCCTAAGTTAGGGATTTTATTTTATTTATATGAAATTTGAGCTGCAATTATATTATGTTTTTTAGGTTTTAGTATCATCCCCGTCCTCACCGTTGTCGATCGCCAGCGTCGTCCCCTAGTCGACACCGTACCACCTCGGTGAGCCCCTTCTTTTTTATAAAAAAAAACATAGTTTCCGCACAGATGAAGTCAGAAAGGGTTGAAAATTGATGGTTACGGCGCAATAAGAAAAGGACACAAGCGAATAAAAAATGAAGACAGATGAAGTCAGAAAGGGTTGAAATTGATGATGTGGCTTTGAATGGTTCATTTTGACCACACAAAAAGTCTCGATGAACTGAAGGATTTCTTGATATATCAACAAAACACACGGTTTCGCCTGCATACAGCCCAACTGTGGCTCGTGAGTGCCCGCACATCAAATGCACCGTTGGGCGTATGCAGGCCAATCCGAATGATTTTTATTTGGTCGATGAACTGAAGGATTTCTAGATATATCAACAAAACACACGGTTTCGACTGCATACAGCCCAATTGTGGCTCGTGACTGCCCGCACATCAAATGCACCGTTGGGCGTATGCAGGCCAATCCGAATGATTTGTATTCGTACACACCAAGTGTCCGAGAGGTGGGATATATATAGGAGTCGTGTGCCTCTTTAGCCCTGGCTGCTAGCACAAACCTGTACTAGCGCGAGACCTTAACTGTGTACAGGCCGGTTCCCAGATCCAACGACTCACAAGCCGGATCCAACGACTCACAAGCGCTTAAAAGAAACACGCGATCCGTGTACTTCTTCCTGATTGGTGGGATTCAGACCCGGGTGGGGCCAGGGCTGTGGTACCGGTTCGTGTGGAGAACCGGTACTAATTTAGCTCATGCCCACCCGATTCATCCCTGTCCCATGCCCACCCGATTCATCCTTCATTTCTTCCTCTCTCTCTCACATTTCTAAATTTTTTGCACCTCTCACACTCCAACAAATCTTCATTTTTTGTCCACCATTTTAACAAGATTAACGACATCTATCTATCCAAGGGTTAGCAATATCATCCTTTCTTCCGGCGTTCCTAATTTAGCTCATCTCTTTGCTAGTTAAGTCGTATTATTTTTCTAGTGCTAGCAAGGTGTTCGATGAAATGCCTAAGTTAGGGATTTTATTTTATTTATATGAAATTTGAGCTGCAATTATATTATGTTTTGTAGGTTTTAGTATCATCCCCGTCCTCACCGTTGTCGATCGCCAGCGTCATCCCCTAGCGGACACCGTACCACCTCGGTGAGCCCCTTCTTTTTTATAAAAAAAACTTAGTTTCCGCACAGATGAAGTCAGACAGGGTTGAAAATTGATGGTTACGGCGCAATAAGCAAAGGACACAAGCGAATAAAAAATGAAGACAGATGAAGTCAGAAAGGGTTGAAATTGATGATGTGGCTTTGAATGGTTCATTTTGACCACACAAAAAGTCTCGATGAACTGAAGGATTTCTAGATATATCAACAAAACACACGGTTTCGCCTGCATACAGCCCAACTGTGGCTCGTGAGTGCCCGCACATCAAATGCACCGTTGGGCGTATGCAGGCCAATCCGAATGATTTGTATTTGGTCGATGAACTGAAGGATTTCTAGATATATCAACAAAACACACGGTTTCGCCTGCATATAGCCGAACTGTGGCTCGTGAGTGCCCGCACATCAAATGCACCGTTGGGCGTATGCAGGCCAATCCGAATTATTTGTATTGGTACACACCAAGTGTCCGAGAGGTGGGATATATATAGGTGTCGTGTGCCTCTTTAGCCCCGGTTGCTAGCACAAACCAGTACTAGCGCGAGACCTTAACTGTGTACAGGCCGGTTCCCAGATCCAACGACTCACAAGCCGGATCCAACGAATAACAAGCGCTTAAAATAAACACGCGATCCGTGTACTTCTTCCTGATTGGTGGGATTCAGACCCGGGTGGGGCCAGGGCTGTGGTACCGGTTCATGTGGAGAACCGGTACTAATTTAGCTCATGCCCACCCGATTCATCCCTGTCCCATGCCCACCCGATTCATCCTTCATTTCTTCCTCTCTCTCTCACATTTCTAAATTTTTTGCACCTCTCACACTCCAACAAATCTTCATTTTTTGTCCACCATTTTAACAAGATTAACGACATCTATCTATCCAAGGGTTAGCAATATCATCCTTTCTTCCGGCGTTCCTAATTTAGCTCATCTCTTTGCTAGTTAACTCGTATTATTTTTCTAGTGCTAGCAAGGTGTTCGATGAAATGCCTAAGTTAGGGATTTTATTTTATTTATATGAAATTTGAGCTGAAATTATATTATGTTTTGTAGGTTTTAGTATCATCCACGTCCTCACCGTTGTCGATCGCCAGCGTCGTCCCCTAGCCGACACCGTACCACCTCGGTGAGCCCCTTCTTTTTTATAAAAAAAACTTAGTTTCCGCACGGATGAAGTCTGAAAGGGTTGAAAATTGATGGTTACGGCGCAATAAGCAAAGGACACAAGCGAATAAAAAATGAAGACAGATGAAGTCAGAAAGGGTTGAAAATTAATGATGTGGCTTTGAATGGTTCATTTTGAACACACAAAAAGTCTCGATGAACTAAAGGATTTCTAGATATATCAACAAAACACACGGTTTCGCCTGCATACAGCCCAACTGTGGCTCGTGAGTGCCCGCACATCAAATGCACCGTTGGGCGTATGCAGGCCAATCCGAATGATTTGTATTTGGTCGATGAACTGAAGGATTTCTAGATATATCAACAAAACACACGGTTTCGCCTGCATACAGCCCAACTGTGGCTCGTGAGTGCCCGCACATCAAATGCACCGTTGGGCGTATGCAGGCCAATCCGAATGATTTTTATTTGGTCGATGAACTGAAGGATTTCTAGATATATCAACAAAACACACGGTTTCGCCTGCATACAGCCCAATTGTGGCTCGTGACTGCCCGCACATCAAATGCACCGTTGGGCGTATGCAGGCCAATCCGAATGATTTGTATTCGTACACACCAAGTGTCCGAGAGGTGAGATATATATAGGAGTCGTGTGCCTCTTTAGCCCCGGCTGCTAGCACAAACCTGTACTAGCGCGAGACCTTAACTGTGTACAGGCCGGTTCCCATATCCAACGACTCACAAGCCGGATCCAACGACTCACAAGCGCTTAAAAGAAACACGCGATCCGTGTACTTCTTCCTGATTGGTGGGATTCAGACCCGGGTGAAGCCACGGCTGTGGTACCGGTTCATGTGGAGAACCGGTACTAATTTAGCTCATGCCCACCGATTCATCCCTGTCCCATGCCCACCCGATTCATCCTTCATTTCTTCCTCTCTCTCTCACATTTCCAAATTTTTTGCACCTCTCGCACTCCAACAAATCTTTATTTTTTGTCCACCATTTTAACAAGATTAACGACATCTATCTATCCAAGGGTTAGCAATATCATCCTTTCTTCCGGCGTTCCTAATTTAGCTCATCTCTTTGCTAGTTAACTCGTATTATTTTTCTAGTGCTAGCAAGGTGTTCGATGAAATGCCTAAGTTAGGGATTTTATTTTATTTATATGAAATTTGAGCTGAAATTATATTATGTTTTGTAGGTTTTAGTATCATCCCCGTCCTCACCGTTGTCGATCGCCAGCGTCGTCCCCTAGCCGACACCGTACCACCTCGGTGAGCCCCTTCTTTTTTATAAAAAAAACTTAGTTTCCGCACAGATGAAGTCAGAAAGGGTTGAAAATTGATGGTTACGGCGCAATAAGCAAAGGACACAAGAGAATAAAAAATGAAGACAGATGAAGTCAGAAAGGGTTGAAAATTGATGATGTGGCTTTGAATGGTTCATTTTGGACACACAAAAAGTCTCGATGAACTGAAGGATTTCTAGATATATCAACAAAACACACGGTTTCGCCTGCATACATCCCAACTGTGGCTCGTGAGTGCCCGCACATCAAATGCACCGTTGGGCGTATGCAGTCCAATCCGAATGATTTGTATTTGGTCGATGAACTGAAGGATTTCTAGATATATCAACAAAACACACGGTTTCGCCTGCATACAGCCCAACTGTGGCTCGTGAGTGCCCGCACATCAAATGCACCGTTGGGCGTATGCAGGCCAATCCGAATGATTTTTATTTGGTCGATGAACTGAAGGATTTCTAGATATATCAACAAAACACACGGTTTCGCCTGCATACAACCCAACTGTGGCTCGTGAGTGCCCGCACATCAAATGCACCGTTGGGCATATGCAGGCCAATCCGAATGATTTGTATTCGTACACACCAAGTGTCCGAGAGGTGGGATATATATAGGAGTCGTGTGCCTCTTTAGCCCTGGCTGCTAGCACAAACCTGTACTAGCGCGAGACCTTAACTGTGTACAGGCCGGTTCCCAGATCCAACGACTCACAAGCCGGATCCAACGACTCACAAGCGCTTAAAAGAAACACGCGATCCGTGTACTTCTTCCTGATTGGTGGGATTCAGACCCGGGTGGGGCCAGGGTTGTGGTACCGGTTCATGTGGAGAACCGGTACTAATTTAGCTCATGCCCACCCGATTCATCCCTGTCCCATGCCCACCCGATTCATCCTTCATTTCTTCCTCTCTCTCTCACATTTCAAAATTTTTTGCACCTCTCACAGTCCAACAAATCTTCATTTTTTGTCCACCATTTTAACAAGATTAACGACATCTATCTATCCAAGGGTTAGCAATATCATCCTTTCTTCCGGCGTTCCTAATTTAGCTCATCTCTTTGCTAGTTAACTCGTATTATTTTTCTAGTGCTAGCAAGGTGTTCGATGAAATGCCTAAGTTAGGGATTTTATTTTATTTATATGAAATTTGAGCTGAAATTATATTATGTTTTGTAGGTTTTAGTATCATCCCCGTCCTCACCGTTATCGATCGCCAGCGTCGTCCCCTAGCCGAGACCGTACCACATTAGTGAGCCCCTTCTTTTTTATAAAAAAAACTTAGTTTCCGCACAGATGAAGTCAGAAAGGGTTGAAAATTGATGGTTACGGCGCAATAAGCAAAGGACACAAGCGAATAAAACATGAAGACAGATGAAGTCAGAAAGGGTTGAAAATTGATGATGTGGCTTTGAATGGTTCATTTTGACCACACAAAAAGTCTCGATGAACTGAAGGATTTCTAGATATATCAACAAAACACACGGTTTCTCCTGCATACAGCCCAAATGTGGCTCGTGAGTGCCCGCACATCAAATGCACCGTTGGGCGTATGCAGGCCAATCCGAATGATTTGTATTTGGTCGATGAACTGAAGGATTTCTAGATATATCAACAAAACAAACGGTTTCGCCTGCATACAGCCCAACTGTGGCTCGTGAGTGCCCGCACATCAAATGCACCGTTGGGCGTAGGCAGGAAAATCCGAATGATTTGTTTTCTTACACACAAAATGTCCGAGAGGTGGGATATATATAGGAGTCGTGTGCCTCTTTAGCCCCGGTTGCTAGCACAAACCTGTACTAGCGCGAGACCTTAACTGTGTACAGGCCGGTTTCCAGATCCAACGACTCACAAACCGGATCCAACGACTCACAAGCGCTTAAAATAAACACGCGATCCGTGTACTTCTTCCTGATTGGTGGGATTCAGACCCGGGTGGGGCCAGGACTGTGGTACCGGTTCATGTGGAGAACCGGTACTAATTTAGCTCATGCCCACCCGATTCATCCCTGTCCCATGCCCACCCGATTCATCCTTCATTTCTTCCTCTCTCTCTCACATTTCTAAATTTTTTGCACCTCTCACACTCCAACAAATCTTCATTTTTTGTCCACCATTTTAACAAGATTAACATCATCTATCTATCCAAGGGTTAGCAATATCATCCTTTCTTCCGGCGTTCCTAATTTAGCTCATCTCTTTGCTAGTTAACTCGTATTATTTTTCTAGTGCTAGCAAGGTGTTCGATGAAATGCCTAAGTTAGGGATTTTATTTTATTTATATGAAATTTGAGCTGAAATTATATTATGTTTTGTAGGTTTTAGTATCATCCCCGTCCTCACCGTTGTCGATCGCCAGCGTCGTCCCCTAGCCGACACCGTACCACCTCGGTGAGCCCCTTATTTTTTATAAAAAAAACTTAGTTTCCGCACAGATGAAGTCAGAAAGGGTTGAAAATTGATGGTTACGGCGCAATAAGCAAAGGACACAAGCGAATAAAAAATGAAGACAGATGAAGTCAGGAAGGGTTGAAAATTGATGATGTGGCTTTGAATGGTTCATTTTGAACACACAAAAAGTCTCGATGAACTGAAGGATTTCTAGATATATCAACAAAACACACGGTTTCGCCTGCATACTACCCAACTTTGGCTCGTGAGTGCCCGCACATCAAATGCACCGTTGGGCGTATGCAGGCCAATCCGAATGATTTTTATTTGGTCGATGAATTGAAGGATTTCTAGATATATCAACAAAACACACGGTTTCGCCTGCATACAGCCCAACTGTGGCTCGTGAGTGCCCCCACATCAAATGCACCGTTGGGCGTATGCAGGCCAATCCGAATGATTTTTATTTGGTCGATGAACTGAAGGATTTCTAGATATATCAACAAAACACACGGTTTCGCCTGCATACAGCCCAACTGTGGCTCGTGAGTGCCCGCACATCAAATGCACCGTTGGGCGTATGCAGGCCAATCCGAATGATTTGTATTCGTACACACCAAGTGTCCGAGAGGTGGGATATATATAGGAGTCGTGTGCCTCTTTAGCCCCGGTTGCTAGCACAAACCTGTACTAGCGCGAGACCTTAAATGTGTACAGGCCGGTTCCCAGATCCAACGACTCACAAGCCGGATCCAACGACTCACAAGCGCTTAAAAGAAACACGCGATCCGTGTACTTCTTCCTGATTGGTGGGATTCAGACCCGGGTGGGGCCAGGGCTGTGGTACCGGTTCATGTGGAGAACCGGTACTAATTTAGCTCATGCCCACCCGATTCATCCTTCATTTCTTCCTCTCTCTCTCACATTTCTAAATTTTTTGCACCTTTCACACTCCAACAAATCTTCATTTTTTGTCCACCATTTTAACAAGATTAACGACATCTATCTATCCAAGGGTTAGCAATATCATCCTTTCTTCCGGCGTTCCTAATTTAGCTCATCTCTTTGCTAGTTAACTCGTATTATTTTTCTAGTGCTAGCAAGGTGTTCGATGAAATGCCTAAGTTAGGGATTTTATTTTATTTATATGAAATTTGAGCTGCAATTATATTATGATTTGTAGGTTTTAGTATCATCCCCGTCCTCACCGTTGTCGATCGCCAGCTTCGTCCCCTAGCCGACTCCGTACCACCTCGGTGAGCCCCTTCTTTTTTATAAAAAAAAACTTAGTTTCCGCACAGATGAAGTCAGAAAGGGTTGAAAATTGATGGTTACGGCGCAATAAGCAAAGGACACAAGCGAATAAAAAATGAAGACAGATGAAGTCAGAAAGGGTTGAAAATTAATGATGTGGCTTTGAATGGTTCATTTTGAACACACAAAAAGTCTCGATGAACTAAAGGATTTCTAGATATATCAACAAAACACACGGTTTCGCCTGCATACAGCCCAACTGTGGCTCGTGAGTGCCCGCACATCAAATGCACCGTTGGGCGTATGCAGGCCAATCCGAATGATTTGTATTTGGTCGATGAACTGAAGGATTTCTAGATATATCAACAAAACACACGGTTTCGCCTGCATACAGCCCAACTGTGGCTCGTGAGTGCCCGCACATCAAATGCACCGTTGGGCGTATGCAGGCCAATCCGAATGATTTTTATTTGGTCGATGAACTGAAGGATTTCTAGATATATCAACAAAACACACGGTTTCGCCTGCATACAGCCCAATTGTGGCTCGTGACTGCCCGCACATCAAATGCACCGTTGGGCGTATGCAGGCCAATCCGAATGATTTGTATTCGTACACACCAATTGTCCGAGAGGTGGTATATATATAGGAGTCGTGTGCCTCTCTAGCCCCGGCTGCTAGCACAAACCTGTACTAGCGCGAGACCTTAACTGTGTACAGGCCGGTTCCCAGATCCAACGACTCACAAGCCGGATCCAACGACTCACAAGCGCTTAAAAGAAACACGCGATCCGTGTACTTCTTCCTGATTGGTGGGATTCAGACCCGGGTGGGGCCACGGCTGTGGTACCGGTTCATGTGGAGAACCGGTACTAATTTAGCTCATGCCCACCCGATTCATCCCTGTCCCATGCCCACCCGATTCATCCTTCATTTCTTCCTCTCTCTCTCACATTTCTAAATTTTTTGCACCTCTCGCACTCCAACAAATCTTTATTTTTTGTCCACCATTTTAACAAGATTAACGACATCTATCTATCCAAGGGTTAGCAATATCATCCTTTCTTCCGGCGTTCCTAATTTAGCTCATCTCTTTTCTAGTTAACTCGTATTATTTTTCTAGTGCTAGCAAGGTGTTCGATGAAATGCCTAAATTATGGATTTTATTTTATTTATATGAAATTTGAGCTGCAATTATATTATGATTTGTAGGTTTTAGTATCATCCCCGTCCTCACCGTTGTCGATCGCCAGCTTCGTCCCCTAGCCGACTCCGTACCACCTCGGTGAGCCCCTTCTTTTTTATAAAAAAAAACATAGTTTCCGCACAGATGAAGTCAGAAAGGGTTGAAAATTGATGGTTACGGCGCAATAAGCAAAGGACACAAGCGAATAAAAAATGAAGACAGATGAAGTCAGAAAGGGTTGAAAATTAATGATGTGGCTTTGAATGGTTCATTTTGAACACACAAAAAGTCTCGATGAACTGAAGGATTTCTAGATATATCAAGAAAACACACGGTTTCGCCTGCATACAGCCCAACTGTGGCTCGTGAGTGCCCGCACATCAAATGCACCGTTGGGCGTATGCAGGCCAATCCGAATGATTTTTATTTGGTCGATGAACTGAAGGATTTCTAGATATATCAACAAAACACACGGTTTCGCCTGCATACAGCCCAACTGTGGCTCGTGAGTGCCCGCACATCAAATGCACCGTTGGGCGTATGTAGGCCAATCCGAATGATTTTTATTTGGTCGATGAACTGAAGGATTTCTAGATATATCAACAAAACACACGGTTTCGCCTGCATACAGCCCAATTGTGGCTCGTGACTGCCCGCACATCAAATGCACCGTTGGGCGTATGCAGGCCAATCCGAATGATTTGTATTCGTACACACCAAGTGTCCGAGAGGTGGGATATATATAGGAGTCGTGTGCCTCTTTAGCCCCGGTTGCTAGCACAAACCTGTACTAGCACGAGACCTTAAATGTGTACAGGCCGGTTCCCAGATCCAACGACTCACACGCCGGATCCAACGACTCACAAGCGCTTAAAAGAAACACGCGATCCGTGTACTTCTTCCTGATTGGTGGGATTCAGACCCGGGTGGGGCCAGGGCTGTGGTACCGGTTCATGTGGAGAACCGGTACTAATTTAGCTCATGCCCACCCGATTCATCCCTGTCCCATGCCCACCCGATTCATCCTTCATTTCTTCCTCTCTCTCTCACATTTCTAAATTTTTTGCACCTCTCACACTCCAACAAATCTTCATTTTTTGTCCACCATTTTAACAAGATTAACGACATCTATCTATCCAAGGGTTAGCAATATCATCCTTTCTTCCGGCGTTCCTAATTTAGCTCATCTCTTTGCTAGTTAACTCGTATTATTTTTCTAGTGCTAGCAAGGTGTTCGATGAAATGCCTAAGTTAGGGATTTTATTTTATTTATATGAAATTTGAGCTGCAATTATATTATGATTTGTAGGTTTTAGTATCATCCCCGTCCTCACCGTTGTCGATCGCCAGCTTCGTCCCCTAGCCGACTCCGTACCACCTCGGTGAGCCCCTTCTTTTTTATAAAAAAAAACTTAGTTTCCGCACAGATGAAGTCAGAAAGGGTTGAAAATTGATGGTTACGGCGCAATAAGCAAAGGACAGAAGTGAATAAAAAATGAAGACAGATGAAGTCAGAAAGGGTTGAAAATTAATGATGTGGCTTTGAATGGTTCATTTTGAACACACAAAAAGTCTCGATGAACTGAAGGATTTCTAGATATATCAACAAAACACACGGTTTCGCCTGCATACAGCCCAACTGTGGCTCGTGAGTGCCCGCACATCAAATGCACCGTTGGGCGTATGCAGGCCAATCCGAATGATTTGTATTTGGTCGATGAACTGAAGGATTTCTAGATATATCAACAAAACACACGGTTTCGCCTGCATACAGCCCAACTGTGGCTCGTGAGTGCCCGCACATCAAATGCACCGTTGGGCGTATGCAGGCCAATCCGAATGATTTGTATTTGGTCGATGAACTGAAGGATTTCTAGATATATCAACAAAACACACGGTTTCGCCTGCATACAGCCCAATTGTGGCTCGTGACTGCCCGCACATCAAATGCACCGTTGGGCGTATGCAGGCCAATCCGAATGATTTGTATTCGTACACACCAATTGTCCGAGAGGTGGTATATATATAGGAGTCGTGTGCCTCTCTAGCCCCGGCTGCTAGCACAAACCTGTACTAGCGCGAGACCTTAACTGTGTACAGGCCGGTTCCCAGATCCAACGACTCACAAGCCGGATCCAACGACTCACAAGCGCTTAAAAGAAACACGCGATCCGTGTACTTCTTCCTGATTGGTGGGATTCAGACCCGGGTGGGGCCACGGCTGTGGTACCGGTTCATGTGGAGAACCGGTACTAATTTAGCTCATGCCCACCCGATTCATCCCTGTCCCATGCCCACCCGATTCATCCTTCATTTCTTCCTCTCTCTCTCACATTTCTAAATTTTTTGCACCTCTCGCACTCCAACAAATCTTTATTTTTTGTCCACCATTTTAACAAGATTAACGACATCTATCTATCCAAGGGTTAGCAATATCATCCTTTCTTCCGGCGTTCCTAATTTAGCTCATCTCTTTTCTAGTTAA
This sequence comes from Bromus sterilis, assembly GCA_950022295.1. Lineage (NCBI taxonomy): Eukaryota > Viridiplantae > Streptophyta > Magnoliopsida > Poales > Poaceae > Bromus > Bromus sterilis. The sequence goes on from OX465601.1 coordinate 300,330,417, forward strand.
CTCGTATTATTTTTCTAGTGCTAGCAAGGTGTTCGATGAAATGCCTAAATTATGGATTTTATTTTATTTATATGAAATTTGAGCTGCAATTATATTATGATTTGTAGGTTTTAGTATCATCCCCGTCCTCACCGTTGTCGATCGCCAGCTTCGTCCCCTAGCCGACTCCGTACCACCTCGGTGAGCCCCTTCTTTTTTATAAAAAAAAACATAGTTTCCGCACAGATGAAGTCAGAAAGGGTTGAAAATTGATGGTTACGGCGCAATAAGCAAAGGACACAAGCGAATAAAAAATGAAGACAGATGAAGTCAGAAAGGGTTGAAAATTAATGATGTGGCTTTGAATGGTTCATTTTGAACACACAAAAAGTCTCGATGAACTGAAGGATTTCTAGATATATCAACAAAACACACGGTTTCGCCTGCATACAGCCCAACTGTGGCTCGTGAGTGCCCGCACATCAAATGCACCGTTGGGCGTATGCAGGCCAATCCGAATGATTTTTATTTGGTCGATGAACTGAAGGATTTCTAGATATATCAACAAAACACACGGTTTCGCCTGCATACAGCCCAACTGTGGCTCGTGAGTGCCCGCACATCAAATGCACCGTTGGGCGTATGCAGGCCAATCCGAATGATTTTTATTTGGTCGATGAACTGAAGGATTTCTAGATATATCAACAAAACACACGGTTTCGCCTGCATACAGCCCAATTGTGGCTCGTGACTGCCCGCACATCAAATGCACCGTTGGGCGTATGCAGGCCAATCCGAATGATTTGTATTCGTACACACCAAGTGTCCGAGAGGTGGGATATATATAGGAGTCGTGTGCCTCTTTAGCCCCGGTTGCTAGCACAGACCTGTACTAGCGCGAGACCTTAAATGTGTACAGGCCGGTTCCCAGATCCAACGACTCACAAGCCGGATCCAACGACTCACAAGCGCTTAAAAGAAACACGCGATCCGTGTACTTCTTCCTGATTGGTGGGATTCAGACCCGGGTGGGGCCAGGGCTGTGGTACCGGTTCATGTGGAGAACCGGTACTAATTTAGCTCATGCCCACCCGATTCATCCCTGTCCCATGCCCACCCGATTCATCCTTCATTTCTTCCTCTCTCTCTCACATTTCTAAATTTTTTGCACCTCTCACACTCCAACAAATCTTCATTTTTTGTCCACCATTTTAACAAGATTAACGACATCTATCTATCCAAGGGTTAGCAATATCATCCTTTCTTCCGGCGTTCCTAATTTAGCTCATCTCTTTGCTAGTTAACTCGTATTATTTTTCTAGTGCTAGCAAGGTGTTCGATGAAATGCCTAAGTTAGGGATTTTATTTTATTTATATGAAATTTGAGCTGCAATTATATTATGATTTGTAGGTTTTAGTATCATCCCCGTCCTCACCGTTGTCGATCGCCAGCTTCGTCCCCTAGCCGACTTCGTACCACCTCGGTGAGCCCCTTCTTTTTTATAAAAAAAAACTTAGTTTCCGCACAGATGAAGTCAGAAAGGGTTGAAAATTGATGGTTACGGCGCAATAAGCAAAGGACACAAGCGAATAAAAAATGAAGACAGATGAAGTCAGAAAGGGTTGAAAATTAATGATGTGGCTTTGAATGGTTCATTTTGAACCACACAAAAAGTCTCGATGAACTGAAGGATTTCTAGATATATCAACAAAACACACGGTTTCGCCTGCATACTACCCAACTTTGGCTCGTGAGTGCCCGCACATCAAATGCACCGTTGGGCGTATGCAGGCCAATCCGAATGATTTTTATTTGGTCGATGAATTGAAGGATTTCTAGATATATCAACAAAACACACGGTTTCGCCTGCATACAGCCCAACTGTGGCTCGTGAGTGCCCCCACATCAAATGCACCGTTGGGCGTATGCAGGCCAATCCGAATGATTTTTATTTGGTCGATGAACTGAAGGATTTCTAGATATATCAACAAAACACACGGTTTCGCCTGCATACAGCCCAACTGTGGCTCGTGAGTGCCCGCACATCAAATGCACCGTTGGGCGTATGCAGGCCAATCCGAATGATTTGTATTTGGTCGATGAACTGAAGGATTTCTAGATATATCAACAAAACACACGATTTCGCCTGCATACAGCCCAACTGTGGCTCGTGAGTGCCCGCACATCAAATGCACCGTTGGGCGTATGCAGGCCAATCCGAATGATTTTTATTTGGTCGATGAACTGAAGGATTTCTAGATATATCAACAAAACACACGGTTTCGCCTGCATACAACCCAATTGTGGCTCGTGACTGCCCGCACATCAAATGCACCGTTCGGCGTATGCAGGCCAATCCGAATGATTTGTATTCGTACACACCAAGTGTCCGAGAGGTGGGATATATATAGGAGTCGTGTGCCTCTTTAGCCCCGGTTGCTAGCACAAACCTGTACTAGCGCGAGACCTTAAATGTGTACAGGCCGGTTCCCAGATCCAACGACTCACAAGCCGGATCCAACGACTCACAAGCGCTTAAAAGAAACACGCGATCCGTGTACTTCTTCCTGATTGGTGGGATTCAGACCCGGGTGGGGCCAGGGCTGTGGTACCGGTTCATGTGGAGAACCGGTACTAATTTAGCTCATGCCCACCCGATTCATCCCTGTCCCATGCCCACCCGATTCATCCTTCATTTCTTCCTCTCTCTCTCACATTTCTAAATTTTTTGCACCTCTCACACTCCAACAAATCTTCATTTTTTTTCCACCATTTTAACAAGATTAACGACATCTATCTATCCAAGGGTTAGCAATATCATCCTTTCTTCCGGCGTTCCTAATTTAGCTCATCTCTTTGCTAGTTAACTCGTATTATTTTTCTAGTGCTAGCAAGGTGTTCGATGAAATGCCTAAGTTAGGGATTTTATTTTATTTATATGAAATTTGAGCTGCAATTATATTATGATTTGTAGGTTTTAGTATCATCCCCGTCCTCACCGTTGTCGATCGCCAGCTTCGTCCCCTAGCCGACTCCGTACCACCTCGGTGAGCCCCTTCTTTTTTATAAAAAAAAACTTAGTTTCCGCACAGATGAAGTCAGAAAGGGTTGAAAATTGATGGTTACGGCGCAATAAGCAAAGGACACAAGCGAATAAAAAATGAAGACAGATGAAGTCAGAAAGGGTTGAAAATTAATGATGTGGCTTTGAATGGTTCATTTTGAACACACAAAAAGTCTCGATGAACTGAAGGATTTCTAGATATATCAACAAAACACACGGTTTCGCCTGCATACAGCCCAACTGTGGCTCGTGAGTGCCCGCACATCAAATGCACCGTTGGGCGTATGCAGGCCAATCCGAATGATTTGTATTTGGTCGATGAACTGAAGGATTTCTAGATATATCAACAAAACACACGGTTTCGCCTGCATACAGCCCAACTGTGGCTCGTGAGTGCCCGCACATCAAATGCACCGTTGGGCGTATGCAGGCCAATCCGAATGATTTTTATTTGGTCGATGAACTGAAGGATTTCTAGATATATCAACAAAACACACGGTTTCGCCTGCATACAACCCAATTGTGGCTCGTGACTGCCCGCACATCAAATGCACCGTTGGGCGTATGCAGGCCAATCCGAATGATTTGTATTCGTACACACCAATTGTCCGAGAGGTGGTATATATATAGGAGTCGTGTGCCTCTCTAGCCCCGGCTGCTAGCACAAACCTGTACTAGCGCGAGACCTTAACTGTGTACAGGCCGGTTCCCAGATCCAACGACTCACAAGCCGGATCCAACGACTCACAAGCGCTTAAAAGAAACACGCGATCCGTGTACTTCTTCCTGATTGGTGGGATTCAGACCCGGGTGGGGCCACGGCTGTGGTACCGGTTCATGTGGAGAACCGGTACTAATTTAGCTCATGCCCACCCGATTCATCCCTGTCCCATGCCCACCCGATTCATCCTTCATTTCTTCCTCTCTCTCTCACATTTCTAAATTTTTTGCACCTCTCGCACTCCAACAAATCTTTATTTTTTGTCCACCATTTTAACAAGATTAACGACATCTATCTATCCAAGGGTTAGCAATATCATCCTTTCTTCCGGCGTTCCTAATTTAGCTCATCTCTTTTCTAGTTAACTCGTATTATTTTTCTAGTGCTAGCAAGGTGTTCGATGAAATGCCTAAATTATGGATTTTATTTTATTTATATGAAATTTGAGCTGCAATTATATTATGATTTGTAGGTTTTAGTATCATCCCCGTCCTCACCGTTGTCGATCGCCAGCTTCGTCCCCTAGCCGACTCCGTACCACCTCGGTGAGCCCCTTCTTTTTTATAAAAAAAAACTTAGTTTCCGCACAGATGAAGTCAGAAAGGGTTGAAAATTGATGGTTACGGCGCAATAAGCAAAGGACACAAGCGAATAAAAAATGAAGACAGATGAAGTCAGAAAGGGTTGAAAATTAATGATGTGGCTTTGAATGGTTCATTTTGAACACACAAAAAGTCTCGATGAACTGAAGGATTTCTAGATATATCAACAAAACACACGGTTTCGCCTGCATACAGCCCAACTGTGGCTCGTGAGTGCCCGCACATCAAATGCACCGTTGGGCGTATGCAGGCCAATCCGAATGATTTTTATTTGGTCGATGAACTGAAGGATTTCTAGATATATCAACAAAACACACGGTTTCGCCTGCATACAGCCCAACTGTGGCTCGTGAGTGCCCGCACATCAAATGCACCGTTGGGCGTATGCAGGCCAATCCGAATGATTTTTATTTGGTCGATGAACTGAAGGATTTCTAGATATATCAACAAAACACACGGTTTCGCCTGCATACAGCCCAATTGTGGCTCGTGACTGCGCGCACATCAAATGCACCGTTGGGCGTATGCAGGCCAATCCGAATGATTTGTATTCGTACACACCAAGTGTCCGAGAGGTGGGATATATATAGGAGTCGTGTGCCTCTTTAGCCCCGGTTGCTAGCACAAACCTGTACTAGCGCGAGACCTTAAATGTGTACAGGCCGGTTCCCAGATCCAACGACTCACAAGCCGGATCCAACGACTCACAAGCGCTTAAAAGAAACACGCGATCCGTGTACTTCTTCCTGATTGGTGGGATTCAGACCCGGGTGGGGCCAGGGCTGTGGTACCGGTTCATGTGGAGAACCGGTACTAATTTAGCTCATGCCCACCCGATTCATCCCTGTCCCATGCCCACCCGATTCATCCTTCATTTCTTCCTCTCTCTCTCACATTTCTAAATTTTTTGCACCTCTCACACTCCAACAAATCTTCATTTTTTGTCCACCATTTTAACAAGATTAACGACATCTATCTATCCAAGGGTTAGCAATATCATCCTTTCTTCCGGCGTTCCTAATTTAGCTCATCTCTTTGCTAGTTAACTCGTATTATTTTTCTAGTGCTAGCAAGGTGTTCGATGAAATGCCTAAGTTAGGGATTTTATTTTATTTATATGAAATTTGAGCTGCAATTATATTATGATTTGTAGGTTTTAGTATCATCCCCGTCCTCACCGTTGTCGATCGCCAGCTTCGTCCCCTAGCCGACTCCGTACCACCTCGGTGAGCCCCTTCTTTTTTATAAAAAAAAACTTAGTTTCCGCACAGATGAAGTCAGAAAGGGTTGAAAATTGATGGTTACGGCGCAATAAGCAAAGGACACAAGCGAATAAAAAATGAAGACAGATGAAGTCAGAAAGGGTTGAAAATTAATGATGTGGCTTTGAATGGTTCATTTTGAACACACAAAAAGTCTCGATGAACTGAAGGATTTCTAGATATATCAACAAAACACACGGTTTCGCCTGCATACAGCCCAACTGTGGCTCGTGAGTGCCCGCACATCAAATGCACCGTTGGGCGTATGCAGGCCAATCCGAATGATTTGTATTTGGTCGATGAACTGAAGGATTTCTAGATATATCAACAAAACACACGGTTTCGCCTGCATACAGCCCAACTGTGGCTCGTGAGTGCCCGCACATCAAATGCACCGTTGGGCGTATGCAGGCCAATCCGAATGATTTTTATTTGGTCGATGAACTGAAGTATTTCTAGATATATCAACAAAACACACGGTTTCGCCTGCATACAGCCCAATTGTGGCTCGTGACTGCCCGCACATCAAATGCACCGTTGGGCGTATGCAGGCCAATCCGAATGATTTGTATTCGTACACACCAATTGTCCGAGTGGTGGTATATATATCGGAGTCGTGTGCCTCTCTAGCCCCGGCTGCTAGCACAAACCTGTACTAGCGCGAGACCTTAACTGTGTACAGGCCGGTTCCCAGATCCAACGACTCACAAGCCGGATCCAACGACTCACAAGCGCTTAAAAGAAACACGCGATCCGTGTACTTCTTCCTGATTGGTGGGATTCAGACCCGGGTGGGGCCACGGCTGTGGTACCGGTTCATGTGGAGAACCGGTACTAATTTAGCTCATGCCCACCCGATTCATCCCTGTCCCATGCCCACCCGATTCATCCTTCATTTCTTCCTCTCTCTCTCACATTTCTAAATTTTTTGCACCTCTCGCACTCCAACAAATCTTTATTTTTTGTCCACCATTTTAACAAGATTAACGACATCTATCTATCCAAGGGTTAGCAATATAATCCTTTGTTCCGGCCTTCCTAATTTAGCTCATCTCTTTTCTAGTTAACTCGTATTATTTTTCTAGTGCTAGCAAGGTGTTCGATGAAATGCCTAAGTTAGGGATTTTATTTTATTTATATGAAATTTGAGCTGAAATTATATTATGTTTTGTAGGTTTTAGTATCATCCCCGTCCTCACCGTTGTCGATCGCCAGCGTCGTCCCCTAGCCGACACCGTACCACCTCGGTGAGCCCCTTCTTTTTTATAAAAAAAACTTAGTTTCCGCACAGATGAAGTCAGAAAGGGTTGAAAATTGATGGTTACGGCGCAATAAGCAAAGGACACAAGCGAATAAAAAATGAAGACAGATGAAGTCAGAAAGGGTTGAAAATTAATGATGTGGCTTTGAATGGTTCATTTTGAACACACAAAAAGTCTCGATGAACTGAAGGATTTCTAGATATATCAACAAAACACACAGTTTCGCCTGCATACAGCCCAACTGTGGCTCGTGAGTGCCCGCACATCAAATGCACCGTTGGGCGTATGCAGGCCAATCCGAATGATTTGTATTTGGTCGATGAACTGAAGGATTTCTAGATATATCAACAAAACACACGGTTTCGCCTGCATACAGCCCAACTGTGGCTCGTGAGTGCCCGCACATCAAATGCACCGTTGGGCGTATGCAGGCCAATCCGAATGATTTGTATTTGGTCGATGAACTGAAGGATTTCTAGATATATCAACAAAACACACGGTTTCGCCTGCATACAGCCCAACTGTGGCTCGTGAGTGCCCGCACATCAAATGCACCGTTGGGCGTATGCAGGCCAATCCGAATGATTTTTATTTGGTCGATGAACTGAAGGATTTCTAGATATATCAACAAAAGACACGGTTTCGCCTGCATACAGCCCAATTGTGGCTCGTGACTGCCCGCACATCAAATGCACCGTTGGGCGTATGCAGGCCAATCCGAATGATTTGTATTCGTACACACCAATTGTCCGAGAGGTGGTATATATATAGGAGTCGTGTGCCTCTCTAGCCCCGGCTGCTAGCACAAACCTGTACTAGCGCGAGACCTTAACTGTGTACAGGCCGGTTCCCAGATCCAACGACTCACAAGCCGGATCCAACGACTCACAAGCGCTTAAAAGAAACACGCGATCCGTGTACTTCTTCCTGATTGGTGGGATTCAGACCCGGGTGGGGCCACGGCTGTGGTACCGGTTCATGTGGAGAACCGGTACTAATTTAGCTCATGCCCACCTGATTCATCCCTGTCCCATGCCCACCCGATTCATCCTTCATTTCTTCCTCTCTCTCTCACATTTCTAAATTTTTTGCACCTCTCGCACTCCAACAAATCTTTATTTTTTGTCCACCATTTTAACAAGATTAACGACATCTATCTATCCAAGGGTTAGCAATATCATCCTTTCTTCCGGCGTTCCTAATTTAGCTCATCTCTTTTCTAGTTAACTCGTATTATTTTTCTAGTGCTAGCAAGGTGTTCGATGAAATGCCTAAGTTAGGGATTTTATTTTATTTATATGAAATTTGAGCTGAAATTATATTATGTTTTGTAGGTTTTAGTATCATCCCTGTCCTCACCGTTGTCGATCGCCAGCGTCGTCCCCTAGCCGACACCGTACCACCTCGGTGAGCCCCTTCTTTTTTATAAAAAAAACTTAGTTTCCGCACAGATGAAGTCAGAAAGTGTTGAAAATTGATGGTTACGGCGCAATAAGCAAAGGACACAAGCGAATAAAAAATGAAGACAGATGAAGTCAGAAAGGGTTGAAAATTAATGATGTGGCTTTGAATGGTTCATTTTGAACACACAAAAAGTCTCGATGAACTGAAGGATTTCTAGATATATCAACAAAACACACAGTTTCGCCTGCATACAGCCCAATTGTGGCTCGTGAGTGCCCGCACATCAAATGCACCGTTGGGCGTATGCAGGCCAATCCGAATGATTTGTATTTGGTCGATGAACTGAAGGATTTCTAGATATATCAACAAAACACACGGTTTCGCCTTCATACAGCCCAACTGTGGCTCGTGAGTGCCCGCACATCAAATGCACCGTTGGGCGTATGCAGGCCAATCCGAATGATTTTTATTTGGTCGATGAACTGAAGGATTTCTAGATATATCAACAAAACACACGGTTTCGCCTGCATACAGCCCAATTGTGGCTCGTGACTGCCCGCATATCAAATGCACCGTTGGGCGTATGCAGGCCAATCCGAATGATTTGTATTCGTACACACCAATTGTCCGAGAGGTGGTATATATATAGGAGTCGTGTGCCTCTTTAGCCCCGGCTGCTAGCACAAACCTGTACTAGCGCGAGACCTTAACTGTGTATAGGCCGGTTCCCAGATCCAACGACTCACAAGCCGGATCCAACGACTCACAAGCGCTTAAAAGAAACACGCGATCCGTGTACTTCTTCCTGATTGGTGGGATTCAGACCCGGGTGGGGCCACGGCTGTGGTACCGGTTCATGTGGAGAACCGGTACTAATTTAGCTCATGCCCACCCGATTCATCCCTGTCCCATGCCCACCCGATTCATCCTTCATTTCTTCCTCTCTCTCTCACATTTCTAAATTTTTTGCACCTCTCGCACTCCAACAAATCTTTATTTTTTGTCCACCATTTTAACAAGATTAACGACATCTATCTATCCAAGGGTTAGCAATATCATCCTTTCTTCCGGCGTTCCTAATTTAGCTCATCTCTTTGCTAGTTAACTCGTATTATTTTTCTAGTGCTAGCAAGGTGTTCGATGAAATGCCTAAGTTAGGGATTTTATTTTATTTATATGAAATTTGAGCTGAAATTATATTATGTTTTGTAGGTTTTAGTATCATCCCCGTCCTCACCGTTGTCGATCGCCAGCGTCGTCCCCTAGCCGACACCGTACCACCTCGGTGAGCCCCTTCTTTTTTATAAAAAAAACTTAGTTTCCCACAGATGAAGTCAGAAAGGGTTGAAAATTGATGGTTACGGCGCAATAAGCAAAGGACACAAGCGAATAAAAAATGAAGACAGATGAAGTCAGGAAGGGTTGAAAATTGATGATGTGGCTTTGAATGGTTCATTTTGAACACACAAAAAGTCTCGATGAACTGAAGGATTTCTAAATATATCAACAAAACACACGGTTTCGCCTGCATACAACCCAACTTTGGCTCGTGAGTGCCCGCACATCAAATGCACCGTTGGGCGTATGCAGGCCAATCCGAATGATTTTTATTTGGTCGATGAACTGAAGGATTTCTAGATATATCAACAAAACACACGGTTTCGCCTGCATACAGCCCAACTGTGGCTCGTGAGTGCCCGCACATCAAATGCACCGTTGGGCGTATGCAGGCCAATCCGAATGATTTTTATTTGGTCGATGAACTGAAGGATTTCTAGATATATCAACAAAACACACGGTTTCGCCTGCATACAGCCCAACTGTGGCTCGTGAGTGCCCGCACATCAAATGCACCGTTGGGCATATGCAGGCCAATCCGAATGATTTGTATTCGTACACACCAAGTGTCCGAGAGGTGGGATATATATAGGATTCGTGTGCCTCTTTAGCCCCGGTTGCTAGCACAAACCTGTACTAGCGCGAGACCTTAAATGTGTACAGGCCGGTTCCCAGATCCAACGACTCACAAGCCGGATCCAACGACTCACAAGCGCTTAAAAGAAACACGCGATCCGTGTACTTCTTCCTGATTGGTGGGATTCAGACCCGGGTGGGGCCAGGGCTGTGGTACCGGTTCATGTGGAGAACCGGTACTAATTTAGCTCATGCCCACCCGATTCATCCCTGTCCCATGCCCACCCGATTCATCCTTCATTTCTTCCTCTCTCTCTCACATTTCTAAATTTTTTGCACCTCTCACACTCCAACAAATCTTCATTTTTTGTCCACCATTTTAACAAGATTAACGACATCTATCTATCCAAGGGTTAGCAATATCATCCTTTCTTCCGGCGTTCCTAATTTAGCTCATCTCTTTGCTAGTTAACTCGTATTATTTTTCTAGTGCTAGCAAGGTGTTCGATGAAATGCCTAAGTTAGGGATTTTATTTTATTTATATGAAATTTGAGCTGCAATTATATTATGATTTGTAGGTTTTAGTATCATCCCCGTCCTCACCGTTGTCGATCGCCAGCTTCGTCCCCTAGCCGACTCCGTACCACCTCGGTGAGCCCCTTCTTTTTTATAAAAAAAAACTTAGTTTCCGCACAGATGAAGTCAGAAAGGGCTGAAAATTGATGGTTACGGCGCAATAAGCAAAGGACACAAGCGAATAAAACATGAAGACAGATGAAGTCAGAAAGGGTTGAAAATTGATGATGTGGCTTTGAATGGTTCATTTTGACCACACAAAAAGTCTCGATGAACTGAAGGATTTCTAGATATATCAACAAAACACATGGTTTCTCCTGCATACAGCCCAAATGTGGCTCGTGAGTGCCCGCACATCAAATGCACCGTTGGGCGTATGCAGGCCAATCCGAATGATTTGTATTTGGTCGATGAACTGAAGGATTTCTAGATATATCAACAAAACACACGGTTAAGCCTGCATACAGCCCAACTGTGGCTCGTGAGTGCCCGCACATCAAATGCACCGTTGGGCGTATGCAGGCCAATCCGAATGATTTGTATTCTTACACACCAAATGTCCGAGAGGTGGGATATATATAGGAGTCGTGTGCCTCTTTAGCCCCGGTTGCTAGCACAAACCTGTACTAGCGCGAGACCTTAACTGTGTACAGGCCGGTTCCCAGATCCAACGACTCACAAACCGGATCCAACGACTCACAAGCGCTTAAAATAAACACGCGATCCGTGTACTTCTTCCTGATTGGTGGGATTCAGACCCGGGTGGGGCCAGGGCTGTGGTACCGGTTCATGTGGAGAACCGGTACTAATTTAGCTCATGCCCACCCGATTCATCCCTGTCCCATGCCCACGCGATTCATCCTTCATTTCTTCCTCTCTCTCTCACATTTCTAAATTTTTTGCACCTCTCACACTCCAACAAATCTTCATTTTTTGTCCACCATTTTAACAAGATTAACGACATCTATCTATCCAAGGGTTACCAATATCATCCTTTCTTCCGGCGTTCCTAATTTAGCTCATCTCTTTGCTAGTTAACTCGTATTATTTTTCTAGTGCTAGCAAGGTGTTCGATGAAATGCCTAAGTTAGGGATTTTATTTTATTTATATGAAATTTGAGCTGCAATTATATTATGATTTGTAGGTTTTAGTATCATCCCCGTCCTCACCGTTGTCGATCGCCAGCTTCGTCCCCTAGCCGACTCCGTACCACCTCGGTGAGCCCCTTCTTTTTTATAAAAAAAAACTTAGTTTCCGCACAGATGAAGTCAGAAAGGGCTGAAAATTGATGGTTACGGCGCAATAAGCAAAGGACACAAGCGAATAAAACATGAAGACAGATGAAGTCAGAAAGGGTTGAAAATTGATGATGTGGCTTTGAATGGTTCATTTTGACCACACAAAAAGTCTCGATGAACTGAAGGATTTCTAGATATATCAACAAAACACATGGTTTCTCCTGCATACAGCCCAAATGTGGCTCGTGAGTGCCCGCACATCAAATGCACCGTTGGGCGTATGCAGGCCAATCCGAATGATTTGTATTTGGTCGATGAACTGAAGGATTTCTAGATATATCAACAAAACACACGGTTAAGCCTGCATACAGCCCAACTGTGGCTCGTGAGTGCCCGCACATCAAATGCACCGTTGGGCGTATGCAGGCCAATCCGAATGATTTGTATTCTTACACACCAAATGTCCGAGAGGTGGGATATATATAGGAGTCGTGTGCCTCTTTAGCCCCGGTTGCTAGCACAAACCTGTACTAGCGCGAGACCTTAACTGTGTACAGGCCGGTTCCCAGATCCAACGACTCACAAACCGGATCCAACGACTCACAAGCGCTTAAAATAAACACGCGATCCGTGTACTTCTTCCTGATTGGTGGGATTCAGACCCGGGTGGGGCCAGGGCTGTGGTACCGGTTCATGTGGAGAACCGGTACTAATTTAGCTCATGCCCACCCGATTCATCCCTGTCCCATGCCCACGCGATTCATCCTTCATTTCTTCCTCTCTCTCTCACATTTCTAAATTTTTTGCACCTCTCACACTCCAACAAATCTTCATTTTTTGTCCACCATTTTAACAAGATTAACGACATCTATCTATCCAAGGGTTACCAATATCATCCTTTCTTCCGGCGTTCCTAATTTAGCTCATCTCTTTGCTAGTTAACTCGTATTATTTTTCTAGTGCTAGCAAGGTGTTCGATGAAATGCCTAAGTTAGGGATTTTATTTTATTTATATGAAATTTGAGCTGAAATTATATTATGTTTTGTAGGTTTTAGTATCATCCCCGTCCTCACCGTTGTCGATCGCCAGCGTCGTCCCCTAGCCGACACCGTACCACCTCGGTGAGCCCCTTCTTTTTTATAAAAAAAACTTAGTTTCCGCACAGATGAAGTCAGAAAGGTTTGAAAATTGATGGTTACGGCGCAATAAGCAAAGGACACAAGCGAATAAAAAATGAAGACAGATGAAGTCAGGAAGGGTTGAAAATTGATGATGTGGCTTTGAATGGTTCATTTTGAACACACAAAAAGTGTCAATGAACTGAAGGATTTCTAGATATATCAACAAAACACACGGTTTCGCCTGCATACAACCCAACTTTGGCTCGTGAGTGCCCGCACATCAAATGCACCGTTGGGCGTATGCAGGCCAATCCGAATGATTTTTATTTGGACGGTGAACTGAAGGATTTCTAGATATATCAACAAAACACACGGTTTCGCCTGCATACAGCCCAACTGTGGCTCGTGAGTGCCCGCACATCAAATGCACCGTTGGGCGTATGCAGGCCAATCCGAATGATTTTTATTTGGTCGATGAACTGCAGGATTTCTAGATATATCAACAAAACACACGGTTTCGCCTGCATACAGCCCAACTGTGGCTCGTGAGTGCCCGCACATCAAATGCACCGTTGGGCGTATGCAGGCCAATCCGAATGATTTGTATTCGTACACACCAAGTGTCCGAGAGGTGGGATATATATAGGAGTCGTGTGCCTCTTTAGCCCCGGTTGCTAGCACAAACCTGTACTAGCGCGAGACCTTAAATGTGTACAGGCCGGTTCCCAGATCCAACGATTCACAAGCCGGATCCAACGACTCACAAGCGCTTAAAAGAAGCACGCAATCCGTGTACTTCTTCCTGATTGGTGGGATTCAGACCCGGGTGGGGCCAGGGCTGTGGTACCGGTTCATGTGGAGAACCGATACTAATTTAGGTCATGCCCACCCGATTCATCCCTGTCCCATGCCCACCCGATTCATCCTTCATTTCTTCCTCTCTCTCTCACATTTCTAAATTTTTTGCACCTCTCGCACTCCAACAAATCTTCATTTTTTGTCCACCATTTTAACAAGATTAACGACATCTATCTATCCAAGGGTTAGCAATATCATCCTTCTTCCGGCTTTCCTAATTTAGCTCATCTCTTTGCTAGTTAACTCGTATTATTTTTCTAGTGCTAGCAAGGTGTTCGATGAAATGCCTAAGTTAGGGATTTTATTTTATTTATATGAAATTTGAGTTGAAATTATATTATGTTTTGTAGGTTTTAGTATCATCCCCGTCCTCACCGTTGTCGATCGCCAGCGTCGGCCCCTAGCCGACACCGTACCACCTCGGTGAGCCCCTTCTTTTTTATAAAAAAACATAGTTTCCGCACAGATGAAGTCAGAAAGGGTTGAAAATTGATGGTTACGGCGCAATAAGAAAAGGACACAAGCGAATAAAAAATGAAGACAGATGAAGTCAGGAAGGGTTGAAAATTGATGATGTGGCTTTGAATGGTTCATTTTGAACACACAAAAAGTCTCGATGAACTGAAGGATTTCTAGATATATCAACAAAACACACGGTTTCGCCTGCATACAGCCCAACTTTAGCTCGTGAGTGCCCGCACATCAAATGCACCGTTGGGCGTATGCAGGCCAATCCGAATGATTTTTATTTGGTCGATGAATTGAAGGATTTCTAGATATATCAACAAAACACACAGTTTCGCCTCCATACAGCCCAACTGTTGCTCGTGAGTGCCCGCACATCAAATGCACCGTTGGGCGTATGCAGGCCAATCCGAATGATTTTTATTTGGTCGATGAACTGAAGGATTTCTAGATATATCAACAAAACACACGGTTTCTCCTGCATACAGCCCAACTGTGGCTCGTGAGTGCCCGCACATCAAATGCACCGTTGGGCGTATGCAGGCCAATCCGAATGATTTGTATTCGTACACACCAAGTGTCCGAGAGGTGGGATATATATAGGAGTCGTGTGCCTCTTTAGCCCCGGTTGCTAGCACAAACCTGTACTAGCGCGAGACCTTAAATGTGTACAGGCCGGTTCCCAGATCCAACGACTCACAAGCCGGATCCAACGACTCACAAGCGCTTAAAAGAAACACATGATCCGTGTACTTCTTCCTGATTGGTGGGATTCAGACCCGGGTGAGGCCAGGGCTGTGGTACCGGTTCATGTGGAGAACCGGTACTAATTTAGCTCATGCCCACCCGATTCATCCCTGTCCCATGCCCACCCAATTCATCCTTCATTTGTTCCTCTCTCTCTCACATTTCTAAATTTTTTGCACCTCTCGCACTCCAACAAATCTTCATTTTTTGTCCACCATTTTAACAAGATTAACGACATCTATCTATCCAAGGGTTAGCAATATCATCCTTTCTTTCGGCGTTCCTAATTTAGCTCATCTCTTTGCTAGTTAACTCGTATTATTTTTCTAGTGCTAGCAAGGTGTTCGATGAAATGCCTAAGTTAGGGATTTTATTTTATTTATATGAAATTTGAGCTGAAATTATATTATGTTTTGTAGGTTTTAGTATCATCCCCGTCCTCACCGTTGTCGATCGCCAGCGTCGTCCCCTAGCCGACACCGTACCACCTCGGTGAGCCCCTTCTTTTTTATAAAAAAACTTAGTTTTATGTGATAAACTTGAATATTAATTAAGTTGGTCACTCATATATCTATGATGTTGTGTAATTAATGATTTTTGATATGCATATATAATGCAGATGAGTCGGCAATGGATGTACGGTGACCGGTGCCATCCCGCCTTCATTAAAGGCATGCATTATTTTCTCAGCGTGGCTGAGGAAAACAACCGGACGAATGGTTTCATCTATTGTCCATGTAGTTCCTGTAAGAATATGAAGGATTACTCTACCTCAAAGACCATTCACGTCCACCTGCTGGAGAACGGTTTCATGCCAAGATATAATTTTTGGACCAATCACGGAGAAAGGGGGGTTATATTGGAAGACAACGAAGAAGAAGAGGATAGTGACAACTATCCTATTTTCACTGAAGACGGTGATACTAGAATGGGGGAAGACGAAGCTGAAGAAGAGCCCATTTTTGATGAGCCGATTTTTGATGACCCCGATGACGATTTGGGTCGGGCCATTCTTGATGCGAAGATAAACTGCGGAAGTGAAAAGGAGAGGTTGAAGTTCGAGAAAATGTTAGAGGATCACAACAAACTGTTGTACCCAAATTGCGAAGATGGCCAGAAAAATATGGGTACCACGCTGGAATTGCTGCAATGGAAGGCAGAGAATGGTACTACTGACAAGGGATTTGAAATGTTTCTGAAAATAATAAAGAAGATGCTTCCAGGGGAGAACGTATTGCCCTCTAGTACGTACGAAGCAAAGAAGGTTGTCTGCCCTCTAGGATTAGAGGTGCAAAAGATACATGCATGCATCAATGCCTGCATCCTCTACCGCAAGGAGTACGAGAAATTGAATGCATGCCCGGTATGTGGTGCACTGAGGTATAAGATCAGGCGAGATGACCCTGGCGATGTTGAGGGAGAGTCCACCCCCAGGAAGAGGGTTCCTGCGAAGGTGATGTGGTATGCTCATATAATACCACGGTTCAAACGTTTGTTCCAAAACAAAGAGCATGCCGAGTTGTTGCGATGGCACAAAGAGGACCGTAAGAAAGATGTGATGCTAAGACACCCCGCTGATGGGTTGCAGTGGAGAAAAATCGACAGACAGTTCAAGTCATTTTAAGATGACGCAAGGAACTTAAAACTTGGTCTAAGTACAGATGGCTTTAATCCTTTCGGGGAGCAGGGATCCAGTCATAGCACCTGGCCAGTGACTCTATGTATCTATAACCTTCCTCCTTGGGTGTGCATGAAGCGGAAGTTCATTATGATGCCAGTGCTCATCCAAGGCCCGAGGCAACCAGGCAACGACATTTATGTGTACCTGAGGCCATTGGTTGCAGAACTTTTACAGTTGTGGCGTGAAGAAGGTGTACGTGTGTGGGATGAGCACAAAAAGGAGGAATTTGACCTGCATGCCTTGCTTTTTGTAACCATCAATGATTGGCCTGCTCTTAGTAACATTTTAGGGCAGTCAAACAAGGGATACAATGCATGCACACACTGTTAAGCTGAGACTGACAGTATATATTTGGGAAACAAGAATGTGTACCTGGGGCATCGTCGATTTCTTCCGAAACAACATCACGTAAGAAAGAGAGGAAAGCATTTCAGAGGTGAGGCAGATAACCGAGCGAAGCCTACCCGCCCTACTGGGGATGTTATATATGATATGGTCAAGGATTTAAAAGTGATATTTGGAAAGGGTCCTGGCGGACAATCTGTTCCGCATGATGTTGACGGACACGTACCCATGTGGAAGAAGAAGTCTATATTCTGGGAGCTACCCTACTGGAAATTCCTAGAGGTTCACTCGGCAATTGACGTGACGCACGTGACGAAAAATCTTTGCGTGAACCTGCTAAACTTCTTGGGCGTGTATGGGTAGACAAAAGATACACCGGATGCACGGCAAGACCAGCAAAGTATCCACGACGGAAAAAACCTGAATCCAGAGAAGTATCAAGGTCCTGCCAGCTACGCTCTTACCAAAGAAGAGAATGAGATCTTTTTTGAAGTACTGAGTAGCATAAAGGTCCCGTCTGGCTTCTCGTCGAATATAAAGGGGATAATAAACATGTTAGAGAAAAAGTTTCAAAACCTAAAGTCTCATGACTGCCACGTGATTATGACACAATTACTTCCGGTTGCATTGAGGGGGCTTCTGCCGGAAAATGTTCGAGTACCCATTGTCAAGCTATGTGCGTTCCTCAATGCAACTTCTCAGAAGGTGATCAATCCACTAACTCTACAAAATTTACAGAAGGATGTGGTGCAATCTCTAGTCAGCTTCGAGTTGGTGTTCCCACCATCCTTCTTCAATATTATGACACATCTCCTAGTTCACCTGGTCGAAGAGATTAGCATTCTCGGTCCTGTATTTCTACACAACATGTTTCCCTTTGAGAGAATCATGGGAGCCTTAAAGAAGTACGTTCATAACCGTGCTAGGCCAGAAGGAAGCATCTCCAAGGGCTATGGAACAGAGGAGGTCATTGAGTTCTGTGTTGACTTTATTCCTGACCTTAAGCCGATCGGTGTTCCTGAATCGCGCTATGAGGGGAGACTGGGTGGAAAAGGCACGCTAGGGAAGAAAGCAACAACGTGTATGGACGGACATTCTTTAACTCAAGCACACTACACAGTTCTACATAATTCTATCTTGGTGGCTCCGTACATAGTGGAACACAAGGATATCTTACGCTCCGAATACCCGGAGCAACGTGAAGATTGGATTGATGGAGAACACATGAAGACTTTCGGCGGTTGGTTGAAAAATCGTCTAATGAATGTCACTGATGAAGAACAACTATACTTGTTGGCCAAGCAACCATCTTCGACAATATCGACTTTTCAAGGGTACGAGATTAATGGGAATACATTTTACACGTTCGCCCAAGATAAAAAGAGCACCAACCAAAACAGTGGTGTCCGCTTTGATGCAGCAGAGGGCAATGGGAAGAAGGTCACATATTATGGGTACATAGAGGAGATATGGGAACTTGACTATGGACCTAATTTCAAAGTCCCTTTGTTCTGGTGCAAATGGTTCAACCTGAAAGACGGGGTACAGGTAGACCCGCAGTACGGAATGACTACAGTGGATCTCAAGAAACTAGGGTACGACACCAAACCATTCATCCTAGCCAGTGAAGTGGCTCAGATTTTTTATGTGAAGGACATGTCTACCAAACCGAAAAAAAGAAAAGAAAGGCAAAAGTACACATCATACGATGAGCCAAAGCGCCACATAGTTCTTTCAGGAAAATGAAACATCGTGGGAGTAGAGGACAAGACAGACATGTCAGAAGATTATAATAAGTTTGATGATATTCCACCCTTCAAGGTAAAAACTGACCCAAGCATCATCTTAAATAATGAATATTGTCCATGGTTGCGTCGCAATCAGAAGAAAGGGAAACACACGAAGAAAATTCAAAAGACTAGCTAGATAGGGATCATAACTTGTGTATCTCAATATGGAAATCACTTTTGTGTAATGATGTTACTGTATGTAAGATATGGAAATCACCGCGACATCGGCGACTCCAACATTCGAATCTAGCCATGTGTATCTTAATTTTCAGTTGAGCTATGTACTTTAATTCGAGTTCAATCGTAATAAAATTTTATTCCCGCACATCCAGAGACAAAGAGCGAAAAAGCTGCGCTACGGGAGATTTCGAGAAAGAAACTGAAATAGAAAAGAGAAAGAAATAGAAAAGAAAAAGAGAAAGAAACAGAAAATAAAAGAAAAAGAAATAGAAAAGAGAAAGAAACATAAAAAAAGAAATAGAAAGGAAACAGAAATAGAAAAAAAATATAGAAAAGAGAAATAAATAGAAAAGAAAAAGAGAAAGAAACAGAACATAAAAGAAAAATAAATAGAAAAGAGAAAGAAACAGAAAAAAAAGAAATAGAAAGAGAAAAAAAAGAAATAGAAAAGAGAAAGAATCAGAAAAAAAAGAAATAGAAAAAAATAAATAGAAAAGAGAAATATATAGAAAAGAAAAAGAAAATAAAAGAAAAAGATATAGAAAACAGAAAGAAACAGAAAAAACGAAATAGAAATAGAAAAAAAAGAAATAGAAAACAGAAAGAAATAGAAAAAGAAACAGAAAAGAAAAGAAAAAGAAAAAGAGAAAGAAACAGAAAAGAAAAGAAAAAGAAATAGAAAAGAGAAAGAAACAGAAAAAAAGAAATACAAATAGAAAAAAAAGAAATAGAAAACAGAAAGAAATAGAAAAAGAAAAAGAAAAGAAAAAGAAAAAGAGAAAGAAACAGAAAAGAAAAGAAAAAGAAAAAGGGGCTTTCGTACCGGTTCGTGTTAGGAACCAGTACGAAAGGTTTTCGGCCAAATTTCAGACGGTGGGGTGGGGCCAGGGCTGGACCTTTGGTACCGGTTCGTACCTACAACCGGTACCAAAGGTCTTTGGTACCGGTTTGGGGTTGGAACCGGTACGAAAGGTCCTTTCCTTCCCCAAATAACCCCGCGTGAGCCACTTTCTTCTCACATCTCCCCCAATTCTCACACTGCTGCCCCCCCCCCCCCCCCCCCCGCCCGAGGAGAAGCTCGCCGCCGCCGCCTCAATCCCGTGGACGCCCGTGCTCGGCTTCGTCGCCACGCCCGAAGAATCGCCCCCGGACGCCCCGAGCAGGACGCCCCACGCCGCACCCTTCTCCGCATCGCCGTCGTCTCCATCGTCGATTCCGGCGACTACGGGCGTCCCCAAGCACGCTGCCCTCCCTACACGCTCGTGGTGAGCGCAGCTACGGACTTCCCCCTCCCCCGTTAATTTCCACGCACTGGAGCACCGTCGCCTTCGAGCACAGCAACGGCCGCCGCTGTGTGACGTCGCCGGCGTCGACCTCGATAGCCCTAGCCGCTCTAACAGCCCCAGTAGACGCGTGGTAACCCCCGAGCTCGATTCCCTTGCCTCTGCCGTGCTGTAGCTCTTCGTCGCTGCCGGGAGGGCACCGCCGCCACGTCGGGATCCCACCGGCGTGCTCTGTTGAGCACGGGCTCGAGCCCCCTCCTTTGGCTCCCTGACCTGTGGGCCCCGCCCGGGTTAATTAGGGGCCTAACCCCCTTGTTAGCCCCCCATTTGATTAAATTAGATAACTGTTAGTTAGGGTATTTTACTGACACTTGGGCCACTGGCCATTTTTTTTAATAAAAGAAAACTGTTTAATAAACTAACAGTCACTTACAGTGGGCCCCCTATCCTTTTATTTAATAAGAAATTGTTTTATTAAAAGTGTTAGTATGACATGTGGGACCCCACCGTCATATTAGTTAATTTTATGTTTTTATTTAAATAAGCCACTGACCAGTGGGACCCACTAGTCAGTATTAAAACTAATATAATTTATATTAAATAAATAGTAAAAGAAATAGAAAATGATTTATAAATGTTTTAAAATGATTAAAACTTATAAAATCAATATCTTTTAATCTGTAACTCGGATCGAAAAAGTTTATACATGAAAATTGATCAGAAAAATATAACGAATACGGATACGCTACCCGTATACCAACCACACCCCTCTAACATACCGATGAATGAATTAATTATTTTCAATTGTTATCCATGTAGCAATCCGTTAACCGGTTGTTAGGGTTAGGGTTATTGCTTTCTTCATTTCAATTGTTATCCATCTAGAAAACTGTTATGATCATGACATGATGAATGAATTAATTGTTTTCTTATTTTTGTAGTGAAATTGAGCTATGGAGGACGACACCTTCGTCCGAAATGAGGATCAAGAAGAAGCCGTGCAGAGAATGATATTTGAGAGTGCCCGTGAGCCGGAACCCGATGGAGATGACTTTGAGCTCACACAATTTCTGAACGATGCCGGTGAGGGATTTGAGTCTGAAGAGATTAGAAGAGAGAACGAAGTGTCCATAACAAACTCCGGCGAGGTGTATATTTATGTATCAAGTCTATGTTCATCAGTAGATGCATTCATTTATTTGTGTTGCACTTATTAACGAATCATTTTTCTTTTAGCCTTCTGGATCATCGAGCAAGTCTGTTAAAACAAAACGAGGCCCGACGCAATTGCTAAAGGGAAAGGGTAGGTTAGCCCTCATCGCATTTAATGATAATGGTGAACCGGTGCATCCGAAAGAGCACTGCCGCAAATTTATAAATCAAGCTGGAGTTCTTGTTAGGGACCATGTACCGATCAGCATTCAAGAGTGGCATAAGCCGAAGAACGCGGGGACTGAAGCTAGTTATGTCAACGACGCGTTGAAAAAATTTCTTTGCGACAATCTACTGACATGCTTCAGCCTACCGGAAGACATGACGGAAGGCCAGAAGAAGAAACTCAAGGAATGGACTCTCAAGAAGATGGCCATGCTATTCCAGACATGGAAGAAAAAATTATGGGAAAATATAAGCATGAAGATCCAGTATTCAATGATAATCTAGTGAAGATAAAAGATCACTGGCCCGCATTTAAGAGGTATAAGCAATCGTCTACTCATGTCTCCCGATCGGTCACAAATAAGAAAAATGCTTCAAAGAAGGAATTTTTCCATCATTTGGGGTCAGGTGGCTACAAGACTGCCATTCCGAAGTGGAGAGCATTTGAAGATAAACTGATGGATGCAGGAATCACTCCACAGACATGGGACTGGCCCGACCGGTCCAGGCTCTGGTTGTTCGCGCATGGGGCAGGGTTGGACCCAATGACAGGGAAGATCGTTGCGCAGGGGAAATGGAAGGACGAAATTGAAGCAGTCACGAAGAAGCTTATAGATGCATTTGAAAAGGTCAGAAAGGGAGAGTACATTCCCGATAGAGAGAATGACGAGCTGACACTCGCTTTGGGCAATCCTGAACACGTTGGACGGGTTCGAGCTCGCCCAGGTCTCAACAAGAAGGAAGCATGGCCGGAGTGCGCTGACACTTATAGAAGCCATTCGCGAAAGAAGAAGGAGTCAGACAGGTTAACGGAATTGTTAAATAGGGTGGAGGCGCTTGAGAAAAATCAGAGGGAACCTCATCAGCCGCTGTTTATACATGATCCTCATGTCGATGCCGCCCCATCTCAGCGAAGAAGCAGTGTGGGTTCCTCGCATCTTGACGGATGTGGACGAAGCTACCCCGTGGATTATGTCACGGAGAAGATAGATTGCGAGCTACATATGTTATTCAGGAACGTGTCCGTTAAGGTGGCGTTCGGCTATGTTTACCCAAATGAAGATGGAGCAACGCACCATCATATGCCCATTCCACCTGGCTGTGTTCGTGCCGGGGTGGATGAAGTTGTTTCGGGTTATGAAACATTGGAGCTTGATTTTCCTAGAGGTGACGATGAGAAGACAATGGCCGATGTCAAGCACGGTTTCACCCTATGGCCCAAGAAATACATCGTCCTTTTGCAAAGGCCACCGACTCCTCGTAGTCCACCTGAGCAGGAAAGGCCACCGACTCCTCTTCGTAGCGGTCCACATGAGCAGCAAAGGCCATCGACTCCTCCTGGTAGAAGTACACATGAGCAGCAAAGTCCACATCTACCTGAGAGGGACCCCAGCGTGAGTCCGCCATCTCGAGATCCTCCGCGTAAGACAGCGTCCTTTAAGCGGAACGGTACACCTCCTAGGAAGAGACCTAGAAAGGAGAAACCACTGCTGCCTATTGAGAAGTTACCTTGGGAAAAACTATCGAGGAAAACATGGAAACCTGTAAGTCCGAGCTGAAAGCCTTTTTTGCTAAGAAAGTTCCAGAGATCCCTTTTAAGAAGACTCTAGATCCGGTGAAAGTTGTGCGTACCGTTGAGAATCTATATGACCTTGTACCATCGCCGCCATCTGACTATAGTCGTTCTATACAAAAGTCGTATGACGAGATGATGAGGGCTAAAAAACCCACTCAATCGGGTGTCACAGCGAAAAAAGGGAAAAAACAAGTGCACCAGCTCGGACAACAACCCGTCCAATCGGTCCCCCCTCTCATGGTGTTTGACGAGAAGGCCGTTGAAAGTTCTCGACAATCCATCGATTACCCCTTACATGAAGTAGCATATCAATTTGTTCAAGGGAAAGATTTGGTCGAGAATCTCAGGAAGCTACCAACAAGTATGCGTAATTTGCATACGTGGTACAGTAATGCCACAAAGAGAGGGATCCAGTTTATCATGGTTGGAGTTAAGGAAGAGCACTACTTCCAAGAATACTCTATGAGCGTTGACTTCAGCGAACTTTTTCAGTTATACAATCTCCGGGCCCTCGACAAATCTATCATCAGTTGCTATTGTCTGTAAGTGATTTATTTATGTAATTTGAGAAGTCTTTAGCTCAGCTCATTCTTTGTCTGCAAATTATAATCTTTTGTGCGCTATATTATGCAGATCGAAGATGCTTGAATGCAAAAGGGATGAAATCAAGCACATTGGGTTCATTGACCCGGATACAATGCATGAAATAACCATAGAGGATCCCATCTATAACAGGGATACACCGGAGACTTTGCTAAGGTTTTTGAAGCGACAACGTGACAAAAAGATAATACTTTGGCCTTACAACTTCAAGTGAGTGTTACTGTCTTATAAGACATTTCTCTTTTTCTCACGAGTTGTTCAAATTTTAACTGATGACTTATATATATGGCACTGCATATTTAAACGTGCGCATGTTCCACTTTATTCTTATCGTTATTGATATCTACGAAGGAAAAGTTGAAGTCTTTGACTCACTTAACAAAGAGCCTATACTATACAAGACGGCTTTTCTTATGCTCAAAAAGTAATTTTAATTCATATCGGTTTTTTTCGTTAATTTCCTAATATCAACTAATTGATAAAATTTTTATGCATTTTCTTTTGTCGGGCAGCGTATGGGAAACGTTCATCAAGGAAGATCAGTCCCATGAATGGAAACCGAAGCTGACATGGCGTTTGAACAAAGTAAGTAGTACTACCTAGGTCCACACACCTTTATCATACTTGATTATTGTTTAATTGAATTATATTCTTGTACAGAAATCCCCGCAACAACCACAGGGGACTAATCTATGTGGATACTACGTTTGCGAGAACATCCATAAAATTGTCAGTGAGAGAAAAAATAATGAAATGAATAAAGAGGTACGAAAACAATATTCACAAATTTATTTTGTTATCATATATAAGTTGTGCTTAGTTTCAGTAATAATTTTTTGATTGTGATTTGATATATATACACACACACATAGCTCATGTATTCATTTGTATCTCATTCTTTTACAGTTGGCAAGAAAGCGGGATAATATCTCAATCGAGGAACGCTTCAAAGCAATTGGCGATGAATTGGCGGGATTTTTCCTTCGGGACGTCATACCGCCATTCGGAGAGTTCCACTATGAATGATGTACATGTAACATATAGTTTGACTCGGAGATCGAGTACCACTATGCTACATGTAATAGATAGTATGCCTCGGAGAGTACCACTACTATATATGCATGAAGATCGATCTTCATGCATACGTACTACTTAATTTGCGATCTTATGCAATTACATGTGTTATATTAATATATGCACCAAGTTGCTATGCATCACCTTTTATCTTCATGTACTACCTAAACCCAAACGCGTAGCAGGCGCATTGACGCGATATGAAACGGTCCGATACCCCTAAACCCCTCCCTAAGCATCGACGCGATATCCGATACCCCTAAACCCCTCCTAAAAACCCTAAACCCTGAAGTAACCTTTTGTACCGGTTCGTATTACAAACCGGTACCAAAGCTCCTTTGGCCTGCGCACTCCTGGACACCCACGTGGAGGCCCCTTTAATACCGGTTCGCAAGGAACCGGTACCAAAGGCGGGGGGGCTTTAGTACCGGGCCTTTTGTACCGGTTAAGAAACCGGTACAAAAGGCCCTCTCAAACCGGTACTGATGAGCGATTTTCTACTAGTCAGTGGGGGCTTCTAGAGCACCCACTGGGTGTAGTCCCCGAGATTCGGGCCGATTGCCTGCAATCTTCTCGAATCTTACTTTATTTTGACTGTCGTGCCTTGCTAAGATCTGACCGACCCATATTTCAGGCCATCTGCGATAGACGTCAAGCTATATTTGACGAGCTATTGGCCGCTTATTCAGCGGGCCAAAAGTCCATTGCCGCTCTGAAGAGAAATGCTGAAGCTCAAGCTGCCAAGATCCAAGAACTAACAGGGATACTTTTGCTTGCCCTATTTTCTTTCTCCCGACTGCTACTGCTTCCTTACTTAACTGAACTTGCAGCTTCCGACACTCACACCTCCGAGCTAACGGCCGCCCAGAAGAGAATCTCCGAGCTGGGGAATCAGCTCGGTGAGAAGAATGGCCAGCTCGGCAGTGCCGAGCAAGAGCGTCAGCGCCTAGCCACTGTCGAGACCGAGCTGTAGGCCAAATTCCAAAATATTACCAAGGACCTTGCCGCCGCCAAGACTTCCAATGAGCAGGAACTAAAGAGGCTCGTTGATGCTCGCTACGAGGTGGAAGGTCAGCTACTCAAGGAGAAAGATGCTGCTGTCAAACGCGCCGAGGACATGGATGTCCAACACCAGACAGAAATCCAACGTGCATAAGCCAATGTTGGTCTTGCCCTCTCCTGCCTCCACCGAGTGGATCTCGCCCTTTGAGGTACTTTTTTTTTGTTCGTTCTTGTGCTCCAATCTGTTCCTCCTGCACTCCGAGCTAACCTTATTCTCTGATTGCTCTTGCCAGATGCCTGGCCCAACTCCACCACTGCTGCTGATGAAGCTGTTACCGAAGCCCGCCGAGTGCGGGGTGTAGTACTTCCTGCTGATGCCGGCTGGGATACCGAGGACTTTGTTGTTGCTTTGGATGCCCGAATCCCCCATCTGAAAGGTGCTCTGTGCACTTACAAGACTGGTATCCAGAAGTTGAACGACAAGCTTTTCAAGGGCAGGCAGAAACCGATTGCCTTTGAGACCAATGAAGATGTTGCTCGGAATCTCAAGGCTGTGCCTCTCTAGGTGGATCTGCCTTCCGATCTGGAGTGCAAGCTGCTCTCTCTATTGCGAAGAGCTGGTACCCTGAAATTGACCTTAAGCTGATGACTGCTCCGCGGGACGGATCTGAGTAATCCGTTGGTGAAATCTGGACCCAAATCTGCCACATTGCCCAGGAGCTCGCAGATGGCATGGATCTCCTGGAAGTTACTCCTTATCTTGATTCAACTAGTCAGCCGACCGGATTTGCCTCCCTCAGCGACCTTCTTTATACTACCAGTGAAGATGCGCCCCAGTCCCGACCTGCTCGGCGGACCAGCAGTGATGGGTCCCATTCCTCGGACTATGCTGATGACGATGCTGATGAAGAAGGTGAAGACTCCTTCGACGGGCACTCGACGAGTGTTGTTCAAGACACGTAGCACACTCAGACTAAGACTACTGCCTGATGGTACGAATTAACGCCCGCTCATTGGTTACTATTGTCACGAGAGTTTACTTCTCTCCCCTCGTTGGTTACCCAAAGTGGAAGGTTGAGATGTAGCGTAGAGGCAATTTCCCTTAGCGAAGATGCTAAGGTTTAGGATCGACAAGTAGGACTCCAACGTCGACAAGAAGGTGGTTCGGCAAGTGAGGCGCAATTTTATGATAATCACTTGCTTCTCCTGGACCTGCACACACAACAAATAACTTTGCTTCCCAACGAGGACAGAGGAGTTGTCAATTCCTTCGGCCTTGTTGTTTACAAAGGATAAAACGCATGGGATAATAATGATAGTGATAGCAACAGAAAAGTAAATACAGAAAGTAAATTGAATGTGTAAACAGTATTGGAAATATGGACCGGGGTCCTATGATGTCCACTAGTGATGTCTCTCTCCCAAAAGACGAGAAAATAGCCATGCGATGTAAAAAAATTACAGGTGGGCAATTGATAGGATTATGTGCGCAAACAAATGCTAATCATGCTATAAAGAAAGGAAGAGGCTCAAAAGCACGGGCGGTACGCAAAGACAAGTAGACAAAAATCCATCTATATCTACGTACTAATCATCCACCTTGAGATATCTATCCAAAACATCTCGCTGGTATTAAGTTGCGAATCCCACCCAAAGTTTAAACTCAAAGCAATGGACAACTGCATTAAAGAACTTTGCGTAAAGTAAACAATCCTTGCACCCGCAAGTACAAACACCGTTGTTTTCCCCTTGTGGCAAAAGCACATCCCCTAGACTCATGTTTTTGTCACTCAAGCTAGTCATCAGGGGGCATGAACACACAATCATGCATAACGCTCCCTCTTGGAGTCACTACCTACCAATTGGGCAAAGCAATAAACAGCAACAGAGAACATGCAAGAATTACTTAAGAACATAAATATAAAAGAGGAGAATCAAATGTATAACTCAAACCCAATCTCAACATAATCTCATAATCCATCGGATCCCAACAAACTCAGCATAGCAACAGCAGAAATATTACATATGTGCCTCGATCATGTATGGAAGCTCACGAGGTCTAATACATGAAGAACAAAGAGGGGAGGAGAACATCACATAGCTACTGATCATAGACCTATGGTCCAAGGTGGACTACTCATGGTTCATCCGGGAAGCATCCATGGTGGTGGAGAAGCTCCCGGAGGTGGTTCCTCCCTCCGGCAGGGTGCCTGGAAGAGGTCTTCTGGTGCTCCCGATCTTGGAAGCGCGGCGGCGGAGGAACAGAGGAGAGATCGCGAAAAAGGGTTCCCGTCATAGGGGTTTCTCGTCACGAGGAATAAATAGGCGAAGGGGGGCAGCCAGGGGGCCACCAGGGGTCCAGGCGCCCCCCTGGCGCGGCCCCACCCTAGGGCGCGCCGGGAGGGCGCCTGGGGCGCTGGTGGGTCCCCTCTGCCCCCCCCTTGGTGATTCCCAAAGCTTCCGTAACGCTGATTTTTATTGGATTTTTCCCGAATTTTTGGAGCACTTTTAATATGGGGGAAACCTGAAATAGAAAAATAGCAGAAAACAGGAACCGGCACTGGGGTGCACTGAGTTAATAAGTTAGACCAAATATGATCAAAAGTGTATGGAAGTTCATCAATATCATAGGAATATCACACAAAAGAGGCATGGAGCAAGCAGAAATTATAGATACGTTTTGGACGTATCACTGCCTCTTCCGCTCCGGGAGGTGCCACCAGCATGGCCCCAGCTGCTTCAGCTCCGATTGCTCCATCCGCTCCGGATGCGCCGACTGCTTAAGCTCCGCACGTCTTTCAATTACCTGCTTTTGCTTCAAACACTAGTTAAATTCCAAGTGCGCCCATTAAGGGCCACTTTCATGTAACGAACACTATTCGGCCAATCGGCCCTTCTTGCTTGCGAACTTGCTCTTCCTTAGACATATATGGCACTCTGCCATTGCTCTTTTCAACCGATTGCCTTTTTCTTTGCCTTTTTTCTCTCTTGGCCGATACTCCCACCAACCTTACAGCCGACCTGCGGTCTGTGGTTGGATCGGAAAATAGACCTCGAAGGAACTTTTGACAAGTACTTCCAGGCTCTCAGTTTTTCTCGCAACGGTAAGGGCTACACAGATGGGCCGATTGCTTCTTGTCGACTGTTGGCCTCCGGTCTGGTTACAATTGGTGGATATGCTATCGGCTAACCTAGAATTAGATATACTTTTAGAGTATGAACTCTCGTATTGATAGTTCTGCTCGGCCGCATCCACCTGACATTACATCCGACATGCGGTCTGCATTCGTTTCGGACTAGATTTTGCAAAACCATCGCTTGTTTTTCTGTTTCTCCCAAGTATACCCTTTTCGGGGCATCCGACCAGTCCCCGGGTCTGCTTTTGCCGACCCTTGGACTGGAAAACATGTACACAAATAATTTTATAACTCCTGCCGAATGCAGTCTCATGGACGCACGGCTATTCTCATTGATAATATTTCCACAAAGGGAAGGGATATAACAATACCGCTCAACTATAAAACGGACATAACAGCTCGGCGTTCCAAGGACGCTCCATTTCTTTCCCCGAAGTGTCCACATATCGGGTCGGCTTCCTGAGATCAATGAGGTAATATGCATTGTTTTTTAGGGTCGACTGACGATGAAGGGACCTTCCCAAAGAGAGGATAACTTGTGCTAGCCATCTGATTTCTGTATTTGGCGCAATAGCAAGTCACCCTCACGAAAAGCTAGGGTACGAATCTTCTTGTTGTGGTATATTGTCGACCTGGACAAGGCCAGGAGACATGCTTCTTCTCGTAGATCACCACCGTCCTCACGAGCTTCCTTTGCTTCTTCCACCGTGTACATGGCGTGACGAGGTGAATTGAATTTAATGTCACAAGGGAGCATTCCTTCAGCGCCATATACTAGGAAGAAAGGAGTGAATCCAGTTGAACGGTTCGGTGTGGTACGCAAACTCCAAAGCACTGCTCGCAGCTCGTCGAGCCATGCGCCAGGTGCTCTCTCTAGTGGCTCCACCAATCCTGGCTTGATTCCGGACAGAATGAGACCATTTTCCCGCTCTGCTTGACCATTTCAATGGGGTTGAGCTACAGATGCCACATCCAGCCGGATGCCCTGCTGGGAGGGAAACCGAGCTAGCGCCCCTTTTGCGAAGTTTGTTCCATTGTCAGTGATGATGCTGTGCGGTACTCCATATCTGACCATAATGTCCGCCAAGAACCTGACCGCAGTCGGACCATATACCTTCTTGATCGGTCGTTCCTTGATCCACTTGGTGAACTTGTCCACTGCTACCAGTAAGTGTGTCATGCCACCTCTTGTTGTTGTGAATGGTTCTACCATATATAGATCCCAAACTGCAAATGGCCATGTGATCGGAATGGTTTTGAGTGCTGAGGCTGGTAAGTGGCTCTTTGCTTTGAATCTCTGACACCCATTGTAGTGCTTCACTAATTCTTCTGCCGCTACCTTCGCAGTCGGCCAATAGGAACCATGGTGGAAAACCTTGGCACCTATTGCTATTGCTGATGCGTGGTGACCACACTCGCCTTGGTGGGTGTCTCGGAGCAATTCCATTCCCTTGTCCTCTTCCACACACCGCTGAAGGATTCCTGTTGCACTGCGGTGCACCAGCTCGTTGTTGACGATAGTGTATGCTCCAGATCGGCGTTGGATTTGCCGAGATTCTACTTCATCTTGTGGGAGTGTGCCATCCACCAAGAAGTTTCTGAACGGTTCTTCCCGTGATGGTGCAGCAACGACTACCATTACAACAACTTCTTATGGCTCAGGCTGTTCGACTTCTGGCACTGGCAGTTCGTAGGAGGAAGGGCCGGTTGCGTCTTGCATGATCCCCTCAGTCCCCGAGCTGACGATAGCAGACCCTGGTTCGCAATCGGCAGCCCCTGGTACGGCCGAATGCTCCTCCAACTTTTGCTTCTTTACCAACTTCTTTGTCTCGAGCTCTGCCATCTTCAGGTCGGCCGGAATAAAGATTGACTCTGATTATGGGGAAGGCTTGATGGATGGCTTGTGCATGTTTTCTAGAGGGACTCCTCGTGGATTTCCCTTTCTGGTAGACCCCAGCTTGGACAGTGCATCTGCTGCTTCATTTTCATCTCGGTGAACATGGTAGAATTCACACCCTTCAAAGAAACCAGACAACTGCTGCACGAGGAATCTGTATCTTGCCATATTTTTATCTTTTGCATCCCTAGTGCTAGTGCATTGCTGCACCACCAGATCGGAATCGCCATAACATAGACTCCGCCGAATGTCGATCTCTTTGGCCAATCGGACAGCATGCACCAAAGCTTCATATTCAGCCACATTGTTTGATGATGCAAAGTGAATCTGCAACACATACTCGAGCTTGTCACCTTTTGGAGAAGTAAGAACAACACCAGCCCCTAGTCCGGTCATCATGTTGGAGCCATCGAAGTGGATTTGCCAGAACTGAGAGTTCAGACAGGGGGGGGCGTATATTGAGTTTCTGCCCAATCAACCAAAAAATCTGCAAGAACTTGAGACTTGACTGTCGTCTGAGGCTCATACTTGATCCCATGTGTTGCAATGTCAATGGCCCACTTTGCCACCCGACCAGATGCATCCCGACTGCCGATGATTACTGCCAATGGTCCCGAACTGACAACTGTGATCGGAGGCGCCTTGAAATAAGGCTTCAACTTTCTTGTCACCATGTACACACCATAGCATATCTTCTGATCATGGGGGTAGCTTTGTTTGGAGGTTGAGAGCACTTCACTGACATAATACACTGGCCTCTGGACCGGTTGTGCCTTGTCCTTTTCAGGACGTTCGACCACCATAACAATACTGATCACCCGAGTAGTTGCTGTAATATATAATATCATTGGCTCTTTTTCTTTCGGAGCTGCCAGCACTGGGGCAGTAGACAAAATGCGTTTGAGCTGCTTGAATGTTTCGCCCGCTTGCGGGGTCCAAATGAACTTGTCTGTTTTCTTCATCAGCTGATATAGAAGAATTTCCTTCTCTCCCAGCCGACTGAGAAATCGGCTGAGCGACGCCAGGCATCCAGTGAACTTTTGCACATCTTTGAGATTTCTGGGCTTGCCCATCCTCTCGATTGCTGCAATCTTCTCAGGGTTGAACTCTATTCCTCTCTCAGAGACCAAAAATCGGAGCAACTTGCCGTCCAATACGCCGAACACACATTTCTCTAGGTTGAGCTTGATCTGGTATGCTCGCAAATTTGCGAATGTTTCTTTGAGATCATCCAACAGGATTGAGCCTAGCACCGACTTGACCACGAGGTCATCTACATATACATGAATGTTCCGACCCAGCTGAGGTCGGACGCATTGCTTCATAGTACGCTGATAAGTCGCGCCGCCATTTTTCAGGCCAAAGGGCATGGTGATGTAGCAATAAGCCCCGAATGGGGTGATAAAAGTTGTTTTAATTTGATCGTTTACATCAAGCTTAATCTGGTGATAGCCTGCTATGGCATCCAGAAAGCACAAAAGCTGACAGCCAACCGTAGAATCAATCACTTGATCGATGCGGGGCAACGAAAAGCGATCCTTGAGGCAGGCCTTATTCAGGCAAGTGTAATCTATACACATGCGCCAAGTTCCATTCTTCTCCGGAACCAGAACTGGATTTGCTAACCAGTCTGGGTAGAACACTTCTTTGATAAACCCTGCTGCGAGCAACTTGGCTATCTCGTCGCCGATTACTCTTCTCTTCTCTTCTGAAAAACGCCGAAGTGGCTGCTTAATCGGCTTGGATCTAGGTCGGATATGAAGCTTGTGCTCGGCAAGTTCCCTCGGTACACCAGGCATGTCATGTGGGGCCCATGCGAAGATTTCACGGTTCTCACGGAGGAACTCGACGAGCTCTCCTTCCAATTTGCTGCTGAGAACGGCCCCAACAATGACGCACTTGCTCGGGTCGGAGGGGTCCAGGGCAATCCTCTTGCTGTCCTTGGCTGCTTGAAATATGGTATCATCATCCGATCCGTTGGCCTTTGTGCTCGGCATGGGGTCCTTCATCTGAGCCTGAGCCATTGCTACGACCTTGTCAAGCTGGCGCCGCTCTGCATCGATGACCAGAGAATCGGCCAGCCTGGAGCCAGCAGACGAACATTCCAGTGACTTCTTGTAGTCACCGCACACAGTGATTGGACCATTCAGCCCTGGGAGTTTCATCTTCAGGTAGGACTGCATGATATTGAACATGAACTTGGCTATTGCAGGCGATCCGAGAAAGACATGGTATGGGCTGCTCAGATCGGCCACCTCGAACCAGATCGGCTCTCAACAAAAATTCTCCTCCGACCGAAACACTACCTCCCGCCAAATGTGGCCTAATGGGGTGCATGAGAGGCCAGGAAGTATCCGATGAAAAACGGTCCTGCTGGGTTCCAACTCACTCTCACTGATGCCTAGCTTGATCATTGTGTCTCTGTACAGAATGTTGATGGCGCTGCCTCCATCAATGAGTGTCCTCGTGAACTTGTATGAATACAAAGTTGCTGCCATGATTGCATCCACCACAAGTGCATAATTGCCCGGGTTGGGCATTACGCTCGGGTGGTCTTCTGGGCCCCATGCTATGACATTGTCCGACCAGTTCATCTTCTGAGAAATTGCTGGCATGGTGGAATTGACTGCCTGTTCACAGGCTCTCCGACTGCCCTTGTCATCCGATTCGCTGGTGAAGATCATGTATGCTGCACCCTGACGTGGGAACTGTGGCCGAGCATGTGCTGGTGGTGGACCTGGGGGTGGGGGTGGTGGTGGGGGAAGGTTTCCTGCTCCTCCCTTTGACACACGATCAACCCAGATGCACTGCCGAGTGGTGTGAGATGCGGGCTTTCCCACTCCACTATGCATTTTGCAGGGCTAGTTCATCATGTCCTCAAAGGTGTATGGGGTCCTGATCTGACCTTGCGGCCTCCCGCAGCCCCTTGTTCCTCTTGATGTTGCACTACTGCTGCCTGCCGACTGCCATATTGGGCATCCGGATGCTCGTCCTTCCTCTGGTTAAAACCTGTGTTGCTGTTGTTGTTGGAGGTGTTGTTGAAATTGGTGTTTTTGTTGTTGTTGTTGTTGCAAAAGTTGTTGTTCCGCTGGATCTCGCGCCTCTCGCGCCGTTTGGGACCGTTCGGCCCATTTGCTTCCACCGACTGCTGCTGCTGGCCGGATGGTTGCCCTTGGATGAAACCACTGGGACTCAACGTGATCGGGTGCATTGCAGAACCAGATGCGGCGAACGAATTGGCTATTCTAATCAGATCGGCCAAAGATGTTATCTCCTTGCGCAGGAGCTTGTGCTTCAACCATTATTAAAGTACTGGATGGATTGGATTTCATGAACTCCCTCGCAAGTGTTTCTGATCTTGATCCACCGCTGAAGGTAATCGCGAAGGGCCCCGGCCTTTCCTTGTACACAAAGTTCCAGGTGCCGAGGCAGACCTGGGCGCTCGTAAATACCCGTGAAATTGCGAACAAACGCATCCTCAAAATCCTTCTAGCAATTGATACTATTGCTGGGAAAACTGTTCAACCAGGACCGAGATGAGCCTTGAATCATGAGCGGTGCATAGCATACAGCTATGCGCCGACCACCTCCTGCGATGCCGACTGCAATCATATAATCGACCAACCAATCATCTGGCCTGACTGATCAATTGTACGTGGGGGTGCCCCTGGGAAGTCTGAAGCCTTTGGGGAACTGCTCTTGCCGAATGCGCGGGCCAAAGCATGCTGGAACCGCTGGCACATCGTCTTCCGGTTGCTTATCCTGCTGGAACTGCTCGATTCGGTGTCTCGCATCATTATCCGCGATTGCTCGGAGACCTAAACGCTGACTTATTGTTGGTCAGACTGACGCCGCCAGTTGCTCATTGCGCCTGCTGTTGACTGCTGGCTCATCCCTCCGACTGCCTCCTGCAGCCCCGTGATTCCGTCGACTGCGGTGCAAACTGCCATGCGGCGAAGATGCCTGCCTCTGTTGTCGAGGTGGCACATTCGGCTGGTTTGCACCCGCAGTTGCCCGAACTGATTTTGACGCCACTGGCCATTGCTGCTCGGTGGCCACCTTCTGCTGCTGGTTTGATGTGGTTATGAGGTCATGCATCCGGCGCGTCCTCTCCCGCAGCTCCTCTCCTTCCAAGTGATCCAGCTCGGTGGCGATCTGCTCAGCAGCTCTCATGTACTTCAAAGGAGAATTATATGAAATCTGTGGAACGGCGATGATGGATGCTACTGGCTGTTGGGCCCCTCCCAGCTCTCTGCCGACCTCTCGGCCTGCCGCTCGGAGCTCCTCAATCACTGGGGGTGGGATAACACGTTGCCGGATACCTTGCACTGCATTGTACTCCCGAACTGATGCCTCCATCGGCGATTTTCAGCGTTGATCCAATCTGACTGCTCCTTCAGAGGCTGACGCACCTTCTCCAGCTCGGCATAAGCCACAACTGGATCGGAATGAAGACCTACAGGAGCGCTGAGCACGTCCGGTGGGTTCCTTGGCCCTGCTGGTGCCGTGGTTGTTGCCCTCGCGGCTCGGGTTCCGAAGTAGAGCTGTGGCGACTAGACGCTCCCGCAATCATAACCTCCGCACGGATGTGCGCAGTCGTGCTCTCTGTTCCAATGGCATCCAGCCCTCCTGGAAACGGATCTGTCAACTAAGAAAACACCCATACCTCCCTAGGAAAAGCACCAGGAAGTGCCGCGACGAAGACGCGATGTCCGCCGAAAGGAATGATGACGCCGCGCGGTAGAGGCATTTCTTCCCCAAACCGCGAGGTGTTGTCGATGACGTAGTCCCACGCTCCGCTCCTCATGACAAGGCCGGAGGCGAAGCGCACGCGCGATGCAAATGATGGTCCCGTCTGGATCAGAACTCCAGTCGACGCCTCGGCCTGCCCCACGGTAGGCGCCAACTATCGTCGATATGTAACGGCAGATGCCATGGGGATGGCTAAAGAGGGGGACAAACCGAGGTTAGTGTCGCTGGTACCAGAATCAAGAATGGGGACACACGGTGAGACACAATGATGTACCCAGGTTCAGGGCTCTCCGTAGAGATAACACCCCTAGTCCTGCCGAGCTAGCTATATGCAATAACTCTGGATACAATGAATGCTCCTTGAGCTGTTTGAGAGGAAGGAGAAGAGGGCTCTAAGCACAACTCTCTCCAAGCTCTCTCTATGGTGGGTGAGATTGCAATAAGTGCTCCGTCGTCCCTCACACAGGAGGGGTACCCGAGGCTCTTATAAGCCGAGCCCGGGGTACAAAGGTAAATGTACAATGGGGAGGGCCCTGCTGTCAGCCTGACACAAGCTAGGGACCTCACATCGTGTTCTCCCGGTTGACCCGGTGTAGACTTGCAGCTCACCACACCGCTATCCTGTAGACATCGGTAGTGAATAGTGGAGCTAGAGACCTAGACTTGTCGGCCTGTCTGCGTTATCGGCGCTGGAGGAGACCGCACGCTTCTGACAGTCCCGATCTTCAGGGATTGCGCATTGAATGCTCTTGTACCAGGTGTCTGACCTGTAATGTTGCTCGGATGTTACTCTGTTTACTTCGGCCGAATGCTTCTTGGTGAGGCCGATTGCGCCCTCTCTCGGAAATCGGCCCTCAACTTGAATAGCTTGGCCCACTTCTTGCTTACTCTTGATTAGATCGGCCTTGATTAGATCGGTGAACATCAGGTCGGTGATCATGGCCTTGATGAATTTTTTCCCCTGGGTGACCCTACCCGACGGTCATTCCCCCGACAACGTGTAATCTGGAAATTTTATGGTGGTTTCACGATCTTTCCTTACCGTAACACATATCTTTTCTTATTCTGCTTCCACTGAAATCTGAAACGGAGTTGCAACATATTCTTCATGAGTTTTTGTGTGTATTATATTTACATCAACATTGACGGGGTCTCCCGCCATGTAATGCTTGAGTCTTTGCCCATTCACAACTTGAGGTTTGGTGCCATCAAAATTGTTAATCTTGATCGCACCTGACCGGTAGACTTCTTCGATATGAATGGCCCTTCCCATTTGGAAAGTAATTTACCTGGAGAAAACCTGAAACGGGATCTAAACAATAAAACTTTATCACCAACATTAAATTCACATTTCAGAATCCTTCTATCATGCCACTTCTTTACGTTTTCCTTGAACATTTTAGCACTCTCGTAAGCTTCACTTCTGCACTCATCTAGAGAGGTCAAGTTCATGAGACGCTTCTCACCGGCTAACTTTGGGTCAGCATTAAGCTCTCTAACAGCCCATAAAGCTTTATGTTCTAATTCCAATGGCAAATGACAAGCAATGACATAGACCATCTTATACGGGGATGTCAGAACCCTCTGTTAGGTAATGTGCTAGGGTTGACAAGTCACTTGCATCATGTTAAAAATTTCAAAAGAAATCTTTGAAATTAATTCAAAAGAAAAATGGGAGAAGGAACCCCCCCAGATGATTTAATTCAAAAGGCCAGATAAAAATATTTTCCAAAAATTCATGCTAGATTTTTGAAAAGTCTTATAAATGAATGTGATCACATTTCAAGTGATGTGGGACCCACCCCATGCTCATGGATTTTTCAAATATTCAAACACTGCCTTGGAATTAATCAAAAACCCCTATTTGAATTTGAATTCAAATATTTTGAATTTCAAAAAATTTCAAACTCTGGATATGACTAGCTACTGGTCATGTAATGCCATATAAAAGATTTGAGCATTTATAAAAATGCCTAGCTATTTATTTTTAGCATGGCCCACATAGTACAGAAAAGAAAACAGAAAAGAATTAAGAATAGGGGCTTACCTGCGAAGAAGCCCAACTCATCCCCCTAGCCAGCCCCAGGCCCAGCTAGCCGGCCCAGCCCAGCCTCCCCACTTGTCTCTTCCTCCCCGCGCCCCGAAGGTGCTCAGTGGAATGCATGCAGCACTCCACCGACACCGCCGACGAGCCTGGCCACGCAGCTGCTTCCCCCTCGTCCCTATCGCGTTTCCGTGGACGTCTGGAAGACTCCCCGATCCACTCTCCCCCCTAGCTCACCCCGTGCTCTCCCACTGCGAAACCCGACGACCACCGAGCGCCGCCGTCGCCATGGCTCCGAGCTCACGCGGCCAGTGAGCTCCTCAGGGCAAGACAAGGTGTCTGACATGCTCCCCGACGACGACTACCTCCTCTGGCAGAAGGAATCGAGCCCCGGAGCTCTGTAGCCGACGTCCCCTTCTTCGTCTTCGCCTCCGGCCACCGCGCGCCATCGACGAATTCGTCACCGTCAAGGCACCCCCGACCTCGCCGTCGCGTTCTTTGCAACCGTGGTCAGCAGGCGCATCGATCCCCTCTATTTCCCCCTTCCAATTCGTCCTCTACCCCGAGCTGCCATGAGAGCCGGAGCATGTCGCCGCCATGGTTGACGTTGAGGTCGCCCCAGTGCTCCATCGACTCAACCATTGCGCGCATCATCATCCTGGTGATCTTGTGCGTCGAACGAGCCCCCTTTTGCCTCGCCCCGTGCCTGTTTTGCGAGTGCAGCTCCAAGCCGTAGCTCCGGTCGCCGCCGTGGTTGAAGACGACGTCGCCTGGAGCCTCCCCGACGACGCCCGAGTAGCGCAGGCGATGCGGCTCGTCGCGGGCCATCTTCTGGTGCCCTTGGCGCTTAGAATGGTGGCCTGGAACATGTTCCGACGCAGCGCCGCCGCGTACAGGACCGCCGGCGTCAAGCCGCCGGCCTGTTAGGTTAACCACGTGCTAATCCCCCCTTGGTGTCACTGACAGTGGGCCCTGGCCCCCTTAATCCCCCCCGGTTAGTTTAAACTAACCGGGTTATTTAGCCCAGCCACTGACAGGCCGACCCCACTAGTCAGACCCACCCTGACGTCATCCTTGCGCCAGCATGACGCAGTAAATGAATTTCCAGAAAATTAGAAATGATTTAAAGAATTCCAGAAAATCCAGAAAATAGCTCAAACTTTGGAAATTCATAGAAAATTCATTTTAACTCCAAATTGGACAAATAATATATGAAAAATGATCAGGAGAAAAT
Source organism: Bromus sterilis (assembly GCA_950022295.1). Classification (NCBI taxonomy): domain Eukaryota; kingdom Viridiplantae; phylum Streptophyta; class Magnoliopsida; order Poales; family Poaceae; genus Bromus; species Bromus sterilis. The sequence goes on from OX465601.1 coordinate 300,369,609, forward strand.
AACCTATCCAAATATCCAACTTTCAAATTTGTTTGAGTTGAATTTAAAATGAGATCAGTAGCATTTGCTATTTGATTTAAATGGATTTAAATCAAATTCAATTCAAAAGTTTTTGCAACTTGAACCATGGAAACATGCTACATTTCACTTACACATCAGAGGCATATCATACAGATTTCAAGATGTTTAAAATTGATCAAACATTTTCATAGGTAACTTGGCTAAATTTGAATTCAAATTGGAGTTTGAATTTGCAATTCAATTTGCAATATACTCCATTTAAATGGAATTGCTTCACACATCAAAGCATATACATCAAGTTTCAACCTTCCATCATGTGATTGTGCATTGTATTTACTTTGCTACCTTTTTTGTTGTTTGTCGAGTAGAGGTGGAACCGGAACAGGAGGCTGCCCCCTTCGTTGAAGACCCAGAACCCGAACCTCGTCAGCAAGGCAAGCAAACCCCCATTGATCATGTCAATAAAATCCCACTTCCCTCTCATGTCTCGCTTATGCATTGTTTAGGATGATTACCATGATGCGTTTCTACCGCATAGATAAACCCATTCCTTTGCATGACCTATCATTTTTTCACAGTAGTAAGCAAACCACAATCCTAGCAAATGTAGGAGTTGATTGATATCATGTGACCCCTACAACTGTTACTGCTTATTGCATGCTTAGATTGATACCATGATGATACTTTTATGTGATTCGGGATGGTAGTGATCATGTTGGTGAATCTACCCTAATACAAGGTGAACGATGAGAGGCTGTGTAGGAGTACACGGTGGGTTGTCTCGTTGAACACCGCCCTAAGTCCGAGTTCTTGTGTGGTGATCCAAGATGAAGAGTACAACCACACATTGGGCTCACTGACCCCTCTCAACTTATTAACTCATCCCTTTCGATGTCCAGATGTCGCAATAGTTCGGAGTTCTGGTAGGTCTGTGGCCTGGCTGCTAAGTGAGAGAACGGCTCAACCGAGACCGGCTTATGCACCATGCACACATCACTTGCGTCCACTTCGGTAAACCGGCCGGGTTCACGATAGTGGTAGCCAACCCAGGTAGGCGGCTTTCTCGGACTAGATCGGCTATGAGGTAACAGTTGTGGTGAGCATCCTCGCTGGCACCCCTTTAATGGTGTCGAGATCAAAGGCGGTAAATGTTGATCATGTGTGTGTAGCGGTACACCGCTGCAGGGTTATCAAAACTATTCGAATAGCCACGTCCGCGGTTATGGACTGCTTGGAAAGCTTAGCTTGATTATTAGACAACTTGAACTGGATACTTCTAAAACGCACCAAGATAAGTGTGAGTGCTATGGCGTGCTTTCTCGTGGGGAAGTCGAGGAAGGCACCATAGTGGTGTAATTGGTTGGAGAAAGTAGTGGACTCGTGTACGCTTCTTACCTCAAGTCTGGTACTCGTAGTTCAGGACTAGCCAAGTCAAAGCTGGGACTTCTGCAAGTGAAAACCCACCGCCCTTTACCTTGATACATGTGCATGAGTAGTATAGCTCCTATGTAAGTCTTGCTGGGTACGACTTTGTACTCACGTTTGCTTAATCTATGTTTTAGATGAAACCACTGACCCCGAAGGTGGCTTCTTCATCGAGCTCGACGACTGAAGATCAAGCTAGTCTAGTCCCAGTCAGACGACTGGTTCCCTCGTGGAGGGCTTGTGTTTAAATAAGGCTTCTTAAGCCATTTGTTAAACTTGTCTGTACTCAGACATACTTTGCTTCCGCTTGTGTTGTAATGTTGCATCACATGTTTGTGATCTCTGTGTGCACTCTATAAGAGTTATCAATAAAAATGTATACTTTGTAGAGAATTGCAATGATACCTAATGTTCATACAAGGCATGTGTGCTGCGTGTATGTTTATAACATGCATGTCTTTGTATGGGTTTTCGAGACCTTAGTTGTGATCTGGCTGGCGGTCTTTCATACACCAAGTGGCCCTTAGATGTGCGCAGCTTGGGCATCGCGATGCGATTGTACGAGAATCTGTCTCGTGCACACTTTGAGGTATGATCGAGCCCTCCCTAGACCCCGACTAAGTGATCGGGCTGGAGTAAGTCTATGTAAGAGTTATGAGATAGTCGATAGTATGGTTGAGGAGGCTTGTCTTTGAATATGGGAGTTCATCACCCATATCATTAGACTTGTGTACGGACGATGAGGACCCATCTCAGTTGATCATCCGGCCTGGATGGGATGCCCCTCACGTACGATGCTCTCCAAGAACGTTCTGTGCTTGGCCTTGTCTTCTTAGACAAGTGGGTACGGTTCTCGGCTCTCCATATGACTATGTCTTAGCTGGACTTGCATACGCTAACCCCGGGTCCCGACAAGGGACATGCCCATGGGATTTTTGTAAGCAGTTGTATACGCCCACAGAGCATCTCTTAGCTTCGTTGACCAATCCTTCCTAGAACTGTCAACTCTCTTTTGCAAGATCATCTTGATCTCTCTATTGGTGACCCTAACTGCTGAGGGTGAAGCTGCAGCCTAGTGACTCGATCGGAGCGCTCGGGCTTCTTCTTCCCAAGCCACCCCTTTGCTTTTCCAAGGAAACTCATTTCTAAATTTTTAACAATTCACAAAAACAAGGATTTAAACAAAGTGAGTTGAGGAAAACTACTCTACTCACTTACCTAAGGCATAAATTTGCATCAAAACTTGGAAAATAAAATTCTACACATGCATGCAAGCTCATAAGAACAGCAACAAGAGCTACTAAATACTCACAAATGAGGCCACCAATCAAATATCTAATTGGAGGGGTGAAGGAATTACATACCAGGGAGTATTTTCCCATAATCTCAGCTCAAATGATGGGTCGTAGAGAGAGATGGAAATTCTGGACGGAGAGCAGCAAGAACGCAAGAACAAAGTGCAGAACTCGTGTTTTTGGAGAGAGAGAAGGAGGAGGAAGAAGATTTACCTGGCTGGCTGCCCTGTGGGCGCGGCCAGGGACCAGGCCGCGCCAGCTGGCCGCCTGGGCCACTGGTGGCCCCCCTGGTCAGCCCCAGGTGCCCCTGGGTCACACCCGGAATGGAAATTTTTTAAATATTTTTTCTAGAATTTTTCTGACAACTTCATTGTTGAAAAAATTTCGAAGTTCAAAAAGCTACGAAACTCTCTGAAATCTTGAAGCAATGATTAGAGTTGTGAAGTTCCAAAAACATAAAGATTTGATACAGCAAGGAGAATAAAAGCTAAAGAAAATGAAAACATAACAAGCTCCACTTTTTACCTATATAAAACATGCTTACTAGCAAGTTTGATCAAGTCTTACCAACAAACCGGCGATATATAGAGCAAAAAAAATCTCACCTCCTATGAAGGGATCATTGCACCTTTACTTTAATGGACATTGTCCCCACCATGATGGTTTTTTATTTGTGGTGCACATGTAGAGGACAATCCCATTCTCCAATTTTCACGGTCTCGATATTCTCTATAGAGTTGAGGCCATGCCTCTTGTCGATCTTCTTCGGAAAATACACCGTGTGCTCTTTGTCATTCACGTTGAAAGTAACCTTTCCTTTATTGCAATCAATAATAGCACCTGCGGTGTTAAGAAAAGGTCTACCAAGAATAATAGACATGCCCCCATCCTCGGGCATGTGAAGAACAACAAAATCAGTAAGGATTAAACAATTGGCAACTTCAACGGGAACATCCTCACAAATACATATGGGAACGGCTGTTGACTTGTCAACCATCTGAAGAGAGATTAGTTTTCTAAACATAATCTCTTGCAAAGAGAAAAGGGCATAACACTCACTCCTGCTCCAAGCTCACATAAGGCAGTCCTGGCATAATTATTCTTTATGGAGCAAGGAATGGTGGGTATACCTGGATCACCAAGCTTCTCAGGAATCTTGCCACTAAAAGAGTAGTTAGCAAGCATAGTAGATATTGCTTCGTTAGGAATTTTCTTTTATTAGTAACAATATCTTTCATATATCTCGAATAAGGAGGTAACTTAATAGCATCAGTCAAAGGAATTTGAAGAAAGAGAGGTTTCATCCAGTCACAAAACTTATTGTAATGCTCTTCTTCTTTGGTTTTGAGAGACTTACCTGGAAAGGGCATGGGTTTCTATACCCATGGTTCTCGTTCCTTCCCATGTCTTCTTGCGATAAAATCTTCTCTAGTGTATTTCTTGCACTTGTCGGGTGCTTCTTCTTCTCGAACTTCGGGTGGATCATTCTTTTCACCATCATTTTCAGGCTCAGCACCGTCTTCAGTCTCAGCATCGGAAGTAGATATACTATTTGGATCATTGGAATTGTCAGCTTCTTTGTGCTTCTTCTTCTTCTTCGGAGAGCTAACATTTTCTTCTTCCTATATTTGAGAATCTTGCTCGATCCTCTTATAGGATGCCCCTCCAGATAGAGAGGATCTTGAGTACTAGTTCCTCCTCGGGTTTTGATCCCGAAGGCCTGTATATCCTGTTTGGCATTATTAGCAAGCAAATCTTTTTGCACATTAGAAATTTGATCAAGCTGAATTTGAACCATATGAAAATGCTTCACAAGGCATTTAACATCATTAACTGTTATACCTAGAACATCAAGCAAGCTTTTGACAGAAAAGGAATTATCATGCAACTGACTTTGTATCCTCTCATTAAAGTGATTCTGCTTCATAATAAAATTATCAAGCTCATCAAACATTGATCAGGAGGCTTACCATGAGGAATGTTGCTTGCATTGAAATCTAAAACAGATTGTACCTCTACCATAGGAGGGTGAGTGGTAGGCTAGCACAACTTCTCAATAGGGGGTAGATTCTTCACGTCTTTAGTTTTAATACCCTTCTCTTTAATAGACTTCTTTGCTTCTTTCATGTCTTCGGGGCTTAGGACAAGCACGCCCCTCTTCTTTGGTGGTGGAGGTGGTTCAGGGACGGACCACTCTTCGTGGTTCTTGGAAATTTTCCCCATTAGTTCTTCAGCATCGTCCGGTGTTCTTTTCCTGAAAACACAACCAGCACAACTATCCAAGTAGGATCTAGATTCATCAGTTAGACCAGAATAAAATATATCAATCAATTCGTTTTTAGGGACTCCATGTCCTGGTCTAGCCTGGATCAGACTGCAATACCTCCCCCAAGCTTTAGGGAGGTTCTCATCCTGCAACTGTTTAAAGTTATAAATTTTTCGTAAAGCAGCATGTTGTTGGATATGTGCCCTAGAGACAAATTAATAAAGATATTTGTCACATATCCGTTTTGTTCCTAATACGTTTTATACTGTTCTATAACTGTATTACTTGGAAATACTAATACAGGTGTAGTATAAAACATGGTCCGTAGTTTAACTCGGGTAGACTATCTCATTGGGCAATTGATTGATCAAGCTTTCCTGATCATGGCGACACTTAAGTCCATTGACAATGAAGTCATATCATTAAGGGGAATGATGTGATGGACGTACACCCACCTAAAGTATTGCAATGTGATCGAGTCACATAGTTCATCGTTGCTATGACTTTGTAACGTATGGCTTAGTCCTTAGACCGTAATGATCATACGTAATCACGATCTATGAGGAGACTTTGATTTGTATCCCATCGCCTGACTGAAATATGCTGGCTATAACGGAGCACTTTGGGTATTCCGAAATAGATGGTTGATGAGTATGTTAATAGATCAAAACGGGATTTGCTAGTCCTTGTGACAAGATAGGTACTCTGGGCCCACTCGGTGATATTGCATCAACACCTTGCAAGGACGTGACTGGGTTATAAGAGATGCAATGATCATGGACGAGAGAAGTTGTTTGTTGTGAACGAGATGTGAACACGTTATGTGGGATACCGACAATCAGACCTCGGACAAACAAAGTACCGCAGCACAAAGGGATTACGTCGTATCGTTAACGGTTTCCAAAAGCGATCGAAGTTCATTCGATGGAAGCGCAGGGGCTGTCAAGGATTGTAACCAGGTCCAACTGACTAGTCATTGGTCAATGAGAAGAGTCTCGACCATGTCTGCTGTTTCCTGGACCGTTAGGGTGTTACACTTAAGGGAAATCGATGCATAGGACAGTTACGGGATCAATCGGTGAAATAGGAGAAATCACCGGAATAGTTCCGGAGGAGGATGGAATGGTTTCCAGACATTTTGAATAGTTCAAAATAAAGCTTAATTGTTTTAATAATGTTTTTATTATTTAATTATCTGAATTAAATATTTAAAACATATTAAATTAATTAAAAATGGGAAAAAAGGCTATATGGGCCCATGGGGCCCATTAGGGGAGGAGGGGGTTCCCCCCCTTGGGCTTGGCGCCAAGGGTGGGGCCCATCCCCCCCCTTGGCCGGCGCACCTACCCCCCCCTTGGGGGTTTAGTCCCACATGGGGGAGGGGAGGAGGATCACACCCCCCCTTCGCCTATATAAGGAGGGGTAGACCCCCCCTTTTCCCAACACACCAATCTCCTTCTTCTTCCTTCTCCTTTTCCGGAAGTGGACTCCCCTTGTTTGGAGTCTGCACCAGGATTGGAGTTCTCCACCATAAGGCAGGTCGTCGCTCTGCTGGAGTCGGGATCCTTAGCCATCTTTCTTCCGCTGCTCTCCTGGTTCTAAGCCCGGGAGGAACATCGATTGTACCGTACGTGTATAATCTCTTCGAGGCACTACACCTGTGGTGCTACTTCGTCGCTGGAGGTTTACCGGGAGTCATCCTCGCCGGTGGTGGTCTTCTATACGACAGGCAGGTCGTAGTTATGAGTCTACGCCAACCATGTTCGCAAGAACGTTTCCCTCTTTCGGTCTTCAAAGGTATGAACACCGATTCCCTCCGTTACCTTACATCGCCATAGCATAGATCTTGGGTCCGGGTACCGTAGGTGTGAAAAATTTGTGTTTTCTGCCCCGTATCCCAACACATGTTGCATATGAGCTGGAAATACTTAGTAACAAAAGACTGAGCTAATTCCTGAGGACTCCTAATAGAACCACATGGTAGTGCATCGTACCATTCTTTAGAACTTTCCTTTAAAGAGAAAGAAAAAAGCTTAGTAACATAGCAAAATTAGGATCAGGTACGGTCTTGTTCTTCAAAGAATGTTTCTCGAGTAGCTTCTTAATAGCATCAGGTTCAGAGTTGTTAAACTCTGTTAGCTCCCTACATAAATCATCATCAAGTATCATATAATCATCATCAAGGAGTCTCTCCTTCAGTTTACTCTGATCGGGATAAGTGTAAGTCCCATCAAAAGGATAGCAAGTATCGGGGATTTCAATCCCAGATTTTTTGGCAGCAGCAGCAATCTGTTTCTCAAGAGCGTGACTAAGTGAACCAATATCATCAAGAGTAGTAGAAGCATCATCAAAAGTATTGGACATAGTAACAGATTCAGTAGAAGCATCATCTGGTGGAGGTGAAGCAAACTTACACATAACTGAAGGTGAAAGTGTAGCACTAGTGGAGGTGAACAATACCTTTTCTCGTACAGGATGGTAAGATCGGGACCTTGGGGTCTTCTTTCTTACCCATAGCGGATAAATTGCAGCAGGTAGAATACTTCAAGTAGACTAGTTAATAAATATATGCTCCCCGGCAACGGCGCCAGAAAACAGGCTTGATAACCCACAACTGCAGGGGATCGAGATAGTCTTCGCGGATAAGATAACCAATTTATTGATTCGACTCAAGGGGAGCCGAAGAATATCCACAAGCTTTAACAGTGGAGTTTTCAATTCCACCGCACCTAAGATACACTTACTTGCAACAAGGTATTAATGGTAACTACGATAATATTGGTAGTGACGATAGCAACGGTAATAGTAACAACAAAAGTAACCAACTGGTAGCCAGCAGAATTAAAACACTGTAGGCTAGGGAGATGGATTCTTGAGCGCTTCATGGATAAGACACATCATGTAATACACTTGGGGCAAGGCACACAGAAAAGCAAAGATCATCTAGGAATAAATCAAACATCAGGCATGTATCCCATAGGCAGTTGTACGTGCTTGCAATAAGAACTTGCACAACATCTTTTGTCCTACCATCCCGCTACGAACGGGGCCAAAAGGAACTTATGGAGATTATGGTGCTCCTGTCAAAGAGCACCAGAACAAAGCATTAACGATCAATGGATACATGGAATCCCCAAATTATAGTCCATCCCCTTTGGTGTCCCAAGCTGTCACCTTTGGGATCGCAGGTTCCGGACCATAACAGGTGCAAACAACTCATAGATAGGATCAAGAACACAAATATATTCATGAAAACACAAAGGGTTCAGATCTGAAATCATAGCACTTGGGCCCAAAGTGACAAGCATTAAGAGCAACAAGTTGAAGCAAAGATGATAAACACCAATCTAGATGATAGGCAACATGCCCCCAACAATCTGATAAACTATTACATTATATAACTCATCCAATCCCTACCATCCCCTTTGCCTACAGCAGGGAGTTACTCACACATGGATGGAGAAGTCATGGAGGGTTGATGGAGTGGTGATGGCGATGACGATGGCGATGATCTCCCCTCTCCGGATGCCAAAACAGCCTCCAGATTAGCCCTCCAGGAGAAGAACAGAGGGTGGCGGCGGCTCCGCGACGAGAATTGGGAAAATGACTTCTGTTCTGGAGTTTTCGTGTGACGGGAATAAATAGGAGCCTCGGTAGAGCACCAGAGGAGGGGGGAGGCCCCCAGGCGGCCAGAGGGCGCGGCCCCACCCCTGGCCGCGCCAGGGGGGGCGCCTGGGGCCCCCAAGACTCCCCTCTGATCCCACTTCTGGCATCTGGCTCCTTTGGGTGCGTGGATTTTCTGGTATTTTTCTGGGAATTTTCCGGGACGTCCAAAAATCCATTTTCCTGCGCACAATAAAACTATACAGGCAGCTCTATTTAAAACAGCTTTAGTCCGGGTTATTTTCGTCTAAATCATGCAAGAGTGAGGGAAAAACACTAGCAAAAGTGTTTGGAAAAGTAGATACATTTGAGACGTATCAGTGATTGCAAAGAAAAGGAAATAAAGTAGTAAATGGTTTAGGTGTAAACAGTGGTGGAAATATGGACCGGAGTCCCATGATGTTCACTAGTGATGTCTCTCTCCAAAAAGACAATAAAATAGCTAAGCCGAGTGAACAAATTACCGCTGGGCAATTAACAGAATTATAAACGCACCGCAACGCTAATTATGCTGCAAAAAAGGTTAGAAGCTCAAAAGTATGGGAAGTACGCCAAGACAAGTAGACCGAAATCCAACTGCATCTACTCTCTAATCATCCACCTTGATATATCTATCCAGAACATCTCGCTAGTATTAAGTTGCAAGCCCCACCCAAAGTGTAAACTCAAAGCAACAGAAAACTGCATTAACATACTTTGTGTAAGGTAAACAATTATTGCAACCGCAGTTACAAGCACCGTTGTTTTCTCCCTGGTGGCAACATCACATCCCCTAGTCTCCTTTTTCTGTCACTCAAGATAGACATCGGGGGTCATGAACTCACAATCAAGCATAAACGCTCCCTCTTGGAGTTACTATCTACTACTTGGCCAAAGCAATAAAAATCAACAGAGAACATGCAAGAATTACTCAAGAACAAAAAAGAAAAGGTGAACCAAATATATACCCCATCACAATCTGAACACATTCTCATAATCCATCGAATCCCAGCAAACACATCATAGCAACAGCAGAAAGAATCTTACATTCTTAAGAAGTTGGACCCAATTCTCTCAACATGCAAGGTGCCCACCTCAACACAACATAGCAACAACATAAAGTATTACTTAGATTCCTTGATCATGTAGGGAACCCTAGTAGAAAACAGGGCTTTGGTTCAGGCCTCTCCAGCCCATTAGTCCCGGTTGGGCCACGAACCAGGACCCATAGGGTGCATACGTCCCGGTTCGTGCACCCGGGGGGGCATTGGTCCCGGTTCGTCTGGACCCCTATGTCCCGGTTCCAGACATGAACCGGGACCAATGGGCCTCGTGGGGAATTTGTTCCGGTTCATGTCTGGAACCGGGACTAAAGGCCTTGTGGTTATATGTACCCCTCCCCAAGCAGAGCATTCCACTGCCCTGTTTTTTCGTGGAGGTGTGAGGGGAGGGCTTTGTGATGCTCTAGCTCACCTCCTATGCACATGAGGTGTTCGATGAAATGCCCGAGCCTCACTACTTAAGTTTTGTCCTCTCCAAACTCGACCTCCAAGGTCCATTTTCATCAAGATTTGTCTAGGTTTAGCGATCCGTCACGTCTCATTCCCGTCTTACCCACCGTCAATCACCTTCAACATGCGGAAGGGTGACCTCTGCCTCTATCAGCTTCAACAGACACAGGTCCAGAGAAGGACCTCTGTCTCTTAAAGCTGATAGAGGAGAAGGGTCCACCCTCCGCCTGCTTGAGGAGATAGAGCACCCCCTAGGGTTGAATTCCTCGGTTTACCACTTTTAATAAGCTTGATATGCTACAGTAAGTGTTGGACAGCCCGTGCTTATAAACACCTCTAACCCACCTTCGGTTAGAGAGGTGGGACTAATCCAGAAACTATTAGTCCCGGTTGGTGGCACCAACCGGGACTAAAGGCCTCTAACCATGCTTCGATAGCGAGTGGGACTAATTCAGAGACTATTAGTTCCGGTTGGTGCCACCAACCGGGACTAAAGGTCCTTTTCCAGAGAAAAAAATGCCACCTACTTGGCTGACACGCCCTAGATATGACTAGAAACCCAATATTGGACCAGGATCCAGGCCCGCAGAAGGCCCAGTAGGCCCACAGGCAATGAGTAACATGGTAGGCCCTAAAGCCTACGTTTGAGAGGAGCTCGAAGTGGTACGTGCATCAGTGCTTATAAACCACTCCGGCTGCCCCTCTACTAGCGATGTGGGACTAAACTTTCTACCGCACCGCGGCAGCGCACGATTCGTCCCGGTTGGTCGCTCCAACAGGAACGAAAGGGAGCCTTTGGTCCCGGTTGGTGTAACCAACCGGAATGAAAGGTGTGCATTGGTACCGGTTTGTGCCTCCAACCGGTACCAAAGGTCTCTGTTTCCCGCCCTTTGGGCTGCTGAAAAGGACGTTTGTTACCGGTTGGTGCCACCAACCGGGACATAAGGTTGGCATTGGTACCGGTTGGTGCTACGAACCGGGACCAATGCTCCTGGTATATAACTGGCACTTAGGATTTTTTAGTTCTCATCTCTCCATTTTCCCCAACGACGCCGTCAGGCTGACCAACCGCCGCGCCGCACCGCCCCGACAATGTCGACGACCTCGCCGGTGCCACCCCCGTTGTGAGCGTCTCGCCATCGCCCCTCTCCTCTCTAGCATTGCCCAACCTGCCGCCGCCGCGCCATGGCCGGGAGGGGAGCTCTTCCTTTGCGCCGCCATGGCTAGGAGAAAACCACAGGACGCCCCTCGCCGCTCCGGCCGGCTGCCCTCGCCGCCCTCGCCTCCGACCATGACATCCATGGCCATGGCCATGGCGTGCGTATGCCATGGATGGCTGCAGTGGGAGGGTGAGGAGAAAAAATAAAGAAAAAATAATTTTAATTAAAAGAAAACAGAGAAAAGAAAAAAGAAAATATTTTTTTTTGTTCTCTCCATTTTTTTCTGTTTTATAAGTCTCAATTTTACTAAGTTAAAATGTTCTAGTGTTGGGGGGAAGAAGAAAAGAGGTAGATGGAAGAAGGAAAAAGAAAAAGGAGAGGGAATGACGAGGGGGTGACCCCAGGACTCCTATGGACGGGCCTACCCGGTGTACCCAAAGACAGAAGGCCCACAAAGATGCCGCCTGGGCCCAGCCTTGGCCCACTAGTGCCACCGACGTAGGAGTCCGCGACTCGTAAGGAAGGTGCAAACCTGCCGTGCGGTACAAGATTAGGGTTAGGAAACCTCATCTGTAATCCAAGACGGGTTCCCCGAGACCTAGCCTAGTATATAAGGGCTGGGACGGGAGACGTGGAGAGGAACCAACACACAATCTGTAACCCTAGCCTTGTGCGCACTAGCCTTGGCCTTCCTTGTAATCACATCTCCAAGCAATAATATCGAGCAGGAACGTCTCCTCCTGTTAGCCGATGAGCTATCGTCCAACCTGTGCCTCTCATGACTAACCCAGGGTCCCTGACCATGGGATTTTCCGGGGTTGATCCCCGTCAATTGGCGCCGTCTGTGGGAACTACACAGGTCGGAATTACGATCTCGGAGGTTCCTTCTTCAGCAAGTCACAACTCAAGAGAAAGAACCAGATCCAATCCACCCGAAGAATTCAAGATCACGACAAACATCTCTGTCGCCCCATCGAGATCGCTTGGCCTGCAGCTGTGCGAAGACCAATACTTAGGCGGCAACTGAGTCCACCGCCAACGAAGGACAAATCGATGACCCAACAGAAAGGTGCGAGGGTTCTATGCGGAAATCCCGATCGACAAACTACAGCAAGAATCAGAGGACCTGCCAACCACTCGACGACCCAACGCCACCCAGGCACCCGCCGCACAACAAGACAGCGACTCCGAGTTCGAGATCAGCGATCGTCAAGATCATCGCCAACGAAGAAGAAATCGACGACCCGGAAGACAGGCGCGAGGATTCTACGAAGAGACCCCACTCGACGAGTTGCACTATACAGCTACGCGCTCGCCGACCACTCGACGGCCTGCCGCCGTGCGGACAGCTGTCCCCCGCAAGGACAGCGACTCTAAGACTCAGACCGGAGAATACTACGACCCAGATCGAAGACCAGACGAATTCGCCAACCTTATAAAGAACCAGAATCTGAGCGAGGGGATCGAAATCGACCCGCGAGTCCACTAGCACCCAGCGGATCACGCGAAGATCTTCTGAATCTCAAGGAGGAGACGGTACGCCGGATCTAGCAAACTCACGGTCAGGGAGCAGCTAGAAGGACCCTGCATGATCCACTGCTTCTAAGACGACTTGGGATACATCAGATCGGGTCACACTTTGGGAGACTGCCGCCTGTTCAACGAACTCGCTGACAGCCTCATGAAGGAAAAACAACGTGAAGCCAAGCGCACCCGACGAACCGAGCAGTCGCCGACTCCAAGTCCCGAAAGACGCCACAACCCGCCTCGAGGATAGGTCTACACGATCCAAGAAGGCAGGGTATCGCAAGCTCAACAGGACGCCTACACCCTGCAAGCCAGAGAAGCCGAGAACCTAAACACAGTCGAAGTCTACCAGCTACACGACGCAGAAACTAGTATCACGTTCTCCCAGAGCGATCACCCACCTGCAGTCCCAATGCCAGGGCACGCGCCCCTGGTACTAGATGCTCAAATTGGAGGGTACGACATGGACAGAATCTTCATGGACGGAGGAAACAGCATGAACATAATATTCTTGAGCACCCTACACAAAATGCTGATCCCACGATCAGTATGGAAAAAATCAAGCACCGTGTTACACGGAGTAGTTCCAGGGGAAGCGGCTACTTCCCTTGGAATAATCGAGCTCGAAGTTGTCTTTGGCAGCAGACGCAATTTCGCAAGACACACCCTCGAGTTCGAAGTAATCGATTGGTAGTCACAGTACCACGCCATACTGGGACGTCCAGCATTCGCGCAATTCATGGCAGTTCCGCACTACGCCTACCTCAAACTCAAGATGCCAGGATCCGCGGGCGTCATTACAGTCAACGGGAGCTTCACCAAATCAGACCAATGTGATCGCGATTTCCACAAAGTTTCCGACACCTTTGGAGCCGAGCAAGAACTCACAAAAATAGCCATGGCGACAGACAAAAGTATCTTTCTGCTAGCAAGTCGAAGCGAGTCAAAAGAGTATGGGCGGGACTTCAGCATCGAAAGCGACACGGTCACCCACCAAGTGCACCCGATGGACCCAGAAAAAACAGTCCGCGTGTACGCCCACCTCCCGGAAGAGCAAGCGACTGCCCTCATCGCTTTCCTCCGTGAATAATGGGAAATCTTTTCCTGGTGCACAGCCGACATGCCAGGAATACCGCGCGAGTTCGCGGAACACGCGCTGCGCATCAAGCCAGTGAAGCAGGCACTACGAAGATTCTCAGAACCCAAGCGCAGAGCAATCGGGGAGGAGTTCAACCGATTACTCGACGCTCAATTTATCCGAGAGACGCAGAAAGCCACATGGATCGCCAACCCTGTGCTGGTCCCCAAGAAAGACGCAGACGTGCTGTGGATGTGCGTCGACTACGGGCCAGTCAACTAATACTGCACAAAGGACCACTTTCCCCTGCCAAGAATCGATCAGACAATCGACTCGACAGCAGGATGCGATATACTATTGTTCCTCGACGCCTACTCAGGATACAATTAGATCAGGATGAAGGAAGAAGACGAAGAGCATACATCATTCATCACCCCTTACGGCGTATTTTGCTACAGGACAATGCCCTTCGGACTCAAGAACGCCGGTGCCACATACCAGCGGATGATGCAAGCCTTCTTGAAAGAGCAAATCGGAAGAAACGTGCAAGTCTACGTGGACGACATCGTCATCAAAACTTACAGTGCAAATACGCTACTCGACGACCTGCGCGAGACCTTCGCAGCACTCAACAAGCACAGAATCAAGCTCAACCCGAAGAAATGTGCATCTGGTGTCCCAGCCGGGAAGTTGCTTGGGTACATGGTCTCCGCTCGAGGAATCGAAGCGAACCCTGAGAAAGTTCAAGCAAACACTAGGATGCAGGAGCCAACCGACATCAAAGGCGTGCAGCAGCTCACCGGAAGACTGGAAACCTTGAGTCGTTTCATCAGCAGATTGGGAGAGCGCACACTGCCATTCTACCAGCTGCTCAGAAACGGGAGAAATTCGAGTGGACCGAAGAAGCCCGCAAAGCATTCGCGGACCTAAAGAAGACACGCTCGACCCCACCGATCTTGGCGGTACCCAAAGAACGAGAAAAGTTGTACCTCTATGTGGCAGCACACACCAGCGTGGTAAGCACAGCACTCGTCGTCGAGCACACAGAAGAAGGAAAGGTCCAGAGCATACAAAGACCGATCTATTACTTCAGCATGCTCTTGACAAAATCCTACCAGCGGTACCCGCACTACCAGAAGCTACTACTGGCCATCATCATGACTTCAAGAAAGGTGTCGCACTACTTCGACGAACATCCTATCACAATCGTGAGAAGCGCACCACTCGTGGACATCCTCAACAACCCTAGAGCGACTGGGCGAGTCGACGAGTGGAACATTGAGCTCAGCCCACGGGACCTATAGTTCAAGCACCCAACAACAATCAAGGCCCAAGTACTCCCAGATTTTCTGGTCGAGTGGACGGAGGTCCAGACACCAGGTCCCCCGGACCTGTCGAACTCATGGACAATTTTCTTCGACGGGTCCAAAAGACAGCAAGGAGCCGGAGAAGGAGTCGTTCTGGTTTCCCGCAAAGGAACGAAGCTCAGATAGGTCCTCCAGATCAACTTAATCCACGCCTCCAACAACAAAGTCGAATACGAGGCACTACTCCATGCCATGCGCATGGCAAAAACATTGGGGGCCACTTGCCTCGTAATCTACGGAGACACCAACCTCGTCGTCCAGCAGGCGATGAAAGACTGTGATGCAGTAGCCGACAACATGGAGGCCTATCAGAAACTCTACAACACGCTCGAAGGAAGTTTCGACGGTTGCGAGCTCAATTATATCTCTAGAGAAAACAACACAGAAGCCGACGAACTGGCAAACATCGGCTCGACTCGAGGACCAGTACCACCCGGCGTCTTCCTCAAAAGCATCAGCCAGAGATCCATCCAAGTAAAAACAACAGCACCCGAGGCAGCTGTAGATGACGACACCCTTGAGCCAGCACAGGTGGCATCAGCGAGTCCATCCGGAGGCAACAACAGCCAAGCAGTCGAATCTACAGATCCAACAACACTCGAAGGATCAGCGTGGACGAAACCGTTCCTCCGATTCCTGATCGAAGGCTCGCTACCGCAAGACGTCACAGAAGCTCGGCGCATCAGTCGTCGATCTAAGGCATTCACAGTGATCAACAGACAGTTATACAAGTGTAGTATCACCCAGATACTCCAAAAGTGCATAGATGAAGAAGACGACAAAGCCCTACTGCTCGAAATCCACGAGGGTACTTGCGGGCACCACGCGAGCAGTCGAGTGCTTGTCCAAAGCATTCCGAGCAGGGTTTTATTGGCCCACTTCCATGAAAAACGTAGAAGACATCGTGCGGCATTGCATCGCCTGTCAAAAATTCGCCAGCAGACCGCATGCTCCAGCCTCGGAACTTAAGACCATAACACTATCATGGCCGTTCGCCACCTGGGGACTCGACATGGTGGGCCCGCTCAAGAAATCATCAAAGGGAGGAAGAACACACCTGCTATTAGCAGTCGACAAGTTCACCAAGTGGATCGAAGCAGTGCCCATCACCAGCTCCACAGCGCTCACGGCAGTCAATTTTATCAAATCAATCATCTTCAGGTTCGGGGTACCACACAACATCATCACGGACAACGGTACCAACTTCACAGCGGCAGAATTCCAGAACTTATGCGAAGAACTGGGCATCAAAATCAACTACGCATCAATCGCGCACCCGCAGTCCAACGGCCAGGTGAAAAAAGCAAATGGCCTAGTATGCGGAGGAATCAAAAAACGGCTCCTTGCACCACTGATGACCCACAACCGTAAGGGATCGAGATAGTCTTCGCGGGTAAGTTAACCCAATTTATTGATTCGACACACGGGGAGCCAATGATTATTTATAATCTTTGACAGTTGAGTTGTCAATGCAACCGCACCTGAAATATACTTGCCTGCAACAAAAGATAAGTGGTAAAGGTAATATGATAGTGATGGTGACGACAGTAAAAGTAAACAACAAAAGTAACAACTAATGACCAGCAGGATTGAAAACACTGTAGGCTAGGGAGGTGGATGGTTGGCGCTGCATGGATGAGAGTGAACATGTAATAGATTCTAACACGGGGCAAGGCACACAGAAAAGCAATGATCATCTAGGCAAATATCAAACATTAGGCATGTATCCCGTAGGTAGTTCTGTGTGCTTGCAATAAGAACTTGCACAACATCTTTTGTCCTACCATCCCGCTACGAACGGGGCCAAAGGGAACTTATGGAGATTAAGGTGCTCCTGTCAAAGAGCACCGGAACAACGCAATAAACTCAATGGATACATGGAATCCTCAAATTATGGACCATCCCCTTTTGTGTCCCAAGATGTCACCTTTGGGATCGCCGGTTCTGGACCATAATAGGTGCATACAACTCATAGATAGGATCAAGAACACAAATATATTCATGAAAACACATAGGGTTCAGATCTGAAAACATGGAACTCGGGCCCAAAGCATTAAGAGCAACAAGTTGAAGCAAAGAAGATAAACACCAATCTAGATGATATGCAACATGCCCCCAACAATCTGATGAACTATTACATGATCTAACTCATCCAATCCCTACCATCCCCTTTGCCTACAGCAGGGAATTACTCACACATGTGAAGAGAAGTCATGGAGGAGGGATGGATTGGTCATGGTGATGACGATGGCGACGATCTCCCCTCTCCGGAGGCCAAATCAGCTTCCAGATTAGCCCTCCCAAAGAAGAACAGAGGGTGGCGGCGGCTCCGCGACGGAAAATGGAAAAACGACTTCTGTTCTGGGATTTTCCCATCACGAGAATAAATAGGAGTCGAGGTAGGGCACGAGAGGAGGTGGGAGCCTCCCAGGCGGCCCCCCGGCGTGGCCAGGGGTGGGGCCGCGCCAGCCAGGCGCCTGGGGCCCCCGTGGCCCCCCTCTGGCCCCACTTCTGGCTGGTGAAAGCTTCTGGTGCGTGGATTTTCTGTGAATTTTCCCGGAATTTTTTGAGATACCTAAAAATCCATTTTCCTGCACACAATATAACCATACAGGAAGCTCTGCTGAAAACAACGTTAGTCCTGGTTAGTTTCGTCCAAATCATGCAAGAATGAGGGCAAAACAATAGCAAAAGTGTTTGGAAAAGTAGATACGTTTGAGACGTATCAACCACTCGAGAAGGCGACAGGAAACTGGATAGAAGAACTCCCTGCAGTATTATGGAGCCTGCGCACTACCCCAAATACCGCAACCCAGTACACACCTTTCTTCATGGTGTACGGGGCGGAGGCAGTACTACCACATGACCTCAAATTCGGGGCACCCCGGATCTCGGGGTACGAAGAAGAGGAAGCAGAAGAAGCACTGCAAGATGACAAAGACACATCAGACGAAGCAAGGGACACAGCCCTAGCAAGGTAAGAGGGGTACCAGGACAAGCTGCGCACTTACCAAAGCAGCCGCCTACGCACCAGAGCCTTCAACAAAGGCGACCTTGTCCTAAAGCTCATACAAGAGAAAGTCCAAAAGCTTGCCTCCCAATTGGAAGGACCGTTCAAGAACCCGAAGACTGACGAGGACGTGGGAAATCCATGGAACGTAGCGAACCTACGGCTGTTCTACCCATAGTCTCCACCAGTCATGCTCGACTGGCAACTCATGTGACCACTCACCGCAATAAAATGATGTTGCCCAAAGACTACCACCCCAAAGCACTCGGGGGCTCGAGTACAAACTCCCCCCGAGAGACGCTATCATCGCTCATGCGATCTTTGCCCAAAGCACTCGGGGGCTCGAGTACAAACTCCCCCCCCCCCGAGAGACGCTATCGTCGCTCATGCGATCTTTACCCAAAGCACTCGGGCGCTCGAGTACAAACTCCCCCTGAGAGACGCTATCATCTCTCACGCGATCTTTACCCAAAGCACTCGGGGGCTCGAGTACAAACTCCCCCCGAGAGACGCTATCGTCGCTCACGCGATCTTTACCCGAAGAACTCGGGGGTTCGAGTACAAAATCCCCCCGAGAGACGCTATCATCGCTCACGCGATCTTTACCCAAATCACTCGGGGGCTCGAGTACAAACTCCCCCTGAGAGACGCTATCGTCGCTCATGTGATCTTTACCCAAAGCACTCGGGGGATCAAGTACAAACTCCCCCCGAGAGACGCTATCGTCGCTCACGCGATCTTTACCCGAAACGCCTGTGGGCTCGAGCACACCTCCCCCGGCGCAGCCCGTAACTTAAAATCAAGGGTCCAAGGAAAAACCCCCGATAGGCGCCACTTGCTGAAAACCGTTTGGAATCAAAGGGAAGACACGGCTACAACCAGGTGGAACACCAAGTACTTTGGAGAAATATGGATGCAGCACAGGACACACACAATCCTTTAGTCTTCACCTGATCGCCAACGATCACCTAAAGTCTCGGGGGCTACTCCCATCGGGAGCGCTGTCGCGCACCCGATAAAAGACGACAGTTCACAGAAGAACGACAAAGGAAACAAATCTCAGCCCATGTTCGAGTCTACAACTCGAACGAAGCCTCGGGGGCTAATCCCATCGGGAGCGCTATCGCGCACCCGATAAAAGACAGCAGTTAACAAAAGAACGACCAAAGAAACAAATCTCAGCCCACGTTCGACTCTACAACTCGAACATAGCCTCGGGGGCTACTCCCATCGAGAGCGCTGTCGCGCACCCAATAGAATCCACAGTACAAGGGCTTCACGGACTCGAAGACAACTCTCGTTGAAAGAATTCACAAACAGCCCATACCACAAAGACTCGAAGACAGGTCACATCGCAAAGGACTCAAACACAGTCCAAGACTCGAGTACATTGGATAGAAGGAATCTATCATTACTCGAAGACAGTCCTCATTACATGGAGAACTAACCTAGTTACAAAGGCACAAGCAACCGACAAGACTACAACACCAATCACCCAAGGAATTATGACTTTTACATGTGTGCCCCTGTAGGGGTGATTGGCGCTAATACGATGAGCATCATCACAGACAAAGGAGGAGTCGAAGGAGCCAGCCCATGATGTCAATGACATAACAAAAGGTGAAGCTCGACTTATTTGTGGAGCACCGAAGCCGATGCTCCACCACCTTCTTCTCCAGCTCCACCAACTTCTTCTCCAGCTGCACAGCTCTCCTCCAGCTCCACCTGAGCTGCCGGCGAAGATGACGCCGCTGCCTCCAGTTCTACAAGGTCGCCTGGCATGCCCGCTTGATCAATGGCTTGACGTCGAGGTCTTCTCCAGAGCCGGAGGGAAGAGCATCACCACCCGAGGAGTCGCCAGATGATGAAGCCGTTGAAGACATGGGCGTAGGACTCCATGACCTGCCGGAATTGTCGCTGCTTGTCTCCTGCCAGTACGAATCCATGCGATCGCTGCTCGAGTCAAAAGCACGGATGGTGATAGTATTTTCACCATCAAAACGGCAACAAATAATATCACCATCATGCAAGTTCAAACGCTGAGAAAACGACTTCCAGCCAAAACCAAGAAAAATCAAGCGGGAACTGTCGGTCTCCAACTCAACATAAGAAAGAGGCCGAGAGCACTCCTGAAGACGAAGAAGCAGGCCATCCAGGCTACGCTCAAAAACAATGGAAGGAAATGCAGAAGGAAGAAGAATGCGAGCAGCGTTCCGGCCACGGATGCGTAGGAGAAAGTCTTAACGCCAAACACCCTCCTCTGAGGTAGAGGAGGAAGGCATTAACGCCGCACCACAACGGCCACCGCGAGAAGAGCGCGGATTACGACCACCGCAGCCACGGTGAACCCGGCCATGACTAGTCATACCTGCACCTCGCTTTGGCCCCTTGAGAAGGGAAAGAGAAAGAGGAAGATGAAGAAGAGGAGCAAGATGGGCAGAGGACGAACATTGCTGCTAGATAAAAAAAGAGGGGTCTATTTATAGTTAAAAACCAATGGCACGCAGAAGCCCAGACGACTGCATCAATTAATTCAAATACCGAGCGCTCCGGGCGATTCGAATTCCGAGACAAAAGATGCTTTCACACGGGCGGCACTGTGCGCAGGACGCATCAAATCTCGTGCGTTTTCAATGCGCGCATCGGTAACTCAACAGGCGGCTGCAGTACGCCATAAAAGCCATCATTATGACCGGTCATGAAGACATGACGGTTCACCGACAGAGCATCTTTGACGGTCATTCAACAAGGAGATCGTTATCCTTATCAAGAAGAGATAATCAAAGTGGCAACACAAAATAAAGCGCAGCTCGCGAGGATCATTTTTCACTGACTCAAATACATTTTTCAAATATATTTAACTCTCACCGGGAGCGTATCCACCCATGAGAGTCTCAGGTGCTCCCTCGCCTAGAAGAAAAATACGTGCTCGAGTGATTAGTCGCACCCATGAGAGTTTCGGGTGCTCCCTCACCACGACACAAGATAAGCAGACCTGCACTCGCCAGATCGTACGGTCCCAGAGTATCGGGTGCTCCGTCACCCCAAGAGCGAAGGCGATATTCGAGTGATTACTCGCAGAACTCTAAGTACCAGAGCACTCGAAGACCTCCCGAGAAAGTACTCCTCTACATTACTCCTCGCCCGAAGCGCTCGACAAAGCTCCGCGAGTGACCACTAAAAACAGCTCACTTGATTGTTTATTCCAAGTGGGTGCATTACTAACTAGGCTCCGTGCCTCGATAAAAATACATATTCCTGGAACACGATACACTGTGCCCAGATACCACGCAAGCCTAGCGTGTAGGTAATACCCCGCTACGCAGATCGGCCGGGCTGGGACTTGCCGTGGAGCGATTTCACTCCCAATCTTTTCCATGCGCTTGCATGATAGAAAGAGTCGGGCGGACGTGCCAAGACTACGAACTTTACTGGCATCAATTGATCACTGTAAGACCTGCAGCGGCATGACTTTTTCTCGACACCAGTGTTCCAAGCTCATGTCGAGGGACATGAGTTTGATTGGGCTACTGCGGTCGTTGCCACTAGTGCAATTCACCAAGGCTCGACCAGTCGACTCCTAGGGCCCTTTCCGCTTAGCATTCCCTCAAAACAGGTTTTGTCATGGCCCTAGACTGCCAGCGACCCACGGTTGGACCGTGCATACATCAAAACGACGCAAGAAAGAACTCGAGTCCCCGAGGCACTCGGGGGCTACTAAAGAGGGGGTGACCCCACGACTCCTATGGACAGGCCTACCCGGTGTACCCGAAGACAGAAGGCCCACAAAGATGCCGCCTGGGCCCAGCCTTGGCCCACTAGTGGCACCGAATTAGGAGTCCGCGACTCGAAAGGAAGGTGCAAACCTTCCATGCGGTACAAGATTAGGGTTAGGAAACCTCATCTGTAATCCAAGACGGGTTCCCCGAGACCTAGCCTAGTATATAAGGGTTGGGTGGGGAGACGTCGAGAGGAACCAACACACAGGTCCCAGGGTCCAACCTGTGCCTCTCATGACTAACCCAGGGTCCCTGACCATGGGATTTCGGGGGTTGATCCCCGTCAGGGAAAAAGAAAAATAAGAAGAGGAGAAGAAGAGGGAGAGAGGAAGAAAAAAAGAGGAGAAGAAGAAGGAATGGAGGAGAAGAATAAAAAATAGAAACCTATTTTTTCTTCTGCTCCAGTAGTCCTTCTTCTTCTCTTTATAAGTAAGTACTACTAGCTAGTTCCGCGCATCTCCCATTATATTGATTCCAGCTAGTTTCATCAATACCATTTATATAATGCTTGATTATCAGTTTGATTGACCTCTATTTCTCGTAACGTGGTTGTGGCAGGATGAAGCGACTAATCTTTGAGGATACTACGTTTGCGAGTACATGTACAACGCGACGATCTCTAAGATGCCGGCTACTCTAAAGAACAATTTAAAGTGCGTAAGCAATAATATTAATAATTTTATTTTATACCATCATTTGTGATGAGTTTCATTCATATATCTGTATTGAGCCCCTTCTTCGAATTAGCTTTTGGAGCTAAAGGAAAAACTCCTACCACTAGATCGCATAATAGCAATTCATGAGGAATTGGCGGGATTCTTTCTTGACCACGTCATCAAGAAAGACGGAGAATACCATATGGATCCTGATTTCAGATGTTAATTAGGGTATCGTAAGAGAACTTATATTGTATATATGTAGCCAGTAGCGTCGGATAGACATACAAAAACTTGTTGTTCGAACTATATCTCGGAGAAGGAGTGGTCGATCACTTCTCTCTGTATATGTTCATGAAGATCTTCTGTACTTAATAGTTTAATTCCTTCATTTTCTTACTAGCTAGCATGTCGACCAAGTCCTCTCTATACGTATAGTACATAGCGTTGACCAAGCACGGAGATAAGAGAGGACACCTCTCTTTATTAATTAGCTAGCTAACACAAACCCCTAAATTAACCCTACAAAACACCCAATTCCCCCCCCCCCCTCTCAAAAAAAGAAAAAAAAACAGCCCCTGAAATGCTGACGCGCGGAAGCCTTTTGTTCCCGGTTGGTGTTACCAACCGGGACAAAAGGCCCTTCTATCTGATCAAGCCGTAGAGGCCACGTGGAGACCCATCTGTCCCGGTTCGTGGGCAAACCAGGACTAAAGGTTTTGGGAATTAGTTACAACCCTTTTGTCCCGGTTCCAGAACCGGGACAAATGGGCCTCTGGAACCTGGACAAATTAGCCTTTATCTACCAGTGGCAGCTCAGAAGGGCTAAGAATTGAAGCACAAGATTAGAGAGAAGACATCACATAGATTCTTGTCATGGACCCATGGTTCAAAGGGGACTACTCACGACACATCCGGGAAGCGCTCATTGTGGTGGAGAAGCTCCCGGAGGATAGTTCTCCCTCCGACAGTGTGCTGGGAAGAGGTCCTCCGGTGCTCCCGATCTTTGTGCTGCGGAACAAAGGTGAAAATCGCGATGTGAGGTTCTCCCCGAGGGTTTCCGTGACGAGGTGTGAATATAGGCCGAGAGGGGCACCAGGGGGAGGCACCTCCCCCCAGGCGTCCTGGTGGCGTGGCCAGGATGGGGGCCGTGCCACCTGGCCTCCTGGGTGGGGCCTGGCTCCCCTCCGGCTCTCCTTCGGGCTTCGTGAAGCTTCTGTTGCGCTGATATTTTATATATTTTTGTTGGAATTTTTGGAGCTTTGTAAATATGGGTCAACCTGCAATTCACAGACATCAGCAGACAGAAACTGACACAGGGTGCACTGAGTTAGTAGGTTAGTTCCAATATGTGTAAAAAGGTATGAAAGTGTAGCAAAACACATAAAAAAGTCACCTAAAAGAGCATGGAACAAGCAGAAATTATAGATACGTTTGTACCCCCTCTGTAGGATTATTCTAGTAGAGATGATCACGTAGTCGTGACTTAATCTCTGTAGTATCATGCACGTGGGTGTCTGTGTAAGATTTGTATCCCCTCCAGGTGTTGGATTCTCCTTGGCTGTGCAGCGTGGATGGGCCGATCGCGGGCAGACGGGTGATCAATCTGATCGCCCGCCAGGTGAACGTGCTTCTTGGCGAGGAGGACGGCGGTACAGACGACAGAGAGGGTCTGAGCAAAATAACACGGCGATGGTTAGCGCGGACGATGAACGGCATCGGCACCCAAGCGGGCGGCCAGACGATCGCGGTGAAGGCTCGAGAGACTAGCACAAGCGACAGCCGTCGAGGAACCCGACTTTGCCAATGCAGTGCCGCACGTGAGGGCCTCTAGGTTGGAGGCGGTGTGTTGGAGGAGTCCCGATCTGAAGAAGAGGTGGAGATGGTTGGCACAGGGCAACAGGCGGAAGACACGCGGAGGAGACTACGGAGGATAACCGCATCAGACGGAAGCGTCGTGGCGAGGTAGAGGCCGCGCGGACAACGACTGTTGCGGGCCGGCGTGCGGCGCGGAGGTTGCTGTGTTGGTGAAAAGGCCTCCATTCGCGTCGTTCGGAGAAGAGGCGCGGAGGAACGACGGCGGCGGTGAGCGACGCAAACCGATCTTAGATCGCAAAACCAAAAAGAAGACGCCAATCAAATACGATCGGAGAAGAGAGAAAAATCCGGATCAACAGATCGGGAAAAAGACTCTCTAGGGCAGCCTGACCACGGGACCGGCGGACGAACCCTACGAACGGGCGGCACGACCCCTTACGGCGGAGTTCGGCCCCGGGGGCGGCGCGGAGCGGAAGCGGCTATGGCTAGGGCTTGAGTCGAGGTTAAGTTGATCGGACTTTCTAAAACTCAGTCGAGCGGCGACATTTTTTTATGTCGATTGCAACATCTATTTTTTTGGTTGTAGCATGCTATTTTTGCTCGGTTGTAGCACGTCGTCACACCGATTGCAACATTTATCATTCATGGTTGTAGCATTTTAGTCACACTAGTTGCAACATTAGTTGTCATTGCTGGCAAAACCATCGCAATATTTTTTATCACCGGTTGTAGCATCTAGCCTTGTCGTTTGCAGCAAAAAATCTATGCTGACGTTTTCTCGATTGATACTTCATTAAGTCTCAGTCGACTGAGTTCTAGGTACACCCTAAGTTAATACCATGTTGAAGGATAGAGAGGAATGTCGGGGATCGTTAGTTGTATTGCTTGAGCCTCATGTGCATATATATAGGAATACCATGATTAACTTGGAGTGCAAGTCAAGGTAGAACAAATCCTAGCTATCCAAACTTTCCTAGTATAATCAATATACTTAACAACAATTGCAAAGATGTTTTGTAAGCACTGGTTTTATTTAATATAATCCATTCAGTCTTTTGATAAAAGAAAAATAGTTAAAATGCAGATCACTCTAAATAAGAGGCATCCTATGGGGTAGTACCTAGTTACAGCTAAATTGGTGCAAGTCGTTGCTGAACATTGTGTTGTCGCCATAGATCTACACAAGGTTAACTGACGATACATATTGTCCTGTCTAGGTCACTCCTAAGTAAGATGGGGAAATTATGTGTTAAGAAACACCGCTGTCTTTTCACTTGTCATGCTCGTTACTTACCAGCCACTGGTTTGTTTGTTACGTACACGCTCATTCTATTAGCCAAAAATGGCAGCAGAAAACTACATCAGCCGCTATAGCCAAATATATATATTTGGAAACATAACCCACGGGAATCACATGCTCACTGGAAACGTAGAAACACCAAATGATCCGCTAGATCACAGACGTAAGCGGCAGATCATTTGCATTTCATATCCGCAACAAAAACATGGGTCGACGACCGATAACGATGACCGATATCAGCACCACGGACGACGCAACCAATCCAAAGAAACCGCTTCTGCCAACCAATCCAAAGAAACCGCTCCTGCCAAAAAAAACTTAGGTCCCGTTTATTTGGCTTTTGCTTCTGTTTTTGTAGTTTTTACACTTTGGTAAAAAAAATTAAGAGCTTCAAAGACACTTTTTAAGAGATTTTATGCCTTTTGATTAATTAATATAACAATATTTTTCTTTAAAAGACATAAAATTCTAAAATCACCTATTCAGATTTTTTATGGCTTTTTGGTCAAAGTGAAAAAAACTGCAAAATCATATGCAAAGCTCAAACAAACAGAACCTTACACACATTTTTTAAAAACAGTGCCCCTTCGACACTAAATGACACACATTCAAAACAAAGACACTCGAATGAGACGTTGTTAGGTAATCTCTAGCCGATCCCCTATAAAAAATTTCGCCGTTTCTAATCGAACCCTTATACTTAACGGAGTAAACTTTAATTTTAACAAATTCATAGAAATTTGAACGAAAGTAGCAAACATTCAAACAAAACATAGATAATTTTTCACAACTGAACATAAAACACAAATTTAAACTAAACTAAGCTTAACTAAACTACTTTCGGTCCAATTTGAGGTCGAGCCATTCCTTTCTCGTCATCATGCAGTCCATTGGGTCCGGGCCGGTGCTGTCGTCGTCGTCATCGGGGAACACACACCACCACTCATCGATGACGATCTCTTTGTCCTCGCAGACCTCCGTGTTGCCGTCCTGGCCGCCTTTCAACCTCGTCTTCGGAGGAGATAACACTAGTGCAGTTAAGGTTTGTCCAAACGGTTATTTATCCCTATCGCCTACGGGAATTGGAACCGTTTCCATGCGTTAGATTGCGATAGGGGGGCCTATTCCACACGATATGGATAAACCGTTTTCTATGAGGCGACGTCAAGCGGACGTTTCCGAGTAAACAATCGTGTCTGATATACAATGATATCCCACACGGCCATTGCTAGAATGACCGTGTGGACATAACATATGTGTCACATGCGGTTTACTCCAGCTAATCGTTTGCTATGCCACCACCAGCATAAACAAGCAATAGTTCAGAACCGTCTATGAAATTACATACATCCCAAACAATTTCTTTACGGTATCGGGTTTGGGTTTACGCTATCGGGTTTTGGGTTTAGGGTTGTGATCCATCATCAATCACTGACGATTTGCTACAACTATTTGTGTGCGATAATTCTACTATAGGCCACAATTTCTAAATTTTAAATGTCTGCACGGTCTATATTTTCCACACGGTTTTATTTTGGTACATGTCTGCCAATTTAGAGAGATCACAAACGTTTGTATTTGGCAACGCATGTGTGCTATTAGGATAGATCATACACATTTCATGTTTCCATATTATGTGGGATAATATGCATAATCACAGACAGTTTATATAAGCAAAACGTGTGGTCTATTGTGGATACTGGCTGACGGTTTTATACGCAAAATGTGTATGATGCATGATCTAATCCACACAATTTTCGGAGGGGCAACGTTTGTGTTGTGGAGCTCTATCGCAAACGACTTATCCCAAGAAACCGTGTGCACATTAATCTATAGAACAACAGTAATTTGTGCTTAATTTATTATCTGCAATTTCAATTATCCTGTATTTAAAATTATTAATTGAATTTAATAATAGGTGAAACACATAATTATATCCATCCAATTTACAAAGGTTCAACCGTGACTTTTCTAAGTGCTCATGCGGACGGTTGTTTGAACGAATCGTCATCCCTTTTTTCACACACGAAAGGATTTTAAGAAGCTTACCTGATAGATTAGGCATTCCAAACATTTCAATAACTACGAACGATTGCGTACACGGGCTTGCGGTCCTTTATTTGCATCCGTGAATTTTCATCCTAAGCATCACAGACGAATTTTCAAAGAACCTTCAGCCCTAAATCTCTGATATGTCCGAAACTTATCTATAATTTATGCTTCCTCCATGCATGTTTTCTGTGATATTGCTATGCTTTTGATACGCTTTCATACACTCTTGATCATATTTGGACTAACCTATTAACTCAGTGCACCCCAGTGCCAGTTTTTGTTTTCTGCTGTTTTTGTATTTCAGGTTTTCCAATTATTAAAAGTGCCCAGAAAATTCCGGGAAAATATGTAAAATTTAGCGTTCTAGAAGAGTCCTCCAGTAGGAGAATGAAGTCCTGGGGTGGCCCACAACCCCGAGGCGCCCTCCTGGCGCGGCCAGGGGTCCCCCGCGCAGGGTGGCCGCCTGGACTCCTGGTGGCCCCCCTGGAGCCCCCCTTTGGCTCCTATTTATTCCCCCGTCGCGAAAACCCTGATTCCAAAACCCTTTTCTCCAAAAGCAATTCCGATCTCCGCCGCCATCGCCAACAAGCTTCGGGGGACTAGAATTCGTGTGCCGGCACCCTGCCTGGACGGGGAAATGCCCCCAGATTCATCTCCATCGACGTTGCTTCCTCCCTCCATGATGCGGGAGTAGTTCCTCCTCGGGGCTGAGGTTTCTACCAGTAGCTATGTGTTCCTCTCTCTCTCTCCCATGATGTGATCTTCATTGTGATCATAGGCTATGTTAATCTAGGGTGATCCCATGATATTTCCCCTTTCTCTATGTATTGGATTGATGTACTCACTTGATATTATCTATTATAATCCCCGAGACCATGGTGACAGTGGTCTATTGGACATGGGTTAGAAGAATATTATCATGAGTGATTTCCTCTTTTGTGAATTGATTGAAGATTGAGAGTCTCTTTGTGCTTGTCTTTGACTATCCTTGAGATATGTTGTGGTGATTGTGGTACTCTCTTTGGATGGCCATAGAGGAGAACTACGAACTCTGAGGTGTGCTTTTGTACCCTACATAATTCTTGTCCTCTCTTGATCACAAAGGAATGAACTCCAAGTACGTCTCCAATGCATGTTTTAGTGGAAATATCATGCGATTAGATTATGTTAATGTTGTTGAGAGTTTCCCCCTAGTGAAAGTATGAAGCCTAGGCCTTGTTTCCACGATTTTTACACCGTTTGTGCTCACATTTGTCACATGTTTGCTTGCTGCGCTTTTTATTACAGATTTCATTACCTTGCTTGGCCACACCTATCACCCATATTTTACCATCTCTTCGCCGAACTAGTGCACCTATACAACTCCTAGTTGTAATAGGTGTGTTGGGGACACAAGAGACTTCTTTTACCTTAATTGCAGAGTTGCTTGAGAGAGACCATCTTCAACCTCTACTTCCCTGATTTCGATAAACCTTAGGTCATCCACTTGAGGGAAATTGCTGCTGTCCTACAAACCTGTGCGCTTGCAGGGCCAACATAGTCTACAAGAATAGAAGCGTGCGTAGACATCAAGCTATTTCTGGCGCCGTTGCGGGGGCGGTAAGTGTTTGAAGGTATATCTTTAGATCTTGCAAATAAATCTTTTCGTTTCTTGTTTTTATTTTCACTAGTTAGGCTGATGAAAAACAACAAAAAATGAGAGAACTTTATGAGCTCTACCTTGAATTGGGACATGAAGTGTTGAAGAGAAAATCAAAAAACCTATGGAACTTTATTTGCATTCTCTTCATGATTGTAATTTTACTAGTATGTCTTATTTGAATACCTTTGATCCTAATGATATGCAAAGCTATAAGCTTGGGGATGCTGCATTTGATGAAGATGATCTTTTTATCCCCCCAAGTTTTGATGAGAAAATTTATTTTGATGATACTTTGCCTCCTATCTATGATGATTATTGTGATGACACTTATGCTATAAAAAATACATTTTTGCAAGTGGATCATGATAAGAATGATTCATGTGATAGCTATTTTCTTGAGTTCGCTCCCACTATTACTAATGAGAAGGATTTTGCTTATGTGGGAGTAAAAAAATCTATGCTTGTGGATCAAGATAAGAATTTTATATGTGATATTTATATTGTTGAGTTTATTCATGATCCCACTGAAAATTATTATGATAGGGGAACATATGCTCATAGATATTTCAATAATATCAAGTTCCCCCTCTTTATGTTGAAAGTTTTGAAGTTGCACTTGTTTGGCCTTCCTATGCTTATTGCTTTGTGCGTCAAAGAATTATTCTATTGCAATATCCCTATGCATAAGAAGCATATTAGAATTAAATGTGTTTGATATTTTCTTCTTGATGCTCTTTTTTGTTCTTCAACTCATATTCCTATGAGAGCATCATTAAAGTCTTAACCCTATCTTTATGGATATAAAGAAAGAGCTCTAGGGAGACAACCCTTGTTATCTTTACTTTCAGTTTTCTTTTCCTTCTGTTTTTAGTGGTCCTGATGATTATTACTACTGTAGAAACATCATTGTAGATTTATTTTCAAGCATTTTGCCAAGTTATAGCCTCATATGATAAGGGAAGCAAAAGTTGTGACGTGTTGTCTAGAAAACAGATTATGTCTGCTTGATGGAAAGAATCGAAACAAATCACCAGTTCATATTTTTTAGCAGAATTTTTTACACAACATGCTCTATACAATTGCGAAACTTTAGTATGTTCTGAGTTTTTTTATTTGAGTTGCAGAAGTGCCCCAGAAAAATTATTTACTACCTGCTATTATATTTTTCACAGTTTTTTTCCACGTTTTGCCTTTCCTTACTTTTGCAAATTTTAAGCTTGCTTTTTATTTTCAAAACCCTTTTGTCAATCTTGAGAAACAGTAGATCTTCAAGAATATCTTTATATTCAGTGGGGAAAATTTATTTTATTTAGGGTACTAACTTCTCTAATAGGTTTATGATGAGTTATGTATGAAGGGAGTTTTCAAGTGTGCGAGGGAAGATGATGAAAGAACATCCGGGAGTGTCAAACGCTCAAGCTTGCGGATGCCCCCATGCATCCCCAAAAAATATTCAAGGAGACTCAAGCGTATAAGCTTGAGGATGCCCCCGTGCATCCCCTTCTCCATCAACAATCATCAGTTCGTCCTTCGTCTCACCATATTTTTATCAGTGCACGCATTATGTGCTATGCTTAGAGCGTCTCGCTCTTAGGTTTACTTCTTAGTTTTCTTTAGCTTTGTTTGCTGTTCGTAACAAGTTAGACCCTGATGACCCTCAACTGTAGGGGATCGTTTGTAGCGTTTTCGATAAATAAGAGTGTCGAACCCAACGAGGAGCAGAAGCTATTGGTAAGTGACTTTGGTAAAGAAATAGCTGGAGGAAATGAAAGATAGCTTTTTAGGGGTTTTTGATATAAGCAACAAAAAGGTAAAGGCAAGTAAAGTGGAAGGCACTGAGGAGTGACAAGTGGCCCAATCTTTTTGAGCAAATGGTAGGCCTAGCAACTGAACTTATAAGGACTAAAGCGTTCTTGAGGAGACACGGGGGAAATAGTCATGTGCTTTTGCCATAATCCGCATCGGTACTATGTGTTGTGTTGATAAGTGTTGAGTCGGTTGATCTATCCTAGTACACCCTCTAGACTAAGATGAGTGCAATCTTATGATTAAACATATTGCAAGCATCCGCAAATACAAGATAGGAATTAAGGCAAAAGCCTAACCATAGCAATACGATTGATGATCCACTGTTCCCTTGTGCAAAAGCGTGCGAACTGGGGTTCAGGTTTCTGTCACTCCGGCAACCCACCGTAAGCATTTTTTATACACAATGCACTCCCCTAGGCCCTTAATAAGGCGAAGTGTTGAGTGTTCGACTAACACAACACCACTAGGAAAATAACAACACAAATTAAATATCAAACAACACATATTACTTCAACATCATATGACTACTAACAACTAGACTTCTCCCATGTCCTCAAGAACTAAAGTACCTACTCACAAGACATAGGAGAGATCATGATCAGTGGGGATAAATAGAAGATAAAAAATCTGGAAACAATGATATTTCTCCAACAAAACCTAATAGCATTCATCACAAGGTAGCAATCAACACCAGTAGAGTAGAGAGGATAGATAGTACGGATTACAACGCAAGTTGAACTTGTGAGGTGAGATTGGATGAAGATGGAGATGTTGCTGATGTTGGGGATGATGTTTATGGTGATCTCGATGATGCCCGTGACGATGGTGATGACAATGGCGATGATCTCCCCTTCCGGGAAGTGTTCTCCCCAGCGGAATCTGCCCGCCGGAGATGTCTTTTCTCCTCTGTAGGTTTCCACCATGGAGCGGCGTCGGAACTCGCGAAAATCCTCTCTTTTTAGTGTTTTTGGATAACGAGTGATATATAGGCCATAGGGGGGATCCGGGAGTGGCCCCAAGGGTCCAGGCGCCCTCCCCGCGCGACCAAGGTGGGGGCCGCGCCAGGTGGCTTCCGTGCAACCTGTGGCCCCCCTCTGGCCCCTCTTTTGCGTGTCTTTGTCATCCTTCTGGAAAATGGCGTCCGTCGATTTTCAGGTAATTTGGAGGTCTTGTTCTTTAGAAACTCAGCGTGCACTTTTTACCGCTGAATCCTGTGTCTGCTGCTTCGGCATCGGAAAGATGCAAACTGTGTAAAATAAGCCAAAACAACATAATACTATATACAATAATGATGCATTTTTGACGTATCAACTCCCCCAAGCTTAGATCTCACTTGTCCCCAAGCGAATAATGAGTTTAGAGAGTGAAGTGTCGATAAATAGAATACGGACAAGAAGCATTATGATTCCTTCATCAAAGTCAAGCATCCTCAACATCAACCTCAAATCATAAGGTCCTTATGAGCAAGTAATAACAGCATCAAAAGTAGGAGTGAGAAAAGTTATCAAATTATGGCAAACATATCCTTGGTCAAAGGACAACTAATAACTTTTACTGTTGCTCTTTATCTTTATAAAGAAACAATTTGAAGATTTTGAAAGAACATGTTATTAGTCATGAAGTGAAAATGCTAACACAAAGGAAGATACTTTCTTAGAAAAGCTTTCGCAAACAATTTACTTATCAAAAGATAATCTCAACAATGATGTAGCAAGGCAAAACTTAATGCATCACTATATGGATGAATCCTCATCAACATCAAGTGACTGTCTCTTTAAGGAAGGAAAGAAGTGGGAAAACTGACTCAACATAAAGGTAAAAGATAGGCCTTGTGTCGGGACCCGGGGTTAGCGTATGTAATTCCAGTCATGATACAATCACATGGAGAGCCGAGAACCGTACCCACTTGTCTAAGCAGACAAGGCCAAGCACAGAACGTTCTCGGTAAGCATCGAACGTGAGGGGCATCCCAACCAGGCCGGATGATCATCTGAGGTGGGTCCTCATCGTCCACTCACAAGTCTAGATGCTTATGGGTGGTGAATCCCATACTCATAGACAAGTCGCCTCAACCATGTTATCGATTGAATCCCAACTCTTACATAGACTCACTCCAGCCCGATCACTTAGTCGGGGTCTATGGCGGGCTCGATCATACAACAAAGTGTGCACGTGACAGAGTCACGAGCAATCGCATCGCGATGCCCCAAGCTGCGCACATCTAAGGGCCACTTGGTGTATAAAAGACCGCCAGCCAGATCACAACTAAGGTCTCGAAAACCCATACTAAGACATGCATGTTATAATCATACACGCAGCACACATGCCTAGTATGAACAGCAGGTATCATCACATAACTCTACAAAGTATATCTTTATTGACTTATACATAGAGCATACAAAGATCACATGTCTGTGATCAACATTACATCATACAACGGAAGCAAATTAGGTCTGAGTACAGACAAGATTAACAAATGGCTTAGAGAAGCCTTGTACAACAAACATGCCCTTCCACGAGGGACCAGACTGCTGTCTGGGACTATACTAGCTTAGTCAACGTCGAGCTTCAGGTCGGTGACTCCATCGGGGTCCGGGTTCTTATCTAAAACATAGAATAAGCAAACATGAGTACAAAGTCGTACTCAGCAAGACTTACATCAGAACTAAACTACTCATGCTCAAGTATCAAGGTAAACGAGGTGGGGTTCAACATGCGGAAGTGCCAGCTTTGACTTGGCTAGTCCTGAACTACGAATACCAGACTTGAGGTAAGAAGCGTACACGAGTCCAGTACATGTCTCCAACCAATACACCACTATGGTTACTTCCTCGACTTCCCCACGAGGAAGCACACCATAGCAGTCACGCTTATCTTGCGAGTTTTATAAGTATCCATTCAAGTGGTCTAATAATCAGGTACAGGTTCCAAGTAGTCCTTAACCGCGGACGCGGCTATTCGAATAGTTTTGTTAACCTTGCAAGGGTGTAAGCTACACACACATGACCATCGGTTACCGCCAGGTCTCGCCACCGTTCAAGAGGTGACAGCGAGGATGTTCACCACGACACTTCGCTCACAACCGGTCTATTCCAGGAGTCGACTATCTAAGTTTGCCTCCGCTCGAGAGCCCGGCCGGATAAAGGAAACGGACTCAAACATTATAAGTGACCGAGACGCCACCTCTGGCAGATGGTTTTCCTGCCTCACAGGTGCACCCACATATCTATATGATGCAACCATTCCTTCATTCTTTTTCTATGCACATGTCGAATGGAAAGCCCGAACGAATGTGACTCCTGGACGTCGACACGGATCAAGGTACTAGGCCGAGAGGGGTCAGTGAGCCCAATGTGTGGTTGTACTCTTTGTCTTGGATTACCATACAAGAACTCGGTGCTTAAGGCGGTGTTCAACGAGACAACCCACTGTGTACTCCTACACAACCTCTCATCGTTCACCTTGTATTAGGGTGGATTCACCAACACAGTTTCACTTTCATCAACACCATGTTCACTATCATCCCGACTCACATCAAAAGAAACCTCATTGTACCACTAAGCATGGAATAAGCAGTAACAATTGCAGGGGCCACATGATAACAACCAACTCCTATGTCAGCTAGGATTGTGGTTTGCTTACTACTATGACAAGATGACAGGTCATGCATCGGATATGGGTTCAACTATGCGGTAGAATCGATACAAGATAATCTCCTAAACATGCATAAGCGAGACTGAGAGGGAATTGGGATTTTATAGACATGATCAATGGGGTTTGCTTGCCTTGCTGACGATACACTGGGTTTAACGGTGGTCTTCTCCTTGGGGTGATCACCGTCTCGGAGGCACTGTTACCACCACAAACATCAACAAAGGGGGCCAACATTGTAATAGAATGCACAAGCACATTTTTATGTTGTCACATGATGTGAATGGTATTGATGTGTCCTAGGTTCAAATTGTCACATTTTAATTGAAGTTGATTTGAAAATTAATTCAAATTCAAACTGCAAATGTTATTCAAATTAGGTCAACTTGCATTTGCTAATGTTCGATCATTGTATACCATGTCATCATGTGTGGGATATGCTTTTGAAGTACAAGTGATCATCTGTGCATTGCATTGGTTCAAATTAGAATTGCATTTGGAATAAATTTGAATTAATTCTAATTAAGCCAAATAGCAAAAGCTACTGGTCCCATTTTAAAATCAACTCAAACATGGTTGAAAGTTGCATATTTGGATAGAGAATTTTCTGCTGATCATTTTTCATATATTATTTGTCCAATTTGGAATTAATATAAATTAGTTATGATTTTCCAAAGTTTATATGATTTTCTGCAATTTCTGTAATATTTTAATTCTCTAGAAAATCTTTATTGCGTCATCATGACCTTAGCATGACATCAGTGGGGGGGCTGACATGTGGGTCCACCCTGTCAGTGGCCCACTGCTTGATCTCTGTTTAATTAAAAGAAACAGAGGATTAGGGGGGGGGGGGGGGGGGTTGGCCCCACCTAGCAGCCACTGCTAGGGTGATTAGTGGGGGGGATTAGGGCCTAACAGAGGCCACGTCGGCTCTCACCGGCGTTTAGCCGCCGGCGTCCACCTGTGCGGCGCCCCTCACTGGAGCAGGCGGTTCCAGGCACGGCTGGGCACGGGGAAGCTACCAAGGGGTAGCCCGTGCTCGCCCGCTTCGAGCTGTGCCACCAGGGAGGCCAGGGGGCGGGCGGAACCTCGCCGGCGTCGAGGTGCGGCGGCGGCCGTAGCTCTGCGTAAGTGAAGTCGATGGAGGAGGCAACGGGAACGGCCACAGAGAGAGGGGAAATACAGGGGAGCTCACCCCGGAGCGAACGGACGGGACGGCGGGGTTGGAGGAGGCCGGATGGCGGCACAATCGACGTCAAACTCCACGGCGGCCGGCGGCGACTCGGAGACGAAGGCGTCGGCTCCAGAGCTTCTATAGCTCGATTGGGTGCGCGGGAAGATGAAGTCGATGGCTCCGGTGCTACTGGACACTTCAGCTCGGCGAGAGGAGGCCGTTGGCCACGTCTGGGCGCGGCGGCGCTCTCCGGTGGGTTCTCGGGAGCTCGCAGAAACGAGACAGGGAGAGGGGGAGAGCTGTCCAGGGAGAGAGGGAGGGGATGCGGGGTGTGTGAACAGCTCCGGGGCGTGCTCGGCTGCGAGGAGGAGGCCTAGAAGGCCCCTGGCCACCGAGGTGGCCGTCGACGCTCCCCTGCCCTCCACCGAGCTGCTTCGGGGGAGGGGAGGGAGACGACACCGGGGCAGGTGGGCTGGGCTGGAAAACGGTAAGTTGGGCCGGGGGGCCCGGTTGGGTGGGCTCCTTTGCCCTTTTTCTTTTCTTTTCTTCTGTTTTGTTTTTCTGTTATTTTGTTTTTCCTAGAAATAAATAGCTAGGAAATTTTATAAATTCTAGGTGATCGGTAGCAAACCACTTATGATCTTTGGGCATTTTTGAAATTCAATAAATTTGAATCTCAATTCAAATAGGGTTTATTTTAATTTTCCAAGGCACTGTTTGAATTCTAGAAAATTCCTTGAGTGTGGGAATGAACCCAAACCACTTTTGAAATGATCACCATCATTTATAGGAAAGTTTCAACTATTCAAATGATTTTTGGAAAAAGATTTTTATCTGTCCATTTGAATTAATTCTCAGGGCTTTTCTTTTCCCCACTTTTGAATTTCATTTGAAATTTTTGCATGCTGCAAAGGGCCACAGGCAAATCCTAGCACTTACCCTAGTTGGGGTTCTGACAACTCGCCCCCACTCAAAAGAATCTCATCCCGAGATTCAGAAGTCTTCGGGAGGAAGGTGGGGTACTCGGCACGGAGGCGGTCTTCCCTTTCCCATGTTGCTTCTTTCTCGGAGTGACGTGACCATTGCACTTTGAGGAACTTGATCTTCTGGCGAAGAGTGACACGCTCTGCTGAATCAAGAATACGAACAGGGTACTCTCGATAAGAAAGGTCATCTTGGAGATCAAGCGTTTGATGGTCGACTTCGCGGATGGGGTCCTTGAAGCAACGCCTGAGTTCTGACACATGGAATACATCGTGTACTCGGGAAAGATGAGGCGGTAGTTCAAGTTGGTAGGCAACTTCTCCACGTTTAGAGAGAATGCGGAAAGGTCCGATGTAACGTGGGGCCAACTTGCCTTTGATACCGAATCTTTGGGTTCCCATCAGAGGAATAACCCGAAGGTAAGCCTTCTCATGCAGATTGTAGCTTTCTTGCCTATGATGACGATCATAGTAGCTTTTCTGACGAGACTGAGCGGCTTTCAATCGATCACGAACAATGCGAACTTCCTCTTCTGCTTCCTCGATCATATCCGGTCCAAAGAGTTGTTTTTCACCGGTTTCTGACCAGTTCAAGGGTGTTCGACATCGTCGTCCATAGAGGAGTTCAAAAGGAGCCATGTTCAGACTAGATTGAAAACTATTGTTATAAGCAAATTCGGCGAATGGAAGAGACTTCTCCCAATTCTTTCTGAATGAGATAACACAAGCTCTGAGCATGTCTTCCAATATTTGATTAACCCTTCCAACTTGACCGCTGGACTGAGGATGGAAAGCTGTACTAAAGGATAGATGAGTTCCCATAGCATTCTGAAAACTTCCCCAGAATCTAGAGGTGAAAAGTCTACCACGATCAGAATTGATTACCAAAGGAACACCGTGAAGAGACATAATTCTAGGGATATACAAGTCCGCTAACTGGCTAGCAGTTATAGACTCGCGAACGGGAAGGAAGTGAGCAACTTTGGAAAGCCTATCTATGACAACGAAGATGGCATCATTTCCTTTCTGGGTTTTTGGAAAGCCGATGATGAAGTCCATACCGACTTTGTCCCATTTCCACTCTGGAATAGGCAAAGGTTGAAGTGTGCCAGCAGGTCTTTGGTGTTCTGCCTTAATGCGACGACAAACATCACATTCAGCAACAAATCGAGCAATGTCTCTCTTCATCCTGGTCCACCAAAATCTCTGGCGTAGATCTCGGTACATTTTTGTGCTACTGGGATGAATCGAGAGGAGTGTGTAATGGGCTACCTTGAGAATGAGTTGCCTTAGATCCTTATTCTTAGGTACTACCAAACATTTAGCAACTCCGCTAGCAATGTTCTCCTTGATCCGGCGAACACCTCGTGCACGCATCTGGGAAACTATGATTTGATCCTCAAGGGTTGGTTTCGCCACCAAGTTGAAAAGAGATCCACGAGGAACAATCTCGAGATTAAGCTTTCGAAATTCCTCATGAAGAAGTGGTTGATACTGTTGTAACATGAGGTTGTTACAATACGACTTACGACTTAGTGCATCAGCCATGACATTGGCTTTGCCTGGGGTGTAAGAAATTCCTAAGTCATAATATTTTATCAACTCTATCCAGCGTCTTTGCCTGAGATTAAGATCTGGCTGGGTGAATATGTATTTGAGGCTTTGGTGATCGGAATAGATCTCACAGCGATTACCAAGGAGGTAATGTCGCCAAGTCTTCAGGGCATGAACTACGGCAGCGAGTTCAAGGTCATGGGTAGGATAGTTCTCTTCATGTGGCCGCAATTGGTGTGAAGCATAAGCTACCACATGTCTATCTTGCAGAAGTATGCATCCTAACCCTTGCCGTGATGCGTCACAATAGATCTTGAAATCCTATTTGGTGTCTGGAGGTGCAAGTACGGGTGCAGAAGTCAATCTTATTTTTAGCTCTTGAAAGCTTTCCTCGCACTTGGGAGTCCATAGGAATTTCTTATCTTTCTTGAGAAGTTCAGTTAGAGGTTTTGCAACTTTAGAAAAGTTCTCGACGAAGCGACGGCAATAGCTGGCTAGGCCAAGAAAACTCCTAACTTGCTTAACCGATTCACGTGGAGTCCAGTGAAGGACGACCTGAACTCTCTCGGGATTGACTGCAACACCTTTCGCAGAAATCACGTGGCCTAAGTAGGTCACTTCTGGTAGCCAAAATTCACACTTGGAGAACTTGGCATAAAGGCGGTGCTTTCTAAGTTTCATCAATACCAACCTAAGATGTTCTGCGTGCTCTTCTTCGTTCTTCGAGTAGATGAGAATGTCATCAAGATAAACTACAACAAATTTATCTAGGTACTCCATGAAGATCGAATTCATTAAGCGCGAGAATGTGGCGGGGGCATTGGTTAACCCGAAGGACATGACGGTATACTCATAAAGACCATAACGAGTAGTGAAAGCCGTTTTGGGAATGTCCTCATTTCGGATTTTGATTTGATGATAGCCTAATCTCAAATCCATCTTGGAGAAGACAGAGGATCCTGCAAGTTGATCATAAAGATCATTGATCCTGGGCAGTGGGTACTTGTTCTTTATCGTCGCTAGATTTAGCGGACGATAGTCTACGCACATCCTTTCTGTTCCATCTTTCTTCATTACGAACAGAACGTGGCAACCCCATGGCGATTAGCTAGGGCGGATGAAGCCTTTGGCCAACGAAGCATCAAGTTGGGTTTTTAGCTCAGCTAACTCATGTGGGGAAATTCTATATGGACGTCTCGAGATTGGGGCTGTGCCTGGTATAATATCCACTATGAATTCTACACACCTGTCGGGTGGCATTCCCGGCAACTCTTCAGGAAAGACATCCGGGAAGTCACGAACCATCGGAATATCTTCAAGGTCAGGAAGGGGAAGCACATTCAAAGTATGCATCTGGGTTCTAGAGCTGGGTGATGTGTAGTCAATGGTCTGGCCTGAAGGATGGGTAAGTTTAACTGACTTGGCTTTACAATGAAGGAAAGCATTCTGCCTTGATAACCAATCCATTCCTAGGATGACATCAATTTCCGAAGACTTGAGGGCTATAAGTGAAGCAAGGAATACTAAACCCTTAATTGCAATTTGATTACCATGGCTTACTCTATTAGTTTGCCACTTTGAACCAGGAGTTTGAATGATCATTGGAGAAAACATTTCTTCAAAGGGGAACTCATGACGAAGTGCATAACTCTCCGACATGAATGAATGAGAAGCTCCTGGATCAAAAAGAACAGAGGCGGGGACATGATTGACTAGGAGTGTACCAAGGATGACGTCAGAAGCATCAGTGGCTTCCTCAACGGAGATTTGGTTCACACAACCACTACTAGTGGATGAAGGCTTTGCTAGAAAGGCTTTGGTGGTTGATTTCTTTGGAGGCTTGGGTCGAGAATGACGTGGTGCCATCAAGACATGAGGGAATTGACGATAGTAATGGCCTGGAAGACCACACTTAAAGCATACCCTGTCTGAATTGCTGGGAGTGGGATTACTTGGCTGCACACCATCATTCCTGGGAGGAACAATGTGCTGAGGTGGATGGCACATATTGGATAGTGGTCTCTGAAGAAAGTTTTGAGGTATGGCTCTGGTTGGAATCCAAATTCGGCGTTTCTGAGGGGCTGAACTTGAAGAAGGAGCAAGCTCAAGAGCATGCTTGCGAGACTCTTCGAACGCTTCATTGCCATGCTCAGCTCTGAAGGATCTGTTTACTAAATCCTCAAAGGTGGAAAATTCGATGAGGTTGAGATCATGACGAAGGATGGGGCTAAGTCCCTTACGGAACCTTGCCTGCTTTCTGGCATCGGTGGTGATCTCATCTTGGGCATAACGAGCAAGACGGTTGAACTCTCTCACATACTCATGGATGGACATCTCTCCTTGGGTCAGGTTGCAAAACTCTTCCTTCTTGCGCTCCATCAACTCATCCAGAATGTGGTACCCTCGAAAGGCAACACAGAACTCCTGCCAAGTCACTACGTGACCATGTGGCTGCATTGCGACATAGTTCTCCCACCATTGAAGAGCAGCATCTTCCAGGAAGTATACCGCGAAAATAACTCGGTCATCGGGAGCAACATGTGCAGTATCAAGCTTACGCTCGATGGAACGGAGCCAATCATCAGCTTCAAGGGGCTCAGAAGAATATCGGAATACCGGTGGCTTGAGGAGGATGAAATCCTGAATGCTCACAACCACATTGCGATGATGGGCGGTATTCTGATCGATGAGCTCTAGAAGGCTTGTTTGATCACGTCTATTCCGCTCGGCTTCCATCATGATTTCCGCCGCAGAAGGCGGTGGTAGAGGTTCATCATCATTTCGATTCCGAACACGGTCTCGATTCCGACGAACAGCACTACGAGTTCCACCTGACATCCTGTGTGATAAAAAAAATCAACAATCAGAACAGGTTGTATGATGGAATCAAAGACAAGAAGGACATGATGAAGATGGAAAGGATTATAATGCGAAGGCAATGATCCACAGAAACACGGGATGGAAAACAAGACAACCTCGAGGAGATTGAACAAAACTTCCTCAAGGAACTCAAAACACGAAGACTCTGGACGACCACAACTGTCCTACGGCTACAAGGAGGCAAACAACGAGATGTTCTAGTAAAGACATAGATGAGCCTAGTCCTATCATCCCGTAGAAAAGATAAGGGTGACCCAGAACTCAGATCGATGAGGGTAAGGAGAAAAAGAAGCCTTACGTTGTTCCCTTATACCCAGAGTAACTATATAACTATAGAGTGCTCGACTCGACTTCGACCAAGGGTTGAATAATCCTACAGACAGTCCTACTCTGATACCAAGTCTGTCGGGACCCGGGGTTAGCGTATGTAATTCCAGTCACGATACAATCACATGGAGAGCCGAGAACTGTACCCACTTGTCTAAGCATACAAGGCCAAGCACAAAACGTTCTCGGTAAGCATCGAACGTGAGGGTCATCCCATCAAGGCCGGATGATCATCTGAGATGGGTCCTCATCGTCCGGTCACAAGTCTAGATGCTTATGGGTGGTGAATCCCATACTCATAGAGAAGTCGCCTCAACCATGTTATCGATTGAATCCTAACTCTTACATAGACTTACTCTAGCCTAATCACTTAGTCGGGGTCTAGGGCAGGCTCGATCATACAACAAAGTGTGTACGTGACAGAGTCACGAGCAATCGCATCGTGATGCCCCAAGCTGCGCACATCTAAGGGCCACTTGGTGTATAAAAGACCGCCAGCCAGATCACAACTAAGGTCTCGAAAACCCATACTAAGACATGCATGTTATAATCATACACGCAGCACACATGCCTAGTATGAACAACAGGTATCATCACATAACTCTACAAAGTATATCTTTATTGACTTATACATAGAGCATACAAAGATCACATGTCTGTGATCAACATTACATCATACAACGGAAGCAAATTAGGTCTGAGTACAGACAAGATTAACAAATGGCTTAGAGAAGCCTTGTACAACAAACATGCCCTTCCACGAGGGACCAGACTGCTGTCTGGGACTATACTAGCTTAGTCAACGTCGTGCTTCAGGTCGGTGACTCCATCGCGGTCCGGGTTCTTATCTAAAACATAGAATAAGCAAACGTGAGTACAAAGTCGTACTCAGCAAGACTTACATCAGAACTAAACTACTCATGCTCAAGTATCAAGGTAAAGGAGGTGGGATTCAACATGCAGAAGTGCCAGATTTGACTTGGCTAGTCCTGAACTACGAATACCAGACTTGAGGTAAGAAGCGTAAACGAGTCCACTACATGTCTCCAACCAATACACCACTATGGTTACTTCCTCGGCTTCCCCACGAGGAAGCACACCATAGCAGTCACGCTTATCTTGCGAGTTTTATAAGTATCCATTCAAGTTGTCTAATAATCAGGTACAGGTTCCAAGTAGTCCTTAACCGCGGACGCGGCTATTCGAATAGTTTTGTTAAACTTGCAAGGGTGTAAGCTACACACACATGACCATCGGTTACCGCCAGTTCTCGCCACCATTCAAGAGGTGACAGCGAGGATGTTCACCACGACACTTCGCTCACAACCGGTCTATTCCAGGAGACGACTATCTGAGTTTGCCTCCGATCGAGAGCCCGGCCGGATCAACGAAACGGACTCAAACAATGTAAGTGACCGAGACGCCACCTCTGGCAGATGGTTTTCCTGCCTCACAGGTGCACCCACATATCTATATGCTGCAACCATTCCTTCATTCTTTTTCTATGCACATGTCGAATGGAAAGCCCGAACTAATGTGACTCCTGGACGTCGATACGGATCAAGGTACTAGGCCGAGAGGGGTCAGTGAGCCCAATGTGTGGTTGTACTCTTTGTCTTGGATTACCAAACAAGAACTCGGTGCTTAAGGCGGTGTTCAACGAGACAACCCACTGTGTACTCCTACACAACCTCTCATCGTTCACCTTGTATTAGGGTGGATTCACCAACACAGTTTCACTTTCATCAACACCATGTTCACTATCATCCCGACTCACATCAAAAGCAACCTCATTGTACCACTAAGCATGCAATAAGCAGTAACAATTGCAGGGGTCACATGATAACAACCAACTCCTATGTCAGCTAGGATTGTGGTTTGCTTACTACTGTGACAAGATGATAGGTCATGCATCGGATATGGGTTCAACTATGTGGTAGAATCGATACAAGATGATCTCCTAAACATGCATAAGCGAGACTGAGAGGGAATTGGGATTTTATAGACATGATCAATGGGGTTTTCTTGCCGTGCTGACGATACACTGGGTTTAACGGTGGTCTTCTCCTTTGGGGTGATCACCGTCTCGGAGGCACTGTTACCAGCACAAACATCAACAAAGGGGGCCAACATTGTAATAGAATGCACAAGCACATGTTTATGTTGTCACATGATGTGAATGGTATTGATGTGACCTAGGTTCAAATTGTCACATTTTAATTGAAGTTGATTTGAAAATTAATTCAAATTCAAACTCCAAATGTTATTGAAATTAGGTCAACTTTCATTTCCTAATGTTTGATCATTGTATACCGTATCATCATGTGTGGGAAGCTTTTGAAGTACAAGTGATCATATCTGCATTGCATTGGTTCAAATTAGAATTGCATTTGGAATAAATTTGAATTAATTCCAATTAAGCCAAATAGCAAAAGCTACTGGTCCCATTTTAAAATCAACTCAAACATGGTTGAAAGTTGCATATTTGGATAGAGAATTTTCTGCTGATCATTTTTCATATATTATTTGTCCAATTTGGAGTTAATATGAATTAGTTATGATTTTCCAAAGTTTATATGATTTTCTGCAATTTCTGTAATATTTTAATTCTCTGGAAAATCTTTATTGCGTCATCATGACCTCAGCATGACATCAGTGGGGGGGCTGACATGTGGGTCCACCCTGTCAGTGGCCCACTGCTTGATCTTTGTTTAATTAAAAGAAACAGAGGATTAGGTGGGGGGGTTGGCCCCACCTGGCTGCCACTGCTGGGGTGATTAGTGGGGGGGGGGGATTAGGGCCTAACAGAGGCCACGTCGTCTCTCACCGGCGTTTAGCCGCCGGCGTCCACCTGTGCAGCGGCGCTCACTGGAGCAG
Organism: Bromus sterilis; assembly: GCA_950022295.1. Taxonomy (NCBI): domain Eukaryota; kingdom Viridiplantae; phylum Streptophyta; class Magnoliopsida; order Poales; family Poaceae; genus Bromus; species Bromus sterilis. The sequence continues at coordinate 300,414,413 of OX465601.1, forward strand.
GCGGTTCCGGGCACGGCTGGGCACGGGGAAGCTACCAGGGTGTAGCCCGTGCTCGCCCGCTTCGAGTTGTGCCACCAGGGAGGCCAGGGGGCGGGCGGAACCTCGCCGGCGTCGAGGTGCGGCGGCGGCCGTGGCTCTGCGTAAGTGAAGTCGACGGAGGAGGCAACGGGAACGGCCACAGAGAGAGGGGAAATACAGGGGAGCTCACCCCGGAGCAAACGGACGGGACGGCGGGGTTGGAGGAGGCCGGATGGCGGCGCAATCGACGTCGAACTCCACGACGGCCGGCGGCGACTCGGCGACGAAGGCGTCGGCTCCATAGCTTCTATAGCTCGATTGGGTGCGCGGGAAGATGAAGTCGATGGCTCCGGTGCTACTGGACACTTCAGCTCGGCGAGAGGAGGCCGTTGGCCACGTCTGGGCGCGGCGGCGCTCTCCGGTGGGTTCTCGGGAGCTCGCAGAAACGAGACAGGCAGAGGGGGAGAGTTTTCTAGGGAGAGAGGGAGAGGGTGCGGGGTGTGTGAGCAGCTCCGTGGCGTGCTCGGTGCGAGGAGGAGGCCTAGAAGGCCCCTGGCCATCGAGGTGGCCGTCGACGCTCCCCTTCCCTCCACCGAGCTGCTTCGGGGGGAGGGGAGGAAGACGACACCGGGGCAGGTGGGCTGGGCTGGAAAAAGGTAAGTTGGGCCGGGGGGCCCGGTTGGGTGGGCTCCTTTGCCCTTTTTATTTTTTTTTCTTCTGTTTTTTTTTCTGTTATTTTGTTTTGCCTAGAAATAAATAGCTAGGCAATTCTATAAAATGCCCAAAATTTTTGTAAATTCTAGGTGATCAGTAGCAAACCACTTATAACTTTTGGGCGTTTTTGAAATTCAATAAATTTGAATCTCAATTCAAATAGGGTTTATTTTAATTTTCCAAGGCACTGTTTGAATTGTAGAAAATTCCTTATGTGTGGGAATGAACCCAGACCACTTTTGAAATGATCACCATCATTTATAGGAAATTTTCAACTATTCAAATGATTTTTGGAAAAAGATTTTTATCTGCCCATTTGAATTAATTCTCAGGGCTTTTCTTTTCCAGACTTTTGAATTTCATTTGAAATTTTTGCATGATGCAAAGGGGCACAAGCAAACCCTAGCACTTACCCTAGTTGGCGTTCTGACACCTTGTTAAAGGCAAGCAGGGAAAACTTATGTGCTATCCTTAAATCAAACATAATGAAAATAAATTTTGGGACTTGCTTAGTTTGTCAACGAATGCTAATAGATAGCTCAATTACTTCTCAAGATGGACAAGTTTCGAGGAACGGCTCCGAAGTGGGGATGATCACATCCCCTTAATCTCCTTTGTTTAACACTACCAAAGTTTCTGATTTCTCATAGACCAAGCGTGAAGGAGGATTTGTTTGTTGTATTATCTTTCGAGCTGGGCGCACTCATGCCAGTTCCTCCTCGTATGATGGGTTTGCAGATTAGACATCCAATCCCGGGGTAAAACTTGTCCAACTTAAGAAGGTCATGAATTACCTACTACTTCCTCATGAGCTAATCAAGAGGCACAAAACAGAATATTTTGAACATTTAAGGATAACACATAAATTATCTACTTATAGGAGTGGTAGGGGAATACCAGGAATAGGAAGGTATGGTGGACTCATACGGAGGATAATGGTTTCAGGGTATGGATGCACAAGCAGAAATCTGCTAGGCAATGAGTTTGGCTAGCAAAGGCTTTGAGAGAACAGACAATTGATGCTAACTTAGATGCAAAAACATATAAAGCATAAACATTAAGGTAAGAATGGAAAATCAAGTTGTCTTCCTTGTCAACATAACACTTCAAGCATAATAACATAAAGGTATTGGCTATGTCGCTACTTGAGAAAACATGCATGTTGTCAAGATCAAAGCTATGTTTGCCAAAATTAAATAAAGTTTTCAAAGTCATACCTAATATTGTTGGATATATGCCCTAGAGGAAATAATAAAGTGTGTTATTATTTATATATTCATGTTCATAATTAATGTTTATATTTCTGTGCTATAATTGCAATGATCCTGACTATGAGATTCAGAAGAAAACTCATATGCATGTGTGGAAATGTAAACAGCAAGAGTTCCTGGTTTTGCCTCTAAGACCAGTCCATGTGCTAATTGATAATTATGTTTTCTTAATCATGTACATTGTTCTTGTAACAAGGATGTCAATAGCAATGAGATCATATTGTTAGCAGACCAATGATGTTGAACCGACCCCAGTGTTAAATGATATACTTAGAGAACTCATCGTAAACAACGTTATAAGTCATATCATAAAATGTTATTATATACATAGTTCCTTAGACCATGAGAATATCAAGTTGCTTCACACAAGAAGATGTGCTTTGGTTCTTAGATGAATCTTCCCATAAATGGGAAGTAGTAAAATAAGTTCTGGGTACATTGGATAGTGTGTCTAGTAACAGTGATAGTTCGAGACTGCGATTTTCTCCTTCACGATGAAGATATATAGACTCAGGGCCCACTCGGTATAACGGTAACCATTCTCGTCTGGTCAGACACTTTGTGATTCGATCACGGGGATACCGGTATACGTAACGAGGAATGAAGACAAACGAGCAATGAGGATAACTGATGGCTTGTGATCAAGAAGTTGTTTCACATGGGTGCCAAACTTCTCTCCTCTAACATTGTCATATATCGCGAAGCAAAGGGAATAGTATACGATAAACATAAAGGTTCACTCGAAGTCTTTTCGTGTATGTGTGGGAGTCAACATGGGTGTCCATGGCTCCGCTGTTGATTATTGACAAATGACTATGAGTCTGAAAAGCGTTCCAAGTGATGTCCACATAATACCGAACCTATTGGGTCACACACTTAAAGTGCAGTAATCTGTTAGAATACTAGGATGATTGAAGGTTTAGTGGAAGCAAGTAAAGAGCAAAGAATATGGCTAAGTTACTTTGGAATTGTTTCAGATGACTTTAGTTCATATGAAAATGGTTTTGGGATAGTTTGCAGTCGACCGAAATAGTTTCGGTGATCGGTGGAAAACTTAACAATATTTTCTGTTCACCGGACATGTTAACCATAACTCGGATTGTTCCGAAATCTATTTAGATAGCTTCGGAACATTCGTTAGGGGTTCCGAAAGGTCTTGGAAGTGCTCCAGAAGTGTCCAGAATGTCTCGAAACTGTCCCGGAAGGTCCCGGAAGGTCCTAGAAGCTTCTAGAAGGTCACGGAAGGTTCCGGGCAGTATCACCCACTGTCCCCGCCCCCTAGCTTGGGGGGAAAGCCAGCTAGGCTGCCCGGGCCGGCCAGGAGGTGGGGGCGCCACAAGGGGGGGGGAATCCTACTTGGAGTAGGATTCCCCAATCCTATTTTGGAAAGAGTCCTAGTGGGAAAGTCCTAGGAGGTTTGGAGTCAAAGTTGGACTCCCCACCCCCTAGGCCGCCGCACCAAGCCCCTTGGCCGACTATATAAGGTGAGCCAAGGGGGGGGGAGGAGACACACAAGTCCCCTGCGGCCCCTTTCCCCATAGTTGCTTGTTGCTCCACTTTTAGACCCCGGTTTAGATTCTAATCTAGATCGGAACTCGCTAAGGTTTTCTCTCTCTAGTTTTCTCGGAGGCGTTCTTCTCTAGACGGCAGAGCGCTGCCGCATTGCTATGCCGGACGTGTGGATACGGGTGGAGAGATCATATCTTTGATCTTGCTTCGAGGATCATCTTCTTCTTCCTCGGAGAACTGTTCGAGGGAATCACGAGGAGATCTGTTCGTGGGAGAGATCGTGGGACGGATCGTGAGATCTCCTTCAACTCGCATCACCAACTCTTCTTCCGCTGCAATTGTTGGTGAGCATTGTCCTAAACCTTGTATGCAATCTATCATGGATGATCTTGGGTTCTTGACTCGTAGGCACGAAATTTTTGTTTTCTACTACGTTTCCCAACAGTGGTATCAGAGAGATCCTTGATTAGATGCATGTTTAGGTAGATCATATGTTGATATGAGGCATTGATTTTCTTGTTTGTTTCCCTGTCATGTGATCTTTTCTTTGCTCAACGACATGATGTGATTTTGCTACAAGGTTTGAGTTTTGCCATGATCCCTCTATGCTGCTCTTAGTATGCTGGTTGCCTTGAACATGGACTACATCAAATTCCTTGGATCTCATCTTATTTTTGCTATAGAAATTTTTACATGAACGGGCTTGTGGATTTTATGAACTCAAATCCACACGGGGGTCACACGTTTAACGAAATTTGGCTTGTGGCAATAGTTGCTACATGCACCGCGTATGTTAAACTAGCAACAAAAGAAGTATCGTGTTTTGTTTTGTCTAGGGCTTCTCGTTTGCCATGTAAACCTGCTTAACAACCACGATAAAAAAATTGCAACAAACCGTGTAGATAGCGATCTAACTCGTTTTTGTAGAGAATGCATGTGATGTGGTATAGCCTTCAAGATTTCCAATGTGTTTGTATGAGATGCTATATGATGTAATATTTTTTTGCGGCCTGCGATCCATGGTACGGCATGATGACTGGAGTCATATGATTGTCACTTAATTATGGGCTGCGTGCCAGAACTATTTAGTAGCTTGAGGCAAGGCTATAGATGGAGACGAGGTGATGATCAATGATGTGAAGGTGGACCGCAACACACATGCCGAAGCCGTGAGGAGGTCCCGACGCCAAGGACAAAAGGTGGTGGGTGGAGACTTCAACCACGGAGTCATGAAGGCAACGAAAACTTCAATACACAAAGGGCTATACCATGTCACATATTTTATGAATTTCCTGTGATGTTAATCCGTTTGATGCACCCTTGTTTGATGCGTGGTAGTCGTGTTTTATTAGGGTGATCTCTCGCAAAATAATATCAAGTAGATAGTGTTCTCCCAACTGTAGCACCGTCTATACTATGTTTCACACCGGATCAGGTCATGTCACATGGGTGCACACGGTGTGACGCATAAAAGGCGGGTCTGTTAAGAACACACTGCATATGCACTTGGTTGTCTTGACGGTTTGGATAAAAGTTTGCTACCAGAACACGCCCATCGAAAGATGAACAAGAGTCACCCTTGCATGATTGGCAAGTTGGCATACCAATTCAGTCTAAGTCATCAGTGATGTCACATCAATGGCGGACGACTAAAATTGGATCTTGATTCACTTAGAATCAACTACGACAGATGTTGGTCTGAGTGGGAGCACTTATTAAATTAATAGTATGATTAATTAGTGCAACTTAATTATGAACATTGTCTAAAGTGAAACTTGTGTTTATGTTGTAGATTGAAATGGCCCGTGTCAATCCCCATTTTAACTTAGGTTTGTTGATTGAGAAAGAAAAATTGAAAGCTGATGGAAGCAACTATGCGGACTGGGTTCGTTCCCTGAGAATTGTACTCAGGAGTGTTAAGAAGGACTATTTCCTGACGATACCTCTCCCAGCAGCGCCGGGGCCTGAAGCCACGGTTGTTGAGCAGAATGTGCATTAGACTAAGCTTGATGATAGCACCGCAGTTCAGTGTCTTAGGACTGCGTGTATGGAATTAGAGTTACAAGGGAGGTTTGAAAACACCGATCCCCACTTAATTGTTAAGGAGTTAGACGCTCTGTATGCCAAACACGCTAGAACTGAACGGTATGGGGTAACTCATGCCATGTGGAATTGCAAGATGAAGGAAGGAACACCTATCAGTGAGCACGTGATAAAGATCATGCGCCTTGGGCAAAGGTTGACTCAGCTAGGATTTCCGGTCCCGGAATCACTGGGTACAGATATTGTCCTCATGTCACTCCCGCCAAGTTTGAAAGGCTTTGTTCAGAACTATCTCATGAACGGGATGGATAAGTCAGTTAATGAACTGCTTGCAATGCTGAAAAATGCGGAGACTACCATGCAGGCTGACCCTAACTATACGTTGGCGGTTAGCAAGACCACCAGTTTCAAGAAGAAGGGCAAGTCCAAGGGCAAGGGCGCCGGCAAGCCTGGCGCCAAGACCAAGAAACCCTCTGGTACTAGCCCTAACAAAGATACTGAGTGCTTCTACTGCAAAGCTAAAGGTCACTGGAAGAGGAACAGCAAGAAGTATCTGTCAGATAGAAAGAAGCCTAGTTTTACCAGCGAAGGTATAAAAGTTATATATGTCATAGATGTTTTTCTTTCCGGCCCTCACTCTAAGTCGTGGGTATTTGATACTGGAGTTGTTGCTCATATCTGTAATTCATTGCTGGGACTAAGGAGAATAAGGAAGCTGGAAAAGAATGAAGTGACGATGCGTGTCGGAAATGGAGCTACGATCTCTTCTAAAGCCGTGGGCGTCTACACTCTACATCTACCTTCAGGATTTACCATAGAATTAGATAATTGTTATTTCGTTCCTGCTATTTGTAAGAACATTATGTCCGGATCATGTTTAATTCGCGACGGTTATAATTTTAAGTCTGAGAACAATGCTTGCTCTATTTACTTGAAGAATATGTTCTATGGTTTTGCACCTATTAAGAATGGGCTTTTTTATTTAGATCTTGAATGTAGTAAGGACATCTTAAAAATAAGCTCTAAACGACTTAAGAAGGATGAAAATACCACTTACATGTGGCACTGCCGTCTAGGTCACATCGGAAAGAAACGCATGCAGAAACTTCATAAAGATGGGATTTTGCAATCTTTTGATTTCTAATCATTTGATAAGTGTGAGGTTTGTCTGATGGGCAAACTGACCCGGGCGCCGTTCACAGGTCATGTTGAACGGGCGACAGACTTATTGGAAATAATACATAGTGATGTGTGTGGACCGATGAGTGTACCGGCGCGCGGTGGATATCTTTACTTCGTAACTTTTACTAACGATTTGAGTAGATATGGTTATATTTAATTAATGAAGCAAAAATCCGAAACTTTCGAAAAGTTCAAAGAGTTTCAGAACGAAGTTGAGAATCATCGTGACAAGAAAATCAAATTTCTACGATCTGATCGTGGTGGTGAATATCTTAGTCATGAGTTTCGAGAAAACCTCATGGAGCGTGGAATCGTTTCACAGCTGACGCCACCTGGAACTCCACAGAGAAGTGGAGTGTCTGAGAGGCGTAACCGAACTTTGTTAGACATGGTAAGGTCCATGATGTCATTAACTGATCTTCCACTTTCTTTTTGGTGTTATGCGTTAGAGACTGCTGCTTTTACTTTAAATAGGGCGCCGTCAACGTCTGTGGAAATGACACCATACGAGTTGTGGAATGGGAACAAACCCAACATATCTTTCCTGAAAATTTGGGGTTGTGTTATTTATGTAAAATGTTTACAACCAAACAAAGTCGACCCTAAAGCAGACAAGTGCTACTTTGTAGGTTATGCCAAAGACACCATAGGCTATTCCTTTTACCACCCCTCCGATGGCAAAGTCTTTATTTCTAAAGGAGGAACTTTTCTTGAGAAAGAGTTTCTTAGCAAAGAGGTGAGTAGGAGGACAGTACAGCTTGATGAGGTTAGTGAACCTTCAGAACTAAGGAGTGAAACGATGGAAGTTGTTCCAGCAGTCATTCCGATGAAGGAATCGGAAGCTCCTGCAAGTGATGCAAGAACTTCTGAGAAGCTAGTGACTGAACCAAGGAGATAAGGCAGAGTACGTCAGCTACCCGAGTGGTATGCTAATGAAGTATTCATATTGGAAGATGATGAGCCTGTGAGCTATAAAGAAGCGATGATGAGCCCCAACTCCACTGAATGGCTACAAGCCATGAAATCCGAAATGGAATCCATGTACGAAAACCAAGTATGGGAATTGGTGATCCCTCCAGAGGGTGTGAAACCAATTGAATGTAAATGGATTTTCAAAAGAAAGACAGACGCGGATGGTAATGTCACTATTCATAAAGCTAGACTTGTTGCGAAAGGGTTCCGACAAGTGCAAGGAGTTGACTACGACGAGACTTTCTTGCCAGTAGCAAAGCTTAAGTCTGTGCGGATTTTACTAGCAATTGCTGCATATTTCGAATATGAGATATGGCAGAGGGACGTCAAAACAGCTTTCCTGAATGGGAACCTCGAGGAGAATGTATACATGATACAACCTGAGGGTTTTGTCGCACCAAAGGATACTGGAAAGGTGTGCAAGATTAAAAGATCCATCTATGGACTAAAGCAAGCATCACGGAGTTGGAATCTTCGTTTTGATGAAGTGGTCAAAGGTTTTGGCTTCATCCAGAATGGCGAAGAAGCTTGTGTTTACAAGAAAGTAAGTGGGAGCGCAATATCTTTTATAATACTGTATGTAGACGACATATTGTTGATTGGAAATGATAAAGAATTTCTTAACACTATAAAGGAGTCATTGAAAAGCAGTTTTTCGATGAAAGACTTAGGTGAAGCCGCTTACATATTGGGCATAAAGATCTATAGAGATAGATCGCGGCGCCTAATAGGGCTGAGCCAGAGCACATATATCGACAAGGTTCTGAATAGATTAAGAATGGAGAAATCTAATAAGGGATTCGTCCCAATGTCACATGGTGTGGTACTCTGCAAGAGTCAGTGTCCTAAGAACACTGAGGAGCAGGTAGAGATGAGCACAGTTCCATATGCTTCGGCAATTGGATCTATTATGTATGCCATGATATGTACAAGACCAGATGTTTCCTATGCTCTGAGTATATGTAGCAAATACCAGAGCAACCCAGGTCGTGTACACTACGTAGCAGTCAAAAATATTTTGAAGTATCTAAACAGAACTAAAAATATGATCTTGGTATTCGGAGGTGATGAAGAACTTGTTGTAAAGGGTTACACTGAATCAAGCTTCATGACAGATCCGAATGACTTCAAATCTCAATCAGGATATGTTTTCACACTCGACGGGGGTGCCGTGAGCTGGAAAATTTCTAAGCAGAATACGGTCGCGGATTCTACAACGGAGGCGGAGTACATCGCAGCTTCAGAAGCTATGAAGGAGGGATATTGGATTAAGAAATTCATCACTGAGCTCGGTGTGGTTTCTAGTCCTGAAGACCACATGGAGATCTACTGTGACAATAGTGGAGCCGTGGCGCAAGCTAGAGAACCAAGGTCCCACCAGAAATCCAAACACATTGAACGCTGTTATCACAAAATCTAAGAGTTCGTTAACAAAGGATATGTGAAAGTATGCAGGATTCACACGGACCTGAACGTGTCAGATCCGATGACGAAGCCTCTTCCACGAGCAAAGCATGAGCAACACCGAACAACCATTGGTGTGAGAGAACTTATGTAACTAGAATTATTGTATCTAGTGCAAGTGGGAGACTGTTGGATATATGCCCTAGAGGCAATAATAAAGTGTGTTATTATTTATATATTCATGTTCATAATTAATGTTTATATTTCTATATTATAATTGCAATGATCCTGACTATGAGATTCAGAAGAAAACTCATATGCATGTGTGGAAATGTAAACAACAAGAGTTCCTGGTTTTTCCTCTAAGACCAGCCCATGTTCTAATTGATAATTATGTTTTCTTAATCATGGACATTGTTCTTGTAACAAGGATGTCAATAGCAATGAGATCATATTGTTAGCAGAACAATGATGTTGAACCGACCCCAGTGTTAAATGATATACTTAGAGAACTCATCGTAAAAAACATTATAAGTCATATCATAAAATGTTATTATATACATAGTTCCTTAGACCATGAGAATGTCAAGTTGCTTCACACAAGAAGATGTGCTTTGGTTCTTAGATGAATCTTCCCGTAAATGGGAAGTAGTAAAATAAGTTTTGGGTACATTGGACAGTGTGTCTAGTAACAGTGATAGTTCGAGACTGCGATTTGCTCCTTCACGATGAAGAGATATAGACTCAGGGCCCACTCGGTATAATGGTAACCATTCTCGTCTGGCCAGACACTTTGTGATTCGATCACAGGCATACCGGTATACGTAACGAGGAATGAAGACAAACGAGCAATGAGGATAACTGATGGCTTGTGATCAAGAAGTTGTTTCACATGGGTGACAAACTTCTCTCCTCTAACTTTGTCATATATCGCGAAGCAAAGGGAATAGTATACGGTAAACATAAAGGTTCACTCGAAGTATTTTCGTGTATGTGTGGGAGTCAACATGGGTGTCCATGGCTCCGCTGTTGATTATTGACAAATGACTATGAGTCTGGAAAGCGTTCCAAGTCATGTCCACATAATACCGAACCTATTGGGTCACCCACTTAAAGTGCAGTAATCTTTTAGAATATTAGGATGATTGAAGGTTTAGTGGAAGCAAGTAAAGAGCAAAGAATATGGCTAAGTTACTTTGGAATTGTTTCAGATGACTTTAGTTCATATGAAAATGGTTTTGGGATAGTTTGCGGTCGACCGAAATAGTTTCGGTGATCGGTGGAAAACTTAACAATATGTTGTGTTCACCGGACATGTTAACCATAACCCGGATTGTTCCGAAACCTATTTAGATAGCTCCGGAACATTCGTTAGGGTTTCCGGAAGGTCTTGTAAGTGCTCCAGAGGTGTCCGAAATGTCCCGAAACTGTCCCGGAAGGTCCTGGAAGCTTCTAGAAGGTCACGAAAGGTTCCGGCATGTTCCGGGCAGTATCACCCACTGTACCCACCCCCTAGCTTGGGGGGCAAGCCACCTAGGCTTCCCTGGCCGGCCAGGAGGTGGGGGCGCCACAAGGGGGGAATCCTACTTGGAGTAGGATTCCCCAATCCTATTTTGGAAGGAGTCCTAGTGGGAAAGTCCTAGGAGGTTTGGAGTCAAAGTTGGACTCCCCACCCCCTAGGCCTGCGCACCAAGCCCCTTGGCCACCTATATAAGGTGAGCCAAGGGGGGGGGAGGAGACACACAAGTCCCCCGCGCCCCCTTGCCCCATAGTTGCTAGTTGCTCCACTTTTAGACCCCGGTTTAGATTCTAATCTAGATCGAAACTCGCTAGGGTTTTCTCTCTCTATTTTTCTCGGAGGCGTTCTTCTCTGGACGGCGGAGCGCTGAAGGATTGCTGTGCCGGACGTCTGGATACCGGTGGAGATATCATAGCTTTGATCTTGCTTCGAGGATCATCTTCTTCTTCGTCGCGGAGAACTGTTCAAGGGAATTGATGAGGAGATCCGTTCGTGGGAGAGATCGTGGGATGGATCGTGAGATCTTCTTCAACGCGCATCACCAACTCTTCTTCCGCTGCAATTGTTGGTGAGCATTGTCCTAAACATTGTATGCAACCTATCATGGATGATCTTGGGTTCTTAACTCGTAGGCTTGAAATTTTTGTTGTCCTAGAATGACGAGTGATGAATGTAACACCCTCAGTTCCTGTAACAGTAATCATCATCACTGTTGACCATCACTGTTTGTTAATCACTGATATCCCCTGTCCCTAAATCAAACTTTTCTTCTACTCTTTTCAAACCATGCCGGTTGGTAATCAAAACCCAAAGCACAATGCATTTTGCTCATCAAGAAATCAAACCCTAGTTGAAACTACTTTAAATGGAAACTAAAACAAAAGTGCTCAATTAAAGTTGTTCCAAAAATCATGGAACTATTTTTGTAAATTGCCAAAAATCATTATAATCATGTTGGACCAACTTTGGTAATTTTTGGAGTTGCAGAAAATTCCAAACAATTCAAACAGTGGGTTAAAACCCCTACTTTGGGCATTTAATATTTAAAAGAAATATCTAATGATTTTATTTTGCAGCAAAATATTTTGTGACACCTCAGTAATATGTAACACTAATTTACAAACACTAATAACCTTTTAAAAAAATGCTAGGGTTAATAAATCAATTACAGAAAGAAATTGAGCAAACAGAAAACAAAACAAAAATTGGAAAAGGCTTAAAGCTCGCCTGGGGCGAGGCCCACCCCAACCCAGCCACCCCGGCCCGTCTTCCACCTCCCACCTTCTCCCGTCATGTCGGCCACCTGCTCGACGCCGTGGCGCAGCCGTGGCCACGGGCGCCACTGGAGCCCTCCCCTCCCTCACCTGCTCCCTGCGACCGCGGACGCGATAAGGGCAACGCCCCCTCCCTCCTGGACACGCCCACCATCTTTTCCCCTCCCCCTGCAGCTCGCCATCGTCGGGGAAAGAACCGCCCGGGGCCGTCGTCGCCATTGCCGTGGCCAAGCACGGCCAACGTGCTCCCGCCGCCTCACCGTGTTGTCCAGGAGCCGCCTCGACGTCGACTACCTCACCCACCGCGAGGAATCGAACCGCGGGGCCCGGCAGCGACGACTACGCCACCGTTCCCCTCCGGCGCCGCCACGACATCGCCGTCGAATTCCCGCGTCGTCGAGCCTCCCTCGAGCCTACTGCCCTCCTCCACGCGCTCCTGGTGAGCTCGTCCACACTCCCCATGCGCTCGCTCCCCTCCTCTCCCGCCGTAGCCCGCTCCACCATTGGAGCCGAAGCTCATCGCCGTCCGCGAGGTCGCCGCCGTGGCCTGGAGCCCGCGTATGGCAGGCCAAGCGCGTCACTGCACTCGCGCTGCTCCCAGTAGTCGAACGCGCTATCTCCCCTTCGTTCCCGTGCGCTAGAGCGTCGTCGTCTTCCTCGCCCCGTTCGGCTCCGCCGCTGCGCACGTCGACGTCGTCGCTCCGGTCACCTTCCGGCGAGGCCACCACCACCATTCGTCGCGCCTTGGTCGCCCACGCCGAACGAGCCCCTCCACGCCCCACCCCGTGCCCTGTAGCGTCGCCACCGTCGAGCTCGCCGGCGGCGGGCTCCGGTGAGCCCTCCGGTGAGGATGACAGGCGGGCCCCCCGTGTCAGTTTGTTGATTAGGGGTTAACCAGCCACTGACAGTGGACCCCCCCCCCCCCGGCTAATTGTTTAGTTAGCTTAATAGAAAAATTAATCAGAGAGATAATACCCCTCCCAGTCACTGACATGTGGGTCCCCTGGTCATTTAGTTAATTAAACATGCTTAGTTAACACTGGAGTCAATGACACCTCGGCCCCACCTGTCATTTGGTTTAATTAAAATAGGTTTAATAAAATCCAGTCACTGACATGTGGGTCCAGAGGCATTTTCTAATTTAATTAAATGTTTTATAAATAACAGAGGCTGACATGCACTGTTCTGGATAATGTTGTGGATAATGTTTTGGATAATGTTTAATAAATAATAAAACTAATTCAGAAAATCATTTCAATTGATTTAAACTTTGAAATTCAATAAATTTTAAACCGTAACTCGGATTCAAAAACTTTATACATGAAAGTTGATCAGAAAAATATAACGAATACGATTACGCTATATGTATGTCTACCACACCCCTCTAACACAACGAACATCGAACATTCCCCCTCCGGACCGACTGTCCGATAAATTGTCCGGTACTGTTAGAGTGCCCGGATGAATTTATTCCGAACACGAAAGTTGTCCGAAAGGGTTCAAATAGCACGAATACACCCCCCTTATGTTGTTTCGTTAACCACGACACCTCCGGCTTGGTCCTTCCCCCTCCGGACACCCTGTCCGGTAATCACCCGGAGCCAGAAGTTCATCCCCAGATGAATTCCCGCTCCGAGCATATTGCATTGCACTGCGTTAGAACCCCGTTTACATTTCATCTGTTATGTCTTGCATTTGTATTGCTATTATTGTTGTGTATTTATTGTTTCTTCCCCCCCCCCCTTAATCTCCGGTAGACCCCGCTGCTGCCGTCGACTACACCGCTGCTGAGTACGACTACGTCGTCGACGACCCTACTACTACCGTCGAGCTTGCAGGCAAGCAGAGCCATTCTCTTCCCCAGATATCGCCTATCTTTCCGTACTTTTCTTGCACTAGGCATTGTTACTGCTGCTGCTACGATTTCAATCCTATTCAACTGCATAGCCTGATTTTTGTCGCCCCTTGATGTGCCTTCCTTTATCCTATGCTCCCTATTATTATTATTATGCATTATTCAGCAGTGAGCCCTGCGCTTTGTAGCTAGGATTAGATAGAGGGCCGTGATCACTCAGGGGAGTGAATGCGGATACAAATATTATAACTGCACAGGTACGGTACACTGCAGACACCGTCTAAGGCCCCTATCCGGGTTATGCCTAGTCACCTCAAGTGTGAGTTATCAAGGAGTAATCCTTGTACTCCACTCGAGGCTGACTTTGTCTTGCCGCCATAGGGTCCTGATCGACGATTGTCCTTCAGGTAAGAAGTCGGGCGACCCAACGGTGCCCGCGAGAGGTATTGCGACGGGACGACAGGGAGGGTACGACCAGTGTACCGGTGTGCTTGGCCCCTGATCGTTGGCCGCGAGAGTTAACAACCCACGAAAGTCGAGCTCCTCCAGGAGCACACGCGAGACAAGGTAAGGAGACGGTTCACCTTGTTGGTAACCGCAGTGACTTGGTGGGACGACGGGGCAGGCACCGATGTACTGGTGGTCCTGGCTGCTGTCGTTGTCCGCGGGTCGGTTAAGTCGAGACAACGATAACGGTTGTCACGCAGGTTAATTAAAATGCTAAATGGTTCAGTGAATGTCTTGAGTTGGCTATATGCCATGTACGCACTACCTACCCGTGGGAACTACGAGTTATGGGCTCCTCCGCTCCTTAGTGTCGTCCGAGGACTCTTCAGACATCAGCAGTACCACGGGCTGATTGCCGGGAAGTGGTGTTGTCTTATTTGCCGCGGCAGTGTGATTTTTATTTGCTTTGATTTAACTTCACCGGCCAGTCACGCACCGTGCAGGAGTACGTTTGGGTTGGGGTCCAAGGCCCGGCGTACTTAGGATTTAGACCGGCGGATGACCTCTCTGTTGAATTTGAAAGATGGGCTAGGAAGTGTCGGATAGCCTCGGTGGAGCGTTCCCTAACAAGGTTCCCGCCACCCTGGAGATCCGTGCGTGTAGCGTAACACAAGTGCACCCCTGCAGGGAAGATTAATCTATTCGAATAGCCGTGTCCACGGTAACAAGACGCTTTATGCTGAAGCTGGATCTTACCACTAGAAACTATTCTTAAACAATATGGTTCCGGGTTCTTTTCCTCGCGGGGATGTCGAGGAGGTGAACTCGGAGGCATTGCTAATTATTACAACTTATTATTATACAATGTTGCAGCAACTTCTGCTGCATTGTTACTTTATGCTTTATATAAACTGTTGGCTGATTCTTACCTCATGCTGCAAGACATCGTCGGAAGATGCTAGTCTTTGATAGGCCTAGCTTCTTACCCTTGCTCTGAATTTCTGTCTTCAGTCCACTATATACAGCCTCTTCATTCCGTTGATACCATGCATAATGCTTAGTAGCGGATGTAAGACTCGCGAGTATACTAGATACTCACCTGCTTTATTTCCTTTACTGTTTTGCCTGATCGGCCGCTGCAGCCGACGTTGGAGCTCAGGAGCAGGAGTACCCCGGAGGCGCCTACTACGACGTCGAGTTCCCCGTTGACCAGGAGTAGTTTGGTGGATCCCAGGCAGGAGGCCTCGCCTTTTCGTTCTGTATCTCTGATGTGGTTTGTGCTAGCCTTCTTAAGACAAAACTTGACTAACTATGTCTGTACTCAGATATTATGGCTTGTATGACTTATATATTCGGGTCCGCGTGACCCCCTCTATTGTAATATATTTGTTTATCCTTTTGAGTTTAGTGTTGTGCTGTGATATTATCACCGTGGCACCCTAATCTCAGTCGTGTACCCTGTGTGTATGATTACTATACACGGTCTGATTTTGGGGGCGTTACAAGTTGGTATCAGAGCCGACTGCCTATAGGAAGCCACCCCACCACTACCTGGTCGAAGTTGAGTCTAGACTTTGAAAAACTATTTTGCTAACTTAATATTTGGCTTACGGTCCCACATCGATGTCACTACGTGTGATATCTATGGTATTAGGATCCTTTTCTCCTTACCTATGCTCTGGGAATCTACTCTCTTATCCTTGCTGGTAAGTTTTACAAAATCTGACATTAGGATCACGTTCTCTTGATTCCACCCGGCGTTTTTGGTGCTTCCCCCATTGATTGAGTCGTGTCGCAGGCGTCGTACGCCAGATCCCAGACCGCGGATCCCATTCTCATTCTGGGCAGGCCGCGCATTCTCTGGCATCAACTCCTGTGGCCAACAGTTTTCTTGCGGCGTGATTGACATAGTGGAATCTATGTCGCGTCGTGTAATCCTTACCGCGGTCTGCGCGCCGCCTAGAGAGTCCTTTTTCCTTAATTTCTACGACGTTACGCTGCCCGATTTTCGATTGATTCTGTGTGCGAATGTGTATGTCTTATATGACTACTCCTTTATATATCTGCGCCTCCTTTTCGTTGTCGTTTTACTTCAGGCTTGATTCTGGTATCTCGTTAAATTTTCATCGCTGAAATACCCCTGTTAAATTCTAGCAGGATGGCTGGTCGTGGTCGTGGTCGTGCTGCCAACGACCCACCTCCGCCGCCGGATTACATGGCCGCGATGATGCAGCAGTTCGAGATGAATCGTCAGTTCATGCAGAACATCATGGCTCAGTTCCCCCAGCCGAATCAGAATGGGCACCACCATCAGCATGCCACCGTGACTGTGCATGACTTCACCCGCCTCAACCCCACTATGTTCCGCAACACTGTTCAGCCGCTGGATGCTGATGACTGGCTTCGCGACATCACTCACGAGCTGGAGTCTGCTAATGTCGATCCAGCCGACTATGTGAACTTTGCGTCTTATCATCTGAAGGGCGCCGCTGCTCAGTGGTGGAGCACCCACAAGCGTTCCCTGCCAGTTGAAGAAGTTATCACTTGGGATGACTTTCAGTCTGCTTTCCGCGCCCGCTACATTCCTCAGGGGATCATGGATCGTAAGGCGGAAGAATTCCGTAACCTCACTCAGGGCGACATGACTGTTGAAGCCTATCAGCGCGAGTTCCTCAACCTCTCTCGCTATGCGGAAGGAGAGATCACCACTGATGCTCGCAGGCAGCAGAAGTTCCGTCGTGGCCTCAACCCAGAACTCAGGCTCGCTCTTGCCGTTCATGATTTCGCCAACTTCACCACCATGGTGAACAAGGCTATGACCGTCGAGACTTCCCAGATGGAGCACAAGAACTCTCTGAAGCGTTATCGTGACGTTGGCTCATCTTCGGGCGCAACACAGAAGCGTCGTATCTGGCTCCCTACCAGTGTGACCCATTCAGCTGTCCCTGCTCCAAGGCCGTCTTATGCTGCACCCCGTCTGCCCCCACCACCGCAGTTGCCAAGAGCTCTGCCTGCACCACCCAATGCTACGCCCCTCCGTCCTCAGGATGGATTATGCTTCACGTGCCGCCAACCGGGGCATTTTTCCAGAGAGTGCCCCCAGAAACAGAAGCAACTGGTAGTTCACCCCGCTGGCCGTGGAAATGGTCGTGGCCACAACAGGACCCCCAACTATAATACTGGGTCTGCTGCTCATGCTCGTGGTCACGCTAACAACATCAATGTTGATGAAGCTCAGCAACAACCCGCTACTGTGATGGGTACCCTTCTCGTTAATTCCGTACCTGCTACTGTTTTATTCGATACAGGAGCATCGCATTCATTCTTGTCGGAAGCATTTGCATTGTCGCATAATTTTACGCTTGAGGATATGAACCCACCGATGGTTGTCCGCACCCCGATAGGCCATGGCCACACCTCCAAGATAGTGCCCGGAACCATTGTTGAAATTGAAGGGATTGAATTCCTTGCTTCCCCCATCGTTCTGAAGTCTTCCACCATAGACCTCATTCTGGGAATGGACTGGTTGAAATTTCACGATGCCGCACTTCATTGTGGCACAAAGTCTGTCCAACTTTTTCACCCCTCCGGCGAGATTGTTAACCACACCGCCCGAGTTACCCGTAATGCTGAAACACAGATATTTATGATGAATGCTTTGAATGCCGCCCCCCTCGAAGGCATCGAGAACGTTCCGGTCATTCACGATTTTCCCGACGTCTTCCCAGAAGAACTGCCGGGCATACCCCCGATCAGAGAAGTTGAATTCGTCATCGACTTGAAGCCAGGCACTGTTCCTATTGCCAAGCGTCCTTACAAGATGCCGCCACATGAACTCCTTGAACTTATGGAGGAAATCGACAAGGCACTTCAGAAAGGATTCATTCGCCCCAGTTCCTCAGCTTGGGGAGCACCTTCGCTCTTTGTCAAGAAGAGCGATGGGACAAACCGATTGGTCCAGGATTATCGGCCCATTAACCAAGCCACCGTCCAGAACAAATACCCACTTCCCCGGATCAACGATTTGTATGATCAACTTGCCGGATCCAAGGTGTTTTCTAAACTCTACTTGAGGTTGGGTTATCACCAAATCCGAGTCCGTGATGAGGACATTCCGAAGACTGCCTTCATTACTCGCTATGGTTCATACGAGTACACGGTCATGTCCTTTGGCTTAGCCAATGCTCCAGCCACCTTCTCCAGATTGATGAATTATATTTTCATGGAGTACCTCGACCAGTTCGTCGTGGTTTATCTGGATGATATATTGATATATTCCAAGAATGAAGAAGAACATGCTGAACATCTTCGTCTTATACTGGAGAAGCTTCGAGAACACAAACTCTATGCTAAGTATTCCAAGTGTGAATTCTGGCTTCCCGAAGTAACCTACCTTGGACATGTGATTTCCAAGGATGGCATTGCCGTCACCCCAGAACGTATCCAGGCTATTCTTGACTGGACTCCTCCCAAGACCGTCAAGCAAGTCCGCAGTTTCCTCGGGCTCGCTAGCTATTGCCGCCGTTTCGTCGAGAATTTCTCCAAGATTGCCAGGCCTCTGACTAATCTGCTTCACAAAGGCATCAATTTTGAGTGGACAGATAGATGTCAAGAAAGTTTTCAAGCACTCAAGGACAAGCTAACTTCTCCCCCGGTGCTCGCTCCCCCTGATACTCAGAAGGACTTCGTGATATATTGCGACGCGTCTCGTCAAGGATTAGGCTGTGTCCTATTGCAAGAGCGCAAGGTGATTGCTTATGGCTCTCGTCAGTTGCGTACTCACGAAGACAAATACCCAACACATGATCTCGAATTGGCAGCAGTAATTTATGCATTGAAGCTGTGGCGACATTACCTCGTCGGTAATCGTTGCGAGGTCTACACCGATCACCAAAGTCTGAAGTACCTGTTTACTCAGCCAGACCTGAATCTTCGTCAACAACGATGGCTTGAGACAATAGCCGACTTCAACATGGATATTTCGTATACCCCTGGCCAGGCTAATGTGATGGCCGATGCCTTGAGCCACAAAGCTTACTGTTCTGAACTTGAGGTTCAGGTGCAGCAACCACCTCTGTATGAAGAGTTTCACAAGTTGAATCTCGAGATTGTTCCTCAAGGTTACGTTAATAACCTGGTTCTCGAGTCAAAACTCGACGCCCTCATCAAGAGTAGACAATCTCTGGCCCCGGACATTGTGAAGATCAAGCAGGACATCGCCGAAGGGAAGCCCTCCTCTTTTACCATTGATGCCAATGATGGTGATACTGTGTACTTCAAGGGCCGCTTAGTAGTTCCTGTGAGCCCGGCCCTCATTAACTGTGGTCCGGATATCATGGAAGAAGCCCATAACTCTACCTTGTCAATCCACCCTGGCAGTACCAAGATGTATAAAGACCTTCGTCAACAGTACTGGTGGCCTTACATGAAACAAGACATCGCCCGCTATGTTTCTCAATGTGACGTTTGCAGTCGCGTCAAGGCCGGACATCAGAAACCTGCTGGTTGGTTGCGACCACTCCCTCCTCCTGATTGGAAGTGGGACAAAGTCGAAATGGACTTCGTCACCGGTTTTCCTAAGTCACAGAAAGGTAACGATGCCATCTTTGTCGTCATCGACCGATTCTCCAAGATTGCACACTTCCTGCCGGTCAAGGAGACGATCACTGCTAGCAAGTTAGCACACTTGTATATCTCCCGAATTGTGTCACTCCACGGTATTCCGATGGATATCAGTTCAGACCGTGGCAGCATTTTCACCTCACGATACTGGAATTGTTTCATGGAAGCTTTCGGGACTCGTCTGAATCTCAGCACCGCTTATCACCCCCAGTCGCAAGGCCAAGTTGAACGAGTCAATCAAGTGCTGGAAGACATGCTTCGCGCTTGTGTCCTTTCTTTCGGCATGAAATGGGAGGATGCCCTCCCGTACGCGGAATTCTCGTACAACAATAGCTATCAGGCTAGCTTGAAGATGGCCCCCTTCGAAGTTCTATACGGACGTAAATGTCGAACCCCCCTGAATTGGTCAGGAACTGGGGAACGACCCTACATCGGACCGGATCTTGTCCAAGAAGCTGAAGAACAAGTTCGCATTGTGCAGGGAAATCTCAAGGCTGCACAGTCTCGTCAGAAGAGCAACTATGACCGTAAACACCGTGAAATGGAGTATCAGCCTGGTGAATACGCTTACCTCCGTGTCACTCCCATGAGGGGCACTCATCGCTTCGGTATCAAGGGCAGGTTGGCTCCTCGCTACATTGGCCCGTTCCGTATCCTTTCCAGGAGTGTCCCCGTGGCATACCGGTTGGAATTGCCGCCGAACCTCTCCCAAGTCCATGATGTCTTCCATGTGTCGCAACTCCGTCGCTGCTTCAAGGATCCTATCCGCGAAGTGGAACATGATATGATCGAGCTGCAACAAGACTTAACTTATCGAGAACATCCGAGCCACATTCTCGATCAGTCTGAGCGTCGAACCCGCAACAAGACCGTCAAGTTCCTCAAGGTCCAATGGTCGAATCATTCTGAAGATGAAGCCACCTGGGAACGCGAAGATCGCCTCCGCGATGAATACCCCGATCTTTTCCTCGCTACCACTTAAATTCTCGGGACGAGAATTCTTGTAGTGGGGGAGATTTGTAACACCCTCAGTTCCTGTAACAGTAATCATCATCACTGTTGACCATCACTGTTTGTTAATCACTGATATCCCCTGTCCCTAATCAAACTTTTCTTCTACTCTTTTCAAACCATGCTGGTTGGTAATCAAAACCCAAAGCACAATGCATCTTGCTCATCAAGAAATCAAACCCTAGTTGAAACTACTTTAAATGGAAACTAAAACAAAAGTGCTCAATTAAAGTTGTTCCAAAAATCATGGAACTATTTTTGTAAATTGTCAAAAATCATTATAATCATGTTGGACCAACTTTGGTAATTTTTGGAGTTGCAGAAAATTCCAAACAATTCAAACAGTGGGTTAAAACCCCTACTTTGGGCATTTAATATTTAAAAGAAATATCTAATGATTTAATTTTGCAGCAAAATATTTTGTGACACATCAGTAATATGTAACACTAATTTACAAACACTAATAACCTTTTACAAAAATGCTAGGGTTAACAAATCAATTACAGAAAGAAATTGAGCAAACAGAAAACAAAACAAAAATTGGAAAAGGCTTAAAGCTCGCCTGGGGCGAGGCCCACCCCAGCCCAGCCACCCCGGCCTGTCTTCCACCTCCCACCTGCTCCCGTCATGTCGGCCACCTGCTCGACTCCGTGGCGCAGCCGTGGCCACGGGCGCCACTGGAGCCCTCCCCTCCCTCACCTGCTCCCTGCGACCGCGGACGAGATAAGGGCATCGCCCCCTCCCTCCTGGACACGCCCACCATCTTTTCCCCTCCCCCTGCAGCTCCCCATCGTCGGGGAAAGAACCGCCCGGGGCCGTCGTCGCCATTGTCGTGGCAAAGCGCGGCCAACGTGCTCCCGTCGCCTCGCCGTGTTGTCCAGGAGCCGCCTCGACGTCGACTACCTCACCCACCGCGAGGAATCGAACCGCGGGGCCCGGCAGCGACGACTACGCCACCGTTCCCCTCCGGCGCCGCCGCGACATCGCCGTCGAATTCCCGCGTCGTCGAGCCTCCCCCGAGCCTACTGCCCTCCTCCACGCGCTCCTGGTGAGCTCAGCCACACTCCCCATGCGCTCGCTCCCCTCCTCTCCCGCCGTAGCCCGGTCCACCAATGGAGCCGAAGCTCATCGCCGTCCGCGAGGTCGCCGCCGTGGCCTGGAGCCCGCGTATGGCAGGCCAAGCGCGTCACTGCACTCGCGCTGCTCCCAGTAGTCGAACGCGCTATCTCCCCTTCGTTCCCGTGCGCTAGAATGTCGTTGTCTTCCTCGCCCCGTTCGGCTCCGCCGCTGCGCACGTCGCCGTCGTCGCTCCGGTCACCTTCCGGCGAGGCCACCACCACCATTCGACGCGCCTTGGTCGCCCACGCCGAACGAGCACCTCCTCGCCCCACCCCGTGCCCTGTAGTGTCGCCACCGTCGACCTCGCCGGCGGCGGGCTCTGGTGAGCCCTCCGGTGAGGATGACAGGCGGGCCCCCTGTGTCAGTTTGTTGATTAGGGGCTAACCAGCCACTGACAGTGGACCCCCCCCCCCGGCTAATTGCTTAGTTAGCTTAATAGAAAAAATGAATCAGAGAGATAATACCCCTCCCAGTCACTGACATGTGGGTCCCCTGGTCATTTAGTTAATTAAACATGCTTAGTTAACACTGGAGTCAATGACACCTCGGCCCCACCTGTCATTTGGTTTAATTAAAATAGGTTTAACAAAATCCAGTCACTGACATGTGGGTCCAGAGGCATTTTCTAATTTAATTAAAAGTTTTATAAATAACAGAGGCTGACATGTGGGTCCCACATGTCAGCACTGTTCTGGAGAATGTTGTGGATAATGTTTTGGATAATGTTTAATAAATAATAAAAGTAATTCAGAAAATCATTTCAATTGATTTAAACTTTGAAATTCAATAACTTTTTAACCTTAACTCGGATTCAAAAACTTTATACATGAAAGTTGATCAGAAAAATATAACGAATATGACTACGCTATCTGTATGTCTACCACACCCCTCTAACACAACGAACATCGAACATTCCCCCTCCGGACCGACTGTCCGATAAATTGTCCTGTACTGTTAGAGTGCTCGGATGAATTTATTCCGAACACGAAAGTTGTCCGGAAGGGTTCAAATAGCACGGATACACCCCCCTTATGTTGTTTCGTTAACCACGACACCTCCGGCTTGATCCTTCCCCCTCCGGACACCCTGTCCGGTAATCACCCGGAGCCGGAACTTCATCCCCAGATGAATTCCCGCTCCGAGCATATTGCATTGCACTGCGTTAGAACCCCGTTTACATTTCATCTGTTATGTCTTGCATTTGTATTGCTATTATTGTTGTGTATTTATTGTTTCTTCCCCCCCCCCCCTTAATCTCCGGTAGACCCCGCTGCTGCCGTCGACTACACCGCTGCTGAGTACGACTACGTCGTCGACGACCCTACTACAACTGTCGAGCTTGCAAGCAAGCAGAGCCATTCTCTTCCCCAGATATCGCCTATCTTTCCGTACTTTTCTTGCACTAGGCATTGTTACTGCTGCTGCTACGATTTCAATCCTATTCAACTGCATAGCCTGATTTTTGTCGCCCCTTGATGTGCCTTCCTTTATCCTATGCTGCCTATTATTATTATGCATTATTCAGCAGTGAGCCCTTCGCTTTGTAGCTAGGATTAGATAGAGGGCCGTGATCACTCAGGGGAGTGAATGCGGATACAAATATTATAACTGCACAGGTACGATACACTCACTACAGGAAATTTGGTCTATTGCAACAATATTTATTACTACAACCACATTTTGTTGCAATAAAATGCAATATTGCCACCAATTACCAGTTTGTAGTAGTACGCTTCGCATATTGCAATGATTTAGTTTTGTCGCGATTAGTTCACACTTTGTTGCAATATAGGTCGTGTATTGCAAAAATACGCATGGGCGTTGCAATATGGCCATGATATTGCGACAACCAAATTTCGTTGCGTGACTTAGCCATTTCGTTGCAATACAAACTAGGTGTCGCAACAAAATAGACATCCGTGGTAATATTCATACATATATTGCAACAACTACGTCACATTGCGGTAGGCACAGATATTGTTTCAAAAAATTGGCCACCTATTGCAAGAAAACACGTATTGGTTATAATAGCACATACTTTTTCCTCAGTTTCACCGTGTTGCAATAACTATTATTTACTGCAACAAGTTACGTATATGTGGAGCATATTACAACAACCTATTACTGTTGCAATAAAGAACAATATATTGCAACGAATTACACATCTTCGAGCATTTCCCATGGTGCATTAGCTACAAGAGGATCATGAGATGAGCATTTTTTTGTCCCTTCAGAGAAACCGCTGGTTGGAATTAATACGAGAAATAGTTCATCGTCGTATTTTAATTGGTAGATCAAGATAAACCTTGGGGGTTTATCTAATAAACAAGCCATCCCAGAAATGGTAGCTCATAACATGTAAGTTGTCTAGAAGAAATTCATGGTCACAAGGGAAAACAAATTTGTTACGCCAATCATAGAAGATAGGAGCCTAGGAAATTTAGTACAAGCCATCGTAGGAATCACAAAACTCGTATCAGCAGCTAGCATGGGGCTGCAGTAGTACCGAAGGCGAGAAGTCTAGATTCTGGAAGCGTGAATTGCTTTGCCTCACGATCTGGTTTACAAGGTGTACTATTGGCCTTTTTTGTTTCTTCTTAGTCCATCTAAACTTGAACCCTTTAGACTGTTTTTTCTAGTGGGATGTTTAGTACACGTAGTACATAAACCACACCAGGTCTGAGCCCCTGGTTCGCCTGGGCCTGGGTTGTCGCCCTTCTTGCCCTGGTCCAGGGACGACATAATACATGGGTTGTTTCTTACCTCACTAGCATGGACGACCACATAGGCAAAAAAATCATTAACTCGTAGTCTTGCAATTAATCATGGACGAATACAAGTTTCAACATGCACTCAAGTATGCCAAAAGGTCAACTGGACATCAAGATTTTTTTTCGATTTCGTTTGTTCTCGGTAGGGACCAAAAAACCCGGTTTTCAGCTCGGTGTTTTCGAATTTTTTCGCCTGAAAAATTCAAACGAATTTAAAATTCAATTTTTTAACTACTAAATATATTAAATTCAAGTGCTTCCTAACCATGAAGTGCTATGTGTTCTACTGGTCAGCGCGCCTGGTTTGATACCCCTTGCTGCATGCAGGTAGTTTTTTTTAAATAGTAAAAGAAAAGCAGATTGCAAAAACAAGGATTCGATCTTGCGCCCCGCAGACGCACGAACATCACAACACACTATACCGCTAGGAGAAGACCTATATCTTGTAAAGAAACACATGCATACGCTATTTTACCTCAGTCAGACATTTAAATTCAAATAAATTTGAGTATTTCAAGTGGAGCGAAGCTTTTTTCGGGGTCAAGGGAGATATAGCCTGCAGATTCTCTCGTAATATAAATAAGTAGCATATACTGATTATATTATTTGAGTCAGTTAAATGCATACCAAATATGACAACGAGATGTTCTGGATAGATATCTCAAGGTGGATGATTCATAGTAGATGCAGATGGATTTCAGTCTACTTACCTTGGTGTACTGCCCATTGCTTTTGAGTCATTTCTTTCTTTGCAGCATAGTTAGCATTGCGGTGCCTTCATAATCCTGTCAATTGCCCAACTGTGATTTGTTTACCTCGCTAGCACTTTTATCGTCTTTTGGAGAGAGAAATCACTAGTGAAAATCACGGGACCCCGGTCCATCTTCACATTATTGTTTACACCCTCAATTTACTTTCCGTCTTTACTTTCATTCTTTACTTTCAGTTGCCACTATTATTATCTCTTGCGTTAATCCTTTGTAAACAGCAAGGCCGGAGGAATTGACAACTCCTCTGTACTCGTTGGGAGAAAAGTGTGCAGGTCCAGGTGAAGTTAGCAATATCGTAAACGGCGCCTTGTTCACTTTGCCACCTACTTGTATCTCCTGAGTCCTACTTGTTCGACAACCTTGGTATCTTCACCGAGGGAAACTTGCTGCTGCACTGCATCTCAAACCTTCCACTTGGGGTAACCAACGAGGGGCGAGAAGCCATCAATGGCGTGCGCATGCAAGTTAGATAGGTCTTTCCTTGTTAGTTTTTGTAATTTGTGAACGCATATTAATTGGTCGGATTTAATGAAAACAAAAGATGTGGAATTATTCCTTAGCACATGGATATTGTTCCTTAGCCAATTTCAAATCTATGAGTATCCTTCGTCGTTTTATGTCTACATGTGTTTGTGTTTTCCATAGTGTTCTTCATCATCTCCCTTCTCAGCAACTGAAGAGGATGGTCAAGGGGAGGATGAAGACTAGGTATGATCGGCGTGATAACGTTAGAGGGGAGGGCCCCGGTTCACCCTCTGAGATAACGTTTAGCAAAAAAAATTAGTTATATTATTTCAGCAGCATATATATTTCGTATTGCTTCAAAATATTAATTTTGCAATTTATTTCATTATTCTAAGAATTTTTCTTAAAAAGTACTCCCTCTGATCCATAATAAGTGTCGCTTGGTACAAAATGTGCGACACTTATTATGGATTGGAGGGATTAATAGTTTTCCACCTAGCCAAAACTCTCCCGCTAAACTCATAGCGTCCCTCCAATTTTTTATAATTTCCCACCAAATAATTACATGTGTCTTGCGCCATTTATTTTAACTTTCCCGCTAAATAACCATTATAACTAATCGCGATTACCGCTCTAAACCTAATCACAGGGTACCATCGAGCCCTCCCAACCCCCGATGGTTACCTCCAGCCCGCCGCCGCACTACCTTCTTCCCCCGCACCACCGCACCACCTCCTCCCGTCGCCATCCTCCCGCGCATGCATCGCGTGGATCTTCGCATCCCTGGCGTTCCAGCCAACCACCGGACCAAGGCGCCGCTGGATCCGCGCATCGCCGGCGTCCCTGGAAACCCCGAGTCGAGGGCGTCTGGATCCGCGTGTGGAGGGCGTCCGAGCCAACTGTCGTGTCGAGGGCGGCTGCATCCGCGCGCGGCCGGCGTCCGGAGTCTGTTGGGTCGAGAGAGGCTCGACCTATGGGGGCCGACCTGCCTTGTGCGCCTCCGCGTCCAGAGACCTCGATCCGGCGCTGGTCCCTCCACTTTCGTTTCGAGGAGCCTCAGTGATGGCCCTGCAGGTCGCGCGTTCAGCCCTGCTCATCTCCATCGCCTTCCCCGCCAAGATGTTGTTCTTCTATAAGTAGATATACGCAGCGCAGCTTGGTGCAGCTGAATGTGCAAAATTGTCCCCTAAACCTGAGACGCAACAGTACCTGTGATTGCTTTTGGTTATTATTGCTATGATTTCCTTGACAACAACTCACATCAGGCAATTCAATCCTCATGCATAAAATCAGATCATGACTTAATTTATAGATCTATTTTCTCTTTTTCCTTCTATATTTATGATAACTAAATCTATAGTTTTGTTAGGGGCGATATGCACCATTTTTTCTACCACTTAAGTTAAGTGAATTTATTTACTTTTGCTTCAGACTACTAGCATGTACTGTGATACTATCTGAAAAAGGATTGGCTATGCTAAGTAAGATACCTGCTCATTTATACCTGCTAAGTAATTGCCTCAGTATTATTGATCTGGTTGAAATTGTAAATGATTTATTCTGGACATGTAATGGTTGTTTGTTGTCTCAAGCCTACTTTGGGAAGCTGATATCACTTCATAATTCATGAAACGAATAATTTCACTCTTTTATTAAATTTAAAGTGACTCTAAATTCACATATGTTCACATGAATATTTGAATGCATTGCTTACTCCTTTTTAGTTTTAGCAATTTGCATGATCCATGTTGTTATTATATTGTAGTCAAGATTATGCTTTGGCGATGGACATTTTGGTGGCTAGGCCACATAGCCCACTCAAAATAAGAGCAACTCACACACGCTACCCAACTTCAGTATCTAGAGCAGTACTTGCATGTTGTAATTATTCCATCGACCTTATTCTTGATATGTGCGGATATGCATGTGCATCTTCTCATATATCTCAGTTAGTGATTGGGCAAAGTTTATCTTGGACATGTAATAATTTATGCCTTCTTTAAATATTGTGTTTCCTCTTAAATTAACAATAATTCTGATATTACCTACACAAGGGCACAACAATGAATTCAACGCAACGCACTGCTGATGGGAGACCGATGACATTACAACGTCACCGAGTGGAAGCTTCAGAGCAAGTGGATGATTCACATTACTCCTTTCTGCAAGGTACACAACTTCCTTATTTCTTAATCACTGTTCTGAATGGTGCACATTGATAATGCTAAGTCCATTAATTTTTTTGGTCTTCAGTAAAGAAAGGATTTGTTCTCGTAACAAGGACGGAAAGTATAGCGGCAGACCACAAAGAACATGGACAACACAGATCTGGTAAAAAAATTATGACCTTCTAAGATGTCTACCATTTGCTATAATGCAGAAAATCCCGGATTGCTTAATCTTCACAACTGTTTTAAACATATACAGGAACTGAAGAACAATATGACACTCCAGTGTGTGCTAATGACATGTGTGCGCTGGATAAGTGGCCATCCCATGCTCGCCGCAACCATGAACGACTACAGAATGGTAAGAATTTGGTTCTATATTTTTGTCCTACTTTATTATAATCGAATACCGAGTAATGCAATATTCTTGGATGATTTGGGTTGTAGAAACTGATGGACGTAAGAAGAAGGGGAGAAGTGTTCTCAAGGGAAACTAGGGCCATGGCGTGGGGCGTGGGGAAGTTTCCTTCGTTGCATGTATGTTCCTGTTATGGTTTTCCTCAGTAGTAAGTTTGCTAGCCAGCTCAATATAATCCTAACTCAGTCGGTCTCTCTTAGCTCTGTTAGACCAACTAAGCCCAAAAAAATATGTTGTGACATGCTCGCCACCACTCTGTTTCCATCACATCACATCGCACTATCATCCCTGGTCCAGCACTCCCGATAGGCATGCATGGGCCAGCGCAGCTGAAGCGATCCCAGTCCTAGGTACTCTTGCTTTTAACAGGTAGCATCACCAACAAGTTGCCTATTTTTCTAAGATATCATCCTCTGTTTTTCCCTTTTGTATTCTTTTAATTGATACAACCAATTGCATGTTGATGTGTTAGCGAGGCTCAAATTCGACAAACCGTTTCGACTTTTTTATTCCTGTACTAGTATGTATGATTTCTCTGTTGCATTAGATTATTAAGATCTATAATAATGGTGCAAGTGACTCGGGGAAAAAAGCTAGCATGAATTGTTTTTTAGGTTATTTATAAGTCTTTGATTTTTGGCCCGTGGCTAGCTCAAATCCTGGCTTCGCCACTGGCGAAGGTGTTATTGTGAGTGGCATGCTGCTGCCAAATCATGTGATTGTATCATGATGCATGATGGGCCAGGGCTATGGCGATCATCTGTTGCCCTTTTGAGTTGGATTAGGCTTTTCAAGTAGGCTTGTTGATTCCACCAAAAAAGCAGGATTGTTGCATGTGGTGCATCTCTGTTTCATATACACAAGATCATTAGTTCTTGCTACAGTTCCACTCTTGTGTACTATGTTCTGAGTTATGTTGTCTCTGATTACAATACCTTCTTTTTTCTATTGGCACCAGTCCATGATTTCTTGTTTAACATGAGCTAAATAATTTCTTCATTTTTTATTGCAGGATCCAAATATTTAACTGGACTGGACTATGGACCAC
Organism: Bromus sterilis; assembly: GCA_950022295.1. Classification (NCBI taxonomy): domain Eukaryota; kingdom Viridiplantae; phylum Streptophyta; class Magnoliopsida; order Poales; family Poaceae; genus Bromus; species Bromus sterilis. The sequence continues at coordinate 300,444,013 of OX465601.1, forward strand.
GGATATTTTAATCTTTGCACTTAATTAGGATAGCACGTTCAGTGTGTTGAATGATTGCTAAATTATTTTATGGATATTGCTATGCAAAATATGATATTTTATGAATCTACATCATCTATATATATATATATATACCTATATACCTTAGGATGTTCCCACGTGACACTTTCTACTATCGAAGTAACTTGGCATCACAATTCTTTGAATGTTGCGATAACCATTTGGTGCCACGGAAACCACCTTTGTTGAAATAGTCCTTTTTCCATGAATCATTGGTATTGTCGTAATAGTTTCTTACCACAATCGTTTCGGCCACTGTGATAACAACTTGGCACCACAAAGTTTAGCTTTGTTGAAATAGCCTTTCGCCACAATTTGTCTGTATTGTCGTGATAGCTTCTCGCCACAAACATGTTGGTCGTTGCGACCAATATCTGTCACCACGAAAACAAGTATGTTGCGATTTTTTTGTTACCACATTTGGAGAGTTGTTGCCATAAATTAATGCCACAAATAAAGGCTTGTGGCGAAAGAGGTGTACCCACGAAAATAAGAGTTGTTGCTATAGGGTTCGGGCCTATTGCAACAATTGGCTATTGCCACGGAAGGACATGCGCCACGAAACAAGTGTTGTTGGAATAGACTATCACCACAAATGTCTATCGCCACGAATGGCCAATTGCCATGGTTTTGATGCTTGTTGCGCTAAACTATCCCCACGAACCAAATTGTGGCAATAAACACATGCTGCTACGAGAAAAATGTGGCAACTTATCACATTGCCGTTGCAATAGCACTCTTTCTTGCCACATTTTATTTTTTGTGCCAATAACCTATTACCATGCGTCTTATCGCAACGCTTGGCAACGAAAGTCATGTCGTGGCAATAGGTACCTATTACCACAAATCGACACTTATTGCCACGAATACCGTTGTTGCAATAGACCCGATTCCTTGTAGTGACTGCAGACACCGTCTAAGGCCCCTATCTGGGTTATGCCTAGTCACCTCAAGTGTGAGCTATCAAGGAGTAATCCTTGTACTCCACTCGAGGCTGACTTTGTCTTGCCGCCATAGGGTCCTGGTCGACGATTGTCCTTCAGGTAAGAAGTCGGGCGACCCAACGGTGCCCGCGAGAGGTATTGCGACGGGACGACAGGGAGGGTACGACCAGTGTACCGGTGTGCTTGGCCCCTAATCGTTGGCCGCGAGAGTTACCAGCCCACGAAAGTCGAGCTCCTCCAGGAGCACACGCGAGACAAGGTAAGGAGACGGTTCACCTTGTTGGTAACCGCAGTGACTTGGTGGGACGACGGGGCAGGCACCGATGTACTAGTGGTCCTGGCTGCTGTCGTTGTCTGCGGGTCGGTTAAGTCGAGACAACGATAACGATTGTCACGCAGGTTAATTAAAATGCTAAATGGTTCAGTAAATGTCTTGAGTTGGCTATATGCCATGTACGCACTACCTACCCGTGGGAACTACGAGTTATGGGCTCCTCCGCTCCTTAGTGTCGTCCGAGGACTCTTCAGACGTCAGCAGTACCGCGGGCTGATTGCCGGGAAGTGGTGTTGTCTTATTGGCCGCGGCAGTGTGATTTGTATTTGCTTTGATTTAACTTCACCGGCCAGTCACGCACCGTGCAGGAGTACGTTTGGGTTGGGGTCCAAGGCCCGGCGTACTTAGGATTTAGACCGGCGGATGACCTCTCTGTTGAGTTTGAAAGATGGGCTAGGAAGTTTCGGATAGCCTCGGTGGAGCGTTCCCTAACAAGGTTCCCGCCACCCTGGAGATCCGTGCGTGTAGCGTAACACAAGTGCACCCCTGCAGGGAAGATTAATCTATTCGAATAGCCGTGTCCACGGTAACAGGACGCTTTATGCTGAAGATGGATCTTACCACTAGAAACTATTCTTAAACTGTATGGTTCCGGGTTCTTTTCCTCGCGGGGATGTCGAGGAGGTGAACTCGGAGGCATTGCTAATTATTACAACTTATTATTATACAATGCTGCAGCAACTTCTGCTGCATTGTTACTTTATGCTTTATATAAACTGTTGGCTGATTCTTACCTCATGCTGCAAGACATCGTCGGAAGATGCTAGTCTTCGATAGGCCTAGCTTCTTACCCTTGCTCTGAATTTCTGTCTTCAGTCCACTATATACAGCCTCTTCATTCCGTTGATACCATGCATAATGCTTAGTAGCGAACGTAAGACTCGCGGGTATACTAGATACTCACCTGCTTTATTTCCTTTACTGTTTTGCCTGATCGGCCGCTGCAGCCGACGTTGGAGCTCAAGAGCAGGAGTACCCCGGAGGCGCCTACTACGACGTCGAGTTCCCCGTTGACCAGGAGTAGTTCGGTGGATCCCAGGCAGGAGGCCTCGCCTTTTCGTTCTGTATCTTTGATGTGGTTTGTGCTAGCCTTCTTAAGACAAAACTTGACTAACTATGTCTGTACTCAGATATTATGGCTTGTATGACTTATATATTCGGGTCCGCGTGACCCCCTCTATTGTAATATATTTGTTTATCCTTTTGAGTTTAGTGTTGTGCTGTGATATTATCACCGTGGCACCCTAATCTCAGTCGTGTACCCTGTGTGTATGATTACTGTACACGGTCTGATTTTGGGGGCGTTACAATGAAGTCCTTGCTGGGTCAGATGACCACTACAGTTGGATGCTGAGTACCTCTGTACTCATGATACTACCCCCAAACTCTTTTCAGGGTTCTGATCGACAACAGGTATGGTGACCGACGTTTCACGTGGAGACTCGACGACGACTAGTTAGGCGGATCCCGGCGGAGGGCCTGGACCCGTGTGTTTATAGGATCGTTGTTTTCTCTTTGCAACTAGGCATTTGCTTGTAGTCTGTACTCAGACATGTATGTTCCGCTGATGTATTGTATTTGAGGCAGTTGTATGCCGATTGTATGAGATGTTGTATCATGTATCTTTAATGTTGTGATATCATGTTGGAAATCCGGGGCATATGGCTTTGTCATATGTCGCGGTGGGACCGATATGTGCTTCGTCCCCGGATCTGGGTGGAAACACCTAGATCTGGAAAAGTACCGCATATCGGGCCTTAACTAATGTCCCTTGGATAGGGCATCCTTTCAATAGCTTCAATCTTCACCTTGTCCACTTCAATTCCCCTCTCGGAAATCTTGTGACCAAGAATAATCCCTTCGTTAACCATGAAGTGGCACTTATCCCAGTTTAAAACTAAGTTTGTATCCTTGCATCTCTGCAAAACTTTATTAAGATTGTGGAGACAGTGGTCAAAGGAAGTTCCATAGACGGAGAAATCGTCCATGAAGACTTCCACAATCTCCTCACAGAAACCATGAAAAATTGAAGACATGCATCTCTGAAAAGTAGTAGGTGCATTGCATACACCAAAAGGCATACGCATGTAAGCATAAGTACCGTAAGGACATATGAGAGTGGTCTTCTCTCTATTGGCAGTGTTAACATGAAATTTAGAGAAGCCAGAGTACCCGTCAAGATAGCAAAAGTGGGTGTTTTTAGACAACATCTCAAGCATCTGATCAATAAAGGGCAATGGGTAGTGGTCCTTCTTGGTTGCCTTGTTCAACTTCCTGTAATCAATACACATTCTATATCCAATAACAACTCTTTGAGGTATTAGTTCATTTTTATCATTTTGAACAACAGTCATACCTCCTTTCTTAGGAACACAATGAACTGGACATACCCACCTACTATCAGCTATAGGATAGATGATACCTGCAGCTAGAAGCTTGAGAATCTCTGTCCTAACCACGTCCTTCATCTTTCGATTCAGCCATCGTTGATGATCAACAACTGGCTTAGCATCGGGCTGGAGATTGATAGTGTGTAGGCAAATCAATGGACTAATCCCCTTAAGGTCATCAAGGGTATAGCCCAAGGCACCACGGTGTCTGCGAAGTGTCTCCAATAATCGCTCTTCTTCGAATCCTGAAAGGTTAGCATTGATAATAACAGGATGTATTTTCTTTTGATCTAAATAATAATACTTGAGCGTATCGGGAAGTGGTTTGAGGTCAAACACCGGGTCTTCTTTTGGTTGTGCTAGGATTCCTAAAGGTTCAACCAGAAGGTTGTGCTTCAGGATAGCAGCTTGTCTTGCGAATATTTTGTCTAACTCATTTCTCTCCTGCATATGCATATCATTCTCGTGGTCTTCCATATATTGTTGCAAAGGATCATTAGGAGGAATAGAAATAGAAGAAATATTTTTAATAATTTTATCATCACTAGGTAAATTAGTACCACGAGGCTTCTTGGATAACTTATAAAAATTAAATTCATATGGCTCACCATTGAATTCAACAGAAACTTTACCTTTTTTCAATCTATTATAGCACCACAAGTGTTGAGGAAAGGTCTACCAAAGATAATAGGGAAAAACTATCTTGCACTGAACCTAGTACGAGAAAGTCGGTAGGATACTTTACCTTTCCACATAGGACTTCAACATCTCTCACAATCCCAATGGGAGAGATAGTTTCTTTGTTTGCTAGATAAATAGTGACATCAACCTCTTCATGTTCAGAGGGTGAGATCACCCATGATCTCCTGATAGAGTGAATAAGGAATAGCGCTAGCACTCGATCTCAAATGGCATAGCCTGTAATAATTGTGATATCCTATTTTGACAGATACAACTGGTGTACCTGAAATTGGGCTCTTATTCTTGGCTGTGACAATTTTAGTTGAAACAGCACAAAAAATTTATAATTGAATCTGAAACATCATCATTAACTAAATATATAACCACCGCAACTTGAGGATCGACCTTGATCAGGTCCTCAGGGTTGTCAGTTCGTCTCTCAGTTTTATTTATTATGCCTGTCACAAAAGAGTGCTCCCTCATCCTTGTAGGAAAAGGGGGCTTTTCATATAAAACTGTAGGCAGAATAGGGTCAGCAACATTTATATCAACAAGTAATTCTTTAAGGGGTTTATGATACTGATCCTTATCCACCTTAGAAGAGTCAATGTGAGAGGCAAAGTTCTTACAAAAATCAATCATAAGCTGGGAATCAAGACCAATCTTAGAGCAAAATGTATTAAAATAATCAGTTTTCACATAGCTCTCAATATAATCATGCTCATAATTTATAGAAGGTTCAATACCTTTGTCGATTTCCCAGTCTTCCATGTTCTTCTGGATCCTCTCAATGAGAACCCATTTTTCTTCAACACTTCTTGTTTGGAATACCCCGCTAGAGGAGGCATCCAACATTTCCTTATCCTGACGAGAAAGCCTGGCATAAAAATTTGTAAGTATAATATCTTTGGGGAGTTCATGAATAGGACATTTGAACATTAGGGAATTAAGTCTCCCCCAAGATTGACCGATGCTCTCTCCGTCACGAGGCCAAAATTTATAGATGTAGTTCCTGTCTCGATGAATTTCATGAAGAGGATAAAACTTTGTATAAAAGAGAGACATAATAAGCTCTTCCCAATTAAGTAGATGTGAGTTATCGAGGAGCTTATACCAATCTAAAGCTTTATCTATAAGGGATATGGAGAATAATTTCTTCATGACGAACTACATTGACACACCTGCAAGCTTAAATAATGAACATAGTTGTGATAAATATAGCAAGTGTTCACCCGGATGTTTCTCTCCTGCATAACGATTAGCTAAGACATAATTGATAATACCACATGGTATTTTGTAAGGCACAATTTCAGTAGGGGTAGGAGTGACCACCACAGTTGTGGGGCGTTTCCCCATAAACAACGAACCAAGAATAGAGGTGTCCATAAGGACAAAAGTAGCAATGGCAAAATAAAAACAGAAATATAAAGACTTCCTTACCAGCTTCACTTACTAATAGCGCTACGCTCCTCAGCAACGGCGCCAGAAAATAGAACTTGATGACCCTCAACTGTAGGGGATCGTTTGAAGCGTTTTCTATAAATAAGAGTGTCGAACTCAACGAGGAGCAGAAGGTATTGGTAAGTTACTTTGGTAAATAAATAGCTGCAGGAACTGAAAGATAGCTTTTTAGGGGTTTTCGATATGAGCAACAAAAAGGTAAAATCAATTAAAGTGAAAGGCACTAAGGAGTAAACAGTGGCCCAATCCTTTTGAGCAAAGGGTAGGCCTACCAACTGAACTTATAAGGACTAAAGCGTTCTTGAGGACACACGGGAGAAATAGTCACGTGCTTTCGCCATAATCCGCATCGGTACTATGTGATGTGTTGATAAGTGTTGAGTGGGTGTATCTATTCTAGTACACCCTCTAGACTAAGATGAGTGCACTCTTATGATTAAACATCTTGCAAGCATCCGCAAATACAAGATAGTATTTAAGGAAAAAGCCTAACTATAGCAATACGATCAATGATCCAATGTTCCCTTGTGCAAAAGCGTGCGAACTAGGGTTCTGGTTTCTGTCACTCCGGCAACCCACCGTAAGCATTCTTTATACACAATGCACTCCCCTAGGTCCTTAATAAGGCGAAGTTTTGAGTGTTCGACTGACACAACAACACTAGGAAAATAACGACACAACTTAAATATCAAACAACACATATTACTTCAACATCATATGACTACTAGCAACTAGACTTCTCCCATGTCCTCAAGAACTAAAGTAACTACTCATAAGACATAAAAGAGATCATGATCAGTGGGGATAAATAGATGATAAACAATATGGACACAATGATATTTCTCCAACAAAACTCAATAGCATTCATCACAAGGTAGCAATCAACACCGATAGAGTAGAGAGGATAGATACACTACTAGAAAAAAGATCTTTAATGGCGCACTATATTTTGACATCAATGGCGCACTTTGGGTGCGTCATTACAAACACGCGATTAGTAAGAGATAGTAATGGCGCACATTAAGTGCGCCATTACTATCCTGTATGCTAATGGCGCACCAGAAGTGCGCCATTACTATAGCCTGAAATGCGCCACTGATGTTATTGGTCCCACCACATGTGTGTCTTCTGCTTTGGGTTACTAATGGCGCATTTTCAGGAAGTGTGCCATTGATGTGTTTCTCCATATGCGCTACTGAAGCACACTATGTGCGCCATTACTATGAATATCAGGGTTTTTTTTTCTTTTGCTTTTCTGTATTTGCACAGATATAAACAGCAGATTTATAAACAACACAGATATAAACATCAGATTTATAAACAGCATAGTAGAAGATTAGTCTCCGATTACAAATCATCATATTAGTCTCCAAATTCAAAATACCGAACAAAGTTAGAACATTACAAGTCTCGAGTAGCGAGTTTGATCACATTACAAGTCGATATATCTAAACTACCATGACATTGAAGAAGAGGGTGGCGGTCACGAGAGCATCATCGTGACCAAAGTGATCTTCATCCAGTTCCTCCTCCGCTCCCTCCTCTCCCCCGCTAGATAGTACACGTATCTAGCTTCCGCCTCCGCCCTTGTGGGGTACCCTTTGTAACTGTTACCGCTAAAATGGTGAACCTGTCTCCGACAATCCTCCCAGTCGTCGTAGACTCCGGGAATCCTACCAATGTACACGACATACGACGTCATCTGCTTTATGCACTGGACAAACAAAACATTAAGAGAAACTTACAGATAATATTTAAGCAGTGCATACGTATACAATAAAATTAAGGACCAAAGGAAGAGAAAAGAAACAAACATTAATAGCACACGGTTCATGGTCCTAGTAATAAATAGCATCGATTACATATAAGTTGAATGATGACTGTTTAAACTACGGAGACATATGTACAGACAAGTTCATAAAAGTTTATACAACACACACGAGCTCTCGTCGATAGTCCAGAACTACATAGCTAGGTGCATGGGCATCATGACTTTTGACTCCGCTCACGGGCCGGAGCGTGGGTGAAGCCGCCGTCTTTCGTGATGGTCATGAATGAGCGATCGTCGTCAGCCTGCAATCTTAGCATTGTATCTATTTCATGGTTGGACAGTTGATTGTTGAGGTAGAACTCCCCCGTGTTACGAAGGACATCTTCAGAGATGGTTCCTGCCAACTCCGACTGGATGCGAAAGAATTCTTGTCTGAGGTCGGCGTCTTGGATTACCGACAAGAGTTCGGCCCAGTGCTTGAGATGAGCTGGGAGCGTAAGCTGCTGCTGGTCCCGTACGAACGCCCGCATGTGATGGATGGCGTAGTAGGCCTCCTTCTGACCGCTAGGCGGCTGCTTGACGCAGGCGAACTTTGTTACGTGAGTGAACACATGCGCGCCGTACCTAACAACTTCCTTCTTGAAGGTGACTACAGATTTGGAGTAGCGCGAGAGAGCCTCATCGATAACTTTCTTGATATTTGTGTAGTCTTTGTTCGACTCACGGTCCGGGTCCAAATACGTGGCCATGGACCATTTCGGGTTTAGAGCGATGAGTGTGCACTCTGTTTCATCACTGCACACAACACGGATGTTAGGAGGAAAAGAACGACCGAAATCTAAGAAAAACCTAATGTACGTTTCGGGGACGTGAGGGGATGACTTACTCGGGAAAGTAAGGCAGGAGGAAGTTGTCCTTATCCTTGTTCGCCAGAATGGCGCCTTCGAGGTAATCACTAGTGAGTCGTCGGTCCCCGGGGCTGGTCAATAGCTTGGCACGCATGTAGAAGGGGTCGACTATAACGATGTCTGGGGTCTTGTCTCTAATGATCCGCATCTCCATACTGAGCGCACATAGCCGAACAAATGTGTAGTGCAGCAGAAAAACGTGAAACATAGCGAAGATGCCATCAAACCGCAGGAAGATCACATGTCCGATGTCGCAAGCAACAAAGCCCTTTCCCTATGGCACCTTGGCGGTGAAAACCGGGTATGCCACATCATTCTCTCTGAGATGTCGCATCTCTGTATTCAGAACAATGTCATGTAGACTCTTCATAGCACCGGTTGCAGCACCGAGCATTGCAGCAGATAGCATCGGCCTACCAGCCACATGCACCCTCGACATTATTCCGTCGGGTCTTGGTGGTCCGCCTTGAGCACGGATCGTCGGTGCCGGCTGGTTCGCAGTAGTGGGACGCTTCCTCCTTCTTGTTTGTCCCTTCTTCTTAGGCTTCTCATGTAATGGGACCTTTACCTGCTCGGAGACCGCCTTCCTGAGTGTGTCGGGGCTGATAACATTTCGCGCCTCGGCCGTCTCAGCCTCGGTGAAGGCGGCAGCTGGAGGCGTCTCCTGAGAATTGAACATTTGACGCTTATTGTTGGAATTCATCTCCGCGCTACAAGATGGGTGGGAGAACTCTTTTGCACCAAGGTTTGGTTCTTGAGAAGCAGGCCGGAAAAGGTTGTCCATGTCGCACCCACCGTGTTCCTCGTAGAAGTCATCAACACGGGCAAGTAGTGTGTTGGTGTTGGTGTTGCTCCGATCTTGTGCCACATCGATGTCCGTGGGGTGGTGGCCCAGATCAGCCGACGGCATTGCAGCGGTCTTAGCATGGCTTGGCGCCAGCACGACTGACGGTGGGGTGGATTAGTTCCCCACCCCAAATGAATCTGGCTCTTCGTCCAAAGCCTGCTCCAGTTCAAGCAACCGTGGAGGTCCATCAAATCTTCGTCCTCGGCTCCAGGGGGTGATGGCTTCTCGCCCTTCGTTGGTTTCCCCAAGTGTAAGGTTGAGATGTAGTGCAGCAGCAGTTTTCCCTCGGTGAAGATACCAAGGTTTGTCTCTAGCAGGACTCCAGAGATGATAAGTAGGTGTCAGCGGCGCAACTGACGCGGACCTGCACACAGACACAGATAACTTTGTTCCCAACGAAGTTCAGAGAGGTTGTCAATCTCTCCGGTCTTGTTGTTTACAAAGGATAAAACGCAAGGGATAATGATAGAAAATAAAAGCAGTAAAGTAAATGAAGCGTGGAAACAGTGATAAGGATATAGACCGGGATACGTGATGTTCTCTAGTGATGTCTCTCTCCCAAAAGAAGATAAAATTGCTATGCGAGGTAAAAAAATTACAGAAAGGCAATTGACAAGATTATGAACGCACCGCAATGCTAACGATGGTACAAAAGAAAGGAAGAGGTTCAAAAGAACGGGCAGTACGGCAAAGTAAGTAGACTGAAATCCATCTGCATCTACTACTAATCATCCACCTTGAGATATCTATCCAGAACATCTCGCTGGTATTAAGTTGCGAGTCCCACCCAAAGTGTAAACCCAAAGCAACAGACAACTGCATTAAAAAGAACTCTGCGTAAAGTAAACAATCCTTGTAACCGCGGTTACAAGCACCGTTGTTTTCCCCCTTGTGGCAACAGCACATCCCCTAGACTCATGTTTCTGTCACTCAAGCATGTCATCAAGGAGGCATGAACCCACAATCTAGCACAACGTTCCCTCTTGGAGTCACTACCTACTACTTGGCCAAAGCAATAAACAGCAACGGAGAACATGCAAGAATTACTTAGGACCAAAAATATAAGAGATAAAAACCAAATATATTTCTCTATCACAATCTGAACATAATCTCATAATTCATCAGATCCAATCAAACTCAACATAGCAATAGCATAAATATTACAAAGGTGCCCCGATCATGTAGGGCAGCTCACGAGGTCTAAACAGTGAAGATCAAAGAGGGGAGGAGAACATCACATAGCTACTGATCACGAACCCATGGTCCAAGCAAAACTACTCACGAGAAATCCGGGGAGCATCCATGGTGGAGAGGAGACTCCCGGAGGTCAATCCTCCCTCCGGCAGGGTGCCGGAAGAGGTCTTCTGGTGCTCCCGATCTTGAAAGCGCGGCGGCAGCGGAACAGAGGCGAGTTCGCGGAATAGGGTTCTCTTTTTGGAGTTTTCCCGTGACGGGGGATAAATAGGCGAATGGGGGCAGCCAGAGGTGGACCAGGGGCCCCAGGCGCCCCCCTGGCGCGGCCAGGGGTTGGGGCACTTCTGCAACTCAAATCAAAAAACTCAGAATATACGGAAGTTTTGTAATTCTTTAGAGCATACTGTATAAAAATTTCAGCTCAAAAAGATGAACTGCGATTTTTCTGGAATTTTTCTGGTCACGAGGACAGAATCTGTTTTCTGGACAGCATGTCACAACTTTTACTTCCCTTGCCGTAAGAGGCTATAACTTGGCACAAAGTTGAAAAATAAAGATATAATGATGTTGCTACATTAGTAACAAACATCAAGACACAACAAAACCAAAAAGAAAAACCTAAATTCGTTGCGGGCTGCCTCCCGAAAGCGCTTCTTTAAAGCCATTAGCTAGGCATGATGCAAAAAGAAGAATCAAGTTTTATCAAGAGAATGAGAATAACTAGCCCGTGTAACGGACTCAAAAGGTAACTTGATTTTCTTTCTAGGGAAGTGTTTTATCCCCTTTTTAAATGGGAATTGGAATTTTATATTACCCTCTTTCATGTCAATAACCGCACCAATGGTGCGAAGAAAAGGACGTCCCAAAATAATTGGACACAAAGGTTCACACTCTATATCCATAACAATAAAATCAACGGGAACATAATTGTCATTGACAATGATAAGAACATCGTCGATCTTCCCCAAAGGTTTCTTTATGGAAGAATCAACAAGACGAACACCCAAAGAACAAGGCTCAAAAGGTTTCAATTCAAACATATCAAATATTCTTTTGGGCATAACGGAGGTACTAGCTCCAACATCACATAAATCATAGCAAGAGAAGTTATTCAATTTAATTTTGATCATAGGGTCCCAACCATCATCTAGCTTCCTAGGTATGGAGGCTTCTACTCTAAGCTTCTCCTCCCTAGCTTTGATGTGAGCATTTGTGATATGCTCCATGAAGGCAAGATTAAGTGTGCTAGTGTGGGGGTCCCTATACATTTTGTGTAGCAAGCTAATAACTTCTGAGAGGGTACAACTATCAAAATCAATATCACTACTATCAAAGGTGGTAGTAGTGTCATCTAGGGTCACTTGTTTGAAACCCTCTATGTTCATAGGAGTTTCTTTGTCTACAGTTGAGGTATTAGCATCACCATTAATAGGTCCAACGGGACTAGGAGTGCATTGGGTGCTAATAGTTTGAGTGTCCTCAACAATTTGGATAGTGGCAACTGTGTGGTGTGTAGGAAGGCTCTTAATTCTATCCTCTTCCTCTTTTTCTCTAGCCCATCTTTCTTTGAGTTTGGCCATCATCCTAATGTTTTCATTGATTTTTAACTGGATAGCATTAATAGGGGTGGCCTTATTCTCCTCAAGGGGGGAGGTTCTAATTTTAAGCATCTTAGTATCAAGGGCTAAGCTTTCTACCTTCAAAGAGAGATTATCTATTTTAGCTAATTTCTCCTCTACATTTTTGTTGAAGGCTTTTGGGTAGTGATAAAGTCTCTAAGCATGCTTTCTAATTCAGAAGACGGGTTCTTGTTGCTAGGGTAGGTGTTGTTGTTCCCATAGTTGGATGGAAACGGTCTAGGATTGCTAGCAAAATTTCCCCTATAAACATTGTTGTTGAAGTTGTTTCTAGCAATAAAGTTCACATCTACTTGTTCTTGAGCAACCTAAGAATTTAAAGGAACATCATGAGGATCAATAGAGGGTTTCTTGGTAAGTAGAGACATAATTAAATCAACTTTTTTATTGAGGGAGGTAATTTCCTCGACAGAATTAACTTCCTACATGTTGGAGCGCGTTCGGTGTGCCATTGGGAATAATTGGTCATCATTTCATCGAGAAGCTTCGTGGCAGCACCAAGTGTAGTTGACATAAAGGTTCCTTCCGCGGCCGAATCTAACAGGTTCCGCGAGGTAAAGTTCAAGCCTGCATAAAAAGTCTGGATAACCATCCAAGTAGTCAAACCATGTGTAGGACATTTCTTAACAAGAGATTTCATTCGTTCCCAAGCTTGGGCAATGTGTTCATTATCCAATTTCTTAAAATTCATAATATTACTCCTCAATTGGATAATCTTAGCAGGAGGGTAGTATTTCCCTATTAAAGCATCTTTGCACTTATCCCAAGAATCTATGCTATTTCTAGGAAAAGATTGAAACCAGATTTTAGCATCTCCCCTCAAAGAGAAAGGAAAGAGCTTGAGCTTAACAACATCACCTTCTACTTCTTTATACTTTTGCATATCACATAATTCAACAAAATTATTCAAGTGTAAAGCAGCATTATCTCCAGCACCAGAGAATTGATCTCTAATAACAAGGTTTAGCAAAGCAGGTTTAATTTCATAAGAGGTAGCTGAAGTGGCAGGTGTGGCAATCGGAGTGCAGATAAAGTCTTGGTTGTTGTGACTAGTGAAGTCACACAACTTGGTGTTTTCAGTGGAACCCATAGTAGCAGCAAGTGTGGCAGATTTTTTTGTAGTTTTTGATAAAAGACACAAAGATAAATAATGAAAGATAAACTAACAAGACTAAAAAAACAAAGGTAAAGGGTAGTGCGCAACTCCCCTACCTTAGCACTTGGAGTCCCCGGCAACGGCGCCAGAAAACTTGCTTGATGGCTTCTCACCCTTCGTTGGTTTCCCCAAGTGTAAGGTTGAGATGTAGTGCAGCAGCAGTTTTCCCTCGGTGAAGATACCAAGGTTTGTCTCCAAAAGGACTCCAGAGATGATAAGTAGGTGTCAGCGGCGCAACTGACGCAGACCTGCACACAGACACAGATAACTTTGTTCCCAACGAAGTTCAGAGAGGTTGTCAATCTCTCCGGTCTTGTTGTTTACAAAGGATAAAACACAAAGGATAATCATAGCGAATAAAAGAAGTAAAGTAAATGTAGCGTGGAAACGGTGATAAGGATATGGACCGGGATACGTGATGTTCGCTAATGATGTCTCTCTCCCAAAAGACGATAAAATTTCTATGCGAGGTAAAAAAATTACAGAAAGGCAATTGACAGGATTATGAACGCACCGCAATGCTAACTATGCTACAAAAGAAAGGAAGAGGTTCAAAAGCACGGGCAGTACGCCAAAGTAAGTAGACCGAAATCCATCTGCATCTACTACTAATCATCCACCTTGAGATATCTATCCAGAACATCTCGCTGGTATTAAGTTGCGAGCCCCACCAAAAGTGTAAACCCAAAGCAACAGACAACTGCATTAAAAAGAACTCTGCGTAAAGTAAACAATCCTTGTAACCGCGGTTACAAGCACCGTTGTTTTCCCCCTTGTGGCAACAGCACATCCCCTAGACTCATGTTTCTGTCACTCAAGCATGTCATCGAGGAGGCATGAACCCACAATCTAGCACAACGTTCCCTCTTGGAGTTACTACCTACTACTTGGCCAAAGCAATAAACAGCAACGGAGAACATGCAAGAATTACTTAGGAACAAAAATATAAGAGATAAAAACCAAATATATTACTCTATCACAATCTGAACATAATCTCATAATCCATCATATCCAATCAAACTCAACATATCAATAGCAGAAATATTACAAAGGTGCTCCGATCATGTAGGGCAGCTCACGAGGTCTAAACAATGAAGATCAAAGAGGTGAGGAGAACATCACATAGATACTGATCACGGACCCATGGTCCAAGCAAAACTACTCACGAGACATCCGGGGAGCATCCATGGTGGAGAGGAGACTCCCTGAGGTCAATCCTCCCTCCGGCAGGGTGCCGGGAAGAGGTCTTCTGGTGCTCCCGATCTTGGAAGCGCGGCGGCAGCGGAACAGAGGCGAGTTCGCGGAATAGGGTTCTCTTTTTGGAGTTTTCCCCTGACGGGGGATAAATAGGCGAATGGGGGCAGCCAGAGGTGGACCAGGGGCCCCAGGCGCCCCCCTGGCGCGGCCAGGGGTTGGGCCGCGCCGGGTGGCCGCCTGGGCCCCCCTTGGGCCCCCTCTGGCCCCTCCCGGTCTCTTCTAGAAGCTTCCCATACGCTGATTTTTCCTTTATTTTTCCCGGAATTTTTCTGGCACTTTTTATATGGGGGAAAACTGAAATAGAAAAACAGCAGAAAACAGGAACTGGCACTGGGGTGCACTGAGTTAATAGGTTAATCCAAATATGATCAAAAGTGTATGAAAGTGTATCTAGATCATAGCAATATCACACAAAACATGCATGGAGCAAGCAGAAATTATAGACACGTTTTGGACGTATCAAGGGGTCGATAGGGAGGTAACAATTCGCTGTAGCCATCTAGCACCCGAATCAGTTGAACGTTATACACGTTGGCTGGCATCGGATTACCATGGAACACGCGGATGCCCGGTTGAACGATTCTGCCCACGGCAACATCGACCAACTCCTCGTCCACGAAGTGCAGGAGAACGGTGATGGTGCCCTGCGAATACATGTAGGGCATCAAGGATGCCCAGTTGATGTGCGAGGTGATGATAGTGATTTCTCGCCCTTCGTTGGTAAACCCCAAGTGGAAGGTGTGATGTAGCACAGCAGCAAATGTCCCTCAGTAAAGATACCAAGGTTTTTCTCCAGTAGGACTCCGGAGATGATAAGTAGGTGTCAGCGGCGCAACTGACACAGACCTGCACACAGACACAAATAACTTTGTTCCCAACGAAGTTCAGAGAGGTTGTCAATCTCTCTGGTCTTGTTGTTCACAAAGGATCAAACACAAGGGATAATGATAGCAACTGAAAGTAAAAGCAAAAAAGTGAATGAGCGTGGAAACAGTGATGAGGATATGGACCGGGATACGTGATGTTCACTAGTGATGTCTCTCTCCCAAAAGACGATAAAACTGCTATGCGAGGTGAACAAATTAAAGAAGGGCAATTGACAGGATTATGAATGCACCGCAATGCTAACTATGCTACAAATGAAAGGAAGAGGCTCAAAAGCATGGGCAGAACGCCAAAATAAGTAGACCGAAATCCAACTGCATCTACTACTAATCATCCACCTTGAGATATCTATCTAGAACATCTCGCTATTATTAAGTTGCGAGCCCCACCCAAAGTGTAAACCCAAAGCAACAGACAACTGCATTAAAAAGCACTTTGCGTAAAGTAAACAATCCTTGTAACCGCGGTTACAAGCACCGTTGTTTTCCCCCTTATGGCAACAGCACATCCCCTAGACTCATGTTTCTGTCACTCAAGCGTGTCATCAGGGGGGATGAACCCACAATCGAGCATAACGTTCCCTCTTGGGGTTACTACCTACTACTTGGCCAAAGCAATAAACAGCAACAGAGAACATGCAAGAATTACTTAAGAACATAGATATAAGAGATAAGAACCAAATATATTACTCAATCACAATCTGAACATAATCTCATAATCCATCAGATCCCATCAAACTCAGCATAGTAACAGCAGAAAGATTACAAAAGTGCCTCGATCATGTAGGGCAGCTCACGAGGTCTAAACCATGAAGAACAAAGAGTGGAGGAGAACATCACATAGCTACTGATCACGGACCCATGGTCCAAAGGAAACTACTCAGGACACATCCGGGAAGCATCCATGGTGGAGAGGAGACTCCCGGAGGTCGGCCCTCCCTCCGGCAGGGTGCTGGGAAAAAGTCTGCTGGTGCTCCCGATCTCGGAAGGGCGGCGGCGGCGGAACAAAGGCGAGATCGCGAAAAAGGGTTCTCTTTTCGAGGGTTTCTCGTCACGGAGAATATATAGGCGAAGGGGGGCAACCAGGGGGGCCACCAGGGGTCCAAGCGCCCCCCCTGGCGCGGCCAGACCCTGGGGCGCGCCACCAGGGCGCCTAGGCCCCTGGTGGTGGCTCTCTGGCCCCACTCAGGTTCATCTGGAAGGTTCTTCTATGCTGATTTTTTATCTGATTTTTCTTGAATTTTTGGAGCACTTTTTATATGGGGGAAATTGAAATAGAAAAACAGCAGAAAACAGGAACTGGCACTATGGTGCACTCAGTTAATAGGTTAGTCCAAATATGATCAAAAGTGTATGAAAGTGTAACTAGATCATAGCAATATCACACAAAACATGCATGGAGCAAGCAGAAATCATAGATATGTTTTGAACGTATCAACATCCCCAAGCTTAATTCCTGCTCGTCCTCGAGTAGGTAAATGATAACAGCATAATTTCTGTGGTGACATGCTAGCAACCATATAAGAACTTTGAAAAGTAAAGCAATCAAGGTTAGAGATTCATTTCAAGTCATAACATGCAAGAGTCTATATTAGCATTGAAACAAGTAACAAAAGAACATTAGGTGCAAGAGCTCTTGCTGTCCTTGACTCGAATGTCTCCAAATGGTGTTTGCGTGCAAGAAGGGGGATAGGGAATACGAGAAAAATATTTATTTGTTGAGAACTCAATCCACTACTAGGGAATACCCTTATGGTGGCGCCCTTTTTTTGAGTTTAGTGGCGCATTAGGGATGCGCCACTAACTACAAGCCACTAATAAGGGCTTAGAGGTGGCGCATTCTGGATGCGCCACCCCTAAGGCCCTTAGGCGTGGCGCATCTCAGAATGCGCCACCTCTAAGCTCTTACGGGTGGCGCATTATGGTATGCGCCACGCCTAAGGGCCTTAGGGGTGGCGCATTCACAGTGCGCCACTAAATCCTGACAATATGCGCCACTAAATAATTACAGAAAACAAAAAAAAAGAATTACAGAAAAGAATAAAAGCATTACAGATATTTTTATTATATTACAGAAATGCAAAATACAATATAACAATGAGGCCAACAATTATTGATACAAAAGAATTGCATTATAATTTTTATTACAAAGGTTTAGAGGCCAACAAGATTCACAAGATTACATCCATCACAAAATTACAATGAGTCCAACAATTATTGAAAACCGAAAGCTACTTTCGTCATCATATCTTGTTTGCTCTTCAACCTGCACAAAACAAATCTTTAGAGGTCACATCCATATGAATCATACCAAAGGAGAACAAAGCAATCTAGCATCTATTCTTATCAACAACTTAAAGCAAGTCGATCAATGGTGAGAAGCATGCACATATGCATAAAAATGCATATGCAGTGACCTTTATACACAAAGATCACCAAGAGTATTTGACACTACCATCTACTACACAAAGAGTACATCCAAATTACATCCAAATTACACAAAGAGTACATTCAATTGTTCTGACTCGGCTCGGGGAATGGGCGGCATCCTTCTTTCGTCATGAAAGGCCCTGTGTCACGCAGGGCCTTTAGGCGGACTTCTATCTCCCCATTGGATGGTGCAATGTTGGAGTGGAAGATCGCCCCCTTCATTTGTACTTCATGACGGATGATAGTCGCCATCTGCGCTTGGATGTGAAAGAACTCCTCCTTCAGATTTGCATCGGCGATTTCCGCCTTCCTTTCGGCCCACGCTCTGAGATGACTTGGCAGCGTAAGGTTGCGTTGTTCCTGTACAATTGCCCTCATGTGATGAAGGGCGTAGTATGCATCCCTCACACTGCCAGCCGACTGCATGACGCACGGGAACTGTGTTACGTGGTTGAACACGTTCACGCCAGGCTGATTTTTCCTGAACTTGTGCTTCATGATCTTGCCTCCGGCTTTTATGTAGCCGACGAGAGCATCATCCAAAACTCTCATGATATACTTGTAATCTTTCTTCTTCACACTCCCCGAGTCTAAATACATGGCATGCGAGTGTTGCGGTGAAAAGCAGATGAGCACGCAGTCTTGATCCTCACTGCATAATTAAAACAATCCAAAAGGAATGTTGGAAGAGAACAATGGAAAGCTAAGAAAGCATATATGCTACGGAGGCGAGCGAATGACTTACTTGGGAGAGTAGGTCATAAGAAATGAATCCTTGTCAGCGTTCCGTAGCATGAAGTCTGTGATGTACCCCGCCGCGAGAGCCGCGTCCCCGTCGTCCATCAAGATGCTTTCACGCATGTAGAAGGGGTCCAATATCGCGACGCTCGGGGTCTTATCTCTCCTGATAATCATAGAAAGTCTGAGCGAGAACAGACGGATAAGGCTATGGTCCAGCCGCTTGAGATAGTACAAATTGAAGATCTCCGAAAATCGCAGGATTATCATATCCGCGGGGATAGTGTTGATGAAGCCCATGTTGAGTGGCACCTTGGCCATGAAAACCGGGTACGAGGGATTCTCTTCTTGAAGAAGAATCTTCTCTAATGCCATAATACTATGATGCACACTCTGCATATCCGAAGTTGCAAGGTCCAGCATGTCCTTAGGTAGCATCGCCCTACCAGCCACATGGATTTCAAACGAGAGATCCTTGGGTCTTCGTGGCCCGTCCTGAGCCCGGATCGGCATCGAAGGTTGGCTACTAGAAGTGATGCTCTTCTTTCTTTTTCGTCCCTTCTTCTTTTCTGATTTTGAGCAGTCACCGGCCTTTATCTGCTCAGTGGCCGCCTTATGGAGTGTGGATGGGCTGAGAATAGATCTTGTGGCATCTGCTTGAGGCTCGGTGAAGGCGCAAGCTGCTGGAGACATGTCCTGAGAAGGAGCGAAGAGACGCGTGGAGCAAGCAGGCTTCGCCACAGGATCAGCTGGACCGCGAGCTTCCTCGTCATGCTGATAGGCTCCTTCAGCAGGAGGTATGAATAAGTCATCAGCATCATACATAGTATTGATGAACTGGTCGGCGCTGATATCATCATCAAGATCATCGTCTTCTTGTTGTGCGCCGATGGGATCATGTGGCGCCGACACGATGACTAGCGGTGTTGTCCTAGGTTTGATGCCCCTTTCCCCTGTCATTAAACGCATTTGGCTCTTCGGCCATAGGTATATTTGGTTGAAACAGTCACTAAGGACTGCTGGCTCGTCCTCATCGTATCCGGGGGGTTGAATGGGAGGTTCAACTCTCTCGTAGCCCGAAATAACGAGAGATATTTGAACCTTATGCATCTCCGGTGCCATCGGCATATTGTGCATGATTCAATTTTTTGGTTGAATGATTTTACCTTTGCCAACATCCTTCAACTCGCCGTCCACGACTTGTAATAGAATGCATGGAGTGTCCTCCTGCGAAAGAGATATATATATATATATATGCATGTACGGCATCAGAGAGATTCCACTAAAAAGGCAAGGAGATGAAGTCCTCTTTTGAGTTACAGACGCTTATAGTTACCTTGAGGGCGTCGAGGTAGGCTAGTGAAGAGACCCCGCAGTCAGAGACCCCGCCGATGACGGCGGGCATGCAAGAGACGGAGGGCGCGCTGCCTCCCGTGCCGTCGGTCTCCCTATTTGCGCTGCCGCCGGGTGCATTATTGTTATGCCCCGGTTGCTCGATCGTGGCCAGAGGAGTTACCATCACGTCTGGCGTCGCCGCCGCGGTGTTGGTGGCCGGAGTCACCAATACGCCGGGAGTCGGTGCGGGAGCCACCACTACGGCCGGAGTCGGGACTGCAGGCGCCGCGGTGCCCGAGTTGCTGCCTACCATGATGGGGACTGGTATGGGCCCTTGTCCACCACGGGCTTGCCAATTCGCGAGCGACTGCATCATATTTGGAAGGAGAGCGTTCATCGTCTTCGCCACTTCGTCCTAGACAAGCTGCGGAAGCATGTTCACCTTCTCCTCCAGTCCACGAACATAAGCGGCATCTTCTTCGGTCCTTCTCGCCTTGCGCCCCCTCGAACCGGACTGCACCGCCGATTTTCTATAATATTCGGACCAATTTAGGTCCGCACCAAAGCCGACCACACGGCCGGCTGACGATGGCTTCGCCGTCACGTCGTCAACCTTCTTGACCTTGTTCAACGCCTTGTTAAAGGTGTTGTCCCACGGGCCGGCCGGCTTAACCGACGACTCCTGCGATGAGGCGATTTTCATTTCCGCTTGCTGCAAAAAGAATGTGAAACATTAAGAAATTGTGAACTTCACTCGAGAATTCAATCGACAAGGTCGCGTGGTAAACTACTTACCACGGAAGTCGTAAACTCCTGAATCTTAGGATCGATAATTATTTTCGAGGTTGCTTTTTCCTTATAGCTCCAGGCCCTCACAAAGAATTCGGTATGCGGATCATCTTTGTATTGCTGGAAGGGGTTAGGTATGCCCGCAGCGGCGTACTCGGCATCCTCCTTGTCCCATTTAGGCTTGGAACTTTTGTAACCACCGGCTCCGAGACGGTGGTTACCTATGACCTGCGACCGCATGGCCTTGCCCTTTGCACTCGCGGCCTTGGCTTGCTCGGACTCACACCTAGCCTTGGAAAGGTTGTAGGTAGCTTCGTCGATCAACGACTCTTTCTCCTTGAGCTCCTCCCAGGTTTTGTTCTTTTAAAAAATTGCCCTCTTCACCCGGGTTTTTCAACTGGACAAGGCCTTGCTCATCTTCCTGAGGGCCCATGTGTTTACTTTGTTCCCTCTGAGTTTGGTGTTATCGTACGGCTCCGGAAACTTGTATCGTCCGTGCAGCTTGTTGATAAGAAGCTGACAATAATGAATATTCTCACGACTCTTGAGGTTAATCGTGGTGATCGGCACGGTGTTGCGGAGGATCGTCGCGACTTGACGGCCGTACCCTTCCCAAAAACGTTCGGGCTCTTTAGGAATCCCGACGGTGGTCACAACAGTAAACTCTTGCCTGATGACGCCGACCTTGGTCGGTTTCCGATTCCTCTTCTTCGACTGGGTACCATCTGTGTTGGAGCCACCGGTCCCATCATCCTCGCCGATGTTCCTCTCGCCGTCTGTCGTACCGGACTCCTCCTCCAAGTCATCATCCGATGAGTCGGACTCCGACTCCATCTCCTCCTCATACTCCTCCTCGCCCGGAGGTACTTCCTCTTCTCTGTGCTCCTCGACCTCCTGCTGGGAGTATTCCCAAAATTGCTTCCTTTTTTCTCCCGGCTGAGAAGAAGGACCAGCGTCGGCTCCGGTTGACATGTTTGCACTAGTACAATATTAAGAAATGCAACTACTTAATTAATTAGCACAATAAATAAATGCAAATACTCTCATGTTAAGAAAAATAGCAAAGGTCATGCATGAATTCACGGAAAAATTCGGCATGACCTTTGCTCTTTTTCTTAACATGAGAGTGCCCCATTCTCAACCGAAATGGAAGTTAATCAACATTTCGGGAGAAAGGGGATAATAATTTGTACCTGCACAAAACAAATGCCTACATGTAGGCACAACAATGCACAAAAATAGATATTCAAACAGTAGATATTCAAGAAACATATACTTGCAAATGGATAAAAAATGAGCTTGACTAAAACAGCGGACAAACATGATGAAATAAACATGATGAGATCATGTAACAATGGCACATCAAAATATAAAACTATCGAAGAACAGATTCTACACTTGCTAGTTTCATCATTATGTTCATAAGAACAAATGGCAGCAAGCAACAAAAATGTTTAATTCCCAACAGGAAGCCGACCAATTTTACTTCAAAAAATAGAGCACCATCTAACTATCTCTCTGTTTTGGAGAGCACCATTGCATAACCAGCACATATATTTCAAAAGAGATGGAGTAACATCTCTGCTTAGTTTTGATTAGATATAGTATTATTGGTTTAGTTTGTACTTCTGCACTTAGGAATCCTATCTGCTAGTAATTATGTAGAGGTGTTGTGCTATACTAGTATATCTATATGTAGGAAATTATCCATATATAAGTGGTGCATGTGTGTTCTGCATTTATCAATTTTGTGCACTAAGCAACAAGCCTATCATTAATCCTAGCAATAAGCAATAATCCTAACATTTTATCTGTCATGAAAAGCAAACGGAGAGTAACTACACATATCAATATATTTTTGTGCTATTATTTTTAGAGTAACCTCTCTTCATCAGTTTATTTTTTTTTCATATCAAATTGGGCTATCAGATTTTATGTGCTGATCAATGGTCTGTAAACAGAACAAAGCACAACATTTTCATATCAATGATCATGTACCATAAGCAAGAATTCCCAGTGACATTGATTTAAAGCTTGCAGCCACATGGAAACAGAGTGGAGACAAAACACACAAAATATTCCTTGCAAACATTCTATGCCTACTAATCTAGCTAGTACTACAAATTCCCCTCTGTTCTCTAGAGTTTGAAGGGGTCGATGTAGAACACAGGAGGGGTGGATGAATTGAGTGTTGCGGGAGCAGGGGAGGGTAGGGGGAGCAGGGGAGGGGGAGTACCTGGCAGGACGGCGGCAATGGCTCGAACGGCGGCGGCTGGGCGCGGTGCGGCTCCGGTGGCGCGGGTCTGCTCCAGTGGCGTGGGGCGGCTCCGGCATCGAGGTGGATGGGGGCGTGGGGGCGGCTCTGGTGGCAGCTCCGGTGGCGGCGAGGGCGATGGACGGAGAGGGGGGCTCGAACGACGGGGGGCGGCTCCGATGGCGGTCGACGGCGAGGACAGTGCGCTGGCCGGGAGAGATGGTGGGGAATGGGTGTGGGAACGGGCGAGGGGAGGGGGTGATGGAGCAGTTAAGGCTTAGGGGTGGCGCATTGCGCCACGCATAAGGTTTCTTATGCGTGGCGCATTTCGGCAAAATGCGCCACGCATAAGAAAACTCTTGGTGGCGCATACCAGCTAGATGCGCCGCGCATAATAGAACTTAGCGGCGCATCTGGGCAATATGCACCACCCCTAAGCGTTTTTTAATTTTTTTTGTTGAATTATTTTTAATTAAACATGCCTTGTCACATTATGAATGAATATTTCCATTTCTTGTTTTTGGAGTATAATATGCCTTGTCACCTAGTTGTTATAATATGCCTTGTCACCTAGTTGTTATAATATGCCTTGTCACATGCCTTGTGACATTATGACATGTTTATTTTTAAATTAAACATGTCTTGTCACATGCCTTGTCACATTATTAATGAACTTAGTGTCGTAACGATTATGATGAAAACACAGACCCATGATGGTTATAATATGTAGGTGGAGTCATGAAGTGGATGCAAACAAGGAAAATCTTCAACAAAATACTAGGTGCATACACAAAGCAGCAACACCAACAAACAACATCAAAGTGCATATTAAATCCATGTATACACAAAGTGATGATGAATTACAAAATATTTTTCTTAAATTTGGAGCTAGCTATCTAGCTGCTATCTAGCTATCGTTTCCTCACGATCTTCTTCTTGCCCTTCTTTGTCGCGGTTGAATAATTTAGGCCCGGGACGCCTTCACTTTTCCTCTTGAACGGGAGGAGACCTTTCTTCGGTAGGGTTGTGGTGTATGTATCCTGAGCGGCGTAGTCATCCTCCATCTTCGGGTCGCCGTACTTGTCAAAGTCTTCCTCGTTGGCGACTCCATCCATTCCGATGATGTTTCTTTTGCCTCTCCTCACTACAACGCGGCTCGGCTTTGATGGGTCGGTAATGAAGAAGCATTGGTCCACTTAGCTAGCCCGTACCCATGGCTCATTTTTCGCGGCGACGTTTGCGCCCGCAAACTTGGATTTGGCTTCGGGTATAACCATGGTGGTGAAGTACCGGTCTTCTTTTACGACGCTCTTGGCCCATCTCACACGGAACATCGGCACCTTCTCTCCACAGTAGTCGAGCTCTCATATGTCCTTGATCCTTCCATAGAATCTTTCCTTGAAGTCATCGGTGTAGAATATCCCCGTTACCCCTGAGTTCTGGTAATCGCAGTTATTGTCCTTTTCCTCCGTGTAAAATGTGTAGCCGTTGATATCATACGCTTGATAGGTCATCAGGTTGCGTGCGGTACCCTGTGACAAGGTGAATATCATATTTTCTTCCTCGGAAGTGTTCCTTCGCGGGGGATTAGCACGAAGCTCGTCCTTGAACCAAGTCATGAAACCGGAGTT
The DNA here is from genome assembly GCA_950022295.1 of Bromus sterilis. Taxonomy (NCBI): domain Eukaryota; kingdom Viridiplantae; phylum Streptophyta; class Magnoliopsida; order Poales; family Poaceae; genus Bromus; species Bromus sterilis. The sequence goes on from OX465601.1 coordinate 300,468,714, forward strand.
GTGCTCTTTGATTAGCCGTGGATCTCGGTCCGTTATCTGCAGGCCCTGGTCACTGTACTTCTTCCTGATTAAATCCTTGTGCTTTACTATCCAAGGATCGACCAGCTGGATGTGTTGTAGCGCGACTAGGCTTGCTCTTTCAAAGTCGATGTCTCGACCGTCAAAGTTGACATGCATTGCGCGGCTTCCCTCGTGGTGACCACACCCATCGGTCCTGCCAAAGTGCTTGTTGACGGCCAGACCAACAGGGTTCTCGGTGTTGAGATAATTCGTGCAAAAAGAGATGCACGCTTCGGTTATAAAGCCCTTCGCTATGCTTGCATCTGGACAGGACCTGTTACGAACGTATTTTTGATGTGCCCATTCATCCTTTCGAACGGCATCATGCTGCGCAGAAACGCAGGCCCGAGTTGGACGATATCCTCCACGACGTGGATCAGCAGATGCACAATAATGTCGAAGAACGCGGGCGCGAAATAGATCTCAAGCTCGCATAGTATGAGCACGATCTCCTCCTGTAGCCTTTTGAGTTGCGTAGCGCAAATCGACTTCCCGGAGATGACGTCAAAAAAGTTGCAAAGGCCAAACAACGTTTTACGGACGTGCTCGTCCATTATCCCTCGCATCGCAACCGGGAGAATCTGCGTCATCAGCATGGAACAGTCGTGAGATTTCATCCCGCTGAAACGCTGCTTCGCCTCGTCTAGGTATCTGCTTATCTTCCCCGCGTAATCGTTCGGAAATTTTACTCCTATGAGGCAGTGGATAAACCGCTTGATCTCCTCCTCGCATAGAGTGAAGCATGCCGGGGGGCAGTGATCAATACCGGTCTTCTTCTTGGTCGTCCTTTTTCGTTTGCGAGAGTTTTGCGTTTCCGTATCCTCTTCCTCCTCCGGCTCACCATCGTCATCACTAGGGGGGTGAAGTTCCCTCCTGATGCCCAGAAATTTCAAGTCATTCCTTTCTTTTGGCCCGTCCTTGGTCTTCTCCGGCATGTTGAGCAGCGTGCCAAACAAGCTCTCGCACACGTTCTTTGTGATATGCATTAGATCAAGGCTATGAGGACTGCGGAGTAGACTCCAGTATTGCAAATCCTAGAAAACAGACCTCGCTTTCCATACCCTCATCAACAGCTGAGTCTTCTTTTTTTTCTTTCCCGGCGCGGGGCACTCTTTCCAAGTTTTCAGCAAGTTGTCGATTTCTTTGCCGCTCCTTCGAGCTGGGGGTGCTCGGAGCTCCTCGCTTCCATCGAACAGATGTCCCTGTTTTCTCCACGCGTGTTTCTTGGGATGCCACCTCCGAGACCCCTGGAACACGGTTTTTGAAGATCCGGGATCTTTTGGTAGCTGGTGGTACGTTGTATTATCCAGGCACCTAACGCATGCACAGAATCCTTGGACCACCTGCCCTGAGAAATATCCGTATCCGAGATAGTCGTGCACCGTCGTGATCACCGCGACTTTCATTGGGAAATATTCTTTTGCCGCACTGTCCCACGTATTGACTCCGTCTTTCCATAACGTTTCTAGCTCCTCTTTCAACAGCTGCAGATATAGATTGAGGTCCGTACCTGGTTGTTTCGGCCCTTAAACTAGCATACACATTGTTATGTACTTTTTCTTCATGCACTTCCAGGGGGAAAGGTTGTATATGCATACAAACACGGGCCAGGTATTGTGTGTGCTGCTCTGGCCGCCAAACGGATTGACTCCATCGGCGCTCACACCAATCCTGAGGTTCCTTGGTTCTTTCCCAAAATCTGGGTATTCGAGGTCCAACGCAGTCCATTGGCTACCATCTGAAGGGTGCCTCAGCATGTCCTCCTTTTCCGGATCCGGGTTCGGGTCATCCTCTTTTAGCTTCTTTCTATCCGCGTGCCAGGTCATGAGCTTTGCTTCCTCGGGATCTACGAAATACCTCTGTAGACGAGGAGTGATCGGAAAGTACCATACCACTTTTCTAGGAACTTTCTTCCCTCTCTTGTATCGACTAACACCGCACACCGAACATGTGGTTTTATCTTCGTCCTCACCCCGATAGATCATGCAATCATTTATGCAGACGTGGTATTTAACGTGCGGAAGATCGAGAGGGCAAAGGACTTTCTTGGCCTCAGCGATACTAGTTGGGCACGTGTTGCCCTTCGGAAGACGATCGTGCCAGAATGCCATGTTATCATCGAAGCTTTCGTCGGTCCATTTGTATTTTGCCTTCATCTCCATAGCCCCAAGTGTTACATTCAAGCGGGTATCCCCGTCGTTGCATCCTTCGTACAACTTCGTAATCGCGTCTTTCTCGAGTTGCGCCATCTTGGCTTTCTCTCTAGCTGCACCTCTTGCGTTCAATGCCTCTTTGACAAGCAGCTCTTGAACATGAGGGTCCCGCACCCATCTTGAATCCTCATCATGTCCGACATCTTGATCTTCATGTCCGGCATCTTGATCTACATGATCCGCTTCGGCATCTTCTTCATGATCATGTACGGGATGCTCTTCGTCATCTCGCCCGCCGCTGTTTTCTGGTTGCCCTTCCTCATTTACTGGCGCCCCACCATAGACGTCCTCCTCCTCACCAGCTTCATCACTTATCCATCGTGTGTAACCATCCATCAAACCATTACGCTTCAGGTGTCTTTGCTATATTCCGGAATCAGGCTCGGTCACGCACTGCAGTTTGCATCTCCGACACGGACATCTTATATCCGACCTATTATTCCTTAGCATGTCGTTTGTCGCACATTGCATCCACCTAGCCACGGTGATATCGCTCAGCATCTCGCGGACCATGGTCGATCACCTGCGTGCACGGAGAGTGCAACACAATTATATATCACAGTCGTCGCCGGAAAAATTCGGCGTGACCTTCCCTAATAATGCATGGGAGCATGCGGAGAGTGCGCCAGAAATTTGCCGAAACGGAAATGAATCGACATTTCGGCAAAACATTTGCCACTCAAGATACACATATGCATCAAACCAACATAAGCTTCACATATACATCAAACCACCACAAGCTTCACATATACATCAAACCCAAGCTTCACATATACAACAAACCCCAAGCTAATAAAGGCAAGTATATGGGTCATAAATGGAACAAAAGAGTTTGGGAGGAGGTCCACTTACTTCAATATGAAACAAAATAGATGTAATGCCAAGTATCGATGGATAAATGGAAGAAATGAGGTGGGGAGGAGGATAAAACCGAATAGATCTAGGGTGAGAAGAGTGGATCTAGTTTGAGAATTTTGTGGAGTGAATGAGAGGTGGTAGGTGGGGTGGAGTAGATAAGGGCAGCTCTAGGCATTTAGTGGCGCCTATATAAAGTCAGTGGTGGCGCATTGGTGAAATGTGCCACCCCTAAGCTCTTATGGGTGGCGCATTAGGGAAATGCGCCACCCCTAAGGACCTTATGGGTGGCGCATTTACAGAATGCGCCACCCCTAAGCTCTTAGGGGTGGCGCATTCTGTATATGCGCCACCTATAAGGTTCTTAGGGGTGGCGCATATTGCTAGATGCGCCACGTATAAGATCATCTAGGCTGGCCCACTCTTAGGGGTGGCGCACTGGAAAATAATGCGCCACCCATAAGGTCTTATGGGTGGCGCATTATTTTCCAGTGCGCCACCCCTAACAGACGGTGGCGCATGGCTTTCTATATGCGCCACTAATAAGCTTTCCATGTATAGCTATTTCCCTAGTAGTGATCTACTAAAGTTTCACACTTGGTCTTTTTATGGAATCTTATCTTGACTCGTCCCCAGACCACTAGCCAGGTACAGGTCAATTTGATCCACTCCTTTTTCAATATTTCGAGCACTCATGCAATGGATGAGCGTAAGCACAAGAGTTGACACTTAGGATGGCACAGAGAGAAGTACGGAGGAGGAGGAGGAAGACAAAAAAGAATGAGAAAGGCTCACATCAATGAGGACAATCATAGGCAAGAGATGCCAAATGATAGATATGATGTGAGGAGTAGGGATTGCCATGCAACGGATGCACATATAAGCTAGAAAGCTCTCCAATGGAACTAGTGGGGATGCATCTAACTTGCTCACTCATGAAGACCTAGAGCTCGTTTGAGGAGGCTCATCCTTGGAATATGCAAGCCAAGTTCTATAGTGTGAAGGTCCCCACATAGCTATATGCATAAATGATCATCTCTATGGAGTAGAAGGATATAGAGGGAGTACTAGTGTGGATCTCTCAAAAGGATAGTAGTGTTGCCCCTTTCTATTTTTTTATTTCTTTTTCTCTTTTTTCTATTTTTTGACAAAAAAATTGTGGCCTCAATGGCTCTTTCTATTTAACTCTCATTTGTCCTCTTTGGGATCTTTTATTGTGTCCACTTTGGGATCTTTTCCTCACTTAAGGGAAACACTCTATTTTTCAGAAAGGTAAAGGAGATCTTTCACACTTTACAAGGTACTCAAAATCATAAAGAAGATGTAACTATCATGATGTATGCAATGTATGCGTCTGCCAGTGTAGCAGAATATGCAATGATACTAGCGCGTCATGTAGCAATGATCAGGGCAAGTCCCCACTAGCATGCGGCTCATCGATCAAGCAAAAGCATGTATAACATGAAGATCAAGTCATGAAGAGGTGGAAGTTGCATGGCAATATGTCTCGGAAAGGCTATGGAAATGCCTTGATAGGTAGGTATGGTGGCTGTTTTGAGGAAAGATATAAGGAGGCTTATGATGACAGAGCGTATCATGCCAAGGGTTTGGATGTACCGGCGAAGGTGGACACCAACTCTCGGAGTGAGAAGAAGGCAATGCACGGCACGGGAGAGGCTAGCAAAATATGGGAAGGTGGAAGTGTCAACTTTCAATACTTACATTAGTCCGAAGAAGTCATGTACTTATTATCGGTAACTCTCAATCTAATAAGGAGGTTCACAAAGAGACAAGTACCCCGAAAAGGAGTGTATGGGGGTTTGGTTATCCTTGCGCATCCTTGACTCATGGTACATGAGTGTAATCTAATATTCGATCCCTCCAAAGATTAGTGATCCATCTAGTAGCTAGAGTTCTCAACTAGTTTTGTAGGTTTTGAAAATACACATGGATTTCCCAAATACGACACCTATCACTAATAGGCTAAAGCTCTTGACACCAAAAGTTCAGACATCACTCACATCAATACCTCAAAACTATTGAAAGTTACTACTAGAAATAAATAGCAACCTCAATTACCTACTTCCAAGACAAAACACAACTCAGTGCAACAACCAACTCTCTTAACAAGATAAACATGAAAACTAATGAGAGTTCCAGCAAAAAACTAAACAAAAGCCAAGGCTCTTGCTAAAGACAAACTAAGACTAAAACTAAACATGGCAGCAGCTACGAAAAGATAAAGAACACACAACAGCAAAAAGATAAGCAGGAAAAATCCTATGATGTGTTCTAGATTGGAGTGGAGCGTGTTTCTCTCACACACAAAGTAAGATGGGGTCTAACTTGTTATGACCAGCAAGAAAAACTAAAGAAAACTAAAAATAAAACTTAAGAGCGAGACGCTCCAAGCATAGCACATAACGCATGAAGTGATAAAAATATAGTGAGACGAAGGACGAACTGATGATTGTTGATGGAGAAGGGGATGCACGGGGGAATTCCCAAGCTTAGATGCTTGAGTCTCCTTCAATATTTATTGGGGATGCATGGGGGCATCCCCAAGCTTGAGCGCTTGACACTCCTGGATCTTCTTTCATCATCTTCCATGGCACACTTGAAAACTCCCTTCATACATAACTCATCATAAGCTGATTAGAGAGGTTAGTATCCTTAATAAAATAATTTTTCCCCACTAGATATAAATATATTCTTGAAGAGATACTGTTTCTCAAGAGTGCCAAAAAGTTTTTGCAAAGAAAAAGCAATCTTAAGGTTTGCAAAAGTGAAGAGAGGCAAAACGTGGCAGAATCTGTGAAAAACAGAACAACAGGTAGTAGAGAATTTTTTCGGGGCACTTCTGCAACTCAAATCAAAAAACTCAGAACATACGAAAGTTTCAAAATTGTATATAGCTTGCTGTCAAAAAAAATTCAGATCAAAAAGATGATCTGGTGATTTTTTTCGAATTTTTCTGTCCAGGGACAGAATCTGTTTTCTGGACAGTATGTCACAACTTTTGCTTCCCTTATCATAAGAGGCTATAACTTGGCACAAAGCTGAAAAATAAAGATACAATGATGTTTCTACAGTAGTAACAAACATCAAGACACAACAAAAGCAAAAAGAAACCTAATTCGTTGTGGGTTGCCTCCCAAAAGCGCTTTCTTTTTTGCCTTTAAGCTAGGCATGATGCAAAAGAAGAATCAAGTTTTATCAAGAGAAAGAGAATAACTAGCCCGAGTAACGGACTCAAAAGGTAACTTGATTTTATTTCTAGGGAAGTGTTCCATCCCTTTCTTGAGAGGGAATTGGAATTTTATATTCCCCTCTTTCATGTCAATAACCGCACCAACGGTGCGAAGAAAAGGATGTCCCAAAATAATTGGACACAAAGGTTCACACTCTATATCCATAACAATAAAATCAACGGGAACATAGTTGTCATTGACAATGATAAGAACATCGTCGATCTTCCCCAAAGGTTTCTTTACGAAAGAATCAACAAGACGAACACAAAAAGAACAAGGCTCAAAGGGCTTCAATTCAAACATATCATATATTCTTTTGGGCATAACGAAGGTACTAGCTCCAACATCACATAAAGCATAGCAAGAGAAGTTATTTAATTTAATTTTGATCATAGGGTCCCAACCATCATCTAGCTTCCTAGGTATGGAGGCTTCTACTCTAAGCTTCTCCTCCCTAGCTTTGATGAGAGCATTTGTGATATGCTCCGTGAAGGAAAGATTAAGTGTGCTAGTGTGGGGGTCTCTAGACATTTTGTGTACCAAGCTAATAACTTCTGAGAGGGTGCAACTATCAAAATCAATATCACTACTATCAAAGGTGGTAGTAGTGTCGTCTAGGCTCACTTGTTTGAAACCCTCTATGTTCATAGGAGTTTCTTAATCTTCGGTTGAGGTATTAGCATCACCATTAATAGGTCCAACAGGACTAGGAGTGCATTGGGTGCTAATAGTTTGGGTGTCCTCAAAATTTTGGATAGTGGCAACTGTGTGGTGTGTAGGAAGGCTCTTAATTCTATCCTCTTCCTCTTTTTCTCTAGCCCACCTTTCTTTAAGTTTAGCCATCATCCTAATATTTTCATTAATTTGAAATTGGATAGCATTAATAGGAGTGGCCTTATTCTCCTCAATGGGTGAGGTTCTAATTTTAAGCATCTCAATATCAAGGGCTAAGCTTTCTACCTTCAAAGAGATATTATCTAATTTAGCTAATTTCTCCTCTACATTTTTATTGAAGGCTTTTTGGGTACTGATAAAATCTCTAAGCATGTTTTCTAATTCAGAAGAGGGGTTCTTGTTGCTAGGGTAGGTGTTGTTGTTCCCATAGTTGGATGGAAATGGTCTAGGATTGCTAGCAAAATTACCCCTATAAGCATTGTTGTTGAAGTTGTTTCTAGCAATAAAGTTCACATCTACTTGTTCTTAAGCAACCAAAGAATTTAAAGGGACATCACGAGGATCAATAGAGGGTTGCTTGGTAAGTAGAGACATAATTAAGTCAACTTTTTCATTGAGGGAGGTAATTTCCTCGACAGAGTTGACCTTCCTACCTGTTGGAGCGCGTTCAGTGTGCCATTGGGAATAATTGGTCATCATCTCATCGAGAAGCTTCGTGGCAGCACCAAGTGTAGTTGACATAAAGGTTCCTCCCGTGGCCGAATCTAACAGGTTCCGCGAGGTAAAGTTCAACCCTGCATAAAAAGTCTGGATAACCATCCAGGTAGTCAAACCATGTGTAGAACATTTCTTAATAAGAGAATTCATTCGTTCTCAAGCTTGGGAAACGTGTTCATTATCCAATTGCTTAAAATTCCTAATGTTACTCCTTAATTGGATAATTTTAGCAGGTGGGTAGTACTTCCCTATAAAAGCATCTTTGCACTTATCCCAAGAATCTATGTTATTCCTAGGCAAAGATTGAAACCAGATTTAAGCTTCTCCCCTTAAAGAGAAAGGAAAGAGCTTGAGCTTAACAATATCACCTTCTACTTCTTTATACTTTTGCATATCACATAATTCAACAAAATTGTTCAAGTGTAAAGCAGCATCATCTCCAGCACCAAAGAATTGATCTCTCATAACAAGGTTTAGCAAGGCAGGTTTAATTTCATAAGAGGTAGCTGAAGTGGCAGGTGTGGCAATGGGGGTGCAGATAAATTCTTGGTTGTTGTGACTAGTGAAGTCACACAACTTGGTGTTTTCAGTGGAACCCATAGCAGCAGCAAGTGTGGCAGATTTTTTTTGTGATTTTCGATATAGGACACAAAGATAAAAACTGAAAGATAAACTAACAAGACAAAAAAACAAAGGTAAAGGGTAGTGTGCAACTCCCCTATCTTAGCACTCGGAGTCCCCGGCAACGGCGCCAGAAATTTTTCTTGATGTGCGAGGTGATGATAGTGATTTCTCGCCCTTCGTTGATAAACCACAAGTGGAAGGTGTGATGTAGCACAGCAGCAAATTTCCCTCAGTAAAGATACCATGGTTTGTCTCCAGTAGGACTCCGGAGACGATAAGTAGGTGTCAGCAGCGCAACTGACCCGGACCTGCACACAGACACAGATAACTTTGTTCCCAACGAAGTTCAGAGAGGTTGTCAATCTCTCCGGTCTTGTTGTTCACAAAGGATCAAACACAAGGGATAATTATAGCAACCGAAAGTAAAAGCAGAAAAGTAAATGAGCGTGGAAACAGTGATGAGGATATGGACCGGGATACGTGATGTTCACTAGTGATGTCTCTCTCCCAAAAGACGATAAAACTGCTATGCGAGGTGAACAAATTACAGAAGGGCAATTGACAGGATTATGAACGCACCGCAATGCTAACTATGCTACAAAAGAAAGGAAGAGGCTCAAAAGCATGGGCAGAACGCCAAAATAAGTAGACCGAAATCCAACTGCATCTACTACTAATCATCCACCTTGAGAGGCTCAAAAGAGGATTATGAACATCTTGCTGGTATTAAGTTGCGAACCCCACCCAAAGTGGAAACCCAAAGCAACAGCCAACTGCATTAAAAATCACTTTGCGTAAAGTAAACAATCCTTGTAACCGCGGTTACAAGCACCGTAATTTCCCCCTTGTGGCAACAGCACATCCCCTAGACTCATGTTTCTGTCACTCAAGCGTGTCATCAGGGGGGATGAACCCACAATCGAGCATAACGTTCCCTCTTGGGGTTACTACCTACTACTTGGCCAAAGCAATAAACAGCAACGGAGAACATGCAAGAATTACTTAAGAACAAAGATATAAGAGATAAGAACCAAATATATTACTCAATCACAATCTGAACATAATCTCATAATCCATCAGATCCCATCAAACTCAGCATAGCAACAGCAGAAAGATTACAAAAGTGCCTCGATCATGTAGGGCAGCTCACGAGGTCTAAACCATGAAGAACAAAGAGGGGAGGAGAACATCACATAGCTACTGATCACGGACCCATGGTCCAAAGGAAACTACTCATGACACATCCGGGAAGCATCCATGATGGAGAGGAGACTCCCGTAGGTCGGCCCTCCCTCCGGCAGGGTGCCGGGAAGAAGTCTGCTGGTGCTCCCAATCTCGGAAGCGCGGCGGCGGCGGAACAGAGGCGGGATCGCGAAAAAGGGTTCTCTTTTCGAGGGTTTCTCATCACGGAGAATATATAGGCGAAGGGGGGCAACGAGGGGGGCAACGTCCAGACCCTGGGGCGCGCCACCAAGGCGCCTGGGACCCTGGTGGTGGCCCTCTGGACCCACTCAGGTTCATCTGGAAGGTTCTTCTGCGCTGATTTTTTATCTATTTTTTCACGAATTTTTGGAGCACTTTTTATATGGGGGAAAACTGAAATAGAAAAACAGCAGAAAACAGGAACTGGCACTGTGGTGTACTGAGTTAATAGGTTAGTCCAAATATGATCAAAAGTGTATGAAAGTGTATCTAGATCATAGCAATATCACACAAAACATGCATGGAGCAAGCAGAAATTATAGCTACGTTTTGGACATATCACCAGTCAAAGGCAAAAGGAGATGAAGTCATCGGCCGAGGCTTAGTTATAGTGATGGCGTCGAGCTCGGCTAATGTCGATGGACCGCCAACGGCGGGCGGGCATGTGACAGAGGGGGCGCTTGCTCCTGAGGTGCCGGGCTTTGGTGTTTTACGCTCCAATACTTCCGCCGTTGTCGGGGTCACAAACGCATCCGCCATCGGGGACACCGTCGCGGCCGCAGCAGGGGGCACCGTCCTGGCCGCCGCCGGGGTCACAAACGCATCCACCGCCAGGGACACCAACGGGGCCACCGCTGGGAATCGGGGGCAACCCCTGTTGACCGCTCCCAAGCCAGTCTCGCATGAACACAAACAAGGAAGGCATCATGTTTTTGAGCGCATGTCCAACTTGTTCTTCCACAATGCATGGAATCTGCTCCATTTTTTCCTGGAGTTGTGCCTCCGAGCCGCTAGTGCTTTTCTCCTTTCGCCTAGTGCTATAGTAGTTCGACCATTTTGTGGAACAGCCTTTGCCGGACCCACGACCAGCTGACGACGGCTTACTAAGCTTATCCTTTTTCTTGAGTGTGTTGATCGCCCTATTTAAAGAGTTGTCCCAAGGGGCGATAGGCGGGTACTCCACGCTGCTGCCTTCAGTTTCCTTCACAAGGAACGCGGGGACCATTCAGAAATTTGGCTTTGCTAATTTTAAAATGCAACCATATGGAGCTAATTTAACAGGGGGGGGGGGTATTCTTTACCAGAAGACGCTCAAGCTCCTCCACCTTTGGATCCGTCGTAAGCTCCCCTGTTATCGGGTTCCTCTTGTACCGGGCCCTGACATAGTTGTCTGTAGGCTTATCTCCGTATTTTTTGAAGAGGGGCGGTAGGCCTTGCGCGGCACGCTCCGCGTCCTCCTTGTCCCATTTTGGTTCCGCCACTCTGTAACCGCCGGGACCGAGTCTGTGAACCCCTAAGTTCAATTCCCGCATACTTTTCCCCCACTGACTCGATACACTGGTTGAGGTGTCCTCGCACTTGATCTTGAACTCCGCGTAGTCAGCTTCCCTGATCAAAGGATTTGACTCCTTGATCTTCTCGTAACTAACACCTTTACTAATCATTTTCTTCACCGTGCTTCTCCAAGTTGCCAAGGATGTTCTCATCTTCGTGAGGGCGGCACTGTTCACTTTATTCCCGTGGAGTCGTGCTCTTGCAAATTGAGCGGGGAACTTGTATCGGTTGTGCAGCTTCGTGAAGAGGAGGTTGCGCAAATTCTCTCGGTCAGGATGCCTTAGATTCTCGGTGTTGATCGAGACGGTGCCCCGGAGAATGCACCTGAGTTGTCCGGCGTACCCACCGACTAATTTTTTGGGCGCCGTTGGAAGCCCATTTTTTTCCACTTCGGTAAATTCCTCCTTGACGGTGCCTAGCTTGCTCGGGCGCCTCTCCCTTTTTTGCCTCTTCGGGTGGCTTCCATTTGTGGGTTGGCTTCCATCATCAGTGGCGGGATCGGCATCCGCGGCACCACAATCATCCCCGCTAGCGGTTGTGTACTCGGGATTGGTAGAGTCATCCCCGATGCCCTTGTAGCGGGGTTGAGGTTGTGGATCATCGTCTATGCTCATCTCCCAATATTGCTTCTGGTGGTGCGAACCGGAGGCCGCATCGTTGTCGGCCATCTACACCCACTACATAGGATAAGAAAAAATGCTACTAGAGTGATTGGATGATATCAGGGTAACTAGTATAGCTAGGATAAGAAAAAAGTTCTTGATGTTTCTATTATGATGTGTGTAGCTTTCATCCTGCCAGTGATCAACTTTGCAAGTGCCTAACACTATATGCTACTTTGGAGATTGTTGAGCTATGTAGTTGGACAATTACATGCAAAAGCACCTTCTAGGTCAAGAAAATTAACAAAGGTCATGCACGAATTCACGGAAAAATTCGGCATGACCTTTGCTAATTTTCTTGAGCTAGGACCCCATTCTCAACCGAAACAGAAATTAATCTACATTTCGGGAGAATGAGGTCATTATTTGTACCTGCACAAAAAAGGCCTACATATAGGCACAACAAACATATATATAGGCACAACCAGGTGCACAATGGACAGGTGCTTATGAAACTACAAGAATATAACAGTAACTTAATCCATGCCTAAAATAAAAATAGAATATTACAGGAGCTATACTCCAGAATTTGGGAAACCCTGTTGTCGTGGTTAGAAACCCTGTGTAGTACTGGATGCACAATGCTTATAAGTTTTTAGAAAAAAAACACCAATGAAATATGTTCAGAACAATGCTTATAAGTTAGGAAAGCTACAAAGTGTTTAAAATAGAAATGGTACAGACATTTTAAAGAGCTCAAGGTGCAGCATTAACTTGAGCTACAGACATTTTAAAGAGCTCAAGTTGCAGCATTTTAAATGCTACAGACATAAGAAGCGAATAGAAGTATTATATTTGTGATGAAAATTAACCTGAAATTAACTTGAGTATAGGACTACAACAAGTAAACTTGATTAAATGTAAATGCTGAGTAAACTTGAGTAACTGACTGTAACAATGCAACTAGGAGTAGGAGGATAAGTTCAGTTCAAACTACTTGCAAAACTGACTGTAACAATTGCAATTATGTTGAATTGTTCAGTTCAAACTAGGAGTATAAGTTCAGTTCAGAGTAGTAGGAGTAAACTTTACTGTGACTAAAATTGATTGTACTCAATGTTGATCAAGACATGCACACATACTCAATGTTGATCATGACATGTGAAATTGACTGGAGTACCACACAGAGCAAGCACTACTTAAACTATTGCACTACTCAGCTAGTGCATTTATTACTGAATAAATAAATTCAGTGTAAATGTTGTGCATCAACCTGTCCAGTACCACACAGAGCAAGCACTAGCTATATTTGTATCAAGGATTAAATAAATTGTGCAAAGCAGCAAAAGGAAACGTCTTGTGCATTTTTTTTTTGAATTTTTACATTGTAAATTCAGTGTAAATCCAGCTAGTACAGAATATTTGCAGGGGAGAAGGAGGAGTAATTCATTGTTGTTTCCAGGATAATCAGCTAATGGGATGTGATGAAGCTAAATGTTGCTCGGGCTGGTGAAAACCGCAGGACAGGATGAACATGAGCATGGACAGGATGAACATGAGCAATGGATCTGGGAGACTGGGACTGACCATGGACGAGAGAGAAGAGGCTGCCATTGGGGAAGTAGTCGTAGACGAGGAGCCGGCTGGCCGGGGTCGACGAGGTCGAGGCGGTCGGCGGTGGCACGGCTGGGAGATGGTGTGGGCGGCGGTGTGGACGACGACGACAGGCGGCGGCGAGTCCTGCAGAGAGAGGTGGAGGGGCGGTGAGAGAGAGAGTGTGTGTGTGTGAGAGAGAGAGAGAGGACGTGGGAGGAGGGGCGCGGGGTCGCCGGAGGGTCGCGGGGACGCGGGGTCGCCGGAGGGTCGTCGGACGCAGAGGAGGGGCGCGGGGAGAAGTGTGGGGGGTAGGGTTTCGGGAGAGGGGGAGGTGGGGATTAGGGGGGTACGGGTTAGCAATGGCGCACATTTGGTACGTGCGCCATAAGCCTACACCGATAACAATGGCGCACTTTCGGCAAGGTGCGCCATTAACATTAAAAAAATTGCACTTTAAAATAATGGTAGTCCCATCTTTTTTGCACTTTAGAAAAAATTATATCAACCTTAACATAAACATCCAAACACTTTAAAATAACCACATGGCATATCCATCTCTAAAATAATATAATATTTAAAAAATCTCCAAAAATATTGGCATCCCCATTTTTTTGAACTTTTTAAAAATATATAGTAATAATGACATATCAATATCTTCATAGAAAAATGATACAAAATTCCCACATACACACACATGCGGCAGACACGTTGTGATTGGATCTTATAAGCTATCATCTTTTCACAATCTGTTTGCCCTTCTTTTTCGCATTTGCATAATTTAGCCCCGGAACCCCTTGATTTCTTCTCTTGAACGGGTGACCGCATTTAGGTAGGGTGGTCCTGCTTCTTGTTTTGTATGCTACTGCATCATCGTCGTCGTCATCTTCAATCTTCGGGTCGTCGTACTTGTCGAAGTCTTGCTCGTTGGCGGCTCCATCCATTCCAATGATGTTCCTTTTGCCTCTCCTCACGACAACACGGCTGGGCTTTGACGGGTCGGTAATGAAGAAGCATTGGTCCACTTGGCTAGCCAGTACCCATGGCTCATTTTGCGCGGTGACGTTTGCGCCCGCAGTCTTGGATTTGGCTTCGGGTGTAACCATGGTGGTTAAATACCGGCTTTCTTTTACGATGCTCTTGGCCCACCTGACGCTGAACATCGGCACCTTCTCTCCAGCGTAGCTGAGCTCCTAGATCTCCTCGATCCTTTCGTAGTATCTTTTCTTGACGTTACAGGTGTAGGCTTCCATCGTTACCCCGGAGTTCTGATAATCGCTCTTCATGGGAGATAATGGCGCACCAACTAGAGGTGCGCCATTACTAACTCTAGGAGAGGGGACCAGGGGCCAGAGAGGGGGGACCAGAACAGTAATGGCGCACCATGCATAAATGCGCCATTGTTGTTCCATACATAGTAATGGCGCACCTCCAGGACATGCGCTATTGATGTGTCATCAGGACTGGGCCCACCCCTCCCCTGACTTAGCAATGGAGCACATCCCAGAAGTGCGCCATTAGCATCCCTGGTGCCTTATGGCGCACTTCCGGGAAGTGCGCCATTGCTATGTCAGGGGAGGGGGGCTGGTCCAGGAGCGAATTGGCGGTGGCGCACTCATGTTCAAGTGCGCCATTAGTAGTAAGGGCACTAATGGAGCATCAGTACAAGGTGTGCCATTGCTATTTAGTAATGGCGCAATGGAGATGTGGTGCGCCATTAGTGTCCATATTATCTATAGCTATTTTTCGAGTAGTGATAGTAGGGATTACAACACAAGTTGAACTTGTGAGGTGAGATTGGATGAAGATGGAGATGGTGTTGATGTTGGGGATGATGTTGATGATGTTCTCGATGATGCCCGTGACGATGGTGATGACGATGGCGATGATCTCCCCTTCCGGGAAGTATTCTCGCCACGGAATCTGCCCACCGGAGATGTCTTTTCTCCTATGTAGGTTTCCGCCACGGAGCGGCGGCGGAACTCGCGAAACTCCTCTCTTTTTAGGGTTTTCTGATAATAAGTGATATATAGGCCAGACGGGGAGCTGGGAGTGGCCCCAGGGGTCCAAGCGCGCCAGGTGGCCGCCTGGGCACCCTGTGGCCCCCCTCTGGCCCCTCTTTTGCGTGTCTTCGTCATCCTTCTGGAAAATGGCCTCCGTCAATTTTCAGGTAATTTGGAGGTCTTCTTCTTCAGCAATTCAGCGTCCACTTTTTACCGCTAAATCCTGCGTCTGCTGCTCCAGCATCGGAAAGTTGCAAACTGTGTAAAATAAGCCAAAACAACATAAGAATAGCATCATAACATGAAATATATCAATGAATAAGAAAGAATTACTATATAAAATAGTGATGCATTTTGGACGTATCAGACCCCAGCTTACTTTGTGTGGGAGAGAAACACGCTCCACTCCAATCTAGAAGACATCATAGGATTTTTCATGCCTATCTTTAATCTGTTGTGTGTTCTTTATCTTTTCGTAGGTACTGCTATGTTTAGTTTTAGTTTTAGTTTTTGTCTTTAGCAAGAGCCTTGGATTTTGTTTACTTTGTTGCAGGAACTCTCTTTAGTTTTCATGTTTATCTTGTTAAGAGAGTTGGTTGTTGCACTGAGTTGTGTCTTGTCTCGAAGTAGGTAATTGAGGTTGCTATTTAATTTTAGTAGTAACTTGCAATAGTTTTGAGGTATTGTTGTGAGTAATGTTTGTACTTTTTCTGTCAAGAGTTCTAGCCTATTAGTGATAGGTGTCGTATTTTGGGAAATCCGTGTTTATTTTCAAAACCTACAAAACTAGTTGAGAACTCTAGCTACTAGATGGATTGCTAATCTTTAGAGGGATCGAATATTAGAGTACACTCACGTACCATGAGTCGAGGATGCGCAAGGATAACCAAACCCCCATACACTCCTCCTCGGGGTACTTGTCTCGTTGTGAACCTCCTCATTAGATTGAGAGTTACCGATAATAAGTGCATGAGTTCTTTGGACTAATGTAAGTATTGAAAGTTGACACTTCCTGTTGGAAATATGCCCTAGATGCAATAATAAAATGTTATTATATATATTTCCACGTTTGAAATTAATGTTTATATTTCTGTGCTATAATTGCAATGACCCTGACTATGAGATTCAGAAGAAAACTCACTTGCATGTGTGGAAATGTAAACACCAAGAGTTCCTGGTTTAGCCTCTAAGACCAGCTCATGTGCTATCTGATGATTACGTTTTCTTAATCATGGACATTCTTCTTGTAACAAGGATGTCAGTAGCAATGGGAACATATTGTTAGCAGAACAATGATGTTGAACCGACCCTAGTATTGAATGATATACTTAGAGATCACATCGTAACAACGTTATAAGTCATATCATGAAATGTTATCATATACGTAATTCCTTAGACCATGAGAGTATCAAGTTGCTTCACACAGGAAGATGTGCTTTGGTTCTTAGATGAATCTTCCCGTTACTGGGAAGTAGTAAAATAAGTTATGGGTACACTCGATAGTGTGTCTAGTAATTGTGATAGTTCAAGATTGGGATTTGCTCCTTCATGATGAAGAAGATATTCACTAATAGGCTTTTGTTTAGTTTGTTGCTGGAAATCTCTTTAGTTTTCATGTTTATCTTGCTAAGAGAGTTGGTTGTTGCACTGAGTTGTGTCTTGTCTTGAAAGTAGGTAATTGAGGTTGCTATTTAATTTTAGTAGTAACTTGCAGTAGTAACTTGCAATACTTTCGTATGTTTGAACTTTTGGTGTCAAGAGCTCTAGCCTATTAGTGATATGTGTCATATTTTTGGCAATCCGTGTTTATTTTCAAAAACCTACAAAACTAGTTGAGAACTCTAGCTAGTAGATGGATCGCTAATCTTTGGAGGGATCGAATATTAGAGTACACTCACGTACCATGAGTCGAGGATGCGCAAGGATAACCAAACCCCCCTACACTCCTCCTCGGGGTACTTGTCTCTTTGTGAACCTCCTTATTAGATTGAGAGTTACCGATAATAAGTGCATGAGTTCTTCGGACTAATGTGAGTATTGAAAGTTGACACTTCCACGTCCTCATATTTGCTAGCCTCTCCTGTTCCGTGGATTGCCTCCTTCTCACTCCGAGAGTTGGCGTCCACCTTCGTCGGTACATCCAAACCCTTGGCATGATACGCTTTGTCATCATAAACCTCCTTATATCCTTCCTCAAAACAACCACCATACCTACCTATCAAGGAATTTCCATAGCCTTTCCGAGATATATTGCCATGCAACATCCACCTCTTCATGACTTGATCTTCATGTCATACATGTTCCTTCTACACTGGCAGAGGAATACATTGCATACATCATGATAGCTACATCTTCTTTATGATTTGAGTACCTTGTAAAGTGTGAAAGATCTTCCATACCCTCTTGTAAATTAGAGTGTTGCCCTTAAGTGAGGAAAAGATCCCAAAGTGGACAAAATAAAAGATCCCAAAGTGGAAAAAATAAAAGATCCCAAATAGGACAAATGAGAGTTATATAGAAAAAACCATTGAGGCCACCAAAAAATACAAAACAATAGAAAAAATAAATAAAATAAAATAAAAATAGAGAAAGGGGCAACACTACTATCCTTTTGAAATATCCACACTAGTACTCCCTCTTATCTTTGTACTCCATAGAGATGATCATTCATGCATATAGCTATGTGGGGACCTTCACACTATAGAACTTGGCTTGCATATTCCAAGGATGAGCCTCCTCAAAAGAGCTCTAGGTCTTCATGAGCGAGCAAGTTGGATGCACCCCCACTAGTTCCATTGGAGAGCTTTTCAGCTCATATGTGTATCCGTTGCATGGAAATCCCTACTCCTCACATCATATCTATCATTTCGCCTTCTCGCCAATGAGTTTCCTCATTGATGTGAGCCTTTCTCACCTTTTTGTCTTCCTCCTCCACCATATTTCTATCTTTTCCATCCTAAGTGTCGACTCTCGTGCTTACGCTCATCCATTGCGTGAGTGCTCAAAATATCGAAAAGGAGTGGATCAAATTGACATGTACCTGGCTAGTGGTCTGGGGACGAGTCAAGACAAGATTCCGAAGAAGATCAAGTGCGAAACTTTACTAGATTGAGTTCTCAACAAAAAAATATTTTTCTCGTATTCCCTATCCCCCTTCTTGCACGCAAACACCATTTGGAGACATTTGAGTCACGGACAGCAAGAGCTCTTGCACCTAATGTTCTTTCGTTGCTTGTTTCAATGCTAATATAGACTCTTGCATGTTATGACGTGAATTGAATCACATACCTTGATTGCTTTACTTTTCAAAGTTCTTATATGGTTGCTAGCATGTCACCACATAAATTAATCTTGTTATCATTTACCTACTCGAGGACGAGTAGGAATTAAGCTTGGGGACGTTGATACGTCCCAAACGTATCGATAATTTCTGCTCGCTCCATGCATGTTTTTTGTGATATTGCTATGATCTAGATACACTTTCATACACTTTTGATCATATTTGGACTAACCTATTAACTCAGTTCACCCAAGTGCCAGTTTCTGTTTTCTGCCGTTTTTCTATTTCAGTTTTCCCCCATATAAAAAGTGCTCCAAAAATCCGGGAAAAATCAGATAAAACATCAGCATACCGGAAACTTCTCGAGCCCCGAAGGAGGGCCAGGGGGCCACCACCAGTTGCCCAGGCGGCCACCTGGCACGGCCAGGGGCCTGGCTGCGCTAGGGGGGCGCCTGGACTCCTGGTGGCCCCCCTGGCTGCCCCCCTTCGCCTGTTTAATCTCCGTCACGGGAAACCTCAGAAGACAGAACCCTATTTCGCAAACTCACCTCTGTTCCGCCGCCTCCGTGCTTCCAAGTGTCCATATTATCTATAGCTATTTTTCGAGTAGTGATAGTAGGGATTACAACACAAGTTGAACTTGTGAGGTGAGATTGGATGAAGATGGAGATGGTGTTGATGTTGGGGATGATGTTGATGATGTTCTCGATGATGCCCGTGACGATGGTGATGACGATGGCGATGATCTCCCCTTCCGGGAAGTATTCTCGCCGCAGAATCTGCCCACCGGAGATGTCTTTTCTCCTTTGTAGGTTTCCGCCACGGAGCGGCGGCGGAACTCGCGAAACTCCTCTCTTTTTAGGGTTTTCTGATAATAAGTGATATATAGGCCAGACGGGGAGCTGGGAGTGGCCCCAGGGGTCCAAGCGCGCCAGGTGGCCGCCTGGGCACCCTGTGGCCCCCCTCTGGCCCCTCTTTTGCGTGTCCTCGTCATCCTTCTGGAAAATGGCCTCCGTCAATTTTCAGGTAATTTGGAGGTCTTCTTCTTCAGCAATTCAGCGTCCACTTTTTACCGCTAAATCCTGCGTCTGCTGCTCCAGCATCGGAAAGTTGCAAACTGTGTAAAATAAGCCAAAACAACATAAGAATAGCATCATAACATGAAATATATCAATGAATAAGAAAGAATTACTATATAAAATAGTGATGCATTTTGGACGTATCAGACCCCAGCTTACTTTGTGTGGGAGAGAAACACGCTCCACTCCAATCTAGAAGACATCATAGGATTTTTCATGCCTATCTTTAATCTGTTGTGTGTTCTTTATCTTTTCGTAGGTACTTCTATGTTTAGTTTTAGTTTTAGTTTTTGTCTTTAGCAAGAGCCTTGGATTTTGTTTACTTTGTTGCAGGAACTCTCTTTAGTTTTCATGTTTATCTTGTTAAGAGAGTTGGTTGTTGCACTGAGTTGTGTCTTGTCTCGAAGTAGGTAATTGAGGTTGCTATTTAATTTTAGTAGTAACTTGCAATAGTTTTGAGGTATTGTTGTGAGTAATGTTTGTACTTTTTCTGTCAAGAGTTCTAGCCTATTAGTGATAGGTGTCGTATTTTGGGAAATCCGTGTTTATTTTCAAAACCTACAAAACTAGTTGAGAACTCTAGCTACTAGATGGATTGCTAATCTTTAGAGGGATCGAATATTAGAGTACACTCACGTACCATGAGTCGAGGATGCGCAAGGATAACCAAACCCCCATACACTCCTCCTCGGGGTACTTGTCTCGTTGTGAACCTCCTCATTAGATTGAGAGTTACCGATAATAAGTGCATGAGTTCTTTGGACTAATGTAAGTATTGAAAGTTGACACTTCCTGTTGGAAATATGCCCTAGATGCAATAATAAAATGTTATTATATATATTTCCACGTTCATAATTAATGTTTATATTTCCGTGCTATAATTGCAATGACCCTGACTATGAGATTCAGAAGAAAACTCACTTGCATGTGTGGAAATGTAAACACCAAGAGTTCCTGGTTTAGCCTCTAAGACCAGCTCATGTGCTAACTGATGATTACGTTTTCTTAATCATGGACATTGTTCTTGTAACAAGGATGTCAGTAGCAATGGGAACATATTGTTAGCAGAACAATGATGTTGAACCGACCCTAGTATTGAATGATATACTTAGAGATCACATCGTAACAACGTTATAAGTCATATCTTGAAATGTTATCATATACGTAATTCCTTAGACCATGAGAATATCGAGTTGCTTCGCACAGGAAGATGTGCTTTGGTTCTTAGATTAATCTTCCCGTTACTGGGAAGTAGTAAAATAAGTTCTGGGTACATTGGATGGTGTGTCTAGTAATTGTGATAGTTCAAGATTGGGATTTTCTCCTTCACGATGAAGAAGATATTCACTTCGGGCCCACTCGGTATGACGGTATCCATTCTAGTCTGGCCAGACGCATTGTGATTTAATCACGGGGATGCCAGAATACAATAACGATAAAAGGGACAAACGAGCAAAGAGGATAACGAGTGGCTTGTGTTCAAGAAGTTGTTACACATGGGTGCCAAACTTCTCTCCTCTAACTTTGTCATATATCGCGAAGCAAAGGGAATGGTACATGACTAAACATAATGGTTCACTTGAAGTTTCTTCGTGTATGTGCGGGAGTCAACATGGGTGTCCATGCCTCCGCTGTTGATTATTGGCTATTGACAAAAGGCCGTTGACCTATGTCCGGAAGATGTTCTGAGTCATGTATGCATTATACCGAACCTATGGGGTCAGACACTTAACGAGTAGTATTCTGTTAGAATGCTGGAATGGTAGAAGGTTTAGTGGAAGCAAAGCAGAATAGTTCATACGGGTACCGGAAGTAGTTCCGGAGATTTATGGAATTGTTCATAAGGGCACCAGAAGTAGTTCTGGCTATTTAAAGGATATGTACGAATCACTCTGGAGTAGTCCCAGGTGGTTCCAGAACATATGAGAATGGTACTGGGGAAGTCCTGGATCAACCGGTATAGTTTCCGGATAATTGCTGGGCGTCCCGACAACCTTCGCGGTCATCGGGTGAC
This sequence comes from Bromus sterilis, assembly GCA_950022295.1. Lineage (NCBI taxonomy): Eukaryota > Viridiplantae > Streptophyta > Magnoliopsida > Poales > Poaceae > Bromus > Bromus sterilis. Next base: position 300,490,437 of record OX465601.1, read on the forward strand.
TTAAACTGTAACTCGGATGGTCTTGGAAACTATCCGGATGGCTCCGGAACGTCCGAGAATGGTCTCGGAAGGTCCTGGAAGTGCTCCAGAAGTGTCCTGAATGTCCCGAAACGGTCCCTGTATGTCCCGGAAGGTCCTGGAAGCTTCTAGAAGGTCATGGAAGGTTCCGGAAGGTTCCGGGCAGTACCACCCACTCCCTTGCACCCCTGGCCTTGGTGGGCAAGCCACCTAGGCTGCCCTGGCCGGCCAGGAGGTGGTGGCGCACCAAGGAAAGGGGAATCCTCCTCCAGGTGGAATTACCAATTCCCATTATGGCAGGTTTCCGGTGGGAAGGTGTGGGAAGGTTTGGAAGGCTTGGGAGTCCAAGTTGGACTCTCAATCCTCCTTGGGCTGCGCCATAGGCCTCCTGGCCACCTATATAAGGTGAGCCAAGGGGAGGGGGAGAGACACACAAGCAATCCCCAAGGCCTATGCGCCACCCTCCCTCCTCTAAACCCCGTTGCTCCACAATTAGACCCCGGTTTAGACGTTGTTCTAGGTCGGAATCCGTTAGGGTTTTCTCCCTCTAGTTTTCTCGGTGGCGTTCATCTCTGGACGGCGGAGCGCTGCTGGATTGCTTCTACGGGATGTGTGGATACTAATGGAGGGGTCGTACCTTCGACCCTTCTTCGACGAGCTTGTTCGTGGGACTTGTTCGTGGGACTAGATCGCGGGACGGTTCGAGGGATCGATATCCTCGCGGTTGGGAGGTCATTGAAATTCCTAGCTGCGGTGATCTGCACCGACGGTCTTCACCAACTCTACTTCGACTACTTCGACTACGTCCACCCGCTTCACCAACTCTTCTTCCGCTGCAACCGTTGGTGAGCAATGGCCAAAACCTTGTATGCGATCTTTCTTGGATGATCTTGGGATCTTGATTCGTAGGCACGAAATTTTTTGTTTTCTACTACGTTTCCCAACACTTCCACCTCCTCATATTTTCTAGCCTCTTCCGTACCGTGCATTGCCCTCTTCTCATTCCGAGATTTGGCGTCCACCTCGCCGGTGCATCCAAACCCTTGGCATGATATGCTCTATCATCATAAACCTCCTTATATCTTTCCTCAAAACACCCAGCATACGTACATATCAAGGCATTTCCATAGCCTTTCCGAGATATATTTCCATGCAACATCCACCTTCTGATGACTTGATCTTCATTTCATACATGTTCCTGCTACACTGGCAGAGGCATACATTTGCATACATCATGATAGCTACATCTTCTTTATGTTGAGTACCTTGTAAAGTGTGAAGATCTTCTATACTCGTTGTAAAATAGAGTGTTGCCCTTAAGTGAGGAAAAGATCCCAATGAGGACAAATTTAAAAGATCCCAAGAGGACAAATGAGAGTTAAATACAAAGAGTCATTAAGGCCACCAAACAATACAAAAAATAGAAAAAAAAGAGAAAAAGAAAATAAAAAGAGAGAAAGGGGCATCACTACTATTCCTTTTGAAAGATCCATACTTGTACTCCCTCTATATCTTTGTACTCCATAGAGATAATCATTTATGCATATAGCTATGTGGGGACCTTCACACTATAGAACTTGGATTGCATATTCCAAGGATGAGCCTCCTCAAACGAGCTCTAGGTCTTCATGAGCGAGCAAGTTGGAAGCACACCCCACTAGTTCCATTGGAGTGCTTTTCTTAGCTCATATGTGCATCTGTTTCCTGGCAATCCCTACTCCTCACATCTTATCTATTATTTGGCCTTCTCGCCTATGATTGTCCTTATTGATGTGAGCCTTTCTCACCCTTTTTGTCTTCCTCCTCCACAATATTTCTCTCTTTTCCATCCTAAGTGTGAACTCTCATGCTTACTCTCATCCATTGCATGAGTGCTCAAAATATCGAAAGGGAGTGGATAAAATTGACTTGTACCTGGCGAGTGGTCTGGGGATGAGTCAAGATAAGATTCCAAAGAAGACGTGTGAAACTTTAGTAGATTGAGTTCTCAACAAATATATATTTCTGTCGTATTCCCATCTCCCACTTCTTGCACGTGATACGTCCCAAACGTATCGATAATTTTTGCTCGCTCCATGCATGTTTTGTGTGATATTGCTATGATCTAGATAAACTTTCATACACTTTTGATCATATTTGGACTAACCTATTAACTCAGTGCACCCAAGTGCCAGTTTCTGTTTTCTATTTCAGTTTTCCCCCATATAAAAAGTGCTCCAAAAATCTGCGAAAAATCAGATAAAAAATAAGCGTACCGGAAGCTTCCCGAGCCCTGAAGGAGGGCCAGGGGCAACCACCAGGTGCCCAGTCGGCCACCTGGCGCGGCCAGGGGCCTGGCCTCGCCACAGGGGCGCATGGACTCCTAGTGCCCCCCCCCTGGATGCCCCCTTCGCCTATTTAATCTCCGTCACGGAAAACCTCCGAAAAAAGAATCCTATTTCGCAAACTCTCCTCTGTTCCGCCGCCGTCGCGCTTCCAAGATCTGGAGCACCGTTTGGACCCTTCCCGACACCCTGCCGAAGGGAGGATCGACCTCCGGAAGCTTCTCCTCCACCATGGACGCTTCCCGTATGTGCCGTGAGTAGTTTCCTTTGGACCATGGGTCCATGATCAGTAGCTATGTGATGTTCTCCTCCCCTCTTTGTTCTTCATGGTTTAGACCAAGTGAGCTTCCCTACATAATCGAGGCACATATGTAATCTTTCTGCTTTTTCTATGTTGAGTTGATGGGATCTAATGGATTATGAGATTATGTTCAGATTGTGATAGAGTAATATAATTGGATCTTTTGTATTTTTGTTCCAAAGTAATTCTTGCATGTTCTCCGTTGTTATTTATTTCTTTGGCCAAGTGGTAGGTACTAACTCCAAGAGGGAACGTTATGCTCGATTGTGGGTACATGCCCCCTGATGAAACCCTTGAGTGACAGAAACATGAGTCTAGGGGATGTGTTGTGGCCTCAAGGGGGAAAACAACGGTGCTTGTAACCGCGGTTGCAAGGAAAGTTTACTTTACACAAAGTTCTTTTTAATGCAGTTGTATGTTGCTTTGGGTTTACACTTTGGGTGGGGCTCGCAACTTAATACCAGCGAGATGTTCTGAATAGATATCTCAAGGTGGATGATTAGTAGTAGATGTAGATGGATTTCGGTCTACTTATTTTGGCGTACTGCCCATGCTTTTGATCTGCTTCCTTTCTTTTGTAGCATAGTTAGCATTGCGGTGCATTTATAATCCTGTCAACTGCCCATCTGTAATTTGTTTGCCTCGCATAGCAGTTTTATCGTCTTTTGGGAGAGAGACATCACTAGTGAACATCACGGGACCCCGGTCCATATTTTCATCATTGTTTACAAGCTTATTTCCTTTTCAGTATTTACTTTCAGTTGCTATCATTATCATTATCCCTTGTGTTTGATCCTTTGTAAACAACAAGACAGGAGAGGTTGAAAACCTCTCTGAACTTCGTTTGTAGCAAATTTAATTGTGTCTGTGTGCAGGTCAAGGTGAAGTAAACAACCCTGAGTTGTGAATGGCGCCATTGTTCACTTCACCACCTACTTATAATTGTCGGAGTCCTACTGGTCGATATCAACCTTGGTATCTTCACCAAGGGAAATTTGCTGCTATCCAACATCTCACCTTCCACTTGGGGTAACCAACGAAGGGCGAGAAGGCATTATCACTTCCACGCCATCAAGAAAATTACTGGCGCCGTTGCCGGGGACTCCGAGTGATAAGATAGAGGAGTTTCCCACAACCTTTTACCTTTAATTTTTAGTCTTGTTAGTTTACCTTTCTATTTTTAACTTTGTGTCTTATATCAAAAAATTCAAAAAGATCTTCCACACTTGCTGCTACTATGGGTTCCACAGAAAACACCAAGTTGTGTGACTTCACCAGTCACAACAACAAAGATTTTATCTGCACTCCTATTGCCACTATCCAAATTGTTGAGGATACCGAAACTATTAGCACCCAATGCACTCATGGTCCCATTGGACCTATTAATGGTGATGCTAATACCTCAACCGTAGAAGAAGAAACTCCTATGAACATAGAGGGTTTCAAACAAGTGAGACTAGATGACACTACTACCACCTTTGATAGTAGTGATATTTATTTTGATAGTTGCACACTCTCAGAAGATATTAGTTGGCTACACAAAATGTCTAGAGACCCCCACACTAGCACACTTAATCTTGCCTTCACGGAGCATATTAAAAATGCTCTGATCAAAGCTAGGGAGGAGAAGCTTAGGATAGAAGCCTCCATACCTAGAAAGCTAGATGATGGTTGGGACCCTATGATAAAAATTGAATTAAATAACTTCTCTTGGTATGCTTTATGTGACGTTGGAGCTAGTACCTCCGTCATGCCCAAAAGAATGTATAATATGTTTGAATTGAAACCTTTTGATTCTTGTTATTTTGGTGTTCGTCTTGTCGATTATTCCGTAAATAAACCTTTGGGGAAGATCGACGTTGTTCTTATCATTTTCAATGACAACTATGTTCCCGTTGATTTTATTATTATGGATATAGAGTGTGAACCGTTGGTGCTATCATTGGCATGAAAGAGGGGAATATAAAATTTCAATTCCCTCTATAAAAGGGGATGGAACACTTCCCTATAAGGAAAATCAAGTTACCTTTTGAGTCCATTACACGGGCTAGCTATTCTCTTTCTCTTGATAAAACTTGATTCTTCTTTTGCCTTATGCCTAGCTTAAAGGCGTAAATGAAAGCGCTTCTTGGGAGGCAACCCAATATGTTTTTACTTTTGTTTTTAGTGGTCTTGATGATTTTTACTACTGTAGCAACATCATTGTATCTTTATTTTCAAGCTTTGTGCCAAGTTATAGCCTCATATGACAAGGGAACTGAAAGTTGTGACATGTTGTCCAGAAAACAGATTCTGTCTTCGTGACGGGAAAAAATGGATCAAATCACCAGTTCATATTTTTGAGCTGAATTTTTTACACAGCATGCTCTATACAATCGCGAAACTTTCGTATGTTCTGAGTTTTTTTTATTTGAGTTGCAGAAGTACCCCTAAAAATTTCTTTACTACCTGCTGTTTTATTTTTTACAGAATCTGCCACGTTTTATCTCTCCTTACTTTTGCAAACCTTAAGCTTGATTTTTCTTTGCAAAAACCTTTTGTAAATCTTGAGAAACAGTAGATCTTCAAGAGTATATTTATATCCAGTGGGAAAAAATTATTTTATTAAGGGTACTAACCTCTCTAATCAGCTTATGATGAGTTATGTATGAAGGGAGTTTTCAAGTGTGCGAAGGAAGATGATGAAAGAAGATTCGGGAGTGTCAAGCGCTCAAGCTTGGGGATGCCCCCATGCATCCCCAATAAATATTCAAGGAGACTCAAGCGTCTAAGCTTGGGGATGCCCCCGTGCATCCCCTTCTCCATCAACAATCATCATTTCGTCCTTTCTCTCACTATATTTTTTATAACTTCATGCGTTATGTGCTATGCTCGGAGCCTCCCGCTCTTAGGTTTTATTTTTAGTTTTCTTTAGATTTTCTTACTGTTCATAACAAGTTATACCTCGTCTTACTTTGTGTGGGCGAGATACACGCTCCACTTTCAAAATCTAGAACACATCATAGGATTTTTCATGCCTATCTTTTTGCTGTTGTGTGTTATTTATCTTTTCGTAGCTACTGCCATGTTTAGTTTTAGTTTTAGTTTATATTTAGAAAGAGCCTTGGCTTTTGTTTAGTTTGTTGCTGGAAATCTCTTTAGTTTTCATGTTTATCTTGCTAAGAGAGTTGGTTGTTGCACTGAGTTGTGTCTTGTCTTGAAAGTAGGTAATTGAGGTTGCTATTTAATTTTAGTAGTAACTTGCAGTAGTAACTTGCAATACTTTCGTATGTTTGAACTTTTGGTGTCAAGAGCTCTAGCCTATTAGTGATATGTGTCATATTTTTGGCAATCCGTGTTTATTTTCAAAAACCTACAAAACTAGTTGAGAACTCTAGCTAGTAGATGGATCGCTAATCTTTGGAGGGATCGAATATTAGAGTACACTCACGTACCATGAGTCGAGGATGCGCAAGGATAACCAAACCCCCATACACTCCTCCTCGGGGTACTTGTCTCTTTGTGAACCTCCTTATTAGATTGAGAGTTACCGATAATAAGTGCATGAGTTCTTCGGACTAATGTGAGTATTGAAAGTTGACACTTCCACGTCCTCATATTTGCTAGCCTCTCCTGTTCCGTGGATTGCCTCCTTCTCACTCCGAGAGTTGGCGTCCACCTTCGTCGGTACATCCAAACCCTTGGCATGATACGCTTTGTCATCATAAACCTCCTTATATCCTTCCTCAAAACAACCACCATACCTACCTATCAAGGCATTTCCATAGCCTTTCCGAGATATATTGCCATGCAACATCCACCTCTTCATGACTTGATCTTCATGTCATACATGTTCCTTCTACACTGGCAGAGGAATACATTGCATACATCATGATAGCTACATCTTCTTTATGATTTGAGTACCTTGTAAAGTGTGAAAGATCTTCCATACCCTCTTGTAAATTAGAGTGTTGCCCTTAAGTGAGGAAAAGATCCCAAAGTGGACAAAATAAAAGATCCCAAAGTGGAAAAAATAAAAGATCCCAAATAGGACAAATGAGAGTTATATAGAAAAAACCATTGAGGCCACCAAAAAATACAAAACAATAGAAAAAATAAATAAAATAAAATAAAAATAGAGAAAGGGGCAACACTACTATCCTTTTGAAATATCCACACTAGTACTCCCTCTTATCTTTGTACTCCATAGAGATGATCATTCATGCATATAGCTATGTGGGGACCTTCACACTATAGAACTTGGCTTGCATATTCCAAGGATGAGCCTCCTCAAAAGAGCTCTAGGTCTTCATGAGCAAGCAAGTTGGATGCACCCCCACTAGTTCCATTGGAGAGCTTTTCAGCTCATATGTGTATCCGTTGCATGGAAATCCCTACTCCTCACATCATATCTATCATTTCGCCTTCTCGCCAATGAGTTTCCTCATTGATGTGAGCCTTTCTCACCTTTTTGTCTTCCTCCTCCACCATATTTCTATCTTTTCCATCCTAAGTGTCGACTCTCGTGCTTACGCTCATCCATTGCGTGAGTGCTCAAAATATCGAAAAGGAGTGGATCAAATTGACATGTACCTGGCTAGTGGTCTGGGGACGAGTCAAGACAAGATTCCGAAGAAGATCAAGTGCGAAACTTTACTAGATTGAGTTCTCAACAAAAAAATATTTTTCTCGTATTCCCTATCCCCCTTCTTGCACGCAAACACCATTTGGAGACATTTGAGTCACGGACAGCAAGAGCTCTTGCACCTAATGTTCTTTCGTTGCTTGTTTCAATGCTAATATAGACTCTTGCATGTTATGACGTGAATTGAATCACATACCTTGATTGCTTTACTTTTCAAAGTTCTTATATGGTTGCTAGCATGTCACCACATAAATTAATCTTGTTATCATTTACCTACTCGAGGACGAGTAGGAATTAAGCTTGGGGACGTTGATACGTCCCAAACGTATCGATAATTTCTGCTCGCTCCATGCATGTTTTTTGTGATATTGCTATGATCTAGATACACTTTCATACACTTTTGATCATATTTGGACTAACCTATTAACTCAGTTCACCCAAGTGCCAGTTTCTGTTTTCTGCCGTTTTTCTATTTCAGTTTTCCCCCATATAAAAAGTGCTCCAAAAATCCGGGAAAAATCAGATAAAACATCAGCATACCGGAAACTTCTCGAGCCCCGAAGGAGGGCCAGGGGGCCACCACCAGTTGCCCAGGCGGCCACCTGGCACGGCCAGGGGCCTGGCTGCGCTAGGGGGGCGCCTGGACTCCTGGTGGCCCCCCTGGCTGCCCCCCTTCGCCTGTTTAATCTCCGTCACGGGAAACCTCAGAAGACAGAACCCTATTTCGCAAACTCACCTCTGTTCCGCCGCCTCCGTGCTTCCAAGTGTCCATATTATCTATAGCTATTTTTCGAGTAGTGATAGTAGGGATTACAACACAAGTTGAACTTGTGAGGTGAGATTGGATGAAGATGGAGATGGTGTTGATGTTGGGGATGATGTTGATGATGTTCTCGATGATGCCCGTGACGATGGTGATGACGATGGCGATGATCTCCCCTTCCGGGAAGTATTCTCGCCGCAGAATCTGCCCACCGGAGATGTCTTTTCTCCTTTGTAGGTTTCCGCCACGGAGCGGCGGCGGAACTCGCGAAACTCCTCTCTTTTTAGGGTTTTCTGATAATAAGTGATATATAGGCCAGACGGGGAGCTGGGAGTGGCCCCAGGGGTCCAAGCGCGCCAGGTGGCCGCCTGGGCACCCTGTGGCCCCCCTCTGGCCCCTCTTTGGCGTGTCCTCGTCATCCTTCTGGAAAATGGCCTCCGTCAATTTTCAGGTAATTTGGAGGTCTTCTTCTTCAGCAATTCAGCGTCCACTTTTTACCGCTAAATCCTGCGTCTGCTGCTCCAGCATCGGAAAGTTGCAAACTGTGTAAAATAAGCCAAAACAACATAAGAATAGCATCATAACATGAAATATATCAATGAATAAGAAAGAATTACTATATAAAATAGTGATGCATTTTGGACGTATCAGACCCCAGCTTACTTTGTGTGGGAGAGAAACACGCTCCACTCCAATCTAGAAGACATCATAGGATTTTTCATGCCTATCTTTAATCTGTTGTGTGTTCTTTATCTTTTCGTAGGTACTGCTATGTTTAGTTTTAGTTTTAGTTTTTGTCTTTAGCAAGAGCCTTGGATTTTGTTTACTTTGTTGCAGGAACTCTCTTTAGTTTTCATGTTTATCTTGTTAAGAGAGTTGGTTGTTGCACTGAGTTGTGTCTTGTCTCGAAGTAGGTAATTGAGGTTGCTATTTAATTTTAGTAGTAACTTGCAATAGTTTTGAGGTATTGTTGTGAGTAATGTTTGTACTTTTTCTGTCAAGAGTTCTAGCCTATTAGTGATAGGTGTCGTATTTTGGGAAATCCGTGTTTATTTTCAAAACCTACAAAACTAGTTGAGAACTCTAGCTACTAGATGGATCGCTAATCTTTAGAGGGATCGAATATTAGAGTACACTCACGTACCATGAGTCGAGGATGCGCAAGGATAACCAAACCCCCATACACTCCTCCCCGGGGTACTTGTCTCGTTGTGAACCTCCTCATTAGATTGAGAGTTACCGATAATAAGTGCATGAGTTCTTCGGACTAATGTAAGTATTGAAAGTTGACACTTCCTGTTGGAAATATGCCCTAGATGCAATAATAAAATGTTATTATATATATTTCCACGTTTGTAATTAATGTTTATATTTATGTGCTATAATTGCAATGACCCTGACTATGAGATTCAGAAGAAAACTCACTTGCATGTGTGGAAATGTAAACACCAAGAGTTCCTGGTTTAGCCTCTAAGACCAGCTCATGTGCTATCTGATGATTACGTTTTCTTAATCATGGACATTCTTCTTGTAACAAGGATGTCAGTAGCAATGGGAACATATTGTTAGCAGAACAATGATGTTGAACCGACCCTAGTATTGAATGATATACTTAGAGATCACATCGTAACAACGTTATAAGTCATATCACGAAATTTTATCATATACGTAATTCCTTAGACCATGAGAGTATCAAGTTGCTTCACACAGGAAGATGTGCTTTGGTTCTTAGATGAATCTTCCCGTTACTGGGAAGTAGTAAAATAAGTTATGGGTACACTCGATAGTGTGTCTAGTAATTGTGATAGTTCAAGATTGGGATTTGCTCCTTCACGATGAAGAAGATATTCACTTCGGGCCCACTCGGTATGATGGTATCCATTCTAGTCTGGCCAGACGCATTGTGATTTAATCACGGGGATACCGGAATACAATAACAAGAAAAGGAACAAACGAGCAAAGAGGATAACGAGTGGCTTGTGTTCAAGAAGTTGTTACACATGGGTGCCAAACTTCTCTCCTCTAACTTTGTCATATATCGCGAAGAAAAGGGAATGGTACATGACTAAACATAATGGTTCACTCGAAGTTTCTTCGTGTATGTGCGGGAGTCAACATGGTTGTCCATGGCTCCGCTGTTGATTATTGGCTATTGACAAAAGGCTGTTGACCTATGTCCGGAAGATGTTCTGAGTCATTTCTGCATTATACCGAACCTATTGGGTCACACACTTAACGAGCAGTAGTCTGTTAGAATGCTAGAATGGTAGAAGGTTTAGTGGAAGCAAAGCAGAATAGTTCATACGGGTACCGGAAGTAGTTCCAGAGATTTAAGGAATTGTTCATAAGGGCACCAGAAGTAGTTCTGGTTATTTAAAGGATATGTACGGATCACTCTGGAGTAGTCCCAGGTGGTTCCAGAACATATGAGAATGGTACTGGGGAAGTCCTGGATCAACCGGAATAGTTTCCGGATAATTGTTGGGTGTCTCGACAACCTTCGCGGTCATTGGGTGACTTAAACTGTAACTCGGATGGTCTTGGAAACTATCCGGATGGCTCTGGAACGTCCGAGAATGGTGTCGGAAGGTCTTGGAAGTGCTCCAGAAGTGTCCGGAATGTCCCGAAACGGTCCCGGTATGTCCCGGAAGGTCCTGGAAGCTTCTAGAAGGTCATGGAAGTTTCCGGAAGGTTCAGGGCAGTACCACCCACTCCCCTGCGCCCCTGGCCTTGTGGGGCAAGCCACCTAGGCTGCCCTGGCCGGCCAGGAGGTGGGGGCGCACCAAGGAAAGGGGAATCCTCCTCCAGGTGGAATTACCAATTCCCATTATGGCAGGTTTCCGGTGGGAAGGTGTGGGAAGGTTTGGAAGGCTTGGGAGTCCAAGTTGGACTCCCAATCCTCCTTGGGCTGCGCGCTAGGCCTCCTGGCCACCTATATAAGGTGAGCCAAGGGGAGGGGGAGAGACACACAAGAAATCCCCAAGGCCTATGCGCCACCCTCCCTCCTCTAAACCCCGTTGCTCCACAATTAGACCCCGGTTTAGACGCTGTTCTAGGTCGGAATCCGTTAGGGTTTTCTCCCTCTAGTTTTCTCGGTGGCGTTCATCTCTGGACGGCGGAGCGCTGCTGGATTGCTGCTACGGGATGTGTGGATACTAATGGAGGGGTCATACCTTCGACCCTTCTTCGAGGAGCTTGTTCGTGGGACTTGTCCGTGGGACTAGATCGCGGGATGGTTCGAGGGATCGATATCCTCGCGGTTGGGAGGTCATTGAAATTCCTAGCTACGGGGATCTGCACCTACGGTCTTCACCAACTCTACTTCGACCACTTCGACTACGTCCACCCGCTTCACCAACTCTTCTTCCGCTGCAACCGTTGGTGAGCAATGGCCTAAACCTTGTATGCGATCTTTCTTGGATGATCTTGGGATCTTGATTCGTAGGCACGATTTTTTGTTTTCTAATACGTTTCCCTACAGTGGTATCATGAGCGATCCTTGATTAGATGCATGTTTAGGTCTAGATCATATGTGTGATATGAGGCGTTGATTTGCTTGTTGCTTCCCTGTCATTTGATTTTTTCTATGCTTGATGGCAAGTTGAGGTTTTGCTACAAGGATTGAGTTTTCCATCGATCCCTCTATGCTGCTTTCAGTATGCTGGTTGCCTTGATCATGGTTTACATCAAACTCCTTGGATCTCATTTTAATCTCGCAATAGAAGATTTAACATGTAGGGGCTTGTGGATTTTATGAACTCAAATCCACACGGGGGTCGCGCGTTGAACGAAGTTTGGCTTGTGGCATTAGTTTCTACACGCACCCCGAACGTTAAACTAGCAGCATTGAAGTATCGTGTTTGGTTTGTTTAGGGAACAACGTTTGCATGTAACATGCTAATCAACCACGATAAAATTTGCAACAACCCGTGTAGATAGCGATCTAACTTGTTTTTGTAGAGTATGCATGTAATGTGGTATAGCCTTCAAGATTTGCAATGTGTTTGTATGAGATGCTATATGATGTAATATTTATTCGCAACCTGCGTGTCGTGGTACGACATGATGACTGGAGTCATATGATTGTCACTTAATTATGGCTTGCGTGCCAGAACTATTTATTAGCTCGAGGCAAAGCAATAGATAGATGCAAGGTGATGATCTACGATGCGGAGGTGGACCCCGACGCACATGCCAGAAGCCATGGTGATGTTCCCGGCGCCAAGGACAAAGTTGGTGGACACGGTGACTTCAACCACGATGACGTGAAGACAATGAAGACTTCACGAAGCAAAGGGCTATACTATATCACATAATTTTATGAACTGCCTGTGATGTTTATCCCTTTGATGCACCCTTGTTTGATGCGCGGTAGTCGTATTTTATTAGGGTGATCTCTCGCAAAACAATATCAAGTTGATAGTGTTCTTCCAACTGTAGCACCGTCTATACTATGTTTCACACCGGAGCAGGTCATGTTACATGGGTGCACACGGTGTGACGCATAAAAGGCGGGTGTGTTAAGAACACACTGCAATTACACTTGGTTGTCTTGACGGTTTGGATAAAAGTTTGCTACCGGAACACGCCCATCGAAAGATGAACAAGAATCACCTTTGGCGTGATTGGCAAGTTGGCCTACCGGTCCAGTCTAAGTCATCAGTGATGTCACATCAATGGCGGACGATTGGGTCGGATCTTGAATCACTCCAGCATCAATTACGAGAGATATTGATCTGAGTGGGAGCGCACTAAGTAATTAATTTGATTAATCACAAGTGCAACTTAATTATGAACAAAGTCTTAGTATTTGCATTATCTTTGTAGAATAATGGCTCGCGTTACCACCTTCCCAATTGATTTTGATTAACTGTATTATCTGGTAAAAACTTTACGATTGGTACCGTATTGTGAGGACTATCCTCAATAGTGTCGAGAAGGAGCTTGTCCTATCTCAAATTTTTGATGCTCTCCCGCTGATGCTATGGATGATGTGACTTATGTCCAAAATCCAAAATGCTAGAATTCCACCACAGCTAAGTGCATTGTCTTCACCACCATGAAACCCAAACTTCGAAACGTTTGGGATAGTTATGTTATATTCATGGAACTGAAAAATTGTTTGCAGTAGTAAGACAATTAATGTTGGATATAAGATATCTAGTACAATGTATGATTGTAAGCATTAGTGAAAATGTTCACTACTGTGCTCTAAACAAAACTGATAAGTGTGGGATCCAGAAGAACACCGATCATATGATGATGAGAATTAAGGGAAAGGAAGTCCAAAGGATGTTAGTAAGACTTACACGCCGGAAATTCCATGGCCTGCGCCATCCTTAATCATGTGTGAGCTTTTTTGAGTAGGAGTGACATTGGAAATAGAACTATTGTACGTATAAAGGCAAAACGAAAGAAGACTGGAATAACCAGCTCAGAAATGAAAGTCATACGGAGTTATAGATGAATTCATTGTTGGTCAAGAGATGTAATTGTTGGGAATCATGATTAAGCAGTTAATTGTGGATTCTGTATATTGTGATTAAACTGTTGATCACCGGAATATCACATCGATTGCATATTGTTGCAACTCGATGCAAGAAATACTATTGCCTTTATGACTAGCTAATGATGAGTTTTGACACGCTCGGGAACACGGTAAAAGGTTTACTATACCGTGTGTTGACTCGATGATTATCTTCATAATTCATTTTAGAGTTGAGTAAATTGTTAGTACACTGTAGCCTTGTAGCAAAACATCATTTTGAATCATGTTTGTTGCAAGTGAGTTGTTCAAAGCTCTGAATAACATAAAGGCCATACTTCTATTGTGAATAGGTTGTAAGTTATGAATCTTGATAATAATGCTAAACATCCATAACACTGACGCTAAACGTCGCAAGACTAACAGAAATACCACAAGTGTGTGGCAGTGCAGTTTGTCACAAGTGACATAACATGCATGAAGAATTTCCATAAGTGATGGACTTTTGAGTCATATGATTATCAATCACTTGACGCTTGCATATATTGTCTAAAAGTAATGTGACTAAAAACACCGTTGATAGGCCATGCATTAACGGGCAACTAAATTATTGAAAATCATACATGATGATGTGTGTAGTCCAATAAGTGTAGTTGTATACAGTGGATTTTCTATCTTAACTCATGAACTGAAGTAAATATATGGATATCTGTTCAGTGGAGACATACGTCTAAAATCTTTGAAACATTCAAGGAAAATTAGAGTGAAATAGAAATGTATTGTAACAAGAAATAATGCTTCTGCAAATTAGATTGTAGAAAGTAATATTTGAGTTACAAGTTTAGCGAACATCTGATGAGTTGTGAAAAGGTGTCATTACTTGTGCGTCGCGGAACTCAAGTAAGAGTAAAGTGTTCGAGAGACATAGTCAAGCCATGTATGACACGGTAAGATCAAATATGACGTTTATCAATTTGCCATTATACTTATTAAAGTTATGCGTTAGAGACTACACCTTTAACACTGAAAAGAGCACCATCAAATCTATTGAAATGGCACCATACTAGATATGACATGGAAATGATAAAACCATATTGTCTTTTCTTAAAATTTGGGTGTATGAGACATATGTTTGACATACTCAAAACACCAAATCACTACACAAAAGCAAAACTGTTTGCTGTTAAGAACAATGTGTTTTGAAGAAAATGGTTTCTTGCAAAAGACTGAGTGGGAGGACAGTGCAACTTGTTAAAGATTGTTGACTCTTCAAATATGTGTGCAGCTGAACCACACAGGTTAGACAAAACTCGTACAAACATTCATGATATGTAAAATGAGATATTGTTGTTCGACAATGATAAACCTGTGATATACAAAGAAGCGTTGATGGGCCCTGACTCCGGGATTTGGCTAAATGCCAAATAAATCCAAGATAGTATCCATGGAAGTAAGTCAAGTTTTGAACTTGGTAGACCCTCCAAAGACTAAAAGTCTGAAGAATATATATATATATATATATATGGATCTATAATTGATTCGGATGAAATTGTTTTATCCATAAAGCTCAACTCGTTGGAAAATTGTTTTCTAGCAAGTTCAAAGATTGACTACGGCGAAATAGTTTCGACCGTAGAGATGCTTTAGTCAGTTCGGGTTATATTAGCAATTACTACATATCTCATTTATAGGATATGGTAGAATGAACGTCAAAACAAAGTTCCTACACGGAAATATAACAAAGGACGTATATGTTATACGACCGGAATGTTTTGTCGATTCAAAGGATGCTAAAATAGATGCAAGCCTTGGATATCCAGTGATGGACTGAAGCTAGCACAATGGAGTTGGAATTTTCGTTATGACGAAATTTCCAAAAGAGTTTGTTTTCATCGGGAATAAACGAAGATGCTTGAATGTTCAAGAAAGTAAGTGGGAGCTGAATGATATTTCTAAAACCTTATGTAGACGACATATTGTTGATTGGAAATGATATAAATTTCTTGACACGAATAAGGACTTCATTAGAAATAGTTTTCAGTTGAAGAACTTGGGCTAATATAGCATTAGTATTGAGCACAGTGATCTATGAAGATAGTAAGTTCCTGATCATGCTAAATCTAAACAAAACTGATAAGTGTGGGATCCAGAAGAACACCGATCATATGATGATGAGAATTAAGGGAAAGGAAGTCCAAAGGATGTTAGTAAGACTTACACGCCGGAAATTCCATGGCCTGCGCCATCCTTAATCATGTGTGAGCTTTTGTGAGTAGGAGTGACATTGGAAATAGAACTATGATACGTATAAAGGCAAAACGAAAGAAGGCTGGAATAACCAGCTCAGAAATGAAATCCATACGAAGTTATAGATGAATTCATTGCTGGTCAAAAGATGTAATTCTTGGGAATCATGATTAAGCGGTTAATCTTAATTCTTGTATATTGTGATTAAACTGTTGATCACTAGAATATCACTTCAATTTCATATCGTTGCAAGTTGATGCAAGAAATACTATGGCCTTTATGACTAGCTAATGATGAGTTTTGACACGCTCGGGAACACGGTAAAAGGTTTACTATACCGTGTGTTGACTCTATGATTATCTTCATAATTCATTTTAGAGTTGAGTAAATTGTTACTACACTTTAGCCTTGTTGAAAAACATCATTTTGAATCATGTTTGTCGCAAGAGAGCTGTTCAAAGCTATGAATAACGTAAAGGCCATACTTCCATTATGAATAGGTTGTATGTTATGAATCTTGATAATAATACTAAACATCCATAACGCTGACGCTAAACGTCGCAAGACTAACAGAAATACCACATAGATGTGGCACTGCCGTTTATCACAAGTGGCATAACATGCATGAAGAATTTCCATAAGTAATGGACTTTCGAGTCATATGATTATGAATCACTTGACGCTTGCGATCATTGTCTCGAAGTAATGTGACTAAAACACCGTTGATAGGCCATACATGAACGGGCAACTAAACCATTGGTAACCATACATGATGATGTGTGTAGTCCAATAAGTGTAGTTTTGTGCAGTGGATTCCCTATCTTCACTCAAGAGTTGAAGTAGATATGTGGATATCTGTTCAATAGAGACATACGTCTGAAATCTTTGAAATGTTCAAGGAATTTTAGAGTGAAATAGAAATTCATTGTAACAAGAAAATAAAGCTTCTGCAAATTAGATTGTAGAAAGTAATATTTGAGTTACAAGTTTAGCGAACGTCTGATGAGTTGTGAAGAAGTGTCATAACTTGCGTCTACCGGAACACCACTATGAGTAAAGTGTTTGAGAGATGTAATCAAGCCATGTATGACACGGTAAGATCAAATATGACATTTATCAATTTTCCATTATACTTATTAAAGTTATGCGTTAGTGACTACGGCTTTTACACTAAAAAGAGCACCATCAAATCTGTTGAAATGACATCATATTAGATGTGGTATGGACTGTTAAAACCATGTTGTCTTTTCTTAAAATTTGGGTATATGAGGCATATGTTTGACATACTCAAAACCCCAAATCAGATAATTGCTACTTTGTTATGGTTATGCCAAAAAGTTTTGCTATTCCTCTATCACTACACAAAAGCAAAACTGTTTGTTGTTAAGAACGGTGTGTTTTGAAGAAAAATAGTTTCTTGCAAAAGAGTGAGTGGGAGGACAGTGCAACTTGTCAAAGATTGTTGAATCTTCAGAAAAGTGCGCAGCTGAACTACACAGGTTAGACAAAACTCGTACAAACATTCATGATATGTAAAACGAGATATTGTTGTTCAACAATGATAAACCTGTGATATATACAAAGAAGCGTTGATGGGCCCTGACTCTGGGATTTGGCTAAATGCCAAATATTCCGAGATAGTATCCATGGAAGTAAGTCAAGTTTTGAACTTGGTAGACCCTCCGAAAGACTAAAAGTCTGAAGAATATATATATGGATCTATAATTGATTCAGATGAAATTGTTTTATCCATAAAGCTCAACTCGTTGGAAAATTGTTTTCTAGCAAGTTCAAAGGTTGACTACGGCGAAATAGTTTCGACCGTAGAGATGCTTTAGTCAATTCGGGTTATATTAGCAATTACTACATATCTCCTTTATAGGATATGGTAGAATGAACATCAAAACAAAGTTCCTACACGGAAATATAACAAAGGACGTATATGTGATACGACCGGAATGTTTTGTCGATTCAAAGGATGCTAAAATAGATGCAAGCCTTGGATATCCAGTGATGGACTGAAGCTAGCACAATGGAGTTGGAATTTTCGTTATGATGAAATTGCCAAAAGAGTTTGTTTTCATCGGGAATAAACGAAGATGCTTGAATGTTCAAGAAAGTAAGTGGGAGCTGAATGATATTTCTAAAACCTTATGTAGATGACATATTGTTGATTGGAAATGATATAAATTTCTTGACACGAATAAGGACTTCATTGGAAATAGTTTTCAGCTGAAGTACTTGGGCTAATATAGCATTAGTATTGAGCACAATGATCTATGCAGATAGTAAGTGATTGATCATGCTAAAGAAAACGTTACATGTTGACATGATACTAAAGTAGTTTAGTATGAAAACGCCAGGAAGGATGTTCTTGCCGAGGTCACGGTGAAAAATTATTTGCGGAAATCGGTGTTCATGAACACAGATAAGCAAACCACATGAATTGAATTTCACTCACGTGTGTGTTTGGATTAATCATGTACACCATAATATGTAAAACGACCAGATATATCCAGTGCTCCAAAAGGTTGTGAGCAAGATACAAAAGTGATCAACATGTTGATCATTGGACAAACAGTGAAAAGTTAAACTTATGAAAGATAAGATATGTTTCTCGGAAAAATGGAGAGAATGAAGAGCTCGTTGTAATGAGTTACACCAGCTGAATGTTTGATATAAATAGTTACACCAATTCAGTCTTCATACATACTCCGACCGATTTTCGATTTTAATTGGGATTATGTGTTTCACACATAAGGGTGGCACAGTATGAAGGAACTGTGTTAAGTTAGATACTGTGGCGAATTCTATAACAGAGGCTAAGTACATTGTTGCTTAAAGAAGTAACAAGGGAGGGTATTTTGAATCATCGGTTCATTTATGAACATGGTATGGTTTCCTAGATGCTTGAAGCTCATGGAACATTGATGAATGATTTCATGACTAATTCTAAGGAACCAAGGTCCTACCAAATGATTCAAACATATACAAAGCTAAACTGATAAAATTAGTGAATTTTATGATAGCGTGAAAACGCGAAGATATGCAAAATACAAACGGGCCTGAAACGTCAGATCCGATGATGAAGTCTATACCACAAATGAAGCATGTTTTACACCGGTATGCCATATGTGTAAAGTGCTCAAGCACTGATAATATTATTGACTCTAGTGCAAGTGGGAGACTGTTGCAAATATGCCCTAGATGCAATAATAAAATGTTATTATATATATTTCCACGTTCATAATTAATGTTTATATTTCCGTGCTATAATTGCAATGACCCTGACTATGAGATTCAGAAGAAAACTCACTTGCATGTGTGGAAATGTAAACACCAAGAGTTCCTGGTTTAGCCTCTAAGACCAGCTCATGTGCTAACTGATGATTACGTTTTCTTAATCATGGACATTGTTCTTGTAACAAGGATGTCAGTAGCAATGGGAACATATTGTTAGCAGAACAATGATGTTGAACCGACCCTAGTATTGAATGATATACTTAGAGATCACATCGTAACAACGTTATAAGTCATATCTTGAAATGTTATCATATACGTAATTCCTTAGACCATGAGAATATCGAGTTGCTTCGCACAGGAAGATGTGCTTTGGTTCTTAGATTAATCTTCCCGTTACTGGGAAGTAGTAAAATAAGTTCTGGGTACATTGGATGGTGTGTCTAGTAATTGTGATAGTTCAAGATTGGGATTTTCTCCTTCACGATGAAGAAGATATTCACTTCGGGCCCACTCGGTATGACGGTATCCATTCTAGTCTGGCCAGACGCATTGTGATTTAATCACGGGGATGCCAGAATACAATAACGATAAAAGGGACAAACGAGCAAAGAGGATAACGAGTGGCTTGTGTTCAAGAAGTTGTTACACATGGGTGCCAAACTTCTCTCCTCTAACTTTGTCATATATCGCGAAGCAAAGGGAATGGTACATGACTAAACATAATGGTTCACTTGAAGTTTCTTCGTGTATGTGCGGGAGTCAACATGGGTGTCCATGGCTCCGCTGTTGATTATTGGCTATTGACAAAAGGCCGTTGACCTATGTCCGGAAGATGTTCTGAGTCATGTATGCATTATACCGAACCTATGGGGTCAGACACTTAACGAGTAGTATTCTGTTAGAATGCTGGAATGGTAGAAGGTTTAGTGGAAGCAAAGCAGAATAGTTCATACGGGTACCGGAAGTAGTTCCGGAGATTTATGGAATTGTTCATAAGGGCACCAGAAGTAGTTCTGGTTATTTAAAGGATATGTACGAATCACTCTGGAGTAGTCCCAGGTGGTTCCAGAACATATGAGAATGGTACTGGGGAAGTCCTGGATCAACCGGTATAGTTTCCGGATAATCGCTGGGCGTCCCGACAACCTTCGCGGTCATCGGGTGACTTAAACTGTAACTCGGATGGTCTTGGAAACTATCCGGATGGCTCCGGAACGTCCGAGAATGGTCTCGGAAGGTCCTGGAAGTGCTCCAGAAGTGTCCTGAATGTCCCGAAACGGTCCCTGTATGTCCCGGAAGGTCCTGGAAGCTTCTAGAAGGTCATGGAAGGTTCCGGAAGGTTCCGGGCAGTACCACCCACTCCCTTGCGCCCCTGGCCTTGGTGGGCAAGCCACCTAGGCTGCCCTGGCCGGCCAGGAGGTGGGGGCGCACCAAGGAAAGGGGAATCCTCCTCCAGGTGGAATTACCAATTCCCATTATGGCAGGTTTCCGGTGGGAAGGTGTGGGAAGGTTTGGAAGGCTTGGGAGTCCAAGTTGGACTCTCAATCCTCCTTGGGCTGCGCCATAGGCCTCCTGGCCACCTATATAAGGTGAGCCAAGGGGAGGGGGAGAGACACACAAGCAATCCCCAAGGCCTATGCGCCACCCTCCCTCCTCTAAACCCCGTTGCTCCACAATTAGACCCCGGTTTAGACGTTGTTCTAGGTCGGAATCCGTTAGGGTTTTCTCCCTCTAGTTTTCTCGGTGGCGTTCATCTCTGGACGGCGGAGCGCTGCTGGATTGCTTCTACGGGATGTGTGGATACTAATGGAGGGGTCGTACCTTCGACCCTTCTTCGACGAGCTTGTTCGTGGGACTTGTTCGTGGGACTAGATCGCGGGACGGTTCGAGGGATCGATATCCTCGCGGTTGGGAGGTCATTGAAATTCCTAGCTGCGGTGATCTGCACCGACAGTCTTCACCAACTCTACTTCGACTACTTCGACTACGTCCACCCGCTTCACCAACTCTTCTTCCGCTGCAACCGTTGGTGAGCAATGGCCAAAACCTTGTATGCGATCTTTCTTGGATGATCTTGGGATCTTGATTCGTAGGCACGAAATTTTTTGTTTTCTACTACGTTTCCCAACACTTCCACCTCCTCATATTTTCTAGCCTCTTCCGTACCGTGCATTGCCCTCTTCTCATTCCGAGATTTGGCGTCCACCTCGCCGGTGCATCCAAACCCTTGGCATGATATGCTCTATCATCATAAACCTCCTTATATCTTTCCTCAAAACACCCAGCATACGTACATATCAAGGCATTTCCATAGCCTTTCCGAGATATATTTCCATGCAACATCCACCTTCTGATGACTTGATCTTCATTTCATACATGTTCCTGCTACACTGGCAGAGGCATACATTTGCATACATCATGATAGCTACATCTTCTTTATGTTGAGTACCTTGTAAAGTGTGAAGATCTTCTATACTCGTTGTAAAATAGAGTGTTGCCCTTAAGTGAGGAAAAGATCCCAATGAGGACAAATTTAAAAGATCCCAAGAGGACAAATGAGAGTTAAATACAAAGAGTCATTAAGGCCACCAAACAATACAAAAAATAGAAAAAAAAGAGAAAAAGAAAATAAAAAGAGAGAAAGGGGCATCACTACTATTCCTTTTGAAAGATCCATACTTGTACTCCCTCTATATCTTTGTACTCCATAGAGATAATCATTTATGCATATAGCTATGTGGGGACCTTCACACTATAGAACTTGGATTGCATATTCCAAGGATGAGCCTCCTCAAACGAGCTCTAGGTCTTCATGAGCGAGCAAGTTGGAAGCACACCCCACTAGTTCCATTGGAGTGCTTTTCTTAGCTCATATGTGCATCTGTTTCCTGGCAATCCCTACTCCTCACATCATATCTATTATTTGGCCTTCTCGCCTATGATTGTCCTTATTGATGTGAGCCTTTCTCACCCTTTTTGTCTTCCTCCTCCACAATATTTCTCTCTTTTCCATCCTAAGTGTGAACTCTCATGCTTACTCTCATCCATTGCATGAGTGCTCAAAATATCGAAAGGGAGTGGATAAAATTGACTTGTACCTGGCGAGTGGTCTGGGGATGAGTCAAGATAAGATTCCAAAGAAGACGTGTGAAACTTTAGTAGATTGAGTTCTCAACAAATATATATTTCTGTCGTATTCCCATCTCCCACTTCTTGCACGTGATACGTCCCAAACGTATCGATAATTTTTGCTCGCTCCATGCATGTTTTGTGTGATATTGCTATGATCTAGATAAACTTTCATACACTTTTGATCATATTTGGACTAACCTATTAACTCAGTGCACCCAAGTGCCAGTTTCTGTTTTCTATTTCAGTTTTCCCCCATATAAAAAGTGCTCCAAAAATCTGCGAAAAATCAGATAAAAAATAAGCGTACCGGAAGCTTCCCGAGCCCTGAAGGAGGGCCAGGGGCAACCACCAGGTGCCCAGTCGGCCACCTGGCGCGGCCAGGGGCCTGGCCTCGCCACAGGGGCGCATGGACTCCTAGTGCCCCCCCCCTGGATGCCCCCTTCGCCTATTTAATCTCCGTCACGGAAAACCTCCGAAGAAAGAATCCTATTTCGCAAACTCTCCTCTGTTCCGCCGCCGTCGCGCTTCCAAGATCTGGAGCACCGTTTGGACCCTTCCCGACACCCTGCCGAAGGGAGGATCGACCTCCGGGAGCTTCTCCTCCACCATGGACGCTTCCCGGATGTGCCGTGAGTAGTTTCCTTTGGACCATGGGTCCATGATCAGTAGCTATGTGATGTTCTCCTCCCCTCTTTGTTCTTCATGGTTTAGACCAAGTGAGCTTCCCTACATAATCGAGGCACATATGTAATCTTTCTGCTTTTTCTATGCTGAGTTGATGGGATCTAATGGATTATGAGATTATGTTCAGATTGTGATAGAGTAATATAATTGGATCTTTTGTATTTTTGTTCCAAAGTAATTCTTGCATGTTCTCCGTTGTTATTTATTTCTTTGGCCAAGTGGTAGGTACTAACTCCAAGAGGGAACGTTATGCTCGATTGTGGGTACATGCCCCCTGATGAAACCCTTGAGTGACAGAAACATGAGTCTAGGGGATGTGTTGTGGCCTCAAGGGGGAAAACAACGGTGCTTGTAACCGCGGTTGCAAGGAAAGTTTACTTTACACAAAGTTCTTTTTAATGCAGTTGTATGTTGCTTTGGGTTTACACTTTGGGTGGGGCTCGCAACTTAATACCAGCGAGATGTTCTGAATAGATATCTCAAGGTGGATGATTAGTAGTAGATGTAGATGGATTTCGGTCTACTTATTTTGGCGTACTGCCCATGCTTTTGATCTGCTTCCTTTCTTTTGTAGCATAGTTAGCATTGCGGTGCATTTATAATCCTGTCAACTGCCCATCTGTAATTTGTTTGCCTCGCATAGCAGTTTTATCGTCTTTTGGGAGAGAGACATCACTAGTGAACATCACGGGACCCCGGTCCATATTTTCATCATTGTTTACAAGCTTATTTCCTTTTCAGTATTTACTTTCAGTTGCTATCATTATCATTATCCCTTGTGTTTGATCCTTTGTAAACAACAAGACAGGAGAGGTTGAAAACCTCTCTGAACTTCGTTTGTAGCAAATTTAATTGTGTCTGTGTGCAGGTCAAGGTGAAGTAAACAACCCTGAGTTGTGAATGGCGCCATTGTTCACTTCACCACCTACTTATAATTGTCGGAGTCCTACTGGTCGATATCAACCTTGGTATCTTCACCAAGGGAAATTTGCTGCTATCCAACATCTCACCTTCCACTTGGGGTAACCAACGAAGGGCGAGAAGGCATTATCACTTCCACGCCATCAAGAAAATTACTGGCGCCGTTGCCGGGGACTCCGA
The DNA here is from genome assembly GCA_950022295.1 of Bromus sterilis. Classification (NCBI taxonomy): domain Eukaryota; kingdom Viridiplantae; phylum Streptophyta; class Magnoliopsida; order Poales; family Poaceae; genus Bromus; species Bromus sterilis. The sequence continues at coordinate 300,514,359 of OX465601.1, forward strand.
GTGATAAGATAGAGGAGTTTCCCACAACCTTTTACCTTTAATTTTTAGTCTTGTTAGTTTACCTTTCTATTTTTAACTTTGTGTCTTATATCAAAAAATTCAAAAAGATCTTCCACACTTGCTGCTACTATGGGTTCCACAGAAAACACCAAGTTGTGTGACTTCACCAGTCACAACAACAAAGATTTTATCTGCACTCCTATTGCCACTATCCAAATTGTTGAGGATACCGAAACTATTAGCACCCAATGCACTCATGGTCCCATTGGACCTATTAATGGTGATGCTAATACCTCAACCGTAGAAGAAGAAACTCCTATGAACATAGAGGGTTTCAAACAAGTGAGACTAGATGACACTACTACCACCTTTGATAGTAGTGATATTTATTTTGATAGTTGCACACTCTCAGAAGATATTAGTTGGCTACACAAAATGTCTAGAGACCCCCACACTAGCACACTTAATCTTGCCTTCACGGAGCATATTAAAAATGCTCTGATCAAAGCTAGGGAGGAGAAGCTTAGGATAGAAGCCTCCATACCTAGAAAGCTAGATGATGGTTGGGACCCTATGATAAAAATTGAATTAAATAACTTCTCTTGGTATGCTTTATGTGACGTTGGAGCTAGTACCTCCGTCATGCCCAAAAGAATGTATAATATGTTTGAATTGAAACCTTTTGATTCTTGTTATTTTGGTGTTCGTCTTGTCGATTATTCCGTAAATAAACCTTTGGGGAAGATCGACGTTGTTCTTATCATTTTCAATGACAACTATGTTCCCGTTGATTTTATTATTATGGATATAGAGTGTGAACCGTTGGTGCTATCATTGGCATGAAAGAGGGGAATATAAAATTTCAATTCCCTCTATAAAAGGGGATGGAACACTTCCCTATAAGGAAAATCAAGTTACCTTTTGAGTCCATTACACGGGCTAGCTATTCTCTTTCTCTTGATAAAACTTGATTCTTCTTTTGCCTTATGCCTAGCTTAAAGGCGTAAATGAAAGCGCTTCTTGGGAGGCAACCCAATATGTTTTTACTTTTGTTTTTAGTGGTCTTGATGATTTTTACTACTGTAGCAACATCATTGTATCTTTATTTTCAAGCTTTGTGCCAAGTTATAGCCTCATATGACAAGGGAACTGAAAGTTGTGACATGTTGTCCAGAAAACAGATTCTGTCTTCGTGACGGGAAAAAATGGATCAAATCACCAGTTCATATTTTTGAGCTGAATTTTTTACACAGCATGCTCTATACAATCGCGAAACTTTCGTATGTTCTGAGTTTTTTTTATTTGAGTTGCAGAAGTACCCCTAAAAATTTCTTTACTACCTGCTGTTTTATTTTTTACAGAATCTGCCACGTTTTATCTCTCCTTACTTTTGCAAACCTTAAGCTTGATTTTTCTTTGCAAAAACCTTTTGTAAATCTTGAGAAACAGTAGATCTTCAAGAGTATATTTATATCCAGTGGGAAAAAATTATTTTATTAAGGGTACTAACCTCTCTAATCAGCTTATGATGAGTTATGTATGAAGGGAGTTTTCAAGTGTGCGAAGGAAGATGATGAAAGAAGATTCGGGAGTGTCAAGCGCTCAAGCTTGGGGATGCCCCCATGCATCCCCAATAAATATTCAAGGAGACTCAAGCGTCTAAGCTTGGGGATGCCCCCGTGCATCCCCTTCTCCATCAACAATCATCATTTCGTCCTTTCTCTCACTATATTTTTTATAACTTCATGCGTTATGTGCTATGCTCGGAGCCTCCCGCTCTTAGGTTTTATTTTTAGTTTTCTTTAGATTTTCTTACTGTTCATAACAAGTTATACCTCGTCTTACTTTGTGTGGGCGAGATACACGCTCCACTTTCAAAATCTAGAACACATCATAGGATTTTTCATGCCTATCTTTTTGCTGTTGTGTGTTATTTATCTTTTCGTAGCTACTGCCATGTTTAGTTTTAGTTTTAGTTTATATTTAGAAAGAGCCTTGGCTTTTGTTTAGTTTGTTGCTGGAAATCTCTTTAGTTTTCATGTTTATCTTGCTAAGAGAGTTGGTTGTTGCACTGAGTTGTGTCTTGTCTTGAAAGTAGGTAATTGAGGTTGCTATTTAATTTTAGTAGTAACTTGCAGTAGTAACTTGCAATACTTTCGTATGTTTGAACTTTTGGTGTCAAGAGCTCTAGCCTATTAGTGATATGTGTCATATTTTTGGCAATCCGTGTTTATTTTCAAAAACCTACAAAACTAGTTGAGAACTCTAGCTAGTAGATGGATCGCTAATCTTTGGAGGGATCGAATATTAGAGTACACTCACGTACCATGAGTCGAGGATGCGCAAGGATAACCAAACCCCCATACACTCCTCCTCGGGGTACTTGTCTCTTTGTGAACCTCCTTATTAGATTGAGAGTTACCGATAATAAGTGCATGAGTTCTTCGGACTAATGTGAGTATTGAAAGTTGACACTTCCACGTCCTCATATTTGCTAGCCTCTCCTGTTCCGTGGATTGCCTCCTTCTCACTCCGAGAGTTGGCGTCCACCTTCGTCGGTACATCCAAACCCTTGGCATGATACGCTTTGTCATCATAAACCTCCTTATATCCTTCCTCAAAACAACCACCATACCTACCTATCAAGGCATTTCCATAGCCTTTCCGAGATATATTGCCATGCAACATCCACCTCTTCATGACTTGATCTTCATGTCATACATGTTCCTTCTACACTGGCAGAGGAATACATTGCATACATCATGATAGCTACATCTTCTTTATGATTTGAGTACCTTGTAAAGTGTGAAAGATCTTCCATACCCTCTTGTAAATTAGAGTGTTGCCCTTAAGTGAGGAAAAGATCCCAAAGTGGACAAAATAAAAGATCCCAAAGTGGAAAAAATAAAAGATCCCAAATAGGACAAATGAGAGTTATATAGAAAAAACCATTGAGGCCACCAAAAAATACAAAACAATAGAAAAAATAAATAAAATAAAATAAAAATAGAGAAAGGGGCAACACTACTATCCTTTTGAAATATCCACACTAGTACTCCCTCTTATCTTTGTACTCCATAGAGATGATCATTCATGCATATAGCTATGTGGGGACCTTCACACTATAGAACTTGGCTTGCATATTCCAAGGATGAGCCTCCTCAAAAGAGCTCTAGGTCTTCATGAGCGAGCAAGTTGGATGCACCCCCACTAGTTCCATTGGAGAGCTTTTCAGCTCATATGTGTATCCGTTGCATGGAAATCCCTACTCCTCACATCATATCTATCATTTCGCCTTCTCGCCAATGAGTTTCCTCATTGATGTGAGCCTTTCTCACCTTTTTGTCTTCCTCCTCCACCATATTTCTATCTTTTCCATCCTAAGTGTCGACTCTCGTGCTTACGCTCATCCATTGCGTGAGTGCTCAAAATATCGAAAAGGAGTGGATCAAATTGACATGTACCTGGCTAGTGGTCTGGGGACGAGTCAAGACAAGATTCCGAAGAAGATCAAGTGCGAAACTTTACTAGATTGAGTTCTCAACAAAAAAATATTTTTCTCGTATTCCCTATCCCCCTTCTTGCACGCAAACACCATTTGGAGACATTTGAGTCACGGACAGCAAGAGCTCTTGCACCTAATGTTCTTTCGTTGCTTGTTTCAATGCTAATATAGACTCTTGCATGTTATGACGTGAATTGAATCACATACCTTGATTGCTTTACTTTTCAAAGTTCTTATATGGTTGCTAGCATGTCACCACATAAATTAATCTTGTTATCATTTACCTACTCGAGGACGAGTAGGAATTAAGCTTGGGGACGTTGATACGTCCCAAACGTATCGATAATTTCTGCTCGCTCCATGCATGTTTTTTGTGATATTGCTATGATCTAGATACACTTTCATACACTTTTGATCATATTTGGACTAACCTATTAACTCAGTTCACCCATGTGCCAGTTTCTGTTTTCTGCTGTTTTTCTATTTCAGTTTTCCCCCATATAAAAAGTGCTCCAAAAATCCGGGAAAAATCAGATAAAACATCAGCATACCGGAAACTTCTCGAGCCCCGAAGGAGGGCCAGGGGGCCACCACCAGTTGCCCAGGCGGCCACCTGGCACGGCCAGGGGCCTGGCTGCGCTAGGGGGGCGCCTGGACTCCTGGTGGCCCCCCTGGCTGCCCCCCTTCGCCTGTTTAATCTCCGTCACGGGAAACCTCAGAAGACAGAACCCTATTTCGCAAACTCACCACTGTTCCGCCGCCTCCGTGCTTCCAAGATCGGGAGCACCATCAGGACCCTTCCCGGCACCCTGTCGGAGAGAGGATCGACCTACGGGAGCTTCTCCTCCACCATGGACGCTTCCCGGAGGTGTCGTGATTAGTTTCCTTTGGACCATGGGTCCGTGATCAGTAGCTATGTGATGTTCTCCTCCCCTCTTTGTTCTTAATGGTTTAGACCTCGTGAGCTGCCCTACATGATCGAGGCACATATGTAATCTTTCTTCCTTTGCTATGATGTGTTGGATGGGATCTGATGGATTATGAGATTATGTTCAGATTGTGATAGAGTAATATAATTTGTTCTTATATTTTGTATTTTTGTTCCGAAGTAATTCTTCCATGTTCTCCGTTGCTATTTATTGCTTTGGCCAACTGGTAGGTAGTAACTCCAAGAGGGAACGATATGCTCGATTGTGGGTACATGCCCCCTGATGACACGCTTGAGTGAAAAAAACATGAGTTTAGGGGTTGTGTTGTGGACACAAGGGGGAAAACAACGGTGCTTGTAACCACGGTTGCAAGGAATGTTTACTTTACGCAAAGTTCTTTTTAATGCAATTGTCTGTTGCTTTGGGTTTACACTTTGGGTGGGGCTCGCAACTTAATACCGGCGAGATGTTCTGGATAGATATTTCAAGGTGGATGATTAGTAGTAGATGCAGATGGATTTCGGTCTACTTATTTTGGCGTAATGCCCATGCTTTTGAGCCTCTTCCTTTCTTTTGTAGCATAGTTAGCATTGCGGTGCGTATATAATCCTGTCAATTGCCCGTTTGTAATTTGTTTACCTCGCTTAGCCGTTTTATCGTCTTTTGGGAGAGAGACATCACTATTGAACATCACGGGACCCCGGTCCATATTCTCATCATTGTTTACATCACTATTGTTCCAAAGTAATTCTTGCATGTTCTCCGTTGTTATTTATTTCTTTGGCCAAGTGGTAGGTACTAACTCCAAGAGGGAACGTTATGCTCGATTGTGGGTACATGCCCCCTGATGAAACCCCTGAGTGACAGAAACATGAGTCTAGGGGATGTGCTGTGGCCTCAAGGGGGAAAACAACGGTGCTTGTAACCGCGGTTGCAAGGAAAGTTTACTTTACACAAAGTTCTTTTTAATGCAGTTGTATGTTGCTTTGGGTTTACACTTTGGGTGGGGCTCGCAACTTAATACCAGCGAGATGTTCTGAATAGATATCTCAAGGTGGATGATTAGTAGTAGATGTAGATGGATTTCGGTCTACTTATTTTGGCGTACTGCCCATGCTTTTGATCTGCTTCCTTTCTTTTGTAGCATAGTTAGCATTGCGGTGCTTTTATAATCCTGTCAACTGCCCATCTGTAATTTGTTTGCCTCGCATAGCAGTTTTATCGTCTTTTGGGAGAGAGACATCACTAGTGAACATTACGGGACCCCGGTCCATATTTTCATCATTGTTTACAAGCTTATTTCCTTTTCAGTATTTACTTTCAGTTGCTATCATTATCATTATCCCTTGTGTTTGATCCTTTGTAAACAGCAAGACCGAAGAGATTGACAACCTCTTTGAACTTCGTTGGGAGAAAAGTTAATTGTGTTTGTGTGCAGGTCCAGGTGAAGTAAGGAACCCTGAGTTGTGAACGGCGCCATTGTTCACTTCACCACCTACTTATCATTGTCGGAGTCCTACTGGTCGATCTCAACCTTCGTATCTTTACAAAGGGAAATTTGCTGCTATCCAACATCTCTCCTTCCACTTGGGGTAACCAACGAAGGGCGAGAAGCCATTATCACTTCCACGCCATCAGCACGCAAACACCATTTGGAGACATTCATGTCACGAACAGCAAGAGCTCTTGCACCTTTATGTTCCTATGTTGCTTGTTTCAATGCTAATATAGACTCTTGCCTGTTATGACTTGAATTGAATTACATACCTTGATTGCTTTACTTACAAAGTTCTTAAATGGTTGTTGATACGTCCCAAACATATCGATAATTTCTGCTTGCTCCATGCTTGTTTTGTGTGATATTGCTATGATCTAGATACACTTTCATATACTTTTGATCATATTTGGACTAACCTATTAGCTCAGTGCACCCCAGTGACAGTTTCTGTTTTCTGCTGTTTTTTTTATTCCAGGTTTCCCCCATATTAAAAGTGCTCCAAAAATTCGGGAAAAATCGGATAAAAAATCAGCGCACCGTTAGGTTCCAGAACCCCGAAGGAGGGCCGGGGGGCCACCACCAGGTGCCTAGGCGGCAACCTGGCGCGGCCTAGGGCTTGGTCGCGCCAGGGGACCCCTAGTGGCCCCCATGGCTGCCCCCTTCGCCTATATATTCCCCATGACTTGAAACTTCCGAGAAGAGAACCCCTTTTTGGGATCTCGCCTCTATTCCGCCGCCGCCGTGCTTCCAAGATCGGGAGCGCCAACAGACTTCTTCCCGGCACCCTGCCAGAGGGAGGATCGAACTCCGAGAGCTTCCCTTTCACCATGGACGCTTCCCAGATGTGCCGTGAGTAGTTTCCTTTGGACCATGGGTCCGTGATAAGTAGCTATGTGATGTTCTCCTCCCCTCTTTGTTCTTCATTGTTTAGACCTTGTGAGCTGCCGTACATGATCGAGGCACATATGTAATCTTTCTGCTGTTGCTATGCTGAGTTTGATGGGATCTGATAGATTATGAGATTATGTTCAGATTGTGATAGAGTAATATATTTGGTTCTTATCTTTTATATTTTTGTTCCTAAGTAATTCTTGTATGTTCTCCGTTGTTGTTTATTGCTTTGGCCAAGTAGTAGGTAGTGACTCCAAGAGGGAACGTTATGCTCGATTGTTGGTTCATGCCCCCTGATGACACTCTTGAGTGATAGAAACATGAGTCTAGGGGATGTGTTGTTGCCACAAGGGGGAAAACAACGGTGCTTGTAACTGCGGTTGCAAGGATTGTTTACTTTACGCAAAGTGCTTTTTAATGCAGTTGTGTCTTGCTTTGGCTTTACACTTTGGGTGGGGCTCGCAACTTAATACCAGCGAGATGTTCTAGATAGATATCTCAAGGTGGATGATTAGTAGTAGATGCAGTTGGATTTCGGTCTACTTATTTTGGCGTACTGCTGATAACCCACAATTGCAGGGGATCCAGATAGTCTTCGCGGGTACGAATAACTCAATTTAGAGATTCGACTCAAGGGGAGCCAAAGAATACCCACAAGCTTTGACAGTAGAGTTTTCAATTCCACCGCACCTGAGATACACTTACTTGCAACAAGATATTAATAATAACTGTGATATGGAATTGATGATGGCAACGGAAATAGTGGTGGTGAAACAGCGACAATAAAACAACGAAAGTAAACAACTAGTAACCGACAGAATTAAAAACACTGTAGGCTAGGGAGATGGATGGTTGGGCGCTGCATGTACGACATACTTCATGCATTTAACTTGAGGCAAGGCACACAGAAAAGCAATGATCATCTAGGCATAAATCAAACATTAGGCATGTACCCCACAGGTAGTTGTACGTGCTTGCAATAAGAACTTGAACAACATCTTTTGTCCTACCATCCCGCTACGAACGGGGCCAAAAGGAACTTATGGAGATTAACGTGCTCCTGTCAAAGAGCACCGGAACAAAGCATTAACAGTCAATGGATACACGGAATCCTCAAACTATAGTCCATCCCCTTTGGTGTCCCAAGTTGTCACCTTTGGATCGCCGGTTCTGGACTATAACAGGTGCATACAACTTGTAGATAGGATCAAGAACACAAATATATTCATGCAAACACATAGGGTTCAGATTTGAAAACATGGCACTCGGGACCAAAGTGACAAGCATTAAGAGAAACAAGTTGAAGCAAAGATGATAAACACCAATCTAGATGATAGGCAACATGCCCCCAACAATCTGATAAACTATTACATGATCTAGCTCATCCAATCCCTACCATCCCCTTTGCCTACAGCAGGGAATTACTCACACATGGATGGAGAAGTCATGGAGGGAGGATGGAGTGGTGATGATGATGACAATGACTATGATCTCCCCTCACCGGAGGCCAAAATAGCCTGCAAATTAGCCCTCCCGGAGAAGAACAGGGGGTGGCGGCGGCTCCGCGACGCGAATTGGGAAAACGACTTCTGTTCTGGGGTTTTCTTGCCACGGGAATAAATAGCAGTCGAAGTAGGGCACCAGAGGGGGGTGGAACCTTCCGGTGCGGCCAGGGGTGGGGCCGCGCCAGCAGGGCGCCTGGGCCCCCCTGGCTGCCCTCTGGCCCCACTTCTAGCACAATGGTCCTTCGGGTGCGTGGATTTTCTGTGATTTTTCCTGGAATTTTTGAGACACCTAAAAATTCATTTTCCTGCACACAATAAAAACATACGGACAGCTCTGCTAAAAACATCGTTAGTCCGGGTTAGTTTCGTCCAAATAATGCAAGAATGAGGACAAAACAATAGCAAAAGTGTTTGGAAAATTAGATATGTTTGAGACGTATCAACTCCCCCAAGCTTAGCATATTGCTTGTCCTCAAGCAATTCAGTTCAACGAACTGAACGCGACAAAGAAAACTTTGACAAACTCGTTTGCTTCATTAGATGTATATAAGCATGTACAATGAAAAAAGTCTAGAATATATTGAAACAATGTTATAACGACAATGCACGAAGCAATCCTTCTTTCATGTGAACAACCACAAACAACTAAAGGTAAATAATATGCTACTTAAAATCAAGACAAGATTACAATGCACAAAGCTTGAACATATTAGAGTGGTATCTTGCTAGCCTCTATGAGTGAAGCAAAACATAAATGCAGAAACTCCTCCGGAGTTTTTAAAGGAGACTAGAATTAAGAACTTCACAATAAGTAATATCACAATCATGCAGAAGACAATGTAGTACTTTGGGACAATGCACATCACACTACAAATTTTTTATTAATCCATGACTAATATGCGATGACAATTTCAAAAACCGTCATCGATGGTCTAGAACAGTTCCGCAAGCCCACTAAAACCCTCCCAAAAGCCCTAAATCTTTCCCCGTATAAAACCTAACCCTAAGACACACCCGTCCCCAACCTCTTTCTCCACCTGCCGCCGCCTCTCCTCGCCTCACCTCAGCCCCGTCCTCTGCCTCCACCTCCCCGCCTCCAAGCAATGACAACAATCTGAGATCCATGGCGACGGCGGCTGCAGCTTCCCGATGAAAGCGGCGGCCAACCCTAGCCGCTGCAGCACGCCTCTCCTTCCCACAAGCAATGACCAGAGCCATGGATCTGCTATAGGGGCCTCCCTCCTCCCTCTCCCAGGCCGCGCAGCTGCTTCGCCATCAGGAAATTCAGAGCAGCAAGCAACGGACGAGGAGAGGAGGACGGCCATGACCCGTGGGAGGCTAGATCTCGACCTTGCTGGTAACGACGACGCCCGCCACAAGGTCCCTCACTGCTCCCCCTCATCTCCTCTCTCCTTCATTCCTTCCGTCTCTTTCCCATCCCATCTGACGTTATTTTGCATTGATTCAGATAAGAAGGAGCTCTTTAATCCCCGTATTACTGTACTGATGAGAAGAATTGAAGATGAATTGTTAACTAGGCCTGCTATTACACTGCTTCTCTGTTATATATATACGTGCAGATCTGGTGAAGATATCCATCATATCAATTTCCACACAATCAAGTTGAAGAACTTCATGCCACACAATCGTTTCTGATTTTTAACATTTAATTATTTCCCACATGCAACGACCATATGACAATAGCTAACATATGTTTTAAGTGAGATAATGATTATTAATGCCAAGCTTCTTAGACAATTGATCATACAATTTTTATATGGGTAACTAGAAGTAGCCGATGTCTCTGTACTTCATCTGCCTACAAATACAGGTAGGCTGCTGTTCTTCTCCGAATTTATTATATCTCACAACTTTATGATGAATTCCTTGCTCATCAGTACATTACTATGGGGATTAGTCTTCTCTTGATCTAGAGTACATGAGGGATGCAGTGTAATAGGAAGCCTAGTTAACAAACCGTCTTGAATTCCCAGTACTACAGATATTAGTCTGCTATTACAAAGGTTAACTAGGTCTGCTATTACAGTGCTTCTCTGTTATTCAAATTGTGGCTGATGTCCTTGTGACCATGGTCAGGAGGTTACGTACTAAATGCCTCAATCTATACAAGTTGTAAAAATAAACTTTTCCCACCCTTAAAATAATTCTCTTAGTCCTCTTAAAATAGTCCAGCCACAGTTTGTATTTACATGTTCAGTGAGCGTCCATATTTTGCGCAGCTGACATATCTTTGTTGTTATTTAGATTTGTTCTCATGGTGGTTAACTTGTTTTTTATGCCATTGTTTAGTGCGGGTCAGCGGTATATATGGTTTTTGCAAGCATATACACACATATCGAAGGCCTAAATTAGAGAAGGGATACGAGACTAATATTTTCCTTGCTCTTGCTGCTCATGTTGGCTTTCATTGTCTGTCTGTGCACCCCCCGTAGGATCGTCCCATTCAGTGCTTGTAATCTTTGATTGGAAAGCGGATTTTTTATATCTTAGATTAAAAGCTGCAAGATTGAGAACTACCCTAGAACACAACAACACGCGACAATGGAAAGATATAACAACCTGTCCAGTGTCGGTTTGTCTTTCATGAGTGGGCTACTGTAGGTGTGAAATAGAGGTCGGCTTATGAGTTTAGTTGGGTTTATTGTGGTTTAGAGGGGGGGCTCTAATGAATACTAGTAAAAGTAGCATTCGGTTGTCTAATGCCAAGATATCCACTGTTCATAGGCAAATGTAGGCACGGTTTGGCAGTTTGCAAATTGCCAACACATGGCTCCAAGTATATAAATGAATAACACATGGCTCCACTGTTCACTAACAATGAAGTTGAGTATTATATAATGGTATACAAGTTCTGTTTGCTAGCCATTACAAAACCAAATTTGTAGAGTGTTGTAAATAATGTCCAAGAAGTATTTTGCTTTCCTATTTAGTTAGTAGCAACTAGCAACCAGGAGTTTGGTTACACTTCCTTAGAGCTATTCTAGTTATCAGGTTCCATCTAGTGTATGTTTTGCTATCCCGTAAAAAGAAAGATATATAATTTTCGCTTTTCTGCTAACGTTAATGTTTCATGAATGCTTATTTGCTTCAGAACTAAAGTAAATTTTAATTTCAGTCAATCAAATCATTAAAAAATTTAAACTCGTGACCTTAGATTTAGTTTATCTAACATAACTATTGCCAGCCATCAAAGATGCTAACACTTTTGCTTCAGAACTGGATTCCTCATTTAGTTTTGACCTTTTATTGCAACTTAAAATTTATGCCAGGAACTTATTACTAGATCTGCAATCCCAATTTTTTTACTTCCTGTTATAATTTTGGACAGATCAAGTAAGTTGTATTGGTTGTTCTAGTTTTGTTCTATTTTCTACTTTTTATTTGAATGTTTTTTCCTTTTTTCAGTCTAGTCAAGCTGCCAAGAGGCCGAAAACAAATGTCTAATGTTTGTTCTAATTTTGCACAGATCATGACTTGATGCTGCCTATCACATTCGCCATGACCTGAAAGTTGCCATCAGAAAGGTCGACGACTGGAAGAAATTGAATAAGAACCTCTTATATGTTTTGTTGTTGTAAATTAGATTGTGTTGGTTATGTGTTGTATTTTGTCAGTTGAAGTTGTAAATTTTATTTCATGGATGACTGTATTAAACTGGTGTGTTGTATATATATCATCGGTTGCATAAATATTACATCATATGTTTATTGTATGGCACTTTCAAAATGCTACTTTTATCTGTGTAATGCATTATTCTGAAAAAAGTACGGTTAAAAAGTTGCAAGAAAAAATGAGATTGGTTCTACTAAATCTAAATTTGCCCAAATTGATGACGGTTTCTGTGACAGTAAACAATGTCCACGTAAGCAGCCATGTCATTACAATTTGTCAATCCATAATCCTACGTGGCATTCATATATGACGGTTTGTTCCGTTATGAAGGCTTGGGCCTAGTTTGGGTTGGGCGGGCCTGGGAGCAGACCTGTGACGGACAAGGACCGTCATGGAAGGTATGATATCAAATTATGACGCGATATACATGATGGATTTAAAATCCGTCATCGATTCACGTCCACGAAGGATTTTCACTGGTCGATGACGGATTGGAACTGTCATGGAATAGCAGATTTCTTGTAGTGTCACACTGAGAATGACAATTATGCTCTCATAGTTGGTGCTTTGAAGAAAGAAGGTGGAGACTCTCGAACCGCGTATTTTGATGGCAAGGTTGAAAACCCGTGGCTGGAAGCAAAGACTAAACATGTACCAAGCTCTTGGTTTTGAAAAACAGAGATAAATTATTTTTAGGAGGTGCATGATTCGTCAACGAATGCTAGTAGACAACCCAATCATCTCTTATGCTAGACATGTTTCGAGGAACGACTCCCAATATGGGGACGATCACATCCCCTTAATCTCCTTTGTTTATCACTACCAAAGTTTTCTGATTTCTCATAAACAAAGCGTGAAGGAGGGTTTGTTGGTTGTGATTATCTTTTGTGAGCTGGGCGCACTCATGCCAGTCCCTCCTTGTATTAGGGGTTTGCAGATTAGGCATGCAATCCCGGAATAAAACATGTCTAACATAAGAAGGTCAAGAATTACCTACTACTTCCTCATGAGCTAAAACAGAGGCACAACACATGAGTGTTTTTGAATAATTTCGAGATGGTACAAGAAAGTCTTCGTTAAGATGGCCGGTAAATACCACATAGGAAGGTATGGTGGACTCATATGGAATAACTGGTTTCAAGGATTTTGGATGCACAAGCAGAATTCCGCTTAGTGCGAGCGAAGGCTAGCAAAAGACTAGGAAGCGACCAACTAGAGAGCAATAACAGTCATAATCATGCAGAGCGACAAAGTAACATTGAATTGAGAATGAAAGTGATATAACTATTCTGAGATTCAAAGTTCATCAAGGCATACCAGACTTTTTAGTCTTAAACATGTGTAAGCATGTGCCAAGTCAATCCAAGAATTCTCCAAAGGGAAATACCACTTCAGTATGCCAAACCATGAACGATGCAATGCATGTAAATCATTTCAACAACACATTATGTACCCTAGATATTTGAGATTAGCCACAAGAAAAGCATGAACCACTAGGAAAGCATTGTAAACATAGCACTATGTCGTTACAAGCTGGTCTCTAAATCATAAGTACAAGCATATGTACAAAAGTATAAACAAAAAGAGTTCATACCGGTTTTCCTTTTTGCATCCCTTTCGTCGATCTTCGTCATCACTGCCTTTTCGCTTGCACTATTGAAAGTAGGGAAATATAATCAAGTGCAAATGCCATCACCGACTCGAGCTGAACTCTGCAACAAAGAAAACTAAAGAGAGAAAAGAAATCTTTTTGGATTTTTCAAAGGTTAAACAAAATAAAAAAAAGAATTTTTTTTGTTGTTTTTGCAAAGAAAGAATCAAAGAAGAACAGACAAAAAACATAAAACGAATAATACAATGGAAAAAGTGAGAAGGACACGTACTCCCCCAAGCTTAGGCTTTTAGCCTAAGTTGGTATCTGCTACTGTGGTCCCTAGGAGCCTCCAGCTCCAGGGTAGTGTGTCCATATGGGTCGTACGGGGCTTCAGGTGCATAGACCGAAGTCCTGGGATCCTCCCACGAAGAAGGCTCTGTGCTCCAATCGGAAGAAGACCCTTCACCCCACTGGGTAACGGTCTCCTTCTCCTCATTATGCACAACCCCTCCATGGGGTTATGGAACTGCTGATGGGCCACGAACTCATCAAACTGGGTGACGTTGAAGGACCATCCGTTCCTGCGAACAGAATCAAACCAAAAAGGAGCAGGTAGACGGATCTCCCGAATACCGATTAGTCCAAACCTCAGAATATAAATAAGGTTACCAAACTCGGAAGTCCTTGGTAAAAAACTCATGCTTCTTCATAGCAGCAAGGTCAAAGCTTATAAAAGGAAAAGGCTCATCATCAGGATGCGGGGTGCGCTGAAGAGACTCAAGAATAAGTGTGGCGTAAATGCCACCAAAGAGATCTCCCTTGTTGCCATTAAGGGCAAGTTGGCGAGCAATCAAGGCACCCACATTATACGTAGTTTCCCCTGAGAGGGCATTTGCCAGGATAACAATATCCAGCGCAGAAATGTTGCTCGTGTTGTCACGAGCTAATACCTCTCTAGCAATATAATATGTAAAATACTTGAGCTGGGGAAACAAGATGCTGGAAATTTTTGAACGTCGGATATCCCTTATATCTTGGCTGCAAAGAGAGTTGAAGAGCGTTCTTAGCTCGGTGGGCTGCGTGTTGATCTTTGCTGTCCGTCCAACCTTCGGCACACCTAATATTTCACAAAATCTTTCCAAAGACATGGTCAAAGGATCATTGTAAATTTTAAACTCAATAAGACCAGCATCATGGTTATATCCAAAACTATTAATAAAACAGGAGGTGAGTTTACGGTATTGAGTAACACGGCATGTTGCAAGCCGTGTCAAACCTGCATTAGCACAAAGGTTATCAAACTCCTCCTTAATACCTGCCGCTTCAAGAAAATCGTCGCACGGAAACATCATTGCCCGTGCTGGACTTGTATGTTCCAGCAACTCCAGGGGCGCAACATCTTCATTGTAGCTCACCCTAGCAGCTGAGGATGAAGCTGCAACTCTAGTTACTCTATCCGTGTGCTAAGGATTCTTCTTCCCAAGCCATCCTTTTGCTTTTCCAAAGAAACTCATTTATGAAATTTTTGAAAATTCAGAAAAACAAGGATTTAAGAAAAATGAGTTGGGTCAAACTACTCTACTCACTTCCCTAAGTCATAAACTTGCATCAAAACTTGGAAAATAAATTTCTACACATTCTTACAAGCTCATATGAACAACACCAAGAGCTACTAAATACTCACTAATGAAGCCACCAATCAAATATCTAATTGGAGGGGTGGAGGAGTCACGTACCAGGGAGTATTTGCTCAAAATCTCAGCTTGAATGATGGGCTGTAGAGAGAGATCGAAAATCGCCTCCAAGAACAGCAAGAACGCAAGAACAAGTGCAGAACTGTGTTTTTGGAGAGAGAGAGAGAGAAAGAGAGAGAGAGGAAGAAGACTCACCTGGAGATGGGGCCTATGGGCCCCAGGCGCCATGTGGGCGCGACCAGGGGGCAGGCCGCGCCAGCTGGCCGCCTGGGCCACTGGTGGCCCCCCTGGTCAGCCCCAGGACCCTCTGGGTCACTACCGGCATGGAATTTTTTTTTCTGGAATTTTTCTGACAACTTCATTGTTGAAAAAAAATTTGAGGTCAAAAAGCTGCGAAACTTTCTGAAAACTTGGAGCAGTGATTAGAGTTGTGAAGCTTCAAAAACATATAAACTTGGTACAGCAAGGAGAATAAAAGCTAAAGCAAATGAAAACATAACAAGCTCTACTTTTTACCTATATAAAACTCTTTTAATAGCAATGTTGATCAAGCCCTACCACTAAACTAGCAATACATAGAGCAAAAAGTTTCACTTACTATGAAGCATTCATGGTACCTTTACTTTAATCGATATTGTCCCCACCATAATGGTTTTGTATTTGTGGTGCACATGTAGAGGACAATCCCATTCACCAATCTTCACGGTCTCGATATTCTCTATAGAGTTGAGGCCATGCCTTTTGTCCATCTTCTTCGGAAAATACACCGTGTGTTCTTGATCATTCACATTGAAAGTAACCTTCCCTTTATTGCAATCAATAATAGCACCTGCGGTATTAAGAAAAGGTCTATCAAGAATAATAGACATGCTCCCATCTTCGGGCATGTCTGATACACGAGATAACTTCTCGCCCTCGTTGGTTACCCCAAGTGGAAGGTGAGATGTAGCGTAACGACAAGTTTCCCTTGGTACCGAGGTTTTAAGATTGTCTCCAGTAGGACTCCAACAGATACAAGTAACAATGACGTCGTTCACAACCCAAGGTTGCTTACTTCACCTGGACCTGCACACACACATATAGCTTCCCTTCCCAACGAGTACAGAGGAGTTTTCAATTCCTTCGGCCATGTTGTTTACGAAGGATAAAACGCACGGGATAATAATGATAGATAGTGATAGCAACGGAAAAGTAAATACTGAAAGTAAATTGATAGTGTAAACAGTGGTGGTAATATGGACCTGCGTCTCACGATGTTCACTAGTGTTGTCTCTCTCCCAAAAGACGATAAAATAGCCATGCGAGGTAAACAAATTACAGCTGGGCAATTGACAGGATTATGTGCGCAAACCAATGCTAATTATGCAAAACAGAAAGGAAGAGGCTCAAAAGCACGGGCGGTACGCCAAGACAAGTAGACCGAAATTTATCTGCATCTACCCACTAATCATCCACCTTGAGATATCAATCCAGAACATCTCGCTGGTATTAAGTTGCGAATCCCACCCAAAGTGTAAGATCAAAGCAACGGACAACTGCATTAAAGAACTTTGCGTAAAGTAAACAATCCTTGCACCCGCAAGTACAAGCACCGTTTTTCCCCATTGTGGCAACAGCACATCCCCTAGACTCATGTTTCTGTCACTCAAGCTAGTCATCAGGGGGCATGAACCCACAATCATGCATAACGGTCCCTCTTGGAGTCACTACCTACTACTTGGCCAAAGCAATAAACAGCAACGGAGAACATGCAAGAGTTACTCAAGAACATAAATATAAAAGAAGAGAATCAAATATATAACTCAATCACAATCTGAACATAATCTCATAATCCATCGGATCCCAGCAAACTCACCATAGCAACAGCAGAAAGATTACATATGTGCCTCGATCATGTAGGGCGGCTCACGAGGTCTAATCCATGAAGAACAAAGAGGGGAGGAGAACATCACATAGCTACTGATCATGGACCCATGGTCCAAGGTGGACTACTCACGGTTCATCCAGGAAGCATCCATGGTGGTGGAGAAGCTCCCGGAGGTGATTCCTCCCTACGACAGGGTGCCGGGAAGAGGTCTTCTGGTGCTCCCGATCTTGGAAGCGCGGCTGCGGCGGAACAGAGGAGAGATCACGAAAAAGGGTTCCGTCCCCGAGGGTTTCTCGTCACGGGGAATAAATAGGCGAAAGGGGGCAGCCAGAGGTGGGCCAGGGGCTCCAGGCCCCCCCAGGTGCGGTCAGGGGTGGGGCCGCGCCCACTGGTCGACTGGGGCCCCCCTGGCTCCCCTTTGGCCCCTCTCGGGCTCTTCGCGAAGCTTCTGGTACGCTGATTTTTCCTATATTTTTACCGCAATTTTTCTGGTACTTTTAATAAGGGGGAAACCTGAAATAGAAAAACAGCAGAAAACAGGAACTGGCACTGGGATGCACTGAGTTAATAGGTTAGTACAAATATGATCAAAAGTGTATGGAAGTTCATCAATACCATAGCAATATCACACAAAAGAGGCATGGAGCAAGCATAAATTATAGATAAGTTTTGGACGTATCAATGTCAAGCGCGACAAAATCAGTAAATATCAAACAATTAGCAACTTCAACGGGAACATCCTCACAAATACCAATGGGAACGGCTGTTGACTTGTCAGCCATCTGAAGAGAGATATTTGTAGGGATTGTTTTTTCTAAACATAGCCTCTTTTAAAGAGAGAAAGGCATAGAACTCACTCCTGCTCCAAGATCACATAAAGCAGTCTTGACATAATTATTCTTTATGGAGCAAGGAATGGTGGGTATGCCTGGATCACCAAGCTTCTCAGGAATCTTGCCACTAAAAGAGTAGTTAGCAAGCATAGTAGATATTTCTTCATTAGGAACTTTTCTTTTATTAGTAACAATATCTTTCATATATCTCGAATAGGGAGGTAACTTAATAGCATCAGTCAATGGAATTTGAAGAAAAAGAGGTTTCATCCACTCACAAAACTTATTGTAATGCTCTTCTTCATTAGTTTTGAGAGACTTACCTAGAAAGGGCATGGGTTTCTGTACCCATGGTTCTCTTTCCTTCCCATGTCTTCTTGCGATAAAGTCTTCTCTAGTGTATTTCTTGCGTTTGTCGGGTGCTTCTTCTTCTCGAACTTCCGGTGGATCATTCTTTTCACCATCTTTTTCAGGCTTAGCACCGTCTTCAATCCCAGCATCGGAGGTAGATATACTATTTGCATCATTGGAATTGTTAGCTTCTTTGTTCTTCTTCTTCTTCTTCTTAGGAGAACTAACAATGTCTTCTTCCTGCATTTGAGAATCTTGCTCGATTCTCCTCGGATGCCCCTCCGGATAGAGAGGATCTTGTGCTAGTTCCACCTCGGGTTTTAATCCCGAAGGCCTGTATATCCTATTTGGCATTGTTAGCAAGCAAATCTTTTTGCACATCAGAAATTTGTTCAAGATGAGTTTCAACCATATGAAAATGCTTCACAAGAAATTTAACATCATTAACTGTTCTACCTAGAACATCAAGAAAACTTTTGATAGCAAGGGAATTATCATGCAACTGACTTTGTATCCTCTCATTAAAGTGACTTTGCTTCATAATGAAATTATCAAGCTCATCTAAACATTGATCAGGAGGCTTACCATGAGGGATGTCACTTGAATTGAAATTTAAAAGAGAGTGTACCTCTACCATAGGAGGGTGAGTGGTAGACTCACACAACTTCTCAATAGGGGGTAGATTCTTCATGTCTTCAGTTTTAATACCCTTCTCTTTAATATACTTCTTTGCTTCTTACATATCTTCGGGGCTTAGGACGAGCATGCCCCTCTTTTTTGGTGGTGGAGGTGGTTCAGGGACGGACCAATCCTCGTGGTTCTTGGCAATCTTGCCCATTAATTCTTCTGCATCGTCCGGTGTTCTCTTCCTGAAAACACAACCAGCACAACTGTCCAAATAGGATCTGGATTCATCAGTTATACCAACATATAATATATCAATTAATTCATTCTTAGGGACTCCATGTCCCGGTCTAGCCTGGATCAGACTGCAGTACCTCCCCCAAGCTTTAGGGAGGTGCTCATCCTGCAACTGTTTAAAGTTATAAATTCTTTGTAAAGCAGCATGTTGCATATGAGTAGGAAAGTACTTATCAACAAAAGAGTGAGCTAAGTCTTGAGGACTCTTAATATAACCACATGGTAGTGCATCATACCATGCTTTAGCATCTTCCTCCAAAGAGAAAGGAAGAAGCTTAGTAACTTAAAATTTTGCTATCTTTTCATCTGTATTAGACAGGCCACCCAAATCTGTGAGTTTGGTCAAGTGTGCAATAGCATCATCATTTTCTCTGCCATAAAATGGGTCAGCTTCAACCATAGATATAAGTGAAAGATCAACAGAGAAATTATAATCAGGATCATTGATGCATATAGGAGATGTAGAAAATTCAGGATTAGGAACGGTCTTGCTCTTCAGGGAGTGTTTTTCGATAAGCTTCTTAATAGCACCAAGGTCAGAGTCAACAAACTCTGTTAGCTCCCTGCATAAATCATCATCAAGTATAATGTAATAATCCTCAAGGAGTCTCTCCTTGAGTTTACTCAAGTCAGGATAATCGTAACTTCCTCCAATAGGGTAGCGAGTAACAGGAATTTCAATTCCAGAATATTTTTGCAGCAGCGATCTGTTTCTCAAGAGCGTAACCAAGCGAACCAATATCATCAAGAGTAGTAGAGGCATCATCAAAAGTATCGGACATAGTAATGGATTCAGTAGAAGAATCATGTGGTGGAGGTGAAGCAAACTTACTCATCACTGAAGGTGAATCAAGTGTAGCACTAGTGTTCAGAACAGTACCTTTTCTTGTACGGGATGGTAAGATCGGGACCTTGGGGTCTTCTTTCTTACCCATAGCGGATAAATTGCAGCAGGTAAAATACTTCAAGTAGACTTGTGAATAAAGCTATGCTCCCCGGTAACGGCGCCAGAAAACGGCCTTGATAACCCACAACTGCAGGGGATCGAGATAGTCTTCGCGGGTAAGAATAACCCAATTTATAGATTCGACTCAAGGGGAGCCAAAGAATACCCACAAGATTTCACAGTGGAGTTGTCAATTCCACCGCACCTGAGATACACTTACTTGCAACAAGATATTAATAATAACTGTGATATGGAAGTGATGATGGCAACGGAAATAGTGGTGGTGAAACAGCGACAGTAAAACAGCGAAAGCAAACAACTAGTAACCGGCAGAATTAAAAACACTGTAGGCTAGGGAGATGGATGGTTGGGCGCTGCACCGATTTCTACAAAAAACTTTTCACCACGACTTCGGCAAGAACATGTTTCTTGGCATTTCATACTAAACTACTTAGTATCATGTCAATATGTAGTGTTGGATTTAGCATGATCAGGAACTTACTATCTTCATAGATCACTGTGCTCAATACTAATGCTATATTAGCCCAAGTTCTTCCACTGAAAACTATTTCTAATGAAGTCCTTATTCGTGTCAAGAAATTTATATCATTTCCAATCAAGAATATGTCGTCTACATAAGGTTTTAGAAATATCATTCATCTCCCACTTACTTTCTTGAACATTCAAGCATCTTCGTTTATTCCCGATGAAAACAAACTCTTTTGGCAATTTCGTCATAACGAAAATTCCAACTCCATTGTGCTAGCTCCAGTCCATGACTGGATATCCAAGGCTTGCCTCTATTTTAGCATCCTTTGAATCGACAAAACATTCCGGTCGTATCACATATACGTCCTTTGTTATATTTCCGTGTAGGAACTTTGTTTTGACGTTCATTCTACCATATCCTATAAATGAGATATGTAGTAATTGCTAATATAACCCGAACTGACTAAAGCATCTCTACGGTCGAAACTATTTCGCCGTAGTCAATCTTTGAACTTGCTAGAAAACAATTTTCCAACGAGTTGAGCTTTATGGATAAAACAATTTCATCCGAATCAATTATAGATCCATATATATATATATATATATATATATATATATTCTTCAGACTTTTAGTCTTTGGAGGGTCTACCAAGTTCAAAACTTGACTTACTTCCATGGATACTATCTCGGATTTATTTGGCATTTAGCCAAATCCCGGAGTCAGGGCCCATCAACGCTTCTTTGTATATCACAGGTTTATCATTGTCGAACAACAATATCTCATTTTACATATCATGAATGTTTGTACGAGTTTTGTCTAACCTGTGTGGTTCAGCTGCACACATATTTGAAGAGTCAACAATCTTTAACAAGTTGCACTGTCCTCCCACTCAGTCTTTTGCAAGAAACCATTTTCTTCAAAACACATTGTTCTTAACAGCAAACAGTTTTGCTTTTGTGTAGTGATTTGGTGTTTTGAGTATGTCAAACATATGTCTCATACACCCAAATTTTAAGAAAAGACAATATGGTTTTATCATTTCCATGTCATATCTAGTATGGTGCCATTTCAATAGATTTGATGGTGCTCTTTTCAGTGTTAAAAGTGTAGTCTCTAACGCATAACTTTAATAAGTATAATGGCAAATTGATAAACGTCATATTTGATCTTACCGTGTCATACATGGCTTGACTATGTCTCTCGAACACTTTACTCTTACTTGAGTTCCGCGACGCACAAGTAATGACACCTTTTCACAACTCATCAGACGTTCGCTAAACTTGTAACTCAAATATTACTTTCTACAATCTAATTTGCAGAAGCATTATTTCTTGTTACAATACATTTCTATTTCACTCTAATTTTCCTTGAATGTTTCAAAGATTTTAGACGTATGTCTCCACTGAACAGATATCCATATATTTACTTCAGTTCATGAGTTAAGATAGAAAATCCACTGTATACAACTACACTTATTGGACTACACACATCATCATGTATGATTTTCAATAATTTAGTTGCCCTTTAATGCATGGCCTATCAACGGTGTTTTTAGTCACATTACTTTTAGACAATATATGCAAGAGTCAAGTGATTGATAATCATATGACTCAAAAGTCCATCACTTATGGAAATTCTTCATGCATGTTATGTCACTTGTGACAAACTGCACTGCCACACACTTGTGGTATTTCTGTTAGTCTTGCGACGTTCAGCGTCAGTGTTATGGATGTTTAGCATTATTATCAAGATTCATAACTTACAACCTATTCACAATAGAAGTATGGCCTTTATGTTATTCAGAGCTTTGAACAACTCACTTGCAACAAACATGATTCAAAATGATGTTTTGCAACAAGGCTACAGTGTACTAACAATTTACTCAACTCTAAAATGAATTATGAAGATAATCATAGAGTCAACACACGGTATAGTAAACCTTTTACCGTGTTCCCGAGCGTGTCAAAACTCATCATTAGCTAGTCATAAAGGCAATAGTATTTCTTGCATCGAGTTGCAACAATATGCAATCGATGTGATATTCCGGTGATCAACAGTTTAATCACAATATACAGAATCCACAATTAACTGCTTAATCATGATTCCCAACAATTACATCTCTTGACCAACAATGAATTCATCTATAACTCCGTATGACTTTCATTTCTGAGCTGGTTATTCCAGTCTTCTTTCGTTTTGCCTTTATACGTACAATAGTTCTATTTCCAATGTCACTCCTACTCACAAAAGCTCACACATGATTAAGGATGGCGCAGGCCATGGAATTTCCGGCGTGTAAGTCTTACTAACATCCTTTGGACTTCCTTTCCCTTAATTCTCATCATCATATGATCGGTGTTCTTCTGGATCCCACACTTATCAGTTTTGTTTAGAGCACAGTAGTGAACATTTTCACTAATGCTTACAATCATACATTGTACTAGATATCTTATATCCAACATTAATTGTCTTACTACTGCAAACAATTTTTCAGTTCCATGAATATAACATAACTATCCCAAACGTTTCGAAGTTTGGGTTTCATGGTGGTGAAGACAATGCACTTAGCTGTGGTGGAATTCTAGCATTTTTGATTATGGACATAAGTCACATCATCCATAGCATCAGCGGGAGAGCATCAAAAATTTGAGATAGGACAAGCTCCTTCTCGACACTATTGAGGATAGTCCTCACAATACGGTACCAATCGTAAAGTTTTTACCAGATAATACAGTTAATCAAAATCAATTGGGAAGGTGGTAACGCGAGCCATTATTCTACAAAGATAATGCAAATACTAAGACTTTGTTCATAATTAAGTTGCACTTGAGATTAATCAAATTAATTACTTAGTGCGCTCCCACTCAGATCAATATCTCTCGTAATTGATGCTGGAGTGATTCAAGATCCGACCCAATCGTCCGCCATTGATGTGACATCACTGATGACTTAGATTGGACTGGTAGGCCAACTTGCCAATCACTCCAAAGGTGATTCTTGTTCATCTTTCGATGGGCGTGTTCCGGTAGCAAACTTTTATCCAAACCGTCAAGACAACCAAGTGTAATTGCAGTGTGTTCTTAACACACCCACCTTTTATGCGTCACACCGTGTGCACCCATGTGACATGACCTGCTCCGATGTGAAACATAGTATAGACGGTGCTACAGTTGGAAGAACACTATCAACTTGATATTGTTTTGCGAGAGATCTCCCTAATAAAATACGACTACCTCGCATCAAACAAGGGTGCATCAAAAGGATAAACATCACAGGCAGTTCATAAAATTATGTGATATAGTATAGCACTAGTAGAAAACATGGCTTTGGTTCAGACCTGGCCAGCCCATTAGTACCGGTTCAGTCACGAACCGGGACCCATGGAGGCATACGTCCCGGTTCGTGCGCCTAGGGCGCCGGCCGGGCCTCGTGGGGCACTGGTCCCGGTTCGTCTGGACCCATTCACTACAGGAAACAGGAGTTTTGCCGTCAGCTTAATTGTTTGCCGTCAGCTTTCTATCGGGGCTGACGACAAAGGATCATATGCCGTCGGCCGTGGGGAAAGCTGACGGCAACAGTACGGCTGACGGCATAGGAATGATATGCCGTCATCCTTTCCTAAGCCGTCGGCAAGAACCAGGAAAACTGACGGCAAGAACCAGGAAAACTGACGGCAAAGGACGGCCGACGGCCACCCCCAGGCCACGTGTCCCTTCCAGCCACGAGGTAACGGTGCCCAGGTTTGCCGTCAGCTGGCTGACGGCTTAGCCTAACGGCAGACGTTGCCGTCAACCGGCTGACGGAAAAGCGGGTCTATAACCCCCCGCCCCCCGTGGGCATACCCTAACCCCCACTCCAACCAGTCTCCACCACCTCCCTCCCCTCACGACGCTCTCCGCCGCCGCCACCACCACCCCGGTAGGCCCCGCCCTCGCCCCCGTGCAAGACCTTGCCGCCGCCGCCCCGCCCCCGTGCAAGACCTCGCCGCCCCGCCCAGGACCTCGCCACCCCGCCCCCGTGCAAGACCTCGCCGCCGCCGCGCAAGACGTCGCCACCCCGGCTCCTCGGCTCCGGTGGAAGTGACCTCCTCGCCGGCGGCCGCCACCATCTCCTCCGCCCTACCCCGGGCAGCTCCTGCTGCAACTCCTCGCCGTCGACCAGATCTGCAGGTGAGCTCCCCCTCTCCCTCTTTTCTCTGTTTTTTTGTTATTGTTAGATACAAGCAAATGCCAATAGAAATTGTTAGAAAAGTTATTTTGTTATTGTTAGATAAATTAATTTTTAGTTATTGTTAGATACATGCAACAATAGAAATTTGAGTACACTACACTAAAGCTTGTAACCATTAAATTCTTTTAGACTACATTACATTACATTACATTATAGCAATGCCAATTGAGTAAATTGCAACTTGGTGTTACCAAATTATAAACCACTTTAGGCAGCACCAAAATAGGTTTTCAGTAGCTATTGAGGCAGCACCAAATAGTATAAGAAAATAGTCTATTGAGACATTAGAAATATTTCAAACTTTCCTTTTGAAAATATTACAACATGTAGATTGCCTTCAACCTTCCCCCAAACCATTAAGATTATAGTATGGATATTGGACTAGCATATCATTAGCAACAACCACCTTGACAAACCCCCTTTCCCTTCCTATTGTCTCCAAATACAATGCTCGATGTATCAAGTCCTTTTTTTCAAATTGAGAAAGCATGTCCTCATATCATTGTAGTTGTCATAACTCCTAGTAGTTCTACCATCCACAATGTGATCTTCATCGTCCCCATTATTCCTTACTTGCACAAAATTGATCTTTGGGTATTTATGAGGTTGTCTCACTAGGCATTTGTGTGGTTTATTGCCACACTTGTATTTTATCACATTTTTGTGGTTTATTGCCACACTTGTATTTTATCACATTTGTGTGCCTTGCCCTCCCCTAGTTTCACCCTACCCAAAAGATAGGTGTATAGCTAGTTCTTTCCTTCTCAAATAATGCAAGTCACGTAACCCATATGCGTCTCCCGTTCGAAAGATTCCATTTATAAATATGCATTCATTTGCATATTTATAATTGGATTCTTTCGAATTGTCCAACGTTATCCATGGACATCCCGAGTATGTGTAGATTGGATTCATTTCCCCATATATGCTCTCCTCCGGATCGGACGCAGGATTTCGTCAGCGCCACCTTGTTGTTCTCCGGGTACACATCCTCTCGGTTTATGCTGAGACGTTTATCAGGAGAACAGCGGGGAGGTGCTGTCGAAATTTTGCGTCGGATCGGGAGGAGAGCATGGGGAAATGAATCCAATCTGCACATACTCGGGTGAGATTAGGACCTATCTTTACCTATTAGCTAGTGTGCATATGCCGTATCACCGTAATTAATTATATGCCTTCTGGTGTTAATTTGTACTAGCTAGCTAGCCAGAATGAATGATCGTGCGTGGATGTACACCGGTCACCGTAGTCAAAAAAATATGACTGAGGAATGGTTGGCCAAGACCGAGGAGTTCCTAGAGGTTGTATTTAGTGCTGGCCAACCAAGAACATGGTGCCCCTGCACTAGATGTAAGAACTATTCACAACAGACAAAGGATGTAATGGGTAAACACCTGCAAATACATGGTTTCATGCCTGATTATACGTTGTGGTCATTTCATGGCGAGTCGGCCCAACGTGACGGACATGAGGTAGTGCGTCAGCGCATTGAGGATTGTGGTACAGGGATCGAAGACATGGTCAATGACTACAACGATGCTCGTCTTGAGGACGAAGAACCGGAGGAAACTGCCAAGGCCTTTTATGCCATGCTAGAGTCTTCAAAACTCCCATTGCATGCGCACACCAAGCTTTGTCAACTAGATGCCATCGCACAAACAATGGCTCTTAAGGCACAATTCAACTTGTCCAGAGAGTGCTATGATGCGATGATGACCTTATTCGGGCGCTTTCTACCGGACGGTCATATTATGCCTGCAAACCTATACCACTCAGACAAAATACTCGGTGCACTGAAGATGCCCACCGAGCGGATACATGCTTGTGAGAAAGGATGCGTCTTATTTAGGCATGAGTATGCGGATGATAATTATTATCCACGCGGCAAGTCCTCCAGGTATATTGTCGTAGACAACGGTCTTGGTGAGAAGACGCAGAGCAAAATATCCGTAAACATTCTTCGGTACCTACCGATCTTACCAAGACTTCAACGGCTTTACATGCTTGAAGAAACAGCAAAACAAATGACATGGCACAGAGATGGAATTAGACATGCTACAGATGAATACGGGAATTTGATGGTGACCCACCCCTCTGATGGTGAAGCGTGGAAGATGTTCAATGAAATACATAAAGAAGGTAAAGCCAAAGACCCAAGAAACGTGGCACTCGCCATTAGCCTCGATGGGTTCAATCCTTTCGGTATGACGGCAACCCAGTATAGTTGTTGGCCCGTATTCATCATGCCCTTCAATCTGCCCCCTGGAGTACTTATGCAAAGAAAGCACATCTTCTTGACGTTGATAGTTCCGGGGCCCAACTATCCCGGAAAAAATATGAATGTGTACTTGCAACCACTGATGGATGAGTTGAAAGAAGCTTGGGATAATGGGATCCGGACATATGACGCAGCTAGCAAAACAAACTTCCAAATGCATGCTTGGTTGATGTACTCCATGCATGACCTGCCGACGTTTGCACTTTTTGTTGCATGGTGCGTGCACGGAAGGTTCCCATGCCCGCAATGCAAGTCTGCTCTTAAGTTTCATTGGCTGCTGGAGGGTCGCAAGTATTCTTGCTTCGACTTGCATAGACAATTCCTGCCTCTGGACTATGGATTCAGAAAAGACAAGAAGAATTTCACCAAAGGTAAAGTTGTCGAGCACAAGGCACCACCTATGATGACGGGCGCACAAATTCTTGATCAGTTGAACTCACTAGAGCCTGATCCGAACCGGCCAGGGTATTTCTTGGGATATAATACGGAACACGCCTGGACCCACAAGCCATGCTTTTGGGATCTCCCGTATTTCAAAGACCTTGCTCTTCCACACAACATTGACATGATGCACACTGAAAAAAATATGGGTGAGGCCCTTTTTGGTACATTGTTCGGCACTGATAAGGGGAAAGATAATGTTAAGGCTAGAGTCGATCAGGAGAGTCTGTGTAATAGGAAGTCACTGAACATGCGACAACCGAAAGGGAAGAAGAATTGGGAGAAGCCAAAGGCATGGTTCAATCTTAAAAGGGAACACAGGAGGGAAATCCTCATCTGGGTGAAAAAAAAGTTGATGTTCCCCGATGGGTATGCAGCGAATCTAGCAAGGGGAGCAAGTCTTGAAAAGTTGAAAATCTTTGGGATGAAGAGTCACGATTGGCACATATGGCTTGAGCGGATAATGCCGGTGATGTTGCGCGGCTACATCCCCGAGGATGAATGGCTAGTAATGGCAGAGCTAAGCTATTTCTTCCGTGTTCTTTGTTCTAAAGAATTATCGCCTATTGTGATAGAAGAGATGGAAAAACTGGCGCCGGAGTTGATATGCAAGTTAGAGAAGATCTTTCCACCGGGTTTCTTTAATCCGATGCAGCATATGATTTTGCATCTACCGATGGAGGCAAGATTGGGTGGCCCTGTGCAAAACCGTTGGTGCTATGCAACCGAGAGAATGCAGAAGACGCTTCGAGCAAAATGTAAAAATAAACGGAGAATTGAAGCATCAATGGCTGAGGCATTCTTTGTCGAGGAAGCGGCAAACTTCGTGACATCACACTATGCTGCCACTAATTACAGTTTGCATAATCCAAAGCCTCGGTACAATACTGGCGACCCCGAGCGACATGAATCCAAGTTCAAACTCTTTAAAGGGAGCCTCGCACCTTGTGGGGTTATGAAGACAAAGACGTTGACCTTCGAGGAATGGAGCATCATTACATTGTATATCTTGACCAACATGACAGAAGTGCGGCCATACATCGAGTAAGTGCGCGGTACATATTAATTGTTCTGCAACTTCTTGACGAGTTGTGTGTCTAACTTCTCTTAATTATTTGATACAGTCGATTCGTCGCGCAATTCTCGAATGGAGTGGCGATCGAAAAAGACTCCATCGAAGAGATTAATCTTCTTGAGAAGCGGGGAGGCGGCAATCCCGGTTTCATCTCTTGGTTTACACAAACGGTACTTCTTATATGATATACAGGCCATTGTTATTTCTTCGTCGTCTCAGTACCGACTAATACAACAAGCCTTTCCGTTTCAACTTGTAGGCTAATTCAGAGTCGATGGACGCTGAATTGAGACAAATCGCAAATGGTTTTGACTTTAAGGTCCATACATATGAAAAATACGACATCAATGGGTATCGCTTTCGTACTGGTATGAAAGAGCAAACTATGCCAGATCGGAAAACAACGAATTCCGGTGTGTCTGCTATAGATGGAGGAGTCGAGTATTATGGAATAGTTGAAGAAATATACGAACTGCTATATTATGGTGAAAATCCTCCGAATGCCGTTGTCTTAAAATGTCATTGGTTCGATCCGAAGGACACTAGACGAACTCATGAGCATGTTGGGCTAGTTGAAATTAAACAGAAGAAACGTTTAAATGTTGCCGAAGTTTATATTGTGGCTCAACAGGCCACACAAGTTTTCTATCTTCCATGGGCCTGCCAAAGTGTAAAGAATCTCGAAGATTGGTATGTCGTCCATGACGTGCCGCCACATGGTAAACTACCTGCCCCCAATGAAGAAGAGGATTATCAACCTCACATAGACCCAGACACATATGACGGAGAATTCTTCCAAGAAACACGTGTGGCCAAAAAACATTTCGGAAAAACCTCTACGTTTGGTCAAAACATGGAAGTAGAAAATGACAATGCGGAGGAAGAGGAAGAAGTGGAACACGAAGAGGTTACCGATGATGATGAGGAGGAAGATGAAGAAGTGGAACACGAAGAGGTTACCGATGCGGATGACATATCATTGCTTGACCGGTTACAAAAAGGCTTTCGAAATGTGGTTGACGCTGAACCCGATCCCGGAGAAGAGATCATTCATGACGACATGCGTGATAGTGACGATGATGTTTTTATTGATCCTGGAGAAGATACAGATGATCCTGACTATTAGTTGTATGCATCCCAACTTTCTTTTGTTTTTTGTATATATGAATTTGTATTATTTATTTCCTTAATGTACTAATTCATCTTTATATGCATATGTTTGTTTTTTGTATATATGAATTTGTATTATTTATTTCCTTACTTTACTAATTCATCTTTACTCCGTAACAGGTGTTGACACATGGCGAGCCATAGGGACCCACCGGTGGAGTCTCGACCACCTCTACCTCTACGGAGAGAGTTGCTGGCGGGTATTGTCGCAGCCAGCTCGCCGCCGGCGCGTGCTGAGCAGCCTCGTGGGAGAGGTCGGGGAAAAGGCCCAAAGAGAGCTAAACCCGGTGGTCGAGGAGGTGGTCGAGGAGCAGGTGGTGCCCTAGCCGAGTCACCCACTCACAGGACAGTCTCACCGGTGCAGGAGCCACCGCCGGTGCAATCGGAGGCACCGGAGCAGCGGACACCGCCAGTGCAGTCAGAGATACCGAAGGCACCGAGGCAGTCGACGGAGCCTCGTTGGGATGATCCTTGGGAGGAGCGTGCTCGCACGGATGATGATGATGCTGATGAGGATGATGACAGCGATGACGACGGGGCTGAGGGGGGTGAGGGGGATGATGGGGGTGAGGGGACCTCCTCTTCCAAGAAGCCGGTGTACCAGCGTGGTATGACACGGCTCCCACCACGTCCGGACCCTGCGCAGAGGATATTGATTGTGCCAGATGGGGAGAAGTAAGTTGATGAATTTTTTGTGTTCCTTGTATATATATATCATACATGTACATATGGTGCAACTAGAACTAATGTCTTTGTGTTCTTATTTTGCAGGGCGTGGAGTCACCCGAAAGGTGCTCGTAATCCGAACTGCCTCCTTAGTGCCGTGCTTAAGGAGCAGTTCCCCGGGCTAGTCCAGTTGCCTATTGAGGGTAGGGTTCCTGAGCCTGGCCTCACTTGGCCACACTACAAAGCCGCCCCGGCCCCGCCAGATGAACGCATCAACAACGTTGAATGCCGTACCAAAGCCGACATGGTGGTGGCTACTTTTTGGGTAAGTATTCTAAGCATTGCAATCATTTATTAGTGTTGGAATAATTTCACTCATCTTTTCATATGTTCGATGCATTTTTCAGTGCTACTATAGGGTTGAGGAGGGGATGGAGCCGGCGGCCCAGAAGAATCTCAAGAAGGAGATAGTGAGGCTACTCACGAACACTAGGCACGAGATGCGTGTTCAGTGTGTTCGAGATTGGTACGCCAAGAAGGGCGTGAAGAAGGCCAAGAAGAAGTGTAGAAAAGTTTTCCTTAAGAAGGATGAATACTTGGAGGTAAATTACTAACTAATTCAAATTCCTACACTTATAAGTAAGGCCTAGTTAGCTCCAACTTTTCTTTATAAGCTTATGAAGCTCAAACTTGGCTTTATAAGCTTATAAGTGTCAAACTTTTCTTTATAAGCTTATGAAGCTCAAACTTGGCTTTATAAGCTTATAAGTGTCAAACTTTTCTTTATAAGCTTATGAAGCTCAAACTTGGCTTTATAAGCTTATAAGTGTCAAACTTGGCTTTATAAGTTTATAAAGGTCAAACTTGGCTCTATAAGCTTGTAAAACTAAAAAATGATAATAATAGCTTAGTTACATAAAACTTGACTTGTACTTGGCTTAAAAAAGATATTCAATGACTTTATAAGATTATTAATTCATAGGCGCCCCCGAGATGGTGTGCAAATAAGATGGATTGCTTTGAGGCGATAGTGGACAAATGGCTTAGTGATGCCAGGCTGTCCGCCCACAAAAGCGCCAAGGCTAGGCGTGCACAAATGGTAGGTGTGGCACACTACCAAGGCAATCTCAACGTCAACGAGTACGCAAAAAAATGGGTATGTGCCTTTTTGTTTTAAGTTTCATGTCCTTTCATCATTAATCAATTGATTTGTTTCATGCCTTTTCTTTGCTTTTCATTGTAGGCGAAGCACCATAATCAACCTGTGCCTAAGGGATTTCGCTCATTTGCCATGGCCCATAAGGGAAAGTACAAAACGGTGACGGCATATTCCGAGGGCGACGGTGTTGAGGCGTACACCAGCGCTGCAGCCTACCACAAGATGATGGACTATTCTGAGGTGGCGAAAGAGCTACGCGGTCCTCAGTTTGACCCGAGCGAGGAGGAGATGGATCCGGAGGCCTTGATGATTTCTGGTGGCGGTAAGCATCATGGCATCACCTCCATGTGCAATGGCTTCGTACATTGCCCGGAGACTCTACGTCAGATCAAGGCGAGGCAAACGAGCTCCGCTCCTGCTGTACGACCTCGCCCGCGGCCAGTGGACATTGCTATCCAGGTATAACTTTGTCTCAATTTTTCTTTACGTTCTTTAGACTACGTAGCGATGATGATAATAATTGCTATATTGTTGAGTGTTCTCAGGATGCCATTCAGAGGGAGAGACAGGCGACACAAGAGATGTTGTCGGAGCAACTTGCGGAGAGGGACCGGCTGGCGGAGGAGAGGACCCAGAGGATACTCGAGGAGGAGAGGGCACGCAATAATGCCCAGACGAAGGCCATCTACGACCTCTTCTCGGTAAGTTACTACTTTTGCATATATCCGCCAAGAATGCATATGCATATGTTTGGTTCACTTGCTAATATGCTCGAGTCCTCAAAACCTAACTCGCAGAGTAAGTGGGAGAAGCAAGGTTTTACCCCTCCACCGATGCCGACGCCTATCGTTTCTCCTCCCGGAACGGTAAGTTTCTTTCAATGATCAATATATCCCGGTCTTATACCATCAAGTGTCATCATGCTTACCAGATTGCAACTCATCCTTTGTTGCAGCATAATTCCGGAGCTGCATCTCACAACCCACAAGAATCTCCTAGTGAATCCCCGAGCAACCCACGTGGCGGCGCTTCTCAGCCTTGAGGTGGCCTCCGGTAAGTTACATAAAGCTCATCAATGACTTTATATGCTCATAAAGCTCAATAATGGTAGTAATAGCTTAGTTACATAAATATTTACTTATTCTTGGCTTATAAAAGCTAAAAAATGACTATATAAGCTTATAAAACTTATACTTGGCTTTATAAGCTTGTAAACCTAAAAAATGAATTATACTTGGCTTATAAAAGCTAAAAAATGACTATATAAGCTTATAAAACTTATACTTGGCTTTATAAGCTTGTAAACCTAAAAAATGAATTATACTTGGCTTATAAAAGCTAAAAAATGACTATATAAGCTTATAAAACTTATACTTGGCTTTATAAGCTTGTAAACCTAAAAAATGAATTATACTTGGCTTATAATAGCTCCTCAATGACTTCATAAGCTCATAAAGCTGAAAAATGATGTTAATAGCGTAGTTCGATGAAAATTGAGTTATACTTGGCTTCTAAAAGCTCAATAGTGACTTTATAAGCTTATAAAGCTCAAACTTGGCTTTATAAGTTTTTAAAGATCAAATTAGATTTTAAAAGCTTATTAAGTTCAACAATGACTTATACTTGTCTTATAAAAACTCAATAATGAATTTACTAGCTTAAGTGGCTTATAAACCTAAAAATGACTTATACTTCGCATATAAAGCTCAAAAATGAATTAATGACTTAGTTAGATCTAAAATGAGATATATTTAGCTCTTGAGGTCTAAGAAGAACAAGTATTGTAGAATAAGAAGAAGGATAGGAGGAAAAGAAAGAAGTGAAGAAGAAAGAGGTGAAAAAGAAAGTAAAAGAAGAAAAGTTCTTCTTATTCTTACTTTTTCTCTTCTTTCTTTTTCTCCATCTTCTCTTCTTCCTTTCATCTTATTCTTATTCTTCCTCTTCTTCTCCTTACTCTTCTTCTCCTTGTTCTTCTTTTTCCTTTTTATTTTCATCTTTTCATCATTTTGGATTTCTTCTTTTCCGTATGTAACATATGATTATGTTTTCATTTTGCAGATTTGCCTTTATGCATGGATGGATGCTTCTTTGTTGTAGATATAGTATGTTAGGATGGAGATGACTTGTAGATGTATATCATGTTGGGCACTTTCCTTTAGTATATATGATGACTTGTTGTTTTAAACTTGGAGATGGCTTGCTGTTTTAAAAATGGAGATGACTTGCTTTTTTAAACATGGAGATGGCTTCTTTTTGTTTATATGACTTGTGGATGGCTTCTTTTTGTATATATGACTTGTGGATGGCTTCTTTTGTATACGTGACTTGTGGATAGCATTATGATTGTATATATGACTTCTGGATGGCATTCTGTACACACATATATATATTATTGTTTATATGCAGGGAATTAAAGAAAAACAAATTAAAAAGATAGATACAGAGAGTTTTGCCGTCAGAAGGCGTTGCCGTTAGCAAGATGACGGCAAAGCGGACACGTGGCGGCAGCCTGTGCAATCTGGGCTGTGGCAGTGACCATTTGGTCACAGCTTTTCCGTCGGC
This sequence comes from Bromus sterilis, assembly GCA_950022295.1. Classification (NCBI taxonomy): domain Eukaryota; kingdom Viridiplantae; phylum Streptophyta; class Magnoliopsida; order Poales; family Poaceae; genus Bromus; species Bromus sterilis. Next base: position 300,548,597 of record OX465601.1, read on the forward strand.
CTTCAACCGGCTGACGGCAAAGAGTAGACTGGCTGACGGCAAACTGCTGACATGTGGGCCCAGGCAAGGGCTTTGCCGTTAGCCAGACGGCTAGCTGACGGCAATGCGCGCCGTTAACTCAGCCCACGGAGGTTAAGTCAGAGCTGGCCGTACGAGCGGCTTTGCCGTCAGCCAGTACAAAAAGGCTAACGGCAAAGGCTTTGCCGTCGGTCGATCTTGAGCTGACGGCAAAGAAGCTCACTGCCGACTGATGAGCTGACAACAGGTTTGCCGTCGTGGAGCTGACGGCAAAGCCTTTGCCGTCCGCTTTTCATATGTTTGCCGCCAGCTTTGGCTGACGGCAAAACTCCTGTTTCCTGTTGTGATTAGTCCCGGTTCCAGACAAGAACCGGGACGTATGGGCCTCCATCCACTGGTCCCGGGACTAAAGGCCAACCTTTAGTCCCAGTTTCAGCTACGAACCGGGACCAGTGGATGGCGCTTCGTCTTCCCGCGCTTCGTCCCGAGGCGGTTTCTTCATATACGCGTGCGGCGCGCGCCCGACGAGCTTCCCATGCGCGTGCGGCCGACGGCGCTTCGTCTTCCCGCGCGCGCCCGACGAGCTTCTCAGGCTATAAGTAGACGAAGGCCGGGAGCACTTCATCCGAATCATCTCATCTCATCTTCCCTTCTCATCCATCTCGCGCCCGACGAGCTTCTCGCCGCCATGTCGGGGTCGCCGCTACGATGGCCGTCCGACTCCGACACCCCATCGGACGAGGACAATTCCGAAAGGCGCAAGTTTTGGGGCCCACCTCCGAAGCCGCGGCCTCGAGCTCAGCGCAGGCGACGATCGCGCGCCGCCGCCGACAGCCCGCCCCCCGCCGACGACGACAGTCCGCTGCCCGCCAACGACAGCCCGCCCCCCGCCGACGACGACAGTCCGCCGCCCGCCGCCGACCCGCTGGAACGGCTGGCGGCGCTGGAACGGCTGGAGGCGCGGGAACTTCGCCGTGCCGATCATGCGGAGAAGTCCCGCGCGAACCTGGCCAAGACGAGGGCCAAGAAGAAGGAGAAGAAGAGGGCCGAGATGACGACGCGTGTGGAGGCGAAAGTCGCGTCGGAGGAGGCCACCAAGCGGGCGGCGCCCAGCGACGACGATGAGGGCGCCGGGACCTCCGCCAAGAAGCAGAAGATCGAGTAGTTTAGCTCTAGTCGTTAGATTAGACGCTTCTAGCTTCGATCTTCTGTAATAAATATTATGAATTATATATATATTTTTGGTTTGTTAACCGTGATTGTTTTTTTGTTAATCGTGACATCATTGTTGTTTGTTAATCGTGATTGTTTTTTTAATAATTATTTGGAATTCAAAAAATGAAATCATGTGATATCAAGACCTAAGGGTTATAATGATTGATATCTTACTATTGTTAGGAAAACAACAAGTGCAGACTTGGAAACTAGGGGAGATAGAACCTGAAAGTTAAGTTTGCTCGGGCTGGAGTAGTGAGAGGATGGGTGACCAGCCGGGAAGTTAGATGATTTGGAGTGAGTGTTGATTAGAGATTAGAGATTAAATTCTGAAGCAGTGAGGAGGGGTGATTAGAGATTAAATTGTCAAATAATTCAAAGATTCGAAAATGAAAAAAAGCCAAAAAAAATTCAAAATTTTTTTTTCGAAAAAATTCCTTTAGTCCCGGTTTTTAACACCAACCGGGACTAAAGGTCCTCCAGCCCCCGCTCCAGCCGACTGCCACGTGGAGGCCCATCTGTCCCGGTTCGTAAGCGAACCGGGACTAAAGGTCATGGGCTTTAGTAACAACCCTTTAGTCCCGGTTCCAGAACCGGGACAAATGGGCCTTTTTTCTACTAGTGTAGCCCTTTGCTTTGTGAGGTCTTCGTTATCTTCACGTCGTCGTGGTAGAAGTCACCGTCTCCACCAACTTTCTCCTTGGCGCCGGGACCAACACCACGGCTTCCAGCATGTGCGTCGGTGTCCACCTCTGCATCGTAGATCATCACCTAGCATCTATCTATTGCTTTGCCTCGAGCTAATAAATAGTTCTGGCACGCAGGCCATAATTAAGTGACAATCATATGACTCCAGTCATCATGCCGCACCACGACACGCAGGTCGCGAATAAATTTTACATAACATATAGCATCTCATACAAACACATTGCAAATCTTGAAGGCTATACCACATCACATGCACATTCTGCAAAAACGAGTTAGATCACCATCTACACGGGTTGTTGCAACTTTTATCGTGGTTGATTAGCAGGTTACATGCAAACGTTGTTCCCTATACAAACCAAACACGATACTTCATTGTTGCTAGTTTAACGTTCGGGGTGCGTGCAACAACTAATGCCACAAGCCAAACTTCGTTCAACGCGTGACCCCCGTGTGGATTTGAGTTCATAAAATCCACAAGCCCCTCCATGTTAAATCTTCTATTGCGAGATTAAGATGAGATCCAAGGAGTTTGATGTAGACCATGATCAAGGCAACCAGCATACTGAAAGCAACATAGAGGGATCGATGGAAAACCCAATCCTTGTAGCAAAACCTCAACTTGCCATCAAGCATAACAAAAATCACATGACAGGGAAGCAACAAGAAAATCAATGCCTCATATCACACATATGATCTAGACCTAAACATGCATCTAATCAAGGATCGCTCTGATACCACTATTGGGAAACGTAGAAGAAAATAAAAAATTTCGGCCTACGAATCAAGAACCCAAGATCATCCAAGAAGATTGCATACAAGGTTTTAGGTCATGGCTCACCAACAGATGTAGCGGAAGTAGAGTTGGTGTAGCTCGTTGAAGTAGATCTCGCGGATCGTACCACAAACAGTCCCTCGATCAAGATCACCGAGGAAGAAGAAGCACCTCGATCCGTCCCACGCGCAAGTCCCTCAAGCAAGTCCCTCGAACAAGATCTTCGAGGAAGAAGAAGCTCCTCGGAGAAGGACCAAAGATATGATCCCTCTATTAGTATCCACACGTTTTGTAGCAGCAATCCAGCAGCGCTCCACCGTCCAGAGATGAACGCCACCGAGAAAACTAGAGGGAGAAAACCCTAACGGATTCTGATCTAGAACAGCGTCTAAACCGGGGTCTAATTGTGGAGCAACGGGGTTTAGAGGAGGGAGGGTGGCGCATAGGCCTTGGGGACAAGTGATTAGAGTTGCGAAACTTTCGGAGTTCAAAAAGCTGCGAAACTTTTTGAAAACTTGGAGCAGTGATTAGAGTTGTGAAGCTTCAAAAACATATAAACTTGGTACAACAAGGAGAATAAAAGCTAAAGCAAATGAAAACATAACAAGCTCTACTTTTTACCTATATAAAACTCTTTTAATAGCAATGTTGATCAAGCCCTACCACTAAACTAGAAATACATAGAGCAAAAAGTTTCACTTACTATGAAGCATTCATGGTACCATTACTTTAATTGATATTGTCCCCACCATAATGGTTTTGTATTTGTGGTGCACATGTAGAGGACAATCCCATTCACCAATCTTTACGGTTTCGATATTCTCTATAGAGTTGAGGCCATGCCTTTTGTCCATCTTCTTCGGAAAATACACCGTGTGTTCTTGATCATTCACATTGAAAGTAACCTTCCCTTTATTGCAATCAATAATAGCACCTGCGGTATTAAGAAAAGGTCTATCAAGAATAATAGACATGCTCCCATCTTCGGGCATGTCTGATACACGAGATAACTTCTCGCCCTCGTTGGTTACCCCAAGTGGAAGGTGAGATGTAGCGTAACGACAAGTTTCCCTTGGTACCGAGGTTTTAAGATTGTCTCCAGTAGGACTCCAACAGATACAAGTAGGTGGTGAAGTGAACAATGACGTCGTTCACAACCCAAGGTTGCTTACTTCACCTGGACCTGCACACACACATATAGCTTCCCTTCCCAACGAGTACAGAGGAGTTTTCAATTCCTTCGGCCATGTTGTTTACGAAGGATAAAACGCACGGGATAATAATGATAGATAGTGATAGCAACGGAAAAGTAAATACTGAAAGTAAATTGATAGTGTAAACAGTGGTGGTAATATGGACCTGCGTCTCACGATGTTCACTAGTGTTGTCTCTCTCCCAAAAGACGATAAAATAGCCATGCGAGGTAAACAAATTACAGCTGGGCAATTGACAGGATTATGTGCGCAAACCAATGCTAATTATGCAAAACAGAAAGGAAGAGGCTCAAAAGCACGGGCGGTACGCCAAGACAAGTAGACCGAAATTTATCTGCATCTACCCACTAATCATCCACCTTGAGATATCAATCCAGAACATCTCGCTGGTATTAAGTTGCGAATCCCACCCAAAGTGTAAGATCAAAGCAACGGACAACTGCATTAAAGAACTTTGCGTAAAGTAAACAATCCTTGCACCCGCAAGTACAAGCACCGTTTTTCCCCATTGTGGCAACAGCACATCCCCTAGACTCATGTTTCTGTCACTCAAGCTAGTCATCAGGGGGCATGAACCCACAATCATGCATAACGGTCCCTCTTGGAGTCACTACCTACTACTTGGCCAAAGCAATAAACAGCAACGGAGAACATGCAAGAGTTACTCAAGAACATAAATATAAAAGAAGAGAATCAAATATATAACTCAATCACAATCTGAACATAATCTCATAATCCATCGGATCCCAGCAAACTCACCATAGCAACAGCAGAAAGATTACATATGTGCCTCGATCATGTAGGGCGGCTCACGAGGTCTAATCCATGAAGAACAAAGAGGGGAGGAGAACATCACATAGCTACTGATCATGGACCCATGGTCCAAGGTGGACTACTCACGGTTCATCCAGGAAGCATCCATGGTGGTGGAGAAGCTCCCGGAGGTGATTCCTCCCTACGACAGGGTGCCGGGAAGAGGTCTTCTGGTGCTCCCGATCTTGGAAGCGCGGCTGCGGCGGAACAGAGGAGAGATCACGAAAAAGGGTTCCGTCCCCGAGGGTTTCTCGTCACGGGGAATAAATAGGCGAAAGGGGGCAGCCAGAGGTGGGCCAGGGGCTCCAGGCCCCCCCAGGTGCGGTCAGGGGTGGGGCCGCGCCCACTGGTCGACTGGGGCCCCCCTGGCTCCCCTTTGGCCCCTCTCGGGCTCTTCACGAAGCTTCTGGTACGCTGATTTTTCCTATATTTTTACCGCAATTTTTCTGGTACTTTTAATAAGGGGGAAACCTGAAATAGAAAAACAGCAGAAAACAGGAACTGGCACTGGGATGCACTGAGTTAATAGGTTAGTACAAATATGATCAAAAGTGTATGGAAGTTCATCAATACCATAGCAATATCACACAAAAGAGGCATGGAGCAAGCATAAATTATAGATAAGTTTTGGACGTATCAATGTCAAGCGCGACAAAATCAGTAAATATCAAACAATTAGCAACTTCAACGGGAACATCCTCACAAATACCAATGGGAACGGCTGTTGACTTGTCAGCCATCTGAAGAGAGATATTTGTAGGGATTGTTTTTTCTAAACATAGCCTCTTTTAAAGAGAGAAAGGCATAGAACTCACTCCTGCTCCAAGATCACATAAAGCAGTCTTGACATAATTATTCTTTATGGAGCAAGGAATGGTGGGTATGCCTGGATCACCAAGCTTCTCAGGAATCTTGCCACTAAAAGAGTAGTTAGCAAGCATAGTAGATATTTCTTCATTAGGAACTTTTCTTTTATTAGTAACAATATCTTTCATATATCTCGAATAGGGAGGTAACTTAATAGCATCAGTCAATGGAATTTGAAGAAAAAGAGGTTTCATCCACTCACAAAACTTATTGTAATGCTCTTCTTCATTAGTTTTGAGAGACTTACCTAGAAAGGGCATGGGTTTCTGTACCCATGGTTCTCTTTCCTTCCCATGTCTTCTTGCGATAAAGTCTTCTCTAGTGTATTTCTTGCGTTTGTCGGGTGCTTCTTCTTCTCGAACTTCCGGTGGATCATTCTTTTCACCATCTTTTTCAGGCTTAGCACCGTCTTCAATCCCAGCATCGGAGGTAGATATACTATTTGCATCATTGGAATTGTTAGCTTCTTTGTTGTTCTTCTTCTTCTTCTTAGGAGAACTAACAATTTCTTCTTCCTGCATTTGAGAATCTTGCTCGATTCTCCTCGGATGCCCCTCCGGATAGAGAGGATCTTGTGCTAGTTCCACCTCGGGTTTTAATCCCGAAGGCCTGTATATCCTATTTGGCATTGTTAGCAAGCAAATCTTTTTGCACATCAGAAATTTGTTCAAGATGAGTTTCAACCATATGAAAATGCTTCACAAGAAATTTAACATCATTAACTGTTCTACCTAGAACATCAAGAAAACTTTTGATAGCAAGGGAATTATCATGCAACTGACTTTGTATCCTCTCATTAAAGTGACTTTGCTTCATAATGAAATTATCAAGCTCATCTAAACATTGATCAGGAGGCTTACCATGAGGGATGTCACTTGAATTGAAATTTAAAAGAGAGTGTACCTCTACCATAGGAGGGTGAGTGGTAGACTCACACAACTTCTCAATAGGGGGTAGATTCTTCATGTCTTCAGTTTTAATACCCTTCTCTTTAATATACTTCTTTGCTTCTTACATATCTTCGGGGCTTAGGACGAGCATGCCCCTCTTTTTTGGTGGTGGAGGTGGTTCAGGGACGGACCAATCCTCGTGGTTCTTGGCAATCTTGCCCATTAATTCTTCTGCATCGTCCGGTGTTCTCTTCCTGAAAACACAACCAGCACAACTGTCCAAATAGGATCTGGATTCATCAGTTATACCAACATATAATATATCAATTAATTCATTCTTAGGGACTCCATGTCCCGGTCTAGCCTGGATCAGACTGCAGTACCTCCCCCAAGCTTTAGGGAGGTGCTCATCCTGCAACTGTTTAAAGTTATAAATTCTTTGTAAAGCAGCATGTTGCATATGAGTAGGAAAGTACTTATCAACAAAAGAGTGAGCTAAGTCTTGAGGACTCTTAATATAACCACATGGTAGTGCATCATACCATGCTTTAGCATCTTCCTCCAAAGAGAAAGGAAGAAGCTTAGTAACTTAAAATTTTGCTATCTTTTCATCTGTATTAGACAGGCCACCCAAATCTGTGAGTTTGGTCAAGTGTGCAATAGCATCATCATTTTCTCTTCCATAAAATGGGTCAGCTTCAACCATAGATATAAGTGAAAGATCAACAGAGAAATTATAATCAGGATCATTGATGCATATAGGAGATGTAGAAAATTCAGGATTAGGAACGGTCTTGCTCTTCAGGGAGTGTTTTTCGATAAGCTTCTTAATAGCACCAAGGTCAGAGTCAACAAACTCTGTTAGCTCCCTGCATAAATCATCATCAAGTATAATATAATAATCCTCAAGGAGTCTCTCCTTGAGTTTACTCAAGTCAGGATAATCGTAACTTCCTCCAATAGGGTAGCGAGTAACAGGAATTTCAATTCCAGAATATTTTTGCAGCAGCGATCTGTTTCTCAAGAGCGTAACCAAGCGAACCAATATCATCAAGAGTAGTAGAGGCATCATCAAAAGTATCGGACATAGTAATGGATTCAGTAGAAGAATCATGTGGTGGAGGTGAAGCAAACTTACTCATCACTGAAGGTGAATCAAGTGTAGCACTAGTGTTCAGAACAGTACCTTTTCTTGTACGGGATGGTAAGATCGGGACCTTGGGGTCTTCTTTCTTACCCATAGCGGATAAATTGCAGCAGGTAAAATACTTCAAGTAGACTTGTGAATAAAGCTATGCTCCCCGGTAACGGCGCCAGAAAACGGCCTTGATAACCCACAACTGCAGGGGATCGAGATAGTCTTCGCGGGTAAGAATAACCCAATTTATAGATTCGACTCAAGGGGAGCCAAAGAATACCCACAAGATTTCACAGTGGAGTTGTCAATTCCACCGCACCTGAGATACACTTACTTGCAACAAGATATTAATAATAACTGTGATATGGAAGTGATGATGGCAACGGAAATAGTGGTGGTGAAACAGCGACAGTAAAACAGCGAAAGCAAACAACTAGTAACCGGCAGAATTAAAAACACTGTAGGCTAGGGAGATGGATGGTTGGGCGCTGCACCGATTTCTACAAAAAACTTTTCACCACGACTTCGGCAAGAACATGTTTCTTGGCATTTCATACTAAACTACTTAGTATCATGTCAATATGTAGTGTTGGATTTAGCATGATCAGGAACTTACTATCTTCATAGATCACTGTGCTCAATACTAATGCTATATTAGCCCAAGTTCTTCCACTGAAAACTATTTCTAATGAAGTCCTTATTCGTGTCAAGAAATTTATATCATTTCCAATCAAGAATATGTCGTCTACATAAGGTTTTAGAAATATCATTCATCTCCCACTTACTTTCTTGAACATTCAAGCATCTTCGTTTATTCCCGATGAAAACAAACTCTTTTGGCAATTTCGTCATAACGAAAATTCCAACTCCATTGTGCTAGCTCCAGTCCATGACTGGATATCCAAGGCTTGCCTCTATTTTAGCATCCTTTGAATCGACAAAACATTCCGGTCGTATCACATATACGTCCTTTGTTATATTTCCGTGTAGGAACTTTGTTTTGACGTTCATTCTACCATATCCTATAAATGAGATATGTAGTAATTGCTAATATAACCCGAACTGACTAAAGCATCTCTACGGTCGAAACTATTTCGCCGTAGTCAATCTTTGAACTTGCTAGAAAACAATTTTCCAACGAGTTGAGCTTTATGGATAAAACAATTTCATCCGAATCAATTATAGATCCATATATATATATATATATATATATATATATATATATTCTTCAGACTTTTAGTCTTTGGAGGGTCTACCAAGTTCAAAACTTGACTTACTTCCATGGATACTATCTCGGATTTATTTGGCATTTAGCCAAATCCCGGAGTCAGGGCCCATCAACGCTTCTTTGTATATCACAGGTTTATCATTGTCGAACAACAATATCTCATTTTACATATCATGAATGTTTGTACGAGTTTTGTCTAACCTGTGTGGTTCAGCTGCACACATATTTGAAGAGTCAACAATCTTTAACAAGTTGCACTGTCCTCCCACTCAGTCTTTTGCAAGAAACCATTTTCTTCAAAACACATTGTTCTTAACAGCAAACAGTTTTGCTTTTGTGTAGTGATTTGGTGTTTTGAGTATGTCAAACATATGTCTCATACACCCAAATTTTAAGAAAAGACAATATGGTTTTATCATTTCCATGTCATATCTAGTATGGTGCCATTTCAATAGATTTGATGGTGCTCTTTTTAGTGTTAAAAGTGTAGTCTCTAACGCATAACTTTAATAAGTATAATGGCAAATTGATAAACGTCATATTTGATCTTACCGTGTCATACATGGCTTGACTATGTCTCTCGAACACTTTACTCTTACTTGAGTTCCGCGACGCACAAGTAATGACACCTTTTCACAACTCATCAGACGTTCGCTAAACTTGTAACTCAAATATTACTTTCTACAATCTAATTTGCAGAAGCATTATTTCTTGTTACAATACATTTCTATTTCACTCTAATTTTCCTTGAATGTTTCAAAGATTTTAGACGTATGTCTCCACTGAACAGATATCCATATATTTACTTCAGTTCATGAGTTAAGATAGAAAATCCACTGTATACAACTACACTTATTGGACTACACACATCATCATGTATGATTTTCAATAATTTAGTTGCCCTTTAATGCATGGCCTATCAACGGTGTTTTTAGTCACATTACTTTTAGACAATATATGCAAGCGTCAAGTGATTGATAATCATATGACTCAAAAGTCCATCACTTATGGAAATTCTTCATGCATGTTATGTCACTTGTGACAAACTGCACTGCCACACACTTGTGGTATTTCTGTTAGTCTTGCGACGTTTAGCGTCAGTGTTATGGATGTTTAGCATTATTATCAAGATTCATAACTTACAACCTATTCACAATAGAAGTATGGCCTTTATGTTATTCAGAGCTTTGAACAACTCACTTGCAACAAACATGATTCAAAATGATGTTTTGCAACAAGGCTACAGTGTACTAACAATTTACTCAACTCTAAAATGAATTATGAAGATAATCATAGAGTCAACACACGGTATAGTAAACCTTTTACCGTGTTCCCGAGCGTGTCAAAACTCATCATTAGCTAGTCATAAAGGCAATAGTATTTCTTGCATCGAGTTGCAACAATATGCAATCGATGTGATATTCCGGTGATCAACAGTTTAATCACAATATACAGAATCCACAATTAACTGCTTAATCATGATTCCCAACAATTACATCTCTTGACCAACAATGAATTCATCTATAACTCCGTATGACTTTCATTTCTGAGCTGGTTATTCCAGTCTTCTTTCGTTTTGCCTTTATACGTACAATAGTTCTATTTCCAATGTCACTCCTACTCACAAAAGCTCACACATGATTAAGGATGGCGCAGGCCATGGAATTTCCGGCGTGTAAGTCTTACTAACATCCTTTGGACTTCCTTTCCCTTAATTCTCATCATCATATGATCGGTGTTCTTCTGGATCCCACACTTATCAGTTTTGTTTAGAGCACAGTAGTGAACATTTTCACTAATGCTTACAATCATACATTGTACTAGATATCTTATATCCAACATTAATTGTCTTACTACTGCAAACAATTTTTCAGTTCCATGAATATAACATAACTATCCCAAACGTTTCGAAGTTTGGGTTTCATGGTGGTGAAGACAATGCACTTAGCTGTGGTGGAATTCTAGCATTTTGGATTATGGACATAAGTCACATCATCCATAGCATCAGCGGGAGAGCATCAAAAATTTGAGATAGGACAAGCTCCTTCTCGACACTATTGAGGATAGTCCTCACAATACGGTACCAATCGTAAAGTTTTTACCAGATAATACAGTTAATCAAAATCAATTGGGAAGGTGGTAACGCGAGCCATTATTCTACAAAGATAATGCAAATACTAAGACTTTGTTCATAATTAAGTTGCACTTGAGATTAATCAAATTAATTACTTAGTGCGCTCCCACTCAGATCAATATCTCTCGTAATTGATGCTGGAGTGATTCAAGATCCGACCCAATCGTCCGCCATTGATGTGACATCACTGATGACTTAGATTGGACTGGTAGGCCAACTTGCCAATCACTCCAAAGGTGATTCTTGTTCATCTTTCGATGGGCGTGTTCCGGTAGCAAACTTTTATCCAAACCGTCAAGACAACCAAGTGTAATTGCAGTGTGTTCTTAACACACCCACCTTTTATGCGTCACACCGTGTGCACCCATGTGACATGACCTGCTCCGATGTGAAACATAGTATAGACGGTGCTACAGTTGGAAGAACACTATCAACTTGATATTGTTTTGCGAGAGATCTCCCTAATAAAATACGACTACCTCGCATCAAACAAGGGTGCATCAAAAGGATAAACATCACAGGCAGTTCATAAAATTATGTGATATAGTATAGCACTAGTAGAAAACATGGCTTTGGTTCAGACCTGGCCAGCCCATTAGTACCGGTTCAGTCACGAACCGGGACCCATGGAGGCATACGTCCCGGTTCGTGCGCCTAGGGCGCCGGCCGGGCCTCGTGGGGCACTGGTCCCGGTTCGTCTGGACCCATTCACTACAGGAAACAGGAGTTTTGCCGTCAGCTTAATTGTTTGCCGTCAGCTTTCTATCGGGGCTGACGACAAAGGATCATATGCCGTCGGCCGTGGGGAAAGCTGACGGCAACAGTACGGCTGACGGCGTAGGAATGATATGCCGTCATCCTTTCCTAAGCCGTCGGCAAGAACCAGGAAAACTGACGGCAAGAACCAGGAAAACTGACGGCAAAGGACGGCCGACGGCCACCCCCAGGCCACGTGTCCCTTCCAGCCACGAGGTAACGGTGCCCAGGTTTGCCGTCAGCTGGCTGACGGCTTAGCCTAACGGCAGACGTTGCCGTCAACCGGCTGACGGAAAAGCGGGTCTATAACCCCCCGTCCCCCGTGGGCATACCCTAACCCCCACTCCAACCAGTCTCCACCACCTCCCTCCCCTCACGACGCTCTCCGCCGCCGCCGCCACCACCCCGGTAGGCCCCGCCCTCGCCCCCGTGCAAGACCTTGCCGCCGCCGCCCCGCCCCCGTGCAAGACCTCGCCGCCCCGCCCAGGACCTCGCCACCCCGCCCCCGTGCAAGACCTCGCCGCCGCCGCGCAAGACCTCGCCACCCCGGCTCCTCGGCTCCGGTGGAAGTGACCTCCTCGCCGGCGGCCGCCACCATCTCCTCCGCCCTACCCCGGGCAGCTCCTGCTGCAACTCCTCGCCGTCGACCAGATCTGCAGGTGAGCTCCCCCTCTCCCTCTTTTCTCTGTTTTTTTGTTATTGTTAGATACAAGCAAATGCCAATAGAAATTGTTAGAAAAGTTATTTTGTTATTGTTAGATAAATTAATTTTTAGTTATTGTTAGATACATGCAACAATAGAAATTTGAGTACACTACACTAAAGCTTGTAACCATTAAATTCTTTTAGACTACATTACATTACATTATAGCAATGCCAATTGAGTAAATTGCAACTTGGTGTTACCAAATCATAAACCACTTTAGGCAGCACCAAAATAGGTTTTCAGTAGCTATTGAGGCAGCACCAAATAGTATAAGAAAATAGTCTATTGAGACATTAGAAATATTTCAAACTTTCCTTTTGAAAATATTACAACATGTAGCTTGCCTTCAACCTTCCCCCAAACCATTAAGATTATAGTATGGATATTGGACTAGCATATCATTAGGAACAACCACCTTGACAAACCCCCTTTCCCTTCCTATTGTCTCCAAATACAATGCTCGATGTATCAAGTCCTTTTTTTCAAATTGAGAAAGCATGTCCTCATATCATTGTAGTTGTCATAACTCCTAGTAGTTCTACCATCCACAATGTGATCTTCATCGTCCCCATTATTCCTTACTTGCACAAAATTGATCTTTGGGTATTTATGAGGTTGTCTCACTAGGCATTTGTGTGGTTTATTGCCACACTTGTATTTTATCACATTTTTGTGGTTTATTGCCACACTTGTATTTTATCACATTTGTGTGCCTTGCCCTCCCCTAGTTTCACCCTACCCAAAAGATAGGTGTATAGCTAGTTCTTTCCTTCTCAAATAATGCAAGTCACGTAACCCATATGCGTCTCCCGTTCGAAAGATTCCATTTATAAATATGCATTCATTTGCATATTTATAATTGGATTCTTTCGAATTGTCCAACGTTATCCATGGACATCCCGAGTATGTGTAGATTGGATTCATTTCCCCATATATGCTCTCCTCCGGATCGGACGAAGGATTTCGTCAGCGCCACCTTGTTGTTCTCCGGGTACACATCCTCTCGGTTTATGCTGAGACGTTTATCAGGAGAACAGCGGGGAGGTGCTGTCGAAATTTTGCGTCGGATCGGGAGGAGAGCATGGGGAAATGAATCCAATCTGCACATACTCGGGTGAGATTAGGACCTATCTTTACCTATTAGCTAGTGTGCATATGCCGTATCACCGTAATTAATTATATGCCTTCTGGTGTTAATTTGTACTAGCTAGCTAGCCAGAATGAATGATCGTGCGTGGATGTACACCGGTCACCGTAGTCAAAAAAATATGACTGAGGAATGGTTGGCCAAGACCGAGGAGTTCCTAGAGGTTGTATTTAGTGCTGGCCAACCAAGAACATGGTGCCCCTGCACTAGATGTAAGAACTATTCACAACAGACAAAGGATGTAATGGGTAAACACCTGCAAATACATGGTTTCATGCCTGATTATACGTTGTGGTCATTTCATGGCGAGTCGGCCCAACGTGACGGACATGAGGTAGTGCGTCAGCGCATTGAGGATTGTGGTACAGGGATCGAAGACATGGTCAATGACTACAACGATGCTCGTCTTGAGGACGAAGAACCGGAGGAAACTGCCAAGGCCTTTTATGCCATGCTAGAGTCTTCAAAACTCCCATTGCATGCGCACACCAAGCTTTGTCAACTAGATGCCATCGCACAAACAATGGCTCTTAAGGCACAATTCAACTTGTCCAGAGAGTGCTATGATGCGATGATGACCTTATTCGGGCGCTTTCTACCGGACGGTCATATTATGCCTGCAAACCTATACCACTCAGACAAAATACTCGGTGCACTGAAGATGCCCACCGAGCGGATACATGCTTGTGAGAAAGGATGCGTCTTATTTAGGCATGAGTATGCGGATGATAATTATTATCCACGCTGCAAGTCCTCCAGGTATATTGTCGTAGACAACGGTCTTGGTGAGAAGACGCAGAGCAAAATATCCGTAAACATTCTTCGGTACCTACCGATCTTACCAAGACTTCAACGGCTTTACATGCTTGAAGAAACAGCAAAACAAATGACATGGCACAGAGATGGAATTAGACATGCTACAGATGAATACGGGAATTTGATGGTGACCCACCCCTCTGATGGTGAAGCGTGGAAGATGTTCAATGAAATACATAAAGAAGGTAAAGCCAAAGACCCAAGAAACGTGGCACTCGCCATTAGCCTCGATGGGTTCAATCCTTTCGGTATGACGGCAACCCAGTATAGTTGTTGGCCCGTATTCATCATGCCCTTCAATCTGCCCCCTGGAGTACTTATGCAAAGAAAGCACATCTTCTTGACGTTGATAGTTCCGGGGCCCAACTATCCCGGAAAAAATATGAATGTGTACTTGCAACCACTGATGGATGAGTTGAAAGAAGCTTGGGATAATGGGATCCGGACATATGACGCAGCTAGCAAAACAAACTTCCAAATGCATGGTTGGTTGATGTACTCCATGCATGACCTGCCGACGTTTGCACTTTTTGTTGCATGGTGCGTGCACGGAAGGTTCCCATGCCCGCAATGCAAGTCTGCTCTTAAGTTTCATTGGCTGCTGGAGGGTCGCAAGTATTCTTGCTTCGACTTGCATAGACAATTCCTGCCTCTGGACTATGGATTCAGAAAAGACAAGAAGAATTTCACCAAAGGTAAAGTTGTCGAGCACAAGGCACCACCTATGATGACGGGCGCACAAATTCTTGATCAGTTGAACTCACTAGAGCCTGATCCGAACCGGCCAGGGTATTTCTTGGGATATAATACGGAACACGCCTGGACCCACAAGCCATGCTTTTGGGATCTCCCGTATTTCAAAGACCTTGCTCTTCCACACAACATTGACATGATGCACACTGAAAAAAATATGGGTGAGGCCCTTTTTGGTACATTGTTCGGCACTGATAAGGGGAAAGATAATGTTAAGGCTAGAGTCGATCAGGAGAGTCTGTGTAATAGGAAGTCACTGAACATGCGACAACCGAAAGGGAAGAAGAATTGGGAGAAGCCAAAGGCATGGTTCAATCTTAAAAGGGAACACAGGAGGGAAATCCTCATCTGGGTGAAAAAAAAGTTGATGTTCCCCGATGGGTATGCAGCGAATCTAGCAAGGGGAGCAAGTCTTGAAAAGTTGAAAATCTTTGGGATGAAGAGTCACGATTGGCACATATGGCTTGAGCGGATAATGCCGGTGATGTTGCGCGGCTACATCCCCGAGGATGAATGGCTAGTAATGGCAGAGCTAAGCTATTTCTTCCGTGTTCTTTGTTCTAAAGAATTATCGCCTATTGTGATAGAAGAGATGGAAAAACTGGCGCCGGAGTTGATATGCAAGTTAGAGAAGATCTTTCCACCGGGTTTCTTTAATCCGATGCAGCATATGATTTTGCATCTACCGATGGAGGCAAGATTGGGTGGCCCTGTGCAAAACCGTTGGTGCTATGCAACCGAGAGAATGCAGAAGACGCTTCGAGCAAAATGTAAAAATAAACGGAGAATTGAAGCATCAATGGCTGAGGCATTCTTTGTCGAGGAAGCGGCAAACTTCGTGACATCACACTATGCTGCCACTAATTACAGTTTGCATAATCCAAAGCCTCGGTACAATACTGGCGACCCCGAGCGACATGAATCCAAGTTCAAACTCTTTAAAGGGAGCCTCGCACCTTGTGGGGTTATGAAGACAAAGACGTTGACCTTCGAGGAATGGAGCATCATTACATTGTATATCTTGACCAACATGACAGAAGTGCGGCCATACATCGAGTAAGTGCGCGGTACATATTAATTGTTCTGCAACTTCTTGACGAGTTGTGTGTCTAACTTCTCTTAATTATTTGATACAGTCGATTCGTCGCGCAATTCTCGAATGGAGTGGCGATCGAAAAAGACTCCATCGAAGAGATTAATCTTCTTGAGAAGCGGGGAGGCGGCAATCCCGGTTTCATCTCTTGGTTTACACAAACGGTACTTCTTATATGATATACAGGCCATTGTTATTTCTTCGTCGTCTCAGTACCGACTAATACAACAAGCCTTTCCGTTTCAACTTGTAGGCTAATTCAGAGTCGATGGACGCTGAATTGAGACAAATCGCAAATGGTTTTGACTTTAAGGTCCATACATATGAAAAATACGACATCAATGGGTATCGCTTTCGTACTGGTATGAAAGAGCAAACTATGCCAGATCGGAAAACAACGAATTCCGGTGTGTCTGCTATAGATGGAGGAGTCGAGTATTATGGAATAGTTGAAGAAATATACGAACTGCTATATTATGGTGAAAATCCTCCGAATGCCGTTGTCTTAAAATGTCATTGGTTCGATCCGAAGGACACTAGACGAACTCATGAGCATGTTGGGCTAGTTGAAATTAAACAGAAGAAACGTTTAAATGTTGCCGAAGTTTATATTGTGGCTCAACAGGCCACACAAGTTTTCTATCTTCCATGGGCCTGCCAAAGTGTAAAGAATCTCGAAGATTGGTATGTCGTCCATGACGTGCCGCCACATGGTAAACTACCTGCCCCCAATGAAGAAGAGGATTATCAACCTCACATAGACCCAGACACATATGACGGAGAATTCTTCCAAGAAACACGTGTGGCCAAAAAACATTTCGGAAAAACCTCTACGTTTGGTCAAAACATGGAAGTAGAAAATGACAATGCGGAGGAAGAGGAAGAAGTGGAACACGAAGAGGTTACCGATGATGATGAGGAGGAAGATGAAGAAGTGGAACACGAAGAGGTTACCGATGCGGATGACATATCATTGCTTGACCGGTTACAAAAAGGCTTTCGAAATGTGGTTGACGCTGAACCCGATCCCGGAGAAGAGATCATTCATGACGACATGCGTGATAGTGACGATGATGTTTTTATTGATCCTGGAGAAGATACAGATGATCCTGACTATTAGTTGTATGCATCCCAACTTTCTTTTGTTTTTTGTATATATGAATTTGTATTATTTATTTCCTTAATGTACTAATTCATCTTTATATGCATATGTTTGTTTTTTGTATATATGAATTTGTATTATTTATTTCCTTACTTTACTAATTCATCTTTACTCCGTAACAGGTGTTGACACATGGCGAGCCATAGGGACCCACCGGTGGAGTCTCGACCACCTCTACCTCTACGGAGAGAGTTGCTGGCGGGTATTGTCGCAGCCAGCTCGCCGCCGGCGCGTGCTGAGCAGCCTCGTGGGAGAGGTCGGGGAAAAGGCCCAAAGAGAGCTAAACCCGGTGGTCGAGGAGGTGGTCGAGGAGCAGGTGGTGCCCTAGCCGAGTCACCCACTCACAGGACAGTCTCACCGGTGCAGGAGCCACCGCCGGTGCAATCGGAGGCACCGGAGCAGCGGACACCGCCAGTGCAGTCAGAGATACCGAAGGCACCGAGGCAGTCGACGGAGCCTCGTTGGGATGATCCTTGGGAGGAGCGTGCTCGCACGGATGATGATGATGCTGATGAGGATGATGACAGCGATGACGACGGGGCTGAGGGGGGTGAGGGGGATGATGGGGGTGAGGGGACCTCCTCTTCCAAGAAGCCGGTGTACCAGCGTGGTATGACACGGCTCCCACCACGTCCGGACCCTGCGCAGAGGATATTGATTGTGCCAGATGGGGAGAAGTAAGTTGATGAATTTTTTGTGTTCCTTGTATATATATATCATACATGTACATATGGTGCAACTAGAACTAATGTCTTTGTGTTCTTATTTTGCAGGGCGTGGAGTCACCCGAAAGGTGCTCGGAATCCGAACTGCCTCCTTAGTGCCGTGCTTAAGGAGCAGTTCCCCGGGCTAGTCCAGTTGCCTATTGAGGGTAGGGTTCCTGAGCCTGGCCTCACTTGGCCACACTACAAAGCCGCCCCGGCCCCGCCAGATGAACGCATCAACAACGTTGAATGCCGTACCAAAGCCGACATGGTGGTGGCTACTTTTTGGGTAAGTATTCTAAGCATTGCAATCATTTATTAGTGTTGGAATAATTTCACTCATCTTTTCATATGTTCGATGCATTTTTCAGTGCTACTATAGGGTTGAGGAGGGGATGGAGCCGGCGGCCCAGAAGAATCTCAAGAAGGAGATAGTGAGGCTACTCACGAACACTAGGCACGAGATGCGTGTTCAGTGTGTTCGAGATTGGTACGCCAAGAAGGGCGTGAAGAAGGCCAAGAAGAAGTGTAGAAAAGTTTTCCTTAAGAAGGATGAATACTTGGAGGTAAATTACTAACTAATTCAAATTCCTACACTTATAAGTAAGGCCTAGTTAGCTCCAACTTTTCTTTATAAGCTTATGAAGCTCAAACTTGGCTTTATAAGCTTATAAGTGTCAAACTTTTCTTTATAAGCTTATGAAGCTCAAACTTGGCTTTATAAGCTTATAAGTGTCAAACTTTTCTTTATAAGCTTATGAAGCTCAAACTTGGCTTTATAAGCTTATAAGTGTCAAACTTGGCTTTATAAGTTTATAAAGGTCAAACTTGGCTCTATAAGCTTGTAAAACTAAAAAATGATAATAATAGCTTAGTTACATAAAACTTGACTTGTACTTGGCTTAAAAAAGATATTCAATGACTTTATAAGATTATTAATTCATAGGCGCCCCCGAGATGGTGTGCAAATAAGATGGATTGCTTTGAGGCGATAGTGGACAAATGGCTTAGTGATGCCAGGCTGTCCGCCCACAAAAGCGCCAAGGCTAGGCGTGCACAAATGGTAGGTGTGGCACACTACCAAGGCAATCTCAACGTCAACGAGTACGCAAAAAAATGGGTATGTGCCTTTTTGTTTTAAGTTTCATGTCCTTTCATCATTAATCAATTGATTTGTTTCATGCCTTTTCTTTGCTTTTCATTGTAGGCGAAGCACCATAATCAACCTGTGCCTAAGGGATTTCGCTCATTTGCCATGGCCCATAAGGGAAAGTACAAAACGGTGACGGCATATTCCGAGGGCGACGGTGTTGAGGCGTACACCAGCGCTGCAGCCTACCACAAGATGATGGACTATTCTGAGGTGGCGAAAGTGCTACGCGGTCCTCAGTTTGACCCGAGCGAGGAGGAGATGGATCCGGAGGCCTTGATGATTTCTGGTGGCGGTAAGCATCATGGCATCACCTCCATGTGCAATGGCTTCGTACATTGCCCGGAGACTCTACGTCAGATCAAGGCGAGGCAAACGAGCTCCGCTCCTGCTGTACGACCTCGCCCGCGGCCAGTGGACATTGCTATCCAGGTATAACTTTGTCTCAATTTTTCTTTACGTTCTTTAGACTACGTAGCGATGATGATAATAATTGCTATATTGTTGAGTGTTCTCAGGATGCCATTCAGAGGGAGAGACAGGCGACACAAGAGATGTTGTCGGAGCAGCTTGCGGAGAGGGACCGGCTGGCGGAGGAGAGGACCCAGAGGATACTCGAGGAGGAGAGGGCACGCAATAATGCCCAGACGAAGGCCATCTACGACCTCTTCTCGGTAAGTTACTACTTTTGCATATATCCGCCAAGAATGCATATGCATATGTTTGGTTCACTTGCTAATATGCTCGAGTCCTCAAAACCTAACTCGCAGAGTAAGTGGGAGAAGCAAGGTTTTACCCCTCCACCGATGCCGACGCCTATCGTTTCTCCTCCCGGAACGGTAAGTTTCTTTCAATGATCAATATATCCCGGTCTTATACCATCAAGTGTCATCATGCTTACCAGATTGCAACTCATCCTTTGTTGCAGCATAATTCCGGAGCTGCATCTCACAACCCACAAGAATCTCCTAGTGAATCCCCGAGCAACCCACGTGGCGGCGCTTCTCAGCCTTGAGGTGGCCTCCGGTAAGTTACATAAAGCTCATCAATGACTTTATATGCTCATAAAGCTCAATAATGGTAGTAATAGCTTAGTTACATAAATATTTACTTATTCTTGGCTTATAAAAGCTAAAAAATGACTATATAAGCTTATAAAACTTATACTTGGCTTTATAAGCTTGTAAACCTAAAAAATGAATTATACTTGGCTTATGAAAGCTAAAAAATGACTATATAAGCTTATAAAACTTATACTTGGCTTTATAAGCTTGTAAACCTAAAAAATGAATTATACTTGGCTTATAAAAGCTAAAAAATGACTATATAAGCTTATAAAACTTATACTTGGCTTTATAAGCTTGTAAACCTAAAAAATGAATTATACTTGGCTTATAATAGCTCCTCAATGACTTCATAAGCTCATAAAGCTGAAAAATGATGTTAATAGCGTAGTTCGATGAAAATTGAGTTATACTTGGCTTCTAAAAGCTCAATAGTGACTTTATAAGCTTATAAAGCTCAAACTTGGCTTTATAAGTTTTTAAAGATCAAATTAGATTTTAAAAGCTTATTAAGTTCAACAATGACTTATACTTGTCTTATAAAAACTCAATAATGAATTTACTAGCTTAAGTGGCTTATAAACCTAAAAATGACTTATACTTCGCATATAAAGCTCAAAAATGAATTAATGACTTAGTTAGATCTAAAATGAGATATATTTAGCTCTTGAGGTCTAAGAAGAACAAGTATTGTAGAATAAGAAGAAGGATAGGAGGAAAAGAAAGAAGTGAAGAAGAAAGAGGTGAAAAAGAAAGTAAAAGAAGAAAAGTTCTTCTTATTCTTACTTTTTCTCTTCTTTCTTTTTCTCCATCTTCTCTTCTTCCTTTCATCTTATTCTTATTCTTCCTCTTCTTCTCCTTACTCTTCTTCTCCTTGTTCTTCTTTTTCCTTTTTATTTTCATCTTTTCATCATTTTGGATTTCTTCTTTTTCGTATGTAACATATGATTATGTTTTCATTTTGCAGATTTGCCTTTATGCATGGATGGATGCTTCTTTGTTGTAGATATAGTATGTTAGGATGGAGATGACTTGTAGATGTATATCATGTTGGGCACTTTCCTTTAGTATATATGATGACTTGTTGTTTTAAACTTGGAGATGGCTTGCTATTTTAAAAATGGAGATGACTTGCTTTTTTAAACATGGAGTTGGCTTCTTTTTGTTTATATGACTTGTGGATGGCTTCTTTTTGTATATATGACTTGTGGATGGCTTCTTTTGTATACGTGACTTGTGGATAGCATTATGATTGTATATATGACTTCTGGATGGCATTCTGTACACACATATATATATATATTATTGTTTATATGCAGGGAATTAAAGAAAAACAAATTAAAAAGATAGATACAGAGAGTTTTGCCGTCAGAAGGCGTTGCCGTTAGCAAGATGACGGCAAAGCGGACACGTGGCGGCAGCCTGTGCAATCTGGGCTGTGGCAGTGACCATTTGGTCACAGCTTTTCCGTCGGCCTTCAACCGGCTGACGGCAAAGAGTAGACTGGCTGACGGCAAACTGCTGACATGTGGGCCCAGGAAAGGGCTTTGCCGTTAGCCAGACGGCTAGCTGACGGCAATGCGCGCCGTTAACTCAGCCCACGGAGGTTAAGTCAGAGCTGGCCATACGAGCGGCTTTGCCGTCAGCCAGTACAAAAAGGCTGACGGCAAAGGCTTTGCCGTCGGTCGATCTTGAGCTGACGCCAAAGCAGCTCACTGCCGACTGATGAGCTGACAACAGGTTTGCCGTCGTGGAGCTGACGGCAAAGCCTTTGCCGTCCGCTTTTCATATGTTTGCCGCCAGCTTTGGCTGACGGCAAAACTCCTGTTTCCTGTTGTGATTAGTCCCGGTTCCAGACAAGAACCGGGACGTATGGGCCTCCATCCACTGGTCCCGGGACTAAAGGCCAACCTTTAGTCCCAGTTTCAGCTACGAACCGGGACCAGTGGATGGCGCTTCGTCTTCCCGCGCTTCGTCCCGAGGCGGTTTCTTCATATACGCGTGCGGCGCGCGCCCGACGAGCTTCCCATGCGCGTGCGGCCGACGGCGCTTCGTCTTCCCGCGCGCGCCCGACGAGCTTCTCAGTCTATAAGTAGACGAAGGCCGGGAGCACTTCATCCGAATCATCTCATCTCATCTTCCCTTCTCATCCATCTCGCGCCCGACGAGCTTCTCGCCGCCATGTCGGGGTCGCCGCTACGATGGCCGTCCGACTCCGACACCCCGTCGGACGAGGACAATTCCGAAAGGCGCAAGTTTTGGGACCCACCTCCGAAGCCGCGGCCTCGAGCTCAGCGCAGGCGACGATGGCGCGCCGCCGCCGACAGCCCGCCCCCCGCCGACGACGACAGTCCGCTGCCCGCCAACGACAGCCCGCCCCCCGCCGACGACGACAGTCCGCCGCTCGCCGCCGACCCGCTGGAACGGCTGGCGGCGCTGGAACGGCTGGAGGCGCGGGAACTTCGCCGTGCCGATCATGCGGAGAAGTCCCGCGCGAACCTGGCCAAGACGAGGGCCAAGAAGAAGGAGAAGCAGAGGGCCGAGATGACGACGCGTGTGGAGGCGAAAGTCGCGTCGGAGGAGGCCACCAAGCGGGCGGCGCCCAGCGACGACGATGAGGGCGCCGGGACCTCCGCCAAGAAGCAGAAGATCGAGTAGTTTAGCTCTAGTCGTTAGATTAGACGCTTCTAGCTTCGATCTTCTGTAATAAATATTATGAATTATATATATATTTTTGGTTTGTTAACCGTGATTGTTTTTTTGTTAATCGTGACATCATTGTTGTTTGTTAATCGTGATTGTTTTTTTAATAATTATTTGGAATTCAAAAAATTAAATCATGTGATATCAAGACCTAAGGGTTATAATGATTGATATCTTACTATTGTTAGGAAAACAACAAGTGCAGACTTGGAAACTAGGGGAGATAGAACCTGAAAGTTAAGTTTGCTTGGGCTGGAGTAGTGAGAGGATGGGTGACCAGCCGGGAAGTTAGATGATTTGGAGTGAGTGTTGATTAGAGATTAGAGATTAAATTCTGAAGCAGTGAGGAGGGGTGATTAGAGATTAAATTGTCAAATAATTCAAAGATTCGAAAATGAAAAAAAGCCAAAAAAAATTCAAATTTTTTTTTTCGAAAAAATTCCTTTAGTCCCGGTTTTTAACACCAACCGGGACTAAAGGTCCTCCAGCCCCCGTTCCAGCCGACTGCCACGTGGAGGCCCATCTGTCCCGGTTCGTAAGCGAACCGGGACTAAAGGTCATGGGCTTTAGTAACAACCCTTTAGTCCCGGTTCCAGAACCGGGACAAATGGGCCTTTTTTCTACTAGTGTAGCCCTTTGCTTTGTGAGGTCTTCGTTATCTTCACGTCGTCGTGGTAGAAGTCACCAACTTTCTCCTTGGCGCCGGGACCAACACCACGGCTTCCAGCATGTGCGTCGGTGTCCACCTCTGCATCGTAGATCATCACCTAGCATCTATCTATTGCTTTGCCTCGAGCTAATAAATAGTTCTGGCACGCAGGCCATAATTAAGTGACAATCATATGACTCCAGTCATCATGCCGCACCACGACACGCAGGTCGCGAATAAATTTTACATAACATATAGCATCTCATACAAACACATTGCAAATCTTGAAGGCTATACCACATCACATGCACATTCTGCAAAAACGAGTTAGATCACCATCTACACGGGTTGTTGCAACTTTTATCGTGGTTGATTAGCAGGTTACATGCAAACGTTGTTCCCTATACAAACCAAACACGATACTTCATTGTTGCTAGTTTAACGTTCGGGGTGCGTGCAACAACTAATGCCACAACCCAAACTTCGTTCAACGCGCCCGTGTGGATTTGAGTTCATAAAATCCACAAGCCCCTCCATGCTAAATCTTCTATTGCGAGATTAAGATGAGATCCAAGGAGTTTGATGTAGACCATGATCAAGGCAACCAGCATACTGAAAGCAACATAGAGGGATCGATGGAAAACCCAATCCTTGTAGCAAAACCTCAACTTGCCATCAAGCAAAAAAAAAATCACATGACAGGGAAGCAACAAGAAAATCAATGCCTCATATCACACATATGATCTAGACCTAAACATGCATCTAATCAAGGATCGCTCTGATACCACTATTGGGAAACGTAGAAGAAAATAAAAAATTTCGGCCTACGAATCAAGAACCCAAGATCATCCAAGAAGATTGCATACAAGGTTTTAGGTCATGGCTCACCAACAGATGTAGCGGAAGTAGAGTTGGTGTAGCTCGTTGAAGTAGATCTCGCGGATCGTACCACAAACAGTCCCTCGATCAAAATCACCGAGGAAGAAGAAGCACCTCGATCCGTTCCACGCGCAAGTCCCTCAAGCAAGTCCCTCGAACAATATCTTCGAGGAAGAAGAAGCTCCTCGGAGAAGGACCAAAGATATGATCCCTCTATTAGTATCCACACGTTTTGTAGCAGCAATCCAGCAGCGCTCCACCGTCCAGAGATGAACGCCACCGAGAAAACTAGAGGGAGAAAACCCTAACGGATTCTGATCTAGAACAGCGTCTAAACCGGGGTCTAATTGTGGAGCAACGGGGTTTAGAGGAGGGAGGGTGGCGCATAGGCCTTGGGGACAAGTGATTAGAGTTGCGAAACTTTCAGAGTTCAAAAAGCTGCGAAACTTTTTGAAAACTTGGAGCAGTGATTAGAGTTGTGAAGCTTCAAAAACATATAAACTTGGTACAACAAGGAGAATAAAAGCTAAAGCAAATGAAAACATAACAAGCTCTACTTTTTACCTATATAAAACTCTTTTAATAGCAATGTTGATCAAGCCCTACCACTAAACTAGAAATACATAGAGCAAAAAGTTTCACTTACTATGAAGCATTCATGGTACCATTACTTTAATTGATATTGTCCCCACCATAATGGTTTTGTATTTGTGGTGCACATGTAGAGGACAATCCCATTCACCAATCTTTACGGTTTCGATATTCTCTATAGAGTTGAGGCCATGCCTTTTGTCCATCTTCTTCGGAAAATACACCGTGTGTTCTTGATCATTCACATTGAAAGTAACCTTCCCTTTATTGCAATCAATAATAGCACCTGCGGTATTAAGAAAAGGTCTATCAAGAATAATAGACATGCTCCCATCTTCGGGCATGTCTGATACACGAGATAACTTCTCGCCCTCGTTGGTTACCCCAAGTGGAAGGTGAGATGTAGCGTAATGACAAGTTTCCCTTGGTACCGAGGTTTTAAGATTGTCTCCAGTAGGACTCCAACAGATACAAGTAGGTGGTGAAGTGAACAATGACGTCGTTCACAACCCAAGGTTGCTTACTTCACCTGGACCTGCACACACACATATAGCTTCCCTTCCCAACGAGTACAGAGGAGTTTTCAATTCCTTCGGCCATGTTGTTTACGAAGGATAAAACGCAAGGGATAATAATGATAGATAGTGATAGCAACGGAAAAGTAAATACTGAAAGTAAATTGATAGTGTAAACAGTGGTGGTAATATGGACCTGCGTCTCACGATGTTCACTAGTGTTGTCTCTCTCCCAAAAGATGATAAAATAGCCATGCGAGGTAAACAAATTACAGCTGGGCAATTGACAGGATTATGTGCGCAAACCAATGCTAATTATGCAAAACAGAAAGGAAGAGGCTCAAAAGCACGGGCGGTACGCCAAGACAAGTAGACCGAAATTTATCTGCATCTACCCACTAATCATCCACCTTGAGATATCAATCCAGAACATCTCGCTGGTATTAAGTTGCGAATCCCACCCAAAGTGTAAGATCAAAGCAACGGACAACTGCATTAAAGAACTTTGCGTAAAGTAAACAATCCTTGCACCCGCAAGTACAAGCACCGTTTTTCCCCATTGTGGCAACAGCACATCCCCTAGACTCATGTTTCTGTCACTCAAGCTAGTCATCAGGGGGCATGAACCCACAATCATGCATAACGGTCCCTCTTGGAGTCACTACCTACTACTTGGCCAAAGCAATAAACAGCAACGGAGAACATGCAAGAGTTACTCAAGAACATAAATATAAAAGACTTACCTAGAGACTTACCTAGAAAGGGCATGGGTTTCTGTACCCATGGTTCTCTTTCCTTCCCATGTCTTCTTGCGATAAAGTCTTCTCTAGTGTATTTCTTGCGTTTGTCGGGTGCTTCTTCTTCTCGAACTTCTGGTGGATCATTCTTTTCACCATCTTTTTCAGGCTTAGCACCGTCTTCAATCCCAGCATCGGAGGTAGATATACTATTTGCATCATTGGAATTGTTAGCTTCTTTGTTGTTCTTCTTCTTCTTCTTAGGAGAACTAACAATTTCTTCTTCCTGCATTTGAGAATCTTGCTCGATTCTCCTCGGATGCCCCTCCGGATAGAGAGGATCTTGTGCTAGTTCCACCTCAGGTTTTAATCCCGAAGGCCTGTATATCCTATTTGGCATTGTTAGCAAGCAAATCTTTTTGCACATCAGAAATTTGTTCAAGATGAGTTTCAACCATATGAAAATGCTTCACAAGAAATTTAACATCATTAACTGTTCTACCTAGAACATCAAGAAAACTTTTGATAGCAAGGGAATTATCATGCAACTGACTTTGTATCCTCTCATTAAAGTGACTTTGCTTCATAATGAAATTATCAAGCTCATCTAAACATTGATCAGGAGGCTTACCATGAGGGATGTCACTTGAATTGAAATTTAAAAGAGAGTGTACCTCTACCATAGGAGGGTGAGTGGTAGACTCACACAACTTCTCAATAGGGGGTAGATTCTTCATGTCTTCAGTTTTAATACCCTTCTCTTTAATATACTTCTTTGCTTCTTACATATCTTCGGGGCTTAGGACGAGCATGCCCCTCTTTTTTGGTGGTGGAGGTGGTTCAGGGACGGACCAATCCTCGTGGTTCTTGGCAATCTTGCCCATTAATTCTTCTGCATCGTCCGGTGTTCTCTTCCTGAAAACACAACCAGCACAACTGTCCAAATAGGATCTGGATTCATCAGTTATACCAACATATAATATATCAATTAATTCATTCTTAGGGACTCCATGTCCCGGTCTAGCCTGGATCAGACTGCAGTACCTCCCCCAAGCTTTAGGGAGGTGCTCATCCTGCAACTGTTTAAAGTTATAAATTCTTTGTAAAGCAGCATGTTGCATATGAGTAGGAAAGTACTTATCAACAAAAGAGTGAGCTAAGTCTTGAGGACTCTTAATATAACCACATGGTAGTGCATCATACCATGCTTTAGCATCTTCCTCCAAAGAGAAAGGAAGAAGCTTAGTAACTTAAAATTTTGCTATCTTTTCATCTGTATTAGACAGGCCACCCAAATCTGTGAGTTTGGTCAAGTGTGCAATAGCATCATCATTTTCTCTGCCATAAAATGGGTCAGCTTCAACCATAGATATAAGTGAAAGATCAACAGAGAAATTATAATCAGGATCATTGATGCATATAGGAGATGTAGAAAATTCAGGATTAGGAACGGTCTTGCTCTTCAGGGAGTGTTTTTCGATAAGCTTCTTAATAGCACCAAGGTCAGAGTCAACAAACTCTGTTAGCTCCCTGCATAAATCATCATCAAGTATAATATAATAATCCTCAAGGAGTCTCTCCTTGAGTTTACTCAAGTCAGGATAATCGTAACTTCCTCCAATAGGGTAGCGAGTAACAGGAATTTCAATTCCAGAATATTTTTGCAGCAGCGATCTGTTTCTCAAGAGCGTAACCAAGCGAACCAATATCATCAAGAGTAGTAGAGGCATCATCAAAAGTATCGGACATAGTAATGGATTCAGTAGAAGAATCATGTGGTGGAGGTGAAGCAAACTTACTCATCACTGAAGGTGAATCAAGTGTAGCACTAGTGTTCAGAACAGTACCTTTTCTTGTACGGGATGGTAAGATCGGGACCTTGGGGTCTTCTTTCTTACCCATAGCGGATAAATTGCAGCAGGTAAAATACTTCAAGTAGACTTGTGAATAAAGATATGCTCCCCGGTAACGGCGCCAGAAAACGGCCTTGATAACCCACAACTGCAGGGGATCGAGATAGTCTTCGCGGGTAAGAATAACCCAATTTATAGATTCGACTCAAGGGGAGCCAAAGAATACCCACAAGATTTCACAGTGGAGTTGTCAATTCCACCGCACCTGAGATACACTTACTTGCAACAAGATATTAATAATAACTGTGATATGGAAGTGATGATGGCAACGGAAATAGTGGTGGTGAAACAGCGACAGTAAAACAGCGAAAGCAAACAACTAGTAACCGGCAGAATTAAAAACACTGTAGGCTAGGGAGATGGATGGTTGGGCGCTGCACCGATTTCTACAAAAAACTTTTCACCACGACTTCGGCAAGAACATGTTTCTTGGCATTTCATACTAAACTACTTAGTATCATGTCAATATGTAGTGTTGGATTTAGCATGATCAGGAACTTACTATCTTCATAGATCACTGTGCTCAATACTAATGCTATATTATCCCAAGTTCTTCCACTGAAAACTATTTCTAATGAAGTCCTTATTCGTGTCAAGAAATTTATATCATTTCCAATCAAGAATATGTCGTCTACATAAGGTTTTAGAAATATCATTCAGCTCCCACTTACTTTCTTGAACATTCAAGCATCTTCGTTTATTCCCGATGAAAACAAACTCTTTTGGCAATTTCGTCATAACGAAAATTCCAACTCCATTGTGCTAGCTTCAGTCCATGACTGGATATCCAAGGCTTGCCTCTATTTTAGCATCCTTTGAATCGACAAAACATTCCGGTCGTATCACATATACGTCCTTTGTTATATTTCCGTGTAGGAACTTTGTTTTGACGTTCATTCTACCATATCCTATAAATGAGATATGTAGTAATTGCTAATATAACCCGAACTGACTAAAGCATCTCTACGGTCGAAACTATTTCGCCGTAGTCAATCTTTGAACTTGCTAGAAAACAATTTTCCAACGAGTTGAGCTTTATGGATAAAACAATTTCATCCGAATCAATTATAGATCCATATATATATATATATATATATATATATATTCTTCAGACTTTTAGTCTTTGGAGGGTCTACCAAGTTCAAAACTTGACTTACTTCCACGGATACTATCTCGGATTTATTTGGCATTTAGCCAAATCCCGGAGTCAGGGCCCATCAACGCTTCTTTGTATATAATAGGTTTATCATTGTCAAACAACAATATCTCATTTTACATATCATGAATGTTTGTACGAGTTTTGTCTATCCTGTGTGGTTCAGCTGCACACATATTTGAAGAGTCAACAATCTTTAACAAGTTGCACTGTCCTCCCACTCAGTCTTTTGCAAGAAACCATTTTCTTCAAAACACATTGTTCTTAACAGCAAACAGTTTTGCTTTTGTGTAGTGATTTGGTGTTTTGAGTATGTCAAACATATGTCTCATACACCCAAATTTTAAGAAAAGACAATATGGTTTTATCATTTCCATGTCATATCTAGTATGGTGCCATTTCAATAGATTTGATGGTGCTCTTTTCAGTGTTAAAGGTGTAGTCTCTAACGCATAACTTTAAAAAGTATAATGGCAAATTGATAAACGTCATATTTGATCTTACCGTGTCATACATGGCTTGACTATGTCTCTCGAACACTTTACTCTTACTTGAGTTCCGCGACACACAAGTAATGACACCTTTTCACAACTCATCAGACGTTCGCTAAACTTGTAACTCAAATATTACTTTCTACAATCTAATTTGCAGAAGCATTATTTCTTGTTACAATACATTTCTATTTCACTCTAATTTTCCTTGAATGTTTCAAAGATTTTAGACGTATGTCTCCACTGAACAGATATCCATATATTTACTTCAGTTCATGAGTTAAGATAGAAAATCCACTGTATACAACTACACTTATTGGACTACACACATCATCATGTATGATTTTCAATAATTTAGTTGCCCGTTAATGCATGGCCTATCAACGGTGTTTTTAGTCACATTACTTTTAGACAATATATGCAAGCGTCAAGTGATTGATAATCATATGACTCAAAAGTCCATCACTTATGGAAATTCTTCATGCATGTTATGTCACTTGTGACAAACTGCACTGCCACACACTTGTGGTATTTCTGTTAGTCTTGCGACGTTTAGCGTCAGTGTTATGTATGTTTAGCATTATTATCAAGATTCATAACTTACAACCTATTCACAATAGAAGTATGGCCTTTATGTTATTCAGAGCTTTGAACAACTCACTTGCAACAAACATGATTCAAAATGATGTTTTGCAACAAGGCTACAGTGTACTAACAATTTACTCAACTCTAAAATGAATTATGAAGATAATCATAGAGTCAACACACGGTATAGTAAACCTTTTACCGTGTTCCCGAGCGTGTCAAAACTCATCATTAGCTAGTCATAAAGGCAATAGTATTTCTTGCATCGAGTTGCAACAATATGCAATCGATGTGATATTCCGGTGATCAACAGTTTAATCACAATATACAGAATCCACAATTAACTGCTTAATCATGATTCCCAACAATTACATCTCTTGACCAACAATGAATTCATCTATAACTCCGTATGACTTTCATTTCTGAGCTGGTTATTCCAGTCTTCTTTCGTTTTGCCTTTATACGTACAATAGTTCTATTTCCAATGTCACTCCTACTCACAAAAGCTCACACATGATTAAGGATGGCGCAAGCCATGGAATTTCCGGCGTGTAAGTCTTACTAACATCCTTTGGACTTCCTTTCCCTTAATTCTCATCATCATATGATCGGTGTTCTTCTGGATCCCACACTTATCAGTTTTGTTTAGAGCACAGTAGTGAACATTTTCACTAATGCTTACAATCATACATTGTACTAGATATCTTATATCCAACATTAATTGTCTTACTACTGCAAACAATTTTTCAGTTCCATGAATATAACATAATTATCCCAAACGTTTCGAAGTTTGGGTTTCATGGTGGTGAAGACAATGCACTTAGCTGTGGTGGAATTCTAGCATTTTGGATTATGGACATAAGTCACATCATCCATAGCATCAGTGGGAGAGCATCAAAAATTTGAGATAGGACAAGCTCCTTCTCGACACTATTGAGGATAGTCCTCACAATACGGTACCAATCGTAAAGTTTTTACCAGATAATACAGTTAATCAAAATCAATTGGGAAGGTGGTAACGCGAGCCATTATTCTACAAAGATAATGCAAATACTAAGACTTTGTTCATAATTAAGTTGCACTTGAGATTAATCAAATTAATTACTTAGTGCGCTCCCACTCAGATCAATATCTCTCGTAATTGATGCTGGAGTGATTCAAGATCCGACCCAATCGTCCGCCATTGATGTGACATCACTGATGACTTAGATTGGACTGGTAGGCCAACTTTCCAATCACTCCAAAGGTGATTCTTGTTCATCTTTCGATGGGCGTGTTCCGGTAGCAAACTTTTATCCAAACCGTCAAGACAACCAAGTGTAATTGCAGTGTGTTCTTAACACACCCACCTTTTATGCGTCACACCGTGTGCACCCATGTGACATGACCTGCTCCGATGTGAAACATAGTATAGACGGTGCTACAGTTGGAAGAACACTATCAACTTGATATTGTTTTGCGAGAGATCTCCCTAATAAAATACGACTACCTCGCATCAAACAAGGGTGCATCAAAAGGATAAACATCACAGGCAGTTCATAAAATTATGTGATATAGTATAGCACTAGTAGAAAACATGGCTTTGGTTCAGACCTGGCCAGCCCATTAGTACCGGTTCAGTCACGAACCGGGACCCATGGAGGCATACGTCCCGGTTCGTGCGCCTAGGGCGCCGGCCGGGCCTTGTGGGGCACCGGTCCCGGTTCGTCTGGACCCATTCACTACAGGAAACAGGAGTTTTGCCGTCAGCTTAATTGTTTGCCGTCAGCTTTCTATCGGGGCTGACGACAAAGGATCATATGCCGTCGGCCGTGGGGAAAGCTGACGGCAACAGTACGGCTGACGGCGTAGGAATGATATGCCGTCATCCTTTCCTAAGCCGAGGGCAAGAACCAGGAAAACTGACGGCAAGAACCAGGAAAACTGACGGCAAAGGACGGCCGACGGCCACCCCCAGGCCACGTGTCCCTTCCATCCACGAGGTAACGGTGCCCAGGTTTGCCGTCAGCTGGCTGACGGCTTAGCCTAACGGCAGACGTTGCCGTCAACCGGCTGACGGAAAAGCGGGTCTATAACCCCCCGCCCCCCGTGGGCATACCCTAACCCCCACTCCAACCAGTCTCCACCACCTCCCTCCCCTCACGACGCTCTCCGCCGCCGCCGCCACCACCCCGGTAGGCCCCGCCCTCGCCCCCGTGCAAGACCTTGCCGCCGCCGCCCCGCCCCCGTGCAAGACCTCGCCGCCCCGCCCAGGACCTCGCCACCCCGCCCCCGTGCAAGACCTCGCCGCCGCCGCGCAAGACCTCGCCACCCCGGCTCCTTGGCTCCGGTGGAAGTGACCTCCTCGCCGGCGGCCGCCACCATCTCCTCCGCCCTACCCCGGGCAGCTCCTGCTGCAACTCCTCGCCGTCGACCAGATCTGCAGGTGAGCTCCCCCTCTCCCTCTTTTCTCTGTTTTTTTGTTATTGTTAGATACAAGCAAATGCCAATAGAAATTGTTAGAAAAGTTATTTTGTTATTGTTAGATAAATTAATTTTTAGTTATTGTTAGATACATGCAACAATAGAAATTTGAGTACACTACACTAAAGCTTGTAACCATTAAATTCTTTTAGACTACATTACATTACATTATAGCAATGCCAATTGAGTAAATTGCAACTTGGTGTTACCAAATCATAAACCACTTTAGGCAGCACCAAAATAGGTTTTCAGTAGCTATTGAGGCAGCACCAAATAGTATAAGAAAATAGTCTATTGAGACATTAGAAATATTTCAAACTTTCCTTTTGAAAATATTACAACATGTAGCTTGCCTTCAACCTTCCCCCAAACCATTAAGATTATAGTATGGATATTGGACTAGCATATCATTAGCAACAACCACCTTGACAAACCCCCTTTCCCTTCCTATTGTCTCCAAATACAATGCTCGATGTATCAAGTCCTTTTTTTCAAATTGAGAAAGCATGTCCTCATATCATTGTAGTTGTCATAACTCCTAGTAGTTCTACCATCCACAATGTGATCTTCATCGTCCCCATTATTCCTTACTTGCACAAAATTGATCTTTGGGTATTTATGAGGTTGTCTCACTAGGCATTTGTGTGGTTTATTGACACACTTGTATTTTATCACATTTTTGTGGTTTATTGCCACACTTGTATTTTATCACATTTGTGTGCCTTGCCCTCCCCTAGTTTCACCCTACCCAAAAGATAGGTGTATAGCTAGTTCTTTCCTTCTCAAATAATGCAAGTCACGTAACCCATATGCGTCTCCCGTTCGAAAGATTCCATTAATAAATATGCATTCATTTGCATATTTATAATTGGATTCTTTCGAATTGTCCAACGTTATCCATGGACATCCCGAGTATGTGTAGATTGGATTCATTTCCCCATATATGCTCTCCTCCGGATCGGACGCAGGATTTCGTCAGCGCCACCTTGTTGTTCTCCGGGTACACATCCTCTCGGTTTATGCTGAGACGTGTATCAGGAGAACAGCGGGGAGGTGCTGTCGAAATTTTGCGTCGGATCGGGAGGAGAGCATGGGGAAATGAATCCAATCTGCACATACTCGGGTGAGATTAGGACCTATCTTTACCTATTAGCTAGTGTGCATATGCCGTATCACCGTAATTAATTATATGCCTTCTGGTGTTAATTTGTACTAGCTAGCTAGCCAGAATGAATGATCGTGCGTGGATGTACACCGGTCACCGTAGTCAAAAAAATATGACTGAGGAATGGTTGGCCAAGACCAAGGAGTTCCTAGAGGTTGTATTTAGTGCTGGCCAACCAAGAACATGGTGCCCCTGCACTAGATGTAAGAACTATTCACAACAGACAAAGGATGTAATGGGTAAACACCTGCAAATACGTGGTTTCATGCCTGATTATACGTTGTGGTCATTTCATGGCGAGTCGGCCCAACGTGACGGACATGAGGTAGTGCGTCAGCGCATTGAGGATTGTGGTACAGGGATCGAAGACATGGTCAATGACTACAACGATGCTCGTCTTGAGGACGAAGAACCGGAGGAAACTGCCAAGGCCTTTTATGCCATGCTAGAGTCTTCAAAACTCCCATTGCATGCGCACACCAAGCTTTGTCAACTAGATGCCATCGCACAAACAATGGCTCTTAAGGCACAATTCAACTTGTCCAGAGAGTGCTATGATGCGATGATGACCTTATTCGGGCGCTTTCTACCGGACGGTCATATTATGCCTGCAAACCTATACCACTCAGACAAAATACTCGGTGCACTGAAGATGCCCACCGAGCGGATACATGCTTGTGAGAAAGGATGCGTCTTATTTAGGCATGAGTATGCGGATGATAATTATTATCCACGCTGCAAGTCCTCCAGGTATATTGTCGTAGACAACGGTCTTGGTGAGAAGACGCAGAGCAAAATATCCGTAAACATTCTTCGGTACCTACCGATCTTACCAAGACTTCAACGGCTTTACATGCTTGAAGAAACAGCAAAACAAATGACATGGCACAGAGATGGAATTAGACATGCTACAGATGAATACGGAAATTTGATGGTGACCCACCCCTCTGATGGTGAAGCGTGGAAGATGTTCAATGAAATACATAAAGAAGGTAAAGCCAAAGACCCAAGAAACGTGGCACTCGCCATTAGCCTCGATGGGTTCAATCCTTTCGGTATGACGACAACCCAGTATAGTTGTTGGCCCGTATTCATCATGCCCTTCAATCTGCCCCCTGGAGTACTTATGCAAAGAAAGCACATCTTCTTGACGTTGATAGTTCCGGGGCCCAACTATCCCGGAAAAAATATGAATGTGTACTTGCAACCACTGATGGATGAGTTGAAAGAAGCTTGGGATAATGGGATCCGGACATATGACGCAGCTAGCAAAACATACTTCCAAATGCATGCTTGGTTGATGTACTCCATGCATGACCTGCCGACGTTTGCACTTTTTGTTGCATGGTGCGTGCACGGAAGGTTCCCATGCCCGCAATGCAAGTCTGCTCTTAAGTTTCATTGGCTGCTGGAGGGTCGCAAGTATTCTTGCTTCGACTTGCATAGACAATTCCTGCCTCTGGACTATGGATTCAGAAAAGACAAGAAGAATTTCACCAAAGGTAAAGTTGTCGAGCACAAGGCACCACCTATGATGACGGGCGCACAAATTCTTGATCAGTTGAACTCACTAGAGCCTGATCCGAACCGGCCAGGGTATTTCTTGGGATATAATACGGAACACGCCTGGACCCACAAGCCATGCTTTTGGGATCTCCCGTATTTCAAAGACCTTGCTCTTCCACACAACATTGACATGATGCACACTGAAAAAAATATGGGTGAGGCCCTTTTTGGTACATTGTTCGGCACTGATAAGGGGAAAGATAATGTTAAGGCTAGAGTCGATCAGGAGAGTCTGTGTAATAGGAAGTCACTGAACATGCGACAACCGAAAGGGAAGAAGAATTGGGAGAAGCCAAAGGCATGGTTCAATCTTAAAAGGGAACACAGGAGGGAAATCCTCATCTGGGTGAAAAAAAAGTTGATGTTCCCCGATGGGTATGCAGCGAATCTAGCAAGGGGAGCAAGTCTTGAAAAGTTGAAAATCTTTGGGATGAAGAGTCACGATTGGCACATATGGCTTGAGCGGATAATGCCGGTGATGTTGCGCGGCTACATCCCCGAGGATGAATGGCTAGTAATGGCAGAGCTAAGCTATTTCTTCCGTGTTCTTTGTTCTAAAGAATTATCGCCTATTGTGATAGA
Source organism: Bromus sterilis (assembly GCA_950022295.1). Lineage (NCBI taxonomy): Eukaryota > Viridiplantae > Streptophyta > Magnoliopsida > Poales > Poaceae > Bromus > Bromus sterilis. The sequence goes on from OX465601.1 coordinate 300,584,940, forward strand.
AGAGATGGAAAAACTGGCGCCGGAGTTGATATGCAAGTTAGAGAAGATCTTTCCACCGGGTTTCTTTAATCCGATGCAGCATATGATTTTGCATCTACCGATGGAGGCAAGATTGGGTGGCCCTGTGCAAAACCGTTGGTGCTATGCAACCGAGAGAATGCAGAAGACGCTTCGAGCAAAATGTAAAAATAAACGGAGAATTGAAGCATCAATGGCTCAGGCATTCTTTGTCGAGGAAGCGGCAAACTTCGTGACATCACACTATGCTGCCACTAATTACAGTTTGCATAATCCAAAGCCTCGGTACAATACTGGCGACCCCGAGCGACATGAATCCAAGTTCAAACTCTTTAAAGGGAGCCTCGCACCTTGTGGGGTTATGAAGACAAAGACGTTGACCTTCGAGGAATGGAGCATCATTACATTGTATATCTTGACCAACATGACAGAAGTGCGGCCATACATCGAGTAAGTGCGCGGTACATATTAATTGTTCTGCAACTTCTTGACGAGTTGTGTGTCTAACTTCTCTTAATTATTTGATACAGTCGATTCGTCGCGCAATTCTCGAATGGAGTGGCGATCGAAAAAGACTCCATCGAAGAGATTAATCTTCTTGAGAAGCGGGGAGGCGGCAATCCCGGTTTCATCTCTTGGTTTACACAAACGGTACTTCTTATATGATATACAGGCCATTGTTATTTCTTCGTCGTCTCAGTACCGACTAATACAACAAGCCTTTCCGTTTCAACTTGTAGGCTAATTCAGAGTCGATGGACGCTGAATTGAGACAAATCGCAAATGGTTTTGACTTTAAGGTCCATACGTATGAAAAATACGACATCAATGGGTATCGCTTTCGTACTGGTATGAAAGAGCAAACTATGCCAGATCGGAAAACAACGAATTCCGGTGTGTCTGCTATAGATGGAGGAGTCGAGTATTATGGAATAGTTGAAGAAATATACGAACTGCTATATTATGGTGAAAATCCTCTGAATGCCGTTGTCTTAAAATGTCATTGGTTCGATCCGAAGGACACTAGACGAACTCATGAGCATGTTGGGCTAGTTGAAATTAAACAGAAGAAACGTTTAAATGTTGCCGAAGTTTATATTGTGGCTCAACAGGCCACACAAGTTTTCTATCTTCCATGGGCCTGCCAAAGTGTAAAGAATCTCGAAGATTGGTATGTCGTCCATGACGTGCCGCCACATGGTAAACTACCTGCCCCCAATGAAGAAGAGGATTATCAACCTCACATAGACCTAGACACATATGACGGAGAATTCTTCCAAGAAACACGTGTGGCCAAAAAACATTTCGGAAAAACCTCTACGTTTGGTCAAAACATGGAAGTAGAAAATGACAATGCGGAGGAAGAGGAAGAAGTGGAACACGAAGAGGTTACCGATGATGATGAGGAGGAAGATGAAGAAGTGGAACACGAAGAGGTTACCGATGCGGATGACATATCATTGCTTGACCGGTTACAAAAAGGCTTTCGAAATGTGGTTGACGCTGAACCCGATCCCGGAGAAGAGATCATTCATGACGACATGCGTGATAGTGACGATGATGTTTTTATTGATCCTGGAGAAGATACAGATGATCCTGACTATTAGTTGTATGCATCCCAACTTTCTTTTGTTTTTTGTATATATGAATTTGTATTATTTATTTCCTTAATGTACTAATTCATCTTTATATGCATATGTTTGTTTTTTGTATATATGAATTTGTATTATTTATTTCCTTACTTTACTAATTCATCTTTACTCCGTAACAGGTGTTGACACATGGCGAGCCATAGGGACCCACCGGTGGAGTCTCGACCACCTCTACCTCTACGGAGAGAGTTGCTGGCGGGTATTGTCGCAGCCAGCTCGCCGCCGGCGCGTGCTGAGCAGCCTCGTGGGAGAGGTCGGGGAAAAGGCCCAAAGAGAGCTAAACCCGGTGGTCGAGGAGGTGGTCGAGGAGCAGGTGGTGCCCTAGCCGAGTCACCCACTCACAGGACAGTCTCACCGGTGCAGGAGCCACCGCCGGTGCAATCGGAGGCACCGGAGCAGCGGACACCGCCAGTGCAGTCAGAGATACCGAAGGCACCGAGGCAGTCGACGGAGCCTCGTTGGGATGATCCTTGGGAGGAGCGTGCTCGCACGGATGATGATGATGCTGATGAGGATGATGACAGCGATGACGACGGGGCTGAGGGGGGTGAGGGGGATGATGGGGGTGAGGGGACCTCCTCTTCCAAGAAGCCGGTGTACCAGCGTGGTATGACACGGCTCCCACCACGTCCGGACCCTGCGCAGAGGATATTGATTGTGCCAGATGGGGAGAAGTAAGTTGATGAATTTTTTGTGTTCCTTGTATATATATATCATACATGTACATATGGTGCAACTAGAACTAATGTCTTTGTGTTCTTATTTTGCAGGGCGTGGAGTCACCCGAAAGGTGCTCGGAATCCGAACTGCCTCCTTAGTGCCGTGCTTAAGGAGCAGTTCCCCGGGCTAGTCCAGTTTCCTATTGAGGGTAGGGTTCCTGAGCCCGGTGTAGGAGATATGCCCTAGAGGCAATAATAAATGTTATTATTTATCCCCATGTTCCTAATTATGTTTATATTCCATGCTATAACTGCTATGGTTCTCGAGTCTGCAATAACCACGAGGCTCGGAGGAAGACTCATATGCACGTGTGGAATAATAAACGGATAAAAAATATATATTCCTAGTCTCGCCTCTAAGACTAGCTCAAGTGTTGCATGATGGTTCTGTTTTCCTGATCATGGGCATGACTATGCCGGCAATTTTGAGGGCACAATGTTAGAAGAACATTTGTGTTGAATCGACCCAGATTGATGTTATGCTATGAGATACATTCGTCACCAGTTAATGGATTATAACACAGAGAAAGTTGAGCGTTTGCATAATTCCTTAGACCATGAGAGTATCGAGTTCCTTCGTACTTGCTTCGTGAACTTTGGGGTTTGTTAAACGTCATCTGTAAAAGGGTGGCTATTACGGCGGCTTACGGGTTCACGGAAAAGTATGACAAGGAACTAGGTAGCTCAAGATTGGGATTTGCTCCTCCGTCGATGGAGAGATATTCTTCGGGCCCTCTCGGTGTTACGGTATCCACCATCGTCTGGCCAGACACAGTGTGATTTGATCACAGGGATGCCGGAACGCGGGAACGAGAAAAGAGAACAATACTAGTAACGAGGTAACTGGCATAGTGGACAAGTGTTGATCCACGGGGATGCCGATAAGTCTCACCTCGGGTATTTGTAACATATCACGAAGCAACAGGAATAGCACACGGCAACTGGAGGTTCACTCGAATATTTATTCGTGTGGGTATAGGGGTCAATATGGGTGTCCACGGCTCCGATGTTGATCATTGATCGGAAAGTGTTCCGGGTCATGTCTATACTTCACCGAACCTATAGGGTCACACGCTTAAGGGTCATCTATCTGCTGAATACTAGACAGGGAGTCTGAGAGAAAGTCACCGGAAAGGTTTCGGAGAAAACGGAAAAGTTCCGGAAAGAGAACACCGGAATAATTTCGGTAAAACCGAAAAGTTGTTTCGGAATATATCATTAAGTCAAAATGGTTTCGGCACACGCCTGGAAATTCTTGGAGGGTGCCAGAATTGTTCTGGGAACTTCTGGGATTTTTCCAGAGAGAAAAAACCGGAAATGTTCCGGAGCTGCCGGAACCGCTTTGGTTGCTTTTCGCAGATGAAAATCACTAATCCGGAATTGTTTCGGAACGCGTCCAAAATCCTTTTAGTGGGTACTGGAATTTTTCTAAGACCTACAGAAAAGTTTCGGATTTTACGGTCGCAGATAAATGTCTTCATGAATAGTGGATACACTATTCATGATGATGCAGGCGATGATGCAGCTTGCATGATGATGCAGGCGATGATGCAGCTTGCATGATGATGCAGGCGATGATGCAGCTTGCATGATGATGCAGGCGATGATGCAGCTTGCATGATGATGCAGGCGATGATGCAGCTTGCATGATGATGCAGGCAATGATGCAGTTTGGAGGGCATTTTGGGTTTTTCCCCATAGCCTCTCACCCTATAAATAGGGGTGGAGAGGGGTCTCTCAAATCTGATCCAAGTTCTCACTTGAACTCTCAACAAGTGCCATTGCATGATCTGGCTTTCTTCTCTCCCTCCCACGAAATAGTTTCGTAGAGCCGAAAGGCTGTCTGGGTTCCGGTAGGAACTAGTTCTGGACGGCGAAGCCCTGCCGGATAGATGACACCGTATGTGTGCAACCCCGTAGAGAGGTCGTAGTTTCGATCTTTTGCCCGAGGGGCTGTTCGAGGGTCCTCCCGAAGGGCTGTCCAAATTATCGTTCGAGTTTCAAGGGTCCTCCCGAAGGGCTGTCCGAGTTACCGATCGAGTTTCGAGGGGCCTCCCGAAGGGCTGTCCGTGACATCGTCCGAGGGACTGTCCGACCGCCTCTCGGAGCGCTGTCCGAGGAGCAGACGAGGGAGGACATCCTCGCGGTTGGGAGGTTGTAAATCCTAGCTGCGGGGGTCTGCACCAACGATCTACATCGACTCTACTTCCGCTGCGCTACGAGTCGGTAACGATCAGATCAAAACCTTGTATGCAGTCTCCATAGTGGTCCTGGGCTGTTCGTAGTGCGGAATTTTTTTGTTTTCTGCCGCGTTCCCCTACAGTGGCATCAGAGCCGTGCTATGCGTAGATGCATGTTGCGATCTAGAATACATAGAGATGTATGGGTATTGCATAATATAATTTTAGAGTAGATCAGATCTATTGCTGAAAATTATTTATGCGGGTGGCAGATGAAATCTGTTACCCGATGTTCTTGTTGCTTCCCTGGAATTTGTGTATTTCTGATCTCAATAACAGTATGGTGGAGTTTCAAAGTTCTGGCAATCTGCGATCCTGATTGATCAAAGAAGTGCTAACAGTTCGTTGAATTCCACCATAGTTAGAGAAAGAAGAAATTCTGCAGACTAAAGGGCAATGCAGATATGATCTGCACGGGGATCACGCGTATGACGAAGTTCAGTATGGGGCTCGAGATTTTATTATCTCGTGTTTCATACACCCCGCAAAGTTAATCTAGCGACTTGAATAATCATGCTTGATGATAAACGTTGGTAGCTGCGGTTTAAGTCAAAACCTTAGAAGCCACGTAAAATAAAATTTTGCATAAACCGATTAGAGGCATCTAACTTGGTTTTGCAGGATGTGCATGTGATGTGGTATAGCAAAGCTCATATTAATTTGATTATGTATGAGATGACTATATAATGTAAATTTATTAACATGACCTGCGTGTCATGATTTGGCATGATGGCTGGAGCCATATGATTGTCACTTTAATGACCTGCGAGTCAACCTTATGTAATGCACTTATTTTATTAGCTATAGAGATAGCAATATTATTTGGTGCATCGACAAGGTGGTGGCAAACTTCGCGAAGGTGAACTCCGACGCAAATGCCAAAGACGAAGAAATACTTGACTTCTCCGTCAGAAGGGGCTATACCATATCATGCAATTATAAATTACCTGAGATGTTTATCCCTTAAGTTGCACCCTTCTTGATTGCGCGGTAGTCGCTTTTTATTAGGGTGATCTCTCACTTAAAATATCAAGTAGTTAGTGTTCTCCCAAATGTAGCACCGTCACAGCATCTATCCTTTCGGGGTGCGCCATGGATGCATGGGTACGAACGATTGGAGAAATGTAAGGCGGGTGAGGTCAGACCTCGCAGCAAGATCACTTGGTTGTCTTGACGTTCATGGCAGGATCGTCCTGAGCTCGGAACACATGCATCGAAAGATGAACAAGAGTCACATAGAGATGTGATCGGCAAGTTGGCCTACCAAATCAAAATCCTCGTCATGAGATGATGATTCTATGGCGTTGTATTAATATTTGGATCTTGAATCACTCATAATCAATTTTGAGAGATATTGATTTGAGTGGGAGCGCATTTTAGAATTAACTTGTTTAATTCTGAGTGCAATTAATTATGAACACTGTCTAAGTATAATTTGCTAATAGTTGTAGAATAATGGCTCGCGTTTCCACCTTCCCTATTAAAATTGAATAAGCTGTTAAATATCTGGTTAAAACTTTACGGTTGGTAACGTAATGTGAGGATTGTCCTCAAGAGTGCCGAGAAGGATTTTTTCCTATCGCATGCTTTCGGTGTCCTCCCGCTAATGCTATGGATGATGTGACTCTCGTCCTTCGATCCAAAAGCTAGAATTCCATTGTGGTCAAGTGCAATACGTTTGCTTCCATAAGACCCGAACTTCACAAGTTTGGGATAGTTATGTAATATTCATGGAACTGAAAATTGTTTTCAGATACAGACAAAGGCTAAAAGATATGAGATATCCAAAGCAATATCTGTTTGCAAAGTATTAGTACAGTGTTTACTGGGCATTTGACTGATAAGAGAGGGATCCAGAAGAACGCCTGTCATATGATGAAGGTGAATAAAACAAACAACTTAAAGAGAAAGGAAATGTCCAAAGGGTGTTAGTATGACTCACACGCCTAGGAAGTCCGGGGCTAACGCCACTCTTAAAGTTGGGTGCTTCTTCTGAGAGTAGGAGAAATATATTGAAAGTTAAACTGTTAAAAGTATAAGGGCAAAAAGAAAGAAGACTGGAATGTCCAGCTCATGTATAAAAGTCATGAAAGTTATTGATGTATGGAAGGCTGGTCAAAAATAAATAGTTCTTGGGATTGTGATTAAACAGTTAGTCCATAATTCTTGGGTATTATGATTAAAAGTTGATCACAGGAATACCCGCTCGATTGCATTCTGTTGCAACTCGATGCAAGAACCACTACGGCCTAAAAGACTTGCCAGTAATGAGTTTTAGATACGCGCTGGGAACATAGTAAAAGTTACTATACCTTCCATCGGTGTATCACCATCTGTATTTATTTTCATAATTCGTTTTAGAGTTTTATACACTCTAGCCCATTGCATAAAGTATGTTGCAAGAAGGTTGTTCATAAAAGAACAATTGTTGTTCAGTATTATGAATAACATAAAGGGCCATGCTTCCATCGGGGATGGGATGTATGTTACGAATATTGATGGTAATATGATACATCCATAACAATGACGCTAAATGTCGAAAGACTAAAAGAATACCACATATGTGTGGCACTGCATTTGGTCACATTGGAGAAACCCGCATGGAGAAATTCCATAATGATGGATTTTGAAGTCATTTGATTATGAATCATCTCACACTTGCAACTTTCGTCCGAAAAGTTAAGTGACTGAAATACCGTTCACAGGCCATGAGGAACGAACAACAAACTTATTGGTGATCATACATTTGATGTGTGTAGTCCGATAAATGTTGTTAGTAGTGGATTTATCTATCTTCAGAAAAGACTCAAGTAGATATATGGATATTTACTTGATGAGACGTAAGTCTGGATCTTTTGAAATCATTCGAAAGGTTTTCAAAAATGAAGTGAAAGTTATTGTGACAAGAAAATTATGTTTCTACAATTTGATTGCAGAAAGGAATTTTTGAGTTACAAGTTTAGCCAATGTCTGATGAGTTGTGAAAAGAGTTTTCATAACTTGCACCTCCCGGAACACCACTGCAAGTGGAATGTCCTTGAAGATGTAATCAAACCATTTATGACATGGTAAGATCAAAGATGGCATAAATCAATTTGCCATTATCCCTTTTAATGTAATGCTTTAGAGACTACGGCTTTTACACTTAAAGGAGCGCCATCAGGTCTGTTGAAATGACGCCATGGTATGGTACGCCCAACCATGTTTTATCTTTTCTTAACATTTGGAATATGGGGATTGTGTAAACTGTTTACAAACCTATTCCAAATCAGACAAGTGCTACTTTGTAGGTTATCCCAAATTATTGGGAATTCCTCCACCACTATACCGAGGCAAAAGGTTTTGCCACAAAGAACGGTATGCTTTTAAAGAGAATGGTTCTTGAAAAAAGGTGAGTGGGAGGACAGTGCAACTCGACGAGATAACAGTATCTTCGTCATCAGATCAAAGGAAAGGAACCTTGGAAGTGATTCCAGAGTTTCCTACTGCAACTGATACGGAAGCCTCTACATGAGATGTATGGACTTCGGTCAAACTTGCAACTGAGCCACGTAGGCAAAACTCGTGCAAACCTCTCAGGTGCGCAAACGAGATATTGTTGTTAGACAACAGCATACCTACGATAATCAAGGAAGCGATGATGGGCCCTGACTCCGGAATTGGCTAAATGCCAATACAAATCCGAGATAGTTTCCATATACGTAATTCAAGATTGTATCTTGATGGACCATTCGGAAGACTTAGAGTCTAACGAATATTAATGGAACTATAAACTGATACGGATAAAAATGTTTTATCCATAAAGCTCGACTTGTTGCTTATAACAATTTCAAGGAATTAACTACGGCGAGATTGTCTCTCCGTAGCGATGCTTAAAGTCGGTTCGGGTTAAACTAGCAATTAATACGTATTTCATTCATGAGATATGAAACATGGATGCCAAAAGGATTTCCATGAGATGGAAATACTGCCTTGGAGATACAGTCCAAGGTATTTTGTCAGTCCAGAGGATGCTAGTAAGTATGCAAACTTCAGAGTTCCTGCGATGGACAAAAGAGAGCATAATGGAGTTGGAATCTTCGTTTTTGATGAAATAATCAAAAGAGTTTGATTTCATCGATGGATAACGAAGATGCTTGTGGCTACAAGAAAGTAAGTGGGAGCATAATAATATTTCTAAAAACCTTGTGTGCCTAACACATTGTTAATTGGAAATAATATAAATTTCTTGACACAAATTAAGACTTCATTGAAAATAGTTTTTCAACGAAGTGCTTGGGCTAAGTTGTCTTGATATTAGGCATAATTATCTACGAGATATAATTGCCTAATAGGGCTAAGCCAAAATACATATTGACAAGGTGCTAAAACAGTTTAGCGTTAAAAACGACAAGGAGTGATTCTTGCCAAAGTCACATGGAAAGAGTTTTTGCAAGACTCAGTGTCCCAAAACACTGATGAGCAAATTACATAATGGAGATTCCACACACCTTCGTGTTGGGATTAATCATGTATTCCATGGTATGTAAAACAACCAGATATGTCCAATACTCCAAAGTTGTTGCGAGTATAGATACCAAAGTGATCAAAGAACTGATCGTGGGACAACAGTGAAAAATGTCATTGAGTACTAAAGTAGCACTGATGACATGTTTTCTCGCAAGAAGAGATTATGAAGAACTTGTTGTAAGTAATTACATCGATACGGTTTTCATCAATGCTCCATGCGATTTTCGATTTGAGTTAAAGTTTTTGTGTGTGTAATACACAATATGGTGGCACAGTAAGTTGGAATTGTTCATAACAGGTTACTGTGGCGAAATTCTATAACAAATGGCTATGTATGTTGCTGCTTTAGAAGCAACAAAGAAAATGTTGAATCATATAGTTCATTCATGAACTTAGTATGGTTCCAATATGGCTTTGGTCAATGGAACACTATTGAAGATAGTTGCTCCATAGCTCAGTCTGAGGAATCAAGGTTCGACCAGTGATTCGCATATATACAAAGCCAAGTCCACACAAAATATGAATTTTGTGAAAGCGTGAAAACGCGAGGATATGCAAAGATACACACGGAGTTGAAGTTGTCAGATCCGTTGGACATCAGGCTATACCACATGTGAAGCATATTTTACACCAGTATGCCGTAGGTGTAAAGTGCATTAGCATTGACTAGATTATTGACTCTAGTGCAAGTGGGAGTCTGTAGGAGATATGCCCTAGAGGCAATAATAAATGTTATTATTTATCCCCATGTTCCTAATTATGTTTATATTCCATGCTATAACTGCTATGGTTCTCGAGTCTGCAATAACCACGAGGCTCGGAGGAAGACTCATATGCACGTGTGGAATAATAAACGGATAAAAAATATATATTCCTAGTCTCGCCTCTAAGACTAGCTCAAGTGTTGCATGATGGTTCTGTTTTCCTGATCATGGGCATGACTATGCCGGCAATTTTGAGGGCACAATGTTAGAAGAACATTTGTGTTGAATCGACCCAGATTGATGTTATGCTATGAGATACATTCGTCACCAGTTAATGGATTATAACACAGAGAAAGTTGAGCGTTTGCATAATTCCTTAGACCATGAGAGTATCGAGTTCCTTCGTACTTGCTTCGTGAACTTTGGGGTTTGTTAAACGTCATCTGTAAAAGGGTGGCTATTACGGCGGCTTACGGGTTCACGGAAAAGTATGACAAGGAACTAGGTAGCTCAAGATTGGGATTTGCTCCTCCGTCGATGGAGAGATATTCTTCGGGCCCTCTCGGTGTTACGGTATCCACCATCGTCTGGCCAGACACAGTGTGATTTGATCACAGGGATGCCGGAACGAGAAAAGAGAACAATACTAGTAACGAGGTAACTGGCATAGTGGACAAGTGTTGATCCACGGGGATGCCGATAAGTCTCACCTCGGGTATTTGTAACATATCACGAAGCAACAGGAATAGCACACGGCAACTGGAGGTTCACTCGAATATTTATTCGTGTGGGTATAGGGGTCAATATGGGTGTCCACGGCTCCGATGTTGATCATTGATCGGAAAGTGTTCCGGGTCATGTCTATACTTCACCGAACCTATAGGGTCACACGCTTAAGGGTCATCTATCTGCTGAATACTAGACAGGGAGTCTGAGAGAAAGTCACCGGAAAGGTTTCGGAGAAAACGGAAAAGTTCCGGAAAGAGAACACCGGAATAATTTCGGTAAAACCGAAAAGTTGTTTCGGAATATATCATTAAGTCAAAATGGTTTCGGCACACGCCTGGAAATTCTTGGAGGGTGCCAGAATTGTTCTGGGAACTTCTGGGATTTTTCCAGAGAGAAAAAACCGGAAATGTTCCGGAGCTGCCGGAACCGCTTTGGTTGCTTTTCGCAGATGAAAATCACTAATCCGGAATTGTTTCGGAACGCGTCCAAAATCCTTTTAGTGGGTACTGGAATTTTTCTAAGACCTACAGAAAAGTTTCGGATTTTACGGTCGCAGATAAATGTCTTCATGAATAGTGGATACACTATTCATGATGATGCAGGCGATGATGCAGCTTGCATGATGATGCAGGCGATGATGCAGCTTGCATGATGATGCAGGCGATGATGCAGCTTGCATGATGATGCAGGCGATGATGCAGCTTGCATGATGATGCAGGCGATGATGCAGCTTGCATGATGATGCAGGCAATGATGCAGTTTGGAGGGCATTTTGGGTTTTTCCCCATAGCCTCTCACCCTATAAATAGGGGTGGAGAGGGGTCTCTCAAATCTGATCCAAGTTCTCACTTGAACTCTCAACAAGTGCCATTGCATGATCTGGCTTTCTTCTCTCCCTCCCACGAAATAGTTTCGTAGAGCCGAAAGGCTGTCTGGGTTCCGGTAGGAACTAGTTCTGGACGGCGAAGCCCTGCCGGATAGATGACACCGTATGTGTGCAACCCCGTAGAGAGGTCGTAGTTTCGATCTTTTGCCCGAGGGGCTGTTCGAGGGTCCTCCCGAAGGGCTGTCCAAATTATCGTTCGAGTTTCAAGGGTCCTCCCGAAGGGCTGTCCGAGTTACCGATCGAGTTTCGAGGGGCCTCCCGAAGGGCTGTCCGTGACATCGTCCGAGGGACTGTCCGACCGCCTCTCGGAGCGCTGTCCGAGGAGCAGACGAGGGAGGACATCCTCGCGGTTGGGAGGTTGTAAATCCTAGCTGCGGGGGTCTGCACCAACGATCTACATCGACTCTACTTCCGCTGCGCTACGAGTCGGTAACGATCAGATCAAAACCTTGTATGCAGTCTCCATAGTGGTCCTGGGCTGTTCGTAGTGCGGAATTTTTTTGTTTTCTGCCGCGTTCCCCTACACCCGGCCTCACTTGGCCACACTACAAAGCCGCCCCGGCCCCGCCAGATGAACGCATCAACAACGTTGAATGCCGTACCAAAGCCAACATGGTGGTGGCTACTTTTTGGGTAAGTATTCTAAGCATTGCAATCATTTATTAGTGTTGGAATAATTTCACTCATCTTTTCATATGTTCGATGCATTTTTCAGTGCTACTATAGGGTTGAGGAGGGGATGGAGCCGGCGGCCCAGAAGAATCTCAAGAAGGAGATAGTGAGGCTACTCACGAACACTAGGCACGAGATGCGTGTTCAGTGTGTTCGAGATTGGTACGCCAAGAAGGGCGTGAAGAAGGCCAAGAAGAAGTGTAGAAAAGTTTTCCTTAAGAAGGATGAATACTTGGAGGTAAATTACTAACTAATTCAAATTCCTACACTTATAAGTAAGGCCTAGTTAGCTCCAACTTTTCTTTATAAGCTTATGAAGCTCAAACTTGGCTTTATAAGCTTATAAGTGTCAAACTTTTCTTTATAAGCTTATGAAGCTCAAACTTGGATTTATAAGCTTATAAGTGTCAAACTTTTCTTTATAAGCTTATGAAGCTCAAACTTGGCTTTATAAGCTTATAAGTGTCAAACTTGGCTTTATAAGTTTATAAAGGTCAAACTTGGCTCTATAAGCTTGTAAAACTAAAAAATGATAATAATAGCTTAGTTACATAAAACTTGACTTGTACTTGGCTTAAAAAAGATATTCAATGACTTTATAAGATTATTAATTCATAGGCGCCCCCGAGATGGTGTGCAAATAAGATGGATTGCTTTGAGGCGATAGTGGACAAATGGCTTAGTGATGCCAGGCTGTCCGCCCACAAAAGCGCCAAGGCTAGGCGTGCACAAATGGTAGGTGTGGCACACTACCAAGGCAATCTCAACGTCAACGAGTACGCAAAAAAATGGGTATGTGCCTTTTTGTTTTAAGTTTCATGTCCTTTCATCATTAATCAATTGATTTGTTTCATGCCTTTTCTTTTCTTTTCATTGTAGGCGAAGCACCATAATCAACCTGTGCCTAAGGGATTTCTCTCATTTGCCATGGCCCATAAGGGAAAGTACAAAACGGTGACGGCATATTCCGAGGGCGACGGTGTTGAGGCGTACACCAGCGCTGCAGCCTACCACAAGATGATGGACTATTCTGAGGTGGCGAAAGAGCTACGCGGTCCTCAGTTTGACCCGAGCGAGGAGGAGATGGATCCGGAGGCCTTGATGATTTCTGGTGGCGGTAAGCATCATGGCATCACCTCCATGTGCAATGGCTTCGTACATTGCCCGGAGACTCCGCTCCTGCTGTACGAGCTCGCTCGCGGCCAGTGGACATTGCTATCCAGGTATAACTTTGTCTCAATTTTTCTTTCCGTTCTTTAGACTACGTAGCGATGATGATAATAATTGCTATATTGTTGAGTGTTCTCAGGATGCCATTCAGAGGGAGAGACAGGCGACACAAGAGATGTTGTCGGAGCAGCTTGCGGAGAGGGACCGGCTGGCGGAGGAGAGGACCCAGAGGATACTCGAGGAGGAGAGGGCACGCAATAATGCCCAGACGAAGGCCATCTACGACCTCTTCTCGGTAAGTTACTACTTTTGCATATATCCGCCAAGAATGCATATGCATATGTTTGGTTCACTTGCTAATATGCTCGAGTCCTCAAAACCTAACTCGCAGAGTAAGTGGGAGAAGCAAGGTTTTACCCCTCCACCGATGCCGACGCCTATCGTTTCTCCTCCCGGAACGGTAAGTTTCTTTCAATGATCAATATATCCCGGTCTTATACCATCAAGTGTCATCATGCTTACCAGATTGCAACTCATCCTTTGTTGCAGCATAATTCCGGAGCTGCATCTCACAACCCACAAGAATCTCCTAGTGAATCCCCGAGCAACCCACGTGGCGGCGCTTCTCAGCCTTGAGGTGGCCTCCGGTAAGTTACATAAAGCTCATCAATGACTTTATATGCTCATAAAGCTCAATAATGGTAGTAATAGCTTAGTTACATAAATATTTACTTATTCTTGGCTTATAAAAGCTAAAAAATGACTATATAAGCTTATAAAACTTATACTTGGCTTTATAAGCTTGTAAACCTAAAAAATGAATTATACTTGGCTTATAAAAGCTAAAAAATGACTATATAAGCTTATAAAACTTATACTTGGCTTTATAAGCTTGTAAACCTAAAAAATGAATTATACTTGGCTTATAAAAGCTAAAAAATGACTATATAAGCTTATAAAACTTATACTTGGCTTTATAAGCTTGTAAACCAAAAAAATGAATTATACTTGGCTTATAATAGCTCCTCAATGACTACATAAGCTCATAAAGCTGAAAAATGATGTTAATAGCGTAGTTCGATGAAAATTGAGTTATACTTGGCTTCTAAAAGCTCAATAGTGACTTTATAAGCTTATAAAGCTCAAACTTGGCTTTATAAGTTTTTAAAGATCAAATTAGATTTTAAAAGCTTATTAAGTTCAACAATGACTTATACTTGTCTTATAAAAACTCAATAATGAATTTACTAGCTTAAGTGGCTTATAAACCTAAAAATGACTTATACTTCGCATATAAAGCTCAAAAATGAATTAATGACTTAGTTAGATCTAAAATGAGATATATTTAGCTCTTGAGGTCTAAGAAGAACAAGTATTGTAGAATAAGAAGAAGGATAGGAGGAAAAGAAAGAAGTGAAGAAGAAAGAGGTGAAAAAGAAAGTAAAAGAAGAAAAGTTCTTCTTATTCTTACTTTTTCTCTTCTTTCTTTTTCTCCATCTTCTCTTCTTCCTTTCATCTTATTCTTATTCTTCCTCTTCTTCTCCTTACTCTTCTTCTCCTTGTTCTTCTTTTTCCTTTTTATTTTCATCTTTTCATCATTTTGGATTTCTTCTTTTCCGTATGTAACATATGATTATGTTTTCATTTTGCAGATTTGCCTTTATGCATGGATGGATGCTTCTTTGTTGTAGATATAGTATGTTAGGATGGAGATGACTTGTAGATGTATATCATGTTGGGCACTTTCCTTTAGTATATATGATGACTTGTTGTTTTAAACTTGGAGATGGCTTGCTGTTTTAAAAATGGAGATGACTTGCTTTTTTAAACATGGAGATGGCTTCTTTTTGTTTATATGACTTGTGGATGGCTTCTTTTTGTATATATGACTTGTGGATGGCTTCTTTTGTATACGTGACTTGTGGATAGCATTATGATTGTATATATGACTTCTGGATGGCATTCTGTACACACATATATATATTATTGTTTATATGCAGGGAATTAAAGAAAAACAAATTAAAAAGATAGATACAGAGAGTTTTGCCGTCAGAAGGCGTTGCCGTTAGCAAGATGACGGCAAAGCGGACACGTGGCGGCAGCCTGTGCAATCTGGGCTGTGGCAGTGACCATTTGGTCACAGCTTTTCCGTCGGCCTTCAACCGGCTGACGGCAAAGAGTAGACTGGCTGACGGCAAACTGCTGACATGTGGGCCCAGGCAAGGGCTTTGCCGTTAGCCAGACGGCTAGCTGACGGCAATGCGCGCCGTTAACTCAGCCCACGGAGGTTAAGTCAGAGCTGGCCGTACGAGCGGCTTTGCCGTCAGCCAGTACAAAAAGGCTAACGGCAAAGGCTTTGCCGTCGGTCGATCTTGAGCTGACGGCAAAGAAGCTCACTGCCGACTGATGAGCTGACAACAGGTTTGCCGTCGTGGAGCTGACGGCAAAGCCTTTGCCGTCCGCTTTTCATATGTTTGCCGCCAGCTTTGGCTGACGGCAAAACTCCTGTTTCCTGTTGTGATTAGTCCCGGTTCCAGACAAGAACCGGGACGTATGGGCCTCCATCCACTGGTCCCGGGACTAAAGGCCAACCTTTAGTCCCGGTTTCAGCTACGAACCGGGACCAGTGGATGGCGCTTCGTCTTCCCGCGCTTCGTCCCGAGGCGGTTTCTTCATATACGCGTGCGGCGCGCGCCCGACGAGCTTCCCATGCGCGTGCGGCCGACGGCGCTTCGTCTTCCCGCGCGCGCCCGACGAGCTTCTCAGGCTATAAGTAGACGAAGGCCGGGAGCACTTCATCCGACTCATCTCATCTCATCTTCCCTTCTCATCCCTCTCGCGCCCGACGAGCTTCTCGCCGCCATGTCGGGGTCGCCGCTACGATGGCCGTCCGACTCCGACACCCCGTCGGACGAGGACAATTCCGAAAGGCGCAAGTTTTGGGATCCACCTCCGAAGCCGCGGCCTCGAGCTCAGCACAGGCGACGATCGCGCGCCGCCGCCGACAGCCCGCCCCCCGCCGACGACGACAGTCCGCTGCCCGCCAACGACAGCCCGCCCCCCGCCGACGACGACAGTCCGCCGCCCGCCGACGACCCGCTGGAACGGCTGGAGGCGCGGGAACTTCGCCGTGCCGATCATGCGGAGAAGTCCCGCGCGAACCTGGCCAAGACGAGGGCCAAGAAGAAGGAGAAGAAGAGGGCCGAGATGACGACGCGTGTGGAGGCGAAAGTCGCGTCGGAGGAGGCCACCAAGCGGGCGGCGCCCAGCGACGACGATGAGGGCGCCGGGACCTCCGCCAAGAAGCAGAAGATCGAGTAGTTTAGCTCTAGTCGTTAGATTAGACGCTTCTAGCTTCGATCTTCTGTAATAAATATTATGAATTATATATATATTTTTGGTTTGTTAACCGTGATTGTTTTTTTGTTAATCGTGACATCATTGTTGTTTGTTAATCGTGATTGTTTTTTTAATAATTATTTGGAATTCAAAAAATTAAATCATGTGATATCAAGACCTAAGGGTTATAATGATTGATATCTTACTATTGTTAGGAAAACAACAAGTGCAGACTTGGAAACTAGGGGAGATAGAACCTGAAAGTTAAGTTTGCTCGGGCTGGAGTAGTGAGAGGATGGGTGACCAGCCGGGAAGTTAGATGATTTGGAGTGAGTGTTGATTAGAGATTAGAGATTAAATTCTGAAGCAGTGAGGAGGGGTGATTAGAGATTAAATTGTCAAATAATTCAAAGATTCAAAAATGAAAAAAAGCCAAAAAAAATTCAAAAATTTTTTTTTCGAAAAAATTCCTTTAGTCCCGGTTTTTAACACCAACCGGGACTAAAGGTCCTCCAGCCCCCGCTCCAGCCGACTGCCACGTGGAGGCCCATCTGTCCCGGTTCGTAAGCGAACCGGGACTAAAGGTCATGGGCTTTAGTAACGACCCTTTAGTCCCGGTTCCAGAACCGGGACAAATGGGCCTTTTTTCTACTAGTGTAGCCCTTTGCTTTGTGAGGTCTTCGTTATCTTCACGTCGTCGTGGTAGAAGTCACCGTCTCCACCAACTTTCTCCTTGGCGCCGGGACCAACACCACGGCTTCCAGCATGTGCGTCGGTGTCCACCTCTACATCGTAGATCATCACCTAGCATCTATCTATTGCTTTGCCTCGAGCTAATAAATAGTTCTGGCATGCAGGCCATAATTAAGTGACAATCATATGACTCCAGTCATCATGCCGCACCATGACACGCAGGTCGCGAATAAATTTTACATAACATATAGCATCTCATACAAACACATTGCAAATCTTGAAGGCTATACCACATCACATGCACATTCTGCAAAAACGAGTTAGATCACCATCTACACGGCTTGTTGCAACTTTTATCGTGGTTGATTAGCAGGTTACATGCAAACGTTGTTCCCTATACAAACCAAACACGATACTTCATTGTTGCTAGTTTAACGTTCGGGGTGCGTGCAACAACTAATGCCACAAGCCAAACTTCGTTCAACGCGTGACCCCCGTGTGGATTTGAGTTCATAAAATCCACAAGCCCCTCCATGTTAAATCTTCTAGTGCGAGATTAAGATGAGATCAAAGGAGTTTGATGTAGACCATGATCAAGGCAACCAGCATACTGAAAGCAACATAGAGGGATCGATGGAAAACCCAATCCTTGTAGCAAAACCTCAACTTGCCATCAAGCATAAAAAAATCACATGACAGGGAAGCAACAAGAAAATCAATGCCTCATATCACACATATGATCTAGATCTAAACATGCATCTAATCAAGGATCGCTCTGATACCACTATTGGGAAATGTAGAAGAAAATAAAAAATTTCGGCCTACGAATCAAGAACCCAAGATCATCCAAGAAGATTGCATACAAGGTTTTAGGTCATGGCTCACCAACAGATGTAGCGGAAGTAGAGTTGGTGTAGCTCGTTGAAGTAGATCTCGCGGATCGTACCACAACTAGTCCCTCGATCAAGATCACCGAGGAAGAAGAAGCACCTCGATCCGTCCGACGCGCAAGTCCCTCAAGCAAGTCCCTCGAACAAGATCTTCGAGGAAGAAGAAGCTCCTCGGAGAAGGACCAAAGATATGATCCCTCTATTAGTATCCACACGTTTTGTAGCAGCAATCCAGCAGCGCTCCACCGTCCAGAGATGAACGCCACCGAGAAAACTAGAGGGAGAAAACCCTAACGGATTCTGATCTAGAACAGCGTCTAAACCGGGGTCTAATTGTGGAGCAACGGGGTTTAGAGGAGGGAGGGTGGCGCATAGGCCTTGGGGACAAGTGATTAGAGTTGCGAAACTTTCGGAGTTCAAAAAGCTGCGAAACTTTTTGAAAACTTGGAGCAGTGATTAGAGTTGTGAAGCTTCAAAAACATATAAACTTGGTACAACAAGGAGAATAAAAGCTAAAGCAAATGAAAACATAACAAGCTCTACTTTTTACCTATA
This sequence comes from Bromus sterilis, assembly GCA_950022295.1. Lineage (NCBI taxonomy): Eukaryota > Viridiplantae > Streptophyta > Magnoliopsida > Poales > Poaceae > Bromus > Bromus sterilis. The sequence continues at coordinate 300,603,716 of OX465601.1, forward strand.
TAAAACTCTTTTAATAGCAATGTTGATCAAGCCCTACCACTAAACTAGAAATACATAGAGCAAAAAGTTTCACTTACTATGAAGCATTCATGGTACCTTTACTTTAATTGATATTGTCCCCACCATAATGGTTTTGTATTTGTGGTGCACATGTAGAGGACAATCCCATTCACCAATCTTTACGGTTTCGATATTCTCTATAGAGTTGAGGCCATGCCTTTTGTCCATCTTCTTCGGAAAATACACCGTGTGTTCTTGATCATTCACATTGAAAGTAACCTTCCCTTTATTGCAATCAATAATAGCACCTGCGGTATTAAGAAAAGGTCTATCAAGAATAATAGACATGCTCCCATCTTCGGGCATGTCTGATACACGAGATAACTTCTCGCCCTCGTTGGTTACCCCAAGTGGAAGGTGAGATGTAGCGTAACGGCAAGTTTCCCTCGGTACCGAGGTTTTAAGATTGTCTCCAGTAGGACTCCAACAGATACAAGTAGGTGGTGAAGTGAACAATGGCGTCGTTCACAACCCAAGGTTGCTTACTTCACCTGGACCTGCACACACACATATAGCTTCCCTTCCCAACGAGTACTGAGGAGTTTTCAATTCCTCCGGCCATGTTGTTTACGAAGGATAAAACGCACGGGATAATAATGATAGATAGTGATAGCAACGGAAAAGTAAATACTGAAAGTAAATTGATAGTGTAAACAGTGGTGGTAATATGGACCTGGGTCTCACGATGTTCACTAGTGTTGTCTCTCTCCCAAAAGATGATAAAATAGCCATGCGAGGTAAACAAATTACAGCTGGGCAATTGACAGGATTATGTGCGCAAACCAATGCTAATTATGCAAAACAGAAAGGAAGAGGCTCAAAAGCACGGGCGGTACGCCAAGACAAGTAGACCGAAATTTATCTGCATCTACCCACTAATCATCCACTTTGAGATATCTATCCAGAACATCTCGCAGGTATTAAGTTGCGAATCCCACCCAAAGTGTAAGATCAAAGCAACGGACAACTGCATTAAAGAACTTTGCGTAAAGTAAACAATCCTTGCACCCGCAAGTACAAGCACCGTTGTTTTCCCCATTGTGGAAACAACACATCCCCTAGACTCATGTTTCTGTCACTCAAGCTAGTCATCAGGGGGCATGAACCCACAATCATGCATAACGGTCCCTCTTGGAGTCACTACCTACTACTTGGCCAAAGCAATAAACAGCAACGGAGAACATGCAAGAGTTACTCAAGAACATAAATATAAAAGAAGAGAATCAAATATATAAATCAATCACAATCTGAACATAATCTCATAATCCATCGGATCCCAGCAAACTCACCATAGCAACAGCAGAAAGATTACATATGTGCCTCGATCATGTAGGGCGGCTCACGAGGTCTAATCCATGAAGAACAAAGAGGGGAGGAGAACATCACATAGCTACTGATCATGGACCCATGGTCCAAGGTGGACTACTCACGATTCATCCGGGAAGCATCCATGGTGGTGGAGAAGCTCCCGGAGGTGATTCCTCCCTACGGCAGGGTGCCGGGAAGAGGTCTTCTGGTGCTCCCGATCTTGGAAGCGCGGCTGCGGCGGAACAGAGGAGAGATCACGAAAAAGGGTTCCGTCCCCGAGGGTTTCTCGTCACGGGGAATAAATAGGCGAAAGGGGGCAGCCAGAGGTGGGCCAGGGGCTCCAGGCCCCCCAGGCGCGGTCAGGGGTGGGGCCGCGCCCACTGGTCGACTGGGGCCCCCCTGGCTCCCCTTTGGCCCCTCTCGGGCTCTTCGCGAAGCTTCTGGTACGCTGATTTTTCCTATATTTTTACCGCAATTTTTCTGGTACTTTTAATAAGGGGGAAACCTGAAATAGAAAAACAGCAGAAAACAGGAACTGGCACTGGGATGCACTGAGTTAATAGGTTAGTACAAATATGATCAAAAGTGTATGGAAGTTCATCAATATCATAGCAATATCACACAAAAGAGGCATGGAGAAAGCATAAATTATAGATAAGTTTTGGACGTATCAATGTCAAGCGCGACAAAATCAGTAAATATCAAACAATTAGCAACTTCAACGGGAACATCCTCACAAATACCAATGGGAACGGCTGTTGACTTGTCAGCCATCTGAAGAGAGATATTTGTAGGGATTGTTTTTTCTAAACAAAGTCTCTTTTAAAGAGAGAAAGGCATAGAACTCACTCCTGCTCCAAGATCACATAAAGCAGTCTTGACATAATTATTCTTTATGGAGCAAGGAATGGTGGGTATACCTGGATCACCAAGCTTCTCAGGAATCTTGCCACTAAAAGAGTAGTTAGCAAGCATAGTAGATATTTCTTCATTAGGAACTTTTCTTTTATTAGTAACAATATCTTTCATATATCTCGAATAGGGAGGTAACTTAATAGCATCAGTCAATGGAATTTGAAGAAAAAGAGGTTTCATCCACTCACAAAACTTATTGTAATGCTCTTCTTCATTAGTTTTGAGAGACTTACCTAGAAAGGGCATGGGTTTCTGTACCCATGGTTCTCTTTCCTTCCCATGTCTTCTTGCGATAAAGTCTTCTCTAGTGTATTTCTTGCGTTTGTCGGGTGCTTCTTCTTCTCGAACTTCCGGTGGATCATTCTTTTCACCATCTTTTTCAGGCTTAGCACCGTCTTCAATCCCAGCATCGGAGGTAGATATACTATTTGCATCATTGGAATTGTTAGCTTCTTTGTTCTTCTTCTTCTTCTTCTTAGGAGAACTAACAATTTCTTCTTCCTGCATTTGAGAATCTTGCTCGATTCTCCTCGGATGCCCCTCCGGATAGAGAGGATCTTGTGCTAGTTCCACCTCGGGTTTTAATCCCGAAGGCCTGTATATCCTATTTGGCATTGTTAGCAAGCAAATCTTTTTGCACATCAGAAATTTGTTCAAGATGAGTTTCAACCATATGAAAATGCTTCACAAGAAATTTAACATCATTAACTGTTCTACCTAGAACATCAAGAAAACTTTTGATAGCAAGGGAATTACCATGCAACTGACTTTGTATCCTCTCATTAAAGTGACTTTGCTTCATAATGAAATTATCAAGCTCATCTAAACATTGATCAGGAGGCTTACCATGAGGGATGTCACTTGAATTGAAATTTAAAAGAGAGTGTACCTCTACCATAGGAGGGTGAGTGGTAGACTCACACAACTTCTCAATAGGGGGTAGATTCTTCATGTCTTCAGTTTTAATACCCTTCTCTTTAATATACTTCTTTGCTTCTTACATATCTTCGGGGCTTAGGACGAGCATGCCCCTCTTTTTTGGTGGTGGAGGTGGTTCAGGGACGGACCAATCCTCGTGGTTCTTGGCAATCTTGCCCATTAATTCTTCTGCATCGTCCGGTGTTCTCTTCCTGAAAACACAACCAGCACAACTGTCCAAATAGGATCTGGATTCATCAGTTATACCAACATATAATATATCAATTAATTCATTCTTAGGGACTCCATGTCCCGGTCTAGCCTGGATCAGACTGCAGTACCTCCCCCAAGCTTTAGGGAGGTGCTCATCCTGCAACTGTTTAAAGTTATAAATTCTTTGTAAAGTAGCATGTTGCATATGAGTAGGAAAGTACTTATCAACAAAAGAGTGAGCTAAGTCTTGAGGACTCTTAATATAACCACATGGTAGTGCATCATACCATGCTTTAGCATCTTCCTCCAAAGAGAAAGGAAGAAGCTTAGTAACTTAAAATTTTGCTATCTTTTCATCTGTATTAGACAGGCCACCCAACTCTGTGAGTTTGGTCAAGTGTGCAATAGCATCATCATTTTCTCTGCCATAAAATGGGTCAGCTTCAACCATAGATATAAGTGAAAGATCAACAGAGAAATTATAATCAGGATCATTGATGCATATAGGAGATGTAGAAAATTCAGGATTAGGAACGGTCTTGCTCTTCAGGGAGTGTTTTTCGATAAGCTTCTTAATAGCACCAAGGTCAGAGTCAACAAACTCTGTTAGCTCCCTGCATAAATCATCATCAAGTATAATATAATAATCCTCAAGGAGTCTCTCCTTGAGTTTACTCAAGTCAGGATAATCGTAACTTCCTCCAATAGGGTAGCGAGTAACAGGAATTTCAATTCCAGAATATTTTTGCAGCAGCGATCTGTTTCTCAAGAGCGTAACCAAGCGAACCAATATCATCAAGAGTATTAGAGGCATCATCAAAAGTATCGGACATAGTAATGGATTCAGTAGAAGAATCATGTGGTGGAGGTGAAGCAAACTTACTCATCACTGAAGGTGAATCAAGTGTAGCACTAGTGTTCAGAACAGTACCTTTTCTTGTACGGGATGGTAAGATCGGGACCTTGGGGTCTTCTTTCTTACCCATAGCGGATAAATTGCAGCAGGTAAAATACTTCAAGTAGACTTGTGAATAAAGCTATGCTCCCCGGTAACGGCGCCAGAAAACGGCCTTGATAACCCACAACTGCAGGGGATCGAGATAGTCTTCGCGGGTAAGAATAACCCAATTTATAGATTCGACTCAAGGGGAGCCAAAGAATACCCACAAGATTTCACAGTGGAGTTGTCAATTCCACCGCACCTGAGATACACTTACTTGCAACAAGATATTAATAATAACTGTGATATGGAAGTGATGATGGCAACGGAAATAGTGGTGGTGAAACAGCGACAGTAAAACAGCGAAAGCAAACAACTAGTAACCGGCAGAATTAAAAACACTGTAGGCTAGGGAGATGGATGGTTGGGCGCTGCACCGATTTCTACAAAAAACTTTTCACCACGACTTCGGCAAGAACATGTTTCTTGGCATTTCATACTAAACTACTTAGTATCATGTCAATATGTAGTGTTGGATTTAGCATGATCAGGAACTTACTATCTTCATACATCACTGTGCTCAATACTAATGCTATATTAGCCCAAGTTCTTCCACTGAAAACTATTTCTAATGAAGTCCTTATTCGTGTCAAGAAATTTATATCATTTCCAATCAACAATATGTCGTCTACATAAGGTTTTAGAAATATCATTCAGCTCCCACTTACTTTCTTGAACATTCAAGCATCTTCGTTTATTCCCGATGAAAACAAACTCTTTTGGCAATTTCGTCATAACGAAAATTCCAACTCCATTGTGCTAGCTTCAGTCCATGACTGGATATCCAAGGCTTGCCTCTATTTTAGCATCCTTTGAATCGACAAAACATTCCGGTCGTATCACATATACGTCCTTTGTTATATTTCCGTGTAGGAACTTTGTTTTGACGTTCATTCTACCATATCCTATAAATGAGATATGTAGTAATTGCTAATATAACCCGAACTGACTAAAGCATCTCTACGGTCGAAACTATTTCGCCGTAGTCAATCTTTGAACTTGCTAGAAATTTTTTTTCCAACGAGTTGAGCTTTATGGATAAAACAATTTCATCCGAATCAATTATAGATCCATATATATATATATATATATTCTTCAGACTTTTAGTCTTTGGAGGGTCTACCAAGTTCAAAACTTGACTTACTTCCATGGATACTATCTCGGATTTATTTGGCATTTAGCCAAATCCCGGAGTCAGGGCCCATCAACGCTTCTTTGTATATAATAGGTTTATCATTGTCAAACAACAATATCTCATTTTACATATCATGAATGTTTGTACGAGTTTTGTCTATCCTGTGTGGTTCAGCTGCACACATATTTGAAGAGTCAACAATCTTTAACAAGTTGCACTGTCCTCCCACTCAGTCTTTTGCAACAAACCATTTTCTTCAAAACACATTGTTCTTAACAGCAAACAGTTTTGCTTTTGTGTAGTGATTTGGTGTTTTGAGTATGTCAAACATATGTCTCATACACCCAAATTTTAAGAAAAGACAATATGGTTTTATCATTTCCATGTCATATCTAGTATGGTGCAATATGATTTGATGGTGCTCTTTTCAGTGTTAAAGGTGTAGTCTCTAACGCATAACTTTAATAAGTATAATGGCAAATTGATAAACGTCATATTTGATCTTACCGTGTCATACATGGCTTGACTATGTCTCTCGAACACTTTACTCTTACTTGAGTTCCGCGACGCACAAGTAATGACACCTTTTCACAACTCATCAGACGTTCGCTAAACTTGTAACTCAAATATTACTTTCTACAATCTAATTTGCAGAAGCATTATTTCTTGTTACAATACATTTCTATTTCACTCTAATTTTCCTTGAATGTTTCAAAGATTTTAGACGTATGTCTCCACTGAACAGATATCCATATATTTACTTCAGTTCATGAGTTAAGATAGAAAATCCACTGTATACAACTACACTTATTGGACTACACACATCATCATGTATGATTTTCAATAATTTAGTTGCCCGTTAATGCATGGCCTATCAACGGTGTTTTTAGTCACATTACTTTTAGACAATATATGCAAGCGTCAAGTGATTGATAATCATATGACTCAAAAGTCCATCACTTATGGAAATTCTTCATGCATGTTATGTCACTTGTGACAAACTGCACTGCCACACACTTATGGTATTTCTGTTAGTCTTGCGACGTTTAGCGTCAGTGTTATGGATGTTTAGCATTATTATCAAGATTCATAACTTACAACCTATTCACAATAGAAGTATGGCCTTTATGTTATTCAGAGCTTTGAACAACTCACTTGCAACAAACATGATTCAAAATGATGTTTTGCAACAAGGCTACAGTGTACTAACAATTTACTCAACTCTAAAATGAATTATGAAGATAATCATAGAGTCAACACACGGTATAGTAAACCTTTTACCGTGTTCCCGAGCGTGTCAAAACTCATCATTAGCTAGTCATAAAGGCAATAGTATTTCTTGCATCGAGTTGCAACAATATGCAATCGATGTGATATTCCGGTGATCAACAGTTTAATCACAATATACAGAATCCACAATTAACTGCTTAATCATGATTCCCAACAATTACATCTCTTGACCAACAATGAATTCATCTATAACTCCGTATGACTTTCATTTCTGAGCTGGTTATTCCAGTCTTCTTTCGTTTTGCCTTTATACGTACAATAGTTCTATTTCCAATGTCACTCCTACTCACAAAAGCTCACACATGATTAAGGATGGCGCAGGCCATGGAATTTCCGGCGTGTAAGTCTTACTAACATCCTTTGGACTTCCTTTCCCTTAATTCTCATCATCATATGATCGGTGTTCTTCTGGATCCCACACTTATCAGTTTTGTTTAGAGCACAGTAGTGAACATTTTCACTAATGCTTACAATCATACATTGTACTAGATATCTTATATCCAACATTAATTGTCTTACTACTGCAAACAATTTTTCAGTTCCATGAATATAACATAACTATCCCAAACGTTTCGAAGTTTGGGTTTCATGGTGGTGAAGATAATGCACTTAGCTGTGGTGGAATTCTAGCATTTTGGATTATGGACATAAGTCACATCATCCATAGCATCAGTGGGAGAGCATCAAAAATTTGAGATAGGACAAGCTCCTTCTCGACACTATTGAGGATAGTCCTCACAATACGGTACCAATCGTAAAGTTTTTACCAGATAATACAGTTAATCAAAATCAATTGGGAAGGTGGTAACGCGAGCCATTATTCTACAAAGATAATGCAAATACTAAGACTTTGTTCATAATTAAGTTGCACTTGAGATTAATCAAATTAATTACTTAGTGCGCTCCCACTCAGATCAATATCTCTCGTAATTGATGCTGGAGTGATTCGAGATCCGACCCAATCGTCCGCCATTGATGTGACATCACTGATGACTTAGATTGGACTGGTAGGCCAACTTGCCAATCACTCCAAAGGTGATTCTTGTTCATCTTTCGATGGGCGTGTTCCGGTAGCAAACTTTTATCCAAACCGTCAAGACAACCAAGTGTAATTGCAGTGTGTTCTTAACACACCCACCTTTTATGCGTCACACCGTGTGCACCCATGTGACATGACCTGCTCCGATGTGAAACATAGTATAGACGGTGCTACAGTTGGAAGAACACTATCAACTTGATATTGTTTTGCGAGAGATCTCCCTAATAAAATACGACTACCTCGCATCAAACAAGGGTGCATCAAAAGGATAAACATCACAGGCAGTTCATAAAATTATGTGATATAGTACAGCACTAGTAGAAAACATGGCTTTGGTTCAGACCTGGCCAGCCCATTAGTACCGGTTCAGTCACGAACCGGGACCCATGGAGGCATACGTCCCGGTTCGTGCGCCTAGGGCGCCGGCCGGGCCTCGTGGGGCACTGGTCCCGGTTCGTCTGGACCCATTCACTACAGGAAACAGGAGTTTTGCCGTCAGCTTAATTGTTTGCCGTCAGCTTTCTATCGGGGCTGACGGCAAAGGATCATATGCCGTCGGCCGTGGGGAAAGCTGACGGCAACAGTACGGCTGACGGCGTAGGAATGATATGCCGTCATCCTTTCCTAAGCCGTCTTCAAGAACCAGGAAAACTGACGGCAAGAACCAGGAAAACTGACGGCAAAGGACGGCCGACGGCCACCCCCAGGCCACGTGTCCCTTCCAGCCACGAGGTAACGGTGCCCAGGTTTGCCGTCAGCTGGCTGACGGCTTAGCCTAACGGCAGACGTTGCCGTCAACCGGCTGACGGAAAAGCGGGTCTATAACCCCCCGCCCCCCGTGGGCATACCCTAACCCCCACTCCAACCAGTCTCCACCACCTCCCTCCCCTGACGACGCTCTCCGCCGCCGCCGCCACCACCCCGGTAGGCCCCGCCCTCGCCCCCGTGCAAGACCTTGCCGCCGCCGCCCCGCCCCCGTGCAAGACCTCGCCGCCCCGCCCAGGACCTCGCCACCCCGCCCCCGTGCAAGACCTCGCCGCCGCCGCGCAAGACCTCGCCACCCCGGCTCCTCGGCTCCGGTGGAAGTGACCTCCTCGCCGGCGGCCGCCACCATCTCCTCCGCCCTACCCCGGGCAGCTCCTGCTGCAACTCCTCGCCGTCGACCAGATCTTTAGGTGAGCTCCCCCTCTCCCTCTTTTCTCTGTTTTTTTGTTATTGTTAGATACAAGCAAATGCCAATAGAAATTGTTAGAAAAGTTATTTTGTTATTGTTAGATAAATTAATTTTTAGTTATTGTTAGATACATGCAACAATAGAAATTTGAGTACACTACACTAAAGCTTGTAACCATTAAATTCTTTTAGACTACATTACATTACATTATAGCAATGCCAATTGAGTAAATTGCAACTTGGTGTTACCAAATCATAAACCATTTTAGGCAGCACCAAAATAGGTTTTCAGTAGCTATTGAGGCAGCACCAAATAGTATAAGAAAATAGTCTATTGAGACATTAGAAATATTTCAAACTTTCCTTTTGAAAATATTACAACATGTAGCTTGCCTTCAACCTTCCCCCAAACCATTAAGATTATAGTATGGATATTGGACTAGCATATCATTAGCAACAACCACCTTGACAAACCCTCTTTCCCTTCCTATTGTCTCCAAATACAATGCTCGATGTATCAAGTCCTTTTTTTCAAATTGAGAAAGCATGTCCTCATATCATTGTAGTTGTCATAACTCCTAGTAGTTCTACCATCCACAATGTGATCTTCATCGTCCCCATTATTCCTTACTTGCACAAAATTGATCTTTGGGTATTTATGAGGTTGTCTCACCAGGCATTTGTGTGGTTTATTGCCACACTTGTATTTTATCACATTTTTGTGGTTTATTGCCACACTTGTATTTTATCACATTTGTGTGCCTTGCCCTCCCCTAGTTTCACCCTACCCAAAAGATAGGTGTATAGCTAGTTCTTTCCTTCTCAAATAATGCAAGTCACGTAACCCATATGCGTCTCTCGTTCGAAAGATTCCATTTATAAATATGCATTCATTTGCATATTTATAATTGGATTCTTTCGAATTGTCCAACGTTATCCATGGACATCCCGAGTATGTGTAGATTGGATTCATTTCCCCATATATGCTCTCCTCCGGATCGGATGCAGGATTTCGTCAGCGCCACCTTGTTGTTCTCCGGGTACACATCCTCTCGGTTTATGTTGAGACGTGTATCAGGAGAACAGCGGGGAGGTGCTGTCGAAATTTTGCGTCGGATCGGGAGGAGAGCATGGGGAAATGAATCCAATCTGCACATACTCGGGTGAGATTAGGACCTATCTTTACCTATTAGCTAGTGTGCATATGCCGTATCACCGTAATTAATTATATGCCTTCTGGTGTTAATTTGTACTAGCTAGCTAGCCAGAATGAATGATCGTGCGTGGATGTACACCGGTCACCGTAGTCAAAAAAATATGACTGAGGAATGGTTGGCCAAGACCGAGGAGTTCCTAGAGGTTGTACTTAGTGCTGGCCAACCAAGAACATGGTGCCCCTGCACTAGATGTAAGAACTATTCACAACAGACAAAGGATGTAATGGGTAAACACCTGCAAATACGTGGTTTCATGCCTGATTATACGTTGTGGTCATTTCATGGCGAGTCGGCCCAACGTGACGGACATGAGGTAGTGCGTCAGCGCATTGAGGATTGTGGTACAGGGATCGAAGACATGGTCAATGACTACAACGATGCTCGTCTTGAGGACGAAGAACCGGAGGAAACTGCCAAGGCCTTTTATGCCATGCTAGAGTCTTCAAAACTCCCACTGCATGCGCACACCAAGCTTTGTCAACTAGATGCCATCGCACAAACAATGGCTCTTAAGGCACAATTCAACTTGTCCAGAGAGTGCTATGATGCGATGATGACCTTATTCGGGCGCTTTCTACCGGACGGTCATATTATGCCTGCAAACCTATACCACTCAGACAAAATACTCGGTGCACTGAAGATGCCCACCGAGCGGATACATGCTTGTGAGAAAGGATGCGTCTTATTTAGGCATGAGTATGCGGATGATAATTATTGTCCACGCTGCAAGTCCTCCAGGTATATTGTCGTAGACAACAGTCTTGGTGAGAAGACGCAGAGCAAAATATCCGTAAACATTCTTCGGTACCTACCGATCTTACCAAGACTTCAACGGCTTTACATGCTTGAAGAAACAGCAAAACAAATGACATGGCACAGAGATGGAATTAGACATGCTACAGATGAATACGGGAATTTGATGGTGACCCACCCCTCTGATGGTGAAGCGTGGAAGATGTTGAATGAAATACATAAAGAAGGTAAAGCCAAAGACCCAAGAAACGTGGCACTCGCCATTAGCCTCGATGGGTTCAATCCTTTCGGTATGACGGCAACCCAGTATAGTTGTTGGCCCGTATTCATCATGCCCTTCAATCTGCCCCCTGGAGTACTTATGCAAAGAAAACACATCTTCTTGACGTTGATAGTTCCGGGGCCCAACTATCCCGGAAAAAATATGAATGTGTACTTGCAACCACTGATGGATGAGTTGAAAGAAGCTTGGGATAATGGGATCCGGACATATGACGCAGCTAGCAAAACAAACTTCCAAATGCATGCTTGGTTGATGTACTCCATGCATGACCTGCCGACGTTTGCACTTTTTGTTGCATGGTGCGTGCACGGAAGGTTCCCATGCCCGCAATGCAAGTCTGCTCTTAAGTTTCATTGGCTGCCGAAGGGTCGCAAGTATTCTTGCTTCGACTTGCATAGGCAATTCCTGCCTCTGGACTATGGATTCAGAAAAGACAAGAAGAATTTCACCAAAGGTAAAGTTGTCGAGCACAAGGCACCACCTATGATGACGGGCGCACAAATTCTTGATCAGTTGAACTCACTAGAGCCTGATCCGAACCGGCCAGGGTATTTCTTGGGATATAATACGGAACACGCCTGGACCCACAAGCCATGCTTTTGGGATCTCCCGTATTTCAAAGACCTTGCTCTTCCACACAACATTGACATGATGCACACTGAAAAAAATATGGGTGAGGCCCTTTTTGGTACATTGTTCGGCACTGATAAGGGGAAAGATAATGTTAAGGCTAGAGTCGATCAGGAGAGTCTGTGTAATAGGAAGTCACTGAACATGCGACAACCGAAAGGGAAGAAGAATTGGGAGAAGCCAAAGGCATGGTTCAATCTTAAAAGGGAACACAGGAGGGAAATCCTCATCTGGGTGAAAAAAAAGTTGATGTTCCCCGATGGGTATGCAGCGAATCTAGCAAGGGGAGCAAGTCTTGAAAAGTTGAAAATCTTTGGGATGAAGAGTCACGATTGGCACATATGGCTTGAGCGGATAATGCCGGTGATGTTGCGCGGCTACATCCCCGAGGATGAATGGCTAGTAATGGCAGAGCTAAGCTATTTCTTCCGTGTTCTTTGTTCTAAAGAATTATCGCCTATTGTGATAGAAGAGATGGAAAAACTGGCGCCGGAGTTGATATGCAAGTTAGAGAAGATCTTTCCACCGGGTTTCTTTAATCCGATGCAGCATATGATTTTGCATCTACCGATGGAGGCAAGATTGGGTGGCCCTGTGCAAAACCGTTGGTGCTATGCAACCGAGAGAATGCAGAAGACGCTTCGAGCAAAATGTAAAAATAAACGGAGAATTGAAGCATCAATGGCTGAGGCATTCTTTGTCGAGGAAGCGGCAAACTTCGTGACATCACACTATGCTGCCACTAATTACAGTTTGCATAATCCAAAGCCTCGGTACAATACTGGAGACCCCGAGCGACATGAATCCAAGTTCAAACTCTTTAAAGGGAGCCTCGCACCTTGTGGGGTTATGAAGACCAAGACGTTGACCTTCGAGGAATGGAGCATCATTACATTGTATATCTTGACCAACATGACAGAAGTGCGGCCATACATCGAGTAAGTGCGCGGTACATATTAATTGTTCTGCAACTTCTTGACGAGTTGTGTGTCTAACTTCTCTTAATTATTTGATACAGTCAATTCGTCGCGCAATTCTCGAATGGAGTGGCGATCGAAAAAGACTCCATCGAAGAGATTAATCTTCTTGAGAAGCGGGGAGGCGGCAATCCCGGTTTCATCTCTTGGTTTACACAAACGGTACTTCTTATATGATATACAGGCCATTGTTATTTCTTCGTCGTCTCAGTACCGACTAATACAACAAGCCTTTCCGTTTCAACTTGTAGGCTAATTCAGAGTCGATGGACGCTGAATTGAGACAAATCGCAAATGGTTTTGACTTTAAGGTCCATACATATGAAAAATACGACATCAATGGGTATCGCTTTCGTACTGGTATGAAAGAGCAAACTATGCCAGATCGGAAAACAACGAATTCAGGTGTGTCTGCTATAGATGGAGGAGTCGAGTATTATGGAATAGTTGAAGAAATATACGAACTGCTATATTATGGTGAAAATCCTCCGAATGCCGTTGTCTTAAAATGTCATTGGTTCGATCCGAAGGACACTAGACGAACTCATGAGCATGTTGGGCTAGTTGAAATTAAACAGAAGAAACGTTTAAATGTTGCCGAAGTTTATATTGTGGCTCAACAGGCCACACAAGTTTTCTATCTTCCATGGGCCTGCCAAAGTGTAAAGAATCTCGAAGATTGGTATGTCGTCCATGACGTGCCGCCACATGGTAAACTACCTGCCCCCAATGAAGAAGAGGATTATCAACCTCACATAGACCCAGACACATATGACGGAGAATTCTTCCAAGAAACACGTGTGGCCAAAAAACATTTCGGAAAAACCTCTACGTTTGGTCAAAACATGGAAGTAGAAAGTGACAATGCGGAGGAAGAGGAAGAAGTGGAACACGAAGAGGTTACCGATGATGATGAGGAGGAAGATGAAGAAGTGGAACACGAAGAGGTTACCGATGCGGATGACATATCATTGCTTGACCGGTTACAAAAAGGCTTTCGAAATGTGGTTGACGCTGAACCCGATCCCGGAGAAGAGATCATTCATGACGACATGCGTGATAGTGACGATGATGTTTTTATTGATCCTGGAGAAGATACAGATGATCCTGACTATTAGTTGTATGCATCCCAACTTTCTTTTGTTTTTTGTATATATGAATTTGTATTATTTATTTCCTTAATGTACTAATTCATCTTTATATGCATATGTTTGTTTTTTGTATATATGAATTTGTATTATTTATTTCCTTACTTTACTAATTCATCTTTACTCCATAACAGGTGTTGACACATGGCGAGCCGTAGGGACCCACCGGTGGAGTCTCGACCACCTCTACCTCTACGGAGAGAGTTGCTGGCGGGTATTGTCGCAGCCAGCTCGCCGCCGGCGCGTGCTGAGCAGCCTCGTGGGAGAGGTCGGGGAAAAGGCCCAAAGAGAGCTAAACCCGGTGGTCGAGGAGGTGGTCGAGGAGCAGGTGGCGCCCTAGCCGAGTCACCCACTCACAGGACAGTCTCACCGGTGCAGGAGCCACCGCCGGTGCAATCGGAGGCACCGGAGCAGCGGACACCGCCAGTGCAGTCAGAGATACCGAAGGCACCGAGGCAGTCGACGGAGCCTCGTTGGGATGATCCTTGGGAGGAGCGTGCTGGCACGGATGATGATGATGCTGATGAGGATGATGACAGCGATGACGACGGGGCTGAGGGGGGTGAGGGGGATGATGGGGGTGAGGGGACCTCCTCTTCCAAGAAGCCGGTGTACCAGCGTGGTATGACACGGCTCCCACCACGTCCGGACCCTGCGCAGAGGATATTGATTGTGCCAGATGGGGAGAAGTAAGTTGATGAATTTTTTGTGTTCCTTGTATATATATATCATACATGTACATATGGTGCAACTAGAACTAATGTCTTTGTGTTCTTATTTTGCAGGGCGTGGAGTCACCGGAAGGTGCTCGGAATCCGAACTGCCTCCTTAGTGCCGTGCTTAAGGAGAAGTTCCCCGGGCTAGTCCAGTTGCCTATTGAGGGTAGGGTTCCTGAGCCCGGCCTCACTTGGCCACACTACAAAGCCGCCCCGGCCCCGCCAGATGAACGCATCAACAACGTTGAATGCCGTACCAAAGCCGACATGGTGGTGGCTACTTTTTTGGTAAGTATTCTAAGCATTGCAATCATTTATTAGTGTTGGAATAATTTCACTCATCTTTTCATATGTTCGATGCATTTTTCAGTGCTACTATAGGGTTGAGGAGGGGATGGAGCCGGCGGCCCAGAAGAATCTCAAGAAGGAGATAGTGAGGCTACTCACGAACACTAGGCACGAGATGCGTGTTCAGTGTGTTCGAGATTGGTACGCCAAGAAGGGCGTGAAGAAGGCCAAGAAGAAGTGTAGAAAAGTTTTCCTTAAGAAGGATGAATACTTGGAGGTAAATTACTAACTAATTCAAATTCCTACACTTATAAGTAAGGCCTAGTTAGCTCCAACTTTTCTTTATAAGCTTATGAAGCTCAAACTTGGCTTTATAAGGTCATAAGTGTCAAACTTTTCTTTATAAGCTTATGAAGCTCAAACTTGGCTTTATAAGCTTATAAGTGTCAAACTTTTCTTTATAAGCTTATGAAGCTCAAACTTGGCTTTATAAGCTTATAAGTGTCAAACTTGGCTTTATAAGTTTATAAAGGTCAAACTTGGCTCTATAAGCTTGTAAAACTAAAAAATGATAATAATAGCTTAGTTACATAAAACTTGACTTGTACTTGGCTTAAAAAAGATATTCAATGACTTTATAAGATTATTAATTCATAGGCGCCCCCGAGATGGTGTGCAAATAAGATGGATTGCTTTGAGGCGATAGTGGACAAATGGCTTAGTGATGCCAGGCTGTCCGCCCACAAAAGCGCCAAGGCTAGGCGTGCACAAATGGTAGGTGTGGCACACTACCAAGGCAATCTCAACGTCAACGAGTACGCAAAAAAATGGGTATGTGCCTTTTTGTTTTAAGTTTCATGTCCTTTCATCATTAATCAATTGATTTGTTTCATGCCTTTTCTTTGCTTTTCATTGTAGGCGAAGCACCATAATCAGCCTGTGCCTAAGGGATGTCGCTCATTTGCCATGGCCCATAAGGGAAAGTACAAAACGGTGACGGCATATTCCGAGGGCGACGGTGTTGAGGCGTACACCAGCGCTGCAGCCTACCACAAGATGATGGACTATTCTGAGGTGGCGAAAGAGCTACGCGGTCCTCAGTTTGACCCGAGCGAGGAGCAGATGGATCCGGAGGCCTTGATGATTTCTGGTGGCGGTAAGCATCATGGCCGCACCTCCATGTGCAATGGCTTCGTACATTGCCCGGAGACTCTACGTCAGATCAAGGCGAGGCAAACGAGCTCCGCTCCTGCTGTACGACCTCGCCCGCGGCCAGTGGACATTGCTATCCAGGTATAACTTTGTCTCAATTTTTCTTTACGTTCTTTAGACTACGTAGCGATGATGATAATAATTGCTATATTGTTGAGTGTTCTCAGGATGCCATTCAGAGGGAGAGACAGGCGACACAAGAGATGTTGTCGGAGCAGCTTGCGGAGAGGGACCGGCTGGCGGAGGAGAGGACCCAGAGGATACTCGAGGAGGAGAGGGCACGCAATAATGCCCAGACGAAGGCCATCTACGACCTCTTCTCGGTAAGTTACTACTTTTGCATATATCCGCCAAGAATGCATATGCATATGTTTGGTTCACTTGCTAATATGCTCGAGTCCTCAAAACCTAACTCGCAGAGTATGTGGGCGAAGCAAGGTTTTACCCCTCCACCGATGCCGACGCCTATCGTTTCTCCTCCCGGAACGGTAAGTTTCTTTCAATGATCAATATATCCCGGTCTTATACCATCAAGTGTCATCATGCTTACCAGATTGCAACTCATCCTTTGTTGCAGCATAATTCCGGAGCTGCATCTCACAACCCACAAGAATCTCCTAGTGAATCCCCGAGCAACCCACGTGGCGGCGCTTCTCAGCCTTGAGGTGGCCTCCGGTAAGTTACATAAAGCTCATCAATGACTTTATATGCTCATAAAGCTCAATAATGGTAGTAATAGCTTAGTTACATAAATATTTACTTATTCTTGGCTTATGAAAGCTAAAAAATGACTATATAAGCTTATAAAACTTATACTTGGCTTTATAAGCTTGTAAACCTAAAAAATGAATTATACTTGGCTTATAAAAGCTAAAAAATGACTATATAAGCTTATAAAACTTATACTTGGCTTTATAAGCTTGTAAACCTAAAAAATGAATTATACTTGGCTTATAAAAGCTAAAAAATGACTATATAAGCTTATAAAACTTATACTTGGCTTTATAAGCTTGTAAACCTAAAAAATGAATTATACTTGGCTTATAATAGCTCCTCAATGACTTCATAAGCTCATAAAGCTGAAAAATGATGTTAATAGCGTAGTTCGATGAAAATTGAGTTATACTTGGCTTCTAAAAGCTCAATAGTGACTTTATAAGCTTATAAAGCTCAAACTTGGCTTTATAAGTTTTTAAAGATCAAATTAGATTTTAAAAGCTTATTAAGTTCAACAATGACTTATACTTGTCTTATAAAAACTCAATAATGAATTTACTAGCTTAAGTGGCTTATAAACCTAAAAATGACTTATACTTCGCATATAAAGCTCAAAAATGAATTAATGACTTAGTTAGATCTAAAATGAGATATATTTAGCTCTTGAGGTCTAAGAAGAACAAGTATTGTAGAATAAGAAGAAGGATAGGAGGAAAAGAAAGAAGTGAAGAAGAAAGAGGTGAAAAAGAAAGTAAAAGAAGAAAAGTTCTTCTTATTCTTATTTTTTCTCTTCTTTCTTTTTCTCCATCTTCTCTTCTTCCTTTCATCTTATTCTTATTCTTCCTCTTCTTCTCCTTACTCTTCTTCTCCTTGTTCTTCTTTTTCCTTTTTATTTTCATCTTTTCATCATTTTGGATTTCTTCTTTTCCGTATGTAACATATGATTATGTTTTCATTTTGCAGATTTGCCTTTATGCATGGATGGATGCTTCTTTGTTGTAGATATAGTATGTTAGGATGGAGATGACTTGTAGATGTATATCATGTTGGGCACTTTCCTTTAGTATATATGATGACTTGTTGTTTTAAACTTGGAGATGGCTTGCTGTTTTAAAAATGGAGATGACTTGCTTTTTTAAACATGGAGATGGCTTCTTTTTGTTTATATGACTTGTGGATGGCTTCTTTTTGTATATATGACTTGTGGATGGCTTCTTTTGTATACGTGACTTGTGGATAGCATTATGATTGTATATATGACTTCTGGATGGCATTCTGTACACACATATATATATATATTATTGTTTATATGCAGGGAATTAAAGAAAAACAAATTAAAAAGATAGATACAGAGAGTTTTGCCGTCAGAAGGCGTTGCCGTTAGCAAGATGGAGGCAAAGCGGACACGTGGCGGCAGCCTGTGCAATCTGGGCTGTGGCAGTGACCATTTGGTCACAGCTTTTCCGTCGGCCTTCAACCGGCTGACGGCAAAGAGTAGACTGGCTGACGGCAAACTGCTGACATGTGGGCCCAGGCAAGGGCTTTGCCGTCAGCCAGACGGCTAGCTGACGGCAATGCGCGCCGTTAACTCAGCCCACGGAGGTTAAGTCAGAGCTGGCCGTACGAGCGGCTTTGCCGTCAGCCAGTACAAAAAGGCTGACGGCAAAGGCTTTGCCGTCGGTCGATCTTGAGCTGACGGCAAAGCAGCTCACTGCCGACTGATGAGCTGACAACAGGTTTGCCGTCGTGGAGCTGACGGCAAAGCCTTTGCCGTCCGCTTTTCATATGTTTGCCGCCAGCTTTGGCTGACGGCAAAACTCCTGTTTCCTGTTGTGATTAGTCCCGGTTCCAGACAAGAACCGGGACGTATGGGCCTCCATCCACTGGTCCCGGGACTAAAGGCCAACCTTTAGTCCCGGTTTCAGCTACGAACCGGGACCAGTGGATGGCGCTTCGTCTTCCCGCGCTTCGTCCCGAGGCGGTTTCTTCATATACGCGTGCGGCGCGCGCCCGACGAGCTTCCCATGCGCGTGCGGCCGACGGCGCTTCGTCTTCCCGCGCGCGCCCGACGAGCTTCTCAGGCTATAAGTAGACGAAGGCCGGGAGCACTTCATCCGACTCATCTCATCTCATCTTCCCTTCTCATCCCTCTCGCGCCCGACGAGCTTCTCGCCGCCATGTCGGGGTCGCCGCTACGATGGCCGTCCGACTCCGACACCCCGTCGGACGAGGACAATTCCGAAAGGCGCAAGTTTTGGGACCCACCTCCGAAGCCGCGGCCTCGAGCTCAGCGCAGGCGACGATCGCGCGCCGCCGCCGACAGCCCGCCCCCCACCGACGACGACAGTCCGCTGCCCGCCAACGACAGCCCGCCCCCCGCCGACGACGACAGTCCGCCGCCCGCAGACGACCCGCTGGAACGGCTGGCGGCGCTGGAACGGCTGGAGGCGCGGGAACTTCGCCGTGCCGATCATGCGGAGAAGTCCCGCGCGAACCTGGCCAAGGCGAGGGCCAAGAAGAAGCAGAAGAAGATGCCCGAGATGACGGCGCGTGTGGAGGCGAAAGTCGCGTCGGAGGAGGCCACCAAGCGGGCGGCGCCCAGCGACGACGATGAGGGCGCCGGGACCTCCGCCAAGAAGCAGAAGATCGAGTAGTTTAGCTCTAGTCGTTAGGTTAGACGCTTCTAGCTACGATCTTCTGTAATATATATTATGAATTATATATATATTTTTGGTTTGTTAATCATGATTGTTTTTTTGTTAATCGTGACATCATTGTTGTTTGTTAATCGTGATTGTTGTTTTAATAATTTTTTGGAATTCAAAAAATTAAATCATGTGATATCAAGACCTAAGGGTTATAATGATTGATATCTTACTATTGTTAGGAAAACAACAGGTGCAGACTTGGAAACTAGGCGAGATAGAACCTGAAAGTTAAGTTTGCTCGGGCTGGAGTAGTGAGAGGATGGGTGACCAGCCGGGAGTAGTGAGAGGATGGACGACACAGAAAATTCCTTTAGTCCCGGTTTTTAACACCAACCCGGACTAAAGGTCCTCCAGCCCCCGCTCCAGCCGACTGCCACGTGGAGGCCCATCTGTCCCGGTTCGTAAGCGAACCGGGACTAAAGGTCATGGGCTTTAGTAACGACCCTTTAGTCCCGGTTCCAGAACCGGAACAGAAGGCCCTCTGGAACCGGGACAAATGGGCCTTTTCTACTAGTGTAGCCCTTTGCTTCGTGAGGTCTTCATTGTCTTCACCTCGTCGTGGTAGAAGTCACCGTCTCCACCAACTTTCTCCTTGGCGCCGGGACCAACACCACGGCTTCCGGCATGTGCGTCGATGTCCACCTCTGCATCGTAGATCATCACCTAGCATCTATCTATTGCTTTGCCTTGAGCTAATAAAAAGTTCTGGCACGCAGGCCATAATTAAGTGACAATCATATGACTCCAGTCATCATGCCGTACCACGACACGCATGTCGCGAATAAATTTTACATGCAAACGTTGTTCCCTATACAAACCAAACACGATACTTCATTATTGCTAGTTTAACGTTCGGGGTGCGTGCAGCAACTAATGCCACAAGCCAAACTTCGTTCAACGCGTGACCCCCGTGTGGATTTGAGTTCATAAAATCCACAAGCCCCTCCATGTTAAATCTTCTATTGCGAGATTAAGATGAGATCCAAGGAGTTTGATGTAGACCATGATCAAGGCAACCAGCATACTGAAAGCAACATAGAGGGATCGATGGAAAACCCAATCCTTGTAGCAAAACCTCAACTTGCCATCAAGCATAGAAAAAATCACATGACAGGGAAGCAACAAGAAAATCAATGCCTCATATCACACATATGATCTAGACCTAAACATGCATCTAATCAAGGATCTCTCTGATACCACTATTGGGAAACGTAGTAGAAAATAAAAAATTTCGGCCTACGAATCAAGAACCCAAGATCATCGAAGAAGATTGCATACAAGGTTTTAGGTCATGGCTCACCAACAGATGTAGCGGAAGTAGAGTTGGTGTAGCTCGTTGAAGTAGATCTCGCGGATCGTACCACAAACAGTCCCTCGATCAAGCTCACCGAGGAAGAAGAAGCACCTCGATCCGTCCCACGCGCAAGTCCCTCAAGCAAGTCCCTCGAACAAGATCTCCGAGGAAGAAGAAGCTCCTCGGAGAAGGACCAAAGATATGATCCCTCTATTAGTATCCACACGTTTTGTAGCAGCAATCCAGCAGCGCTCCACCGTGCAGAGATGAACGCCACCGAGAAAACTAGAGGGAGAAAATCCAAACGGATTCTGATCTAGAACATCGTCTAAACCGGGGTCTAATTGTGGAGCAACGGGGTTTAGAGGAGGGAGGGTGGCGCATAGGCCTTGGGGACAAGTTGTGCTGCGCCCCCCACCCCTCCCCTCATTATATAGGTGGCTAGGAGGCCCTTGGGGTGCAATAAGGGGGGTGGGGAGTCAAACTTGGACTCCCAAACCTCCGAAACCTTCCAACACCTTCCCACCGGAAACCTGCCATATTTGGGTTTTGGTATTCCCACCTGGAGGAGGATTCCCTCCCCTTGGTGCGCCCCCACCTCCTTGGACGGCCAGGGCAGCCTAGGTGGCTTGCCCCCCAAGGCTAGGGGCGTGGGGTAGTGGGTGGTACTGCCCGAAAACTTCTGGAACCTTCCAGAAGCTTCCAGGACCTTCCGGGACCTTCGGGGATAGTTTCGGGACATTCGGGAACCTTCTGGAGCACTTCCAGGACCTTCCGGGACCGTTCTTGGACGTTCCGGAGCCATCCGGATAATTTCCAAGACCATCCGAGTTACAGTTTAAGCCACCCGATGACCGCAAAGGTTGTCGGAACGCCAAGCGATTATCCAGAAACTATTCCGGTTGATCCAGGACTTCCCCAGTACCATTCTCATATGTTTCGGAACCACCTGGGACTACTCCAGAGTGATCCGGACATATCCTTAAATACCCAGAACTACTTCTGGTGCCTTTATGAACAATTCCATAAATCTCCGAAACTACTTCCGGTACCCGTATGAACTATTCTGCTTTGCTTCCACTAAACCTTCAACCATACTAGTATTCTAACAGACTACTGCTCGTTAAGTGTGTGATCCAATAGGTTCGGTATAATGCGGACATGACTCAGAACATCTTCTGGACATAGGTCAACAACCTTTTGTCAATAGCCAATAATCAACAGCGGAGCCATGGACACCCATGTTGACTCCCGCACATACACGAAGAAACTTCGAGTGAACCATTATGTTTAGTCATGTACCATTCCCTTTGTTTCGTGATATATGACAAAGTTAGAGGAGATATGTTTGGCACCCATGTGTAACAACTTCTTGAACACAAGCCACTCGTTATCCTCTTTGCTCGTTTGTCTCTATTTCTTGTTATTGTATTTCGGTATCCCCGTGATTAAATCACAATGCGTCTGGCCAGGCTAGAATGGATACCGTCATACCGACTGGGCCCAAAGTCAATATCTCTTCATCGTGAAGGAGAAAATCCCATTATTGAACTATCATAGTCACTAGCCACACCATCTGACATACCCAGAACTTATTTTACTACTTCCCATTTACGGGAGGATTCATCTAAGAACCAAAGCATGTCTTCCTGTCTGAAGCAACTCGATACTCTCATGGTCTAAGGAATTACGTATATGATAACATTTCATGATATGACTTATAACGTTGTTACGATGTGATCTCTAAGTATATCATTCAATACTGGGGTCGGTTCAACATCATTGTTCTACTAACAATATGTTCCCATTGCTACTGACATCCTTGTTACAAGAAAATTGTCCATGATTAAGAAAACATAATCATCAGTTAGCACATGAGCTGGTCTTAGAGGCTAAACCAGGAACTCTTGGTGTTTACATTTCCACACATGCAAGTGAGTTTTCTTCTGAATCTCATAGTCAGGGTCATTGCAATTATAGCACAGAAATATAAACATTAATTACGAACGTGGAAATATATATAATAACATTTTATTATTGCCTCTAGGGAATATTTCCAACAAACTCCCATACTCATAGACCAGTCGCCTCAACCATACTATCGATTGTATTATAACACTTACATAGACTTACTCCAGCCCGATCACTTAGTCGGGGTCTAGGGCGGGCTCGATCATACAACAAAGTGTGCACGTGACAGAGTCACGAGCAATCGCATCGCGATGCCCCAAGCTGCGCACATCTAAGGGCCACTTGGTGTATAAAAGACCGCCAGCCAGATCATAACTAAGGCCTCGAAAACCCATACTAAGACATGCATGTTATAATCATACACGCAGCACACATGTCTAGTATGAACAACAGGTATCATTGCAATTCTCTACAAAATGTACAAATTTATTGATAACTCTTACAGAGTGCACATAGAGATCACAAGTCTATGATCCAACATTACATCAAACATGCGGAAGAAAAGTAGGTCTGAGTACAGAAAAGTTTAAAAAATGGCTTAGAGAATCCTTATTTATAAACAAGCCCTTCCACGAGGGAACCAGTCTGCTGACTGGGACTACACTAGCTTGATCAGTCGTTGCGCTCCAGGAAGAATCCACCTTCGGGGTCAGTGGGTTCATCTAAAACATAGAATAAGCAAATGTGAGTACAAAGTCGTACTCAGCAAGACTTACGTAGGACCTATTCTACTCATGCACATGTATCAAGGTAAAGGGAGTTGGGGTTCATAAGCAGAAGTGCCAGCTTTGACTTGGCTAGTCCCGAACTACGAGTACCAGACTTGAGGTAAGAAGCGTACACGAGTCCACTACATGTTACAACCAATTACACCACTATGGATACTTCCTCGACTTCCCCACGAGAAAGCATGCCATAGCACTCACGCTTATCTCTGCAAGTTTTATAGGTATCTAGTTCAAGTTTTCTCATAATCTAGCTAAGCTTTCCAAGCAGTCCTTAACCGCTGACGCGACTATTAAAATAGTTTTGTTAACCCTGCAGGGGTGTACCGCTACACACACACGCGCATCAGTTACCGCCTGGGAGTGGGACCCTTGAAGCGAGTACCGGTGAGGACGTTGCCACGACACTTCGCCCACAGCTCCGTTCTAGTCCAGAGAGTCGCCTATCTGAGGGAAATCCGTAAGGAAGTCCGGCCGAGGTTCTAGTACGGCCTCAAAATATGTGTGCAGGGTCCCAAGCCGGTCTGAATACCCGTTCTTCCACTCCGCAGACCGTGCCATAGCCCTACCAGAACTTGCGAACTAATGCGACTTCTGGGGTTCGAACGGGGTGAGGTACTAGGTCGAGAGGGGTCAGTGAGCCCAATGTGTGGTTGCACTCTTCTTCTTGGATCACCACACAAGAACTCAGACGTAAGGCGGTGTTCAACGAGACAACCCACCGTGTACTCCTACACAACCTCTCATCGTTCACCTTGTATTAGGGTAGATTCACCAACACATTTCCACCATCATCAACATGATCAATACCATCCCGACTCACAAAAGAGTAACCTCATTGTAACTCTAAGCATGCAATAAGCAGTAACAGTTGCAGGGGCCACATGATAACAAACAACTCCTACATCTGCTAGGATTGTGGTTTGCTTACTACTATGACAAAATGATAGGTCATGCAAACGAATGGGTTCATCTATGTGGTAGAAACGTAGCATGGTAATCATCCTTAACAATGCATAAGCGAGACTGGGAGGGAAGTGGGATTTTATCGACATGATCAATGGGGGTTTTCTTGCCTTGCTGACGAGGTTCAAACACAGTGTCTTCAACAAAGGGGGTGGCCTCCGGTTCTGGCTCCACTTCTATCGAGCAAACAAAGCAATCAAGGGATAAATATAAATGCAATGCTCAAGCACATGATAAATATTCTAATGTGATGTTATGGTCACAATGTGGGTACAATTCCATTTAAAAGAAGTGGAATGCAAAGTCATTTGCAAATTCACTCCAAATTTGAATTCAAATTAATGCCATATCAACAAATGCCGCTGTCCACCCAATTTAAATTTTTCAAACATGAAAACAAAGTCCATATTCACAATCCTTGTATTTTTCTGATAATTTTAGACATATTATATGTTTAATTTTGAGTTAAAATGAATTAGTTATGAATTTACAAAGTTTAAATCATTTTCTGGAATTTCTGAAATTATTCTTATAAAGGAAATTCGATTTATGGCGTCAACACTGCGTCAGGCTGACGTGGTGGGGGGGGGGCTGCTGACAGTAGGGGCCCACTAGTGAGTGGCTAGGGGGTTAATCCCTCTGTTTAAAAAATAAATAGAGAGGGGTTAGGGGGCTAGGGCCCCACCTGTCATAGGGGTTAGGGTTAGTTTGTGGTTAATTAGGTTAATTAAGCCGGGCCCGCCAGAGTGAAGTCATCGACGACCTCTGACACGGTGGAGGGGCTCGCCGGAGTTAGTTTTTGGCCACCTCTTGGCCCGGGGAGGCCACTAGGAGGTGCCCCATGCACACCCGCATCGCGTAGAGCACGAGGGGGTCACAAGGGAGCTCCACGGCCACGCCGGTGTCAACTTGCGTGGTGGCTGGAGCTCAGGTATGGGCGGTGCTACGCTACAGCTCACGGAGAGTATTGCGGGGACAGGGGAACGAAGCAGCTTCTCACCCTGGAGCTATTGGAGGGAACGGCGGGGTCGTAGGGGCTCTGGAGGCGACAAATTCCGACGAGGTGCTCACGGCGGCCGGCGGCGAGTTGGTGAGGATTGCGGCGGCTCGGGGTCTTCCGGGATTGATTCCTTGCACAAGGTGACGTAGTCGAGCACGTCTAGGTTGCTGGACACCTCGGGGAAGCTCGAAGAAGACGGTGGCCACGCGGGTGCGGCGGCGCGCTAAGCCGCGAGCTACGGGCGGCAAAAGAAACGAGAGAGGGAGAGAAGGGAGACAGCTCCGAAGGGGGAAAGTGAGCATGACGTCCCCAGGCGTCGTCGTGGCTCGTCTTGGAGGCTCAGGGGGGGGCACCTGGAGGGCTGGGAGGCATCGCGGTGTCGTCGATGGCTTTCCACCGAGCACCTTGGGGGCGCGGGGAGGAAGACGACACAGAAAAGGCTGCTGGGCTGGGCCTGGCTTGGTTAGTTGGGCCAGAAGCTGGTAAGGCCCATTTTCTTTATTATATCTTTTCTGTTTTTCTTTTCTTTCTGTAATTTGTTTGGCCTACTAAAAAAATAGCTAAGCATTTTATAAAATGCCCCAAATTTTTATATGGCCTCAAAATAAATATAGCTAGCCATTTATAAAGTTTGGACATTTTTAAAATTCAAATAATTTGAACTTTAATTCAAATAGGGGTTTAAATTTAAATCCATGCTCCTGTTTGAATATTTGAAAATCAATGAGCATGGGTTTGAATCCAAAAAACTTTATATGTTATCACACTCATTTATGAGACTTCAAAAATGCAAAAGGAATTTTTGGAGCAACTTTTATTCTGGCCATTTGAATTATATTCATCTGGGGGGTGTTCTCTCTCCCATTTCAATTTCTTTTGAATTTTTTAACATGATGCAAAGTTACTTGGTAACCCTACCACATACCTAAAAGAGGGTTGTGACAGTAACTTCTCAAGAGGCTTGAGAGATGATGGACCGTATTTGTATGGCCTCCCGACGGCGGTGGAAGTACCGGTAGACGCCGGAGCAGCCAGAGCGGCGACGGCTGTCTTCCTTTGTTTCTTAGGCGCCAGAGCAGCCAAAGCGGCGGGGGAAGCTCTCTTATGCCCTTGATGACGAGGCGGAGGAAGAGGCGGGCTGATCGAACGCGTCGGTGCAGGTGGAGGAGGAGATGTAGGAGGAGACAGGTTGATCGGACGCGCCGGCGCAGGCGGGGAAGGAGGCGTAGGAGGAGGCGGACAAGGAGGCAGAGAAGGAGGTGCACCCTGATCATGCGCCGGAGCAGGAGGCGGAGAACGAGGCGAGCCCTGATCATGTGCCGGAGTAGGAGATGCCGTCCAGTTCGGAAGCTTGATTAATTCCTTCCGCCATAGACATGAAGTCCTCACAGCGTGAAGCAGCAGAGTTTCCCCTTCACCGGTAGGGTAGTCAAGCTCGAGCCCCTCATATCCCTCAAATATTTCATCGACCATCACATCGGCATAGCCTTGTGGAATCGGAACGCAGTGAAAAGTTCCGTTGGGTCGAGGAGGTGCAACATGGCCGACAAACGCCTTGGGTGTGAGGTGCTGAAATTTCGCCAAAAGGTGGCAATCTTGAGACTCCGTGATAGCATCCACGGGGTAGCTGGGAGCCGTCAACTTAGGCTGCGCAATGAGCTCGGTGGAAGCCACGCTGCTTCTCCACTGAGATGGCGGGGTAGCTTCTCGGGTAGCTTTGTCAACTCGATGACTCTCCTCTATCGCTTTTACTCTTGCATTCAGCTTCTGCATTTCGTTGAGCTCCTATTTCCTCTTCCTCTCCCTGCTTCTGTAACCGTCTGTGTCGGGAAACCCATGCTTCCACGGAACAAAGCCTGCCGTTCCTCATGTTCGTCCTGCGTGCTCCGAATTCCCGAGGGCCTCTGTGAGCTCGTCGTTCTCTCTGTCGAGAACGAACGTCCCTTCCCGCGACGCGGTGAAAATTTTCCGAAGCTTTTCTACCGGTACGTTCAATTGTTTGTTCGTCCAAACGCACTTCCCTGTTTCGGGGTCCAATGTTCCCCCACCCCTGAAGAACTAAGTCCTTGCACGGTCTGACCAGTTCCATGTCTCTGGTATGATCCCTCTGTCAAGCAGGTCCTTCTCATCCTTCTCCCTGACCCCGTGCGATGGTGAAGCATCTTCTTTGCATCATTTAGCTTGTTTGTCTCTAACATATTCTTACTCTTCTTCGATATCTTGTGGGCCACAAATGCAGGCCAATCATGTTCTTTCTTCTCATATCGACCCTTGAATATTGGAGTCTTCTTTTTGTCGACAAATTTTCTTTTCAAGTCATTCTTCCACCTCCTGAATAGTTCTTCCATCTTCTTAAGAGCATGAGTCTTGATCAATGGCTCTATAACTGGCTTTTCTGGATCATCCTCTGGCGGTAAGGTGAACTTTGCCTTCAGCGAGGTCCAAAGATCATCTTTCTGTCTGTCGTTGACAAAAGACACTTGAGGGTCTCCGCTCTTCGGCTTATTCCATTGTTGGATGCTGATCGGGATCTCCCTAACGAGGACCCCGCACTGAGCAGCAAAGGCGTCCTTGGTCCGGATGGGTTGAATCGGTTGGCCATTCTCGGTGATCTCGATGTTCGTGAACTTTTCATCTAGGCGCAACTTTTTTTCGGGCCTCGTCTCGTTACCGAAGTTTGGCTCGATCTGGATCCGGAGGGCTAGAAAAGAAGAAAGAAGAGAGTTAATATATATTTGTCTACATACCAAAACAATTAATGCATCAATTCAATTAGCTAGTCTCATCAGCACAGGCTATATTAATAGATATACCTCGCCGCACTTTGCAACAGCTCCTTCCTCCTCTCGTTCATCGTAGTCGTCATCATGGTCTACTTCTTCATCCTAAGAACCTGCTTCACTATTTCCTTCCAGACCATCGGTGTCGTTCAGATACGACAAGACATCACCTCCTTCCTGGAGAATGTCGCCCACCAACGCTCCCGGTCCTCCTTCCTGGATGTCTTCGCCCACCAACGTTGGTCCTCCTTCGCGGATGATTTCACTCATAAAGTCATCTTATTCTAAGTTTCATTGACCACCGTCCATAGTTTCTGCAAAATATTACAACAAGCCCCGCTTACTTCCGGCTAATGATGAAGCCATGGATTTCTTCAATCAACCCTCGACCCCTCAACGACCCTCGAGCCCCTCGAACCCTCGATGACCCTCGACCCCTCGACGACCCTCGACCTCTCTCGGACGTGACCCTCGACCCTCGACTGGCCTAGATATATCCCGACCCTCGAGCTCGACGACCCTCGAACCCTCGACCCCTCGACGACCCTCGAATCCTCGACCCCTCGACGACCCTCGAACCCTCGGCGACCCTCGACCCCTCGACGACCCTCGACCCTCGACCTCTCTCTCGGGGACCCTCGACCGGCCTAGATATATCCTGGCCCTCGAACCCTCGACCCTCGAGCTCGACCTCTCTCGGTGACCCTCGACCCTCTATATACCGACGCGTATAGTTCCCGACCCTCGACCACACGGCGATCCTCGACACCCTCTCGTTCTCAATTTTTTTTAAAAGAGGAAGAAGAAAAAATAAGAGGATAATTATAAGAAGAAGGAATAGAGAGGAGAAGAAGAAAAAATAGAACCCTATTTTTTCTCCTTCTCCTCTATTCCTTCTTCTTCTCCTCTTATTTTTTATTCTTCCTCTCCTCTTCTTCTCCTCCTTCTTCCTCTTCTTATTTTTCTTTTTCCCTCTCCTTCTTTTTCTTTTTCCTTCTCTTCCTATTTTCTTATCCCCTAACACTATAAGATTTTAACTTATTAAATTGAGACTAATTATAAAACAGAAAAAAAGGTGAACAAAAAAAATATTTTCTATTTTCTTTTCTCTATTCTCTTTTAATTTTACTTTTTTTGCTATTTTTTTCTGCCCCCACTATATAGAACACATTTTATCATGCACTTAGAAATTGTTTGATGAGCACACTCGCCATAAACGTGGCCATGGCCAAGGCCAGCGGCGAGAGCACGGGAGGAGCTCCCTCTGAAGGGTTCGTTGCACAGAAAACAAAATTTTTCCTACGCATAAACAACCAACATGCCAAGATCTAATCTAGGAGATGTAAGCAACGAGTAGGATGTCTTAGAAGAACTCACCCTCGAAGACCGAAAACGTTACAAGATCAAATCTCGTGGATGATGTAGTGGTTCACTTGCCGATATCAAGATCGTGATGATGTACGCTGAGCGTCTCCGTGATCGGTCACACGTACAGCTTGATGACGACCTCCATTCCCTCGATCCAGCGGGGCAGCGGAAGTAGAGGATCCCCCAGAAATCCAGCAGCACAATGACGTGGTGCTGTGAAGAATCCCACGGTCAGGGCTTCGCCAAGCGGAAGACCATGGAATGGAGCAGCGGGTGGAGAGGAAGGGAGGTGAGACAAGTGTGTGTAGAGGGGGAGCCCTCACCCTCCTTTTATAGGGGAGGAGTAGGCAGCCCAAAGGGGTGGGGCGCCCAACTCATGGTGCCCCCACCTTTTCCCCTCTTGATGTGAGTGGAAGCCACACTCACACCCACCCATGCTCCCTTAATTGTCCACTTGGAAAATCCAATGGTTTTCTTTAATAAATAAATAAAACATTTATATTTATTTATTTAATATTTGTTAATCCTATTAACAAACAATTGCACATTGCACCTCGAATCATTTGTTAATTCCATTAACAACCATTCAACAAAAAACACTTTGAACTATTTCAATTTTACCCGAAACAATTTCGGTGCTGTCCAAAACATTCTTCGATATTCCATATCCTCTCAAAATGCTTCATCAAACCTTAAGTGTGTCACCCTATGGTTCGCGAATAATACAGACATGATCGAGACACCTCTCCGATCAATAATCAACAGCTGGATTTGGAGATCCGTGATGACTCCTGTATATTCAACGATGAATCTTGTGATCGTGTGAACCATCAACGTCATAACTCATTCCCTTTGTCTCGCGATATTTTACTTGTCCGAGATCCGATCATCGGTATTAACCATACCTTGTTCGATCTCGTTACCGACAAGTACTCTTTTACTCGTTCTGTGATATGACATTCTTGTGACCTAGTCACGTGCTTGCAAGAGGTGTCAATGTGATATCACCGAGAGGGCCCAGAGTATATCTCTCCGTCATTTTGGATGGACAAATCCCACTCTTGATCGATGAGCCTCAACTAACACTTTACGAATACCTAACACCACCTTTATAGTCACCCTGTTACGGTGTGACGTTTGATGTCATCAAAGTACTCTTTCGGTATTAGCGATTGACATGATCTCATGGTCTAAGGAATAAGATTACTTCGAATGCAAGATATAACAATATAAACTAAATGACTTGATCGTATTCTTATACTTAGTTTGGGTCTATGTTCATCACATCATTCTCCTAATGATATGATCCCGTTATTAACAACATCCAATGTTCATGATCAGGAAACCTTGATCATCTGTTAATCAACGAGCTAGTTAAAAGAGAGGCTTTACTAGGAACCATTGTTTGTTTATTAAACACACATGTATCAACGTTTCCGGTTAATACAATTCTAGCATGAGAAATAAAATTTTATCATAAACAAGGAATAGTATAATAAACACTTTATTATTGCCTCTCGGTCATATTCCCTTCAGTCTCCCACTTGCACTAGAGTCAATAATCTAGTCAATATGTAAGCACTTAACACCTATGGCATTCCAGTGTTATTACCATGCATTGCATGTGGTAAACTCCATCAAAATATCTGACATGTTCAGGTCCATTTGTATTTGCATGTCTTTTCGTCTTACACGCATCACTCATTCTCTAATGAGATGGCTTTGTATATATCTGGTCAACTGGTGAGACCTTAATTCCTTAGCTTAAACTAATATTGCTAACATTGTAAAAATGTAGCTTCATAGTGTCAGCATTCTTGGAAATTCACCAAGTTCAATAAAGAACTCCTTGACGCAAAATACTTCTTGTATTTGTTGTCAGCACAACGATATACTTATATCCTTTGTAGTAGTATTCCTCATAATACTTCAATTTTGAAACTCATTCAAATCCAGCCTGGAACTTTCTTCCAGCCTATTTGCCACCTTTCAACACATATTCTAATTGAGATAAATTTATTTGGATAGATGACAAGACCATTAGTGTAACATATTACAGTTAATAGTTTGTTATTACTACATAGGAAGACATATCCTTAACTTTTTCTAAAAATACTTAAGGATCTTTTCCCACTGTTGTCCAATCATCATATGATTATCCTGGTATAACACTTTATATCATAGGACTCATCTGGTTGTGTACATATCATGGAACACATGACTTAGAAATCTCAATTTCAATTATGCTCATCATGTGTCAAAACATTTGAATATTTGTCAACTCTTTTCCATGTGGCAAGAACCCTTTCTTGTCGTTTCGATATTGACTTACTTCAATACTTCATCTATGTACTTTCGCTCAACAATATCAGGCGCTTCAATCCATCTCTATAGATATTGATGCTCAAAATATTGTTTAGCCTAAGCCTTTCATCAATATGAAATCTTATCCTTGTTTAATTTAAAATACATATTTTCTAATCAACTATATGTCATCTACATAGAGTATTAGAAATATGTCTTAGCGCTCCCACTTAATTTCTTGTAACTCTACAAGCATCTTCGCCGTGTATGATGGAATCAAAACTCTTTTGATAACTTCATTAAAGTAAAGATTCCAACTACGTTATGCTCATTTCAACCATTGAATTGTGCATACCTTTCTAGCAACCTTTTTGAATTTTACAAAACATTCAGAACGTGTCACATACACATCCTTGATCAACCTTCCTAGATAGGAAAGGTGTTTTGTTATTCAACTTCCATATCAACATATGTAACTTTTGCTAGAACTATCCCTAAAGACTAAAGTATCACTACAAAAGATCAAAATCTTGGCGTAGTCAACTCTTTGAACTTTGTCGCAAATACCTTTTCGACAAGTCGAACTTTAAATGGATGTAAACATCCATGTCTTGTAGCTATATAGATCCGTTTGCGATTGTCAGGCTTCATGCCTTCAAAAAGACTACCAAGTCACATACTTGACGTTCTTGCATGGATACTATCTCGGATATAATGGCTCATAGCCAGTTTACGAAGTTAGGGCCCATCATTTGCTTCCTTTATAAGTTGTAGGTTCGTTGTTGTCTAAAAAACAACACTTAAACCACAAGTTGGTCAAAGTACAAAGTTTTACGACCTTCATGGTTCAGTTTGCAAACTCTTTCGAAGTTTCTGCAGCACATGCAGTGTCTTCCACTTAGTCAAAATAGGAAACCCTGGAACAACTTCCAGTGCTGCGCTACTCTTGACATGATAACGATGATTCTCTAATCTCATTGAGATGCACTGTCCTCCCACTCACTTACTTCGCAAGAACCACTTTCTTGTAAAATCTACCCTTTCCGACAAACAACATTTGTCTTTGGTTCAGTGATAGGAGAAATACCCAACTGTATTTTTCTTGGGATAACCTTATAAACATATATTTATCCGATTTTGGTTGTAAACATTTTACACATGCTATGCATACCAAAATGTAAGAAAAGACAATTCGGGACACTGCCCAAGCCATAACCCATATGGTGTCACCTTCATCGGATCATGATGGCGCTCTTTTCAGTGTAAAAGCGGTAGTCTCTAATGCATAAACTACAAAAATATAATGGCATTTATTTATCTTACCATGTCTAACAAGGTTCGAATATGTATCCCGAACACTCCATACTTCTATGGGGTTTTCGGGAAGGATAAGTTGTAGAACAATTCTGCAACTCCTCAGATGTTCTGCTAAACTCGTAACTCAAATTTTTATTCTTTATGATCCAATCATAAATACTTGATTCTCTTGTTATGATGATTTTTCACTTCATACTAACAATACTTTGAACTAATTCAAAATATCAAATTCCTTTCTCATTAAATAAATATACTCATGTATCTACTTAAATCATCAGGGAATTTTATGAATGAAAAAGTAATCCACCACACACGGCTACATATAATGGACCATATACATCAATATGTATAATCTCCACTAAATGAGTCGTCCATTCTATTTGGCTTATGAACGGAGTTTTAGTCATCCTTTTGGAAGTGGTCTTACAAGCGTCAATTTATTCAAAAAACAAAATGACTTCGGAAGTCCATCAACATGGATTTCCTTCATGTTTTCCTTTCCAATATGAACTAAAATGGCAGTGTCACATTTTAAGTGAAATCCTTTAGTTTTATGTCTTGCGACGTTTAGCATACAGTTTTATAGATGTTTATTTTACCAACACGACTTATATTAACTCATCCATCAAATATGGAACATGGTTATAGTTTGAACAACTTACTTGTTCTCACAAAAAACAGAACAAAATAACAAATTATTAACTTCTTAAAATAAATCTTGAAGGTTTTTGGTTCGATGCGACGATGAACACAATAACACTTTATTTACGTTCTTCTCGTGATCGATTCCACATCTTTAACTAGTTCCTTTAGGCCATTGTATTTCTTGTATTGCATTGCTTTGTATGACAATTCATACGAACCAATCAAGTATCGAAATACCCAAGAAATACTTTGTTAACTAGTAATACATCTATAACTTTGTATATCATGCATATACTCCTGAGCTGGACTTTTCCAGTATTTTTCATTTCTGCCATATACTTATGCAATTCTATTTTCAGTATTCCCTTTCCTTTACTGAAGAATCATTCAAATCAAACAATGCCAGTCGAACTAGCACATTTTCCTTGGCGTGTTAGTCATATACTATCACCCATGGAGTCATACTTTGAAGTTGATTGTTTTTCTAATATCACCATATTATTAAACATTCTTCAAGCATAGTAAACGATTTTACCCATACTTTAATCCATCCCATCATAACAATTTTGTGATGGAGCTACTAAAGCTCTAAGGAAGGAATTTATAGGATAATATTAGTGCCCAACTTTTGGTAGATTCAAACGCCGAGCATCTTCAATCCTTGCATATATTCAAATAATATAAGCACACATTGTCACACTAAATTATAATCAGTCACGTTGCAACAAACAGGGTTCTAGATATCAATATATCTTTCACTCCTCGCTTGTTTCTGAAAACAATTCTTTTCAGCTCCTAGATCACCTTGATTCTCAAAACATTCTTTTAAGATTAGGTATTTTGGAAGCAAGCACGACACGGTCGAAACTATTTCGCCGTAGTCAATATTTGAACTTGCTAGAATTTTTTTTCCAACGAGTTGAGCTTTATGGATAAAACAATTTCATCCGAATCAATTATAGATCCATATATATATATATATATTCTTCAGACTTTTAGTCTTTGGAGGGTCTACCAAGTTCAAAACTTGACTTACTTCCATGGATACTATCTCGGATTTATTTGGCATTTAGCCAAATCTCGGAGTCAGGGCCCATCAACGCTTCTTTGTATATCACAGGTTTATCATTGTCGAACAACAATATCTCATTTTACATATCATGAATGTTTGTACGAGTTTTGTCTATCCTGTGTGGTTCAGCTGCGCACTTATTTGAAGAGTCAATAATCTCTAACAAGTTGCACTGTCCTCCCACTCACTCTTTTGCAAGAAACCATTTTCTTCAAAACACATTGTTCTTAACAGCAAACAGTTTTGCTTTTGTGTAGTGATTTGGTGTTTTGAGTATGTCAAACATATGTCTCATACACCCAAATTTTAAGAAAAGACAATATGGTTTTATCATTTCCATGTCATATCTAATATGGTGTCATTTCAATAGATTTGATGGTGATCTTTTCAGTGTAAAAGTTGTAGTCTCTAACGCATAACTTTAATAAGTATAATGGCAAATTGATAAACGTCATATTTGATCTTACCGTGTCATACATGGCTTGACTATGTCTCTCGAACACTTTACTCTTACTTGAGTTCCGCGACGTACAAGTTATGACACCTTTTCACAACTCATCAGACGTTCGCTAAACTTGTAACTCAAATATTACTTTCTACAATCTAATTTGCAGAAGCATTATTTCTTGTTACAATACATTTCTATTTCACTCTAATTTTCCTTGAATGTTTCAAAGATTTTAGACGTATGTCTCCACTGAACAGATATCCATATATTTACTTCAGTTCATGAGTTAAGATAGAAAATCCACTGTATACAACTACACTTATTGGACTACACACATCATCATGTATGATTATCAATAATTTAGTTTCCCGTTAATGCATGGCCTATCAACGGTGTTTTTAGTCACATTACTTTCAGACAATATATGCAAGCGTCAAGTGATTCATAATCATATGACTCAAAAGTCCATCACTTATGGAAATTCTTCATGCATGTTATGTCACTTGTGAAAAACTGCAGTGCCACATACTTGTCGTATTTCTGTTAGTCTTGCGACGTTTAGCATCAGTGTTATGGATGTTTAGCATTATTATCAAGATTCATAACTTACAACCTATTCACAACAGAAGTATGCCTTTATGTTATTCAGAGCTTTGAACAACTCTCTTGCAACAAACATGATTCAAAATGATGTTTTGCAACAAGGCTAAAGTGTACTAACAATTTACTCAACTCTAAAATGAATTATGAAGATAATCATAGAGTCAACACACGGTATAGTAAACCTTTTACCGTGTTCCCGAGCGTGTCAAAACTCATCATTAGCTAGTCATAAAGGCAATAGTATTTCTTGCATCGAGTTGCAACAATATGCAATCGATGTGATATTCCGGTGATCAACAGTTTAATCACAATATACAGAATCCACAATTAACTGCTTAATCATGATTCCCAACAATTACATCTCTTGACCAACAATGAATTCATCTATAACTCCGTATGACTTTCATTTCTGAGCTGGTTATTCCAGTCTTCTTTCGTTTTGCCTCTATACGTACAATAGTTCTATTTCCAATGTCACTCCTACTCACAAAAGCTCACACATGATTAAGGATGGCGCAGGCCATGGAATTTCCGGCGTGTAAGTCTTACTAACATCCTTTGGACTTCCTTTCCCTTAATTCTCATCATCATATGATCGGTGTTCTTCTGGATCCCACACTTATCAGTTTTGTTTAGAGCACAGTAGTGAACATTTTCACTAATGCTTACAATCATACATTGTACTAGATATCTTATATCCAACATTAATTGTCTTACTACTGCAAACAATTTTTCAGTTCCATGAATATAACATAACTATCCCAAACGTTTCGAAGTTTGGGTTTCATGGTGGTGAAGACAATGCACTTAGCTGTGGTGGAATTCTAGCATTTTGGATTATGGACATAAGTCACATCATCCATAGCATCAGCGGGAGAGCTTCAAAAATTTGAGATAGGACAAGCTCCTTCTCGACACTATTGAGGATAGTCCTCACAATACGGTACCAATCGTAAAGTTTTTACCAGATAATACAGTTAATCAAAATCAATTGGGAAGGTGGTAACGCGAGCCATTATTCTACAAAGATAATGCAAATACTAAGACTTTGTTCATAATTAAGTTGCACTTGTGATTAATCAAATTAATTACTTAGTGCGCTCCCACTCAGATCAATATCTCTCGTAATTGATGCTGGAGTGATTCAAGATCCGACCCAATCGTCCGCCATTGATGTGACATCACTGATGACTTAGATTGGACCGGTAGGCCAACTTGCCAATCACTCCAAAGGTGATTCTTGTTCATCTTTCGATGGGCGTGTTCCGATAGCAAACTTTTATCCAAACCGTCAAGACAACCAAGTGTAATTGCAGTGTGTTCTTAACACACCCACCTTTTATGCGTCACACCGTGTGCACCCATGTGACATGACCTGCTCCGATGTGAAACATAGTATAGACGGTGCTACAGTTGGAAGAACACTATCAACTTGATATTGTTTTGCGAGAGATCTCCCTAATAAAATACGACTACCTCGCATCAAACAAGGGTGCATCAAAAGGATAAACATCACAGGCAGTTCATAAAATTATGTGATATAGTATAGCACTAGTAGAAAACATGGCTTTGGTTTAGACCTGGCCAGCCCATTAGTACCGGTTCAGTCACGAACCGGGACCCATGGAGGCATACGTCCCGGTTCGTGCGCCCAGGGCGCCGGCCGGGCCTCGTGGGGCACTGGTCCCGGTTCGTCTGGACCCATTCACTACACGAAACAGGAGTTTTGCCGTCAGCTTTCTATCGGGGCTGACAGCAAAGGATCATATGCCGTCGGCCGTGGGGAAAGCTGACGGCAACAGTACGGCTGACGGCGTAGGAATGATATGCCGTCAGCCTTTCCTAAGCCGTCGGCAAGAACCAGGAAAGCTGACG
Source organism: Bromus sterilis (assembly GCA_950022295.1). NCBI lineage: Eukaryota > Viridiplantae > Streptophyta > Magnoliopsida > Poales > Poaceae > Bromus > Bromus sterilis. The sequence goes on from OX465601.1 coordinate 300,641,784, forward strand.
GCAAAGGACGGCCGACGGCCACCCCCAGGCCACGTGTCCCTTCCAGCCACGAGGTAACGGTGCCCAGGTTTGCCGTCAGCTGGCTGACGGCTTAGCCTAACTGCAGACGTTGCCATCAGCCGGCTGACGGCAATTTGGGCCTATAACCCCCCGCCCCCCGTGGGCATACCCTAACCCCCACTCCAACCAGTCTCCACCACCTCCCTCCCCTCACGACGCTCTCCGCCGCCGCCGCCACCACCCCGGTAGGCCCCGCCCTCGCCCCCGTGCAAGACCTTGCCGCCGCCGCCCCGCCCCCGTGCAAGACCTCGCCGCCCCACCCAGGACCTCGCCACCCTGCCCCCGTGCAAGACCTCGCCGCCGCCGCGCAAGACCTCGCCACCCCGGCTCCTCGGCTCCGGTGGAAGTGACCTCCTCGCCGGCGGCCGCCACCATCTCCTCCGCCCTACCTCGGGCAGCTCCTGCTGCAACTCCTCGCCGTCGACCAGATCTGCAGGTGAGCTCCCCCTCTCCCTCTTTTCTCTGTTTTTTTGTTATTGTTAGATACAAGCAAATGCCAATAGAAATTGTTAGAAAAGTTATTTTTTTATTGTTAGATAAATTAATTTTTAGTTATTGTTAGATACATGCAACAATAGAAATTTGAGTACACTACACTAAAGCTTGTAACCATTAAATTCTTTTAGACTACATTACATTACATTATAGCAATGCCAATTGAGTAAATTGCAACTTGGTGTTACCAAATCATAAACCATTTTAGGCAGCACCAAAATAGGTTTTCACTAGCTATTGAGGCAGCACCAAATAGTATAAGAAAATAGTCTATTGAGACATTAGAAATATTTCAAACTTTCCTTTTGAAAATATTACAACATGTAGCTTGCCTTCAACCTTCCCCCAAACAATTAAGATTATAGTATGGATATTCGACTAGCATATCATTAGCAACAACCACCTTGACAAACCCCCTTTCCCTTCCTATTGTCTCCAAATACAATGCTCGATGTATCAAGTCCTTTTTTTCAAATTGAGAAAGCATGTCCTCATATCATTGTAGTTGTCATAACTCCTAGTATTTCTACCATCCACAATGTGATCTTCATCGTCCCCATTATTCCTTACTTGCACAAAATTGATCTTTGGGTATTTATGAGGTTGTCTCACTAGGCATTTGTGTGGTTTATTGCCACACTTGTATTTTATCACATTTTTGTGGTTTATTGCCACACTTGTATTTTATCACATTTGTGTGCCTTGCCCTCCCCTAGTTTCACCCTACCCAAAAGATAGGTGTATAGCTAGTTCTTTCCTTCTCAAATAATGCAAGTCACGTAACCCATATGCGTCTCCCGTTCGAAAGATTCCATTTATAAATATGCATTCATTTGCATATTTATAATTGGATTCTTTCGAATTGTCCAACGTTATCCATGGACATCCCGAGTATGTGTAGATTGGATTCATTTCCCCATATATGCTCTCCTCCGGATCGGACGCAGGATTTCGTCAGCGCCACCTTGTTGTTCTCCGGGTACACATCCTCTCGGTTTATGCTGAGACGTGTATCAGGAGAACAGCGGGGAGGTGCTGTCGAAATTTTGCGTCGGATCGGGAGGAGAGCATGGGGAAATGAATCCAATCTGCACATACTCGGGTAAGATTAGGACCTATCTGTACCTATTAGCTAGTGTGCATATGCCGTATCACCGTAATTAATTATATGCCTTCTGGTGTTAATTTGTACTAGCTAGCTAGCCAGAATGAATGATCGTGCGTGGATGTACACCGGTCACCCTAGTCAAAAAAATATGACTGAGGAATGGTTGGCCAAGACCGAGAAGTTCCTAGAGGTTGTATTTAGTGCTGGCCAACCAAGAACATGGTGCCCCTGCACTAGATGTAAGAACTATTCACAACAGACAAAGGATGTAATGGGTAAACACCTGCAAATACGTGGTTTCATGCCTGATTATACGTTGTGGTCATTTCATGGCGAGTCGGCCCAACGTGACGGACATGAGGTAGTGCGTCAGCGCATTGAGGATTGTGGTACAGGGATCGAAGACATGGTCAATGACTACAACGATGCTCGTCTTGAGGACGAAGAACCGGAGGAAACTGCCAAGGCCTTTTATGCCATGCTAGAGTCTTCAAAACTCCCACTGCATGCGCACACCAAGCTTTGTCAACTAGATGCCATCGCACAAACAATGGCTCTTAAGGCACAATTCAACTTGTCCAGAGAGTGCTATGATGCGATGATGACCTTATTCGAGCGCTTTCTACCGGACGGTCATATTATGCCTGCAAACCTATACCACTCAGACAAAATACTCGGTGCACTGAAGATGCCCACCGAGCGGATACATGCTTGTGAGAAAGGATGCGTCTTATTTAGGCATGAGTATGCGGATGATAATTATTGTCCACGCTGCAAGTCCTCCAGGTATATTGTCGTAGACAACGGTCTTGGTGAGAAGACGCAGAGCAAAATATCCGTAAACATTCTTCGGTACCTACCGATCTTACCAAGACTTCAACGGCTTTACATGCTTGAAGAAACAGCAAAACAAATGACATGGCACAGAGATGGAATTAGACGTGCTACAGATGAATACGGGAATTTGATGGTGACCCACCCCTCTGATGGTGAAGCGTGGAAGATGTTCAATGAAATACATAAAGAAGGTAAAGCCAAAGACCCAAGAAACGTGGCACTCGCCATTAGCCTCGATGGGTTCAATCCTTTCGGTATGACGGCAACCCAGTATAGTTGTTGGCCCGTATTCATCATGCCCTTCAATCTGCCCCCTGGAGTACTTATGCAAAGAAAACACATCTTCTTGACGTTGATAGTTCCGGGGCCCAACTATCCCGGAAAAAATATGAATGTGTACTTGCAACCACTGATGGATGAGTTGAAAGAAGCTTGGGATAATGGGATCCGGACATATGACGCAGCTAGCAAAACAAACTTCCAAATGCATGCTTGGTTGATGTACTCCATGCATGACCTGCCGACGTTTGCACTTTTTGTTGCATGGTGCGTGCACGGAAGGTTCCCATGCCCGCAATGCAAGTCTGCTCTTAAGTTTCATTGGCTGCCGAAGGGTCGCAAGTATTCTTGCTTCGACTTGCATAGACAATTCCTGCCTCTGGACTATGGATTCAGAAAAGACAAGAAGAATTTCACCAAAGGTAAAGTTGTCGAGCACAAGGCACCACCTATGATGACGGGCGCACAAATTCTTGATCAGTTGAACTCACTAGAGCCTGATCCGAACCGGCCAGGGTATTTCTTGGGATATAATACGGAACACGCCTGGACCCACAAGCCATGCTTTTGGGATCTCCCGTATTTCAAAGACCTTGCTCTTCCACACAACATTGACATGATGCACACTGAAAAAAATATGGGTGAGGCCCTTTTTGGTACATTGTTCGGCACTGATAAGGGGAAAGATAATGTTAAGGCTAGAGTCGATCAGGAGAGTCTGTGTAATAGGAAGTCACTGAACATGCGACAACCGAAAGGGAAGAAGAATTGGGAGAAGCCAAAGGCATGGTTCAATCTTAAAAGGGAACACAGGAGGGAAATCCTCATCTGGGTGAAAAAAAAGTTGATGTTCCCCGATGGGTATGCAGCGAATCTAGCAAGGGGAGCAAGTCTTGAAAAGTTGAAAATCTTTGGGATGAAGAGTCACGATTGGCACATATGGCTTGAGCGGATAATGCCGGTGATGTTGCGCGGCTACATCCCCGAGGATGAATGGCTAGTAATGGCAGAGCTAAGCTATTTCTTCCGTGTTCTTTGTTCTAAAGAATTATCGCCTATTGTGATAGAAGAGATGGAAAAACTGGCGCCGGAGTTGATATGCAAGTTAGAGAAGATCTTTCCACCGGGTTTCTTTAATCCGATGCAGCATATGATTTTGCATCTACCGATGGAGGCAAGATTGGGTGGCCCTGTGCAAAACCGTTGGTGCTATGCAACCGAGAGAATGCAGAAGACGCTTCGAGCAAAATGTAAAAATAAACGGAGAATTGAAGCATCAATGGCTGAGGCATTCTTTGTCGAGGAAGCGGCAAACTTCGTGACATCACACTATGCTGCCACTAATTACAGTTTGCATAATCCAAAGCCTCGGTACAATACTGGCGACCCCGAGCGACATGAATCCAAGTTCAAACTCTTTAAAGGGAGCCTCGCACCTTGTGGGGTTATGAAGACAAAGACGTTGACCTTCGAGGAATGGAGCATCATTACATTGTATATCTTGACCAACATGACAGAAGTGCGGCCATACATCGAGTAAGTGCGCGGTACATATTAATTGTTCTGCAACTTCTTGACGAGTTGTGTGTCTAACTTCTCTTAATTATTTGATACAGTCGATTCTTCGCGCAATTCTCGAATGGAGTGGCGATCGAAAAAGACTCCATCGAAGAGATTAATCTTCTTGAGAAGCGGGGAGGCGGCAATCCCGGTTTCATCTCTTGGTTTACACAAACGGTACTTCTTATATGATATACAGGCCATTGTTATTTCTTCGTCGTCTCAGTACCGACTAATACAACAAGCCTTTCCGTTTCAACTTGTAGGCTAATTCAGAGTCGATGGACGCTGAATTGAGACAAATCGCAAATGGTTTTGACTTTAAGGTCCATACATATGAAAAATACGACATCAATGGGTATCGCTTTCGTACTGGTATGAAAGAGCAAACTATGCCAGATCGGAAAACAACGAATTCAGGTGTGTCTGCTATAGATGGAGGAGTCGAGTATTATGGAATAGTTGAAGAAATATACGAACTGCTATATTATGGTGAAAATCCTCCGAATGCCGTTGTCTTAAAATGTCATTGGTTCGATCCGAAGGACACTAGACGAACTCATGAGCATGTTGGGCTAGTTGAAATTAAACAGAAGAAACGTTTAAATGTTGCCGAAGTTTATATTGTGGCTCAACAGGCCACACAAGTTTTCTATCTTCCATGGGCCTGCCAAAGTGTAAAGAATCTCGAAGATTGGTATGTCGTCCATGACGTGCCGCCACATGGTAAACTACCTGCCCCCAATGAAGAAGAGGATTATCAACCTCACATAGACCCAGACACATATGACGGAGAATTCTTCCAAGAAACACGTGTGGCCAAAAAACATTTCGGAAAAACCTCTACGTTTGGTCAAAACATGGAAGTAGAAAGTGACAATGCGGAGGAAGAGGAAGAAGTGGAACACGAAGAGGTTACCGATGATGATGAGGAGGAAGATGAAGAAGTGGAACACGAAGAGGTTACCGATGCGGATGACATATCATTGCTTGACCGGTTACAAAAAGGCTTTCGAAATGTGGTTGACGCTGAACCCGATCCCGGAGAAGAGATCATTCATGACGACATGCGTGATAGTGACGATGATGTTTTTATTGATCCTGGAGAAGATACATATGATCCTGACTATTAGTTGTATGCATCCCAACTTTCTTTTGTTTTTGTATATATGAATTTGTATTATTTATTTCCTTAATGTACTAATTCATCTTTATATGCATATGTTTGTTTTTTGTATATATGAATTTGTATTATTTATTTCCTTACTTTACTAATTCATCTTTACTCCGTAACAGGTGTTGACACATGGCGAGCCGTAGGGACCCACCGGTGGAGTCTCGACCACCTCTACCTCTACGGAGAGAGTTGCTGGCGGGTATTGTCGCAGCCAGCTCGCCGCCGGCGCGTGCTGAGCAGCCTCGTGGGAGAGGTCGGGGAAAAGGCCCAAAGAGAGCTAAACCCGGTGGTCGAGGAGGTGGTCGAGGAGCAGGTGACCGCCGGTGCAATCGGAGGCACCGGAGCAGCGGACACCGCCAGTGCAGTCAGAGATACCGAAGGCACCGAGGCAGTCGACGGAGCCTCGTTGGGATGATCCTTGGGAGGAGCGTGCTCGCACGGATGATGATGATGCTGATGAGGATGATGACAGCGATGACGACGGGGCTGAGGGAGGTGAGGGGGATGATGGGGGTGAGGGGACCGCCTCTTCCAAGAAGCCGGTGTACCAGCGTGGTATGACACGGCTCCCACCACGTCCGGACCCTGCGCAGAGGATATTGATTGTGCCAGATGGGGAGAAGTAAGTTGATGAATTTTTTGTGTTCCTTGTATATATATATCATACATGTACATATGGTGCAACTAGAACTAATGTCTTTGTGTTCTTATTTTGCAGGGCGTGGAGTCACCGGAAGGTGCTCGGAATCCGAACTGCCTCCTTAGTGCCGTGCTTAAGGAGAAGTTCCCCGGGCTAGTCCAGTTGCCTATTGAGGGTAGGGTTCCTGAGCCCGGCCTCACTTGGCCACACTACAAAGCCGCCCCGGCCCCGCCAGATGAACGCATCAACAACGTTGAATGCCGTACCAAAGCCGACATGGTGGTGGCTACTTTTTGGGTAAGTATTCTAAGCATTGCAATCATTTATTAGTGTTGGAATAATTTCACTCATCTTTTCATATGTTCGATGCATTTTTCAGTGCTACTATAGGGTTGAGGAGGGGATGGAGCCGGCGGCCCAGAAGAATCTCAAGAAGGAGATAGTGAGGCTACTCACGAACACTAGGCACGAGATGCGTGTTCAGTGTGTTCGAGATTGGTACGCCAAGAAGGGCGTGAAGAAGGCCAAGAAGAAGTGTAGAAAAGTTTTCCTTAAGAAGGATGAATACTTGGAGGTAAATTACTAACTAATTCAAATTCCTACACTTATAAGTAAGGCCTAGTTAGCTCCAACTTTTCTTTATAAGCTTATGAAGCTCAAACTTGGCTTTATAAGCTTATAAGTGTCAAACTTTTCTTTATAAGCTTATGAAGCTCAAACTTGGCTTTATAAGCTTATAAGTGTCAAACTTGGCTTTATAAGTTTATAAAGGTCAAACTTGGCTCTATAAGCTTGTAAAACTAAAAAATGATAATAATAGCTTAGTTACATAAAACTTGACTTGTACTTGGCTTAAAAAAGATATTCAATGACTTTATAAGATTATTAATTCATAGGCGCCCCCGAGATGGTGTGCAAATAAGATGGATTGCTTTGAGGCGATAGTGGACAAATGGCTTAGTGATGCCAGGCTGTCCGCCCACAAAAGCGCCAAGGCTAGGCGTGCACAAATGGTAGGTGTGGCACACTACCAAGGCAATCTCAACGTCAACGAGTACGCAAAAAAATGGGTATGTGCCTTTTTGTTTTAAGTTTCATGTCCTTTCATCATTAATCAATTGATTTGTTTCATGCCTTTTCTTTGCTTTTCATTGTAGGCGAAGCACCATAATCAGCCTGTGCCTAAGGGATTTCGCTCATTTGCCATGGCCCATAAGGGAAAGTACAAAACGGTGACGGCATATTCCGAGGGCGACGGTGTTGAGGCGTACACCAGCGCTGCAGCCTACCACAAGATGATGGACTATTCTGAGGTGGCGAAAGAGCTACGCGGTCCTCAGTTTGACCCGAGCGAGGAGGAGATGGATCCGGAGGCCTTGATGATTTCTGGTGGCGGTAAGCATCATGGCAGCACCTCCATGTGCAATGGCTTCGTACATTGCCCGGAGACTCTACGTCAGATCAAGGCGAGGCAAACGAGCTCCGCTCCTGCTGTACGACCTCGCCCACGGCCAGTGGACATTGCTATCCAGGTATAACTTTGTCTCAATTTTTCTTTACGTTCTTTAGACTACATAGCGATGATGATAATAATTGCTATATTGTTGAGTGTTCTCAGGATGCCATTCAGAGGGAGAGACAGGCGACACAAGAGATGTTGTCGGAGCAGCTTGCGGAGAGGGACCGGCTGGCGGAGGAGAGGACCCAGAGGATACTCGAGGAGGAGAGGGCACGCAATAATGCCCAGACGAAGGCCATCTACGACCTCTTCTCGGTAAGTTACTACTTTTGCATATATCCGCCAAGAATGCATATGCATATGTTTGGTTCACTTGCTAATATGCTCGAGTCCTCAAAACCTAACTCGCAGAGTATGTGGGAGAAGCAAGGTTTTACCCCTCCACCGATGCCGACGCCTATCGTTTCTCCTCCCGGAACGGTAAGTTTCTTTCAATGATCAATATATCCCGGTCTTATACCATCAAGTGTCATCATGTTTACCAGATTGCAACTCATCCTTTGTTGCAGCATAATTCCGGAGCTGCATCTCACAACCCACAAGAATCTCCTAGTGAATCCCCGAGCAACCCACGTGGCGGCGCTTCTCAGCCTTGAGGTGGCCTCCGGTAAGTTACATAAAGCTCATCAATGACTTTATATGCTCATAAAGCTCAATAATGGTAGTAATAGCTTAGTTACATAAATATTTACTTATTCTTGGCTTATGAAAGCTAAAAAATGACTATATAAGCTTATAAAACTTATACTTGGCTTTATATGCTTGTAAACCTAAAAAATGAATTATACTTGGCTTATAAAAGCTAAAAAATGACTATATAAGCTTATAAAACTTATACTTGGCTTTATAAGCTTGTAAACCTAAAAAATGAATTATACTTGGCTTATAAAAGCTAAAAAATGACTATATAAGCTTATAAAACTTATACTTGGCTTTATAAGCTTGTAAACCTAAAAAATGAATTATACTTGGCTTATAATAGCTCCTCAATGACTTCATAAGCTCATAAAGCTGAAAAATGATGTTAATAGCGTAGTTCGATGAAAATTGAGTTATACTTGGCTTCTAAAAGCTCAATAGTGACTTTATAAGCTTATAAAGCTCAAACTTGGCTTTATAAGTTTTTAAAGATCAAATTAGATTTTAAAAGCTTATTAAGTTCAACAATGACTTATACTTGTCTTATAAAAACTCAATAATGAATTTACTAGCTTAAGTGGCTTATAAACCTAAAAATGACTTATACTTCGCATATAAAGCTCAAAAATGAATTAATGACTTAGTTAGATCTAAAATGAGATATATTTAGCTCTTGAGGTCTAAGAAGAACAAGTATTGTAGAATAAGAAGAAGGATAGGAGGAAAAGAAAGAAGTGAAGAAGAAAGAGGTGAAAAAGAAAGTAAAAGAAGAAAAGTTCTTCTTATTCTTATTTTTTCTCTTCTTTCTTTTTCTCCATCTTCTCTTCTTCCTTTCATCTTATTCTTATTCTTCCTCTTCTTCTCCTTACTCTTCTTCTCCTTGTTCTTCTTTTTCCTTTTTATTTTCATCTTTTCATCATTTTGGATTTCTTCTTTTCCGTATGTAACATATGATTATGTTTTCATTTTGCAGATTTGCCTTTATGCATGGATGGATGCTTCTTTGTTGTAGATAGAGTATGTTCGGATGGAGATAACTTGTAGATGTATATCATGTTGGGCACTTTCCTTTAGTATATATGATGACTTGTTGTTTTAAACTTGGAGATGGCTTGCTGTTTTAAAAATGGAGATGACTTGCTTTTTTAAACATGGAGATGGCTTCTTTTTGTTTATATGACTTGTGGATGGCTTCTTTTTGTATATATGACTTGTGGATGCCTTCTTTTGTATACGTGACTTGTGGATAGCATTATGATTGTATATATGACTTCTGGATGGCATTCTGTACACACATATATATATATATATTATTGTTTATATGCAGGGAATTAAAAAAAAACAAATTAAAAAGATAGATACAGAGAGTTTTGCCGTCAGAAGGCGTTGCCGTTAGCAAGATGACGGCAAAGCGGACACGTGGCGGCAGCCTGTGCAATCTGGGCTGTGGCAGTGACCATTTGGTCACAGCTTTTCCGTCGGCCTTCAACCGGCTGACGGCAAAGAGTAGACTGGCTGACGGCAAACTGCTGACATGTGGGCCCAGGCAAGGGCTTTGCCGTCAGCCAGACGGCTAGCTGACGGCAATGCGCGCCGTTAACTCAGCCCACGGAGGTTAAGTCAGAGCTGGCCGTACGAGCGGCTTTGCCGTCAGCCAGTACAAAAAGGCTGACGGCAAAGGCTTTGCCGTCGGTCGATCTTGAGCTGACGGCAAAGCAGCTCACTGCCGACTGATGAGCTGACAACAGGTTTGCCGTCGTGGAGCTGACGGCAAAGCCTTTGCCGTCCGCTTTTCATATGTTTGCCGCCAGCTTTGGCTGACGGCAAAACTCCTGTTTCCTGTTGTGATTAGTCCCGGTTCCAGACAAGAACCGGGACGTATGGGCCTCCATCCACTGGTCCCGGGACTAAAGGCCAACCTTTAGTCCCGGTTTCAGCTACGAACCGGGACCAGTGGATGGCGCTTCGTCTTCCCGCGCTTCGTCCCGAGGCGGTTTCTTCATATACGCGTGCGGCGCGCGCCTGACGAGCTTCCCATGCGCGTGCGGCCGACGGCGCTTCGTCTTCCCGCGCGCGCCCGACGAGCTTCTCAGGCTATAAGTAGACGAAGGCCGGGAGCACTTCATCCGACTCATCTCATCTCATCTTCCCTTCTCATCCCTCTCGCGCCCGACGAGCTTCTCGCCGCCATGTCGGGGTCGCCGCTACGATGGCCGTCCGACTCCGACACCCCGTCGGACGAGGACAATTCCGAAAGGCGCAAGTTTTGGGACCCACCTCCGAAGCCGCCGCCTTGAGCTCAGCGCAGGTGACGATCGCGCGCCGCCGCCGACAGCCCGCCCCCCACCGACGACGACAGTCCGCTGCCCGCCAACGACAGCCCGCCCCCCGCCGACGACGACAGTCCGCCGCCCGCAGACGACCCGCTGGAACGGCTGGCGGCGCTGGAACGGCTGGAGGCGCGGGAACTTCGCCGTGCCGATCATGCGGAGAAGTCCCGCGCGAACCTGGCCAAGGCGAGGGCCAAGAAGAAGGAGAAGAAGAGGGCCGAGATGACGACGCGTGTGGAGGCGAAAGTCGCGTCGGAGGAGGCCACCAAGCGGGCGGCGCCCAGCGACGACGATGAGGGCGCCGGGACCTCCGCCAAGAAGCAGAAGATCGAGTAGTTTAGCTCTAGTCGTTAGATTAGACGCTTCTAGCTTCGATCTTCTGTAATAAATATTATGAATTATATATATATTTTTGGTTTGTTAACCGTGATTGTTTTTTTGTTAATCGTGACATCATTGTTGTTTGTTAATCGTGATTGTTTTTTTAATAATTATTTGAAATTCAAAAAATTAAATCATGTGATATCAAGACCTAAGGGTTATAATGATTGATATCTTACTATTGTTAGGAAAACAACAAGTGCAGACTTGGAAACTAGGGGAGATAGAACCTGAAAGTTAAGTTTGCTCGGGCTGGAGTAGTGAGAGGATGGGTGACCAGCCGGGAAGTTAGATGATTTGGAGTGAGTGTTGATTAGAGATTAGAGATTAAATTCTGAAGCAGTGAGGAGGGGTGATTAGAGATTAAATTGTCAAAAAATTCAAAGATTCGAAAATGAAAAAAAGCCAAAAAAAATTCAAAATTTTTTTTTTCGAAAAAATTCCTTTAGTCCCGGTTTTTAACACCAACCGGGACTAAAGGTCCTCCAGCCCCCGCTCCAGCCGACTGCCACGTGGAGGCCCATCTGTCCCGGTTCGTAAGCGAACCGGGACTAAAGGTCATGGGCTTTAGTAACGACCCTTTAGTCCCGGTTCCAGAACCGGGACAAATGGGCCTTTTTTCTACTAGTGTAGCCCTTTGCTTTGTGAGGTCTTCGTTATCTTCACGTCGTCGTGGTAGAAGTCACCGTCTCCACCAACTTTCTCCTTAGCGCCGGGACCAACACCACGGCTTCCAGCATGTGCGTCGGTGTCCACCTCTGCATCGTAGATCATCACCTAGCATCTATCTATTGCTTTGCCTCGAGCTAATAAATAGTTCTGGCATGCAGGCCATAATTAAGTGACAATCATATGACTCCAGTCATCATGCCGCACCACGACACGTAGGTCGCGAATAAATTTTACATAACATATAGCATCTCATACAAACACATTGCAAATCTTGAAGGCTATACCACATCACATGCACATTCTGCAAAAACGAGTTAGATCACCATCTACACGGGTTGTTGCAACTTTTATCGTGGTTGATTAGCAGGTTACATGCAAACGTTGTTCCCTATACAAACCAAACACGATACTTCATTGTTGCTAGTTTAACGTTCGGGGTGCGTGCAACAACTAATGCCACAAGCCAAACTTCGTTCAACGCGTGACCCCCGTGTGGATTTGAGTTCATAAAATCCACAAGCCCCTCCATGTTAAATCTTCTATTGCGAGATTAAGATGAGATCCAAGGAGTTTGATGTAGACCATGATCAAGGCAACCAGCATACTGAAAGCAACATAGAGGGATCGATGGAAAACCCAATCCTTGTAGCAAAACCTCAACTTGCCATCAAGCATAAAAAAAATCACATGACAGGGAAGCAACAAGAAAATCAATGCCTCATATCACACATATGATCTAGACCTAAACATGCATCTAATCAAGGATCGCTCTGATACCACTATTGGGAAACGTAGAAGAAAATAAAAAAATTCGGCCTACGAATCAAGAACCCAAGATCATCCAAGAAGATTGCATACAAGGTTTTAGGTCATGGCTCACCAACAGATGTAGCGGAAGTAGAGTTGGTGTAGCTCGTTGAAGTAGATCTCGCGGATCGTACCACAAACAGTCCCTCGATCAAGATCACCGAGGAAGAAGAAGCACCTGGATCCGTCCCACGCGCAAGTCCCTCAAGCAAGTCCCTCGAACAAGATCTTCGAGGAAGAAGAAGCTCCTCGGAGAAGGACCAAAGATATGATCCCTCTATTAGTATCCACACGTTTTGTAGCAGCAATCCAGCAGCGCTCCACCGTCCAGAGATGAACGCCACCGAGAAAACTAGAGGGAAGAAAACCCTAACGGATTCTGATCTAGAACAGCGTCTAAACCGGGGTCTAATTGTGGAGCAACGGGGTTTAGAGGAGGGAGGGTGGCGCATAGGCCTTGGGGACAAGTGATTAGAGTTGCGAAACTTTCGGAGTTCAAAAAGCTGCGAAACTTTTTGAAAACTTGGAGCAGTGATTAGAGTTGTGAAGCTTCAAAAACATATAAACTTGGTACAACAAGGAGAATAAAAGCTAAAGCAAATGAAAACATAACAAGCTCTACTTTTTACCTATATAAAACTCTTTTAATAGCAATGTTGATCAAGCCCTACCACTAAACTAGAAATACATAGAGCAAAAAGTTTCACTTACTATGAAGCATTCATGGTACCATTACTTTAATTGATATTGTCCCCACCATAATGGTTTTGTATTTGTGGTGCACATGTAGAGGACAATCCCATTCACCAATCTTTACGGTTTCGATATTCTCTATAGAGTTGAGGCCATGCCTTTTGTCCATCTTCTTCGGAAAATACACCGTGTGTTCTTGATCATTCACATTGAAAGTAACCTTCCCTTTATTGCAATCAATAATAGCACCTGCGGTATTAAGAAAAGGTCTATCAAGAATAATAGACATGCTCCCATCTTCGGGCATGTCTGATACACGAGATAACTTCTCGCCCTCGTTGGTTACCCCAAGTGGAAGGTGAGATGTAGCGTAACGGCAAGTTTCCCTCGGTACCGAGGTTTTAAGATTGTCTCCAGTAGGACTCCAACAGATACAAGTAGGTGGTGAAGTGAACAATGGCGTCGTTCACAACCCAAGGTTGCTTACTTCACCTGGACCTGCACACACACATATAGCTTCCCTTCCCAATGAGTACTGAGGAGTTTTCAATTCCTCCGGCCATGTTGTTTACGAAGGATAAAACGCACGGGATAATAATGATAGATAGTGATAGCAACGGAAAAGTAAATACTGAAAGTAAATTGATAGTGTAAACAGTGGTGGTAATATGGACCTGGGTCTCACGATGTTCACTAGTGTTGTCTCTCTCCCAAAAGATGATAAAATAGCCATGCGAGGTAAACAAATTACAGCTGGGAAATTGACAGGATTATGTGCGCAAACCAATGCTAATTATGCAAAACAGAAAGGAAGAGGCTCAAAAGCACGGGCGGTACGCCAAGACAAGTAGACCGAAATTTATCTGCATCTACCCACTAATCATCCACTTTGAGATATCTATCCAGAACATCTCGCAGGTATTAAGTTGCGAATCCCACCCAAAGTGTAAGATCAAAGCAACGGACAACTGCATTAAAGAACTTTGCGTAAAGTAAACAATCCTTGCACCCGCAAGTACAAGCACCGTTGTTTTCCCCATTGTGGAAACAACACATCCCCTAGACTCATGTTTCTGTCACTCAAGCTAGTCATCAGGGGGCATGAACCCACAATCATGCATAACGGTCCCTCTTGGAGTCACTACCTACTACTTGGCCAAAGCAATAAACAGCAACGGAGAACATGCAAGAGTTACTCAAGAACATAAATATAAAAGAAGAGAATCAAATATATAACTCAATCACAATCTGAACATAATCTCATAATCCATCGGATCCCAGCAAACTCACCATAGCAACAGCAGGAAGATTACATATGTGCCTCGATCATGTAGGGCGGCTCACGAGGTCTAATCCATGAAGAACAAAGAGGGGAGGAGAACATCACATAGCTACTGATCATGGACCCATGGTCCAAGGTGGACTACTCACGGTTCATCCGGGAAGCATCCATGGTGGTCGAGAAGCTCCCGGAGGTGATTCCTCCCTACGGCAGGGTGCCGGGAAGAGGTCTTCTGGTGCTCCCGATCTTGGAAGCGCGGCTGCGGCGGAACAGAGGAGAGATCACGAAAAAGGGTTCCATCCCCGAGGGTTTCTCGTCACGGGGAATAAATAGGCGAAAGGGGGCAGCCAGAGGTGGGCCAGGGGCTCCAGGCCCCCCCCAGGCACGGCCAGGGGTGGGGCCGCGCCCACTGGTCGACTGGGGCCCCCCTGGCTCCCCTTTGTCCCCTCTCGGGCTCTTCGCGAAGCTTCAGGTACACTGATTTTTCCTATATTTTTACCGTAATTTTTCTGGTACTTTTAATAAGGGGGAAACCTGAAATAGAAAAACAGCAGAAAACAGGAACTGGCACTGGGATGCACTGAGTTAATAGGTTAGTACAAATATGATCAAAAGTGTATGGAAGTTCATCAATATCATAGCAATATCACACAAAAGAGGCATGGAGCAAGCATAAATTATAGATAAGTTTTGGACGTATCAATGTCAAGCACGACAAAATCAGTAAATATCAAACAATTAGCAACTTCAACGGGAACATCCTCACAAATACCAATGGGAACGGCTGTTGACTTGTCAGCCATCTGAAGAGAGATATTTGTAGGGATTGTTTTTTCTAAACAAAGCCTCTTTTAAAGAGAGAAATGCATAGAACTCACTCCTGCTCCAAGATCACATAAAGCAGTCTTGACATAATTATTCTTTATGGAGCAAGGAATGGTGGGTATACCTGGATCACTAAGCTTCTCAGGAATCTTGCCACTAAAAGAGTAGTTAGAAAGCATAGTAGATATTTCTTAATTAGGAACTTTTCTTTTGTTAGTAACAATATCTTTCATATATCTCGAATAGGGAGGTAACTTAATAGCATCAGTCAATGGAATTTGAAGAAAAAGAGGTTTCATCCACTCACAAAACTTATTGTAATGCTCTTCTTCATTAGTTTTGAGAGACTTACCTAGAAAGGGCATGGGTTTCTGTACCCATGGTTCTCTTTCCTTCCCATGTCTTCTTGCGATAAAGTCTTCTCTAGTGTATTTCTTGCGTTTGTCGGGTGCTTCTTCTTCTCGAACTTTCGGTGGATCATTCTTTTCACCATCATTTTCAGGCTTAGCACCGTCTTCAATCTCAGCATCGGAGGTAGATATACTATTTGAATCATTGGAATTGTTAGCTTCTTTGTTGTTCTTATTCTTCTTAGGAGAACTAACAATTTCTTCTTCCTGCATTTGAGAATCTTGCTCGATTCTCCTCGCATGCCCCTCCGGATAGAGAGGATCTTGTGCTAGTTCCACCTCGGGTTTTAATCCCGAAGGCCTGTATATCCTATTTGGCATTGTTAGCAAGCAAATCTTTTTGTACATCAGAAATTTGTTCAAGATGAGTTTCAACCATATGAAAATGCTTCACAAGAAATTTAACATCATTAACTGTTCTACCTAGAACATCAAGAAAACTTTTGATAGCAAGGGAATTATCATGCAACTGACTTTGTATCCTCTCATTAAAGTGACTTTGCTTCATAATGAAATTATCAAGCTCATCTAAACATTGATCAGGAGGCTTACCATGAGGGATGTCACTTGAATTGAAATTTAAAAGAGAGTGTACCTCTACCATAGGAGCGTGAGTGGTAGACTCACACAACTTCTCAATAGGGGGTAGATTCTTCATGTCTTCAGTTTTAACACCCTTCTCTTTAATATACTTCTTTGCTTCTTACATATCTTCGGGGCTTAGGACGAGCATGCCCCTCTTTTTTGGTGGTGGAGGTGGTTCAGGGACGGACCAATCCTCGTGGTTCTTGGCAATCTTGCCCATTAATTCTTCTGCATCGTCCGGTGTTCTCTTCCTGAAAACACAACCAGCACAACTGTCCAAATAGGATCTGGATTCATCAGTTATACCAACATATAATATATCAATTAATTCATTCTTAGGGACTCCATGTCCCGGTCTAGCCTGGATCAGACTGCAGTACCTCCCCCAAGCTTTAGGGAGGTGCTCATCCTGCAACTGTTTAAAGTTATAAATTCTTTGTAAAGCAGCATGTTGCATATGAGTAGGAAAGTACTTATCAACAAAAGAGTGAGCTAAGTCTTGAGGACTCTTAATAGAACCACATGGTAGTGCATCATACCATGCTTTAGCATCTTCCTTCAAAGAGAAAGGAAGAAGCTTAGTAACATAAAAGTTTGCTATCTTTTCATCTGTATTAGAAAGGCCACCCAACTCTGTGAGTTTGGTCAAGTGTGCAATAGCATCATCATTTTCTCTGCTATAAAATGGGTCACCTTCAACCATAGATATAAGTGAAAGATCAACAGAGAAATTATAATCAGGATCATTGATGCATATAGGAGATGTAGAAAATTCAGGATTAGGAACGGTCTTGTTCTTCAGGGAGTGTTTTTCGATAAGCTTCTTAATAGCACAACGGTCAGAGTCAACAAACTCTGTTAGCTCCCTGCATAAATCATCATCAAGTATAATATAATAATCCTGAAGGAGTCTCTCCTTGAGTTTACTCAAGTCAGGATAATCATAACTTCCACCAATAGGGTAGCGAGTAACAGGAATTTCAATTCTAGAATTTTTTTTGCAGCAGCGATCTGTTTCTCAAGAGCGTAACCAAGCGAACCAATATCATCAAGAGTAGTAGAGGCATCATCAAAAGTATCGGACATAGTAATGGATTCAGTAGAAGCATCATGTGGTGGAGGTGAAGCAAACTTACTCATCACTGAAGGTGAATCAAGTGTAGCACTAGTGTTCAGAACAGTACCTTTTCTTGTACGGGATGGTAAGATCGGGACCTTGAGGTCTTCTTTCTTACCCATAGCGGATAAATTGCAGCAGGTAAAATACTTCAAGTAGACTTGTGAATAAAGCTATGCTCCCCGGTAACGGCGCCAGAAAACGGCCTTGATAACCCACAACTGCAGGGGATCGAGATAGTCTTCGCGGGTAAGAATAACCCAATTTATAGATTCGACTCAAGGGGAGACAAAGAATACCCACAAGATTTCACAGTGGAGTTGTCAATTCCACCGCACCTGAGATACACTTACTTGCAACAAGATATTAAGAATAACTGTGATATGGAAGTGATGATGGCAACGGAAATAGTGGTGGTGAAACAGCGACAGTAAAACATCGAAAGCAAACAACTAGTAACCGGCAGAATTAAAAACACTGTAGGCTAGGGAGATGGATGGTTGGGCGCTGCACCGATTTCTGCAAACAACTTTTCACCACGACTTCGGCAAGACCATGTTTCTTGGCATTTCATACTAAACTACTTTAGTATCATGTCAATATGTAGTGTTGGATTTAGCATGATCAGGAACTTACTATCTTCATAGATCACTGTGCTCAATACTAATGCTATATTAGCCCAAGTTCTTCAACTGAAAACTATTTCTAATGAAGTCCTTATTCGTGTCAAGAAATTTATATCATTTCCAATCAACAATATGTCGTCTACATAAGGTTTTAGAAATATCATTCAGATCCCACTTACTTTCTTGAACATTCAAGCATCTTCGATTATTCCCGATGAAAACAAACTCTTTTGGCAATTTCGTCATAACGAAAATTCCATTTCCATTGTGCTAGCTTCAGTCCATCACTGGATATCCAAGGCTTGCATCTATTTTAGCATCCTTTGAATCGACAAAACATTCCGGTCGTATCACATATACGTCCTTTGTTATATTTCTGTGTAGGAACTTTGTTTTGACGTTCATTCTACCATATCCTATAAATGAGATATGTAGTAATTGCTAATATAACCCGAACTGACTAAAGCATCTCTACGGTCGAAACTATTTCGCCGTAGTCAATCTTTGAACTTGCTAGAATTTTTTTTTCCAACGAGTTGAGCTTTATGGATAAAATAATTTAATCTGAATCAATTATAGATCCATATATATATATATATATATATATATATATTCTTCAGACTTTTAGTCTTTGGAGGGTCTACCAAGTTCAAAACTTGACTTACTTCCATGGATACTATCTCGGATTTATTTGGCATTTAGCCAAATCCCGGAGTCAGGGCCCATCAACGCTTCTTTGTATATCACAGGTTTATCATTGTCGAACAACAATATCTCATTTTACATATCATGAATGTTTGTACGAGTTTTGTCTATCCTGTGTGGTTCAGCTGCGCACTTATTTGAAGAGTCAACAATCTCTAACAAGTTGCACTGTCCTCCCATTCACTCTTTTGCAAGAAACCATTTTCTTCAAAACACATTGTTCTTAACAGCAAACAATTTTGCTTTTGTGTAGTGATTTGGTGTTTTGAGTATGTCAAACATATGTCTCATACACCCAAATTTTAAGAAAAGACAATATGGTTTTATCATTTCCATGTCATATCTAATATGGTGTCATTTCAATAGATTTGATGGTGCTCTTTTCAGTGTAAAAGTTGTAGTCTCTAACGCATAACTTTAATAAGTATAATGGCAAATTGATAAACGTCATATTTGATCTTACCGTGTCATACATGGCTTGACTATGTCTCTCGACCACTTTACTCTTACTTGAGTTCCGCGACGTACAAGTTATGACACCTTTTCACAACTCATCAGACGTTCGCTAAACTTGTAACTCAAATATTACTTTCTACAATCTAATTTGCAGAAGCATTATTTCTTGTTATAATACATTTCTATTTCACTCTAATTTTCCTTGAATGTTTCAAAGATTTTAGACGTATGTCTCCACTGAACAGATATCCATATATTTACTTCAGTTCATGAGTTAAGATAGAAAATCCACTGTATACAACTACACTTATTGGACTACACACATCATCATGTATGATTATCAATAATTTAGTTTCCCGTTAATGCATGGCCTATCAACGGTGTTTTTAGTCACATTACTTTCAGACAATATATGCAAGCGTCAAGTGATTCATAATCATATGACTCAAAAGTCCATCACTTATGGAAATTCTTCATGCATGTTATGTCACTTGTGACAAACTGCAGTGCCACACACTTGTGGTATTTCTGTTAGTCTTGCGATGTTTAGCGTCAGTGTTATGGATGTTTAGCATTATTATCAAGATTCATAACTTACAACCTATTCACAACAGAAGTATGCCTTTATGTTATTCAGAGCTTTGAACAACTCTCTTGCAACAAACATGATTCAAAATGATGTTTTGCAACAAGGCTAAAGTGTACTAACAATTTACTCAACTCTAAAATGAATTATGAAGATAATCATAGAGTCAACACACGGTATAGTAAACCTTTTACCGTGTTCCCGAGCGTGTCAAAACTCATCATTAGCTAGTCATAAAGGCAATAGTATTTCTTGCATCGAGTTGCAACAATATGCAATCGATGTGATATTCCGGTGATCAACAGTTTAATCAAAATATACAGAATCCACAATTAACTGCTTAATCATGATTCCCAACAATTACATCTCTTGACCAGCAATGAATTCATCTATAACTCCGTATGACTTTCATTTCTGAGCTGGTTATTCCAGTCTTCTTTCGTTTTGCCTTTATACGTATCATAGTTCTATTTCCAATGTCACTCCTACTCACAAAAGCTCACACATGATTAAGGATGGCGCAGGCCATGGAATTTCCGGCGTGTAAGTCTTACTAACATCCTTTGGACTTCCTTTCCCTTAATTCTCATCATCATATGATCGGTGTTTTTCTGGATCCCACACTTATCAGTTTTGTTTAGAGCACAGTAGTGAACATTTTCACTAATGCTTACAATCATACATTGTACTAGATATCTTATATCCAACATTAATTGTCTTACTACTGCAAACAATTTTTCAGTTCCATGAATATAACATAACTATCCCAAACGTTTCGAAGTTTGGGTTTCATGGTGGTGAAGACAATGCACTTAGCTGTGGTGGAATTCTAGCAATTTGGATTATGGACGTAAGTCACATCATCCATAGCATCAGCGGGAGAGCATCAAAAATTTGAGATAGGACAAGCTCCTTCTCGACACTATTGAGGATAGTCCTCACAATACGGTACCAATCGTAAAGTTTTTACCAGATAATACAGTTAATCAAAATCAATTGGGAAGGTGGTAACGCGAGCCATTATTCTACAAAGATAATGCAAATACTAAGACTTTGTTCATAATTAAGTTGCACTTGTGATTAATCAAATTAATTACTTAGTGCGCTCCCACTCAGATCAATATCTCTCGTAATTGATGCTGGAGTGATTCAAGATCCGACCCAATCGTCCGCCATTGATGTGACATCACTGATGACTTAGACTGGACCGGTAGGCCAACTTGCCAATCACTCCAAAGGTGATTCTTGTTCATCTTTCGATGGGCGTGTTCCGGTAGCAAACTTTTATCCAAACCGTCAAGACAACCAAGTGTAATTGCAGTGTGTTCTTAACACACCCGCCTTTTATGCGTCACACCGTGTGCACCCATGTGACATGACCTGCTCCGATGTGAAACATAGTATAGACGGTGCTACAGTTGGAAGAACACTATCAACTTGATATTGTTTTGCGAGAGATCACCCTAATAAAATACGACTACCTCGCATCAAACAAGGGTGCATCAAAAGGATAAACATCACAGGCAGTTCATAAAATTATGTGATATAGTATAGCACTAGTAGAAAACATGGCTTTGGTTCAGACCTGGCCAGCCCATTAGTCCCGGTTCAGTCACGAACCGGGACCCATGGAGGCATACGTCCCGGTTCGTGCGCCCAGGGCGCCGGCCGGGCCTCGTGGGGCATTGGTCCCGGTTCGTCTGGACCCATTAGTCCCGGTTCCAGACACGAACCGGGACGTATGGGTCTCCATCCACTGGTCCCGGTTCAAAGATGGAACCGGGACTAAAGGCCAACCTTTATTCCCGGTTTCAGCTACGAACCGGGACCAGTGGATGGCGCTTCGTCTTCCCGCGCTTCGTCCCGAGGCGGTTTCTTCGTATACGCGTGCGGCGCGCGCCCGACGAGCTTCCAATGCGCGTGCGGCCTCCATCCATTGGTTCCGGTTCGTAACTGGAACCGGGACTAAAGGTTACCTTTAGTACCAGTTCCAGCTACGAACCGGGACCAATGACGGCGCTTCGTCTTCCCGCGCGCGCCCGACGAGCTTCTCAGGCTATAAGTAGACGAAGGCCGGGAGCACTTCATCCGACTCATCTCATCTCATCTTCCCTTCTCATCCCTCTCGCGCCCGACGAGCTTCTCGCCGCCATGTCGGGGTCGCCGCTACGATGGCCGTCCGACTCCGACACCCCGTCGGACGAGGACAATTCCGAAAGGCGCAAGTTTTGGGACCCACCTCCGAAGCCGCGGCCTCGAGCTCAGCGCGGGCGACGATCGCGCGCCGCCACCGACAGCCCGCCCCCCGCCGACGACGACAGTCCGCTGCCCGCCAACGACAGCCCGCCCCCCGCCGACGACGACAGTCCGCCGCCCGCCGACGACCCGCTGGAACGGCTGGCGGCGCTGGAACGGCTGGAGGCGCGGGAACTTCGCCGTGCCGATCATGCGGAGAAGTCCCGCGCGAACCTGGCCAAGGCGAGGGCCAAGAAGAAGCAGAAGAAGAGGGCCGAGATGACGGCGCGTGTGGAGGCGAAAGTCGCGTCGGAGGAGGCCACCAAGCGGGCGGCGCCCAGCGACGACGATGAGGGCGCCGGGACCTCCGCCAAGAAGCAGAAGATCGAGTAGTTTAGCTCTAGTCGTTAGGTTAGACGCTTCTAGCTACGATCTTCTGTAATAAATATTATGAATTATATATATATTTTTGGTTTGTTAATCATGATTGTTTTTTTGTTAATCGTGACATCATTGTTGTTTGTTAATCGTGATTGTTTTTTTAATATTTTTTTGGAATTCAAAAAATTAAATCATGTGATATCAAGACCTAAGGGTTATAATGATTGATATCTTACTATTGTTAGGAAAACAACAGGTGCAGACTTGGAAACTAGGCGAGATAGAACCTGAAAGTTAAGTTTGCTCGGGCTGGAGTAGTGAGAGGATGGGTGACCAGCCGGGAGTAGTGAGAGGATGGACGACACAGAAAATTCCTTTAGTCCCGGTTTTTAACACCAACCCGGACTAAAGGTCCTCCAGCCCCCGCTCCAGCCGACTGCCACGTGGAGGCCCATCTGTCCCGGTTCGTAAGTGAACCGGGACTAAAGGTCATGGGCTTTAGTAACGACCCTTTAGTCCCGGCTCCAGAACCGGAACAGAAGGCCCTCTGGAACCGGGAAAAATGGGCCTTTTCTACTAGTGTAGCCCTTTGCTTCGTGAGGTCTTCATTGTCTTCACCTCGTCGTGGTAGAAGTCACCGTCTCCACCAACTTTCTCCTTGGCGCCGGGACCAACACCACGGCTTCCGGCATGTGCGTCGATGTCAACCTCTGCATCGTAGATCATCACCTAGCATCTATCTATTGCTTTGCCTTGAGCTAATAAACAGTTCTGGCACGCAGGCCATAATTAAGTGACAATCATATGACTCCAGTCATGATGCCGTACCACGACACGCAGGTCGCGAATAAATTTTACATGCAAACGTTGTTCCCTATACAAACCAAACACGATACTTCATTGTTGCTAGTTTAACGTTCGGGGTGCGTGCAGCAACTAATGCCACAAGCCAAACTTCGTTCAACGCGTGACCCCCGTGTGGATTTGAGTTCATAAAATCCACAAGCCCCTCCATGTTAAATCTTCTATTGCGAGATTAAGATGAGATCCAAGGAGTTTGATGTAGACCATGATCAAGGCAACCAGCATACTGAAAGCAACATAGAGGGATCGATGGAAAACCCAATCCTTGTAGCAAAACCTCAACTTGCCATCAAGCATAGAAAAAATCACATGAGAGGGAAGCAACAAGAAAATCAATGCCTCATATCACACATATGATCTAGACCTAAACATTCATCTAATCAAGGATCTCTATGATACCACTATTGGGAAACGTAGTAGAAAATAAAAAATTTCGGCCTACGAATCAAGAACCCAAGATCATCCAAGAAGATTGCATACAAGGTTTTAGGTCATGGCTCACCAACAGATGTAGCGGAAGTAGAGTTGGTGTAGCTCGTTGAAGTAGATCTCGCGGATCGTACCACAAACAGTCCCTCGATCAAGCTCACCGAGGAAGAAGAAGCACCTCGATCCGTCCCACGCGCAAGTCCCTCAAGCAAGTCCCTCGAACAAGATCTCCGAGGAAGAAGAAGCTCCTCGGAGAAGGACCAAAGATATGATCCCTCTATTAGTATCCACACGTTTTGTAGCAGCAATCCAGCAGCGCTCCACCGTGCAGAGATGAACGCCACCGAGAAAACTAGAGGGAGAAAACCCAAACGGATTCTGATCTAGAACAGCGTCTAAACCGGGGTCTAATTGTGGAGCAACGGGGTTTAGAGGAGGGAGGGTGGCGCATAGGCCTTGGGGACAAGTTGTGCTGCGCCCCCCACCCCTCCCCTCATTATATAGGTGGCTAGGAGGCCCTTGGGGTGCAATAAGGGGGGTGGGGAGTCAAACTTGGACTCCCAAACCTCCGAAACCTTCCAACACCTTCCCACCGGAAACCTGCCATATTTGGGTTTTGGTATTCCCACCTGGAGGAGGATTCCCTCCCCTTGGTGCGCCCCCACCTCCTTGGACGGCCAGGGCAGCCTAGTTGGCTTGCCCCCCAAGGCTAGGGGCGTGGGGTAGTGGGTGGTACTGCCCGAAAACTTCTGGAACCTTCCAGAAGCTTCCAGGACCTTCCGGGACCTTCGGGGATAGTTTCGGGACATTCGGGAACCTTCTGGAGCACTTCCAGGACCTTCCGGGACCGTTCTTGGACGTTCCGGAGCCATCCGGATAATTTCCAAGACCATCCGAGTTACAGTTTAAGCCACCCGATGACCGCAAAGGTTGTCGGAACGCCAAGCGATTATCCAGAAACTATTCCGGTTGATCCAGGACTTCCCCAGTACCATTCTCATATGTTTCGGAACCACCTGGGACTACTCCAGAGTGATTCGGACATATCCTTAAATACCCAGAACTACTTCTGGTGCCTTTATGAACAATTCCATAAATCTCCGAAACTACTTCCGGTACCCGTATGAACTATTCTGCTTTGCTTCCACTAAACCTTCAACCATACTAGTATTCTAACAGACTACTGCTCGTTAAGTGTGTGATCCAATAGGTTCGGTATAATGCGGACATGACTCAGAACATCTTCTGGACATAGGTCAACAACCTTTTGTCAATAGCCAATAATCAACAGCGGAGCCATGGACACCCATGTTGACTCCCGCACATACACGAAGAAACTTCGAGTGAACCATTATGTTTAGTCATGTACCATTCCCTTTGTTTCGTGATATATGACAAAGTTAGAGGAGATATGTTTGGCACCCATGTGTAACAACTTCTTGAACACAAGCCACTCGTTATCCTCTTTGCTCGTTTGTCTCTATTTCTTGTTATTGTATTTCGGTATCCCCGTGATTAAATCACAATGCGTCTGGCCAGGCTAGAATGGATACCGTCATACCGACTGGGCCCAAAGTCAATATATCTTCATCGTGAAGGAGAAAATCCCATTATTGAACTATCATAGTCACTAGCCACACCATCTGACATACCCAGAACTTATTTTACTACTTCCCATTTACGGGAGGATTCATCTAAGAACCAAAGCATGTCTTCCTGTCTGAAGCAACTCGATACTCTCATGGTCTAAGGAATTACGTATATGATAACATTTCATGATATGACTTATAACGTTGTTACGATGTGATCTCTAAGTATATCATTCAATACTGGGGTCGGTTCAACATCATTGTTCTACTAACAATATGTTCCCATTGCTACTGACATCCTTGTTACAAGAAAATTGTCCATGATTAAGAAAAAATAATCATCAGTTAGCACATGAGCTGGTCTTAGAGGCTAAACCAGGAACTCTTGGTGTTTACATTTCCACACATGCAAGTGAGTTTTCTTCTGAATCTCATAGTCAGGGTCATTGCAATTATAGCACAGAAATATAAACATTAATTACGAACGTGGAAATATATATAATAACATTTTATTATTGCCTCTAGGGAATATTTCCAACAAACTCCCATACTCATAGACCAGTCGCCTCAACCATACTATCGATTGTATTATAACACTTACATAGACTTACTCCAGCCCGATCACTTAGTCGGGGTCTAGGGCGGGCTCGATCATACAACAAAGTGTGCACGTGACAGAGTCACGAGCAATCGCATCGCGATGCCCCAAGCTGCGCACATCTAAGGGCCACTTGGTGTATAAAAGACCGCCAGCCAGATCATAACTAAGGCCTCGAAAACCCATACTAAGACATGCATGTTATAATCATACACGCATCACACATGTCTAGTATGAACAGCAGGTATCATTGCAATTCTCTACAAAATGTACAAATTTATTGATAACTCTTACAGAGTGCACACAGAGATCACAAGTCTATGATCCAACATTACATCAAACATGCGGAAGAAAAGTAGGTCTGAGTACAGAAAAGTTTAAAACATGGCTTAGAGAATCCTTATTTATAAACAAGCCCTTCCACGAGGGAACCAGTCTGCTGACTGGGACTACACTAGCTTGATCAGTCGTTGCGCTCCAGGAAGAATCCACCTTCGGGGTCAGTGGGTTCATCTAAAACATAGAATAAGCAAATGTGAGTACAAAGTCGTACTCAGCAAGACTTACGTAGGACCTATTCTACTCATGCACATGTATCAAGGTAAAGGGAGTTGGGGTTCATAAGCAGAAGTGCCAGCTTTGACTTGGCTAGTCCCGAACTACGAGTACCAGACTTGAGGTAAGAAGCGTACACGAGTCCACTACTTGTTACAACCAATTACACCACTATGGATACTTCCTCGACTTCCCCACGAGAAAGCATGCCATAGCACTCACGCTTATCTCTGCAAGTTTTATAGGTATCTAGTTCAAGTTTTCTCATAATCTAGCTAAGCTTTCCAAGCAGTCCTTAACCGCTGACGCGACTATTAAAATAGTTTTGTTAACCCTGCAGGGGTGTACCGCTACACACACACGCGCATCAGTTACCGCCTGGGAGTGGGACCCTTGAAGCGAGTACCGGTGAGGACGTTGCCACGACACTTCGCCCACAGCTCCGTTCTAGTCCAGAGAGTCGCCTATCTGAGGGAAATCCGTAAGGAAGTCCGGCCGAGGTTCTAGTACGGCCTCAAAATATGTGTGCAGGGTCCCAAGCCGGTCTGAATACCCGTTCTTCCACTCCGCAGACCGTGCCATAGCCCTACCAGAACTTGCGAACTAATGCGACTTCTGGGGTTCGAACGGGGTGAGGTACTAGGTCGAGAGGGGTCAGTGAGCCCAATGTGTGGTTGCACTCTTCTTCTTGGATCACCACACAAGAACTCAGACGTAAGGCGGTGTTCAACGAGACAACCCACCGTGTACTCCTACACAACCTCTCATCGTTCACATTGTATTAGGGTAGATTCACCAACACATTTCCACCATCATCAACATGATCAATACCATCCCGACTCACAAAAGAGTAACCTCATTGTAACTCTAAGCATGCAATAAGCAGTAACAGTTGCAGGGGCCACATGATAACAAACAACTCCTACATCTGCTAGGATTGTGGTTTGCTTACTACTATGACAAAATGATAGGTCATGCAAACGAATGGGTTCATCTATGTGGTAGAAACGTAGCATGGTAATCATCCTTAACAATGCATAAGCGAGACTGGGAGGGAAGTGGGATTTTATCGACATGATCAATGGGGGTTTTCTTGCCTTGCTGACGAGGTTCAAACACAGTGTCTTCAACAAAGGGGGTGGCCTCCGGTTCTGGCTCCACTTCTATCGAGCAAACAAAGCAATCAAGGGATAAATATAAATGCAATGCTCAAGCACATGATAAATATTCTAATGTGATGTTATGGTCACAATGTGGGTACAATTCCATTTAAAAGAAGTGGAATGCAAAGTCATTTGCAAATTCACTCCAAATTTGAATTCAAATTAATGCCATATCAACAAATGCCGCTGTCCACCCAATTTAAATTGTTCAAACATGAAAACAAAGTCCATATTCACAATCCTTGTATTTTTCTGATAATTTTAGACATATTATATGTTTAATTTTGAGTTAAAATGAATTAGTTATGAATTTACAAAGTTTAAATCATTTTCTGGAATTTCTGAAATTATTCTTATAAAGGAAATTCGATTTATGGCGTCAACACTGCGTCAGGCTGACGTGGTGGGGGGGGGCTGCTGACAGTAGGGGCCTAGTAGTGAGTGGCTAGGGGGTTAATCCCTCTGTTTAAAAAATAAATAGAGAGGGGTTAGGGGGCTAGGGCCCCACCTGTCATAGGGGTTAGGGTTAGTTTGTGGTTAATTAGGTTAATTAAGCCGGGCCCGCCAGAGTGAAGTCATCGACGACCTCTGGCACGGTGGAGGGGCTCGCCGGAGTTAGTTTTTGGCCACCTCTTGGCCCGGGGAGGCCACTAGGAGGTGCCCCATGCACACCCGCATCGCGTAGAGCACGAGGGGGTCACAGGGGAGCTCCACGGCCACGCCGGTGTCAACTTGCGTGGTGGCTGGAGCTCAGGTATGGGCGGTGCTACGCTACAGCTCACGGAGAGTATTGCGGGGACAGGGGAACGAAGCAGCTTCTCACCCTGGAGCTATTGGAGGGAACGGCGGGGTCGTAGGGGCTCTGGAGGCGACAAATTCCGACGAGGTGCTCACGGCGGCCGGCGGCGAGTTGGTGAGGATTGCGGCGGCTCGGGGTCTTCCGGGATTGATTCCTTGCACAAGGTGACGTAGTCGAGCACGTCTAGGTTGCTGGACACCTCGGGGAAGCTCGAAGAAGACGGTGGCCACGCGGGTGCGGCGGCGCGCTAAGCCGCGAGCTACGGGCGGCAAAAGAAACGAGAGAGGGAGAGAAGGGAGACAGCTCCCAGGGGGGAAAGTGAGCATGACGTCCCCAGGCGTCGTCGTGGCTCGTCTTGGAGGCTCAGGGGGGGGGGCACCTGGAGGGCTGGGAGGCATCGCGGTGTCGTCGATGGCTTTCCACCGAGCACCTTGGGGGCGCGGGGAGGAAGACGACACAGAAAAGGCTGCTGGGCTGGGCCTGGCTTTGTTAGTTGGGCCAGAAGCTGGTAAGGCCCATTTTCTTTATTATTTCTTTTCTGTTTTTCTTTTCTTTTTGTAATTTGTTTGGCCTACTAAAAAAATAGCTAAGCATTTTATAAAATGCCCCAAATTTTTATATGGCCTCAAAATAAATATAGCTAGCCATTTATAAAGTTTGGACATTTTTAAAATTCAAATAATTTGAACTTTAATTCAAATAGGGGTTTAAATTTAAATCCATGCTCCTGTTTGAATATTTGAAAATCAATGAGCATGGGTTTGAATCCAAAAAACTTTATATGTTATCACACTCATTTATGAGACTTCAAAAATGCAAAAGGAATTTTTGGAGCAACTTTTATTCTGGCCATTTGAATTATATTCATCTGGGGGGTGTTTCCTCTCCCATTTCAATTTCTTTTGAATTTTTTAACATGATGCAAAGTTACTTGCTAACCCTACCACATACCTAAAAGAGGGTTGTGACAGTAACTTCTCAAGAGGCTTGAGAGATGATGGACCGTATTTGTATGGCCTCTCGACGGCGGTGGAAGTACCGGTAGACGCCGGAGCAGCCAGAGCGGCGACGGCTGTCTTCCTTTGTTTCTTAGGCGCCGGAGCAGCCAAAGCGGCGGGGGAAGCTCTCTTATGCCCTTGATGACGAGGCGGAGGAAGAGGCGGGCTGATCGAACGCGTCGGTGCAGGTGGAGGAGGAGATGTAGGAGGAGACAGGTTGATCGGACGCGCCGGCGCAGGCGGGGAAGGAGGCGTAGGAGGAGGCGGACAAGGAGGCAGAGAAGGAGGTGCACCCTGATCATGCGCCGGAGGAGGAGGCGGAGAACGAGGCGAGCCCTGATCATGTGCCGGAGTAGGAGATGCCGTCCAGTTCGGAAGCTTGATTAATTCCTTCCGCCATAGACATGAAGTCCTCACAGCGTGAAGCAGCAGAGTTTCCCCTTCACCGGTAGGGTAGTCAAGCTCGAGCCCCTCATATCCCTCAAATATTTCATCGACCATCACATCGGCATAGCCTTGTGGAATCGGAACGCAGTGAAAAGTTCCTTTGGGTCGAGGAAGTGCAACATGGCCGACAGACGCCTTGGGTGTGAGGTGCTGAAATTTCGCCAAAAGGTGGCAATCTTGAGACTCCGTGATAGCATCCACGGGGTAGCTGGGAGCTGTCAACTTAGGCTGCGCAATGAGCTCGGTGGAAGCCACGCTGCTTCTCCACTGAGATGGCGGGGTAGCTTCTCGGGTAGCTTTGTCAACTCGATGACTCTCCTCTATCGCTTTTACTCTTGCATTCAGCTTCTGCATTTCGTTGAGCTCCTATTTCCTCTTCCTCTCCCTGCTTCTGTAACCGTCTGTGTCGGGAAACCCATGCTTCCACGGAACAAAGCCTGCCGTGCCTCGTGTTCGTCCTGCGTGCTCTGA
Source organism: Bromus sterilis (assembly GCA_950022295.1). NCBI lineage: Eukaryota > Viridiplantae > Streptophyta > Magnoliopsida > Poales > Poaceae > Bromus > Bromus sterilis. Next base: position 300,672,102 of record OX465601.1, read on the forward strand.
ATTCCCGAGGGCCTCTGTGAGCTCGTCGTTCTCTCTGTCGAGAACGAACGTCCCTTCCCGCGATGTGGTGAAAATTTTCCGAAGCTTTTCTACCGGTACGTTCAATTGTTTGTTCGTCCAAACGCACTTCCCTGTTTCGGGGTCCAATGTTCCCCCAGCCCTGAAGAACTAAGTCCTTGCACGGTCTGACCAGTTCCATGTCTCTGGTATGATCCCTCTGTCAAGCAGGTCCTTCTCATCCTTCTCCCTGACCCCGTGTGATGGTGAAGCATCTTCTTTGCAGCATTTAGCTTGTTTGTCTCTAACATATTCTTACTCTTCTTCGATATCTTGTGGGCCACAAATGCAGGCCAATCATGTTCTTTCTTCTCATATCGACCCTTGAATATTGGAGTCTTCTTTTTGTCGACAAAGTTTCTTTTCAAGTCATTCTTCCACCTCCTGAATAGTTCTGCCATCTTCTTAAGAGCATGAGTCTTGATCAATGGCTCTATAACTGGCTTTTCTGGATCATCCTCTGGCGGTAAGGTGAAATTTGCCTTCAGCGAGGTCCAAAGATCATCTTTCTGTCTGTCGTTGACAAAAGACACTTGAGGGTCTCCGCTCTTCGGCTTATTCCATTGTTGGATGCTGATCGGGATCTCCCTAACGAGGACCCCGCACTGAGCAGCAAAGGCGTCCTTGGTCCGGATGGGTTGAATCGGTTGGCCATTCTCGGTGATCTCGATGTTCGTGAACTTTTCATATAGGCGCAACTTTTTTTCGGGCCTCGTCTCGTTACCGAAGTTTGGCTCGATCTGGATCCGGAGGGCTAGAAAATAAGAAAGAAGAGAGTTAATATATATTTGTCTACATACCAAAACAATTAATGCATCAATTCAATTAGCTAGTCTCATCAGCACAGGCTATATTAATAGATATACCTCGCCGCACTTTGCAACAGCTCCTTCCTCCTCTCGTTCATCGTAGTCGTCATCATGGTCTACTTCTTCATCCTAAGAACCTGCTTCACTATTTCCTTCCAGACCATCGGTGTCGTTCAGATACGACAAGACATCACCTCCTTCCTGGAGAATGTCGCCCACCAACGCTCCCGGTCCTCCTTCCTGGATGTCTTCGCCCACCAACGTTGGTCCTCCTTCGCGGATGATTTCACTCATAAAGTCATCTTATTCTAAGTTTCATTGACCACCGTCCATAGTTTCTGCAAAATATTACAACAAGCCCCGCTTACTTCCGGCTAATGATGAAGCCATGGATTTCTTCAATCAACCCTCGACCCCTCAACGACCCTCGAGCCCCTCGAACCCTCGATGACCCTCGACCCCTCGACGACCCTCGACCTCTCTCGGACGTGACCCTCGACCCTCGACTGGCCTAGATATATCCCGACCCTCGAGCTCGACGACCCTCGAACCCTCGACCCCTCGACGACCCTCGAATCCTCGACCCCTCGACGACCCTCGAACCCTCGGCGACCCTTGACCCCTCGACGACCCTCGACCCTCGACCTCTCTCTCGGGGACCCTCGACCGGCCTAGATATATCCTGGCCCTCGAACCCTCGACCCTCGAGCTCGACCTCTCTCGGTGACCCTCGACCCTCTATATACCGATGCGTATAGTTCCCGACCCTCGACCACACGGCGATCCTCGACACCCTCTCGTTCTCAATTTTTTTTAAAAGAGGAAGAAGAAAAAATAAGAGGATAATTATAAGAAGAAGGAATAGAGAGGAGAAGAAGAAAAAATAGAACCCTATTTTTTCTCCTTCTCCTCTATTCCTTCTTCTTCTCCTCTTATTTTTTATTCTTCCTCTCCTCTTCTTCTCCTCCTTCTTCCTCTTCTTATTTTTCTTTTTCCCTCTCCTTCTTTTTCTTTTTCCTTCTCTTCCTATTTTCTTATCCCCTAACACTATAAGATTTTAACTTATTAAATTGAGACTAATTATAAAACAGAAAAAAAGGTGAACAAAAAAAATATTTTCTATTTTCTTTTCTCTATTCTCTTTTAATTTTACTTTTTTTGCTATTTTTTTCTGCCCCCACTATATAGAACACATTTTATCATGCACTTAGAAATTGTTTGATGAGCACACTCGCCATAAACGTGGCCATGGCCGTGGCCAGCGGCGAGAGCACGGGAGGAGCTCCCTCTGAAGGGTTCGTTGCACAGAAAACAAAATTTTTCCTACGCATAAACAACCAACATGCCAAGATCTAATCTAGGAGATGTAAGCAACGAGTAGGATGTCTTAGAAGAACTCACCCTCGAAGACCGAAAACGTTACAAGATCAAATCTCGTGGATGATGTAGTGGTTCACTTGCCGATATCAAGATCGTGATGATGTACGCTGAGCGTCTCCGTGATCGGTCACACGTACAGCTTGATGACGACCTCCATTCCCTCGATCCAGCGGGGCAGCGGAAGTAGAGGATCCCCCAGAAATCCAGCAGCACAATGACGTGGTGCTGTGAAGAATCCCACGGTCAGGGCTTCGCCAAGCGGAAGACCATGGAATGGAGCAGCGGGTGGAGAGGAAGGGAGGTGAGACAAGTGTGTGTAGAGGGGGAGCCCTCACCCTCCTTTTATAGGGGAGGAGTAGGCAGCCCAAAGGGGTGGGGCGCCCAACTCATGGTGCCCCCACCTTTTCCCCTCTTGATGTGAGTGGAAGCCACACTCACACCCACCCATGCTCCCTTAATTGTCCACTTGGAAAATCCAATGGTTTTCTTTAATAAATAAATAAATCATTTAGATTTATTTATTTAATATTTGTTAATCCTATTAACAAACAATTGCACATTGCACCTCGAATCATTTGTTAATTCCATTAACAACCATTCAACAAAAAACCCTTTGAACTATTTCAATTTTACCCGAAACAATTTCGGTGCTGTCCAAAACATTCTTCGATATTCCATATCCTCTCAAAATGCTTCATCAAACCTTAAGTGTGTCACCCTATGGTTCGCGAATAATACAGACATGATCGAGACACCTCTCCGATCAATAATCAACAGCTGGATTTGGAGATCCGTGATGACTCCTGTATATTCAAAGATGAATCTTGTGATCGTGTGAACCATCAACGTCATAACTCATTCCCTTTGTCTCGCGATATTTTACTTGTCCGAGATCCGATCATCGGTATCAACCATACCTTGTTCGATCTCGTTACCGACAAGTACTCTTTTACTCGTTCTGTGATATGACATTCTTGTGACCTAGTCACGTGCTTGCAAGAGGTGTCAATGTGATATCACCGAGAGGGCCCAGAGTATATCTCTCCGTCATTTTGGATGGAAAAATCCCACTCTTGATCCATGAGCCTCAACTAACACTTTACGAATACCTAACACCACCTTTATAGTCACCCTGTTACGGTGTGACGTTTGATGTCATCAAAGTACTCTTTCGGTATTAGCGATTGACATGATCTCATGGTCTAAGGAATAAGATTACTTCGAATGCAAGATATAACAATATAAACTAAATGACTTGATCGTATTCTTATACTTAGTTTGGGTCTATGTTCATCACATCATTCTCCTAATGATATGATCCCGTTATTAACAACATCCAATGTTCATGATCAGGAAACCTTGATCATCTGTTAATCAACGAGCTAGTTAAAAGAGAGGCTTTACTAGGAACCATTGTTTGTTTATTAAACACACATGTATCAACGTTTCCGGTTAATACAATTCTGGCATGAGAAATAAAATTTTATCATAAACAAGGAATAATATAATAAACACTTTATTATTGCCTCTCGGTCATATTCCCTTCAGTCTCCCACTTGCACTAGAGTCAATAATCTAGTCAATATGTAAGCACTTAACACCTATGGCATTCCAGTGTTATTACCATGCATTGCATGTGGTAAACTCCATCAAAAGATCTGACATGTTCAGGTCCATTTGTATTTGCATGTCTTTTCGTCTTACACGCATCACTCATTCTCTAATGAGATGGCTTTGTATATATCTGGTCAACTGGTGAGACCTTAATTCCTTAGCTTAAACTAATATTGCTAACATTGTAAAAATGTAGCTTCATAGTGTCAGCATTCTTGGAAATTCACCAAGTTCAATAAAGAACTCCTTGACGCAAAATACTTCTTGTATTTTTTGTCAGCACAACGATATACTTATATCCTTTGTAGTAGTATTCCTCATAATACTTCAATTTTGAAACTCATTCAAATCCAGCCTGGAACTTTCTTCCAGCCTATTTGCCACCTTTCAACACATATTCTAATTGAGATAAATTTATTTGGATAGATGACAAGACCATTAGTGTAACATATTACAGTTAATAGTTTGTTATTTCTACATAGGAAGACATATCCTTAACTTTTTCTAAAAATACTTAAGGATCTTTTCCCACTGTTGTCCAATCATCATATGATTATCCTGGTATAACACTTTATATCATAGGACTCATCTGGTTGTGTACATATCATGGAACACATGACTTAGAAATCTCAATTTCAATTATGCTCATCATGTGTCAAAACACTTGAATATTTGTCAACTCTTTTCCATGTGGCAAGAACCCTTTCTTGTCGTTTCGATATTGACTTACTTCAATACTTCATCTATGTACTTTCGCTCAACAATATCAGGCGCTTCAATCCATCTCTATAGATATTGATGCTCAAAATATTGTTTAGCCTAAGCCTTTCATCAATATGAAATCTTATCCTTGTTTAATTTAAAATACATATTTTCTAATCAACTATATGTCATCTACATAGAGTATTAGAAATATGTCTTAGCGCTCCCACTTAATTTCTTGTAACTCTACAAGCATCTTCGCCGTGTATGATGGAATCAAAACTCTTTTGATAACTTCATTAAAGTAAAGATTCCAACTACGTTATGCTCATTTCAACCATTGAATTGTGCATACCTTTCTAGCAACCTTTTTGAATTTTACAAAACATTCAGAACGTGTCACATACACATCCTTGATCAACCTTCCTAGATAGGAAAGGTGTTTTGTTATTCAACTTCCATATCAACATATGTAACTTTTGCTAGAACTATCCCTAAAGACTAAAGTATCACTACGAAAGATCAAAATCTTGGCGTAGTCAACTCTTTGAACTTTGTCGCAAATACCTTTTCGACAAGTCGAACTTTAAATGGATGTAAACATCCATGTCTTGTAGCTATATAGATCCGTTTGCGATTGTCAGGCTTCATGCCTTCAAAAAGACTACCAAGTCACATACTTGACGTTCTTGCATGGATACTATCTCGGATATAATGGCTCATAGCCAGTTTACGAAGTTAGGGCCCATCATTTGCTTCCTTTATAAGTTGTAGGTTCGTTGTTGTCTAAAAAACAACACTTAAACCACAAGTTGGTCAAAGTACAACGTTTTACGACCTTCATGGTTCAGTTTGCAAACTCTTTCGAAGTTTCTGCAGCACATGCAGTGTCTTCCACTTAGTCAAAATAGGAAACCCTGGAACAACTTCCAGTGCTGCGCTACTCTTGACATGATAACGATGATTCTCTAATCTCATTGAGATGCACTGTCCTCCCACTCACTTACTTCGCAAGAACCACTTTCTTGTAAAATCTACCCTTTCCGACAAACAACATTTGTCTTTGGTTCAGTGATAGGAGAAATACCCAACTGTATTTTTCTTGGGATAACCTTATAAACATATATTTATCCGATTTTGGTTGTAAACATTTTACACATGCTATGCATACCAAAATGTAAGAAAAGACAATTCGGGACACTGCCCAAGCCATAACCCATATGGTGTCACCTTCATCGGATCATGATGGCGCTCTTTTCAGTGTAAAAGCGGTAGTCTCTAATGCATAAACTACAAAAATATAATGGCATTTATTTATCTTACCATGTCTAACAAGGTTCGAATATGTATCCCGAACACTCCATACTTCTATGGGGTTTTCGGGAAGGATAAGTTGTAGAACAATTCTGCAACTCCTCAGATGTTCTGCTAAACTCGTAACTCAAATTTTTATTCTTTATGATCCAATCATAAATACTTGATTCTCTTGTTATGATGATTTTTCACTTCATACTAACAATACTTTGAACTAATTCAAAATATCAAATTCCTTTCTCATTAAATAAATATACTCATGTATCTACTTAAATCATCAGGGAATTTTATGAATGAAAAAGTAATCCACCACACACGGCTACATATAATGGACCATATACATCAATATGTATAATCTCCACTAAATGAGTCGTCCATTCTATTTGGCTTATGAACGGAGTTTTAGTCATCCTTTTGGAAGTGGTCTTACAAGCGTCAATTTATTCAAAAAACAAAATGACTTCGGAACTCCATCAACATGGATTTCCTTCATGTTTTCCTTTCCAATATGAACTAAAATGGTAGTGTCACATTTTAAGTGAAATCCTTTAGTTTTACGTCTTGCGACGTTTAGCATACAGTTTTATAGATGTTTATTTTACCAACACGACTTATATTAACTCATCCATCAAATATGGAACATGGTTATAGTTTGAACAACTTACTTGTTCTCACAAAAAACAGAACAAAATAACAAATTATTAACTTCTTAAAATAAATCTTGAAGGTTTTTGGTTCGATGCGACGATGAACACAATAACACTTTATTTACGTTCTTCTCGTGATCGATTCCACATCTTTAACTAGTTCCTTTAGGCCATTGTATTTCTTGTATTGCATTGCTTTGTATGACAATTCATACGAACCAATCAAGTATCGAAATACCCAAGAAATACTTTGTTAACTAGTAATACATCTATAACTTTGTATATCATGCATATACTCCTGAGCTGGACTTTTCCAGTATTTTTCATTTCTGCCATATCCTTATGCAATTCTATTTTCAGTATTCCCTTTCCTTTACTGAAGAATCATTCAAATCAAACAATGCCAGTCGAACTAGCACATTTTCCTTGGCGTGTTAGTCATATACTATCACCCATGGAGTCATACTTTGAAGTTGATTGTTTTTCTAATATCACCATATTATTAAACATTCTTCGAGATTCCACTCTTAGCATCTTCAAGCATAGTAAACGATTTTACCCATACTTTAATCCATCCCATCATAACAATTTTGTGATGGAGCTACTAAAGCTCTAAGGAAGGAATTTATAGGATAATATTAGTGCCCAACTTTTGGTAGATTCAAACGCCGAGCGTCTTCAATCCTTGCATATATTCAAATAATATAAGCACACATTGTCACACTAAATTATAATCAGTCACGTTGCAACAAACAGGGTTCTAGATATCAATATATCTTTCACTCCTCGCTTGTTTCTGAAAACAATTCTTTTCAGCTCCTAGATCACCTTGATTCTCAAAACATTCTTTTAAGATTAGGTATTTTGGAAGCAAGCACGACACGGTCGAAACTATTTCGCCGTAGTCAATCTTTGAACTTGCTAGAATTTTTTTTTCCAACGAGTTGAGCTTTATGGATAAAACAATTTCATCCGAATCAATTATAGATCCATATATATATATATATATATATATATATATATTCTTCAGACTTTTAGTCTTTGGAGGGTCTACCAAGTTCAAAACTTGACTTACTTCCATGGATACTATCTCGGATTTATTTGGCATTTAGCCAAATCTCGGAGTCAGGGCCCATGAACGCTTCTTTGTATATCACAGGTTTATCATTGTCGAACAACAATATCTCATTTTACATATCATGAATGTTTGTACGAGTTTTGTCTATCCTGTGTGGTTCAGCTGCGCACTTATTTGAAGAGTCAATAATCTCTAACAAGTTGCACTGTCCTCCCACTCACTCTTTTGCAAGAAACCATTTTCTTCAAAACACATTGTTCTTAACAGCAAACAGTTTTGCTTTTGTGTAGTGATTTGGTGTTTTGAGTATGTCAAACATATGTCTCATACACCCAAATTTTAAGAAAAGACAATATGGTTTTATCATTTCCATGTCATATCTAATATGGTGTCATTTCAATAGATTTGATGGTGATCTTTTCAGTGTAAAAGTTGTAGTCTCTAACGCATAACTTTAATAAGTATAATGGCAAATTGATAAACGTCATATTTGATCTTACCGTGTCATACATGGCTTGACTATGTCTCTCGAACACTTTACTCTTACTTGAGTTCCGCGACGTACAAGTTATGACACCTTTTCACAACTCATCAGACGTTCGCTAAACTTGTAACTCAAATATTACTTTCTACAATCTAATTTGCAGAAGCATTATTTCTTGTTACAATACATTTCTATTTCACTCTAATTTTCCTTGAATGTTTCAAAGATTTTAGACGTATGTCTCCACTGAACAGATATCCATATATTTACTTCAGTTCATGAGTTAAGATAGAAAATCCACTGTATACAACTACACTTATTGGACTACACACATCATCATGTATGATTATCAATAATTTAGTTGCCCGTTAATGCATGGCCTATCAACGGTGTTTTTAGTCACATTACTTTCAGACAATATATGCAAGCGTCAAGTGATTCATAATCATATAACTCAAAAGTCCATCACTTATGGAAATTCTTCATGCATGTTATGTCACTTGTGAAAAACTGCAGTGCCACACACTTGTGGTATTTCTGTTAGTCTTGTGACGTTTAGCGTCAGTGTTATGGATGTTTAGCATTATTATCAAGATTCATTACTTACAACCTATTCACAACAGAAGTATGCCTTTATGTTATTCAGAGCTTTGAACAACTCTCTTGCAACAAACATGATTCAAAATGATCTTTTGCAACAAGGCTAAAGTGTACTAACAATTTACTCAACTCTAAAATGAATTATGAAGATAATCATAGAGTCAACACACGGTATAGTAAACCTTTTACCGTGTTCCCGAGCGTGTCAAAACTCATCATTAGCTAGTCATAAAGGCAATAGTATTTCTTGCATCGAGTTGCAACAATATGCAATCGATGTGATATTCCGGTGATCAACAGTTTAATCACAATATACAGAATCCACAATTAACTGCTTAATCATGATTCCCAACAATTACATCTCTTGACCAACAATGAATTCATCTATAACTCCGTATGACTTTCATTTCTGAGCTGGTTATTCCAGTCTTCTTTCGTTTTGCCTTTATACGTACAATAGTTCTATTTCCAATGTCACTCCTACTCACAAAAGCTCACACATGATTAAGGATGGCGCAGGCCATGGAATTTCCAGCGTGTAAGTCTTACTAACATCCTTTGGACTTCCTTTCCCTTAATTCTCATCATCATATGATCGGTGTTCTTCTGGATCCCACACTTATCAGTTTTGTTTAGAGCACAGTAGTGAACATTTTCACTAATGCTTACAATCATACATTGTACTAGATATCTTATATCCAACATTAATTGTCTTACTACTGCAAACAATTTTTCAGTTCCATGAATATAACATAACTATCCCAAACGTTTCGAAGTTTGGGTTTCATGGTGGTGAAGACAATGCACTTAGCTGTGGTGGAATTCTAGCATTTTGGATTATGGACATAAGTCACATCATCCATAGCATCAGCGGGAGAGCTTCAAAAATTTGAGATAGGACAAGCTCCTTCTCGACACTATTGAGGATAGTCCTCACAATACGGTACCAATCGTAAAGTTTTTACCAGATAATACAGTTAATCAAAATCAATTGGGAAGGTGGTAACGCGAGCCATTATTCTACAAAGATAATGCAAATACTAAGACTTTGTTCATAATTAAGTTGCACTTGTGATTAATCAAATTAATTACTTAGTGCGCTCCCACTCAGATCAATATCTCTCGTAATTGATGCTGGAGTGATTCAAGATCCGACCCAATCGTCCGCCATTGATGTGACATCACTGATGACTTAGATTGGACCGGTAGGCCAACTTGCCAATCACTCCAAAGGTGATTCTTGTTCATCTTTCGATGGGCGTGTTCCGATAGCAAACTTTTATCCAAACCGTCAAGACAACCAAGTGTAATTGCAGTGTGTTCTTAACACACCCACCTTTTATGCGTCACACCGTGTGCACCCATGTGACATGACCTGCTCCGATGTGAAACATAGTATAGACAGTGCTACAGTTGGAAGAACACTATCAACTTGATATTGTTTTGCGAGAGATCTCCCTAATAAAATACGACTACCTCGCATCAAACAAGGGTGCATCAAAAGGATAAACATCACAGGCAGTTCATAAAATTATGTGATATAGTATAGCACTAGTAGAAAACATGGCTTTGGTTTAGACCTGGCCAGCCCATTAGTACCGGTTCAGTCACGAACCGGGACCCATGGAGGCATACGTCCCGGTTCGTGCGCCCAGGGCGCCGGCCGGGCCTCGTGGGGCACTGGTCCCGGTTCGTCTGGACCCATTCACTACAGGAAACAGGAGTTTTGCCGTCAGCTTAAGTGTTTGCCGTGAGCTTTCTATCGGGGCTGACAGCAAAGGATCATATGCCGTCGGCCGTGGGGAAAGCTGACGGCAACAGTACGGCTGACGGCGTAGGAATGATATGCCGTCAGCCTTTCCTAAGCCGTCGGCAAGAACCAGGAAAACTGATGGCAAAGGACGGCCGACGGCCACCCCCAGGCCACGTGTCCCTTCCAGCCACGAGGTAACGGTGCCCAGGTTTGCCGTCAGCTGGCTGACGGCTTAGCCTAACGGCAGACGTTGCCATCAGCCGGCTGACGGCAATTTGGGCCTATAACCCCCCGCCCCCCGTGGGCATACCCTAACCCCCACTCCAACCAGTCTCCACCACCTCCCTCCCCTCACAACGCTCTCCGCCGCCGCCGCCACCACCCCGGTAGGCCCCGCCCTCGCCCCCGTGCAAGACCTTGCCGCCGCCGCCCCGCCCCCGTGCAAGACCTCGCCGCCCCACCCAGGACCTCGCCACCCTGCCCCCGTGCAAGACCTCGCCGCCGCCGCGCAAGACCTCGCCACCCCGGCTCCTCGGCTCCGGTGGAAGTGACCTCCTCGCCGGTGGCCGCCACCATCTCCTCCGCCCTACCTCGGGCAGCTCCTGCTGCAACTCCTCGCCGTCGACCAGATCTGCAGGTGAGCTCCCCCTCTCCCTCTTTTCTCTGTTTTTTTGTTATTGTTAGATACAAGCAAATGCCAATAGAAATTGTTAGAAAAGTTATTTTGTTATTGTTAGATAAATTAATTTTTAGTTATTGTTAGATACATGCAACAATAGAAATTTGAGTACACTACACTAAAGCTTGTAACCATTAAATTCTTTTAGACTACATTACATTACATTATAGCAATGCCAATTGAGTAAATTGCAACTTGGTGTTACCAAATCATAAACCATTTTAGGCAGCACCAAAATAGGTTTTCACTAGCTATTGAGGCAGCACCAAATAGTATAAGAAAATAGTCTATTGAGACATTAGAAATATTTCAAACTTTCCTTTTGAAAATATTACAACATGTAGCTTGCCTTCAACCTTCCCCCAAACCATTAAGATTATAGTATGGATATTCGACTAGCATATCATTAGCAACAACCACCTTGACAAACCCCCTTTCCCTTCCTATTGTCTCCAAATACAATGCTCGATGTATCAAGTCCTTTTTTTCAAATTGAGAAAGCATGTCCTCATATCATTGTAGTTGTCATAACTCCTAGTATTTCTACCATCCACAATGTGATCTTCATCGTCCCCATTATTCCTTACTTGCACAAAATTGATCTGTGGGTATTTATGAGGTTGTCTCACTAGGCATTTGTGTGGTTTATTGCCACACTTGTATTTTATCACATTTGTGTGCCTTGCCCTCCCCTAGTTTCACCCTACTCAAAAGATAGGTGTATAGCTAGTTCTTTCCTTCTCAAATAATGCAAGTCACGTAACCCATATGCGTCTCCCGTTCGAAAGATTCCATTTATAAATATGCATTCATTTGCATATTTATAATTGGATTCTTTCGAATTGTCCAACGTTATCCATGGACATCCCGAGTATGTGTAGATTGGATTCATTTCCCCATATATGCTCTCCTCCGGATCGGACGCAGGATTTCGTCAGCGCCACCTTGTTGTTCTCCGGGTACACATCCTCTCGGTTTATGCTGAGACGTGTATCAGGAGAACAGCGGGGAGGTGCTGTCGAAATTTTGCGTCGGATCGGGAGGAGAGCACGGGGAAATGAATCCAATCTGCACATACTCGGGTGAGATTAGGACCTATCTTTACCTATTAGCTAGTGTGCATATGCCGTATCACCGTAATTAATTATATGCCTTCTGGTGTTAATTTGTACTAGCTAGCTAGCCAGAATGAATGATCGTGCGTGGATGTACACCGGTCACCCTAGTCAAAAAAATATGACTGAGGAATGGTTGGCCAAGACCGAGAAGTTCCTAGAGGTTGTATTTAGTGCTGGCCAACCAAGAACATGGTGCCCCTGCACTAGATGTAAGAACTATTCACAACAGACAAAGGATGTAATGGGTAAACACCTGCAAATACGTGGTTTCATGCCTGATTATACGTTGTGGTCATTTCATGGCGAGTCGGCCCAACGTGACGGACATGAGGTAGTGCGTCAGCGCATTGAGGATTGTGGTACAGGGATCGAAGACATGGTCAATGACTACAACGATGCTCGTCTTGAGGACGAAGAACCGGAGGAAACTGCCAAGGCCTTTTATGCCATGCTAGAGTCTTCAAAACTCCCACTGCATGCGCACACCAAGCTTTGTCAACTAGATGCCATCGCACAAACAATGGCTCTTAAGGCAAAATTCAACTTGTCCAGAGAGTGCTATGATGCGATGATGACCTTATTCGGGCGCTTTCTACCGGATGGTCATATTATGCCTGCAAACCTATACCACTCAGACAAAATACTCGGTGCACTGAAGATGCCCACCGAGCGGATACATGCTTGTGAGAAAGGATGCGTCTTATTTAGGCATGAGTATGCGGATGATAATTATTGTCCACGCTGCAAGTCCTCCAGGTATATTGTCGTAGACAACGGTCTTGGTGAGAAGACGCAGAGCAAAATATCCGTAAACATTCTTCGGTACCTACCGATCTTACCAAGACTTCAACGGCTTTACATGCTTGAAGAAACAGCAAAACAAATGACATGGCACAGAGATGGAATTAGACGTGCTACAGATGAATACGGGAATTTGATGGTGACCCACCCCTCTGATGGTGAAGCGTGGAAGATGTTCAATGAAATACATAAAGAAGGTAAAGCCAAAGACCCAAGAAACGTGGCACTCGCCATTAGCCTCGATGGGTTCAATCCTTTCGGTATGACGGCAACCCAGTATAGTTGTTGGCCCGTATTCATCATGCCCTTCAATCTGCCCCCTGGAGTACTTATGCAAAGAAAGCACATCTTCTTGACGTTGATAGTTCCGGGGCCCAACTATCCCGGAAAAAATATGAATGTGTACTTGCAACCACTGATGGATGAGTTGAAAGAAGCTTGGGATAATGGGATCCGGACATATGATGCAGCTAGCAAAACAAACTTCCAAATGCATGCTTGGTTGATGTACTCCATGCATGACCTGCCGACGTTTGCACTTTTTGTTGCATGGTGCGTGCACGGAAGGTTCCCATGCCCGCAATGCAAGTCTGCTCTTAAGTTTCATTGGCTGCCGGAGGGTCGCAAGTATTCTTGCTTCGACTTGCATAGACAATTCCTGCCTCTGGACTATGGATTCAGAAAAGACAAGAAGAATTTCACCAAAGGTAAAGTTGTCGAGCACAAGGCACCACCTATGATGAAGGGCGCACAAATTCTTGATCAGTTGAACTCACTAGAGCCTGATCCGAACCGGCCAGGGTATTTCTTGGGATATAATACGGAACATGCCTGGACCCACAAGCCATGCTTTTGGGATCTCTCGTATTTCAAAGACCTTGCTCTTCCACACAACATTGACATGATGCACACTGAAAAAAATATGGGTGAGGCCCTTTTTGGTACATTGTTCGGCACTGATAAGGGGAAAGATAATGTTAAGGCTAGAGTCGATCAGGAGAGTCTGTGTAATAGGAAGTCACTGAACATGCGACAACCGAAAGGGAAGAAGAATTGGGAGAAGCCAAAGGCATGGTTCAATCTTAAAAGGGAACACAGGAGGGAAATCCTCATCTGGGTGAAAAAAAAGTTGATGTTCCCCGATGGGTATGCAGCGAATCTAGCAAGGGGAGCAAGTCTTGAAAAGTTGAAAATCTTTGGGATGAAGAGTCACGATTGGCACATATGGCTTGAGCGGATAATGCCGGTGATGTTGCGCGGCTACATCCCCGAGGATGAATGGCTAGTAATGGCAGAGCTAAGCTATTTCTTCCGTGTTCTTTGTTCTAAAGAATTATCGCCTATTGTGATAGAAGAGATGGAAAAACTGGCGCCGGAGTTGATATGCAAGTTAGAGAAGATCTTTCCACCGGGTTTCTTTAATCCGATGCAGCATATGATTTTGCATCTACCGATGGAGGCAAGATTGGGTGGCCCTGTGCAAAACCGTTGGTGCTATGCAACCGAGAGAATGCAGAAGACGCTTCGAGCAAAATGTAAAAATAAACGGAGAATTGAAGCATCAATGGCTGAGGCATTCTTTGTCGAGGAAGCGGCAAACTTCGTGACATCACACTATGCTGCCACTAATTACAGTTTGCATAATCCAAAGCCTCGGTACAATACTGGCGACCCCGAGCGACATGAATCCAAGTTCAAACTCTTTAAAGGGAGCCTCGCACCTTGTGGGGTAATGAAGACAAAGACGTTGGCCTTCGAGGAATGGAGCATCATTACATTGTATATCTTGACCAACATGACAGAAGTGCGGCCATACATCGAGTAAGTGCGCGGTACATATTAATTGTTCTGCAACTTCTTGACGAGTTGTGTGTCTAACTTCTCTTAATTATTTGATACAGTCGATTCGTCGCGCAATTCTCGAATGGAGTGGCGATCGAAAAAGACTCCATCGAAGAGATTAATCTTCTTGAGAAGCGGGGAGGCGGCATTCCCGGTTTCATCTCTTGGTTTACACAAACGGTACTTCTTATATGATATACAGGCCATTGTTATTTCTTCGTCGTCTCAGTACCGACTAATACAACAAGCCTTTCCGTTCAACTTGTAGGCTAATTCAGAGTCGATGGACGCTAAATTGAGACAAATCGCAAATGGTTTTGACTTTAAGGTCCATACATATGAAAAATACGACATCAATGGGTATCGCTTTCGTACTGGTATGAAAGAGCAAACTATGCCAGATCGGAAAACAACGAATTCCGGTGTGTCTGCTATAGATGGAGGAGTCGAGTATTATGGAATAGTTGAAGAAATATACGAACTGCTATATTATGGTGAAAATCCTCCGAATGCCGTTGTCTTAAAATGTCATTGGTTCGATCCGAAGGACACTAGACGAACTCATGAGCATGTTGGGCTAGTTGAAATTAAACAGAAGAAACGTTTAAATGTTGCCGAAGTTTATATCGTGGCTCAACAGGCCACACAAGTTTTCTATCTTCCATGGGCCTGCCAAAGTGTAAAGAATCTCGAAGATTGGTATGTCGTCCATGACGTGCCGCCACATGGTAAACTACCTGCCCCCAATGAAGAAGAGGATTATCAACCTCACATAGATCCAGACACATATGACGGAGAATTCTTCCAAGAAACACGTGTGGCCAAAAAACATTTCGGAAAAACCTCTACGTTTGGTCAAAACATGGAAGTAGAGAATGACAATGCGGAGGAAGAGGAAGAAGTGGAACACGAAGAGGTTACCGATGATGATGAGGAGGAAGATGAAGAAGTGGAACACGAAGAGGTTACCGATGCGGATGACATATCATTGCTTGACCGGTTACAAAAAGGCTTTCAAAATGTGGTTGACGCTGAACCCGAGCCCGGAGAAGAGATCATTCATGACGACATGCGTGATAGTGACGATGATGTTTTTATTGATCCTGGAGAAGATACAGATGATCCTCACTATTAGGTGTATGCATCCCAACTTTCTTTTGTTTTTTGTATATATGAATTTGTATTATTTATTTCCTTAATGTACTAATTCATCTTTATATGCATATGTTTGTTTTTTGTATATATGAATTTGTATTATTTATTTCCTTACTTTACTAATTCATCTTTACTCCGTAACAGGTGTTGACACATGGCGAGCCGTAGGGACCCACCGGTGGAGTCTCGACCACCTCTACCTCTACGGAGAGAGTTGCTGGCGGGTATTGTCGCAGCCAGCTCGCCGCCGGCGCGTGCTGAGCAACCTCGTGGGAGAGGTCGGGGAAAAGGCCCAAAGAGAGCTAAACCCGGTGGTCGAGGAGGTGGTCGAGGAGCAGGTGGCGCCCTAGCCGAGTCACCCACTCACAGGACAGTCTCACCGGTGCAGGAGCCACCGCCGGTGCAATCGGAGGCACCGGAGCAGCGGACACCGCCAGTGCAGTCAGAGATACCGAAGGCACCGAGGCAGTCGACGGAGCCTCGTTGGGATGATCCTTGGGAGGAGCGTGCTCGCACGGATGATGATGATGCTGATGAGGATGATGACAGCGATGACGACGGGGCTGAGGGGGGTGAGGGGGATGATGGGGGTGAGGGTACCTCCTCTTCCAAGAAGCCGGTGTACCAGCGTGGTATGACACGGCTCCCACCACGTCCGGACCCTGCGCAGAGGATATTGATTGTGCCAGATGGGGAGAAGTAAGTTGATGAATTTTTTGTGTTCCTTGTATATATATATCATACATGTACATATGGTCCAACTAGAACTAATGTCTTTGTGTTCTTATTTTGCAGGGCGTGGAGTCACCCGGAAGGTGCTCGGAATCCGAACTGCCTCCTTAGTGCCGTGCTTAAGGAGCAGTTCCCCGGGCTAGTCCAGTTGCCTATTGAGGGTAGGGTTCCTGAGCCCGGCCTCACTTGGCCACACTACAAAGCCGCCCCGGCCCCGCCAGATGAACGCATCAACAACGTTGAATGCCGTACCAAAGCCGACATGGTGGTGGCTACTTTTTGGGTAAGTATTCTAAGCATTGCAATCATTTATTAGTGTTGGAATCATTTCACTCATCTTTTCATATGTTCGATGCATTTTTCAGTGCTACTATAGGGTTGAGGAGGGGATGGAGCCGGCGACCCAGAAGAATCTCGAGAAGGAGATAGTGAGGCTACTCACGAACACTAGGCACGAGATGCGTGTTCAGTGTGTTCGAGATTGGTACGCCAAGAAGGGCGTGAAGAAGGCCAAGAAGAAGTGTAGAAAAGTTTTCCTTAAGAAGGATGAATACTTGGAGGTAAATTACTAACTAATTCAAATTCCTACACTTATAAGTAAGGCCTAGTTAGCTCCAACTTTTCTTTATAAGCTTATGAAGCTAAAACTTGGCTTTATAAGCTTATAAGTGTCAAACTTTTCTTTATAAGCTTATGAAGCTCAAACTTGGCTTTATAAGCTTATAAGTGTCAAACTTTTCTTTATAAGCTTATGAAGCTCAAACTTGGCTTTATAAGCTTATAAGTGTCAAACTTGGCTTTATAAGTTTATAAAGGTCAAACTTGGCTATATAAGCTTGTAAAACTAAAAAATGATAATAATAGCTTAGTTACATAAAACTTGACTTGTACTTGGCTTAAAAAAGATATTCAATGACTTTATAAGATTATTAATTCATAGGGGCCCCCGAGATGGTGTGCAAATAAGATGGATTGCTTTGAGGCGATAGTGGACAAATGGCTTAGTGATGCCAGGCTGTCCGCCCACAAAAGCGCCAAGGCTAGGCGTGCACAAATGGTAGGTGTGGCACACTACCAAGGCAATCTCAACGTCAACGAGTACGCAAAAAAATGGGTATGTGCCTTTTTGTTTTAAGTTTCATGTCCTTTCATCATTAATCAATTGATTTGTTTCATGCCTTTTCTTTGCTTTTCATTGTAGGCGAAGCACCATAATCAGCCTGTGCCTAAGGGATTTCGCTCATTTGCCATGGCCCATAAGGGAAAGTACAAAACGGTGATGGCATATTTCGAGGGCGACGGTGTTGAGGCGTACACCAGCGCTGCAGCCTACCACAAGATGATGGACTATTCTGAGGTGGCGAAAGAGCTACGCGGTGCTCAGTTTGACCCGAGCGAGGAGGAGATGGATCCGGAGGCCTTGATGATTTCTGGTGGCGGTAAGCATCATGGCAGCACCTCCATGTGCAATGGCTTCGTACATTGCCCGGAGACTATACGTCAGATCAAGGCGAGGCAAACGAGCTCCGCTCCTGCTATACGACCTCGCCCGCGGCCAGTGGACATTGCTATCCAGGTATAACTTTGTCTCAATTTTTCTTTCCGTTCTTTAGACTACGTAGCGATGATGATAATAATTGCTATATTGTTGAGTGTTCTCAGGATGCCATTCAGAGGGAGAGACAGGCGACACAAGAGATGTTGTTGGAGCAGCTTGCGGAGAGGGACCGGCTGGCGGAGGAGAGGACCCAGAGGATACTCGAGGAGGAGAGGGCACGCAATAATGCCCAGACGAAGGCCATCTACGACCTCTTCTCGGTAAGTTACTACTTTTGCATATATCCGCCAAGAATGCATATGCATATGTTTGGTTCACTTGCTAATATGCTCGAGTCCTCAAAACCTAACTCGCAGAGTAAGTGGGAGAAGCAAGGTTTTACCCCTCCACGATGCCGACGCCTATCGTTTCTCCTCCCGGAACGGTAAGTTTCTTTCAATGATCAATATATCCCGGTCTTATACCATCAAGTGTCATCATGCTTACCAGATTGCAACTCATCCTTTGTTGCAGCATAATTCCGGAGCTGCATCTCACAACCCACAAGAATCTCCTAGTGAATCCCCGAGCAACCCACGTGGCGGCGCTTCTCAGCCTTGAGGTGGCCTCCGGTAAGTTACATAAAGCTCATCAATGACTTTATATCTTCATAAAGCTCAATAATGGTAGTAATAGCTTAGTTACATAAATATTTACTTATTCTTGGCTTATAAAAGCTAAAAAATGACTATATAAGCTTATAAAACTTATACTTGGCTTTATAAGCTTGTAAACCTAAAAAATGAATTATACTTGGCTTATAAAAGCTAAAAAATGACTATATAAGCTTATAAAACTTATACTTGGCTTTATAAGCTTGTAAACCTAAAAAATGAATTATACTTGGCTTATAAAAGCTAAAAAATGACTATATAAGCTTATAAAACTTATACTTGGCTTTATAAGCTTGTAAACCTAAAAAATGAATTATACTTGGCTTATAATAGCTCCTCAATGACTTCATAAGCTCATAAAGCTGAAAAATGATGTTAATAGCGTAGTTCGATGAAAATTGAGTTATACTTGGCTTCTAAAAGCTCAATAGTTACTTTATAAGCTTATAAAGCTCAAACTTGGCTTTATAAGTTTTTAAAGATCAAATTAGATTTTAAAAGATTATTAAGTTCAACAATGACTTATACTTGTCTTTTAAAAACTCAATAATGAATTTACTAGCTTAAGTGGCTTATAAACCTAAAAATGACTTATACTTCGCATATAAATCTCAAAAATGAATTAATGACTTAGTTAGATCTAAAATGAGATATATTTAGCTCTTGAGGTCTAAGAAGAACAAGTATTGTAGAATAAGAAGAAGGATAGGAGGAAAAGAAAGAAGTGAAGAAGAAAGAGGTGAAAAAGAAAGTAAAAGAAGAAAAGTTCTTCTTATTCTTACTTTTTCTCTTCTTTCTTTTTCTCCATCTTCTCTTCTTCCTTTCATCTTATTCTTATTCTTCCTCTTCTTCTCCTTACTCTTCTTCTCCTTGTTCTTCTTTTTCCTTTTTATTTTCATCTTTTCATCATTTTGGATTTCTTCTTTTCCGTATGTAACATATGATTATGTTTTCATTTTGCAGATTTGCCTTTATGCATGGATGGATGCTTCTTTGTTGTAGATAGAGTATGTTCGGATGGAGATAACTTGTAGATGTATATCATGTTGGGCACTTTCCTTTAGTATATATGATGACTTGTTGTTTTAAACTTGGAGATGGCTTGCTGTTTTAAAAATGGAGATGACTTGCTTTTTTAAACATGGAGATGGCTTCTTTTTGTTTATATGACTTGTGGATGGATTCTTTTTGTATATATGACTTGTGGATGGCTTCTTTTGTATACGTGACTTGTGGATAGCATTATTATTGTATATATGACTTCTGAATGGCATTCTGTACACACATATATATATATTATTGTTTATATGCAGGGAATTAAAGAAAAACAAATTAAAAAGATAGATACAGAGAGTTTTGCCGTCAGAAAGCGTTGCCGTTAGCAAGCTGACGGCAAAGCGGACACGTGGCGGCAGCATGTGCAATATGGGCTGTGGCAGTGACCATTTGGTCATAGCTTTTCCGTCGGCCTTCAACCGGCTGACGGCAAAGAGTAGACTGGCTGACGGCAAACTGCTGACATGTGGGCCCAGGCAAGGGCTTTGCCGTCAGCCAGACGGCTAGCTGACGGCAATGCGCGCCGTTAACTCAGCCCACGGAGGTTAAGTCATAGCTGGCCGTATGAGCGGCTTTGCCGTCAGCCAGTACAAAAAGGCTGACGGCAAAGGCTTTGCCGTCGGTCGATCTTGAGCTCACGGCAAAGCAGCTCACTGCCGACTGATGAGCGAACAACAGGTTTGCCGTCGTGGAGCTGACGGCAAAGCCTTTGCCGTCCGCTTTTCATATGTTTGCCGCCAGCTTTGGCTGACGGCAAAACTCCTGTTTCCTGTTGTGATTAGTCCTGGTTCCAGACAAGAACCGGGACGTATGGGCCTCCATCCACTGGTCCCGGGACTAAAGGCCAACCTTTAGTCCCGGTTTCAGCTACGAACCGGGACCAGTGGATGGCGCTTCGTCTTCCCGCGCTTCGTCCCGAGGCGGTTTCTTCATATACGCGTGCGGCGCGCGCCCGACGAGCTTCCCATGCACGTGCGGCCGACGGCGCTTTGTCTTCCCGCACGCGCCCGACGAGCTTCTCAGGCTATAAGTAGACGAAGGCCGGGAGCACTTCATCCGACTCATCTCATCTCATCTTCCCTTCTCATCCCTCTCGCGCCTGACGAGCTTCTCGCCGCCATGTCGGGGTCGCCGCTACGATGGCCGTCCGACTCCGACACCCCGTCGGACGAGGACAATTCCGAAAGGCGCAAGTTTTGGGACCCACCTCCGAAGCCGCGGCCTCGAGCTCAGCGCAGGCGACGATCGCGCGCCGCCGCCGACAGCCCGCCCCCCGCCGACGACGACAGTCCGCTGCCCGCCAACGACAGCCCGCCCCCCGCCAACGACGACAGTCCGCCGCCCGCCGACGACCCGCTGGAACGGCTGGCGGCGCTGGAACGGCTGGAGGCGCGGGAACTTCGCCGTGCCGATCATGCGGAGAAGTCCCGCGCGAACCTGGCCAAGACGAGGGCCAAGAAGAAGGAGAAGAAGAGGGCCGAGATGACGACGCGTGTGGAGGCGAAAGTCGCGTCGGAGGAGGCCACCAAGCGGGCGGCGCCCAGCGACGACGATGAGGGCGCCGGGACCTCCGCCAAGAAGCAGAAGATCGAGTAGTTTAGCTCTAGTCGTTAGATTAGACGCTTCTAGCTTCGATCTTCTGTAATAAATATTATGAATTATATATATATTTTTGGTTTGTTAACCGTGATTGTTTTTTTGTTAATCGTGACATCATTGTTGTTTGTTAATCGTGATTGTTTTTTTAATAATTATTTGAAATTCAAAAAATTAAATCATGTGATATCAAGACCTAAGGGTTATAATGATTGATATCTTACTATTGTTAGGAAAACAACAAGTGCAGACTTGGAAACTAGGGGAGATAGAACCTGAAAGTTAAGTTTGCTCGGGCTTGAGTAGTGAGAGGATGGGTGACCAGCCGGGAAGTTAGATGATTTGGAGTGAGTGTTGATTAGAGATTAGAAATTAAATTCTGAAGCAGTGAGGAGGGGTGATTAGAGATTAAATTGTCAAATAATTCAAAGATTCGAAAATGAAAAAAATCCAAAAAAAATTCCACAAATTTTTTTTCGAAAAAAATCCTTTAGTCCCGGTTTTTAACACCAACCGGGACTAAAGGTCCTCCAGCCCCCGCTCCAGCCGACTGCCACGTGGAGGCCCATCTGTCCCGGTTCGTAAGCGAACCGGGACTAAAGGTCATGGGCTTTAGTAACGACCCTTTAGTCCCGGTTCCAGAACCGGAACAGAAGGCCCTCTGGAACCGGGACAAATGGGCCTTTTTTCTACTAGTGTAGCCCTTTGCTTTGTGAGGTCTTCGTTATCTTCACGTCGTCGTGGTAGAAGTCACCGTCTCCACCAACTTTCTCCTTGGCGCCGGGACCAACACCACGGCTTCCGGCATGTGCGTCGGTGTCCACCTCCGCATCGTAGATCATCACCTAGCATCTATCTATTGCTTTGCCTCGAGCTAATAAATAGTTCTGGCACGCAGGCCATAATTAAGTGACAATCATATGACTCCAGTCATCATGCCGCACCACGACACACATGTCGCGAATAAATTTTACATAACATATAGCATCTCATACAAACACATTGCAAATCTTGAAGGCTATACCACATCACATGCACATTCTGCAAAAACGAGTTAGATCACCATCTACACGGGTTGTTGCAACTTTTATCGTGGTTGATTAGCAGGTTACATGCAAACGTTGTTCCCTATACAAACCAAACACGATACTTCATTGTTACTAGTTTAACGTTCGGGGTGCGTGCAGCAACTAATGCCACAAGCCAAACTTCATTCAACGCGTGACCCCCATGTGGATTTGAGTTCATAAAATCCACAAGCCCCTCCATGTTAAATCTTCTATTGCGAGATTAAGATGAGATCCAAGGAGTTTGATGTAGACCATGATCAAGGCAACCAGCATACTGAAAGCAACATAGAGGGATCGATGGAAAACCCAATCCTTGTAGCAAAACCTCAACTTGCCATCAAGCATAGAAAAAATCACATGACAGGGAAGCAACAAGAAAATCAATGCCTCATATCACACATATGATCTAGACCTAAACATGCATCTAATCAAGGATCGCTCTGATACCACTATTGGGAAACGTAGAAGAAAATAAAAAATTTCGGCCTACGAATCAAGAACCCAAGATCATCCAAGAAGATTGCATACAAGGTTTTAGGTCATGGCTCACCAACAGATGTAGCGGAAGTAGAGTTGGTGTAGCTCGTTGAAGTAGATCTCGCGGATCGTACCACAAACAGTCCCTCGATCAAGATCACCGAGGAAGAAGAAGCACCTCGATCCGTCCCACGCGCAAGTCCCTCAAGCAAGTCCCTCGAACAAGATCTTCGAGGAAGAAGAAGCTCCTCGGAGAAGGACCAAAGATATGATCCCTCTATTAGTATCCACACGTTTTGTAGCAGCAATCCAGCAGCGCTCCACCGTCCAGAGATGAACGCCACCGAGAAAACTAGAGGGAGAAAACCCTAACGGATTCTGATCTAGAACAGCGTCTAAACCGGGGTCTAATTGTGGAGCAACGGGGTTTAGAGGAGGGAGGGTGGCGCATAGGCCTTGGGGACAAGTGATTAGAGTTGCGAAACTTTTGGAGTTCAAAAATCTGTGAAACTTTTTGAAAACTTGGAGCAGTGATTAGAGTTGTGAAGCTTCAAAAACATATAAACTTGGTACAACAAGGAGAATAAAAGCTAAAGCAAATGAAAACATAACAAGCTCTACTTTTTACCTATATAAAACTCTTTTAATAGCAATGTTGATCAAGCCCTACCACTAAACTAGAAATACATAGAGCAAAAAGTTTCACTTACTATGAAGCATTCATGGTACCTTTACTTTAATTGATATTGTCCCCACCATAATGGTTTTGTATTTGTGGTGCACATGTAGAGGACAATCCCATTCACCAATCTTCACGGTTTCGATATTCTTTATAGAGTTGAGGCCATGCCTTTTGTCCATCTTCTTCGGAAAATACACCGTGTGTTCTTGATCATTCACATTGAAAGTAACCTTCCCTTTATTGCAATCAATAATAGCACATGCGGTATTAAGAAAAGGTCTATCAAGAATAATAGACATGCTCCCATCTTCGGGCATGTCTGATACACGAGATAACTTCTCGCCCTCGTTGGTTACCCCAAGTGGAAGGTGAGATGTAGCGTAACGGCAAGTTTCCCTCGGTACCGAGGTTTTAAGATTGTCTCCAGTAGGACTCCAACAGATACAAGTAGGTGGTGAAGTGAACAATGGCGTCGTGCAAAACCCAAGGTTGCTTACTTCACCTGGACCTGCACACACACATGTAGCTTCCCTTCCCAACGAGTACAGAGGAGTTTTCAATTCCTCCGGCCATGTTGTTTACGAAGGATAAAACGCACGAGATAATAATGATAGATAGTGATAGCAACGGAAAAGTAAATACTGAAAGTAAATTGATAGTGTAAACAGTGGTGGTAATATGGACCTGGGTCTCACGATGTTCACTAGTGTTGTCTCTCTCCCAAAAGATGATAAAATAGCCATGCGAGGTAAACAAATTACAGCTGGGCAATTGACAGGATTATGTGCGCAAACCAATGCTAATTATGCAAAACAGAAAGGAAGAGGCTCAAAAGCACGGGCGGTACGCCAAGATAAGTAGACCGAAATTTATCTTCATCTACCCACTAATCATCCACCTTGAGTTATCTATCCAGAACATCTCGCTGGTATTAAGTTGCGAATCCCACCCAAAGTTTAAGATCAAAGCAACGGACAACTGCATTAAAGAACTTTGCGTAAAGTAAACAATCCTTGCACCCGCAAGTACAAGCACCGTTGTTTTCCCCATTGTGGAAACAACACATCCCCTAGACTCATGTTTCTGTCACTCAAGCTAGTCATCAGGGGGCATGAACCCACAATCATGCATAACGGTCCCTCTTGGAGTCACTACCTACTACTTGGCCAAAGCAATAAACAGCAACGGAGAACATGCAAGAGTTACTCAAGAACATAAATATAAAAGAAGAGAATCAAATATATAACTCAATCACAATCTGAACATAATCTCATAATCCATCGGATCCCAGCAAACTCACCATAGCAACAGCAGAAAGATTACATATGTGCCTCGATCATGTAGGGCGGCTCACGAGGTCTAATCCATGAAGAACAAAGAGGGGAGGAGAACATCACATAGCTACTGATCATGGACCCATGGTCCAAGGTGGACTACTCACGGTTCATCCGGGAAGCATCCATGGTGGTGGAGAAGCTCCCGGAGGTGATTCCTCCCTACGGCAGGGTGCCGGGAAGAGGTCTTCTGGTGCTCCCGATCTTGGAAGCGCGGCTGCGGAGGAACAAAGGAGAGATCACGAAAAAGGGTTCTGTCCCCGAGGGTTTCTCGTCACGGGGAATAAATAGGCGAAAGGGGGCAGCCAGAGGTGGGCCAGGGGCTCCAGGCCCCCCCCAGGCACGGCCAGGGGTGGGGCCGCGCCCACTGGTCGACTGGGGCCCCCCTGGCTCCCCTTTGGCCCCTCTCGGGCTCTTCGCGAAGCTTCAGGTACGCTGATTTTTCCTATATTTTTACCGTAATTTTTCTGGTACTTTTAATAAGGGGGAAACCTGAAATAGAAAAACAGTAGAAAACAGGAACTGGCACTGGGATGCACTGAGTTAATAGGTTAGTACAAATATGATCAAAAGTGTATGGAAGTTCATCAATATCATAGCAATATCACACAAAAGAGGCATGGAGCAAGCATAAATTATAGATAAGTTTTGGACGTATCAATGTCAAGCACGACAAAATCAGTAAATATCAAACAATTAGCAACTTCAACGGGAACATCCTCACAAATACCAATGGGAACGGCTGTTGACTTGTCAGCTATCTGAAGAGAGATATTTGTAGGGATTGTTTTTTCTAAAGAAAGCCTCTTTTAAAGAGAGAAAGGCATAGAACTCACTCCTGCTCCAAGATCACATAAAGCAGTCTTGACATAATTATTCTTTATGGAGCAAGGAATGGTGGGTATACCTGGATCACTAAGCTTCTCAGGAATCTTGCCACTAAAAGATTAGTTAGCAAACATAGTAGATATTTCTTCATTAGGAACTTTTCTTTTGTTAGTAACAATATCTTTCATATATCTCGAATAGGGAGGTAACTTAATAGCATCAGTCAATGGAATTTGAAGAAAAAGAGGTTTCATCCACTCACAAAACTTATTGTAATGCTCTTCTTCATTAGTTTTGAGAGACTTACCTAGAAAGGGCATGGGTTTCTGTACCCATGGTTCTCTTTCCTTCCCATGTCTTCTTGCGATAAAGTCTTCTCTAGTGTATTTCTTGCGTTTGTCGGGTGCTTCTTCTTCTCGAACTTTCGGTGGATCATTCCTTTCACCATCCTTTTCAGGCTTAGCACCGTCTTCAATCTCAGCATCGGAGGTAGATATACTATTTGAATCATTGGAATTGTTAGCTTCTTTGTTGTTCTTCTTCTTCTTAGGAGAACTAACAATTTCTTCTTCCTACATTTGAGAATCTTGCTCGATTCTCCTCGGATGCCCCTCCGGATAGAGAGGATCTTGTGCTAGTTCCACCTCGGGTTTTAATCCCGAAGGCCTGTATATCCTATTTGGCATTGTTAGCAAGCAAATCTTTTTGCACATCAGAAATTTGTTCAAGATGAGTTTCAACCATATGAAAATGCTTCACAAGAAATTTAACATCATTAACTGTTCTACCTAGAACATCAAGAAAACTTTTGATAGCAAGGGAATTATCATGCAACTGACTTTGTATCCTCTCATTAAAGTGACTTTGCTTCATAATGAAATTATCAAGCTCATCTAAACATTGATCAGGAGGCTTACCATGAGGGATGTCACTTGAATTGAAATTTAAAAGAGAGTGTACCTCTACCATAGGAGGGTGAGTGGTAGACTCACACAACTTCTCAATAGGGGGTAGATTCTTCATGTCTTCAGTTTTAATACCCTTCTCTTTAATATACTTCTTTGCTTCTTACATATCTTCGGGGCTTAGGACGATCATGCCCCTCTTTTTTGGTGGTGGAGGTGGTTAAGGGACGGACCAATCCTCGTGGTTCTTGGCAATCTTGCCCATTAATTCTTCTGCATCGTCCGGTGTTCTCTTCCTGAAAACACAACCAGCACAACTGTCCAAATAGGATCTGGATTCATCAGTTATACCAACATATAATATATCAATTAATTCATTCTTAGGGACTCAATGTCCCGGTCTAGCCTGGATCAGACTGCAGTACCTCCCCCAAGCTTTAGGGAGGTGCTCATCCTGCAACTGTTTAAAGTTATAAATTCTTTGTAAAGCAGCATGTTGCATATGAGTAGGAAAGTACTTATCAACAAAAGAGTGAGCTAAGTCTTGAGGACTCTTAATAGAACCACATGGTAGTGCATCATACCATGCTTTAGCATCTTCCTTCAAAGAGAAAGGAAGAAGCTTAGTAACATAAAAGTTTGCTATCTTTTCATCTGTATTAGAAAGGCCACCCAACTCTATGAGTTTGGTCAAGTGTGCAATAGCATCATCATTTTCTCTGCCATAAAATGGGTCAGCTTCAACCATAGATATAAGTGAAAGATCAACAGAGAAATTATAATCAGAATCATTGATGCATATAGGAGATGTAGAAAATTCAGGATTAGGAACGGTCTTGTTCTTCAGGGAGTGTTTTTCGATAAGCTTCTTAATAGCACCATGGTCAGAGTCAACAAACTCTGTTAGCTCCCTGCATAAATCATCATCAAGTATAATATAATAATCCTCAAGGAGTCTCTCCTTGAGTTTACTCAAGTCAGGATAATCATAACTTCCACCAATAGGGTAGCGAGTAACAGGAATTTCAATTCCAGAATTTTTTTTGCAGCAGCGATCTGTTTCTCAAGAGCGTAACCAAGCGAACCAATATCATCAAGAGTAGTAGAGGCATCATCAAAAGTATCGGACATAGTAATGGATTCAGTAGAAGCATCATGTGGTGGAGGTGAAGCAAACTTACTCATCACTGAAGGTGAATCAAGTGTAGCACTAGTGTTCAGAACAGTACCTTTTCTTGTACGGGAAGGTTAGATCGGGACCTTGGGGTCTTCTTTCTTACCCATAGCGGATAAATTGCAGCAGGTAAAATACTTCAAGTAGACTTGTGAATAAAGCTATGCTCCCCGGTAACGGCGCCAGAAAACGGCCTTGATAACCCACAACTGCAGGGGATCGAGATAGTCTTCGCGGGTAAGAATAACCCAATTTATAGATTTGACTCAAGGGGAGACAAAGAATACCCACAAGATTTCACAGTGGAGTTGTCAATTCCACCGCACCTGAGATACACTTACTTGCAACAAGATATTAATAATAACTGTGATATGGAAGTGATGATGGCAACGGAAATAGTGGTGGTGAAACAGCGACAGTAAAACATCGAAAGCAAACAACTAGTAACCGGCAGAATTAAAAACACTGTAGGCTAGGGAGATGGATGGTTGGGCGCTGCACCGATTTCTGCAAACAACTTTTCACCACGACTTCGGCAAGACCATGTTTCTTGGCATTTCATACTAAACTACTTTAGTATCATGTCAATATGTAGTGTTGGATTTAGCATGATCAGGAACTTACTATCTTCATAGATCACTGTGCTCAATACTAATGCTATATTAGCCCAAGTTCTTCAACTGAAAACTATTTCTAATGAAGTCCTTATTCGTGTCAAGAAATTTATATCATTTCCAATCAATAATATGTCGTCTACATAAGGTTTTAGAAATATCATTCAGCTCCCACTTACTTTCTTGAACATTCAAGCATCTTCGATTATTCCCGATGAAAACAAACTCTTTTGGCAATTTCGTCATAACGAAAATTCCATTTCCATTGTGCTAGCTTCAGTCCATCACTGGATATCCAAGGCTTGCATCTATTTTAGCATCCTTTGAATCGACAAAACATTCCGGTCGTATCACATATACGTCCTTTGTTATATTTCTGTGTAGGAACTTTGTTTTGACGTTCATTCTACCATATCCTATAAATGAGATATGTAGTAATTGCTAATATAACCCGAACTGACTAAAGCATCTCTATGGTCGAAACTATTTCGCCGTAGTCAATCTTTGAACTTGCTAGAATTTTTTTTTCCAACGAGTTGAGCTTTATGGATAAAACAATTTAATCCGAATCAATTATAGATCCATATATATATATATATATATTCTTCAGACTTTTAGTCTTTGGAGGGTCTACCAAGTTCAAAACTTGACTTACTTCCATGGATACTATCTCGGATTTATTTGGCATTTAGCCAAATCCCGGAGTCAGGCCCATCAACGCTTCTTTGTATATCACAGGTTTATCATTGTCGAACAACAATATCTCATTTTACATATCATGAATGTTTGTACGAGTTTTGTCTATCCTGTGTGGTTCAGCTGCGCACTTATTTGAAGAGTCAACAATCTCTAACAAGTTGCACTGTCCTCCCACTCACTCTTTTGCAAGAAACCATTTTCTTCAAAACACATTGTTCTTAACAGCAAACAGTTTTGCTTTTGTGTAGTGATTTGGTGTTTTGAGTATGTCAAACATATGTCTCATACACCCAAATTTTAAGAAAAGACAATATGGTTTTATCATTTCCATGTCATATCTAATATGGTGTCATTTCAATAGATTTCATGGTGCTCTTTTCAGTGTAAAAGTTGTAGTCTCTAACGCATAACTTTAATAAGTATAATGGCAAATTGATAAACGTCATATTTGATCTTACCGTGTCATACATGGCTTGACTATGTCTCTCGAACACTTTACTCTTACTTGAGTTCCGCGACGTACAAGTTATGACACCTTTTCACAACTCATCAGACGTTCGCTAAACTTGTAACTCAAATATTACTTTCTACAATCTAATTTGCAGAAGCATTATTTCTTGTTACAATACATTTCTATTTCACTCTAATTTTCCTTGAATGTTTCAAAGATTTTAGACGTATGTCTCCACTGAACAGATATCCATATATTTACTTCAGTTCATGAGTTAAGATAGAAAATCCACTGTATACAACTACACTTATTGGACTACACACATCATCATGTATGATTATCAATAATTTAGTTGCCCGTTAATGCATGGCCTATCAACGGTGCTTTTAGTCACATTACTTTCAGACAATATATGCAAGCGTCAAGTGATTCATAATCATATGACTCAAAAGTCCATCACTTATGGAAATTCTTCATGCATGTTATGTCACTTGTGACAAACTGCAGTGCCACACACTTGTGGTATTTCTGTTAGTCTTGCGACGTTTAGCGTCAGTGTTATGGATGTTTAGCATTATTATCAAGATTCATAACTTACAACCTATTCACAACAGAAGTATGCCTTTATGTTATTCAGAGCTTTGAACAACTCTCTTGCAACAAACATGATTCAAAATGATGTTTTGCAACAAGGCTAAAGTGTACTAGCAATTTACTCAACTCTAAAATGAATTATGAAGATAATCATAGAGTCAACACACGGTATAGTAAACCTTTTACCGTGTTCCCGAGCGTGTCAAAACTCATCATTAGCTAGTCATAAAGGCAATAGTATTTCTTGCATCGAGTTGCAACAATATGAAATCGATGTGATATTCCGGTGATCAACATTTTAATCACAATATACAGAATCCACAATTCACTGCTTAATCATGATTCCCAACAATTACATCTCTTGACCAGCAATGAATTCATCTATAACTCCGTATGACTTTCATTTCTGAGCTGGTTATTCCAGTCTTCTTTCGTTTTGCCTTTATACGTATCATAGTTCTATTTCCAATGTCACTCCTACTCACAAAAGCTCACACATGATTAAGGATGGCGCAGGCCATGGAATTTCCGGCGTGTAAGTCTTACTAACATCCTTTGGAATTCCTTTCCCTTAATTCTCATCATCATATGATCGGTGTTCTTCTGGATCCCACACTTATCAGTTTTGTTTAGAGCACAGTAGTGAACATTTTCACTAATGCTTACAATCATACATTGTACTAGATATCTTATATCCAACATTAATTGTCTTACTACTGCAAACAATTTTTCAGTTCCATGAATATAACATAACTATCCCAAACGTTTCGAAGTTTGGGTTTCATGGTGGTGAAGACAATGCACTTAGCTGTGGTGGAATTCTAGCAATTTGGATTATGGACGTAAGTCACATCATCCATAGCATCAGCAGGAGAGCATCAAAAATTTGAGATAGGACAAGCTCCTTCTCGACACTATTGAGGATAGTCCTCACAATACGGTACCAATCGTAAAGTTTTTACCAGATAATACAGTTAATCAAAATCAATTGGGAAGGTGGTAACGCGAGCCATTATTCTACAAAGATAATGCAAATACTAAGACTTTGTTCACAATTAAGTTGCACTTGTGATTAATCAAATTAATTACTTAGTGCGCTCCCACTCAGATCAATATCTCTCGTAATTGATGCTGGAGTGATTCAAGATCCGACCCAATCGTCCGCCATTGATGTGACATCACTGATGACTTAGACTGGACCGGTAGGCCAACTTGCCAATCACTCCAAAGGTGATTCTTGTTCATCTTTCGATGGGCGTGTTCCGGTAGCAAACTTTTATCCAAACCGTCAAGACAACCAAGTGTAATTGCAGTGTGTTCTTAACACACCCGCCTTTTATGCGTCACACCGTGTGCACCCATGTGACATGACCTGCTCCGATGTGAAACATAGTATAGACGGTGCTACAGTTGGAAGAACACTATCAACTTGATATTGTTTTGCGAGAGATCACCCTAATAAAATACGACTACCTGGCATCAAACAAGGGTGCATCAAAAGGATAAACATCACAGGCAGTTCACAAAATTATGTGATATAGTATAGCACTAGTAGAAAACATGGCTTTGGTTCTGACCTGGCCAGCCCATTAGTCCCGGTTCAGTCACGAACCGGGACCCATGGAGGCATACGTCCCGGTTCGTGCGCCCAGGGCACCGGCCGGGCCTCGTGGGGCACTGGTCCCGGTTCGTCTGGACCCATTAGTCCCGGTTCCAGACATGAACCGGGACGTATGGGTCTCCATCCACTGGTCCCGGTTCAAAGATGGAACCAGGACTAAAGGCCAAACTTTATTCCCGGTTTCAGCTACGAACCGGGACCAGTGGATGGCGCTTCGTCTTCCCGCGCTTCGTCCCGAGGCGGTTTCTTCGTATACGCGTGCGGCGCGCGCCCGACGAGCTTCCCATGCGCGGGCGGCCTCCATCCATTGGTCCCAGTTCGTAGCTGGAATCGGGACTATAGTACCGGTTCCAGCTACGAACCGGGACCAATGACGGCGCTTCGTCTTCCCGCGCGCGCCCGACGAGCATCTCAGGCTATAAGTAGACGAAGGCTGGGAGCACTTCATCCGACTCATCTCATCTCATCTTCCCTTCTCATCCCTCTCGCGCCCGACGAGCTTCTCGCCGCCATGTCGGGGTCGCCGCTACGATGGCCGTCCGACTCCGACACCCCGTCGGACGAGGACAATTCCGAAAGGCGCAAGTTTTGGGACCCACCTCCGAAGCCGCGGCCTCGAGCTCAGCGCGGGCGACGATCGCGCGCCGCCACCGACTGCCCCGCCCCCCGCCGACGACGATAGTCCGCTGCCCGCCAATGACAGCCCGGCCCCCGCCGACGACGACAGTCCGCCGCCCGCCGACGACCCGCTGGAACGGCTGGCGGCGCTGGAACGGCTGGAGGCGCGGGAACTTCGCCGTGCCGATCATGCGGAGAAGTCCCGCGCGAACCTGGCCAAGGCGAGGGCCAAGAAGAAGCAGAAGAAGAGGGCCGAGATGACGGCGCGTGTGGAGGCGAAAGTCGCGTCGGAGGAGGCCACCAAGCGGGCGGCGCCCAGCGACGACGATGAGGGCGCCGGGACCTCCGCCAAGAAGCAGAAGATCGAGTAGTTTAGCTCTAGTCGTTAGGTTAGACGCTTCTAGCTTCGATCTTCTGTAATAAATATTATGAATTATATATATATATTTTTGGTTTGTTAATCATGATTGTTTTTTTGTTAATCGTGACATCATTGTTGTTTGTTAATCGTGATTTTTTTTTAATAATTTTTTGGAATTCAAAAAATTAAATCATGTGATATCAAGACCTAAGGGTTATAATGATTGATATCTTACTATTGTTAGGAAAACAATAGGTGCAGACTTGGAAACTAGGCGAGATAGAACCTGAAAGTTAAGCGTGCTCAGGCTGGAGTAGTGAGAGGATGGGTGACCAGCCGGGAAGTTAGATGATTTGGAATGAGTGTTGATTAGAGATTAAATTCTGAAGCAGTGAGGAGGGGTGATTAGAGATTAAATTGTCAAATAATTCAAAGATTCGAAAATGAAAAAAATCCAAAAAAAATTTAAATTTTTTTTTTCGAAAAAATTCCTTTAGTCCCGGTTTATAACACCAACCGGGACTAAAGGTCCTCCAGCCCCCGCTCCAGCCGACTGCCACGTGGAGGCCCATCTGTCCCGGTTCGTAAGCGAACCGGGACTAAAGGTCATGGGCTTTAGTAACGACCCTTTAGTCACGGTTCCAGAACCGGAACAGAAGGCCCTCTGGAACCGGGACAAATGGGCCTTTTCTACTAGTGTAGCCCTTTGCTTCGTGAGGTCTTCATTGTCTTCACGTCGTCGTGGTAGAAGTCACCGTCTCCACCAACTTTCTCCTTGGCGCCGGGACCAACACCATGACTTCCGGCATGTGCGTCGATGTCCACCTCTGCATCGTAGATCATCACCTAGCATCTATCTATTGCTTTGCCTTGAGCTAATAAACAGTTCTGGCACGCAGGCCATAATTAAGTGACAATCATCTCCAGTCATCATGCCGTACCAAGACACGCAGGTCGCGAATAAATTTTACATAACATATAGAATCTCATACAAACACATTGCAAATCTTGAAGGCTATACCACATCACATGCACATTCTGCAAAAACGAGTTAGATCGCCATCTACACGGGTTGTTGCAACTTTTATCGTGGTTGATTAGCATGTTACATGCAAACGTTGTTCCCTATACAAACCAAACACGATACTTCATTGTTGCTAGTTTAACGTTCGGGGTGCGTGCAGCAACTAATGCCACAAGCCAAACTTCGTTCAACGCGTGACCCCCGTGTGGATTTGAGTTCATAAAATCCACAAGCCCCTCCATGTTAAATCTTCTATTGCGAGATTAAGATGAGATCCAAGGTGTTTGATGTAGACCATGATCAAGGCAACCAACATACTGAAAGCAACATAGAGGGATCGATGGAAAACCCAATCCTTGTAGCAAAACCACAACTTGCCATCAAGCATAGAAAAAATCACATGACGGGGAAGCAACAAGAAAATCAATGCCTCATATCACACATATGATCTAGACCTAAACATGCATCTAATCAAGGATCACTCTGATACCACTATTGGGAAACGTAGTAGAAAATAAAAAAATTCGGCCTACGAATAAAGAACCCAAGATCATCGAAGAAGATTGCATACAAGGTTTTAGGTCATGGCTCACCAACAGATGTCGCGGAAGTAGAGTTGGTGTAGCTCGTTGAAGTAGATCTCGCGGATCGTACCACAAACAGTCCCTCGATCAAGCTCACCGAGGAAGAAGAAGCACCTCGATCCGTCCCACGCGCAAGTCCCTCAAGCAAGTCCCTCGAACAAGATCTCCGAGGAAGAAGAAGCTCCTCGGAGAAGGACCAAAGATATGATCCCTCTATTAGTATCCACACGTTTTGTAGCAGCAATCTAGCAGCGCTCCACCGTCCAGAGATGAACGCCACCGAGAAAACTAGAGGGAGAAAACCCAAACGGATTCTGATCTAGAACAACGTCTAAACCGGGGTCTAATTGTGGAGCAACGGGGTTTAGAGGAGGGAGGGTGGCGCATAGGCCTTGGGGACAAGTTGTGCTGTGCCCCCACCCCTCCCCTCATTATATAGGTGGCCAGGAGGCCCTTGGGGTGCAATAAGGGGGGTGGGGAGTCAAACTTGGACTCCCAAAGCTCCGAAACCTTCCAACACCTTCCCACCGGAAACCTGCCATATTTGGGTTTTGGTATTCCCACCTGGAGGAGGATTCCCTACCCTTGGTGCGCCCCACCTCCTTGGACGGCTAGGGAAGCCTAGGTGGCTTGCCCCCCAAGGCTAGGGGCGTGGGGTAGTGGGTGGTACTGCCCGAAAACTTCTGGAACCTTCCAGAAGCTTCCAGGACCTTCCGGGACCTTCGGGGATAGTTTCGGGACATTCGGGAACCTTCTGGAGCACTTCCAGGACCTTCCGGGACCGTTCTTGGACGTTCCGGAGCCATCCGGATAATTTCCAAGACCATCCGAGTTACAGTTTAAGCCACCCGATGACCGCGAAGGTTGTCGGAACGCCAAGCGATTATCCAGAAACTATTCCGGTTGATCCAGGACTTCCCCAGTACCATTCTCATATGTTTCGGAACCACCTGGGACTACTCCAGAGTGATCCGGACATATCCTTAATTACCCAGAACTACTTCTGGTGCCTTTATGAACAATTCCATAAATCTCCGAAACTACTTCCGGTACCCGTATGAACTATTCTGCTTTGCTTCCACTAAACCTTCAACCATACTAGTATTCTAACAGACTACTGCTCGTTAAGTGTGTGATCCAATAGGTTCGGTATAATGCGGACATGACTCAGAACATCTTCTGGACATAGGTCAACAACCTTTTGTCAATAGCCAATAATCAACAGCGGAGCCATGGACACCCATGTTGACTCCCGCACATACACGAAGAAACTTCGAGTGAACCATTATGTTTAGTCATGTACCATTCCCTTTGTTTCGTGATATATGACAAAGTTAGAGGAGATATGTTTGGCACCCATGTGTAACAACTTCTTGAACACAAGCCACTCGTTATCCTCTTTGCTTGTTTGTCTCTATTTCTTGTTATTGTATTTCGGTATCCCCGTGATTAAATCACAATGCGTCTGGCCAGGCTAGAATGGATACCGTCATACCGACTGGGCCCAAAGTCAATATCTCTTCATCGTGAAGGAGAAAATCCCATTATTGAACTATCATAGTCACTAGCCACACCATCTGACATACCCAGAACTTATTTTACTACTTCCCATTTACGGGAGGATTCATCTAAGAACCAAAGCATGTCTTCCTGTGTGAAGCAACTCGATACTCTCATGGTCTAAGGAATTACGTATATGATAACATTTCATGATATGACTTATAACGTTGTTACGATGTGATCTCTAAGTATATCATTCAATACTGGGGTCGGTTCAACATCATTGTTCTACTAACAATATGTTCCCATTGCTACTGACATCCTTGTTACAAGAAAATTGTCCATGATTAAGAAAACATAATCATCAGTTAGCACATGAGCTGGTCTTAGAGGCTAAACCAGGAACTCTTGGTGTTTACATTTCCACACATGCAAGTGAGTTTTCTTCTGAATCTCATAGTCAGGGTCATTGCAATTATAGCAAAGAAATATAAACATTAATTACAAACGTGGAAATATATATAATAACATTTTATTATTGCCTCTAGGGAATATTTCCAACAAACTCCCATACTCATAGACCAGTCGCCTCAACCATACTATCGATTGTATTATAACACTTACATAGACTTACTCCAGCCCGATCACTTAGTCGGGGTCTAGGGCGGGCTCGATCATACAACAAAGTGTGCACGTGACAGAGTCACGAGCAATCGCATCGCGATGCCCCAAGCTGCGCACATCTAAGGGCCAGTTGGTGTATAAAAGACCGCCAGCCAGATCATAACTAAGGCCTCGAAAACCCATACTAGGACATGCATGTTATAATCATACACGCAGCACACATGTCTAGTATGAACAGCAGGTATCATTGCAATTCTCTACAAAATGTAAAAATTTATTGATCACTCTTACAGAGTGCACACAGAGATCACAAGTCTATGATCCAACATTACATCAAACATGCGGAAGAAAAGTAGGTTTGAGTACAGACAAGTTTAAAAAATGGCTTAGAGAATCCTTATTTATAAATAAGCCCTTCCACGAGGGAACCAGTCTGCTGACTGGGACTACACTAGCTTGATCAGTCTTTGCGCTCCAGGAAGAATCCACCTTCGGGGTCAGTGGGTTCATCTAAAACATAGAATAAGCAAATGTGAGTACAAAGTCGTACTCAGCAAGACTTACGTAGGACCTATTCTACTCATGCACATGTATCAAGGTAAAGGGAGTTGGGGTTCATAAGCAGAAGTGCCAGCTTTGACTTGGCTAGTCCTGAACTACGAGTACCAGACTTGAGGTAAGAAGCGTACACGAGTCCACTACATGTTACAACCAATTACACCACTATGGATACTTCCTCGACTTCCCCACGAGAAAGCATGCCATAGCACTCACGCTTATCTCTGCAAGTTTTATAGGTATCCAGTTCAAGTTTTCTCATAATCTAGCTAAGCTTTCCAAGCAGTCCTTAACCGCTGACGCGACTATTAAAATAGTTTTGTTAACCCTGCAGGGGTGTACCGCTACACACACACGCGCATCAGTTACCGCCTGGGAGTGGGACCCTTGAAGCGAGTACCGGCAAGGATGTTGCCACGACACTTCGCCCACAGCTCCGTTCTAGTCCAGAGAGTCGCCTATCTGAGGGAAATCCGTAAGGAAGTCCGGCCGAGGTTCTAGTACGGCCTCAAAATATGTGTGCAGGGTCCCAAGCCGGTCTGAATACCCGTTCTTCCACTCCGCAGACCGTGCCATAGCCCTACCAGAACTTGCGAACTAATGCGACTTCTGGGGTTCGAACGGGGTGAGGTACTAGGTCGAGAGCGGTCAGTGAGCCCAATGTGTGGTTGCACTCTTCTTCTTGGATCACCACACAAGAACTCAGACGTAAGGCGGTGTTCAACGAGACAACCCACCGTGTACTCCTACACAACCTCTCATCGTTCACCTTGTATTAGGGTAGATTCACCAACACATTTCCACCATCATCAACATGATCAATACCATCCCGACTCACAAAAGAGTAACCTCATTGTAACTCTAAGCATGCAATAAGCAGTAACAGTTGCAGGGGCCACATGATAACAAACAACTCCTACATCTGCTAGGATTGTGGTTTGCTTACTACTATGACAAAATGATAGGTCATGCAAACGAATGGGTTCATCTATGTGGTAGAAACGTAGCATGGTAATCATCCTTAACAATGCATAAGCGAGACTGAGAGGGAAGTGGGATTTTATCGACATGATCAATGGGGGTTTGCTTGCCTTGCTGACGAGGTTCAAACACAGTGTCTTCAACAAAGGGGGTGGCCTCCGGTTCTGGCTCCACTTCTATCGAGCAAACAAAGCAATCAAGGGATAAATATAAATGCAATGCTCAAGCACATGATAAATATTCTAATGTGATGTTATGGTCACAATGTGGGTACAATTCCATTTAGAAGAAGTGGAATGCAAAGTCATTTGCAAATTCACTCCAAATTTGAATTCAAATTAATGCCATATCGACAAATGCCGCTGTTCACCCAATTTAAATTGTTCAGACATGAAAACAAAGTCCATATTCACAATCCTTGTATTTTTCTGATAATTTTAGACATATTATATGTTTAATTTTGAGTTAAAATGAATTAGTTATGAATTTACAAAGTTTAAATCATTTTCTGGAATTTCTGAAATTATTCTTATAAAGGAAATTCGATTTATGGCGTCAACACTGCGTCAGGCTGACGTGGTGGGGGGGGCTGCTGACAGTAGGGGCCCACTTGTGAGTGGCTAGGGGGTTGATCCCTCTGTTTAAAAAATAAATAGAGAGGGGTTAGGGGGCTAGGGCCCCACCTGTCATAGGGGTTAGGGTTAGTTTGTGGTTAATTAGGTTAATTAAGCCGGGCCCGCCGGAGTGAAGTCGTCGGCGACCTCTGGCACGATGGAGGGGCTCGCCGGAGTTAGTTTTTGGCCACCTCTTGGCCCGGGGAGGCCACTAGGAGGTGCCCCATGCACACCCGCATCGCGTAGAGCACGAGGGGGTCACAGGGGAGCTCCACGGCCACGCCGGTGTCAACTTGCGTGGCGGCTGGAGCTCAGGTATGGGCGGTGCTATGCTACAGCTCACGGGGAGTATTGCGGGGACAGGGGAACGAAGCAGCTTCTCACCCTGGAGCTATTGGAGGGAACGACGGGGTCGTAGGGGCTCTGGAGGCGACAAATTCCGACAAGGTGCTCACGGCGGCCGGCTGCGAGTTGGTGAGGATTGCGGCGGCTCGGGGTCTTCCGGGATTGATTCCTTGCACAAGGTGACGTAGTCGAGCACGTCTAGGTTGCTGGACACCTCGGGGAAGCTCGAAGAAGACGGTGGCCACGCGGGTGCGGCGGCGCGCTAAGCCGCAAGCTACGGGCGGCAAAAGAAACGAGAGAGGGAGAGAAGGGAGACAGCTCCCAGGGGGGAAAGTGAGCATGACGTCCCCAGGCGTCGTCGTGGCTCATCTTGGAGGCTCGGGGGGGGGCACCTGGAGGGCTGGGAGGCATCGCGGTGTCGTCGATGGCTTTCCACCGAGCACCTTAGGGGCGCGGGGAGGAAGACGACACAGAAAAGGCTGCTGGGCTGGGCCTGGCTTGGTTAGTTGGGCCAGAAGCTGGTAAGGCCCATTTTCTTTATTATTTCTTTTCTGTTTTTCTTTTCTTTCTGTAATTTGTTTGGCCTGCTAAAAAAATAGCTAAGCATTTTATAAAATGCCCCAAATTTTTATATGGCCTCAAAATAAATATAGCTAGCCATTTATAAAGTTTGGACATTTTTAAAATTCAAATAATTTGAACTTTAATTCAAATAGGGGTTTAAATTTAAATCCATGCCCCTGTTTGAATATTTGAAAATCAATGAGCATGGGTTTCAATCCAAAAAACTTTATATGTTATCACACTCATTTATGAGACTTCAAAAATGCAAAAGGAATTTTTGGAGAAACTTTTATTCTGGCCATTTGAATTATATTCATCTGGGGGGTGTTCTCTCTCCCATTTCAATTTCTTTTGAATTTTTTAACATGATGCAAAGTTACTTGCTAACCCTACCACATACCTAAAAGAGGGTTGTGGCAGTAACTTCTCAAGAGGCTTGAGAGATGATGGACCGTATTTGTATGGCCTCCCGACGGCGGTGGAAGTACCGGTAGACGCCGGAGCAGCCGGAGCGGCGGCGGCTGTCTTCCTTTGTTTCTTAGGTGCCGGAGCAGCCAAAGCGGCGGGGGAAGCTCTCTTATGCCCTTGATGACGAGGCGGAGGAAGAGGCGGGCTGATCGAACGCGTCGGTGCAGGCGGAGGAGGAGATGTAGGAGGAGACAGGTTGATCGGACGCGCTGGCGCAGGCGGGGAAGGAGGCGTAGGAGGAGGCGGACGAGGAGGCAGAGAAGGAGGTGCGCCCTGATCATGCGCCGGAGGAGGAGGCGGAGAAGGAGGCGAGCCCTGATCATGTGCCGGAGGAGGAGATGCCGTCCAGTTCGGAAGCTTGATTAATTCCTTCCGCCATAGACATGAAGTCCTCACAGCGTGAAGCAGCAGAGTTTCCCCTTCACCGGTAGGGTAGTCAAGCTCGAGCCCCTCATATCCCTCAAATATTTCATCGACCATCACAACGGCATAGCCTTGTGGAATCGGAACGCAGTGAAACGTTCCGTTGGGTCGAGGAGGTGCAACATGGCCGACAGACGCCTTGGGTGTGAGGTGCTGAAATTTTGCCAAAAGGTGGCAATCTTGAGACTCCGTGATAGCATCCACGGGGTAGCTGGGAGCCGTCAACTTAGGCTGCGCAATGAGCTCGGTGGAAGCCACGCTGCTTCTCCACTGAGATGGCGGGGTAGCTTCTCGGGTAGCTTTGTCAACTTGATGACTCTCCTCTATCGCTTTTACTCTTGCATTCAGCTTCTGCATTTCGTTGAGCTCCTATTTCCTCTTCCTCTCCCTGCTTCTATAACCGTCTGTGTCGGGAAACCCATGCTTCCACGGAACAAAGCCTACCGTGCCTCGTGTTCGTCCTGCGTGCTCCGAATTCCCGAGGGCCTCTGTGAGCTCGTCGTTCTCTCTGTCGTGAACGAACGTCCCTTCCCGCGATGCGGTGAAAATTTTCCGAAGCTTTTCTACCGGTACGTTCAATTGTTTGTTCGTCCAAACGCACTTCCCTGTTTCGGGGTCCAATGTTCCCCCAGCCCCGAAGAACTAAGTCCTTGCACGGTCTGACCAGTTCCATGTCTCTGGTATGATCCCTCTGTCAAGCAGGTCCTTCTCATCCTTCTCCCTGACCCCGTGCGATGGTGAAGAATCTTCTTTGCAGCATTTAGCTTGTTTGTCTCTAACATATTCTTACTCTTCTGCGATATCTTGTGGGCCAAAAATGCAGGCCAATCATGTTCTTTCTTCTCATATCGACCCTTGAATATTGGAGTCTTATTTTTGTCGACAAAGTTTCTTTTCAAGTGATTCTTCCACCTCCTGAATAGTTCTGCCATCTTCTTAAGAGCATGAGTCTTGATCAATGGCTCTATAACTGGCTTTTCTGGATCCTCCTCTGGCGGTAAGGTGATTTTTGCCTTCAGCGAGGTCCAAAGATCATCTTTCTGTCTGTCGTTGACAAAAGACACTTGAGGGTCTCCGCTCTTCGGCTTATTCTATTGTTGGATGCTGATCGGGATCTCCCTAACGAGGACCCCGCACTGAGCAGCAAAGGCGTCCTTGGTCCGGATGGGTTGAATCGGTTGGCCATTCTCGGTGATCTCGATGTTCGTGAACTTTTCATCTGGGCGCAACTTTTTTTCGGGCCTCGTCTCGTTACCGAAGTTTGGCTCGATCTGGATCCGGAGGGCTAGAAAAGAAGAAAGAAGAGAGTTAATATATATTTGTCTACATACCAAAACAATTAATGCATCAAGTCAATTAGCTAGTCTCATCAGCACAGGCTATATTAATAGATATACCTCGCCGCACTTTGCAACAGCTCCTTCCTCCGCTCGTTCATCGCAGTCGTCATCACGGTCTACTTCTTCATCCTAAGAACCTGCTTCACTATCTCCTTCCAGACCATCGGTGTCGTTCAGATACGACAAGACATAACCTCCTTCCTGGAGAATGTCGCCCACCAACGCTCCCGGTCCTCCTTCCTGGATGTCTTCGCCCACCAACGTTGGTCCTCCTTCGTGGATGATTTCACTCATAAAGTCATCTTATTCTAAGTTTCATTGACCATCGTCCATAGTTTCTGCAAAATATTACAACAAGCCCCGGTTACTTCCGGCTAATGATGAAGCCATGGATTTCTTCAATCAACCCTCGACCCCTCAACGACCCTCGAGCCCCTCGAACCCTCGATGACCCTCGACCCCTCGACGACCCTTGACC
The DNA here is from genome assembly GCA_950022295.1 of Bromus sterilis. Classification (NCBI taxonomy): domain Eukaryota; kingdom Viridiplantae; phylum Streptophyta; class Magnoliopsida; order Poales; family Poaceae; genus Bromus; species Bromus sterilis. The sequence goes on from OX465601.1 coordinate 300,714,661, forward strand.
TCTCTCGGACGTGACCCTCGACCCTCGACTGGCCTAGATATATCCCGACCCTCGAGCTCGACGACCCTCGAACCCTCGACCCCTCGACGACCCTCGAATCCTCGACCCCTCGATGACCCTCGAACCCTCGGCGACCCTCGACCCCTCGACGACCCTCGACCCTCGACCTCTCTCTCGGGGACCCTCGACCGGCCTAGATATATCCTGGCCCTCGAGCTCGACCTCTCTCGGTGACCCTCGACCCTCTATATACCGACGCGTATAGTTCCCGACCCTCGACCACACGGCGATCCTCGACACCCTCTCGTTCTCAATTTTTTTTAAAAGAGGAAGAAGAAAAAATAAGAGGAGAATTCTAAGAAGAAGGAATAGAGAGGAGAAGAAGAAAAAATAGAACCCTATTTTTTCTCCTTCTCCTCTATTCCTTCTTCTTCTCCTCTTATTTTTTATTCTTCCTCTCCTCTTCTTCTCCTCCTTCTTCCTCTTCTTATTTTTCTTTTTCCCTCTCCTTCTTTTTCTTTTTCCTTCTCTTCCTATTTTCTTATCCCCTAACACTATAAGATTTTAACTTATTAAATTGAGACTAATTATAAAACAGAAAAAAAGGTGAACAAAAAAAATATTTTCTATTTTCTTTTCTCTATTCTCTTTTAATTTTACTTTTTTTGCTATTTTTTTCTGCCCCCACTATATAGAACACATTTTATCATGCACTTAGAAATTTTTTGATGAGCACACTCGCCATAAACGTGGCCATGGCCGTGGCCAGCGGCGAGAGCACGGGAGGAGCTCCCCCTGAAGGGTTCGTTGCACAGAAAACAAAAATTTTCCTACGCATAAACAACCAACATGCCAAGATCTAATCTAGGAGATGTAAGCAACGAGTAGGATGTCTTAGAAGAACTCACCCTCGAAGACCGAAAACGTTACAAGATCAAATCTCGTGGATGATGTAGTGGTTCACTTGCCGATATCAAGATCGTGATGATGTACGCTGAGCGTCTCCGTGATCGGTCACACGTACAGCTTGATGACGACCTCCATTCCCTCGATCCAGCGGGGCAGCGGAAGTAGAGGATCCCCCAGAAATCCAGCAGCACAATGACGTGGTGCTGTGAAGAATCCCACGGTCAGGGCTTCGCCAAGCGGAAGACCATGGAATGGAGCAGCGGGTGGAGAGGAAGGGAGGTGAGACAAGTGTGTGTAGAGGGGGAGCCCTCACCCTCCTTTTATAGGGGAGGAGTAGGCAGCCCAAAGGGGTGGGGCGCCCAACTCATGGTGCCCCCACCTTTTCCCCTCTTGATGTGAGTGGAAGCCACACTCACACCCACCCATGCTCCCTTAATTGTCCACCTGGAAAATCCAATGGTTTTCTTTAATAAATAAATAAAACATTTATATTTCTTTATTTAATATTTGTTAATCCTATTAATAAACAATTGCACATTGCACCTCGAATCATTTGTTAATTCCATTAACAACCATTCAACAAAAAACCCTTTGAACTATTTCAATTTTACCCGAAACAATTTCGGTGCTGTCCAAAACAATCTTCGATATTCCATATCCTCTCAAAATGCGTCATCGAACCTTAAGTGTGTCACCCTATGGTTCGCGAATAATACAGACATGATCGAGACACCTCTCCGATCAATAATCAACAGCTGGATCTGGAGATCCGTGATGAGTCCTGTATATTCAACGATGAATCTTGTGATCGTGTGAACCATCAACATCGTAACTCATTCCCTTTGTCTCGCGATATTTTACTTGTCCGAGATCCGATCATCGGTATCAACCATACCTTGTTCGATCTCGTTACCGACAAGTACTCTTTTACTCGTTCTGTGATATGACATTCTTGTGACCTAGTCACGTGCTTGCAAGAGGTGTCAATGTGATATCACCGAGAGGGCCCAGAGTATATCTCTCCGTCATTTTGGATGGACAAATCCCACTCTTGATCCATGAGCCTCAACTAACACTTTACGAATACCTAACACCACCTTTATAGTCACCCTGTTACGGTGTGACGTTTGATGTCATCAAAGTACTCTTTCGGTATTAGCGATTGACATGATCTCATGGTCTAAGGAATAAGATTACTTCGAATGCAAGATATAACAATATAAACTAAATGACTTGATCGTATTCTTATACTTAGTTTGGGTCTATGTTCATCACATCATTCTCCTAATGATATGATCCCGTTATTAACAACATCCAATGTTCATGATCAGGAAACCTTGATCATCTGTTAATCAACGAGCTAGTTAAAAGAGAGGCTTTACTAGGAACCATTGTTTGTTTATTAAACACACATGTATCAACGTTTCCGGTTAATACAATTCTAGCATGAGAAATAAAAGTTTATCATAAACAAGGAATAATATAATAAACACTTTATTATTGCCTCTCGGTCATATTCCCTTCAGTCTCCCACTTGCACTAGAGTCAATAATCTAGTCAATATGTAAGCACTTAACACCTATGGCATTCCAGTGTTATTACCATGCATTGCATGTGGTAAACTCCATCAAAAGATCTGACATGTTCAGGTCCATTTGTATTTGCATGTCTTTGCGTCTTACACGCATCACTCATTCTCTAATGAGATGGCTTTGTATATATCTGGTCAACTGGTGAGACCTTAATTCCTTCGCTTAAACTAATGTTGCTAACATTGTAAAAATGTAGCTTCATAGTGTCAGCATTCTTGGAAATTCACCAAGTTCAATAAAGAACTCCTTGACGCAAAATACTTCTTGTATTTTTTGTCAGCACAACGATATACTTATATCCTTTGTAGTAGTATTCCTCATAATACTTCAATTTTGAAACTCATTCAAATTCAGCCTGGAACTTTCTTCGAGCCTATTTGCCACCTTTCAACACATATTCTAATTGAGATAAATTTATTTGGATAGATGACAAGACCATTAGTGTAACATATTACAGTTAAATGTTTGTTATTACTACATAGGAAGACATATCCTTAACTTTTTCTAAAAATACTTAAGGATCTTTTCCCACTGTTGTCCAATCATCATATGATTATCCTGGTATAACACTTTATATCATAGGACTCATCTGGTTGTGTACATATCATGGAACACATGACTTAGAAATCTCAATTTCAATTATGCTCATCATGTGTCAAAACACTTGAATATTTCTCAACTCTTTTCCATGTGGCAAGAAACCTTTCTTGTCGTTTCGATATTGACTTACTTCAATACTTCATCTATGTACTTTCGCTCAACAATATCAGGCGCTTCAATCCATCTCTATAGATATTGATGCTCAAAATATTGTTTAGCCTAAGCCTTTCATCAATATGAAATCTTATCCTTGTTTAATTTAAAATACATATTTTCTAATCAACTATATGTCATCTACATAGAGTATTAGAAATATGTCTTAGCGCTCCCACTTAATTTCTTGTAACTCTACAAGCATCTTCGCCGTGTATGATGGAATCAAAACTCTTTTGATAACTTCATTAAAGTAAAGATTCCAACTACGTTATGCTCATTTCAACCATTGAATTGTGCATACCTTTCTAGCAACCTTTTTGAATTTTACAAAACATTCAGACTGTGTCACATACACATCCTTGATCAACCTTCCTAGATAGGAAAGGTGTTTTGTTATTCAACTTCCATATCAACATATGTAACTTTTGCTAGAACTATCCCTAAAGACTAAAATATCACTACGAAAGATCAAAATCTTGGCGTAGTCAACTCTTTGAACTTTGTCGCAAATACCTTTCCGACAAGTCGAAATTTAAATGGATGTAAACATCCATGTCTTGTAGCTATATAGATCCGTTTGCGATTGTCAGGCTTCATGCCTTCAAAAAGACTACCAAGTCACATACTTGACATTCTTGCATGGATACTATCTCGGATATAATGGCTCATAGCCAGTTTACGAAGTCAGGGCCCATCATTTGCTTCCTTTATAAGTTGTAGGTCCGTTGTTGTCTAAAAAACAACACTTAAACCACAAGTTGGTCTAAGTACAAAGTTTTACGACCTTCATGGTTCAGCTTGCAAACTCTTTCGAAGTTTCTGCAGCACATGCAGTGTCTTCCACTTAGTCAAAATAGGAAACCCTGGAATAACTTCTAGTGCTGCGCTACTCTTGACATGATAACGATGATTCTCTAATCTCGTTGAGATGCACTGTCCTCCCACTCACTTACTTCGCAAGAACCACTTTCTTGTAAAATCTACCCTTTCCGACAAACAACATTTGTCTTTGGTTCAGTGATAGGAGAAATACCCAACTGTATTTTTCTTGGGATAACCTTATAAACATATATTTATCCGATTTTGGTTGTAAACATTTTACACATGCTATGCATACCAAAATGTAAGAAAAGACAATTCGGGACACTGCCCAAGCCATAACCCATATGGTGTCACTTTCATCGGATCATGATGGCGCTCTTTTCAGTGTAAAAGCGGTAGTCTCTAATGCATAAACTACAAAAATATAATGGCATTTATTTATCTTACCATGTCTAACAAGGTTCGAATATGTATCCCGAACACTCCATACTTCTATGGGGTTTTCGGGAAGGATAAGTTGTAGAACAATTCTGCAACTCCTCAGATGTTCTGCTAAACTCGTAACTCAAATTTTTATTCTTTATGATCCAATCATAAATACTTGATTCTCTTGTTATGATGATTTTTCATTTCATACTAACAATACTTTGAACTAATTCAAAATATCAAATTCCTTTCTCATTAAATAGATATACTCATGTATCTACTTAAATCATCAGGGAATTTTATGAATGAAAAAGTAATCCACCACACACGGCTACACATAATGGACCATATACATCAATATGTATAATCTCCACTAAATGAGTCGTCCATTCTATTTGGCTTATGAACAGAGTTTTAGTCATCCTTTTGGAAGTGGTCTTACAAGCGTCAATTTATTTAAAAAACAAAATGACTTCGGAAGTCCATCAACATGGATTTCCTTCATGTTTTCCTTTCCAATATGAACTAAAATGGCAGTGTCACATTTTAAGTGAAATCCTTTAGTTTTACGTCTTGCGACGTTTAACATACAGTTTTATAGATGTTTATTTTACCAACACGACTTATATTAACTCATCCATCAAATATGGAACATGGTTATAGTTTGAACAACTTACTTGTTCTCACAAAAAACAGAACAAAATAACAAATTATTAAGTTCTTAAAATAAATCTTGAAGGTTTTTGGTTCGATGCGACGATGAACACAATAACACTTTATTTACGTTCTTCTCGTGATCGATTCCACATCTTTAACTAGTTCCTTTAGGCCATTGTATTTCTTGTATTGCATTGCTTTGTATGACAATTCATACGAACCAATCAAGTATCGAAATACCCAAGAAATACTTTGTTAACTAGTAATACATCTATAACTTTGTATATCATGCATATACTCCTGAGCTGGACTTTTCCACTATTTTTCATTTCTGCCATATACTTATGCAATTCTATTTTCAGTATTCCCTTTCCTTTACTGAAGAATCATTCAAATCAAACAATGCTAGTCGAACTAGCACATTTTCCTTGGCGTGTTAGTCATATACTATCACCCATGGAGTCATACTTTGAAGTTGATTGTTTTTCTAATATCACCATATTATTAAAAATTCTTCGAGATTCCACTCTTAGCATCTTCAAGCATAGTAAACGATTTTACCCATACTTTAACCCATCCCATCATAACAATTTTGTGATGGAGCTACTAAAGCTCTAAGGGAGGAATTTATAGGATAATATTAGTGCCCAACTTTTGGTAGATTCAAACGCCCAGCGTCTTCAATCCTTGCATATATTCAAATAATATAAGCACACATTGTCACACTAAATTATACTCAGTCACGTTGCAACAAACAGGGTTCTAGATATCAATATATCTTTCACTCCTCGCTTGTTTCTGAAAACAATTCTTTTCAGCTCCTAGATCACCTTGATTCTCAAAACATTCTTTTAAGATTAGGTATTTTGGAAGCAAGCACGACACGGTCGAAACTATTTCGCTGTAGTCAATCTTTGAACTTGCTAGAATTTTTTTTTCCAACGAGTTGAGCTTTATGGATAAAACAATTTCATCTGAATCAATTATAGATCCATATATATATATATATATATATATATATTCTTCAGACTTTTAGTCTTTGGAGGGTCTACCAAGTTCAAAACTTGACTTACTTCCATGGATACTATCTCGGATTTATTTGGCATTTAGCCAAATCCCGGAGTCAGGGCCCATCAACGCTTCTTTGTATATCACAGGTTTATCATTGTCGAACAACAATATCTCATTTTACATATCATGAATGTTTGTACGAGTTTTGTCTATCCTGTGTGGTTCAGCTGCGCACTTATTTGAAGAGTCAACAATCTCTAACAAGTTGCACTGTCCTCCCACTCACTCTTTTGCAAGAAACCATTTTCTTCAAAACAGATTGTTCTTACCAGCAAACAGTTTTGCTTTTGTGTAGTGATTTGGTGTTTTGAGTATGTCAAACATATGTCTCATACACCCAAATTTTAAGAAAAGACAATATGGTTTTATCATTTCCATGTCATATCTAATATGGTGTCATTTCAATAGATTTGATGGTGCTCTTTTCAGTGTAAAAGTTGTAGTCTCTAACGCATAACTTTAATAAGTATAATGGCAAATTGATAAACGTCATATTTGATTTTACCGTGTCATACATGGCTTGACTATGTCTCTCGAACACTTTACTCTTACTTGAGTTCCGCGACGTACAAGTTATGACACCTTTTCACAACTCATCAGACGTTCGCTAAACTTGTAACTCAAATATTACTTTCTACATTCTAATTTGCAGAAGCATTATTTCTTGTTACAATACATTTCTATTTCACTCTAATTTTCCTTGAATGTTTCAAAGATTTTAGACGTATGTCTCCACTGAACAGATATCCATATATTTACTTCAGTTCATGAGTTAATATAGAAAATCCACTGTATACAACTACACTTATTGGACTACACACATCATCATGTATGATTATCAATAATTTAGTTGCCCGTTAATGCATGGCCTATCAACGGTGTGTTTAGTCACATTACTTTCAGACAATATATGCAAGCGTCAAGTGATTCATAATCATATGACTCAAAAGTCCATCATTTATGGAAATTCTTCATGCATGTTATGTCACTTGTGACAAACTGCAGTGCCACACACTTGTGGTATTTCTGTTAGTCTTGCGACGTTTAGCGTCAGTGTTATGGATGTTTAGCATTATTATCAAGATTCATAACTTACAACCTATTCACAACAGAAGTATGCCTTTATGTTATTCAGAGCTTTGAACAACTCTCTTGCAACAAACATGATTCAAAATGATGTTTTGCAACAAGGCTAAAGTGTACTAAAAATTTACTCAACTCTAAAATGAATTATGAAGATAATCATAGAGTCAACACACGGTATAGTAAACCTTTTACCGTGTTCCCGAGCGTGTCAAAACTCATCATTAGCTAGTCATAAAGGCAATAGTATTTCTTGCATCGAGTTGCAACAATATGCAATCGATGTGATATTCCGGTGATCAACAGTTTAATCACAATATACAGAATCCACAATTAACTGCTTAATCATGATTCCCAACAATTACATCTCTTGACCAGCAATGAATTCATCTATAACTCCTTATGACTTTCATTTCTGAGCTGGTTATTCCAGTCTTCTATCGTTTTGCCTTTATACGTATCATAGTTCTATTTCCAATGTCACTCCTACTCACAAAAGCTCACACATGATTAAGGATGGCGCAGGCCATGGAATTTCCGGCGTGTAAGTCTTACTAACATCCTTTGGACTTCCTTTCCCTTAATTCTCATCATCATATGATCGGTGTTCTTCTGGATCCCACACTTATCAGTTTTGTTTAGAGCACAGTAGTGAACATTGTCACTAATGCTTACAATCATACATTGTACTAGATATCTTATATCCAACATTAATTGTCTTACTACTGCAAACAATTTTTCAGTTCCATGAATATAACATAACTATCCCAAACGTTTCGAAGTTTGGGTTTCATGGTGGTGAAGACAATGCACTTAGCTGTGGTGGAATTCTAGCAATTTGGATTATGGACGTAAGTCACATCATCCATAGCATCAGCGGGAGAGCATCAAAAATTTGAGATAGGACAAGCTCCTTCTCGACACTATTGAGGATAGTCCTCACAATACGGTACCAATCGTAAAGTTTTTACCAGATAATACAGTTAATCAAAATCAATTGGGAAGGTGGTAACGCGAGCCATTATTCTACAAAGATAATGCAAATACTAAGACTTTGTTCATAATTAAGTTGCACTTGTGATTAATCAAATTAATTACTTAGTGCGCTCCCACTCAGATCAATATCTCTGGTAATTGATGCTGGAGTGATTCAAGATCCGACCCAATCGTCCGCCATTGATGTGACATCACTGATGACTTAGACTGGACCGGTAGGCCAACTTGCCAATCACTCCAAAGGTGATTCTTGTTCATCTTTCGATGGGCGTGTTCCGGTAGCAAACTTTTATCCAAACCGTCAAGACAACCAAGTGTAATTGCAGTGTGTTCTTAACACACCCGCCTTTTAGGCGTCACACCGTGTGCACCCATGTGACATGACCTGCTCCGATGTGAAACATAGTATAGACGGTGCTACAGTTGGAAGAACACTATCAACTTGATACTGTTTTGCGAGAGATCACCCTAATAAAATACGACTACCTCGCATCAAACAAGGGTGCATCAAAAGGATAAACATCACAGGCAGTTCATAAAATTATGTGATATAGTATAGCACTAGTAGAAAACATTGCTTTGGTTCAGACCTGGCCAGCCCATTAGTCCCGGTTCAGTCACGAACCGGGACCCATGGAGGCATACGTCCCGGTTCGTGCGCCCAGGGCGCCGGCCGGGCCTCGTGGGGCACTGGTCCCGGTTCGTCTGGACCCATTAGTCCCGGTTCCAGACACGAACCGGGACGTATGGGTCTCCATCCACTGTTCCCGGTTCGAAGATGGAACCGGGACTAAAGGCCAACCTTTAGTCCCGGTTTCAGCTACGAACCGGGACCAGTGGATGGCGCTTTGTCTTCCCGCGCTTCGTCCCGAGGCGGTTTCTTCGTATACGCGTGCGGCGCGCGCCCGACGAGCTTCCCATGCGCGTGCGGCCTCCATCCATTGGTCCCGGTTCGTAGCTGGAACCGGGACTAAAGGTTACCTTTAGTCCCGGTTCCAGCTACGAACCGGGACCAATGACGGCGCTTCGTCTTCCCGCGCGCGCCCGACGAGCTTCTCAGGCTATAAGTAGACGAAGGCCGGGAGCACTTCATCCGACTCATCTCATCTCATCCCTCTCGCGCCCGACGAGCTTCTCGCCGCCATGTCGGGGTCGCCGCTACGATGGCCGTCCGACTCCGACACCCCGTCGGACGAGGACAATTCCGAAAGGCGCATGTTTTGGGACCCACCTCCGAAGCCCCGGCCTCGAGCTCAGCGCGGGCGACGATCGCGCGCCGCCACCGACAGCCCGCCCCCCGCCGACGACGAAAGTCCGCTGCCCGCCAACGACAGCCCGCCCCCTGCCGACGACCCGCTGGAACGGCTGGCGGCGCTGGAATGGCTGGAGGCGCGGGAACTTCGCCGTGCCGATCATGCGGAGAAGTCCGCGCGAACCTGCCAAGGCGAGGGCCAAGAAGAAGCAGAAGAAGAGGGCCGAGATGACGGCGCGTGTGGAGGCGAAAGTCGCGTCGGAGGAGGCCACCAAGCGGGCGGCGCCCAGCGACGACGATGAGGGCGCCGGGACCTCCGCCAAGAAGCAGAAGATCGAGTAGTTTAGATCTAGTCGTTAGATTAGACGCTTCTAGCTTCGATCTTCTGTAATAAATATTATGAATTATATATATATTTTTGGTTTGTTAATCATGATTGTTTTTTGTTAATCGTGACATCATTGTTGTTTGTTAATCGTGATTGTTTTTTTAATAATTGTTTGGAATTCAAAAAATTAAATCATGTGATATCAAGACCTAAGGGTTATAATGATTGATATCTTACTATTGTTAGGAAAACAATAGGTGCAGACTTGGAAACTAGGCGAGATAGAACCTGAAAGTTAAGCGTGCTCGGGCTGGAGTAGTGAGAGGATGGGTGACCAGCCAGGAAGTTAGATGATTTGGAATGAGTGTTGATTAGAGATTAAATTCTGAAGCAGTGAGGAGGGGTGATTAGAGATTAAATTTTCAAATAATTCAAAGATTCGAAAATGAAAAAAATCCAAAAAAAATTTAATTTTTTTTTTCGAAAAAATTCCTTTAGTCCCGGTTTTTAACACCAACCGGGACTAAAGGTCCTCCAGCCCCCGCTCCAGCCGACTTCCACGTGGAGGCCCATCTGTCCTGGTTCGTAAGCGAACCGGGACTAAAGGTCATGGGCTTTAGTAGCGACCCTTTAGTCCCGGTTCCAGAACCGGAACAGAAGGCCCTCTGGAACCGGGAAAAATGGGCCTTTTCTACTAGTGTAGCCCTTTGCTTCGTGAGGTCTTCGTTGTCTTCACGTCGTCGTGGTAGAAGTCACCGTCTCCACCAACTTTCTCCTTGGCGCCGGGACCAACACCACGGCTTCCGGCATGTGCGTCGGTGTCCACCTCTGCATCGTAGATCATCACCTAGCATCTATCTATTGCTTTGCCTTGAGCTAATAATCAGTTCTGGCTCGCAGGCCATAATTAAGTGACAATCATATGACTCCAGTCAGCATGCCGTACCACGACACGCAGGTCGCGAATAGATTTTACATAACATATAGAATCTCATACAAACACATTGCAAATCTTGAAGGCTATACCACATCACATGCACATTCTGCAAAAACGAGTTAGATCGCCATCTACACGGGTTGTTGCAACTTTTATCGTGGTTGATTAGAAGGTTACATGCAAACGTTGTTCCCTATACAAACCAAACACGGTACTTCATTGTTGCTAGTTTAACGTTCGGGGTGCGTGCAGCAACTAATGCCACAAGCCAAACTTCGTTCAACGCGTGACCTCCGTGTGGATTTGAGTTCATCAAATCCACAAGCCCCTCCATGTTAAATCTTCTATTGCGAGATTAAGATGAAATCCAAGGAGTTTGATGTAGACCATGATCAAGGCAACCAACATACTGAAAGCAACATAGAGGGATCGATGGAAAACCCAATCCTTGTAGCAAAACCACAACTTGCCATCAAGCATAGAAAAAATCACATGACAGGGAAGCAACAAGAAAATCAATGCCTCATATCACACATATGATCTAGACCTAAACATAAATCTAATCAAGGATCGCTCTGATACCACTATTGGGAAACGTAGTAGAAAATAAAAAATTTCAGCCTACGAATCAAGAACCCAAGATCATCGAAGAAGATTGCATACAAGTTTTTAGGTCATGGCTCACCAACAGATGTAGCGCAAGTAGAGTTGGTGTAGCTCGTTGAAGTAGACCTCGCGGATCGTACCACAAACAGTCCCTCGATCAAGCTCACCGAGGAAGAAGAAGCACCTCGATCCGTCCCACGCGCAAGTCCCTCAAGCAAGTCCCTCGAACAAGATCTCCGAGGAAGAAGAAGCTCCTCGGAGAAGGACCAAAGATATGATCCCTCTATTAGTATCCACACGTTTTGTAGCAGCAATCTAGCAGCGCTCCACCATCCAGAGATGAACGCCACCGAGAAAACTAGAGGGAGAAAACCCTAACGGATTCTGATCTAGAACAGCGTCTAAACCGGGGTCTAATTGTGGAGCAACGGGGTTTAGAGGAGGGAGGGTGGCGCATAGGCCTTGGGGACAAGTTGTGCTGCGCGCCCCACCCCTCCCCTCATTATATAGGTGGCCAGGAGGCCCTTGGGGTGCAATAAGGGGGGTGGGGAGTCAAACTTGGACTCCCAAACCTCCGAAACCTTCCAACACCTTCCCACCGGAAACCTGCCATATTTGGGTTTTGGTATTCCCACCTGGAGGAGGATTCCCTCCCCTTGGTGCGCCCCCACCTCCTTGGACGGCCAGGGCAGCCTAGGTGGCTTGCCCCCCAAGGCTAGGGGCGTGGGGTAGTGGGTGGTACTGCCTGAAAACTTCTGGAACCTTCCAGAAGCTTCCAAGACCTTCCGGGACCTTCGGGGATAGTTTCGGGACATTCCGGAACATTCTGGAGCACTTCCAGGACCTTCCGGGACCGTGCTCGGACGTTCCGGAGCCATCCGGATAATTTCCGAGATGATCCGAGTTACAGTTTAAGCCACCCGATGACCGCGAAGGTTGTCGGAACGCCAAGCGATTATCCAGAAACTATTCCGGTTGATCCAGGACTTCCCCAGTACCATTCTCAGATGTTTCGGAACCACCTAGGACTACTCCAGAGTGATCCGGACGTATCCTTAAATACCCAGAACTACTTCTGGTGCCTTTATGAACAATTCCATAAATCTCCGAAACTACTTCCGGTACCCGTATGAACTATTCTGCTTTGCTTCCACTAAACCTTCAACCATACTAGTATTCTAACAGACTACTGCTCGTTAAGTGTGTGATCCAATAGGTTCAGTATAATGCGGACATGACTCAGAACATCTTCTGGACATAGGTCAACAACCTTTTGTCAATAGCCAATAATCAACAGCGGAGCCATGGACACCCATGTTGACTCCCGCACATACACGAAGAAACTTCGAGTGAACCATTATGTTTAGTCATGTACCATTCCCTTTGTTTCGTGATATATGACAAAGTTAGAGGAGATATGTTTGGCACCCATGTGTAACAACTTCTTGAACACAAGCCACTCGTTATCCTCTTTGCTCGTTTGTCTCTATTTCTTGTTATTGTATTTCGGTATCCCCGTGATTAAATCACAATGCGTCTGGCCAGGCTAGAATGGATACCGTCATACCGACTGGGCCCAAAGTCAATATCTCTTCATCGTGAAGGAGGAAATCCCATTATTGAACTATCATAGTCACTAGCCACACCATCTGACATACCCAGAACTTATTTTACTACTTCCCATTTACGGGAGGATTCATCTAAGAACCAAAGCATGTCTTCCTGTGTGAAGCAACTCGATACTCTCATGGTCTAAGGAATTACGTATATGATAACATTTCATGATATGACTTATAACGTTGTTACGATGTGATCTCTAAGTATATCATTCAATACTGGGGTCGGTTCAACATCATTGTTCTACTAACAATATGTTCCCATTGCTACTGACATCCTTGTTACAAGAAAATTGTCCATGATTAAGAAAACATAATCATCAGTTAGCACATGAGCTGGTCTTAGAGGCTAAACCAGGAACTCTTGGTGTTTACATTTCCACACATGCAAGTGAGTTTTCTTCTGAATCTCATAGTCAGGGTCATTGCAATTATAGCAAAGAAATATAAACATTAATTACGAACGTGGAAATATATATAATAACATTTTATTATTGCCTCTAGGGAATATTTCCAACAAACTCCCATACTCATAGACCAGTCGCCTCAACCATACTATCGATTGTATTATAACACTTACATAGACTTACTCCAGCCCGATCACTTAGTCGGGGTATAGGGCGGGCTCGATCATACAACAAAGTGTGCACGTGACAGAGTCACGAGCAATCGCATCGCGATGCCCCAAGCTGCGCACATCTAAGGGCCACTTGGTGTATAAAAGACCGCCAGCCAGATCATAACTAAGGCCTCGAAAACCCATACTAAGACATGCATGTTATAATCATACACGCAGCACACATGTCTAGTATGAACAGCAGGTATCATTGCAATTCTCTACAAAATGTACAAATTTATTGATAACTCTTACAGAGTGCACACAGAGATCACAAGTCTATGATCCAACATTACATCAAACATGCGGATGAAAAGTAGGTCTGAGTACAGACAAGTTTAAAAAATGGCTTAGAGAATCCTTATTTATAAACAAGCCCTTCCACGAGGGAACCAGTCTGCTGACTGGGACTACACTAGCTTGATCAGTCGTTGCGCTCCAGGAAGAATCCACCTTCGGGGTCAGTGGGTTCATCTAAAACATAGAATAAGCAAATGTGAGTACAAAGTCGTACTCAGCAAGACTTACGTAGGACCTATTCTACTCATGCACATGTATCAAGGTAAAGGGAGTTTGGGTTCATAAGCAGAAGTGCCAGCTTTGACTTGGCTAGTCCTGAACTACGAGTACCAGACTTGAGGTAAGAAGCGTACACGAGTCCACTACATGTTACAACCAATTACACCACTATGGATACTTCCTCGACTTCCCCACGAGAAAGCATGCCATAGCACTCACGCTTATCTCTGCAAGTTTTATAGGTATCCAGTTCAAGTTTTCTAATAATCTAGCTAAGCTTTCCAAGCAGTCCTTAACCGCTGACGCGACTATTAAAATAGTTTTGTTAACCCTACAGGGTTGTACCACTACACACACACGCGCATCAGTTACCGCCTGGGAGTGGGACCCTTGAAGCGAGTACCGGTGAGGATGTTGCCACGACACTTCGCCCACAGCTCCGTTCTAGTCCAGAGAGTCGCCTATCTGAGGGGAATCCGTAAGGAAGTCCGGCCGAGGTTCTAGTACGGCCTAAAAATATGTGTGCAGGGTCCCAAGCCGGTCTGAATACCCATTCTTCCACTTCGCAGACCGTGCCATAGCCCTACCAGAACTTGCGAACTAATGCGACTTCTGGGGTTCGAACGGGGTGAGGTACTAGGTCGAGAGGGGTCAGTGAGCCCAATGTGTGGTTGCACTCTTCTTCTTAGATCACCACACAAGAACTCAGACGTAAGGCGGTGTTCAACGAGACAACCCACCGTGTACTCCTACACAACTTCTCATCGTTCACCTTGTATTAGGGTAGATTCACCAACACATTTCCACCATCATCAACATGATCACTACCATCCCGACTCACAAAAGAGTAACCTCATTGTAACTCTAAGCATGCAATAAGCAGTAACAGTTGCAGGGGCCACATGATAACAAACAACTCCTACATCTGCTAGGATTGTGGTTTGCTTACTACTATGACAAAATGATAGGTCATGCAAACGAATGGGTTCATCTATGTGGTAGAAACGTAGCATGGTAATCATCCTTAACAATGCATAAGAGAGACTGAGAGGGAAGTGGGATTTTATCAACATGATCAATGGGGTTTTGCTTGCCTTGCTGACGAGGTTCAAACACAGTGTCTTCAACAAAGGGGGTGGCCTCCGGTTCTGGCTCCACTTCTATCGAGCAAACAAAGCAATCAAGGGATAAATATAAATGCAATGCTCAAGCACATGATAAATATTCTAATGTGATGTTATGGTCACAATGTGGGTACAATTCCATTTAAAAGAAGTGGAATGCAAAGTCATTTGCAAATTCACTCCAAATTTGAATTCAAATTAATGCCATATCGACAAATGCCGCTGTTCACCCAATTTAAATTGTTCAAACATGAAAACAAAGTCCATATTCACAATCCTTGTATTTTTCTGATAATTTTAGACATATTATATGTTTAATTTTGAGTTAAAATGAATTAGTTATGAATTTACAAAGTTTAAATCATTTTCTGGAATTTCTGAAATTATTCTTATAAAGGAAATTCGATTTATGGCGTCAGCACTGCGTCAGGCTGACGTGGTGGGGGGGGGCTGCTGACAGCAGGGGCCCACTAGTGAGTGGCTAGGGGGTTAATCCCTCTGTTTAAAAAATAAATAGAGAGGGGTTAGGGGGCTAGGGCCCCACCTGTCATAGGGGTTAGGGTTAGTTTGTGGTTAATTAGGTTAATTAAGCCGGGCCCGCCGGAGTGAAGTCATCGGCGACCTCTGGCACGGTGGAGGGGCTCGCCGGAGTTAGTTTTTGGCCACCTCTTGGCCCGGGGAGGCCACTAGGAGGTGCCCCATGCACACCCGCATCGCGTAGAGCACGAGGGGGTCACAGGGGAGCTCCACGGCCACGCCAGTGTCAACTTGCGTGGCGGCCGGAGCTCAGGTATGGGCGGTGCTACGCTACAGCTCACGGGGAGTATTGCGGGGACAGGGGAACGAAGCAGCTTCTCACCCTGGAGCTATTGGAGGGAACGGCGGGGTCGTAGGGGCTCTGGAGGCGACGAATTCCGACGAGGTGCTCACGGCGGGCGGCGGCGAGTTGGTGAGGATTGCGGCGGCTCGGGGTCTTCCGGGATTGATTCCTTTCGCAAGGTGACGTAGTCGAGCACGTCTAGGTTGCTGGACACCTCGGGGAAGCTCGAAGAAGACGGTGGCCACGCGGGTGCGGCGGCGCGCTAAGCCGCGAGCTACGGGCGGCAAAAGAAACGAGAGAGGGAGAGAAGGGAGACAGCTCCCAGGGGGGAAAGTGAGCATGACGTCCCCAGGCATCGTCGTGGCTCGTCTTGGAGGCTCGGGGGGGGGGGGGGGCACCTGGAGGGCTGGGAGGCATCGCGGTGTCGTCGATGGCTTTCCACCGAGCACCTTGGGGGCGCGGGGAGGAAGACGACACAGAAAAGGCTGCTGGGCTGGGCCTGGCTTGGTTAGTTGGGCCAGAAGCTGGTAAGGCCCATTTTCTTTATTATTTCTTTTCTTTTTTTCTTTTCTTTCTGTAATTTGTTTGGCCTGCTAAAAAATTAGCTAAGCATTTTATAAAATGCCCCAAATTTTTATATGGCCTCAAAATAAATATAGCTAGCCATTTATAAAGTTTGGACATTTTTAAAATTCAAATAATTTGAACTTTAATTCAAATAGGGGTTTAAATTTAAATCCATGCTCCTGTTTGAATATTTGAAAATCAATGAGCATGGGTTTGAATCCAAAAAACTTTATATGTTATCACACTCATTTATGAGACTTCAAAAATGCAAAAGGAATTTTTGGAGCAACTTTTATTCTGGCCATTTGAATTATATTCATCTGGGGGGTGTTCTCTCTCCCATTTCAATTTCTTTTGAATTTTTTAACATGATGCAAAGTTACTTGCTAACCCTACCACATACCTAAAAGAGGGTTGTGACAGTAACTTCTCAAGAGGCTTGAGAGAGGATGGACCGTATTTGTATGGCCTCCCGACGGCGGTGGAAGTACCGGTAGACGCCGGAGCAGCCGGAGCGGCGGCGGCTATCTTCCTTTGTTTCTTAGGCGCCGGAGCAGCCAAAGCGGTGGGGGAAGCTCTCTTATGCCCTTGATGACGAGGCGCAGGAAGAGGCGGGCTGATCGAACGCGTCGGTGCAGGCGGAGGAGGAGATGTAGGAGGAGACAGGTTGATCGGACGCGCTTTCTGCATGCGGGGAAGGAGGCGTAGGAGGAGGCGGACGAGGAGGCAGAGAAGGAGGTGCGCCCTTATCATGCGCCGGAGGAGGAGGCGGAGAAGGAGGCGAGCCCTGATCATGTGCCGGAGGAGGAGATACCGTCCAGTTCGGAAGCTTGATTAATTCCTTCTGCCATAGACATGAAGTCCTCACAGCGTGAAGCAGCAGAGTTTCCCCTTCACCGGTAGGGTAGTCAAGCTCGAGCCCCTCATATCCCTCAAATATTTCATCGACCATCACAACGGCATAGCCTTGTGGAATCAGAACGCAGTGAAAAGTTCCGTCGGGTCGAGGAGGTGCAACATGGCCGACAGACGCCTTGGGTGTGAGGTGCTGAAATTTCGCCAAAAGGTGGCAATCTTGAGACTCCGTGATAGCATCCACGGGGTAGCTGGGAGCCGTCAACTTAGGCTGCGCAATGAGCTCGGTGGAAGCCACGCTGCTTCTCCACTGAGATGGCGGGGTAGCTTCTCGGGTAGCTTTGTCAACTCGATGACTCTCCTCTATCGCTTTTACTCTTGCATTCAGCTTCTGCATTTTGTTGAGCTCCTATTTCCTCTTCCTCTCCCTGCTTCTGTAACCGTCTGTGTCGGGAAACCCATGCTTCCACGGAACAAAGCCTGCCGTGCCTCGTGTTCGTCCTGCGTGCTCCGAATTCCTGAGGGCCTCTGTGAGCTCGTCGTTCTCTCTGTCGAGAACGAACGTCCCTTCCCGCGATGCGGTGAAAATTTTCCGAAGCTTTTCTACCGGTACGTTCAATTGTTTGTTCGTCCAAACGCACTTCCCTGTTTCGGGGTCCAATGTTCCCCCAGCCCCGAAGAACTAAGTCCTTGCACGGTCTGACCAGTTCCATGTCTCTGGTATGATCCCTCTGTCAAGCAGGTCCTTCTCATCCTTCTCACCTGACCCCGTGCGATGGTGAAGCATCTTCTTTGCAGCATTTAGCTTGTTTGTCTCTAACATATTCTTACTCTTCTGCGATATCTGGTGGGCCACAAATGCAGGCCAATCATGTTCTATCTTCTCATATCGACCCTTGAATATTGGAGTCTTCTTTTTGTCGACAAAGTTTCTTTTCAAGTCATTCTTCCACCTCCTGAATAGTTCTGCCATCTTCTTAAGAGCATGAGTCTTGATCAATGGCTCTATAACTGGCTTTTCTAGATCCTCCTCTGGCGGTAAGGTGAAATTTGCCTTCAGCGAGGTCCAAAGATCATCTTTCTGTCTGTCGTTGACAAAAGACACTTGAGGGTCTCCGCTCTTCGGCTTATTCCATTGTTGGATGCTGATCGGGATCTCCCTAACGAGGACCCCGCACTGAGCAGCAAAGGCGTCCTTGGTCCGGATGGGTTGAATCGGTTGGCCATTCTCGGTGATCTCGATGTTCGTGAACTTTTCATCTGGGCACAACTTTTTTTCGGGCCTCGTCTCGTTACCGAAGTTTGGCTCAATCTGGATCCGGAGGGCTAGAAAAGAAGAAAGAAGAGAGTTAATATATATTTGTCTGCATACCAAAACAATTAATGCATCAATTCAATTAGCTAGTCTCCTCAGCACAGGCTATATTAATAGATATACCTCGCCGCACTTTGCAACAGCTCCTTCCTCCGCTCGTTCATCGCAGTCGTCATCACGGTCTACTTCTTCATCCTAAGAACCTGCTTCACTATCTCCTTCCAGACCATCGGTGTCGTTCAGATACGACAAGACATCACCTCCTTCCTGGAGAATGTCGCCCACCAATGCTCCCGGTCCTCCTTCCTGGATGTCTTCTCCCACCAACGTTGGTCCTCCTTCGTGGATGATTTCACTCATAAAGTCATCTTATTCTAAGTTTCATTGACCATCGTCCATAATTTCTGCAAAATATTACAACAAGCCCCGGTTACTTTCGGCTAATGATGAAGCCATGGATTTCTTCAATCAACCCTCGACCCCTCAACGACCCTCGAGCCCCTCGATGACCCTCGAACCCTCGATGACCCTCAACCCCTCGACGACCCTCGACCTCTCTCGGACGTGACCCTCGACCCTCGACTGGCCTAGATATATCCCGACCCTCGAGCTCGACGACCCTCGAACCCTCGACCCCTCGACGACCCTCGAATCCTCGACCCCTCGACGACCCTCGAACCCTCGCCGACGCTCGACCCCTCGACGACCCTCGACCCTCGACCTCTCTCTCGGGGACCCTCGACCGGCCTAGATATATCCTGGCCCTCGAACCCTCGACCCTCGAGCTCGACCTCTCTCGGTGACCCTCGACCCTCTATATACCGACGCGTATAGTTCCCGACCCTCGACCACACGGCGATCCTCGACACCCTCTCGTTCTCAATTTTTTTTAAAAGAGGAAGAAGAAAAAATAAGAGGAGAATTATAAGAAGAAGGAATAGAGAGGATAAGAAGAAAAAATAGAACCCTATTTTTTCTCCTTCTCCTCTATTCCTTCTTCTTCTCCTCTCATTTTTTATTCTTCCTCTCCTCTTCTTCTCCTCCTTCTTCCTCTTCTTATTTTTCTTTTTCCCTCTCCTTCTTTTTCTTTTTCCTTCTCTTCCTCTTTTCTTATCCCCTAACACTATAAGATTTTAACTTATTAAATTGAGACTAATTATAAAACAGAAAAAAGGTGAACAAAAAAAATATTTTCTATTTTCTTTTCTCTATTCTCTTTTAATTTTACTTTTTTGCTATTTTTTTCAGCCCCCACTATATAGAACACATTTTATCATGCACTTAGAAATTGTTTGATGAGCACACTCGCCATAAACGTGGCCATGGCCGTGGCCAGCGGCGAGAGCACGGGAGGAGCTCCCCCTGAAGGGTTCGTTGCACAGAAAACAAAATTTTTCCTACGCATAAACAACCAACATGCCAAGATCTAATCTAGGAGATGTAAGCAACGAGTAGGATGTCTTAGAAGAACTCACCCTCGAAGACCGAATAAGTTACAAGATCAAATCTCGTGGATGATGTAGTGGTTCACTTGCCGATATCAAGATCGTGATGATGTACGCTGAGCTTCTCCGTGATCGGTCACACGTAGAGCTTGATGATGACCTCCATTCCCTCGATCCAGCGGGGCAGCGGAAGTAGAGGATCCCCCGGAAATCCAGCAGCACAATGACGTGGTGCTGTGAAGAATCCCACAGTCAGGGCTTCGCCAAGAGGAAGACCATGGAATGGAGCAGCGGGTGGAGAGGAAGGGAGGTGAGACAAGTGTGTGTAGAGGGGGAGCCCTCACCCTCCTTTTATAGGGGAGGAGTAGGCAGCCCAAAGGGGTGGGGCGCCCAACTCATGGTGCCCCCACCTTTTCCCCTCTTGATGTGAGTGGAAGCCACACTCACACCCACCCATGCTCCCTTAATTGTCCACTTGGAAAATCCAATGGTTTTCTTTAATAAATAAATAAAACATTTATATTTCTTTATTTAATATTTGTTAATCCTATTAACAAACAATTGCACATTGCACCTCGAATCATTTGTTAATTCTATTAACAACCATTCGACAAAAAACCCTTTGAACTATTTCAATTTTACCCGAAACAATTTCGGTGCTTCCAAAACATTCTTCGATATTCCATATCCTCTCAAAATGCGTCATCAAACCTTAAGTGTGTCACCCTACGGTTCGCGAATAATACAGACATGATCGAGAAACCTCTCCGATCAATAATCAACAATGGGATCTGGATATCCGTGATGACTCCTGTATATTCAACGATGAATCTTGTGATCGTGTGAACCATCAACGTCGTAAATAATTCCCTTTGTCTAGCGAAATTTTACTTGTCCGAGATCCGATCATCGGTATCAACCATACCTTGTTCGATCTGGTTACCGAAAAGTACTCTTTTACTCGTTCTGTGATATGACATTCTTGTGACCTAGTCACGTGCTTGCAAGCGGTGTCAATGTGATATCACCGAGAGGCCCCAGAGTATATCTCTCCGTCATTTTGGATGGACAAATCCCACTCTTGATCCATGAGCCTCAACTAACACTTTCCGAATACCTAACACCACCTTTATAGTCACCCTGTTACGGTGTGACGTTTGATGTCATCAAAGTACTCTTTCGGTATTAGCGATTGACATGATCTCATGGTCTAAGGAATAAGATTACTTCGAATGCAAGATATAACAATATAAACTAAATGACTTGATCGTATTCTTATACTTAGTTTGGGTCTATGTTCATCACATCATTCTCCTAATGATATGATCCCGTTATTAACAACATCCAATGTTCATGATCACGAAACCTTGATCATCTCTTAATCAACGAGCTAGTTAAAAGAGAGGCTTTACTAGGAACCATTGTTTGTTTATTAAACACACATGTATCAACGTTTGATGGCTTCTCGCCCCTCGTTAGTTACCCCAAGTGGAAGTTGAGATGCAACGTAGCGGTAATTTCCCTCAGTAAAGATACCAAGGTTTGTCTCCAGTAGGACTCAACGATAAGTACGATAGGTGGCAACGGCGCCAGAAATTATTCTGATGCGTGGAGTTGTCGTGGACCTGCACAAAACAAATAACTTTGCTCCCAACGAGTTCAGAGGAGTTGTCAATTCCTCCGGCCTTGTCGTTTACAAAGGATCAAACGCAAGAGATAAAAAGGTACTAGTAAAAGTAAAAACAGAAAGATAAATAGTGGGTGTGAACAATGGGATGAAGATGGACCGGAGTCCCGTGATTTTCACTAGTGATGTCTCTCTCCCAAAAGACGATAAAAATGCTAGCGAGGTAAACAAATCACAGTTGGGAAATTGACAGGATTATGAAGGCACCACAATGCTAACTATGTTGCAAAGAAAGGAAGGGCTCAAAAGCAATGGGTTGTACGCCAAGGTAAGTAGACCGAAATCCATCTGCATCTACTACGAATCATCCCCCTTGAGATATCTATCCAGAACATCTCGCTGGTATTAAGTTGCGAATCCCACCCAAAGTGTAAACTCAAAGCAACAGACAACTCAATTAAAAGAACTTTGCGTAGAGTAAACAATTCTTGCACCAATAGGCACAATCACCGTTGTTTTATCCCTAGTGGCAACAGCACATCCCCTAGTCTCATGTTTCTATCACTCAAGCTAGACATCAAGGGGCTGAACCCACAATCGAGCATAACGCTCTCTCTTGGAGTTGCAAGCAAATAACTTGGCCAAAGCAAATACTGCAACGGAGAACATGCAAGAATTTACTCAAGAACAAAATATAAAAGGGCAAACCAAATATATTACTCATCACAATCTGAACATAGTCTCATAATGCATCAGATCCCAACAAACTCAGCATAGCAACAGCAGAAAATTACATAGGTGCCTCGATCATGTGAGGCAGCTCACGAGGTCTCGAAAGTGAAAGCACAAAAGAGGGAGAGGACATCACATAGCTACTGATCACGGACCCATGGTCCAAGGGGGACTACTCACGGTACATACGGGAGGCGTCCATGGCTATGGATGGTCTCCCAGAGGGGTGATCTCCATCCGGCAGGGTGCCGGGGCAGCTTCTCTAGGCAGCCCCGATCTGAAAACGGCCGCGGCGGCGGAACAGAGAGGTTTCCGCGAAAAAGAGTTCTTGTTTAGGGGTTTCTACCCCGAGGGGGTTATATAGGCGAAGGGGGCGTCGAGGGGCCACCCAGGGCAGCCAGGAGGGTGCCTGGCGCGCCCTAGAGTTGGGGACGCGCCAGGGACCCTTCTGGCTCCCTGGTGGTGGTCCCGCCTCTCTCCCTTGGTTATTCCGGAAGCTTCCTGCCCGCTGATTTTTAATATATTTTTTGCGGAATTTTTTGGGCACTTTAATCAGCCGGAAAACCTGAAAAAAAAAACAGCAGAAATCCAGAAGCTGGCAACTGGGTGCACTGAGTTAGTAGGTTAGTCCAAATTGGTTAAAAAGTGTAATAAAGTTCAACCAAAACATGGCAAAGTCACACAAAACATGCATGGAGCAAGCAGAAATTATAGATACGTTTGGGATGTATCAACATCCCCAAGCTTAATTCCTGCTCGTCCTCGAGTAGGTAAATGATTACAAGCATAATTTCTGTGGTGACATGCCACACAACCAAATAAGGACTGTTAAGTAAAGCAATCAAAGCATGCAATTCAATTCAAGTCTTAACAGGCAAGAGTCTATATTGGCATTAACACAAGCAACAAAAGAACAAAAGGTGCAAGAGCTCTTGCTGTCCGTGACTCGAATGTCTCCAGATGGTGTTTGCGTGCAAGCAAGGGATTGGGAAGAAAGAGAAAAAGGTTGTTGAGAACAACTATCTACTAAAGTTTCACACTTAGTCTCCTTTGGATTCTTATCTGGACTCGTCCCCAGACCACTAGCCAGGTAGAAGTCAAACTGATCCACTCCCTTTCGATATTTTGAGCACTCATGCAATGGATGAGCGTGAGCAAGAAAGTTGACACCTAAAAGGAGAAACAGAAAAATGGTGGAGGAAGAAGAGAAAAAGGTGTGTGAAAGGCTCACATCAATGAGGACAATCATAGGCGAGAGAAGGCCATATGATAGATATGATGTGAGGAGTAGGGATTGCCATACAACGGATGAACGTGTGAGCTAAAAGCTCTCCAATGGAACTAGTGGGGGTGCATCTAACTTGCTTGCTCAAGAAGACCTAGAGCTCGTTTGAGGAGCCTCATCATTGGAATATACAAGCCAAGTTCTATAGTGTAAAAGTTCCCCACATAGCTATATGCATGATGATAATCTCTATGGAGTACAAGGGATAGAAGATGAAGTACTAGTGTGGATCTCTCAAAAGGAATAGTAGTATGCCCCCTACTCTCTTTTTATTTTTCTTTTTCTCTTTTTCTCTTTTTTTTGGTGGCCTCAATGGCTCTTTCTATTTAACTCTCACTTGTCCTCTTTGGGATCTTTTGATTTTTTCCTCTTTGGGATCTTTTCCTCACTTTAGGGGCAATACTCTATATTTTACAAGAATATAGGAGATCTTTCACACTTTACAAAGGTACTCACAAAAAGAAAATGTAACTAATCATGATGCAAATGTATGCCTCTGCAAGGATAGCAGGATATGCAATGATACTAGCGTGTCATGTAGCAATGATTAGGGCAAGGCCCAACTAGCATGCGGCTCATCGATCAAGCAAGTAGCATGTATGACATGAAGATCAAGTCATGAAAGGGTGGATGTTGCATGGCAATGTATCTCGGAAAGGCTATGGAAATGCCTTGTAGGTAGGTATGGTGGCTGTTTTGAGGAAAGATATAATGAGGCTTATGATGACAGAGCGTATCATGCCAAGGGTTTGGATGCACCGGCGAAGTATGCGCCAACTATCAAGGTGAGAAAGGGCAATGCACGGTACCGAAGAGGCTAGAAAAAGTATGGGTAGGTGGAAGTGTCAACTTTCGAATACTCACATTAGTCCGAAGAACTCATGCACTTATTATCGGTAACTCTCAATCTAATAGGAGGTTCACAAAGAGACAGGTACCCCGAGGAGGAGTGTATGGGGGTTTGGTTATCCTTGCGCATCCTCGACTCATGGTACGTGAGTGTACTCTAATATTCGAACCCTCCAGAGGTTAGTGATCCATCTAGTAGCTAGAGTTCTCAACAGGGGTTTTTGGTTTTCGAAAAACACACGGATTGCCCAAAATACGACATCTATCACTAATAGGCAAGAGCTCTTGACACCAAAAGTTCAAACATTACTCTAGTCAATACCTCAAAACTATTGCAAGTTACTACTTCAAAAAGAAAAGCAACTTTAACTACCTACTTTCTAGTCAAGACACAGAACTCAGTGCAACAGGCAAACTCTCTAACAAGATAAAACATGCAACCTATAGAAAGTTCAACCTGAAAAGAAAAGCTCTAGAAAAACTAAAGCACTACAGCTAAACAGACCAGCAGCTAAGAAAAGAAAAAGAACAACTCACAGCTAAAAGAAATAAGCATGCAAATCCTATGAGGAGTTCTAGTTCAAGTGGAGCGTGTTTCTCTCCCACACAAAAGAGTAAGTTGGGGTGTAACTTGTTACTACAGCAAAGAAAGCAAAACAAACCTAGAAAAGTAAAGAGCGAGACGCTCCAAGCAAAGCACATAAGGCATCAAGTGATAAAAATATAGTGCAACGAAAGACAGACCGATGATTGTTGATGAAGAAGGGGATGCACCGGGGGCATCCCCAAGCTTAGACGCTTGAGTCTCATTGAATATTTATTGGGGGTACACTTGGGCATCCCCAAGCTTGAGCGCTTGACACTCCTGGATCTTCTTTCATCACCTTCCATCACGCACTTGAAAACTCCCTTCATACATAACTCATTGTAGGCTGATTAGAGAGGTTAGTACCCTAATAAAATAATTTTCCTCTACTGCAAATAAAGATTTCCAGGAAGAGCTACTGTTTCTCTTGCCTGCCCAACAAAAGTTTGCAAAGAAAAAGCAAGTTTAAGGATTGCAAAACTACGAAAAGAAAAACTGGGGCAGAAGCTGAGAAAAACAGAACAGAAGAGAAAGGGGAATTATTTCGAGGTACTTCTGCAACTCAAATCAAAAAACTCAGAACATACGGAAGTTTCGTAATTGTATAGAGCACGCTGCGTAAAAATTTCAGCTCAAAAAGATGAACTGGGATTTTTCTGGAATTTTTCTAGTCACGAGGACAGAATCTGTTTTCTGGACAGCATGTCAAAACTTTTACTTCCCTTGCCGTATGAGGCTAAACTTGGCACAAAGCTTGAAAAATAAAGATACAATGATGTTGCTACAGTAGTAACAAACATCAAGACACAAAAAAAAGCGAAAAGAAAAACCTAAATTCGTTGCGGGCAGCCTCCCGAAAGTGCTTCTTTAGAGCCATTAGCTAGGCTTAAAGCAGAAGATCAAGTTGCATCTATTGAACCATTACCATGATCATCAAAAAGCTCTTCAATAGTGCAACTAGTCTTAATAGGTTTCTCAAATAAAGGACGAATAAAAATGCTTCTTGGAATAAAATCAAAAGGGGGGAAATCAGTTGGAGTTTCATTAAAATTAAAGATAGGTGTCTCCTCCAAAGTTTTCACCGTTTCAACTCTCTTGACAATAGGTGTGCTATCTTTTGTTTGAGGAACCTTGGGTACGTAAACGGACTTAGGTTCCTTCTTTGCCGGAGTTTCATCCCTTTTAGTTTTGATTGAGGAAAAAGTAGTTCCTAAAGTTTCAATCACTTCCTCAATCTTTTCTATCCTAGAAGACTTTTCATCAAGGGTTTTGATAGTCTCTAAAGTTTTGATAATTTTCTGCATAGAGTTATCTAGCCTATTCAAATTCCCTTGAATCTTACGCTCCAACTCATTCATCCTATCAATGCTTGGCATCTCTAGCTCTATGTTTTCAAGTTTTCTCATAATGTGAGCTAAAGTAATGTCCTCTTTAATACTAGCAATAGGGAGACTTCCTACAAGATTTTCAATAACATTAAGGGATTCCCAAAGTGGGGCCTCTGTGAAGTTTCCACTGATAGCAGTATCTAAAAGAAACCTATTCCAAGAAGTGATCCCTACATAAAAATTTCTAAGCAGGATAGCAGTGGATTGCTTCTTGGTGGCTCTTTTTTGAGAATCATTAATTCTATACCAAGCATCTTTTAAACTCTCACCACCTCTTTGAGTAAAGGTAAGCACTTCCGCCTCACCAAAGGGAAAAGGACCAGCCATAGTGGTAGCTACTGACAAGGTAACAGGTATTTTTGGTATTTTTGATTAGGGACACAAAAGTAAAAACTGAAAAGTAAACTACCAAGACTAAAAAGCAAAGGTAAAAGATAGCGTGTAACTCCCCTATTTTTGATACAGGAGTCCGACAACGGCGCCAGAAATTGGCGGTTATCAGGACTCGCGTATTTGTACTTCCTTTGAGTCCCCGGCAACGGCGCCAGAAATAAGCTTGATGGCTTCTCGCCCCTCGTTGGTTACCCCAAGTGGAAGGTTGAGATGCAGCATAGCGGTAATTTCCCTTAGTAAAGATACCAAGGTTTGTCTCCAGTAGGACTCAACGATAAGTACGATAGGTGGCAACGGCGCCAGAAATTATTCTGATGCGTGGAGTTGTCGTGGACCTGCACAAAACAAATAAATTTGCTACCAACGAGTTCAGAGGAGTTGTCAATTCCTCCGGCCTTGTCGTTTACAAAGGATCAAACGCAAGAGATAAAAAGGTACTAGTAAAAGTAAAAAGAGAAAGATAAATAGTGGGTGTGAACAATGGTATGAAGATGGACCGGAGTCCCGTGATTTTCACTAGTGATGTCTCTCTCCCAAAAGACGATAAAAATGCTAGCGAGGTAAACAAATCACAGTTGGCAATTGACAGGATTATGAAGGCACCGCAATGCTAACTATGCTGCAAAGAAACGAAGGGCTCAAAAGTAAAGGGCAGTACGCCAAGGTAAGTAGACCGAAATCCATCTGCATCTACTACGAATCATCCACCTTTAGATATATATATCCAGAACATCTCGCTGGTATTAAGTTGCGAATCCCACCCAAAGTTTAACCTCAAAGCAACAGACAACTGCATTAAAAGAACTTTGCGTAAAGTAAACAATTCTTGCACCAATAGGCACAATCACCGTTGTTTTATCCCTGGTGGCAACAACACATCCCCTAGTCTCATGTTTTTATCACTCAAGCTAGACATCAAGGGGCTGAACCCACAATCGGGCATAACGCTCTCTCTTGGAGTTGCAAGAAAATAACTTGGCCAAAGCAAATACTGCAACGGAGAACATGCAAGAATTTACTCAAGAACAAAATATAAAAGGGCAAACCAAATATATTACTCATCACAATCTGAACATAGTCTCATAATCCATCAGATCCCAACAAACTCACCATAGCAACAACAGAAAATTACATAGGTGCCTCGATCATGTGAGGCAGCTCACGAGGTCTCGAAAGTGAAAGCACAAAAGAGGGAGAGGACATCACATAGCTACTAATCACGGACCCGTGGTCCAAGGGGGACTACTCACGGTACATACGGGAGGCGTCCATGGGTGATCTCCTTCCGGCAGGGTGCCGGGGCAGCTTATCCAGGCAGCCCCGATCTGAAAACGGCGGCGGCGGCGGAACAGAGAGGTTTTCGCGAAAAAGAGTTCTTGTTTAGGGGTTTCTACCCCGAGGGGGTTATATAGGCGAAGGGGGGCGTCGAGGGTCCACCCAAGGCAGCCAGGAGGGTGCCTGGCGCGCCCTAGAGTTAGGGCCGCGCCAGGGACCCTTCTGGCTCCCTGGTGGTGGTCCCGGCTCTCTCCCTTGGTTATTCCGGAAGCTTCCTGCCCGCTGATTTTTAAGATAATTTTTGCGGAATTTTTTGGGCACTTTAATCAGCCGGAAAACCTGAAAAACAAAAATAGCAGAAAACCAGAAGCTGGCAACTGGGTGCACTGAGTTAGTAGGTTAGTCCAAATTGGTTAAAAAGTGTAATAAAGTTCAACCAAAACATGGCAAAGTCACACAAAACATGCATGGAGCAAGCAGAAATTATAGATACGTTCGGGACGTATCAACATTTCCGGTTAATAAAATTCTAGCATGAGAAATAAACGTTTATCATAAACAAGGTATAATATAATAATCACTTTATTATTGCCTCTCGGGCATATTCCCTTCACCCCCTCCCGGCCATGGCGGCGCACGGGAGGCCTCTCCCCTCCCGGCCATGGCGGCGCGCATGGGAGAGGAACTAGCTCCCCCTCCCGGCCATGGCAGCCGGCGTGAAGGCTGGCCGGCAAGAGCTAGAGAGAGATGGAGGCGCTCATAACGGGGAGGTCGTTAGCGACCGCGGCGGTGGTGCTGCGCCGGCGAGGTCGTCGGCAACGGTGGGGGCGGTGCGGCGCGGTGAGGAAATTGGGCAGCCTGACAGTGTCGGTGTCGTCTCCGGCGTTGTCTTGAGAAAATGGTGAGGTGAGAACGACGGTTCCAAGGCGGGGGCTTATATACCCCGAGCATTGGTTCCAGTTGGTGCCACCAAACGGTACCAAAGGAGGTCTTTGGTACCGATTCGTGCCACCAACTGGTACCAAAGGTCTTTTTCAGCAGTCGAAAGAGCGAGAAACATAGACCATTGGTACCAGTTGGTGGCAAGAAGTGGTACCGATGACACCCTTTGGTACCGGTTGGTGGCACCAACCGGAACCAATGCCACCCTTTGGTACCGGTAGGTGCCACGAACCGGGACCAACCTAGCGTTGTCTCGGTGCGATGGGATGTTTAGTCCCACCTCGCTAACCGAGGGCGCTCGAGAGTGGTTTATAAGTGTTGCTGCGCCAACCCTCTCGAGCTCCTCTCAAATGCAGGCTTTGCGGCCTACCCACTGTCTCCCTTTGCCTGTTGGCCTAATGGGCCTTTTCGGGCTTGGATCCTGGCCCATGATAGGGTTTCTAGTTGTATCCAGGCCGCGCTGGCCCAATAGGTGGCATTTTTTTTATTTTTCTTCCTTTCGAGTAATACGAAAAAAGGACCTTTAGTCCCGGTTGACCAAGGCTAATAGTCTATAATTAGTCCTTTGCAGTAATACAAAATGGAAAAAAAAGGACCTTTAGTCCCGGTTGGAGCCACCAACCGGAACCAATAGTCTATAATTAGTCCCACCTCAATAACCGAAGGTGGGTTAGAGGTGTTTAAGCATGGGCTGTCCATCACTTACTGTAGCATATCAAGTTTATTAAAAGTGGTAAACCGAGGTATTCAACCCTAGGGGGAGGTCTATCTCCTTAAGCAGGCGGAAGGTGGACCTTTCGCCTCTATCAGCTTCAAGTGGCAGATGTCCTTCTCTGGACCTGTGTCTGTTGAAGCCGATAGAGGCAGAGGTCAACCTTCCGCATGCTGAAGGAGATAGATATCACCCTCCTTGGGTGGATTCCTTTGTCTACCTCTTATAATAAATTTGCTATAGTTTCTATTTTTATATAATTTTAGTTTTAATAATACAAAGATTTCAAAACAAAACATTGTAGGATGTACCACTGAATGATGTTACCGAACTATTTGTATTTGGTCGATGAAGTGAAAGATTTCTAGCTAGATATATATATAATATCAACAAAACACATAGTTCCGCCTGGTTACAGTCCGACGGTGTGGCTCTTGAGTGCCCGCATATCAAAATCACCGTCGGACCGCAACCAGGCGAATTCGAATGATTTGTATTCGGCCGATGAAATGAGTGTCGAACATGTCTGATCCAACGAGTCACAAGCTCTTGAAAGAAACACATGATCCGTGTGCTTCTTCCTGATTGGTGGAGGCGAGCCTGCAATGACAAGCCTGGTCCAACGGCTCACAAGCGCTTGAAATAAACACACGATCCGTGTGCTTCTTCCTGGTTGGTTGGATTCTGAATCGTGTGAGGTTAAAAGCGCGTGAAAGAGGCCTCCACGCAAAGCCAGTCGCCACTAGTTCTCTTTTTTTTCACTCTTTCCCATTCCGCGCCACCGGCGGCCACCATGTCGCGCCGTCGCCGAATCCCCCCGCGCAGCTACCACGGCATCGGCAAGCGCTCGGACGGCACATTCACGGCGGTGATCACTTGTGCCAACAACGAGCGTGTGTGTCTCCGCAGGTTCTAGCATGCATATTTAGCCGCCCGCGCGTACGACGTTGCGGCGTGGAGGCTCGGCCGCCCGCGCGCGGAGATGGATTTCCGCAACTGCCACAACGTGGAAGAGGCGGAGGACATGGCAGATCCGCCTCTCCTTCTCACTAAAGAGGACCACCGCCTGCATCGCCGATAAGCTGTGCTCGTCCTCGCCTCGGAGCAGGACCAGTGCATCGTGCAGGATTGGTACGAAAGCCATCCCCGTGAAGCCTCGGAGGAGGCGGAACAATGAACGAGGCTGGCGGCCGAGAGCGCGGAGCGGCAAAATGAGCATCATGAATGGCGGGAGGAGCGACGGCCATGGCGATGGCGGAGGAGGAACTGGCTAGAGGCGCAGCCAATTGTCCCATCGGTGACCCCCGCTAGATAGCGCTAGAGGATGACATCAGCTCCGTCACCGAAGACGATTTCTCTGACGACGAGGAGGAGTAGTTTTTTATGTTTTACAATAAAATGTTCTAGGTTTGAGATGTTAAGTTGTTCAATGTTTTAAGTTTGCCGCGTAGCCACCACCATGCCACCATATGTTCTAGGTTTCCCACGTAGAAGCAGAAGAAATAAAGCCACATTCTAAAATTTCAACCCTTTCTGACTTCATTTGCTATTTTTCATGCATTTAATGATTTATTTTGACCTAAATGACCCTGAAATTGGAAAGAACTAAAACTGAACTCAGAAAAGGTTGAAACTTGGCATGGTATCATAATTTGACCAACATAACATGTGTGCAAAAGTTGAGAGAATTACGGCAAAAACTGGATGCACTTCGTGTACAAACTGGACCATCTCTTTCAAAGCACGAGGGTATCAGACGAAAACTCATCTGTTACAAAGGCATTTCATTTTTATAAACTTATTGGAACTCAAGAATTTTTTTGCTTAAATATGCACCATTCAAAGCCACATTCCAAAATTTCAACCCTTTTTGACTTCATTTGCTATTTTTCATGCATTTAATGATTTATTTTGAGCTAAATGATCCTGAAATTGGAAAGCACTACAATCTACAACTGAACTCAGAAAAGGTTGAAACTTGGCATGGTATTATCATTTGACCCACATAACATGTGTGCAAAAGTTGAGAGGATTAAGGCCAAAACTGGATTTACTTCATGTACAAACTGGACCATCTCTTTCAAAGTACAAGGGTGTCAAACGAAAACTCATCTGTTACAAAGGCATTACATTTTTCTAAACGTATTTGAACTCAAGATTTTTTTTGCATTCTATATGCAGAATTCAAATCCACATTCTAAAATTTCAACCCTTTCTGACTTCATTTGCTATTTTTCATGCATTTAATGATTTATTTTGAGCTAAATGACCCTGAAATTGGAAAGCACTACAACTGAACTCAAAAAAGGTTGAAACTTGGCATGGTATCATCATTTGACCCACATAACATCTGTGAAAAAGTTGAGAGGATTACGGCAAAAACTGGATGCACTTCGTGTACAAATTGAACAATCTCTTTCAAAGTACGAGGGTTTCAGACGAAAACTCATCTGTTACAAAGGCATTTCATTTTTCTAAACTTATTTCAACTCAAGATTTTTTTTGCATTCAATATGCAACATTCAAAGCCACATTCTAAAATTTCAACCCTTTCTGACTTAATTTGCTATTTTTCATGCATTTAATGATTTATTTTGAGCTAAATGACGCTGAAATTGGAAAGCACTACAACTGAACTCAGAAAAGGTTGAAACTTGGAATGGTATCATCATTTGACCCACATAACATGTATGCAAAAGTTGAGAGGATTACGGAAAAAACTAGATGCACTTCGTGTACAAAGTGGATCATCTCTTTCAAAGTACGAGGGTTTCTGACGAAAACTCATATGTTACATATGTCTTCACTTTTTCTTCACTTGTGTCCTTTTCTTATTGCACCGTAACCATGGATAGTCTTCATCACTTAACAGGGTGCTTGGATCAGCATTGACTTTGAAGGGAGGAATTTCATGAAACTTTTCATAATCATCAGATATGTCTGTCTTGCCCTCCAATCCCACGATGTCTCTTTTTCCTGAAAGAATTATGTGGTTCTTTGGCTCATCGTATGACGTATTCGCTTCCTTATCTTTTCTTTTTCTCGGTTTGGTAGACAAGTCCTTCACATAGAAAATCTGTGTCACATCATTGGCTAGGACGAATGGTTCGTCTGGGTACCTTGGATTGTTCAGATCCACTGTTGTCATTCCATATTGTCGGTCTACCTGTACCCCGCCTCCTGACAGATTGAACCATTTGCAATTGAACAAAGGGACCTTAAAATCATGTCCGTAGTCAATTTCCCATATATCCACTATGTAACCATAATATGTGTCCTTTCCGCTCTTGGTTGCTGCAACAAAGCGGACACCGCTGTTTTGGTTGGTGCTCTTTTGATCTTGGGCGATCGTGTAAAATGTTTTCCCATTTATCTCGTATCCTTTGTAAGTCAATACAGTCGAATATGGTTTCCTGGACAACGAGTACAGCTCATCAGAAATAGTGGTGTCACCTCTGAGACGTGTTTCCAACCAACTTCCGAAAGTCCTGATGTGTTCACGTGTAATCCAGTCGTCATCACACTGCTCCGGGTGTTTGGAGCGCAGACTGTTCTTGTGTTCATCCACATACGGGGCCACCAAGATGGAGTTCTGTAGAACTGTGTAGTGTGCTAGAGACCAAG
Source organism: Bromus sterilis (assembly GCA_950022295.1). Classification (NCBI taxonomy): domain Eukaryota; kingdom Viridiplantae; phylum Streptophyta; class Magnoliopsida; order Poales; family Poaceae; genus Bromus; species Bromus sterilis. Next base: position 300,748,386 of record OX465601.1, read on the forward strand.
AATTCCCGTCCCTGCATATTATTGAGTCCTTTCCAAGCATGCCTTTTCCAGTCAGTCTCCCCTCATACCGCGATATGCTTCCTTCTGTCCTAGCGCGGCTACAGCCATATTTCTTTAGGACTCCCATGAACCTTTGAAAGGGGAACATGTTGTGTAGAAATACGGGGCCCAGAATGACAATCTCGTCGACTAAATGAACTAGGACGTGCTTCATGATATTGAAGAAGGATGGTGGGAAAATCAGCTCGAAACTGACAAGACATTGTGCCAGATCACTCCTTAGCCTTGGTAGGACTTCTGGATCGGTCACCTTATGAGAGATTGCATTGAGGAATGCACATAGCTTCACAATGGCTAATCAAACGTTTTCCGGTAGAAGCCCCCTTGACGAGGTTTAGCCTCGGCAAATCCCATGGTCAGGGACCCTGGGTTAGTCATTGAGAAGGAACAGGTTGGACGATACTCATCGGCTAACAGGAGAAGCACTTCCTGCTCGATATTATTGCGTGAGGGGGCAATTACAAGGGAGGCCAAGGCGAGTTCTCGCAAGACCAGAAGAGTAGATCGTGTATTGGATTGGTTTAGACGTCTCCCCTCCTAGCCTTTATATACTAGGCTAGGTCTCGGGGAGTCCGTACTAGATTACAAAGATAGTTTCCTAGTTCTAGTCTTGCCTTGTACGCCAAATCGTGCCTTCCATATCCGTCGCAGACTGCTACGCCGGTGCTTGATTGGGCCAGTCGTGGGCCTGTCGAGGCTTTCTAGCGGGCCTGCTCTCGTCTTCATACGCACCAGGTATCCTCACACGCAGGAGTCATGGGGTCACCCCCTCATCAGTAGCCCCCGATTGCCTGGGGGACTGAAAGAGTCATGCACGGATTCGAATTCTTCAGTGCTTTATTTGTTTGTAGGCGCGGCATCGCCGCGGGTCGCTGGCAGTTTTGAGCCATGAAAATACCTGTTTCGAGGGATTGCTAAGCTGAAAAGGGCCCAAGGAGTAGACTGGTCGAGCCTTGGTGAATTGCGCTAGTGGAAAATACCGCAGTACCCCAATCAAGCTCACGTCCCTCGACATGAACTTGGAACGACTGGTGTCTAGCAAAGTCATGCCGCTGCAGGTCTTATAGGATCAATTGCTGTCAGTCTAAGCAAAATAGCATGAGCGCGTCCGATCGGCTCTTTCTATCATGCGAGCGCATGGAAAAGGTGGGGAATGAAATCGCTTTGCGGCTAGTCCCGGCCCGGCCATTCTGCGCAGCGGGGTCTTACCTACACGCTAAGCTTGCGTGGCATCTGGGTACAGTGTGTCGTAGCCCAGGCATAATTGTTCTTTTTGTAGAGGCACGGAGCCTGGTTAGCGATGCAGCCACTTGGAATAAACAATCAAGTGAGCTTTTAGTAGTCACTCGCGGAGCTTGTAGCAAACTCGGGCGAGGAAAGAAAGCACCCACTCAGAAAGTCGTCGAGTCCGCGAGTAGATCATATTGTCGAATACTTGTTGAGTCTTTTGTGAGTAGCCACTCGAATGCTTTACTGTCTTTAGTGTGAGGGAGCACCCGAACTCTGAAAGTACGTTGTTTCTGCTGGTGCGAGTGATCAATCGAGAACGTGTATGCTTTCTGGGCGAGGGAGCCCCCGAAACTCTGTAGATGTTGTGATTTCTTATTGGCTCGAGTGGGCACTCGAGCACGTCTTTGCCTTCTGGGTGAGGGAGCACCCGAACTCGAATAAAGGTACTCCCGATGGGACTAAGAGATTTTAAGATCAAAAAATTTGACATCAAGAAATAGGTAGCTTTTGGAGTCTTTTCTTTGTTCCAATTTCTTTTATCTTGATCCGTCCTTCTTGAGATGTCACGCTGATATGTGTTGTCGTGCTTTTTGGTGACCTATGATGATGCTTGCTCTTTGATCCGTCGCGTCTTTTGGCCAGTCATAATGATGATTTGTACGTCGTGATGCCTGGTGCCTGTTGGATTTCCATGGCGTGTATGGGAAACAAACGAGATTTGACGTGTCCTTTAAATAGTGCTGACCGTGTGAAGGCATCTTGTCTTGGAATTTGTAACACCTGACCCGTTTGGTCTTTTGATGTAATGATGGCGCCGCCTGGGCTTCTGCGTGTTTCCCTGGCTTGCCCTTGGATTGTGTTATAAATACCTCATGTGGTTTTCTGTCCTTGGCATTTATTCTTCTCGCCTTTCTCTTCTGCTTCTTATTCATATGGTGCCCAAGCGTGGTGGTGGTGTGACTGGGCGAGGTCGTGGCCGCCGTGGCCGTGGTGGCCGCACGCCTCGTTCTTCGCGTGGTGGATGTCGTGGTGTTGCGTCGACACCTTCTTCTTCTTCCATGGAAGAGCGGTTTTGGCGCTATGATTTTCTTTTACGTGTTCTTAGCCGGACCACTGCCCGGATCCCTCACTAGGCAAAACAGGTCATTAGAACCGGTTCAGGGGGGCCTTTAGAACCGATTTTTTAAACCGGTTCTATAGGCTCGGTGCTAAAGGGTAAAGCCTTTAGAACCGGTTCCCCACGAACCGGTTCTAAACCAGCTGCAGCCAGGCCACGTGGTTGCACGGCAGCGCGAGGGCTTGAGCACCTTTAGCACCGGTTGGTAACATAAACCGGTTCTAAATGTTTCGTGGTTTAAGGGTTTATTTGTTATTTTCTTTTGGGTTTAATAGTTTTGTTTTTGGATTATTAATTAAAGGTTCTCCGCAATCTTATTATTTAATGAAGATGATCAATATATGAATATATCAAGCGGTTCCTACGTCATACACTTACAAGATGTGTATCTCGGTACATATTCTTCACAACATCTCATACACACAGAAAATATAGTCTAAATATATCGATCACATCTCATATATATAGGACAATATATAATTTAACTTCAATAAGAACAAGTATGAAAGCCATTATATCCAACACAAAGATTTTTCCTAGTTTAACTTAGATAACCTAATTTGTTCAGATTCACTACTACTAAATATATATAGGACATAATTCTTCGAATTCACTCCTACTAAATATATAGGACCTAATAAAACACGCGAAGGTAAAAAGAAATAAACCCAAAAAGGGCGTCCATATTCTCCACGATAGAGGATAGAGAACAACCTGTCTCCAGGTTTTGGCTTCTTCTGGACCACTATCTTCAATCATGCTTTAATTTTGACACAGCCATCTGATCCACTTTCAGTGTAGTAATCATGTTGGAAAGGTTCTGTCTAAGGCCGTGCACAAACAATTGTAACTTCGCCTTTAAATCCCAGCATCCATTTGGGCGTACAAGTTTGCGGTATCTTTTGTTGAAGAAGATACATATTAGTAGCATAGTTAGCAATGAGTATAATTAATAAAATGTCTTTTTGAAGAAGATATAGGCTACTGAGAGAGAATGATAAAAATCATACCAGGCTGGGCCATTTAAGCATATAGTCCTCCAACTTAAGGACAAATGGCACATATGCTCCAAAAGGACGGCCAGCCCTTAAATAGTTCGCATACGAAGGTACAAATTTAATAACTTCGATAAATGCATGTTGTTCATTCATACTAGGTCGAAGCCATTGTTATAGAAGGTACAATCAAAAATATCTTGTACTTCTTCCGTGGCAAGAACATAAGCTGGCAATTATAAATGAGTTGTCAAACATTTGGAGCAAAGAAAATGAGTTGTAGAAGTAACAAAATTTTTGTTTAACAAACTCACATGAACATCGAACTGGAATCATGTCGCCTAGTTCCATCAAAATTTTATCATCACAAAAAACATTGGATCCTCGACGGTGGCGTCCAAGATCAAATGCTATTTTCATATTATAATGAAATGCGCATGTCTTGCATAATGCATCCCATTTTGAACAGCCAAAGAATGTGGCATTTGGTTGATTAAAGATCTTAACCTTAAGAATGAATTGTTTCGTCTTAATGTTAACTTCTTTACTAATAGTTTCATCGAAATCTTGAATATTGATCTTGTCACAAACGTGGCATCTTCCAAAGCAAGGGATGCACTAGTTGAATTAGAAAAAAATGATAAGTTATAAACATAAACTTAAGTCATGCATGCATGCACCATAACAAGATCATGTCGTCTTGACAAATCTCGCACTTGGGATGAGACATACTATGTGTTCATAATTATAAAATTAATTCATAGTAATAAAAATATAATAAAAATTATAAAAATATAACATGAGAAGTAATACAAATTGTGCCTCATTGGTAACAAAATAGATCAAGAATGTCTGTTCTATTAATTTTTGGTTTAACAAAAAAAATCCTCCACTTTCTTCTTACTTGTGTTCTCTGAAAACATACAAACTTGTGGAACCCTAATTTACACTATAGCTTGCACCATCAAATTCTCTCTAAAGCCACGACCAATTTCACTTCAAAGAACAAAGCACCATCTAACTATCTCTCTGTTTTGGAAATACGCAAAATAATCCTAGCAATTTCAACAATTTCAACACCAATAATGCTAGAAATAATCAACAGCAACTTCACTTCAAAAAATCACATGGCGGCATAGATTATTGCACACAACCTATCAATTGCACATGGCAATCCTAGCATTCCTGAGCAGATTATGAACATAAAGGAGGAGGGGAGGGGGAGTGGGAGGGGTCACCGTACGCGCTGGACGGCGACGATGGCTTGAACGGCGGGGGCGGGCGCGACTTGAACGGTGCGGGCCGGGGCGGCTCTGGTGGCGGCCGTCGGCGAGAAGAGTGGGCGGCTCCTGGCGGCGTGGACGGCGACGACGACGTGGATGGTGACGGCGAGGCAGTGCAGCAGCCTGGCGGCGTGGTTCGATCTGAAGCGGTGGGCGGAACTGACACTAAGTGCTGGTATATATATTGCATGGACCTTTAGCACCGGTTTGTAGCAGCAACCGGTGCTAATGGACCTTTAGAACTGGTTTCAGCCACAAACCGGTTCTAAAGGTCACCAATTTCATCCATTTTTCGGCCAAAAATACACGCGGGAAGGGGAGGGACCTTTAGCAGCGGTTCATGGTTGAAACCGGTTCTAAACATTTATTTTTTAGATTTATATTTGTTTTTATATTTTGACTAGCTATTAGAATAGTTGGAGTTTTTAATAAATCTTTTTATTTTAGGTTAAAACATAATTATAAATATTCTGTTAGTGGCAGTGGTTTCCAAATTTAAATAGTTTCAAGTTGAATTCTTTTGAAATACTAGTTTGTGAAATACTTTAAAATAGTCAAAAAATCATTAAATGCATGAAAAATAGCAAATGAAGTCATAAAGGGTTGAAATTTTAGTATGTCGCTTTGAATGGTGCATATTGAATGCAAAAAAAGTCTTGAGTTGAAATAAGTTTAGAAAAATGAAATGTCTTCTAACAGATGAGTTTTCGTTTGAAACCCTTATACTTTGAAAGAGATGGTCCAGTTTGTACACGAAGTGCATCCAGTTTTTGTTGTAATGCTCTCAACTTTTGCACACATGTTATGTGGGTCAAATGATGGTACCTTGCCAAGTTTCAACCTTTTCTGAGTTCAGTTCTAGTGCTTTCCAAATTCAAGGTCATTTAGCTCAAAATAAATCATTAAATGCATGAAAAATAGCAAATGAAGTCAGAAAGGGTTGAAATTTTAGTATGTGGCTTTGAATGGTGCATATTGAATGCAAAAAAAGTCTTGAGTTGAAATAAGTTTAGAAAAATGAAATGTCTTTGTAACAGATGAGTTTTCGTTTGAAACCCTTATACTTTGAAAGAGATGGTCCAGTTTGTACACGAAGTGCATCCAGTTTTTGCCGTAATACTCTCAACTTTTGCACACATGTTATGTGGGTCAAATGATGATACGATGCCAAGTTTCAACCTTTTTTGAGTTCAGTTGTAGTGCTTTCCAAATTCAAGGTCATTTAGCTCAAAATAAATCATTAAATGCATGAAAAATAGAAAATGAAGTCAGAAAGGGTTGAAATTTTAGTATGTGGCTTTGAATGGTGCATATTGAATGCAAAAAAAGTCTTGAGTTGAAATAAGTTTAGAAAAATGAAATGTCTTTGTAACAGATGAGTTCTCATTTGAAACCCTTATACTTTGAAAGAGATGGTCCAGTTTGTACACGAAGTGCATCCAGTTTTTGCCGTAATCCTCTCAACTTTTGCACACAAATTATGTGGGTCAAATGATGATACCTTGCCAAGTTTCAACCTTTTCTGGGGGCATATGTCCTGGTTCCAGCCAAGAACCGGGACTAATGCACCTCGCTCGTGGCCCACAAGCATTAGTCAAATTTCAGGGTCATTTAGCTCAAAATAAATCATTAAATGCATGAAAAAGAGCAAATGGTGGCGGCGACGCGGCAAACTTAAAACATTCAACAAACATAACATCTCAAACCTAGAACATAAAAAAACTACTCCTCCTCGTCGTCGGAGAAATCGTCTTCGTTGTCCGAGCTGATGTCATCCTCCAGCGCTATCCAGCGGGGGTCACCGAGGGGCCAGTTGGCGGAGCCTCTCGCCAGTTCCTCCTCCGCCATCGCCTTGGCCGCCCGCCGCTCCTCCCGCCATTCATGACGCTCCTATCGCCACTCCGCACTCTCGGCCGCCAGCCTCGTCCAGTGTTCCGCCTCCTCCGAGGCTTCACGGGGATGGCTCGCATACCAATCCTGCACGACACACTGGTCTTGCTCCAAGGTGAGGCCGAGCACCGCTCGTCGACGATGGAGGCAGTGGTCCTCTTTAGTGAGGAGGAGCGGCGGATCTTCCATGTCCTCCGCCTCTTCCAAGCTGCGATAATGGCGGTTATTCATCTCCGCGCGCGGGCGGCCGAGCCTCCACGCCGCAACGTCGTACGCGCGGGCGGCTAAATATGCATGCCAGAACCTGCCGAGACACACACGCTTGTTGTTGGCGCAAGTGATCACCGCCATGAATGTGCCGTCCGAGCGCTCGTGGACGCCGTGGTAGCTTGGTCGGCGGCGGTGAGGCGACATGGTGGCGGTGGCGCGGAAGGGGAAAGAGTGCACGAGAAAAGAACTAGTGGCGACTTGAGTTGCGTGGAGTCCTCTTCCATGCGCTTTTAACCGTACACGATTTTGAATCCAACCAATCAGGAAGAAGCACACGGATCGCGTGTTTCTTTCAAGCGCTTGTGAGTCGTTGGATCCAACCAATCAGGAAGAAGCACACGGATCGCGTGTTTCTTTCAAGCGCTTGTGAGTCGTTGGATCAGGCTTCTGAGCCGTTGGATCCAACCAATCAGGAAGAAGCACACGGATCGCGTGTTTCTTTCAAATGAAGTCAGAAAGGTCTTTAGCACCGGTTTCAACCACAAACCGGTACTTCAAGCGCTTTGTTTCTATCAGCTCACCTCGACCAATCAGGAAGAAGCACACGGATCGCGTTTTTCTTTCAAGCGCTTTGTGATCGTTGGATCGGGCTTGTCAGCCGTTGGATCAGGCTTGTCGTTGCCTATATATAGCCCACCTCTCGGACATGTTCGACACTCATTTCATCGGCCGAATACAAATCATTCGGATTCGCCTGGTTGCGGTCTGACGATGCTTTTGATATGCGGGCACTCACGAGAGCCACACCGTTAGGCTGTAACCAGGCGAAACCGTGTGTTTTGTTGATATTATATATATCTAGTTAGAACTCTTTCACTTCATCGACCAAATACAAACCATTCGGATTCGCCTACATACGTTCGACGGTGCATTTGATATGCTTGCACTCTAGAGCCACCGTCGGGCTGTATGTAGGCGAAATCGTATGTTTTGTTGATCTTACATATATCTAGCTAGAAATCTTTCACTTCATATCGACCAAATACAAATCATTTAGATTTCCTGCATACGTCCGACGGTGCATTTGAGAGCCACTTTATTTGATTGGAAAATAAATTATAGCAATTTCATTATAGGATGTCAATGGAAGATTACTCCACACCCTGTACACCATAAAGGACAATTTCAGTTAAGCCCTGATTGGTTGGCAAATCTAGAAATCTGCCGACCAATCAAGGTTCAACAGAAATTGCCTTTACAGTATACATCGTATAGATGAATCACTCGTGAACAACCTTTATTAAACTTGCTATGCTATGATAAGTCCACACTGACCCGTGCTTATAAACCGGTCGAACTCGTCTTCGGTTAGCTAGGTGGTACTAAACTTAGTGCACCTTTAGAACCGGTTTGTACTACCAACCGGTTCTAATGCTGCTAGGTGGCCCGCATGCCAAACGGCAACCTGCCACTACATCTTTAGAACCGGTTGGTAGTAGAAAGCGGTTCTAAAGGGGCGCTAGAAGTAGTGCTCAGAAGATAATGCTGGAAGTAGTGCTCAGAAGAGTTTGTCCAAGAGCAACAATTTGAAAGCTAATCATCACTCCAGGCTCAAAAGGCAGTTTCATTAATATTTCGCAAATGACTGCCTGGACGCACAGTGATGGAATCTTTTAAAAAACGAGTAAATCAGGTTCTTAACAAGGCTCTTGATAGTGTTGGAAGTAGTGCTCAGAAGAGTTTGTCCGAGAGCAACAACTTGAAAGCTATGATCACTGCAGGCTCAAAAGGCAGTTTCATTATTATTTCGCAAATGACTGCCTGGACGCACAATGATTGAATCTTTTAACAAGGCTCGTGATCATGCTGGAAGTAGTGCTCAGAAGAGTTTGTCCGAGAGCAACAATTTGAAAGCTATGATCACTGCAGGATGATACGTCTCAAACGTATCTACTTTTCCAAACACTTTTGTTATTGTTTTGCCCTCATTCTTGCATGATTTGGACTAAACTAACCCGGACTAATGCTGTTTTCAGCAGAGCTGCCTGTATGGTTTTATTGTGTGAAGGAAAATGGATTTTTAGGTATCTCAGAAAATTCCGGGAAAATTCACAGAAAATCCACGCACCAGATGCTTCCACCAGCCAGAAGTGGGGCCAAAGGGGGGCCAGAGGGGCCCCAGGCGCCTGGCTGGCGCGGCCCCACCCCTGGCCGCGCCGGGGGGGGGGGGGGCCTGGGAGGCCTCCACCTCCTCTCGTGCCCTACCTCGACTCCTATTTATTCTCGTGACGGGAAAACCCCAGAACAGAAGTCGCTTTTCCAGTTTCCGTCGTGGAGCCGCCGCCACCCTCTGTTCTTCTTCGGGAGGGCTAATCTGGAGGCTGATTTGGCCTCCGGAGAGGGGAGATCATCGCCATCGTCATCACCATCGCCAATCCATCCCTCCTCCATGACTTCTCTTCACATGTGTGAGTAATTCCCTGCTGTAGGCAAAGGGGATGGTAGGGATTGGATGAGTTAGATCATGTAATAGTTTATCAGATTGTTGGGGGCATGTTGCCTATCATCTAGATTGGTGTTTATCTTCTTTGCTTCAACTTGTTGCTCTTAATGCTTGTCACTTTGGGCCCGAGTGCCATGTTTTCAGATCTGAACCCTATGTGTTTTCATGAATATATTTGTGTTCTTGATCCTATCTATGAGTTGTATGCACCTATTATGGTCCGGAACCGGCGATCCCAAAGGTGACAGCTTGGGACACCAAAGGGGATGGTCCATAATTTGAGGATTCCATGTATCCGTTGAGTTTATTGCTTTGTTCCGGTGCTCTTTGAGAGGAGCACCTTAATGTCCATCAGTTCCCTTTGTCCCCGTTCGTAGAGGGATGGTAGGACAAAAGATGTTGTGCAAGTTCTTATTGCAAGCACGCACAACTACCTACGGGATACATGCCTAGTGTTTTATATTTTCCTAGATGATCATTGCTTTTATTTGTGCCTTGCCCTGTGTTAGAATCTATTACATGTTCGCCCTCATCCATGTAGCGCCCAACCATCCATCTCCCTAGCCTACAGTGTTTTCAATCCTGCTGGTCATTAGTTGCTACTTTTGCTATTTACTTTTGCTGTCGTCACCATCACTATCATATTACCATCACCACTTATCTTTTGTTGCAAGCAAGTATATTTCAGGTGCGGTTGAATTGACAACTCAACTGTCAAAGCTTATAAATACTCTTTGGCTCCCCGTGTGTCGAATCAATAAATTGGGTTAACTTACCCGCGGAGACTATCTCGATCCCTTACGGTTGTGGGTCATCAAGTACCGTTTTCTGGCGCCGTTGCCGGGGAGCATAGCAATATTTACAAGTCTACATGAAGTATCCTGCCTGCTGCACATCCTCCGCTATGGGTAAGAAAGGAGACCCCAAGGTTCCGATCTTGCCATCCCGTACAAGAAAAGGTACTGTTCTGAACACTAGTGCTACACTTGATTCACCTTCTGTTATGAGTAAGTTTACTTCACCACCACCACATGATGCTTCTACTGAGTCTGTCACTATGTCCGATTCTTTTGATGATGCTTCCACTACTCTTGATGATACTACTTTTCTTGGCTACTATATTGAAACTCAGACTGCTAAGGCTGCAGCAGAACCCAAGACCGAGACCCCTGCTACCTATATTCCTACCTGCAAAACCTTTGGTTACCCGTGCTTAGATGAACTCAAGGAGAGAATCCTTGATGATGATTATGTTACTCTTGATGATGATTTTTGCAGGGAACTCGGAGAGTGTGTCGACTCTGACCCTGGTGCTGTTAAGGAGCTGCTCAAAAAGCATTCCATGAAGAACAAAGTTGTTCCTGATCCTAAATTTGCCACATCCCCTATATGCATTATTGATCCTGATTATGATTTCTCTGTTGATTTTTCACTTATATCTACAGTCGAGGCTGACCCCTTTTATGGCAGAGAAAATGATGATGCTATAGCACACTTGACCAAACTCGCTGAGCTAGGTAACCTATTCACTACTGATGAGAAGATACGAAACTTCTTTATGGCCAAGCTTTTTCCTTTTTCTTTGAAGGAAGATACTAAATAATGGTACGATGCACTACCCTATGGTTCCATTAACAGTCCTCAGGACTTAGTCCAATTCTTTTTTGATTAATATTTCCCAGCTCATATGCAACATGCTGCTTTGCAAATAATCTATAACTTTAAACAATTGCAGGATGAGCACCTCCCTAAAGCTTGGGGGAGGTTTTGTGATTTACTTAAGGTTATGCCGGGACATGGAGTCCCCAAGAATGAACTGCTTGATATATTGTACGCTGGTTTAACCGATGAATCCAGATCCTACCTGGATAGTTGTGCTAGTTGTGTTTTCAGGGAAAGAACACCGGACGATGCAGAAGAATTAATGTGCAAAATTGCCAAGAACTATGAAGATTGGTCCATTCCTGAACCACTTCTATCACCGAAAAAGAGGGGCATGCTTGTTCTGAGCCCCGAAGATATGCAAGAAGCAAAGAAGTCTATAAAGGAGAAAGGTATTAAAGCCGAAGACGTGAAGAATTTACCGCCTATTGAGAAGTTGTGTGAGCCTACTACTCGCCCTCCCTTGGTAGAGGTACACTCTCTATTAGACTTTACTGAAAGTGACATCCCTAAAGGTAAGCCTCCCGACCAATGCTTAGATGAGCTTGATAATTTTATTATTAAGAAAGACCATTTTTATAGGAGGATACACATTCAGTTGCATGATAACTCTCTTGCTATCAAAAGTTTGCGTGGTGTTCTAGAAAGAACAGTTAATGATGTTAAATGTCTTGTTAAGCATTTTCATATGGTTCAAACTCAGCTTGAACAAATTTCTAATGTGCAAAAAGATTCGCTTGCTAATAATGCCAAACAGGACATACATGCTTATGGCATCAAAACTAGTGGTGGAACACACACCCAGGACCCACTCTATCCTGAGGGGCATCGAAAGAGGATCAAGCAAGATTCTCAAGTACAAGAAGAAGACGAGAATGTTAGCTCTCCGAAGAAAAAGAAGAAGAAGAAACACAAGGAGGCTGACAATCCTGATGATCCTATCACAAGTGAAAAGCCAGCTGTTGATCCTAACAGCATATCTACCTCCGATGCTGAAACAGAAGACGGTGTCGAGCCTGAAGAAAAGGACACGGAGAAGCATGATTCTCCCGAGGTAAGATAAGAAGAAACACCCGATAAACGCAAGAAGTACTCTAGAGAAGACTTCATCGCAAGAAGACATGGGAAGGAAAGAGAACCATGGATACAGAAACCCATGCCCTTTCCACGTAAGTCCCTCAAATCTAAAGAAGAAGAGCACTATAATAAATTTTGTGAATGGATGAAACCTCTTTTTCTTCAAATCCCTTTGACGGATGCTATTAAGTTACCTCCCTATTCGAAATATATGAAAGATATTGTCACAAATAAAAGAAAAGTTCCTAATGAGGCAATATCTACTATGCTTGCTAACTACTCTTTCAGTGGCAAGATTCCTGAGAAGCATGGTGATCCAGGTATACCCACCATTCCTTGCTCCATAAAGAATAATTACGTCAGAACTGCTGTCACAACCCCAAGTTAGGTATGTGCTAGGATCAAGTGCTACCTTGCATCATGTGAAAAATTCAAAAAGAAAATTAAAATTGGGGAAAAGAAAAGCCCTGGGAATTTAAATCAAATGGCCAGATAAAAATCTTTTTCCAAAAATCATTTGAATGTTTGGAAAATTCCTATAAATGGTGCTGATCATTTTAAAAATGGTTTGGGAGCAATCCCATGCTCATGGAATTTTCTAATATTCAAACAGTGGCTTTGGAAATTAAATACAACCCTATTTGACTTGAAATTCAAATTATTTGAATTTCAAAAATGCCCAAAAGTTATGAGTGGCTAGCTCCCTATTTTATGAGGCTACATAAAAATTTGGGGCATTTAATAAAATGCCTAGGTATTTTATTTCTAGGCAGAACAAATAGCACAGAATTAAATAAAAAGAAAAGGGCAGGCAAAGCTTACCTTGCGCCTCAGGCGAGGCCCAACTTACCTTGGCCTGGCGAAGCCCACCCCCGAACCATTGTCGTCTTCTTCCCGCCGAGCCAAGCTGCTCGGTGGAGGCAGGACGTGGCCGCGGCGCCACGTCGACGCCGAGAGGCTTCCAGGCCCCCCTGGACCTCATCTCCTCGCCAGGAGACGCGCAACGATTGCCTGCACCTTTCCCCTCTCCTCGCGTTCGCTCTCCTCCTCTATCTGCTTCGTTTCCAAACCGCCCCGAGAGATCGCCGCCGGCCACCGTAGTGCGAGACCGTGGCCAACGACGACGAAGAGCTTCCCCACTTTGTCCATCGAGCTCCCCACCGTCGTCTTCATCACCGTGAAAAGGGAATCGAAGCCGGAGCCCCTGCAGCCACCGGTATCGTCGTCGCCATCTCGTCGGAGCCGCGGGAGCTCGCCGTTGAATCCGTCGCCACCACGTCCTCCCCAAGATCTTCATCGACTCCATCAAGCTCCTGGTGAGAAGGCGCTCCAAAGCCCCATGTTTTTGCCTCGGATTGCGTCTCGTAGCTAGCACCGCCATGAGAGCCGACGATGACCGCCGCCATGGCCGACGTAGAGCTCACCTCCGTGCCCCTCTGTCCTCCTTTTGTTGTCTGTGAGATTCCTGGAGTCTCCAGGAGTGCAAGGAGCCCATGGCTGTGTCGTCCCACGCTCTGTGTCGTCGCACCGCCCACGCCCGTGGCTCCGTCGCCGCGAAACTCGTCGTCGTCCAACCTCTGGCGCCTCCCGGTGGCCCTGTCCAGCACCTTTCGACGTGCGCGGGCACGGGCTGTCTTCTGGTGCCCGCAACGCTTCCAACCGTGGCCGGGGACGCCTTCCCCGTGCAGCGCCGCCGTGCCCGTGGCCACCGGCGGCTAGCCGCCGGCAAGGCACGTTAATTAGGGGGCTAACCCCTGTTTAGTTAGGCCTTGGGCCACTGACAGGTGGGGCCAGCCCCCTCTAATTCAAATTAAGTTTTAATTAAAACGTGTTAACCCCCACTGTGGCTGACCAGTGGGGCCCCTTGTCAGTTTGACTCGGGTCAAACCACCTGACGCCAGCATGACACCGCAGTGACGCAATAAAGGATTTTCCAGAGATTTAAATTATTACAGAAATTCCAGAAAATAGGGCAAACTTTGGAAATTCATAATTAATTCATCCTAACTCCAAATATAACAAATAATATATGAAAAATGATCAGGAGAAAATTATCTTTCCAAATATGCAACTTTCAACTTTGTTGGAGTTGATTTTAAAATGGGATCAGTGGCATATGTCATTTGGTTTATTTGAATTTAATTCAAATTCAAATCATTTGATTTTGCAACTTGGACCATGGATTCATGCTACATTTCAACCACACTTCAGAAGCTTATCACACACATGATCATTTGGATTACAAAATGCAAATGCTAGCAAATGCAACTTGGACCAATTTAAATACATTTGGAGTTTGATTTTCAATTCACTTTCAAATCAACTTCAATTAACATGTTGTAAATGGAACCTAGATCACATCAATGAAATTCACATCATTTGACAACATAATCATGTGCTTGAGCATTGCAACTTATTTATGCTTTGTTTATATTGTTTGCTCGGATAGAAGTGGATCCGGAACTCGAGGTCACCCCCTTCGTTGAAGACTCCGTTATCGAAACCTCGTCAGCAAGGCAAGCAAACCCCCATTGATCATGTCTATAAAATCCCACTTCCCTCTCATGTCTCGCTTATGCATTATTAGGATGATCACCATGATAACGTTTCTATCGCAATAGTTGAACCCATATCCTTTTCATGACCTATCATCTTGTCACAGTACTAAGCAAACCACAATCCTAGCAGATGTAGGAGTTGGTTGTTATCATGTGGCCCCTGCAACTGTTACTTCTTATTGCATGCTTAGTGGTACAATGAGGTTGCTTATGATGTGAGTCAGGATGATAAACATGGTGTTGATGAAAGTGAAACGTGTTGGTGAATCTACCCTAACGCAAGGTGAACGATGAGAGGCTGTGTAGGAGTACACAGTGGGTTGTCTCGTTGAACACCGCCCTAAGCCCGAGTTCTTGTGTAGTGCTCCAAGAAGAAGAGTACAACCACACATTGGGCTCACTGACCCCTCTCATCCTAGTACCTCACCCCGTTCGAACCCCAAGAGTCGCAGTAGTTCGAAGTTCTGGTAGGGCTGTGGCACGGTCTGCGAAGTGGATGAACGACTTTTCAAGACCGGCTTGGGACCCTGCACACATCGTTTGAGGCTGTACTGGAACCTCGGCCGGACTTCCATACGGATCCCCCTCAGATAGGCGACTCTCTGGACTAGAACGGAGCTGTGGGCGAAGTGTTGTGGTGGCATCATCGCTGTCACCTCTTGAACGGTGACATGCAAAAGGCGGTAACTTATGACACGTGTGTGTAGCGGTACACCCTTGCAAGGTTAACAAAACTATTCGAATAGCCGCGTCCGCGGTTAAGGACTGCTTGGAGAGCTGTGCTCGATTATTAGACAACTTGAACTGGATACTTCTAAAACTCGCAAGATAAGCGTGAGTGCTATGGTGTGCTTCTCGTGGGGAAGTCGAGGAAGTAACCATAGTGGTGTATTGGTTGAAGAGATGTAGTGGAACTCGTGTACGCTTCTTATCTCAAGTCTGGTACTCGTAGTTCAGTACTAGCCAAGTCAAAGCTGGAACTTCTGCAAGTGGAACCCCACCTCCCTTTACCTTGATACATGTGCATGAGTAGTATAGCTCCTATGTAAGTCTTGCTGAGTACGATTTTGTACTCACGTTTGCTTAATCTATGTTTTAGATGAACCCACCGACTTCGATGGTGACTTTTACCCGAAGCTTGAAGAATGAAGACTCAGACCAAGACCAAGCTAGTGTAGTCCCAGTCAGACGACTGGTTACCTCGTGGAGGGCTTGTTTTTAGATAAGGCTTCTCTAAGCCATTTGTTAAACTTGTCTGTACTCAGACCTACTTGCTTCCGCTTGTTTGTTGTAATGTTGGATCACATGCTTGTGATCTCTGTGTGCACTCTGTAAGAGTTATTAATAAAGATATATACTTTGTAGAGCATTGCAATGATACCTGCTGTTCATACAAGGCATGTGTGCTGTGTGTATGTTTATAACATGCATGTCTCTGTATGGGTTTTCGAGACCTTAGTTGTGATCTGGCTGGCGGTCTTTTATACACCAAGTGGCCCTTAGATGTGCGCAACTTGGGGCATCGCGATGCGATTGTTCGAGACTCTGTCTCGGGCACATTTTGATGTATGATCGAGCTCGCCCTAGACCCCGACTAAGTGATCGGGCTGGAGTAAGTCTATGTAAGGGTTATAATACAATTGATAGTATGGTTGAGGCGACTTGTCTATGAGTATGGGAGTTCATCACCCATATCATTTAGACTTGTGTGCGGACGATGAGGACCCATTTCAGTTGATCATCCGGCCTGGATGGGATGCCCCTCACGTTCGATGCTTTCCGAGAACGTTCTGTGCTTGGCCTTGTCTGCTGAGACAAGTGGGTATGGTTCTTGGCTCTCCATATGATTGTGTTGTAGCGAGGCTTGCATGCGCTAACCCCGGGTCCCGACAGACTTGGTATCAGAGCAGGACTGACTGTAGGATTATCAGCCTTGGCCGAAGTCGAGTCTAGCCTTCTATAGTTATAAATTTACTATGGGTATATAAGGGAACAACGTAAGGCTTCTTTTTCTCCTTACCCTCATCGATCTGAGTTCTGAGTCACCTTACCTTTTCTACGGGAAGATAGGACTAGGCTCTCCTCTGTCTGATTAGAACATCTCGTTGATTGCCTCCTTATAGCTGTAGGATTGTTGTGGTTATCCAAAGTCTCCGTGTTTTGAGTTCCTTGAAGAAGTTCTGCCCAATTTCTTCGGGGTTGTTTCAATTTCCATCCCAGTGTAGCCGTTATGCTGCCGGATTTGTTCCGTGTTTCTTTGAATCATTGCCTTTGCATTATAGTCTTCTCCTTCTGAAATCATATCCTTTTATCCTTGCCTCCATTGTACAACCTGTTCTGATTGTTGATTTTTATCACACAGGATGTCAGGTGGAACTCGTAGTGCTGTTCTTCGGAATCGAGACCGTGATCGGAATCGAAATGATGATGAACTTCCACCCCCGCCTTCTGCGGCGGAAATCATGATGGAAGCTGAGCGGAATAGACGTGATCAAACACGCCTTCTGGAGGTCATCGAGCAGAATACCGCCCACCATCGTAATGTTGTGGTCAGCATTCAGGACTTCATCCTCCTCAAGCCACCGGTATTCCGATGTTCTTCTGAGCCCCTTGAAGCTGATGATTGGCTCCGTTCCATCGAGCGTAAGCTTTATACATCACATGTTGCTCCCGATGACCGAGTTATTTTCGCGGTATACTTCTTGGAAGGTGCTGCTCTTCAATGGTGGGAGAACCATGTTGCGATGCAGCCAGATGGTCACGTAGTGACTTGGAAGGAGTTCTGTGTTGCCTTTCGAGGGTACTACATTCTGGATGAGTTGATGGAGCGCAAGAAGGAAGAGTTCCGCAATCTGAATCAAGGAGGGATGTCCATCCATGAGTATGTGAGAGAATTCAACCGTCTTGCTTGGTATGCCCAAGATGAGATCACCATCGATGCCAGAAAGCAGGCAAGGTTCCGCAAGGGACTTAGCCCCATCCTTCCTCATGATGTTAACCTCATCGAATTTGCCACCTTTGAGGATTTAGTCAACAGATCCTTCAGAGCTGAGCATGGCAATGAAGTTTTCGAGAAGTCTCGCAAGCATGTTCTTGAGCTTGCCCCTTCTTCCAGTTCACGCCCTCAGAAGCGCATGATCTGGATTCCTAGCAGTTTGATCCACCAAAACAACCCACCGAGGCCATCCCTTGTGCCGCCTCGTCCACCAGCTCCACCAAATAACCCAGCTACCCGCACTATCTTTGGAGCCTGCTTCAGATGTGGCCAGCCTGGTCACTATTCTCGTGAATGCCCCATCAACCAAAATGCTCCAACCCATGCCAAAGGAAAACTCATTATTCGTGCCAAACCACCCTCGAAGGTTTCCACTTCCAAGCCATCCACCTCAGAAAATCTTGGACGTGTGAACCAAATCTCAGCTGAGGAAACTGATAGTACTTCTGACGTCATTCTTGGCACACTGCCCGTCAATTTTGTTCCCACTTCTGTTCTTTTCGATCCAGGAGCTTCTCACTCATTCATGTCGGAAAGTTATGCACTTCGACATGATGTATCCTTTGAAGAAATGTTCACCCCTATGATCATTCAAACTCCTGGTTCAAAATGGCAAACTAATAGAGTAAGCCATGGTAATCAAATTGCAATTGAGGGTTTAGTATTCCTTGCTTCACTCATAGCCCTCAAGTCTTCAAACATTGATGTCATCCTTGGTATGGATTGGTTATCAAGACAACATGATTTTCTTGATTGTAAAGCCAAGTCAGTTAGACTTACACACCCTTCAGGCCAGACAATAGATTACACCTCACCCAGATCAAGAAACCAAGGACAATCTTTGAACGTGCTTCCACTTCCTGACCTTGAAGATGTTCCGGTGGTTCGTGACTTCCCGGATGTCTTTCCTGAAGAACTGCCGGGCATGCCACCCGACAGGTGTGTAGAATTCATAGTGGATCTTGCCCCAGGAACCGCACCAATTTCCAGACGCCCATAAAAAATGGCCCCACGTGAGTTAGCTGAGCTTAAAACCCAACTGGAGGCTTTGTTGGAAAAAGGCTTCATCCGCCCTAGCTCATCGCCATGGGGTTGCCCCGTTCTGTTCGTAACGAAGAAAGATGGAACAGAAAGGATGTGCGTAGACTATCGCCCGCTAAATCTAGCGACGATAAAGAACAAGTACCCATTGCCCAGGATCAATGATCTTTATGATCAACTTGCAGGATCCTCTGTCTTCTCCAAGATGGATTTGAGGTTAGGTTATCATCAAATCAAAATCCGAAACGAGGACATTCCCAAAACGGCTTTTACTACTCGTTATGGTCTTTACGAGTACACCGTCATGTCCTTTGGTTTAACCAATGCCCCCGCCACTTTCTCACGCATGATGAACTCGATCTTCATGGAGTATTTGGACCAGTTCGTCGTGGTTTACCTCGATGACATCCTTATATACTCGAAGAACGAAGAAGAACATGCCGAACACCTAAGGCTGGTATTGATGAAACTTAGAGAGCATCGCCTGTATGCTAAATTCTCCAAGTGTGAATTTTGGCTACCAGAAGTGACCTACTTAGGCCACGTAATTTCTGCAAAAGGCATTGCTGTGAATCCCGAGAGAGTTCAGGCCGTCCTTGAGTAGACTCCACCTGAATCGGTTAAGCAAGTTAGGAGTTTTCTTGGCCTAGCCAGCTATTGCCGTCGCTTCGTCGAGAATTTTTCTAAAGTTGCAAAGCCTCTAACTGAACTCCTCAAGAAAGATAAGAAATTCTTATGGACTCCCAAGTGCGAGGAAAGCTTTCAAGAGCTAAAAAGAAGATTGACTTCTGCACCCGTACTTGCACCTCCAGACACCAAAAAGGATTTCGAAATCTATTGTGACGCCTCACGGCAAGGGTTAGGATGCATACTTCTGCAAGATCGACATGTGGTAGCTTATGCTTCACGCCAGTTGCGGCCACATGAAGAGAACTATCCTACCCATGACCTTGAACTCGCTGCCGTAGTTCATGCCCTAACAACTTGGCGACATTACCTCCTTGGTAACCGTTGCGAGATCTATTCCGACCACCAAAGCCTCAAATATATTTTCACCCAGCCAGATCTTAATCTCAGGCAAAGACGTTGGATTGAGTTGATAAAAGATTACGACGTAGTAATTTCTTACACCCCAGGCAAAGCCAATGTCATGGCTGATGCACTAAGTCGTAAGTCGTATTGTAACAACCTCATATTACAACAGTATCAACCACTTCTTCATGAGGAATTTCGAAAGATCAATCTCGAGATTGTTCCTCGTGGATCTCTTTTCAACTTGGTGGCGAAACCAACCCTTGAGGATCAAATTATAGTTGCCCAAAGACGTGCACGAGGTGTACGCCGGATCAAAGAGAACATTGCTAGCGGAGTTGCTAAATGTTTCTCCATAGATAGCAAAGGAACGGTATTCTTTGGAAATGGTTTGGTAGTACCTAAGAATAGGGATCTAAGGCAACTCATACTCAAAGAAGCCCATGACACACCCCTCTCAATTCATCCCGGTAGCACAAAAATGTACCGAGATCTACGCCAGAGATTTTGGTGGACTTGGATGAAGAGAGACATTGCTCAATTTGTTGCCGAATGTGATGTTTGTCGTCGCATTAAGGCAGGACATCAAAGGCCTGCTGGCACACTTCAACCTTTGCCTATTCCAGAGTGGAAATGGGACAAAGTCGGTATGGACTTCATCACCGGCTTTCCAAAAACCCAGAAAGGAAACGATGCCATCTTCGTTGTCATAGATAGGCTTTCCAAAGTTGCTCACTTCCTTCCAGTTCGCGAGTCTATAACTGCTAGCCAGTTAGCGGACTTGTACGTCTCTAGAATCGTGTCTCTTCATGGTGTTCCTTTGGAAATCAATTCTGATCGTGGTAGCCTTTTCACCTCTAGATTTTGGGGAAGCTTCCAACGTGCTATGGGAACTCATCTATCCTTTAGTACAGCTTTCCACCCTCAATCTAGCGGTCAAGTTGAAAGGGTTAACCAAATTCTTGAAGACATGCTCAGATCTTGTGTCATCTCATTCGGAAAGAATTGGATGAAATCTCTTCCATTCGTCGAATTTTCTTATAACAACAGTTTTCAATCTAGTCTGAACATGGCTCCTTTTTAACTCCTATATGGACGACGATGTCGAACACCCCTTAACTGGTCAAAAACCGGTGAAAGATAATTCTTTGGACCGGACATGATTAAGGAAGCAGAATAGCAAGTTCGCATTGTTCGTGATCAATTGAAAGCAGCCCAGTCTCGTCAGAAAAGCTACTATGATCGTCATCATAGGCAAGAGAGCTACAATCTGGATGAGAAGGCTTACCTCCGGGTTACTCCTCTGAAGGGAACCCAAAGATTCGGTATCAAAGGCAAGTTGGCCCCACGTTACATCGGACCTTTCCGCATTATTGCTACACGTGGAGAAGTTGCCTACCAACTTGAACTACCCCCGCACCTTTCCCGAGTACATGATGTATTCCATGTGTCACAACTCAGGCGTTGCTTCAAGGACCCCATCCGCGAAGTCGACCATGAAACGCTTGATCTACAAGATGACCTTCCTTATCGAGAATACCCTGTTCGTGTTCTTGATTCAGCAGAGCGTGTCACTCGCCGAAAGAAGATCAAGTTTCTGAAAGTTCAGTGGTCTCATCACTCAGAGAAAGAAGCCACGTGGGAAAGAGAAGACTGTCTCCGTGCCGAGTACCCCTCCTTCCTCCCGCAGACTTCTGAATCTCGGGACGAGATTCTTTTGAGTGGGGGCGAGTTGTCACAACCCCAAGTTAGGTAGTTGCTAGGATCAAGTGCTACCTTGCATCATGTGAAAAAATCAAAAAGAAAATCAAAATTGGGGAAAAGAAAAGCCCTGGGAATTTAAATCAAATGGCCAGATAAAAATCTTTTTCCAAAAATCATTTGAATGTTTGGAAAATTCCTATAAATGGTGATGATCATTTTAAAAATGGTTTGGGAGCAATCCCATGCTCATGGAATTTTCTAATATTCAAACAGTGGCTTTGGAAATTAAATACAACCCTATTTGACTTGAAATTCAAATTATTTGAATTTCAAAAATGCCCAAAAGTTATGAGTGGCTAGCTCCCTATTTTATGAGGCCACATAAAAATTTGGGGCATTTAATAAAATGCCTAGGTATTTTATTTCTAGGCAGAACAAATAGCACATAATTAAATAAAAAGAAAAGGGCAGGCAAAGCTTACCTTGCGCCTGAGGCGAGGCCCAACTTACCTTGGCCTGGCCCAGCCCACCCCCGAACCGCTGTCGTCTTCTTCCCGCCGAGCCAAGCTGCTCGGTGGAGGCAGGACGTGGCCGTGGCGCCACCTCGACGCCGAGAGGCTTCCAGCCCCCCAGGACCTCATCTCCTCGCCAGGAGACGCGCAACGATTGCCTGCACCTTTCCCCTCTCCTCGCGTTCGCTCTCCTCCTCTCTCTGCTTCGTTTCCAAACCGCCCCGAGAGATCGCCGCCGGCCACCGTAGTGCGAGACCGTGGCCAACGACGACGAAGAGCTTCCCCACTTTGTCCATCGAGCTCCCCACCGTCGTCTTCATCACTGTGAAAAGGGAATCGAAGCCGGAGCCCCTACAGCCACCGGTATCGCCGTCGCCATCTCGTCGGAGCCGCGGGAGCTCGCCGTTGAATCCGTCGCCACCACGTCCTCCCCGAGATCTTCATCGACTCCATCAAGCTCCTAGTGAGAAGGCGCTCCAAAGCCCCATGTTTTTGCCTCGGATTGCGTCTCGTAGCTAGCACCGCCATGAGAGCCGACGATGACCGCCGCCATGGCCGACGTAGAGCTCAGCTCCGTGCCCATCTGTCCTCCTTTTGTTGTCTGTGAGATTCCTGGAGTCTCCAGGAGTGCAAGGAGCCGATGGCTGTGTTGTCCCGCGCTCTGTGTCATCGCGCCGCCCACGCCCGTGGCTCCGTCGCCGCGGAACTCGTCGCCGTCCAACCTCCGGCGCCTCCCGGTGGCCCTCTCCAGCACCTGTCGACGTGCGCGGGCACGGTCTGTCTTCTGGTGCCCGCAGCGCTTCCAACCGTGGCCGGGGACGCCTTCCCCGTGCAGCGCCGCCGTGCCCGTGGCCACCGGCGGCTAGCCTCCGGCGAGGCACGTTAATTAGGGGGCTAACCCCTGTTTAGTTAGGCCTTGGGCCACTGACAGGTGGGGCCAGCCCCCTCTAATTCAAATTAAGTTTTAATTAAAACGTGTTAACCCCCACTTTGGCTGACGAGTGGGGCCCCTTGTCAGTTTGACTCGGGTCAAACCCCCTGACGCCAGCATGACACCGCAGTGACGCAATAAAGGATTTTCCAGAGGTTTAAATTATTACAGAAATTCCAGAAAATAGGGCAAACTTTGAAAATTCATAATTAATTCATCCTAACTCCAAATATAACAAATAATATATGAAAAATGATCAGGAGAAAATTATCTTTCCAATTATGCAACTTTCAACTTTGTTGGAGTTGATTTTCAAATGGGATCAGTGGAATATGTCATTTGGTTTATTTGAATTTAATTCAAATTCAAATCATTTGATTTTGCAACTTGGACCATGGATTCATGCTACATTTCAACCACACTTCAGAAGCTTATCACACACATGATCATTTGGATTACAAAATGCAAATTCTAGCAAATGCAACTTGGACCAATTTAACTAAATTTGGAGTTTGATTTTGAATTCACTTTCAAATCAACTTCAATTAACTTGTTGTAAATGGAACCTAGATCACATCAATGAAATTCACATCATTTGACAACATAATCATGTGCTTGAGCATTGCAACTTATTTATGCTTTGTTTATAATGTTTGCTCGGATAGAAGTGGATCCGGAACTCGAGGTCACCCCCTTCATTTAAGACTCCGTTATCGAAACCTCGTCAGCAAGGCAAACAAACTCCCATTGATCATGTCTATAAAATCTCACTTCCCTCTCATGTCTCGCTTATGCATTATTAGGATGATCACCATGATAACGTTTCTATCGCAATAGTTGAACCCATATCCTTTGCATAACCTATCATCTTGTCACGGTAGTAAGCAAACCACAATCCTAGCAGATGTAGGAGTTGGTTGTTATCATGTGGCCCCTGGAACTTTTACTGCTTATTGGATGCTTAGTGGTACAATGAGGTTGCTTATGATGTGAGTCGGGATGATAAACATGGTGTTGATGAAAGTGAAACGTGTTGGTGAATCTACCCTAACGCAAGGTGAACGATGAGAGGCTGTGTAAGAGTACACAGTGGGTTGTCTCGTTGAACACCGCCCTAAGCCCGAGTTCTTGTGTAGTGATCCAAGAAGAAGAGTACAACCACACATTGGGCTCACTGACCCCTCTCATCCTAGTACCTCACCCCGTTCGAACCCCAAGAGTCGCAGTAGTTCGAAGTTCTGGTAGGGCTATGGCACGGTCTCCGAAGTGGATGAACGGCTTTTCAAGACCGGCTTGGGACCCTGCACACATCGTTTGAGGATGTACTGGAACCTCGGCCGGACTTCCATACGGATCCCCCTCAGATAGGCGACTCTCTGGACTAGAATGGAGCTGTGGGCGAAGTGTTGTGGTGGCATCATCGCTGTCACCTCTTGAACGGTGACATGCAAAAGGCGGTAACTGATGACACGTGTGTGTAGCGGTACACCCTTGCAAGGTTAACAAAACTATTCGAATAGCCGCGTCCGCGGTTAAGGACTGCTTGGAGAGCTGTGCTCGATTATTAGACAACTTGAACTGGATACTTCTAAAACTCGCAAGATAAGCGTGAGTGCTATGGTGTGCTTCTCGTGGGGAAGTCGAGGAAGTAACCATAGTGGTGTATTGGTTGAAGAGATGTAGTGGACTCGTGTACGCTTCTTATCTCAAGTCTGGTACTCGTAGTTCAGTACTAGCCAAGTCAAAGCTGGCACTTCTGCAAGTCGAACCCCACCTCCCTTTACCTTGATACATGTGCATGAGTAGTATAGCTCCTATGTAAGTCTTGCTGAGTACGATTTTGTACTCACGTTTGCTTAATCTATGTTTTAGATGAACCCACCGACTCCGATGGTGACTTTTACCCGAAGCTTGAAGAATGAAGACTCAGACCAAGACCAAGCAGTGTAGTCCCAGTCAGACGACTGGTTACCTCGTGGAGGGCTTGTTTTTAGATAAGGCTTCTCTAAGCCATTTGTTAAACTTGTCTGTACTCAGACCTACTTGCTTCCGCTTGTTTGTTGTAATGTTGGATCACATGCTTGTGATCTCTGTGTGCACTCTGTAAGAGTTATTAATAAAGATATATACTTTGTAGAGAATTGCAATGATACCTGTTGTTCATACAAGGCATGTGTGCTGCGTGTATGATTATAACATGCATGTCTCTGTATGGGTTTTCGAGACCTTAGTTATGATCTGGCTGGCGGTCTTTTATACACCAAGTGGCCCTTAGATGTGCGCAACTTGGGGCATCGCGATGCGATTGTTCGAGACTCTGTCTCGGGCACATTTTGATGTATGATCGAGCCCGCCCTAGACCCCGACTAAGTGATCGGGCTGGAGTAAGTCTATGTAAGGGTTATAATACAATTGATCGTATGGTTGAGGCGACTTGTCTATGAGTATGGGAGTTCATCACCCATATCATTTAGACTTGTGTGCGGACGATGAGGACCCATTTCAGTTGATCATCCGGCCTGGATGGGATGCCCCTCACGTTCGATGCTTTCCGAGAACGTTCTGTGCTTGGCCTTGTCTGCTGAGACAAGTGGGTACGGTTCTCGGCTCTCCATATGATTGTGTTGTAGTGAGGCTTGCATACGCTAACCCCGGGTCCCGACAACTGCTTTATGTGATCTTGGTGCAGGAGTGAGTGTTATGCCTTTCTCTCTTTACAAGAGGCTTTGTTTAGAGAAACTAATCCCTACAGATATCTCCCTTCAGATGGCTGACAAATCAACAGCTGTCCCCATTGGTATTTGTGAGGATGTTCCCGTTGAAGTTGCTAACTGTTTGATCCTTACAGATTTTGTTGTGCTTGACATGCCCGAGGATGGGAGCATGTCCATTATTCTTGGTAGACCTTTTCTTAACACCGCAGGTGCTATTATTGATTGTAATAAAGGAAAGGTCACTTTCAACGTTGATGATAAAGAACACACGGTGTATTTTCCAAAGAAGATCGAGAAGAGGCATAGCCTTAACTCTATAGAGAATGTTGAGACCGTGAAGATTGGAGAATGGGACTGTTTTCATTTGCTTTAGCTTTTATTCTCCTTGCTGTACCAAGTTTTTGTGTTTTTGAAGCTTCACAATACTAATCACTGCTTTAAGTTTTCAGAAAGTTTTGCAGCTTTTTGAACTCCGAGAAATTTTCAACAGTGAAATTTTCAGTAAAATTCCAGAAGAATAAAAATAAAAATTTCCATGACGGGAGTGACCCAGAGGTACCTGGGGCTGACCAGGGGGGGCCACCAGTGGCCCAGGCGGCCAGCTGGCGCGGCCTGCCCCCTGGCCGTGCCCATAGGGCGCCTGGGGCCCACAGATCCCACCTCCAGGTGAGTCTTCGTCCTCTCTCCCTCTTTCTTTCCAAAAACACGAGTTCTGGCCATGGAACTTGCGTTCTTGTTGTTCTTGGAGGTGATTTTCGATCTCTCTCCACAACCCATCATTTGAGCCGAGATTTTGAGCAAATACTCCCTGGTATGTAACTCCTCCACTCCTCCAAATAGAATTTTGGTTGGTGGCTTCATTTGTGAGTATTTAGTAGTTCTTGGTTGAGTAGTTTTCCTTAACTCACTTTGTTTAAATCCTTGTTTTTGGAATTTTTCAAAAATTTCAGAAATGAGTTTTCTAGGAAGAGCAAAGGGGTGGCTTGGGAAGAAAAGTCCCGAGCGCTCCGATGGAGTTACAAGAGCTGCAGCTTCACCCTCGACTTCTAGGGTGAGCTACAACGAAGATCATGTGCCCTTAGAGTTGTTGGAGGACACAAATCCAGCACGTGCAATGACTTTCCCGTGTAATGAATTCCTTGAAGCTGCAGGAATTAAGGAGGAGTTCTATAATCTTTGTGCTAATGCAGGTCTGACGCGGCTCGCAACGTGCCGTGTTGCTCAGTATCAAAAACTCACCTCCTTTTTCATTAACAGTTTTAGATATAACCTTGATACTGGTTCTGTTGAGTTTAAAATTTACAATAATCTTTTGACCATGCCTTTGGAAAAGTTTTGTGAAATAATAGGTGTGCCGAACGTTGGACTGACGGGGAAGATAAGCTCTCAGCCCTCCGAGCTGAGAACCGTCTTCAACTCTCTCTGTAGCATGGATACAAGGGATATTCATCGGTCCAAAATCTCCAGCATCTTATTCCCACACCTCAGGTATTTTGCGTATTATATTGCTAGAGGGGTGTTAGCTCGTGACAACACGAGGAGCATTTCTGCGCCGGATATTTCTATCCTGGCGACCGCCCTCTCGGGGAGGTTTGATTATAATGTGGGTGCCTTAATTGCTCGACGCCTTGCTATGACCGGTAACAAGGGAGATTTATTTGGTGGAGTATACGCCACACTTATCCTAGAGTCTCTTAATAGCACCCCACAACTTGATGATAAGCCTTTTACTTACTTAAGTTTTTATCTTGATGCTATGAAAAGGCATAAGTTTGTTACCATGACTTCCGAGTTTGGTAACCTTGATTATATCTTGCGTTTCGGAGCCACCACGGAACGCAAGATCCGTCTACCTGCACCTCTTTTCTTCGATTTTTCTCGCAGGAACGGATGGTCCTTTGATGCTATCCAGTTCGATGAGTTCGTGGTCCAGCATCAGTTTCATAACCCCATGGAAGGGGTTGTGCCCGACGAGGAGGAGCATGGTGAGTTACCACCTTTCCAGGGGGAGAACGTCACCCAGTTTGGTGAAGGGTCTTCCTCTGCTTGGAGCGCGGATCCTTCTTCGTGGGAAGATCGGAGGACTTCGGTGTACGCACCGGAAGCCTCATACAACCCTTGGACTCACCAGTACCACCCTGGAGCAGGAGGCTCCTGGGGACATTAGCTACTACCAACTTGAGCCAAAATCCTAAGCTTGGAGAGTACGTGCCCTTCTCACTTTTCCATTGTATTATCCGTTTTATTTTTTTTCGCTTTGATCTTTTCGAAGTTTTTTCCCGTCCTTCTTTCTTTCTTTATTTGCAAAAACAACAAAAAGATTTTCTCTTTTCTTTTAATCTCGTTTAAACCTTTAAAAAAACCCAAAAAAATTTCCTTTCTCTCTTTAGTTTGCTTTGTTTTCAGAGTTCAGCTCGAGTCCGTGATGACATTTGATAATATTTCCCACGTTCGATCGTGCAAGTGACCAGGCAGTAATGACGAAGATCGACGGAAGGGAAGCAACAAGGAAAACCGGTATGAACTCTTCTTGTTTCTACTTTTGTACATATGCCTGTACTTATGATCTAGAGACCAGCTTGTAGCAACATAGTTCTATGTTTATAATGCTTTCCCAGTGTTCATGCTTTCCTTGTGGCTAGTCTCAAATAGCTAGAGTGCATAATGTGTTGTTGAAATGATTTACATGCAGTGCATTGTTCATGGTTTGGCATACTGAAGTGGTATTTCCCTTCGGAGAATTTTTTGGATTGACTTGGCACATGTTCACACATGTTGATGACTAAA
Organism: Bromus sterilis; assembly: GCA_950022295.1. Lineage (NCBI taxonomy): Eukaryota > Viridiplantae > Streptophyta > Magnoliopsida > Poales > Poaceae > Bromus > Bromus sterilis. Next base: position 300,776,687 of record OX465601.1, read on the forward strand.
AAGTCTATTATGCCTTGATGATCTTTTTGTTTCAGAATAGTTAAATCACTTTCATGCCCGATTCAATGTTGCTTTGTCGCTCTGCATGATTATGACAGTTATTGCTCTCTAGTTGGTTGCTTCCCAGTCTTTTGCTAGCCTTCACTCACACTAAGTGGAATTCTGCTTGTGCATCCAAAATCCTTGAAACCAGTTATTCCATTCGAGTCCACCATACCTACCTATATGCGGTACTTACCGACCACTCCTAACTTAGACTTCCATGTGCCATCTCGAAATTTATTCAAAAGCTTCTCTTTTCTAACCGTACAAGCTCATGGTGCGGTGAGGGGAAATCAGTATCTTGCATGCCAAAAATATTTTGACGGAAGTTTTAACTAGTCAAACAGAAAAAAAAGAAAATATATATATATATATATGAGAGTTACACCTCCCCCATACTTGATGATGGAGTGAAATGGACCAAATGCTGCTTATGATAGATGGAATGATACCCTCCTTCCATCCTTGAGGCAGAATAAAAGGTTCCGTAGACCATCAAAGGATTTATGGATAAGGGAATATGTGTAAGAAAAATGCATTAATATGGTTGGCATGGGAGATATTGAGAGACCTTTACCATTCACCGTTGACGGGAAAGTTGCACTTCTCAAAAATGTTTTATCTCTGTTTTCAAAACCAAGAGCTCTGGCACATGTTTAGTCTTTGCTTCCTTTCACGGGTTTTCAACCTTGCCATCAAAAGCCACGGTTCGAGAGTCTCCCCTTCATTCTTCAAAGCACCAACTATGAGAGCATAATTGTCATTCTTAGTGTAACATGCATTGTCCCAAAGTATTACATTGTCTTCTGCATGCTGTTGTTATTGCTAGTCTGAAATACTGAGTTCTAGTCACCTTTAAAACTCCGGAGGAGTTTCTGCATTTATGTTTTGTTTCACTCATGGAGGCTAGCGAAATGCCACTCAAGTATGTTCAAGCTATGTGCATTGTGATCATGTCTTGATTTTTAGTAGCATGTTATTTACTTTTAGTTGTTTGTGATTGATCACAGGAAAGAAGAATTGCTTCGTGCATTATCTTTATAGCATTGTTTCAATACTTGCTAAACTCTTTTCATAGTACATGCTTATATACATCTAATGAAGCAAAAGAGTTTGTCATAGTTTTCTTTGTCGCGTCCAGTTCGTTGAACTGAATTGCTTGAGGACAAGAAATATGCTAAGCTTGGGGGAGTTGATACGTCTCAAACGTATCTACTTTTCCAAACACTTTTGCTATTTTTTTGGCCTCATTCTTGCATGATTTGGACTAAACTAACCCGGACTAACGCTGTTTTCAGCAGAGCTGCCTGTATGGTTTTATTGTGTGCAGGAAAATAGATTTTTAGGTATCTTAGAAAATTCCGGGAAAATTCACAGAACCACGCACTAGAAGCTTCCACCAGCCAGAAGTGGGGCCAGAGGGGGGCCACAGGGGCCCCACCCCTAGCCGCGCCGGGGGGCCGCCTGGGAGGCCTCCACCTCCTCTCGTGCCCTACCTCGACTCCTATTTATTCTCGTGATGGGAAAACCCAAGAACAGAAGTCGCTTTTCCAGTTTCCGTCGCGGAGCCGCCGCCACCCTCTGTTATTCTTCGGGAGGGCTAATCTCGAGGCTGATTTGGCCTCCAGAGAGGGGAGATCGTCGCCATCGTCATCACCATCACCAATCCATCCCTCCTCCATGACTTCTCTTCACATGTGTGAGTAATTCCCTGCTGTAGGCAAAGGGGATGGTAGGGATTGGATGATTTAGATCATGTAATAGTTTATCAGATTGTTGGGGGCATGTTGCCTATAACTTAGATTGGTGTTTATCTTCTTTGCTTCAACTTGTTGCTCTTAATTCTTGTCACTTTGGGCCCGAGTGCCATGTTTTCAGATCTGAACCCTATGTGTTTTCATGAATATATTTGTGTTCTTGATCCTATCTATGAGTTGTATGCACCTATTATGGTCCGGAACCGGCGATCCCAAAGGAGACAGCTTGGGACACCAAAGGGGATGGTCCATAATTTGAGGATTCCATGTATCCATTGAGTTTATTGCTTTGTTCCGGTGCTCTTTGACAGGTCCACCTTAATCTCCATAAGTTCCCTTTGGCCCCGTTTGTAGCGGGATGGTAGGACAAAAGATGTTGTGCAAGTTCTTATTGCAAGCACGCACAACTACCTACGGGATACATGCCTAATGTTTGATATTTTCCTAGATGATCATTGCTTTTCTGTGTGCCTTGCCCCGTTTTAGAATCTATTACATGTTCACCCTCATCCATGCAGCGCCCAACCATCCATCTCCCTAGCCTACAATGTTTTCAATCCTGCTGGTCATTAGTTGTAACTTTTGCTGTTTACTTTTGTTGTCGTCACCATCACTATCATATTACCATCACCACTTATCTTTGGTTGCAAGCAAGTATATTTCAGGTGCGGTTGAATTGACAACTCAACTGTCAAAGCTTATAAATATTCTTTGGCTCCCCGTGTGTCGAATCAATAAATTGGGTTAACTTACCCGCGAAGACTATCCCGATCCCTTATGGTTGTGGGTCATCACAGGCTCAAAAGGCAGTTTCATTAATATTTCGCAAATGACTGCCTGGACGCACAATGATGGAATATTTTAACAAGGCTCGTGATAATGCTGGAAGTAGTGCTCAGAAGAGTTTGTCCGAGAGCAACAATTTGAAACCCATGATGGTCCAGTTTGTAAACGAAGTGCATCCAGTTTTTGTCGTAGCACTCTCAACAGTTTTAGCAAGTTCAACTAATGTAGCGCTCTAAAAAAATGCCTGCTTGTAATACCTGTTGAGAGGGCTACGACAACAACTAAAATAAAAAAGCAGAGCAATTTCATTATAGGATATCAATGGAAGATTACTCCACACCCTGTACACCGTAAAGGAAAATTTCGGTTAGCCCCTGATTAGTGGGAAAATCTAGCTACTCTGCAGACAAGAGAGCTCCAGCTGAAATGCCCGTATTAGATTTCGCAATCTCATACGGGGTTTCAGCAGGACCCCGCCTCGTCGGAAAATCTAGCAAATCTGCGCACCAATCAAGCTTCAACCGAAATTTGAACTACAGTATACAGGATATAGTTAAATCCCTCATGGAAAACCTTTATTGAAATTTTTATGCTATGATAAGTCCACTCTAACCCGTGCTTATAAACCGGTCGAACTCCTCTTCGGTTAGCGAGGTGGTACTAAACTTAGTGAACCTTTAGAACCGGTTCTAGGTACCATTCGGTTCTAATGCTGCTAGGTGGCCCGCATGCCGAACGACAACCTGCCACCACATCTTTAGAACCGGTTGGTAGTACAAACCGGTTCTAAAGGGGCGCTGGCAGGGCACCGCTGGGATGGGGCCCCACCACACGAACCGGTTCTAAAGCCCGGAGCCACGAACCGATTGTATTGGGCCAGTAGAACCGGTTCGTGTTCGAACCATGACCTTTGCTCATATCCAAAGGCATGTTTTGTACTAGTGCCTCTTTCGTTCTCGTTTGCCTCCATTGCTTCTGAGCTTAATTTGAAGGGTCTCTGGCTCCGTCTTCATGGATGCGCTCGGTCTTCTTCTTGGGTGGAGTTGGAAGTTGATAATTCATCCTTGATTTTGCTTGGATTTGGCTTGAGGGCGTTTTCTCGTCGGTTGAATCTGCTGGACGGAGATAGCCTTTGCTGTCGTTTTGATGGCGAAGATACTCTCACTGTTCGTGCATTTGATGTCGGTGGCAATCGTCTGGATCCATACTTGGAGGAAACAAGAAGTGGAAATTCCGATGGGTCGAGTGGTGGTTCGCCTGCTTCTCCCATGATTTCATCTCCGGCCGATTCCTCGGCTGATGGTGCTTGCTCTTCTAGTTCTAAAGATGAGCTGGACGTCAAGCCGATTGTCAAGCAGCTGCGTCAGTAAGCGAGGCACCTTGTAGAACTAGAGGACGGCGACCTGCTTCTTCGCGGACTGAGTTTCTACTTTGTCTGTGGTCATGCTTGTCAGGTTGTGGTACGAAAGTGCCAATTATCTCATCATGAGCGTACATGTAGAAGTCATAATTCCTTGGGATAGTTGTAACCCGTTTGGAAGTTGCTCGAGTCATTTGACTCCTTTGTAGTGAAAAATTGTCCTCGACTCCTTTGTAAGAGAGAACTGTCTTCGACTCCTTTGTAATGGAAATTTTCCTCGACTCTTTGTATTGAAATTGTTCTCGACTCCTTTGTAATGGAAATTTTCCTTCGGGTGCGCGGCAGCGCTCCCGATCGGAGTAGCCCCCGAGGCTACGTTTGATTTGTAAATCAAACGTAGGCTGTGAGTTTTTCTCTACCTGGGTTGTCCTTTCCCGTGGCTATTTTTGAGTTATTCCAAGTTTTTGATCGGGTGCGCGTCAGCGCTCCCGATGGGAGTATCCCCCGAGTCTTTAGGTGATCGCTTGCGATCAGGTGAAGACTAAAGAACTTTGCGTTTTTTGATATGATTCTCTTTGCGGAAAATTCTTGGTGAGTCGGAGGGGATCTTGTGTTCTGGTTTCCCGGTGCTTGTAGATGAGGTCGCGTTTTAGCGAGGGTTGCGTCTCTCGGGGGGATTTTTATGCTCGAGCCCCTTAGTTCTTTTATGTATAGTCGCACGGGCGAGGATAGCGTCTCTCGGGGGGAGTTTTATGCTCAAGCCCCCGAGTGCTTTTAACTATAGTCGCATGAGCGAGGATAGCGTCTCTCGGGGGGAGTTTTATGCTCGAGCCCCCGAGTGCTTTTAAGTATAGTCGCATGAGCGAGGATAGCGTCTCTCGGGGGGAGTTTTATGCTCGAGCCCCCGAGTGCTTTTAAGTATAGTCGGATGATTGAAGACAGCGTCTCTCGGGGGGAGTTTTATGCTTGAGCCCCCGAGTGCTTTTAAGTATAGTCGCATGAGCGAGGATAGCGTCTCTCGGGGGGAGTTTTATGCTCGAGCCCCCGAGTGCTTTTAAGTATAGTCGGATGAGTGAAGACAACGTCTCTCGGGGGGAGTTTTATGCTTGAGCCCCCGAGTGCTTTTACGTATAGTCGCATGAGCGAGGATAGCGTCTCTCGGGGGGAGTTTTATGCTCGAGCCCCCGAGTGCTTTTAAGTATAGTCGCATGAGCGAGCATAGCGTCTCTAGGGGGGAGTGTTATGCTCAAGCCCCTGATTGCTTTATAGTGTTTGGGCAACATTATTTTATTTCTTCGAGTTTTACATGGGTTGCCGATCGGTGCCACTGCCGATTTCTCTGACAATGTCTAGAGGACAATGGGTAGGACAGGCGGAGGTTCGCTACGTTCCATGGATTTCCCATGTCCTCATTTGTTTTCGGGTTCTTCAACCTGTATGCGCCTCCTACTATGACTTCCGATATTATGAATGGCCCCTCCCATTGTGGGGCAAGCTTGTGCACTTTTTCCTGTATTAGCCGTAACATGAGGTCTCCTTTGGTGAACGTTCTGGTCTGCAGGCAGCTGCTTTGATATGTGCGTAGTTTGTCCTGGTATCCTTCAGATCTTGTGATGGTTGTGTCTCGTGCTTCGTCTGCTGTGTCTTTACCGTTTTGAAGTGCTTCTTCTGCCTCTTTCTCTTCGTACCCTGAGATTCTGGGAGGTCCAAATTTTAAGTCGTGCGGCAGTACTGCTTCTCCCTCTTATACCAAGAAGAAAGGTGTATACTGGGTCGAGCTGTTTGGGGTGGTGCGTAGGCTCCATAGTACCACAAGAAGTTCCTCTACCCAGTTGCCTGCGGCTTGTTCTAGTGGTGCTAGGAGCCATTTCTTTATTCCTCCGCATACTAGTCCGTTTGCTTTCTCCACTTGGCCGTTGGACTGTGGGTGTGCGACTGATGCGTAGTTGATTTTGATTCCCAGCTCTGGACAGAAGTTTTGGAATTCTGCTGTTGTGAAGTTTGTACCATTGTCTGTGATGATGTTGTGTGGTACTCCGAATCTGAAGATGATTCACTTGATGAAGCTAACTACCGTGAGGGCTGTTGAGCTAGTGATTGGTACTGCTTCGATCCATTTGATGAACTTGTCAACAGCGACTAGTAGGTGTGTTCGTCCTCCTTTTGAGGATTTCTTGAGTGGGCCTACCATGTCGAGTCCCCATGTGGCAAATGGCCACAACAACGGTATGGTTTTGAGTTCCGAAGCTGGGGCATGTGGCCTGCTGGCGAACTTTTGGCAGACGATGCAACGCTGTACGATATCCTCTCCATTTCTCATAGCGGTCGGCTAGTAGAAACCTGCTCAAAAGGCCTTGGCCACGAGTGCTCGACTTCTCACGTGGTGTCCGCAGGTGCCTTCGTGAATCTCGAGCAGCAGAGCTTTGCCGTCTTCTTCATCTATACACCTTTGGAGGACCTGAGAAATGATGCGCTTATAAAGCTGTCTATTGATTCTTGTGAATGCTTTAGATCGTCGACTGATGCGTCGGGCTTCTGCAACATCTTGTGGTAGGGTGCCATCGATTAGGAATCGAATGAAAGGTTTTGCCCAGGCTGGGTCTTCGAGTGCGGCTGGCTCTACGACTTCGTTTGCTTGGCTTCTTGTGCCGTCGGATGTGCTTGTTGCTGCCACTTGTGCTGGTTCATTTGTGTCATCTTCCTCTGCGACTGCCTTGGGTGCCGCTGGCTTTTCTTTGATTGATCTCTGGTTGATGCTCTCGGGGAAGACAGCTGGTGGTATTGGTCCTCGAGTCGATCCGATGTTCGCAAGTTCGTTGGCTTCTGTGTTATTTCCTCTGGGGATGTAGTTGAATTCGCAGCCGTTCAATCCTCCCTCTAGTGTGTTATAGAGCTTCTGGTAGGCCGTCATGTTGTCTGCGACTGCGTTACAGTCTCTCATCGCCTGCTGGACGACGAGGTTGGAGTCGCCATAGATCGAGAGGCGAGTGGCGCCGCAAGTTTTTTGCCATGCGCATGCCGTGGAGTAGTGCCTCGTATTCTGTTTCGTTGTTGGAGGCATTGCTGAAGTTGATCTGGAGGACGTATTTGAGCTTCGTTCCTTTGGGGGAGACTTGTACGATGCCTGCTCTGGCTCCTTGCTGTCTTTTGGATCCGTTAAAAAACATCGTCCATGAGTTTTATCGGTCTGGGGGACCTGGTGTTTGGACCTCTGTCCACTCGACCAGGAAGTTTGGGAGTACTTGCGCTTTGATTACTGTTGGGTGTTTGAACTGCAGAACTCGTGGGCTGCGCTCGATGTTCCACTCAGCGACTCGGCCGGTCGCTCTGGGGTTGTTGAGGATGTTCGCGAGTGGTGCACTGCTCACGATCGTGATGGGGTTTTCGTCGAAGTAATGTGATACTTTCCTGGAGGTCATGATAATGGAGAACAGGAGCTTCTGGTAGTGCGGGTACCGTTGCTGTGGCTTTGTGAGCAGTGTGCTAAGGTAGTATATTGGTCTTTGTATACTCTGGATTTTGCCTTCTTCTGTGCGCTCGACGACGAGCACCGTGCTCACGACACTGCTACGCTGCTATGTAGAGGTACAACTTCTCCCATTCTTTGGGCACCGTCATGATTGGTGGGGCCGAGAGGGTTTTCTTTAGGTATATAAATGCATTGCGGGCTTCCTCATTCCACTCGAATTTTTCTCCTTTTCTGAGCACTGGTTAGAACGGTAGGGTCCTTTCTCCTAGCCTGCTGATGAAACGGCTCAATGCTGCGAGTCTTCCTGTGAGTTGTTGCATGCCTTTGATGTTGGTTGGCCTTTGCATCTTGGCGATTGCTTGGACCTTTTCGGGGTATACCTCGAATCCTCGGGCGGAGACAATGTACCCGAGTAGTTTTCCGGCTGGGACGCCGAACATGCACTTTTTTGGATTGAGCTTGATTTTGTATTTGTTGAGGGCCGCGAATTTTCACCGAGGTCGTCGAGTAGCGTGTTTGCTCTATAGGTTTTGATGACAATGTCGTCTACGTAGACCTGGGCGTTTCTGCCAATTTGGTCTCTCAAGCATGCTTGCATCATTCGCTGGTACGTGGCTCCGGCATTTTTTAGGACAAAGGGCATTGTTTGGTAGCAGAACACGTCGTAGGGGGTGATGACCGATGTGTGCTCTTCGTCTTCTTCCTTCATCCTGATCTGATTGTATCCTGAGTATGCGTCGAGGAAGGATAGGAGGTCGCATCCTACTGTGGAGTCGATTATTTGATCGATTCTCGTCAGGCGGAAGTGGTCTTTTGGGCAGTGCTTGTTGACAGGCCGATAGTCGACGCACATCCTCAGTACCTCAGTCTCCTTTTTAGGGACTAGGACTGGGTTTGCGATCCAGGTTGCTTTCTTTGTCTCTCGGATGAACTGTGCGTCGAGTAGTCGGTTGATTTCTTCTCCGATTGCTCTGCGTTTGGGCTCTGAGAATCATCGCAGTGCCTACTTTACTGTCTTGGTGTTTGTCTTGATGTGGAGCGCGTGTTCTGCAAATTCTCGCGGTATTCCGGGCATGTCGGCTGGGCACCAGGCGAAAAATTTCCACTCTTCACGAAGGAAGGTTATGAGGGCGGTTGCTTGTTCTTCTGGGAGGTGGGCGTATACGCGGACCGTCTTCTCTGGGTCTGTTGGGTGGACTTGGTGTGTGGTTGTGTCGCTGTCGATGCTGAAATCGCGGCCGAATTCTTTTGACTCGCTTCGGCATGCCAGCGGAAATATATTTTTATCTGTCACCATGGCTATTTCTTTGAGCTGTTGTTGGGCTCCAAACGGGTCAGAGACTTTGTGGAAGGCGCGGTCGCACTGGTCCGATTTGGTGAAGCTTCCCTTGACTGTGATGATTCCTGCGGGTCCTGGCATATTGAGCTTGAGATATGCATAGTGCGGAACCGCCATGAATTGTGCGAACGCTGGTTGCCCGAGTATGGCGTGATACTGCGACTACCAGTCGAGCACTTCGAACTGGAGGACTTGTTTTGCGAAGTTGCGCTTGCTGCCAAAGATCACATCAAGCTCGATTGTTCCGATGGAGGCGGCTGCTTCATGCGTAACGACGACATATATTGTTTTGCCTGAGTTCTTCCAAACTGATCGTGGGATTAGCATCTTGCGTAGGGTGCTGGCAAAGATTATGTTTAGGCTGCTGCCTCCGTCCATGAAGACTTTGTCCATGTCGTAACCTCCGATCTGGGCTTCGAGGACCAGGGGTGCGTGCCCCGGCCTTGGGACCGCGGGCGGGTGGTCGCTCTGAGATAAGGTGATGCTGGTCTCGGCGCCACACAGTTGGTAGATTTCTGCTATCTTTCGGCCTTCGGTTGTTTCGGCCTGCAGGGTGTAGGCGTCCTTCTTTGATTTTGAGGGTCTTCCTTCTTGGATCATGCAGATTTGTCCATGGGACGTGGGGTGTTCCCTTTTTGTACTTGGCACTGGTGATCGCGCGCTTCTTCGAGTGCGCTTGGCTTCACGCTGCTCTTCCTCCTTGAGGCTGTTGGAGAGTTCGGTGAATAGGCGACAATCTCCTGGGGTCTGGCTTACTCTGAGGTGTCCCCAACTTTCTTAAAAACAGTGGATAGCGCAAGGTCCTTCCAGTTGCTCTTTGGCTATGAGTTTACTGGAGCCAGCGTGCCTTCTTCTCCTTAAGATTTGGAAGATCTGCGAGTGGTCTTCTGTTCGGTTGTGAAATCTTGGGTTAAGCTCTATCCCATCGCTGAGTTATTGGTTCCAGATGAAGTTGGAGAATTCATCTGGTCTTCGGTCTGGGTCATAGTACTCTCCGGTCTGTGTTTCAGAGTCGCTGTCTTGTCGCGTGGCGGGAGTCCGGGCGGCGGCGGGTCGTCGACTGGTTGGCGAGTCTTCTGTTCCGCGTCGCTACTCTTCGAGAGGGATTCCCATGTAGAGTCCTCGCGCTTGTCTTCTGGGTCGTCGAGTTCTTTTCCGTCGGTGATGGATCTGGCGGTCGTCGAGGTGCTGGACTTGATTCGGCTGCAGGCTAAGTGATCTTGACGGGGCGATGGAGATGCTTGTGGTGAACTTGAATTCTTCGAGTGGGCTAGATCTGTTTCTAGTCCTCGAGTCTTAATTTGCTGAAGGCGGGACCGCCGAGATCGTGATTCCAACCTGTGTAGTTCCCACAGACGGCGCCAATTGACGAGGATCAGCCTCGGCAAATGCCATGGTCAGGGACCCTGGGTTAGTCATAGAGAAGGAACTGGTTGGACGATACTCGTCGGCTAACAGGAGAACCACTTCCTGCTCGATATTATTGCGTGAGGGGGCGATTACAAGGGAGGCCAAGGCGAGTTCTCGCAAGACCAGAAGAGTAGATTGCGTATTGGATTGGTTTAGACGTCTCCCCTCCTAGCCTTTATATACTAGGCTAGCTCTCGGGGAGTCCATACTAGATTACAAAGATAGTTTCCTAGTTCTAGTCTCGCCTTGTACGCCAAGTCGTGTATTCCATATCAGTCGCGGACTCCTACGTCGATGCTTGATTTGGCCAGTCGTGGGCCTGTCGAGGCTTTCCAGCGGGCCTCCCGTCTTCATGCGCACTAGGTATCCTCACACGCAGGAGTCGTGGGGTCATCCCCTCGTCACCCCTCAATGCAACCGGAAGCAGTTGCGTCATAATCACGTGGCAGTCATGAGACTTTAGGTTTTGAAAAAATTTCTTGGCCATATTTATTATTCCCTTTATATTCGAAGAGAAGCAAGAAGGGACCTTCATACTGAGCAGACATTCAAAGAAGATTTCCTTCTCTTCTTTGGTAAGAGCGTAGCTAGCAGGACCATCATACTGCTTTGGAGGCATGCCGTCTTTTTCGTGCAAACGTTGCAGGTCCTCCCGTACCTCCGGTGTATCTTTTATCTTTCCATACACGCCCAAGAAGCCTAGCAGGTTCACGCAAAGGTTTTTCGACACGTGCATCACGTTGATCGAAGAGCGGACCTCTAGGACTTCCAATAGGGTAGGTCCCAAAATATAGAGTTGTTCTTCCACATGGGTGCGCGTCCCTCAGCATCATTCTTCTTCCACATGGGCCCACGCAACATGCAACTCCAATAGTATCTTCTCCTCCTCAATTCTTTTTATTTATTCCTTCAATTAATTGTTTTCTTCTTCAACTAAATTTAACCTCTCGACAATAGGGTCGGTAGGAATTTCCGGTTCAACTATCTCCTAGATAAATAATATCTATGTCACGTTGGTCGGCATAATTGTCATAAACAATAAATGAACCAAATAGTTATAAAAGATAATATATACCACATCCGAATCATAAACAGGACGAGGGCCGACATGTGCGGATACCATAACCATCGCACTATATAATAACAAGCAATAATAAAAGTAAGAAAATTAGACAAGTATATATCTAATCATAAAAGTAAGAATTATTTTATTTTAGAAAGCAAATAAGAACAAGAGGCTCACTAAGTGGTGCCGGAGATGAAATTGGTGTGGGCGATCGACGGCGGTGAAGAAGGGGACGGGACGTTACGGACCGCTAAACCTAGACAAATCTTGGCGTGGGAGGACAAGTTTGGAGAGGAGAAAGCTTAAGTAGTGTGGCTCGGGCATTTCATCGAACACATCATGTGTATTGGAGGTGAGCTAGAGCACCAGAAAGCCCTCCCCTTGCCCTCCTCGAAAAAACAGAGCACCAGTAGAGTGCTCTGCTCGCCGGCGAGGGGTATATATAGCCAAATCATTGGTCCCGGTTTGTGGCTGAAACCGGTACTAATGGCTAGCCTTTCGTCCCGGGTCGTGCCACAAACCGGGACTAATGGTTGTGGGCCAGTAGCGAGGCCCATTGGTCCCGGTTCTTGTCTGGGACTGGGAAATATGCCCCCAGACGAACCGGGACCAAAGCCCCACGAGGCCCGGTCGGCCCCCTGGGCGCACGAACCGGGACGTATGCCCCCATGGGTCCCGGTTCATTGCTGAACCGGTGCTAATGGGCTAGCCAGTCCTGAACCAAAGCCTTGTTTTCTACTAATGATATTATACCACTAAGACACACCCTAGCACACACTAACACACACTAGCTAATAGTAACACTATCTAACACACTAACTCTCACTAATAGTACCACTAACCACAAAATTGAGATAAACAACCTAATTAATAGTACCACACATATGATACGTCGACAACGTTTCTATAATTTCTGCTTGCTCCATGCATGTTTTGTGTGACTTTGCCATGTTTTGGTTGAACTTTATTACACTTTTAAACCAATTTGGACTAACCTACTAACTCAGTGCACCCAGTTGCCAGCTTCTGGTTTTCTGCTGTTTTTGTTTTTCAGGTTTTCCGGCTGATTAAAGTGCCCAAAAAATTCAGAAAAAATTATATTAAAAATCAGCGTGCAGGAAGCTTCCGGAATAACCAAGGGAAAGAGCCGGGACCACCACCAGGGAGCCAGAAGGGTCCCTGGCGCGGCCCCAACCCTAGGGCGCGCCAGGCACCCTCCTGGCTTCCCTGGGTGGCCCCTCGACGCCCCCCTTCGCCTATATAACCCCCTCGGGGTAGAAACCCCTAAAGAAGAACTCTTTTTCGCGGAAACATCTCTGTTCCGCCGCCGCCGCCGTTTTCAGATCGGGGCTGCCTGGAGAAGCTGCCCCGGCACCCTGCCGGAAGGAGATCACCCCTCCGGGAGACCATCCATAGCCATGGACGCCTCCCGTATGTGCCGTGAGTAGTCCCTCTTGGACCATGGGCCCGTGATCAGTAGCTATGTGATGTCCTCTCCCTCTTTTGTTCTTTCACTTTCGAGACCTCGTGAGCTGCCTCACATGATCGAGGCACCTATGTAATTTTCTGCTGTTGCTATGCTGAGTTTGTTGGGATCTGATGGATTATGAGACTATGTTCAGATTGTGATGAGTAATATATTTGGTTTGCCCTTTTATATTTTGTTCTTGAGTAAATTCTTGCATGTGCTCCGTTGCAGTATTTGCTTTGGCCAAGTTATTTGCTTGCAACTCCAAGAGAGAGCGTTATGCTCGATTGTGGGTTCAGCCCCTTGATGTCTAGCTTGAGTGACAGAAACATGAGACTAGGGGATGTGCTGTTGCCACCAAGGATAAAACAACGGTGATTGTGCCTATTGGTGCAAGAATTGTTTACTTTACACAAAGTTCTTTTAATGCAGTTGTCTGTTGCTTTGAGTTTACACTTTGGGTGGGATTCGCAACTTAATACCAGCGAGATGTTCTGGATAGATATCTCAAGGTGGATGATTCGTAGTAGATGCAGATGGATTTCGGTCTACTTACCTTTGTGTACTGCCCATTGCTTTTGAGCCCTTCCTTTCTTTGCAGCATAGTTAGCATTGCGGTGCCTTTATAATCTTGTCAATTGCCCAACTGTGATTTGTTTACCTCGCTAGCATTTTTATCTTCTTTTGGGAGAGAGACATCACTAGTGAAAATCACGGGACTCCGGTCCATCTTCATACCATTGTTCACACCCACTATTTATCTTTCTGTTTTTACTTTTACTAGTACCTTTTTTTATCTCTTGTATTTGATCCTTTGTAAATGACAAGGCCGGAGGAATTGACAACTCCTCTGAACTCGTTGGGAGAAAAGTTATTTGTTTTGTGCAGGTCCACGACAACTCCACGCATCAGAATAATTTCTGGCGCCGTTGCCACCTATCGTACTTATCGTTGAGTCCTACTGGAGACAAACCTTGGTATCTTTACTGAGGGAAATTACCGCTACGCTGCATTTCAACCTTCCACTTGGGGTAACCAACGAGGGGCGAGAAGCCATCAAGCTAATTTCGGGCGCCGTTGTCGGGGACTCAAAGGAAGTACAAATGCGCGAGTCCTGATAACCGCCAATTTCTGGCTCCGTTGTCGGACTCCTGTATCAAAAATAGGGGAGTTACACGCTATCTTTTACCTTTTCTTTTTAGTCTTGTTAGTTTACCTTTCAGTTTTTACTTTTGTGTCAATAATCCAAAATACCAAAAATACCTGCTGCTACTATGGGTTCCAATGAAAACACTAAGTTGTGTGACTTCACCAGTCACAACAACAGTGACTTTATCTGCACTCCTATTGCTCCACCTGCCACTTCAGCACCTTCTTATGAGATTAAACATGTTGTGCTTAACCTTGTCATGAAAGATCAATTTTCAGGAGTAGGAGAAGATGCTGCTTTGCACCTAAACAAATTTATCGAGCTCTGCGACATGCAGAAATACAAGGAGGTGGACGGAGACATCGTCAAGCTGAAGCTTTTCCATTTCTCCTTGAGAGGGAGAGCCAGGGAGTGGCTACAGTCTCTACCCAAGAATAGTATTGATTCTTGGAGCAAATGCAAGGATGCTTTGATAGGGAAGTATTATCCCCCTGCTAAAATTATTCAATTGTGGAGTAACATTATGAATTTCAGGCAATTGGATAACGAACACGTTGCCCAGGCTTGGGAACGTATGAAGACGCTCGTCAAGAACTTCCCTACACATGGATTGACTACCTGGATGGTTATCCAGACTTTTTATGCAGGCTTGAACTTCACCTCGCGGAACCTGTTGGATTCGGCCGCGGGAGGTACCTTTATGTCAACCACACTTGGTGCTGCTACAAAACTACTAGATGAGATGACGCTAAATTATTCACAATGGCACACCAAGAGAACTCCAACTCGTAAGAGGGTAAACTCTGTCGAGGAGATTTCCTCTTTAAATGAAAAGGTTGACCTTATCATGTCTCTACTTACCAAGCAACCCTCTATTGATCCTCAAGATGGTCCTTTAAATTCTTTGGTTGCTCAGGAGCAAGTAGATGTCAATTTTGTCTCTAGGAACAACTTCAACAATAATGCTTATAGGAGTAACTTTGGTAGCAGCAATCCTAGGCCTTTCCCATCCAACAACTATGAGAACAACACTTATCCTACCACTAGAAACTCCACTTCAGAACTAGAGACTATGCTCAAAGACTTTATCACTACCCAGAAGGCCTTCAACAAGAGTGTGGAAGAAAATGGTAGACAATATAGCCCACGACATAGAGATGCTGAAGATTAGAACCTCTCCCCCTGAGGAGAGGCAGGTCACTCCTATGAATGCCATCCAGATCCAAATTAATGAAAACATTAGGATGTTGGGAAAACTTAAAGAGAGATGGGCTAGAGAGAAGGAGGAAGAAGATAGAATTAAGAGCCTTCCTACCTACCACACAGTAGCCACTATCCAAGTAGTTGAGGAGATCCAAACTGCTAGCACCCATCACACCCCTAGTCCCACTGGACCTATCAATGGTGATGCTACACCTTCAACCATAGAAGAGGAAACCTCTATGAACATAGAGGCTTTCAAACAAGTGAGCTTAAATGATATCACTACTTCCCTTATAGATAGTAGTGAAGTAGACTTTGATAACTGCACTTTACCAGAAGTTATTGGTTCCCTACAAAAGATGTCTAGAGACCCCCACACTAGCACACTAAATCTTGCCTTCACAGAGCATATCACCAATGCTCAAATTAAAGTTAGGGAGGAGAAGCTTAGACTAGAAGCCTCCATACCTAGGAAGCTAGAAGATGGTTGGGATCCTATGATTAAAATTAAATTGAATAACTTCTCTTGTTTTGCTCTTTGTGATGTTGGAGCAAGTACCTCTGTTATGCCCAAAAGAATGTATGATATGCTTGATTTGAAACCTTTTGATCCTTGTTCTTTTGGTGTTCGTCTTTTTTATTCTTCCGTAAATAAGCCCTTGGGGAAGATCGACGATGTTCTTACCATTGTCAATGACAATTATGTTCCCACTGATTTCACTATTATGGACATTGAGTGTGAGCCCTCTTGTCCAATTATTTTGGGACGTCCTTTTCTTCGCACAGTTGGTTCCATCATTGACATGAAAGAGGGAACTATCAAGTTCCAATTCCCTCTCAAGAAAGGGATGGAATATTTCCCTAGGAAAAAGATTAAGTTACCTTTTGAGTCCGTCACACGGGCTAGTTATTCTCTTGAAAAAACTTGATCTTCTGCTTTAAGCCTAGCTAATGGCTCTAAAGAAGCGCTTTCGGGAGGCAGCCCGCAACGAATTCAGGTTTTTCTTTTTTCTTTTTGTTGTGTCTTGATGTTTGTTAATACTGTAGCAACATCATTGTATCTTTATTTTTCAAGCTTTGTGCCCAGTTTAGCCTCATACGGCAAGGGAAGTAAAAGTTGTGACATGCTGTCCAGAAAACAGATTCTGTCCTCGTGACTAGAAAAATTCCAGAAAAATCCCAGTTCATCTTTTTGAGCTGAAATTTTTACACAGCGTGCTCTATACAATTACGAAACTTCCGTATGTTCTGAGTTTTTTGATGTGAGTTGCAGAAGTACCTCGAAACAATTCCCCTTTCTCTGCTGTTCTGTTTTTCTCAGCTTCTGCCCCAGTTTTTCTTTTTGCAGTTTTGCAATCCTTAAGCTTGCCTTTTCTTTGCAAACTTTTTTGGGCAGGAAAGATAAACAGTAGCTCTTCCTGGAAATCTTTATTTTCAGTAGAGAAAAAATATTTTATTAGGGTACTAACCTCTCTAATCAGCCTACAATGAGTTATGTATGAAGGGAGTTTTGAAGTGCGCGATGGAAGGTGATGAAAGAAGATCCAGGAGTGTCAAGCGCTCAAGCTTGGGGATGCCCAAGTGCAACCCCAATAAATATTCAAGGAGACTCAAGCGTCTAAGCTTGGGGATGCCCCCGAGGCATCCCCTTCTTCATCAACAATCATCGGTCTGTCTTTCGTTGCACTATATTTTTATCACTTCATGCGTTATGTGCTTTGCTTGGAGCGTCTCACTCTTTACTTTTCTAAGTTTGTTTTGCTTTCTTTTCTGTAGTAACAAGTTAGACCCCAACTTACTCTTTTGTGTGGGAGAGAAACACGCTCCACTTGAACTAGAACTCCTCATAGGATTTGCATGCTTATTTCTTTTAGCTGTGAGTTGTTCTTTTTCTTTTCTTAGCTGCTGGTTTGTTTAGCTGTAGTTCTTTAGTTTTTCTATAGCTTTTCTTTTCAGGTTGAACTTTCTATAGGTTTCATATTTTATCTTGTTAGAGAGTTTTCCTGTTGCACTGAGTTCTGTGTCTTGACTAGAAAGTAGGTAGTTAAAGTTGCTTTTCTTTTTGAAGTAGTAACTTGCAATAGTTTTGAGGTATTGACTAGAGTAATGTTTGAACTTTTGGTGTCAAGAGCTCTTGCCTATTAGTGATAGATGTCATATTTTGGGCAATCCGTGTGTTTTTCGAAAACCAAAAACCCCTGTTGAGAACTCTAGCTACTAGATGGATCACTAACCTCTGGAGGGTTCGAATATTAGAGTACACTCACGTACCATGAGTTTAGGATGCGCAAGGATAACCAAACCCCCATACACTCCTCCTCGGCGTACCTGTCTCTTTGTGAACCTCCTATTAGATTGAGAGTTACCGATAATAAGTGCATGAGTTCTTCGGACTAATGTGAGTATTCGAAAGTTGACACTTCCACCTACCTATACCTTTTCTAGCCTCTTCGGTACCGTGCATTGCCCTTTTCTCACCTCGAGAGTTGGCGCATACTTCGCCGGTGCATCCAAACCCTTGGCATGATACGCTCTGTCATCATAAGCCTCATTATATCTTTCCTCAAAACAGCCACCATACCTACCTACAAGGCATTTCCATAGCCTTTCCGAGATACATTGCCATGCAACATCCACCCTCTCATGACTTGATCCTCATGTCATACATGCTACTTGCTTGATCGATGAGACGCATGCTAGTTGGGCCTTGCCCTAATCATTGCTACATGACGCGCTAGTATCATTGCATATCCTGCTATCCTGGCAGAGGCATACATTTGCATCATGATTAGTTACATTTTATTTTTGTGAGTACCTTTGTAAAGTGTGAAAGATCTCCTATATTCTTGTAAAATATAGAGTATTGCCCCTAAAGTGAGGAAAAGATCCCAAAGAGGACAAAATCAAAAGATCCAAAAGAGGACAAATGAGAGTTAAATAGATAGAGCCATTGAGGGCACCAAAAAAAGAGAAAAAGAGAAAAAATAAAAAGAGAGAAGGGGGCATACTACTATTCCTTTTGAGAGATCCACACTAGTACTTCATCTTCTATCCCTTGTACTCCATAGAGATTATCATCATGCATATAGCTATGTGGGGAACTTTTACACTATAGAACTTGGCTTGTATATTCCAATGATGAGCCTCCTCAAACGACCTCTAGGTCTTATTGAGCAAGCAAGTTAGATGCACCCCCACTAGTTCCATTGGAGAGTTTTTAGCTCACATGTGCATCCGTTGTATGGCAATCCCTACTCCTCACATCATATCTATCATATGGCCTTCTCTCGCCTATGATTGTCCTCATTGATGTGAGCCTTTCACACACCTTTTTGTCTTCCTCCTCTTCCCTTTTTCTGTTTCGCCTTTTAGGTGTCAACTTTCTTGCTCACGCTCATCCATTGCATGAGTGCTCAAAATATCGAAAGGAAGTGGATCAGTTTGACTTGAACTTTAGTAGATAGTTGTTCTCAACAAACTTTTTTCTCTTTCTTCCCAGTCCCTTGCTTGCACGCAAACACCATCTGGAGACATTCGAGTCACGGACAGCAAGAGCTCTTGCACCTTTTGTTTTTTTGTTGCTTGTGTTAATGCCAATATAGACTCTTGCCTGTTAAGACTTGAAATGAATTGCATGCTTTGATTGATTTACTGAACGGTCCTTATTTGGTTGTGTGGCATGTCACCACAGAAATTATGCTTGTTATCATTTACCTACTCGAGGACGAGTAAGAATTAAGCTTGGGGATGTTGATACGTCCCAAACGTATCTATAATTTCTGCTTGCTCCATGCATGTTTTGTGTGACTTTACCATGTTTTGGTTGAACTTTATTACATTTTTAAACCGATTTGGACTAACCTACTAACTCAGTGCACCCAGTTGCCAGCTTCTGGTTTTCTGCTGTTTTTGTTTTTCAGGTTTTCCGGCTGATTAAACCGCCCAAAAAATTCCGCAAAAATTATATTAAAAAATCAGCGTGCAGGAAGTTCCGGAATAACCAAGGGAGAGAGCCGGGACCACCACCAGGGAGCCAGAAGGGTCCCTGGCGCGGCCCCAACCCTAGGGCGCGCCAGGCACCCTCCTGGCTGCCCTGGGTGGCCCCTCGACGCCCCCCTTCGCCTATATAACCCCCTTGGGGTAGAAACCCCTAAAGAAGAACTCATTTTGCGGAAACCTCTCTGTTCTGCCGCCGCCGCCGTTTTCAGATCGGGGCTGCCTGGAGAAGCTTCCCCGGCACCCTGCCGGAAGGAGATTACCCCTCCGGGAGACCATCCATAGCCATGGACGCCTCCCGTATGTGCCGTGAGTAGTCCCTCTTGGACCATGGCTCCGTGATCAGTAGCTATGTGATGTCCTCTCCCTCTTTTGTGCTTTCACTTTCGAGACCTCGTGAGATGCCTCACATGATCGAGGCACCTATGTAATTTTCTGCTGTTGCTATGCTGAGTTTGTTGGGATCTGATGGATTATGAGACTATGTTCAGATTGTGATGAGTAATATATTTGGTTTGCCCTTTTATATTTTCTTCTTGAGTAAATTATTGCATGTTCTCCGTTGCAGTATTTGCTTTGGCCAAGTTATTTGCTTGCAACTCCAAGAGAGAGCATTATGCTCGAGAATGGGTTCAGCCCCTTGATGTCTACCTTGAGTGACAGAAACATGAGACAAGGGGATGTGCTATTGCCACCAGGGATAAAACAACGGTGATTGTGCCTATTGGTGCAAGAATTGTTTACTTTACGCAAAGTTCTTTTAATGCAGTTGTCTGTTGCTTTGAGTTTACACTTTGGGTGGGATTCACAACTTAATACCAGCGAGATGTTCTGGATAGATATCTCAAGGTGGATGATTCGTAGTAGATGCAGATGGATTTCGGTCTACTTACCTTGGCGTACTGCCCATTGCTTTTGAGCCCTTCCTTTCTTTGCAGCATAGTTAGCATTGCGGTGCCTTTATAATCCTGTCAATTGGCCAACTGTGATTTGTTTACCTCGCTAGCATTTTTATCGTCTTTTGGGAGAGAGACATCATTAGTGAAAATCACGGGACTCCGGTCCATCTTCATACCATTGTTCGCACCCACTATTTATCTTTCTGTTTTTACTTTTACTAGTACCTTTTTTTATATCTTGCGTTTGATCCTTTGTAAACGACAAGGATGGAGGAATTGACAACTCCTCTGAACTCGTTGGGAGCAAAGTTATTTGTTTTGTGCAGGTCCACGAAAACTCCACGCATCAGAATAATTTCTGGCGCCGTTGCCACCTATCGTACTTATCGTTGAGTCCTACCGGAGACAAACCTTGGTATCTTTACTGAGGGAAATTACCGCTACGCTGCATCTCAACCTTCCACTTGGGGTAACCAACGATGGGGCGAGAAGCCATCAACATACACATGTTCAAAACTAAGAAGTTAACTTGAACTCAAATTGCATCTCAATCAAATAAACTCCCACATACCCTCCTTCACTAAAACCCACAAATCACTCTACTTCTAGAGCATGAAATGATCTAAACTACCAATGAGAGATGAAAGGATGAAGTTCCTAACCTTTTAAAACACATGGATAGCTGGTGCACCACCAAATTTTGAATAATCTTGGTGAAAATGGAGCTTGGAGGTCAAGCTTGGAGGAAGAACAGAGGAGAAGAATGGATTGTGTGGCTCGGGCACAAGGACTTAGATGCAGGAAACCTTTAGTACCGGTTTGGGTCACCAATCGGGTCTAAAGATCGACCTCTGGTCCTGGTTGGTGACACCAACCGGGACTAAAGGGGATCACAGGCCTCCCCCAGCCTGCCGCAAACCCTCTAGTCCCGGTTGGTATCACCAACAAGAACTAGAGGTCCCCCGTGCGGCTCCTGGCCGTTGGAACCTGATCATTAGAACCGGGTCCAAACTCAGCGGGGACTAATTGCTAGGATGAAAACCCTGTTTTCTACTAGTTACGGATCTCTTCCATCTAGGCCTCGGCGGCGGCCTCGGCCTCGCGGCACCCCCTCACTTTGCGGTCCTCCCACGCCATAGTCGGGCTCACCACCCCCAGCTGCGAACGGACCAGGTGGAACGGAGTCGTGTCGACAGGGAAGTTGAGCCGGGCCACGACGCCGTGGTAGCGGACCTGCGAACGGTCGTACTCCTGGGCCGCGAGCCCGGCCGAATGGAAGCTACCGATCCACCGCCGGGTGTGGGTCTCCTCATATGTGATTTCAGCCATGCACGTC
Organism: Bromus sterilis; assembly: GCA_950022295.1. Classification (NCBI taxonomy): domain Eukaryota; kingdom Viridiplantae; phylum Streptophyta; class Magnoliopsida; order Poales; family Poaceae; genus Bromus; species Bromus sterilis. The sequence continues at coordinate 300,797,968 of OX465601.1, forward strand.
CCCCACCTACAGTTACCGGACTAGTCGACGGCCGGGACGGAGGGAGGACGGGGATGTCCTCGAACCCGCGGAGGAGAGCGGCGGCCAGCGGATCTGGCGAGCGTCAATGGCGGCTTGATGAAGCTCCCGCGGAGTATCGGTAACGCGGATCCGCACTGGGGATCGGAGGCAGGGACCGGCGGCCTCCATGTCCGACCATTGAAGAGTCGGGGGAGGGAAGAGGAGGGCGGTGGGTGCGGTTGTGGCATTGCGTGGGGAGAAGAGGAGGTGGCGAGAGAGAGGCTTTCGGTTTTACTCGGTCGCCGAGAGATGGAGAAAAAATAGGGAGATTTTTGGGGCGGGAGTAAATTTATCATCGACAAACGACAGATAGGGGATCGGCTAGGTGCCGATTAATGGAGTAACACCGAAATTTTACTCCACTAACCGGTTATAGAGGATCAGTAAGAAATGCCCTCTGTACGGACGCTCGCTGCCACTACTCTTCGTACTGGATTTCACCAAAAGGTGACCATCTCTTCATTTCCCGATGACGGTGGCGCCAAGTGCCCCTCCCCACATCACGCTTACTAGTCGGTCCCAACGAATACAATCTCATGATGTCTCCCAAACAACCAATCTGGGCGCCTCGTCCAACTAACCAGCGGGCGATACCAGACAATAGCTTCCCTGTGGATTTTATTGAAAAGGGGAATATATTAATATCACTTCCCTTTGGATTTGACAGACAAATAACAACGATAAGAACAAAATCAACATAGGGAACACATGAATTAGACGTGGAAAACCCCTCCTAGGACAAGGGTACAACTACGGAAAACCCGTCCTAGGCGTCAACTAAACTTTCACTATATAGTGGGGAGATTACAAACGCCGAGGCATTACAACTGATCAACTTATAACACACTAAATCTCAAAGATCTCCAATCCAAGGAAGCATCGTATATTTTAGGATTTGTGTGCCTTAATAAAAAATACGGATGCTACGCGTTAACCTATCTAACTTTTGCAAAGATCCGCTGCCTCCCGAGCAGTCACAATGGGCTTGTTGCGCTCGGATTAATGCGACAACGCCCCTGTTGCAAAGCCTTTGAAACATTTTTCTTGACATATATTGACTTTTTCTTTTTTCTTGGCCCCCTGCTGCAATATTGCCCTTGCTTCAAGGCACATGATCGGAATGCAAATTATGTTATAGACCGGTCAAATGAGGCGTGCCATAAAATTATATATACAAAGATTGCAACAAGACTAATATTGTAAAAGTTTAATGAAAATGAGATTTATTGTAAAAACTCAATGACTCACATAACAAATATATATATATATATATATCATTTGAAAATAGGCGATGGATCTTGTAAAAGGTACAGAATCAATTACATGTTCACCCTTATCCATGCAGCGCCCAACCATCCATCTCCCTAGCCTACAGTGTTTTCAATCCTGCTGGTCATTAGTTGTTACTTCTGTTGTTTACTTTTGCTGTCATCACCATCACTATCATATTACCATCACCACTTATCTTTTGTTGCAAGCAAGTATATTTCAGGTGCGGTTGAATTGACAACTCAACTGTCAAAGCTTATAAATACTAATCAATAAATTGGGTTCACTTACCCGCGAAGACTATCTCGATCCCTTAAGGTTGTGGGTCATCAAGTACAATTTTCTGGCGCCGTTGCCGGGGAGCATAGCAATATTTACAAGTCTACTTGAAGTATCCTGCCTGGTGCACATCATCCGCTATGGGTAAGAAAGGAGACCCCAAGGTTCCGATCTTGCCATCCCGTACAAGAAAAGGTACTGTTCTGAACACTAGTGCTACACTTGATTCACCTTCTGTTATGAGTAAGTTTACTTCACCACCACCACATGATGCTTCTACTGAGTCTGTCACTATGTCCGATGCTTTTGATTATGCTTCCAGTACTCTTGATGATACTACTTTTCTTGGCTACTATTTTGAAACTCAGACTGCTAAGGCGGCAGCAGAACCCAAGGCCGAGACCCCTGCTACCTATATTCCTACCTGCAAAACCTTTGGTTACCCGTGCTTAGATGAACTCAAGGAGAGAATCCTTGATGATGATTATGTTACTCTTGATGATGATTTTTGCAGGGAACTCAGAGAGTGTGTCGACTCTGACCCTGGTGCTGTTAAGGAGCTGCTCAAAAAGCACTCCATGAAGAACAAAGTTATTCCTGATCCTAAATTTGCCACATCCCCTATATGCATCATTTATCCTGATTATGATTCCTTTTATGGCAGAGAAAATGATGATGCTATAGGACACTTGACCAAACTCGCTGAGCTAGGTAACCCTATTTACTACTGAGAGAAGATACGAAACTTATATATGGCCAAGCTTTTTCCTTTTTCTTTGAAGGAAGACGCTAAATCATGGTACGATGCACTACCCTATGGTTCCATTAAGAGTCCTCAGGACTTAGTCCAATTCTTTGTTGATAAATATTTCCCAGCTCATATGCAACATGCTGCTTTGCAAAGAATCTATAACTTTAAACAATTGCAGGATGAGCACCTCCCTAAAGCTTGGGGGAGGTTTTTTGATTTACTTAAGGTTATGCCGGGACATGGAGTCCCCAAGAATGAACTGCTTGATATATTTTACGCTGGTTTAACCGATGAATCCAGATCCTACCTGGATAGTTGTGCTAGTTGTGTTATCAGGGAAAGAACACCGGACGATGCAGAAGAATTAATGTGCAAAATTGCCAAGAACTATGAAGATTGGTCCGTTCCTGAACCACTTCTACCACCGAAAAGGAGGGGCATGCTTGTTCTGAGCCCCGAAGATATGCAAGAAGCAAAGAAGTCTATAAAGGAGAAAGGTATTAAAGCCGAAGACGTGAAGAATTTACCGCCTATTGAGAAGTTGTGTGAGCCTACTACTCGCCCTCCCTTGGTAGAGGTACACTCTCTATTAGACTTTACTGAAAGTGAAATCCCTAAAGGTAAGCCTCCCGACCAATGCTTAAATGAGCTTGATAATTTTATTATTAAGCAAGACCATTTTAATAGGAGGATACAAAGTCAGTTGCATGATAACTCTCTTGCTATCAAAAGTTAGTGTGGTGTTCTAGAAAGAACAGTTAATGATGTTAAATGTCTTCTTATGCATTTTCATATGGTTCAAACTCAGCTTGAACAAATTTCTAATGTGCAAAAAGATTTGCTTGCTAATAATGCCAAACAGGACATACAAGCTTATGGCATCAAAACTAGGGGTGGAACACACTCCCAGGACCCACTCTATCCTGAGGGGCATCCAAAGAGGATCGAGAAAGATTCTCAAGTACAAGAAGAAGACGAGACTGTTAGCTCTCCGAAGAAAAAGAAGAAGAAGAAACACAAGGAGGCTGACAATACTGATGATCCTATCACAAGTGAAAAGCCATCTGTTGATCCTAACAGCATATCTACCTCCGATGCTGAAACAGAAGACGGTGTCGAGCCTGAAGAAAAGGACACGGAGAAGGATGATTCTCCCGAGGTAAGAGAAGAAGAAACACCCGATAAACGCAAGAAGTACTCTGGAGAAGACTTCATCGCAAGAAGACATGGGAAGGAAAGAGAACCATGGATACAGAAACCCATGCCCTTTCCAGGTAAGTCCCTCAAATCTAAAGAAGAAGAGCACTATAATAAATTTTGTGAATGGATGAAACCTCTTTTTCTTCAAATCCCTTTGACGGATGCTATTAAGTTACCTCCCTATTCGAAATATATGAAAGATATTGTCACAAATAAAAGAAAAGTTCCTAATGAGGCAATATCTACTATGCTTGCTAACTACTCTTTCAGTGGTAAGATTCCTGAGAAGCTTGGTGATCCAGGTATACCCACCATTCCTTGCTCCATAAAGAATAATTACGTCAGAACTGCTTTATGTGATCTTGGTGCAGGAGTGCGTGTTATGCCTTTCTCTCTTTACAAGAGGCTTTGTTTAGATAAACTAATCCCTACATATATCTCCCTTCAGATGGCTGACAAATCAACAGCTGTCCCCATTGGTATTTGTGAGGATGTTCCCGTTGAAGTTGCTAACTTTTTGATCCTTACAGATTTTGTTGTGCTTGACATGCCCGAGGATTGGAGCATGTCCATTATTCTTGGTAGACCTTTTCTTAACACCGCAGGTGCTATTATTGATTGTAATAAAGGAAAGGTCACTTTCAACGTTGATGATAAAGAACACACGGTGTATTTTCCAAAGAAGATCGACAAGAGGCATAGCCTTAACTCTATAGAGAATGTTGAGACCGTGAAGATTGGAGAATGGGACTGTCCACTACATGTGCACCACAAATACAAAACCATTATGGTGGGGACAATGTCCATTAAAGTAAAGGTCCAATGATCACTTCATAAGAGGTGAGACTTCTTGTTCTATATATCGCCGGTTTGTTGGTAAGACTTGATCAACCTTACTAGTGAGCTTGTTTTATATAGGTAAAAAGTTAAGCTTGTTATGTTTTCATTTGCTTTATCTTTTATTCTCCTTGCTGTACCAAGTTTTTGTGTTTTTGAAGCTTCACAATACTAATCACTGCTTTCAGTTTTCAGAAAGTTTTGCAGCTTTTTGAACTCCGAGAAATTTTCAACAGTGAAGTTTTCAGTAAAATTCCAGAAAAATAAAAATAAAAATTTCCATGCCGGGAGTGACCCAGAGGTACCTGGGGCTGACCAGGGGGGGCCACCAGTGGCCCAGGCGGCCAGCTGGCGCGGCCTGCCCCCTGGCCGCGCCCATAGGGCGCCTGGGGCCCACAGGTCCCACCTTCAGGTGAGTCTTCTTCCTCTCTCCCTCTTTCTTTCCATAAACACGAGTTCTGGCCCTGGAACTTGCGTTCTTGCTGTTCTTGGAGGTGATTTTCGATCTCTCTCCGCAACCCGTCATTTGAGCTGAGATTTTGAGAAAATACTCCCTGGTATGTAACTCCTCCACTCCTCCAAATAGATTTTTGGTTGGTGGCTTCATTTGTGAGTATTTAGTAGTTCTTGGTGATGTTTAGATGAGCTTGCTTGCATGTGTAGAAGTTTATTTTCCAAGTTTTGATGCAAGTTTTTGCCTTAGGTAAGTGGGTTGAGTAGTTTGCCTTAACTCAGTTTTTTTAAATCCTTGTTTTTGTAATTTGTCAAAAATTTCAGAAATGAGTTTGCTAGGAAGAGAAAAGGGGTGGCTTGGGAAGAAAAGGCCCGAGCGCTCCGATCGAGTTACAAGAGCTGCAGCTTCACCCTCGACTTCTAGGGTGAGCTACAACGAAGATCATGTGCCCTTAGAGTTGTTGGAGGACACAAATCCAGCATGTGCAATGAATTTCCCGTGCAATGAATTCCTTTAATATGTAGGTATTAAGGAGGAGTTCTATAATCTTTGTGCTAATGCAGGTCTGACGCGGCTCGCAACGTGTCGTGTTGCTCAATATCAAAAACTCACCTCCTGTTTCATTAACAGTTTTAGATATAACCTTGATACTGGTTCTATTGAGTTTAAAATTTACAATAATCTTTTGACCATGCCTTTGGAAAAGTTTTGTGAAATAATAGGTTTGCCGAACGTTGGACTGACGGCGAAGATAAGCTCTCAGCCCTCCGAGCTGAGAACCGTCTTCAACTCTCTCTGTAGCATGGATACAAGGGATATTCATCGGTCAAAAATCTTCAGCATCTTATTTCCAAACCTCAGGTATTTTGCGTATTATATTGCTAGAGGGGTGTTAGCTCGTGACAACACGAGCAGCATTTCTGCGCCGGATATTGCTATCCTGGAAACTGCCCTCTCAGGGAGGTTTGATTATAATGTGGGTGCCTTAATTGCTCGACGCCTTGCTATGAACGGTAACAAGGGAGATTTATTTGGTGGAGTTTACGCCACACTTATCCTAGAGTCTCTTAATGGCACCCCACACCCTGATGATAAGCCTTTTACTTAGTTAAGTTTTGATCTTGATGCTATGAAAAGGCATAAGTTTGTTACGAGTTCCGAGTTTGGTAACCTTGATTATATCTTGCGTTTCGGAGCCACCACGGAACGCAAGATCCGTCTACCTGCACCTCTTTTGTTCGATTTTTCTCGCAGGAACGGATGGTCCTTTGAAGCTATCCCGTTCGATGAGTTCGTGGTCCAACATCAGTTTCATAACCCCAATGGAGGGGGTTGTGTCCGACAAGGAGGAGCATGGTGAGTTACCACCTTTCCAGGGGGAGACCGTCACCTAGTTTGGTGAAGGGTCTTCCTCTGCTTGGAGTGCGGATCCTTCTTCGTGGGAAGATCCGAGGACTTCGGTGTACGCACCGGAAGCCTCATACGACCCTTGGACTCACCAGTACCACCCTGGAGCAGGAGGCTACTGGGGACATTAGCTACTACAAACTTGGGCCAAAAGCCTAAGATTGGGGGAGTACGTGCCCTTCTCACTTTTCCATTGTATTATCCGTTTTATTTTTGTTCGCTTTGACCTTTTCGAAGTTTTTGCCCGTCCTTCTTTCTTTCTTTCTTTGAAAAAACAACAAAAAGATTTTCTCTTTTCTTTTACTCTCGTTTAAACCTTTAAAAAAATTCAAAAAGATTTCCTTTCTCTCTTTAGTTTTCTTTGTTTTCAGAGTTCAGCTCGAGTCTGTGATGACATTTGATAATATTTCCCACGTTCAATCGTGCAAGTGACCAGGCAGTAATGACGAAGATCGACGGAAGGGAAGCAACAAGGAAAACCGGTATGAACTCTTCTTGTTTCTACTTTTGTACATATGCCTGTACTTATGATCTAGAGACCAGCTTGTAGCGACATAGTGCTATGTTTACAATGCTTTCCCAGTGTTCATGCTTTCCTTGTGGCTAGTCTCAAATAGCTAGAGTACATAATGTGTTATTGAAATGATTTACATGGATTGCATTGTTCATGGTTTGGCATACTGAAGTGGTATTTCCCTTCGGAGAATTTTTTGGATTGACTTGGCACATGTTCACACATGTTTATGACTAAAAAGTCTATTATGCCTTGATGATCTTTTTGTTTCAGAATAGTTATATCACTTTCATACCCGATTCAATGTTGCTTTGTCGCTCTGCATGATTATGACAGTTATTGCTCTCTAGTTGGTCGCTTCCCAGTCTTTTGCTAGCTTTCACTTGCAGTAAGCGGAATTCTTCTTATGCATCCAAAATCCTTGAAACCAGTTATTCCATTCGAGTCCACCATACCTACCTATATGTGGTATTTACCGGCCACTCCTAACTTATACTTTCATGTGCCATCTCGAAATTTATTCAAAAGCTTCTCTTTTCTAACCGTACAAGCTCATGGTGCGGTGAGGGGAAAACAGTATCTTGCATGCCAAAAATATTTTGACGGAAGTTTTAACTAGTCAAACATAAAAAAAAGAAAAATATATATATATATATGAGAGTTACACCTCCCCCATACTTGATGATGGAGTGAAATGGACCACATGCTGCTTATGATAGATGGAACGATACCCTCCTTCCATCCTTGAGGCAGAATAAAAGGTTCCGTAGACCATCAAAGGATTTATGGATAAGGGAATATGTGTAAGCAAAAGGCATTAATATGGTTGGCATGGGAGATATTGAGAGACCTTTACTGTTCACCATTGACTGGAAAGTTGCACTTCTCAAAAATGTTTTATCTCTGTTTTCAAAACCAAGAGCTCTGGCATATGTTTAGTCTTTGCTTCCTTTCACGGGTTTTCAACCTTGCCATCAAAAGCCACGGTTCGAGAGTCTCCCCTTCTTTCTTCAAAGCACCAACTATGAGAGCATAATTTTCATTCTTAGTGTAACATGCATTGTCCCAAAGTATTACATTGTCTTCTGCATGCTTGTGTTATTGCTAGTCTGAAATACTGAGTTCTAGTCACCTTTAAAATTCCGGAGGAGTTTCTGCATTTATGTTTTGCTTCACTCATGGAGGCTAGCGAAATGCCACTCAAGTATGTTCAAGCTATGTGCATTGTGATCATGTCTTGATTTTCAGTAGCATATTATTTACTTTTAGTTGTTTGTGATTGATCACATGGAAGAAGAATTGCTTCGTGCATTGTCCTTATAGCATTGTTTCAATACTTGCTAAACTCTTTTCATAGTACATGCTTATATACATCTAATGAAGCAAAAGAGTTTGTCAAAGTTTTCTTTGTCGCGTCCAGTTCGTTGAACTGAATTGCTTGAGGACAAGCAATATGCTAAGCTTGGGGTAGTTGATACGTCTCAAACGTATCTACTTTTCCAAACACTTTTGCTATTGTTTTTTCCTCATTCTTGCATGATTTGGACTAAACTAACCCGGACTAACGTTGTTTTCAGCAGAGCTGCCTTTATGGTTTTATTGTGTGCAGGAAAATGGATTTTTAGGTATCTTAAAAAATTCTGGGAAAATTCACAGAAAATCCACGCACCAGAAGCTTCCACCAGCCAGAAGTGGGGCCAGAGGGGGGCACAGGGGCCCCAGGCGCCTGGCTGGCGCGGGCCGACCCCTGGCCGCGCCGGGGGGCCTCCTGGGAGGCCTCCACCTCCTCTCGTGCCCTACCTCGACTCCTATTTATTCTTGTGACGGGAAAACCCCAGAACAGAAGTCGCTTTTCTAGTTTCCGTCGCGGAGCCGCCGCCACCCTCTGTTCTTCTTCGGGAGGGCTAATCTGGAGGCTGATTTGGCCTCCAGAGAGGGGATATCGTCGCCATCATCATCACCATCACCAATCCATCCCTCCTCCATGACTTCTCTTCACATGTGTGAGTAACTCCCTGCTGTAGGCAAAGGGTATGGTAGGGATTGGATGAGTTACATCATGTAATAGTTTATCAGATTGTTGGGGGCATGTTGCCTATCATCTATATTGGTGTTTATCTTCTTTGCTTCAACTTGTTGCTCTTAATGCTTGTCACTTTGGGCCCGAGTGCCATGTTTCCAGATCTGAACCCTATGTGTTTTCATGAATATATTTGTGTTCTTGATCCTATCTATGAGTTGTATGCACCTATTATGGTCCGTAACCGGCGATCCCAAAGGTGACAGCTTGGGACACCAAAGGGGATGGTCCATAATTTGAGGATTCCATGTATCCATTGAGTTTATTGCTTTGTTCCGGTGCTCTTTGACAGGAGCACCTTAATCTCCATAAGTTCCCTTTGGCTCCGTTCGTAGCGGGATGGTAGGACAAAAGATGTTGTGCAAGTTCTTATTGCAAGCACGCACAACTACCTACGGGATACATGCCTAATATTTGATATTTTCCTAGATGATCATTGCTTTTCTGTGTGCCTTGCCACGTGTTAGAATCTATTACATGTTCACCCTCATCCATGCAGCGCCCAACCATCCATCTCCCTAGCCTATAGTGTTTTCAATCATGCTGGTCATTAGTTGTTACTTTTGCTGTTTACTTTTGCTGTCGTCACCATCACTATCATATTACCATCACCACTTATCTTTGTTGCAAGCAAGTATATTTCAGGTGCGGTTGAATTGACAACTTAACTGTCAAAGCTTATAAATACTCTTTGGCTCCCCGTGTGTCGAATCAATAAATTGGGTTAACTTACCCGCGAATACTATCTCGATCCCTTATGGTTGTGGGTCGTCACAAGCTCAAAAGGAAGTTTCATTAATATTTCGCAAATGAATGCCTGGACGCACAATGATGGAATCTTTTAACAAGGCTCGTGATGATGCTGGAAGTAGTGCTCAGAAGAGTTTGTCCGAGAGCAACAATTTGAAACCCATGATGGTCCAGTTTGTAAACGAAGTGCATCAAGTTTTTGTTGTAGCACTCTCAACATTTTTAGCAAGTTCAACTGATGTAGCCCTCTAAAAAATGCCTGCGTGTAATACCTGTTGAGAGGGCTATGACAAAAACTAAAATAAAAAAGTATAGCAATTTCATTATAGGATGTCAATGGAAGATTACTCCACACCCTGTACACCGTAAAGGAAAATTTCGGTTAGACCCTGATTAGTGGGCAAATCTAGCTACTCTGCAGACAAGAGAGCTCCAGAAGAAATGCCCGTATTAGATTTCGCAATCTCATACGGGGTTTCAGCTGGACCCCGCCTCGTCGGCAAATCTAGCAAATCTGCGCACCAATCAAGGTTCAACCGAAATTTGAATTACAGTATACAGGATATAGTTAAATCCCTCATGGACAACCTTTATGGAAATTGTTATGCTATGATAAGTCCACTCTAACCCGTGCTTATAAACCGGTCGAAATCATCTTCGGTTAGCGAGGTGGTACTAAACTTAGTGAACCTTTAGAACCGGTTCTAGGTACCATCCGGTTCTAATGCTGCTAGGTGGCCCGCATGCCGAACGGCAACCTGCCACCACATCTTTAGAACCGGTTGGTAGTACAAACCGGTTCTAAAGGGGCGCTGGCAGGGCACCACTGGGCTGGGGCCTCACCACGCGAACCGGTTCTAAAGCCCAGAGCCACGAACCGATTGTATTGGGCCAGTAGAACCGGTTCGTGTTTGAACCATGACCTTTGCTCATATCCAAAGGCATGTTTTGTACTAGTGCCTCTTTCGTTCTCGTTTGCCTCCATTGCTTCTGAGCTTAATTTGAAGGGTCTCCGGCTCCGTCTTCATGGATGCGCTCGGTCTTCTTCTTGGGTGGAGTTGGAAGTTGATAATTAATCCTTGATTTTCCTTGCATTTTGCTGGAGGGCGTTTTCTCGTCCGTTGAATCTGCGTGATGGAGATAGCCTTTGCTGTCGTTTTGATGGCGAAGATACTCTCACTATTCGTGCATTTGATGTCGGTGGTAATCGTCTGGATCCATACTTGGAGGAAACAAGAAGTGGAAATTCTGATGGGTTGAGTGGTGGTTCGCCTGCTTCTCCCGTGACTTCATCTTCGGTCAATTCCTCGGCTGATGGTGCTTGCTCTTCTAGTTCTAAAGATGAGCTGGACGTCAAGCCGATTGTCAAGCGGCTGCGTCAGTAAGCGACGCACCTTGTAGAACTGGAGGACGGCGACCTGCTTCTTCGCGGACTGAGTTGCTACTTTGTCTGTGGTCATGCTTGTCAGGTTGTGGTACGAAAGTGCCAATTATCTCATCATGAGCGTACATGTAGAAGTCATAATTCCTTGGGATAGTTGTAACCCGTCTGGAAGTTGCTCGAGTCCTTTGACTCCTTTGTAGTGAAAAATTGTCCTCGACTCCTTTGTAATGAAATTGTCCTCGACTCCATTGTAAGAGAGAACTGTCTTCGACTCCTTTGTAATGGAAATTTTCCTCGACTCCTTTGTAATGAAATTGTCGTCGACTCCCTTGTAATGGAAATTGTCCTTCGGGTGCGCGGCAACGCTCCCGATGGGAGTAGCCCCCAAGGCTACATTTGATTTGTAGAATCAAACATAGGCTGTGAATTTTTGTCTACCTGGGTTGTCCTTTCCCGTGGCTATTTTTGAGTTATTCCAAGTTTTTGATCGGGTGCGCGTCAGCGCTCCCGATGGGAGTAGCCCCCGAGTCTTTAGGTGATCGCTTTCGATCAGGTGAAGACTAAAGAACTTTGCCTTTTTTGATATGATTCTCTTTGCGGAAAACTCTTGGTGAGTCGGAGGGGATCTTGTGTTCTGGTTTCCCGGTGCTTGCAGATGAGGTCGCGTTTTAGCGAGGATAGCGTCTCTCGGGAGGAGTTTTATGCTTGAGCCCCCTAGTTCTTTTAAGTATAGTCGCATTGGCGAGGATAGCGTCTCTCGGGGGGAGTTTTATGCTCAAGCCACCGAGTTCTTTTAACTATAGTCGCATGAGCGAGGATAGCGTCTCTCGGGGGGAGTTTTATGCTCGAGCCCCCGAGTGCTTTTAAGTATAGTTGCATGAGCGAGGATAGCGTCTCTCGGGGGGAGTTTTATGCTCGAGCCCCCGAGTGCTTTTAAGTATAGTCGCATGAGTGAAGATAGCGTCTCTCGGGGGGAGTTTTATGCTTGAGCCCCCGAGTGCTTTTAAGTATAGTCGCATGAGCGAGGATAGCATCTCTCGGGGGGAGTTTTATGCTCGAGCCCCTGAGTGCTTTTAAGAATAGTCGCATGAGAGAGGATAGCGTCTCTAGAGGGGAGTGTTATGTTCAAGCCCCTGAGTGCTTTATAGTGTTTGGGCAACATTATTTTATTTCTTCGAGTTTTACATGGGTTGCCGATCGGTGCCACTGCCAATGTCTCTGACAATGCCTAGAGGACTATGGGTAGGTGATGTCTACACACACTTCTATTCTTGTAGACTATGTTGGGCCTCCAAGCGCAGAGGTTTGTAGGACAGCAACAATTTCCCTCAAGTGGATGACCTAAGGTTTATCGAACTCAGGGAAGTAGAGGTTGAAGATGGTCTCTCTCAAGCAACCCTGCAATTAAGAAACAAGAAGTCTCTTGTGTCCCCAACACACCTAATACAACTTGGAGTTGTATAGGTGCACTAGTTCGGCGAAGAGATGGTAAAATATGGGTGATAGGTGCGGTAAAGCAAGGTAATATAAATCTGAATAAAAAGTGCAGCAAGGTAACAAGTGGTAAACGTGAGCACAAACGGTATTGCAAAGGTGGAAACAAGGCCTAGGCTTCATACTTTCACTAGTGGCAACTCCCAACAACATTAACATAGTCTAATCACATGATATTTCCCATAAAACATGCAATGGAGACGTACTCGGAGGTCATTCCTTTGTGGTCAACAGAGGATGAGAATTGTGTAGGGCTACAAAAGCACACCTCAAAGTTCGTAGTTCTCAATCTATGGATTTCCCAATGTCACCGCGGCATTCCAAAGAGAGTACCACAATCACCACAACATATCTAAAGGATAGTCAAAGACAAGCACCAAAAGACTCTCCATCTTCAATCCACACACAAAAGAGGAAATCACTCATGAAAATATTCTTCTAATTCCATGTGCAATAGACCAGCTGTCACCATGGTCTTGGAGATTATACTAGATAAGATCAATTGAGTACATCAATCCAATACATAGAAGAAGGGGAAACATCATGGGATCACCCTAGATTAACATTGCCTGTGATCACAATCAATATCACATCATGGGAGAGAGAGAAGACCACATAGCTACTGTAGAAGACCTTAGCCCCGAGGAGGAACTACTCCCGCTTCATGGAGAAGGGAAGCAACGTCGATGGAGATGAATCCGGGGGCACTTCCCCGTCCCGGCAGGGTGCCGGGGCAGCTTCTCCAGGCAGCCCCGATCTGAAAACGGCGGCGGCGGCGGAACAGAGAGGTTTCTGCCAAAAAGAGTTCTCGTTTAGGGGTTTCTACCCCGAGGGGGTTATATAGGCGAAGGGGGGCGTCGAGGGGCCACCCAGGGCAGCCAGGAGGGTGCCTGGCGCGCCCTAGGGTTGGGTCCGCGCCAGGGACCCTTCTGGCTCCCTGGTGGTGGTCCCGGCTCTCTCCCTTGGTTATTCCGGAAGCTTCCTGCCCGCTGATTTTTAATATAATTTTTGCGGAATTTTTTGGGCACTTTAATCAGCCGGAAAACCTGAAAAACAAAAACAGCAGAAAACCAAAAGTTGGCAACTGGGTGCACTGAGTTAGTAGGTTAGTCCAAATTCGTTTAAAAGTGTAATAAAGTTCAACCAAAACATAGCAAAGTCACACAAAACATGCATGGAGCAAGCAGAAATTATAGATACGTTTGGGACGTATCAACATCCCCAAGCTTAATTCCTGCTCGTCCTCGTGTAGGTAAATGATAACAAGCATAATTTCTGTGGTGACATGCCACACAACCAAATAAGGACTGTTAAGTAAAGCAATCAAAGCATGCAATTCAATTCAAGTCTTAACAGGCAAGAGTCTATATTGGCATTAACACAAGCAACAAAAGAACAAAAGGTGCAAGAGCTCTTGCTGTCCGTGACTCGAATGTCTCCAGATGGTGTTTGCGTGCAAGCAAGGGACTGGGAAGAAAGAGAAAAAAGGTTGTTGAGAACAACTATCTACTAAAGTTTCACACTTGGTCTCCTTTGGGTTCTTATCTGGACTCGTCCCCAGACCACTAGCCAGGTACAAGTCAAACTGATCCACTCCCTTTTGATATTTTGAGCACTCATGCAATGGATGAGCGTGAGCAAGAAATTTGACACCTAAAATGCGAAACAGAAAAACGGTGGAGGAGGAAGACAAAAAGGTGTGTGAAAGGCTCACATCAATGAGGACAATCATAGGCGAGAGAAGGCCATATGATAGATATGATGCGAGGAGTAGGGATTGCCATACAACGGATGCACATGTGAGCTAAAAGCTCTCCAATGGAACTAGTGGGGGTGCATCTAACTTGCTTGCTCAAGAAGACCTAGAGCTCGTTTGAGGAGGCTCATCATTGGAATATACAAGCCAAGTTCTATAGTGTAAAAGTTCCCCACATAGCTATATGCATGATGATAATCTCTATGGAGTACAAGGGATAGAAGATGAAGTACTAGTGTGGATCTCTCAAAAGGGTAGTATGCCCCCTTCTCTCTTTTTATTTTTATTTTTCTCTTTTTCTTTTTCTTTTTATTTTTATTTTTCTCTTTTTCTTTGGGATCTTTTGATTTTGTCCTCTTTGGGATCTTTTCCTCACTTTAGGGGCAATACTCTATATTTTACAAGAATATAGGATATCTTTCACACTTTACAAAGGTACTCACAAAAAGAAAATGTAACTAATCATGATGCAAATGTATGCCTCCGCCAGGATAGCAGGATATGCAATGATACTAGCGCGTCATGTAGCAATGATTAGGGCAAGGCCCAACTAGCATGCGGCTCATCGATCAAGCAAGTGGCATGTATGACATGAAGATCAAGTCATGAGAGGGTGGATGTTGCATGGCAATGTATCTCGGAAAGGCTATGGAAATGCCTTGAAGGTAGGTATGGTGGCTGTTTTGAGGAAAGATATAATGAGGCTTATGATGACAGAGCGTATCATGCCAAGGGTTTGGATGCACCGGTGAAGTATGCCCCAACTCTCGAGGTGAGAAAAGAGCAATGCACGGTACCGAAGAGGCTAGAAAAAGTATGGGTAGGTGGAAGTGTCAACTTTCGAATACTCACATTAGTCCGAAGAACTCATGCACTTATTATCGGTAACTCTCAATCTAATAGGAGGTTCACAAAGAGACAGGTACCCCGAGGAGGAGTGTATGGGGGTTTGGTTATCCTTGCGCATCCTCGACTCATGGTAGGTGAGTGTACTCTAATATTCGAACCCTCCAGAGGTTAGTGATCCATCTAGTAGCTAGTGTTCTCAACAGGGGTTTTTGGTTTTTGAAAAACACACGGATTGCCCAAAATACGACATCTATCAGTAATAGGCAAGAGCTCTTGACACCAAAAGTTCAAACATTACTCTAGTCAATACCTCAAAACTATTGCAAGTTACTACTTCAAAAAGAAAAACAACTTTAACTACCTACTTTCTAGTCAAGACACAGAACTCAGTGCAACAGGAAAACTCTCTAACAAGACAAAACATGCAACCTATAGAAAGTCCAACCTGAAAAGAAAAGCTATAGAAAAACTAAAGCACTACAGCTAAACAGACCAGCAGCTAAGAAAAGAAAAAGGACAACTCACAGCTAAGAGAAATAAGCATGCAAATCCTATGAGGAGTTCTAGTTCAAGTGGAGCGTGTTTCTCTCCCACACAAAAGAGTAAGTTGGGTTCTAACTTGTTACTACAACAAAGAAAGCAAAACAAACCTAGAAAAGTAAAGAGCGAGACGCTCCAAGCAAAGCACATAAGGCTTGAAGTGATAAAAATATAGTGCAACGAAAGACAGACCGATGATTGTTGATGAAGAAGGGGATGCACCGGGGGCATCCCCAAGCTTCGAAGCTTGAGTATCCTTGAATATTTATTGGGGGTGCACTTGGGCATCCCCAAGCTTGAGCGCTTGACACTCCTGGATCTTCTTTCATCACCTTCCATCGCGCACTTGAAAACTCCCTTCATACATAACTCATTGTAGGCTGATTAGAGAGGTTAGTACCCTAATAAAATAATTTTCCTCTACTGAAAATAAAGATTTCCAGGAAGAGCTACTGTTTCTCTAGCCTGACCAAAAAAGTTTGCAAAGAAAAAGCAAGCTTAAGGATTGCAAAACTGCGAAACGAAAAACCGGGGCAGAAGCTGAGAAAAACAGAACAGCAGAGAAAGGGGAATTTTTTAGGGGCACTTATGCAACTCAAATCAAAAAACTCTGAACATACGCCTCAAAGGTAATTGTATGGAGCATGCTGTCAAAAAAATTCGGATCAAAAAGATGATCTGGTGATTTATTCATATTTTTTCCATCAAGCAGACAGAATCTGTTTCTGGACAGCATGCACCAACTTTTGACCTTTCTTGCAATCTGAGGCTAAACTTGGCACAAAGCTTGAAAGTAAAGATACAATGATGTTGCTAAAATAGTAACAATCATCAAGACCACTAAGAACAGAAGAAAAACAAAAAGTAAAGATAACAAGGGTTGTCTCCCTAGAGCTCTTTCTTTATAGCCATAAAGATAGGCTTAAGATTTTAATGATGGTCTCATGGGTATAAGAATTGAAGCACAAAAGAGGGCACCAAGAATAAAATACCAAACACATTTAAGTCTAACATGATTCCTATGCAAAGGGATCTTGTAGATAAATAACTCATTGAAGCATAAATATATTAGCATAGGAAGGCAAAACAAGTGCAACTTCAAAACCTTCAACATAAAGAGAGGAAACTTGATATTATTGAAATATCTATAAGCATATGTTCCCCTCTCATAATAATTTTCAGTGGGATCATGAATAAACTCAACAATATAAGTATCACATAAAAATTGTTACCATGATCCACATGCAAAAGGGTACTCTTACTCTCCACATAAGCATAATCTTTCTCATTGGTAATAGTGGGAGTAGGACTATCATAAACAACTTGAACACTATAGATTAATTGTGTATTAGGAAGATGGTGTTCAACAAGGGAGTAATTCCCTCCATGATCATGACAAGTTTCATAAGGATAATTTCTCCTTATGTCATAGGTACCTTTATAATCACTAAAAATAGGAGTTATAACATCATCATAGTAGATAAGAGCATTATCATTGCTAGAAACTATATTTGTAAACATGTTGTCTTTATTCTTACTAGAAAAGGAATTATCAATTACCACATCAATAATGGGTAAAGGACTTGCAATCCTATCATCCCCAAGATTAGAGCTTTCCATATCATCACTCTCAGAGTTGGTACCAAAGAGATTTTCAAGGTCATAAGTAGCATTATCATCATTTTCCCAATCACAAAAAGTAACATGCATATCATAATCAAAATCATCTTCAATAGTACCTACGGACTTATCTTCAAGATAATAATGAATGCAATCAAGCTCACCATCCTCCATAAATTTCTGTCCGTTAGGATAAAAATCGATGCGAGGAATATGCTCAGGCCAGGTTGTTACCCATTCTGCTTCCTTCCTGCTCCTCTTCCTCCTCCTCTTTTTTTCTTATTCTTCACCTTAGGAAGGAGTAGTTGGAGGGGAAGTTTCTCCACATATCCTGGTTTATCATTAGAAACAATAGGGGAAACTTGGGAGAAACTCTCCTTTTTATTAGTAGAAATATAAGAGACATTTTTATACTTTGGTAGAGTTCCCTCCTTTCTAATCTTACTTATGTAATCATTCTCATGGCAATTAACAACACAATAGAGATAGCATTCCTGCAAAGTGTTATTTATTCCCAAAGCATGACCATCTAGCCAAGAAATCTTTTCTGATAACTCTTCACACATCAAAAATAACATAAGCTCGTCATAAAGATCAGGGGTGATCATGTCATCACACAACTGGCTAACAGTTATGTTTTGAAAGTACATGCACTGAAAATTGAAGTGACCCTTTATGCAGCAAAGTTCACAAGTAAAAGGATAAAGGTCACAACATTCTCTATCAATTTCATTTAAATATCTAACCCAAGTGATTGTTCTTTCATGCTTATGTTGCTTACAATACTTCTCTTCTTCAATCATCGGCCTTTCACAAGGTCTATCCACTCCACAAAAATTAACATGCTTATATAAAACTTCATTTTCAGGAATTGGATCATGCATGTTGCAATCATCATTAACAATTTCATTTTCTTTGCAAATCTCTTTAAAAGGTTCATGATGCTTGATACAATTCTCCTTAGGCATATTAAGATGTGAAGCAAAAGATTTGAGGAAATCAACAAGGAGTTGAGAATCAAGCACAAACTTAGCACTAAATTTATTAAAACTTGCAGTTTCAACAAAGGACTTAATGCAATCATACTCATAAATTATACTTGACTCTTTACCTTTGTCGATCTCCCAATCTTCAGTGTTGTGTTGGATTCTTTCAAGGAGTTCCCATTTAGCATCAATCTTTTCGTTTGTGAAAGAACCCGCCGAGGAAGCATCGAGCAAGTCTTTATCCTGTCGAGATAGCCTTGCATAGAAATTAGTAATAATCATATCTTTGGGGAGCCCATGGTTAGGACATTTTAGCATCAAAGTTTTCAGTCTCCCCCAAGCTTGAGCTATGCTCTCTCCGTCATGAGGATAGAAATTATAAATATAATTCCTATTCTCATGGACTTCATGAAGAGGATAAAACTTGGAGTAAAAGAGAGACTGGATCTCTTCCAAATCCCGTAGGTGAGAATCATCTAGTAGCCTATACCATTCCAATGCTTTTCCTTTCAGTGACAAGGCAAATAATTTCTTCATGACTTCACCTCTTGTCAAACCTGAAATCTTAAATAACTCACAAAGTTCTGTAAGTTTCAACAAATGAATACTAGGATTGACTGTCCCATAATAACAATCATTAATAATTATTTCAACTATCCCAAGTGGTATTTGGAACGGGATGCATTCAGTAGGTGGCGGAGACTTCTCTACCACAGGTGTGGCAAAGCGGTCTCCCCGAAGCAACGAACTAAGATTGCAGTTTTCCATAAACCTAACTACTGAAAATAAAAACAAGAAACGAAAAGAATTAATTGCAAGATCTAAAGATATACCTTCAGCGCTTACCTCCCCGGCAACGGCGCCAGAAATAGCTTGATGTCTACACACACTTCTATTCTTGTAGACTATGTTGGGCCTCCAAGCGCAGAGGTTTGTCGGACAGCAGCAATTTCCCTCAAGTGGATGACCTAAGGTTTATCGAACTCAGGGAAGTAGAGGTTGAAGATGGTCTCTCTCAAGCAACCCTGCAATTAAGAAACAAGAATTCTCTTGTGTCCCCAACACACCTAATACAACTAGGAGTTGTATAGGTGCACTAGTTCGGCGAAGAGATGGTAAAATATGGGTGATAGGTGCGGTAAAGAAAGGTAATATAAATCTGAATAAAAAGTGCAGCAAGGTAACAAGTGGTAAACGTGAGCACAAACGGTATTGCAAAGGTGGAAACAATGCCTAGGCTTCATACTTTCACTAGTGGAAACTCCCAACAACATTAACATAGTCTAATCACATGATATTTCCCATAAAACATGCAATGGAGACGTACTCGGAGGTCATTCCTTTGTGGTCAAGAGAGGATGAGAATTGTGTAGGGCTACAAAAGCACACCTCAAAGTTCGTAGTTCTCAATCTATGGATTTCCCAATGTCACCGCGGCCATCCAAAGAGAGTACCACAATCACCACAACATATCTAAAGGATAGTCAAAGACAAGCACCAAAAGACTCTCAATCTTATTTCCACACACAAAAAAGGAAATCACTCATGAAAATATTCTTCTAATTCCATGTGCAATAGACCAGCTGTCACCATGGTCTTGGAGATTATACTAGATAAGATCAATTGAGTACATCAATCCAATACATAGAAGAAGGGGAAACATCATGGGATCACCCTAGATTAACATTGCCTATGATCACAATCAATATCACAGCATGGGAGAGAGAGAAGACCACATAGCTACTGTAGAAGACCTTAGCCCCGAGGAGGAACTACTCCCGCTTCATGGAGAAGGGAAGCAACGTCGATGGAGATGAATCCGGGGGCACTTCCCCGTCCCGGCAGGGTGCCTGGGCAGCTTCTCCAGGCAGCCCCGATCTGAAAACGGTGGCGGCGGCGGAACAGAGAGGTTTCCGCCAAAAAGAGTTCTCGTTAAGGGTTTCTACCCCGAGGGGGTTATATAGGCGAAGGGGGGCGTCGAGGGGCCAGCCAGGGCAGCCAGGAGGGTGCCTGGCGCGCCCTAGGGTTGGGGCCGTGCCAGGGACCCTTCTGGATCCCTGGTGGTGGTCCCGGCTCTCTCCCTTGGTTATTCCGGAAGCTTCCTGCCCGCTGATTTTTAATATAATTTTTGCGGAATTTTTTTGGGCACTTTAATCAGCCGGAAAACCTGAAAAACAAAAACAGCAGAAAACCAGAAGTTGGCAACTGGGTGCACTGAGTTAGTAGGTTAGTCCAAATTGGTTTAAAAGTGTAATAAAGTTCAACCAAAACATGGCAAAGTCAAACAAAACATGCATGGAGCAAGCAGAAATTATAGATACGTTTGGGACGTATCAGTAGGACAAGCGGAGGATCGCTACGTTCCATGGATTTCCCATGTCCTCATTGGTTTTCGGGTTCTTCAACCTGTATGCGCCTCCTCCTATGACTTCCGATATTATGAATGGCCCCTCCCATTGCGGGGCAAGCTTGTGCACTTTTTCCTCTATTAGCCGTAACACGAGGTCTCCTTTGGTGAACGTTCTGGTCTGCAGGCGGCTGCTTTGATATGTGCGTAGTTTGTCCTGGTATCCTTCAGATCTTGTGATGACTGTGTCTCGTGCTTCGTCTGCTGTGTCTTTACCGTTTTGAAGTGCTTCTTCTGCCTCTTCCTCTTCGTACCCTGAGATTCTGGGAGGTTCAAATTTTAAGTCGTGCGGTAGTACTGCTTCTGCCTCGTAAACCAAGAAGAAAGGTGTATACTGGGTCGACCTGTTTGGGGTGGTGCGTAGGCTCCATATATAGTACCAGAGGAAGTTCCTCTACCCAGTTACCTGCGGCTTGTTCTAGGTGCTAGGAGTCGTTTCTTTATTCCTCCGCATACTAGTCCGTTTGATTTCTCCACTTGGCCGTTGGACTGTGGGTGTGCGACTGATGCGTAGTTGATTTTGATTCCCAGCTCTTGACAGAAGTTTTGGAATTCTGTTGCTGTGAAGTTTGTACCATTGTCTGTGATGATGTTGTGTGGTACTCCGAATCTGAAGATGATTGACTTGATGAAGTTAACTGCCGTGAGGGCTGTTGAGCTAGTGATTGGTACTGCTTCGATCCATTTGATGAACTTGTCAACTGTGACTAGTAGGTGTGTTCGTCCTCCTTTTGAGGATTTCTTGAGTGGGCCTACCATGTCGAGTCCCCATGTGGCAAATGGCCACAACAACGGTATGGTTTTGAGTTCCAAAGCTGGGGCATGTGGCCTGCTGGCGAACTTTTGGCAGGCGATGCAACGCCGTACGATATCCTCTGCATTTCTCATAGCGGTCGGCCAGTAGAAACCTGCTTGAAAGGCCTTGGCCACGAGTGCTCGACTGCTCGCGTGGTGTCCGCAGGTGCCTTCGTGAATCTCGAGCAGCAGAGCTTTCCCGTCTTCTTCATCTATACACCTTTGGAGGACCTGAGAAATGCTGCGCTTATAAAGCTGTCTGTTGATTCTTATGAATGCTTTAGATCGTCGACTGATGCGTCGGGCTTCTGCAACGTCTTATGGTAGGGTGCCATCGATTAGGAATCGAATGAAAGGTTTTGCCCAGGCTGGGTCTTCGAGTGCGGCTGGCTCTACGACTTAGGTTGCTTGGCTTCTTGTGCCGTCGGATGTGCTTGTTGCTGCCACTTGTGCTGGTTCATTTGTGTCATCTTCCTCTGCGACTACCTTGGGTGCCGCTGGCTTTTCTTTGATTGATCTCTGGTTGATGCTCTCGAGGAAGACACCTGGTGGTATTGGTCCTCGAGTCGATCCGATGTTCGCAAGTTCGTTGGCTTCTGTGTTATTTGCTCTGGGGATGTAGTTGAGTTCGCAGCCGTCGAATCCTCCCTCTAGTGTGTTATAGAGCTTCTGGTAGGCCGTCATGTTGTCTGCGACTGCGTTACAGTCTATCATCGCCTGCTGGACGACGAGGTTGGAGTCGCCATAGATCGAGAGGCGAGTGGCGCCGCAAGTTTTTAGCCATGCGCATGCCGTGGAGTAGTGCCTCGTATTCTGTTTCGTTGTTGGAGGCATTGCTGAAGTTGATCTGGAGGACGTATTTGAGCTTCGTTCCTTTGGGGGAGACTAGTACGACGCCTGCTCCGGTCCTTGCTGTCTTTTGGATCCGTCAAAAAACATCGTCCATGAGTTGGATAGGTCTGGGGGACCTGGTGTTTGGACCTCTGTCCACTCGACCAAGAAGTCTGGGAGTACTTGGGCTTTGATTATTGTTGGGTGTTTGAACTGCAGATCTCGTGGGCTGAGCTCGATGTTCCACTCAGCGACTCGGCTGGTCGCTCCGTGGTTGTTGAGGATGTCCGCGAGTGGTGCACTTCTCACGATCGTGTTGGGGTGTTCGTCGAAGTAATGCGATACTTTCCTGGAGGTCATGATAATGGAGAACAGGAGCTTCTGGTAGTGCGGGTACCATGGATGTGGCTTTGTGAGCAGTGTGCCAAGGTAGTAGATTGGTCTTTGTATACTCTGGATTTTTCCTTCTTCTGTGCGCTCGACGACGAGCACCGTGCTCACGACACTGCTACGCGCTGCTATGTAGAGGTACAACTTCTCCCATTCTTTGGGCACCATCATGATTGGTGGGGTCGAGAGGGTTTTCTTTAGGTCTGCAAATGCATTGCGGGCTTCCTCGTTCCACTCGATTGTTTCTCCTTTTCTGAGAAGTTGTTAGAACGGTAGGGTCCTTTCTCCTAGCCTGCTGATGAAACGGCTCAATGCTGCGAGTCTTCCTGTGAGTTGTTGCACGCCTTTGATGTTGGTTGGCCTTTGCATCTTGGCGATTGCTTGGACCTTTTCGGGGTTTACTTCGATTCCTCGGGCGGAGACCATGCACCCGAGTAGTTTTCTGGCTGGGACGCCGAACACACACTTTTTTGGATTGAGCTTGATTTTGTATTTGTTGAGGGCCGCGAATATTCACGGAGGTCGTCGAGTAGCGTGTTTGCGTTGTAGGTTTTGGTGACAATGTCGTCTACGTAGACCTGGGCGTTTCTACCAATTTGGTCTCTCAAGCATGCTTGCATCATTCGCTGGTACGTGGCTCCGGCATTTTTTAGGACAAAGGGCATTGTTTGGTAGCAGAACACGTCGTAGGCGGTGATGACCGAGGTGTGCTCTTCGTCTTCTTCCTTCATCCTGATCTGATTGTATCCTGAGTATGCGTCGAGGAAGGATAGGAGGTCGCATCCTACTGTGGAGTCGATTATTTGATCGATTCTCGTCAGGCGAAAGTGGTCTTTTGGGCAGTGCTTGCTGACAGGACCATAGTCGACGCACATCCTCAGTACCTCAGTCTCCTTTTTAGGTACTAGGACAGGGTTTGCGATCCAGGTTGCTTTCTTTGTCTCTCGGATGAACTGTGCGTCGAGTAGTCGGTTGATTTCTTCTCCGATTGCTCTGCGTTTGGGCTCTGAGAATCATCGCAGTGCCTGCTTTACTGGCTTGGTGTTTGGCTTGATGTGGAGCACGTGTTCTGCAAATTCTCGCGGTATTCCGGGCATGTCGGCTGGGCACCACGTGAAAAAATTTCAGTCTTCACGAAGGAAGGTTATGAGGGCGGTTGCTTGTTCTTCTGGGAGGTGGGCGTATACGCGGACCATCTTCTCTGGGTCTGTTGGGTGGACTTGGTGTGTGTTTGTGTCGCTGTCGACGCCGAAATCACGGCCGAATTTTTTTGACTCGCTTCGGCTTGCCAGCGGAAATATATTTTTATATGTCACCATGGCTATTTCTTTGAGCTGTTGTTGGGCTCCAAACGTGTCAGAGACATTGTGGAAGGCGCGGTCGCACTGGTCCAATTTGGTGAAGCTTCCCTTGATTGTGATGATTCCTGCGGGTACTGGCATATTGAGCTTGAGATACGCATAGTGCGGAACCGCCATGAATTGTGCGGACGCTGGTTGCCCAAGTATGGCGTGATACTGCGACTGCCAGTCGAGAACTTTGAACTGGAGGACTTGTTTTGCGAAGTTGCGCTTGCTGCCGAAGATCACATCAAGCTCGATTGCTCCAATGGAGGTGGCTGCTTCACCCGGAACTACGACATATATTGTTGTGCCTGAGTTCTTCCAAGCTGATCGTGGGATTAGCATCTTGCATAGGGTGCTGGCAAAGATTATGTTCAGGCTGCTGCCTCCGTCCATGAAGACTCTGTCCATGTTGTAACCTCCGATCTGGGCTTCGAGGACCAGGGGTGCGTGCCCCGGC
Source organism: Bromus sterilis (assembly GCA_950022295.1). NCBI lineage: Eukaryota > Viridiplantae > Streptophyta > Magnoliopsida > Poales > Poaceae > Bromus > Bromus sterilis. The sequence goes on from OX465601.1 coordinate 300,822,424, forward strand.
CTTGGGACTGCGGGCGGGTGCTCGCTCTGAGAGAAGGTGATGCTGGTCTCGGCGATTTCTGCTATCTTTAGGCCTTCGGCTGTTTCGGCCTGAAGGATGTAGGCGTCCTGCTTTGCTTTTGAGGGTCTTCCTTCTTGGATCATGCAGATTTGTCCATGGGACGTGGGGTGTTTCCTTTTTGTACTTGGCGCTGGTGATCGCGCGCTTCTTCGAGTGTGCTTGGCTTCACGCTGCTTTTCCTCCTTGAGGCTGTTGGAGAGTTCGGTGAATAGGCGACAATCTCCTGGGGTCTGGCTTACTCTAAGGTGTCCCCAACTTTCTTCGAAACAGTGGATAGCGCAAGTCCCTTCCAGTTGCTCTTTGGCTATGAGTTTACTGGAGCCAGCGTGCCTTCTTCTCCTTGAGATTTGGAAGATCTACGAGTGGTCTTCTGTTCGGTTGTGAAATCTTGGGTCAAGCTCTATCCCATCGCTGAGTTATTGGTTTCGGATGAAGTTGGAGAATTCATCTGGTCTTCGGTCTGGGTCGTAGTACTCTCCGGTCTGGGTTTCAGAGTCACTGTCTTGTCGCGTGGCGGGAGTCCGGGCGGCGGCGGGTCGTCGACTGGTTGGCAAGTCTTCTGTCGCGCATCGCGACTCTTCGAGTGGGATTCCCGTGTAGATTCCTCGCGCTTGTCTTCTGGGTCGTCGAGTTCTTTTCCGTCGGCGATGGATCTGGCGGTCGTCGAGGTGCTGGACTTGATTCGGCTGCAGGCTAAGTGATCTTGACGGGGCGATGGAGATGCTTGTGGTGAACTTGAATTCTTCGAGCGGGATAGATCTGGTTCTAGTCCTCGAGTCTTAATTTGCTGAAGGAGGGACTGCCGAGATCGTGATTCCAACCTGTGTAGTTCCCACAGACGGCGCCAATTGACGAGGATCAGCCTCGGCAAATCCCATGGTTAGGGACCCTGGGTTAGTCATAGAGAAGGAACAGGTTGGACGATACTCGTCGGCTAACAGGAGAAGCACTTCCTGCTCGATATTATTGCGTGAGGGGGCGATTACAAGGGAGGCCAAGGCGACTTCTCGCAAGACCAGAAGAGTAGATCGCGTATTGGATTGGTTTAGACGTCTCCCCTCCTAGCCTTTATATACTAGGCTAGCTCTCGGGGAGTCCATACTAGATTACAAAGATAGTTTCCTAGTTCTAGTCTTGCCTTGTACGCCAAGTCGTGTATTCCATATCAGTCGCGGACTCCTACGTCGATGCTTGATTGGGCTAGTCGTGGGCCTGTCGAGGCTTTCCAGCGGGCCTCCCGTCTTCATACGCACTAGGTATCCTCACATGCAGGAGTCGTGGGGTCATCCCCTCGTCACCCCTCAATGCAACCGGAAGCAGTTGCGTCATAATCACGTGGCCGTCATGAGACTTTAGGTTTTGAAAAAAAATTCTTGGCCATATTTATTATTCCCTTTATATTCGACGAGAAGCAAGAAGGGACCTTCATACTGAGCAGGCAGTCAAAGAAGATTTCCTTCTCTTCTTTGGTAAGAGCGTAGCTAGCAGGACCTTCATACTGCTTTGGTGGCATGCCGTCTTTTTCGTGCAAACGTTGCAGGTCCTCCCGTGCCTCCGGTGTATCTTTTATCTTTCCATACACGCCCAAGAAGCCTAGCAGGTTCACGCAAAGGTTTTTCATCACGTGCATCAGGTTGATCGAAGAGCGGACCTCTAGGACTTTCCAATAGGGTAGGTCCCAAAATTTAGAGTTGTTCTTCCACATGGGTGCGCATCCCTCAGCGTCATTCTTCTTCCACATGGGCCCACGCCAATCTTGATCTTGTTATCATTGACGACATCCGTAACATGCAACTCCAATAGCATCTTCTCCTCCTCAATTCTTTTTATTTATTCCTTCAATTAATTGTTTTTTTCTCCAACTAAATTTAACCTCTCGACAATAGGGTCGGTAGGAATTTCCGGTTCAACTACCTCCTAGATAAATAATATCTATGTCACGTTGGTCAGCATAATTGTCATAAACAATAAATGAACCAAATAGTTATAAAAGATAATATATACCACATCCGAATCATAAACAGGACGAGGGATGACATGTGCGGATACCATAACCACCGCACTATATAATAACAAGCAATAATAAAAGTAAGAAAATTAGACAAGTATATACATAATCATAAAAGTAAGAATTATTTTATTCTAGAAAGCAAATAAGAACAAGAGGCTCACCAAGGTGGTGCCGGAGACGAGATTGGTGTGGGCGATCGACGGCGGTGAAGAAGGGGACGGGACGTGACGGACCGCTAAAGCTAGACAAATCTCGGCGTGGGAGGACAAGTTTGGAGAGGAGAAAGCTTAAGTAGTGTGGCTCGGGCATTTCATCGAACACATCATGTGTATTGGAGGTGAGCTAGAGCACCAGAAAGCCCTCCCCTTGCCCTCCTCGAAAAAACAGAGCACCGGTGGAGTGCTCTGCTCGCCGGCGAGGGGTATATATAGACAAATCATTGGTCCCGGTTTGTGGCTGAAACCGGTACTAATGGCCAGCCTTTCGTCCCGGGTCGTGCCACAAACCGAGACTAATGGTTGTGGGCCAGTAGCGAGGCCCATTGGTCCCGGTTCTTGTCTGGGACCGGGACATATGCCCCCAGACAAACCGGGACCAAAGCCCCACGAGGCCCGGTCGGCCCCCTGGGCGCACGAACCGGGACGTATGCCCCCATGGGTCCCGGTTCGTGGCTGAACCGGTGCTAATGGGCTGGCGAGGCCTGAACCAAAGCCCTGTTTTCTACTAATGATACTATACCACTAAGACACACCCTAGCACACACTAACACACACTAGCTAATAGTAACACTATCTAACAAACTAACTCTCACTAATAGTACCACTAACCACAAAATTGAGATAAACAACCTAATTAATAGTACCACACATACACATGTTCAAAACTAAAAAGTTAACTTGAACTCAAATTGCATCTCAATCAAATAAACTCCCACATACCCTCCTTCACTAAAACCCACAAATCACTCTTCTTCTAGAGCATGAAATGATCTAAACTAGCAATGAGAGATGAAAGGATGAAGTTCCTAACCTTTTAAAACACTTGGATAGCTGGTGCACCACCAAATTTTGAATAATCTAGGTGAAAATGGAGCTTGGACGTCAAGCTTGGAGGAAGAACAGAGGAGAAGAATGGATTGTGTGGCTCGAGCACGAGAACTTATATGCAAGAAACCTTTAGTCCCGGTTTGGGTCACTAATCGGGACTAAAGATCGACCTCTGGTCCTGGTTGGTGACACCAACCGGGACTAAAGGGGCTCACAGGCCTCCCCCAACCTGCCGCAAACCCTCTAGTCCTGGTTGGTATCACCAACAAGAACTAGAGGTCCCCTGTGCGGCTCCTGGCCGTTGGAACCTGATCATTAGAACCGGCTCCAAACTCAGCGGGGACTAATTGCTAGGATGAAAACCCTGTTTTCTACTAGTTACGGATCTCTTCCATCAAGGCCTCGGCGGCGGCCTCGGCCTCGCGGCGCCCCTCACTTTGCGGTCCTCCCACGCCATAGTCGGGCTCACCACCCCCAGCTGCGAACGGACCAGGTGGAACGGAGTCGTGTCGACAGGGAAGTTGAGTCGGGCCACGACGCCGTGGTAGCGGACCTGCGAACGGTCGTACTCCTGGGACGCGAGCTCGGCCGAATGGAAGCTACCGGTCCACCGCCGGGTGTGAGTCTCCTGATATGTGATTTCAGCCACGCATGTCCCCCACCTACATTTACCGGACCCGTCGATGGCCGGGACGGAGGGAGGACGAGGAAGTCCTCGAACCCGCAGAGGAGAGCGGCGGCCAGCGGATCTGGCGAGCGGCAATGGCGGCTTGATGAAGCTCCCGCGGAGTATTGGTCACGCGGATCCGCACTGGGGATCGAAGGCAGGGACCGGCGGCCTCCATGTCCGACCATTGAAGAGTCGGGGGAGGGAAGAGGAGGGCGGGGGGTGCGGTGGTGCCATTGCGTGGGGAGAAGAGGAGGTGGCGAGAGAGAGGCTTTCGGTTTTACTCGGACGCCGAGAGACGGAGAAAAAATAGGGAGATTTTTGGGGCGGGAGTAAATTTATCATCCACAAACGACAAATAGGGGATCGGCTAGGTTCTGATTAATGGAGTAACACCGAAATTTTACTCCACTAACCGGTTATAGGGGATCAGTAAGAAATGCCCTCTGTACGGACGCTCGTTGCCACTACTCTTCGTACTAGATTTCACCAAAAGGAGACCATCTCTTCATTTCCCGATGACGGTGGCGCAAAGTTCCCCTCCCCACATCACGCTTACTAGTCGGTCCCAACGAATACAATCTCATGATGTCTCCCAAACAACCAATCTGGGCGCCTCGTCCAACTAACCAGCGGGCGATACCAGACAATAGCTTCCCTGTGGATTTTTTTGAAAAAGGGAATATATTAATATCACTTCTCTTTGGATTTGACAGACAAATAACAACGATAAGAACAAAATCAACATAGGGAACACATGAATTAGACGTGGAAAACCCCTCCTAGGAGAAGGGTACAACTATGGGCGTCAACTAAACTTTCACTATATCGTGGGGAGATTAAAAACGCCGAGGCATTACAACTGATCAACTTATAACACACTCAATCTCAAAGATCTCCAATCGAAGGAAGCATAGTAGATTTTAGGATTTGTGTGCCTTAATAAAAAATACGGATGCTACGCGTTAACCTGTCTAACTTTTGCAAAGATCCGTTGCCTCCCGAGCAGTCACAATGGGCTTGTTGCGCTCGGATTAATGCGACAACGCCCCTGTTGCAAAGCCTTTGAAACATTTTTCTTGACAGATATTGACTTTTTATTTTTTCTTGGCCCCCTGCTGCAATATTGCCCTTGCTGCAAGGCACATGATCGGAATGCAAATTATGTTATAGACCGGTCAAATGAGGCGTGCCATAAAATTATATATACAAAGATTGCAACAAGACTAATATTGTAAAAGTTTAATGAAAACGAGATCTATTGTAAAAACTCAATGACTCACATAACAAATATATATATATATATATATATGTTAGACTATTCGTCACCCTGGGTGAGGAATTCTTATTCCTCATCCTAGAATCGGTTTCTATTCTGTAAAGCAAACGGGAGAGATGTAATATTACCTCTATATGCCAATAATTTACGGCATCATAACCACGTATATATCACACCACATGTAAGGAAGTAACTAAGCGATGTAAATTTACAGCTCAGAGTTCAGATCCACATGCCCCAACCCACCTAAGAAAAATATGCTTAAGGTAAATTTATGGCATGGAAGTGACGAACACTCAACCACAGTCCTCTTGCTTGTTAGGTTATGATTTGTTTTTCTGGAACATGCTTTTGTATTTTGTGGTATAAATTGAGCTTCAGAGCAATACAAAGGTGAATTTGTTTCTGAATAGTGCTTTGAAAATTCCAGCAACCAAGCACTAACAACCCAGTTTCAAATCTGCTGCCAGCGAAAGGCTAATACAAAGAGCAGCTTAAAATATGAAGATTGGTGTTACAATGATGCACGGTCACATTACCTGAACGTAAAATACCTTAGAATGTAAGAATTCAGCGATACACAATTTATCGGTTCAGCAAGGACAATTGACAATACTGCAACCCATTTGCTACCATACAACACTACATTAGTTCCAAAAAATAACACTATATAACTGCAATCCCTATAGGACATCCATCTTGATAGGGTAAAGTCACAGGTTATAGTGAGGCTAGAGAGAGTATTTGCAAAGCATCAACTGTTGTAGCCAATCGAGTGGACTCGCTAACGGCACAGATCATAGTGAGCCTAGAGAGAGTATTTGCAAAGCATCAACTGTTGTAGCCAATTGAGTGGAGTCGCTACCCCAACGGCGCAAGCTGAGACAGTATTTGATGAGTTGGTGCGCCTTGCTTGTACTCCACTTCAGCTCCCGTCCCACCGGCGCGGAGCAGTTCCACTGTGCCACGGCCGACTACGGCTGCTGACTCCAGTGGCGCACTTAGGGGGTCCACTACGCCCACCTCGTCACCCTCCCTCATCCTCTTCCATCGATCGCACTGCTGCGCCATGCCGCCACCAATGTTCGACCGTGCCCGAAGAGCCCCTCCGTGCCGAGGTCAGTCACACCGTCACCTTCTTGAGACGGCGCCTAGCTTCAACACCAGCAAGATCTAGCCTCAAGCGAATCCTTCCCCTCCGACCACCTGACCTCCCAACTGCGCCGCCTTGACCATCCGCCAGTCCTGCGACGAAGCTCTCTAATCCATGCCACCCTGCTCCCTCCAGCTGCAGGGTGACCATAGCAAGCGCGATGTTGACTTCTCAAGGGGTTGCCGATGTGAGCCGAGGACCTAATTGTTTTTTTCTTTGATGGTTGCTTGTAAAGCTTGTGTTGTCAAGTTTTCGACATCATCATTTTGCCATGTCAAAATCTTAAATACAAGGTCAAGCTACGTTTTGTGCATTTTATTATTTTTTTTGCCAACTGCCTCTATTAGGGTGTTTTTATGCTAATGACGGCACAATTGCGATGGTTTTGTGGATTTCACTCAAAAAACGTATAAGCAGCAAAGAGTACAAAACTACTATGCTACTACATACATGTATGTTACACCATTAGCTATATGAACTAATAAACAATGGAATGTCTGGGGATGCCTTTTCTCTAATAATTTCTTCCTAAACAATGGTGGCATAATACTCCTTGTTTTAAGACACAGAAAGCAGCCCAAGATTTATAAAATTCTCTTTAAATAACGTGAAGTATTACTTCCGCTCCAACATGAGGTATATCTACTACAAATTCAAACCTAGATGATAGGAAAGTCACATGCATTCTAAACAGACGTCAATCTCATCATTCAAGCCCACATAAAATTATTTACATTTAGTAACGTTATAATGATGTTTGGAGCAGCTATTAGCTGCAGCAAGTATTACCAAGTGTCAGAACAATTTTTTCTCTGAATAATACACACGTATGGTGCAGCTGATGAACCAAAATCACAACCAAGTGCTAAATGAGATTGTCCATCATGTATTGATACAAAGCTATATCCTAGAAAAAACAATCCCGTACCTTTCCAAATAAAACTATGATGCAAAAATTCTGCACATAGGCAAAAAAAAACAATATGTTCCGATGGATTTCGTAATCATTTATGACTATTTCTAGAGCTCAGTAATACTGTGAGGCCTCACCTGGATCGGTTTAGCAAGAAAATCTAACTAATGGTGAACCGTGCTTCAATTTAAGGAAACCACATCAAGAAACAACACTAGTCGGACACAAATATCTTCCTTTTGGAATTAGATACTGGTGTCTCCATAAAATAAGCAAACAATAGAAGAACTTGCCAAGAAAATTTAACATGTATCCAGTACCCAACTGCAAGAGTTGAAGAAAAATTGCCAGTAGCTTGATGCCAAAGTAACATCCATGCTGGCATTAGGAACACTAACGATTATATGCACTGCAACACAATAGTAAATCACCAATACCAAGAGAATGCATGGTACGACCACTTTCCACAAAGTAGTACTGAAAGAAAAGAAACAATATGCAGAAAGATTTTACCTATTGGTATCAATCATGTCGCAAATATGAAGGCCATGCATCCTATCCAATCCCGCATTCCTCTGGGCCTGACAGCTTCAGCTCCATCCCGCCGTGATGCTGACACCCCGCCATCTGCATCGTTGCGCTGCTACCCACCCTTCCCGACTTCCTGGGGAAACCAGAAGAACGGATCAACAATGGATCCGAAAAATAAAGTGAAACCAACAAGACAACCTGAACTACAAATAATCGTCAGCTTCAGGCTTGAGCTCACCTCACGCCACACCAGACTACCACATGAACAGAAAAATCGCTGCAAATCTGCAATTTATCAGCTCCTTCTTATGCATTGAAACGGCTAGTGAGCAACACAAAACCATATACCAATGAACATGTGTTGACGTTTTGTAGAAATTTGATAGAAGGGCTAAAGGACAAAACCTGACTCTGCCTCATTTTCTACCAGGTTGCCACTAGAGACATGCCCTTTCCACCCCCTGAAAATGTAATGGTCAATGTAAATTCGAAAACAACGATTAAACTGAACCCGAAAAATGAACTAACTACATAATAAATCTGTAACCTACTCTAAAATCAAACAAGACTTGTAGTCTAGGCATCAAATGCGTACACTCCTTGCCCTTGCAGTACCAAGTTGAAACTTGCTTTTGTAGAAAACCATTAAAAAATCACAGAAATAAGATACTTATTAACCTCCTTTATAAAGATTTAAGTATGCAGGCTAATTGATTTTATTAAGACTAACTCTAGCAACCAAGTCACCCTAAGTCAGATCATTCACAAATGGCAGGTATGTCAATTGCACAATCAGCGTAACTTATTCATATTCAAATCCACAATATCAAAGAACTGTATCAAACAGGCAGGAAAGGAAGAAATTGATGCAATTGGTTACCTTTTACAATTGAGACAGTTCCTGAAATCACGAGAAATATTCAAAGATAAAAGGAAATTTCTGAACCATGTGAGGAACATTCAGGTCTGCTGCACTGGGAACATTGATAGGATCTGGAGGTTGGGGTGACTTGTATGCTCAAGTGGATTTAGGCGGCTTCTGGTGGAGAGCGAGCTCACGGGGGCTCTTGTCATCCATAAATTTTATCAAGGAAATATTACCTAGCCTCGGTGGAATCAAAGTCATTCGTGGGACAAAATCGTGGAAGTATGGCTCGCCAGCATTGACCTTCATCGTCAGCTCCAGATCTGTTCTTTGGCGACGGAAACGAATGCGCTACATCGCATTGCAGGAGGCCTGTCCTGCGCGAGCCAGCGGCGATGGTGTCTAGGCCGTCGAGTAGCATCCAGCGCAGATCGACGTGTTCAGTCGACGGAAGGAGGCGGCGTTGCAAGCGCGGAGGAGCGGGGCGTCGACGCCGACGGGATTGGAACGGACAGGACGAGTGCGGCCTCGCGAGCGGCGAGGTAATTTTCTTCCGACTCCGACCGTAAATTTACATCGGTAAGGGATATTATTTTACTACATCAACTGGTCGCGGTTGAACCTGACTATCTGGCTCGCTCGATGGACCAGGGTGTAGAATAAGTTATTCTTCACCTAGAGTTACTAATAGCCTTTCTATATATATATATATATATCGTTAGAAAATAGGCGATGGATCTTGTAAAAGGTACAGAATAGTGCAGTTGGATTTGCAACAAATACTCAGTTAGACTATCCATAGTGGGAGTAAAATCAGTGATAACATCACACATATCTATGCAAAATAGCTGATGTGGCGAGTAGTTAATTAGGAAAGAGAGGGAGGTGGTAACTTAGGTAGTTACTTGCTTTTGGAGTAACATCTCACATACCAAGATAATATGAGTCTATAACGTAATAAATAAAGTTAGTAGTTGATGTTACTCCTCACTATAGAGTTAGTAACATGGACTAGTAACATATCGATGTTACTAGTTGATGTTACTCTCCACTATGGGTAGTCTTATGAACGTGGCTCACGTATCGTGGGTGTGTCCTCGTCCAGGCCACATCAAACGGACGCGAGGACTGTTCACCCGACTTAGCAAGATCGTTTTCCAATTAAAAAGTGTGTTAGAAACAAGCTTGGCGTTCGCCGGCTGATCCTTCGAAAGAATCTGTCGGTTTGACTGGCGTTTGATTAGCTCGTATCCTACGGAGATGGTACGCCTAGAGATGTCAAAGGAATATTCTTTGCAACATGATACTTGTTGTGAATCTTCTTTGCAACAGGATGCTTGTTGCGATGCTTCTTGATACATAGAGACTTTTTATAGGCGCCGTTGAATTTAGCATATCATGTAAAATATTTTATGCAACATGATGCCATGTTTGTTATAAAAATTTATTTGGACGTACCAATTTTTTACAACCCAATGTTTATACGACGAATGTTGTAAAGCCTCTTTGCAACACAAATAATCTTCTGCAGCTCTTTTGTAACAACATCTTTGTTGCGAAACGCCAAATCAACACGTCACTACATTTTTTTTTGAGGTTTCGTAACTACTTATTAAAGATTAAAAATGAAGCAGAGATGGTGGTGGGCAATGAGGACACGTGCCGTGCAGGGAACACGGCGGACATGTGCAGACTTGGTTGGCACGTGCATCCAACCCAGCGGTAGACATTAACCTGTGAAAACTCATGGAACATATGAGTTCCGTCAGAAACTTAAGTACGTGCGGTGCCGTGTTATCTTGGGTCATTCCGGAACATACATAAGGCACTCCTGTCCTTGCCCTGCCATCTAACTGTTAGGTAAGACAGTGCATGCATCCCAGTTCAGGTCCTTTTGTTTTTCAGAGTGTTCGATACACGTTCCATCTACCTGGCTGCTGGCTCAAGTAAGCGCTTCATACGGTTTCTTGTCTTCTTATCTTGGGTGCTGCATATGGGTTGCGTCCTATTCATACTTTCTAGTTTCTCTCTTAGATTTTTCCAACTTCTATTGTTTCTTTCTCATTGTTCATACAACATAGAGCCTCCCTCCCCACCCTATTTCTGCATGTGAATCGCTGTTATTTTATATCACGGTCTTCTCTGATTTGTACCTCTATTGTTTTTGGCAGAATAATTACCTAATATGACAGTGCTATGCTACACTGCTACTGATAAATGGTAACATACATTTAGGGCTGGTTTGGTGCACAGGGATCCTCCTAGGATCCCTGCCAAATCCCGTGGTTAAGATCCCAGCACTCAAGAGGTGGGGAGAACTCTCCCTCTCTTCCTACGTAGGGATGCACCAACCTGGAAGATTACCCCGGGGGGATTTCTCCACTGGGATTTGCACCCCCTGGAACCAAACAAGCCCTTATGGGTATCGTGCAGTCCGTACTACGTGACCTCAGTCAAGAAATAATGATTAGTTATTGAATATAGTACAGGACGTTCTTCCAGCAAGGTTAATCATCATATATTTGGCCATACATTTCAAAGATTTCTGTTACAAACTTAATTACAATCAATAAAGTGAACTCCAAATATGTTTTCACAAGCTTATCATCATATACCTTAACCCTAAACCATAAATCTTAAATTCTTAAAGACAGATTGAACTGTGCCACATGTCCGTAGACCTGCAACCTCGTTTCTTCGAAGCACTGAGAATCTTAAATAAATTTGTACCGTTTGGTCATCAAAATGGAAATCACAGAAAGCAAATAACTGGCCCTAATTGCAATGTTGAGCCTAACATAAAAAATAAAAATGAAGGATCAAATACAACATAGACATGCGTATGTGTACACATCGTCACATGCATGCACACGCACACGCACACGCGCGTGCACACACACACACATACACACAAACACTCAAGCATGGCTTACATAAGACTCGTAGTAGAACATAAAGTTAACACATACGCCTCACCACTGGTGGTGTAGCTTCAGCAAGACAAACATGGGCTACTATCCCTGCAGCTCATGAGTTTTCTTGTGAAAATCCATGAGTAAATGGTCCATTTATTCAGTAAAATTGTGACAAAACGCATAGATATGGCGCAACCTCAGCCACAATGCACTATTCGTTCACACATCGCTTACCACTTAATAGATAATGGCTAGGTTGAGATATATGTAAGATGTAGACATATGGTTTGATAAAAGCTAGACTAAGGGTGCAACTATATCACTACCACTCCACCTATGATTGGTTTTGTCTTTCAAACAATGTTAAATATTGTCAAAGTTGAACATGTTCAATCATAGTGTAGAAGTAATGAAATGATCTAATAAGTCCTTCGAAGCGATTAATAGTGGTCATGTCATTTCACATGGCCATAGTAATTGTTATATATAGTATTTGCTACTATGCATAATAGGACATGTCAAGTTGATACTAATATATTACCCTTTGTTGAAAATAAAACTTTTTGCACCACTTTGCAAATAGAGTTGCAAATGGACCTGGATCTCAAGGACCCTAGCAACCCTTTTCCAGGAGTAACATCATTGGGCCCCTTTATTCTTTCGAAGGAAAATTTCGATTATTTGAAAAGATTATACAACAACAGATATGTACTATTGGGGACATCAAATCGGTCTAATCTTGTACATGTTGCAACAACTTGTGATTGAATTACAGGTAATTTTGACTGAATTCATTTTTGTGCAGCAAATGGTGGAAATGTCATCATCAATTCCTGTAGTCGAAGAACCCGTTAGGCGTGTCAAAAACCAACTTGCCACAGTCGTAAGGAGGATCGACTGGAGCTATGCTATATTTTGGTCCTTCTCAAGCAAGTATCCAGAGTAATTTTCCTACTTGACCCTTAACTTTGCTATATATATAACTAAGCATCTTATTGAGTTTGCTTACTAATCCTTTTGTCTGATCATAGAGAAACATTGCCTCTGTCTAAAGATGTAAGACGTTCGAGATTTCTAGGATTTATCTTTGACACAAACATTGTTTAATTATTTTTGAAGTTGCATGATACAATCTCAAATTTGTAAATTTTCATGGGCTTGGTGAAGAAGCTAGGCACATTTGATGGTATGCTTGATAGATTCAGCGGTTGGTGGCGAATATGGGGTGCAGGGATCCGGCTCTGTCTCAGCCTATGAGTTGAACATTGGGAAGGGCTCCGCCATTAACAAGGGGGCACACCCTAGGACAACAAAATAAATTTGGTGCTAGTGCACTCTATTTAGTGTGTGCTTCTCTGATAGTTGCTTTTACGATGGTGTTAGTGGACAGTGGCAGGAACAACGATCTACATGAGGACCGCCTTGGGCTTTCTTATTAATTTCTTTTCTTATTTTGGAACTTTTCCTATGCTTTGGATCTCTCTGTATATATATATATATATATGTACATGGTGTGTATCGTTGTTCCTTTGCTATAAATGTGACACATACACCCTTTGAAACATAAAAATCATTGTTAATGCTTACTCCATGCATTCCAGTTTATAAGGCATCCACATACATTGAGGTTTAACTTTGACCATAAATTAGACAAATAAAATATGAGAAACGAAAATCACACCAATAAAAACTTGTTTCTAACACAAATACAATTATATGATTTTTATGGCACATACCCACATTTCTTTGGTGAAAATTGACTTTTGAAATATGTGTGAGCCATATAAATCAGATGGAAGGAATATGACTGCATTTCTCAGTAAGTTATTGGAAAAAATAATCCCTTCAAAAAAAGTACAGTGGAAATTTAGTAGGATAATATTCATCACAACTCACGGGCAGCAAGCAGGGAAAATAGAATTGACGACTTTAAATTCTTAATAAACTATTCCTCTTGCAGGGCTCTAACATGGTATGAAGGATTTTATAATGGGGAAATCGAGAAATGAGGTTTAACAATACCACTGGTCTCACGACTGAGGTGAAATTTAACAGAAGCAAGCAACTAGAGAAGTTGTATCACATCCTTGTCACTGGTGAATCTGTCAACCAGCCGATGGCCTCGCTTTCACCGGAGGATCTAGGGGACAGCGAGTGGTATTTCATGATCAGCATGTCTTATGTCTTCAGACGTGGCCAAGGGTAACACACTAAGTGTCATTAGCCTATTTAGCAGTCTATTTTTGTGTTGACATTCGTGTGAAGAATTTTTTTCTCGCTTTTGTTTTCTTCTAAATGATAGAACACAAAACCTAAACTTTTACATGTTGACAACATATTAGAACAACAATACATCAAACTTATTTCAGTTTTCCTTTGTGCACCATAAATATATAAATTAGTATTTTTTTCGAGTAAGATCTATAATTTCATGTATGTATATATGATGCACAAAAAGTCCAATTTATTTTCCAGTGTTGTAGTTCCAGTATGGTGTTGATCAACAAAGTTTCTGCCCACTCATTTAGAGAAAAAAGTTTCTATAAAGTGAAGCACATATCCGAGATGGAACATTCATCAACCTAAAAAAAGCACCTAGACAAGGGTTCGAAAATTCCACTACTAAAGACTAATAATGTGAAACAATTATATAATTTCTTGGTTAATAGAGCAAACTGTTTTTCTTTCTATCTCTTCAACCACAATCATCTTATGCGGCATTGCTAAGAACAAATTTCGGTTCTTGTTTTTTCAGTTTTCATTTCGTTCTTATGGTATTTTACAATTTTCACTAATTTATATGTACTTGTACTTTTTAGAAACATAATTTTTTATAAATCATAAAATGTTAGAAAAGCAGTGTCTTGACTCTTGTTCAGTGTATACATACATTTGGATATCTCCTCGTGTGGTGGACCTAATAATAACAGTTTGATGTACAAAATATATTAAAAACTAGCGTTGCAGTGTAAGTTAGCCTACATATAGGAGTATAATATTGCAATCATATATAATACAAAAATTGTTCGATGTATATTTTGTGGGTAAAGTCAATCCAAACCTATGATCAAAGAACCATTTTTGCGGTGCTTGCCGGCACTTTAGAAAAACATTTTTTAAACAACTACTGGCGTTTATTACACTTTCATTCAGGACTAAGAAGCCACATACTAAAATGATACTCCCTCCGTTCCAAAATAACTGTCGTAGCCTTAGTACAATTTTGTACTAGAGCTAGTACAAAGCTGAGACAATTATTTTGGAACGGAGGGAGTACTATATTATGGGACGGAGGGAATATGTCAGACAAGAATTGAATAGTTCGTACTTATACTTGTTTATAATGAATTTTTTATTTAATCATTATACTCCCTTTGGTTACTTTCTATTTTGTATATTATTTGTCAGAAGTCAAATTTCATAAAGTTTGGCCATATTTATATCAAATATTATCAACATGTACAATACTATAGTTATACGATATGAAAACTAAGTTCATGATGCATCTAATGATATTTATTTTGTATAATAAATGTTATATTTTTCCTATAAACATGACCAAACTTATGGAGCTTGACTCCAGTAAACTTATATGCAAAGTAAAAAATAACCAAATCTAGTACCAATTGATACCACTTCTATGAGCAAATGTTCAGCCTGTGCATGTCAAGATTTATACAACCAACATGCCTAGAAAAAAAATGGTAAACCATCAAAATGAAAATAAAGAAAGAGTCTAAGGGCATTTCTAACCGATACCCTAACTTAGTGGAGTAAAGTTAGTGGAGTAAAATATTACTCCACTAACGGTGGCCGCACCTAGCTAGCCGATCCCCTATAGTTAATGGAGTAAAATCAAATTTATGGCCATTTTCTATACTAGACGAAAAAACACAAACTGTATACAATACATATTTAAAATCATTTAAATGAAAGCTTGGATAGCAATAATCATCATAACATAAAGTTTCATCACCTTGTTTTTCAAATTTGAACATGCGAAGTTCACCCAAAAAACATCACTTCAATCACAATGTTTGATTCAAAATCACTACAAATATAGCATGTATATGTTGCGGATCGAGCCAATCTTTGGCATGCATCACCACCCTCTCGGACACCACCACTGAAACGACGTTCTAGTCAAAGAAATCAACATCAACATCCTCTTCGGAGTGGTCTCGGCCACCACCACCACTCTCTAGGCCTGAGGACTCCAACAATGTGAGAAATTTTTCCATGCTCACCTCCGCTCTACAATGTCAAAGCAAGCACTATAAACAATCACTACCGATCACAAAAAATAACTAGCGAATGCCAACGGGCGTGAGGTTTTAGTTTTACTTTCTTGGCATTTCATCAAAAATATGGCGGCTGCATTTGTTGTTGTCGGCTGCGGCCGCCGCTCAAGCAGGAGCAGGAGCCGTACGGGCAGCTGGAGATGCCACACGTCGTAGGCTTTGGACCAGGCTCCTCTGCAGTCTTCTTCATCTTCATCTTCTGGGACGCCTCGGCAAGCGCCAACACCGCCGTCGTCAGCTCTTGACCCCGCTTGCCACCTATAGGTGTGGCGGGAAGGCGACATGCCATTGCGATAGACGCGGTGGGCACCACAGATAATGTTGGAGGTAGAGCTTGGATCCGTTGCTACTTTGTCATCTACAAACTTTTTTTCGGCATCGGCGGCGACGTGTGGGTGATTTCCGGCGGTGATAAACCGCCGCCGGTGGCCGGCGGGGTGAGCGGGTCTTGGCAATCCATGTACTGAACTGCAGTGCATGACTGGAGAAAACCTTCCTAGCACAAGCTTCAGATGGGTTGACATATCATTAAAAGTTTCTGTTATGTAGTCATTGTTCTTATATTTTGAAATTTATTATATACAATTAAATAAGGTGGCAAACACAGGTTCTTCCTTGGAAAAATCATAAGAAACTACATGTTTGCTTCAGTATAAGTTTATCGAATATTGAATATGTGTGTGCGCGCGCGCCAGGCTACCAGGCAGATGTTTTGCAAGCAATGAGTATGTCTGGCTATCCAACGCACATGTGGCCGATTCAAAAGCTTTCCTCCGCGCGCTTCTAGCGAAGGTAACAATATATTCAGTTTTACACGTCTGGCTATAAAATTTTCTTAATCTAATTTCTACAGCATCGGTGTTGTCATCATCACATAACATTTGGATGGCGTAAATGTATACACGACAATGGTGTTCCGTTTTACCTCAGGGCTCCTGTATTCAGGTACTACTGTACAACTTATCGGCTTTTCTATGCATGTCTTACCAGTATTTAGGACACTGCTAGTTGAGTGACGCTACATCTAAATTTTGCTCCTAATACTTGGCTGATTTTAAAGACGGTACTCTGCATCCCGTTGAAGAATGGTGTGCTAGAGCTCGGCACAACTGATCTGGTACGTTCATCGCAACATCGATCACATGATATTGTGGAACTGTTATGAATGGATAATGTAAATTGTTAGCGGTAGACATATTAAAGCAAGAGAATTACTTGGGGAATGGCAGATTGATTGTACTTTTTTGCCTAAGTTTATTGTTGCAGTAGCTTGTAAGTATATATAAAGATGTACACATCATCAACAAGCAATGGTGCAGCAAATACTACTAGCGTCAAGAATGGTGCAGCAAAGTTTAATTGGTTCAATACTTCCTTCAGGTCACGGAAGACCCGGATTTTGTAAGTAGGATAGTAGCATCGCTTCATGAATCACAATATGGACCAAGCTCGTATCCAGAAGAAATTCCAAGTTATTCCGCAGCGACTAGTAGGTTCGACACTATTTACAATGGTATCATGGCTGATGCAACACTCTCGGAGGTACATGAGCACCAAGGAGGAGGTGCCATGATCGAGCCAGATGATCCCACAGCTGCAAAGAATCTTGATGAGTTGATTGCATCCCAGAGCTTAGCAGAAGACTATGCGATGGACTGTTTCGTATCAACTCCTCTGCATTACTCCTTCACATCTTCGAGCTTCACGGCGTGGAAGAAACCTGGCACCAGAACCATGCTACCATCGTTTGTCGCCCGGGCTCCGGCTAACATTCTGAAGAAAGTCGTGACCGGGGCATGGGCCAAAGGTTGTAGCGGCAGCAAACAAGGTGGACGTCAAGAAAATGTTACCAAGAAGACTGCCGTGTCAGAAAGAAGGCGCCGAGAGAAGATAAATAGCATGTTCCTGACGCTCGCGTCACTAGTCCCATCTATCAACAAGGTATGGAGTAGTTTCTTGTATCAAGTTGATTTTTATTTGTGCCAAGTGCCAACACGGATTTGTTTTTTGCAGGTGGACAAAGCATCAATCCTCGCCGAAACAATCGCTCATATGAGAGAGCTGAAGCAAAGGGTGCAAGAGTTGGAATGCACCAACATCGTTTCGCTGCCAAACAATCCTGGACCTGAAACAGCAACACCAAGCGGCCCTGACATGGCCGGGAAGAACATGGCCACGGCAAAGAGGAAGGCGTCGGAGATGACCAGTGATGACCGGGGCAGCCTGGGCGAGGTGAACGTGACCTTGGTAGATGAGGTACTCCATATCCAGGTCCATTGCGCCCGGAAGGGGTCTATGATGTCCCAAATATTTCAGACGGTCAGAGGCCTCGGTCTGGAAGCTGTTGACGTTCAGGCGTCCACGTCGAGTACTCTCCTTCGGTTGAAAATGAAAGCTTGGGTAAATTATAGTCACAATCTCATAGAAACTATGTAGGGACCAAATGATTGCTTGTTGGTGTTTCCTTGTGTAATTTTCCTATATATTGTTTTTCCTTTTTTGTTGTAGCGTGCCAGATCAAGTACGGTAGTGCCAGGGGAGATAAGTCAAGCCCTTTTAAGCGTTGTCGACGGGTGCTGAAGGTGTAGCGTACGTCTCTGCTGATGGCAGTGTGCAGTGTGCACACGGATCTCACATCAGTGGTTAAAGCAAGTCCGATGATCAGTCTACATTGCTATGATCAGTGTTGAAGTAGCACATTTTAATTATCAGGGCATCCTAGCAATGTACAATTATTATGATCAATGAAGATTGTAATGAGGTATTGCTATGATTCAATCATGTAAGTTCCTAATTTCAACTATCACTGCTTATAGCAACTAGCACGGTGGCTCCCGCAAATGCGAGCGCTAGACCTTTTGGGCATTGAAAGTATCTTATCTTTTGTTCTTATGTGATGCAAATAATTTAATAATCTCATTTACACCCTTTCATTATATTATACATAAAAGTACATTGATGTTTTTGTTCGTTTGTCCCCTAATGGCACTCAATGGCGATGGACTTTTGTGTATGGAGAACCCAAAACGCATGAGCGTCATCACATGTGGGAGCTAATGCGTAGGATAAATAACAACACCAAAACCCCTTGGCTTATGATAGGAGACTTCAATGAGACCGTGTGGCAACTGGTATGGCGAGCACTTCTCTCGGTCGAAACGAACAGAGAAGCAGATGGAGAGCTTCAGGAGTGTCCTCTCGGACTGCAACTTGTTCGACCTTGGCTTCAAGGGACAGGCGTGATCCTATGATAACAAGAGAGATGGTACTGAGAAGGTGCATGATTGGCTGAACCGTGGTGTTGCCAATCCGTAGTGGTCTGACGTGTTCAAAGAAGCAGAGGTCGAGCACATATGCTCGTCTCGCTCTGATCACCTACCCATCCTCCTAAGATTCAGCAATAGGAAGGAGTGGAGACCGATGGAAAGCAAGCGCAATGGTGGATTGCGTTACGAAGAGATGTGGGAACGGGCGGAATCTCTTAAACCTACAATTGATAAAGCTTGGAAGACCAATGGGAGGGCGACTTCCCTTGAGAGTATTTCTGCAAAAATCAAGCTAATGCAGAAGGAGTTGGAGAGCTGGGCGGCGAGAGACTTTGGGTCAGTGGTGAAAGAGACGACAAGGATGAGAAGCAAGCTAAAAAGGCTATGGGATAAACCCTCCTCAAATGAACAACAGTGTGAGATGAAGGAAACTGAGAAGAGGCTGGATGACCTCCTGCTACAGGAGGAAATCATGTGTCGTCAACGCTCACGGGCGACGTATCTCCGGGAAGGTGACTGTAACACAAAGTGGTTCCATAGAAAGGCGTCGTGAAGACGGGGTAAAAATGATATCACAAAGTTGATGAAGGAGAACGGGGAGGGGACAGAAGATCGGGATGAGGTGCATGAATTAACAAACTCGTTCTTCCGGAACTTGTACACCAAAGACGAAGTAGTTTCCTCACATGAAATAATGAGGCTCCTACAACCTAAGATTGACGAGGAGATGAATACTGCGCTAACAAGATGCTTCTCCACGGAGGAGATCAGTGTTGCCATGTTTCAAATTGGACCCCTTAAGGCCCCGGGCATTGATGGCTTCCATGCGAGGTTCTTCCAAATGAACTGGGAGACAGTTAAGGACGATGTGATTGCGGCCGTTAAATCTTTCTTCTCCGATGGAGTTATGCCAGAGGGTATAAATGATAAAAATTGTTGTGCTTATTCTGAAAGGGAAGAACCCACGAATTTAAAAGATTTTCGTCCCATCAGTCTTTGCAACGTGCTCTGCAAGGTTATCTCAAAGTGCATGGTCAATAGGATGAGGCCCTTACTTGATGGAGTCATATCCGAAACTCAGAGTGCATTCATCCCGGGAAGAATGATCACGGACAATGCTCTTATTGCTTTTGAATGCTTCCATAAAATCCAGCATGATAAGCATGGAAAAAGATCTTCGTGCGCTTACAAGCTGGACCTAGCGAAAGCGTAAGATAGAGTTGATTGGAATTTTCTGGAACAAGCGCTTGGAAAGGTCGGATTCTGTAGCAGATAGGTAAAATGGGTGATGCAATGTGTGCGAACGGTTCGATATAAGGTGAAACTCTATGGGGGGCTGCTGGATCCAATTGTACCGTCTAGGGGCTTGCGCCAAGGCGACCCTCACATCCCGTACTTGTTCCTTTTTGTGGCAGATGGTTTGGTCCACCTCCTGCAGGAACAGATCGACCTGGGATTGCTTTCACCTATTAAATTGCAAGGAATAGCCCGGGTGTGTCCAACCTGCTGTTTGCGGACTATAGCTTGATCTTCTTCAAGGCAGATACGAACCAATCTAACATTGTTAAAGAGATCTTGGAAAAATTCCAGCTGAGTACGGCCAGTTATTAAGCAACAACAAGTGATCCCTCTTGTTCAATGAGCATTGCCCAATTGAGACACTGAAGAGATAAAGGAAATCTTGGGGGTGGAATCCTCGTCCTTTGGGAGCAAGTACCCGTGGCTCCCGACCCCGCAGGGTAGAATGAAAGAAGGTCCGTTCCAACCGATCATGGACAGATTTGGTAAGCGGTGCAATGACTGGTTTAAGAAACACATGTCCTTTGCGGCAAAGGAATTCCATGTCAATTCGGTTGTTCAGTCCCTCCCCACTTACTCTATGGGGGTTTTTCAACTGTCTAAAGGTTTACACGAGAAATATGAGAAATTCATTCAGGATTTCTGGTGGGGTGCTGAGGAAGGGCAGAGAAAGGTGCACTGGATGGCATGGGATCGTATGATAAAACTCAAGAGGGCCGGTGGAATAGGGTTTACATACATTCACATGTTCAACCAGGCACTGCTAGCTAGGCAAGGATGGAGACTACTGCATAAGCCGGACTCCCTTTGTTCTCGTGTCCTAAAGTCAAAATACTACCCGAACAACAATCTGCTGGATACCGTCTTCGCATGCGATGCCTCCCCTAGCTGACGAGCTGTGGAGTTCAGCCTTGAGCTGCTGAAGAAGGGCCTGATATGGAGAGTGGGGGACGGGCGCAAAATTCAAATCGCAAGAGATCAATGGATCCCTCGAAAGCATAGGTTGAAGGCCACGGCTTTCACTAAGAGGTCTAGATTGCGGTGAGTGTACCAAGTGATGCATCATGATCGCAAGGAGTGGAACGAGGGACTTGTGAGAAAACTGTTCATTCCTTTCGACGCGGATGAGATTTGCAATATCTCGTTGCCTACATGTGATATGGAGGACACTCTAGCTTGACACTATGAAAGAAATGGCATCTTCACAGTTAGAAGAGCCTACCGCCTCGCAGCCTCTAGCCGTACCAAGGAACATAACTCCTCTTCGAGCTCTAAGGACGAGATAGGAAACAGAGGTGTTTCGGATACTATCTGGAAAGCAAAGGTACCCGGGAAGGTCAAGATCTTTGGCTGCCGAGTTGCCACAAAATCTCTCGCCACTAAGCATAGCAAGTTTCGAAGAACCATAACTCATGATAACGTGTGCACAATCTGCGGTAATGAGGCCAAGGATGAGTTCCATGCGCTCGTGCGGTGCACTAAAAGTGTAGCATTGAGATTTGCTATCCGCGAGGTATGGGACATCCCGTCTGAGAAAAAGTTTAGAGACACAGGAGAATATTGGCTGCAACTGTTGTTAAGCAGGGAAACGGCTGACACCCGAGCAAAGATTCTTCTACTCCTTTGTCGCTGCTGGCATCTGCGAGATAACTGTATATTTGGGAATGGAAAGGACACCATTAGAGACTCTACTAATTTCCTTGTCCGGTACTAGGAAGATCTTGCACTGGCTTATCAGGGCTCAAGCAACAAGTGTGATATAGCCCTGTATAACAGCTCCAACCCTGGACCGGAAAGATTTTCAAAAGACCGAAAGAGGTGGTTGGCGCCGCAGGAGGGGGTTATCTTAACATGGATGCCTCCTTCCTTTCTGAGTCCGGAGACTCAACCTTGGGGGCAATCGCGAGGAGTAGTGCAGGACTGGTTTTTATCTCTGTCAATAAAAGATTGAGGAAGTGTGGCTCCGTGGAAGAGGCGCAGGCGCAGGCGGCACTCGTTGGAATTCGGGAACTGTCAAAGGTTTACAATGGTCCAATTATGCTGGAAATGGATTGCTCTGTGGTAGCTCAGGATACCCGGGCTGACGGCGTGTGCAAAACGGCATTCTGTGCAGCTGTGCATGATATCAAAGAGGCCCTAAAACCCTTAAGCTCCTACAAGATTAGCGAGATTGGCAAAAATGGTAATTCTGCAGCGCACCTTCTGGCTGCCCTCGCTAGGACCTTTGAAGATGCTACCTTGATTGGTAGGGGATCTGACTGCAGCCGGGACACCCTCCGTAAGGACTGTCAGCATGTGACAGAGTAGTCTGTTTTCAGTTTTTTTTTTCAAAACAAAAATCAGGCACCGAGCTATGAGGACAACAACCAAATTGATCTGCAATATGTGAAGTTGTGAACTCCTAGTTAAGTCACTGTATGTTGTCCCGAGTAGGTCTATGAAAGCACGGGAAGTACCAAAGGGGGAGGCGGTGAATAATCCCTTCAAAAATTTCACCGAAAGAGAAGTGAACAGACAACAACAACAACAACAACAACAACAACAACAACAGAAATAAACTTAACAGATGTGCTGAGGAGAAACATAGAAGACAAATACGAAAGGAAACATGGCATATCTAAGAGCAACGAAGGAAAATGCAGAAGACAAACTACAACAATAACAAAAGATAAGTATTGAATGTAGAACGAGCCTATTGACGCAGTGATGTTCGGTATCCTAGTTCAGACTCTTCAAAGTGCTACGTTTGGTTGGAGGGACTTATGATTGAACACAAGAGTAAATCTCTCTCCGTCCTATTCTCCAGTGCAAAAATATCTTCGAGTTTGTCCAGTTTTCACTTGGGTTAGTTGATTTAGGTCATCTCCTAAACCTTTACAGACTTTCTCTTCGCAGTGACAATTACTCTTCGACTACTGAAGGAGAACCTCTAATCGTCTAGAAGACTTGCAGATCTCCAAGATAAAAAAAAACTAGATAATCTCAACATATGTCTAGATGAATTGCTCAACTCAAAGTGGACTTGAGTTTTCTATTAATATCTTCCTGGAGATGCTCACAACACTTTTGTCTAAGAATATTCAGTGGAGCAGCCAGCCGCAAATGGAAAGCGTGTGTAGAGTTTATAGGTGCCGATCACAATGGTGGAATAAGAAATGTGACCCAATGTGACAGCTTGACGTGTGTCCATAACGGTTGGATTCCTCGTTAATGCACAACTTTACTTGAGAAACAAGAAAGCTGACTCATCGAAAGAGATCTCTCTCGGACACACCAAGTGCGATGACTTTGTCTTCAAAAATAACTCAATTTTCAGTGAGATTTTTCCTCCTGGGTGGAGAGGCTAGGATTTAGGGGAGGCTAAAATTTCTATGTAGGTTGGCAAACCAAAATTTCTATGTAGGTTGGCCTACGTGGCGGAGGTTTTTTTAAGTTATTTTTGGAAGGAAATGCGAGTGAAAAACACAGAACCACCACAATATAGGCAGTTGGAAAAATGCACCGAACACACATTTTAATTTTGACAAAATGCACTAAACATCGTTTAACCTTGTATTTGATGTAGCAACTGATGTGGCAAAATTTGATAGCATGATTTTACAAAACAAATCCTTAAAATAAATAAAAAAGCAATTTCGTCCACCCATCTTCTTCCCTCCTCCCTTCTTCCCTTTCATGTCTCTCTCTTTCTCTCCACCTCGCAGCCCGCCGCCCGTCTAGCCGCCGACGCAGGTCGCAGTTATCCCACACAGTCCAGCGCTGCCCACCGCTGCCGGCCGGCAAGCCATCCCCGGCGAGGCCTTGGAGGCCGATTCCATTCGCCGGGCGGCGCGAATTTGGGGGGAGGGGGGCACTGGACGGGCCGGGGCGACGCATCCGTCGCCAGTCGAAGGTCGTACATCGACCGGATCGGTGGCCGGGACTCCAGGCTGGAGAGTGCGGCGACCTCGTCGGGGCAACCACCTCCTACACGAGTGTGGCGGCGCCTCCCCCGACAAAGAACTCCTTGCCACGGACCAGATCCGTGCTCAGGCATGAGGCAGCGGCGCACGCTCTCCTGCGCGCGAGCTTGTGGGTGGCGTCTCGGTTGAGCTCCTCCCTTGGCTCGTGAGTGAGAGGAGAGAGAGGTGGAGATGGAAAGGACGGGAGGGGGAAAGGAGCGGGGAGGGGATGGCTCGCCGGCCGGTTGTCGTGCCCGTCGGCGGCTCCGGCAGGGAGGGGATGGCTCACCGGCTCGAGCTGCTCAGGTTGCTCCGGGGGCAGCAATGCTGGGAGACATCACCCGAGAAGAAAACGTAAAACTTTACAAATAACCCCTCAAAAAAAAACATAATTGAGCCTGCATCATCATCTTTTTGCCACATCAACATGTTGTCACGTCAAATTCGGGGTTAAACGACATTTAGTGATTTTTTGTCACGGGTTAGGAATGCGTTCGGTGCAAAATACTAGAAAAACGTAAAGCGGTGTCATTTTTTTAATGACGTCTGTATTGTGATGGTTTTGTGCTTTTAACTCAGAAAATGCAGATGGAAATTTGGAAATAGTAGATGCACATAAATAGCAAGCTTTGTTCAGTGCGTATGCAATGGTGGGTTCCATCTAGCATCAAACATTTCTCATAAAGTAATAATGCACTTTGTCAAACCTATCAAATATACAAATGATCCGGGATCCACTAACGCAATTCGTCATCACGACAGGAGGTAACAGATCATCAGATAGCCCAACACCCGATTAGAGAAACAGATAACCAAGCCACATTGTACACACAATCACGAGGATATGTTACTAGAGCAAGCACAAGGACAAATAGAGGTAGGGTAGGCATGTGTGCCGGTGAGTAATAAAAACCTATCAGACGAGTGGGTGTGAATGGACTCGGCCACCTCTGAACGAAACAAACGAGCCATATAAAATGACACTCCCCTATCAGGCAACATCCAAATACCAAGTATGAAGAAAGCGATAGTAAGAGCAACTGTAGCATCCCGCCGCTGGCCCGTTTATATATGGGTTTTGTCGGAGGACAAGTGCGTTTTTGGATCAGAACAAAACCGTTATATTCCGCGCGATCCTTAAAAATTATGCAGGCGACCCACAAAATCTTCTTCGAGCCGCTATATCTATGTGGCATGGGGGATAGGGATGGCCTTTCCCATTCCACCCCCTCCCGTCGCTGCAACCTTATGCCCCTATGTCGCATACAACCCCAACTCTGGTGAGCGATTGAGATGGCAAGAGGAGGAGGAAGCGCTCCCGCGGTGGCTGTAGCAGGTCATCTTCGACCAAGGGCGGACGGAATGATGACGAGGCGGGGTCCTCTCACGGCCCCGCGCGTGGTCGGCACAGGCACGGGGCCGCGGCGCTCTCGCCCGTGGCGAACGCACGGTCTGGTCGGAGTTCCACCATCTCGGTGACCTCCTCTGGCCATCCACGACGCGCTGCTGCGCCGCGGAGCGAGCGCACTTCAAGGCTAAGGAAGCTGTGGCGACGGTAGAACCAGGTTCCGCCGAACGCCTAGAGGTCGCCCGGGAGGAGTACGACTTCGCTGGCGTCCTCATGAACACCGCCTATGACTACTACCTCCACGGCAACCAGTGAGTGCCCTTCCGGAAACTCCTCCGACGTAGATTAGTCTTTATTTTGTAGTACGTCTTTCCAAATTCCGACGTAGTTCTACCGTGTAATGTAATCGTCAAATATTATGTTTCAAATATTTTTAAATTTGCCATTCCGGATGTCGTTTCCATTCTTTCGAACGAGTTTTCGTATCGCATATCTGTTATAGGGCGAATGACATATGTGATTTACAGTACAAGGATTTGGCGGATCTTCTCGAGTTGCTCTAAGAGATCTAAAACAAGAAAAATAGAAGAAAACGATAAAAAAAACTTCACACCGAATTCAATGTGACGAACCTGATAGAATGGGAGTGCAGAGCACTATGGGCCTCAAACAGATCTGATCCCCTTCGTCACCCTTTTCATCATACTGCCTGCTCCATTCCTTCCATCCAAAGATTCAACACCCAAGTCCTTCTATAATCACACTCCTTGGCACTCACGAACCACAATCTGAAATGCGCCAAAAGTTAGAAGCTCATCATCGTTACGGCGGGCCAGATCCAATCGGGTTTGGTAGTCCAACCAATGTTGTCGCCATCCCCAAAGAGGGACGGTGGGTACCTTCAAAAATAAAGGAGCAACATCTATAGGAACTTGCCACATGTGGATTCATCATACCGCAAGAGCAACTGTACTGTCGATCGTCGAAAGGGGAGGAAGGCGCGACTCCAGATCCACTCCCAAAGCCATATATTTTCTATTTATTATAAAAAAACAAACATTTTTTGAGAAACAACAAACATATTGTTTCCTAAGCGCAACCAGAAACAAGTACACAAAACAATTAAGAAGAAAAACCACCTCACGATCCAGCCCACCTAAGAGCATCTCTAATAGTTGATGGAAACATAAAATTACCTAATTTTGTACATCACCTGGGCCCAAACAACCTTCCCCAACAACTGTCCGTGATGTAAATTTGGGAAGAAAAAATTTAGGCCACAAGTTCCAAATATACATCACCTAGAGTGGTGATGTAAAAGCCACGCGTGCCCGCGCATGTTTAACCGCCGATCTTAAGTTTTACCTCGTCCGCGCTCCGCCCGGAACCCGCCGTCCGCTGGTAGTGGAAGGGAAGGTGGACACCCCACAGCGAGGGCTTGATCAGGACAGAGTGTGTACACACCTGCCGTCTTGACTCTCGGGAACTATCTTCCGTAACAGAAGCGGCGGGTATGAAACAAACATCAATACAAATTTTATGCATAGCACACAATGCTTGGCCTAGTAGTAACAATACTTGTTTTTTATCCCTTGTAGCTCGCTACTATAGAGAAATAAGCAAAAATTACACACCATAGATTGGTAGTAAAATACAAATACAGGTACCATTTTTTCAAAACAAAAATATAGCATCTTTGATAGAGATGCATAACAACACACACAAGATACATAGACTCTCCTCCAACTTATTGAGTTTCCCATTGCAGCTATATCATCCATGGCACCACTTGTTGTATTCGCAACTATTTTTCTTTCAATACTACCATGATCTTTGTTGCCAAATCAATTCATTTCCACTATTGCAAATCCATCATCAAATCCAATCACCAGGCTGCATAAAATGTGATGACTTGGTTACTATCTATATATTCCACTATAAACATTACCTTGATTTCTAAAAAAAGGTTATAGAAAAAGAAGGAATACACGGATACAAGTTACAAGAGTAAAATGAATTTTGGTTATTACCTTTTTATAGCCTTAATGTATGCAAAACCACCACGAACCCTATCGAGCTTAAAGTCCATTGTGCTCTCATAGCTGCAAAATTATGAATCCCAATGTCAATTTACAGGATGGTTTACATGGTAGAATTGGATAGCTGACAACAACCCATAAGATACAATAGGTTTTCAAGGATATGTCAGTGAGGGATGTAAGAGTAGTTGGTAGCTTTTGTGGGAGGCTATAGTAGCTGGAGCCACTGGTTTGCATAGTTATACAATCAGAAGTGTTACCCATAGTTATTGTAGTTTCGCAAAGCAATAGCATAGTCATCTGAAGACGTTACTAGAACCGGATGCCCCTGGATGCCATTAATCACACCAACATTGACCCCGGACATATATTGAAGTCCCTCGATTTCTCGGATACATTTCTTTGTCCGCAATTCCCAAATCTAGTACAACAATAATGAAGCATATGTAATACATCAATATAGATTATGTAAATATTGTCAAATATGAATAATTGTGCAATGCTAAGGATAACATACCCGTGCAACCCCATTACCGGATCCTGTAACAACGTACTGTCTATCGCCACCGGGGAAAAATAGTCAACACATATCAGTCCATCACCATCACAGTCCAATGTGGCGATAGGGACAGCAGAAGAAAAGCTCCAGATCTGGTAAATTCAGGTGCTATTGAACTATGAATAAATATATAAATATAAAATTACATGGATACAAACATAGAATGGACAATTATTTTGTACCTTTGTTGTGCCATCTTGTGAAGCACTTGCAAAAGTGTTGCCTTCCAGCGGGTTAAACTTCACTTGCTGCACATTGCGTGAGTGTGCATCAAATGTCTGAATGCATGACCACCCAGTCTCCCAGTTCCATAGCTTGATTAAACTGTCGTCTGATGCCGACAACACAAATGGGCGACTCGGGTGAATGGCCAACGATTCAACCCATCCAATTTGAGCTTTGAACTGTGTGATCTCATCCATCCTCACGGATGAGAGCACATGGATGTACCCATATCGATCACCGGCAATAAACCATTGGTCCCGCGCAATGAATTTAGCAGAAAGCATCCAACCACTAGTAGAAAACAGGGTTTTGGTTCAGACCTGTCCAACCCAATAGTCTCGGTTGTGCCACGAACCGGGACCCATGGTGGTCATACGTCCCGGTTCGTGCGCCCGGGGGGGCGGCCGGGCCTCGTGCGACATTGGTCCCGGTTCGTCTAGGGGCATATGTCCCGGTTCCAGACAAGAACCGGGACCAATGGTCCTCGCTCCTGGCCCACAACCACTAGTCCCGGTTTGTGGCTCAATCCGGTACGAAAGGCTGGCCATTAGTACCGGTTCTAGCCACAAACCGGGACTAACGATTTGCCTATATATACCCCTCGCCGGCGAGCAGAGCACTCCATTGGTGCTCTATTTTTTCGAGGAGGGCAAGGGGAGGGCGTTCTGGTGCTCTAGCTCACCTCCAATGCACATGATGTGTTCGATGAAATTCCCGAGCCACACTACTTAATCTTTCTCCTCTCCAAACTCGATCACCAAGCTCCGTTTTCCTCAAGATTTGTCTAGGTTTAGCGATTTATCACGTCTCGTACCCGTCTTCACCACCGTCGATCGCCCACGCCAATCTCGTCGCCGGCACCACCGTGGTGAGCCTCTTGTTCTTATTTTCTTTTTAAAAGAAAATAATTCTTACTTTTATGATTAGATATATACTTGTCTAATTTTCTTATTGCTTTTTATTATTGCTTTTTATTATATAGTGCGATGGTTATGGTACCTGCACATGTCGGCCCTCGTCCTGACTATGATTCGGATGTGGTATATATTATCTTTTATAACTATTTGGTTCATTTTTTGTTTATGACAATTATGCGAGGTAGTTTAACCGGAAATTCCTACCGACCCTATTGTCGAGAGATTAAATTTAGTTGAAGAAGAAAACAATAACTTGAAGGAAAAAATAAAAAGAATTGAGGAGGAGAAGATGCTATTGGAGTTGCATGTTGCGGATGCCATCAATGATAACAAGATCAAGATGGATGCAATGCGCTTGAAGATTAGAAATATTAGAAAATATGCAATTGATACCGAGGCTTGGTATCATTATGATATTGGTTCGATTGTTACCTTCGTTGCGATTATGATCGCATTTGTTGTTGCATTGAAATGTTTTACATAGTTTCAATGTATGCCTTAGTTAGATGCTCTGGAGAGTTGTATATGTTGTTCAATGAGAACTATGTATGTACTTTGGTTTTACTGTGATGATGAACTTCTATTAATTTGGTCACTTATCTATTCATGATGTTCTATATATATGGTTTTTCACACACTTAATTATATATAATGCATGTAGATGAACTGGCACTGGATGTTGATGGCTGCTCGCCCCTTCGTTGGTTTCCCCAAGTGTAAGGTTGAGATGTAGTGCAGCAGCAGTTTTTCCTCGGTGAAGATACCAAGGTTTGTCTCTAGCACGACTCCAGAGATGATAAGTAGGTATCAGCGGCGCAACTAACGCGGACCTGCACACAGACACAGATAACTTTGTTCCCAACGAAGTCTAGAGAGGTTGTCAATCTCTCCGGTCTTGTTGTTTACAAAGGATAAAACGCAAGGGATAATGATAGCAAATAAAAGCGGTAAAGTAGCGTGGAAACAGTGATAAGGATATGGACCGGGATACGTGATGTTCTCTAGTGCTTTCTCTCTCCCAAAAGACGATAAAATTGCTATGCGAGGTAAACAAATTACAGAAAGGCAATTCACAGGATTATGAACGCACCGCAATGCTAACTATGCTACAAAAGAAAGGAAGAGGTTCAAAAGCACGGGCAGTACGCCAAAGTAAGTAGACCGAAATCCATCTGCATCTACTACGAATCATCCACCTTGAGATATCTATCCAGAACATCTCGCTGGTATTAAGTTGCGAGCCCCACCCAAAGTGTAAACCCAAAGCAACAGACAACTGCATTAAAAAGAACTCTGCGTAAAGTAAACAATCCTTGTAACCGTGGTTACAAGCACCGTTGTTTTCCCTCTTGTGGCAACAGAACATCCCCTAGACTCATGTTTCTGTCACTCAAGCATGTCATCGGGGAGGCATGAACCCACAATCTAGCACAACGCTCCCTCTTGGAGTCACTACCTACTATGTGGCCAAAGCAATAAAGAGAAACGGAGAACATGCAAGAAATACTTAGGAACAAAAATATAAAAGATAGAAACAAAATATATTACTCCATCACAATCTGAACATAATCTCATAATCCATCAGATCCGATCAAACTCAACATAGCAATAGCAGAAATATTACAAAGGTGCCTCGATCATGTAGGGCAGCTCACGAGGTCTAAACAATGAAGATCAAAGAGGGGAGGAGAACATCACATAGCTACTGATCACGGACCCATGGTCCAAGGTAGAATACTCACGGGACATCCGGGGAGCATCCATGGTGGAGAGGAGACTCCCGGAGGTCAATCCTCCCTCCGGCAGGGTGCCGGGAAGAGGTCTCCTGGTGCTCAAGATCTTGGAAGCGCGCCGGCGGCGGAACAGAGGCGAGTTCGCGGAATAGGGTTCTCGTTCTGGAGTTTTCCCGTGACGGGGGATAAATAGGCGAAAGGGGGCAGCCAGAGGTGGGCCAGGGGCCCCAGGCGCCCCCCTGGCGTGGCCAGGGGTGGGGCCGCGCCGGGTGGCCGCCTGGCCCCCCCCTTGGCCCCCCTATGGCGCCTCCCGGGCTTTTCTAGAAGCTTCCTGTGCGCTGATTTTTTCTGTATTTTTCCCGGAATTTTTCTGGCATTTTTTATATGGGGGAAAACTGAAATAGAAAAACAGCAGAAAACAGGAACTGACACTGGGGTGCACTGAGTTAATAGATTAGTCCAAATATGATCAAAAGTGTATGAAAGTGTATCTAGATCATAGCAATATCACACAAAACATGCATGAAGCAAGCAGAAATTATAGATACGTTTTGGACGTATCAACATCTCCAAGCTTAATTCCTGCTCGTCCTCGAGTAGGTAAATGATAACAACATAATTTCTGTGCTGACATGCTAACAACCATAAAAGAACTTTGAAAAGTAAAGCAATCAAGGTTAGAGATTCAAATCAAGTCATAACATGCAAGACTCTATATTAGCATTGAAACAAGTAACAAAAGAACATTAGGTGCAAGAGCTCTCGCTGTCCGTGAATCGAATGTCTCCAAATGGTGTTTGCGTGCAAGAAAGGGGATAAGGAATACGAGAAAAAGTATTTTTTTGTGTTGAGAACTCAATCTACTAAAGTGTCATACTTGGTCTTCTTTAGAATCTTATCTTGACTCGTCCCCAGACCACTATCCAGGTACAAGTCAATTTGATCCACTCCTTTTCGATATTTCGAGCACTCATGCAATGGATGAGCGTAGGCACAAGAGTTGACACTTAGGATGGCAAAGAGAGAATATGGTGGAGAAGGAAGACAAAAAGGATGAGAAAGGCTCACATCAATGAGGACAATCATAGGCAAGAGATGCCAAATGATAGATATGATGTGAGGAGTATGGATTGCCATGCAACGGATGCACATACGAGCTAAGAAGCTCTCAAATATAGCTATATGCATAATGATCATCTCTATGGAGTACAAGGATATAGAGGGAGTACTAGTGTGGATCTCTCAAAAGGATAGTAGTGTTGCCCCTTTCTCTCTTTTTATTTCTTTTTCTCTTTTTTCTATTTTTTTGTATTTTTTGTGGCCTCAATGGCTCTTTCTATTTAACTCTCATTTGTCCTCTTTGGGATCTTTTAATGTGTCCACTTTGGGATCATTTCCTCACTTAAGGGCAACACTCTATTTTACAAGAAGGTAAAGGAGATCTTTCACACTTTATAAGGTACTCAAAAAAATAAAGAAGATATAACTAACATGAAGTATGCAATGTATGTCGCTGCCAGTGTAGCAGGAACATGTATGACATGAAGATCAAGTCATGAAGAGGTGGAAATTGCATGGCAATGTAACTCGGAAAGGCTATGGAAATGCCTTGATAGGTAGGTATGGCGGCTGTTTTGAGGAAAGATATAAGGAGGTTTATGATGACAGAGTGTATCATGCCAAGGGTTTGGATGTACCGGCGAAGGTGGACACCAACTCTCGGAGCGAGAAGAAGGCAATGCACGGCACAGGAGAGGCTAGCAAAATATGGGAAGGTGGAAGTGTCAACTCTCAATGCTTACATTAGTCCGAAGAACTCATGCACTTATTATCGGTAACTCTCAATCTAATAAGGAGGTTCACAAAGAGACAAGTACCCCGAGGAGGAGTGTATGGGGGTTTGGTTATCCTTGCGCGTCCTCGACTCATGGTACGTGAGTGTTCTCTGATATTCGACCCCTCAGAAGAGTAGTGATCCATCTAGTAGCTAGAGTTCTCAACTAGTTTTGTAGGTTTTGAAAATAAACACGGATTTCCCAAAATACGACACCTATCACTAATAGGCAAGAGCTCTTGACACCAAAAGTTCAAAAATTACTCACATCAATACCTCAAAACCACTGCAAGCTACTACTAGAATTAAATAGCAACCTCAAGTACCTACTTCTCAAAACAAGACACAACTCAGTGCAACAACCAACTCTCTTTAACAAGATAAACATGAAAAATAAAAAGAGTTCCAGCAACAAACTAAACAAAATCCAAGGCTCTTGCTAAAGACAAACTAAGACTAAAACTAAACATGGTAGTAGCTATGAAAATATAAAGAACACACAACAGCAGAAAGAAAGGCATGAAGAATCCTATGATGTGTTCTAAATTTTGAAAGTGGAGCGTGCTTCTCTCCCACACAAAGTAAGAAAGGATCTAACTTGTTATGAACAGCAAGAAAAGCTAAAGAAACTAAAAATAAAACCTAAGAGCGAGACGCTCCAAGCATAGCACATAATACATGAAGTGATAAAAATATAGTGAGACGAAGGACGAACCGATGATTGTTGATGGAGAAGGGGATGCACGGGGGCGTCCCCAAGCTTAGACGCTTGAGTATCCTTGAATATTTGGTGGGGATGCATGGGGGCATCCCCAAGCTTGAGCACTTGACACTCCTGGATCTTCTTTCATCATCTTCCATCGCACACTTGAAAACTCCCTTCATACATAACTCATCATAAGCTGATTAGAGAGGTTAGTACCCTTAATAAATAAAAAAATTCTCCACTGGATATAAAGATATTCTTGAAGAGCTACTGTTTCTCAAGAGTTCCAAAAAGTTTTTGCAAATAAAAAGCAAGCTTAAGGTTTGCAAAAGTTAGGAGAGACAAAATGTGGAAGAATCTGTGAAAAACAGAACAGCAGATAGTAAAGATTTTTTTAGGGGCACTTCTGCAACTCAAATCAAAAAACTCAGAACATACGGAAGTTTCGTAATTGTATAGAGCATACTGCGTAAAAATTTCAGCTCAAAAGATGAACTGAGATTTTTCTGGAATTTTTCTGGTCACGAGGACAGAATCTGTTTTCTGGACAGCATGTCACAACTTTTACTTCCCTTGCCGTAAGAGGCTATAACTTGGCACAAGGTTGAAAAATAAACACGACAAGAAATATGCTAACTTGTGACCTTCTTTCAGTGACCTTGGAAAAAATTGTCATAAATCTATGACCATGCTGTACAAAATTGGCGCAAGGTTATTTGGAGGGTGTAAACCCTATATGATAACGACCATTTTGGCCAAATTGGTTGTAATACCCAACATAAAATGGTCATAGATCACACAAGAATGGACGGCAAGCTTATTTCTAGTTTTTTTTGCGGGTATAATCACAAAAGGCAGCCCCACGTCCGCAGCCTTGCCTATGTGTCAATATCGGTGGGACCCATTGCCTATGTCTATATTGCAAAAAATGATAACCAAATATGGCGCCGCGGGGATTCGAACACACAACCATATGCTGCAGGGCAGCGAACCAAACCGGTACGCTTGAGAGGGGAGCTTGTTTAGGCTCTTTCACTGGTTGATTTATCTATCAAATACAGAGTGGCTGTTGTAAAACAGAGTGGCCCGACCGACCGGGACTTAGAAGAAATTTTTCTCAGAGGCCAAACCGGCGGCGACCGTCGGGGGCGGTGGTGGTGCCAACACCGCGGCCAAGCAAGGGGACCTGCAGGCGGCGCATCTCGCCCGACTCCGAGGCCGAGCAAGGGTACCGCGGCGGTGGTGGTGCCGACGCCGCGGCCGAGCAAGGGATCTGTAGGCGGTGGATCTCGCCCGACGGCCCGGCCGGGCAAGGGGACCGCGGAGCTGGTGGTGTCGACTCCGCTGCCGAGCAAGGGACCTGTAGGCAGGGGACCTCGCCGCTCGCCGCGTCGGAGCATCCCGGCCGAGCAAGTGGACCGAAGACCGCGCCTCACCGCCGGTTGATGGTATGCACCTCTCTCCTCTCTCTCAAATTGGCACCCCATGCCTCTCTAGATAACCTGTATCTGCTGCACTGCCTCCCTTTCTTTCTTCTAGGGCTAGTAGCTTGAGAAGTGGCACTAAATTTATGTATGGAAGTAGTAGCACTGCAATTTAGAAGCAAACCAACAGAAATTAGCAAGATGACGATAAACACGAGAACATCACATCGAAGATAATATACTTGCCTTTGGCATTGGCCTGCTGAAGCTACCACTGCAAACCGACCTGTAATTTGCAAATTGGACGACACAGCAGTTTGGCACATTAAAGATAAAAATGGACTTGATAACTTCCAGTTTAGTAAGAAATTACAGATATCAACAGGAAACCTCTTATATGTTGTTAATTCGTTGTAACAAACACCAACTGAAAACAAAGTATAGTCCAGTTCCTCCATGTATATGGAATTTGTGTCTGTATGTATATAGTGTAATTCCTAGCACCCATTTTAATTATATCCTAATTGTGAGGGAAATTGTGAGAAGGAAGGTAAAAATTTGCACATACTGAAGAATTCTACCCCCTTTTAACAGATTGAAGCATTTATACTTGTTTGTCATAATTTATGAACTGGGAGCTAATTTCTGATTTGGTTTGATTTTTGTAGCTACTTTGGGTATTCTCTGGTTTGGTTTGATTTTATGCTGATGCACTTATATTGATTGCTAAGTTGCAACAATTTGTTATCTTTGACAGATGGACAGAAGCTGGATTAGAAAAGGAGTGAGAAGGATTTCCAGTGAACATATTAAGGGAGTGAATGAATTCAAGCAATTTGTTCGCACAAGTTTTGCCAACGATGCTGTCATTCTTTGCCCATGCCGCCAATGCCTCAACCGTAAAAAACTAGCTCAGGGAAGAGTGGAAGATCATTTGCTTCTTAATGGGATGTCCAGCACATACGATAGGTGGATATATCATGGAGAATCAATAGATAGAGAACCTCAACATGCTGAAGTTGATGTACAGGGACCTCATATGACAGGTGGTGGTGATGCTGGCACATATAATTTTATGGGAAATGTTTTGCGAGAGAATGCTACTGGTTTGGATGAAGAGGATGGGTATGAAGATGATAATATTCCTGACCTATTGAAGGATCTGTTTGATTCTTAAGACGTTGTCGATGGACAGAAGTCTATGTTTGCTGAGGTGTTAGAGGAGGCAAAGCGCGCAGCTCATGAAGGTGGTAAATTTTCAAGATTTACCTTCACCGTGAAGTTACTCCACATCAAGTCTTTCTACCGGATTACCAATGTTGCATTCAACGCAATACTCCACCTTTTGAGCTTGTAATTCCCTGACAGTTGTGTTCCCAAGTGTTACGATGAATCATTGAGCATAATCCGCAAGTTGGGGCTAGGTTATGTTTCAATACATGTGTGCCCAAATAACTGTGTCTTATTTCGGAAGGAGTTTGCCAAGCATGACAACTGCCCAAAATGCAAGGCCTCTAGGTGGAAAGATGCTGGTGGGAAAAAGTTGATACCGGTGAAGGTATTGAGGCACTTTCCGTTGATACCAAGGCTGCAGCGGATGTTTATCTCGAAGAAATCATCAGAGGAGGTACAATGGCACAAGCTCAAGAGGAAACCTGTGGTCAATGAGCTCAGCCATCCAGCGGACGGAAAGGCGTGGGAAAAATTTGACAGTAAATATAAAATTTTTGCCACAGATCCAAGGAACTTAAAACTCGGCATTGCCACAGATGGCTTTAACCCATTTGGCAACATGAGAACGTCATATAGCATGAGGCCCGTTTTTGTGGTGCCATACAACCTGCCACCATGGGCATGCATGGATCAGTCCAACTTTCTTATGACGTTGCTTATCCCGGGTCCAGAGTCTCCAGGAAAGGATTTCGATGTCTTTATGGAGCCCCTCGTAGAAGAACTGATCCAACTCTGGAATGGTGTACGTACGTACGATGCCTTGACTCCCAAGGACAAGTTTAATCTACATGCTGCAATTATATGGTGTATCCATGATTTTTCGGCACTGCACACTTTGTCAGGGAGGACCACAGCGGGTTATCAGGCCTGCGTGCATTGTGACAAAGACCCTTGCTCAAAGAGGATAAGAAACAAGATCTACTTTACCGGGCACCGCCGTTTTCTTCCCCTGAATCATAGTTGGCGAAGAAGCAAAGACTTTAATGGTGAGACTGAAACCCGCGAAAAGCCAGCGAAATTCACTAAAGAAGAGCTGCAGAAGCAGCTTGAAAAGGTCAAAGATGTGAGACCAGGAAAGCTTCAAAAGAAAAGAAAGCGTGTGGAAGGTCAATGTTGGGACCGAAGATCTTGTTTGTGGGACCTGCCATACTGGGCTGATTTGAAATTGAGGAATAATCTCGATGTAATGCACATCGAGAAAAACATATGTGATAATCTGCTTGGGACATTTCTGAACATTGATGGGAAGACAAAGGACACTGTCAACTCTAGGATTGATTTGGAAGACATGGGCATAAGAAAAGATTTGCATCTACAACGTAATGAAGATGAAGATTCATTTGAAATGCCGCCAGCATGGTATACAATGAGTAAAGAAGAAAAGCGTATGTTCTGTCAATACATAAGAGAGGTGAGATTTCCAGATGGTTACGCCTCTAACCTTGCAAAGTGTATTTCTCCTGATGGATGCAAGCTTCAAGGACTCAAAACCCATGATTGTCACATCCTCCTCCAAAGGATTTTACCAGCGGGCCTTCGAGGAATCATGCATAAGGATATCTATGAAGTTGTCGCTGAGCTTGGAAACTTCTTCAGAGAATTGTGCTGCAAAACACTCAAGTTAACTGTTCTACAAAGACTTGAAAAAGAAATCCCACTCATTCTTTGCAAGCTTGAGAAATTTTTTCCTCCATCTTTCTTCACTTTGATGGTCCATTTAGCCGTGCATTTACCAGAAGAGGCAATGCTTAGAGGCCCTGTGCAATATGGTTGGATGTACCCAATTGAAAGAAGGTTGCTTACTTGTAAGCGTTATGTGCGAAACACGGCGAGACCTGAAGGTTCGATTGCCGAAGCATATGTTGTTGATGAGTGCTTGACTTTTTGCTCAAGATACTTTGGTGATGTGGAAACTAGATGGAATCAGCTGGGCAGAAATAAACAGTTGGATGGTTCACGAAGTGGTGATGTCTCTGTTTTCAAGCATGGTGTGAACTTTCTTGGAGGGTCTGACTACTTGGAGGCTGGTGATGACTATGACGAGATGGTTTGGTTTGTGCTCAGCAATTGCGTTGAGGTTCGACCATATATCGAGTATGTTATATCTTGTGCACTCATTGTTTGTTTATTATTGGGTTGGATGGAACCCATCTTTTAGCACCAGCCTAATGTTTTAATTCACTATTTTTGTTGGCATTGCAGCATATACAGGGAAGAGTTGAATCAGGAAGAAAGCTGCATACATTTTGATAAAAGGCTTTCCAAGGGATTTTCTAAATGGTTTAAGAATCATGTTGATAAAATGGTTGTCAAGGGATTTTCTTAATGGTTTAAGAATCATGTGAGATCTTTAGCATTGAATCCATTGCCACATGATTTTTGTTTTGTGTGTTATTTACCGTGGGTTATTTGTGCAGATTGCAAAGTTGCATGAGGAGAAGAAGGTCAGTCATGATCTCTTTGCTTTGGCATGCGAACCGGATAAGCGAGTGAGAGTGTATTCAGCATGTATTGTTAATGGTGTCCGGTACCACACTGTTGACCGCGAGAAAAATAGAAAGACACAGAATAGTGGAATCGTGACCGAGGGAGAACATGAGGGTGAGGACATTGACTTCTATGGTCAGCTGAGAAGCATCATTAAGTTGCAGTACAACTTTAGCGAAGGCATCCATCATTCGGTAGTCTTGTTTCATTGTGACTGGTTTGATCTTGGTAGCAAGAAGAACAGAAAAATTAAAGATGATGGACACTTCACAAGCATTAGCACTGAAAGGTTCTGGTACAAGAGTGATCCCTTTATTCTAACCACACAAGCAACAATGGTATTCTATGTGCCAGACACCGATTTGCGTGGAAAGTGGCAAGTTGTGCAAACATTCCAGCATAGATACTTGTGGAGTGTGTCTGAAATTGATGATGACTCTATGGAAGTTCCAATGCAACCTGGTGGTAGTGGAAGGACATACCAGGATGAGGATTGTATGGAAGTTCCAATGCAACCAGTTCATGAATCGATGGCATCCAATGTGCAAAGCAGAGTGCGACGGGATGAGGAATGTATGCTTCTTGATGCTGCAATAGTAGAAGACATTAAGAAAAAGGGAAGGGTGGTAGTGGATGGACATGGAAACGAGGATGATGAAGACATGGATGATCATACTTCCTTTCAATATTGTAGTGACGATGAAGAAAACAGGACTGGGGATAGAGTTCCTGGTTTTGATATCGACGACGAGGATGATGAAGGTAGTCACATAATCTCAGTTTATAGCAGTCACATAATAGAACAAACCTAAATCTAGATTTATTATACTTGCTGTGATCATGCTCAGGTTACTAAACTTGCATTGTACTGTGTTTCAGGTTACTGAACTTGCAATCTATACAAGACTGCATATGTGATCATGTTCAGAAGCCAACAAGGGAGCAGGTTGATGGCTTTCAGTTTCAAAAACTGGGCATATGGAGATGCTTTTAGAGTTTTAGAGTTTTCTGGAGATGCTTTCTTAGAACCTGGTTGTGAATCATGTTTTGTTCTAGTGTGTTTGATGATCCTGTGGAACGCGACGCCTATATGGAGTACCTGTTGATGCTTTCTTAGAAGCTGGTTGTGAATCATGTATTGTCCATCAGATTTGGAGTACCTGTTGTTATCACTTGCAAGCTGCTCAAAGAAAAATTTGCACCTATGAAACCTGATGATTGTTTTGAAGGCGTCAGGCTGTCAGGCTCGTTCGTTCTGTTTGCAGATTGGTGAGGGCGGTGGCTGGAAAATATTTATTTGAAATTGCAGGTTTTTGTCTGAGCACGTACATGAAGACAAACAACAAATCAAGGAGCGTTAGATGAACAGCTCAGACCAAATTACAGAATCCATTCGGTAAGTGACAGCCCTTAATATAACCACAAAGTTGACAGCCCTTAATATGGCATTGCTAAAAGGCACAAAGTCCTCTACGCATTATAGTCGTCCATCTTCTTCTCCTTGGCGAGACGAAGCTGGCGACGGCGCTCCT
This sequence comes from Bromus sterilis, assembly GCA_950022295.1. NCBI lineage: Eukaryota > Viridiplantae > Streptophyta > Magnoliopsida > Poales > Poaceae > Bromus > Bromus sterilis. Next base: position 300,862,708 of record OX465601.1, read on the forward strand.
CCCGCTCCTGGGCTTCCCCGATGAGCCACTGCAGGCGCGCCTGGTGGAGCTGGTGGAGCTTGTACGTCGCGAACACCACCGTGAAGCTGACAACATACATAAGTTGAGGGCGATATAGAAAGCTGACAACATACATAAGTTGAGGGCGATATATAGAGTGGTACCATACATAGTTCAAATCCGAAGCATCCTAAATACGCAGTGTACCATACATAGAGTGGTCACATAGTGATGGGTATAAACAGTGGTTGTTAACGCGGGGGGTTGGGGTGGCGCTTAGACAACATGGACCGTAAGACGGAGTCCCCTTGTCGTGGGCTTGAAAACAAAGGCGCAGATGTTTCCTTCTGCGAGCTCCGCTTGGAGGACGAAGGTCTTCCAACCTGATGTGACTGAAGCTCCGGTCCAATCACCTCAAGATCAACCATGAGAAGGTCAAAGAAAAAGACTACTGGTATGCATCATGCTCACTGTGCTTATACTCTTAGTATCATGTATAGATGATTGTTAATGTGCTAATGTGTTTAATTTTCCTTGTGATTTTAGTCCACCTTACATGAATAACTAGGATTAAATGAAAATACAACCTGAATAACTAGGATCAAATGAAAGTACAACCTGAATAACTAGGATCAAATGAAAATACAACCTGAATAACTAGGATTAAATGAAAATAAGACCTGATAGCATAGCTTGGCTGTTTGTCCATAAATTTTAACAATCCATCTGATAATTATATTTGTTTATTCATGTAAAGAAGCACCTCTCAACGAGTATGAGAAGGTTAAGGCTAAAAATATCATGAGGAACAACCGCATTTTCCAGTCCCTTGGCATCAGTGCAATAGGGTCAATGCTTAGGAAAACAACTGGTTTTCAAGAAGATAGTGCGATTACCAATGATGACCCAGAGTACAATCCTAGAGACGATGAAGTTAATGATGAAGGGGAAATTAATGACTATGTAGTGCAGAAGACTGGTAAGGTGCAATCTCTGTCTTGCTTGGAGGGGTGGGATTATTTCTATGATTTGTATTTACTTATTCTTTTTGTTTACTTGTGATCTAATGTTGTTTTCCTTGCTGTTCATATGAGGCACTGAAGAAATCTAGGTGCAAGAAACCTGTTGTTAAGAAGACAACCAAGAGGAATAGGACATCAACATCTCCTCCAATGGCTCCGGGAAGGGTGATGGCCATATCTCCAGGAGCGTCAAAGAGAATCTTGGAACTTGATGAACCTGCCACTACTAGAATCACAAGACAGAAAGCAAAGACGAATGATGAGATGAACCATCATGAAAGTCCGTTGCACATGGATGAGGACAGGGAAACGACTGATGTCAACAATGAAGGAGGAGGAAGCAATCTTCGCACGAACCACATCCCTGTTGAACCTACTGGGGACAGGGACATGACTGCTGTCAACAACGAAGAACATCAACTCATGCTTCAAACAGGCAAGTTCATCTTTGTAATGCTCTCGTTTACTAATGCATTTTCTAAATGTGAGCAATGCATGTATGCTTACCTGTTTGGATTCAATTTCATTACTACATTTGCAGATTTTCCTTCGTATTTATGAGGTCAAATTCATTTTCAGATGAAACTTCCCTGGTCAACAATAAAATGAGAAAGGGTGCAGGGCTGGAGAGGATCACCAAGGCGATGGGTACCAAGGTGCCAATCCAAATTGCCGAAGGTATGAAGCGTCCAGAGAAGCCTTTGCAGGCTGCAAAGATTGCTTCAGAGTGTGGTCTCATTGCGAGAAACCATATGCCGCTTCTTCCACACTTCAAGGAATACAAAAAGAATGCCAAACTAGTGGAGGACTACATTGGAAAAGTTGCTGTAAGCTATCTTTCTTAGCTGCAAATTTTTTGTTTTTTCTGTTACACTTTCATATGATCACTAATCATGTCCTTGTTCGCTGTCTTGGTAGGCTAATTTTGAGATGGACACTAAGTCGATGACCATTCAGAGCGCGTGCACTGATATGCTGCAAAAAGTATCAAAGAACAGACGCCACCAGATAAAAAAGAAATTTTTTGACCCCATAGCAGCCAACAAGGTCAGCATCAATTCTTCGGTGCCAGATATGTCAGATGGTGAATGGCAAGCGCTGGTGAAGTTGTGGTCTACCCCAAGACACAAGGTTTGAATTTCCTACTGTTTGGCTTGTAGAGATAATTGCATATATCAGTATCAGTGTAGTTTGTAATTTCAGGAAGTGGAGTCCCACTTATGCCCACTTAACCCACCTAAGTTTTAGTAGATTTTTTTCTATCGCCCACATCCAGTACCACTTGTAGCCTGACATCCAGTTTTTTTGTAGGAAACCTGTGAATCCAACAAGAGGAATCGTGAAAGAGTCGTGTTCCAACAGAAAACTGGTTCGAGGCACTATGTAGCACACATTTTTGCCACTGTAAGTAACTTTTGTCTCTAGAGCTTACTGATTTATTCTCGTTGAATAGCATTTTTTATACTTGTTGAATAACAAATGGATTCTTGTTGTAACCATTTCAGAAAGAAGAACGCAAGGGTGAAGAACTGTCGGCAATAGACTTGTTCAAGGCAACGCACAATAGAAAGAAGTTTGCGTTTTTGGAGCCAGTTCAGAATGCTATAGTAAGTCACTCCATGACCTTTGGTCACCTATCTCTCAGGTTCCCTGTTTGATCTGTTACCATGCAAGTTTTATTGAGGTCTATGTTAAGGAACTTGAAAGCTTTTCTTTGATCTCTTTTCTGAGGTCTGCTGCTTTTATTGAGAAGATAGAGGTGCATGCAATGCAAGTGCTCACATGGTTTTTAGCTGATAGTCACACTTAGTATTATTCTGTAAGGCATTACACGCCTCATTCTTTAACCATGCCAAATGTCATGATTAAAACTGAGAAGCATGTGTTCGGAGTATAAAATGTGATAAGCCAATTGCTGTGATAGACAATTTCTTTTTATCTGTGTTATGCATACACTGTGCTGGAAGTGATGGATGTAGATGGACTGTTAGACAGACTTGCTAGTGCTTTGTTGATGTCAGAACTTATTGTATATTTTTCCACTCGTAACACCATGGTTTTATATGCATGGAAAGAGTTGATGTTTTTGCAAAAAATGGAACTTAGACCTGTGTTACTATCTAAACATCTTCTATTAAAATATCTAAGTGCAGATTCAAATAATTTTTCTCCTTGGGTTTGAGTAAAATATTATGCCAGTCTTTGTACAATTGCTTCAAGTAATTCATTTTGTGTGCTGGTTTGGTGGCTCCCACAACAGCTTCATTCAGTTAGCTTGTATTTCTTCAATGGCTCTCTTGGTAGTATTTTTGCAAATTGTGAATTGATCTATTCTTCTACCTTGCCAGCTTGAGATGGAAAGAAAGAAGGATGCCCCGGTACCAGAAGGTCAAGAGCCAAAGTCTTCTGTTGAGATTGTTGCTGAAGTTCTGAACAATGAAGTCAAGCAAAGAACATTCTTGACGAATGCTGGGCTACAGTCGTCTAAGAAGAATTCCAGCAAAGCAAGTGGTGCTGTGTCTGCTCATGTGCGTGAACTTGACGAGAAGCTGCAGAGGTCGGAACTTCAAACTGAAGTGATGCGAGAAGAAATGTTGGAATTCAAGAAGAAGTCGGAAGAAGCTGAGGCTGCACGTGAGAAGGAATACCAGCTGCTGCGCAAGCAGGCACAAGAAACGGATGATAAGTTGGCGCACTTGATTGCTATCTTAGGAGCTAGAGCTTCAAACTGAATGGGGACATCTTTGGTGCACATTTTGGAGCTTCTGGTAGTTATGCTAAGTTCTGGTAGAGAGCTTGTGAACTTCTGGTAGTTGTGCTAAGTTCTAGTGAGTTCTGGTAGAGAGCTTGTGAACTTCTAGAGTTGTGCTAAGTTCTAGTGATCTTATGTTAAGTTCTGGTGATCTTATATTAAGTTCTAGTGAACTTGTTATCTTGTTAAGTTCTAGCTTGTGATCTTGTTAAGCTCTGGAAAGCACTTGTGATCTTGTTAAGTTCTGGAAAGCACTTGTGAACTTGTTAAGTTCTGGAAAGCACTTGTGATCTTGTTAAGATATGTTGTGCACAAGTTTTTATATTGTGAATGGTGATCCTTTGTTCTGGTGGCAACAAGACTGGGTGCTGAAAGAAATCTAAAAAAAAGACCTCAAGAAGGCTTAAGAGGCCAAAATTAGGTCTCTAAAAGGTTGTGGCCCACAAAACAGAAGGCCTAATTGTTGGGCTAAGCCCATGTATCTGTCCAACATTAATAAAATAATATATCAAATGGGCTGAATTTTCAATAAAACAAAAATCAAATTGGCTGAATTATGTGGCCTGTCCCATATAGATGGGTCAATAGGACTGGGCTCATTGTTATCTACGACCATTACATTTGGTCACAAAATTTGCCACATCAGCTTGCCACGTTGGATCTGACGTGTCCTGGTCAATCAGCCAATGACCAATCCATTTGGTCACAACATCTACGACCTTTCGTTTTGGTCACAGCCATCTATGACACTTTTAACAAAAAAGGTCACAGTGTCCGCTTTGCGACCCTCAGCTTTTGACCAACTGATTTTGGTCCCAAAAAGGTCACAAATGAAGAACAGTGACCTTCAAGTGACCAAAATGTAGGGTCACAAGTTAGCATATTTCTTGTAGTGAAAGATACAATGATGTTGCTACAGTAGTAACAATCATCAAGACACAAAAAAAGCAGAAATAAAAACCTAAATTCGATGCGGGCTGCCTCCCGAAAGCGCTTCTTTAAAGACATTAGCTAGGCTTAAAGATTTTAGAAGATGCTCTCATAAAAATAAGGATTTGAAGCAAAAGAGAGCATCAAGAAGCAAATATGAAACACATTTAAGCCTAACCCACTTCCTATGCATAGGCATCTTGTAAGAAAATAAATCAAATAAGCACAAAGTGACATGCATAGGAAGGTGGAACAAGAACAACTTCAAAACTTTCAACATAAAGAGAGGAGTTTTAGTAATATGGAAGTTTCTACAACCAAACTTCCCTCTCTCAAAATAATTTTCAGTAGTATCATGAACAACATCAAGAATATAACTATCACATAAATCATGTTGTTCATGAACTGCAAGCACACATGTATAGTTTTCAACACGGTCTTTAGGATTATAAGATAAATGCAACCCATCACATTGAGCCTTGATAAGAGAAAAGTTCTCCGGATTTGGAGATTTGAAAAGGATAATAGGACAATCAAGTGTGGGTGCAATATAAACAATTTCATGCTTAACATAAGGAACTATAGAGAGTTCATTTTTTTCAGCATCATCCATAGTGGCATCTTGGCCATCAACAAAGCAAGTATCAAAATTTTCAGAAAGGGATATTTCAAGTGAGTCCTCGGAATCATGGAATTCCTCCTCAAAGCAATCATTGGCCTCTTCTTGGGGAGCAAGCATTTTATTTTAAAAATCCTCAATATAAGAATTGGAAGTATAATTCTCGAAGCAATAAGCAAGAACTGCAAAGTTTTCAGACTCGAAAATAGTATCGTGATATTTTTCAATCAAAGAAGCAATCTCATAGGCACCTTTAAAAGCAACAAACTCTTCAATCTTTTCAACATCAAAGTAATCATAAACACCTTTAGCATAAGAAGATAAGATCTCATTTTCATTAAACTCACATTGGAAAGGGAGGTGTTTATGATCTATATTAGAACAGCAAGTAAAATCATAAATGTGGCACAAAAGTTTAGCATGGCAATAAGAAACATGTATTTGATCCCATAAGTGTCTCCCTTTCTGAGATAGGCGGTGCCGCGTATAATGAGCATGCTCATCCAATGATTTTCCCTCAACCAAGTCGGTCGGGTTTTTAGCGCGAGCACAAATTGATCGAAGACGATCCAAGTGAAACATGTCCATCCTACCATATTTGGGTGGTTCATCACCCATGGTGAGGATAGCATAAATAGGCAAAGCAAGACAAAGGCAAAAGGTAGAAACTATTTTTGTGGTTTTTCATAAAGGACACTGAGATAAAAACTGAAAGGTAAACTAACAAGACTAAAAAACAAAGGTAAAGGGTAGTGTGCAACTCCCCTATCTTAGCACTTGGACTCCCCAGCAACGGCGCCAGAAAACTTGCTTGATGGCTTCTCGCCCCTTCGTTGGTTTCCCAAAGTGTAAGGTTGAGATGTAGTGCAGCAGTTTTCCTCGGTGAAGATACCAAGGTTTGTCTCCAGCAGGACTCCAGAGATGATAAGTAGGTGTCAGCGGCGCAACAGACGCGGACCTGCACACAGACACAGATAACTTTGTTCCCAACGAAGTTCAGAGAGGTTGTTAATCTCTCCGGTCTTGTTGTTTACAAAGGATAAAACGCAAGGGATAATGATAGCAAATAAAAGCGGTAAAGTAGCGTGGAAACAGTGATAAGGATATGGACCGGGATACGTGATGTTCGCTAGTGATGTCTCTCTCCCAAAAGACGATAAAATTTCTATGCGAGGTAAACAAATTACAGAAAGGCAATTGACAGGATTATGAACGCACCGCAATACTAAATATGCTACAAAAGAAAGGAAGAGGTTCAAAAGCACGGGAAGTACGCCAAAGTAAGTAGACCGAAATCCATCTGCATCTAGTACTAATCATCCACCTTGAGATATCTATCCATAACATCTCGCTGGTATTAAATTGCGAGCCCCACCCAAAGTATAAACCCAAAGCAACAGACAACTGCATTAAAAAGAACTCTGCGTAAAGTAAACAATCCTTGTAACCGTGGTTACAAGCACCGTTGTTTTCCCCCTTGTGGCAATAGCACATCCCCTAGACTCATGTTTCCGTCACTCAAGCATGTCATCGGGGAGGCATGAACCCACAATCTAGCACAACGCTCCCTCTTGGAGTCACTACCTACTACTTGGCCAAAGCAATAAACAGCAAGGGAGAACATGCAAGAAATACTTAGGAACAAAAATATAAAAGATAGAAACCAAATATATTACTCCATCACAATCTGAACATAATCTCATAATCCATCAGATCCGATCAAACACAACATAGCAATAGCAGAAATATTACAAAGGTGGCTCGATCATGTAGGGAAGCTCACGAGGTTTAAACAATGAAGATCAAAGAGGGGAGGAGAACATCACATAGCTACTGATCACAGACCCATGGTCCAAGGTAGATTACTCACGGGACATCCGGGGAGCATCCATGGTCGAGAGGAGACTCCCGGAGGTCAATCCTCCCTCTGGCAGGGTGCCGGGAAGAGGTCTCCTGGTGCTCCCGATCTTGGAAGCGCGGCGGCGGCGGATCATAGGCGAGTTCGCGGAATAGGGTTCTCGTTTTGGAGTTTTCCCGTGACGGGGGATATAGGCAAAAGGGGCAGCCAGAGGTGGGCCAGGGGCCCCAGGCGCCCCCCTGGCGTGGCCAGGGGTGGGGCTGCGCTGGGTGGCCGCCTGGCCCCCCCTTGGCCCCCCTCTGGCCCCTCCCGGGCTTTTCTGGAAGCTTCCTGTACGCTGATATTTTTTTTGTATTTTTCCCGAAATTTTTCTAGCTTTTTTTATATGGGGGAAAACTGAAATAGAAAAACAGCAGAAAACAGGAACTGGCACTGGGGTGCACTGAGTTAATAGATTAGTCCAAATATGATCAAAAGTGTATGAAAGTGTATCTAGATCATAGCAATATCACACAAAACATGCATGAAGCAAGCAGAAATTATAGATACGTTTTGGACGTATCAGATGTACGGTGACAGACACACCTGCCAGTACATTAAGGGCGTGCATGAGTTTCTCGAACTGGCTGAGGCAAACAAGCAGAATGGTTTTATGTGTTGTCCATGCCCTACATGTGGGAATACAAAGTCTTACTCTGACCGACAAACCATTCACGCCCACCTGCTTTATAAGGGATTCATGCCACACTATAATGTTTGGACCAAGCAAGGAGAAATAGGGGTTATGATGGAAGACGGCGAAGAAGAAGAGTACGATGATAACTATGTGCCCCCTGAATACGGTGATGCTGCAACGGGGGAAGTGGACGATGTGCCCGATGAAGATCAAGAGGAACCAGACGATGTGCCCGATGATGATCTCCGTCGGGTCATTGTTGATGCAAGGACACAGTGTGAAAGTGAAAAGGAGAAGCTGAAGTTCGATCGCATGTTAGAGGATCACAAAAAAGGGTTGTACCCCAATTGGGAAGAGGGCATCACAAAGCTCGGTACCGTACTGGAATTGTTGCAGTGGAAGGCAAACAATGCTGTGCCTGACAAAGGATTTGAGCAGGTACTGAAAATATTTAAGAAGAATCTTCCAAAGGATAACGAATTACCTGACACTAGGTATGCAGCAAAGAAGGTCGTATGCCCTCTAGGATTGGAGGTGCAGAAGATACATGCATGCCCTAATGACTGCATCCTCTACTGCGGTGCGTACGAGGATTTGAACGCATGCCCGGTATGCGGTGCATTGCGGTATAAGATCAGACGAGATGACCCTGGTGATGTTGATGGCGAGCCCCCCAGGAAGAGGGTTCCTGCCAAGGTGATGTGGTATGCTCCTAAAATACCACGGTTGAAACTTCTGTTCAGAAAATAAGAGCATGCCAAGTTGATGCAATGGCACAGAGAGGACCGTAAGAAAGACGGGAATTTGAGACACCCCGCTGATGGTTCACAATGGAGAAAAATTGAGAGAAAGTACCGGGCTGAGTTTGGAGGTGACCCAAGGAACGTATGGTTTGGTTTAAGCGCGGATGGCATTAATCCTTTCGGGGAGCAGAGGAGGAATCACAACATCTGGCCCGTGACCCTATGTATGTATAACCTTCCTCCTTGGAAGTGCATGAAGCAGAAGTTCATTATGATGTCAGTTCTCATCCAAGGCCCTAAGCAACCCGGCAGCGACATTGATGTGTACCTAAGGCCATTAGTTGAAGAACTTTTACAACTGTGGAATGCAAACGGTGTACGTGTGTGGGATGAGCACAAAAAGGAGGAATTTGACCTGCATGCCTTGCTTTTTGTAACCATCAATGATTGGCCTGCTCTCAGTAACCTTTCAGGACAAACAAACAAGGGATACCACGCATGCACGCACTGTTTAGCTGACACCGGAGGCACGGGAGGACCTGCAACATTTGCACGAAAAAGACGGCGTGCCTCCAATGCAGTATGAATGTCCTGCCAGCTACGCTCTTACCAAAGAAGAGAAGGAAATATTCTTTGAATGTCTTCTCAGTATGAAGGTCCCTTCTGGCTTCTCGTCGAATATAAAGGGAATAATTAATATGGCTGAGAAAAAGTTTCAGAACCTAAAGTCTCATGACTGCCACATGATTATGACGTAACTGCTTCCGGTTGCATTGAGGGGGCTTCTACCGGAAAACATTCGATTAGCCATTTTGAAGCTATGTGCATTTCTTAATGCAATCTCTCAGAAGGTGATCAATCCAGAAATCCTACCAAGGCTAAGGACTGATGTGGCGCAATGTCTTGTCAGGTTCGAGCTGATTTTCCCACCATCCTTCTTCAATATCATGACACACGTCCTTGTTCATCTAGTCGACGAGATTTTCATTCTGGGCCCCGTATTTCTACACAACATGTTCCCCTTTGAAAGGTTCATGGAAGTCCTAAAGAAATATGTCTGTAACTGCGCTAGGCCAGAAGGAAGCATTTCCATGGGCCATCAAACAAAGGATGTCATTGGGTTTTGTGTCGACTTCATTCCTGACCTTAAGAAGATTGGTCTCCCTCAATCGCGGTATGAGGGGAGACTGATTGGAAAAGGCACGCTTGGATAGGTCTCAATAATATGAAGCGACGGGCATTCTTGGTCTAAAGCACACTACACAGTTCTACAGAACTCTACCTTGGTGGCCCCGTTTGTCGATGAACACATTAACAGTCTCCGCTCCACACAACCGGAGTAGTCTGACAACTCGATTACACATGAACACATCAGGACTTTCGGAAGTTGGTTCGAATCACGTCTCAGAGGTGACAACACTGTTTCTGATGAGCTGTACTCGTTGTCCAGAAAACCATCTTCGACTGTATTGACTTACAAAGGATACGAGATAAATTGTAATACATTTTACACGATCGACCAAGATCAAAAGAGCACCAACCAAAACAGCGGTGTCCTCTTTGATGCAGCAACCAAGAGCGGAATAGACACATATTATGGTTACATAGTAGACATATGGGAACTTGACTACGGAGATGATTTTAAGGTCCCTTTGTTTAAGTGCAAATGGGTCAATATTTCAGGGGTACAGGTAGACCCACAGTACGGAATGACAACAGTGGATCTGAACAATCTTGGGTACCCAGACGAACCATTCGTCTTAGCCAATGATGTGGCGCAGATTTTCTATGTGAAGGAGATGTCTACCAAACCGAGAAAAATAAAAGATACGCAAGCGAATACATCATTCGATGAGCCAAAGCGCCACATAGATCTTTCAGGAAAGAAAGACATCCTTGGATTGGAGGGCAAGACAGACAAGTCTGAAGATTATGAAAAGTTTCATGAAATTCCTCCCTTCAAAGTCAAGGCTGATCCAAGCATCTTGTTAAGAGATGAAGATTATCCATGGTTACGGTGCAATAAGCAAAGCACACAAGTGAAGAAAAATTGAATGGTGCTTATTTAAAATTCATGTAATGGTGCATATTGTAATGTCTTTGTAACAGATGAGTTTTCGTCTGAAACCCATGTAGTTTGAAAGAGATGGTCCAGTTTGTACACGAAGTGCATCCAGTTTTTGCCGTAATCCTCTAAACTTTTGCACATATGTTATGTGGGTCAAATGATGATACCATGCCAAGTTTCAACCTTTTCTGAGTTCAGTTGTAGTGCTTTCTAATTTCAAGGTCATTTAGCTCAAAATAAATCATTAAATGGATGAAAAATAGAAAATGAAGTCAGAAAGGGTTGAAATTTTAGTATGTGTCTTTGAATGGTGCATATTGAATGCAAAAATAGTCTTGGGTTGAAATAAGTTTAGAAAAATGAAATGTCTTTGTAACAGATGAGTTTTCGTCTGAAACACCCTTGTACTTTGAAAGAGATGGTCCAGTTTGTACATGAAGTGCATCCAGTTTTTGCCTTAATCCTCTCAACTTTTGCACACATGTTATGTGGGTCAAATGATGATACCATGCCAAGTTTCAACCTTTTCTGAGTTCAGTTGTAGTGCTTTCTAATTTCAAGGTCATTTAGCTCAAAATAAATCATTAAATGCATGAAAAATAGCAAATTAAGTCAGAAAGGGTTGAAATTTTAGTATGTGGCTTTGAATGGTGCATATTGAATGCAAAAAAAGTCTTGGGTTGAAATAAGTTTAGAAAAATGTAATGTCTTTGTAACAGTTGAGTCTTCGTGTGAAACCCTTATACTTTGAAAGAGATGGTCCAGTTTGTATGCATCCAGTTTTTGCCGTAATCCTCTCAACTTTTGCACACATGTTATGTGGGTCAAATGATGATCTCATGCCAAGTTTCAACCTTTTCTGAGTTTAGTTGTAGTGCTTTCTAATTTCAAGGTCATTTAGCTCAAAATAAATCATTAAATGCATGAAAAATAGCAAATGAAGTCAGAAAGGGTTGAAATTTTAGTATGTGGCTTTGAATGGTGAATATTGAATGCAAAAAAATTATTGGGTTGAAATAAGTTTAGAAAAATGAAATGCCTTTGTAACAGATGAGTTTTCGTTTGAAACCCTCATACTTTGAAAGAGATGGTCCAGTTTGTACACGACGCGCTTTTAACCGTACGGATTTGCCTGCATACGTTCGACGGTGCATTTGATATGCTTGCACTCATGAGCCACCGTCGGGTTGTATGCACGGGAAACCATGTGTTTTGTTTGATTGGAAAACAGAAACAAAAAGTATAGCAATTTCATTATAGGACGTCAACAGAAGAATACTCCATATCCTGTACTCGGTCATGGCGAATTTTTTACGGTCCTCGTCTGGTTGACAGATCCGACAAGTCTACCGACCAGGCGTGGACCGTCTGAAATACCCGTACGGGATTTTCGTCCCATACGGGTTCTCAGACGGGCCACGCCTCGTGGGCACATCTGGCAAATCTGCCAACCAACTGAGGTCCGTCCGAATTTCTCCCGGACAGAGTACCGGATACAGATGAATTTCTCCGTGTACGGCCGTTAGTGAACTTGGTATGGTACGATAAGTCCACGCGGACATGTGCTTATAAACAGGTCTAACTCCACTTCGGCTAGCGAGGTGGTACTAATTTTAGTGGTTAATTACGGTGGAAGATCAGCCTTTAGTACCGGTTGGAGGCACCAACCCGGACTAAAGGTCCTTTTTCAGAGAAAAATAATACCACCTACTGGGCTGACACGGCCTAGATACGACTAGAAACCCACTAATGGGCCAGGATCCAGGCCCGCAACAGGCCCAGAAGGCCCACAGGCTAGCAGTGACAGTGTAGGCCCGAAAGCCTGGGGTTGAGAGGAGTTCGAAGTCTTCCGCGCATTAGCGCTTATAACCAACTCCGGCTGTCCCTCGACTAGCGAGGTGGGACTAAACATCCCACCGCACCGCGGCGCAAGGCCTTTGGTTCCGGTTGGTGGCACCAACCGGTACCGATGCACCCCTTTAGTTCCGGTTGGTGCCACGAACCGGTACCAATGGGATCCGTTTCCCGCCCTTTCGGCTGCTGAAAAAGTAGCATTGGTCCCGGTTCTTGGCATCAACCGGTATGAATGCACACCATTAGTACCGGTTGATGCCACCAACCGGGACCAATGCTCTGGCTATATAATCCCCCGCCTTCGAGCCCGTCGTTCCCATCTCGCCATTTGCAGGCTAGCAGCTCAAGACGACGCCGACGCCGACACCGATGCCGTCAGGCTGCCGGATTTCGCCCCGCCATCGTCGACGACTTCGCCGCTTCGTTCCTTCACCGACGCCGCCGCATCGTTCCTCCACCGCCCCGTTTCTTCCACCGACGCCGCCGCCGCCCGGCCCGCCCGGCCGGCCCCTTTCTCCTCTCCACCGATGCCGCCGCCCCCACATTCCTCCATGACGCCGGCCGCGCCCCGCTCCTCGATCTACGTCGCCGGCGCCTCTCGCCCACTGGTGAGTCGAGATCTTGCCGCCGGCCCGCTAGCTAGTATAGATTAATTAGTATAGATTAATAAATAGATGATATATATAGATAGATAGAGCAGTAGAATCTGTGTAAAATGGATAGATAAATAGATAGATAGATTGATATATATATAATTAAATATAGATATATATAGCTAATAATAAATAGATATATATATATATATAATTGATAGAGTAGAATCTGTGTATAATAGATATAGATAGATAGATATATAATTTGTAAGACAAAAATTTATTTAATAGATAGATAGATGTGTATAATACTTTGTATAATAGATATAGATAGTTAGCTAGTATATAGATAGATAGACAGCCTTGACATATTCGCTAAGTATTTTTTTCTTAGTTTGTTAATTTGTTAGTTAGTTAGTATAAATTTTTCACTCGTTCATGTTAATAAAATTTTGCATATATTAAGTTCTCGGCAACGATGCCTGGCCCGCATCCCCGTCGTCGCCGCGTCGGAGAGCACCCGTTTGATGGGATGGGCGATGTTCGAGACTGGGCTCCCCCGGGCTGGCACTGGGATGTGATCTCCGAGACGCGCCGCTTAGTGAGGAATCCGGGTCCTGTCGTCGACCCGGATCTTCTTTGGTGGTGGTCGCATGGGCCACAGTCGGTGCGGAGACAGCGGGGCCCCGAGTGGATTGTACGCCGACGTGTCAGAGAGGAGGACGAGCACGTCCGTCGCTACTTGGTGGCGTTGGACGCCGGGTCATGGAGGACCTGGAAGGTTCTTCAGGGATCTCATCCGAGCTACGAGGTCTTGGTGGTTCCTTCTCTTTGGGTGGCCACCTTCCACCGCACCCGACGTTGTTTACTGTATTAGTCATGTTCTTTACCGTTGTATTACTTATGAGGCACTATGCAACCTTGTTTTAAAATATTATTGCTGCATTTTTATTCGAGTTCATCATTTTTTTTTGTATTAACTTTGAACCAACCGGGACCTATTCTCTTGGTATATAATCCCCCGCCTTCCAGTAGTCGTTCCCATCTCTCCCTTTGGCTCAATACGACACCGACAACGACACTGAACTAATCTTTTGAATTATATATGAACATAGAAAATGGCTGACGATGAACAACTCGTCCAGTGCCCCTATTGTGACGATAACTCGGGTCGGTGCGACAGCAGGTATCCAAATTTGGATGGCGATGAAGAAAGATATTTCTCCCTCATGCTTAGGCGTGACTTCATAAAAATAACGGTATATATATACAACTTCTGCGTCGACATCATGCTTCTTATTTAAGCATGCTTCGCACATAAATTTTTGTTTTGACCTGTAAATTTTTTATAATCAACTAGCGCATCCCATGCTATGCAAAACGCCAAGTATGTGACTTTGTTAAATTCAATTCGTGGAAAAAGAATGAAACAAAGGAAGTCAAACTAAATACGACGAAACATGGTATAACTTTGTGGATTGATATCACTAATAAATCTTGGTGCACTTATGTTGCTTGTCCAAATTGGCATGCATTGTGCAAGGCATATGCATTATAGGAGGGTATGCAAATAACCTTTGATCTTGGAGCTCGCCGAGATGTATTTAAAAATAAGGATATTTGGATGCTAGTGGACGACAAGAAGCTGGTTCTATCTCAACGTGAGTTTCTTAACCAAATTTTACTTGTTTCCTATCCTTATTTCTTTGCTTCCCAAGTTGACAACTTTGTTATAATTGCCAGTTTATCTCTATGATCCAATGGATATACGCAAGATATTTGATAATGCTTTCTATAATGGTGGAGTTGAGGTGCTAACCATGGATGAACAAGATGAGTACATCTCCTTTCTTGAAGATGTAACTGGCTTTTCAATCAAATCTTATACTCCATATGTTCCTTTTGTTCTCGAGTTGTTGCCGGTATATGTATCAAACTATATCATGGTGAGATTTTTTACTGTTCTGTCACTACTTCATCATTTTCAAAAATCTTTTGACCTAAGATTAACTATACCGTATTACTAAGTATTTTACTCATATGTTTTCAACAGAAAATCCCGAAAAGATGTGTGCCTAGATGGATGCCTTCTAGAGGCGAGCTTACAGTTGTGGCTTACAGTTGTGGATGCCGGCGTCCATGGGAAGAACTCTTCAAGACTGACTACTCCACTGAAAGTGAACGTGATGGTGGCTCCTTAAGAATAAAAAATTGGAAACGGATAGTGATTCGGAAGAATAAAAAAGATTGGGAAAAGGTCTTCTCCATATTACATTATGGAAATGAAGGTGTCTTTTGGTTTTTTTATATTTACCCTTGTGAGGATGAGCAGTCTCATAGGTGATATATATGAGGAGTCGAGGTATAATATTATGGAAATGGAACTTTGTGCTTGATATTAGCGAAGTTAAACTAGCAAAGGACCTTTGTGTGTTGGATATTAATTATGATCATGATGATATATATGAGATGAATCCTTTCTCTCCTAGATGGTGATAAGAGAGTACACAACTCTTTTTATTAGCTAGCTAAAACAATATATGAAACCCCTAAATTAACCCCTGCAAAACCCCCTAACCCCCCACCATTTCAAAAAAAAAAACTACCCGTGCCGGTTGGTGGCACGAACCGGGAAAAAAGACCCTCCCGCCTGGGCAAGCCACAACGGCCACGTGGAGGCCCGTGTGTCCCGGTTTGTGGCCCAACCGGGACTAAAGGTTTTGGCATTAGTAACGAGCCTTTAGTCCCGGTTCCGGAACCGGGACAAATGGGCTTTTGGAACCGGAACAAATGGGTCTTTTTCTACTAGTGAATGATCTCCGGCACATGGTGCTGGCTCCTTTACAGGTCTCAGTGCCATCACTCTTTCTTGTGTCTCATAGTCCCAAATGGATACGTGCCCACTTCCATGAGCTGCCAAAATCCTGTAAGAGGATAATTATACGTATGAGAAAAATAAATACCAGCAAGTCTTCATGAACATTTACTTGTCTCTCGACATGTCAATTTGATTTGTTACATCACAACCCTGAAAGTACCTTCTACCTTAAATCACGACTTCTTTAGCACTAATTGGAAAAAATCTATCAAGTTTTGTGCATGAATCCAAAAGTAGGAGGATAGCAAAAAGATGATGTTTAGCTTAGACTTCTTTTATGTATAACATAGCTAGAAAGGATTGTACTACATACAACATATGATTAAATAAGATTCTTAACTACAAGAATGATATTCTAAGAAAGAAGATGCATCCAAAAAATTGACAAGACGTGTTTACGTTAGCTTTATAGTTTGGGTTTACTGTTGTTATTTAATTTGATCAAAGCATTTTATAAAAAATGTTAGGTCGAATATGTCTTCGTGCAACCTCTAATTTCAAGGAAAATTTTGTATAAGTGGGTTTGACATAAAAATCAGAATTTCAATAGAAACATGTAAATTACCAAACATAGCTATAGCTCCTTGACTTAAATTTTTGTTTTCTACAGAGAGAAAATTTAAAATTTTGGATTATACAAATCATGTTTTGCATCTCTAACTAACTAGCCATAATCTAAATTGTATGGAGATTAATATTATATCAAAGGAAAGTGTTTGTGCAAATGCATAAGTTGTGGCCCAACCGGGACTAAAGGTTTTGGCATTAGTAACGAGCCTTTAGTCCCGGTTCCGGAACCGGGACAAATGGGCTTTTGGAACCGGAACAAATGGGTCTTTTTCTACTAGTGAATGATCTCCAGCACATGGTGCTGGCTCCTTTACAAGTCTCAGTGCCATCACTCTTTCTTGTGTCTCATAGTCCCAAATGGATACGTGCCCACTTCCATGAGCTGCCAAAATCCTGTAAGAGGATAATTATACGTATGAGAAAAATAAATACCAGCAAGTCTTCATGAACATTTACTTGTCTCTCGACAAAGGACACTGTCAACTCTAGGATTGATTTGGAAGACATGGGCATAAGAAAAGATTTGCATCTACAACGTAATGAAGATGAAGATTCATTTGAAATGCCGCCAGCATGGTATACAATGAGTAAAGAAGAAAAGCGTATGTTCTGTCAATACATAAGACAGGTGAGATTTCCAGATGGTTACGCCTCTAACCTTGCAAAGTGTATTTCTCCTGATGGATGCAAGCTTCAAGGACTCAAAACCCATGATTGTCACATCCTCCTCCAAAGGATTTTACCAGCGGGCCTTCGAGGAATCATGCATAAGGATATCTATGAAGTTGTCGCTGAGCTTGGAAACTTCTTAAGAGAATTGTGCTGCAAAACACTCAAGTTAACTGTTCTACAAAGACTTGAAAAAGAAATCCCACTCATTCTTTGCAAGCTTGAGAAATTTTTTCCTCCATCTTTCTTCACTTTGATGGTCCATTTAGCCGTGCATTTACCAGAAGAGGCAATGCTTAGAGGCCCTGTGCAATATGGTTGGATGTACCCAATTGAAAGAAGGTTGCTTACTTGTAAGCGTTATGTGCGAAACACGGCGAGACCTGAAGGTTCGATTGCCGAAGCATATGTTGTTGATGAGTGCTTGACTTTTTGCTCAAGATACTTTGGTGATGTGGAAACTAGATGGAATCAGCTGGGCAGAAATAAACAGTTGGATGATTCGCGAAGTGGTGATGTCTCTGTTTTCAAGCATGGTGTGAACTTTCTTGGAGGGTCTGACTACTTGGAGGCTGGTGATGACTATGACGAGATGGTTTGGTTTGTGCTCAGCAATTGCGTTGAGGTTCGACCATATATCGAGTATGTTATATCTTGTGCACTCATTGTTTGTTTATTATTGGGTTGGATGGAACCCATCTTTTAGCACCAGCCTAATGTTTTAATTCACTATTTTTGTTGGCATTGCAGCATATACAGGGAAGAGTTGAATCAGGAAGAAAGCTGCATACATTTTGATAAAAGGCTTTCCAAGGGATTTTCTAATTGGTTTAAGAATCATGTTGATAAAATGGTTGTCAAGGGATTTTCTTAATGGTTTAAGAATCATGTGAGATCTTTAGCATTGAATCCATTGCCACATGATTTTTGTTTTGTGTGTTATTTACCGTGGGTTATTTGTGCAGATTGCAAAGTTGCATGAGGAGAAGAAGGTCACTCATGATCTCTTTGCTTTGGCATGCGAACCGGATAAGCGAGTGAGAGTGTATTCAGCATGTATTGTTAATGGTGTCCGGTACCACACTGTTGACCGCGAGAAAAATAGAAAGACACAGAATAGTGGAATCATGACCGAGGGAGAACATGAGGGTGAGGACATTGACTTCTATGGTCAGCTGAGAAGCATCATTAAGTTGCAGTACAACTTTAGCGAAGGCATCCATCGTTCGGTAGTCTTGTTTCATTGTGACTGGTTTGATCTTGGTAGCAAGAAGAACAGAAAAATTAAAGATGATGGACACTTCACAAGCATTAGCACTGAAAGGTTCTGGTACAAGAGTGATCCCTTTATTCTAACCACACAAGCAACAATGGTATTCTATGTGCCAGACACCGATTTGCGTGGAAAGTGGCAAGTTGTGCAAACATTCCAGCATAGATACTTGTGGAGTGTGTCTGAAATTGATGATGACTCTATGGAAGTTCCAATGCAACCTGGTGGTAGTGGAAGGACATACCAGGATGAGGATTGTATGGAAGTTCCAATGCAACCAGTTCATGAATCGATGGCATCCAATGTGCAAAGCAGAGTGCGACGGGATGAGGAATGTATGCTTCTTGATGCTGCAATAGTAGAAGGCATTAAGAAAAAGGGAAGGGTGGTAGTGGATGGACATGGAAACGAGGATGATGAAGACATGGATGATCATACTTCCTTTCAATATTGTAGTGACGATGAAGAAAACAGGACTGGGGATAGAGTTCCTGGTTTTGATATCGACGACGAGGATGATGAAGGTAGTCACATAATCTCAGTTTATAGCAGTCACATAATAGAACAAACCTAAATCTAGATTTATTATACTTGCTGTGATCATGCTCAGGTTACTAAACTTGCATTGTACTGTGTTTCAGGTTACTGAACTTGCAATGTATACAAGACTGCATATGTGATCATGTTCAGAAGCCAACAAGGGAGCAGGTTGATGGCTTTCAGTTTCAAAAACTGGGCATATGGAGATGCTTTTAGAGTTTTAGAGTTTTCTGGAGATGCTTTCTTAGAACCTGGTTGTGAATCATGTTTTGTTCTAGTGTGTTTGATGATCCTGTGGAACGCGACGCCTATATGGAGTACCTGTTGATGCTTTCTTAGAACCTGGTTGTGAATCATGTATTGTCCATCAGATTTGGAGTACCTGTTGTTATCACTTGCAAGCTGCTCAAAGCAAAATTTGCACCTATGAAACCTGATGATTGTTTTGAAGGCGTCAGGCTGTCAGGCTCGTTCGTTCTGTTTGCAGATTGGTGAGGGCGGTGGCTGGAAAATATTTATTTGAAATTGCAGGTTTTTGTCTGAGCACGTACATGAAGACAAACAACAAATCAAGGAGCGTTAGATGAACAGCTCAGACCAAATTACAGAATCCATTCGGTAAGTGACAGCCCTTAATATAACCACAAAGTTGACAGCCCTTAATATGGCATTGCTAAAAGGCACAAAGTCCTCTACGCATTATAGTCGTCCATCTTCTTCTCCTTGGCGAGACGAAGCTGGCGACGGCGCTCCTCCCGCTCCTGGGCTTCCCCGATGAGCCACTGCAGGCGCGCCTGGTGGAGCTGGTGGAGCTTGTACGTCGCGAACACCACCGTGAAGCTGACAACATACATAAGTTGAGGGCGATATAGAAAGCTGACAACATACATAAGTTGAGGGCGATATATAGAGTGGTACCATACATAGTTCAAATCCGAAGCATCCTAAATACGCAGTGTACCATACATAGAGTGGTCACATAGTGATGGGTATAAACAGTGGTTGTTAACGCGGGGGGTTGGGGTGGCGCTTAGACAACATGGACCGTAAGACGGAGTCCCCTTGTCGTGGGCTTGAAAACAAAGGCGCAGATGTTTCCTTCTGCGAGCTCCGCTTGGAGGACGAAGGTCTTCCAACCTGATGTGACTGAAGCTCCGGTCCAATCACCTCAAGATCAACCATGACAAGGTCAAAGAAAAAGACTACTGGTATGCATCATGCTCACTGTGCTTATACTCTTAGTATCATGTATAGATGATTGTTAATGTGCTAATGTGTTTAATTTTCCTTGTGCTTATAGTCCACCTTACATGAATAACTAGGATTAAATGAAAATACAACCTGAATAACTAGGATCAAATGAAAGTACAACCTGAATAACTAGGATCAAATGAAAATACAACCTGAATAACTAGGATTAAATGAAAATAAGACCTGATAGCATAGCTTGGCTGTTTGTCCATAAATTTTAACAATCCATCTGATAATTATATTTGTTTATTCATGTAAAGAAGCACCTCTCAACGAGTATGAGAAGGTTAAGGCTAAAAAATCATGAGGAACAACCGCATTTTCCAGTCCCTTGGCATCAGTGCAATAGGGTCAATGCTTAGGAAAACAACTGGTTTTCAAGAAGATAGTGCGATTACCAATGATGACCCAGAGTACAATCCTAGAGACGATGAAGTTAATGATGAAGGGGAAATTAATGACTGTGTAGTGCAGAAGACTGTTAAGGTGCAATCTCTGTCTTGCTTGGAGGGGTGGGATTATTTCTATGATTTATATTTACTTATTCTTTTTGTTTACTTGTGATCTAATGTTGTTTTCCTTGATGTTCATATGAGGCACTGAAGAAATCTAGGTGCAAGAAACCTGTTGTTAAGAAGACAACCAAGAGGAATAGGACATCAACATCTCCTCCAATGGCTCCGGGAAGGGTGATGGCCATATCTCCAGGAGCGTCAAAGAGAATCTTGGAACTTGATGAACCTGCCACTACTAGAATCACAAGACAGAAAGCAAAGACGAATGATGAGATGAACCATCATGAAAGTCCGTTGCACATGGATGAGGACAGGGAAACGACTGATGTCAACAACGAAGGAGGAGGAAGCAATCTTCGCACGAACCACATCCCTGTTGAACCTACTGGGGACAGGGACATGACTGCTGTCAACAACGAAGAACATCAACTCATGCTTCAAACAGGCAAGTTCATCTTTGTAATGCTCTCGTTTACTAATGCATTTTCTAAATGTGAGCAATGCATGTATGCTTACCTGTTTGGATTCAATTTCATTACTACATTTGCAGATTTTCCTTCATATTTATGAGGTCAAATTCATTTTCAGATGAAACTTCCCTGGTCAACAATAAAATGAGAAAGGGTGCAGGGCTGGAGAGGATCACCAAGGCGATGGGTACCAAGGTGCCAATCCAAATTGCCGAAGGTATGAAGCGTCCAGAGAAGCCTTTGCAGGCTGCAAAGATTGCTTCAGAGTGTGGTCTCATTGCGAGAAACCATATGCCGCTTCTTCCACACTTCAAAGAATACAAAAAGAATGCCAAACTAGTGGAGGACTACATTGGAAAAGTTGCTGTAAGCTATCTTTCTTAGCTGCAAATGTTTTGTTTTTTCTGTTACACTTTCATATGATCACTAATCATGTCCTTGTTCGCTGTCTTGGTAGGCTAATTTTGAGATGGACACTAAGTCGATGACCATTCAGAGCGCGTGCACTGATATGCTGCAAAAAGTATCAAAGAACAGACGCCACCAGATAAAAAAGAAATTTTTTGACCCCATAGCAGCCAACAAGGTCAGCATCAAGTCTCCGTTGCCAGATATGTCAGATGGTGAATGGCAAGCGCTGGTGAAGTTGTGGTCTACCCCAAGACACAAGGTTTGAATTTCCTACTGTTTGGCTTGTAGAGATAATTGCATATATCAGTATCAGTGTAGTTTGTAATTTCAGGAAGTGGAGTCCCACTTATGCCCACTTAACCCACCTAAGTTTTAGTAGATTTTTTGCTATCGCCCACATCCAGTACCACTTGTAGCCTGACATTCAGTTTTTTTGTAGGAAACCTGTGAATCCAACAAGAGGAATCGTGAAAGAGTCGTGTTCCAACAGAAAACTGGTTCGAGGCACTATGTAGCACACATTTTTGCCACTGTAAGTAACTTTTGTCTCTAGAGCTTACTGATTTATTCTCGTTGAATAGCATTTTTTATACTTGTTGAATAACAAATGGATTCTTGTTGTAACCATTTCAGAAAGAAGAACGCAAGGGTGAAGAACTGTCGGCAATAGACTTGTTCAAGGCAACGCACAATAGAAAGAAGTTTGCGTTTTTGGAGCCAGTTCAGAATGCTATAGTAAGTCACTGCATGACCTTTGGTCACCTATCTCTCAGGTTCCCTGTTTGATCTGTTACCATGCAAGTTTTATTGAGGTCTATGTTAAGGAACTTGAAAGCTTTTCTTTGATCTCTTTTCTGAGGTCTGCTGCTTTTATTGAGAAGATAGAGGTGCATGCAATGCAAGTGCTCACATGGTTTTCAGCTGATAGTCACACTTAGTATTATTCTGTAAGGCATTACATGCCTCATTGTTTAACCATGCCAAATGTCATGATTAAAACTGAGAAGCATGTGTTCGGAGTATAAAATGTGATAAGCCAATTGCTGTGATAGACAATTTCTTTTTATCTGTGTTATGCATACACTGTGCTGGAAGTGATGGATGTAGATGGACTGTTAGACAGACTTGCTAGTGCTTTGTTGATGTCAGAACTTATTGTATATTTTTCCACTCGTAACACCATGGTTTTATATGCATGGAAAGAGTTGATGTTTTTGCAAAAAATGGAACTTAGACCTGTGTTACTATCTAAACATCTTCTATTAAAATATCTAAGTGCAGATTCAAATAATTTTTCTCCTTGGGTTTGAGTAAAATATTATGCCAGTCTCTGTACAATTGCTTCAAGTAATTCATTTTGTGTGCTGGTTTGGTGGCTCCCACAACAGCTTCATTCAGTTAGCTTGTATTTCTTCAATGGCTCTCTTGGTAGTATTTTTGCAAATTGTGAATTGATCTATTCTTCTACCTTGCCAGCTTGAGATGGAAAGAAAGAAGGATGCCCCGGTACCAGAAGGTCAAGAGCCAAAGTCTGCTGTTGAGATTGTTGCTGAAGTTCTGAACAATGAAGTCAAGCAAAGAACATTCTTGACGAATGCTGGGCTACAGTCGTCTAAGAAGAATTCCAGCAAAGCAAGTGGTGCTGTGTCTGCTCATGTGCGTGAACTTGACGAGAAGCTGCAGAGGTCGGAACTTCAAACTGAAGTGATGGGAGAAGAAATGTTGGAATTCAAGAAGAAGTCGGAAGAAGCTGAGGCTGCACGTGAGAAGGAATACCAGCTACTGCGCAAGCAGGCACAAGAAACAGATGATAAGTTGGCGCACTTGATTGCTATCTTTGGAGCTAGAGCTTCAAACTGAATGGGGACATCTTTGGTGCACATTTTGGAGCTTCTGGTAGTTATGCTAAGTTCTGGTAAAGAGCTTGTGAACTTCTGGTAGTTGTGCTAAGTTCTAGTGAGTTCTGGTAGAGAGCTTGTGAACTTCTAGAGTTGTGCTAAGTTCTAGTGATCTTATGTTAAGTTCTGGTGATCTTATGTTAAGTTCTAGTGAACTTGTTATCTTGTTAAGTTCTAGCTTGTGATCTTGTTAAGCTCTGGAAAGCACTTGTGATCTTGTTAAGTTCTGGAAAGCACTTGTGAACTTGTTAAGTTCTGGAAAGCACTTGTGATCTTGTTAAGATATGTTGTGCACAAGTTTTTATATTGTGAATGGTGATCCTTTGTTCTGGTGGCAACAAGACTGGGTGCTGAAAGAAATCTAAAAAAAAGACCTCAAGAAGGCTTAAGAGGCCAAAATTAGGTCTCTAAAAGGATGTGGCCCAGAAAACAGAAGGCCTAATTGTTGGGCTAAGCCCATGTATCTGTCCAACATTAATAAAATAATATATCAAATGGGCTGAATTTTCAATAAAACAAAAATCAAATTGGCTGAATTATGTGGCCTGTCCCATATAGATGGGTCAATAGGACTGGGATCATTGTTATCTACGACCATTACATTTGGTCACAAAATTTGCCACATCAGCTTGCCACGTTGGATCTGACGTGTCCTGGTCAATCAGCCAATGACCAATCCATTTGGTCACAACATCTACGAACTTTCGTTTTGGTCACAGCCATCTATGACATTTTTAACAAAAAAGGTCACAGTGTCCGCTTTGCGACCCTCAGCTTTTGACCAACTGATTTTGGTCACAAAAAGGTCACAAATGAAGAACAGTGACCTTCAAGTGACCAAAATGTAGGGTCACAAGTTAGCCTATTTCTTGTAGTGAAAGATACAATGATGTTGCTACAGTAGTAACAATCATCAAGACACAAAAAAAGCAAAAATAACAACCTAAATTCGTTGCGGGCTGCCTCCCGAAAGCGCTTCTTTAAAGACATTAGCTAGGCTTAAAGATTTTAGAAGATGCTCTCATAAAAATAAGGATTTGAAGCAAAAGAGAG
The DNA here is from genome assembly GCA_950022295.1 of Bromus sterilis. NCBI lineage: Eukaryota > Viridiplantae > Streptophyta > Magnoliopsida > Poales > Poaceae > Bromus > Bromus sterilis. The sequence goes on from OX465601.1 coordinate 300,887,351, forward strand.
CATCAAGAAGCAAATATGAAACACATTTAAGCCTAACCCACTTCCTATGCATAGGCATCTTGTAAGAAAATAAATCAAATAAGCACAAAGTGACATGCATAGGAAGGTGGAACAAGAACAACTTCAAAACTTTCAACATAAAGAGAGGAGTTTTAGTAATATGGAAGTTTCTACAACCAAACTTCCCTCTCTCAAAATAATTTTCAGTAGTATCATGAACAACATCAAGAATATAACTATCACATAAATCATGTTGTTCATGAACTGCAAGCACACATGTATAGTTTTCAACACGGTCTTTAGGATTATAAGATAAATGCAACCCATCACATTGAGCCTTGATAAGAGAAAAGTTCTCCGGATTTGGAGATTTGAAAAGGATAATAGGACAATCAAGTGTGGGTGCAATATAAACAATTTCATGCTTAACATAAGGAACTATAGAGAGTTCATTTTTTTCAGCATCATCCATAGTGGCATCTTGGCCATCAACAAAGCAAGTATCAAAATTTTCAGAAAGGGATATTTCAAGTGAGTCCTCGGAATCATGGAATTCCTCCTCAAAGCAATCATTGGCCTCTTCTTGGGGAGCAAGCATTTTATTTTAAAAATCCTCAATATAAGAATTGGAAGTATAATTCTCGAAGCAATAAGCAAGAACTGCAAAGTTTTCAGACTCGAAAATAGTATCGTGATATTTTTCAATCAAAGAAGCAATCTCATAGGCACCTTTAAAAGCAACAAACTCTTCAATCTTTTCAACATCAAAGTAATCATAAACACCTTTAGCATAAGAAGATAAGATCTCATTTTCATTAAACTCACATTGGAAAGGGAGGTGTTTATGATCTATATTAGAACAACAAGTAAAATCATAAATGTGGCACAAAAGTTTAGCATGGCAATAAGAAACATGTATTTGATCCCATAAGTGTCTCCCTTTCTGAGATAGGCGGTGCCGCGTATAATGAGCATGCTCATCCAATGATTTTCCCTCAACCAAGTCGGTCGGGTTTTTAGCGCGAGCACAAATTGATCGAAGACGATCCAAGTGAAACATGTCCATCCTACCATATTTGGGTGGTTCGTCACCCATGGTGAGGATAGCATAAATAGGCAAAGCAAGACAAAGGCAAAAGGTAGAAACTATTTTTGTGGTTTTTCATAAAGGACACTGAGATAAAAACTGAAAGGTAAACTAACAAGACTAAAAAACAAAGGTAAAGGGTAGTGTGCAACTCCCCTATCTTAGCACTTGGACTCCCCAGCAACGGCGCCAGAAAACTTGCTTGATGGCTTCTCGCCCCTTCGTTGGTTTCCCAAAGTGTAAGGTTGAGATGTAGTGCAGCAGTTTTCCTCGGTGAAGATACCAAGGTTTGTCTCCAGCAGGACTCCAGAGATGATAAGTAGGTGTCAGCGGCGCAACAGACGCGGACCTGCACACAGACACAGATAACTTTGTTCCCAACGAAGTTCAGAGAGGTTGTTAATCTCTCCGGTCTTGTTGTTTACAAAGGATAAAACGCAAGGGATAATGATAGCAAATAAAAGCGGTAAAGTAGCGTGGAAACAGTGATAAGGATATGGACCGGGATACGTGATGTTCGCTAGTGATGTCTCTCTCCCAAAAGACGATAAAATTTCTATGCGAGGTAAACAAATTACAGAAAGGCAATTGACAGGATTATGAACGCACCGCAATACTAAATATGCTACAAAAGAAAGGAAGAGGTTCAAAAGCACGGGAAGTACGCCAAAGTAAGTAGACCGAAATCCATCTGCATCTAGTACTAATCATCCACCTTGAGATATCTATCCATAACATCTCGCTGGTATTAAGTTGCGAGCCCCACCCAAAGTATAAACCCAAAGCAACAGACAACTGCATTAAAAAGAACTCTGCGTAAAGTAAACAATCCTTGTAACCGTGGTTACAAGCACCGTTGTTTTCCCCCTTGTGGCAATAGCACATCCCCTAGACTCATGTTTCTGTCACTCAAGCATGTCATCGGGGAGGCATGAACCCACAATCTAGCACAACGCTCCCTCTTGGAGTCACTACCTACTACTTGGCCAAAGCAATAAACAGCAAGGGAGAACATGCAAGAAATACTTAGGAACAAAAATATAAAAGATAGAAACCAAATATATTACTCCATCACAATCTGAACATAATCTCATAATCCATCAGATCCGATCAAACTCAACATAGCAATAGCAGAAATATTACAAAGGTGGCTCGATCATGTAGGGAAGCTCACGAGGTTTAAACAATGAAGATCAAAGAGGGGAGGAGAACATCACATAGCTACTGATCACAGACCCATGGTCCAAGGTAGATTACTCACGGGACATCCGGGGAGCATCCATGGTGGAGAGGAGACTCCCGGAGGTCAATCCTCCCTCTGGCAGGGTGCCGGGAAGAGTTCTCCTGGTGCTCCCGATCTTGGAAGCGCGGCGGCGGCGGATCATAGGCGAGTTCGCGGAATAGGGTTCTCGTTCTGGAGTTTTCCCGTGACGGGGGATATAGGCAAAAGGGGCAGCCAGAGGTGGGCCAGGGGCCCCAGGCGCCCCCCTGGCGTGGCCAGGGGTGGGGCCGCGCTGGGTGGCCGCCTGGCCCCCCCTTGGCCCCCCTCTGGCCCCTCCCGGGCTTTTCTGGAAGCTTCCTGTACGCTGATATTTTTTTTGTATTTTTCCCGAAATTTTTCTAGCTTTTTTTATATGGGGGAAAACTGAAATAGAAAAACAGCAGAAAACAGGAACTGGCACTGGGGTGCACTGAGTTAATAGATTAGTCCAAATATGATCAAAAGTGTATGAAAGTGTATCTAGATCATAGCAATATCACACAAAACATGCATGAAGCAAGCAGAAATTATAGATACGTTTTGGACGTATCAGATGTACGGTGACAGACACACCTGCCAGTACATTAAGGGCGTGCATGAGTTTCTCGAACTGGCTGAGGCAAACAAGCAGAATGGTTTTATGTGTTGTCCATGCCCTACATGTGGGAATACAAAGTCTTACTCTGACCGACAAACCATTCACGCCCACCTGCTTTATAAGGGATTCATGCCACACTATAATGTTTGGACCAAGCAAGGAGAAATAGGGGTTATGATGGAAGACGGCGAAGAAGAAGAGTACGATGATAACTATGTGCCCCCTGAATACGGTGATGCTGCAACGGGGGAAGTGGACGATGTGCCCGATGAAGATCAAGAGGAACCAGACGATGTGCCCGATGATGATCTCCGTCGGGTCATTGTTGATGCAAGGACACAGTGTGAAAGTGAAAAGGAGAAGCTGAAGTTCGATCGCATGTTAGAGGATCACAAAAAAGGGTTGTACCCCAATTGGGAAGAGGGCATCACAAAGCTCGGTACCGTACTGGAATTGTTGCAGTGGAAGGCAAACAATGCTGTGCCTGACAAAGGATTTGAGCAGGTACTGAAAATATTTAAGAAGAATCTTCCAAAGGATAACGAATTACCTGACACTAGGTATGCAGCAAAGAAGGTCGTATGCCCTCTATGATTGGAGGTGCAGAAGATACATGCATGCCCTAATGACTGCATCCTCTACTGCGGTGCGTACGAGGATTTGAACGCATGCCCGGTATGCGGTGCATTGCGGTATAAGATCAGACGAGATGACCCTGGTGATGTTGATGGCGAGCCCCCCAGGAAGAGGGTTCCTGCCAAGGTGATGTGGTATGCTCCTAAAATACCACGGTTGAAACTTCTGTTCAGAAAATAAGAGCATGCCAAGTTGATGCAATGTCACAGAGAGGACCGTAAGAAAGACGGGAATTTGAGACACCCCGCTGATGGTTCACAATGGAGAAAAATTGAGAGAAAGTACCGGGCTGAGTTTGGAGGTGACCCAAGGAACGTATGGTTTGGTTTAAGCGCGGATGACATTAATCCTTTCGGGGAGCAGAGGAGGAATCACAACACCTGGCCCGTGACCCTATGTATGTATAACCTTCCTCCTTGGAAGTGCATGAAGCAGAAGTTCATTATGATGTCAGTTCTCATCCAAGGCCCTAAGCAACCCGGCAGCGACATTGATGTGTACCTAAGGCCATTAGTTGAAGAACTTTTACAACTGTGGAATGCAAACAGTGTACGTGTGTGGGATGAGCACAAAAAGGAGGAATTTGACCTGCATGCCTTGCTTTTTGTAACCATCAATGATTGGCCTGCTCTCAGTAACCTTTCAGGACAGACAAACAAGGGATACCACGCATGCACGCACTGTTTAGCTGACACCGGAGGCACGGGAGGACCTGCAACGTTTGCACGAAAAAGACGGCGTGCCTCCAATGCAGTATGAATGTCCTGCCAGCTACGCTCTTACCAAAGAAGAGAAGGAAATCTTCTTTGAATGTCTTCTCAGTATGAAGGTCCCTTCTGGCTTCTCGTCGAATATAAAGGGAATAATTAATATGGCTGAGAAAAAGTTTCAGAACCTAAAGTCTCATGACTGCCACATGATTATGACGTAACTGCTTCCGGTTGCATTGAGGGGGCTTCTACCGGAAAACATTCGATTAGCCATTTTGAAGCTATGTGCATTCCTTAATGCAATCTCTCAGAAGGTGATCAATCCAGAAATCCTACCAAGGCTAAGGACTGATGTGGCGCAATGTCTTGTCAGGTTCGAGCTGATTTTCCAACCATCCTTCTTCAATATCATGACACACGTCCTTGTTCATCTAGTCGACAAGATTTTCATTCTGGGCCCCGTATTTCTACACAACATGTTCCCCTTTGAAAGGTTCATGGAAGTCCTAAAGAAATATGTCTGTAACTGCGCTAGGCCAGAAGGAAGCATTTCCATGGGCCATCAAACAAAGGATGTCATTGGGTTTTGTGTCGACTTCATTCCTGACCTTAAGAAGATTGGTCTCCCTCAATCGCGGTATGAGGGGAGACTGACTGGAAAAGGCACGCTTGGATAGGTCTCAATAATATGAAGCGACGGGCATTCTTGGTCTAAAGCACACTACACAGTTCTACAGAACTCTACCTTGGTGGCCCCGTTTGTCGATGAACACATGAACAGTCTCCGCTCCACACAACCGGAGTAGTCTGACAACTCGATTACACGTGAACACATCAGGACTTTCGGAAGTTGGTTCGAATCACGTCTCAGAGGTGACAACACTGTTTCTGATGAGCTGTACTCGTTGTCCAGAAAACCATCTTCGACTGTATTGACTTACAAAGGATACGAGATAAATTGTAATACATTTTACACGATCGACCAAGATCAAAAGAGCACCAACCAAAACAGCGGTGTCCTCTTTGATGCAGCAACCAAGAGCGGAATAGACACATATTATGGTTACATAGTAGACATATGGGAACTTGACTACGGAGATGATTTTAAGGTCCCTTTGTTTAAGTGCAAATGGGTCAATATTTCAGGGGTACAGGTAGACCCACAGTACGGAATGACAACAGTGGATCTGAACAATCTTGGGTACCCAGACGAACCATTCGTCTTAGCCAATGATGTGGCGCAGATTTTCTATGTGAAGGAGATGTCTACCAAACCGAGAAAAATAAAAGATACGCAAGCGAATACATCATTCGATGAGCCAAAGCGCCACATAGATCTTTCAGGAAAGAAAGACATCCTTGGATTGGAGGGCAAGACAGACAAGTCTGAAGATTATGAAAAGTTTCATGAAATTCCTCCCTTCAAAGTCAAGGCTGATCCAAGCATCTTGTTAAGAGATGAAGATTATCCATGGTTACGGTGCAATAAGCAAAGCACACAAGTGAAGAAAAATTGAATGGTGCTTATTTAAAATTCATGTAATGGTGCATATTGTAATGTCTTTGTAACAGATGAGTTTTCGTCTGAAACCCATGTAGTTTGAAAGAGATGGTCCAGTTTGTACACGAAGTGCATCCAGTTTTTGCCGTAATCCTCTAAACTTTTGCACATATGTTATGTGGGTCAAATGATGATACCATGCCAAGTTTCAACCTTTTCTGAGTTCAGTTGTAGTGCTTTCTAATTTCAAGGTCATTTAGCTCAAAATAAATCATTAAATGGATGAAAAATAGAAAATGAAGTCAGAAAGGGTTGAAATTTTAGTATGTGTCTTTGAATGGTGCATATTGAATGCAAAAATAGTCTTGGGTTGAAATAAGTTTAGAAAAATGAAATGTCTTTGTAACAGATGAGTTTTCGTCTGAAACACCCTTGTACTTTGAAAGGGATGGTCCAGTTTGTACATGAAGTGCATCCAGTTTTTGCCTTAATCCTCTCAACTTTTGCACACATGTTATGTGGGTCAAATGATGATACCATGCCAAGTTTCAACCTTTTCTGAGTTCAGTTGTAGTGCTTTCTAATTTCAAGGTCATTTAGCTCAAAATAAATCATTAAATGCATGAAAAATAGCAAATTAAGTCAGAAAGGGTTGAAATTTTAGTATGTGGCTTTGAATGGTGCATATTGAATGCAAAAAAAGTCTTGGGTTGAAATAAGTTTAGAAAAATGTAATGTCTTTGTAACAGTTGAGTCTTCGTGTGAAACCCTTATACTTTGAAAGAGATGGTCCAGTTTGTACACGAAGTGCATCCAGTTTTTGCCGTAATCCTCTCAACTTTTGCACACATGTTATGTGGGTCAAATGATGATCTCATGCCAAGTTTCAACCTTTTCTAAGTTCAGTTGTAGTGCTTTCTAATTTCAAGGTCATTTAGCTCAAAATAAATCATTAAATGCATGAAAAATAGCAAATGAAGTCAGAAAGGGTTGAAATTTTAGTATGTGGCTTTGAATGGTGCATATTGAATGCAAAAAAATTATTGGGCTGAAATAAGTTTAGAAAAATGAAATGCCTTTGTAACAGATGAGTTTTCGTCTGAAACCCTCATACTTTGAAAGAGATGGTCCAGTTTGTACACGACGCACTTTTAACCGTACGGATTTGCCTGCATACGTTCGACGGTGCATTTGATATGCTTGCACTCATGAGCCACCGTCGGGTTGTATGCAGGGGAAACCATGTGTTTTGTTTGATTGGAAAACAGAAACAAAAAGTATAGCAATTTCATTATAGGACGTCAACAGAAGAATACTCCATATCCTGTACTCGGTCATGGCGAATTTTTTACGGTCCTCGTCTGGTTGACAGATCCGACAAGTCTACCGACCAGGCGTGGACCGTCTGAAATACCCGTACGGGATTTTCGTCCCATATGGGTTCTCAGACGGGCCACGCCTCGTGGGCACATCTGGCAAATCTGCCAACCAACTGAGGTCCGTCCGAATTTCTCCCGGACAGAGTACCGGATACAGATGAATTTCTCTGTGTACGGCCGTTAGTGAACTTGGTATGGTACGATAAGTCCACGCGGACATGTGCTTATAAACAGGTCTAACTCCACTTCGGCTAGCGAGGTGGTACTAATTTTAGTGGTTAATTACGGTGGAAGATCAGCCTTTAGTACCGGTTGGAGGCACCAACCCGGACTAAAGGTCCTTTTTCAGAGAAAAATAATACCACCTACTGGGCTGACACGGCCTAGATACGACTAGAAACCCACTAATGGGCCAGGATCCAGGCCCGCAACAGGCCCAGAAGGCCCACAGGCTAGCAGTGACAGTGTAGGCCCGAAAGCCTGGGGTTGAGAGGAGTTCGAAGTCTTCCGCGCATTAGCGCTTATAAACAACTCCGGCTGTCCCTCGACTAGCGAGGTGGGACTAAACATCCCACCGCACCGCGGCGCAAGGCCTTTGGTTCCGGTTCGTGGCACCAACCGGTACCGATGCACCCCTTTAGTTCCGGTTGGTGCCACGAACCGGTACCAATGGGATCCGTTTCCCGCCCTTTCGGCTGCTGAAAAAGTAGCATTGGTCCCGGTTCTTGGCATCAACCAGTATGAATGCACACCATTAGTACCGGTTGATGCCACCAACCGGGACCAATGCTCTGGCTATATAATCCCCCGCCTTCGAGCCCGTCGTTCCCATCTCGCCATTTGCAGGCTAGCAGCTCAAGACGACGCCGACGCCGACACCGATGCCGTCAGGCTGCCGGATTTCGCCCCGCCATCGTCGACGACTTCGCCGCTTCGTATTTGTTCCTTTTGTTCTCCTTTCTTGAAGATGTAACTGGCTTTTCAAGCAAATCTTATACTCCATATGTTCCTTTTGTTCTCGAGTTGTTGCCGGTATATGTATCAAACTATATCATGGTGAGATTTTTTACTGTTCTGTCACTACTTCATCATTTTCAAAAATCTTTTGACCTAAGATTAACTATACCGTATTACTAAGTATTTTACTCATATGTTTTCAACAGAAAATCCCGAAAAAATGTGTGCCTAGATGGATGCCTTCTAGAGGCGAGCTTACAGTTGTGGCTTACAGTTGTGGATGCCGGCGGCCATGGGAAGAACTCTTCAAGACTGACTACTCCACTGAAAGTGAACGTGATGGTGGCTCCTTAAGAATAAAAAATTGGAAACGGATAGTGATTCGGAAGAATATAAAAGATTGGGAAAAGGTCTTCTCCATATTACATTATGGAAATGAAGGTGTCTTTTGGTTTTTTTATATTTACCCTTGTGAGGATGAGCAGTCTCATAGGTGATATATATGAGGAGTCGAGGTATAATATTATGGAAATGGAACTTTGTGTTTGATATTAGCGAAGTTAAACTAGCAAAGGACCTTTGTGTGTTGGATATTAATTATGATCATGATGATATATATGAGATGAATCCTTTCTCTCCTAGATGGTGATAAGAGAGTACACAACTCTTTTTATTAGCTAGCTAAAACAATATATGAAACCCCTAAATTAACCCCTGCAAAACCCCCTAACCCCCCACCATTTCAAAAAAAAAAACTACCCGTGCCGGTTGGTGGCACGAACCGGGACAAAAGACCCTCCCGCCTGGGCAAGCCACAACGGCCACGTGGAGGCCCGTGTGTCCCGGTTTGTGGCCCAACCGGGACTAAAGGTTTTGGCATTAGTAACGAGCCTTTAGTCCCGGTTCCGGAACCGGGACAAATGGGCTTTTGGAACCGGAACAAATGGGTCTTTTTCTACTAGTGAATGATCTCCGGCACATGGTGCTGGCTCCTTTACAGGTCTCAGTGCCATCACTCTTTCTTGTGTCTCATAGTCCCAAATGGATACGTGCCCACTTCCATGAGCTGCCAAAATCCTGTAAGAGGATAATTATACGTATGAGAAAAATAAATACCAGCAAGTCTTCATGAACATTTACTTGTCTCTCGACATGTCAATTTGATTTGTTACATCACAACCCTGAAAGTACCTTCTACCTTAAATCACGACTTCTTTAGCACTAATTGGAAAAAATCTATCAAGTTTTGTGCATGAATCCAAAAGTAGGAGGATAGCAAAAAGATGATGTTTAGCTTAGACTTCTTTTATGTATAACATAGCTAGAAAGGATTGTACTACATACAACATATGATTAAATAAGATTCTTAACTACAAGAATGATATTCTAAGAAAGAAGATGCATCCAAAAAATTGACAAGACGTGTTCACGTTAGCTTTATAGTTTGGGTTTACTGTTGTTATTTAATTTGATCAAAGCATTTTATAAAAAATGTTAGGTCGAATATGTCTTCGTGCAACCTCTAATTTCAAGGAAAATTTTGTATAAGTGGGTTTGACATAAAAATCAGAATTTCAATAGAAACATGTAAATTACCAAACATAGCTATAGCTCCTTGACTTAAATTTTTGTTTTCTACAGAGAGAAAATTTAAAATTTTGGATTATACAAATCATGTTTTGCATCTCTAACTAACTAGCCATAATCTAAATTGTATGGAGATTAATATTATATCAAAGGAAAGTGTTTGTGCAAATGCATAAGTTGTATGGTGCATTTCTTCCAATGAATATTTCTATATGCATAAACTCTAACCAAGGCTTCGTTGAATGCACATCCATCGACAATATTTCAGACAAATTATCATCCCTGCAGTACATGACCTGAAGAAATCATGTTTAGTAAAACTTTTCACCAACAATAATTAAGAAAGATGTAGATAGGAGAAAATAAACCCTCACTTGCCTGGTGGCTCACAAATGGCTGGGTTGGCTGTCGGGTGATGAACATGCACCGGGTACCACGAAATAGACATGAGAGGAAAATAACGAAGAAATTTCACATGATTAAAAATATGTCAAGTGAACCCGAGCTTGGTTAATTTGCATAAAAGAACACCATAACAAACCTCATCAGCCATCGTCTTGCCTGGTGGCTCACAAATGGCTGTTAGTGTTTCCTTATGTACCAGACAATTGTTGTTGTCTTCTTCAGATCCCATAGAGAAGTAGCCATCCACGTTCCACCCACGCGCGCACCTATACCCTACCCAACTCTCTAGGATAACATCAAGAGAATCCATGTTTGCAGGTGGTTTCTGATGCTTCTCCATCGTCAGAACATGTATGCAAGTGGAGTTTGGAGGCACGCTTCCATGGAGCCGTGCCAATCCATTCAAGAAACTCTTGGGGATTTTTGGGACACACCTAAAGTTGACATGCTCATCTGATTTGTTAGTTAGTTTCAGCTGCAGGGGATTGTAACATCCCAAAATTCATGTTAATAAAGTTAAATAGATAATGATTGTTTGCTTGATGTGTTTGATTTTCTCTAGGATTTAATTTTTTTGGAGTTTATTGAATATTAAAAGGAGAGGGAATAAAATGACTTTCCCTAATATTCATAATTGGTGTTTTGGAATTTATTATTTAAAAAAAACTAACTAAACAAAATAAGAGAAGGTAATATGACTCCTTCAACATATTAAAAGTTTGTAAAAAAATTTAAATCCTTATTGGAATTCTTTTGAATATTCAAAACATTTTTCAACTAAAGGAAATTCATTTGAGAGGATATAAAATGACTTATCCTCTTTTTAATAAAGTTGGAAAACATTTAGAATATTACTTTAAAGTTTTTAAAATTTATTTTAAGTATTATAAATAACTCTAAAATTATTTTAGGGATTTCATAATGCGAAGAGAGTTTTTATTTCTTTGAAATGATTTATTAAGTATTTAAAAAGAGTTGAAAAGTTTTCCAATGGAATATTTTTGTTTTACCAAATTATTTATTGTTGTGAAAATTTTAAATTTATATTTTATTATTTAGAAATTGTTTGTCAATGCTTTTGACCAAATAAAAATATTTTTAATAATTTATTGGATCTTATTTGATTTATGAAAAGTATTTTGTATTCAAATAAAGTAGTAAGAAAATGGTTTTATTTTTATTTTCCATTTTGGAAAATTAATTCATTAAATAATTTACTTTGTATTATTTGATGAATTTAGAATTTTGTTTCATATTTTTCCGAGTTACGGTTATTTTTATTTAATTGTTTGAAGTTCTAAGAATTTGGAAAAAAAAAGAAAAATCCGAGCTGCCGGCCCATTAGCCTCTTTTCGCCCTGAGCGAGGTGGAGTCATTTTCGGACCCAATTCTGTTTTTTTTGTTTTCCTCTCAGCTTATAAATAGAAATAGGATTTTCTTTTATTATTTCCTTTTCCTCTAATTAAAAAAAAGTCAAACCCTAGAAGCGGGACCCGCGGACCGCCGCCGTCGCCGCTAGCTCTTGCGCAGGAGCGTCGTCCCGTGCCGGCCGGCCACCTCTTGTGCGCCGCCGCGCCGGAGAATCGCGCCGCCGCGCTGTACGCGTCCCGTGCCAGGGCGCCGCCCCCGCCTCCTCTTCATCGGCCCCGCCGCCGGCACATCTCGGCCGGAGCGCCGCCGCCGTCACCCCGTCCGGCCGGCGACCACCGCGGCCAGCCGCCCGCGCCAACGCGCGTCCCGCGCCGCCGCCTCGGCCCTTGGCCGACGGCCGCCCCACACCGCCTCCACCGCGCCACGCCTCGCCGGGCCGCCGCCTCCCACTCGCCGGAGGGCCGCCATCTCGCCGGAGCCGAGCGGAGCTCGCCGGAGCAACCTCGCCGGAGGTCAACCCCGATCCAGATCTGGTCAAACGCCCGGGGACCCGATCGCTTTTTTTGAAGAAAATATTATTGCGAATAGGTCCCTGTTGGCAGAAAACACCCCGGCGCCGCGCCCGCAATATCTTCTACACCGTAAGTCGGATTGAGGTGAAACTTTTTCTACGTACTCGTGTTGTTCTGTACTTTAGCATGGTATAAATTTTCCACACTTTGCACACTTTATAATTTGAATCTATTTCAAATTCAAATTCAAATTCCGGTGGTCGTATCTTGTAAACCGTTGATCCAAATCGAGTGATTATTTTTGCGTTGGATCACTCGTTCCATGTACTTATGTTTATATCATGTGTACACAAAAATTCTCAAGTGTATTGATCTGTTTAAATTCAAATTTAATTCAATGTTGCAATTGCTATGACCTGCGTTGTAGTATTCTGTTTCACGTGATTCTTTTTGCATATCGGATCATTTGAGACATGATATCGGTAAGGTTCACACACTTTTCATGTGGGCATGATATTCACCTTGAATTCATAAATTCCCCTGATCACAATTCTTTACCGATGAATCTCTGTCTGTTGACTCTCTCGAGGTCACTTCCACCGATCACCTTCGAGCACATCGACACCTTTGCACTTCAAAGCCCTTTTGTTTGTTTCAAAAATCCTTGTGATTGTTTTGTTGATCTTTTGTTTGACTTGTGATGTGATTGCTTATTCGAGTTCCTTCGTTGCGATAGATTTGCTCGGAGTGTGACGAGTAGAGTTGACTGGACCGCGAGAGCGAAGAACTTCACCGAATGGAAAAGGCAAGTTACACTTTGACCATACCTCAACCTATATTTTTGTATTATGCATGTAGCAAATTATCACTCTATGCATGTGTAGGACTATATATTAGTTCTGATTTAAACCTAGTAGGATAGCCATATGTTCTGATCCTGTATTTCATTGTCGATCTAGGATCGTGGTTTTTATATACTTCTATTGCTTTGTAGACGGGGGTTGGTTGAGTTATCATTGAGCTATGTGAGGATTAATGACTTGACTAGCAAACTTAAATAAAAATCACCTCTGGACGGCAGGGAATGCATCCTGGGGCTCGTGCCGGATCAGGGCTAAATGCTTCCCGAATGATTGTTTTGGTGGTGAACCGGGTGCGTCATGGCGAGTACCCTCTGACGCAGTGGGCGCCGTCCAGGCTCAAAAAGATCGGACAGACAGTATGAGTAGTAGCTTCCATGTACAACCACTGGCTATATGGACTCTGGCTTAGATGAGTAAGTCGTGGGGAACCTGGATCTGGTAGCTAGCTGATGTAGATATGATAGGTGTACCGGCTACCAAAGGGTGGAGGCAACCTCTTCTGAAAGACTATGTCTCAATCTTCGGGTTGAGTCCAGTGGGGAAAGTGTACAAACCTCTGCAGAGTGTAAAAACTGATCATGATTAGCCGTGTCCACGGTTACGGACAACTTTGAGCAACTGGGCATTATTGTTGTTGATGGTCTTGACAGATAATTAATCTTGATAAGAATTTGAGTGGGAACTTTTAATAAAGGGATGGTTGGAATTGGTGTAGCCCGATTCAACCATACTTAGGACTAGCAAGATAAGTTAAAATTTGATTAGTTGTAGTATGTGAGGGAAAAATCAGCTTTCAGCAAAACAAAACCATAAGTCTTTCCTTTGACTTACCTTGCATGTAGATGTAGGTCTGTTATATACTTTTTCGTGTGACTTGCCGTACAAATCAGATGTACTGACCCGTTGTCGGGCTGTAACCTTCGGTGTTGCAGGATTATATACGACGAGTAAGTCTTGCGATGTAGTGTTACGATGTCTATACTCAACTATGCTGGTGGAGTTGATGGACGCCACGAAGCTCTTTATTGTTGTTCCGTTGTATTATATTTGTAAGCTAGCCTTGAGCTATGCAGGTATGATTTATTATATACTGGATCTTCGATGTAATATATATATGACATGTGGTTTATTCTTGATATTACATCGTGTACTGTGTGTGCTAGCTATTGATCCAGGGACTAGCACAGAATGCACAGAGACTTGGATTCTTAGCGAATCGGGTCGTTACAGGGATCAACTTATTTGACTCAAAGGGAAAGCATAGTTGGAGGGGATGGACATCTAACAACTCTCTTCCTCTCTTTTTAGATGCATCCATCAAACATGAGCTCATCTACATTTAAATAATAGCGTAATTTCTTCCAACAGGATACACCATATATATGTTGAAATTAAAAATCAATTTTGTTTGATGCAGAACAGGAAAATAGATGAAAATCATAGTAAAAATATGTCATTAGTGACCGCACCTGATCCATTTATGTTCCTGTAGATTGGGACATTTTGTGAATCGTAGTCTCCATCTCAGTTAACTTATCTACAATATCTCCAATGCTCGGCCTTTTGTATTGGTCAACCTCTACACAGCTTAAAGCTATTTCTATGCAGCTCCTTACTTGATCAGAATATGACTCCAATGCATATGTTGAGGTAGTGTGATACTTATCCCTCGAATTACCATGTACCTACAAATTTACACCATAGGAATAGCCATCGTACACGAGTATTTATTATTTGTTACAGATGTATAATTGATCTCAAGAAAGGATAATTTCTTATTACCAGCTCAATGAATTGCTGGGTGGACATCTCGGCACGTTTTGAGTAGCTCGTCGGTCCTGCCAGTATCTTTATGATAATAGCACCCAAACTGAATATGTCGAATTTATTTGAGATTACATTCCCTTCTATCTATTCTGGTGGCACGTACCCACTGCATGACATATCAGATATGATAATTACCGTCATCATGCGTTTAATGAAAACGTAGCTACTAGTTACGTGAAATTTCAATTCACAAACGAGGAATTAAGCTTACGGTGTTCCTATGAAACACTTCATGATTTGTGTCTGTTCATCTCCAGAAAGTTTTGACATGCCGTAATCCGCAAGCTTGGGCACAAACTTCTCATCAAACAACACATTGGAAGGCTTTAGATCCAAATGATAAATAGGAGATTCCAAGTCCTCGTGAAGGTATTTCAAACCCTTGCAAATCCTCTTAATTATTGCGTAGCATGTGAGCCAAGTATCTCCTTTGTATTTATCTGTAAATTTTAAATAAAAAAGGAGAATTCGTAATCAACAGTTAGAGCATGATTAAATTTCTGTTTTGAAATGTTCACAAACATTTCAAGTTTTTAGAAAAACCACAGACATTCATGCAATTTTCCCATTGCCAGCCTCAGGATTGCCGTATGTTTGTGTGAAAAACTTTAAAGATGCATGATTCCTTCATGAGAAATAAAATACATAACTATATGTTAAAAGTAGTAGAGCATGATCGTACCAGAAAGAAGATACTTTTCAAGATCTCCATTGTGCAAATACTCGGAGCAGAGTGCACCATGTGTCTTTTCACTGAAATTTTTTTCCCTTGGTACTCCATATGTTTTTGCTGAGTTTCGTAGCAGTACCCAAGCATCCGAACTATGTTCTGGTGTTGAAGCTTCTTAAGGTTGCTGAATAGCTTCTGGAATTGCTCATGACCACCATCAGCATGCGCTGGCATGTCGTCATGAAGCATCTTTACAGCAATCTTCTCCCCATATTCATCTACACCCTATATATTCAGCATTTCACATGGTTTAGTAGTTTTATTTGTGATTTTAATTAGCAAAATATCTGTTTTTTATCCATGGAAATAATGCTGGAATTCTTGTTTGCACGTCAGACAGAGCAAACAAGAAAAAAAAAGGAAAAAAAGGGGCACTAGACTAGTGAACAAAAAACACTGGGTACTGAACACGTAGGGCAGTTGGTCATCAGGTTACCTGTAGGGAGACTTTCTAGAACTATCAACAATCTATCCCATCATACATAATATGTTTGTGTCAACAATAGTTAGTTGAAGAAATGTTTCATTCACCGGATGTAAACGCTGCTTACTTTCTAGAAAGAAAAACAAATACGGAGTAATCCTTAATTGCTTCACCTAGAACTATCAGTAAAAGTTGTCAAGAGGCAATAGCTTGATTCAGTACAAGACCATACATACAGAATTACAGATGCTGTCATAATGTGGTTAAATCAACCAGTAGTGGATCGTGCGTACATACCATGTAAACTTTGCCGTAGGCACCGGCGCGAGGATACGCTGGTCAGAGAAACCGTCGGTGAGCTCTTTTATAGAGGGGAGGTCGTCTTCCATCGACCCCTGCTGGTTTAAGTCGAAGAATGGATCCATGGCATCATGGCGATCCATGCTGGTGCCGGTGCTCCTCATCCTCCTGGTGGAAAAGATAATATGACCACGGTCTGAAAAACTGTATGCACGACTAAGTTTTAGATTTGGCATTGATGATTGTATTTTTTTAGATTTATTTCAGATTGTCCGATGATGCTCGATCGGTTTATGTGTTTCTCATAGAAATAAAACAAATAAAGGAAAAATAGGGAGCGGGAGCCGCTGCTAACCTCGGGCTGGGGCTGGGAAGAAGGTCCTCCTGCAGCTCAGTGGAAGGCTGATCATCTTGTCTTGGTTATGGTTTGGTGCTCTCAGTCTCAGTCCAAGGAGGAGACGAATGGAGGAAAATGGAACTGGATCTAGATGCCTGGGCCTCCTTCATTTATACTCCTACTAGCAGCATGTAGTACCAGCAGCAGCTGGGTCTTGCCTTGTCATGCAAGTGCAATGCATGTGGTTGGGGGTGTAAGTAATTGCATGCAGCGTTGCCTCCGCGTGTCTACCAACGTCAGTGCCGCTGTCGGAAAATGGCGTCATCATCCCGCGTATCATCATCGACATATGTGTGCGTAAGCAATGGCCCTGTTTCGATACTTTAACTTGGTTAGAGGTTAGAGTTAGATTCAAACTCTAGACTAACCCTGAATTAACTCTAACCATAGAGGTGTTTGGATGGTGGGGTTAGATTGACAATAAATATACCTTTTCCAATCATTTGACTACTTTATTCAGGATTTTGGTATGATGGAGGTAGAGAGAAAGTAACTTTTTGGGCCCCACCTAACTCTAACCCAAATAAGCACCTTTTGGATGGGTTAGTTTTTTTGAATGGGTTAGATGCATCTAGTTGTCAGAACCCCAACTAGGGTAAGTGCTAGGGTTTGTTTGTGCCCTTTGCATCATGCAAAAATTCAAATAAAATTCAAAAATGGGGAAGCAGAAAGCCCTGAGAAATTAATTCAAATGGCCAGATAAAATTCTTTTTTCAAAAATCATTTGAATAATTGGAAAATTCCTATAAATGATGCTGATCATTTTAAAAGTGGTTTGGGTTCATTCCTATGCCCATGGAATATTAAAAAATTCAAAAGGTGCCCTGGAAATTAAATTTGACCCCTATTTGAATTGAAATTCAAATTGATTGAATTTCAAAAATGCTCAAATTATACAAGTGACTTGCTACTGGTCAACTAGGATTTATAAAAATATTTGAGCATTTTACAAAATTTCCTAGCTATTTATTTCTAGGCACAAAAAAATAACAGAAAAAGAAAAGAGGAAACCCCCTGGCCATCTGGCCCAACTTGCTGATCCAGCCAGCCCAGCCCACTAGGAGGGCATGGTCGTCTTCCTCCCCGTGCCAGAAGGAAGGCACCGAGGCCGCCGTCGACTCCGCATGGTTGCCACTTCCTGCTTCGACGTGGAGAGCCTCCCCTTGCCTCATCTCGCGCCTGGAAGCCTCCCCGGTCTCCCTCATCCTTTTCCCTCCCTCTGGATAGTCTCTCCCCTTCTCTCACGCCCGTGCTCATCCCCACCCGACGGACACCGGAGCACGCCGTCGTGCGCCCCCGTGCCCCGAGCCACCCCGAAGACACTCCAAAGTGTCCAGACGCCGCGCCATCTTCGTCTTCGTCGAAAGGCGCCTCGAATCGAGCCAAATACGCCCCGGAGACGACGCCCGCCTCAAGAACTCGCCGCCGGCCGCCATGTTTTCCGACGACGAATTCGCCACCTGCTGAACCTCCCCGGCGACGCCGACGCCGTCTTCGAGCTCCTGGTGAGCCTCTTCTCACGTTGCCCCTTCCCGTGTCATCTCCCGTGCCCGATTTCATCTTGTCACCGTCAACAGTAGCCAGCCGTCGCCATTGCCGTCGAGGGCAAGCTCCAGTACACCCCCGTGTTGCCCCGATGGCCTGGACAGAGGCACACGGTCAAGGGCTAGCTCCCAGTGCTCTCCCCTCCTTCTCCCGTGCCCTCCAGCTCGTTCCCGGTGAAGCTTCGGCCGTCTACAGTGCATTCCGGCGACCCCGCCATTAGCCCCCCCTAATGACCCTCTTAACCCCTAACCCTAGTCACTGACAGTGGGCCCCTGGCCCTTAACTAACCACTGTTAGTTTTTAATTAACAGGGAATTAAACCCCACTGTTGCTGACAGAGGTGGCCCACTGGCCAGAGCACCAGTGATGTCATCCATACATCACTGCTGACGCAATAAATAGAAAAGCAATTAAAATAATTACAGAAAAGGCTGAAATTTGAATAAACTTCCAAAAATCATAGAAAATTCATATTAACTCCAAATTAAACATATAATATATGAAAAATTATCAAAAAATGCAAGGATTAAGAATATGCAATTTGTTTTCATGTGTGACCATTTCAAAATGGGTGAACAGTAGCAAACATGCATATGGAGTTCTTTTGAATTCAAATTTGGAGTGAATTTGCAAATGATTTTGCATCCCACTTCTTTTAAATGGAATTGTACCCACATTGCAACCATGAACATCACCATTGCAATATTATTCATGTGATTGTGCAGTGTAATTTATTTTGATCCTATGACTGTCATGTTGCTAATAGAAGTGGAACCGGAACCGGAGGCCACCCCCTTCGTTGAAGACCCCGATACTGAACCTCGTCAGCAAGGCAAGCAAACCCCATTGATCATGTCTATGAAATCCTACTTCCCTCTCAGTCTCGCTTATGCATGTTTAGGAGATCACCGAGACACGTTCTTTCGCATAGTTGAACCCATTCCGATGCATGACCTATCATTTTGTCACCGTATTAAGCAAACCACAATCCTAGAAGATTTAGGAGTTGAATGATGAGCATGTGGCCCCTGCAACTGTACTGCTTATTGCTGCTTAGTGATACAATGGGGATGTTATGATTGTGAGTCGGGATGGAATGAACACAGTGATGTAAATGATAACGTGTTGGTGAATCCACCCTAAACAAAGGTGAACGATGAGAGGTTGTGTGTAGGAGTACACAGTGGGTTGTCTCGTTGGACACTGCCATAGGCCTCGAGTTCCTGTTTTGTGATCCAAGACAAAGAGTATGACCAGATGTAGGGTTTTATGGGAGCCCCGTTTGGCCTCTTTACGTACCCGATCCGGTCCAGGAGTCACACTAGATTCGGGCGTGAAACTATCTGTCAAAGGTGGCGTTTCG
Source organism: Bromus sterilis (assembly GCA_950022295.1). Lineage (NCBI taxonomy): Eukaryota > Viridiplantae > Streptophyta > Magnoliopsida > Poales > Poaceae > Bromus > Bromus sterilis. The sequence continues at coordinate 300,906,804 of OX465601.1, forward strand.
GTCCCTTGCATTATTTGAGTCTGTTTCGTGGAACCGGCCGGACTCTCGAGCGGTGACAAACTCAGGTAGTCGACTCCTGGATTAGAGAAGGTGATGTGAGGGTAGTGCCTTGGTTTCATCCACATCCGACACCCGCTTGAAGGGTGACAAGAATGAGGCGATAAGTGATGACACACGTGTGAAGATGTACATCCCTGCAGAGTTAATGAACTATTCGAATAGCCGTGTCCGCTGTTATGGACTACTTGGAGACCTCTACTTGATCATAGATAACTTGAATGGATACTTATAAAACTCGCAAGATAAGCGTGAGTGCTATGGCGTGCTTCCTCGTGGGTAAGTCGAGGAAGTATCCGTAGTGGTGTATTGTTTGGAGACTTGGTAGTGGACTCGTGTACGCTTCTTACCTCAAGTTTGGTACTCATAGTTCAAGACTAGCCAAGTCAAAGCTGGCACTTCTGCATGTTGAACCCCACCTCCCTTTACCTTGATACTTGAGCATGAGTAGTATAGTTCTGATGTAAGTCTTGCTGAGTACGACTTTGCACTCACGTTTGCTTATTCTATGTTTTAGATGAGAACCCGGACCCTGATGGAGTCACCGACCTGAAGCTCGACGTTGACCTTGGTAGCATAGTTCCAGACAGCAGTCTGGTCCCTCGTGGAAGGGCATGTATGTTTACAAGGCTTCTCTACGCCATTTGTTAAACTTGTCTGTACTTAGACCTAATTTGCTTCCGTTGTATGATGTAATGTTGATCACAGACATGTGATCTTTGTATGCTCTATGTGTAAGTCAATAAAGAAGTACTTTGTAGAGTTATGTGATAATACCTGCTGTTCATGCTAGACATGCGTGATGCGTGTATGATTATAACATGCATGTCTTAGTATGGGTTTTCGAGACCTTAGTTGTGATCTGGCTGGCGGTCTTTTATACACCAAGTGGCCCATAGATGTGCGTAGCTTGGGGCATCGCGATGCGATTTCTCGTGACTCTGTCACGTGCACACTTTGTTGTATGATCGAGCCCGCCCTAGACCCCGACTAAGTGATCGGGCTGGAGTAAGTCTATGTAAGAGTTAGGATTTAATCGATAACATGGTTGAGGCGACTTGTCTATGAGTATGGGATTCACCACCCATAAGCATTTAGACTTGTGAGCGGACGATGAGGACCCATTTCAGTTGATCATCCGGCCTGGATGGGATGCCCTCACGTTCGATGCTTTCCGAGAGTGCTCTGTGCTTGGCCTTGTCTGCTTAGACAAGTGGGTACGGCTCTCGGCTCTCCATGTGATTGCATCGTGACTGGAATTACATACGCTAACTGAAGGGTTCGTTGCATAGAAAACAAAAAAATTTCCTACGATTGCAACTGCCAAGATCACATCTAGGAGATAACTTGTAACGGTTTGAGAAGGACTCACCCTCGAAGACCAAAAGCTTTAACGAGAACTATTATCATGGGTGATGTAGTCGAACACTCGCCGACCTCAAGGTCGTGATGAAGACTTGACGCCACGAACGGGTAGCGTCTCCGTAGTCGGTCACACGTACAGATCAGCGACGACCACCGCCCCTTGCTCCAGTTGGGCAGCGGAAGTAGTGGATCCTCGGGAACTTCAGCAGCACTACAACATAGTGGTGGTGGTGGTAGAGAAGATCTTGAGCAGGGCTTCGCCTAAGCACCGTACTCGTGAAACTGGATCAGCTAGCAAGGGGAGGAAGATGCCAACCAAAGGGCATATGAGAAAGCGATGGAATGAGTTGTGTGAGGACCTCCACCCATCTATATATAGGAGGGGGAGGCAGCCCCCAAGGGGTAGCACGCCCCAAGAGGTGCCCCCACCTCTCCCTTCATCATGTGGGTGGACTCTCCACTCACAAAAACAAAGGGTCACACATTGTTCCCATAACTTCCATAATTCTCCACTCAAAATTCCAAGAGTTCATCACATTAAAACACTTTTAATTATCTTGTTTAATGTCACTCAAATTAATGAACACTTCATTCAATGAGTACTTCATTGATGAACACTTCATTCAATGAACACATTAACAATTATCCCCTTGCACTATTTTGATATACCAAAACTATTCCAGCAGTTTTATCAAAACAGTCCATGTGCTGTCCAGTATATTCTCCGGCGTTCCGTATCCACTCAAACGCGTCAACGAATCCTTAAGTGTGTCACCCTACGGTTCGTGAATAAAATGGACATGACAGAGACTCTTCTCTGATCAATAATCATCAGCGGGATCTGGAGATCCATGATGACTCCCACTTACTCAACGATGAACTAGTGATCGTGTGAACCAAAAACTCCGTAACCAATTCCTTTTGTCTCGCGATATTTTACTTGTCCGAGATCCGATCATTTGGTATCATCCATACCTAGTTCGATCTCGTTACCGACAAGTACTCTTTACTCGTTCCGTGATATAACATCCTCGTGAGCCAGTCACGTGCTTGCAAGCGATGTCAATGTGATATCACCGAGAGGGCCCAGAGTATATCTCTCCGTCATCTGGATGGACAAATCCCACTCTTGATCCACGAGCCTCAACTAACACTTTCCAAGTACCCAACGACACCTTTATAATCACCCTGTTACGGTGTGACGTTTAATGGAATCAAAGTACTCTTCCGGTGTCAGTGATTGACGTGATCTCATGGTCTAAGGATTAGGGTTACTTCGTGAAAGTTTGATACAGCAATAGAAACTTTGTTGACATGATCGTATTGCTATAACTAATGTGGGTGTATGTTCATCACATCATTCTCCAATGATATGACCTTGTTATTAACGACATCCAATGTCAATGATCAGGAAACCTTGATCATCCGTTAATCAACAAGCTAGTATAAAGAGAGACATTACTAGGAACCTTTTCTTTGTTTATTAAACACACATGTATTAACGTTTCCGGTTAACACAATTATAGCATGAAAATAAACATTTATCATAAACATGGAATAAGATAATAACCACTTTATTATTGCCTCTCGGGCATATTCCCTTCAGTCTCCCACTTGCACTAGAGTCAATAATCTATTTTGGTACTTGCGCATCCAACACCTATGGCATTCAGGTGTTATCCATACGCATTGCTAATGGTAAACCTAATATCCAGATCTGACACTTCAGGTCCGTGTGTATTTGCATTTCTTTGCGTCTCTACGGATCACTCATTCACCAATGAGATGGCATTGCATAAATTTGGTCCTCCGGTGAGACCTTAGTCCCTTGAGCTCAAAACATGTTGAATCTATTGTCGTACAATAGATCTTCATAGTATTAGCTCGCTTGGAACTACACCTAGTTTGTCAAACAAACTTCTTGACACAAATGCCCTCCTTTGCTGCTGCTAGAGCAGTCATATACTTAGCCTTTCGTTGTAGTATCCGTTATAATGTCTTAACTTTGGAACTCATCCAAATCCATTTGGAACTATTCCAAATCTATCATGGAACTTTCTTCCATTACATTTTGCCACCTTAACATACCGCCAAAATTGAGATAAATTTAGATTGTATCTTGCGACAAAACTAGTATCAATGTAACACTTTACAATGAACTATTGTCCAACATACATAATATATATTCTTAGTCCTTCCAAAGCACGTAAGGATATCTTTACCATTGTCCAATGATCATCTTATGAATCATTCTGGTATATGCTCATAACATTTAGAGCATAGGACATTCTGGAATTGTACATATCATGGTGTACATGATTGATCAAGTCATTCATGTGATTTTACTCACCAAGTGTCAAAACACTTGAATCTATCTTCAACCTTTTCCATGCGGCAAGAACCTTTCTCGTCGTTTCCATATTGAACTTATTCAATATTTCATATATGTACTTCGGCCCAACCATATTAGCACCTCAATCTATCTATATAGACCATATTATCCCAATATACTGGTTTTGCCCAAATCTTCCATTAAAATCAAATTTTCAATGAAACTTCACCCGTGCCAATAAAAGATACATCATTTCCAATCAACAATATGTCTTCTACATAATGTATTAGAAATATGTTTCAGCGCTCCCACTTAATTTCTTGCAAAGGTAAGCATCTTCACCGTCTCTGATGAAACTAAACGTTTTAACAATTTCATCATGATGAAGATTCCAACTCCGCGAATGCTTATTTCAACCATTGAAATTTGCATGCTATTTTAGCATCCTTTGAATTAACAGAACCCTTTGGACCGTGTCCTGTACACGTCCTAGGTAACCATTCTATTAGAAGAACGTTGTTCCGTTTGTTCAACTACCATATACCGAAACTAGCATATGTAGTGGTTGCTACAATAATCCGTCCAGACTAAATATCGTTATGAAAGATCAAATCTTGTCATAGCCAACTCTTTGAACATAATCGTAAACTATTTTAACGATATGTCGAATATTTCATAGATGTGAGAACATCCACGTCTGTTTCTTTATAGATCCAAACACGGTATCTAGAGGGTCTTCCAAGTTCAGAAACTTGGTTTCTCGTGTATGGAACTATCACGGATTTTATAGCTTCTAGCCATTTTGACGGAGTCAGGGCCCATCATTGCTTCTTTGCATGTAGTCGGTCCATTATTATCAAATAACAATGATTCAATCTCAAATCTTACTATTTGATCGATTATCCGAACTACGCAGTTCAATAGGAACTTAGATCGCCGTGACCACAACCTTTGGGACACGGGAGCCAAGAGCATTGCGGCCGCTTCCGGGACACTTTCCGGCGCTGCGCCACTTAGCACATAAAGCTTAGGTTCAACAACCTAATCGAAGTTCTACTGTCCTCCCACTTAACTTATCGCAAAAAATTCCTTCTCAAGAAACTTGATGCACTTAGCCACAAAACACTTTTGTCTTTATGGAGGAATACCCAACGGTTACATTGGGATAACCTACAAAAACGTACTTTATCCGACTTTGGTTGTAAACATTTTACATATGCCTTGCATACCAAAATTTAAGAAAAGACAAATTGGGTTTTATCCAATTCCATAACTCATATGGTGTCATTTCAACGGATCTCGATGGCGCTCTTTTCAGTGAAAAGCGGTAGTCTCTAAAGCTTAATCCTTAAAATATAATGGCAATTTTTATAAATAACACCTTTGATCCTTACCATGTCAAACAAGGTTTGATTACATCTCTCGAACACTCCATACTCCTATGGTGTTTCGGGAAATGCAAGTTTTGGAACGATTCCTAAACTCTCAGGCATTTGCTAAACTTTTAACTCAAAAATCTTCTTTTATGATCCAATCATAAACTCTTATTTTCTCGTTACAATGATTTTCACTTCATCTTGAAATTTATTTGAACATTTTCAAACATTTCATACTTCTTCTTTATCAAGTAAATATACACATATATCCACTCAAAACCTCGGTTAAAGTATATGAAGTTATAAGACCCACCACACACGGCTACACATAATGAACTATACACATCAACATGTATAATGTCCAATAAGTTAGTCGTCCGTCCTTCTTTGCCTATGAACGGAGTTTCAATCATTTCTAGGAAATTCTTACAAGCGTCAGTTGATTCAAAATCAAAAGACTCCAAAATTCCATCACCATGGAGTTTCTTCATGTGTTTCTTTCCAATATGATTCAAACGGTGGTGTCACTCATAAGTGATCTTCTAATCATTTGTCTTGCGACATGTTTAGCATCAGTTATTATGGATGTGATTTCTCCAACAAGATTTATAGAGTTCATCCATCTTCTATGAATATGGTTATAATTTGAACAACTATTGTTCGTATAACACCAGAACAAAATAACAATTATTCAAATAAATCTTGAAGGCTAGGTTTAATTCCAACGATAAACACAATAACACTTTATTTTGTTCTTGATGAGAATCATCCCATATTCATTTGCTAGTTACTCAGGCCATTGCAACTCTAGTATTGCGTTGTTCCGTATGACACTTCATACCAACCAATCAGTATCCAATACTCAAGAATCACACTGTTTAACAAGCAATGAATATACCCATAACATGTATATCATCTAAGGAAGAACATATAATGATCCTTGATATTAAGTGAGAGGGATCATCTTATAATGCTACCGCAGCGATCATGATCGTAACTAAGCAAAATAAGATGCATAAAAGGATAAACATCACATGCATGGATAATGTGATATGATATGGTCCTTCTCGCAATAGATCTCCATCTTTGTGCGTCTTGGTATGATATCCATCATGCCACCGGCGCGACACCAAGTTCCATGGCGCCACCACCATGGTCGTCCTTCTCCATTACAATATATCTCATGGATATATCTACAGCACGCAGGCCTTAAAAAGGAAAAACACAACCATATGGCTCCTGCCGGTTGTTTACAATAAATCTCATTTCATACAACAATTTTGTAACAATGACCATATCACATCACATGCCCTGCAAAAACAAGTTAGACGCTTCTAAATTATCTTTGCAAATTTTACTTGGTTTTGGGCTTCCTAGGAAAGAACCGATCTTACCTACGGACAAGAACCACAACGTTGATTCGCTAGTTGTTTCTTTTCATCCCTTTCCAGGGCCCTCCGTTGAAAATGCCATATCACTAATGTTAGAGAAACTGACACCCCAAAGCCACTTTATACGGTACAAGCCGTATGTCAAGCGTGACACGCAATCTGCGCTTAGGGCCGCTTCAATCCAACATTGCCGCAATATGAACAAGTGCACAAAAGAGGGTAACAACTAGAGGATCAACGCCCACATCTCTATGTGTTCTAACCGTACAAATCATCTACGCATAGACGAGGCTCTGATACCACTAAAGGGTAAGTTGCATGGAAAACAAAAAAAATTTCCTACGATTGCAACTGCCAAGATCACATCTAGGAGATAACTTGTAACGGTTTGAGAAGGACTCACCCTCGAAGACCAAAAGCTTTAACGAGAACTATTATCGTGGGTGATGTAGTCGAACACTCGCTGACCTCAAGGTCGTGATGAAGACTTGACGCCACGAACGGGTAGCGTCTCCGTAGTCGGTCACACGTACAGATCAGCGACGACCACCGCCCCTTGCTCCAGTTGGGCAGCGGAAGTAGTGGATCCTCGGGAACTTCAGCAGCACTACAACATAGTGGTGGTGGTGGTAGAGAAGATCTTGAGCAGGGCTTCGCCTAAGCACCGTACTCGTGAAACTGGATCAGCTAGCAAGGGGAGGAAGATGCCAACCAAAGGGCATATGAGAAAGCGATGGAATGAGTTGTGTGAGGACCTCCACCCATCTATATATAGGAGGGGGAGGCAGCCCCCAAGGGGTAGCACGCCCCAAGAGGTGCCCCCACCTCTCCCTTCATCATGTGGGTGGACTCTCCACTCACAAAAACAAAGGGTCACACATTGTTCCCATAACTTCCATAATTCTCCACTCAAAATTCCAAGAGTTCATCACATTAAAACACTTTTAATTATCTTGTTTAATGTCACTCAAATTAATGAACACTTCATTCAATGAGTACTTCATTGATGAACACTTCATTCAATGAACACATTAACAATTATCCCCTTGCACTATTTTGATATACCAAAACTATTCCAGCAGTTTTATCAAAACAGTCCATGTGCTGTCCAGTATATTCTCCGGCGTTCCGTATCCACTCAAACGCGTCAACGAATCCTTAAGTGTGTCACCCTACGGTTCGTGAATAAAATGGACATGACAGAGACTCTTCTCTGATCAATAATCATCAGCGGGATCTGGAGATCCATGATGACTCCCACTTACTCAACGATGAACTAGTGATCGTGTGAACCAAAAACTCCGTAACCAATTCCTTTTGTCTCGCGATATTTTACTTGTCCGAGATCCGATCATTTGGTATCATCCATACCTAGTTCGATCTCGTTACCGACAAGTACTCTTTACTCGTTCCGTGATATAACATCCTCGTGAGCCAGTCACGTGCTTGCAAGCGATGTCAATGTGATATCACCGAGAGGGCCCAGAGTATATCTCTCCGTCATCTGGATGGACAAATCCCACTCTTGATCCACGAGCCTCAACTAACACTTTCCAAGTACCCAACGACACCTTTATAATCACCCTGTTACGGTGTGACGTTTAATGGAATCAAAGTACTCTTCCGGTGTCAGTGATTGACGTGATCTCATGGTCTAAGGATTAGGGTTACTTCGTGAAAGTTTGATACAGCAATAGAAACTTTGTTGACATGATCGTATTGCTATAACTAATGTGGGTGTATGTTCATCACATCATTCTCCAATGATATGACCTTGTTATTAACGACATCCAATGTCAATGATCAGGAAACCTTGATCATCCGTTAATCAACAAGCTAGTATAAAGAGAGACATTACTAGGAACCTTTTCTTTGTTTATTAAACACACATGTATTAACGTTTCCGGTTAACACAATTATAGCATGAAAATAAACATTTATCATAAACATGGAATAAGATAATAACCACTTTATTATTGCCTCTCGGGCATATTCCCTTCAGTCTCCCACTTGCACTAGAGTCAATAATCTAGTTTGGTACTTGCGCATCCAACACCTATGGCATTCAGGTGTTATCCATACGCATTGCTAATGGTAAACCTAATATCCAGATCTGACACTTCAGGTCCGTGTGTATTTGCATTTCTTTGCGTCTCTACGGATCACTCATTCACCAATGAGATGGCATTGCATAAATTTGGTCCTCCGGTGAGACCTTAGTCCCTTGAGCTCAAAACATGTTGAATCTATTGTCGTACAATAGATCTTCATAGTATTAGCTCGCTTGGAACTACACCTAGTTTGTCAAACAAACTTCTTGACACAAATGCCCTCCTTTGCTGCTGCTAGAGCAGTCATATACTTAGCCTTTCGTTGTAGTATCCGTTATAATGTCTTAACTTTGGAACTCATCCAAATCCATTTGGAACTATTCCAAATCTATCATGGAACTTTCTTCCATTACATTTTGCCACCTTAACATACCGCCAAAATTGAGATAAATTTAGATTGTATCTTGCGACAAAACTAGTATCAATGTAACACTTTACAATGAACTATTGTCCAACATACATAATATATATTCTTAGTCCTTCCAAAGCACGTAAGGATATCTTTACCATTGTCCAATGATCATCTTATGAATCATTCTGGTATATGCTCATAACATTTAGAGCATAGGACATTCTGGAATTGTACATATCATGGTGTACATGATTGATCAAGTCATTCATGTGATTTTACTCACCAAGTGTCAAAACACTTGAATCTATCTTCAACCTTTTCCATGCGGCAAGAACCTTTCTCGTCGTTTCCATATTGAACTTATTCAATATTTCATATATGTACTTCGGCCCAACCATATTAGCACCTCAATCTATCTATATAGACCATATTATCCCAATATACTGGTTTTGCCCAAATCTTCCATTAAAATCAAATTTTCAATGAAACTTCACCCGTGCCAATAAAAGATACATCATTTCCAATCAACAATATGTCTTCTACATAATGTATTAGAAATATGTTTCAGCGCTCCCACTTAATTTCTTGCAAAGGTAAGCATCTTCACCGTCTCTGATGAAACTAAACGTTTTAACAATTTCATCATGATGAAGATTCCAACTCCGCGAATGCTTATTTCAACCATTGAAATTTGCATGCTATTTTAGCATCCTTTGAATTAACAGAACCCTTTGGACCGTGTCCTGTACACGTCCTAGGTAACCATTCTATTAGAAGAACGTTGTTCCGTTTGTTCAACTACCATATACCGAAACTAGCATATGTAGTGGTTGCTACAATAATCCGTCCAGACTAAATATCGTTATGAAAGATCAAATCTTGTCATAGCCAACTCTTTGAACATAATCGTAAACTATTTTAACGATATGTCGAATATTTCATAGATGTGAGAACATCCACGTCTGTTTCTTTATAGATCCAAACACGGTATCTAGAGGGTCTTCCAAGTTCAGAAACTTGGTTTCTCGTGTATGGAACTATCACGGATTTTATAGCTTCTAGCCATTTTGACGGAGTCAGGGCCCATCATTGCTTCTTTGCATGTAGTCGGTCCATTATTATCAAATAACAATGATTCAATCTCAAATCTTACTATTTGATCGATTATCCGAACTACGCAGTTCAATAGGAACTTAGATCGCCGTGACCACAACCTTTGGGACACGGGAGCCAAGAGCATTGCGGCCGCTTCCGGGACACTTTCCGGCGCTGCGCCACTTAGCACATAAAGCTTAGGTTCAACAACCTAATCGAAGTTCTACTGTCCTCCCACTTAACTTATCGCAAAAAATTCCTTCTCAAGAAACTTGATGCACTTAGCCACAAAACACTTTTGTCTTTATGGAGGAATACCCAACGGTTACATTGGGATAACCTACAAAAACGTACTTTATCCGACTTTGGTTGTAAACATTTTACATATGCCTTGCATACCAAAATTTAAGAAAAGACAAATTGGGTTTTATCCAATTCCATAACTCATATGGTGTCATTTCAACGGATCTCGATGGCGCTCTTTTCAGTGAAAAGCGGTAGTCTCTAAAGCTTAATCCTTAAAATATAATGGCAATTTTTATAAATAACACCTTTGATCCTTACCATGTCAAACAAGGTTTGATTACATCTCTCGAACACTCCATACTCCTATGGTGTTTCGGGAAATGCAAGTTTTGGAACGATTCCTAAACTCTCAGGCATTTGCTAAACTTTTAACTCAAAAATCTTCTTTTATGATCCAATCATAAACTCTTATTTTCTCGTTACAATGATTTTCACTTCATCTTGAAATTTATTTGAACATTTTCAAACATTTCATACTTCTTCTTTATCAAGTAAATATACACATATATCCACTCAAAACCTCGGTTAAAGTATATGAAGTTATAAGACCCACCACACACGGCTACACATAATGAACTATACACATCAACATGTATAATGTCCAATAAGTTAGTCGTCCGTCCTTCTTTGCCTATGAACGGAGTTTCAATCATTTCTAGGAAATTCTTACAAGCGTCAGTTGATTCAAAATCAAAAGACTCCAAAATTCCATCACCATGGAGTTTCTTCATGTGTTTCTTTCCAATATGATTCAAACGGTGGTGTCACTCATAAGTGATCTTCTAATCATTTGTCTTGCGACATGTTTAGCATCAGTTATTATGGATGTGATTTCTCCAACAAGATTTATAGAGTTCATCCATCTTCTATGAATATGGTTATAATTTGAACAACTATTGTTCGTATAACACCAGAACAAAATAACAATTATTCAAATAAATCTTGAAGGCTAGGTTTAATTCCAACGATAAACACAATAACACTTTATTTTGTTCTTGATGAGAATCATCCCATATTCATTTGCTAGTTACTCAGGCCATTGCAACTCTAGTATTGCGTTGTTCCGTATGACACTTCATACCAACCAATCAGTATCCAATACTCAAGAATCACACTGTTTAACAAGCAATGAATATACCCATAACATGTATATCATCTAAGGAAGAACATATAATGATCCTTGATATTAAGTGAGAGGGATCATCTTATAATGCTACCGCAGCGATCATGATCGTAACTAAGCAAAATAAGATGCATAAAAGGATAAACATCACATGCATGGATAATGTGATATGATATGGTCCTTCTCGCAATAGATCTCCATCTTTGTGCGTCTTGGTATGATATCCATCATGCCACCGGCGCGACACCAAGTTCCATGGCGCCACCACCATGGTCGTCCTTCTCCATTACAATATATCTCATGGATATATCTACAGCACGCAGGCCTTAAAAAGGAAAAACACAACCATATGGCTCCTGCCGGTTGTTTACAATAAATCTCATTTCATACAACAATTTTGTAACAATGACCATATCACATCACATGCCCTGCAAAAACAAGTTAGACGCTTCTAAATTATCTTTGCAAATTTTACTTGGTTTTGGGCTTCCTAGGAAAGAACCGATCTTACCTACGGACAAGAACCACAACGTTGATTCGCTAGTTGTTTCTTTTCATCCCTTTCCAGGGCCCTCCGTTGAAAATGCCATATCACTAATGTTAGAGAAACTGACACCCCAAAGCCACTTTATACGGTACAAGCCGTATGTCAAGCGTGACACGCAATCTGCGCTTAGGGCCGCTTCAATCCAACATTGCCGCAATATGAACAAGTGCACAAAAGAGGGTAACAACTAGAGGATCAACGCCCACATCTCTATGTGTTCTAACCGTACAAAGCATCTACGCATAGACGAGGCTCTGATACCACTAAAGGGTAAGTTGCATGGAAAACAAAAAAAATTTCCTACGATTGCAACTGCCAAGATCACATCTAGGAGATAACTTGTAACGGTTTGAGAAGGACTCACCCTCGAAGACCAAAAGCTTTAACGAGAACTATTATCGTGGGTGATGTAGTCGAACACTCGCTGACCTCAAGGTCGTGATGAAGACTTGACGCCACGAACGGGTAGCGTCTCCGTAGTCGGTCACACGTACAGATCAGCGACGACCACCGCCCCTTGCTCCAGTTGGGCAGCGGAAGTAGTGGATCCTCGGGAACTTCAGCAGCACTACAACATAGTGGTGGTGGTGGTAGAGAAGATCTTGAGCAGGGCTTCGCCTAAGCACCGTACTCGTGAAACTGGATCAGCTAGCAAGGGGAGGAAGATGCCAACCAAAGGGCATATGAGAAAGCGATGGAATGAGTTGTGTGAGGACCTCCACCCATCTATATATAGGAGGGGGAGGCAGCCCCCAAGGGGTAGCACGCCCCAAGAGGTGCCCCCACCTCTCCCTTCATCATGTGGGTGGACTCTCCACTCACAAAAACAAAGGGTCACACATTATTCCCATAACTTCCATAATTCTCCACTCAAAATTCCAAGAGTTTATCACATTAAAACACTTTTAATTATCTTGTTTAATGTCACTCAAATTAATGAACACTTCATTCAATGAGTACTTCATTGATGAACACTTCATTCAATGAACACATTAACAATTATCCCCTTGCACTATTTTGATATACCGAAACTATTCCAGCAGTTTTATCAAAACAGTCCATGTGCTGTCCAGTATATTCTCCGGCGTTCCGTGTCCACTCAAACGCGTCAACGAATCCTTAAGTGTGTCACCCTACGGTTCGTGAATTAAATGGACATGACAGAGACTCTTCTCTGATCAATAATCATCAGCGGGATCTGGAGATCCATGATGACTCCCACTTACTCAACGATGAACTAGTGATCGTTTGAACCAAAAACTCCGTAACCAATTCCTTTTGTCTCGCGATATTTTACTTGTCCGAGATCCGATCATTTGGTATCATCCATACCTAGTTCGATCTCGTTACCGACAAGTACTCTTTACTCGTTCCGTGATATAACATCCTCGTGAGCCAGTCACGTGCTTGCAAGCGATGTCAATGTGATATCACCGAGAGGGCCCAGAGTATATCTCTCCGTCATCTGGATGGACAAATCCCACTCTTGATCCACGAGCCTCAACTAACACTTTCCAAGTACCCACCGACACCTTTATAATCACCCTGTTACGGTGTGACGTTTAATGGAATCAAAGTACTCTTCCGGTGTCAGTGATTGACGTGATCTCATGGTCTAAGGATTAGGGTTACTTCGTGAAAGTTTGATACAGCAATAGAAACTTTGATGACATGATCGTATTGCTATAACTACTGTGGGTGTATGTTCATCACATCATTCTCCAATGATATGACCTTGTTATTAACGACATCCAATGTCAATGATCAGGAAACCTTGATCATCCGTTAATCAACAAGCTAGTATAAAGAGAGACATTACTAGGAACCTTTTCTTTGTTTATTAAACACACATGTATTAACGTTTCCGGTTAACACAATTATAGCATGAAAATAAACATTTATCATAAACATGGAATAAGATAATAACCACTTTATTATTGCCTCTCGGGCATATTCCCTTCACTAACCCCCGGGCCATTAGCGGCATTTTCAATTTAGCATAAAAAATGCATAGGTTTAGCGGCAGAGCTCTCAAAAAGCTATAGCGGGCTATTTAAAACTATGCTTTTCATTGAAGAAACATCATCGAAAATCCTAAAAATAAACCCAGAAAATATGCATACAGTAAAACTTAAACTTTAAATGGACTTGTTTCATCCAAGATAACCTAAATACCTAACATTTGAGCTAGACTTAGTTCACGTGAAAGTGACGTTCTTATGATGAAAGTTGTGCCATGCTGACTAGGCTACGGAAAATGAAATGATGACGTGGACTAAAGAGATCAAGCGGCATTCATTAGGCCGAAGTTGCTTGGAAAATGCAGCGGATTCTTCCGTCGTCCACCAACGCACAGTGCATGCTCATCTTCGTGTGCATGCATCTGCTAAGTAAGCAACTACTTAAAGCGCCCATTAATGCTTGCTTAAAGCATCTTTGATCGATTCCTTATCTTATGTCAGAGAAGGATAAATTCGATTATTTTCCTCTAACCGGACGTACATGAAATCATAAAAGTCATACAACAACAACAACAACAATAACAACAACAAAGTTTGTCAGTCTCAAACAAGTTGTGGTAGACTAGAGTTGAAACCCAAAAGAAATCAAAACCAAATCACGGTTTTGGCACGTGGATAGCTAACTTCCACGCACCCATGTCCAGAGCTAGGTGTTTGTTGATAGCCTAGTCTTTCAGATCTCTCTTCACAAACTCCTTTCAAGTCAAGTTTGGCCTCCCCCGACCTGTCTTGACATTATCAGCACGCCTTAATCGCCCGATATGCATGGGCTCTTCAAAAGACCACACCAGGCCACCACCATAAAAAAGGAGAGCTCATCCGAGGAAAGCATTGACAATACATGGGATCTACACACAAGGAGAAGCAAACTTCACGGAAAGGCTGCTGATAGCTGAGAAGCAAAGGAAAGAAGGCATCCAATACGATGCTTTGAGACGGGGGCCACCACTGATCCAGGTGACCAAGTGGCGCGGCCAGGCCCTGGTTGCCTGGCTGACTGGCCCCACCTTGCGGGACCCCCTCTGGCCTATATTTACCTCCCGATTGCGAAAACCCTGAATATCCAAACGATTTTCCTAGAAGCGTTTCCGATCTCCGTCTCCATCGCTAGCAAGCTTCGGGGGACCAGAAGTTCCTGTTTCGACACCCTGCCGGGACGGGGAGTAACTCCCCCGGATGTATCTCCATCGACGTTGCTTCCTCCCCATGATGATGTGGGAGTAGTTTCTCCTCGGGGCTGAGATCTTCTATAGTAGCTATGTGGTTAATTTCTCTCTCCCATGAATTGATCTTGATTGTGATCATTGGCTATGTTAGTCTAGTTGTCCATGCGGGTGGCTTGGCGGCGAGCAGATGACAAAGCTTGAGTTCAACGGAGGGATGCGGGCGTCGGGGTATATCACCCGTCCAGCCTTGCTATGGCTGATGGGGGCGGAATCCGCGAATGCCGTAATCTTCCTGGAGACTTCATCACGGCGTCTCCCATCCTTTCGACTTGCTCCGGGTGAAAACTCATCTCATGATCGGGCGGTGGAGGCTATCCGAGGCCATTCCCTTCTAGGAGGCACCGTCTTGGAGTCCTAGCTTCGTGTAGGGTGCTCGACACTTTGTATCTTGCCTTGAGTGTGTATGTTGTGGGTGGTATGTATAGTTTTCAACACGGTCTTTAGGATTATAAGATAAATGCAACCCATCACATTGAGCCTTGATAAGAGAAAAGTTCTCCGGATTTGGAGATTTCAAAAGGATAATAGGACAATCAAGTGTGGGTGCAATATAAACAATTTCATGCTTAACATAAGGAACTATAGAGAGTTCATTTTTTTCAGCATCATCCATAGTGGCATCTTGGCCATCAACAAAGCAAGTATCAAAATTTTCAGAAAGGGATATTTCAAGTGAGTCCTCGGAATCATGGAATTCCTCCTCAAAGCAATCATTGGCCTCTTCTTGGGCAGCAAGCATTTTATTTTAAAAATCCTCAATATAAGAATTGGAAGTATAATTCTCGAAGCAATAAGCAAGAACTGCAAAGTTTTCAGACTCGAAAATAGTATCGTGATATTTTTCAATCAAAGAAGCAATCTCATAGGCACCTTTAAAAGCAACAAACTCTTCAATCTTTTCAACATCAAAGTAATCATAAACACCTTTAGCATAAGAAGATAAGATCTCATTTTCATTAAACTCACATTGGAAAGGGAGGTGTTTATGATCTATATTAGAACAGCAAGTAAAATCATAAATGTGGCACAAAAGTTTAGCATGGCAATAAGAAACATGTATTTGGTCCCATAAGTGTCTCCCTTTCTGAGATAGGCGGTGCCGCGTATAATGAGCATGCTCATCCAATGATTTTCCCTCAACCAAGTCGGTCGGGTTTTTAGCGCGAGCACAAATTGATCGAAGACGATCCAAGTGAAACATGTCCATCCTACCATATTTGGGTGGTTCGTCACCCATGGTGAGGATAGCATAAATAGGCAAAGCAAGACAAAGGCAAAAGGTAGCAACTATTTTTGTGGTTTTTCATAAAGGACACTGAGATAAAAACTGAAAGGTAAACTAACAAGACTAAAATACAAAGGTAAAGGGTAGTGTGCAACTCCCCTATCTTAGCACTTGGACTCCCCGGTAACGGCGCCAGAAAACTTGCTTGATGGCTTCTCGCCCCTTCGTTGGTTTCCCCAAGTGTAAGGTTGAGATGTAGTGCAGCAGTTTTCCTCGGTGAAGATACCAAGGTTTGTCTCCAGCAGGACTCCAGAGATGATAAGTAGGTATCAGCGGCGCAACAGACGCGGACCTGCACACAGACACAGATAACTTTGTTCCCAACGAAGTTCAGAGAGGTTGTTAATCTCTCCGGTCTTGTTGTTTACAAAGGATAAAACGCAAGGGATAATGATAGCAAATAAAAGCGGTAAAGTAGCGTGGAAACAGTGATAAGGATATGGACCGGGATACGTGATGTTCGCTAGTGATGTCTCTCTCCCAAAAGACGATAAAATTTCTATGCGAGTTAACAAATTACAGAAAGGCAATTGACAGGATTATGAACGCACCGCAATACTAACTATGCTACAAAAGAAAGGAAGAGGTTCAAAAGCACAGGAAGTACGCCAAAGTAAGTAGACCGAAATCCATCTGCATCTAGTACTAATCATCCACCTTGAGATATCTATCCATAACATCTCGCTGGTATTAAGTTGCGAGCCCCACCCAAAGTATAAACCCAAAGGAACAGACAACTGCATTAAAAAGAACTCTGCGTAAAGTAAACAATCCTTGTAACCGTGGTTACAAGCACCGTTGTTTTCCCCCTTGTGGCAATAGCACATCCCCTAGACTCATGTTTCTGTCACTCAAGCATGTCATCGGGGAGGCATGAACCCACAATCTAGCACAACGCTCCCTCTTGGAGTCACTACCTACTACTTGGCCAAAGCAATAAACAGCAAGGGAGAACATGCAAGAAATACTTAGGAACAAAAATATAAAAGATAGAAACCAAATATATTACTCCATCACAATCTGAACATAATCTCATAATCCATCAGATCCGATCAAACTCAACATAGCAATAGCAGAAATATTACAAAGGTGGCTCGATCATGTAGGGAAGCTCACGAGGTTTAAACAATGAAGATCAAAGAGGGGAGGAGAACATCACATAGCTACTGATCACAGACCCATGGTCCAAGGTAGATTACTCACGGGACATCCGGGGAGCATCCATGGTGGAGAGGAGACTGCCGGAGGTCAATCCTCCCTCTGGCAGGGTGCCGGGAAGAGGTCTCCTGGTGCTCCCGATCTTGGAAGCGCGGCGGCGGCGGATCATAGGCGAGTTCGCGGAATAGGGTTCTCGTTCTGGAGTTTTCCCGTGACGGGGGATATAGGCGAAAGGGGCAGCTAGAGGTGGGCCAGGGGCCCCAGGCGCCCCCCTGGCGCGGCCAGGGGTGGGGCCGCGCTGGGTGGCCTCCTGGTCCCCCTTGGCCCCCCTATGGCCCCTCCCGGGCTTTTCTGGAAGCTTCCTGTACGCTGATTTTTTTTTTGTATTTTTCCCGAAATTTTTCGGGCTTTTTTTATATGGGGGAAAACTGAAATAGAAAAACAGCAGAAAACAGGAACTGGCAGTGGGGTGCACTGAGTGAATAGATTAGTCCAAATATGATCAAAAGTGTATGAAAGTGTATCTAGATCATAGCAATATCACACAAAACATGCATGAAGCAAGAAGAAATTATAGATACGTTTTGGACGTATCAGATGTACGGTGACAGACACACCTGCCAGTACATTAAGGGCGTGCATGAGTTTCTCGAACTGGCTGAGGCAAACAAGCAGAATGGTTTTATGTGTTGTCCATGCCCTACATGTGGGAATACGAAGTCTTACTCTGACCGGCAAACCATTCACGCCCACCTGCTTTATAAGGGATTCATGCCACACTATAATGTTTGGACCAAGCACGGAGAAATAGGGGTTATGATGGAAGACGGCGAAGAAGAAGAGTACGATGACAACTATGTGCCCCCTGAATACGGTGATGCTGCAACGGGGGAAGTGGACGATGTGCCCGATGAAGATCAAGAGGAACCAGACGATGTGCCCGATGATGATCTCCGTCGGGTCATTGTTGATGCAAGGACACAGTGTGAAAGTGAAAAGGAGAAGCTGAAGTTCGATCGCATGTTAGAGGATCACAAAAAAGGGTTGTACCCCAATTGGGAAGAGGGCATCACAAAGCTCGGTACCGTACTGGAATTGTTGCAGTGGAAGGCAGACAATGCTGTGCCTGACAAAGGATTTGAGCAGGTACTGAAAATATTTAAGAAGAATCTTCCAAAGGATAACGAATTACCCGACACTAGGTATGCAGCAAAGAAGGTCGTATGCCCTCTAGGATTGGAGGTGCAGAAGATACATGCATGCGCTAATGACTGCATCCTCTACTGCGGTGCGTACGAGGATTTGAACGCATGCCCGGTATGCGGTGCATTGCGGTGTAAGATCAGACGAGATGACCCTGGTAATTTTGATGGCGAGCCCCCCAGGAAGAGGGTTCCTGCCAAGGTGATGTGGTATGCTCCTAAAATACCACGGTTGAAACTTCTGTTCAGAAAAGAAGAGCATGCCAAGTTGATGCAATGGCACAGAGAGGACCGTAAGAAAGACGGGAATTTGAGACACCCCGCTGATGGTTCACAATGGAGAAAAATTGAGAGAAAGTACCGGGCTTAGTTTGGAGGTGACCCAAGGAACGTATGGTTTGGTTTAAGCGCGGATGGCATTAATCCTTTCAGGGAGCAGAGGAGGAATCACAACACCTGGCCCGTGACCCTATGTATGTATAACCTTCCTCCTTGGAAGTGCATGAAGCAGAAGTTCATTATGATGTCAGTTCTCATCCAAGGCCCTAAGCAACCCAGCAGCGACATTGATGTGTACCTAAGGCCATTAGTTGAAGAACTTTTACAACTGTGGAATGCAAACGGTGTACGTGTGTGGGATGAGCAGAAAAAGGAGGAATTTGACCTGCATGCCTTGCTTTTTGTAACCATCAATGATTGGCCTGCTCTCAGTAACCTTTCAGGACAGACAAACAAGGGATACCACGCATGCACGCACTGTTTAGCTGACACCGAAAGTATATACCTGGACAACTGCAGGAAGAATGTGTACATGGGGCATCGTTGATTTCTTCCGACCAACCATCAATGCGTAAGAAAGGCAAGCATTTCAAAGGCGAGGCAGATCACCGGAAGAAGCCCGCCATGCGTACCGGTGATCACGTATTTGCTATGGTCAATGATTTACACGTAATATTTGGAAAGGGTCCCCGCGGAGTATCTGTTCCGAATGACGATGAGGGACGCGCACCCATGTGGAAGAAGAAATCTATATTTTGGGACCTACCCTATTGGAAAGACCTAGAGGTCCGCTCTTCGATCGACATGATGCACGTGACGAAGAACCTTTGCGTGAACCTGCTTGGCTTCTTGGGCTTGTATGGGAAGACAAAAGATACACCGGAGGCACGGGAGGACCTGCAACGTTTCCACGAAAAAGACGGCGTGCCTCCAATGCAGTATGAATGTCCTGCCAGCTACGCTCTTACCAAAGAAGAGAAGGAAATCTTCTTTGAATGTCTTCTCAGTATGAAGGTCCCTTCTGGCTTCTCGTCGAATATAAAGGGAATAATTAATATGGCTGAGAAAAAGTTTCAGAACCTAAAGTCTCATGACTGCCACATGATTATGACGTAACTGCTTCCGGTTGCATTGAGGGGGCTTCTACCGGAAAACATTCGATTAGCCATTTTGAAGCTATGTGCATTCCTTAATG
The DNA here is from genome assembly GCA_950022295.1 of Bromus sterilis. Taxonomy (NCBI): domain Eukaryota; kingdom Viridiplantae; phylum Streptophyta; class Magnoliopsida; order Poales; family Poaceae; genus Bromus; species Bromus sterilis. The sequence continues at coordinate 300,927,225 of OX465601.1, forward strand.
CAATCTCTCAGAAGGTGATCAATCCAGAAATCCTACCAAGGCTAAGGACTGATGTGGCGCAATGTCTTATCAGGTTCGAGCTGATTTTCCCACCATCCTTCTTCAATATCATGACACACGTCCTTGTTCATCTAGTCGACGAGATTTTCATTCTGGGCCCCGTATTTCTACACAACATGTTCCCCTTTGAAAGGTTCATGGAAGTCCTAAAGAAATATGTCTGTAACTGCGCTAGGCCAGAAGGAAGCATTTCCATGGGCCATCAAACAAAGGATGTCATTGGGTTTTGTGTCGACTTCATTCCTGACCTTAAGAAGATTGGTCTCCCTCAATCGCGGTATGAGGGGAGACTGACTGGAAAAGGCACGCTTGGATAGGTCTCAATAATATGAAGCGACGGGCATTCTTGGTCTAAAGCACACTACACAGTTCTACAGAACTCTACCTTGGTGGCCCCGTATGTCGATGAACACATGAACAGTCTCCGCTCCACACAACCGGAGTAGTCTGACAACTCGATTACACGTGAACACATCAGGACTTTCGGAAGTTGGTTCGAATCACGTATCAGAGGTGACAACACTGTTTCTGATGAGCTGTACTCGTTGTCCAGGAAACCATCTTCGACTGTATTGACTTACAAAGGATACGAGATAAATTGTAATACATTTTACACGATTGACCAAGATCAAAAGAGCACCAACCAAAACAGCGGTGTCCTCTTTGATGCAGCAACCAAGAGCGGAATAGACACATATTATGGTTACATAGTAGACATATGGGAACTTGACTACGGAGATGATTTTAAGGTCCCTTTGTTTAAGTGCAAATGGGTCAATATTTCAGGGGTACAGGTAGACCCATAGTACGGAATGACAACAGTGGATCTGAACAATCTTGGGTACCCAGACGAACCATTCGTCTTAGCCAATGATGTGGCGCAGATTTTCTATGTGAAGGAGATGTCTACCAAACCGAGAAAAATAAAAGATACGCAAGCGAATACATCATTCGATGAGCCAAAGCGCCACATAGATCTTTCAGGAAAAAAAGACATCCTTGGATTGGAGGGCAAGACAGACAAGTCTGAAGATTATGAAAAGTTTCATGAAATTCCTCCCTTCAAAGTCAAGGCTGATCCAAGCATCTTGTTAAGAGATGAAGATTATCCATGGTTACGGTGCAATAAGCAAAGCACACAAGTGAAGAAAAATTGAATGGTGCTTATTGAAAATTCATGTAATGGTGCATATTGTAATGTCTTTGTAACAGATGAGTTTTCGTCTGAAACCCTTGTACTTTGAAAGAGATGGTCCAGTTTGTACACGAAGTGCATCCAGTTTTTGCCGTAATCCTCTAAACTTTTGCACATATGTTATGTGGGTCAAATGATGATACCATGCCAAGTTTCAACCTTTTCTGAGTTCAGTTGTAGTGCTTTCTAATTTCAAGGTCATTTAGCTCAAAATAAATCATTAAATGGATGAAAAATAGAAAATGAAGTCGAAAGGGTTGAAATTTTAGTATGTGGCTTTGAATGGTGCATATTGAATGCAAAAATAGTCTTGGGTTGAAATAAGTTTAGAAAAATGAAATGTCTTTGTAACAGATGAGTTTTCGTCTGAAACACCCTTGTACTTCGAAAGAGATGGTCCAGTTTGTACATGAAGTGCATCCAGTTTTTGCCTTAATCCTCTCAACTTTTGCACACATGTTATGTGGGTCAAATGATGATACCATGCCAAGTTTCAACCTTTTCTGAGTTCAGTTGTAGTGCTTTCTAATTTCAAGGTCATTTAGCTCAAAATAAATCATTAAATGCATGAAAAATAGCAAATTAAGTCAGAAAGGGTTGAAATTTTAGTATGTGGCTTTGAATGGTGCATATTGAATGCAAAAAAAGTCTTGGGTTGAAATAAGTTTAGAAAAATGTAATGTCTTTGTAACAGTTGAGTTTTCGTGTGAAAACCTTATACTTTGAAAGAGATGGTCCAGTTTGTACACGAAGTGCATCCAGTTTTTGCCGTAATCCTCTCAACTTTTGCACACATGTTATGTGGGTCAAATGATGATCTCATGCCAAGTTTCAACCTTTTCTGAGTTCAGTTGTAGTGCTTTCTAATTTCAAGGTCATTTAGCTCAAAATAAATCATTAAATGCATGAAAAATAGCAAATGAAGTCAGAAAGGGTTGAAATTTTACTATGTGGCTTTGAATGGTGCATATTGAATGCAAAAAAATTATTGGGTTGAAATAAGTTTAGAAAAATGAAATGCCTTTTTAACAGATGAGTTTTCGTCTGAAACCCTCATACTTCGAAAGAGATGGTCCAGTTTGTACACGACGCGCTTTTAACCGTACGGATTTGCCTGCATACGTTCGACGGTGCATTTGATATGCTTGCACTCATGAGCCACCGTCGGGTTGTATGCAGGGGAAACCATGTGTTTTGTTTGATTGGAAAACAGAAACAAAAAGTATAGCAATTTCATTATAGGACGTCAACAGAAGAATACTCCATATCCTGTACTCGGTCATGGCGAATTTTTTACGGTCCTCGTCTGGTTGACAGATCCGACAAGTCTACCGACCAGGCGTGGACCGTCTGAAATACCCGTACGGGATTTTCGTCCCATACGGGTTCTCAGACGGGCCACGCCTCGTGGGCACATCTGGCAAATCTGCCAACCAACCAAGGTCCGTCCGAATTTCTCCCGGACAAAGTACCGGATACAGATGAATTTCTCCGTGTACGGCCGTTAGTGAACTTGGTATGCTACGATAAGTCCACGCGGACATGTGCTTATAAACAGGTCTAACTCCACTTCGGCTAGCGAGGTGGTACTAATTTTAGTGGTTAATTACGGTGGAAGATCAGCCTTTAGTACCGGTTGGAGGCACCAACCCGGACTAAAGGTCCTTTTTCAGAGAAAAATAATACCACCTACTGGGCTGACACGGCCTAGATACGACTAGAAACCCACTAATGGGCCAGGATCCAGGCCCGCAACAGGCCCAGAAGGCCCACAGGCTAGCAGTGACAGTGTAGGCCCGAAAGCCTGGGGTTGAGAGGAGCTCGAAGTCTTCCGCGCATTAGCGCTTATAAACAACTCCGGCTGTCCCTCGACTAGCGAGGTGGGACTAAACATCCCACCGCACCGCGGCGCAAGGCCTTTGGTTCCGGTTGGTGGCACCAACCGGTACCGATGCACCCCTTTAGTTCCGGTTGGTGCCACGAACCGGTACCAATGGGATCCGTTTCCCGCCCTTTCGGCTGCTGAAAAAGTAGCATTGGTCCCGGTTCTTGGCATCAACCGGTATGAATGCACACCGTTAGTACCGGTTGATGCCACCAACCGGGACCAATGCTCTGGCTATATAATCCCCCGCCTTCGAGCCCATCGTTCCCATCTCGCCATTTGCAGGCTAGCAGCTCAAGACGACGCCGACGCCGACACCGATGCCGTCAGGCTGCCGGATTTCGCCCCGCCATCGTCGACGACTTCGCCGCTTCGTTCCTTCACCGACGCCGCCGCATCGTTCCTCCGCCGCCCCGTTTCTTCCACCGACGCCGCCGCCGCCCGGCCCGCCCGGCCGGCCCCTTTCTCCTCTCCACCGACGCCGCCGCCCCCACATTCCTCCACGACGCCGGCCGCGCCCCGCTCCTCGATCTACGTCGCCGGCGCCTCTCGCCCACTGGTGAGTCGAGATCTTGCCGCCGGCCCGCTAGCTAGTATAGATTAATTAGTATAGATTAATAAATAGATGATATATATAGATAGATAGATAAAGCAGTAGAATCTGTGTAAAATCGATAGATAAATAGATAGATAGATTGATATATATATAATTAAATATAGATATATATAGCTAATAATAAATAGATATATATATATATATATAATTGATAGAGTAGAATCTGTGTATAATAGATATAGATAGATAGATATATGATTTGTAAGACAAAAATACTTTGTAAGACAAAAAAAAATTTAATAGATAGATAGATGTGTATAATACTTTGTATAATAGATATAGATAGTTAGCTAGTATATAGATAGATAGACAGCCTTGACATATTCGCTAAGTATTTTTTTCTTAGTTTGTTAATTTGTTAGTTAGTTAGTATAAATTTTTCACTCGTTCATGTTAATAAAATTTTGCATATATTAAGTTCTCGGCAACGATGCCTGGCCCGCATCCCCGTCGTCGCCGCGTCGGAGAGAACCCGTTTGATGGGATGGGCGATGAGTACATCTCCTTTCTTGAAGATGTAACTGGCTTTTCAAGCAAATCTTATACTCCATATGTTCCTTTTGTTCTCGAGTTGTTGCCGGTATATGTATCAAACTATATCATGGTGAGATTTTTTACTGTTCTGTCACTACTTCATCATTTTCAAAAATCTTTTGACCTAAGATTAACTATACCGTATTACTAAGTATTTTACTCATATGTTTTCAACAGAAAATCCCGAAAAAATGTGTGCCTAGATGGATGCCTTCTAGAGGCGAGCTTACAGTTGTGGCTTACAGTTGTGGATGCCGGCGTCCATGGGAAGAACTCTTCAAGACTGACTACTCCACTGAAAGTGAACGTGATGGTGGCTCCTTAAGAATAAAAAATTGGAAACGGATAGTGATTCGGAAGAATATAAAAGATTGGGAAAAGGTCTTCTCCATATTACATTATGGAAATGAAGGTGTCTTTTGGTTTTTTTATATTTACCCTTGTGAGGATGAGCAGTCTCATAGGTGATATATATGAGGAGTCGAGGTATAATATTATGGAAATGGAACTTTGTGTTTGATATTAGCGAAGTTAAACTAGCAAAGGACCTTTGTGTGTTGGATATTAATTATGATCATGATGATATATATGAGATGAATCCTTTCTCTCCTAGATGGTGATAAGAGAGTACACAACTCTTTTTATTAGCTAGCTAAAACAATATATGAAACCCCTAAATTAACCCCTGCAAAACCCCCTAACCCCCCACCATTTCAAAAAAAACTACCCGTGCCGGTTGGTGGCACGAACCGGGACAAAAGACCCTCCCGCCTGGGCAAGCCACAACGGCCACGTGGAGGCCCGTGTGTCCTGGTTCGTGGCCCAACCGGGACTAAAGGTTTTGGCATTAGTAACGAGCCTTTAGTCCCGGTTCCGGAACCGGGACAAATGGGCTTTTGGAACCGGAACAAATGGGTCTTTTTCTACTAGTGAATGATCTCCGGCACATGGTGCTGGCTCCTTTACAGGTCTCAGTGCCATCACTCTTTCTTGTGTCTCATAGTCCCAAATGGATACGTGCCCACTTCCATGAGCTGCCAAAATCCTGTAAGAGGATAATTATACGTATGAGAAAAATAAATACCAGCAAGTCTTCATGAACATTTACTTGTCTCTCGACATGTCAATTTGATTTGTTACATCACAACCCTGAAAGTACCTTCTACCTTAAATCACGACTTCTTTAGCACTAATTGGAAAAAATCTATCAAGTTTTGTGCATGAATCCAAAAGTAGGAGGATAGCAAAAAGATGATGTTTAGCTTAGACTTCTTTTATGTATAACATAGCTAGAAAGGATTGTACTACATACAACATATGATTAAATAAGATTCTTAACTACAAGAATGATATTCTAAGAAAGAAGATGCATCCAAAAAATTGACAAGACGTGTTCACGTTAGCTTTATAGTTTGGGTTTACTGTTGTTATTTAATTTGATCAAAGCATTTTATAAAAAATGTTAGGTCGAATATGTCTTCGTGCAACCTCTAATTTCAAGGAAAATTTTGTATAAGTGGGTTTGACATAAAAATCAGAATTTCAATAGAAACATGTAAATTACCAAACATAGCTATAGCTCCTTGACTTAAATTTTTGTTTTCTACAGAGAGAAAATTTAAAATTTTGGATTATACAAATCATGTTTTGCATCTCTAACTAACTAGCCATAATCTAAATTGTATGGAGATTAATATTATATCAAAGGAAAGTGTTTGTGCAAATGCATAAGTTGTATGGTGCATTTCTTCCAATGAATATTTCTATATGCATAAACTCTAACCAAGGCTTCGTTGAATGCACATCCATCGACAATATTTCAGACAAATTATCATCCCTGCAGTACATGACCTGAAGAAATCATGTTTAGTAAAACTTTTCACCAACAATAATTAAGAAAGATGTAGATAGGAGAAAATAAACCCTCACTTGCCTGGTGGCTCACAAATGGCTGGGTTGGCTGTCGGGTGATGAACATGCACCGGGTACCACGAAATAGACATGAGAGGAAAATAACGAAGAAATTTCACATGATTAAAAATATGTCAAGTGAACCCGAGCTTGGTTAATTTGCATAAAAGAACACCATAACAAACCTCATCAGCCATCGTCTTGCCTGGTGGCTCACAAATGGCTGTTAGTGTTTCCTTATGTACCAGACAATTGTTGTTGTCTTCTTCAGATCCCATAGAGAAGTAGCCATCCACGTTCCACCCACGCGCGCACCTATACCCTACCCAACTCTCTAGGATAACATCAAGAGAATCCATGTTTGCAGGTGGTTTCTGATGCTTCTCCATCGTCAGAACATGTATGCAAGTGGAGTTTGGAGGCACGCTTCCATGGAGCCGTGCCAATCCATTCAAGAAACTCTTGGGGATTTTTGGGACACACCTAAAGTTGACATGCTCATCTGATTTGTTAGTTAGTTTCAGCTGCAGGGGATTGTAACATCCCAAAATTCATGTTAATAAAGTTAAATAGATAATGATTGTTTGCTTGATGTGTTTGATTTTCTCTAGGATTTAATTTTTTTGGAGTTTATTGAATATTAAAAGGAGAGGGAATAAAATGACTTTCCCTAATATTCATAATTGGTGTTTTGGAATTTATTATTTAAAAAAAACTAACAAAACAAAATGAGAGAAGGTAATATGACTCCTTCAACATATTAAAAGTTTGTAAAAAAATTTAAATCCTTATTGGAATTCTTTTGAATATTCAAAACATTTTTCAACTAAAGGAAATTCATTTGAGAGGATATAAAATGACTTATCCTCTTTTTAATAAAGTTGGAAAACATTTAGAATATTACTTTAAAGTTTTTAAAATTTATTTTAAGTATTATAAATAACTCTAAAATTATTTTAGGGATTTCATAATGCGAAGAGAGTTTTTATTTCTTTGAAATGATTTATTAAGTATTTAAAAAGAGTTGAAAAGTTTTCCAATGGAATATTTTTGTTTTACCAAATTATTTATTGGTGTGAAAATTTTAAATTTATATTTTATTATTTAGAAATTGTTTGTCAATGCTTTTGACCAAATAAAAATATTTTTAATAATTTATTGGATCTTATTTGATTTATGAAAAGTATTTTGTATTCAAATAAAGTAGTAAGAAAATGTTTTTATTTTTATTTTCCATTTTGGAAAATTAATTCATTAAATAATTTACTTTGTATTATTTGATGAATTTAGAATTTTGTTTCATATTTTTCCGAGTTACGGTTATTTTTATTTAATTTTTTGAAGTTCTAAGAATTTGGAAAAAAAAAAGAAAAATCCGGGCTGCCGGCCCATTAGCCTCTTTTCGCCCTGAGCGAGGTGGAGTCATTTTCGGACCCAATTCTGTTTTTTTTGTTTTCCTCTCAGCTTATAAATAGAAATAGGATTTTCTTTTATTATTTCCTTTTCCTCTAATTAAAAAAAAGTCAAATCCTAGCAGCGGGACCCGCGGGCCGCCGCCGTCGCCGCTAGCTCTTGCGCAGGAGCGTCGTCCCGTGCCGGCCGGCCACCTCTTGTGCGCCGCCGCGCCGGAGAATCGCGCCGCCGCACTGTACGCGTCTCGTGCCAGGGCGCCACCCCCGCCTCCTCTTCACCGGCCCCGCCGCCGGCGCATCTCGGCCGGAGCGCCGCCGCCGTCACCCCGTCCGGCCGGCGACCACCGCGGCCAGCCGCCCGCGCCAACGCGCGTCCCGCGCCGCCGCCACGACCCTTGGCCGACGGCCGCCCCACACCGCCTCCACCGCCCCACGCCTCACCGGGCCGCCGCCTCCCACTCGCCGGAGGGCCGCCATCTCGCCGGAGCCGAGCGGAGCTCGCCGGAGCAACATCGCCGGAGGTCAACCCCGATCCAGATCTGGTCAAACGCCCGGGGACCCGATCGCTTTTTTTGAAGAAAATATTATTGCGAATAGGTCCCTGTTGGCAGAAAACACCCCGGCGCCGCGCCCGCAATATCTTCTACACCGTAAGTCGAATTGAGGTGAAACTTTTTCTACGTACTCGTGTTGTTCTGTACTTTAGCATGGTATAAATTTTCCACACTTTGCACACTTTATAATTTGAATCTATTTCAAATTCAAATTCAAATTCCGGATCCAAATCGAGTGATTATTTTTGCGTTGGATCACTCGTTCCATGTACTTATGTTTATATCATGTGTACACAAAAATTCTCAAGTGTATTGATCTGTTTAAATTCAAATTTAATTCAATGATGCAATTGCTATGACCTGCGTTGTAGTATTCTGTTTCACGTGATTCTTTATGCATATCGGATCATTTGAGACATGATATCGGTAAGGTTCACACACTTTTCATGTGGGCATGATATTCACCTTGAATTCATAAATTCCCATGATCACAATTCTTTACCGATGAATCTCTGTCTGTTGACTCTCTCGAGGTCACTTCCACCGATCACTTCGAGCACATCGACACCTTTGCACTTCAAAGCCCTTTTGTTTGTTTCAAAAATCCTTGTGATTGTTTTGTTGATATTTTGTTTGACTTGTGATGTGATTGCTTATTCGAGTTCCTTCGTTGCGATAGATTTGCTCGGAGTGTGACGAGTAGAGTTGAATGGACCGCGAGAGCGAAGAACTTCACCGAATGGAAAAGGCAAGTTACACTTTGACCATACCTCAACCTATATTTTTGTATTATGCATGTAGCAAATTATCACTCTATGCATGTGTAGGACTATATATTAGTTCTGATTTAAACCTAGTAGGATAGCCATATGTTCTGATCCTGTATTTCATTGTCGATCTAGGATCGTGGTTGTTATATAGTTCTATTGCTTTGTAGACGGGGGTTGGTTGAGTTATCATTGAGCTATGTGAGGATTAATGACTTGACTAGCAAACTTAAATAAAAATCACCTCTGGACGGCAGGGAATGCATCCTGGGGCTCGTGCCGGATCAGGGCTAAATGCTTCCCGAATGATTGTTTTGGTGGTGAACCGGGTGCGTCATGGCGAGTACCCTCTGACGCAGTGGGCGCCGTCCAGGCTCAAAAAGATCGGACAGACAGTATGAGTAGTAGCTTCCATGTACAACCACTGGCTATATGGACTCTGGCTTAGATGAGTAAGTCGTGGGGAACCTGGATCTGGTAGCTAGCTGATGTAGATATGATAGGTGTACCGGCTACCAAAGGGTGGAGGCAACCTCTTCTGAAAGACTATGTCTCAATCTTCGGGTTGAGTCCAGTGGGGAAAGTGTACAAACCTCCGCAGAGTGTAAAAACTGATCATGATTAGCCGTGTCCACGGTTACGGACAACTTTGAGCAACTGGGCATTATTGTTGTTGATGGTCTTGACAGATAATTAATCTTGATAAGAATTTGAGTGGGAACTTTTAATAAAGGGATGGTTGGAATTGGTGTAGCCCGATTCAACCATACTTAGGACTAGCAAGATAAGTTAAAATTTGATTAGTTGTAGTATGTGAGGGAAAAATCAGCTTTCAGCAAAACAAAACCATAAGTCTTTCCTTTGACTTACCTTGCATGTAGATGTAGGTCTGTTATATACTTTTTCGTGTGACTTGCCGTACAAATCAGATGTACTGACCCGTTGTTGGGCTGTAACCTTCGGTGTTGCAGGATTATATACGACGAGTAAGTCTTGCGATGTAGTGTTACGATGTCTATACTCAACTATGCTGGTGGAGTTGATGGACGCCACGAAGCTCTTTATTGTTGTTCCGTTGTATTATATTTGTAAGCTAGCCTTGAGCTATGCAGGTATGATTTATTATATACTGGATCTTCGATGTAATATATATATGACATGTGGTTTATTCTTGATATTACATCGTGTACTGTGTGTGCTAGCTATTGATCCAGGGACTAGCACAGAATGCACAGAGACTTGGATTCTTAGCGAATCGGGTCGTTACAGGGATCAACTTATTTGACTCAAAGGGAAAGCATAGTTGGAGGGGATGGACATCTAACAACTCTCTTCCTCTCTTTTTAGATGCATCCATCAAACATGAGCTCATCTACATTTAAATAATAGCGTAATTTCTTCCAACAGGATACACCATATATATGTTGAAATTAAAAATCAATTTTGTTTGATGCAGAACAGGAAAATAGATGAAAATCATAGTAAAAATATGTCATTAGTGACCGCACCTGATCCATTTATGTTCCTGTAGATTGGGACATTTTGTGAATCGTAGTCTCCATCTCAGTTAACTTATCTACAATATCTCCAATGCTCGGCCTTTTGTATTGGTCAACCTCTACACAGCTTAAAGCTATTTCTATGCAGCTCCTTACTTGATCAGAATATGACTCCAATGCATATGTTGAGGTAGTGTGGTACTTATCCCTCGAATTACCATGTACCTACAAATTTACACCATAGAAATAGCCATCGTACACGAGTATTTATTATTTGTTACAGATGTATAATTGATCTCAAGAAAGGATAATTTCTTATTACCAGCTCAATGAATTGCTGGGTGGACATCTCGGCACGTTTTGAGTAGCTCGTCGGTCCTGCCAGTATCTTTATGATAATAGCACCCAAACTGAATATGTCGAATTTATTTGAGATTACATTCCCTTCTATCTATTCTGGTGGCACGTACCCACTGCATGACATATCAGATATGATAATTACCGTCATCATGCGTTTAATGAAAACGTAGCTACTAGTTACGTGAAATTTCAATTCACAAACGAGGAATTATGCTTATGGTGTTCCCATGAATCACTTCATGATTTGTGTCTGTTCATCTCCAGAAAGTTTTGACATGCCGTAATCCGCAAGCTTGGGCACAAACTTCTCATCAAACAACACATTGGAAGGCTTTAGATCCAAATGATAAATAGGAGATTCCAAGTCCTCGTGAAGGTATTTCAAACCCTTGCAAATCCTCTTAATTATTGCGTAGCATGTGAGCCAAGTATCTCCTTTGTATTTATCTGTAAATTTTAAATAAAAAAGGAGAATTCGTAATCAACAGTTAGAGCATGATTAAATTTCTGTTTTGAAATGTTCACAAACATTTCAAGTTTTTAGAAAAACCACAGACATTCATGCAATTTTCCCATTGCCAGCCTCAGGATTGCCGTATGTTTGTGTGAAAAACTTTAAAGATGCATGATTCCTTCATGAGAAATAAAATACATAACTATATGTTAAAAGTAGTAGAGCATGATCGTACCAGAAAGAAGATACTTTTCAAGATCTCCATTGTGCAAATACTCGGAGCAGAGTGCACCATGTGTCTTTTCACTGAAAAAAATTTCCCTTGGTACTCCATATGTTTTTGCTGAGTTTCGTAGCAGTACCCAAGCATCCGAACTATGTTCTGGTGTTGGAGCTTCTTAAGGTTGCTGAATAGCTTCTGGAATTGCTCATGACCACCATCAGCATGCGCTGGCATGTCGTCATGAAGCATCTTTACAGCAATCTTCTCCCCATATTCATCTACACCCTATATATTCAGCATTTCACATGGTTTAGTAGTTTTATTTGTGATTTTAATTAGCAAAATATCTGTTTTTTATCCATGGAAATAATGCTGGAATTCTTGTTTGCACGTCAGACAGAGCAAACAAGAAAAAAAAAGGAAAAAAAGGGGCACTAGACTAGTGAACAAAAAACACTGGGTACTGAACACGTAGGGCAGTTGGTCATCAGGTTACCTGTAGGGAGACTTTCTAGAACTATCAACAATCTATCCCATCATACATAATATGTTTGTGTCAACAATAGTTAGTTGAAGAAATGTTTCATTCACCGGATGTAAACGCTGCTTACTTTCTAGAAAGAAAAACAAATACGGAGTAATCCTTAATTGTTTCACCTAGAACTATCAGTAAAAGTTGTCAAGAGGCAATAGCTTGATTCAGTACAAGACCATACATACAGAATTACAGATGCTGTCATAATGTGGTTAAATCAACCAGTAGTGGATCGTGCGTACATACCATGTAAACTTTGCCGTAGGCACCGGCGCGAGGATACGCTGGTCAGAGAAACCGTCGGTGAGCTCTTTTATAGAGGGGAGGTCGTCTTCCATCGACCCCTGCTGGTTTAAGTCGAAGAATGGATCCATGTCATCATGGCGATCCATGCTGGTGCCGGTGCTCCTCATCCTCCTGGTGGAAAAGATAATATGACCACGGTCTGAAAAACTGTATGCACGACTAAGTTTTAGATTTGGCATTGATGATTGTATTTTTTTAGATTTATTTCAGATTGTCCGATGATGCTCGATCGGTTTATGTGTTTCTCATAGAAATAAAACAAATAAAGGAAAAATAGGGAGCGGGAGCCGCTGCTAACCTCGGGCTGGGGCTGGGGAAGAAGGTCCTCCTGCAGCTCAGTGGAAGGCTGATCATCTTGTCTTGGTTATGGTTTGGTGCTCTCAGTCTCAGTCCAAGGAGGAGACGAATGGAGGAAAATGGAACTGGATCTAGATGCCTGGGCCTCCTTCATTTATACTCCTACTAGCAGCATGTAGTACCAGCAGCAGCTGGGTCTTGCCTTGTCATGCAAGTGCAATGCATGTGGTTGGGGGTGTAAGTAATTGCATGCAGCGTTGCCTCCGCGTGTCTACCAACGTCAGTGCCGCTGTCGGAAAATGGCGTCATCATCCCGCGTATCATCATCGACATATGTGTGCGTAAGCAATGGCCCTGTTTCGATACTTTAACTTGGTTAGAGGTTAGAGTTAGATTCAAACTCTAGACTAATCCTGAATTAACTCTAACCATGGAGGTGTTTGGATGGTGGGGTTAGATTGACAATAAATATACCTTTTCCAATCATTTGACTACTTTATTCAGGATTTGGTATGATGGAGGTAGAGAGAAAGTAACTTTTTGGGCCCCACCTAACTCTAACCCAAATAAGCACCTTTTGGATGGGTTAGTTTTTTTGAATGGGTTAGATGCATCTAGTTGTCAGAACCCCAACTAGGGTAAGTGCTAGGGTTGGTTTGTGCCCTTTGCATCATGCAAAAATTCAAATAAAATTCAAAAATGGGGAAGCAGAAAGCCATGAGAAATTAATTCAAATGGCCAGATAAAATTCTTTTTCCAAAAATCATTTGAATAATTGGAAAATTCCTATAAATGATGCTGATCATTTTTAAAGTGGTTTGGGTTCATTCCCATGCCCATGGAATATTAAAAAATTCAAAAGGTGCCCTGGAAATTAAATTTGACCCCTATTTGAATTGAAATTCAAATTGATTGAATTTAAAAAATGCTCAAATTATACAAGTGACTTGCTACTGGTCACCTAGGATTTATAAAAATATTTGAGCATTTTACAAAATTGCCTAGCTATTTATTTCTAGGCACAAAAAAACAGAAAAAGAAAAGAGGAAACCCCCTGGCCATCTGGCCCAACTTGCTGATCCAGCCAGCCCAGCCCACTAGGAGGGCATGGTCGTCTTCCTCCCCGTGCCAGAAGGAAGGCACCGAGGCCGCCGTCGACTCCGCATGGTTGCCACTTCCTGCTTCGACGTGGAGAGCCTCCCCTTGCCTCATCTCGCGCCTGGAAGCCTCCCCGGTCTCCCTCATCCTTTTCCCTCCCTCTGGATAGTCTCTCCCCTTCTCTCACGCCCGTGCTCATCCCCACCCGACGGACACCGGAGCACGCCGTCGTGCGCCCCCGTGCCCCGAGCCACCCCGAAGACACTCCAAAGTGTCCAGACGCCGCACCATCTTCGTCTTCGTCGAAAGGCGCCTCGAATCGAGCCAAATACGCCCCGGAGACGACGCCCGCCTCAAGAACTCGCCGCCGGCCGCCATGTTTTCCGACGACGAATTCGCCACCTACTGAACCTCCCCGGCGACGCCGACGCCGTCTTCGAGCTCCTGGTGAGCCTCTTCTCACGTTGCCCCTTCCCGTGTCATCTCCCGTGCCCGATTTCATCTTGTCACCGTCAACAGTAGCCAGCCGTCACCATTGCCGTCGAGGGCAAGCTCCAGTACACCCCCGTGTTGCCCCGATGGCCTGGACAGAGGCACACGGTCAAGGGCTAGCTCCCAGTGCTCTCCCCTCCTTCTCCCGTGCCCTCCAGCTCGTTCCCGGTGAAGCTTCAGCCGTCTACAGTGCATTCCGGCGACCCCGCCATTAGCCCCCCCTAATGACCCTCTTAACCCCTAACCCTAGTCACTGACAGTGGGCCCCTGGCCCTTAACTAACCACTGTTAGTTTTTAATTAACAGGGAATTAAACCCCACTGTTGCTGACAGAGGTGGCCCACTGGCCAGAGCACCCGTGATGTCATCCATACATCACTGCTGACGCAATAAATAGTAAAGCAATTAAAATAATTACAGAAAAGGCTGAAATTTGAATAAACTTCCAAAAATCATAGAAAATTCATATTAACTCCAAATTAAACATATAATATATGAAAAATTATCAAAAAAATGCAAGGATTAAGAATATGCAATTTGTTTTCATGTGTGACCATTTTAAAATGGGTGAACAGTAGCAAACATGCATATGGAGTTCTTTTGAATTCAAATTTGGAGTGAATTTGCAAATGATTTTGCATCCCACTTCTTTTAAATGGAATTGTACCCACATTGCAACCATGAACATCACCATTGCAATATTATTCATGTGATTGTGCAGTGTAATTTATTTTGATCCTATGACTGTCATGTTGCTAATAGAAGTGAAACCGGAACCGGAGGCCACCCCCTTCGTTGAAGACCCCGATACTGAACCTCGTCAGCAAGGCAAGCAAACCCCATTGATCATGTCTATGAAATCCTACTTCCCTCTCAGTCTCGCTTATGCATGTTTAGGAGATCACCGAGACACGTTCTTTCGCATAGTTGAACCCATTCCGATGCATGACCTATCATTGTGTCACCGTATTAAGCAAACCACAATCCTAGAAGATTTAGGAGTTGAATGATGAGCATGTGGCCCCTGCAACTGTACTGCTTATTGCTGCTTAGTGATACAATGGGGATGTTATGATTGTGAGTCGGGATGGAATGAACACAGTGATGTAAATGATAACGTGTTGGTGAATCCACCCTAAACAAAGGTGAACGATGAGAGGCTGTGTGTAGGAGTACACAGTGGGTTGTCTCGTTGGACACTGCCATAGGCCCCGAGTTCCTGTTTTGTGATCCAAGACAAAGAGTATGACCAGATGTAGGGTTTTATGGGAGCCCCGTTTGGCCTGTTTACGTACCCGATCCGGTCCAGGAGTCACACTAGATTCGGGCGTGAAACTATCTGTCAAAGGTGGCGTTTCGGTCCCTTGCATTATTTGAGTCCGTTTCGTGGAACCGGCCGGACTCTCGAGCGGTGACAAACTCAGGTAGTCGACTCCTGGATTAGAGAAGGTGATGTGAGGGTAGTGCCTTGGTTTCATCCACGTCCGACACCCGCTTGAAGGGTGACAAGAATGAGGCGATAAGTGATGACACACGTGTGAAGATGTACATCCCTGCAGAGTTAATGAACTATTCGAATAGCCGTGTCCGTGGTTATGGACTACTTGGAGACCTCTACTTGATCATAGATAACTTGAATGGATACTTATAAAACTCGCAAGATAAGCGTGAGTGCTATGGCGTGCTTCCTCGTGGGTAAGTCGAGGAAGTATCCGTAGTGGTGTATTGTTTGGAGACTTGGTAGTGGACTCGTGTACGCTTCTTACCTCAAGTTTGGTACTCATAGTTCAGGACTAGCCAAGTCAAAGCTGACACTTCTGCATGTTGAACCCCACCTCCCTTTACCTTGATACTTGAGCATGAGTAGTATAGTTCTGATGTAAGTCTTGCTGAGTACGACTTTGCACTCACGTTTGCTTATTCTATGTTTTAGATGAGAACCCGGACCCTGATGGAGTCACCGACCTGAAGCTCGACGTTGACCTTGGTAGCATAGTTCCAGACAGAAGTCTGGTCCCTCGTGGAAGGGCATGTATGTTTACAAGGCTTCTCTAAGCCATTTGTTAAACTTGTCTGTACTTAGACCTAATTTTCTTCCGTTGTATGATGTAATGTTGATCACAGACATGTGATCTTTGTATGCTCTATGTGTAAGTCAATAAAGAAGTACTTTGTAGAGTTATGTGATAATACCTGCTGTTCATGCTAGACATGTGTGATGCGTGTATGATTATAACATGCATGTCTTAGTATGGGTTTTCGAGACTTTAGTTGTGATCTGGCTGGCGGTCTTTTATACACCAAGTGGCCCTTAGATGTGTGCAGCTTGGGGCATCGCGATGCGATTTCTCGTGACTCTGTCACGTGCACACTTTGTTGTATGATCGAGCCCGCCCTAGACCCCGACTAAGTGATCGGGCTAGAGTAAGTCTATGTAAGAGTTAGGATTTAATCGATAACATGGTTGAGGCGACTTGTCTATGAGTATGGGATTCACCACCCATAAACATTTAGACTTGTGAGCGGACGATGAGGACCCATTTCAGTTGATCATCCGGCCTGGATGGGATGCCCTCACGTTCGATGCTTTCCGAGAGTGCTCTGTGCTTGGCCTTGTCTGCTTAGACAAGTGGGTACGGCTCTCGGCTCTCCATGTGATTGCATCGTGACTGGAATTACATACGCTAACCCCGGGTCCCGACACTAACCAACTCTAACCCTCTTGTTTGGATGTTTTCGGGTTAGTTTGGTACAATCTAACCAACTCTAATTCCAACCCATGGATCCAAACAGGGCCAATGTGTGTTTTTTTAACACATTTGAGCACCTTAAAAATACTGAACCGGTATAATGTTTTGAAGTTTGATGAAATCACTACAGATATTCCATAGAAACGACGTCTCTTTTCATCAATGTTTTAAGTAGCAGGCTGTGCCATTTAGCGGAGGCTTGGTCAAAAGCTATTCAAAGCTATAGCGAAGCTAAGTTCCATTTAGCGTTTTTCTTAAATCATGAAAAAATAAGAAAAATAGACATATAATTGGCATTGTATATGATATTCCATATAGTTGACATATAGACGTGTTCAAACATCAAACTCGAGTACGAATCATGCAAGTGTTCTAATTCAATAATAAAGCTTTGAATCAGTGCATCATATAAATCAGAAATAAGAACAAAGAATAAGTAAGAGGGATGATTTTGTATAGCGGCTTAGCGGGCTAAATGACTCTAAATTTAGCGGTATAGCGGGAAATAGCGGGCCATTAGCGGCATTTTCAATTTAGCATAAAAAATGCATAGCTTTAGCGGCAGAGCTCTCAAAAAGCTATAGCGGGCTATTTAAAACTATGCTTTTCATTGAAGAAACATCATCGAAAATCCTAAAAATAAACCCAGAAAATATGCATACAGTAAAACTTAAACTTTAAATGGACTTGTTTCATCCAAGATAACCTAAATACCTAACATTTGAGCTAGACTTAGTTCACGTGAAAGTGACGTGCTTATGATGAAAGTTGTGCCATGCTGACTAGGCTACGGAAAATGAAATGATGGCGTGGACTAGAGAGATCAAGCGGCATTCATTAGGCCGAAGTTGCTTGGAAAATGCAGCGGATTCTTCCGTCGTCCACCAACGCACAGTGCATGCTCATCTTCGTGTGCATGCATCTGCTAAGTAAGCAACTACTTAAAGCGCCCATTAATGCTTGCTTAAAGCATCTTTGATCGATTCCTTATCTTATGTCAGAGAAGGATAAATTCGATTATTTTCCTCTAACCGGACATACATGAAATCATAAAAGTCATACAACAACAACAACAACAATAACAACAACAAAGTTTGTCAGTCTCAAACAAGTTGTGGTAGACTAGAATTGAAACCCAAAAGAAATCAAAACCAAATCACGGTTTTGGCACGTGGATAGCTAACTTCCACGCACCCATGTCCAGAGCTAGGTGTTTGTTGATAGCCTAGTCTTTCAGATCTCTCTTCACAAACTCCTTTCAAGTTAAGTTTGGCCTCCCCCGACCTGTCTTGACATTATCAGCACGCCTTAATCGCCCGATATGCATGGGCTCTTCAAAAGACCACACCAGGCCACCACCATAAAAAAGGAGAGCTCATCCGAGGAAAGCATTGACAATACATGGGATCTACACACAAGGAGAAGCAAACTTCACGAAAAGGCTGCTGATAGCCGAGAAGCAAAGGAAAGAAGGCATCCAATACGATGCTTTGAGACGGGGGCCACCACTGATCCAGGTGACCAAGTGGCGCGGCCAGGCCCTGGTTGCCTGGCTGACTGGCCCCACCTTTCGGGACCCCCTCTGGCCTATATTTACCTCCCGATTGTGAAAACCCTGAATATCCAAACGATTTTCCTAGAAGCGTTTCCGATCTCCGTCTCCATCTCTAGCAAGCTTCGGGGGACCAGAAGTTCCTGTTTCGACACCCTGCCGGGACGGGGAGTAACTCCCCCGGATGTATCTCCATCGACGTTGCTTCCTCCCCATGATGATGTGGGAGTAGTTTCTCCTCGGGGCTGAGATCTTCTATAGTAGCTATGTGGTTAATTTCTCTCTCCCATGATGTGATCTTGATTGTGATCATTGGCTATGTTAGTCTAGTTGTCCATGCGGGTGGCTTGGCGGCGAGCAGATGACAAAGCTTGGGTTCAACGGAGGGATGCGGGCGTCGGGGTATATCACCCGTCCAGCCTTGCTATGGCTGATGGGGGCGGAATCCGCGAATGCCGTAATCTTCCTGGAGACTTCATCACGGCGTCTCCCATCCTTTCGACTTGCTCCGGGTGAAAACTCATCTCGTGATCGGGCGGTGGAGGCTATCCGAGGCCATTCCCTTCTAGGAGGCACCGTCTTGGAGTCCTAGCTTCGTGTAGGGTGCTCGACACTTTGTATCTTGCCTTAAGTGTGTATGTTGTGGGTGGTGTTGGCATGTGTTTGTATCGAGGTCGCAGTTATATGTGGTCTTTGGCTTTATCTATAAAGCGGGGGGGGGGGGGGGACCCTTTTTCGGTCAACAAACCTGTGGAGCAAGTATGAGGTGATACCCCATTTTAAATGCTTCCATGATACCAACTTTGAAAAAATAAATTTAAAAGTTTTTTTATATTTTGTGAATATTCATAAGGTATGTGTCTACCTCCCCTAAAAAACCAAATCCATATTTCAAATACACAATGAGAAATAAAGATGACATATCTAACATGAATAGTGTCACAAGAAGATACAAGAAAAATTGACATGATTCACATCTGAATATGAATCATTTTGAATTTGGACTTGAATTTTTTGGATACTATATGTAAAAGGATAGTGAGGGGTTTTGTGGAATAAAGTATGTATTGCTTGAGCCTTGTGGGCATATATATAGAAGTACAATGATCTACTTGGAGTACAAGGTAAGGTAGAATAGAATCCTAATCTATCTCATATTTCCTAATATAATAATTATACTCAATACTCTAGACACATTCCTAATCAACATTCATATTTTTTTTAAACTTCTTTTACCCCACCAATAAGCATTCGTAATTTTTGTTAGCATGTGAAAGTTGGTATGTTCACCACCATCTCAAAAAAAAAGATGTTCACCAATATCCCAAACGTGCAATGGACGGGATCGATCCTGTTCATCCTCTCTCTATCTTTCCTGATTTTTGTCTTCTTCCTTGTTCACCAATATCAATTTGCCATGATTTGTTTTATCTATTTGTTTCTAGATTTAAAGTTATACAATTGTATTTCAACTCCTTTTGACTCATTGGTGAGGACTCGGAAGAGCTACGGTGATGCTCAGTTGACCCCGAGCAGATATCTAGCGCACCAAGGGGGTCCGGCATGGCGGTCTCATGGGTTACGAATACGTCGAGCAGATCATCCGGCGCATCTCAACACGTGACGGTGGAAGATGGGACATGGATTAGGAGGAGGGAGCGTTTTGTCGACCGTGTGGTGCAGTTCTGGCGGCGAATCTTTTTTGTGCCAATGGAAAATCTATTATACAAATCACGACAATTTTTCTTCTATCTATATACGAAAAACTCTTTCCTTTTTCAAATGATAACGACCTGGCATTAAGGCCGAGACACCTCGCCCTTATGTTTTTATGGCAACATTAAGAAGGCGAGGATGACAACTTTCATGAGAACTAATAACTTTATTTATAGCAAAAACGGTCTAAAACGTGAAAGTTATCATACTTAGCGACTAAACTTAAAGCGTGCATGCTCATCTTCGTCTGGCTCCACGTGTGCATGCATCTGCTAAGTAATCAACTACTTAAAGCGCCCATTAATGCTTGCTTAGAGCATCTTTGATCGATTCCCAATCTCATGTTAAAGGAGGATAAACCAACGGATCCACGACCGACGCCGTTGGATTCACTGCACTCATTCGCTGACGCTGGTGCCATCTCGTTTTAGATGTATTCGACGGAAATCGATTTGTGCAACCCCCTCAACCACTCTGAGCTACTTCTTGGTATGTACTCCTCTCAACCTGTCATGGACCCTGACTCCCGCAAGGCCCAGAGGAAGTCCAAGAAGAAGCCCAGTCCGTAGAAGCGAGTCAGTCGTCCCAACCTGCGTGTCCTCGGGTTTGGTAGTCCAACCAATGTTGTCGCAAACCCCAAAGAGGGAAGATGGGTACCTAAAAAAATAAAGGAGGAACATCTATAGGAACTTGCCACATGTGGATTTATCCCACCGCAAGAGCAACTGTACTGCCAATCGTCGAAGGGGGGAGGAAGGCGCAACGCTAGATCCACTCCCAAAGCCATATCTTTTCTATTTATCTTTACCTAATAATAAAAGGAGGTGATTTTCTTAGTCCGATTTTGTATTTTTACAAAAAAAACCTTCCTTTTTGCTACACCAATCCGCACTCCATCTATCTGTATCTATCATAAAAAAACAGTCTTTCAGCTTTGGACCAGTTGTTGCCATGTCGTCATTTTTCTACCCCATCCATCCCCCCTCGCCTGGGCCTTACGTGAGGTGCGGCGGCCCGTTTCTATATGGCCCATACATACAATTATGCGAATCCCAACACGTTATAATTTTTGTATTATCTATAATACCTAAATAGTTCATCCCCACTAACCTATTTATCTTGACGTGCAAGCTATCCACATCATCAAGTAGGACCACCATGTAAAAACTCTTCCACTAACTCTTCGTGCACATGCTCTTATTAACTTTGCATGTGCATGCAACTTATCACACAAAATAATAACTTGTTATGCACTCAACTTCATAATTTATAAGCAACATTTTTTTATAGAAAATCAAATTATGAGTTACATGACATTTTATTTCTCTATATATTTTTAAGTAACTAAATTAACAAAACAAAAATCAAACTCAATTTTGGATTTTTCATCAAATTTTCGTAGTTTTTTTACTTTGAACAATATTTCTTTGAAAAAAGGATTTATAATCAAATTATACCATGTTTTATAAATTTAACATGTTTTAAAACATCAAATTCTTTCTTAATAGTCCCCGCAACAACGCGCGGGGTATCATGTAGTTACAAATGTGTTTGAGACTTTTTCAAATAAATAAAGTTAATTTTATGTAAATTATAGGTATTTTATCATAATATTAATTTTTTCTCCCGTTGTTTTAAGCAATCTTTATTTTTATTAAAAAATATTACTCCAAGTATGACAAAAAATATTCACACGATTTTAATTTTTTGTGTCATTCATTTCAAAATCCTACATGTAGTTAACTCATGAAAAAGTGTACCCGCAAAAAAAACTTACGAAAAGTGTTCACAGATTTTAAATTTTGTATTATTTTAAATGTGTTTGCTCCTTTTTGAAATATATAAAGTTAATTTTACTTACATCATAGGTATTTTATCATAAGATTGAAATTTATCCTGTTGTATTAAGCAATCTTTATTTTATAAAAAAATATAGGTCCAAATATCTCATAAAAATATTCACATGATTTTAATTTTTGTGTGTCATTCATTCCAAAAATCCTACATGTATCTAACTCACGAAAAAGTATACCCGAAAAAATATCACAAAAAGTGTTCACATGTTTTAATATTTTATATTATTTTAAATATGTTTGCGCCTTTTTAAGTTATATAAAGTTAATTTTACGTACATCATAGCTATTTATCATAAGATTAAAATTTTCTCCCATTGTTTTAAGCAATCTTTATTTTTATCAAAAAATATTGCTCCAAATATCACAAAAAAAATGTTCACAGAATTTTAATTTATAGGTATTTATCATAAGATTACATTTGGTCCCATTGCAACACACGGACATTGTTCTAGTTATTAAAAAGTAAACATTTTTCTTGAGAAACAACAAACATATTATTTCCTAAGCGCAACCAGAAACAAGTACACAAAACAATTAAGATAAAAAACCACCTCATGATCCGGCCCACGTAAGAGCATCTCCAATAGGTAATGGAAACGTAAAATACCTAGTTTTTTACATCACTTGGGCTCAAACAACCTTTCCCAACTCGTGATGTAAATTTAGGCAAACAAAAATTTAAGGCACGATGTAAAATTTGCCACAGGTGATCAAAATATACATCACCTGGAGTGGTGATGTAAAAGTCACACGCGTCGGTGCGCGTCTAACCGCCGATTTGAAGTTTTACCTGGTCCGGGCGCCGCCCGCGACCGGCCGCCCGTCGGTCGTGGAAGAGAAGGCGGACACCCTACGACGAGGGCTCGATCAGGACAGAGTGCGTACGCAACTAGTTCTAGAGTATTTGTTCGTGGCCCATTCCAGCGAACAGCGCCACGTGTCGAGTTCACAGCGTTCCTTCGGGATTTTGTTTTTTTTTATTTTTGTGTACGTATGTTTGGTGTTTAAAATTGGTTTTTTTGGTGTTTTTTTAACTTTCCTGGTTTTCACACTTTTTTATACGTTTAGGTAAAAAAACATTTTTTTAAAAGACACGACCTTGCCTTCGTGGGAGGCACGAGTCATGCTTGAAAAAAGAGGCACGAGGAACCCGTGAGAGGCACTGTCGTGGCTCCGGAAAAGGCACTATCGTGCCTCCGCGAGAGGCACTCGTGCCTCTAAAAATAGAAAAAGCGGAAAAGCTCCATAGCGCGTCATTTGGCGCGCATGAATGAAGCGCGCTGTTCATTATTACGAATACTTTAAAACTAGTGATTTTGACTGCACGTGGTGGCATTTGGCGCCCGCACCACTTCCCCATCTGCACGTTTTTTTGAACACATAAAAGGAAATTTTCATTAAGCAAAGTAGGGATTGCAACTGATAAAGCCCAACATTAAGGAGAACAGACCTAAAACAAGAAAAGATGGCAGCAAAAGAGTCCGAAACATCCACCACCCAGTAGATTGAACCTCGCCGACGCCGGGGACTACACCACTTGGGCCAACGAGATCACCAGAGAACCACGCCATGGACGCCACCAGACAGCTGAACTGCCTCCACTTTAGCATCATAGCCGAGAGGAATGAAAATGGTCGCCCTTCGACCAGAAAGTACGGCGGCTCGCTGGAGGCCAGGCATCCGCCAAGGGCGCCACTGCCTCGCAAGATCCCTCGCCGTATGAGCTCTCGGAATCCATCTGCAAAGTCTATCTTCACTTTAAATCGACACCACCTCTCCATCACCACGATGGAATGAGCCGGCAACGATTTGAATAAGGATCCTTGGAATAACCGGGGCAATACAAACTGGAAGCTAGGATCCAGAAATAGAGACCTCACAGGGCATAATCCTCTCGTCCTCCACCTCCCACCCTCACCTCTACCGTCACCAAGAAAGCCAAAGAAGGGCAAGAAGGAAGGCAGGAAGACTTGACCTGAGAACGCCCAAAAGAGAGAAGAAACCTCCAGATCCACAGCACCACCATGCTTATTAATGAAGCTAGCACCAGATCTTCCATCACCCCCTCAAATCCACCATGGAAGGAGAGAAGGAAACACCTCCAGTGACCACCAGCCGCTGCACGGAGGCGGCGGTGGGATGCACTCCAACGGCATAAAGCCAAACCAAAGACCTAGACTAAAGCTACAACAAATAGACCGGCACCGAAGACCTCCCCCATCTCCTCTCCGACCGGCGGCGCCGGCGACGAAGATTCGGGTTTGGTTCGGGCCGGATCTGGAGGAGACGACTCTCAAGTCTACAGTAGAGGGGAGGAGAACGGGAGGAGAGGAAACGGGCCAGCTGCTTCTTCCCGCACAACCAAGCGTCAGCGCGAACTGCTCTCTTTGTCCCGCACAACCGCTCAGCGGCTCAAGCACATGACGACATACGCGAGCGCCGCGGCTCCCCCTCCGCCAGTCCGCCCCCTGCCCCGCCTCCCACCCAGATGCTGCTTCCCCCTCCGCCGGTCTGCCCCCTGCCCTGATTCCCCCTCCGCCGGTCCGCTCCCACGCCCCGCTGATAATTCTTAAACGTATCAACAATTTCTGCTCGTTCCATGCATGTTTTGTGTGATATTGCTATAATCTAGATACACTTTCGTACAATTTTGATCATATTTGGACTAACCTACTAACTCAGTGCACCCCAGTGCCAGTTCCTGTTTCTACTGTTTTTTAATTTTAGTTTTCCCCCATATAAAAAGTGCTCCAAAAATCCTTGAAAAATCAGATAAAAAGTCAGCGTGTCGGAAGACTCCGGAAGCCGGAAGGACCAAAGACAGAACCCTATTTCGCAAATTCTCCTATGTTCCGCCGCCGCCGCGCTTCCAAGATTGGGAGCACCATCAGGACCCTTCCCGGCACCCTGCTGGAGGGAGGATCGACCTCCGGTAGCTTCTCCTCCACCATGGACGCTTCCCGGATGTGCCGTGAGTAGTATACCTTGGACCATGGGCCCGTTATCAGTAGCTATGTGATGTTCTCCTCCCCTCTTTGTTCTTCATGGTTTAGACCTCGTGAGCTTCCCTACATGATCAAGGCACTATGTAATTCTTCTGCTGTTGCTATGCTAAGTTTGATGGGATCTGATGGATTATGAGACTATGTTCAGATCGTGATAGAGTAATATATTTGGTTTTGATCTCTTATATTTTCGTTCCTAAGTAATTCTTGCATGTTCTCCGTTTCTGTTTATTGCTTTGGCCAAGTGGTAGGTATTAACTCCAAGAGGGAACGTTATTCTCGATTGTGGGTATATGCCCCCTGATGACACGCTTGAGTGACAGAAACATGAGTCTAGGGGATGTGATGTGGCCACAAGGGGGAAAAC
Organism: Bromus sterilis; assembly: GCA_950022295.1. Taxonomy (NCBI): domain Eukaryota; kingdom Viridiplantae; phylum Streptophyta; class Magnoliopsida; order Poales; family Poaceae; genus Bromus; species Bromus sterilis. The sequence goes on from OX465601.1 coordinate 300,952,669, forward strand.
AATGGTGCTTGTAACCGCGGTTGCAAGGATTATTTACTTTACGCAAAGTTCTTTTTAATGCAGTTGTCTGTTGCTTTGGGTTTACACTTTGGGTGGGGCTCACAACTTAATACCAGCGAGATGTTCTGGATAGATATCTCAAGGTGGATGATTAGTAGTAGATGCAGATGGATTTCGGTCTACTTATTTTGGCATACTGCCCATGCTTATGAGCCTCTTCCTTTCTTTTGTAGCATAGTTAGCATAGCGGTGCGTTTATAATCCCATCAATTGCCCATCTTTAATTTGTTTACCTCGCATAGCAGTTTTATCGTCTTTTGGGAGAGAAACATCACTAGTGAACGTCACGGGACCCCGGTCCATATTCTCATCATTGTTTACAAGCTCATTTACTTTCTCGCATTTACTTTCATTTGCTATAATTATCATTATCCCTTGTGTGTTTGACCCTTTGTAAACAATAAGACCGGAGAGATTGACAACCTCTCTGAATTTCGTTGGGAGCAAAGTTAATTTTATTGTGTGCAGGTCCACGTCAGTTGCGCCGCTGACACCTACTTATCATCGCGGGAGTCCTACGGGAGACAAACCCTATCCTCTACATAGGGGAAATTTGCTGCTATCCTACATCTCACCTTCCACTTGGGGTAACCAATGAAGGGCGAGAAGCCATTACCACTTCCACGCCATCAAGCAAATTTCTGGCGCCGTTGTCGGGGACTCCGAGTGATAAGATAGGGGAGTTGCCCACTATCCTTTACCTTTACTTTTTAGTCTTGTTAGTTTACCTTTCTGTTTTTATCTTTGTGTCTTATATCAAAAATCACAAAATTTTTATTTATCTTGTTGTTAGTAGTCCTCCTTGTTTAGATGAACATATTAGGACTTGGTGCTTTGCGGGAATCGGAAGTTCTCGATTTCCGTCAAAGGGATGGAGAAAATATGAAGAAGGCATGGGACAGAATTTCTGAAGCACACAAAAGAATTATGCCTTGGATACCTATAAAAATTGTGCTTAGGAATTTTTACCATGGTCTTTTTAAGTGGTGTAAACACTCTCTTGATATTATAGCTGAAGGAGACTTATTAGAGTGTAATGAAGCTAGAGCTCTTGATATTTTGCATAGTCTATCTAGTTATTTTTTTTATGATCGTAGTATTGATACTGTTATAGATAGACTTGCCACTATTGAAAAAAGGATGGATGCTCTAGATTTAAGGGAAGTAGAAAAACTTAAGTCCGACAAAAAAGAAATGTTGGAGATAGATGATGATTGGGAGCCCTTTGTTAGGATTAGCATCTCTAACCAAAACTTCCTTGCTTTTTGTGACATTGGATCCATGGTTTCTACTATGCCAAAATTAGTTTATGATTCTTTGAAACTAGATATGGATAAATTGTCATCTTATCATGAACATGCTAATGGAGATATTTCAGAGGTTAAAGGAAAGGTGAAAGAAGTCCAAGTTACATTCCCTTATAGGATTGCACAGATGGATTTCTTCGTCATGGAGCCGAACCAAAGCAACATTGTGCTTGGGAGGAATTTCCTCCGAGCCATGAAAGGCTTCATTGATATTGGTAACGGGTTTATACGCTTACGTGGTAAGGCGAAAGGTAAGTACCTCTTTCCAAGGAAGAAGAATAATGAGCTTATTGAAAATCAATTTGAAGGTTTTTACGATTCCGACGATCTTGGAGACCTTTGATTCTTCTTTTGCCTTATGCCTAGCTTAAAGGCGTAATAGAAAGCGCTTGTTGGGAGGCAACCCAAGATGTTTTTACTTCTGATTTTAGTGGTCTTGATGATTGTTACTACTTTAGCAACATCATTGTATCTTTATTTTCAAGCTTTGTGCCAAGTTATAGCCTCATATGACAGGGGAAGTGAAAGTTGTGACATGCTGTCCAGAACCGGCACCAATGCCCCACGAGGCCCGGCCGGCCCCCTGGGCGCACGAACCGGGACGTATTCCCCCATGGGTCCCAGATCATGGCTGAACCGGTGCTAATGGGCTGGCCAGGCCTGAACCAAAGCCCTTTTTTCTACTAGTGATGACTGCCACGTGATTATGACGCAACTTCTTCCGGCTGCATTGAGGGGGCCTCTACCAAAAAACGTTCGATTAGCCATTGTTAAGCTATGTGCATTCCTCAATGCAATCTCTCAGAAGGTGATTGATCCAGAAATCCTACCAAGTCTAAGGAGTGATGTCGCGCAATGTCTTGTCAGTTTCGAGCTGGTGTTCCCACCATCCTTCTTCAATATCATGACGCACGTCCTAGTTCATCTAGTCGACAAGATTTTCATTCTGGGCCCCGTAATTTCTGCACAATATGTTCCCCTTTGAGAGGGTCATGGGAGTCCTAAAGAAATAAGTCCGTAACCACGCTAGGCCAGAAGGAAGCATCTCCATGGGCCATCAAACAGAGGATGTCATTGGGTTTTGTGTTGACTTCATTCCTGTCCTTAAGAAGATTAGTCTCCCTGAATCGCAGTATGAGGGGGGGGACTGACTGGAAAAGGCACGATTGGAAGGTACTCAGTAATATGCAGGGACGGACATTCTTGGTCTCGAGCACACTACACAGTTCTACAGAACTCTATCTTGGTGGCCCCTTATGTCGATGAACACAAGAATAGTCAGCGCTCCAAACACCCGGAGGAGTGTTACTACTGTATTACACATGAACACATCAGGACTTTCGACGATTGGTTGGGAACACGTGTCAGAGGTGAAAACACTATTTCTAATGAGCTCTTCTCGTTGTCTAGGGGTCCATCTTCAACTGTATTGACTTACAAAGGATACAAGATAAATGGGAATATATTTTACACGATCGCCCAAGATCAAAAGAGCAACAACCAAAATTGCGGTGTCTGCTTTGATGCAGCAACGAAGAGGGGAACGGACACATATTATGGTTACATAGTGTACATATGGGAACTTGACTACGGACATGATTTTATGGTCCCTTTGTTTAAGTCCAAATGGGTCAATCTGTTAGGAGGCGGGGTACATGTAGACCCACAGTACGGAATGACAATAGTGGATCTGAACAATCTTGGGTACACAGACGAACCGTTCGTCCTAGCCAATGATGTGGCGTAGGTTTTCTAAGTGAAGCACATGTCTACCAAACCAAGAAAAAGAATAGATATGGAAGCGAATACATCATACAATGAGCCAAAGCGCCACATAGTTCTTTCAGGAAAAAGAGACATCGTGGGATTGGAGGGCAAGACAGACATGTCTGGAGATTATGAAAAGTTTCATGAAATTTCTCCCTCCAAAGTCAAGGCTAATCCAAGCACCCTGTTAAGCGATGAAGAATATCCATGGTTACGGCGCAATAAGCAAAGGACAGAAGCGAAGAAAAATTAAAGACTGATGAAGTCAGAAAGGGTTGCAATTTTAGTATGTGGCTTTGAATGGTGCATATTGAATGCACAAAAAGTCTTGAGTTCAAATAAGTTTAGAAAAATGAAATGCCTTTGTAACAGATGAGTTTTTGTGTGAAACCCTCGTACTTCGAAAGAGATGGTACAGTTTGTACATGAAGTGCATCCAGTTTTTGCCATAATCCTCTCAAATTTTGCACACATGTTATGTGGGTGAAATGATGATAACATGCCAAGTTTCAACCTATTCTAAGTTCATTTGTAGTTCTTTCCAATTTCATGGTCATTTAGCTCAAAATAAATCATTAACTGCATGAAAAATAGCGAATGGTGTCAGAAATGCTTGAAAATTTAGTTTGTGGCTTTGAATGGTGCATATTGAATGCACAAAAAGTCTGAGTTCAAATAAGTTTAGAAAAATGAAATGCCTTTGTAACAGATGAGTTTTCGTCTGAAACCCTCGTACTTTTAAAGAGATGGTCGAGTTTGTACACGAAGTGCATCCAGTTTTTGCCGTAATCCTCTCAAATTTTGCACACATGTGATGTGGGTCAAATGATGATATCATGCCAAATTTCAACCTATTATGAGTTCATTTGTGGTGCTTTCCAATTTCAGGGTCATTTAGCTCAAAATAAATCATTAAATGCATGAAAAAAAAGCAAATGAAGTCAGAAAGGGTTGAAATTTTAGTATGTGACTTTGAATGGTGCATATTGAATGCACAATAAGTCTTGATTTCAAATAAGTTTATAAAAATGAAATGCCTTTGTAACAGATGAGTTTTCGTCTGAAACCCTCGTACTTCGAAAGAGATGGTCTAGTTTGTACACGAAGTGCATCTAGTTTTTGCCGTAATCCTCTCAACTTTTGCACACATGTTATGTGGGTCAAATTATGATACCATACCAAGTTTCAACCTTTTCTAGGTTCATTTGTAGTGCTTTCCAATTTCAAGGTCATTAAGCTCAAAATAAATCTAACATGTGAGTTCATTTGTAGTACTAGCTAGCTAGTACATTTGGCATATCTTTATTTCTTCTGCTTCTGCGCGAGAAACCTAGAACATATGGTGGCATGGTGGCGGCGCGGGAAACTTAAAACATTCAACAACTTAACATCTCAAACCTATAACATTTTATTGTAAAACATAAAAAAACTACTCCCTCCTCGACGTCGGAGAAATCGTCTTCGGTGACGCGTCGCAGTTGATGTCATCCTCCAGCGCTATCCACCGGGGGTCACCGAGGGGCCAGTTGGCGGCGCCTCTCGCCAGTTCGGCCTCCGCCATCGCCTTGGCCTCCCTCTGCTCCTCCCTCCATTCATGACGCTCACGCCTCCGCTCCACGCCCTCGGCCGTCAGCCCCTACCATTGTTCCGCCTCCTCCGAGGCTTCACGGGGATGGCTCACGTACCAATCCCGCACGGCGCGCTGGTCCTGCTCCAAGACGAGGACGAGCACCGCTCGTCGGCGATGGAGGCGGTGGTCCTCTTCAGTGAGGAGGTGTGGCGCATCTTCCATGTCCGCCGCCTCTTGTTATGGAAGTTGCGGAAATTCATCTCCGCGCGCGGGCGGCCGAGCCTCCACACCGCAGCGTCGTACGCGTGAGCGGAGAAGATGCATGGGCGAACGTGCCGAGCCACACGCGCTCGTTGTTGGCGCTGGTGATCACCGCCGTGTATGTGCCGTCGAGGCGCCCGCGGACGCCGTGGTAGCGGGGGTGGATTCGGGCCCGGGGCGGCATGGTGGCGGTGGCACGGAAGGGGAAAGAGTGCATGAGAATAGAACTAGTGGCGACTAGCATTGCGTGGAATCCTGTTCCACGCGCTTTTAACCTCACACGATTCTGAATCCAACCAATCAGGAAGAAGCACACGGATCGCGTGTTTCTTTGTAGCGCTTGTGAGTCGTTGGATCAGTCTTGTGAGCCATTGGACCAGGCTTGTCGTTTCCTATATATAGCCCACCTCTAGGACATGTTCGACACTCAGTTCATCGGCCGAATACAAACCATTCGGATTCGCCTGCATACATTCGACGGTGCATTAGATATGCTTGCACTCATGAGCCACCGCCGGGCTGTATGAAGGCGAAATCGTATGTTTTGTTGATCTTATATATATCTAGCTAGAAATCTTTCACTTCATCGACCAAATACAAATCATTCGGATTCCCTACTTAAGTCCGACGGTGCATTTGATATGCTTGCACTCATGAGCCACCGTCGGGCTGTATGCAGGGGAAACCTTGTGTTTTGTTCTATTTAGAAATCTTTTATGAACTCTATTTAGAAATCTTTGTATTATTAAAACTAAAATTATATAAAAACAAAAAGTATAGAAAATTTATTATAAGAGATAGACAGAGGAATCCTCCCTGAGAGGGAGATATATGCTTCTTTCAGCAATCAGACGATGGACATTTGTTTCATCAGCTTCAACACACAGAGGTCCTTCTCGTCAGAAGGACCTATGCCTGTTCAAGTTGATGAACGAAAGGTTCATCGTCCGCCTGCTAAAGGAGACATAGTATCCCCCTAGGGTTGAATTCCTCTGTTTACCCCTTTTAATACGCTTCCTATGCTACAGTAATTGGAGGCCAGCCCGTGCTTATAAACACCTCTAACCATGCTTCGGTTAGCGAGGTGGGACTAATCCAGAGACTATTAATCTCGGTTGGTGCACCAAACGGGACTAAAGGTCATTTTTCAGAGAATAAATGCCATGGGCTGACACGGCCTGGATACAAATAGAAACCCAATAATGGGCCAGGATCCAGGCTCACTAGCAAGGAGTAACAGAATAGGCCCGTAAGCGTGCGGTTGAGAGGAGCTCGAAGTGGTACACGCATCAGCGCTTATAAACCACTACGGCTGCCCCTCGACTAGCGAGGTGGGACTAAACATCCCACCGCACCGCGACAGTGCATGATTCGTCCCGGTTGGTGGCACCAACCGGAACGGAAGGGTTGCATTGGTACCGGTTCGTAGCACCAAACGGTACCAATGCCCCCCTTTGGTTCCGGTTGGTGCCACCAACCGGAACCAAAGGTCTCTGTTTCCCGCCCTTTGGGCTGCTAAAAAGAGACCTTTGGTCCCGGTTGCTAGCATCAACCGAAACCAAAGGGGGGCATTGGTACCAGTTGGTGCTACGAACCGGGACTAATGCTCTGGGTATAAAACTAGCACTTAGAAGTTTCAGTTCCTCATCTCGCCATTTGCCCCCGACGACGCCGGAGACGACACCGACGCCGTTAGGCTACCCGACCGCCGCGCCGCACCGCATAACCCCGACGACACCTGATACGTCCAAAACGTATCTATAATTTCTGCTTGCTCCATGCCTCTTTTGTGAGATATTGCTACGATATTGATGAACATCCATGCACTTTTGATCATATTTGGAATAACCTATTAACTCAGTGCACCCCAGTGCCAGTTCCTGTTTTCTGCTGTTTTTCTATTTCAAGTTTCCCCCATATTAAAAGTGCTCCAAAAATTCGGGAAAAATACAATAAAAAATCAGTGCAGAAGAAGCTTCGGGAATCACCGAGGGGGGCCAGATGGGACCCACCAGGGCCCCAGGCGCCCTCCTAGCGCGCCCTAGGGTGGGGCCGCGCCAGGGGGCCGCCTGGATCCCTGGTGCCCCCCTGGCTGCCCCCCTTCGCCTATATATCCCTCGTGACGGGAACCCGTTTTCGCGATCTCTCCTCTATTCCGCCACCGCCGCACTTCCAAGCTCGGGAGCACCAGAAGACCTCTTCCCGGCACCCTGCCGGAGGGAGGAATCACCTCCGGGAGCTTCTCCACCACCATGGATGCTTCCCGGATGAACCGTGAGTACTCCACCTTGGACCATGGGTCTATGATCAGTAGCTATGTGATGTTCTCCTCCCCTCTGTGTTCTTCATGGATTAGACCTCGTGAGCTGTCCTACATGATCGAGGCACATATGTAATCTTTCTGCTGTTGCTATGCTGAGTTTGCTGGGATCCAATGGATTATGAGACTATGTTCAGATTGTGTTTGAGTAATATATTTGATTCTCCTCTTTTATATTTATGTTCTTGAGTAATTCTTGCATGTTCTCCATTGCTATTTATTGCTTTGGCCAAGTAGTAGGTAGTGACTCCAAGAGGGAGCGTTATGCATGATTGTGGGTTCATGCCCCCTGATGACTAGCTTGAGTGACAGAAACATGAGTCTAGGGGATGTGCTGTTGCCACAAGGGGGAAAACAACGGTTCTTGTACTTGCGGGGTGCAAGGATTCTTTACTTTATGCAAAGTTCTTTAATGCAGTTGTACGACCCCACTTTGGATCGTTACCTTACTTTTGTTGCAGAAATTTTTGCTATATATTCACCCGGATCGTTCCAGCAACGTATCTCACGATTTCATGTGTTTTCTCTTCAATCTGTTTTTGCCAGGGTAAAAAGCTATTGTTAGATATGTCTTCTTGTGGCTCAAGTGGAGAGGACTTCATGGGACGACGTCTTCGTGAAGTCCAGAAAGATCTCAACCAAGGGAAATACATAGATTGGGCCACGGAAGAAGAAATCGCTGCAAGGCAAGCGGAGATGGAGCATTCCGTGAGAAAAGAAATCAAGATTATTACCGCTCAGCAACCAGGGGGTCCATCAACACAAGGAGGAAGATCAAGAAACCCCATCATGGTGGGGAGTGTCCAACATTATTATGATCTTTCTCTTAACCTTTCAGGAATGGCTCCTACACTTGAAGGTCAACGTACGATTTCTACCATCTCCGAAGCTTACCGCATCACCAATAAACTTTGTGAAGATTTCCGTGTACTAAAGGTGCAAGTGGAGATTTTGGAGAAGGAAAACCAAAACCTTCGCCGTGTCATCAAAGATTTGAAGAATCAACAACAACAAGAATGAGGAGTAAATCTCCTCGGGTAATGGCATCCCCTCAGCTTGTTCCAAGCTTGGGGGAGTGCCCGGTATCTTTATCTTTATCTTAGTGTTTTAGAGTCAAGTAGAGTCGTATCATGTCTAGGGAGTTATTATATGAAATATTTGTTTGCATTGAGGTCTATCACTCCGCCCGTGGAGAGATTGTATCCGTGAGTGTGGAGTCGTCTATAATGGAATATTAATGAGAAGTCTATTGGTTCCTTCGCTGCACTTGGTATTCTCTTCATGCAATCGACATCATATGACGATTCTTATGGGGAGTATTGACCTTATATCAGGTATGGCTTTGAAAACTTTATTTAAATATTGGCAAACATAGCTTTGGTCTTGACAACATGCTTGTTTTATCAAGTAGCGACATAGCCAAAACCTTTATGTTATTATGCTCGAAGTGTTATGTTGACAAGGAAGACAACTTGATGTGTTATGCCTACCTTAATGTTTATGCCTCATACGTTTTGCATCTAAATTAGCATCAATTGTCTGTTCTCTCAAAGCCTTTGCTAGCCAAACTCTTTGCCAAGTAGATTTATGCTTGTGCATCCATACCTTGAAACCATTACCTTCCATGTGAGTCCACCATACCTTCCTATTCGTGGTATTCCCCTACCACTCCTATAAGTATAGAATTTATGTGTTATCCTTAAATGTTCAAAATCTTCTGTTTTGTGCCTCTTGTTTAGCTCATGAGGAAGTAGTAGGTAATTCATGATCTTCTTAAGTTGGACAAGTTTTACCCCGGGATTGCATGTCTAATCTGCAAACCCATAATACGAGGAGGAACTGGCATGGGTGCGCCCAGCTCGAAAGATAATATAACAAACAAACCCTCCTTCACGCTGGTCTATGAGAAATCAGAAACTTTGGCAGTGATAAAAAAAAGGAGATTAAGGGGATGTGATCGTCCTCACTTGGGAGACGTTCCTCGAAACTTGTCCATCTTGAGAAGTAATTGAGCTATCTATTAGCATTCGTTGACAAACTATGCACCGTCCCAAAATCTATTTTTATTCTGTTTGATTTAAGGATAGCACATAAGTTTTCCCTGCTTGCCTAAACAAGGCTTTCTTCCACCTTTATGTTGAGTCAGTTGTCCTACTTCCTTCTTTTCCCTAAGAGAACAGACATTTGATGTTGATGAGGATTCATCCATATAAAGCTGCATTAAGTTTTGCCATGCCATATCGTTGTTGACATTATCTTTTGATAAGTAAGTTGTTTGGGAAAGCTTTTGCCTAGCGAGCATCTTCCTTTGTGTTAGCATTTGCATTTCATGACTATTAACATGTTCTTTCAAAAAGCTTCAAATTGTTTTCAGTTGTGCTTTGACCAAGATTATGTTTGCCATAATTTGATGAGTTTCCTCAGCCCTACTTTTGATTATGATTGTTATTACTTTCTCATAAGGGCCTTATGAGTTGAGGTTGTTGTTGAGGATGCTTGAGTTTGATGAAGAAACCTTGATGCTTCTTGTCCGTATTTAATTTATCGACACTTCACTCTCTAAACTTGTGGCCAGGTTTACCGAGCTCAGCATTCGCTTGGGGACAAGCGAGGTCTAAGATTGGGGGAGTTGATACGTCCAAAATGCATCACTATTTTATATAGTAATTCTTTCTTATTCATTGATATATTTCATGATATGATGTTATTCTCATGTTGTTTTGGCTTATTTTACACAGATTGCAACTTTTCGGTGCCGACGCAGCAAACGCAGGATTCAGCGGTAAAAAGTGGACGCTGAGTTGCTGAAGAAGAACACCTCCATTTTACCTGAAAATCGACGGAGGTTGTTTTCCAGAAGGATAACGAAGGCACGCAAAAGAGCAGCCAGAGGGGGCCACTGGGTGCCCAGGCGGCCACCTGGCGCGGCCCCACCCCTGGCCGCGCCGGGAGGGCGCTTGGGCCTCCTGGAGCACTCCCGGCTCCCCCCTCTGGCCTATATACCCCTCGTCGTCCAAAAACCCTAAGAAGAGAAGAGTTTCCAGAGTTCCGCCGCCGCTCCGTGGCGGAAACCTACAGAGAAGAAAAGCCATCTCTGGCGGGCAGATTCCGCCGGGGAGATCACCTCCCGGAAGGGGAGATCGTCGCCATCGTCATCACCATCGTCACGGGCATCATCGAGATCATCATCAGCATCATCCCCATCATCAGCACCATCTCCACCTCCATCCAATCTTGTCTCAAAATTGCAACTCGTGTTGTAATCCGTACTATCTATCCCCTCTACTCTATCGGTGTTGATTACTGCTTTGTGGTGAATGCTATTGAGTTTTGTTGGAGAAATATTATTGTGTTCAGATTTTTTATCATCTATTTATCCCCACTGATCATGATCTCTTTTATGTCTTGTGAGTAGTTACTTTAGTTCTTGAGGACATGGGAGAAGTCTAGTTGTTAGTAGTCATATGATGTTGAAGTAATATGTGTTCGTTGATATTTAAGTTGTGTTGTTATTTTCCTACTGGTGTTGTGTGAGTCGAACACTCAACACTTCGCCTTATCAAGGACCTAGGGGAATGCATTGTGTATAAAGAATGCTTACGGTGGGTTGCCGGAGTGACAGAAACCTAAATCCCAGTTTGCACGCTTTTGCACAAGGGAACAATGGATCACCGATCGTATTGCTATGGTTAGGCTTTTGCCTTAATTACTATCTTGTATTTGCGGATGCTTGCAAGAAGTTTAATCATAAGAGTGCATTCATCTTAGTCTAGAGGGTGCACTAGCATAGATCCACCCACCAAACACTTATCAACACAACACATAGTACCGATACGGATTATGGCGAAAGCACATGACTACCTCTCCCGTGTGTCCTCAAGAACACTTTAGCTTTTATAAGTTCAGTTGCTAGGCCTCTCCTTTGCTAAGAAAGGATTGGGCCACTTATTACCCTCCAGTATCATTTACTTTGCTCGTTTTTACTTTCATGTCGCTTATACCGAGAAAACCCCAAAAAGGTATCTTTCAGTGCTTGCAGTTACCTCCTTACCAAAGTCACTTGCTACTACCTTCTGCTCCTCGTTGGGTTCGACACTCTTACTTATCGAAAACACTGCAATAGATCCCATTACGTCGTGGGTCATCAACGGGCAGTACGCCAAAATAAGTACACCGTAATCCAACTGCATCTACTAATAATCATCCACCTTGAGATATCTATCCAGACCATCTCGCTGGTATTAAGTTGCGAGCCCCACCCAAAGTGTAAACCCAAAGCAACAGACAACTGCATTAAAAAGAACTTTGCGTAAAGTAAACAATCCTTGCAACCGCGGTTACAAGCACCGTTGTTTTCCCCCTTGTGGCAACAACACATCCCCTAGACTCATGTTTCTGTCACTCAAGCGTGTCATCGGGGGCATGAACCCACAATCGAGCACAACGTTCCCTCTTGGAGTCACTACCTACTACTTGGCCAAAGCAATAAACAGCAACGGAGAACATGCAAGAATTACTTAGGAACAAAAATATAAGAGATAAAAACCAAATATATTACTCTATCACAATCTGAACATAATCTCATAATCCATCAGATCCCATCAAACTCAGCATAGCAACAACAGAAATATTGCAAAAGTGCCTCGATCATGTAGGGCAGCTGACGAGGTCTAAACCATGAAGAACAAAGAGGGGAGGAGAACATCACATAGCTACTGATCACGGACCCATGGTCCAAGGAAAACTACTCACGAGACATCCGGGGAGCATCCATGGTGGAGAGGAGACTCCCGGAGGTCGGCCCTCGCTCCGGCAAGGTGCCGGGAAGAGGTCTTCTGGTGGTCCCGATCTCGGAAGCGCGGCGGCGGCGGAACAGAGGCGAGATTGCAAAATAGGGTTCTGTCTTCGGAGTTTCCCCGTGACGGAGAATAAATAGGCGAAGGGGGGCAGCCAGAGGTGGATCAGGGGCCCCAAGCACCCCCCTGGCGCGGCCAGGGGTGGGGCCGCGCCGGGTGGCCGCCTGGGCCCCCTGGATCCCCTTTGGCCCCACTCGGGCTCTTCGCGAAGCTTCCTGTACGCTGATTTTTCCTGTATTTTTCTCGGAATTTTTCTGGCACTTTTTATATGGGGGAAAACTGAAATAGAAAAACAGCAGAAAACATGAACTGGCGTTGGGGTGCATTGAGTTAATAGGTTAGTCCAAATATGATCAAAAGTGTATGAAAGTGTATCTAGATCATAGCAATATCACACAAAACATGCATGGAGCAAGCAGAAATTATAGATACGTTTTGGACGTATCAACATCCCCAAGCTTAATTCCTGCTCATCCTCGAGTAGGTAAATGATAACGGCATAATTTCTGTGGTGAAATGCTAGAAACCATAAAAGAACTTTGAAAAGTAAAGCAATCAAGGTTAGAGATTCAATTCAAGTCATAACATGCAAGAGTCTATATTAGCATTGAAACAAGTAACAAAATAACATTAGGTGCAAGAGCTCTCGTTGTTCGTGACTCAAATGTCTCCAAATGGTGTTTGCGTGCAAGAAGGGGGATAGGATACGAGAAAAAGATTTATTTGTTGAGAACTCAATCTACTAAAGTTTCACACTTGGTCCTCTTTGGAATCTTATCTTGACTCGTCCCCAGACCACTAGCCAGGTACAAGTCAATTTGATCCACTCCTTTTCGATATTTTGAGCACTCATGCAATGGATGAGCGTAAGCACGAGAGTTGACACTTAGGATGGCAAAGAGAGAAGTATGGAGGAGGAGGAGGAGGAAGACAAAAAAGGAATGAGAAAGGCTCACATCAATGAGGACAATCATAGGCAAGAGATGCCAAATGATAGATATGATGTGAGGAGTAGGGATTGCCATGCAACGGATGCACATATGAGTTAAGAAGCTCTCCAATGGAACTAGTGGGGTGCATCTAACTTGCTCGCTCATGAAGACCTAGAGCTCGTTTGAGGAGGCTCATCCTTGGAATAAGCAAGCCAAGTTCTATAGTGTGAAGGTCCCCACATAGCTATATGCATAATGATCATCTCTATGGAGTACAAGGATATAAAGGGAGTACTAGTGTGGATCTCTCAAAAGGATAGTAGTGTTGCCCCTTTCTCTCTTTTTATTTCTTTTTCTCTTTTTTCTATTTTTTGTATTTTTTTGTGGCCTCAATGGCTCTTTCTATTTAACTCTCATTTGTCCTCTTTGGGATCTTTTATTGTGTCCACTTTGGGATCTTTTCCTCACTTAAGGGCAACACTCTATTTTACAAGAAGGTAAAGGAGATCTTTCACACTTTACAAGGTACTCGAAATCATAAAGAAGATGTAGCTATCATGATGTATGCAATGTATGTCGCTGCCAGTGTAGCAGGAACATGTATGCCATGAAGATCAAGTCATGAAGAGGTGGATGTTGCATGGAAATATAACTCGGAAAGGCTATGGAAATGCCTTGATAGGTAGGTATGGTAGATGTTTTGAGGAAAGATATAAGGAGGTTTATGATGACAGAGCGTATCATGCCAAGGGTTTGGATGTACCGGCGAAGTTGGACACCAACTCTCGGAGTAAGAAGAAGGCAATGCACGGCACGGGAGAGGCTAGCAAAATATGGGAAGGTGGAAGTGTCAACTTTCAATACTTACATTAGTCCGAAGAACTCATGCACTTATTATTGGTAACTCTCAATCTAATAAGGAGGTTCACAAAGAGACAAGTACCTCGAGGAGGAGTGTATGGGGATTTGGTTATCCTTGCGCATCCTCGACTCATGGTACGTGAGTGTTCTCTGATATTCGACCCCTCCAAAGATTAGTGATCCATCTAGTAGCTAGAGTTCTCAACTAGTTTTGTAGGTTTTGAAAATAAACACGGATTTCCCAAAATACGACACCTATCACTAACAGGCTAGAGCTCTTGACAACAAAATTTCAAACATTACTCACAACAATACCTCAAAACTATTGCAAGTTACTACTAAAATTAAATAGCAACCTCAATTACCTACTTTCAAGACAAGACACAACTCAGTGCAACAACCAACTCTCTTTAACAAGATAAACATGAAAACTAAAAAGAGTTCCAGCAACAAACTAAACAAAAGCCAAGGCTCTTGCTAAAGACATACTAAGACTAAAACTAAACATGGCAGTAGCTATGAAAAGATAAAGAACACACAACAACAAAAAGATAAGCAGGAAAAATCCTATGATGTGTTCTAAATTTTGAAAGTGGAGCGTGTTTCTCTTCCACACAAAGTAAGACTGGATCTAACTTGTTATGAAAAGCAAGCAAAGCTAAAGAAAACTAAAAAAATAAAACCTAAGAGCGAGACGCTCCAAGCATAGCACATAACGCATGAAGTGATAAAAATATAGTGAGACGAAGGACGAACTGATGATTGTTGATGGAGAAGGGGATGCACGGGGGCATCCCCAAGCTTAGGCGCTTGAGTCTCCTTGAATATTTGTTGGGGATGCATGGGGGCATCCTCAAGCTTGAGCGCTTGACACTCCTGGATCTTCTTTCATCATCTTCCATCGCACACTTGAAAACTCCCTTCATACATAACTCATCATAAGCTGATTGGAGAGGTTAGTACCCTTAATAAATAATTTTTCCCCACTGGATATAAAGATATTCTTGAAGAGCTACTGTTTCTCAAGAGTGCCAAAAAGTTTTTGCAAAGAAAAATCAAGCTTAAGGTTTGCAAAAGTTAGGAGAGACAAAACGTGGCAGAATCTGTGAAAAACAGAACAGCAGGTAGTAAAGAATTTTTTAGGGGTACTTCTGCAACTCAAATAAAAAAACTCAGAACATACAAAAGTTCCGAGATTGTATAGAGCACACTGTGTAAAAATTTCAGCTCAAAAAGATGAACTGGGATTTTTCTATGATTTTTCCCGTCACGAGGACAGAATCTGTTTTCTGGACAGCATGTCACAACTTTCACTTCCCTTGTCATATGAGGCTATAACTTGCCACAAAGCTGAAAAATAAAGATACAATGATGTTGCTACAGTAGTAACAAACAGCAAGACACAACAAAAGAAAAAAGAAAAACCTAAATTCGTTGCGGGCTGCCTTCCGAAAGCGCTTCTTTAAAGCCATTAGCTAGGCTTAAAGATTATAGAAGATGCTCTCACAAGAATAAGAATTTTGAAGCAAAAGAGAGCATCAAGAAGCAAATGTGAAACACATTTAAGCCTAACCCACTTCCTATGCATAGGCATCTTTTAAGAAAATAAACCAAAGAAGGACAAAGTGACATGCATAGGAAGGTAGAACAAGAACAACTTCAAAACTTTCAACATGAAGAGAGGTGTTTTTGTAACATGGAAGTTTCTACAACCAAACTTTCCTCTCTCAAAGTAATTTTCAGTAGCATCATGAACAACATCAAGAATATAACTATCACATAAATCATGTTGTTCATGACCTACAAGCACACGTGTATTGTTTTCAACACGGTTTTTAGGATGATAAGATAGATGCAACCCATCACATTGAGCCTTGATAACAGCATAGTTCTCCAGAATATGAATTGGAGATTTCAAAAGGATAATAGGACAATCAAGTGTGGGTGAAATAGAAACAATTTCATGCTTAACATGAGGAACTATAGAAAGTTCATCTCCGTAAGCATCATCCATAGTGGCATCACGGCCATAATCATAGAAGGCGTCAACTTCATCAAAAAGGGATATTTCAAAAGAATCCATAGGATCATAACACTCATATAAGGTAAGAGTCAAAGAGTTACTCTCATTAGAAGGTAGACATGGATGGATCCATTCTTCCTCCTCTTGTTCGTCCAAGGAGCTTTCAGGTTCAATAATTTCTTCTTCCATAGAGTCTTGCAAAACATTAGTCTCTTCCTTTGAAGGAGAGATTCTCTCAAGATGATCAATAATATAATAATTTGCGTCATAATTTTCCAAACAATAGTTAAGTATAGCAAGACTCTCAGATTTGTAAGGGGCGTCGTCAATATTTTCAAGAAAAGAAGTAATTTCATAGGCACCCTTAAAAGCAACAAATTCTTCTATTTGTTCTGCATCATAAAAATCATAATTTCCCTTAGCATAAGAAGCTAAGGTTTCATCCTCATTGTAATCACATTGGAAAGCAAGGTGTTTGTGCCTCATAAAGCAACAAGATTCATCCCTGCAGAAAGATATATTATATATTGAGCACAAGTTTTTAGCATACTCATACGATTGATGTATGAGTCTCCATAAGTGTCTCCCTTTTTGAGACAAGCGGTATTACTTGTAATATTCTTGTTGATCCTCGGTGAATCCTCCATGCCAATAAGATCTAGTTTCAAAGAAGTTAGACATTGATTGGCAAGTAAGGAACTAGACATACTATATTTTATTTTTTATTTTTGATGAAGGACACCAAGATAAAAACTGATAGTTAAACTAACAAGACTAAAAAACAAAGGTAAAGGGTAGTGTGCAACTCCCCTATCTTAGCACTCGGAGTCCCCGACAACGGCGCCAGAAATTCGCTTGATGGCTTCTCGCCCTTCGTTGGTTACCCCAAGTGGAAGGTTGAGATGTAGCGCAGCAGCAAGTTTCCCTCGGTGAAGATACCAAGGTTTGTCTCCAGTAGGACTCCAGAGATGATAAGTAGGTGTCAGTGGCGCAACCGACGTGGACCTGCACACAGACACAGATAACTTTGTTCCCAAAGAAGTTCAGAGAGGTTGTCAATCTCTCCAGTCTTGTTGTTCACAAAGGGTCAAACACAAGGGATAATGATAACAACTGAAAGTAAAAGCAGAAAAGTAAATATAGCGTGGAAACAGTAATAAGGATATGGACCGGGATACGTGATGTTCACTAGTGATGTCTCTCTCCCAAAAGACGATAAAACTGCTATGCGAGGTAAACAAATTACAGAAGGGCAATTGACAGGATTATGAACGCACCGCAATGCTAACTATGTTACAAAATAAAGGAAGAGGCTCAAAATAAGTAGACCGTAATCCAACTGCATCTACTACTAATCATCCACCTTGAGATATCTATCCAGAACATCTCGCTGGTATTAAGTTGCGAGCCCCACCCAAAGTGTAAACCCAAAGCAACAGACAACTGCATTAAAAAGAACTTTGCGTAAAGTAAACAATCCTTGCAACCGCGGTTACAAGCACCGTTGTTTTTCCCCTTGTGGCAACAACACATCCCCTAGACTCATGTTTCTGTCACTCAAGCATGTCATCGGGGGGCATGAACCCACAATCGAGCACAACGTTCCCTCTTGGAGTCACTACCTACTACTTGGCCAAAGCAATAAAAGCAACGGAGAACATGCAAGAATTACTTAGGAACAAAAATATAAGAGATAAAAACCAAATATATTACTCTATCACAATCTGAACATAATCTCATAATCCATCAGATCCCATCAAACTCAGCATAGCAACAGCAGAAATATTACAAAAGTTCCTCGATCATATAGGGCAGCTCACGAGGTCTAAACCATGAAGAACAAAGAGGGGAGGAGAACATCACATAGCTACTGATCACGGACCCATGGTCCAAGGAAAACTACTCACGAGACATCCGGGGAGACTCCCGGAGGTTGGCCCTCACTCCGGCAGGGTACCGGGAAGAGGTCTTCTGGTGCTCCCGATCTCGGAATCGTGGCAGCGGCATAACAGAGGCGAGATTGCAAAATAGGATTCTGCCTTCGGAGTTTCCCCGTGACGGAGAATAAATAGGTGAAGGGGGGCAGCCAGAGGTGGACCAGGGGCCCCAGGAGCCCCCCTGGCGCGGCCAGGGGTGGGGCCGCGCCGGGTGGCCTCCTGGGCCCCCTGGCTCCCCTCTGGCCCCACTCAGGCTCTTCGCGAAGCTTCCTGTACGCTGATTTTTCCTGTATTTTTCCCGGAATTTTTCTAGCACTTTTTATATGGGGGAAAACTGAAATAGAAAAACAGCAGAAAACAGGAACTGGCACTGGGGTGCACTGAGTTAATAGGTTAGTCCAAATATGATCAAAAGTGTATGAAAGTGTATCTAGATCATAGCAATATCACACAAAACATGCATGGAGCAAGCAGAAATTATAGATACGTTTTGGACGTATCAGAAGCCCGCCTAAAGGCCTTGCGTGACACAAGGCCTTTCATGACGAAAGAAGGATGCCGCCCATTCCCTGAGCCGGGTCTCAAGTGATGACGATCGATGTGAATTTCATGCTACATTGTTTAATGCTTAGCATTGTTAGTTCCGAACAATATTGATGATTTGTGTTCTACATAACTTTATCTCTATTGCAAAAACACTTTTCCATCTTTGTATAAATGTATCATGCATTATTTTGGCTATGCTAGTAGTTTAGCTGAAAATTTCTTATTAAAGTTGTGTTGTGTGTATGTATCTTCCTATATGCTTAAACGATAAATGTGGTCATTGATGCCATTGTTATTCACACTCGCTTGTTTGCTGCAACAGATTGATCAAAATGATCAACATTATCAAGATGGAGTGAAGAAAAAAATACTCGAAGATTAGTTTTAGGGTTTTCTTTTATTTCATTTGTAATAACTTGTATTCGATACTTGTAAACAATACTCGAAAACATGTAATGCTTTCTCTAGTTCTGCAATGCTTCTATTTATGTAATAATTTCTGTGATTCCATTTATGTAATTGTTTCTGTATTTTGTTTTCTTTTTCTGTAAATTGATTTTTTTGTTTTCTGTAATAAATATTAGGTGGCGCATCTCTTGTACACTTAGTGGCGCATATGAAATGCGCCACCCCTAAGGAACCTTATGGGTGGCGCATTCTGGAATGCGCCACCCATACGGTCTTAGGGGTGGCGCATTTTGAAATGCGCCACCCATAAGGGTCTTAGGGGTGGCGCATCCAGAATGCGCCACCCCTAAGCCCTTATTAGTGGCTTGTCCTTAGTGGCGCATCCATAATGCGCCACTAAAGGCTAAAAAAGGGCGCCACCATAAGCCATTTCTCTAGTAGTGATACAGCCCGACGGTGGCTCATGAGTGCAAGCATATCAAATGCACCGTCGAACGTATGCAGGCGAATTCGAATGGTTTGTATTCGGCCGATGAACTGAGTGTCGAACATGTCCTAAAGGTGGGTTATATATATAGGCAACGACAAGCCTGATCCAACGACTCACAAGCGCTTGAAAGAAACACGCAATCCGTGTGCTTCTTCCTGATTGGTTGGATCCAACGGCTCAGAAGCCCGATCCAACGACTCACAAGCGCTTGAAAGAAACACGCGATCCGTGTGCTTCTTCCAGATTGGTTGGATTCAGAATCATGTACGGTTAAGAGCGCGTGGAAGAGGACTCCACACAACGCCAGTTTCCACTAGTTCTTTTCTCGTGCACTCTTTCCCCTTCCGCGCCACCGCCACCATGCCGCCCCGCCGCAGCCCACCAAGCTACCACGGCGTCCGCGAGCGCTCGGACGACACATCACTACAAGAAATATGCTAACTTGTGACCCTACATGTTGGTAACTGAAAGGTCACTGTTCTTCATTTGTGACCTTTTTGTGACCAAAATCAGTTGGTCAAAAGCTGAGGGTCGCAAAGCGGACACTGTGACCTTTTTCTTTGAAATGGTCGTAGATGTTGTGACCAATTGGTTTGGTCATTGGCTTGTTGGCCAGGCCACGCCAGATCCAACGTGGCAAGCTGACGTGTCAAAATAGCAACCAAATGAAAAGGTCGTAGATTAGAATCAGTTCGGCCGTCTATATGGGCCGAGCCCAATAAATTCATCCCATCTAATTTTGTCTTCCTGTTAGTTCTTGTTGGCTGCTTTGGGATTTTTGCGGTTCATTTCAATTTTGGGCCTCGGGATTGTGGCTATTTATATTGGCCTAGCCCAATAAATATTTTTTCTTTTTAATTTCAATCAGCTACACAGGCCAATCCCAACAATTCAGCCTTTTATTTTTGGAAATGTGGCCTTTTTGGCTCAACGACTTTAATTTTCTTTTTTCACTCCACTAGTCAAGTGGGTCCCAATTGTTAGGTCCTGGTAAGTGGGTCCAATTTCCGGAGCCATATTCTTTACATTTTATTTCTAGTAAATACAATAATTATTTAAATCAAAACTAATGGAAAATAGAAGCAATACTTCAAATAGAGCAAACCGCCAAACTTGAAAAATTACAATCAAATCAAACAAACATATTGCACATCAGTATCTAGCCACCAAAAACTAAACTAGATATCATGTATAACTAGCTCCAATAAACTAGAATTATCTTTCTGCCAACTTCATCTTGTAGCTCGCAACAAAATATGAATGAAGGCGAGATTGCAGTTGTGTAGCTGCTGCTACCGACTTCGCCTCTGCTACTGCACAAAAAAATCCGGTTACAATTTGTTGGAGTAGTTGAGCAAACATACAAACATGCAAAAGAAATTATGTAAACAAAATTGTGCGAACACATAGCAGGAATAGAATTGTGATCCAAATTACTCCAAGTTTCTGAGTTTTCTTAATATTAGGAGTAAAGGCTTTCTTTTGTTACTTCAAGCATTTTCAAATGAAGTATTTTCTGAAGCAAGAGACAAGAAGCATGTGTCAATTAACAGGGAAATCGGCACAATCTTCAGTAATAAAATCTTCACATTTTAGTTAATAGTATGATTGTAACAACGGAGCATACATAATTATAGGAAAAGTCCTTGCACCTGAATTACATTAAGCCGTAACAACAGAGCATCATGGATTGCAATTAGACTAAGAAAAGTAACCTGAATTACATTAAGCCGTAACAACAGAGCATCATGGATTGCAATTAGACTAAGAAAAGTAACAGAGCATAATAGAGTAACAGAGTGGTGTAAGAGCAGTACTAGTAGTGGAAAATACAGCAGTGCAAAATATAGCAGTGCACTAACAAAGTGGTTCAGTTTAAAAATGTTCAGTGCTAAACAAAATATTGGCATCGAGTACCATGCGCTAATGTTTAGTAAAAAAATGCTAAATCCAGCAAGTTCCTGCAAGGCTTTCACTGCTCACGCTTCTCCATGGCCGGCCCCCTTCTTTCCTCAAGTTTCTGGTAGTTAGGAAGAAACTGAGTAATTGTAGACACAAGCTCTAGGACAGTCCAGGAAGACACAAGCTCAGTCCCCAACCACTAAATACTAATCAACTTGATGTCAAATTATTTTTGCTAGAACCTAAATTAGATATGGTATAGACTAGCTTAGATTATTTTTCTAACCAAGGAGCTCATGCTCCAGATTTCATATAACATGTACCAAAGTATTCAACCAGAACAGGGACCCAGCCGCAGCCACGCTGCAAGCAACTTAACACCCTATTCAGTTGTAACACTATAGAATCCTCTAGGCGACAATCTATCTTGAGACAAAGTAAAGTGTGGACTTACCAAAACACCTGTGTAATACGACATCGATAGTTCAGGATGCATGTACACTACAGTTAGCAAACCAACCATAGAAGGGGAACTGAATATTAATAAGATAGTACCTCGCCCTGGACGAAGTCCGGCGTGGCTGGTCTCCTCTTGCTTGGTCATCCGTCTGCGCATGTATGTGTCGCATAGCAAGAGAGGTAGAGGTTCTTCGCATCGAGTACCATGGCCCACCCCGTTATTTCACAAAACCAGAAACGCGTCTTCACGAACCTGCAAAAAAATGCATGAACACAGAGACGAGAGGAAGGAGAAGAGAAGGGGACGAGGAGGGATGTGAACCTTGTTGTGTTGCGGATCCCAAGCTCGCTCTCACACCATGACCATTTGCTGGGTTAGGGTTTTAGCCACGAGGGGCGACGGAGGGCTGGAAGATGGAGTTGGCGTAGAGGAACAACAGCAACTCCGATGTGTACGCCAATGCGGGCCAATCCATTGGGGCGAGTCACCACCACCAGACCACCACGGTGAGACGCGACAGCGAGTAGGTGGCCTCCATGGCGTCGGAGCAGGAGAGGAAGTGGCCATCCCGTCCATGGCGTCCCGGTGCTTGAGCGACGACTGATCTGAGAGGGAGAGGGAACGTGGTGAGGAAGAGAGAGAGGGATGCGACGAGAAGGAGTGGAGGGACTCACCTGATCCGGCTCGAGGACGGCGTGGAATCGGAAGGCCCGCTGTGGCCGTGGCGGATCTGGCCGCGGACTGACCTCATCGGCTCGATCTGGAGCCATGGGAGAGAGGGAGAGGTACGGTACAGGGCGGTGGCCAGGGAAGGATATGAGGAGGACGGCCGGATTCCCGCCCGAGGTCGCCAGGATCGGGCACCGAAGGTGGCGGCGGCATGGGAGGAGTGAAGCGCTAGGGTTCGCGCGAGTGAGAGGAGGGCACGAGGGGGAGGATGGGGTTCGCGAGAAAGAGGAGGGAGGGGGTTTGCCACGTCATCGATCCAAGGCACAAGTGATTCTACCAATCAGAATTAAGCTTGTTTGGTTTTTTTTATAAGGCAAATGGTCAATGTTATGTCAAAATTCATGGCAAAGTGTGTCAAAATGATCTAAATTTTTTCATAAGTGTGGATCTTGGAATGGCACACAATATTGCTATAGAGAGTTTTCATTTTCTTTGCATTAAATCTCCATTTTATATTTTTCGAGTACCTAAACTGAGTTTTTTGGTGAAGGACCTACCATATATTTGTTGCAAAATTGGACTAACTCATTTTTATAAAATATTAGTCCATATTTAAGGTAAAATTGCCCAAATGGTTGGGTGTCAAAAGCTTCGATCCACCTCTCTTGAAAATGACAAATTTGCGCCGATTCACCTGAAAATTGGTCAAGTTTGAACTACAGCTGCCTCATATTTTGCTCGTGATTTTTTCCAAAAAACATTTTTAGGTACAAAAGTACCTATTTAATCAGAGAAACACACAAAAATTCCAAGATTCATCCCCTAGCTAGGAACGGTCATGCCCGTCGTTTTGACCACATTTTGAAATGGGCATGAAGAATTCACAAAAATTAAAAAAATTGAAAAACCTTCGCATTGTGTCATTATATGTGACAAAGTTACCAGGACAAATAATAAACTTGTAATACGGCAAATATTTTAAAAAAGTATTCTCAGAGATGAGCTATCATTTGTGAAGTTTCATGACTTTCAAGCCTATGATCAATCTTATGGCCACATTCATGGCATAGTTTGTTCAAATGATATCATATTATGCACAAGTGTGCATCTTGGAATGGCAAACAATGTTGCTAAAGGGAATTTTCATTTTCTTTGCACAAAAATTTTAGTTTCCATTTTTTGAGTGCCCAAAATGAGATTTTTTGTGAAGGATCTACCATATATTTGGTGCAAAATTGGACCAACTCATTTTTATAAAATATTAGTCCATATTTAATGTACAATTGACCAAATGGCTGGGTGTCAAAAGCTTTGACCCACCTCTCGTGAAAAAGACAAATTTGCGCCAATACAGTTGAAAATGGGTCAAGTTTGAACTACAGTTGCCTCATATTTTGCTCGTGATTTTTTCCAAAAAACATTTTTAGGTACAAAAGTACCTATTTAATCAAAGAAACACAAAAAAAAATTCCAAGATTCATCCCCTAGCTAGGAACGGTCATGCCCGTCGTTTTGACCACATTTTGAAATGGGCATGAAAAATTCAAAAAAATTCAAAAAATTGAAAAACCTTCGCATTGTGTCATTATATGTGACCAAGTTACCAAGAAAAATAATAAACTTGTAATACGGAAAATATTTTAAAAAAGTGTTCTCAGAGATGAGCTATCATGTGTAAAGTTTCATGGCTTTCAAGCCTATGATCAATCTTATGGCCACATTCATGGCATAGTTTGTTCAAATGATATCATATTATGCACAAGTGTGCATCTTGGAATGGCAAACAATGTTGTTAAAGGAAATTTTCATTTTCTTTGCACAAAAAATTCAGTTTCCATTTTTTGAGTGCCCAAAATGAGTTTTTTTGTGAAGGATCTGCCATATATTTGGTGCAAAATTGGACCAACTCATTTTTATAAAATATTAGTCCATATTTAATGTACAATTGACCAAATGGTTGGGTGTCAAAAGCTTTGACCCACCTCTCGTGAAAAAGACAAATTTGCGCCGATTCAGTTGAAAATGGGTCAAGTTTGAACTACAGTTGCCTCATATTTTGCTCTTGATTTTTTCCAAAAAACATTTTTAGGTACAAAAGTACCTATTTAATCAAAGAAACACAAAAAA
The DNA here is from genome assembly GCA_950022295.1 of Bromus sterilis. Classification (NCBI taxonomy): domain Eukaryota; kingdom Viridiplantae; phylum Streptophyta; class Magnoliopsida; order Poales; family Poaceae; genus Bromus; species Bromus sterilis. Next base: position 300,977,165 of record OX465601.1, read on the forward strand.
AAATTCCAAGATTCATCCCCTAGCTAGGAACGGTCATGCCCGTCGTTTTGACCACATTTTGAAATGGGCATGAAAAATTCAAAAAAATTCATAAAATTGAAAAACCTTCGCATTGTGTCATTATATGTGACCAAGTTACCAGGAAAAATAATAAACTTGTAATACGGAAAATATTTTAAAAAAGTGTTCTCAGAGATGAGCTATCATGTGTGAAGTTTCATGGCTTTCAAGCCTATGATCAATCTTATGGCCACATTCATGGCATAGTTTGTTCAAATGAAATCATATTATGCACAAGTGTGCATCTTGGAATGGCAAACAATGTTGTTAAAGGAAATTTTCATTTTCTTTGCACAAAAAATTCAGTTTCCATTTTTTGAGTGCCCAAAATGAGTTTTTTTGTGAAGGATCTGCCATATATTTGGTGCAAAATTGGACCAACTCATTTTTATAAAATATTAGTCCATATTTAATGTACAATTGACCAAATGGTTGGGTGTCAAAAGCTTTGATCCACCTCTCGTGAAAAAGACAAATTTGCGCCGATTCAGCTGAAAATGGGTAAAGTTTGAACTACAACTGCCTCATAGTTTGCTCATGATTTTTTTCAAAAAACATTTTTATGTACAAAAGTAACTATTTAATCAGAGAAACACCAAAAAAAATTCCAAGATTCATCCCCTAGCTAGGAACGGTCATGCCCATCGTTTTGACCACATTTTGAAATAGGCATGAAAAATTAAAAAAAAAATCAAAAAAATGGAAAACCTTCGCATTGTGTGATTATATGTGACCAAGTTACTAGGACAAATAATAAACTTGCAATACAGCAAATATTTTAAAAAGGTGTTCTTAGAGATGAGCTATCATATGTGAAGTTTCATGGCTTTCAAGCCTATGATCAATCTTATGGCCACATTCATGGCATAGTTTGTTCAAATGATATCATATTATGCACAAGTGTGCATCTTGGAATGGCAAACAATGTTCCAGGAATTTGTTTTGAAAGAGAAAAGGATTAATCTGGGCCTGACCCCACTTGTCATTGGGCCCCACCGGCCCCACCTGCGAGTGGACATAATCCACTCCAGCGTGGCTCTCTCCCCTCACTTCTCTCTTCTCTCGCGAGCCAGCGGCTCGATCGCCTTTTCGCCTCCTTGCTCGCTGGCCGATTCCGGGCGCGCCCGGCTGCTCCGGCGTCCATGGTGGTGATAGATAGCTTCGGTGCGCGACGCTGCACACGTTGGTACCCTTAGATTCGTGTTTCGCCGCCTCCTATGGACGCCCCCCTCGATTCCCCATTCTAGTGTTTCCGTGGTGTGCGGGTAGGGTCTCGCCGGCGTGCTCCGGTGGCTCTCCCCGGCCATCTCCGACCTCCTGGTGCCGCCTCCTTCGTCGTGCCGATACTGGTGGCCGTGGCGTCGGCGGGACGGCGCGGTGGCGCAACCCTGTCACCCGTGCCGCCGTGCGGTGCCGTGGTCGTGCTCTCCTTCCTCTCGGGTGGTTCCTTGCTGGAGGGACGGCGTGGCAGCGCAACCCCAGCGCTTCTGATTCTGGCATCGGCTACAACCCCGCGCCAGTGAGCTCTGCTTCCTCCCCCTTGCTCTGTCCAGTGCCATGGCTAGGGTTCCTGTGCAGTTTCCTTAGGAATTTTCCTTGTGCAGTTCAATTGAATGGTGGCCTATGGTACTTTGTTACGAATTCAAATGATTGTGGCCTCTCAACTTGTGATCTGTGCAAAATTACTCTATAATTTGGCAAGGGTTTGGACTGGGTTACCTTGGCGTCATTTGTCTTGCCATATGCATGCTCATGGCCACTGCAATTGCCAGGTGCTCATGCATGGTGCCATCAGAAATTAGATCAATCTCCCCCTTGGCAGCCGTCTTGAGGGGGAGATCAATCTCCACAGCAGCATCATCTCCAAGGAAGAAGAAGGGCCAAGGGCCGTTTCCCCCAAGGGTCGTGGCCGTGGGCACCGCCGCCGCCGTAGCCGCCGCCGTCGCCGTCGCTGTCTCCTTAATCTTCTCCGGGCTGCACCTCTCCATCAACAACTCTCCCTCTCACCATGTCCATGTGTGAGTAGTTCCCCCTCGGGGCTAAGGCTTGTATCCTTATCTATGTGGTTTCTCTCTCTCCCATGATGTGATCTTTGTTTTGATCATTGGCTATGTTAATCTAGGGTGATCCCATGATGTTTCCCCTTCTTCTATGTATTGGATTTGATGTACTCACTTGATCCTATCTAGTATAATCCCCGAGACCAGGGTGACAACGGTCTATTGGACATGGGTTAGAAGAATATTATCATGAGTGATTTCCTCTTTTGTGTGTGGATTGAAGATTGAGAGTCTTTTGGTGCTTGTCTTTGACTATCCTTTAGATATGTTGTGGTGATTGTGGTAATCTCTTTGGATGGCCGCGGTGACATTGGTAAATCCATAGATTGAGAACTACGAACTCTGACGTGTGCTTTTGTAGCCCAACACAATTCTCGTCCTCTCTTGACCACAAAGGAATGACCTCCGAGTACGTCTCCATTGCATGTTTTATGGGAAATATCATGTGATTAGACTATGTTAATGTTGTTGGGAGTTGCCACTAGTGAAAGTATGAAGCCTAGGCCTTGTTTCCACCATTGCAATACCGTTTGTGTTCACTTTTGCCACTTGTTTCTTTGCTGCACTTTTTATTACAGATTTATATTACTTCGTTTTACCACACCTATCACCCATATTTTACCATCTCTTCGCCGAACTAGTGCACCTATACAACTCCTAGTTGTATTAGGTGTGTTGGGGACACAAGAGACTTCTTGTTTCTTAATTTCAGGGTTGCTGGAGAGAGACCATCTTCAACCTCTACTTCCCTGAGTTCGATCAACCTTAGGTCATCCACTTGAGGGAAATTGCTGCTGCCCTACAAACCTCTGCGCTTGGAGGCCCAACATAGTCTACAAGAATAGAAGCGTGCGTAGACATCAAGCTATTTCTGGCGCCGTTGCCGGGGAGGTGAGTGCTTGAAGGTATATCTTTAGATTCTGCAATTAAATCTTTTCGTTTCTTCTTTTTATTTTCACTAGTTAGGTTTATGGAAAACTACAATCTTAGTTCGCTACTTCGGGGAGACCGCTTTGCCACACCTGTGGTAGAGAAGTCTCAGCCACCTACTGGATGTATCCCGTTCCAAATACCACTTGGGATAGTTGAAATAATTATTAATGATTGTTATGATGGGACAGTCAATCCTAGTATTCATTTGTTGAAACTTACAGAACTTTGTGAGTTATTTAAGATTTCAGGTTTGACAAGAGGTGAAGTCATGAAGAAATTATTTGCCTTGTCACTGAAAAGAAAAGCATTGGAATGGTATAGGCTACTAGATGATTCTCACCTACGGGATTGGGAAGAGATCCAGTCTCTCTTTTACTCCAAGTTTTATCCTCTTCATGAAGTCCATGAGAATAGGAATTATATTTATAATTTCTATCCTCATGACGGAGAGAGCATAGCTCAATCTTGGGGGAGACGTAAAACTTTGATGCTAAAATTTCCTATCCATGGGCTCCCCAAAGATATGATTAACTAATTTCTATGCAAGGCTATCTCGACAGGATAAAGACTTGCTCGATGCTTCCTCGATGGGTTCTTTCACAAACGAAAAGATTGATGCTAAATGGGAACTCCTTGAAAGAATCCAACACAACACTGAAGATTGGGAGATCGACATAGGTAAAGAGTCAGGTATAATTTATGAGTATGATTGCATTAAGTCCTTTGTTGAAACTACAAGTTTTAATAAATTTAGTTCTAAGTTTGGGCTTGATTCTCAACTCCTTGTTGATTTCCTCAAATCTTTTTCTTCACATCTTAATATGCCTAAGGAGAATTGGATCAAGCATCATGAACCTTTTAAAGAGATTTGCAAAGAAAATGAAATTGTTAATGATGATTGCAACATGCATGATCCAATTCCTGAAAATGAAGTTTTATATAAGCATGTTAATTTTTGTGGGGTGGATAGACCTTGTGAAAGGCCTATGATTGAAGAAGGGAAGTATTGTAATCAACATAAGCATGAAAGAACAATCACTTGGGTTAGAGATTTAAATGAAATTTCTAGAGAATTGTGTGACCTTTATCCTTTTACTTGTGAACTTTGCTGCATAAAGGGTCACTTCAATTTTCAGTGCATGTACTTTCAAAACATAACTGTTAGCCGGTTGTGTGATGACATGATCACCCCTGATCTTTATGATGAGCTTATGTTATTTTTGATGTGTGAAGAGTTATCAGAAAAGACTTCTTGGCTAGATGGTCATGCTTTGGGAATAAATAACACTTTGCAGAAATGCCATCTCTATTGCGTTGTTAATTGCCATGAGAATGATTACATAGGTAAGATTAGAAAGGAGGGAACTCTACCAAAGTATAAAAATGTCTCTTATATTTCTACTAATAAAAAGGAGAGTTTCTCCCAAGTTTCCCCTATTGTTTCTAATGATAAACCAGGATATGTGGAGAAACTTCCCCTCCAACCACTCCTTCCTAAGGTGAAGAAGAAGAAAAAGAAGAGGAGGAGGGAGAGGAGCAGGAAGGAAGAAGAATGGGTAACAACCTGGCCTGAGCATATTCCTCGCATCGATTTTTATCCTAACGGACAGAAATTTATGGAGGATGGTGAGCTTGATTGCATTCATTATTATCTTGAAGATAAGTCTGTAGGTACTATTGAAGATGATTTTGATTATGATATGCATGTTACTTTTTGTGATTGGGAAAATGATGATAATGCTACTTATCACCTTGAAAATCTCTTTGGTACCAACTCTGAGAGTAATGATATGGAAAGCTCCAAGCTTGGGGATGATAGGATTGCAAGTCCTTTACCCATTAGTGATGTGGTAATTGATAATTCTTTTGCTAGTAAGAATAAAGACAACATGTTTACAAATATAGTTTCTAGCAATGTTAATGCTCTTATCTACTATGATGATGTTATAACTCCTATTTTTAGTGATTATAAAGGTACCTATGACATAAGGAGAAATTATCCTTATGAAACTTGTCATGATCATGGAGGGAATTACTCCCTTGTTGAACACCATCTTCCTAATACACAATTAATCTATAGTGTTCAAGTTGTTTATGATAGTCCTACTCCCACTATTACCAATGAGAAAGATTATGCTTATGTGGAGAGTAAGAGTACCCTTTTGCATGTGGATCATGGTAACAATTTTTTATGTGATACTTATATTGTTGAGTTTATTCATGATCCCACTGAAAATTATTATGAGAGGGGAACATATGCTCATAGATATTTCAATAATATCAAATTCACTCTCTTTATGTTGAAAGCTTTGAAGTTGCACTTGTTTTGCCTTCCTATGCTAATATCTTTGTGCTTCAATGAGTCAATATTCTATAAGATCCCTTTGCATAGGAAGCATGTTAGACTTAAATGCGTTTTGTATTTGCTTCCTGATGCTCTATTTTGTTCTTTAATTCTTATTCCTATGAGAGCATCACTAAAATCTTAAGCCTATCTTTATGGCTATAAAGAAAGAGCTCTAGGGAGACAACCCTTGTTATCTTTAAATTGAGTTTTTACCTTATGTTTTTAGTGGTCTTGATGATTGTTACTACTGTAGCAACATCATTGTATCTTTATTTTCAAGCTTTGTGCCAAGTCTAGCCTCCGATTGCAAGAAAGTTCAAAAGTTGTGACATGCTGTCCAGAAAACAGATTCTGTCCTTGGACGGAAAAATTAGCCTTAAATCACCAGATCATCTTTTTGATCTGAATTTTTTTGACAGCGTGCTCCATACAATTGAATTTCGTGCGTCTGTTCTGAGTTTTTTGATCCGAGTTGCAGAAGTACCCCTAAAAAAATTCTTTACTACCTGTTGTTCTGTTTTTCACAGATTCTGCCACGTTTTGTCTCTCCTTACTTTTGCAAACCTTAAGCTTGCTTTTTCTTTGCAAAAACCTTTTTGCAATATTTAGAAACAGTATCTCTTCAAGAATATCTTTATATCTAGTAGGGAAAAATTAATTATTAAGGGTACTAACCTCTCTAATCAGCTTATGATGAGTTATGTATGAAGGGAGTTTTCAAGTGTGCGATGGAAGATGATGAAAGAAGATTCGGGAGTGTCAAGCGCTCAAGCTTGGGGATTCCCCCATGCATCCCCAACAAATATTCAAGGAGACTCAAGCGTCTAAGCTTGGGGATGCCCCGTGCATCCCCTTCTCCATCAACAATCATCAGTTCGTCCTTCGTCTCACTATATTTTTATCACTTCATGCGTTATGTGCTATGCTTGGAGCGTCTCGCTCTTAGGTTTAATTTTAGTTTTCTTTAGCTTTGCTTTCTGTTCATAATAAGTTAGATCCTGTCTTAATTTGCGTGGGAGAGAAACACGCTCCACTTTCAAAATCTAGAACACATCATAGAATTTTTCATGCCTATCTTTCTTTGTTGTGTGTTCTTTACCTTTTCGTAGCTACTGCCATGTTTTGTTTTAGCTTTAGTTTGTCTTTATCAAGAGCCTTGGCTTTTGTTTAGTTTGTTGCTGGAACTCTCTTTATTTTTCATGTTTATCTTGTTAAGAGAGTTGGTTGTTGCACTGAGTTGTATCTTGTCTTGAAAGTAGGTAATTGAGGTTGCTATTTAATTTTAGGAGAAACTTGCAATAGTTTTGAGGTATATATTGATGTGAGTAATGTATGAACTTTTGGTGTCAAGAGCTCTAGCCTATTAGTTATAGGTGTCGTATTTTGGGCACTCCGTGTTTATTTTCAAAACCTACAAAACTAGTTGAGAACTCTAGCTACTATATGGATCACTACTCTTCTGATGGGTCGGATATTAGAGTACACTCACGTACCATGAGTCGAGGATGCGCAAGGATAATCAAACCCCCATACACTCCTCCTCGGGGTACTTGTCTCTTTGTGAACCTCCTTACTAGATTGAGAGTTACCGATAATAAGTGCATGAGTTCTTCGGACTAATGTAAGTATTGAAAGTTGACACTTCCACCTCCTCATATTTGCTAGCCTCTCCCGTGCCATGCATTGCCTTCTTCTCACTACGAGGGTTTCAGTCGAAAACTCATCTGTTACAAATGAATTTCATTTTTCTAAACTTATTTAAACTCAAGAATTTTTGTGCATTCAATATGCATCATTCAAAGCCACATACTAAAAATTTAACCCTTTCTAACTTCATTTGCTATTTTTCATGCATTTAATGATTTATTTTGGGCTAAATGACCCTGAAATTGGAAAGCACTACAACTAAACTCAGAAAAGGTTCAAACTTGGCATGGTATCATCATTTGACCCACATAACATGTGTGCAAAAGTTGAGAGGGTTACGGAAAAAGTTGGATGCACTTCGTGTACAAACTGGACCAACTCTTTCGAAGTACGAGGGTTTTAGACGAAAACTCATCTGTTACAAAGGCATTTCATTTTTCTAAACTTATTTGAACTCAAGACTTTTTGTGCATTCAATATGCATCATTCAAAGCCACATGCTAAAATTTCAACCCTTTCGGACTTCATTTGCTATTTTTCATGCATTTAATGATTTATTTTGTGCTAAATGACCCTGAAATTGGAAAGCACTACAACTAAACTCAGAAAAGGTTGAAACTAGGCATGGTATCATCATTTGACCCACATAACATGTGTGCAAAATTTGAGAGGGTTACGACAAAATCTGGATGCACTTCGTGTACAAACTAGACCATCTCTTTCGAAGTACGAGGGTTTCAGACGAAAACTCATCTGTTACAAAGGCATTTCATTTTTCTAAACTTATTTGAACTCAAGACTTTTGTGCATTCAATATGCATCATTCAAAGCCATATGCTAAAATTTCAACCCTTTCTGACTTCATTTGTTTTTTTCATGCATTTAATGATTTATTTTGGGCTAAATGACCCTGAAATTGGAAAGCACTACAACTAAACTCAGAAAAGGTTGAAACTTGGCATAGTATCATCATTTGACCCACATAACATGTGTGCAAAAGTTGAGAGGGTTACGGCAAAATATGGATGCACTTCGTGTACAAACTGGACCATCTCTTTTGAAGTACGAGGTTTTCAGTCGAAAACTCATCTGTTACAAAGGCATTTCATTTTTCTAAACTTATTTGAACTCAAGACTTTTTGTGCATTCAGTATGCATCATTCAAAGCCACATTCCAAAATTTCAACCCTTTTTGACTTCATTTGCTATTTTTCATGCATTTAATGATTTATTTTGGGCTAAATGACCCTTAAATTGGAAAGCACTACAACTAAACTCAGAAAAGGTTGAAACTTGGCATGGTATCATCATTTGACCCACATAACATGTGTGCAAAAGTTGAGAGGGTTACGCCAAAAGCTGGATGCACTTCGTGTACAAACTGGACCATCTCTTTCGAAGTACGAGGGTTTCAGACGAAAACTCATCTGTTACAAAGGCATTTCATTTTTCTAAACTTATTTGAACTAAAGACTTTTTGTGCATTCAATATGCATCATTCAAAGCCACATACTAAAATTTCAACCCTTTCTGACTTCATTTGCTCTTTTTCATGCATTTAATGATTTATTTTGAGCTAAATGACCCTGAAATTGGACTAATGCTTGTGGGCGAGCCTTTAGTCCCGGGCCGAGCCACAAACTGGGACTAATGCTTGTGGGCTAGGAGCGAGGTGCATTGGTCTCGGTTCTTGGATGGAACCGGGACATATGCCCCTAGACGAACCGGGACCAATGCCCCACGAGGCCCGGTCGGCCCCTTGGGCACAGAAACCGGGACGTATGCCCCCATGGGTCTCGGTTCATGGCACAACCTGGACTAATGGGATGGAGAGGCCTGAACCAAAGCCCTGTTTTCTACTAGTATTCTTGTATCTGTTGGAGTCCTACTGGTTCGATACTAAACCTTAGCATCTTCGCTAAGGGAAACTTGCTGCTGTCTACATCTTAACCTTCCACTTTGGGTAACCAACGAGGGGGCGAGAAATCGTACCATCAACACCGCGCCGGCTACGCCGACGACCACGTTGGCGCCACTCCGACCTCCGCGATCAACTTCCCCGCTATGAGCCTCTCCCCATCCCCCCCTCTTGCCCTCCTGCCGCCGCTGCCATGATCGGGAGGGGAGCTCCTCCCGTGCGCCGCCATGGCCGGGAGGGGAGCTCCTCCTACGTGCCGCTCTGCCCCTCGCCGCCTGCCACGTAGGTCCATGGCCACGGACATGGCGTGCGTGCCATGGCTGCATGCAGTGGGGGGAGAAAAATGGAAGAGAAAGAAAAAGTAAAATTAAAAGAAAACAGAGAAAATAAATAGAAAATAATTTGTTTTGTTCATCTCAATTTTTTTCTTCTGTTTTATAAGTCTCAATTTTACTAAGTTAAAATGTTCTAGTGTTGGGGGGAGAAGAAAAGAGGAAGAAGGAAGAAGGAAGAAGAAAAAGAAGGAGAGGGAAAAAGAGGAGAAGAAGAAGGAATAGAGGAGAAGAGGAAAAAATATATTTTCTATTTTTTCTTCTTCTCCTCTATTCCTTCTTCTTCTCCTTTTTTTTATTCTTCTTCTCTTTTTTTATTATTCTTTATTTTCTTAATTTTTATCGGAAACGAGGGTGTCGAGGATCGCCGAGTGCTCAAGGATCGGGAACTAGGCCGGTAAAGGGTCGAGGGTCGCCGATAGGGGTCGAGGGTCGCCGAGGGTTTGAGTGTCGAGGGTCGTCGAGGGGTCGAGGGTCGAGGGTCAAGGGTCGTCGACGGTCGTCGAGGGGTCGGGGGTCGACGATCTTCGAGGGGTTGAGGGTCGAGGAGCGCCGAGACGGGCTGAGGGTCGAGGGTCGCCGAGGGTTCGAGTGTCGAGTGTAGTCGAGGTGTCGAGGGTCGTCGACGGCCATCTAGGGGTTGAGGGTCGACGGTCGCCGAGGGGTCGAGGGTAGTCGAGGTGTCGAGGGTCGTCGACGGCCATCTAGGGGTTGAGGGTCGACGGTCGCCGAGGGGTCGAGGGTAGTCGAGGGGTCGAGGGTCGTCGAGGGGTTGAGGGTCGACGATCGCCGAGGGGTTGAGGGTCGAGGAACGCCGAGACAGGCCGAGGGTCGTCGAGGGGTCGAGACAGTCGAGGAACGCCGAGACGGGCCGAGAGGTTGTCAAAGTATTAAAGAAATCCATGGCTTCATCATTAGCCGGAAGTAAGCGGGGCATGATGGTACGTACGAAGTTCTCCAAAGTTGTTTTGGAACGGAGTATCTGATAGGATAATTCGCTTTTTGGTACGAATTTCAGCAAAGGCCTTCCAAATAGCGATATTCGGAAGGCTTTTGCTAAACTTTGTATCAAAAAGCAAATTATCCTATATGGGACTCCGTTCGAAAATAACTTTGGAGAGCTTCGTACCATCATGCGCCTGTTACTTTCTCCTAATGATGAAGACATGGTTTTATTTGTTGAATCATTTGACACTAGACAAACGTGACATGAGGAGGTCGAGGGTCGGGAACTATAGGGTGTGGATCGCCGATGTGTCGAGAGGTTTTCTTGTGTCAAAGTATTGAAGAAATCCATGGCTTCATCATTAGCCGGAAGTAACCGGGGCATGATGGTACGTACGAAGTTCTCCAAAGTTGTTTTGGAACGGAGTTCTTGATAGGATAATTCGCTTTTTGGTACAAATTTTAGCAAAGGCCTTCCAAATAGCGATATTCAGAAGTCTTTTGTTGAACTTTGTATCAAAAAGCAAATTATCCTATCTGGGACTCTGTTCCAAAATAACTTTGGAGAGCTTCGTACCATCATGCGCCTGTTACTTTCTCCTAATGATGAATTATTTGTTGAATCCTTTGACACTAGACAAACGTGACATGAGGGGTCGAGGGTCGTCGAGGGTTGAGGGTCATGTCACGCTTTCCATCAGACATCAATTTCATGGGTGTCTCGCTCCGGGCGTCATGTCACGTTTTCCATCAGACATCGGTTGCACGGGTGTCTGGCTCCGGGCACCATCTAATATAGGTTTATTGTCGTGCCAAAAACTGGTGTCAACACATGCCCCATGTTTTTCGGAAAAACTTGTATGTTTAGCACAGTTATATATCCATGCTATATCATGTTTGTATATTAAGTGTCATGTTGTAATTAATATTTTGCAGAAACTATGGACGATCATCAAAGAAACTTAGAAGAAGAAGAGATGTTGGGAGCAATCATCCGCGAAGGACCGTTATTGGTGGGAGACATCGTCCAGGAAGGAGGTGATGTCTTCCAGTTTCTGAACGACACCGGTTGTCTGGAAGAAGAAGGTGAAGCAGGCTCCGGTGATCGGACAATGGAGGTGGAAGGACATGCTTATGATTGCTCCGGTGAGAGAACGGAGAAAGGAGACCGTGATGACATCTCTGGTGAGCGAACTGAGGAAGAAATTGTTGCAAAGTCCGGCGAGGTATATATAATAATTAAGCCTGTGCTGACTAGTTAATTGATGCGTCAATTTTTTTGGTATGTACACATATTAACTCTCTTCTTTCTTCTTTTCTAGCCCTTCGTATCCGGATCGAGCCAAACTTCGGTAACGAGATGAGGCCCAAAGAAAAAGTTGTGCCCGGATGAAAGGTTCACGATCACCAGTATCAATAGAGATGGCCAACCGATTCAAGCCAGCAGGACCAAGGAAGAATTTTCTGCTCAGTGCGGGGTTCTTGTTAGGGACATGATCCTGATCACCATCCACCAATGGAATAAGCCGAAGGGCGGAGACCCTGAAGTTTCTTTTGTCACTGATAGACGGAAAGATGATCTTTGGACCACGCTGAAGGCAAATTTCACCCTAACGGAAGAGGAGCATCCGAAAAAGCTAGTTATAGAGCAAAAGGTTAAGGCTCATGCTCTTAAGAGGATGGCAAATCTAATCAGGATGTGGAAGAATGAGTTGAAAACAACGCTTGTCGACAAAAAGAAGACTCCAATATTCGAGGGACGATTTGAGAAGATAAGAGAAAAATGGCCCGCATTTGTGGCCCACAAGACATCGGAGAAGAGTAAGAAGATCTCAACGATAAAAAAGCTAAATGCTGCAAAGAAGAAGCATCACCATAGCACAGGGTCAGGTGGCTGCCTCAAAGCCCGACCGTTGTGGGACAAGGCTGAAAAGGACCTTCTTGCGAAAGGGATCATACCAGAGACATTGAACTGGCCAGACCGTGGAAAGAATTGGTTCTTCGGGGTTGGAGGAACCTTGGACCCTGAAACAGGGAAGTGCTTTTGGACGGACGAACAACTGACAATACCGATCACCAAGCTTCAGGAGTTAATCGCCGAAACGGAGGCAAGGAAGTTCGTTCCCGACAGAGAGGACGACGAGCTCACAAAGGCCCTCGGGAATCCTGAGCACCTAGGACGAACACAAGGCACGTAAGGCTTCATTCTATGGAAGCATGGGTTTCATAACGTAGATGGTTACAAAATCAGGGAGGGGAAGAGGAAACATGAGCTCATCGATATGCATAAGCTGAATGCAAGAGTACAAGCGCTAGAGGATATGCATCAAGCTGACGAAGCTACCCTATAGAAGCTACCCCGCCATCTCAGCGGATAAGCAGCGTGGCTTCCACCGAGCTCATTGCGCACCCTGCTTTGACGGCTCCCAGGTACCCCGTGGATGAAATAACGGAGTCTCAAGATTGCCACCTTAAGAAGCAATTGATGCACCTCAAACCCACGGTGGCTATCGGCCATGTTACACCTCCTCGACCCAACGGAACTTTCACCGCCGTCTGATTCCACAAGGCTATGTTGTTGTGATGGTCGAAGAAATAATGGAGGGATTTGAGGAGCTCGAGCTTGACTACCCTACCGGCGAAGGGGAAACTCTCCTGGAGAATGCTCTAAGGACTTCATGTCTATGGCCAAACGAATTCATCAAGCTTCCGAACTGGAAGGCGCCTCCGCCTCCTCCTCCTCCTTAGGCGAGTAAGGGCCCGCCTCCTCCTCCGCCTCCGGCTAGTAAGGACCCGCCTCCTCCTCCACCTCCTCCTCCGGCGAGTGATCAGGGCACGCCTCCTCCTCTGGCGACTAATTAGTGCACGCCTCCTCCTCCGCCTCCTTCTCCGCCTGCGTCGGCACGTTCGAGCAGCCTGTCTTGTCAGAACCCTCTGTTAGGTATGTTCTAGGATCAAGTCTAGCTTTGCATCATTTCAAAAAAAATTCAAATGAAATTGAAATGGGAGAAGAAACCCCCCCCAGATGAATTAATTCAAATGGCCAAAAATAAAGTTGCTCCAAAAATTCCTTTTGTATTTTTGAAAAATCACATAAATTAGTATGCTCACATATAAAGTGATGTGGTAGCATTCCCATGCTCATGGATTTTTCAAATATTCAAACAGGAGCTTGGATTTAAATTTAAACCCCTATTTGAATTAAAAAAATGTCCAACCTTTATAAGTGGCTATCTATATATATTGTGAGGCCATATAAAAATTTGGGGCATTTTATAAAATGCCTAGCTATTTGTTTTAGCAAGGCACAACGAATAGCAGAAAATAAAACAGAAAGAAAAGAAAAAGGGCTTACCTGGCATTCGGCCCAACTCATCCCTCCAGCCAGCCCAGCCCGCCAGCTCACTCTGTCGTCATCCTCAAGCAGCTCGGTGTCGAGCCAGGGCGTGCCGTGGACGCCACCTCGACGCCGAGGGCCTTCCAGGTGACCCCGAGGCTTATCCTCTCGCCGTGGAGACCACCTAGACGTCGTGCTTCCTTTCCCTCTCCACGTAGCCACATTCCCCCACTCCTCCGTTCGTTTTCACCGTCACCCGAGACCACGCCGGAGCGCCAATGAAGAGAACGCGTGGCCAATGGCAGCCATACGCCGCACGAGTTTTTCCAGTGGGATCCTCTTCTTCGTCTTCCCCAGCCTGCAACAGATCAAGAGCTGAATCGCCTCCAAGTCGCCGGATTCATCCCCGAGACCTCGCTGGCCGCCGTGAAGATCTTCGCTAAATTCCTCGCCTCCGTGACCTACGCGACTCCGTCGACTGCCCCGTCGTGTTCCCGTAGTCTGGTGAGCGTTTCCCCCAAGCTCACAGAGCCCCTCCCTCCTTCTAGCCCGATTCGCCATGGGAGCCGAGGCTTGCCACCGCCATGGTTGGTGCTGCGCTCTCTCCCGTGCACCCAAGTCCCCACCTTGTTGTCCATTGTGTTGCTGCGCGCTCCTGAGTCCAACGCACCCACAACCGTGTCCTCCCGTGCACTGCAGCGAGGACCTCGCCGTTGCCGTGACTCTGCTGCCGCTTTTCTCGACGACGGCGAAGCTCCGATGACCCCCTTGGTCCCTCGTCTCCACCCAGCGACGCGCATGGGATCCAACTACCCGTAGATGGTCTCAGCGGTCAAAATGATGGCCGGAATCGCCCTCCCGTGCAGAGCAGCCGCAACTGGTGACGCCGGCATTGAGCCGCCGGCAGCCCGTGACGTGGCCCGTGCTTAATTAGCACCAACCCCGCCCCTGTGACACTTATAGGTGGGCCCAACCCCCTCTAATCCTCTCTGTTAGATTAATCTAACAGGGAAATTAGACAGAGAGGCTGACAGCCCTGGCCCACTGGTCAGTTTGACCGGGGTCAAAACCCCCCTGACATCATGCTGGTGCAGTGCTGGCACAATAAAATCTTTCTAATTAAAAGAATTCCAGAAAAGTCAGAAAATGAATTAAACTTTGGAAATTCATAACTAATTCATTTTAAATCCAAATTGGACAAATAATATATGTAAAATTATCAGAAAAATGCAAGGAATGTGAATATGGACTTTGTTTTCATGTTTGACCAATTTAAATTGGGTGAACAGTGGCATTTGTCCATATGGCTTTAATTTGAATTCAAATTTGGAGTGAATTTGCAAATAACTTAGCATTCCACTTCTTTTAAATGGAATCGTAACCACATTGCAACCATGAACATCACCATTACAATCTTATTCATGAGATTTTGCATTGTACATTATGTTGATCCTATGATTGTCATGTTGCTAATAGAAGTGGAACCGGAACCGGAGGCCACCCCCTTCGTTGAAGACCCCGATACTGAACCCGATCAGCAAGGCAAGCAAACCCCCATTGATCATGTCGATAAAACCAATTTCCCTCTCAGTCTCGCTTATGCATTAAATAGGATGACCACCTTGTTATCGATTCTACCGCATAGTTGAACCCATATCCTTTGCATGACCTATCATTTGTC
Organism: Bromus sterilis; assembly: GCA_950022295.1. Classification (NCBI taxonomy): domain Eukaryota; kingdom Viridiplantae; phylum Streptophyta; class Magnoliopsida; order Poales; family Poaceae; genus Bromus; species Bromus sterilis. The sequence continues at coordinate 300,992,425 of OX465601.1, forward strand.
ACAGTAGTAAGCAAACCACAATCCTAGCAGATGTAGGAGTTGATTGATATCATGTGGGCCCTGCAACTGTTACTGCTTATTGCATGCCTAGAGTTACAATGAGGTTACTCTTCTATGAGTCGGGATGGTGATACGTCCAAAACGTATCTATAATTTCTGCTTGCTCCATGCATGTTTTGTGTGATATTGCTATGTTCTAGATACACATTCATACACTTTTGATCATATTTGGACTAACCTATTAACTCAGTGCACCCCAGTGCCAGTTCCTGTTTTCTGCTGTTTTTCTATTTCAGCTTTCCCCCATATAAAAAGTGCCAGAAAAATTCCGGAAAAAATACAGGAAAAATCAGCGTACAGGAAGCTTCTCGAAGAGCCCGAGTGGGGCCAGAGGGGAGCCAGGGGTGGCCCAGGCGGCCACCCGGCGCGGCCAACCCCTGGGCCGCGCTAGGGGCCCCTGGTCCACCTCTGGCTGCCCCCTTCGCCTATTTATTCTCCATCACGGGGAAACTCGGAAGACAGAACCCTTTTTCGCGATCTCTCCTCTGTTCCGCCGCCGCCGCGCTTCCGAGATCGGGAGCACCAGAAGACCTCTTCCCGGCACCCTGCCGGAGGGAGGGCCGACCTCCGGGAGTCTCCTCTCCACCATGGATGCCTCCCGGATTTCTCGTGAGTAGTTTTCCTTGGACCATGGGTCCGTGATCAGTAACTATGTGATGTTCTCCTCCCCTCTTTGTTCTTCATGGTTTAGACCTCGTGAGCTGCCCTACATGATCGAGGCACTTTTGTAATATTTCTGCCGTTGCTATGCTGAGTTTGATGGGATCTGATTGTGATTGAGTAATATATTTGGTTTTTATCTCTTATATTTTTGTTCCTAAGTAAGTCTTGCATGTTCTCTGTTGCTGTTTATTGCTTTGGCCAAGTAGTAGGTAGTAACCCCAAGAGGGAACGTTATGCTCGATTGTGGGTTCATGCCCCCCGATGACTAGCTTGAGTGACAGAAACATGAGTCTAGGGGATGTGTTGTTTCCACAAGGGGGAAAACAACGGTGCTTGTAACCGCGGTTGCAAGGATTGTTTACTTTACGCAAAGTGCTTTTTAATGCAGTTGTCTGTTGCTTTGGGTTTACACTTTGGGTGGGGCTCGCAACTTAATACCAGCGAGATGTTCTGGATAGATATCTCAAGGTGGATGATTAGTAGTAGATGCAGTTGGATTTCGGTCTACTTATTTTGGCGTACTTCCCGTGCTTTTGAGCCTCTTCCTTTCTTTTGTAGCATAGTTAGCATTGCGGTGCGTTCATAATCCTGTCAATTGCCCTTCTGTAATTTGTTTACCTCGCATAGCAGTTTTATCGTCTTTTGAGAGAGAGGCATCACTTGTGAACATCACGTATCCCGGTCCATATCCTCATTATTGTTTCCATGCTCATTTACTTTTCTGCTTTTACTTTCAATTGCTATCATTATCCCTTGTGTTTGATCCTTTGTGAACAACAAGACCGGAGAGATTGACAACCTCTCTGAACTTCGTTGGGAACAAAGTTATTTGTGTCTGTGTGCAGGTCCGCGTCAGTTGCGCCGCTGACACCTACTTATCATCTCTGGAGTCCTACTGGAGACAAACCTTGGTATCTTCACCGAGGGAAACTTGCTGCTGCACTGCATCTCAACCTTCCACTTGGGGTAACCAACAAGGGGCGAGAAGCCATCAAGGAAATTTCTGGCGCCATTGCCGAGGACTCCGAGTGCTAAGATAGGGGAGTTGCACACTACCCTTTACCTTTGTTTTTTAGTCCTGTTAGTTTACCTTTCAGTTTTTATCTTTGTGTCTTATATCAAAAATCACAAAAAAATTGTTTATCTTGCTGTTAGTAGTCCTCCTTGTTTAGCTGAACATGTTAGGGCTAGGTGCTTTGCGGGAATCAGAAGTTCTCGATTTCCGTCAAAGAGATGGAGAAAATATGAAGAAGGCATGGGACAGAATCTCTGAAGCACATAAAAGAATTATGCCTTGGATACCTATAAAATTGTGCTTAGAAATTTTTACCATGGTCTTTTTAAGTGGTGTAAACACTCTCTTGACATTATAGCTGAAGGAGATTTTCTAGAGTGTGATGAAGTTAGGGCTCTTGATATTTTGCATAGTCTATCTAGTTATTTTGTTTATGATCGTAGTATTGATACTGTCATAGATAGACTTGCCACTATTGAAAAAAGATTGGATGCTCTAGACTTGAGTAAAGTAGAGGAACTTAAGTCCAACAAGAAAGAAATGTTGGAGATAGATGATGATTGGGAGCCCTTTGTTAGGATTAGCATCTCTAACCAAAGCTTCCTTGCTCTTTGTGATATTGGATCCACAGTTTCTACTATGCCAAAAATAGTTTATGATTCTCTGAAGCTAGATATGGATAAATTAGCATCTTCTCATGAACATTCTAATGGAGATATTTCAGAGATTAAAGGAAAGGTAAAATAAGTCCAAGTTGCATTCCTTCATAGGACTGCACCAATGGATTTCTTCATCATGGAGCCAAACCAAAGTAACATTGTGCTCGGAAGAGACTTCCTCCGTTCTATGAAAGGCTTCATTGATATTGGTAACAGGCACATACGCTTATGCGGTATGGAGAAAGGTAAGTATCTCTTTCCTAGTAATAAGAAGAATGAGCTTATTGAAAATCAATTTGAGGGTTTTTATGATTCTGATCTTGGATACCCTTGATTCTTCTTTTTGCATCATGCCTAGCTTAAAGGCATAAAAGAAAGGGCTTTCGGGAGGCAGCCCGCAACGAATTTAGGTTTTTCTTTTTGCTTTTGTTGTGTCTTGATGTTTTTTACTACTGTAGCAACATCATTGTATCATTATTTTTCAGCTTTGTGCCAAGTTATAGCCTCTTACGGCAAGGGAAGTAAAAGTTGTGACATGCTGTCCAGAAAACAGATTCTGTCCTCGTGACCAGAAAAATTCCAGAAAATTCCCAGTTCATCTTTTTGAGCTGAAATTTTTACACAGCATGATCTATACAATTTTGAAACTTCCATATGTTCTGAGTTTTTTTATTTGAGTTGCAGAAGTATCCCTAAAAAATTCTTTACTACCTGCTGTTCTGTTTTTCACAGATTCTGCCACGTTTTGTCTCTCCTTACTTTTGCAAACCTTAAGCTTGCTTTTTCTTTGCAAAAACCTTTTGGCACTCTTGAGAAACAGTAGCTCTACAAGAATATCTTTATATCCAGTGGGGAAAAATTATTTTATTAAGGTTACTAACCTCTCTAATCAGCTTATGATGAGTTATGTATGAAGGGAGTTTTCAAGTGTGCGATGGAAGATGATGAAAGAAGATCCAGGAGTGTCAAACGCTCAAGATTGGGGATGCCCCATGCATCCCTAATAAATATTCAAGGAGACTCAAGAATCTAAGCTTGGGGATTCCCCCGTGCATCCCCTTCTCCATCAACAATCATCAGTTCGTCCTTCGTCTCACTATATTTTTATCACTTCATGCGTTATGTGCTATGCTTGGAGCGTCTCGCTCTTAGGTTTTATTTTTAGTTTTCTTTAGTTTTGCTTTCTGTTCATAACAAGTTATATCCCGTCTTACTTTGTGTGTGAGAGAAACACGCTCCACTTTCAAAATCTAGAACACATCATAGGATTTTTCCTTCTTATCTTTTTGCTGTTGTGTATTCTTTATCTTTTCATAGCTGTTGCCATGTTTAGTTTTAGTCTTAGTTTGTCTTTAGCAAGAGCCTTGGCTTTTGTTTAGTTTGTTGCTGGAACTCTTTTTATTTTTCATGTTTATCTTGTTAAAGAGAGTTGGTTGTTGCACTGAGTTGTGTCTTGTCTTGAAAGTAGGTAATTGAGGTTGTTATTTAATTCTAGTAGTAACTTGCAATAGTTTTGAGGTATTGATGTTAGTAATGTTTGAAATTTTGGTGTCAAGAGCTCTAGCATATTAGTGATAAGTGTCGTATTTTGGGAAATCCGTGTGTATTTTCAAAACCTACAAAACTAGTTGAGAACTCTAGCTACTAGATGGATCACTAATCTTTGGAGGGATCGAATATTAGAGTACACTCACGTACCATGAGTCGAGGATGCGCAAGGATAACCAAACCCCCATACACTCCTCCTCGAGGTACTTGTCTCTTTGTGAACCTCCTTATTAGATTGAGAGTTACCGATAATAAGTGCATGAGTTCTTCGGACTAATGTAAGTATTGAAAGTTGACACTTCCACCTTCCCATATTTTGCTAGCCTCTCCCATGCCGTGCATTGCTTTATTCTCACTCCGAGAGTTGGTGTCCACCTTCGCCGGTACATCCAAACCCTTGGCATGATACGCTCTGTCATCATAAGCCTCCTTATATCTTTCCTCGAAACAGCCACCATACCTACCTATCAAGGCATTTTCATAGCCTTTCCGAGATATATTGCCATGCAACATCCACCTCTTCATGACTTGATCTTCATGTCATACATGTTCCTGCTACACTGGCAGCGACATACATTGCATACATCATGATAGTTACATCTTCTTTATGATTTTGAGTACCTTGTAAAGTGTGAAAGATCTCCTTTACCTTCTTGTAAAATAGAGTGTTGCCCTTAAGTGAGAAAAAGATCCCAAAGTGGACACATTAAAAGATCCCAAAGAGGACAAATGAGAGTTCAATAGAAAGAGCCATTGAGGCCACCAAAAAATACAAAAAAATAGAAAAAAGATAAAAAGAAATAAAAAGAGAGAAAGGGGCAACACTACTTTCATTTTGAGAGATCCACACTAGTACTCCCTTTATATCCTTGCACTCCATAGAGATGATCATTATGCATATAGCTATGTGGGGACCTTCACACTTTAGAACTTGGCTTGCATAGTCCAAGGATGAGCCTCCTCAAACGAGCTCTCGGTCTTCATGACCGAGCAAGTTAGATGCACCCCCACTAGTTCCATTGGAGAGCTTCTTAGCTCGTATGTGCATCCGTTGCATGGAAATCCCTACTCCTCACATCATATCTATCATTTGGCATCTCTTGCCTATGATTGTCCTCATTGATGTGAGCCTTTCTCCTCCTTTTTGTCTTCCTCCTCCGCACTCCTCTCTTTTCCATCCTAAGTGTCAACTCTCGTGCTTACGCTCATCCATTGCATGAGTGCTCAAAATATTGAAAAAGGAGTGGATCAAATTGTCTTGTACCTGGCTAATGGTCTGGGGACGAGTCAAGATAAGATTCCAGAAAAAGACCAAGTGTGAAACTTTAGTAGATTGAGTTCTCAACACAAAAATACTTTTTCCAGTATTCCCTATCCCCCTTCTTGCACGCAAACACCATTTGGAGACATTCGAGTCACGGACAGCGAGAGCTCTTGCACCTAATGTTCTTTTGTTACTTGTTTCAATGCTAATATAGGTTCTTGCATGTTATGACTTGAATTGAATTTCTAACCTTGATTGCTTTACTTTTCAAAGTTCTTTTATGGTTGCTAGCATCTCACCACAGAAATTATGCCGTTATCATTTACCTACTCGAGGACGAGCAGAAATTAAGCTTGGGGATGTTGATACGTCCAAAACGTATCTATAATTTCTGCTTGCTCCATGCATGTTTTGTGTGATATTGCTATGTTCTAGATACACTTTCATACACTTTTGATCATATTTGGACTAACCTATTAACTCAGTGCACCCCAGTGCCAGTTCCTATTTTCTGCTGTTTTTCTATTTCAGTTTTCCCCCATATAAAAAGTGCCAGAAAAATTCCGGGAAAAATACAGGAAAAATCAGCGTACAGGAAGCTTCGCGAAGAGCCCGAGTGGGGCCAGAGGGGAGCCAGGGGTGGCCCAGGCGGCCACCCGGCGCGGCCACCCCCTGGGCCGCGCCAGGGGGGCTCCTGGGGCCCCTGGTCCACCTCTGGCTGCCCCCCCTTCGCCTATTTATTCTCCGTCACGGGGAAACTCCGAAGACATAACCCTTTTTCGCGATCTCTCCTCTGTTCCGCCACCACCGCGCTTCCGAGATCGGGAGCACCAGAAGACCTCTTCCCGGCACCCTGCCGGAGGGAGGGCCGACCTCCGGGAGTCTCCTCTCCACCATGGATGCCTCCCGGATGTCTCGTGAGTATTTTTCCTTGGACCATGGGTCCGTGATCAGTAGCTATGTGATGTTCTCCTCCCCTCTTTGTTCTTCATGGTTTAGACCTCGTGAGCTGCCTTACATGATCGAGGCACTTTTGTAATATTTCTGCTGTTGCTATGCTGAGTTTGATAGGATCTGATGAATTATGAGATTATGTTCAGATTGTAATTGAGTAATATATTTGGTTTTTATCTCTTATATTTTTGTTCCTAAGTAATTCTTGCATGTTCTCCATTGCTGTTTATGGCTTTGGGCAAGTAGTAGGTAGTAACCCCAAGAGGGAACGTTATGCATGATTGTGGGTTCATGCCCCCCGATGACTAGCTTGAGTGACAGAAACATGAGTCTAGGGGATGTGTTGTTGCCACAAGGGGGAAAACAACGGTGCTTGTAACCGCGGTTGCAAGGATTGTTTACTTTACGCAAAGTGGTTTTTAATGCAGTTGTCTGTTGCTTTGGGTTTACACTTTGGGTGGGGCTCGCAACTTAATACCAGCGAGATGTTCTGGATAGGTATCTCAAGGTGGATGATTAGTAGTAGATGCAGTTGGATTTCGGTCTACTTATTTTGGCGTACTGCCCATGCTTTTGAGCTTCTTCCTTTCTTTTGTAGCATAGTTAGCATTGCGGTGCGTTCATAATCCTGTCAATTGCCCTTCTGTAATTTTTTTACCTCACATAGCAGTTTTATCGTCTTTTGGGAGAGAGACATCACTAGTGAACATCACGTATCCCGGTCCATATCCTCATTACTGTTTCCACCCTCATTTACTTTTCTTCTTTTACTTTCAATTGCTATCATTCTCCCTTGTGTTTGATCCTTTGTGAACAACAAGACTGGAGAGATTGACAACCTCTCTGAACTTCGTTGGGAACAAAGTTATTTGTGTCTGTGTGCAGGTCCGCGTCAGTTGCGCCGCTGACACCTACTTATCATCTCTGGAGTCCTACTGGAGACAAACCTTGGTATCTTCACCGAGGGAAACTTGCTGCTGCACTGCATCTCAACCTTCCACTTGGGGTAACCAACAAGGGGCGAGAAGCCATCAGATGGTAGCAATCATGTTGAAGAAGGTGAAACTATGTTGGTGAATCCACCCTAATACAAGGTGAACGATGAGAGGCTGTGTAGGAGTACACAGTGGGTTGTCTCGTTGAACACCGCCTTAAGCCTGAGTTCTTTTGTGGTGATCCAAGATGAAGAGTACTACCACATGTTGGGCAAACGGATCCCCGCTCAACCTACTAACTCACCCCTTCTCGGTTCAATGAGTCGCAGTAGTTCGGAGTTCTGGTAGGCCTGTGGCACGGTCTGCGAAGTGGAACAACGGCTATTCAGACCGGCTTGGGACCCTGCACACATCTTCTGGGACCACATCGGTAAACCGGACAGGTTCACGATGTGGACTCCAACCCAAATAGGCGTCTCCATTGGATTTGAGTTGGCTGTGAGGTAAAAGTTGTGAAAATTATCCTCGCCGACACCGGCTTGAAGGGTGACGAGATCCCGGCGGCAACTGAAAGTTTCATGTGTGTAGCAGTACACCCCTACAGGGTTAATAAACTATTCGAATAGCCGCGTCCGCGGTAAGGGATTACTTGGAAAGTTGTGCTTGATTATTAGACAACTTCAATGGATACTTTAAAACATCCAAGATAAGCGTGAGTGCTATGGTGTACTTTCTCGTGGGAAGTCGAGGAAGGACCCACAGTGGTGTAATTGGTTGGAGACATGTAGTGGACTCGTGTACGCTTCTTACCTCAAGTATGGTACTCGTAGTTCAGGACTAGACAAGTCAAAGCTGGCACTTCTGCATTTGAACCACACCTCCCTTTGCCTTGATACATGTTCATGAGTAGTATAGCTCCTACGTAAGTCTTGCTGAGTACGAATTTGTACTCACGTTTGCTTATTCTATGTTTTAGATGAACCCATTGACCCCGAAGGTGGATTCTTCCTGGAGCTCGACGACTGAAGCCAAGCTAGTGTAGTCCCAGTCAGACGACTGGTCCCTCGTGGAAGGGCTTGTTTATAAATAAGGCTTCTCTAAGCCATTTGTTAAACTTGTTTGTACTCAGACCTACTTTGCTTCCGCATGTTTGATGTACTGTTGGATCACGGTCTCGTGATCTCTGTGTGCACTCCGTAAGAGTTATCAATAAAGTAGTAAACTTTGTAGAGAATTGCAATGATACCTGCTGTTCATACTAGACATGTGTGATGCGTGTATGATTATAACATGCATGTCTTAGTATTGGTTTTCGAGACCTTAGTTGTGATCAGGCTGGCGGTCTGTTATACGCAAAGTGGACCTTAGATGTGCGCAGCTTGGGCCATCGCGATGCGATTGCTCGTGATTCCGTCACGTGCACACTTTGATGTATGATCGAGCCCGCCCTAGACCCCGACTAAGTGATCGAGCTGGAGTAAGTCTATGTAAGTGTTATAATAAAATCGAGAGTATGGTTGAGGCGACTTGTCTATGAAAATGGGAGTTCACCACCCATATCATCTAGACTTGTGTGCGGACGATGAGGACCCATCTGAGTTGATCATCCGGCCTAGATGGGATGCCCCTCTCGTTCGATGCTTTCTGAGAGCATTCTATGCTTGGCCTTGTCTGCTTAGACAAGTGGGTACGGCTCTCGGCTCTCGATATGATTGTGTTGTAACGGGACTTGCATACGCTAACCCTGGGTCTGGACAGACTTGGTATCAGAGCAGGACTGTCTGTAGGATTATCAAACCCTTGGCCGATGTCGAGTCTAGCATTCTATAGTTATATAGTTACTTTGGGTATAAGGGAACAACGTAAGGCTTCTTTTTTCTCCTTACCCTCATCGTTCTGAGTTCTGATTCACCCTCATCTTTTCTACGGAAAGATAGGACTAGGCTCAGCTATGTCTTACTAGAACATCTCATTGAGTGCTTCCTTGTAGCCGTAGGAAAGTTGTGTTCAGTATTCTAGAGTTGTTGTGCTCCTGATTTCTTACATCTTATTATGTAAGTGTTGTTTCTACATTGCAAGAAAAGACATTTCTTAAAATTACAGCCGTTATGCTGTCCGACTCATCCCAGGTTTCTTCATAATCTGATGCATATGCAAAATCCTTCCCTCTATTTTGGTTTCCCTTTTAGAAGAATTTCTAGGTGGCATGCCCGACAGTTCCATAGTGTTTGATGTAGGTTTTCTTCTAGAAACCTATATTGATGCACTTGCAGTTCTTCCTCCCACTTTAGATGTCTTCTAGCCGGAATGACCACAGTAAACATTGTGTTGGGGTACTGTGTTACTCTAACATATCTGATGTAGCCTTAGTAAGCCATGGTCATCCTTTAGGAAAACCATCCAGTAACCCACCCCCTTAAACCTAGCCACCCGACAGATGTGTAGAATTCATTGTAGATCTTATGCCAGGAACCTCCCCAATTTCCAGACGCCCATACAAAATGGCCCCACTTGAGTTAGATGAGCTTAAAATCCAACTTGAAGCTTTGTTGGCAAAAGGCTTCATCCGCCCTAGCTCATTACCATAGGGTTGCCCCATTCTGTTCGTAACGAAGAAAGATGGAACAGAAAGGATGTGCGTAGACTATCGCCCGCTAAATCTAGCGACGATAAAGAACAAGTACCCACTGCGCAGGATATATGATCTTTATGATCCACTTGCTGGATCCTCTGTCTTCTCCAAGATGGATTTGAGATTAGGCTATCATCAAATCAAAATCCAAAATGAGGACATTCCTAAAACGGCGTTCACTACTCGTTATGGTCTTTACGAGTACACCATCATGTCCTTCGGTTTAACCAATGCCCCCGCCACTTTCTCGCGCATGATGAATTCGATCTTCATGAGTACTTGGATAAATTTATTGTAGTTTATCTTGAAGACATTCTCATCTACTCGAAGAACGAAGAAGAACATGCCGAACATCTTAGGTTGGTATTGATGAAACTTCGAGAGCATCGCCTTTATGTCAAGTTCTCCAAGTGCGAATTTTGGGTACCAGAAGTGACCTATTTAGGCCACGTGATTTCTGGAAAAGGCATTGATGTGAATCCCAAGAGAGTTCAGGCCGTCCTTGACTGGACTCCACCTCAATCGGTTAAGCAAGTTAGGAGTTTTCTTGGCTTAGCAAGCTATTGCTGCCGCTTCGTCGAGAACTTTTCTAAAGTTGCAAAGCCTCTAACTGAACTCCTCAAGAAAGATAAGAAATTCCAATGGACTCCCAAGTGTGAGGAGAGCTTTTAGGAGGTAAAAGAAGATTGACTTCTGCACCCGTAGTTGCGCCTCCAGACACCAAAAAGGATTTCGAGATCTTTTGCGACGCCTCACGGCAAGGGTTAGGATGCATAGTTATGCAAGATAGACATGTGGTAGCTTATGCTTCACGCCAGTTGCGTCCACATGAAGAGAACTATCCTACCCATGATCTTGAACTCGCTGCCGTAGTTCATGCCCTCACAACTTGGCGACATTACCTCCTTGGTAATCGTTGTGAGATCTATTCCGACCACCAAAGCCTCAAATATATATTCACCCAGCCAGATCTTAATCTCAGGCAAAGACGCTGGATAGAGTTGATAAAATATTATGACTTAGGAATTTCTTACACCCCAGGAAAATCCAATGTCATGGCTGATGCACTAAGTCGTAAGTCGTATTGTAACAACCTCATGTTACAACAGTATCAACCACTTCTTCATGAGGAATTTCGAAAACTCAATCTTGAGATTGTTCCTCATGGCCTTCTTTCTACCTTGGTGGCGAAACCAACCCTTGAGGATAAAATCATAGCCACCCAGTAACATGATAGTGGTATTCGAGAGATCAAGAAGAACATTGCTAGCGGAGTTGCTAAATGTTTCGCAGAAATGATCAAGGTGTCGTTTTCTTTGGCACTCGATTGACTGTACCAAAAAAACACAATCTGAGGAGGCTAATTCTTAAGGAGGCTCATGACACACCCCTTTCGATTCATCCTGGTAGCACAAAGATGTACCGAGACCTACGCCAAAGATTTTGGTGGACTAGGATGAAACGAAAAATTGTTCAGTATGTTGCCAAATGTGATGTTTGTCGTCGCATTAAGGCCGAACACGAAAGACCTGCTGGCACTCTTCAACCTTTGCCTATTCCAGAGTGGAAATGGGACAAAGTCAGTATAGATTTCATCACTGGCTTTCCAAAAACCCAGAAAGGAAATGATGCCATCTTCGTTGTCGTGGATAGACTTTCCAAAGTTGCTAACTTCCTTCCCGTTCGCGAGTCTATAACTGCTAGCCAGTTAGCGGACTTGTATGTCTCAAGAATTGTGTCTCTTCATGGTGTTCCTTTGGAAATCAATTCTGATCGTGGTAGCTTTTTCACCTCTAGATTTTGGGGAAACTTTCAGAATGCTATGGGAACTCATCTCTCCGTTACTACAGCTTTCCATCCTCAGTCTAGCAGTCAAGTTGAAAGGGTTAACCAAATTCTCGAAGACATGCTCAGATCTTGTGTTATCTCATTCGGAAATAATTCGGAGAAGTCTCTTCCATTCGCCGAATTTGCTTATAACAATAGTTTCCAATCTAGTCTGAACATGGTTCCTTTTGAAATCCTCTATGGACGAAGATGTCGAACACCCCTAAACTGGTCAGAAACTGGTGAAAGACAATTCTTTGGACCGGATATGATCATGGAAGCAGAAGAGCAAGTTCGCATTGTTCGTGATCAATTGAAAGCAGCCCAGTCTCGTTAGAAAAGCTACTATGATCGTCCTCATAGGCAAGAAAGCTACAATCTAGATGAGAAGGCTTACCTTCGGGTTACTCCTCTGTAGGGAACCCAACGATTCGGTATCAAAGGCAAGTTGGCTCCACGTTACATTGGACCTTTCCGCATTCTTGGTAAACGTGGAGAAGTTGCCTACCAACTTGAACTACCTCCGCACCTTTCCCGAGTACATGATGTATTCCATGTGTCACAACTCAGGCGTTGCTTCAAGGACCCCATCCGCGAAGTAGACCATGAAACGCTTGATCTCCAAGATGACCTTTCTTATCGAGAATACCTCGTTCGTATTCTTGATTCAGAAGAGCGTGTCACTCGTCGTCAGAAGATCAAGTTTCTGAAAGTGCAATGGTCACACCACTCTGAGAAAGAAGCCACGTGGGAAAGAGAAGACCGTCTCAATGCCGAGTACCCCTCCTTCCTCTAGTAGACTTCTGAATCTCGAGACGAGATTCTTTTGAGTGGGGGCGAGTTGTCAGAACCCTCTGTTAGGTATATGCTAGGATCAAGTCTAGCTTTGCATCATTTCAAAAAAATTCAAATGAAATTGAAATGGGAGAAGAAACCCCCCATATGAATTAATTCAAATGGCCAAAAATAAAGTTGCTCCAAAAATTCCTTTTGTATTTTTGAAAACTCATGTAGATGAGTATGATCACATATAAAGTGATGTGGTAGCATTCCCATGCTCATTGATTTTTTAAATATTCAAACAGGAGCTTGGATTTAAATTTAAACCCCTATTTGAAATAAAGTTCAAATAATTTGAATTTTAAAATTTTCCAAACTTTATAAGTGGCTAGCTATATATATTGTGAGGCCATATAAAAATTTGGGGCATTTTATAAAATGCCTAGCTATTGTTTTTACCAAGGCACAACAAATAACAAAAAATACAACAGAAAGAAAAGAGAAAGGGCTTACCTGGCATTCGGCCCAACTCATCCCCCCAGCCAGCCCAGCCCGCCAGCTCACTCTATCGTCTTCCTCAAGCAACTCGGTGTCGAGCCAGGTCGCGGCGTGGACGCCACCTCGACGCCGAGGGCCTTCCAGGCGACCCCGAGGCTTATCCTCTCGCCGTGGAGACCGCCTAGACGACGTGCTTCCTTTCCCTCACCTCGTAGCCACTTTCCCACACTCCTCCGTTCCTTTTCACCATCACCCGAGACCACGCCGGAGCGCCGACGAAGAGAACGCGTGGCCAATGGCAGCCATCCGCCGCACGAGTTTGTCCAGTTGGATCCTCGTCTTCGTCTTCCCCAGCCTGCAACGGATCAAGAGATGAATCGCCTCATAGTCGCCGGATTCTTCCCCGAGACCTCGCCGACCGCCGTGAAGATCTTCGCTAAATTCCTCGCCGCCGTGACCTACCCGACTCCGTCGACTGCCTCGCCGTGTTCCCCGTAGTCTGGTGAGCGTTTCCCCAAGCTCACAGAGCCCCTCCCTCCTTCTAGCCCGATTCGCCATGGGAGCCGAGGCTTGCCGCCGCCATGGTTGGTGCTGCGCTGGCTCCCGTGCACCCAAGCCCCCGCCTTGTTGTCCGTTGTGTGGTTGTGCGCTCCTGGAGTCCAACGCACCCACAGCCGTGTCCTCCCGTGCACTGCAGCAAGGACTTCGTCGTTGCCGTGCCTCTGCTGCCGCTTTTCTCGACGACGGTGAAGCTTCGATGACCCCCTTGGTCCCTCGACTCCACCCAGCGACGCATACGGGATCCAGCTACACGTAGATGGTCTCAGCGGTCAAAACGATGGCCGAAATCGCCCTCCCGTGCAGCGCCGCCACGTCTGGTGACGCCAGCGTTGAGCCGCCGGAAGCCCGTGACATGGCCCGTGCTTAATTAGCACCAACCCCGCCCCTGTGACACTTACAGGTGGGCCCAACCCCCTCTAATCCTCTTTGTTAGATTAATCTAACAGGGAAATTAGACAGAGAGGCTCATAGCCCTGGCCCACTGGTCAGTTTGACCGAGGTCAAAACCCCCCTGACGTCATGCTGATGCAGTGCTGGCGCAATAAAAGCTTTTCTAATTAAAAGAATTCCAGAAAAATCAGAAAATGAATTAAACTTTGGAAATTCATAACTAATTCATTTTAACTCCAAATTGGACAAATAATATATGTAAAATTATCAGAAAATTGCAAGGAATGTGAATATGGACTTTGTTTTCATGTTTCATCAATTTAAATTTGGTGAACAGTGGCATTTTTCCATATGGCTTTAATTTGAATTCAAATTTGGAGTGAATTTGCAAATGACTTTGCATTCCACTTCTTTTAAATGGAATTGTAACCACATTGCAACCATGAACATCACCATTACAATCTTATTCATGTGATTGTGCATTGTACATTATGTTGATCCTATGATTGTCATGTTGTTAATAGAAGTGGAGCCGGAACCGGAGGCCACCCCCTTCGTTGAAGACCCCGATACTGAACCTCGTCAGCAAGGCAAGCAAACCCCCATTGATCATGTCAATAAAACCCATTTACCTCTCAGTCTCGCTTATGCATGAAATAGGATGATCACCTTGTTATCGATTCTACTACATAGTTGAACCCATATCCCTTCCATGACCTATCATTTGTCACAGTAGTACGCAAACCACAATCCTAGGAGATGTAGGAGTTGATTGATATCATGTGTCCCCTGCCAATGTTACTGCTTATTGCATTCTTAGAGTTACAATGAGGTTACTCTTTTGTGAGTCGGGCTGGTAGCAATCATGTTGAAGAAGGTGAAACTGTGTTGGTGAATCCACCCTAATACAAGGTGAACGATGAGAGGTTGTGTAGGATTACACAGTGGGTTGTCTCGTTGAACACCGCCTTAAGTCCGAGTTCTTGTGTGGTGATCCAAGATGAAGAGTACTACCATATGTTGGGCAAACGGACCCCAGCTCAACCTACTAACTCACCCCTTTTCGGTTCAATGAGTCGCAGTAGTTCGGAGTTCTGGTAGGTCTGTGGCATGGTCTGCGAAGTGGAAGAATGGTTATTCAGACCGGCTTGGGACCCTGCACACATCTTCTGGGACCACATCGGTAAACCGGCCGGGTTCATGATGTGGACTCCAGCCCAAATAGGCGTCTCCATTGGATTTGAGTTGGCTCTGAGGTACAAGTTGTGGAAATTATCCTCGCCGACACCCGCTTGAAGGGTGACGAGATCCCGGCGGTAACTGATAGTTTCATGTGTGTAGCAGTACACCCCTGCAAGGTTAATAAACTATTCGAATAGCCGCGTCCGCGGTAAGGGACTACTTGGAAAGTTGTGCTCGATTATTAGACAACTTCAATGGATACTTTAAAACTACCAAGATAAGCGTGAGTGCTATGGCGTACTTTCTCATGGGAAGTCGAGGAAGGACCCACAGTGGTGTAATTGGTTGGAGACATGTAGTGTACTCGTGTACGCTTCTTACCCAAGTCTGGTACTCGTAGTTCAGGACTAGCCAAGTCAAAGCTGGCACTTCTGCATTTGAACCCCACCTCCCTTTTCCTTGATACATGTGCATGAGTAGTATAGCTCCTACGTAAGTCTTGCTGAGTACGACTTTGTACTCACATTTGCTTATTCTATGTTTTAGATGAACCCACTAACCCCGAAGGTGGATTCTTCCTGGAGCTCGACGACAGAAGCCAAGCTAGTGTAGTCCCAGTTAGACGACTGGTCCCTCGTGGAAGGGCTTGTTTATAAATAAAGCTTCTCTAAGCCATTTGTTAAACTTGTCTGTACTCAGACCTACTTTGCTTCCGCATGTTTGATGTAATGTTGGATCATGGTCTCGTGATCTCTGTGTGCACTCAGTAAGAGTTATCAATAAAGTTGTAAACTTTGTAGAGAATTGCAATGATACCTGATGTTCATACTAGACATGTGTGCTGCGTGTATGATTATAACATGCATGTCTTAGTATGGGTTTTCGAGACCTTAGTTGTGATCTGGCTGGCGGTCTGTTATACACAAAGTGGCCCTTGGATGTGCGCAACTTGGGGCATCACGATGCGATTGCTCGTGACTCCGTCACGTGCACACTTTGATGTATGATCGAGACCGCCCTAGACCCCGACTAAGTGATCGGGCTGGAGTAAGTCTATGTAAGTGTTATAATACAATTGAGAGTATGGTTGAGGCGATTTGTCTATGAAAATGGGATTTAACCACCCATATCCTCTAGACTTGTGTGCGGACGATGAGGACCCATCCCAGTTGATCATCCGGCCTGGATGGGATGCCCCTCATGTTCGATGCTTTATGAGAGCGTTCTGTGCTTGACCTTGTCTTCTTAGACAAGTGGGTACGGCTCTCGGCTCTCTATATGATTGTGTTGTAACGGGACTTGCATACGCTAACCCCGGGTCCCGACATGTCTCCTCCTCCGCCTCGTCAGCGAGAGCAGAAGAGAGTCGCCGCCGCCGCTCCGGATGCTCCGGCGCCTCTTAAGCAACAAAGGAAAAGAGTCGTCGTCGCTCCGACGTCTAGCAGTACAACCAGTGGCGGGAGGCGATACCAATTCGGTCCATCATGTCTCAAGCCTCCTGAGAAGTTACCATGCGAGATGAGCATGGAGGAAAATGCCGAGATCGTTCAAGGCCAAGTGGATGCCTTTTTGAAAAAGAAAAAACAACCTCCGCCTCCGAAGATAGATGAGGTGAGATTGAAGCCCACTTTGGATGCCCTCAAGCGACCAGCACCGGCTCCGCTGTATGACAACCATGTCCACGCTCTTAAAAAGACAGTGCAAGAAGCGCGCCGGTCTGGAAGCACTTCAACTAACAAAAGGAGACAACAACAAATTGCAATAGAAAAAAATGTTCCCCAGCTCGGCGAACAGGCGAACAAATCGTGCACCCTGCTGCATGTGTCTAGCGATATCGTCGTCGCAAATCTGCCGGCCGGGATGGTGCCCGGTACCAATCCTGGTGATTACCTTCCCGACAATACACATTTTGATGCACTAGAGGTGGACGAA
This sequence comes from Bromus sterilis, assembly GCA_950022295.1. NCBI lineage: Eukaryota > Viridiplantae > Streptophyta > Magnoliopsida > Poales > Poaceae > Bromus > Bromus sterilis. Next base: position 301,009,325 of record OX465601.1, read on the forward strand.
CACAAATTCCGGCACGAGAAGCCTCTCGTCAGACCTGATCAACAGCTACCAACGATTATGCGAAGATTCCATCAGTGATACATGGACACCTGCAAGAACTCTGGGTTGGATAATTTGATGATTATGGTTAAAGAGAAGCACGACCTCGTTGGAATTGACGTGTTGAATGTTCCATTTGAGGAGATATTCCATCTTTTCAATAAAAAGGCCATCGATAAAGTAATCATCACTTGCTACTGTCTGTAAGTACTACTTATTTAATTAATTCTCTATATATAGCTCAGCTCTTTCATCGCATCTACATATAATTCACTATATCATGCAGAATGAAGATCGTCGAATGCAAGCAAAGACAAATCTATAATATTGGGTTTATTAACCTAAATATCTTTAATGAATGGGAGGTTAAACATGATCCCAAACGAGCCGAGGCAAACTTGCTACAATCGTTGCTTCAACATCAAAACAAACAAAAAATAATCTTTCCTTACAACTTCGAGTGAGTGTTACTGTGCATATTCGGTTTTTCTAATTTACTCGAGGTTATAGTAAAGTAATTGATGAGTTATGCATGCGTCCACAGCTTTCACTTTATTCTCCTAGAGATTAAGCTTGAGGAGGGACTAGTAACCATCTTAGACTCAAGACGAAAAGATCCCAAGAAGTATGCGGACATGACTGAAATGCTCAAGACGTAAGTACAATCGATCATTATCGCACCATTTCGGCAACTTTTTTCATTTCCTGATATCAGGTAATAATTATTTTCTATGTCTGGCAGGGTTTGAATACCATCACCAAAAAATATCCGGGACTGCCGAAGGAGCTAAAATTTACACGCCCAATAGTAAGTACTACTAGCTAATTCCACGCATCTCCCATTATATTGATTCTAGCTAGTTCCATCAATACCATTTATATAATGCTTGATTATCAGTTTGATTGACCTATATTTCTCGTAAAGTGGTTGTGGCAGGAAGAAGGGACTAATCTTTGTGGATACTACGTTTGCGAGTACATGTACAACGCGACAACCTCTAAGAATGCCGGCTACTCTAAAGAAAAATTTAAAGTGCGTAAGCAATAATATTCACAATTTTATTTTATTACCATCATTTGTTTTGAGTTTCATTCATATACATGTATTGACCCCCTTCTTCGAATTAGCTTTGGGAGCTGCAAGATCAACTCCTACCACAAGATCTCATAATAGCAATTCAAGAGGAATTCGCGGGATTCTTTCTTGATCACGCCATGACGAAAGGCGGATAATACCATATGGAACTTGATTTTAGATGTTAGGGTATTGTAAGAGATCTTATATTGTATATATGTAGCCAGTAGCGCCGGATAGATATACGAAAACATGTTGTTCAACCAATCTCTCGGGGAGAAGGAGAGGTCGATCACTTCTCTCTGTATATATATGTTCATGACGATCTTCTGTACTTAATGGTTTAATTCCTTCATTTGCTTACTAGCTAGCGTGTCGACTCCTCTCTATATGTATAGTACGTAGCGTCGACCAAACACGGAGATAAGAGAGGACACCTCTCTCTATTAGCAATATATGAAACCCCTAAATTATCCCTACAAAACCCCCATCCCCCCTTTCAAAAAAAAACCCAACACCTGAACTGCTGACGCGTGGATGTCTTTTGATCCCGGTTGGTGCTACCAACCGGGACAAAAGGCCCTGCTGCCGGGCAAGCCGCAGAGGGCACGTGGAGCCCCATCTGTTCAAGTTCGTGGGCAAACCGGGACTAAAGGTTCTGAGCATTAGTGATGACTCCCGGTTCCAGAACCGGGACAAATAGCCCTCTAGAACCGGCACAAATGAGCCTTTTTCTACTAGTGACATGCACTAAAACGGTGATCTAATGGTCAGGAATGATTGAAACGCAAAATCTAACGGTATAAATTGCTAATGTTCTGAGAAAGCTCGGTTTAGGTGCAGTTTTACTGTCCTAAATATGCATCACAAAATAATAAATAAAATCTCTATATTACCGCTTCCTATAAAGATAGTAAAATAGAATGATAATATATGCATGTTATTATTTAGGACAGTATAACCAACCCATGTGTTAGAATAGATACACCATGCAAGATCATGGACGACACCGAGGCAGGATGTTTGTGAACGAGGTTCACCGATATAGCTACATTCCCGAGGCATGACTACGGGCGTTCCTCCCCAAGGTACCGCAACACCGACCGCCTGGGCGCCGGCACATAGCCGCCGGCTCCCCGTGTACCTATTGCTATCTTGTCGTCATGGGTTGTGGTGCCGGTCTAGGAGACAACATGTCCGACTACAACACGACTCGTACCTATCCACACTTATCACGACTCGTACATATATTCGACACAAATACAACACTAAGCCTTCTTTTGTTCATATGAATAGAAAAAACCATTAAAAGTTAGATGATATGTATCTCCATTTTTAAATTAATATTTTTTCTTTAACAATGAAAGATTTTTTTATTTTTTACATAGAAATATAAATCAATTCTTATAAACCAAAGTTCTTTAAAGCAAGTTTTTCTACTCCGTCCGATCCATATTAATTGACGCACACTTAGTACAACTCTAGTAGTACAACTCTAGTATACAAAGTTGTACTAAGTGTGTGTCAATTAATTTGGATCGGAAGGAGTACAAAATTCCTATTCCTCAAAATTCCAACAAAATTCATGTAAACTGAAGGAGGCCATAAGGTCCCCTATAGTATCGATGAAAGACTTAAAACCCATGAGCGTAAATATATATCTCTCTCTCTACCTACAAACACGCGCGAGCACGGATACACGCACATACACACACATGTGAGTGTAATATTTTTTCTAAACTCTTCCATATCACATAGGGAGATGGGTATGGAGGCTATTGAAGCAAAGAATGAAAATAAAATTACCATCTACTTGTCTGTGAGAAACCTTTTTTTTCATAATCTGTTATTTATATTTTGTTTAACAACATTCAGTTAAACCAGATCATTGCGCCAAGGGTTTGGAATTTGACGGGCACGACGACAAGGACAAGGACGGTTTCGACCGGGTACCGATTCCGATGGTGATCTTGTGGTGTCTTAAAAAGTGGTTGTAAAATTGCCACCAGCAAGCGGCAGGAAGGAAAAAGAGAGGATGAATCACGTTTCTAAGCAACGGGTTCAACCTACAAATATGGAGACTCGTGGGCATAATATGAAGAGCCTTCATAAATTTGGCAACTCAGGACGTATATGGCATCTTTGCTTGAGTATCATTAGGACAATGCCCGTGCGTTGCAACGGGATTTTTTTACATGCTTACAACACAATACCCAATTCAAAAATCAAAACCCCTCCACATGTTCACATTATATATTTTAACATAGCTCATGAACCATGTTGTTGCTTATTCTCATTCCGGCCTTCATCAGTCATGGTCACGATGTGCATCTAATAGTTATGCATCTAACGTGCCAAATTCTAATGTGATAATCTCGATCACCGCACACACACAGTTAATGAAGCATTCCATCACAAGTGTATGTCTAGTAGTTTGAAGACTAATCTCGTTCCGAGCTACGACATATCATTACTCATACGCCCACTCACTTTTAAATTATATATTTATTTATTTAAATGAATTCCATTCTTTCTAAACACATAAAGAATTTATAAATCGCATGGAGCTTTCTGTAACAGCAAGGATATTTTAAAAATTATGAATATATTTTTACGCATCTGAACACTATTTTAAATGACATGAAAATTGTTTTGAGAAAAAGGTAACATTTTTAAAATTATAAGAAATTATTTTTATACATTATCACTTTTCTTAAAACTACACAAATATTTTAAACTGCATGAATGATTTTGAAAAATTAAAGAATATCTTTGAAAAGGCACTAAACACCCCACATGTAGTTTTTAATATCATCTCTCGACGGTCGGTGATAGCTTTCTCCATTGCCCGTTTGAGCAAAAAAAATGTATCATCGTCAGTCAACCTCTCAAATGCATTAATTTAAGCGATAGGGTTATATGGGTTGAAATATATCTAGATACATCTGTTTTTCATTATTTCATTATCACACATTTAATTTAATTAGCAGCCATGGCAAAGCCGGATTTTTTTCCTTTTTGCTCATATTTAGCCATGATTCTCCCACTTACCACCATCCTATTCGGCAGGAGCCAACCAGCCAATCAAATAAAATGTGTAGAATTTCATATAGGTAGCCATCACAGGCAACCCAGCCAATATATATTCCCACAATTCTGCTTAATTAGGCCCAACATCAAATCCTTCGATCTCATCCTGACTGAACTCCGCTGGCTTGCTTGTTTCCACAACTCAAGGCCCGTATATAACGAAATCACTAGTTTAAGAGTATTCGTTGCAACGAACACCACGTTTTCTTCACGCGCGCTAAGTGGCGCGTCTTGGCGCTTTTCCGTTTTTCCTGTTTTTTAGAGGCACGAGTGCCTCTCGTAGAGGCACGATGGTGCCTCTCGTGGAGGCACGATAGTGCCTTTTCACGTTTTTCTGTTTTTCCAGTTTTAGAGGCACGAGTGCCTCAAAAAAGGAGGCACGAGTGCCTCGTTTTTCTGTTTTTCCTGTTTTTAGAGACACGAGTGCCTCAAAAAAGGAGGCACGAGTGCCTCCTCGTTTTTGTATTTTCCTGTTTTTAGAGGCACGAGACACTCGTGCCTCCTTTTTTGAGGCACGACTCGTGCCTCCCGCGAAGGCATGGTCGTGCCTCCCGTGGAGGTAAGGTCGTGCCTCTTTTTTTTCGAATTATTTTTTGATTTTTTTTCACCAAAACGTATAGAAAAAACGTGCGAAAACCGGGAAAGTCGAAAAAACCAATTTTATACATAAAAAACGCGTAAAAAAAACGAAATCCCGAGGGATCGCTGTAAGCGCGACACGTGGCGCTGTTTGTTGGTGCGGGCTGCGAACAAATACTTCCTAATTAGTCGTTCCCCGTATATAAACCGGTTGTACTTTGCAGAAAAAAGCAAGGTGGGATAAATAGGCTAGCTGCGCATATTTTGAGAAGAGAGCAAGGTCAACACAGGCCCATATATTTTGAGAAGAGCGGACGTGAGCCCAGATGCAGCCCAGCATAGCGACGGGATGAACGTGGGGCTGCGGGCGTGTGCCCAACGGAACGACAAATCTTTCAGCACACGTGACGAACCAGATAATGGACTGCGGGTAAATTCTCAGAAAAGTGAGGGGTTTTTCAATAAAATTATATAACGGACTAAGAAAGTCACCTCTTTTTATTATTAGAAAAAGATTTGGCTTAGAATCATCATATTGACGGTTGTTAGGACGATAGGGACGATAGAACAATCATCGTATGGCGTCTTTGCTTGAGTAAGATTTTTATTTAGGCCAACGCTAGGCGTCATCCGGTTGATAAGTGACTCTGGGAAGCTGTTGGTGAGCGCTGCTCCGGTCTGCATCGCATCTCCACGACAACGAGAGGCACCAGCGAGCCATCCATTGCAGCACGGCGAGAGCTGCAATGCAGCTCCGGCGAGCCGGCGGCCAGCGCACCATTGCAACATTAGGAATCCATCGGAGGGCGCTCCATAACAGCAACAGGAAGCCGCCGGCGGGCGCCATAACTTCGAGAGTCGTCATAGAGCGCACCATTGCAGCACCGAGTGCAGCGCAGAAAGCCACCGACGAGGCGGCGAGCGCACCATTGCAGCTGCTCCAATCTGCACTGCATCTCCGAAAAGTCGCCGTCCTCTCCATTGCAGCGCCGGTGAGTGTTTCATTGCAGCGCCGGTGAGCAGTGACGGTAGCGGATGGGAACTTTAGCGGGCATGAGTGGCTGGAGGAGGATCCGAGCTTGCGGCATCGATGGCTGGTGTTGGCCTCTCTCTACAGGATGGGGAAGACGAAGATGCGGCAGAAAAAATGTGTGGTCGTAGTCTTCTGCGTGAAGAGATAAGGTGGCTGTTAAGCGATGTCGTAGGACGCGTGTCAACCGTTGGACTTGACTTAAAAAACGAGAAAAATCAGTCGGTCTAAAGAAATCTTTTCCCTTTTATATAATACAAGGGCAAGGACGGGGTTGCATATAATGCAGCATGTACTGTAATCTTATTCCTTTTTCTTGAACAAGCGTATGCAGCAATATAAATTTCATGTTCTATTGAACGGAGAACATATTTTTCTCTCTCTTTCATATAGATTATGTAATTGTTAGAGCCCTCTTTAGGAGGATATTTTTTAGAACAAATTATTTAGTTAAGGCAACACCCGAATATCTTTTTTTTTTGCGATTAACACCCGAATTTCTTCTGTGCTTGGAAATTTCATTTGACCATGTACTTCATGACTCCCGGGATGTGGACTCTGTAAAAGTAGTCGTCCCAGTCAATGGTCTTCGGGTCAAAGTTGAAGAGGCTGCCTTCTTCGTTAGTCATGGCGACCCTAAGCTTGTTTAGATTGACATCATCAAAGCACCCCTTGAACAACGCGAATGGCCCGTATAAGTCCACAAGGTGCATCACAAACCTAAAAAAAAGGAACGTGCCAACTTATGTGTGCAACGTCATAAAGATGATATAACCGCACACAAGTTCAATGACTTACCTGTACTTGCGTGCATGGTCATGATAGAGGGTTCCGAGGCCGAAGAGGCCACAACAAACGATGGATAGCAGGTGTAGGAGCTCGAGGAAGAGGCGGTACCTGAGCACCATAAAGAGGTGGAAAGAGGCGATGCTCCTCAGGAACGACATCTTATGTGTGCGCACAGTGCGTCCATCAGGACCCATGCGAGGGTTCTCTGTGAAGTACCGGAATCCCGCCTCGTGCAACACATCATACGACACCGGGTGACGCACCGATGAGCTCACGTGGTACACTGCCAGTGCCCGTGGTTTGGGATGAGCCATTACATTTTCCGACGAGGACGAGCCATGTGCCACCATAGCAGCTATCATGGCGTTTACCACCATGTCACCGGGCATCTGCATCAACGTATACCCAACCAATCGATTGTATTCACCACAGCCGTTCAAATGCATCTTACTACAGTACAGCTACTCATCAGTGCACAGTACAACATTGTTGCTTACCACATCCATGGTGAGGTCGAGGTCAGCCAAGAAGTATGTCAAGTTCTGCTTGGCATATCCGATCACGATCGTGTCGATCGTCCTACAGTTTGCATTTTCGGTTAAGCAAATACGTATCATAGTATGTTTTGCGTTTGCAACAAAATTAAAAGATGCCATTTTGAATTTTGAATTTGAAGGTAGAAACCGTAAGGGAAACGCATATAAACCTGGTGCCTTCAATCCAACCGGACAGTGGGTCATTCAGAACGCTAGTGATGATGCTAGGACGAACAATGACAATGGGGACATCACCCTGCATTTGACTCAACACCATCTCCCCCATCGATTTGGTAAACACGTATGTGTTGGGCCACCCAAAGTGTCGTGCCCTAGCGAGGCCCAGGTCTTTCATGGCCTTCCTTTCGGACTTGGACACCGAGTCATTGGCCTGAAGTTGCTTTTTCAGGTCATTGGCCAGCCTGAGCTCAGTGTTGATGTCAAGGTGGGTCCCTTCAATGAGTGTCTCGCCTTCCTTGAACGGCCTCTCCTCCACCAGCCCTTGCTTCTCACCCGCCACGTAAGCTGTACCCATCAATGGATGTATTTATTACTCCGTCAGATACAGTGGTTACTATTGTATTACAGTACTTACTATTGTATCCATAAACTTGCATATAACCAGTGGTTATTTGTACAGTTGATGTATGCTTACCTGTGGAGACATGGAGGAGGATGTTGAGATTTGGACACTTCTTGGCGAAGTTGCAAATATGCTTCACTGACATCACGTTCACGTCCAGAGCCACATCATACCTGCATGCGCGCGCACACACACACTTAGATTTCACAGTTTTCGGAGACTATTCACTACTCTTGTGATCAATCGATACTGCACCTATAAACGTTCTCTCGGTCGAGTTTTTCTCAGGCTAAACGATCAATTGATGACGACGTACCTTTCATAGAAGTTGGTGGTGGCAGCACCATTGACGATGACCTCGAGCTCCTCGGTCAACCGGAGATTCTCCAGAGTCTCGTCGTCGATGCCGAAGTCCTCGAGCATCACGTCTCCCGCCAATGGGACAATCTTCTCTCGGATGAAATACTGAAACCCATCCCCGTGCTTCTCCCTCAGAAGCCCGAACAACTCCTTCCCTACTACCTGCACATGCCTCATTTCTATCATCTTAATTCACGCGGTTTGACTGTGCTGCGAGTGCATGCTTAACTAGTAGTCCCTCCATTCCATAATGTAGTGCATATTTTGATTTAGAAAAGTCAAAGATGCCTATGTTTGACCAAAATTATAGAAAAATGTACTAATATATAAATACCAAAATTACTATCATTAGATTCATCATGAGATGTACTTTTATTTTATATGTATTTTATATTTTATATGTCAATAGTTTGTGCTATAAACTTGGTCAAACATAGATTCGTTTGACTTTTTTAAAACAAAATATGCACTACATTATGGAACGGAGGGAGTAGTACGTAGGGAAGAAATTAGCCAGCACCAAAACTGTAGAAAAGGGACCAAAAAATAAGAGAGGAGTAAAGGGCTAGGTCATGCAGTGCCATAATGCACAATCTACCTCCTTTTCCACCCGATGCTTCGCCGCCGCATCATCCACCGCTCGCACGGGAAGATATATCTTCTTCACATCAGGCTGAACTCTTAGTATCTTCTCCACCAGTACTGCATATATATGTACCAAGACAAGAACTAAGTACCAGATGAGCACAATGCAACGATAGTCCAGCATGATTTGTTCTTGAATGCGTAAATGAACCCGCTAAAGAGCAGTTTACTCTTCTAGAATTTGCAACAAATAGTATGCATGCTTAGTTGCTTACTCTTTCCAAGAAAGCCTGTGGATCCAGTCACGAGGATGCTCTTGTTCTTGAAGTAATCAGTGATCTTTTGTTCATTCAGTGTGCTAACCATCTTGCCTCTTTTTTTCCTTGCGTGCGTGTCTGAGTTGGAGGGAGGAAGTGGCGGAGACCAGAGACAAGGATGGATGGAAGAAATGATTGGTACAAGGTTTGAGTCACTCCAAAGAGTCTCGTTTACACAGTATTTATGCACGAGCCATAAGGTGTTTTCTGTGTGTAGGTAGGAGAGTGGAGGTGAGTCTTAAATTTGAGGCGCTTAAGCGCACGAATTAACCATGGCAACGTATATGTGCTGTCCAACAAAAACCAGGACCTGCAGTAAAGAAAAACGCAGTAGGGTACTGCAGGCCATCATATTAGTACCTAAGGTGGACAGCCAGTACTAGTACTAGTATCATTGCCACACTTAAGAATGAGTTGTATAGCTAGTAAGTATAGTCAGAGGTTCTTCAATACGTACTAAAAAGCAATCTTTAACTCCATTCAGTCGAAGTTTGAGGTGAAAGCCAACCACCGCCTCCTCTGCGAACAACATGAAAGGCACGGGCAACACAGGCGCAACCTAGCGCCGCCGGAACCCAGCCGCCTCACCCTAGACCTCCTAGCCGCCGCCGGGCAAAGCCCGCACGGTTCGGGCCGCGGCGAGGCTTCTCCTCCTCTCGGCTGGATAAAGGGTGGCACAGGCGATCTGGTAGTACGGGTGCGCGGAAGCCGTGGTTGCCGGCCGCTGCGACGGTGAGCGGCTTCGGAGGCGGCGGTGGCGAGGTGCAAGGAGGTGGAGGCATGGCGCCGGTTCGCCGGGCGCCCTGGTGGGTGGCGGCAGTGGGAGTCAGTCCAGGCACCGTCTGCCTAGATCTGGCGCTGCGGACGGTGGGCACGCTGGCGCAGACGCTCCCAAGTGATGCAGATTCATCTGATATACAGTGGAGTGGCAGCGGCGGGCGCCTTCGGGAAGGACGGACCTGGTTGTCGCCGTCTTAAGCTATGACCATGGGTCTGGATCTTCGCCCAGATCCGTCGACAATTTGGGCAGCACCAGCTGACACCGTGGTGGTGCTGGTAGCTGTCGGGCTAACGACGACAGATTGAATCGGGGCGGCGTGAGGGCCTGCTGCCGCGAATAAAGTTGGCGGTCCTTGTACTTGCATCGCATTATGGCATCGTCTTTCAAGATTCGCCCTCCTCGATCTGGCCATCGATGGGTTCCGGAACTAATGACGGAGATCTTGCCCAAAAGATCTAAATGAGAAAGAATTCTGAGGGTGTGGCACGAAGCTCTGCTGTTTTGTCTGAGCTTCATTGGTTGTGACTGGCAATTGCCTTGCTGAAGGGATTGTCTTGAGAGCTCGAGCTTCCACTAGGGTGAAAACCTAAGATCTTGGGTCGGGCAACGACAACGGTTGGGCACAGTTTCCTTCTTAAAGGCGTTCCTCTTGGAGACCTCTTATGTATTCTGGGTGTTCTATCTGGTGGTGGTTGGTGTGCTACTGCGGAGAGGAATTTATCGTTATGGAGGGACCTTTGTTTTTCCCTTTCTTTTTGCTTTCTCCTTTAGCTGTGTCCATCCTGGATGTCTTGCGATATCTTGTAGGTGCAGAGGCTTGATGTGATGAGTATCCTGCGATATTAATATATTCTCTTTTTCAACAAAAAATTATGAAATTATCGACTATTTGAGCGCCAACCCTCCATTTGGTGGCGACTAAGTGCCAGCCAAGGCCACCGAAGAGATGGAGGTGGAGTATGATTATGTTTTTTTAGTTTTATTTAAGTATTATAATAAGTCTATGGATAAAATATCATCTGTTTATGTAAATTTTATCCCGATAGCAATAAATTACGTTTGAACTTATTCGAACTAGCCAGGTCTCGCGCGCATTTGCGTGGCTAGATTTGCTATGTATTTCTTTACTATATTATTTTCTCTATCCGTGTTATTTATATTAGTTTTGGCTACATTAATATTAATCTGCATAAATAGTCAAAATTCATAGCTTTGGAAAAGATGTTTACACTTTGAAACACTTTTCCCTATTTTGTTCTAAGTTATTGCCAAGTACTTTGATGTGTGATGGTATACCATTAAAAAACTTGTGTTATATGTACTATAATGTAGAAGCATTGTCTCTTATGCTATTTTTTAGCTTTCCCCATCCCACTCCTCATCCTTTGATATTTTTTCGCAGATGTTATTTAGGAGGCTTTCGAGAAAATCTATAAATTGATGAATCATTTTGTCCTTTACACCATTCACCTCGCATTTTCCATGCCATAACTATATTTTCTTTATTAATGGCATATCACACTGGATAAATTTTGAGACCTTTTACAATACATCAAACAAATTATGGCCGTTTATTTTCTGGTTTGGTTGGCCTAAATTTAACGATACTACACCGAACTTATGATCAGGGGCATTTGTGGTACAGCCGCTCTACAGCAAAGTTGAGCGGCAAGGCCACGCGTACATGCAATTTTCAGTGTGGCCGATGGTACCGATCCTAGGATGGCATGCAAGGCGTTGAGTTCCGGCTGCTCCAGCTCGTCAAAGTTGTCGGCGATGGCTGCGGCAGCCTGGCTCATCATCCGCCCTAGCTCATTACCATAGGGTTGCCCCATTCTGTTCGTAACGAAGAAAGATGGAACAGAAAGGATGTGCGTAGACTATCGCCCGCTAAATCTAGCGACGATAAAGAACAAGTACCCACTGCGCAGGATCAATGATCTTTATGATCCACTTGCTGGATCCTCTGTGTTCTCCAAGATGGATTTCAGATTAGGCTATCATCAAATCAAAATCCAAAATGAGGACATTCCCAAAACGGCGTTCACTACTCGTTATGGTCTTTACGAGTACACCATCATGTCCTTCGGTTTAACCAATGCCCCCGCCATTTTCTCGCGCATGATGAATTCGATCTTCATGGAGTACTTGGATAAATTTATTGTAGTTTATCTTGATGACATTCTCATCTACTCGAAGAACGAAGAAGAACATGCCGAACATCTTAGGTTGGTATTGATGAAACTTCGAGAACATCGCCTTTATGCCAAGTTCTCCAAGTGCGAATTTTGGCTACCAGAAGTGACCTATTTAGGCCACGTGATTTCTGCAAAAGGCATTGATGTGAATCCCGAGAGAGTTCGGGCCGTCCTTGACTGGACTCCACCTCAATCGGTTAAGCAAGTTAGGAGTTTTCTTGGCTTATCAAGCTATTGCCGCCGCTTCGTCGAGAACTTTTCTAAAGTTGCAAAGCCTCTAACTGAACTCCTCAAGAAAGATAAGAAATTCCAATGGACTCCCAAGTGCGAGGAGAGCTTTTAGGAGGTAAAAGAAGATTGACTTCTGCACCCGTACTTGCGCCTCCAGACACCAAAAAGGATTTTGAGATCTTTTGCGATGCCTCACGGCAAGGGTTAGGATGCATAGTTATGCAAGATAGACATGTGGTAGCTTATGCTTCACGCCAGTTGCGTGCACATGAAAAGAACTATCCTACCCATGATCTTGAACTCGCTGCCGTGGTTCATGCCCTGACAACTTGGCGACATTACCTCCTTGGTAATCGTTGTGAGATCTATTCCGACCACCAAAGCCTCAAATATATATTCACCCAGCCAGATCTTAATCTCAGGCAAAGACGCTGGATAGAGTTGATAAAAGATTATGACTTAGGAATTTTTTACACCCCAGGAAAAGCCAATGTCATGGCTGATGCACTAAGTCGTAAGTCGTATTGTAACAACCTCATGTTACAACAGTATCAACCACTTCTTCATGAGGAATTTCGAAAACTCAATCTTGAGATTGTTCCTCATGGCCTTCTTTCTACCTTGGTGGCGAAACCAACCCTTGAGGATAAAATCATAGCCACCCAGTAACATGATAGTGGTATTCGAGAGATCAAGAAGAACATTGCTAGCGGAGTTGCTAAATGTTTCGCAGAAATGATCAAGGTGTCGTTTTCTTTGGCACTCGATTGGCTGTACCACAAAAACACAATCTTAGGAGGCTAATTCTTAAGGAGGCTCATGACACACCCCTTTCGATTCATCCTGGTAGCACAAAGATGTACCGAGACCTACGCCAAAGATTTTGGTGGACTAGGATGAAACGAAAAATTGTCAGTATGTTGCCAAATGTGATGTTTGTCGTCGCATTAAGGCCGAACACCAAAGACCTGCTGGCACTCTTCAATCTTTGCCTATTCCAGAGTGGAAATGGGACAAAGTCAGTATAGATTTCATCACTGGCTTTCCAAAAACCCAGCAAGGAAATGATGCCATCTTCATTGTCGTGGATAGACTTTCCAAAGTTGCTCACTTCCTTCCCGTTCGCGAGTCTATAACTTTAGCTGTGTCCATCCTGGATGTCTTGCGATATCTTATAGGTGCAGAGGCTTGATGTGATGAGTATCCCTGCGATATTAATATATTCCCTTTTTCAACAAAAAATTATGAAATTATCGACTATTTGAGCGCCAACCCTCCATTTGGTGGCGACTAAGTGCCAGCCAAGGCCACCGAAGAGATGGAGGTGGAGTATGATTATGTTTTTTTAGTTTTATTTAAGTATTATAATAGGTCTATGGATGAAATATCATCCGTTTATGTAAATTTTATCCTGATAGCAATAAATTACGTTTGAATTTATTCGAACTAGCCAGGTCTCGCGCGCATTTGCGTGGCTAAATTTGCTATGTATTACTTTACTATATTATTTTCTCTATCCGTGTTATTTATATTAGTTTTGGCTACATTAATATTAATCTGCCTAAATAGTCAAAATTCATAGCTTTGGAAAAGATGTTTACACTTTGAAACACTTTTTCCCTATTTTGTTCTAAGTTATTGCCAAGTACTTTGATGTGTGATGGTATACCATTAAAAAACTTGTGTTATATGTACTATAATTTAGAAGCATTGTCTCTTATGCTATTTTTTAGCTTTCCCCATCCCACTCCTCATCCTTTGATATTTTTTCGCAGATGTTAGTTAGGAGGCTTTAGAGAAAATCTATAAATCTATGAATCATTTTGTCCTTTACATCATTCACCTCGTATTTTCCATGCCATAACTATATTTTCTTTATTAATGGCATATCACACTGGATAAATTTTGAGACCTTTTACAATACATCAAACAAATTATGGCCGTTTATTTTCTGGTTTGGTTGGCCTAGATTTAACGATACTACACCGAACTTAGGATCAGGGGCATTTGTGGTACAGCCGCTCTACAGCAAAGTTGAGCGGCAAGGCCACGCGTAGATGCGATTTTCAGTGTGGCCAATGGTACCGATCCTAGGATGGCATGCAAGGCGGTGAGTTCCGGCTGCTCCAGCTTATAAAAGTTGTCGGCAATGGCTGCGGCAGCCTGGCTCATCTACACTCTCGCTCGTGTGTATCATGAAGTTGAGCACGGTTTCTAAGCAGCCCTTTGTGTGACGGGTAGCCGCCTAGCCGGTCGACGCGGGGCGGCTGCGTCCTGCATGGAGAGACGGAGGAGGAATCAACCTCGGGGCACCGGCCGAAATTCATGCGAAGAAGAGAGGGTCGCCAGGTGGTGCGGGGTGGCTGCGAAGAAGACTCGTCGTCGTCATTGTCGTTGTGAGCACGGAGCTGATGTGCGTTTGAGTGGCGTCGTCGTCGTTCTGTCCGGCGCCCAGGGTGTATGTTTCGTCGTCAAGTCCAGCGGCTGGGGTATGAGCGGTGGCATTGTACTTGCGAGTGGCAGCGGTGTGCATGACGGCACGGCGGTGTTGTTGCTAGGCCGGTGGCCGCTGGCCGTGGCAGTGCTGTCGGGTGGCAGAAAGCGTGTCACGGGCTTGGCGGAGTAGCTCGAAGGCGCCATCGATGGCGGTGAAAATGGTTTTGTCGGGGTGGGAGGAGGCACATCCATCGTAACTGCCTTCTGATTTATCGTGCTCTCTCATACCGGCGTCGAGCAGCACGTCCTGGTGACGCTGCGCAACTGTACGGCCAAGGAGGACAGCGTGCAAAACGAATCTATCTTAATGGTAAGGACATATCAAACTTAACAATCAATTACTAAAATGCCCTACGGCTCAAAATTTAGAGATCAATAGTGACCCTTTTGGATTAATTATATACTACACATTATTTTTGATAGTACGATGTACCATAAAATATCCCTAAATTTTCCTCGATGGCTTCTCATCTTACTCTATGTATCTAAGTTCACTAAAAGAAAATGTAATAAACCACTGAGCATGTATGTCTTTCGCAAAAGAAAAAGCACGTCTACATGCGTTTCCCAAAAAACGCCTCTATGTGAGCCCTTATAATGCGATTATTTTTTTAAATAGCTCTCGTGATTATTTTTTATGCACGGTCATATTTTTCTCAGCCCTTCTTCCAATGCAAGGTTTTACTCCATCAGCGAAATACTAAATTGTGTGCCAAGTTGACACCTATGCACATAGCTAATGAGCAAAAAAAGGTTTGATCATTGCTGCCTTTTACAACGCTACTGTGATATCATCGGCAATAATTAGCCTGAGTTTCTTCTTCTTTGTATCTGTACGAATTAAGAAGTGCTATATAGAAAAAAGTCTGTCCTTGCTTCCTTGCTGATGTCAGCACAAGATCATTAACTGTATTAGCATACGGCCGGACTCTCCTTCGTACATATTAGGAAGTGCCTTACGGTTCCAATATGGTATGCCTAGCGATTGTTCTTTTTTTTTGGGACTCTAACTCGTGTCTTTTCTGGCTGCTGGTTGAAAACGTATGGGATAAGGAGACATGCTTTTCTAGGCTGGTTGAAAATGTATGAAATAAGGAAACAAGTATACGTAGTTATTTTTGATAGATCACAACCGTTGCTTTAACTCCTTTTCTATTATCACATCTGAGCCGTTCGTTTTCTATCGTTTTAAGTGTAGAAGGATAGAGAGGTGTTTGGTGGAATCGATGTTTATTGCTTGAGCCTTGGAGACATATATATAGGAGTATAATGATCTACTTGGAGTACAAGTCAAAGTAGAATTAAGTCCTAGTCTATTTCTTGTTTCCTAATAATCAATATACTCAACATCCCCCGCAGTCACAACGTATCGATGCAGACGGTGAGACTGGAGAAGAATCCGAAGGCGGAGCCGACGGACATCCCAACCACGGTCGTAACGGTCGACGCATCGCGGAGTTTGTGGCTGGAGTGGAAGCCAACGAGGTTCCCAAGCATGCGGTAGCCCTTTGTGTCGTTGTCGAAGTAGCCGAGAGCGTAGGGTGGTGAAGCCGTAGTCGAGGAAGCCGTGCGAGAAATGCCGTAGTCGATGTCGAGTCGGGGTAGTCGGTGTTGAGGTGGTCGCCGAGGAGCCAAGAAGTTAGGACCGCAGCGCGGCTCAGAAAGAGCGTCACTGGCGGGCGGTCTTCAATCGTAGCGCGGGACGTCGCGAAGAAGATGGTGATGACGTCCGGAAGAAGACGGTGTTGACGAAGCGTCGCGCCGGGTTTGCCAACCCCGGGCACCCGTCATGGACGAAGGCACGCGTCGGTGTTGCCAGCATCGGGCATGCATAGACGGACGAAGACGATGTTGACGAAGCGTCGCACCAGACTTGCCAGCCCCGGGAACACGTCGTAGATGAAGTCACACACCGGTGTTTCCAGTACCGGGCATGCATAGACGGGGACCAGTAGGATCTGTACGCCATGTCGGAGGGACCACCAGAGAAGGGCTCGACGACGATGGCGGCGCAACTCGGCGGGGGGGAGAAGGTGCCGAGGGTGGAGATGTCGCATTTGCCGGAGATAGACGAAGTGGGCGGGGAAGATGACGGCGACGCTGACGATGATCTTCTGCTGGACGAAGACAAAGAGGTGGACGGCGATGAAGTCAGCGGAACCAGAGGCAATCCATGGGAGGGGGGGCTGCATCGGTCTCCCGTAAAGGCGGCGCGGCTCGGGTGAGCGGCAGCGGCGAACAGGGTGTCGGCGCGGCTCGGGTGAGCGGCAGCGGCGCGAGTGGCGCGGCGACGAAGTTTCTCGAAGTAGGCGATGAAGAACCCAACAGCATGACGAAGACCATGCGCGGACGGTGGCGTTCCCACGCCAAGAGAGGCGACGTGGCACATACTACATAGAAGTCGACGCGCGGGGACGACGGAGTGGACCGTGCGCCACGACGCTATGCAGCGGTAGCGCACGGGTCAGGGCGACGGCAGGGAAGACCTCGGGGTGGTTGCAGGGACCGCGCGCCACGCTCGCTATGGCCCGACGGGGCGACACAGCGGCAGCGCGAGGGTCGGTGCAGCCTCGGGGACGACCTGCAGCGGACGGCCTCGGGGCGGCGGTGACCGCGGCTGCGACACTACGGCCCGAAGGGCGATGCAGCGGGATCGCGTGGGTGGGCGCAACCGCGGGGACGGCCTCGGGGCGGCGACGTGGACTGCGCGCCACGGCGCTGCAGCCCGTGGGGGCGACGCAGAAGCGGCGAAGAAGTCGGGGCAGCCACCGGGAGAACCATGGGGGCGTAGACACCGCGACCCGTAGGGGTGACACAGTTGCATCCGATGCTCGATCGGTGGATAGGCGCTCGTACTCGTATGCATTCTTCATGGAATCATGCGGGACACACGTGGACGCCCATGAGGTGGAGGAGTGCCATTCGGCGTGTTGATGGCGACGGGGGCCCGAGCGGATCGACGCGGGGTCACCCGACGCGAGTCGGGAACGACGTGGATGGCGATGATGGAAGTGTAGAATTCCAGATCGGAAGCAGAGGCGGCGACGGTTGGCAGCGACGACGGGCGGTGCCGACGCGCGGAAGGAGGCCCTGACGGGCCGCCGCATCGCGCGAAAGCACCGAGGCGACATAGAGACCGCGCGAACGACGACCGTTGCGGGCCGGCGCGTCGCGCATGGGTGGACGGTCGATGAAGAGACCGGCAGTCGTACCGGAGTCGGAGTAGAGGCGCAGTTGAACGACGATGACGATGGACGATGCAAACCGATCTTAGAACTGAAAACGAAAAAACAACAACGATCGAAGACGACTGGCGCGAGAGAAAAAGCTACGATCAAGGGACCGAGGGAAAAGACTCTAGGGCAGCCGATCCACGGGATCGGCGGCCGAACCCTAGGTACGGGCGGCGCGACCCCCGGTGCAAGCGATCATGGTTCGGCCCCGGGGGCGGTGCGGGTGGAAGTGACGGGGGCGGCTAGGGTTTAGATCGTGGTTAAGCTTATACCATGTAGAAGGATAGAGAGGTGTTTGGTGGAATCGATGTTTATTGCTTGATCCTTGGAGGCATATATATAGGAGTACAATGATCTACTTGGAGCACTAGTAGAAAAGGTCCATTTGTCCCGGTTCCAGAGGGCCTTCTGTTCCAGTTCTGGAACCAGGACTAAAGGGTCGTTACTAAAGCCCATGATCTTTAGTCCCGGTTCGCTTACGAACCGAGACAGATGGGCCTCCACGTGGCAGCCGGCTGGAGCGGGGTCTGGAGGACCTTTAGTCCCGGTTGGTGTTACAAACCGGGACTAAAGGAATTTTTTCGATTTTTTTTTCAATTTTTTTTGATTTTTTTCATTTTCAAATCTTTGAATTATTTGACATTTTAATCTCTAATCACCCCTCCTCACTGCTTCAGAATTTAATCTCTAATCTCTAATCAGCAATCATTCCAAATCATCTAACTTCCCGGCCATCATCTAACTTCCCGGCCGGTCACCCATCCTCTCACTACTCCAGATCGAGCACGCTTAACTTTCAGGTTCTATCTCCCCTAGTTTCCAAGTCTGCACTTGTTGTTTTCCTAACAATACTAAGATATCAATCATGTTATAACCCTTAGGTCTTGATATCACATGATTTAATTTTTTGAATTCCAAACAATTATTAAAAAACAATCACGATATATTAACAAATAACAATGATGTCACACGCTTCACCGTTTGAGTTTGAAATTATTATTCTAAAAAATAATAATTATTTCATATTGAAACAAACCAAATATATATATATATATATATATATATATATATTTCATAATATTTATTACAGAAGATCGAAGCTAGAAGCGTCTAATCTAACGACTAGAGCTAATTAACTACTCGATCTTCTGCTTCTTGGCGGAGGTCCCGGGGCCCTCATCGTCGCCGCTGGGCGCCGCCCGCTTGGTGGCCTCCTCTAACGCGACTTTTGCCTCCACACACGCCTTCATCTCGGCCCTCTTCTTCTCCTTCTTCTTGGCCCTCGCCTTGGCCAGGTTCGCCGCGGACTTCTCCGCACGTGCGGCACGGCGAAGTTCCCGCGTCTCCAGCCGTTCCAGCGCCTCCAGCCGTTCCAGCGGGTCGTCGGCGGTCGGCGGGCTATCGTCGTCGGCGGGCGGCGGACTATCGTCGTTGGCGGGGGGCGGGCTGTCGTCGGCGGCGCGCGATCGTCGCCCGCGCTGAGCTCGAGGCCGCGGCTTCAGAGGCGGGTCCCATAACTTGCGCCTTTCGGGGTGGTTGTCCTCGTCCGATGGGGTGTCGGAGTCGGACGACCACCGTAGCGGCGACCCCGACATGGCGGCGAGAAGCTCGTCAGGCACGAGAGGGAAGATCAAGATGAGAAGGAAAGATGAGATGAGATGAGTCGGATGAGTTTGAGAAGTCCTCCCGGCCTTCTACTTATAGCCTGAGAGGCTCGTCGGGCGCGCACGGGAAGACGAAGCGCCGTCATTCCCGTTTCGTAGCTGGAATCGGGACTAAAGGTTGGCCTTTAGTCCCGGTTCCAGCTACGAACCGGGACCTATGGATGGAGGCCGCACGCGCATGGGAAGCTCGTCGGGCGCGCGCCGCACGTGTATACGAAGAAACCGCCTCGGGACGAAGCGCGGGAAGACGAAGCGTCATCCATTGGTCCCGTTTCGTAGCTGGAACCGGGACTAAAGACCCCTTTAGTCCCGGTTCCAGCTACGAACCGGGACCAATGGATGGAGGCCCATTCGTCGCGGTTCGTGTCTAGAACCGGGACTAATGGGTCCAGACGAACCGGGACCAATGCCCCACGAGGCCCGGCCGGCGCCCTGGGCGCACGAACCGGGACGTATGCCCCCATGGGTCCCGGTTCGTGACTGAACCGGGACTAATGGGCTGGCCAGGTTTGAACCAAAGCCCTGTTTTCTACTAGTGAGTACAAGTCAAGGTAGAAAAGAGTCTTACCTATCTCTTGTTTCCTAATAATCAATATACTCAAAATTAAGTATATAATAGATCCTGTAAATTTCATCAGGGTTTGCGTGAATCTGAATAAAATATATTAAACTGTCTGCAAACGAATGCAGTTAAACTACCCATAGTGGGAGTAAAATCAGTAATAACATCACACATATCTATGCAAAATAGATGATGTGGCAAGTACTTAATGAGGAAAGAGAGCCATGTGGTAATTAGGTAGTTACTTGATTTTGGAGTAACATCACACATACTAAGATGATATGAGTTTCTAACATAATAAATGAAGTCGCTAGTTGATGTTACTCACACTATAGATCTAGTAACATGGACTAATAACATATCCCACTATGGCTAATCTTAAGGTTAGATGCAGCGTTGGTTTTAAGGATAGCGTTGGAGATAACCTGAATACACAATGCATGATCATTTTATCTTTGCCCAGAATAAGTATGTAGTATGTACTCCAACATTCAATTATGAGCTACAATTTCCCTTCCCTTGACATACACGCCAACACGAAGACGTACATTGTCCTTCTATACATTAGGTTTGAACAGTGATCTCAAAATATTTCAGGCATGCAATAATTCCTGCTACGTCATAGATCTACTACGTGGCTTCTAGCTCGATCAAGATCGTGAAATCACGTTTAGATTCCTCTCACTTTTACCACTTGCGTACATAATATAATTTGACATTGATGGCCTGATGTGATGAGATAGCCAGACGACAGCGTAACAACAACTAGTATCTGCCTTGTGTAGTACAGTACGTAGTAGGACTATACATTACTAGCTTGTACTACCAATCTAAATCTCGAGGACATTAGTTGAGAGATTGATTAATGCAGGCATTAGTCGCTGGTCGCCCGCCGCGCATCCTATGTGGCTGAGAACTACAAGCATCGTAGGAGCAACTCTAGCAGACACACATTTAATTTCGATCCTTATATTTTAGATGCGGGTCACCGTGAACGCATATGCAATGCAGAACAAATACAGTATATCTAACAGCATAGTTACACATTTTGAAGCAAAAAAAAGTTTGCGGTACAAAATTTGGTCGAAACTGTATTTTGGGAGAATTGCACGATGTATTACCGGGTGCATACACACACGTATATATGGAGTACAACGGTGGGGCCACAACCTCAAATATACAGAACTAGGAGGTGGGTCCAATACACATAACACATATATACTCAACCCCTCCGCAGTCGAAGCGGCACTACTGCTGACGCAAAGACTAGAACGAAACTCCTCAAATGACGCCGTAGGCAAGCCTTTGGTCATGATATCGGAAAATTGTTGGGAAGTAGGCACGTGTAAAACGCGAATGTGACCAAGGGCCACCTGTTCCCGAACAAAATGGATATCTAACTCAATATGCTTGGTCCGTCGATGATGAACCGGATTGGCGGAGAGGTAGACCGCTGAGACGTTGTCGCAGTAGACCACAGTGGCACGGTCGACAGGACAAGAGAGCTCCTAAAGCGGTTGGCGAAGCCATGAACAGTCCTCGACGACGTTAGCCACCGCACGATACTCAGCCTCAGCACTGGAACTGGACATCATAGGCTGCCGCTTCGATGACCACGAGATGAGCGAGGGTCCATGACGATAGACACAGTAGCCCGATGTAGAGCGTCGAGTGTCGGGGCAGCTCGCCCAGTCGGCGTCGGAGTAGGCGGTGAGAGCGGTGTCGGTGGAGGCATGAAGCGTGACGCCGAGGTCCATGGTGCCGCGAATGTAGCGAAGGATCCGTCTGACAGCGGACCAATGAACGTCCCGAGGAGCATGCATATGAAGGCACACCTGCTGAACAACATACGGAATCTCCGGTCAAGTCAGAGTAAGGTACTGAAGGGCGCCAACAATAGACGGTAGAATGGAGCATCCGAAGCGGGAGAACCATCCGTAGCAGAGAGCTTGGCCTTCGTATCAACAGGAGTGGCGACTGGCTTGCAATTAAGCATGTGCGCGCGCTCCAAGACCTCATGAGTGTACTTCCGCTGATGTATAAAGAACCCATCAGGATGACACACCACCTCAACGCCGAGGAAGTAGTGCAGAGGGCCCAAGTCCTTGATGGCGAACTCAGCCTGAAGACGAGAGGTGAGCTGACTGAGGAGACCAACAGTGGATGCCGTCAGGATGATGTCGTCAACATAGAGCAGCAGGTAGGCCGTGTCGAAGCCCTGATGATAAACAAAGAGCGAGGCATCCGAGCGGGTGGGGCGAAAGCCGAGCTGATGAAGAAATGCCGCAATGCGTTGATACCAAGCACGAGGAGCATGCTTGAGTCCGTAAACGGACCGCGAGGGTAGGCAGACGTGGTCGGGATGTGCTGGATCAACGAACCCCGTTGGCTGCTGGCAGAAGACCTGCTCCTCGAGATGACCATGAAGGAAGGCGTTGGAGACGTCCATCTGATGCACGGGCCAAGCACGGGAGACCGCAAGGTGGAGAACCGTGCGTATCGAACCGGGCTTGACCACCGGAGCGAAGGTGTCGGTGAAGTCGACGCCGGCTCGTTGCCGGAAGCCACGAACAACCCATCGTGCTTTGTAGCGATCGAGAGTACCATCGGGACGGAGCTTGTGCTTGAAGACCCACTTGTCGGTGATGACATTGGCGTGTCGGGGACCACTAGTGCAAAACAGGTTATTAGAACCGGTTATGGGAGGCCATTAGAACCGGTTTTGGCAACCGGTGCTAAAGGTTCGGTGCTAGAGGGTGAACCCCTTTAGAACCGGTTGCTCACGAACCGGTTCTAAAATCTCTGTAGCCAGCCACGTGGTGGCAGGTCGGGCGCGAGGGCTCGGGAACCTTTAGCACCGGTTTGTAACACAAACCGATTCTAAAGGTTTAGAGGTTTAATTTTTTTTAATTTTTTTCTTTTTGGTTTTAATAGTTTAGGGTTTAGGGTTTATTAATTCTTTTCTTTTGGGTTTAGGATTACTGTTTATTTTACGCTATTACATAATGCACAATGCATATATATATATATACATGTAGAACATCTCGTAGCTAGCTAGAACCATCATATATAGTAGAATTATCGTACCTCCAACATATATATACATCGATCATATATAGTACTAGTGCCTCACCACCGCCCCTCTTTGCTTGCCTCGAGCCCACAACAGTGGAGGGCATTTGAATATACATACAAGTTACATCATATGGACAACACACCAGTTTCCTATTACATATGGTAAGGGAATTCTCCGGTCGACTTATTTATGACTTCACGAAGAAGAAATCCCGCTATTTCCTCTTGAAGTGCTCGCATGCGATCATTTATGTCGAGTTTATCCCGCTTCTCCCAAATCTTATTATTTAAAGAAGATGATCAATATATGAATATATTACATATGGTAAGAAACAAAGTCTAGATAGTATTTACGTACCATCATTGTTCTTTGATTAAACCTTTCGGTCATATAGCGAACGTTCTTCATTACGATGTAAGCACAAGGGCCAGTCCCCGATGTCTGCCTCATACACTTCACAACAAAATAGAATTCAAACAGATTTAATAATCAAGCATATATATGATAATGGTATATTGAAACTAGAAATATAATTAAATCGAATGTTCTATCACATATTTATCGTACTGCCACGTCAGCTTCTCCTTCCATTAACCGTGCTCGAGTTTTTTGAACTTTCCCCAAACTCTGCCGTCAAAGAAAATGAATAAAGGAGTTAATTACTTGATATAACAGAAACTTAAAGTGAACACTAAAGAAGCCTACATGTGTGATAATGATTAAAATTACCTGGCGAATGAGTTCTCAATTTCTTTATGCTCACTAATATCTTTACGTAGTGAGTCCATTACTGTAACCATTCCTTTTTCCATTTCAATGTCTAGCAGGATGAAGTGATAGCTGCGCACACGTAAGTGGGTATCACTCATATAACAATATCGAGTAAGCAAGACTATAATTTGTAGTACAAAATAATGACACTCACTTGAAGTTGTAAGGAAATAGTATATGTTCTTCTGCATGTAGACCCCTCAAACTGTTAAGCAAAAGGGTCTCCGCGAATTTTGTATTATGTTTTACTGTTACTTCATGTATGGTATTTGGGTCAATGAACCCAATGCCGAAGACTCCAGCTTTTCTCATTTCATACATCTTCATTCTACGTAATACCACACACAAAAGAATATATATAGTGAGGATAATACATTCAATGACGTACGAGCTGAGCTAGAAAGAAATCACTTACAGACAATACAAACTGACGATAGATTTGTCGAGTGCCAATTGATGGAATAACTGAAAAAATTCTTCATTTGCAATCCACAAGTCACCAGTTCCATTGTCGAAATAATCTGGCCTGACCGGAATCCAGAAGCCGGTCATGTCGAACGGTATAGCTTCTGTGATGTACCACTTATGCAAGTTGCGCATTTGCGTTGATAATAGCTTCTCTTCTTCTTCAGTGACCATAGGCTCCCCTTTTGCATATTTCCTTTTTGGAGATGGCTCACCGGACAAGTCATCAAGGTTTAAAAATTGTTCAATAGTAAGACCCTCCTCTCTAGCAAATGCTCTTTGTTCGTCGGTTATCTCTTCCTGCTACTTGGTATTCACCTTGAGCAGGGCTATCGATTGCACTGTCTGTTCTCCGAGTTGGGCAACGGTTTTCCCGCATTTTTTACTGCCTGAGTGGCTGCTTCTTGAACCCTTTTGCAGAATGACTTGTTAATAGAGCGTTCGTAGTCCGAGAACACGGTCTTAACAGGGGGTTGAAACATCTTCAAGAAGTGTTGTACTGTTACCTCGGGTATTTTCTCCTTCGGTGGCGGGGGAGGTTTCGGTGCAAGGTGCTTCGCCACGGCTTCATCCACTATGGCCTTGGTTTCAGCTACACTCCTATCCCAGGGTAAGACCGGCGGACTCTTCTGGGGTTTAACTTTCTTTGCTTTCTTCTTCGGTGGACTGCTTTGACGCGGCGGAGGTCGATTAATTTTTTATTGTCGTGTTTGCCTTCTATCCATCACGGGGGGAGCTGGTGGGATCGGTTGGCGCTGCGGACTCGCGATGTGGGGTGGTTGAAGTGGAATCGGCTGACGCGGCGGAGTCGCGCTGCGCTCCACGGGGATGGATGGTGCAGGACTCGGCTGACGTCGCAGCGGATCAATGCCACTATGCTCCATCTTGGGGATGGATGGTGCAGGACTCGGCTGATGTTGCGGAGTCGCACTGCGCTCCATCTCGGGGAGGGGTGCAGGACTCGGTGGGTGCTGCGGAGTCGGGATGCACTCCATCTTGGGGGGTGGTGGTGAACTTGATTTCGAACGCGTTGGACTTGACATAATGGATGGAAATATGATCCATTGTTTTCTCCATAGATAGATACCACTTTGTTTGGCTTCTCTGAGGGTCTTCTGCCCTTCACCTCCAGGAATATTAAGGTTTAGTTCTTGATATTCCGTCACAACTTCATCCACCCCGACACGAGCATAGCTAGGTGGAATCGGATTGCAGTGGCGCAATGCTCCAGGTGGATTCGTTAAAGCAAAGCCGTCCAACACCTTAATGGATATATTGTTCATTTTCAAGATTAGCTCGCAACGTTTCTGCTCTGTGATATCATCCACGGGGTAGTGACCATTATCGACCCCCGTGGAGCCCACACTGCTTTTTGTCATACATGGGACGGTAGTTTCTTCAGGTGGATCTTGAGTTGGCTGCGGTTGCTGGCTAAGTGATGCATGTAGTCGCTCCCGCATATCCTTCATAGCATTTTCCAACTTTGAAAGACGGTCTGCTTCCAGCTTATTCTTTCTTGCACGGCTTTTGTAAGTATCTTTATACTCCGCAAACCCCTCATACCATGGAACAACGCCTACGCCTCGCGTTCGTCCCGGATGTTCAGGATTCTTGAGGGCGCGTGTAAGCTCATCGTTCTCTCTCTCAGGGATGAAAATCCCATTCCTAGCATCATCAATTGCATTTGGTATCTCTTGATCGGCTCCTTTAAGACTTGCCTTTATAATCACCTTCCCTGTCTTTGGGTCCAACTTTCCCCCATGCCCAAAAAACCAACTCCTGCACCTGGGTGGAAAATATATTGTGACTGGAGTGACCCCTGCAGCTATCAGCTTCTTCTCAAATGCATCCCACTTAGGCGACGCAGACTTGTAGCCACCTGTCCCCATGGTATGGAAAAGCTTATGCTTCTCAGCATTAATCTTGTTTATTTCCGACCGAAGTTTAGCTTCATCTGATTCGTTGTTCTCCACAAATTTGTCCCAATGTGCCTGTACCTTCGCTAGTGCTCCAGTGAAAATTGGAGTCTTCTTATTATTAGCGACGTATTTGGACCATAGCTTTACCTTCCAAGATCGGAATAGTTCTCCGATCTTATTAAGAGCATCATGCTTGACTTTCAACACATCGTTTGGTGTCGCCCAATCTGGTTGGGTGAAATATGATAAGAGTTTAGCCCAAAGATACTCTTTTTCTCTATCGCTGACAAAACTCTTCTTTCCACCTTCCTTTGGCTGATGCCATTCTTGAGTGCTAATCGGGATGTTATCTCTAACAATTACTCCGCATATAGCTATCCATTTCTTCACGTGAGCTTCCGGAGCATTCGGCTGGCCACTCAAACCGATCCCATCGATGTTGTACTTTACATCATCCCGCGGCAATTTGGCCGGGCCACGTTTTGCTTTGCTTGAGGAAGATTTGCTCGATCCGGGTTTCTAGAAGAAGAAATATTTGTTAACTATTACTGATAAATCAATTATTTGTAAATTTTATGATCACCAGAGGCCTTATATATATATATATATTTATATATATACCTCGGCAGACTTTGTTGTTAATTGAAGATCTTGTTCTTCTTCTTCGTCGAACATTCCCTCACCGGAATCGTTCAGATATCGTGAGCCGTCATCATGGATATCGGCGTCCTCATAAGGACCGATATCGGCGTCATCATGAGGACCGATATCGGCTTCGGCGATAATTTCGTACATATCATCTTCTTGCTCTCTGCCTCTATTGAAGACGTCATCCATAGCTTAACTAATATCGACGAGATGCAGAAAAAGATAAAACAATTTAGTATAAGCAAATATAGAAAATGACATCTCAAATAATCGAGTTCACATGCAACAATAATATTAGAATAATAATCCATCTTACATCTCGAATAATCCAGTTCACATATATGCAACACTAATATATATGTCGATCACTAGAGCTAGTATATATATATATATATATATATATATATATATATATATATAACATATCACTAGCTAAAACAGTAAACGACGTCGCCTCCGGCTAGCGGTGGACACCCAAAGAGAAAGAACCATCACCCACTCGTAGCTAGGGTGAGATCCCTGAAGCACCTGCCATAAACTGTAGTACTCGGTGTCCAACGCCGCCATGTAGCGACGGACGTGGTCGTCCTCCTCCCTGATACGTCGGCGTACAACTGATGGCTTCTCGCCCCTTCGTTGGTTACCCCAAGTGGAAGGTTGAGATGTAGTGCAACAACAGTTTTCCCTCGGTGAAGATATCAAGGTTTGTCTCCAGCAGGACTCCAGAGATGATAAGTAGGTGTCATCGGCGCAACTGACGCGGACCTACACACAGACACAGATAACTTTGTTCCCAACGAAGTTCAGAGAGGTTGTCAATCTCTCCGGTCTTGTTGTTCACAAGGATAAAATGCAAGGGATAATGATAGCAAGTAAAAGCAGTAAAGTAAATATAGCGTGGAAACAATAATGAGGATATAGACCGGGATACATGATGTTCGCTAGTGATGTCTCTCTCCCAAAAGACGATAAAATTGCTATGCGAGGTAAACAACTTACAGAAAGGCAATTGACAGGATTAAGAACGCACCGCAATGCTAACTATGCTACAAAAGAAAGAACGAGGTTCAAAAGCATGGGAAGTACGCCAAAGTAAGTAGACCGAAATCCATCTGCATCTACTACTAATCATCCACCTTGAGATATCTATCCAGAACATCTCGCTGGTATTAAGTTGCGAGCCCCACCCAAAGTGTAAACCCAAAGCAACAGACAACTGCATTAAAAATAATTCTGCGTAAAGTAAACAATCCTTGTAACCGCGGTTACAAGTACCGTTGTTTTCCCCCTTGTGGCAACATCACATCCCCTAGACTCATGTTTCTGTCACTCAAGCGTGTCATCGGGGGGCATGAACCCACAATCTAGCACAACGTTCCCTCTTGGAGTCACTACCTACTACTTGGCCAAAGCAATAAACAGCAACGGAGAACATGCAAGAATTACTTAGGAATAAAAATATAAGAGATAAGTACCAAATATATTACTCTATCACAATCTGTACATAATCTCATAATCCATCAGATCCTATCAAACTCAACATAGCAATAGCAGAAATATTACAAAGGTGCCTCGATCATGTAGGGAAGCTCACGAGGTCTGAACAATGAAGATCAAAGAGGGGAGGAGAACATCACATAGCTACTGATCACGGACCCATGGTCCAAGGAAAACTACTCACGAGACATCCGGGGAGCATCCATGGTGGAGAGGAGACTCCCGGAGGTCAATCCTCCCTCCGACAGGGTGCTGGGAAGGGGTCTTCTGGTGCTCCCGATCTCGGAAGCGCGGCGGCGGCGGAACAGAGGCGAGTTCGCAGAATAGGGTTCTTCTTCTGGAGTTTTCCCGTGACGGAGAATAAATAGGCAAAGGGGGGCAGCCAGAGGTGGACCAGGGGCTCCAAGCGCCGGGTGGCCGCCTGGGCCCCCCTGGCTCCCCTCTGGCCCCTCCCGGGCTCTTTTGGAAGCTTCCTGTACGCTGATTTTTCCTGTATTTTTGCCGGAATTTTTCTGACACTTTTTATATGGGGGAAAACTGAAATAGAAAAACAGCAGAAAACAGGAACTGGCACTGGGGTGCACTGAGTTAATAGGTTAGTCCAAATATGATCAAAAGTGTATGAAAGTGTATCTAGATCATAGCAATATCACACAAAACATGCATGGAGCAAGCAGAAATTATAGATACGTTTTGGACGTATCAACATCCCCAAGCTTAATTCATGCTCGTCCTCGAGTAGGTAAATGATAACAGCATAATTTCTGTGGTGACATGCTAGCAACCATAAAAGAACTTTGAAAAGTAAAGCAATCAAGGTTAGAGATTTAATTCAAGTCATAACATGCAAAACTCTATATTAGCATTGAAACAAGTAACAAAGGAACATTAGGTGCAAGAGCTCTCGCTGTCCGTGACTCGAATGTCTCCAAATGGTGTTTGCATGCAAGAAAGGGGATAGGGAATACGAGAAAAAGGTATTTTTGTGTTGAGAACTCAATCTACTAAAGTTTCACACGTGGTCCTCTTTGGAATCTTATCTTGACTCGTCCCTAGACCACTAGCATGGTACAAGTCTATTTGATCCAGTCCTTTTCGATATTTTGAGCATTCATGCAATGGATGAGCGTAAGCACGAGAGTTGACACTTAGGATGGCAAAGAGAGAAATATGGTGGAGGAGGAAGACATAAAGGTGTGAAAGGCTCACATCAATGAGGACAATCATAGGCGAGGGAGCCAAATGATAGATATGATGTGACGAGTAGGGATTACCATGCAACGGATGCACACACGATCTAAGAAGCTCTCCAATGGAACTATATGCAAGATAATCATCGCTATGGAATACAAGGGTATAAAAGGGAGTACTAGTGTCGATCTCTCAAAAGGATAGTAGTGTTGCCCTTTCTCTCTTTTTATTTCTTTTTCTATTTTTTTGTATTTTTGATGGCCTCAATGGCTCTTTCTAGTTAACTCTCATTTGTCCTCTTTGGGATCTTTTAATGTGTCCACGTTGGGATCTTTTCCTCACTCAAGGGCAACACTCTATTTTACAAGAAGGTAAAGGAGATCTTTCACACTTTACAAGGTACTCAAAATCATAAAGAAGATGTAACTATCATGATGTATGCAATGTATGTCGCTGCCAGTGTAGCAAGAACATGTGTGACATGAAGATCAAGTTATGAAGAGGTGGAAGTTGCATGGCAATATAACTCGGAAAGGCTATGGAAATGCCTTGATAGGTAGGAATGGTGGCTGTTTTGAGGAAAGACATAAGGAGGCTTATGATGACAGATTGTATCATGCCAAAGGTTTGGATGTACCGGCGAAGGTGGACACCAACTCTCGGAGTTAGAAGAAGGCAATGCACGACACATGAGAGGCTAGCAAAATATGGGAAGGTGGAAGTGTCAACTTTCAATACTTACATTAGTCCGAAGAACTCATGCACTTATTATCGGTAACTCTCAATCTAATGAGGAGGTTCACAAAGATACAAATACCCCGAGGAGGAGTGTATGGGGGTTTGGTTATCCTTGCGCATCCTCGACTCATGGTACGTGAGTGTTCTCTGATATTCGACCCCTCAGAAGAGTAGTGATCCATCTAGTAGCTAGAGTTCTCAACTAGTTTTGTAGGTTTTGAAAATACACACGGATTTCCAAAAATACGACACTTATCACTAATAGGCTAGAGCTCTTGACACCAAAGGTTCAAACATTACTCACAACAATACCTCAAAACTATTGCAAGCTACTACTAGAATTAAATATCAACCTCAATTACCTACTTTCAAGACAAGACACAACTCAGTGCAACAACCAACTCTCTTTAACAAGATAAACATGAAAACTAAAAAGAGTTCCAGCAACAAACTAAACAAAAGCAAAGGCTCTTGCTAAAGACAAACTAAGACTAAAACTAAACATGGCATTAGCTATGAAAAGATAAAGAACACACAACAACAAAAGGATAAGCAGGAAAAATCCTATGATGTGTTCTAAATTTTGAAAGTGGAGCGTGTTTCTCTCCCACAAAAAGTAAGAAAGGATCTAACTTGTTATGAACAGCAATCAAAGCTAAAGAAAACTAAAAACAAAACCTAAGAGCGAGACGCTCCAAGCATAGCACATAACGCATGAAGTGATAAAAATATAGTGAGACGAAGGACGAACTGATGATTGTTGATGGAGAAGGGTCTGAATGGGGGCATCCCCAAGCTTAGACGCTTGAGTCTCCTTGAATATTTATTGGGGATGCATGGGGCATCCCCAAGCTTGAGCGCTTGACACTCCTGGATCTTTTTTCATCATCTTCCATCGCACACTTGAAAATTCCCTTCATACATAACTCATCATAAGCTGATTAGAGAGGTTAGTACCCTTAATAAATAATTTTACTCCACTGGACATAAATATATTCTTGAAGAGCTACTGTTTCTCAAGAGTGCCAAAAAGATTTTTCAAAGAAAAATCAAGCTTAAGGTTTGCAAAAGTTAAAAGAGACAAAACGTGGCAGAATCTGTGAAAAACAGAACAGCAGATAGTAAAGAATTTTTTAGGGGTACTTCTGCAACTCAAATCAAAAAACTCAGAACATACAGAAGTTTCGTAATTGTATATAGCATACTGTGTAAACATTTGAGCTCAAAAAGATGAACTTTGATTTTTCTGGAATTTTTCTGGTCACGAGGACAGAATCTGTTTTCTGGACAGCATGTCACAACTTTTGCTTCCCTTGCCGTAAGAGGCTATAACTTGGCACAAAGATGAAAAATAAAGATACAATGATGTTGCTACAGAAGTAACAATCATCAAGACACAACAAAAGCAAAAATAAAAAACCTAAATTCGTTGCGGGCTGCCTTCCGAAAGCGCTTCTTTAAAGCCATTAGCTAGGCATGATGCAAAAAGAAGAATCAAGGGTATCCAAGATCAGAATCATAAAAACCCTCAAATTGATTTTCAATAAGCTCATTCTTCTTCTTACTAGGAAAGATATACTTACCTTTCGCCATACCGCGTAAGCGTATGTGCCTATTACCAATATCAATGAAGCCTTTCATAGCACGGAGGAAGTCTCTTCCGAGCACAATGTTAGTTTGGTTTGGCTCCATGATGAAGAAATCCATTGGTGCAGTCCTATGAAGGAATGCAACTTGGACTTCTTTTACCTTTCCTTTAATCTCTGAAATATCTCCATTAGAATGTTCATGATAAGATGATAATTTGTCCATATCTAGCTTCAAAGAATCATAAACTATTTTTGGCATAGTAGAAACTATGGATCCAATATCACAAAGAGCAAGGAAGCCTTGGTTAGAGATACTAATCCTAACAAAGGGCTCCCAATCATCATCTATCTCCAACATTTCTTTCTTGTTGGACTTAAGTTCCTCTACTTTCCCCAAATCTAGAGCATCCAGTCTTTTTTCAACAGTGGAAAGTCTATCTATGACAGTATCAATACTTCGATCATAAACAAAATAACTAGATAGACTATGAAAAATCTCAAGAGCCCTATCTTCATCACACTCTAGAAAATCTCCCTCAACTATAATGTCAAGAGAGTGTTTACACCGCTTAAAAAGACCATGGTAAAAATTTCCAAGCACAATTTTTATAGATATCCAAGGCATAACTCTTTTATGTGCTTCAGAAATTCTGTCCCATGCCTTCTTCATATTTTCTCCATCCCTTTGACGGAAATTGAGAACTTCCGATTCCCGCAAAGAACCTAGTCCTAACATGTTCATCTAAACAAGTAAAACTACTCACGAGACATCCGGGGAACATCCATGGTGGAGAGGAGACTCCCGGAGGTCAATCCTCCCTCCGGCAGGGTGCCGGGAAGGGGTCTTCTGGTGCTCCCGATCTCGGAAGCGCGGCGGCGGCGGAACAGAGGCGAGTTCACAGAATAGGGTTCTTCTTCTGGAGTTTTCCCGTGACGGAGAATAAATAGGCGAAGGGGGGCAACCAGAGGTGGACCAGGGCCCCCAGGCGCTCCCCTGGCGCGGCCAGGGGTGGGGCCATGCCGGGTGGCCGCCTAGGCCCCCCTGGCTACCCTCTGGCCCCTCCCGGGCTCTTCTGGAAGCTTCCTGTACACTGATTTTTCCTGTATTTTTCCCGGAATTTTTCTGGCACTTTTTATATGGGGGAAAACTGAAATAGAAAAACAGCTGAAAACAGGAACTGGCACTGGGGTGCACTGAGTTAATAGGTTAGTCCAAATATGATCAAAAGTGTATGAAAGTGTATCTAGATCATAGCAATATCACACAAAACATGCATGGAGCAAGCAGAAATTATAGATACATTTTGGACGTATCAACAACCTCCTCGGGGCCGGCTCCCTCCGCACCGACTGTGGCCCACGCGACCGCCACCAAAGAAGGTCCGGGTCGACGACAAGACCCGGATTCCTCGCTAAGCGACGCACCCCGGAAACCACATCCCAGTGCCATCCCGGCGGAGCCCAGTCCAAGACATTGCGCATCCCGTCAAGAACTCCCGGAGCGCGACGGTAACGAGGATGCGGACCCGGCATTCTCACTAATGAAACTAATAAAATTACAACTAAAAAGGATTTCGAGATCTTTTGGGATGCCTCACGGCAAGGGTTAGGATGCATAGTTATGCAAGATAGACATGTGGTAGCTTATGCTTCACGCCAGTTGCGTCCACATGAAGAGAACTATCCTACCCATGATCTTGAACTCGCTGCCGTGGTTCATGCCCTGACAACTTGGCGACATTACCTCCTTGGTAATCGTTGTGAGATCTATTCCGACCACCAAAGCCTCAAATATATATTCACCCAGCCAGATCTTAATCTCAGGCAAAGACGCTGGATAGAGTTGATAAAAGATTATGACTTAGGAATTTCTTACACCCCAGGAAAAGCCAATGTCATGACTGATGCACTAAGTCGTAAGTCGTATTGTAACAACCTCATGTTACAACAGTATCAACCACTTCTTCATGAGGAATTTCGAAAACTCAATCTTGAGATTGTTCCTCATGGCCTTCTTTCTACCTTGGTGGCGAAACCAACCCTTGAGGATAAAATCATAGCCACCCAGTAACATGATAGTGGTATTCGAGAGATCAAGAAGAACATTGCTAGCGGAGTTGCTAAATGTTTCGCATAAATGATCAATGTGTCGTTTTCTTTGGCACTCGATTGGCTGTACCACCAAAACACAATCTTAGGAGGCTAATTCTTAAGGAGGCTCATGACACACCCCTTTTGATTCATCCTGGTAGCACAAAGATGTACCGAGACCTACGCCAAAGATTTTGGTGGACTAGGATGAAACGAAAAATTGTCAGTATGTTGCCAAATGTGATGTTTGTCGTCGCATTAAGGCCGAACACCAAAGACCTGCTGGCACTCTTCAATCTTTGCCTATTCCAGAGTGGAAAAGGGACAAAGTCAGTATAGATTTCATCACTGGCTTTCCAAAAACCCAGCAAGGAAATGATGCCATCTTCATTGTCGTGGATAGACTTTCCAAAGTTGCTCACTTCCTTCCCGTTCGCGAGTCTATAACTTTAGTTGTGTCCATCCTGGATGTCTTGCGATATCTTATAGGTGCAGAGGCTTGATGTGATGAGTATCCCTGCGATATTAATATATTTCCTTTTTCAACAAAAAATTATGAAATTATCGACTATTTGAGCGCCAACCCTCCATTTGGTGGCGACTAAGTGCCAGCCAAGGCCACCGAAGAGATGGAGGTGGAGTATGATTATGTTTTTTAGTTTTATTTAAGTATTATAATAGGTCTATGGATGAAATATCATCCGTTTATGTAAATTTTATCCCGATAGCAATAAATTACGTTTGAATTTATTCGAACTAGCCAGGTCTCGCGCGCATTTGCGTGGCTAAATTTGCTATGTATTACTTTACTATATTATTTTCTCTATCCGTGTTATTTATATTAGTTTTGGCTACATTAATATTAATCTGCATAAATAGTCAAAATTCATAGCTTTGGAAAAGATGTTTACACTTTGAAACACTTTTTCCCTATTTTGTTCTAAGTTATTGCCAAGTACTTTGATGTGTGATGGTATACCATTAAAAAACTTGTGTTATATGTACTATAATGTAGAAGCATTGTCTCTTATGCTATTTTTTAGCTTTCCCCATCCCACTCCTCATCCTTTGATATTTTTTCGCAGATGTTAGTTAGGAGGCTTTAGAGAAAATCTATAAATCTATGAATCATTTTGTCCTTTACATCATTCACCTCGTATTTTCCATGCCATAACTATATTTTCTTTATTAATGGCATATCACACTGGATAAATTTTGAGACCTTTTACAATACAT
Organism: Bromus sterilis; assembly: GCA_950022295.1. Lineage (NCBI taxonomy): Eukaryota > Viridiplantae > Streptophyta > Magnoliopsida > Poales > Poaceae > Bromus > Bromus sterilis. Next base: position 301,044,694 of record OX465601.1, read on the forward strand.
CAAACAAATTATGGCCGTTTATTTTCTGGTTTGGTTGGCCTAGATTTAACGATACTACACCGAACTTATGATCAGGGGCATTTGTGGTACAGCCGCTCTACAGCAAAGTTGAGCGGCAAGGCCACGCGTACATGCGATTTTCAGTGTGGCCAATGGTACCGATCCTAGGATGGCATGCAAGGCGGTGAGTTCCGGCTGCTCCAGCTCATAAAAGTTGTCGGCGATGGCTGCGGCAGCCTGGCTCATCTACACTCTCGCTCGTGTGTATCATGAAGTTGAGCACGGTTTCTAAGCAGCCCTTTGTGTGACGGGTAGCCGCCTAGCCGGTCGACGCGGGGCGGCTGCGTCCTGCATGGAGAGACGGAGGAGGAATCAACCTCGGGGCACCGGCCGAAATTCATGCGAAGAAGAGAGGGTCGCCAGGTGGTGCGGGGTGGCTGCGAAGAAGACTCGTCGTCGTCATTGTCGTTGTGAGCACGGAGCTGATGTGCGTTTGAGTGGCGTCGTCGTCGTTCTGTCCGGCGCCCAGGGTGTATGTTTCGTCGTCAAGTCCAGCGGCTGGGGTATGAGCGGTGGCATTGTACTTGCGAGTGGCAGCGGTGTGCATGACGGCACGGCGGTGTTGTTGCTAGGCCGGGGGCCGCTGGCCGTGGCAGTGCTGTCGGGTGGCAGAAAGCGTGTCACGGGCTTGGCGGAGTAGCTCGAAGGCGCCATCGATGGCGGTGAAAATGGTTTTGTCGGGGTGGGAGGAGGCACATCCATCGTAACTGCCTTCTGATTTATCGTGCTCTCTCATACCGGCGTCGAGCAGCACGTCCTGGTGACGCTGCGCAACTGTACGGCCAAGGAGGACAGCGTGCAAAACGAATCTATCTTAATGGTAAGGACATATCAAACTTAACAATCAATTACTAAAATGCCCTACGGCTCAAAATTTAGAGATCAATAGTGACCCTTTTGGATTAATTATATACTACACATTATTTTTGATAGTACGATGTACCATAAAATATCCCTAAATTTTCCTCGATGGCTTCTCATCTTACTCTATGTATCTAAGTTCACTAAAAGAAAATGTAATAAACCACTGAGCATGTATGTCTTTCGCAAAAGAAAAAGCACGTCTACATGCGTTTCCCAAAAAACGCCTCTATGTGAGCCCTTATAATGCGATTATTTTTTTAAATAGCTCTCGTGATTATTTTTTATGCACGGTCATATTTTTCTCAGCCCTTCTTCCAATGCAAGGTTTTACTCCATCAGCGAAATACTAAATTGTGTGCCAAGTTGACACCTATGCACATAGCTAATGAGCAAAAAAAGGTTTGATCATTGCTGCCTTTTACAACGCTACTGTGATATCATCGGCAATAATTAGCCTGAGTTTCTTCTTCTTTGTATCTGTACGAATTAGGAAGTGCTATATAGAAAAAAGTCTGTCCTCGCTTCCTTGCTGATGTCAGCACAAGATCATTAACTGTATTAGCATACGGCCGGACTCTCCTTCGTACATATTAGGAAGTGCCTTACGGTTCCAATATGGTATGCCTAGCGATTGTTCTTTTTTTTTGGGACTCCAACTCGTGTCTTTTCTGGCTGCTGGTTGAAAACGTATGGGATAAGGAGACATGCTTTTCTAGGCTGGTTGAAAATGTATGAAATAAGGAAACAAGTATACGTAGTTATTTTTGATAGATCACAACCGTTGCTTTAACTCCTTTTCTATTATCACATCTGAGCCGTTCGTTTTCTATCGTTTTAAGTGTAGAAGGATAGAGAGGTGTTTGGTGGAATCGATGTTTATTGCTTGAGCCTTGGAGACATATATATAGGAGTATAATGATCTACTTGGAGTACAAGTCAAAGTAGAATTAAGTCCTAGTCTATTTCTTGTTTCCTAATAATCAATATACTCAACATCCCCCGCAGTCACAACGTATCGATGCAGACGGTGAGACTGGAGAAGAATCCGAAGGCGGAGCCGACGGACATCCCAACCACGGTCGTAACGGTCGACGCATCGCGGAGTTTGTGGCTGGAGTGGAAGCCAACGAGGTTCCCAAGCATGCGGTAGCCCTTTGTGTCGTTGTCGAAGTAGCCGAGAGCGTAGGGTGGTGAAGCCGTAGTCGAGGAAGCCGTGCGAGAAATGCCGTAGTCGATGTCGAGTCGGGGTAGTCGGTGTTGAGGTGGTCGCCGAGGAGCCAAGAAGTTAGGACCGCAGCGCGGCTCAGAAAGAGCGTCGCCCGCCGGGCGGTCTTCAATCGTAGCGCGGGACGTCGCGAAGAAGATGGTGATGACGTCCGGAAGAAGACGGTGTTGACGAAGCGTCGCGCCGGGTTTGCCAACCCCGGGCACCCGTCGTGGACGAAGGCACGCGTCGGTGTTGCCAGCATCGGGCATGCATAGACGGACGAAGACGATGTTGACGAAGCGTCGCACCAGGCTTGCCAGCCCCGGGAACACGTCGTAGATGAAGTCACACACCGGTGTTGCCAGTACCGGGCATGCATAGACGGGGACTAGTAGGATCTGTACGCCATGTCGGAGGGACAACCAGAGAAGGGCTCGACGACGATGGCGGCGCAACTCGGCGGGGGGGAGAAGGTGCCGAGGGTGGAGATGTCGCATTTGCCGGAGATAGACGAAGTGGGCGGGGAAGATGACGGCGACGCTGACGATGATCTTCTGCTGGACGAAGACGAAGAGGTGGGCGGCGACGAAGTTTCTCGAAGTAGGCGATGAAGAACCCAACAACATGACGAAGACCATGCGTGGATGGTGGCGTTCCCACGCCAAGAGAGGCGACGTGGCACATACTACATAGAAGTCGACGCGCGGGGACGACGGAGTGGACCGTGCGCCACGACGCTATGCAGCGGTAGCGCACGGGTCAGGGCGACGGCAGGGAAGACCTCGGGGTGGTTGCAGGGACCGCGCGCCACGCTCGCTATGGCCCGACGGGGCGACACAGCGGCAGCGCGAGGGTCGGTGCAGCCTCGGGGACGACCTGCAGCGGACGGCCTCGGGGCGGCGGTGACCGCGGCTGCGACACTACGGCCCGAAGGGCGATGCAGCGGGATCGCGTGGGTGGGTGCAACCGCGGGGACGGCCTCGGGGGGGCGACGTGGACTGCGCGCAATGGCGCTGCAGCCCGTGGTGGCGACGCAGAAGCGGCGAAGAAGTCGGGGCAGCCACCGGGAGAACCATGGGGGCGTAGACACCGCGACCCGTAGGGGTGACACAGTTGCATCCGATGCTCGATCGGTGGATAGGAGCTCGTACTCGTATGCATTCTTCATGGAATCATGCGGGACACACGTGGACGCCCATGAGGTGGAGGAGTGCCATTCGGCGTGTTGATGGCGACGGGGGCCCGAGCGGATCGACGCGGGGTCACCCGACGCGAGTCGGGAATGACGTGGATGGGGATGATGGAAGTGTAGAATTCCAGATCGGAAGCAGAGGCGGCGACGGTTGGCAGCGACGACGGGCGGTGCCGACGCGCGGAAGGAGGCCCTGACAGGCCGCCGCATCGCGCGAAAGCACCGAGGCGACATAGAGACCGCGCGAACGACGACCGTTGCGGGCCGGCGCGTCGCGCATGGGTGGACGGTCGATGAAGAGACCGCCAGTCGCACCGGAGTCGGAGTAGAGGCGCAGTTGAACGACTACGACGATGGACGATGCAAACCGATCTTAGACCTGAAAACCAAAAAACAACAACGATCGAAGACGACTGGCACGAGAGAAAAAGCTACGATCAAGGGACCGAGGGAAAAGACTCTAGGGCAGCCGATCCACGGGATCGGCGGCCGAACCCTAGGTACGGGCGGCGCGACCCCCGGTGCGGGCGATCATGGATCGGCCCCGGGGGCGGTGCGGGTGGAAGTGACGGGGGCGGCTAGGGTTTAGATCGTGGTTAGGCTGATACCATGTAGAAGGATAGAGAGGTGTTTGGTGGAATCGATGTTTATTGCTTGAGCCTTGGAGGCATATATATAGGAGTACAATGATCTACTTGGAGCACTAGTAGAGGTCCATTTGTCCCGGTTCCAGAGGGCCTTCTGTTCCAGTTCTGGAACCGGGACTAAAGGGTCGTTACTAAAGCCCATGACCTTTAGTCCCGGTTCGCTTACGAACCGAGACAGATGGGCCTCCACGTGGCAGCCGGCTGGAGCGAGGGCTGGAGGACCTTTAGTCGCGGTTGGTGTTATAAACCGGGACTAAAGGAATTTTTTCGATTTTTTTTTTCAATTTTTTTTTGATTTTTTTCATTTTCGAATCTTTGAATTATTTGACATTTTAATCTCTAATCACCCCTCCTCACTGCTTCAGAATTTAATCTCTAATCTCTAATCAAATCATCTAACTTCCCGGACGGTCACCCATCCTCTCACTACTCCAGATCGAGCACGCTTAACTTTCAGGTTCTATCTCCCCTAGTTTCCAAGTCTGCACTTGTTGTTTTCCTGACGATAGTAAGATATCAATCATGTTATAACCCTTAGGTCTTGATATCACATGATTTAATTTTTTGAATTCCAAACAATTATTAAAAAACAATCACGATATATTAACAAACAACAATGATGTCACACGCTTCACCGTTTGAGTTTGAAATTATTATTCTAAAAAATAATAATTATTTCATATTGAAACAAACCAAAAAGAATATATATATATATATATATATATATTTCATAATATTTATTACAGAAGATCGAAGCTAGAAGCGTCTAATCTAACGACTAGAGCTAATTAACTACTCGATCTTCTGCTTCTTGGCGGAGGTCCCGGCGCCCTCATCGTCGCCGCCCGTTTGGTGGCCTCCTCTGACGCGACTTTTGCCTCCACACGCGCCTTCATCTCGGCCCTCTTCTTCTCCTTCTTCTTGGCCCTCGCCTTGTCCAGGTTCGCCGCGGACTTCTCCGCACGTGCGGCACGGCGAAGTTCCCGCGCCTCCAGCCGTTCCAGCGCCTCCAGCCGTTCCAGCGGGTCGTCGGCGGGCGGCGGGCTGTCGTCGTCGGCGGGCGGCGGACTGTCGTCGTTGGCGGGGGGCGGGCTATCGTCGGCGGCGCGCGATCGTCGCCCGCGCTGAGCTCGAGGCCGCGGCTTCGGAGGCGGGTCCCATAACTTGCGCCTTTCGGGGTGGTTGTCCTCGTCCGATGGGGTGTCGGAGTCGGACGGCCACCGTAGCGGCGACCCCGACATGGCGGCGAGAAGCTCGTCAGGCACGAGAGGGAAGATCAAGATGAGAAGGAAAGATGAGATGAGATGAGTCGGATGAGTTTGAGAAGTCCTCCCGGCCTTCTACTTATAGCCTGAGAAGCTCGTCGGGCGCGCGCCCGACGAGCTTCCCAACGCGCGCCGCACACGCATGGGAAGCTCGTCGGGCGCGCACGGGAAGACGAAGCGCCGTCATTGGTCCCGGTTCGTAGCTGGAACCGGGACTAAAGGTTGGCCTTTAGTCCCGGTTCCAGCTACGAACCGGGACCAATGGATGGAGGCCGCACGCGCATGGGAAGCTCGTCGGGCGCGCGCCGCACGTGTATACGAAGAAACCGCCTCGGGACGAAGCGCGGGCAGACGAACCGCCATCCATTGGTCCCGGTTCGTAGCTGGAACCGGGACTAAAGGGGCCTTTAGTCCCGGTTCCAGCTACGAACCGGGACCAATGGATGGAGGCCCATTCGTCGCGGTTCGTGTCTGGAACCGGGACTAATGGGTCCAGACGAACCGGGACCAATGCCCCACGAGGCCCGGCCGGCGCCCTGGGCGCACGAACCGGGACGTATGCCCCCATGGGTCCCGGTTCGTGACTGAACCGGGACTAATGGGCTGGCCAGGTTTTAACCAAAGCCCTGTTTTCTACTAGTGAGTACAAGTCAAGGTAGAAAAGAGTCTTACCTATCTCTTGTTTCCTAATAATCAATATACTCAAAATTAAGTATATAATAGATCCTGTAAATTTCATCAGGGTTTGCGTGAATCTGAAAAAAATATATTAAATTGTCTGCACACGAATGCAGTTAAACTACCCATAGTGGGAGTAAAATCAGTAATAACATCACACATATCTATGCAAAATAGATGATGTGGCAAGTAATTAATGAGGAAAGAGATCCATGTGGTAATTAGGTAGTTACTTGATTTTGGAGTAACATCACACATACTAAGATGATATGAGTTTCTAACATAATAAATGAAGTTGCTAGTTGATGTTACTCACACTATAGATCTAGTAACATGGACTAATAACATATCCCACTATGGCTAATCTTAAGGTTAGATGCAGCGTTGGTTTTAAGGATAGCGTTGGAGATAACCTGAATACACAATGCATGATCATTTTATCTTTGCCCAGAATAAGTATGTAGTATGTACTCCAACATTCAATTATGAGCTACAATTTCCCTTCCCTTGACATACACGCCAACACGAAGACGTACATTGTCCTTCTATACATTAGGTTTGAACAGTGATCTCAAAATATTTCAGGCATGCAATAATTCCTGCTACGTCATAGATCTACTACGTGGCTTCTAGCTCGATCAAGATCGTGAAATCAAGTTTAGATTCCTCTCACTTTTACCACTTGCGTACATAATATAATTTGACATTGATGGCCTGATGTGATGAGATAGCCAGACGACAGCGTAACAACAACTAGTATCTGCCTTGTGTAGTACAGTACGTAGTAGGACTATACATTACTAGCTTGTACTACCAATCTAAATCTCGAGGACATTAGTTGAGAGATTGATTAATGCAGGCATTAGTCGCTGGTCGCCCGCCGCGCATCCTATGTGGCTGAGAACTACAAGCATCGTAGGAGCAACTCTAGCAGACACACATTTAATTTCGATCCTTATATTTTAGATGCGGGTCACCGTGAACGCATATGCAATGCAGAACAAATACAGTATATCTAACAGCATAGTTACACATTTTGAAGCAAAAAAAAGTTTGCGGTACAAAATTTGGTCGAAACTGTATTTTGGGAGAATTGCACGATGTATTACCGGGTGCATACACACACGTATATATGGAGTACAACGGTGGGGCCACAACCTCAAATATACAGAACTAGGAGGTGGGTCCAATACACATAACACATATATACTCAACACCCTCCGCAGTCGAAGCGGCACTACTGCTGACGCAAAGACTAGAACGAAACTCCTCAAATGACGCCGTAGGCAAGCCTTTGGTCATGATATCGGAAAATTGTTGGGAAGTAGGCACGTGTAAAACGCGAATGTGACCAAGGGCCACCTGTTCCCGAACAAAATGGATATCTAACTCAATATGCTTGGTCCGTCGATGATGAACCGGATTGGCGGAGAGGTAGACCGCTGAGACGTTGTCGCAGTAGACCACAGTGGCACGGTCGACAGGACAAGAGAGCTCCTAAAGCAGTTGGCGAAGCCATGAACAGTCCGCGACGACGTTAGCCACCGCACGATACTCAGCCTCAGCACTGGAACTGGACATCGTAGGCTGCCGCTTCGATGACCACGAGATGAGCGAGGGTCCATGACGATAGACACAGTAGCCCGACGTAGAGCGTCGAGTGTCGGGGCAGCTCGCCCAGTCGGCGTCGGAGTAGGCGGTGAGAGCGGTGTCGGTGGAGGCATGAAGCGTGACGCCGAGGTCCATGGTGCCGCGAATGTAGCGAAGGATCCATCTGACAGCGGACCAATGGACGTCCCGAGGAGCATGCATATGAAGGCACACCTGCTGAACAACATACGGAATCTCCGGTCGAGTCAGAGTGAGGTACTGAAGGGCGCCAACAATAGACGGTAGAATGGAGCATCCGAAGCAGGAGAACCATCCGTAGCAGAGAGCTTGGCCTTCGTATCAACAGGAGTGGCGACTGGCTTGCAATTAAGCATGCGCGCGCGCTCCAAGACCTCATGAGTGCACTTCCGCTGATGTATAAAGAACCCATCAGGACGACACACCACCTCAACGCCGAGGAAGTAGTGCAGAGGGCCCAAGTCCTTGATGGCGAACTCAGCCTAAAGACGAGAGGTGAGCTGACTGAGGAGACCAACAGTGGATGCCCTCAGGATGATGTCGTCAACATAGAGCAGCAGGTAGGCCGTGTCGAAGCCCTGATGATAAACAAAGAGCGAGGCATCCGAGCGGGTGGGGCGAAAGCCGAGCTGATGAAGAAATGCCGCAATGCGTTGATACCAAGCACGAGGAGCATGCTTGAGTCCGTAAACGGACCGCGAGGGTAGGCAGACGTGGTCGGGATGTGCTGGATCAACGAACCCCGTTGGCTGCTGGCAGAAGACCTGCTCCTCGAGATGACCATGAAGGAAGGCGTTGGAGACGTCCATCTGATGCACGGGCCAAGCACGGGAGACCGCAAGGTGGAGAACCGTGCGTATCGAACCGGGCTTGACCACCGGAGCGAAGGTGTCGGTGATGTCGACGCCGGCTCGTTGCCGGAAGCCACGAACAACCCATCGTGCTTTGTAGCGATCGAGAGTACCATCGGGACGGAGCTTGTGCTTGAAGACCCACTTGTCGGTGATGACATTGGCGTGCCGGGGACCACTAGTGCAAAACAGGTCATTAGAACCGGTTCTGTGAGGCCATTAGAACCGGTTTTGGCAACCGGTGCTAAAGGTTCGGTGCTAGAGGGTGAACCCCTTTAGAACCGGTTGCTCACGAACCGCTTCTAAAATCTCTGTAGCCAGCCACGTGGTGGCAGGTCGGGCGCGAGGGCTCGGGAACCTTTAACACCGGTTTGTAACACAAACCGATTCTAAAGGTTTAGAGGTTTAATTTTTTTTTAATTATTTTCTTTTTGGTTTTAATAGTTTAGGGTTTAGGGTTTATTAATTCTTTTCTTTTGGGTTTAGGATTACTGTTTATTTTACGCTATTACATAATGCACAATGCATATATATATATACATGTAGAACATCTCGTAGCTAGCTAGAACCATCATATATAGTAGAATTATCATACCTCCAACATATATATACATCGATCATATATAGTACTAGTGCCTCACCACCGCCCCTCTTTGCTTGCCTCGAGCCCACAACAGTGGAGGGCATTTGAATATACATACAAGTTACATCATATGGACAACACACCAGTGTCCTATTACATATGGTAAGGGAATTCTCCGGTCGACTTATTTATGACTTCACGAAGAAGAAATCCCGCTATTTCCTCTTGAAGTGCTCGCATGCGATCATTTATGTCGAGTTTATCCCGCTTCTCCCAAATCTTATTATTTAAAGAAGATGATCAATATATGAATATATTACATATGGTAAGAAACAAAGTCTAGATAGTATTTACGTACCATCATTGTTCTTTGATTAAACCTTTCGGTCATATAGCGAATGTTCTTCATTATGATATAAGCACAAGGGTCAGTCCCCGATGTCTGCCTCATACACTTCACACCAAAATAGAATTCAAACAGATTTAATAATCAAGCATATATATGATAATGGTATATTGAAACTAGAAATATAATTAAATCGAATGTTCTATCACATATTTATCGTACTGCCACGTCAGCTTCTCCTTCCATTCACCGTGCTCGAGTTTTTTGAACTTTCCCCAAACTCTGCCGTCAAAGAAAATGAATAAAGGAGTTAATTACTTGATATAACATAGTGAGTCTACATGTGTGATAATGATTAAAATTACCTGGCGAATGAGTTCTCAATTTCTTTATGCTCACTAATATCTTTACGTAGTGAGTCCATTACTGTAACCATTCCTTTTTCCATTTCAATGTCTAGCAGGATGAAGTGATAGCTGCGCACACGTAAGTGGGTATAACTTATATAACAATATCGAGTAAGCAAGACTATAATTTGTAGTACAAAATAATGACACTCACTTGAAGTTGTAAGGAAATAGTATATGTTCTTCTGCATGTAGATCCCTCAAACTTTTAAGCAAAAGGGTCTCCGCGAATTCTGTATTATGTTTTACTGTTACTTCATGTATGGTATTTGGGTCAATGAACCCAATGCCGAAGACTCCAGCTTTTCTCATTTCATACATCTTCATTCTGCGTAATACCACACACAAAAAAATATATATAGTGAGGATAATACATTCAATGACGTACGAGCTGAGCTAGAAAGAAATCACCTTGTTCGTCGGTTATCTCTTCCTGCTACTTGGTATTCACCTTGAGCAGGGCTATCGATTGCACTGTCTGTTCTCCGAGTTGGGCAACGGTTTTCCCGCATTTTTTACTGCCTGAGTGGCTGCTTCTTGAACCCTTTTGCAGAATGACTTGTTAATAGAGCGTTCGTAGTCCGAGAACACGGTCTTAACAGGGGGTTGAAACATCTTCAAGAAGTGTTGTACTGTTACCTCGGGAATTTCCTCCTTCGGTGGCGGGGGAGGTTTCGGTGCAAGGTGCTTCACCACGGCTTCATCCACTATGGCCTACGTTTCAGCAACACTCCTATCCCAGGGTAAGACCGGCGGAATCTTCTGGGGTTTAACTTTCTTTGCTTTCTTCTTCGGTGGACTGCTTTGACGCGGCGGAGGTCGATTAATTTTTGATTGTCGTGTTTGCCTTCTATCCATCACGGGGGGAGCTGGTGGGATCGGTTGGCGCTGCGGACTCGCGATGTGGGGTGGTTGAAGTGGAATCGGCTGACGCGGCGGAGTCGCGCTGCGCTCCACGGGGATGGATGGTGCAGGACTCGGCTGACGTCGCAGCGGATCAATGCCACTATGCTCCATCTTGGGGATGGATGGTGCAGGACTCGGCTGATGTTGCGGAGTCGCACTGCGCTCCATCTCGGGGAGGGGTGCAGGACTCGGTGGGTGCTGCGGAGTCGGGATGCACTCCATCTTGGGGGGTGGTGGTGAACTTGATTTCGAACGCGTTGGACTTGACATAATGGATGGAAATATGATCCATTGTTTTCTCCATAGATAGATACCACTTTGTTTGGCTTCTCTGAGGGTCTTCTGCCCTTCACCTCCAGGAATATTAAGGTTTAATTCTTGATATTCCGTCACAACTTCATCCACCCCGACACGAGTTGGCTGCGGTTGCTGGCTAAGTGACGCATGTAGTCGCTCCTGCATATCCTTCATAGCATTTTCCAACTATGAAAGACGGTCTTCTTCCAGCTTCTTCTTTCTTGCACGGCTTTTGTAAGTATCTTTATACTCCGCAAACCCCTCATACCATGGAACAACGCCTACGCCTCGCGTTCGTCCCGGATGTTCAGGATTCTTGAGGGCGCGTGTAAGCTCGTCGTTCTCTCTCTCGGGGATGAAAATCCCATTCCTAGCATCATCAATTGCATTTGGTATCTCTTGATCGGCTCCTTTAAGACTTGCCTTTATAATCACCTTCCCTGTCTTTGGGTCCAACTTTCCCCCATGCCCAAAAAACCAACTCCTGCACCTGGGTGGAAAATATATTGTGACTGGAGTGACCCCTGCAGCAATCAGCTTCTTCTCAAATGCATCCCACTTAGGCGACGCAGACTTGTAGCCACCTGTCCCCATGGTATGGAAAAGCTTATGCTTCTCAACATTAATCTTGTTTATTTCCGACCGAAGTTTAGCTTCATCTGATTCGTTGTTCTCCACAAATTTGTCCCAATGTGCCTGTACCTTCGCTAGTGCTCCAGTGAAAATTGGAGTCTTCTTATTATTAGCGACGTATTTGGACCATAGCTTTACCTTCCAAGATCGGAATAGTTCTCCGATCTTCTTAAGAGCAGCATGCTTGACTTTCAACACATCGTTTGGTGTCGCCCAATCTGGTTGGGTGAAATATGATAAGAGTTTAGCCCAAAGATACTCTTTTTCTCTATCGCTGACAAAACTCTTCTTTCCACCTTCCTTTGGCTGATGCCATTCTTGAGTGCTAATCGGGATGTTATCTCTAACAATTACTCCACATATAGCTATCCATTTCTTCACGTGAGCTTCCGGATCATTCGGCTGGCCACTCAAACCGATCCCATTGATGTTGTACTTTACATCATCCCGCGGCAATTTGGCCGGGCCACGTTTTGCTTTGCTTGAGGAAGATTTGCTCGATCCGGGTTTCTAGAAGAAGAAATATTTGTTAACATTACTGATAAATCAATTCTTTGTAAATTTTATAATCACCAGAGGCCTTATATATATATTTATATATATACCTCGGCAGACTTTGTTGTTAATTGAAGATCTTGTTCTTCTTCTTCGTCGAACATTCCCTCACCGGAATCGTTCAGATATCGTGAGCCGTCATCATCGATATCGGCGTCATCATAAGGACCGATATCGGCGTCATCATGAGGACCGATATCGGCTTCGGCGATAATTTCGTACATATCATCTTCTTGCTCTCTGCCGCTATTGAACACGTCATCCATAGCTTAACTAATATCGACGAGATGCATAAAAAGATAAAACAATTTAGTATAAGCAAATATAGAAAATGACATCTCAAATAATCGAGTTCACATGCAACAATAATATTAGAATAATAATCCATCTTACATCTCGAATAATCCAGTTCACATATATGCAACACTAATATATATGTCGATCACTAGAGCTAGTACATATATATATATATATATATATATATATATATAAAACATATCACTAGCTAAAACAGTAAACGACTTCGCCTCCGGCTAGCGGTGGACACCCAAAGAGAAGGAACCATCACCCACTCGTAGCTAGGGTGAGATCCCTGAAGCACCTGCCATAAACTTTAGTACCCGGTGTCCAACGCCGCCATGTAGCGACGGACGTGGTCGTCCTCCTCCCTGATACGTCGGCGTACAACTGATGGCTTCTCGCCCCTTCGTTGGTTACCCCAAGTGGAAGGTTGAGATGTAGTGCAACAGTAGTTTTCCCTCGGTGAAGATACCAAGGTTTGTCTCCAGCAGGACTCCAGAGATGATAAGTAGGTGTCAGCGGCGCAACTGACGCGGACCTACACACAGACACAGATAACTTTGTTCCCAACGAAGTTCAGAGAGGTTGTCAATCTCTCCGGTCTTGTTGTTCACAAGGATAAAATGCAAGGGATAATGATAGCAAGTAAAAGCAGTAAAGTAAATATAGCGTGGAAACAATAATGAGGATATAGACCGGGATACATGATGTTCGCTAGTGATTTCTCTCTGCCAAAAGACGATAAAATTTCTATGCGAGGTAAACAACTTACAGAAAGGCAATTGACAGGATTAAGAACGCACCGCAATGCTAACTATGCTACAAAAGAAAGGACGAGGTTCAAAAGCACGGGAAGTACGCCAAAGTAAGTAGACCGAAATCCATCTGCATCTACTACTAATCATCCACCTTGAGATATCTATCCAGAACATCTCGCCGGTATTAAGTTGCGAGCCCCACCCAAAGTGTAAACCCAAAGCAACAGACAACTGCATTAAAAATAACTCTGCGTAAAGTAAACAATCCTTGTAACCGCGGTTACAAGTACCGTTGTTTTCCCCCTTGTGGCAACATCACATCCCCTAGACTCATGTTTCTGTCACTCAAGCGTGTCATTGGGGGGCATGAACCCACAATCTAGCACAACGTTCCCTCTTGGAGTCACTACCTACTACTTAGCCAAAGCAATAAACAGCAACGGAGAACATGCAAGAATTACTTAGGAATAAAAATATAAGAGATAAGAACCAAATATATTTCTCTATCACAATCTGTACATAATCTCATAATCCATCAGATCCTATCAAATTCAACATAGAAATAGCAGAAATATTACAAAGGTGCCTCGATCATGTAGGGAAGCTCACGAGGTCTGAACAATGAAGATCAAAGAGGGGAGGAGAACATCACATAGCTACTGATCACGGATCCATGGTCCAAGGAAAACTACTCACGAGACATCCGGGGAGCATCCATGGTGGAGAGGAGACTCCCGGAGGTCAATCCTCCCTCCGGCAGGGTGCTGGGAAGGGGTCCTCTGGTGCTCCCGATCTCGGAAGCGCGACGGCGGCGGAACAGAGGCGAGTTCGCGGAATAGGGTTCTTCTTCTGGAGTTTTCCCGTGACGGAGAATAAATAGGCAAAGGGGGGCAGCCAGAGGTGGACCAGGGGCTCCAAGCGCCGGGTGGCCGCCTGGGCCCCCCTGGCTCCCCTCTGGCCCCTCCCGGGCTCTTCTGGAAGCTTCCTGTACACTGATTTTTCCTGTATTTTTCCCGGAATTTTTCTAGCACTTTTTATATGGGGGAAAACTGAAATAGAAAAACAGCTGAAAACAGGAACTGGCACTGGGGTGCACTGAGTTAATAGGTTAGTCCAAATATGATCAAAAGTGTATGAAAGTGTATCTAGATCATAGCAATATCACACAAAACATGCATGGAGCAAGCAGAAATTATAGATACGTTTTGGACGTATCAACATCCCCAAGCTTAATTCATGCTCGTCCTCGAGTAGGTAAATGATAACAGCATAATTTCTGTGGTGACATGCTAGCAACCATAAAAGAACTTTGAAAAGTAAAGCAATCAAGGTTAGAGATTCAATTCAAGTCATAACATGCAAAACTCTATATTAGCATTGAAACAAGTAACAAAAGAACATTAGGTGCAAGAGCTCTCGCTGTCCGTGACTCGAATGTCTCCAAATGGTGTTTGCGTGCAAGAAAGGGGATAGGGAATACGAGAAAAAGGTATTTTTGTGTTGAGAACTCAATCTACTAAAGTTTCACACGTGGTCCTCTTTGGAATCTTATCTTGACTCGTCCCTAGACCACTAGCCAGGTACAAGTCTATTTGATCCAGTCCTTTTCGATATTTTGAGCACTCATGCAATGGATGAGCGTAAGCACGAGAGTTGACACTTAGGATGGCAAAGAGAGAAATATGGTGGAGGAGGAAGACATAAAGGTGTGAAAGGCTCACATCAATGAGGACAATCATAGGCGAGAGAGCCAAATGATAGATATGATGTGAGGAGTAGGGATTACCATGCAACGGATGCACACACGATCTAAGAAGCTCTCCAATGGAACTAGATGCAAGATTATCATCGCTATGGAGTACAAGGGTATAAAAGGGAGTACTAGTGTCGATCTCTCAAAAGGATAGTAGTGTTTCCCTTTCTCTCTTTTTATTTCTTTTTCTCTTTTTTCTATTTTTTTGTATTTTTGATGGCCTCAATAGCTCTTTCTAGTTAACTCTCATTTGTCCTCTTTGGGATCTTTTAATGTGTCCACGTTGGGATCTTTTCCTCACTCAAGGGCAACACTCTATTTTACAAGAAGGTAAAGGAGATCTTTCACACTTTACAAGGTACTCAAAATCAGAAAGAAGATGTAACTATCATGATGTATGCAATGTATGTCGCTGCCAGTGTAGCAAGAACATGTGTGACATGAAGATCAAGTCATGAAGAGGTGGAAGTTGCATGGCAATATAACTCGGAAAGGCTATGGAAATGCATATGGTGGCTGTTTTGAGGAAAGACATAAGGAGGCTTATGATGACAGAGCGTATCATGCCAAAGGTTTGGATGTACCGGCGAAGGTGGACACCAACTCTCGGAGTTAGAAGAAGGAAATGCACGACACATGAGAGGCTAGCAAAATATGGGAAGGTGGAAGTGTCAACTTTCAATACTTACATTAGTCCGAAGAACTCATGCACTTATTATCGGTAACTCTCAATCTAATGAGGAGGTTCACAAAGATACAAGTACCCCGAGGAGGAGTGTATGGGGGTTTGGTTATCCTTGCGCATCCTCGACTCATGGTACGTGAGTGTTCTCTAATATTCGACCCCTCAGAAGAGTAGTGATCCATCTAGTAGCTAGAGTTCTCAACTAGTTTTGTAGGTTTTGAAAATACACACGGATTTCCAAAAATATGGCACTTATCACTAATAGGCTAGAGCTCTTGACACCAAAGGTTCAAACATTACTCACAACAATACCTCAAAACTATTGCAAGCTACTACTAGAATTAAATAGCAACCTCAATTACCTACTTTCAAGACAAGACACAACTCAGTGCAACAACCAACTCTCTTTAACAAGATAAACATGAAAACTAAAAAGAGTTCCAGCAACAAACTAAACAAAAGCCAAGGCTCTTGCTAAAGACAAACTAAGACTAAAACTAAACATGGCAGTAGCTATGAAAAGATAAAGAACACACAACAGCAAAAGGATAAGCAGGAAAAATCCTATGATGTGTTCTAAATTTTGAAAGTGGAGCGTGTTTCTCTCCCACAAAAAGTAAGAAAGGATCTAACTTGTTATGAACAGCAATCAAAGCTAAAGAAAACTAAAAACAAAACCTAAGAGCGAGACGCTCCAAGCATAGCACATAACGCATGAAGTGATAAAAATATAGTGAGACAAAGGACGAACTGATGATTGTTGATGGAGAAGGGTCTGAATGGGGGCATCCCCAAGCTTAGACACTTGAGTCTCCTTGAATATTTATTGGGGATGCATGGGGCATCCCCAAGCTTGAGCGCTTGACACTCCTGGATCTTCTTTCATCATCTTCCATCGCACACTTGAAAATTCCCTTCATACATAACTCATCATAAGCTGATTAGAGAGGTTAGTACCCTTAATAAATAATTTTACTCCACTGGACATAAATATATTCTTGAAGAGCTACTGTTTCTCAAGAGTGCCAAAAAGAATTTTCAAAGAAAAAGCAAGCTTAAGGTTTGCAAAAGTTAAAAGAGACAAAACGTGGCAGAATCTGTGAAAAACAGAACAGCAGATAGTAAAGAATTTTTTAGGGGTACTTCTGCAACTCAAATCAAAAAACTCAGAACATACAGAAGTTTCGTAATTGCATATAGCATACTGTGTAAACATTTCAGCTCAAAAAGATGAACTTTGATTTTTCTGGAATTTTTCTGGTCACGAGGACAGAATCTGTTTTCTGGACAGCATGTCACAACTTTTGCTTCCCTTGCCGTAAGAGGCTATAACTTGGCACAAAGCTGAAAAATAAAGATACAATGATGTTGCTACAGAAGTAATAATCATCAAGACACAACAAAAGCAAAAATAAAAAACCTAAATTCGTTGCGGGCTTCCTTCCGAAAGCGCTTCTTTAAAGCCATTAGCTAGGCATGATGCAAAAAGAAGAATCAAGGGTATCCAAGATCAGAATCATAAAAACCCTCAAATTGATTTTCAATAAGCTCATTCTTCTTCTTACTAGGAAAGATATACTTACCTTTCGCCATACCGCGTAAGCGTATGTGCCTATTACCAATATCAATGAAGCCTTTCATAGCACGGAGGAAGTCTCTTCCGAGCACAATGTTACTTTGGTTTGGCTCCATGATGAAGAAATCCATTGGTGCAGTCCTATGAAGGAATGCAACTTGGACTTCTTTTACCTTTCCTTTAATCTCTGAAATATCTCCATTAGAATGTTCATGATAAGATGATAATTTGTCCATATCTAGCTTCAAAGAATCATAAACTATTTTTGGCATAGTAGAAACTGTGGATCCAATATCACAAAGAGCAAGGAAGCCTTGGTTAGAGATACTAATCCTAACAAAGGGCTCCCAATCATCATCTATCTCCAACATTTCTTTCTTGTTGGACTTAAGTTCCTCTACTTTCCCCAAATCTAGAGCATCCAGTCTTTTTTCAACAGTGGCAAGTCTATCTATGACAGTATCAATACTTCGATCATAAACAAAATAACTAGATAGACTATGAAAAATCTCAAGAGCCCTATCTTCATCACACTCTAGAAAATCTCCCTCAACTATAATGTCAAGAGAGTGTTTACACCACTTAAAAAGACCATGGTAAAAATTTCGAAGCACAATTTTTATAGATATCCAAGGCATAACTCTTTTATGTGCTTCAGAAATTCTGTCCCATGCCTTCTTCATATTTTCTCCATCCCTTTGACGGAAATTGAGAACTTCCGATTCCCGCAAAGAACCTAGTCCTAACATGTTCATCTAAACAAGGAGGACTACTAACAGCAAGATAAATAATTTTTTTTTGTAAATTTTGATAAAAGACACAAAGATAAAAACTGAAAGATAAACTAACAAGACTAAAAAACAAAGGTAAA
The DNA here is from genome assembly GCA_950022295.1 of Bromus sterilis. Classification (NCBI taxonomy): domain Eukaryota; kingdom Viridiplantae; phylum Streptophyta; class Magnoliopsida; order Poales; family Poaceae; genus Bromus; species Bromus sterilis. The sequence goes on from OX465601.1 coordinate 301,062,757, forward strand.
GGGTAGTGTGCAACTCCCCTATCTTAGCACTCGGAGTCCCCGGCAACGGCGCCAGAAAACTTGCTTGATGGCTTCTTGCCCCTTCGTTGGTTACCCCAAGTGGAAGGTTGAGATGTAGTGCAGCAGCAGTTTTCCCTCGGTGAAGATACCAAGGTTTGTCTCCAGCAGGACTCCAGAGATGATAAGTAGGTGTCAGCGGCGCAACTGACGCGGAACTGCACACTGACACAGATAACTTTGTTCCCAACGAAGTTCAGAGAGGTTGTCAATCTCTCTGGTCTTGTTGTTCACAAGGATAAAATGCAAGGGATAATGATAGCAAGTAAAAGCAGTAAAGTAAATATAGCGTGGAAACAGTAATGAAGATATGGACCGGAATACGTGATGTTCGCTAGTGATGTCTCTCTCCCAAAAGACGATAAAATTGCTATGCGAGGTAAACAAATTACAGAAAGGAAATTGACAGGATTAAGAACGCACTGCAATGCTAACTATGCTACTAAAGAAAGGACGAGGTTCCAAAGCACGGGCAGTACGAGCCCCACCCAAAGTGTAATCCATCTGCATCTACATCTGCATCTACTACTAATCATCCACCTTGAGATATCTATCCAGAACATCTCGCTGGTATTAAGTTGCGAGCCCCACCCAAAGTGTAAACCCAAAGCAACAGAAAACTGCATTAAAAAGAACTCTGCGTAAAGTAAACAATCCTTGTAACCGCGGTTACAAGCACCGTTGTTTTCCCCCTTGTGGCAACAGCACATCCCCTAGACTCATGTTTCTGTCACTCAAGCGTGTCATCGGGGGGCATGAACCCACAATCTAGCACAACGTTCCCTCTTGGAGTCACTACCTACTACTTGGCCAAAGCAATAAACAGCAAAAGAGAACATGCAAGAATTACTTAGGAACAAAAATATAAGAGATAAGAACCAAATATATTACTCTATCACAATCTGAACATAATCTCATAATCCATCAGATCCTATCAAACTCAACATAGCAATAGCAGAAATATTACAAAGGTGGCTCGATCATGTAGGGCAGCTCACGAGGTCTGAACAATGAAGATCAAAGAGGGGAGGAGAACATCACATAGCTACTGATCACGGACCCATGGTCCAAGGAAAACTACTCACGAGACATCCGGGGAACATCCATGGTGGAGAGGAAACTCCCGGAGGTCAATCCTCCCTCCGGCAGGGTGCCGGGAAGGGGTCTTCTGGTGCTCCCGATCTCGGAAGCGCGGCGGCGGCGGAACAGAGGCGAGTTCACAGAATAGGGTTCTTCTTCTGGAGTTTTCCCGTGACGGAGAATAAATAGGCGAAGGGGGGCAACCAGAGGTGGACCAGGGCCCCCAGGCGCTCCCCTGGCGCGGCCAGGGGTGGGGCCATGCCGGGTGGCCGCCTAGGCCCCCCTGGCTACCCTCTGGCCCCTCCCGGGCTCTTCTGGAAGCTTCCTGTACACTGATTTTTCCTGTATTTTTCCCGGAATTTTTCTAGCACTTTTTATATGGGGGAAAACTGAAATAGAAAAACAGCTGAAAACAGGAACTGGCACTGGGGTGCACTGAGTTAATAGGTTAGTCCAAATATGATCAAAAGTGTATGAAAGTGTATCTAGATCATAGCAATATCACACAAAACATGCATGGAGCAAGCAGAAATTATAGATACATTTTGGACGTATCAACAACCTCCTCGGGGCCGGCTCCCTCCGCACCGACTGTGGCCCACGCGACCGCCACCAAAGAAGGTCCGGGTCGACGACAAGACCCGGATTCCTCGCTAAGCGACGCACCCCGGAAACCACATCCCAGTGCCATCCCGGCGGAGCCCAGTCCAAGACATTGCGCATCCCGTCAAGAACTCCCGGAGCGCGACGGTAACGAGGATGCGGACCCGGCATTCTCACTAATGAAACTAATAAAATTACAACTAAAAAGGATTTCGAGATCTTTTGGGATGCCTCACGGCAAGGGTTAGGATGCATAGTTATGCAAGATAGACATGTGGTAGCTTATGCTTCACGCCAGTTGCGTCCACATGAAGAGAACTATCCTACCCATGATCTTGAACTCGCTGCCGTGGTTCATGCCCTGACAACTTGGCGACATTACCTCCTTGGTAATCGTTGTGAGATCTATTCCGACCACCAAAGCCTCAAATATATATTCACCCAGCCAGATCTTAATCTCAGGCAAAGACGCTGGATAGAGTTGATAAAAGATTATGACTTAGGAATTTCTTACACCCCAGGAAAAGCCAATGTCATGGCTGATGCACTAAGTCGTAAGTCGTATTGTAACAACCTCATGTTACAACAGTATCAACCACTTCTTCATGAGGAATTTCGAAAACTCAATCTTGAGATTGTTCCTCATGGCCTTCTTTCTACCTTGGTGGCGAAACCAACCCTTGAGGATAAAATCATAGCCACCCAGTAACATGATAGTGGTATTCGAGAGATCAAGAAGAACATTGCTAGCGGAGTTGCTAAATGTTTCGCATAAATGATCAATGTGTCGTTTTCTTTGGCACTCGATTGGCTGTACCACCAAAACACAATCTTAGGAGGCTAATTCTTAAGGAGGCTCATGACACACCCCTTTTGATTCATCCTGGTAGCACAAAGATGTACCGAGACCTACGCCAAAGATTTTGGTGGACTAGGATGAAAAGAAAAATTGTCAGTATGTTGCCAAATGTGATGTTTGTCGTCGCATTAAGGCCGAACACCAAAGACCTGCTGGCACTCTTTAATCTTTGCCTATTCCAGAGTGGAAAAGGGACAAAGTCAGTATAGATTTCATCACTGGCTTTCCAAAAACCCAGCAAGGAAATGATGCCATCTTCATTGTCGTGGATAGACTTTCCAAAGTTGCTCACTTCCTTCCCGTTCGCGAGTCTATCACTTTAGTTGTGTCCATCCTGGATGTCTTGCGATATCTTATAGGTGCAGAGGCTTGATGTGATGAGTATCCCTGCGATATTAATAAATTTCCTTTTTCAACAAAAAATTATGAAATTATCGACTATTTGAGCGCCAACCCTCCATTTGGTGGCGACTAAGTGCCAGCCAAGGCCACCGAAGAGATGGAGGTGGAGTATGATTATGTTTTTTTAGTTTTATTTAAGTATTATAATAGGTCTATGGATGAAATATCATCCGTTTATGTAAATTTTATCCCGATAGCAATAAATTACGTTTGAATTTATTCGAACTAGCCAGGTCTCGCGCGCATTTGCGTGGCTAAATTTGCTATGTATTACTTTACTATATTATTTTCTCTATCCGTGTTATTTATATTAGTTTTGGCTACATTAATATTAATCTGCATAAATAGTCAAAATTCATAGCTTTGGAAAAGATGTTTACACTTTGAAACACTTTTTCCCTATTTTGTTCTAAGTTATTGCCAAGTACTTTGATGTGTGATGGTATACCATTAAAAAACTTGTGTTATATGTACTATAATGTAGAAGCATTGTCTCTTATGCTATTTTTTAGCTTTCCCCATCCCACTCCTCATCCTTTGATATTTTTTCGCAGATGTTAGTTAGGAGGCTTTAGAGAAAATCTATAAATCTATGAATCATTTTGTCCTTTACATCATTCACCTCGTATTTTCCATGCCATAACTATATTTTCTTTATTAATGGCATATCACACTGGATAAATTTTGAGACCTTTTACAATACATCAAACAAATTATGGCCGTTTATTTTCTGGTTTGGTTGGCCTAGATTTAACGATACTACACCGAACTTATGATCAGGGGCATTTGTGGTACAGCCGCTCTACAGCAAAGTTGAGCGGCAAGGCCACGCGTACATGCGATTTTCAGTGTGGCCAATGGTACCGATCCTAGGATGGCATGCAAGGCGGTGAGTTCCGGCTGCTCCAGCTCATAAAAGTTGTCGGCGATGGCTGCGGCAGCCTGGCTCATCTACACTCTCGCTCGTGTGTATCATGAAGTTGAGCACGGTTTCTAAGCAGCCCTTTGTGTGACGGGTAGCCGCCTAGCCGGTCGACGCGGGGCGGCTGCGTCCTGCATGGAGAGACGGAGGAGGAATCAACCTCGGGGCACCGGCCGAAATTCATGCGAAGAAGAGAGGGTCGCCAGGTGGTGCGGGGTGGCTGCGAAGAAGACTCGTCGTCGTCATTGTCGTTGTGAGCACGGAGCTGATGTGCGTTTGAGTGGCGTCGTCGTCGTTCTGTCCGGCGCCCAGGGTGTATGTTTCGTCGTCAAGTCCAGCGGCTGGGGTATGAGCGGTGGCATTGTACTTGCGAGTGGCAGCGGTGTGCATGACGGCACGGCGGTGTTGTTGCTAGGCCGGTGGCCGCTGGCCGTGGCAGTGCTGTCGGGTGGCAGAAAGCGTGTCACGGGCTTGGCGGAGTAGCTCGAAGGCGCCATCGATGGCGGTGAAAATGGTTTTGTCGGGGTGGGAGGAGGCACATCCATCGTAACTGCCTTCTGATTTATCGTGCTCTCTCATACCGGCGTCGAGCAGCACGTCCTGGTGACGCTGCGCAACTGTACGGCCAAGGAGGACAGCGTGCAAAACGAATCTATCTTAATGGTAAGGACATATCAAACTTAACAATCAATTACTAAAATGCCCTACGGCTCAAAATTTAGAGATCAATAGTGACCCTTTTGGATTAATTATATACTACACATTATTTTTGATAGTACGATGTACCATAAAATATCCCTAAATTTTCCTCGATGGCTTCTCATCTTACTCTATGTATCTAAGTTCACTAAAAGAAAATGTAATAAACCACTGAGCATGTATGTCTTTCGCAAAAGAAAAAGCACGTCTACATGCGTTTCCCAAAAAACGCCTCTATGTGAGCCCTTATAATGCGATTATTTTTTTAAATAGCTCTCGTGATTATTTTTTATGCACGGTCATATTTTTCTCAGCCCTTCTTCCAATGCAAAGTTTTACTCCATCAGCGAAATACTAAATTGTGTGCCAAGTTGACACCTATGCACATAGCTAATGAGCAAAAAAAGGTTTGATCATTGCTGCCTTTTACAACGCTACTGTGATATCATCGGCAATAATTAGCCTGAGTTTCTTCTTCTTTGTATCTGTACGAATTAAGAAGTGCTATATAGAAAAAAGTCTGTCCTTGCTTCCTTGCTGATGTCAGCACAAGATCATTAACTGTATTAGCATACGGCCGGACTCTCCTTCGTACATATTAGGAAGTGCCTTACGGTTCCAATATGGTATGCCTAGCGATTGTTCTTTTTTTTTGGGACTCCAACTCGTGTCTTTTCTGGCTGCTGGTTGAAAACGTATGGGATAAGGAGACATGCTTTTCTAGGCTGGTTGAAAATGTATGAAATAAGGAAACAAGTATACGTAGTTATTTTTGATAGATCACAACCGTTGCTTTAACTCCTTTTCTATTATCACATCTGAGCCGTTCGTTTTCTATCGTTTTAAGTGTAGAAGGATAGAGAGGTGTTTGGTGGAATCGATGTTTATTGCTTGAGCCTTGGAGACATATATATAGTAGTATAATGATCTACTTGGAGTACAAGTCAAAGTAGAATTAAGTCCTAGTCTATTTCTTGTTTCCGAATAATCAATATACTCAACATCCCCCGCAGTCATAACGTATCGATGCAGACGGTGAGACTGGAGAAGAATCCGAAGGCGGAGCCGACGGACATCCCAACCACGGTCGTAACGGTCGACGCATCGCGGAGTTTGTGGCTGGAGTGGAAGCCAACGAGGTTCCCAAGCATGCGGTAGCCCTTTGAGTCGTTGTCGAAGTAGCCGAGAGCGTAGGGTGGTGAAGCCGTAGTCGAGGAAGCCGTGCGAGAAATGCCGTAGTCGATGTCGAGTCGGGGTAGTCGGTGTTGAGGTGGTCGCCGAGGAGCCAAGAAGTTAGGACCGCAGCGCGGCTCAGAAAGAGCGTCGCCCGCCGGGCGGTCTTCAATCGTAGCGCGGGACGTCGCGAAGAAGATGGTGATGACGTCCGGAAGAAGACGGTGTTGACGAAGCGTCGCGCCGGGTTTGCCAACCCCGGGCACCCGTCGTGGACGAAGGCACGCGTCGGTGTTGCCAGCATCGGGCATGCATAGACGGACGAAGACGATGTTGACGAAGCGTCGCACCAGGCTTGCCAGCCCCGGGAACACGTCGTAGATGAAGTCACACATCGGTGTTGCCAGTACCGGGCATGCATAGACGGGGACCAGTAGGATCCGTACGCCATGTCGGAGGGACCACCAGAGAAGGGCTCGACGACGATGGCGGCGCAACTCGGCGGGGGGGAGAAGGTGCCGAGGGTGGAGATGTCGCATTTGCCGGAGATAGACGAAGTGGGCGGGGAAGATGACGGCGACGCTGACGATGATCTTCTGCTGGACGAAGACGAAGGGGTGGACGGCGATGAAGTCAGCGGAACCAGAGGCAATCCATGCGAGGGGGGGCTGCATCGGTCGCCCGTAAAGGCGGCGCGGCTCGGGTGAGCGGCAGCGGCGCGAGTGGCACGGCGACGAAGTTTCTCGAAGTAGGCGATGAAGAACCCAACAACATGACGAAGACCATGCGCGGATGGTGGCGTTCCCACGCCAAGAGAGGCGACGTGGCACATACTACATAGAAGTCGACGCGCGGGGACGACGGAGTGGACCGTGCGCCACGACGCTATGCAGCGGTAGCGCACGGGTCAGGGCGACGGCAGGGAAGACCTCGGGGTGGTTGCAGGGACCGCGCGCCACGCTCGCTATGGCCCGACGGGGCGACACAGCGGCAGCGCGAGGGTCGGTGCAGCCTCGGGGGCGACCTGCAGCGGACGGCCTCGGGGCGGCGGTGACCGCGGCTGCGACACTACGACCCGAAGGGCGATGCAGCGGGATCGCGTGGGTGGGTGCAACCGCGGGACGGCCTCGGGGCGGCGACGTGGACTGCGCGCAACGGCGCTGCAGCCCGTGGGGGCGACGCAGAAGCGGCGAAGAAGTCAGGGCAGCCACCGGGAGAACCATGGGGGCGTAGACACCGCGACCCGTAGGGGTGACACAGTTGCATCCGATGCTCGATCGGTGGATAGGCGCTCGTACTCGTATGCATTCTTCATGGAATCATGCGGGACACACGTGGACGCCCATGAGGTGGAGGAGTGCCATTCGGCGTGTTGATGGCGACGGGGGCCCGAGCGGATCGACGCGGGGTCACCCGACGCGAGTCGGGAATGACGTGGATGGCGATGATGGAAGTGTAGAATTCCAGATCGGAAGCAGAGGCGGCGACGGTTGGCAGCGACGACGGGCGGTGCCGACGCGCGGAAGGAGGCCCTAACAGGCCGCCGCATCGCGCGAAAGCACCGAGGCGACATAGAGACCGCGCGAACGACGACCGTTGCGGGCCGGCGCATCGCGCATGGGTGGACGGTCGATGAATAGACCGGCAGTCGCACCGGAGTCGGAGTAGAGGCGCAGTTGAACGACGACGACGATGGACGATGCAAACCGATCTGAGAACTCAAAACCAAAAAACAACAACGATCGAAGACGACTGGCGCGAGAGAAAAAGCTACGATCAAGGGACCGAGGGAAAAGACTCTAGGGCAGCCGATCCACGGGATCGGCGGCCGAACCCTAGGTACGGGCGGCGCGACCCCCGGTGCGGGCGATCATGGATCGGCCCCGGGGGCGGTGCGGGTGGAAGTGACGGGGGCGGCTAGGGTTTAGATCGTGGTTAGGCTGATACCATGTAGAAGGATAGAGAGGTGTTTGGTGGAATCGATGTTTATTGCTTGAGCCTTGGAGGCATATATATAGGAGTACAATGATCTACATGGAGCACTAGTAGAGGTCCATTTGTCCCGGTTCCAGAGGGCCTTCTGTTGCAGTTCTGGAACCAGGACTAAAGGGTCGTTACTAAAGCCCATGACCTTTAGTCCCGGTTCACTTACGATCCGAGACAGATGGGCCTCCACGTGGCAGCCGGCTGGAGCGGGGGCTGGAGGACCTTTAGTCGCGGTTGGTGTTACAAACCGGGACTAAAGGAATTTTTTCGATTTATTTTTTCAATTTTTTTTGATTTTTTTCATTTTCGAATCTTTGAATTATTTGACATTTTAATCTCTAATCACCCCTCCTCACTGCTTCAGAATTTAATCTCTAATCTCTAATCAAATCATCTAACTTCCCGGTCGGTCACCCATCCTCTCACTTCTCCAGATCGAGCACGCTTAACTTTCAGGTTCAATCTCCCCTAGTTTCCAAGTCTGCACTTGTTGTTTTCCTGATAATAGTAAGATATCAATCATGTTATAACCCTTAGGTCTTGATATCACATAATTTAATTTTTTGAATTCCAAACAATTATTAAAAAACAATCACGATATATTAACAAACAACAATGATGTCACACGCTTCACCGTTTGAGTTTGAAATTATTATTCTAAAAAATAATAATTATTTCATATTGAAAAAAACCAAAAATATATATATATATATATATATTTCATAATATTTATTACAGAAGATCGAAGCTAGAAGCGTCTAATCTAACGACTAGAGCTAATTAACTACTCGATCTTCTGCTTCTTGGCGGAGGTCCCGACGCCCTCATCGTCGCCGCTGGGCGCCGCCCGCTTGGTGGCCTCCTCTGACGCGACTTTTGCCTCCACACGCGCCTTCATCTCGGCCCTCTTCTTCTCCTTCTTCTTGGCCCTCGCCTTGTCCAGGTTCGCCGCGGACTTCTCCGCACGTGCGGCACGGCGAAGTTCCCGCGCCTCCAGCCGTTCCAGCGCCTCCAGCCGTTCCAGCGGGTCGTCGGCGGGCGGCGGGCTGTCGTCGTCGGCGGGCGGCGGACTGTCGTCGTTGGCGGGGGGCGGGCTGTCGTCGGCGGCGCGCGATCGTCGCCCGCGCTGAGCTCGAGGCCGCGGCTTCGGAGGCGGGTCCCATAACTTGCGCCTTTCGGGGTGGTTGTCCTTGTCCGATGGGGTGTCGGAGTCGGACGACCACCGTAGCGGCGACCCCGACATGGCGGCAAGAAGCTCGTCAGGCACGAGAGGGAAGATCAAGATGAGAAGGAAAGATGAGATGAGATGAGTCGGATGAGTTTGAGAAGTCCTCCCGGCCTTCTACTTATAGCCTGAGAAGCTCGTCGGGCGCGCGCCCGACGAGCTTCCCAACGCGCGCCGCACACGCATGGGAAGCTCGTCGGGCGCGCACGTGAAGACGAAGCGCCGTCATTGGTCCCGGTTCGTAGCTGGAACCGGGACTAAAGGTGGCCTTTAGTCCTGGTTCCAGCTACGAACCGGGACCAATGGATGGAGGCCGCACGCGCATGGGAAGCTCGTCGGGTGCGCGCCGCACGTGTATACGAAGAAACCGCCTCGGGACGAAGCGCGGGAAGACGAAGCGCCATCCATTGGTCCCGGTTCGTAGCTGGAACCGGGACTAAAGGCCCCTTTAGTCCCGGTTCCAGCTACGAACCGGGACCAATGGATGGAGGCCCATTCGTCGCGGTTCGTGTCTGGAACCGGGACTAATGGGTCCAGACGAACCGGGACCAATGCCCCACGAGGCCCGGCCGGCGCCCTGGGCGCACGAACCGGGACGTATGCCCCCATGGGTCCCGGTTCGTGACTGAACCGGGACTAATGGGCTGGCCAGGTTTGAACCAAAGCCCTGTTTTCTACTAGTGAGTACAAGTCAAGGTAGAAAAGAGTCTTACCTATCTCTTGTTTCCTAATAATCAATATACTCAAAATTAAGTATATAATAGATCCTGTAAATTTCATCAGGGTTTGCGTGAATCTGAATAAAATATATTAAACTGTCTGCAAACGAATGCAGTTAAACTACCCATAGTGGGAGTAAAATCAGTAATAACATCACACATATCTATGCAAAATAGATGATGTGGCAAGTAATTAATGAGGAAAGAGATCCATGTGGTAATTAGGTAGTTACTTGATTTTGGAGTAACATCACACATACTAAGATGATATGAGTTTCTAACATAATAAATGAAGTTGCTAGTTGATGTTACTCACACTATAGATCTAGTAACATGGACTAATAACATATCCCACTATGGCTAATCTTAAGGTTAGATGCAGCGTTGGTTTTAAGGATAGCGTTGGAGATAACCTGAATACACAATGCATGATCATTTTATCTTTGCCCAGAATAAGTATGTAGTATGTACTCCAACATTCAATTATGAGCTACAATTTCCCTTCCCTTGACATACACGCCAACACGAAGACGTACATTGTCCTTCTATACATTACGTTTGAACAGTGATCTCAAAATATTTCAGGCATGCAATAATTCCTGCTACGTCATAGATCTACTACGTGGCTTCTAGCTCGATCAAGATCGTGAAATCAAGTTTAGATTCCTCTCACTTTTACCACTTGCGTACATAATATAATTTGACATTGATGGCCTGATGTGATGAGATAGCCAGACGACAGCGTAACAACAACTAGTATCTGCCTTGTGTAGTACAGTACGTAGTAGGACTATACATTACTAGCTTGTACTACCAATCTAAATCTCGAGGACATTAGTTGAGAGATTGATTAATGCAGGCATTAGTCGCTGGTCGCCCGCCGCGCATCCTATGTGGCTGAGAACTACAAGCATCGTAGGAGCAACTCTAGCAGACACACATTTAATTTCGATCCTTATATTTTAGATGCGGGTCACCGTGAACGCATATGCAATGCAGAACAAATACAGTATATCTAACAACATAGTTACACATTTTGAAACAAAAAAAAGTTTGCGGTACAAAATTTGGTCGAAACTGTATTTTGGGAGAATTGCACGATGTATTACCGGGTGCATACACACACGTATATATGGAGTACAACGGTGGGGCCACAACCTCAACTATACAGAACTAGGAGGTGGGTCCAATACACATAACACATATATACTCAACACCCTCCGCAGTCGAAGCGGCACTACTGCTGACGCAAAGACTAGAACGAAACTCCTCAAATGACGCCGTAGGCAAGCCTTTGGTCATGATATCGGAAAATTGTTGGGAAGTAGGCACGTGTAAAACGCGAATGTGACCAAGGGCCACCTGTTCCGGAACAAAATGGATATCTAACTCAATATGCTTGGTCCGTCGATGATGAACCGGATTGGCGGAGAGGTAGACCGCTGAGACGTTGTCGCAGTAGACCACAGTGGCACGGTCGACAGGACAAGAGAGCTCCTAAAGCAGTTGGCGAAGCCATGAACAGTCCGCGACGACGTTAGCCACCGCACGATACTCAGCCTCAGCACTGGAACTGGGCATCGTAGGCTGCCGCTTCGATGACCACGAGATGAGCGAGGGTCCATGACGATAGACACAGTAGCCCGACGTAGAGCGTCGAGTGTCGGGGCAGCTCGCCCAGTCGGCGTCGGAGTAGGCGGTGAGAGCGGTGTCGGTGGAGGCATGAAGCGTGACGCCGAGGTCCATGGTGCCGCGAATGTAGCGAAGGATCCGTCTGACAGCGGACCAATGGACGTCCCGAGGAGCATGCATATGAAGGCACACCTGCTGAACAACATACGGAATCTCCGGTCGAGTCAGAGTGAGGTACTGAAGGGCGCCAACAATAGAAGGTAGAATGGAGCATCCGAAGCAGGAGAACCATCCGTAGCAGAGAGCTTGGCCTTCGTATCAACAGGAGTGGCGACTGGCTTGCAATTAAGCATGCGCGCGCGCTCCAAGACCTCATGAGTGCACTTCCACTGATGTATAAAGAACCCATCAGGACGACACACCACCTCAACGCCGAGGAAGTAGTGCAGAGGGCCCAAGTCCTTGATGGCGAACTCAGCCTAAAGACGAGAGGTGAGCTGACTGAGGAGACCAACAGTGGATGCCCTCAGGATGATGTCGTCAACATAGAGCAGTAGGTAGGCCGTGTCGAAGCCCTGATGATAAACAAAGAGCGAGGCATCCGAGCGGCTGGGGCGAAAGCCGAGCTGATGAAGAAATGCCGCAATGCGTTGATACCAAGCACGAGGAGCATGCTTGAGTCCGTAAACGGACCGCGAGGGTAGGCAGACGTGGTCGGGATGTGCTGGATCAACGAACCCCGTTGGCTGCTGGCAGAAGACCTGCTCCTCGAGATGACCATGAAGGAAGGCGTTGGAGACGTCCATCTAATGCACGGGCCAAGCACGGGAGATCGCAAGGTGGAGAACCGTGCGTATCGAACCGGGCTTGACCACCGGAGCGAAGGTGTCGGTGAAGTCGACGCCGGCTCGTTGCCGGAAGCCACGAACAACCCATCGTGCTTTGTAGCGATCGAGAGTACCATCGGGACGGAGCTTGTGCTTGAAGACCCACTTGTCGGTGATGACATTGGCGTGCCGGGGACCACTAGTGCAAAACAGGTCATTAGAACCGGTTCTGGGAGGCCATTAGAACCGGTTTTGGCAACCGGTGCTAAAGGTTCGGTGCTAGAGGGTGAACCCCTTTAAAACCGGTTGCTCATGAACCGGTTCTAAAATCTCTGTAGCCAGCCACGTGGTGGCAGGTCGGGCGCGAGGGCTCGGGAACCTTTAACACCGGTTTGTAACACAAACCGATTCTAAAGGTTTAGAGGTTTAATTTTTTTTAATTATTTTCTTTTTGGTTTTAATAGTTTAGGGTTTAGGGTTTATTAATTCTTTTCTTTTGGGTTTAGGATTACTGTTTATTTTACGCTATTACATAATCCACAATGCATATATATATATACATGTAGAACATCTCGTAGCTAGCTAGAACCATCATATATAGGAGAATTATCATACCTCCAACATATATATACATCGATCATATATAGTACTAGTGCCTCACCACCGCCCCTCTTTGCTTGCCTCGAGCCCACAACAGTGGAGGGCATTTGAATATACATACAAGTTACATCATATGGACAACACACCAGTGTCCTATTACATATGGTAAGGGAATTCTCCGGTCGACTTATTTATGACTTCACGAAGAAGAAATCCCGCTATTTCCTCTTGAAGTGCTCGCATGCGATCATTTATGTCGAGTTTATCCCGCTTCTCCCAAATCTTATTATTTAAAGAAGATGATCAATATATGAATATATTACATATGGTAAGAAACAAAGTCTAGATAGTATTTACGTACCATCATTGTTCTTTGATTAAACCTTTCGGTCATATAGCGAATGTTCTTCATTATGATATAAGCACAAGGGTCAGTCCCCGATGTCTGCCTCATACACTTCACACCAAAATAGAATTCAAACAGATTTAATAATCAAGCATATATATGATAATGGTATATTGAAACTAGAAATATAATTAAATCGAATGTTCTATCACATATTTATCGTACTGCCACGTCAGCTTCTCCTTCCATTCACCGTGCTCGAGTTTTTTGAACTTTTCCCAAACTCTGCCGTCAAAGAAAATGAATAAAGGACTTAATTACTTGATATAACAGAAACTTAAAGTGAACACTAAAGAAGCCTACATGTGTGATAATGATTAAAATTACCTGGCGAATGAGTTCTCAATTTCTTTATGCTCACTAATATCTTTACGTAGTGAGTCCATTACTGTAACCATTCCTTTTTCCATTTCAATGTCTAGCAGGATGAAGTGATAGCTGCGCACACGTCAGTGGGTATCACTTATATAACAATATCGAGTAAGCAAGACTATAATTTGTAGTACAAAATAATGACACTCACTTGAAGTTGTAAGGAAATAGTATATGTTCTTCTGCATGTAGATCCCTCAAACTTTTAAGCAAAAGGGTCTCTGCGAATTCTGTATTATGTTTTACTGTTACTTCATGTATGGTATTTGGGTCAATGAACCCAATGCCGAAGACTCCAGCTTTTCTCATTTCATACATCTTCATTCTGCGTAATACCACACACAAAAGAATATATATAGTGAGGATAATACATTCAATGACGTACGAGCTGAGCTAGAAAGAAATCACTTATAGACAATACAAACTGACGATAGATTTGTCGAGTGCCAATTGATGGAATAACTGAAAAAATTCTTCATTTGCAATCCACAAGTCACCAGTTCCATTGTCGAAATAATCTGGCCTGACCGGAATCCAGAAGCCGGTCATGTTGAACGGTATAGCTTCTGTGATGTACCACTTATGCAAGTTGCGCATTTGCGTTGATAATAGCTTCTCTTCTTCTTCAGTGACCATAGGCTCCCCTTTTGCATATTTCCTTTTTGGAGATGGCTCACCGGACAAGTCATCAAGGTTTAAAAATTGTTAAATAGTAAGACCCTCCTCTCTAGCAAATGCTCTTTGTTCGTCGGTTATCTCTTCCTGCTGCTTGGTATTCACCTTGAGCAGGGCTATCGATTGCACTGTCTGTTCTCCGAGTTGGGAAACGGTTTTCCCGCATTTTTTACTGCTTGAGTTGTTGCTTCTTGAACCCTTTTGCAGAATGACTTGTTAATAGAGCGTTCGTAGTCCGAGAACACGGTCTTAACAGGGGGTTGAAACATCTTTAAGAAGTGTTGTACTGTTACCTCGTGTATTTTATCCTTCGGTGGCGGGGGAGGTTTCGGTGCAAGGTGCTTCACCACGGCTTCATCCACTATGGCCTTCGTTTCAGCTACACTCCTATCCCAGGGTAAGACCGGCGGACTCTTCTGGGGTTTAACTTTCTTTGCTTTCTTCTTCAGTGGACTGCTTTGACGAGGCGGAGGTCGATTAAGTTTTGATTGTCGTGTTTGCCTTCTATCCATCACGGGGGGAGCTGGTGGGATCGGTTGGCGCTGCGGACTCGCGATGTGGGGTGGTTGTGGTGGAATCGGCTGACGCGGCGGAGTCGCGCTGCGCTCCACGGGGATGGATGGTGCAGGACTCGGCTGACGTCGCAGCGGATCAATGCCACTATGCTCCATCTTGGGGATGGATGGTGCAGGACTCGGCTGATGTTGCGGAGTCGCACTGCGCTCCATCTCGGGGAGGGGTGCAGGACTCGGCGGGTGCTGCGGAGTCGGGATGCACTCCATCTTGGGGGGTGGTGGTGAACTTGATGTCGAACGCATTGGACTTGACATAATGGATGGAAATATGATCCATTGTTTTCTCCATAGATAGATACCACTTTGTTTGGCTTCTCTGAGGGTCTTCTGCCCTTCACCTCCAGGAATATTAAGGTTTAGTTCTTGATATTCCGTCAAAACTTCATCCACCCCGACACGAGCATAGCTAGGTGGAATCGGATTGCGGTGGCGCAGTGCTCCAGGTGGATTCGTTAAAGCAAAGCCGTCCAACACCTTAATGGATATATTGTTCATTTTCAAGATTAGCTCGCAACGTTTCTGCTCTGTGATATCATCCACGGGGTAGTGACCATTATCGACCCCCGTGGAGCCCACACTGCTTTTTGTCATACATGGGACGGTAGTTTCTTCAGGTGGATCTTGAGTTGGCTGCGGTTGCTGGCTAAGTGACGCATGTAGTCGCTCCTGCATATCCTTCATAGCATTTTCCAACTTTGAAAGACGGTCTGCTTCGAGCTTCTTCTTTCTTGCACGGCTTTTGTAAGTATCTTTATACTCCGCAAACCCCTC
Organism: Bromus sterilis; assembly: GCA_950022295.1. Classification (NCBI taxonomy): domain Eukaryota; kingdom Viridiplantae; phylum Streptophyta; class Magnoliopsida; order Poales; family Poaceae; genus Bromus; species Bromus sterilis. Next base: position 301,078,340 of record OX465601.1, read on the forward strand.
ATACCATGGAACAACGCCTACGCCTCGCATTCGTCCCGGATGTTCAGGATTCTTGAGGGTGCGTGTAAGCTCGTCGTTCTCTCTCTCGGGGATGAAAATCCCATTCCTAGCATCATCAATTGCATTTGGTATCTCTTGATCGGCTCCTTTAAGACTTGCCTTTATAATCACCTTCCCTGTCTTTGGGTCCAACTTTCCCCCATGCCCAAAAAACCAACTCCTGCACCTGGGTAGAAAATATATTGTGACTGGAGTGACCCCTGCAGCAATCAGCTTCTTCTCAAATGCATCCCACTTAGGCGACGCAGACTTGTAGCCACCTGTCCCCATGGTATGGAAAAGCTTATGCTTCTCAACATTAATCTTGTTTATTTCCGACCGAAGTTTAGCTTCATCTGATTCGTTGTTCTCTACAAATTTGTCCCAATGTGCCTGTACCTTCGCTAGTGCTCCAGTGAAAATTGGAGTCTTCTTATTATTAGCGACGTATTTGGACCATAGCTTTACCTTCCAAGATCGGAATAGTTCTCCGATCTTCTTAAGAGCAGCATGCTTGACTTTCAACACATCGTTTGGTGTCGCCCAATCTGGTTGGGTGAAATATGATAAGAGTTTAGCCCAAAGATACTCTTTTTCTCTATCGCTGACAAAACTCTTCTTTCCACCTTCCTTTGGCTGATGCCATTCTTGAGTGCTAATCGGGATGTTATCTCTAACAATTACTCCGCATATAGCTATCCATTTCTTCACGTGAGCTTCCGGATCATTCGGCTGGCCACTCAAACCGATCCCATCGATGTTGTACTTTACATCATCCCGCGGCAATTTGGCCGGGCCACGTTTTGCTTTGCTTGAGGAAGATTTGCTCGATCCGGGTTTCTAGAAGAAGAAATATTTGTTAACTATTACTGATAAATCAATTATTTGTAAATTTTATAATCACCAGAGGCCTTATATATATATTTATATATATACCTCGGCAGACTTTGTTGTTAATTGAAGATCTTGTTCTTCTTCTTCGTCGAACATTCCCTCACCGGAATCGTTCAGATATCGTGAGCCGTCATCATCGATATCGGCGTCATCATAAGGACCGATATCGGCGTCATCATGAGGACCGATATCGGCTTCGGCGATAATTTCGTACATATCATCTTCTTGCTCTCTGCCGCTATTGAACACGTCATCCATAGCTTAACTAATATCGACGAGATGCAGAAAAAGATAAAACAATTTAGTATAAGCAAATATAGAAAATGACATCTCAAATAATCGAGTTCACATGCAACAATAATATTAGAATAATAATCCATCTTACATCTCGAATAATCCAGTTCACATATATGCAACACTAATATATATGTCGATCACTAGAGCTAGTACATATATATATATATATATATATATATATATATATATATATATAACATATCACTAGCTAAAACAGTAAACGACGTCGCCTCCGGCTAGCGGTGGACACCCAAAGAGAAGGAACCATCACCCACTCGTAGCTAGGGTGAGATCCCTGAAGCACCTGCCATAAACTGTAGTACCCGGTGTCCAACGCCGCCATGTAGCGACGGACGTGGTCGTCCTCCTCCCTGATACGTCGGCGTACAACTCATGGCTTCTCGCCCCTTCGTTTGTTACCCCAAGTGGAAGGTTGAGATGTAGTGCAACAGCAGTTTTCCCTCGGTGAAGATACCAAGGTTTGTCTCCAGCAGGACTCCAGAGATGATAAGTAGGTGTCAGCGGCGCAACTGACGCGGACCTACACACAAACACAGATAACTTTGTTCCCAACGAAGTTCAGAGAGGTTGTCAATCTCTCCGGTCTTGTTGTTCACAAGGATAAAATGCAAGGGATAATGATAGCAAGTAAAAGCAGTAAAGTAAATATAGCGTGGAAACAATAATGAGGATATAGACCGGGATACATGATGTTCGCTAGTGATTTCTCTCTGCCAAAAGACGATAAAATTTCTATGCGAGGTAAACAACTTACAGAAAGGCAATTGACAGGATTAAGAACGCACCGCAATGCTAACTATGCTACAAAAGAAAGGACGAGGTTCAAAAGCACGGGAAGTACGCCAAAGTAAGTAGACCGAAATCCATCTGCATCTACTACTAATCATCCACCTTGAGATATCTATCCAGAACATCTCGCTGGTATTAAGTTACGAGCCCCACCCAAAGTGTAAACCCAAAGCAACAGACAACTGCATTAAAAATAACTCTGCGTAAAGTAAACAATCCTTGTAACCACGGTTACAAGTACCGTTATTTTCCCCCTTGTGGCAACATCACATCCCCTAGACTCATGTTTCTGTCACTCAAGCGTGTCATCGGGGGGCATGAACCCACAATCTAGCACAACGTTCCCTCTTGGAGTCACTACCTACTACTTGGACAAAGCAATAAACAGCAACGGAGAACATGCAAGAATTACTTAGGAATAAAAATATAAGAGATAAGAACCAAATATATTTCTCTATCACAATCTGTACATAATCTCATAATCCATCAGATCCTATCAAACTCAACATAGCAATAGCAGAAATATTACAAAGGTGCCTCGATCATGTAGGGAAGCTCACGAGGTCTGAACAATGAAGATCAAAGAGGGGAGGAGAACATCACATAGCTACTGATCACGGACCCATGGTCCAAGGAAAACTACTCACGAGACATCCGGGGAGCATCCATGGTGGAGAGGAGACTCCCGGAGGTCAATCCTCCCTCCGGCAGGGTGCTGGGAAGGGGTCTTCTGGTGCTCCCGATCTCGGAAGCGCAGCGGCGGCGGAACAGAGGCGAGTTCACGGAATAGGGTTCTTCTTCTGGAGTTTTCCCGTGACGGAGAATAAATAGGCAAAGGGGGGCAGCCAGAGGTGGACCAGGGGCTCCAAGCGCCGGGTGGCCGCCTGGGCCCCCTGGCTCCCCTCTGGCCCCTCTCGGGCTCTTTTGGAAGCTTCCTGTACGCTGATTTTTCCTGTATTTTTCCCGTTATTTTTCTGACACTTTTTATATGGGGGAAAACTGAAATAGAAAAACAGCAGAAAACAGGAACTGGCACTGGGGTGCACTGAGTTAATAGGTTAGTCCAAATATGATCAAAAGTGTATGAAAGTGTATCTAGATCATAGCAATATCACACAAAACATGCATGGAGCAAGCAGAAATTATAGATACGTTTTGGACGTATCAACATCCCCAAGCTTAATTCATGCTCGTCCTCGAGTAGGTAAATGATAACAGCATAATTTCTGTGGTGACATGCTAGCAACCATAAAAGAACTTTGAAAAGTAAAGCAATCAACGTTAGAGATTCAATTCAAGTCATAACATGCAAAACTCTATATTAGCATTGAAACAAGTAACAAAAGAACATTAGGTGCAAGAGCTCTCGCTGTCCGTGACTCGAATGTCTCCAAATGGTGTGTGCGTGCAAGAAAGGGGATAGGGAATACGAGAAAAAGGTATTTTTGTGTTGAGAACTCAATCTACTAAAGTTTCACACGTGGTCCTCTTTGGAATCTTATCTTGACTCGTCCCTAGACCACTAGCCAGGTACAAGTCTATTTGATCCAGTCCTTTTCGATATTTTGAGCACTCATGCAATGGATGAGCGTAAGCACGAGAGTTGACACTTAGGATGGCAAAGAGAGAAATATGGTGGAGGAGGAAGACATAAAGGTGTGAAAGGCTCACATCAATGAGGACAATCATAGGCGAGAGAGCCAAATGATAGATATGATGTGAGGAGTAGGGATTACCATGCAACGGATGCACACACGATCTAAGAAGCTCTCCAATGGAACTATATGCAAGATAATCATCGCTATGGAGTACAAGGGTATAAAAGGGAGTACTAGTGTCGATCTCTCAAAAGGATAGTAGTGTTGCCCTTTCTCTCTTTTTATTTCTTTTTCTCTTTTTTCTATTTTTTTGTATTTTTGATGGCCTCAATGGCTCTTTCTAGTTAACTCTCATTTGTCCTCTTTGGGATCTTTTAATGTGTCCACGTTGGGATCTTTTCCTCACTCAAGGGCAACACTCTATTTTACAAGAAGGTAAAGGAGATCTTTCACACTTTACAAGGTACTCAAAATCATAAAGAAGATGTAACTATCATGATGTATGCAATGTATGTCGCTGCCAGTGTAGCAAGAACATGTGTGACATGAAGATCAAGTCATGAAGAGGTGGAAGTTGCATGGCAATATAACTCGGAAAGGCTATGGAAATGCCTTGATAGGTAGGTATGGTGGCTGTTTTGAGGAAAGACATAAGGTGGCTTATGATGACAGAGCGTATCATGCCAAAGGTTTGGATGTACCGGCGAAGGTGGACACCAACTCTCGGAGTTAGAAGAAGGAAATGCACGACACATGAGAGGCTAGCAAAATATGGGAAGGTGGAAGTGTCAACTTTCAATACTTACATTAGTCCGAAGAACTCATGCACTTATTATCGGTAACTCTCAATCTAATGAGGAGGTTCACAAAGATACAAGTACCCCGAGGAGGAGTGTATGGGGTTTGGTTATCCTTGCGCATCCTCGACTCATGGTACGTGAGTGTTCTCTGATATTCGACCCCTCAGAAGAGTAGTGATCCATCTAGTAGCTAGAGTTCTCAACTAGTTTTGTAGGTTTTGAAAATACACACGGATTTCCAAAAATACGACACTTATCACTAATAGGCTAGAGCTCTTGACACCAAAGGTTCAAACATTACTCACAACAATACCTCAAAACTATTGCAAGCTACTACTAGAATTAAATAGCAACCTCAATTACCTACTTTCAAGACAAGACACAACTCAGTGCAACAACCAACTCTCTTTAACAAGATAAACATGAAAACTAAAAAGAGTTCCAGCAACAAACTAAACAAAAGCCAAGGCTCTTGCTAAAGACAAACTAAGACTAAAACTAAACATGGCAGTAGCTATGAAAAGATAAAGAACACACAACAGCAAAAGGATAAGCAGGAAAAATCCTATGATGTGTTCTAAATTTGTAAATTGGAGCGTGTTTCTCTCCCACAAAAAGTAAGAAAGGATCTAACTTGTTATGAACAGCAATCAAAGCTAAAGAAAACTAAAAACACAACCTAAGAGCGAGACGCTCCAAGCATAGCACATAACGCATGAAGTGATAAAAATATAGTGAGACGAAGGACGAACTGATGATTGTTGATGGAGAAGGGTCTGAATGGGGGCATCCCCAAGCTTAGACGCTTGAGTCTCCTTGAATATTTATTGGGGATGCATGGGGCATCCCCAAGCTTGAGCGCTTGACACTCCTGGATCTTCTTTCATCATCTTCCATCGCACACTTGAAAATTCCCTTCATACATAACTCATCATAAGCTGATTAGAGAGGTTAGTACCCTTAATAAATAATTTTAATCCACTGGACATAAATATATTCTGAAAGAGCTACTGTTTCTCAAGAGTGCCAAAAAGATTTTGCAAAGAAAAAGCAAGCTTAAGGTTTGCAAAAGTTAAAAGAGACAAAACGTGGCAGAATCTGTGAAAAACAGAACAGCAGATAGTAAAGAATTTTTTAGGGGTACTTATGCAACTAAAATCAAAAAACTCAGAACATACGGAAGTTTCGTAATTGTGTATAGCATACTGTGTAAACATTTCATCTCAAAAAGATGAACTTTGATTTTTCTGGAATTTTTCTTGTCACGAGGACAGAATCTGTTTTCTGGACAGCATGTCACAACTTTTGCTTCCCTTGCCGTAAGAGGCTATAACTTGGCACAAAGCTGAAAAATAAAGATACAATGATGTTGCTACAGAAGTAAAAATCATCAAGACACAACAAAAGCAAAAAGAAAAAACCTAAATTCGTTGCGGGCTGCCTCCCGAAAGCGCTTCTTTAAAGCCATTAGCTAGGCATGATGCAAAAAGAAGAATCAAGGGTATCCAAGATCAGAATCATAAAAACCCTCAAATTGATTTTCAATAAGCTCATTCTTCTTCTTACTAGGAAAGATATACTTACCTTTCGCCATACCGCGTAAGCGTATGTGCCTATTACCAATATCAATGAAGCCTTTCATAGCACGGAGGAAGTCTTTTCCGAGCACAATGTTACTTTGGTTTGGCTCCATGATGAAGAAATCCATTGGTGCAGTCCTATGAAGGAATGCAACTTGGACTTCTTTTACCTTTCCTTTAATCTCTGAAATATCTCCATTAGAATGTTCATGATAAGATGATAATTTGTCCATATCTAGCTTCAAAGAATCATAAACTATTTTTGGCATAGTAGAAACTGTGGATCCAATATCACAAAGAGCAAGGAAGCCTTGGTTAGAGATACTAATCCTAACAAAGGGCTCCCAATCATCATTTATCTCCAACATTTCTTTCTTGTTGGACTTAAGTTCCTCTACTTTCCCCAAATCTAGAGCATCCAGTCTTTTTTCAACAGTGGCAAGTCTATCTATGACAGTATCAATACTTCGATCATAAACAAAATAACTAGATAGACTATGAAAAATCTCAAGAGCCCTATCTTCATCACACTCTAGAAAATCTCCCTCAGCTATAATGTCAAGAGAGTGTTTACACCACTTAAAAAGACCATGGTAAAAATTTCCAAGCACAATTTTTATAGATATCCAAGGCATAACTCTTTTATGTGCTTCAGAAATTCTGTCCCATGCCTTCTTCATATTTTCTCCATCCCTTTGACGGAAATTGAGAACTTCCGATTCCCGCAAAGAACCTAGTCCTAACATGTTCATCTAAACAAGGAGGACTACTAACAGCAAGATAAATATTTTTTTTTGTAAATTTTGATAAAAGACACAAAGATAAAAACTGAAAGATAAACTAACAAGACTAAAAAACAAAGGTAAAGGGTAGTGTGCAACTCCCCTATCTTAGCACTCGGAGTCCCCGGCAACGGCGCCAGAAAACTTGCTTGATGGCTTCTCGCCCCTTCGTTGGTTACCCCAAGTGGAAGGTTGAGATGTAGTGCAGCAGCAGTTTTCCCTCGGTGAAGATACCAAGGTTTGTCTCCAGCAGGACTCCAGAGATGATAAGTAGGTGTCAGCGGCGCAACTGACGCGGAACTGCACACTGACACAGATAACTTTGTTCCCAACGAAGTTCAGAGAGGTCGTCAATCTCTCCGGTCTTGTTGTTCACAAGGATAAAATGCAAGGGATAATGATAGCAAGTAAAAGCAGTAAAGTAAATATAGCGTGGAAACAGTAATGAAGATATGGACCGGAATACATGATGTTCGCTAGTGATGTCTCTCTCCCAAAAGACGATAAAATTGCTATGCGAGGTAAACAAATTACAGAAAGGAAATTGACAGGATTAAGAACGCACTGCAATGCTAACTATGCTACTAAAGAAAGGACGAGGTTCAAAAGCACGGGCAGTACGAGCCCCACCCAAAGTGTAATCCATCTGCATCTACATCTGCAGCTACTACTAATCATCCACCTTGAGATATCTATCCAGAACATCTCGCTGGTATTAAGTTGCGAGCCCCACCCAAAGTGTAAACCCAAAGCAACAGAAAACTGCATTAAAAAGAACTCTGCGTAAAGTAAACAATCCTTGTAACCGCGGTTACAAGCACCGTTGTTGTCCCCCTTGTGGCAAAAGTACATCCCCTAGACTCATGTTTCTGTCACTCAAGCGTGTCATCGGGGGGCATGAACCCACAATCTAGCACAACGTTCCCTCTTGGAGTCACTACCTACTACTTGGCCAAAGCAATAAACAGCAACGGAGAACATGCAAGAATTACTTAGGAACAAAAATATAAGAGATAAGAACCAAATATGTTACTCTATCACAATCTGAACATAATCTCATAATCCATCAGATCCTATCAAACTCAACATAGCAATAGCAGAAATATTACAAAGGTGCCTCGATCATGTAGGGAAGCTCACGAGGTCTGAACAATGAAGATCAAAGAGGGGAGGAGAACATCACATAGCTACTGATCACGGACCCATGGTCCAAGGAAAACTACTCACGAGACATCCGGGGAACATCCATGGTGGAGAGGAGACTCCCGGAGGTCAATCCTCCCTCCGGCAGGGTGCCGGGAAGGGGTCTTCTGGTGCTCCCGATCTCGCAAGCGCGGCGGCGGCGGAATAGAGGCGAGTTCACGGAATAGGGTTCTTCTTCTGGAGTTTTCCCGTGACGGAGAATAAATAGGCGAAGGGGGGCAACCAGAGGTGGACCAGGGCCCCCAGGCGCTCCCCTGGCGCGGCCAGGGGTGGGGCCATGCCGGGTGGCCACCTAGGCCCACCTGGCTCCCCTCTGGCCCCTCCCGGGCTCTTCTGGAAGCTTCCTGTACACTGATTTTTCCTGTATTTTTCCCGGAATTTTTCTGGCACTTTTTATATGGGGGAAAACTAAAATAGAAAAACAGCTGAAAACAGGAACTGGCACTGGGGTGCACTGAGTTAATAGGTTAGTCCAAATATGATCAAAAGTGTATGAAAGTGTATCTAGATCATAGCAATATCACACAAAACATGCATGGAGCAAGCAGAAATTATAGATACGTTTTGGACGTATGAACAACCTCCTCGGGGCTGGCTCCCTCCGCACCGACTGTGGCCCACGAGACCGCCACCAAAGAAGGTCTGGGTCAACGACAAGACCCGGATTCCTCGCTAAGCGACGCACCCCAGAAACCACATCCCAGTGCCATCCCGGCGGAGCCCAGTCCAAGACATTGTGCATCCCGTCAAGAACTCCCGGAGCGCGACGGTAACGAGGATGCGGACCCGGCATTCTCACTAATGAAACTAATAAAATTACAACTAAAAATATCTTATTATTTTCATGTTAATAGCTATTGATCTATAGCTCAAATTGTAGAACATCTCATATATATATATACTAATAATATTTAAAACAATATATATACTAATAATATTTATAATAATATATATACTAACAAAATTTGATATATATACTTGACTACAAGGCTTACAACAAAAAATTTCATCTAGCAAAATGTTCATCTAAAACCATGTTCATCTAGCTAAATTGTTCATCTAGCGAAATTGTTCATCTAGCAATATTTTCATCTAGCAAAATGTTCATCTAGCAAAAATGTCCATCTAGCAAAAATGTCCATCTAGCATCGTCGTTGGGATCCTCACCGGGGTACTACGACGGCGGAGCTCGCCGTGGACACATGCATGTGGTCGGACAGGGGGGAAGAGGAGAGCTCACCAGCGGCGGCACCGGCGGAGACGAAGGCGAGGAACGGCGGAGACGGCGAGGGCGACGACGACGGCGGAGTGAGGGAGACGTCGGCGGAGAGGGCAACGTCGGCGAAGAGGGCGACGACGGCGGCGGAGCGCAGCAGCCTGGCGGAGAGGGCGATGACGACGGCAGAGCGCAGCAGCCTGGGGGCGTCTAGTTTCGATCTGGGCGGCGGTGGTTTGCCCCGTGAGGAGGCGGGGTTATATAGCGGATACCTTTAGAACCGGTTTGTATCACAAACCGGTACTAAAGACCCTTTAGCACCGGTTGATAACACAAACCAGTGCTAAAGGTCTCCAATTTACTCAATTTTTTGGGCAAATTTTCAGCGGGAAGAGTGGATACCTTTAGCACCGGTTCGTATCACAAACCGGTACTAAAGATATATACTTTATATTTATAGATTATTTGTTTTTAGTAATTCTTTTGAAGTCATTTGCCACAAAATAAATTATTAAATGCATGAAAAATAGCAAATGAAGTCAGAAAGGGTTCAAATTTTAGTATGTGGCTTTGAATGGTGCATTTTGAATGCACAAAAATTCTTGAATTCAAAATTTTTTTGAAAAATGAAATGCCTTTGTAACAGATGAGTTTTCGTCTAAAACCCTCACACTTCGAAAGAGATGCTCCAGTTTGTACACGAAGTGCATCCAGTTTTTGTCGTAATTCTCTCAACTTTTGCACACATGTTATATGGGTCAATTGATGATACCATGCCAAGTTTTAACATTTTCTTAGTTCATCTGTAGATGCTTTCCATTTTCAGGGTCATTTGGCACAAAATAAATCATTAAATGCATGAAAAATAGCAAATGAAGTCAGAAAGGGTTCAAATTTTAGTATGCGGCTTTTAATGGTGCATATTGAATGCACAAAAAGTCTTGAGTTCAAAAAAGTTTAGAAAAATGAAATGCCTTTGTAACAGATGAGTTTTCGTCTAAAACACTCACACTTCGAAAGAGATGCTCCAGTTTGTACACGAAGTGCATCCAGTTTTTGTCGTAACCCTCTCAACTTTTGCGCACATGTTATATGGGTCAAGTGATGATACCATGCCAAGTTTCAACCTTTTCTGAGTTCACTTGTAGATGATTTCCATTTTCAGGGTCATTTGGAACAAAATAAATCATTAAATGCACTCATGAGCCACCGTCGGGCTGTATGCAGGGGAAACCTTGTGTTTTGTTCTACACATAGAAATATTTCAGTTCATGATCGACCGAATACAAATCATTCGGATTCCCTGCATACGTCCGATGGTGCATTGATATGCTTGCACTCATGAGCCACCGTCGGGCTGTATGCAGGGTGACGGGGATCAACCCCGGCAAATCCCGTGGTCAAGGACCCTGGGTTAGTCATGAGAGGCGCAGGTTGGACGATAGCTCGTCGGCAAACAGGAAGGCTTGCTCCTGCTCGATATTATTGATTGGGGAGATACGATTACAGTGGAGGCCAAGGATGGAGCGCTCAAGGCTAGGGTTACTGGTGAGATTGGATGTGCTTGGTGTCGCCCCTCCTAGCCCTTATATACCGGGCTAGGTCTCGGGGAGTTCATCTACGTGTACAGGTAAACTTTCCTAACCCTAGCTTGCTCCATACGACAGGTCGTCGCACCTTCCTTGTGAGTCGAGGACGCCTACGTCGGTGCCATCTAGTGGGCCGAGGCCGTATCTTCATGGGCCTTCTGCCTTCATGGACACCAGGTAGGCTCATCCGTAGGAGTCGTGGGGTCACCCCCTTGTCAGTAGCCCCCGAGTGCCTGGGGGACTCGAAGAGTCGCACAGGGACTCGAGTACATTCATTTGTAGTTTATTGATGTGCACGGTTCATCCGTGGGTCGCTGGCAGTCTGGTGGCCATGACAAAACCTGTTTCGAGGGATGCTAAGCTGAAAGGGCCCAAGGAGTCGACGGGTCGAGCCTTGGTGAATTGCACTAGGGAAAATACCACAGTAGCCCAATCAAACCCACGTCCCTCGATGTGAGCTTGGAACACTGGTGTCGAGCAAAAGTCCGGCCGCTTCAGGTCTTACGGTGTTCATTTGCCGCCAGTAATGTGTGTAGCCTAAGGCGCGTCCGCCCGGATATTCTATCATGCTCCGCATGGGAAAGGTTGGGAGTGAAATCGCTCTTCGGCAAGTCCCAGCCCGGGCCGTACTTCGCAGCGGGGTCTTACCTACATGCTAATCTTGCGTGGCATCTGGGCACAGTGTATCGTGTTCCAGGAAAGTGTGTTTTTGAGGCGAGGAGCCTTATAGCATTGCACCCGCTTGGAACAAAACATCAAGCGAGCTGTTCACTCATTCACCCGAGGAGCTTAGTAGTGCTCAGTCGGGGGGATTTTTGCGAGTAATCACTCGAATGTCGTTTTCGGCTCTTGAGGTGAGGGAGCACCTGAGACTCTTAGCGCCGTATGGTCTTGGCGAGTGCTTGTTTGTCTTACGTCGGGTTGAGGGAGCACCCGAAACTCTCATAGGTTCGAGTGTTCACTCGAGCACGTGGTTGGCCTTTAGGTGAGGGAGCACCTGGGACTCTTATGATGTATGCTCCCGATGGGAGTAAGATGTTTTTCTTCCTTGGGGAAAAGATTCGAAAGATCTAATCTCTGGGCCTTTTGATGTCTGTTTGGTTTTTCTTTGCTGCTTGTGAGGGGCAGTGATGCCTCTGTTTGATGGCTGTCAGGGATGCTCTGCCATTGAACCGTCACATCTTCTGGACCGGTCATAATAATGGCCGCTGTGGCATGCGGCAGGCGCCGGTTGGGTTTCCCATATGCGCGTTGGAAACGCGCGTGAATTGACGCGTCTTGCGTACAGTGCGTCCCGTGAGAAAGCATCTTAGTCTTGCAGTCCGAGACGGCTGGGACGGTTGGTCTTTTGAATTAATTGTTGCCGTCGTTTTGGCTTCTCTATAAAAGGGTCGTGGTGGTCGCCAAGGTGCGGCGCCGGCGATGATAGTTGTTCTATAAAAGGGCCTTTCTCTTCCACGCCTCTATCCAACTTGCTGCTTCAACTCTTTCTTCATCTCTTCTTCTGCTCATGGTTCCCAGGCGAGGTGTTGGCCGTGGCCGTGTTCATCGTGGCCGTGGTGGCCGCACACCACGCTCGTGCCGTGGTGGTCGCCAAGGTGCGGCGCCGGTGCCTTCCTCCTCTCCCTTGGAGGAGGGATTCTGGCGCTATGATTTTATTTTGCGTGTTCATGGCCAAAGTGCCAATCGCATCCTTCTTCCCTCTGATTTTTCTGCCATTGTCTCTGAACGTGGCTTGGATGGCTTTCTTCTGCACCTTCAAGGAAGCTGTCGATCTCCTTCTTATGTTGACTTGGAGGTTGATAGCTCTCGCTTGATTTTTCTTGGCTCTGGTTGGAGTTTGTTTGCTCGGCGATTGATTTTGCGGGATGGTGATATGCTCAGTTGTCGCTTTGATGGTGATAGCACTGTCACTGTCCGTGCATTCGATCCGAGTGGTAATAGCATGGACCCGCATGGGAAGGAGTCGAGCAGCGACAGCTCCATAAAGTCGAGGAGTCCATCGCCGGCGTCTTCGACTGCTTCTTCCTCTAGGGACTCTTCTGGTGGTGGTGGTGAGCTGTCTTCAACTGCTTCCTCCTCTGCCTCTGAAGAAGACCTCGATGTCAAGCCACCGGTTAAACGAGCGTGGCAGGCGACCTTGTAGAACTGGAGGCGGCAGCGTCATCTTCGCCGGCAGCTTGGGTGGAGCTGGAGAATAAGCTAGAGGAGCAGGAGAAGAAACTTGTGGAGCAGCGTCTCCAATGGCTCCTGCAAATAAGTCGAGCTTCACCTTTTGTTATGTCATTGACATCATGAGCCTGCTGCTTCGACTCCTACTTTGTCTGTGATGATGCTCTTGTACTAGAGTAGATTACCCCTCATGGTCAGACATGTAGAAGTCATAGTTCCTTGGGTGATTTGTTCTTGTAACAGGAGCTGCCTTCTATCCAAATGTAGTATAGTCCTTTTTGTACTGAAGATGATATCTATGATCTAAACTGTGTTTTATCCTTTGTAATGGAATTTATATTTGGGCCTTTATGCCACTGAAAACTTTGTCTTGACCATCAGTAGCTGTCTTCGAGTCCTTTTGGAACTGAGAGTTATGTTCGAGTCTTTCGCAACTGAGAACTATCTTTGAGTCCCTCCGATACATGGTACTGTGGGTTCTAACGGGTGCGCGACAGCGCTCCCGATGGGAGTAGCCCCCGAGGCTACGCTTGAGTCGAAGGGTCAGGCGTAGGCTAAGATTTGCTTCCTTTGTTGTCTTTTATCGGGTGCGCGGAAGCGCTCCTGATGGGAGTATCCCCGAGTCTTTAGGTGATCGTTGGCGATCGGGTGAAGACTAAATGAGCTTGTGCTTCCTTAGAAGCTTCTTCAAAAGTGCTTGGATGTCATGGGGGCATTGATGGTCGTCTCTCGGGTGGGTTTTGTACTCGAGACCCCGAGTGCTTCAGGAAGAAGATTGCTTGACGGGATTTTACTCTTAAGCCCCCGAGTGCTTCGATTAAGATCGCGTAGGCGATAGAGTTGCTTGGGGGAGTTTTGCTCTTAGGCCCCCGAGTGCTTCGATTAGGATCGCGTAGGCGATAGAGTTGCTCGGGGGGGAAGTTTTGCTCTTAAGCCCCCGAGTGCTTCGATTAAGATCGCGTAGGCGATATAGTTGCTCGGGGGGAGTTTTGCTCTTAAGCCCCCGAGTGCTTCGATTGAGATCGCGTAGGCGATAGAGTTGCTCGGGGGGAGTTTTGCTCATAAGCCCCCGAGTGCTTCGATTAAGATCGCGTAGGCGATAGAGTTGCTCGGGGGGAGTTTTGCTCTTAAGCCCCCGAGTGCTTCGATTAAGATCGCGTAGGCAATAGAGTTGCTCGGGGGGAGTTTTGCTCTTAAGCCCCCGAGTGCTTCGATTAAGATCGCGTAGGCGATATAGTTGCTCGGGGGGAGCTTTGCTCTTAAGCCCCCGAGTGCTTTGAGATGGCAGTATTTGGGCAACATTTATTTTATTGCGGTCAAGTGATTTACATGAGTTGCCATTCATGTTCGACCGATAGGGGCTATGGATAGAACAGTCGCAATTTTGCTACGTTCCATGGGTTGCCCACGTCCTCGTCTGTCTTTGGGTTCTTCAGCCTGTAGGCGGCGCCTCTGATGACTTCTGAGATTATGAATGGTCCTTCCCATTGGGGGGCAAGTTTGTGGACCTTCTCTTGTATTAGTCGTAGGACTAAGTCACCTTTGTTGAAGGTTCTAGTGCGCAGTCGACTGCTTTGGTATGTACGTAATTTGTCTTGGTACCCTTCTGATTTTTTCAGAGCTGTGTCTCTTGCTTCGTCATCCATATCTTTGTCTTCTTGTAGTGCTTCCTCTGCTTCTTCTTCCTCGTATCCGGTGACCCGGGGTGCTCCGAACTTGAGGTCATGTGCTAGGGCTGCCTCTGCCCCGTACACCATGAAGAAGGGTGTGTATTGAGTCGCAGTGTTTGGTGTGGTTCGTAAGCTCCACAGGACCGCGGGGAGTTCTTCTACCCAGTTGCCGGCGGCTTGCTCGAGTGGTGCGAGGAGCCGTTTCTTGATTCCCCCACAGACAATGCCGTTTTCTTTTTCCACCTGGCCGTTGGACTGTTGGTGTGCGACTGATGCATAATTGATTTTGATGCCCAGTTCTTCGTAGAAGTTCTGAAATTCTGTGGCTGTGAAGTTCGTGCCGTTGTCCGTGATGATGTTGTGTGGCACTCCGAATCTGAAGATGATCGATTTGATGAAGTTGACAGCCGTGAGAGCTGCAGAGCTGGTGATGGGCACTGCTTCGATCCACTTGGTGAACTTGTCGACTGCGACGAGCAGGTGTGTCCTTCCGCCCTTTGATGATTTCTTTAGTGGGCCCACCATGTCGAGTCCCGAGGTGGCGAATGGCCAGGATAGTGGTATGGTCTTGAGCTCTGATGCGGGTGCGTGCGGCCTGTTGGCGAATTTTCTGCAGGCGACGCAACGTCGCACGGTTTCCTCTGCATTTTTCATGGCTGTGGGCCAGTAGAACCCAGCTTGGAATGCTTTGGACATGAGCACTCGGCTTCTCGCGTGGTGCCCGCAGGTGCCTTCGTGGATTTCAAGCAATAGGGCTTTGCCGTCCTCTTCGTCGATGCACCGTTGGAGTATCTGTGTGATGCTGCGCTTGTATAGTTGTCTGTTGATCACCGTGAACGCCTTGGATCGTCGGCTGATGCGTCGTGCTTCGGCCACGTCTTGTGGTAGCGTGCCTTCGATTAAGAATCGGAGGAACGGTTTTGTCCAGACAGGTCCTTCGAACTCTGTCGGGGCTGTGCTGTCGGATGTGCTGGTGCTTGTGCCTTCTGATAGGATTGCTGCTGCCACCTGCGCTATTTCTGTTGCATCTTCGCCATCCACAACTGCTTCAGGTGTTGCTGCCTGTACCTTGATGGACCTCCGATTGATGCTTTCGAGGAAAACGCCGGGTGGTACGGGCGCCCTGGTCGAACCGATGTTTGCGAGCTCGTCAGCTTCTATGTTGTTATCCCTGGTGATGTAGTTGAGTTCGCAACCGTCGAAATTTCCTTCGAGTTCGTTGTAGATCTTTTGGTAGGCCGCCATGTTGTCGGCTATTGCGTTGCAGTTTCTCATCGTCTGCTGGACGACGAGGTTGGAGTCCCCGTAAATTATGAGGCGAGTGGCTCCACATGTTTTGGCCATGCGCATGCCATGGAGGAGTGCCTCTTATTCTGCTTCGTTGTTGGAGGCGTGACTGAAGTTGATCTGGAGGACATATTTCAGCTTTGTTACTTTAGGGGAGATGAGTACAACTCCTGCCCCGGCTCCTTGTTGTCTCTTGGACCCGTGGAAGAACATTGACCATGAGCTTCATAGGTCTGGGGGGCCTGGTGTTTGAACCTTCGTCCACTCAACCAGGAAATCTGGGAGTACTTGGGCTTTGATGGCTGTTGGGTGCTTGTACTGCATGTCTCATGGGCTGAGCTCGATGTTCCACTCGACGACTCGCCCGGTTGCTCCAGGGTTGTTGAGTATGTCAGCGAGTGGTGCGCTGCTCACGATTGTGATCGGGTGCTCATCGAAGTATTGGGACACCTTTCTGGAGGTCATGACGATGGCTAGTAGTAGCTTCTGATAGTGCGGGTACCACTACTGGGATTTGGTCAGGAGCATGCTGAGGTAGTAGATTGGTCTCTGAATGCTCTGGACCTTGCCTTCTTCTGCGCGTTCAACAACGAGCGCTGTGCTTACTACACTGCTGCGTGCTGCCACGTAGAGGTATAGCTTCTCTCGTTCCTTGGGTACCGCCAGGATTGGTGGGGTCGAGAGTGTCTTTTTCAGGTCCGCGAATGTTTGGCGGGCTTCCTCCGTCCACTCGAATTTCTCTCCTTTCCTGAGCAGTTGATAGAAAGGCAGCGTGCGTTCTCCTAGCCTGCTGATGAAGCGGCTGAGAGCTGCGCGTTTTCCAGTGAGCTGCTGCACTCCTTTGACGTCGGTTGGTTCTTGCATGCGGGTGATGGCTTGGACTTTCTCAGGATTTGCCTCGATTCCGCGGGCAGAGACCATGTAGCCAAGCAGCTTTCCCGCCGGTACGGCGAATGCGCACTTCTTTGGGTTGAGTTTGATTCTATATTTGTTGAGCGCCGCGAAGGTTTCGCGCAGGTCGTCGAGTAGTGTGGCTGCTTTGTAGGTCTTGATGACGATCTCGTCCACGTAGACTTGTACGTTTCTTCCTATTTGCTCCTTTAGGAAGGCCTGCATCATTCGTTGGTAAGTGGCGCCTGCGTTTTTCAGCCCGAAGGGCATGGTCCTATAGCAAAATACTCCATAGGGGGTGATGAACGATGTGTGCTCTTCGTCTTCTTCCTTCATCCTGATCTGGTTGTATCCTGAGTAAGCATCAAGGAAGGAGAGTAGATCGCACCCTGCTGTTGAGTCGATTATCTGATCGATTCTAGGCATGGGGAAGTGATCCTTCGGGCAATGTTTGTTGACTGGTCCGGAGTCGACACACATGCGCAACACGGTCGTGTCTTTCTTTGGCACCAGCACTGGGTTGGCTATCCAGGTAGCTTTCTTTGTTTAGCGGATGAACTGAGCGTCGAGTAATCTGTTGACTTCCTCTCCGATTGCTCTGCGCTTGGGCTCCGAGAATCGTCTCAGTGCTTGCTTCACTGGCCTCGTGTTTGGCTTGATGCGTAGGGCGTGTTCCGCGAATTCGCGTGGTATCCCAGGCATGTCGGCTGGGCACCAGGAGAATATTTCCCACTCGTCTCGAAGTAAGGCGACGAGAGCCGCTGCCTGCTCCTCTGGTAGGTGGGCGTATACGCGGACTGTTTTGTCCGGGTCCATCGGGTGTACTTGGTGAGTGACTGTGTCATTGTCGATGCTGAAGTCGCGTCCGTACTCCCTGGATTCGCTTCGGTTCACCAATGGGAAGGTACTTTTGTCCGTCACCATGGCTATTTCTCTGAGTTCTTGTTTGGCTCCGAATGTGTCGGAGATCCTGTGGAAGTCACGATCACATTGATCTGATTTGATAAAGCTTCCGTTGATCGTGAGGACTCCTGATGATCCTGGCATCTTGAGCTTGAGGTAGGCGTAGTGTGGGACCGCCATGAATTGCCAGTCGAGTACCTCGAACTCGAGGACATGCTTTGCGAAGTTACGACGGTTGCCAAAGACGACTTTGAGTTCGATGACTCCAAGAGATGTGGCTGCTTCTCCTGGGACTACCCCGTGCAACTCGGTGCTTGACTTTCTCCATACTGATTGTGGGATCATCATCTTTTGCAGGGTGCTGGCGAAGATGATGTTCATTCTGCTGCCTCCGTCCATGAAGATCCGGTCCATGTCGTATCCTCCGATTTGTGCATCTAGCACTAAGGGTGCATGCCCCGGTCTTGGGACTGCGGGTGGATGGTCGTCCTGTGAGAACGTGATGCTGGTCTCCGTTCCATGTAGCAGGTAGACTTCGACTATGTTTATGCTTTCGGCTACTCTGGCCTGCAGGGTTTGGGCGTTGCTTTGTGTTTGCGGTGCTTTTCCTTCTTGGATCATGAGCACCTGCGCTCGCGACGGGCTGTGACGTCCTTCCGGGCTTGAGGTTGGCGCTTGCTCGGGTCGTTGGTTGCGTCTGTCTTCTTTCTGCTTCTCCTTCTTGAGGTCCTCGGCTAGCTTGTTGAACAGACGACAGTCTCTCAAAGTGTGACCCGACCTGACGCGTCCCCAGTCATCCTCGAAGCTGTGGATCGTGCAGGGTCCTGCCAGCTGCTCTCTGGCCGTGAGTTTGCTAGATCCGGCGTGCCTCTTCCTTCTTGAGATTCTGAAGATCTTCTCGCGATCCTCCGGGTGTTCGTGGAAGCGAGGATCGGTTTCGATTCCTCGACTCGTGTCTTGGTTCTTGATGAGGGTGGCGAATTCATCCGGCCTTCGATCTGGGTCGTAGTACTCGCCAACAGGTATCTCGAAGTCGTTGTCTTGGTTGGCGGCGGATGCTCGTGCGACGTCGTTTCGTCGGGTGGTCGTCGGTTGCGCGACTGCGTGATGTGGCTCGTTCATTTGGGTCCCGCCGTAGTTATCCCATGCGCGGCTTTTGGGTTGTCGATTCCTTCTGCCTTGGCGGTGGTTCCGCTGATCGCTAGATTCAATCTCGTAGTCATCATCTTGATGTGCGGCGGGTGCCCGGGCGGTGGTGGGTTGTCGGAATATTTGTGAGTCTTCCGCTGCGCGTCGCAGTTCGTCGAGTGGGATTCCTTCGTAAAGGCCCCTCGCCGTTCTTCTGGGTCGTTGACTCCTTCGGCGCTGGCGCTGTACTTGGCCATTACCGTAGTATCAGTCCTGGCATGACTGCAGCTTGAGTGGTCTTGATGGGGTGGCGAAGATGTCCGCCGTGATCTTGAATCCTTCGAGTGGGCTAGGTCTGATTCTTGCCCTTGAGTTGTGGCTTGCTAAAGACGGGACCGCCGAGATCGTGATCCCAACCTGCGTAGTTCCCACAGATGGCGCCAATTGACGGGGATCAACCCCGGAAAATCCCGTGGTCAGGGATCCTGGGTTAGTCATGAGAGGCGCAGGTTGGACGATAGCTCGTCGGCAAACAGGAAGGCTTGCTCCTGCTCGATATTATTGATTGGGGAGATACGATTACAGTGGAGGCCAAGGCTGGAGTGCTCAAGGCTAGGGTTACAGGTGAGATTGGATGTGGTTGGTGATGCCCCTCCTAGCCCTTATATACCGGGCTAGGTCTCGGGGAGTTCATCTACGTGTACAGGTAAACTTTCCTAACCCTAGCTTGCTCCGTACGGCAGGTCTTCGCACCTTCCTTGTGAGTCGAGGACGCCTACGTCGGTGCCATCTAGTGGGCAGAGGCCGTATCTTCATGTGCCTTCTGCCTTCATGGACACCAGGTAGGCTCATCCATAGGAGTCGTGGGGTCACCCCCTCGTCACACGGGAAACCTTGTGTTTTGTTCTACACATAGAAATCTTTTAGTTCATCGACCGAATACAAATCATTCGGATTCCCTGCATACTATTTCTTCACGTGTTTCCCTTTCTTTTTGCACCGTAACCATGGAAAATCTTCTTCATTTAACACGATGCTTGGGTCAGTCTTTACTGTGAAGGGACGAATTTCATGAAACTTTTCATAATTTTCTGACTTGTCTGTCTTGTCCTCCACTCCCACAAGGTTTCTTTTCCCTGAAAGAACTATGTGGCGCTTTGGCTCACCGTATGATGTATTCGCTTCCTTATCTTTCCTTTTTCTCGTTTTGCTAGACGTGTCCTTCACATAGAAAACCTGAGCCACATCATTGGCTAGGACGAATGGTTCCTCTCTGTACCCAAGATTGTTGACATCCACTGTTGTCATTCCGTACTGCGGGTCTACCTGTACCCCTGTCAGATTGAACCATTTGCACCGAAACAAAGGGACCTTAAAATTAGGTCCATAGTCAAGTTCCCATATCTCCTCTATGTAACCATAATATGTGACCTTTTGCTTATTGTTGATTGCATCATCAAAGCGGACACCACTGTTTTGGTTGGTGCTCTTTTCATCTTGGGCGATCGTGTAAAATGTATTCCCATTTATCTCGTACCCTTTGAAAGTCATTATAGTCAAAGATGGTCTCCCGTACAACAAGTACACCTCCTCTTCAAAAGTGTCGTTACCCGTGAGATGGTCTTGCAACCAACCGTTGAAAGTCCTATTGTGTTCCTTCTTAATCCAGACTTCAGACTGCTCTGGATTTTTTAAGCGTAGAATATTCTCGTGTTGATCGATATACGGGGCCACCAAGGCAGAATTATGTAGAACAATATTGTGTTCTTTCTTCCAAGATTCTGCGTCCCTACATATTATTGGGCGCGATGCTAGCGTGCCTTTTCCACCCATTCTCCCCTCATGCCGCGATTCAGGAAGACCAATCGGCTTAAGGTCAGGAATAAAGTCAACACAAAACTCAATGACCTCCTCTATTTGATGGCCCATGGAGATGCTTCCTTTTGGCCTAGCATGGTTACGAACATATTTCTTTAAGACTCCCATGAACCTCTCAAAGGGGAACATATTGTGTAGAAATACAGGCCCAGAATTGCAATCTCGTCGACTAGGTGAACCAGCATGTGCGTCATAATATTGAAGAAGGATGGTGGGAACACCAACTCAAAACTGACAAGACATTGGACCAAATCATTTTGTAACCTTGGTAGACTTTCTGGATTGATTACTTTCTGAGAAATTGCATTGAGGAATGCACATAGCTTCACAATGGCTAATCGAACATTTTCTTGTAGAAGCCCCCTCAATGCAACCGGGAGCAGTTGCGTCATAATCACGTGGCAGTCATGAGACTTTAGGTTCTGAAACTTTTTCTCTGTCATATTTATTATTCCCTTTATGTTCGACGAGAAGCCAGACGGGACCTTGATACTGAGCATGCATTCAAAAAATATTTCCTTCTCTGCTTTGGTAAGAGCGTAGCTGGCTTGACCCTCGTACTGCTTTGGGGGCATGACTTCTTTTTCCTTCATATGTTTCTTGTCCTCTCTTGCCTCCGGTGTATCTTTTGTTTTCCCATACACACCCAAGAAGCCTAGCAGGTTCACGCAAAGATTCCTCGTCACGTGCATCACATCGATTGTAGAGCGGACATCTAGGTGTTTCCAATAGGGTAGGTCCCAAAATATAGATTTCTTCTTCCACATGGGTGAGTGTCCGTCAGCGTCATGCGGAACAGATTTTCCACCAGGACCCTTTCCAAAGACTACTTGCTTTGGTAAATCCTTGACCATATCAAGTATATCATCACCAGTATGGCGGACAGGCTTCTTCCGGTGATCTTCCTCTCCTTTGAAATGCTTGCCTTTCTTTCTTAAGGGATGATTGGTCGGAAGAAACCGACGATGTCCCAGGTACATATTCTTATTGCAGTTGGGCAAATATATACTTTCAGTCTCATCTAAACAGTGTGTGCATGCCTTGTATCACTTGTTTGTCTGTCCTGAAAGGTTACTAAGAGCAGGCCAATCATTGATGGTTACAAACAGCAATGCTCATAGATCAAATTCCTCCTGTTTGTTCTCATCCCACACACGTACACCTGGTTTAGCCCACAACAGTAAAAGTTCTTCAACTAATGGCCTTAGGTACACATCAATGTCGTTTCCGGGTTTCTTAGGGCCTTGGATTAGCACTGGCATCATAATGAACTTCCGCTTCATGCACTTCCAAGGAGGAAGGTTGTAGATACATAGAGTCACCCATGTGCTATGATTGCTGCTCTGCTCCCCAAAAGGATTAATGCCATCTGCACTTAAACCAAACCATATGTTCCTGGGGTCCTTTGTAAACTTGCCATTTTCCTTTTCTTCCATTCTCTCGATTTTTCTCCATTGTGACCCATCAGCGGGGTGTCTCAAATTCCCGTCTTTTTACGGTCTTCGTTGTGCCATCGCAACAACTTGGCATGCTCTTTGTTTCTGAACAGTCGTTTCAACCATGGTATTATAGGAGCATACCACATCACCTTGGCAGCAACCCTCTTCCTGGGGCGCTCGCCCTCAACATCACCAGGGTCATCTCGTCTGATCTTATAGCGCAATCCACCGCATAACGGGCATTCATTCAAATTCTCATACTCACCACGGTAGAGGACGCAGTCATTAGGGCATGCATGTATCTTCTGCACCTCTAGTCCTAGAGGGCAGACAAGCTTCTTTGCTTCGTAAGTGTTGTCAGGCAATTCGTTATCCTTTGGAAGCCTCTTCTTAAATATTTTAAGTACCTTCCCAAATCCCTTGTCAGGTATACCATACTCTGCCTTCCATTGCAACAATTCCAGTGCGGCACCGAGCTTTGTGTTTCCCTCTTCGCAATTTGGGTACAATCCTTTTTTGTGATCCTCTAACATGCAATTGAACTTCAACTTCTCCCTTTCGCTTTCGCATCCTCTCTGTGCATCAACAATGACACGGCGAAGCTCATCATCGGGCTCATGTGATGCCTTTTCTTCACCTTCTTGTTCTTTCTCTTGTTCTTTATTCTGTTCCCCCATTGTACCACCGTATTCAGGCAGCTGGAACCCAGGATACCTGCCATCATCCTCATCTTCTTCATTCTCTTCCATCAGAACCCATCTTTCTCCGTGCTTGGTCCAGCAGTTATAGCCGGACATGAAACCATGCTTAAACAGATGGAGGTGAATATCTTCTGAGTCAGAGTAGCTCTTATTATTCTTGCAGACACCACATGGACAACACATAAAACCATCCCGCTTGTTAGCCTCAACCACTTACAGAAAACTATGCAAACCATTAACGAACTCGCCAGAGCGTCGGTCTTCGTCGTACATCCATTGCCGACTCATCTTCATAATGGCACAACATCGAAAAGATAAAATTAATACAAGTAATTCATATACATAAAATTGATCATACATGCATAAAGGTTGTTCATACATAAAGTTGATCATACATAAAGTTCATACACATACTTATTATCATAAAAACAACATAAAACTATCTACCTAAAGCACTTAAATGCAATAATAAATGCGATCAATATCGCAACAAAGGTACCAATTGCTCCAACAACATAATGGTACCAAGCCTCTTTAATAAGGACATATTTTCTAATTTTCCTAATCTTCATGCGCATTACATCCATCTTGTTCTTGTGATCGCCGACGACATCGGCAACATACAACTCCAATATCATCTTCTCTTCTTCAACTTTTTTCAAATTTTCTTTTAAATACTCGTTTTCTTTTTCAACTAAATTTAACCGCTCAACCAGAGGGTCAGTTTCAATCTCCAGTTCGCATACCTCCTAGATAATAATATCTATGTCAACTTAATTGGTCATCATTGTAAAACACGAAAAATGGAACAAATTAATAGTTATAAAATATAATATATATATACCACATCCGAATCATAGACAGGACGAGGGACGACATGCGCGGATACCATAACCATCGCACTATGTATAACAAAGAATCATACAAGTAAAAAAATTAGACAAGTATCTATCTAAATCATACAAATAAATTTTCTTATATAAAAAAATAAGAAACACATATATAGAGGCTCACCAAGGTGGTGCCGGTGAAGAGGGACGATGGGGGCGATCGACGGTGGTAACTATACGTCCATGTGCGGGAAGGCACTAAGCAATCACTACAAATATGCATACTAATTAACTTGAGCTCAAAGTGCATATAAATCAAATAAACTCCACATATCACTATATAGCTAGCTCCCAAACTAAAGTCCACAAATCTACACATATAGAGCATAGCACAAGCTAATCTAGCAAAACTGAGAGAGGACAAAGCTGTTAACCTTTGTGAACACTTGGATGTAGAAGGTTTTCTTCAAATCTTCACAAATCTTGGCCAAAATGGAGGATGAACTCGAGCAAAGACAGAAGTGAGCTTGAAAAACATAGAATGAGCTTGGCCGGCTCATGCTGAAGAAGAAGGAGTATACATAGCTATATCTTTAGCACCGGTTGGTAGCACCAGCCGGTTCTAAAGGTGGGACACTAGAACCGGCTGGTAGCACCAACCGGTGCTAAAGGTTCTAGCGGGTCCCCCAGCCCAACGGCAATCTGCCGCCACACCTTTAGCACCGGTTTGTACTACAAACCGGTTCTCACTAGTAGAAAAAGTCCCATTTGTCCCGGTTCCAGAGGGCCTTCTGTTCCGGTTCTGGAACCGGGACTTAAGGGTCGTTACTAAAGCCCATGACCTTTAGTCTCGGTTCGCTTACGAACCGGGACAGATGGGTCTCCACGTGGAAGCCGACTGGAGCGGGGGGCTGGAGGACCTTTAGTCCCGGTTCATGTTAAAAACCGGTACTAAAGGAATTTTTTCGAAATTTGTTTTTTTTAAAAAAAATTGGGTTTTTTTCATTTTCGAATCTTTGAATTATTTGACAATTTAATCTCTAATCACCCCTCCTCACTACTTCAAAATTTAATCTCTAATCTCTAATCTCTGATCAACACTCATTCCAAATCATCTAACTTCCCGGCCGGTCACCCGTCCTCTCACTACTCCAGCCCGAGCACGCTTAACTTTCAGGTTCTATCTCCCCTAGTTTCCAAGTCTGCACTTGTTGTTTTCCTGACAATAGTAAGATATCAATTATTATAACCCATAGGTCTTGATATCACATGATTTAGGTTTTTGAATTCCAAACAATTATTAAAAAACAATCACGATTAACAACACTAGTGGACAGACCACCATATTATCCCGGTTCATATGGGCCTTCCGTCCCGGTTCAACAACCGGGACCAATAACTCGGGACCAATGATGATCCCGGTTGGCCCACGAACCGGGACCGAAGAGGCTCCACGTGGCCAGGCGCGCAGCGAGGGGGGGAGGGGTCATCGGTCCCGGTTGATAGGAAGAACCGGGACCGAAGAGGCTCCACTTCCCCCCTTTTTAGCCCTATTTTCTGATTTTTTTTCATTTTTTTATTTTGTGTTTTGTATTCAATTAAATGGTACCATATATATATAAATTAAAGCAACAATGAAGGAACCACAATATATATTAAACATTATCGTGACGAATATATCATATACACCATCTCATTCCTCGTGCTTGGTCGAACATGTATTACACAAACGGTACTCACACGAGTTCGATCTAATTTACATCGGTCCTTGGCCGCTTGTCTTCCAAAAAATGAGGGTTAAAGAACTCTCCGGTCGGAGCTATGACATGGTCTAATAAGAATCCGGCGATTTCCTCTTGAATTGCTCGCATGCGTTCTCGTGGTAGAAGACCGTCCCGCATTCGTTCGATCTAATTAAAAGAAAGGGATCAATATATATGAATGAAACTAAACACAATTTAACGCAATAAATTAAAGTATTGAATGTTGTTTATCGTACTTCAATTTTCCTTATGTTTCGGGTTGCGGCCGTCTCTTTGGTCGTCTGGCGAATGAACTCGCAGACATAATATCCACATAAGTTATTCCCGGGTCCCTGTGTCAAACACTTTACGAGAATGGAGATCAATGAATATTATAATTAGCATGATAATTATACTGAAACTAGAATAAAAAAGATGCACGGATCTAGCAAGTAGTACTTACATTCAGTGATTCAAATGTAAGCTTTGCTGGAAGACCCGGTGTTTTGGCGGTGAACCGTTTCCAAACCCTCTGGAGGCATGCTTGCATGTCCTCCCATGATTTCATAGATCTGCGTCCCGGGTCCATGACTTTTACTACTCCTTCGTCCGAAACAATGATCAACAGAATAAAGTGGAAGCTGCACACGCATAAAGAGTCAATTATACGCCTAACACCGAGCAAGCAAAATAGAATGTGTGCTATACAGTAACACTCACTCGAAGTTGTAAGGAAATAGTATTTCCCTTCTTGTGCCGAAATACGTCAACGATTGCAACAAGTTGTTCTCTATCTGGTTGGGCTTCTCTTTGAGAGTTCTTTCATGAACGAACTGGCAGTCAACGAACCCAATGTCATAGATTTGTCCTTTCTTGCATTCGAGAATCTTCATTCTGCATATATAATTAGTTTAGTGATGAGTGTAAGATTGTACATGAAACGAATGAACTGAGCTAGAAAGGCTTGGTCACTGAAATTAATGGTACTTACAGACAATATGCACTGACGATAGATTTGTCGATGGCGTCTCCATTGTAAAACTGAAATAATTCTGAGAATTCAATCAGATCGAAGCCTTGTCCATGCCCGTAATGCTCGTTTTGAAATTTAGCGTAGATCCAGTTTTCGGATTTAGCAGATTTTTCCATGTACCAGCCATGCAATTTTCGCATCTTTGTTGGTAGATCGTTGACTAACTCAGGTTTGACGAGAGGATACCCGTGTTGGTATTGGTATGCCGGTATGAATTCCTCGTCGTTCCCGAACTCATCCAGACGGATTAGGTAATCAGTAATAGACAATCCTACTGCCTGGGCTTTTGCTCCGTACTGTCTTATAAACTCCGGATCTTTGTTCGGATCATACGCATCGACCTGATGCTGCTGGGGGCGCGGCCAAGTGTGCACTTGAGCGGTTCGATCGATTGTTCTTTCTGTAGTCCGAGCTGGGCAATCTCTTTTCCGACTCTCCGCTCTTTTGCCTCAGCCGACTTTCTAATAGAGCGTTCATAGTCTGATGTGAGCGGTATCGGGTTGTGAAGCTTCTTCTTCAGTTTCGCGCACGCGGCGTGATCTTCTGGGGTGCGCGGGAACAATGGCTCTATCGGCTTCTTCTTGTTGGCCACATCAATCTTCCACTTTTCATAAGACATTTTTACGGACACTTCCACTTCCTCAGGTGTCATCTCTCCGGGTAGCTTCTTCATATTCTGATGAGGAACTTTTGGGAGGGGTGATCGCTTACGTTTCGGTGATTTCTTGCTGCCCCTCCTAGTATAGGTACGCTTCCTCTTCTGGCTCTGAGGCTCAGGAGATGGAGACGGCTGAGGCGACGGTGGAGACGGATGAGCCGGAGAGTGGTGAGGCGGTGAAGGCGATGGTTGCGGTGAAGAATGGTCACGTGGCGGCGAAGGTGGATTTCTCTTCTGAAGAGTGGGTGACCTTGGCGGCACATAATCTGGAAGCACGATGTGCTCCTTTCGCCATAGAACACTCCCCTTTTTTGCTTCTCCTAGTTCTTTCAGCTCCCCATCTTAACCTACAGGGTGGTCCAGCTTCAGCTCCTCATAATCATCCATCACATCATCCACCATGACGACAGCGTACCCTTCTGGAGTCGGGTTGCAATGATAAGTTGGTTTCTCCGGGATTGATAGGGCCGTGCCGACCGGCACCGTCACCTTTAAGTTCATCACTTGCACCTTAAGCTCACAACGTATGCTCTCCATGATATAATCCACTGGATAGCGTTTAGGAGCAGCCGTTGTAAGTGCATCATCATCATCCTGCTGCAGGTGCGTGGAAGCTTGGGAGCTTTTCCGATTCGATGCGGTGCCGGTAGCATCGAATCCAGTTTCTAACAAGAGCTATTGAGGTTGGCCGCCACTTTGGCCCGCTTTAAGCCTTCTTCTACATTATGCAGCCTCTCTTTGGTGGCCGTTTTCTCAGCCTCATTCGCCACTTTCTCTCTCTCAGCCGCTGCTTTCTCAGCTGCCTCCCTTTCCTTCCTCCTCTGATGGCTTTTATCTGGATATTTCTTGCTTTCCGAAGGGAAGGCAAGTTTCCAACACTTGGAGCCTGGCGTGCCTCGTGCTCGTCCTGGGTGTTCTCTATTTTTTAGGGCGCGTGTGAGCTCGTCGTCCTCTCTATCGAGAATGAACCGTCCCTCTTCAATATCACATACTGCATCTCTAATATCATCGATGGGCAGCAGGGGATCATCTATGTGTGACTGGTTATATATTGCATTCCCATCTTGGTCCAACGTGCCCCCATGGCCGTAAAACCAGTTTCTTGTCCGTTCGTTCCATGTTGTAGGCTCTGGACTGATCCCGGCATCAAAATACTTGGCCTCAATTGCCTCCCACCTAGACATGCAACCGGCGTAGCCAGCAGGCCCCATTTTATGGTGGTAAATCTTCTTAGCGGCATTCGTCTGATTTATTTCAGACCTTTGCTGCGCGTGCTCCGATTTCTTGTACGCCACAAAATCATCCCACTGCTCTCTTATCTTACCATAGCCGTGTTCGAAATCCAGAGTTTTGTCTAACTTGACAAATTTTAGGTACAAGTTTTTCTTCCAATTCTTGAATTGTTCGGCCATCTTGCTAAGAGCAAACTTCTTGACTCTAGCCTCTAGCTCTAGTCTAGCTGCCGCCTCCTGAGCTGGATTATCCACCTCTGGCATCCGCAGGAGAAAATTATGCATGAGCATGTTCCAAAGCCTGTCTTTCATGGTGTCGCACACAAACGAGATTGTAGGGTCCTTTAGCTGCATCCATTCTCGAATGGTGATCGGGATGTTGTCCCTTACAAGAGTTCCGCATGCCTTCACAAATTTTTTCTTGACATCATCCGGAGCTAACGGTTCGCCGTATGGACCGACCTCTTCGATCCTATACCTCACATTGTCAGCAAACTTTTTGTTTGGGCCTCGTTTCGGTCTTGCGGAGGAATGGCCGGATCCGGATACGGAGGGCTAAAAGAAGAAAGAGTGTTAATATATGCATGTACATATACAACTGCATTTTAATTAACAACATTTTAATCAACCTCGCCGGTGTTTTCGAGATTAAAGGTTCCGCCGGAGGCGGAGCCGGAGCCGACTTGTCTCCCGTCCGATGCTTCTTCTCGGTGGAGAGACTCGTCTCCCTCACCGGAATCGTTCAGAAACCGGCGGGTGACATCTTGACCTTCATTGTCGTTGATCATATCGTGAAGCAAGTTTTCCTCATTTTCATCTCTATGAAATATTGGATCCATAGTATCTGCAAATTAAGAATTGCAAGCTATTATAATGAAAATCGTAGGCGGCAGCGGTGTAGTCAACGGTAGCAGCAGAGTCTACCGGAGATTAAGGGGGGGGGGAGAAACAGTAAATAGACGGCAATCATAGCAAACAATACAAGGCATGACAAATGAAATGCAATCGGTGATCTAACCTAAAACGATGCAATAAACTCGGCGCTAATGGCGACCTCGCCTGGGAACCACCGAAAATACTCCTGGTCAGTCGGGTACTCGACGTCGTAGTAAGCTCCGCTGGGGTACTCCTGCTCCTGGGCCACGAACAGTACCAGGCCCGCCGCACACCGGTGGAATACACCTGACCCGTCGTTCCGCTAAGATACTCTGCGCGGGCACCGTTGGGTCACCCGACTTCTTACCTGTAAGGATGTCCGTGTCTCGGGGCCCTAAGGCGGAGCTACGGAGTCGACATCAAGTGGAGCCCCGAGGATTTCTCCTCGATATCTCACACTTGAGGTGACTCGGTAGATCCGTGTTAGGGGGGACCGATGACGGTGTCTGCAATGAACGTACCTGTACAGTTTATATATATAGTTCCACGGTCACTCCCAAATTGATCACGGCCCGCTAGCTAACCTATGACTAGCAAAGCGCAGAGTCTACCGGAGATTAAAGGGGGGGGGGGGAGAAACAGATGAACCGGAGGGGAAAGTTTTACCGGCTCCGGTCGTCTGGCAAACAGATGAACCGGAGTGGAATGTTCCATGTTCGGTATGTTAGAGGGGTGCGGTGGGGGTATGGGTATCGTATCCGTATTCGGTGATCCGTTCTGAGCAACTTTCGTATACGGAAGTTTTTCATCCATTTTATCGACAAACGACCCAAGGGGGGGGAATGTCGATGTTCGGTACGTTAGAGGGGGGTGGTAGACATACAGATAGCGTATTCATATTCGTTATATTTTTCTGATTAATTTTCATGTATAAAGTTTTTGAATCTGAGTTGCGGTTTAAAAGATATTCAAATTCACAGTCTCGCTTTGCATCAGAGATGGCCCGACCAAGACCATCAGCGGTCTCATCCGATTCCTGTTGTTCTTCTTCATTGTCACCTCGAGGAGCTCCATCTTCTTCATTGTCTTCCATTGCAGTGTCACCGAATTCTTCAGGGGACATAGGATAGCTATCATCATCCTCCTCTTCTTCATTGTCTTCCTGCCTAACCCCTCTTTCTCCGTGCTTGGACCAACAATAATATCCGGGAATGAAACCTCTCCGAAGCAGGTGGCCTTGAAGTGTTCTTGAGGAAGAGTACTCCGCCACGTTCCGACAGTCAATACAGGGACAAGGCATAAAATTATCCACTTTGTTTGCATTAGCCACATTGAGAAATGTATGCAGGTTTGTAATAAACTCAGACCCGCGTCGATCGCTGTACATCCATCGCATCCGTGCTTCGATCTGCGTCATATAATTAACCATTACAATAACTTCGTGAATAGTGAAAAGACCACTATATATGCACACGTGCAGTATTTTTGTATCAGTTACAGATGGAGAAGATAAGGTTGCTAACCTCGGCCGAGGATACGGTGTTCTGAGGACCTAAGTGTGGCTCGGACATTTCGTCGAACACCTGGTGTGCAATCAAAGGAAAAAAATTCTAGCACCCACCCCTCCCCAACACAATCCTGAAATTTTTTGAGGCAAAATGGCAAAGTGCTGGTTGGGGGCTTATATAGCCAGGGCAACAGTCCCGTTTTTTTCCAACAACCGGGACCAATGCCTCGCAGTGCGCCACGTGTTGGTCGCCAGAGCATTGGTCCCGGTTTGTGGCAACAATCGGGACCGTTGCCCCACATGAACCGGGACCGTTGCCCATTCCAGACGAACCGGGACCGTTGCCCGGCATCGGTCCCGGTTCTGAAATGAACCGGGAGCGATGCCTTTTTTGGGCTGGACGAAAGGGGGGTCTGTCCACTAGTGCTAGTAGAAAACAAGGCTTTGGTTCAGGCCTCTCCAGCCGATTTGTCCCGGTTCTGCCACGAACCGGAACCCATGGGGGTCATACGTCCCGGTTCATGCGCCCGGGGGCCGGCTGGGCCTCGTGGAGCATTGGTCTCGGTTCGTCTGGGGGCATATGTCCCGGTTCTAGACAAGAACCGGGACCAATGGGCCTCGCTCCTGGCCCACAACCACTAGTCCCGGTTTGTGGCTCAACCCGGGACGAAAGGCTGGCCATTAGTACTGGTTCCAGCCACAACCCGGGACGAAAGGCTAGAAATTAGTACCACCTCGCTATCCGAAGTGGAGTTAGACCTGTTTATAAGCACAGGTCCGCGTGGACTTATCGTAGAATAACTAGTTCACTAAAGGCCGTACACGGAGAAATTCATCTGTAGCCTGTACTCTGTCCGGTGAAATTCCGGACGGAGCTCGTTTGGTTGGCAGATTTTCCAGATGTGCCCACGAGGGGGCGACCGTCTGTAAACCCGTATGGGATGAAAATCCCGTACGGGTATTACAGACGGTTCCCGCCTAGTCGGTAGACTTGCGAGATCTGTGAAAAGTACGAGAGTATTTATAAATGCCCGGTATGCACTGCGAGTCGGTACAAGATCAGACACGATGACCCTGGTGATGCTGAGGGAGATGAAGAGCCCCCGAGGAAGAGGGTTCCTGCTAAGGTTATGTGGTATGCTCCTATAATACCACGGTTGAAACGTCTGTTCAGAAACAAGGAGCATGCCAGGTTGCTGCGATGGCACAAAGAAGACCGTAAGAAAGACGGGAAGTTGAGACACCCCGCTGATGGGTCGCAGTGGAGAAAAATCGAGAGAGGCCACTCAGACTTTACAGATGAATCAAGAAACTTATGGTTTGGTCTAAGTACAGATGGCATGAACCCTTTTGGAGAGCAGAGCTGCAGTCACAGCACCTGGCCTATGACTCTATGTATCTACAAACTTCCTCCTTGGGTGTGCATGAAGCGGAAGTTCATCATGATGTCAGTGCTCATCCAAGGACCGAGGCAACCCGGCAACGACATTGATGTATACCTAAGGACATTAGTCGATGAACTTTTGGAGCTGTGGGCCAAACCAGGTGTACGCGTGTGGGATGAGGACAAACAGGAGGAATTTGACCTGCGAGCGTTGCTTTTCGTAACCATCAATGATTGGCCCGCTCTTAGTAACATTTCAGGACAGTCAAACAAGGGATACAATGCATGCACGCACTGTTTAGATAAGACTAAAGGTATATATTTGGATAAATGTAAGAAGGTTGTGTACCTGGGGTGTCGTCAATTTCTGCCGCCCAATCATATCGTGAGAAAGAAAGGCAAGCATTTCAACGGTGAGGCAGATCACCGGAAAAAGCCTAAGCTCCCTAAAGGTGCTGATGTATTTGGTATGGTGAATGACCTAGAAGTAATCTTTCGAAAGGGTCCTGGCAGTCAATCTGTTCCGAAAGACGCCGTTACCGGACACGCGGCCATGTGGAAGAAGAAATCTATATTTTGGGAGCTTCCCTATTGGGTAGACCTAGAGGTCCGTTCTTCAATCGACGTGATGCACGTGACGAAGAATCTTTGCGTGAACCTGCTAGGGTTCCTGGTCGTGTATGGGAAGTCAAAAGATACACCAGAAGCACGGGAGGACCAGCAACGTATGAAAGACCCATACCACAGGCATACTGATAAAGGGCGTCTAAGCAGCTACGCTCTTACCAAAGCAGAGAAGGAAATCTTTTTTGAATGCCTTAGAAGTATCAAGGTCCCGGCAGGCTTCTCGTCAAATATAAAGGGAATAATAAATATGGCAGAGAAAAAATTCCAGAACCTCAAGTCTCATGATTGCCACGTGATTATGACGCAGTTGCTTCCGGTTGCATTGCGGGGGCTTCTACCAGAAAATGTTCGAGTACCCATTGTGAAGCTATGTGCATTTCTCAATGCAATATCTCAGAAGGTAATCGATCATGCAAGTCTGGAAAGGCTACAGAAGGATGTGGTCCAATGTCTCGTCAGTTTTGAGTTGGTGTTCCTCCTGTCCTTCTTCAATATTATGACGCATCTGCCGGTTCACCTGATCGACGAGATTGCCATTCTAGGTCCTGTATTTCTACACAATATGTTCCCCTTTGAGAGGTACATGGGAGTTTTAAAGAAATATGTTCGTAACCGTGGAAGGCCAGAAGGAAGCATCTCCAAGGGCTATGGAACAGAGGAGGTCATTGAGTTCTGTGTTGACTTTATTCCTGACCTTAAGCCGATTGGTGTTCCTGTATCGCGGTATGAGGGGAGACTGAGTGGAAATGGAACGCTAGGAAAGAAATCAAAGATATTTCAGGACGGGCATTCTTTGACTCAAGCACACTACACAGTTCTACAAAGTTCTATCTTCGTCCAACCGTATATCGAGGAACACAAGAATGTTCTACGCTCCAAGTTCCCGGGGGAGGATGACCAATGGATTCAAGTTAAACACATGAAGACTTTCGGCACTTGGTTGCAATTACGTCTCATGCATGACACCACTATTGGAAATCAACTCTACTTGCTGGCCGCGACACCGTCTGAGACTGTATTGACTTTCCAAGGGTACGAGATAAATGGGAATACATTTTACACGGTCGCCCAAGATAAGAAGAGCACCAACCAAAACAGTGGTGTTCGCTTTGATGCAACAAACGAGGATGGTACAAAGGACACATACTATGGTTACATAGATGAGATATGGGAACTTGACTATGGACCTACTTTTAAGGTCCCTTTGTTTCGGTGCAGTTGGGTCAACATGAATATAGATGGGGTAAAGGTCGACCAGCTGTACGGAATGACAACAGTGGATCTCAAGAATCTTGGTCACACAGACGACCCATTCGTCCTAGCCAAAGATGTGGCTCAGGTTTTCTATGTGAAGGACATGCCTTCTAGACCGAAAAAAGGAAAAAACAAGGATACGAATGCATCAGACAATGAGCCCAGGCGTCACATAGTTCTTTCAGGAAAAAGAAACATCGTGGGAGTCGAGGACAAGACAGACATGTCCGAAGATTACGATAAGTTTCATGAAATTCCTCCATTCACAGTGAAAACTGACCCAACTATCCCATTAAGCAATGAAGATGCTCCGTGGTTACGGCCCAAGAAGCGATCATAAGCAATGTAGGAAACAAGTGATGTGTAATAATGTATTGAACCATTGGTGATTTTTTTGTGATGTTTGCAATTAGCCAAGTTTGAACATGATGTGACACCACTGTTTCAGTTGTCCAGTTTGCACACATGAATGGCCTTTGAAACAGATGAGTTTTCGTCTGAAACCCTCTTACTTTGAAAGAGATGGTCCAGTTTGTACACGAAGTGCATCCAGTTTTTGTCGTAATCCTCTCAACTTTTGCACACATGCTAGTGGATCAAATGATGATACCATCCCAAGTTTCAACCTTTTCTGAGTCCAGTTGTAGTCCTTTCCAATTTCAAAATGTAGTCAAAACGGGGGAAATGAGTAGATCTCCGATGAAATGAGTACTTGTGCACTTGGAAATGTTTTTTTGAAAAAATAAAGAGCAAACTATCAAGCACTTGTAGTTCAAATTTCACCCCGTTCCAACTGAATTGGCGGCAATTTGTCTTTTTCAGCAGAGGTGCATAAGAAACATTTTACATGGAATCTTTTGTAAATTGTTAATAAAATATGGTCTAGTATAATAAAAAAAATGGGTTGGTTCAAATTGACATCAAATATTTTGTAGATCCTTCACAAAAAGACCCTACTTTCAGCACTCGAAAAATGAAAAATGGATTTTCCGTGCAACGAAAATGAAAACTTCCTTTGGCAAACTTGTTGGCCATTCAAATATACACACATATGCAAAATATGAGATCATTTGGGGAAACTATCATTTGAAATTAGCTATAACTTCGGCCATTTGGCTTGAAAGCCATGAACCTTCATACTCGATAGCCCATTTTGAGAAGACTTTTTTAATAGATTTGCATTATTCCAAGTTTGTTGGTTTGTATGGTTACTAGGACATAAATTAGGAAGCAACGCGAGGGTTTTATATTTTTTTTCATTTTTTTTTGAATTGTTTAAGCACCAATTTCAAAATGCGGTCCAAACGGGGGAGGGGGGGCATGGCCGGTGATAGCTAGGTGTGGAATCTTGCAAAACTCTTTGTAGATCTCTGATGAAATGAGTACTTGTGCACTTGGAAATGTTTTTTTGAAAAAATAAAGAGCAAACTATCAAGCACTTGTAGTTCAAATTTCACCCCGTTCCAGCTGAATTGGCGGCAATTTGTCTTTTTCAGCGGAGGTGCATAAGAAACATTTTACATGGAAACTTTTGTAAATTGTTAAAAAAATATGGTCTAGTATAATACAAAAATGGGTTGGTTCAAATTGACATCAAATATTTGGTAGATCCTTCACAAAAAGACCCTACTTTCGGCACTCGGAAAATGAA
Source organism: Bromus sterilis (assembly GCA_950022295.1). Classification (NCBI taxonomy): domain Eukaryota; kingdom Viridiplantae; phylum Streptophyta; class Magnoliopsida; order Poales; family Poaceae; genus Bromus; species Bromus sterilis. Next base: position 301,114,011 of record OX465601.1, read on the forward strand.
AAATGGATTTTTCGTGCAACGAAAATGAAAACTTCCTTTGGCAAACTTGTTGGCCATTCAAATATACACACATATGCAAAATATGAGATCATTTGCGGAAACTATCATTTGAAATTAGCTATAACTTCGGCCATTTGGCTTGAAAGCCATGAACCTTCATACTCGATAGCCCATTTTGAGAAGACTTTTTTAATAGATTTGCATTATTCCAAGTTTGTTGGTTTGTATGGTTACTAGGACATAAATTAGGATGCAACGCGAAGGATTTATATATTTTTTATTTTTTTTGAATTGTTTAAGCAGCAATTTCAAAATTCGGTCAACACGGGGGAAGGGGGGCATGGCCGGTGATAACTAGGTGTGGAATCTTGCAAAACTCTTTGTAGATCTCTGATGAAATGAGTACTTGTGCACTTGGAAATGTTTTTTTGAAAAACTAAAGAGCAAACTATCACGCACTTGTAGTTCAAATTTCACCCCGTTCCAGCTGAATTGGCGGCAATTTGTCTTTTTCAGCAGAGGTGCATAAGAAACATTTTACATGGAAACTTTTGTAAATTGTTAATAAAATATGGTCTAGTATAATACAAAAATGGGTTGGTTCAAATTGACATCAAATATTTGGTAGATCCTTGACAAAAAGACCCTACTTTCGGCACTCGGAAAATGAAAAATGGATTTTTCGTGCAACGAAAATGAAAACTTCCTTTGGCAAACTTGTTGGCCATTCAAATATACACACATATGAAAAATATGAGATCATTTGCGGAAACTATCATTTGAAATTAGCTATAACTTCGGCCATTTGACTTGAAAGCCATGAACCTTCATACTCGATAACCCATTTTGAGAAGACTTTGTTAATAGATTTGCATTATTCCATGTTTGTTGGTTTGTATGGTTACTAGGACATAAATTAGGATGCAACGCGAAGGTTTTCTATTTTTTTGATTTTTTTTGAATTTTTTAAGCAGCGATTTCAAAATGAGGTCAAAACGGGGGAGGGGGGGGGGCATGGCCGGTGATAGCTAGGTGTGGAATCTTGCAAAACTCTTTGTAGATCTCTGATGAAATGAGTACTTGTGCCCTTCGAAATGTTTTTTTGAAAAAATAAAGAGCAAACTATCAAGCACTTGTAGTTCAAATTTCACCCCGTTCCAACTGAATTGGCGGCAATTTGTCTTTTTCAGCAGAGGTGCATAAGAAACATTTTACATGGAAACTTTTGTAAATTGTTAATAAAATATGTTCTAGTATAATACAAAAATGGGTTGGTTCAAATTGACATCAAATATTTGGTAGATCCTTCACAAAAAGACCCTACTTTCGGCACTCGGAAAATGAAAACTGGATTTTTCGTGCAACGAAAATGAAAACTTCCTTTGGCAAACTTGTTGGCCATTCAAATATACACACATATGCAAAATATGAGATCATTTGCGGAAACTATCATTTGAAATTAGCTATAACTTCGGCCATTTGGCTTGAAAGCCATGAACCTTCATACTCGATAGCCCATTTTGAGAAGACTTTTTTAATAGATTTGCATTTTTCCAAGTTTGTTGGTTTGTATGGTTACTAGGACATAAATTAGGATGCAACGCGAAGGATTTATATATTTTTTATTTTTTTTGAATTGTTTAAGCAGCAATTTCAAAATTCGGTCAACACGGGGGAAGGGGGGCATGGCCGGTGATAGCTAGGTGTGGAATCTTGCAAAACTCTTTGTAGATCTCTGATGAAATGAGTACTTGTGCACTTGGAAATGTTTTTTTGAAAAAATAAAGAGCAAACTATCAAGCACTTGTAGTTCAAATTTCACCCCGTTCCAGCTGAATTGGCGGCAATTTGTCTTTTTCAGCAGAGGTGCATAAGAAACATTTTACATGGAAACTTTTGTAAATTGTTAATAAAATATGGTCTAGTATAATACAAAAATGGGTTGGTTCAAATTGACATCAAATATTTGGTAGATCCTTGACAAAAAGACCCTACTTTCGGCACTCGGAAAATGAAAAATGGATTTTTCGTGCAACGAAAATGAAAACTTCCTTTGGCAAACTTGTTGGCCATTCAAATATACACACATATGCAAAATATGAGATCATTTGCGGAAACTATCATTCGAAATTAGCTATAACTTCGGCCATTTGGCTTGAAAGCCATGAACCTTCATACTCGATAGCCCATTTTGAGAAGACTTTTTTAATAGATTTGCATTATTCCAAGTTTGTTTGTTCGTATGGTTACTAGGACATAAATTAGGATGCAACGCGAAGGTTTTATATTTGTTTGATTTTATTTGAATTATTTAAGCAGCGATTTCAAAATGCGGTCAAAACGGGGGAGGGGGGGCATGGCCGGTGATAGCTAGGTGTGGAATCTTGCAAAACTCTTTGTAGATCTCTGATGAAATGAGTACTTGTGCACTTGGAAATGTTTTTTTGAAAAAATAAAGAGCAAACTATCAAGCACTTGTAGTTCAAATTTCACCCCGTTCCAGCTGAATTGGCGGCAATTTGTCTTTTTCAGCGGAGGTGCATAAGAAACATTTTACATGGAAACTTTTGTAAATTGTTAAAAAAATATGGTCTAGTATAATACAAAAATGGGTTGGTTCAAATTGACATCAAATATTTGGTAGATCCTTCACAAAAAGACCCTACTTTCGGCACTCGGAAAATGAAAAATGGATTTTTCGTGCAACGAAAATGAAAACTTCCTTTGGCAAACTTGTTGGCCATTCAAATATACACACATATGCAAAATATGAGATCATTTGCGGAAACTATCATTTGAAATTAGCTATAACTTCGGCCATTTGGCTTGAAAGCCATGAACCTTCATACTCGATAGCCCATTTTGAGAAGACTTTTTTAATAGATTTGCATTATTCCAAGTTTGTTGGTTTGTATGGTTACTAGGACATAAATTGGGATGCAACGCGAAGGATTTATATATTTTTTATTTTTTTTGAATTGTTTAAGCAGCAATTTCAAAATTCGGTCAACACGGGGGAAGGGGGGCATGGCCGGTGATAACTAGGTGTGGAATCTTGCAAAACTCTTTGTAGATCTCTGATGAAATGAGTACTTGTGCACTTGGAAATGTTTTTTTGAAAAACTAAAGAGCAAACTATCACGCACTTGTAGTTCAAATTTCACCCCGTTCCAGCTGAATTGGCGGCAATTTGTCTTTTTCAGCAGAGGTGCATAAGAAACATTTTACATGGAAACTTTTGTAAATTGTTAATAAAATATGGTCTAGTATAATACAAAAATGGGTTGGTTCAAATTGACATCAAATATTTGGTAGATCCTTGACAAAAAGACCCTACTTTCGGCACTCGGAAAATGAAAAATGGATTTTTCGTGCAACGAAAATGAAAACTTCCTTTGGCAAACTTGTTGGCCATTCAAATATACACACATATGAAAAATATGAGATCATTTGCGGAAACTATCATTTGAAATTAGCTATAACTTCGGCCATTTGACTTGAAAGCCATGAACCTTCATACTCGATAACCCATTTTGAGAAGACTTTGTTAATAGATTTGCATTATTCCATGTTTGTTGGTTTGTATGGTTACTAGGACATAAATTAGGATGCAACGCGAAGGTTTTCTATTTTTTTGATTTTTTTTGAATTTTTTAAGCAGCGATTTCAAAATGAGGTCAAAACGGGGGAGGGGGGGGGGCATGGCCGGTGATAGCTAGGTGTGGAATCTTGCAAAACTCTTTGTAGATCTCTGATGAAATGAGTACTTGTGCCCTTCGAAATGTTTTTTTGAAAAAATAAAGAGCAAACTATCAAGCACTTGTAGTTCAAATTTCACCCCGTTCCAACTGAATTGGCGGCAATTTGTCTTTTTCAGCAGAGGTGCATAAGAAACATTTTACATGGAAACTTTTGTAAATTGTTAATAAAATATGTTCTAGTATAATACAAAAATGGGTTGGTTCAAATTGACATCAAATATTTGGTAGATCCTTCACAAAAAGACCCTACTTTCGGCACTCGGAAAATGAAAACTGGATTTTTCGTGCAACGAAAATGAAAACTTCCTTTGGCAAACTTGTTGGCCATTCAAATATACACACATATGCAAAATATGAGATCATTTGCGGAAACTATCATTTGAAATTAGCTATAACTTCGGCCATTTGGCTTGAAAGCCATGAACCTTCATACTCGATAGCCCATTTTGAGAAGACTTTTTTAATAGATTTGCATTTTTCCAAGTTTGTTGGTTTGTATGGTTACTAGGACATAAATTAGGATGCAACGCGAAGGATTTATATATTTTTTATTTTTTTTGAATTGTTTAAGCAGCAATTTCAAAATTCGGTCAACACGGGGGAAGGGGGGCATGGCCGGTGATAGCTAGGTGTGGAATCTTGCAAAACTCTTTGTAGATCTCTGATGAAATGAGTACTTGTGCACTTGGAAATGTTTTTTTGAAAAAATAAAGAGCAAACTATCAAGCACTTGTAGTTCAAATTTCACCCCGTTCCAGCTGAATTGGCGGCAATTTGTCTTTTTCAGCAGAGGTGCATAAGAAACATTTTACATGGAAACTTTTGTAAATTGTTAATAAAATATGGTCTAGTATAATACAAAAATGGGTTGGTTCAAATTGACATCAAATATTTGGTAGATCCTTGACAAAAAGACCCTACTTTCGGCACTCGGAAAATGAAAAATGGATTTTTCGTGCAACGAAAATGAAAACTTCCTTTGGCAAACTTGTTGGCCATTCAAATATACACACATATGCAAAATATGAGATCATTTGCGGAAACTATCATTCGAAATTAGCTATAACTTCGGCCATTTGGCTTGAAAGCCATGAACCTTCATACTCGATAGCCCATTTTGAGAAGACTTTTTTAATAGATTTGCATTATTCCAAGTTTGTTTGTTCGTATGGTTACTAGGACATAAATTAGGATGCAACGCGAAGGTTTTATATTTGTTTGATTTTATTTGAATTATTTAAGCAGCGATTTCAAAATGCGGTCAAAACGGGGGAGGGGGGGCATGGCCGGTGATAGCTAGGTGTGGAATCTTGCAAAACTCTTTGTAGATCTCTGATGAAATGAGTACTTGTGCACTTGGAAATGTTTTTTTGAAAAAATAAAGAGCAAACTATCAAGCACTTGTAGTTCAAATTTCACCCCGTTCCAACTGAATTGGCGGCAATTTGTCTTTTTCAGCAGAGGTGCATAAGAAACATTTTACATGGAATCTTTTGTAAATTGTTAATAAAATATGGTCTAGTATAATAAAAAAAATGGATTGGTTCAAATTGACATCAAATATTTTGTAGATCCTTCACAAAAAGACCATACTTTCGGCACTCGAAAAATGAAAAATTGATTTTTCGTGCAACGAAAATGAAAACTTCCTTTGGAAAACTTGTTGGCCATTCAAATATACACACATATGCAAAATATGAGATCATTTGCGGAAACTATCATTTGAAATTAGCAATAACTTCGGCCATTTGGCTTGAAAGCCATGAACCTTCATACTCGATAGCCCATTTTGAGAAGACTTTTTTAATAGATTTGCATTATTCCAAGTTTGTTGGTTTTTATGGTTACTAGGACATAAATTAGGATGCAACGCGAAGGATTTATATTTTTTTTATTTTTTTTGAATTGTTTAAGCAGCAATTTCAAAATTCGGTCAACACGGGGGAAGGGGGGCATGGCCGGTGATAGCTAGGTGTGGAATCTTGCAAAACTCTTTGTAGATCTCTGATGAAATGAGTACTTTTGCACTTGGAAATGTTTTTTTGAAAAAATAAAGAGCAATCTATCAAGCACTTGTAGTTCAAATTTCACCCCGTTCCAACTGAATTGGCGGCAATTTGTCTTTTTCAGCAGAGGTGCATAAGGAACATTTTACATGGAAACTTTTGTAAATTGTTAATAAAATATGGTCTAGTATAATACAAAAAGGGTTTGGTTCAAATTGACATCAAATATTTGGTAGATCCTTCACAAAAAGACCCTACTTTCGGCACTCGGAAAATGAAAAATGGATTTTTCGTGCAACGAAAATGAAAACTTCCTTTGGAAAACTTGTTGGACATTCAAATATACACACATATGCAAAATATGAGATAATTTGGGGAAACTATCATTTGAAATTAGCTATATCTTCAGCCATTTGGCTTGAAAGCCATGAACCTTCATACTCGATAGCCCATTTTGAGAAGACTTTTTTTAATAGATTTGCATCATTCCAGGTTTGTTGGTTTGTATGGTTACTAGGACATAAATTAGGATGGAACGCGAAGGATTTATATTTTTTTGATTTTTTTTGAATTGTTTAAGCAGCAATTTCAAAATTCGGTCAACACGGGGGAAGGGGGGCATGGCCGGTGATAGCTAGGTGTGGAATCTTGCAAAAATCTTTGTAGATCTCTGATGAAATGAGTACTTGTGCGCTTGGAAATGTTTTTTTGAAAAAATAAAGAGCAAACTATCAAGCACTTGTAGTTCAAATTTCACCCCGTTCCAACTGAATTGGCGGCAATTTGTCTTTTTCAGCAGAGGTGCATAAGAAACATTTTACATGGAAACTTTTGTAAATTGTTAATAAAATATGGTCTAGTATAATACAAAAATGGGTTGGTTCAAATTGACATCAAATATTTGATAGATCCTTGACAAAAAGCCCCTACTTTCGGCACTCGGAAAATGAAAAATGGATTTTTTGTGCAACGAAAATGAAAACTTCCTTTGGCAAACTTGTTGGCCATTCAAATATACACATATATGCAAAATATGAGATCATTTGGGGAAACTATCATTTGAAATTAGCTATAACTTCGGCCATTTGGCTTGAAAGCCATGAACCTTCATACTCGATAACCCATTTTGAGAAGACTTTTTTGATAGATTTGCATTATTCCAAGTTTGTTGTTTTGTATGGTTACTAGGACATAAATTAGGATGCAACGCGAAGGTTTTATATTTTTTTGATTTTTTTTGAATTGTTTAAGCAGCGATTTCAAAATGCGGTCAAAACGGGGGTGGGGGGGCATGGCTGGTGATAGCTAGGTGTGGAATCTTGCGAAACTCTTTGTAGATCTCTGATGAAATGAGTACCTGTGCACTTGGAAATGTTTTTTTTGAAAATATAAAGAGCAAACTATCAAGCACTTGTAGTTCAAATTTCACCACGTTCCAACTGAATTGGCGGCAATTTGTCTTTTTCAGCAGAGGTGCATAAGAAACATTTTACATGGAAACTTTTGTAAATTGTTACTAAAATATGGTCTTGTATAATACAAAAATGGGTTGGTTCAAATTGACATCAAATATTTGGTAGATCCTTCACAAAAAGACCCTACTTTCGGCACTCGAAAAATGAAAAATGGATTTTCTGTGCAACGAAAATGAAAACTTCCTTTGGCAAACTTGTTGGCCATTCAAATATACACACATATGCAAAATATGAGATAATTTGGGGAAACTATCATTTGAAATAAGCTATAACTTCGGCCATTTGGCTTGAAAGCCATGAACCTTCATACTCGATAGCCCATTTTGAGAAGACTTTTTTAATAGATTTGCATTATTCCAAGTTTGTTGGTTTGTATGGTTACTAGGACATAAATTAGGATGCAACGCGAGGGTTTTATATTTTTTTTCATTTTTTTTGAATTGTTTAAGCACCAATTTCAAAATGCGGTCCAAACGGGGGAGGGGGGCATGGCCGGTGATAGCTAGGTGTGGAATCTTGCAAAACTCTTTGTAGATCTCTGATGAAATGAGTACTTGTGCACTTGGAAATGTTTTTTTGAAAAAATAAAGAGCAAACTATCAAGCACTTGTAGTTCAAATTTCACCCCGTTCCAACTGAATTGGCGGCAATTTGTCTTTTTCAGCAGAGGTGCATAAGAAACATTTTACATGGAATCTTTTGTAAATTGTTAATAAAATATGGTCTAGTATAATAAAAAAAATGGATTGGTTCAAATTGACATCAAATATTTTGTAGATCCTTCACAAAAAGACCATACTTTCGGCACTCGAAAAATGAAAAATGGATTTTTCGTGCAACGAAAATGAAAACTTCCTTTGGAAAACTTGTTGGCCATTCAAATATACACACATATGCAAAATATGAGATCATTTGCGGAAACTATCATTTGAAATTAGCAATAACTTCGGCCATTTGGCTTGAAAGCCATGAACCTTCATACTCGATAGCCCATTTTGAGAAGACTTTTTTAATAGATTTGCATTATTCCAAGTTTGTTGGTTTTTATGGTTACTAGGACATAAATTAGGATGCAACGCGAAGGATTTATATTTTTTTTATTTTTTTTGAATTGTTTAAGCATCAATTTCAAAATTCGGTCAACACGGGGGAAGGGGGGCATGGCCGGTGATAGCTAGGTGTGGAATCTTGCAAAACTCTTTGTAGATCTCTGATGAAATGAGTACTTTTGCACTTGGAAATGTTTTTTTGAAAAAATAAAGAGCAATCTATCAAGCACTTGTAGTTCAAATTTCACCCCGTTCCAACTGAATTGGCGGCAATTTGTCTTTTTCAGCAGAGGTGCATAAGGAACATTTTACATGGAAACTTTTGTAAATTGTTAATAAAATATGGTCTAGTATAATACAAAAAGGGTTTGGTTCAAATTGACATCAAATATTTGGTAGATCCTTCACAAAAAGACCCTACTTTCGGCACTCGGAAAATGAAAAATGGATTTTTCGTGCAACGAAAATGAAAACTTCCTTTGGAAAACTTGTTGGACATTCAAATATACACACATATGCAAAATATGAGATAATTTGGGGAAACTATCATTTGAAATTAGCTATATCTTCAGCCATTTGGCTTGAAAGCCATGAACCTTCATACTCGATAGCCCATTTTGAGAAGACTTTTTTAATAGATTTGCATTATTCCAAGTTTGTTGGTTTGTATGGTTACTAGGACATACATTCGGATGCAACGCGAAGGTTTTATATTTTTTTGATTTTTTTTGAATTGTTTAAGCACCGATTTCAAAATGCGGTCAAAACGGGGTAGGGGGGCATGGCCGGTGATAGCTTGGTGTGGAATCTTGCAAAACTCTTTGTAGATCTCTGATGAAATGAGTACTTGTGCGCTTGGAAATGTTTTTTTGAAAAAATAAAGAGCAAACTATCAAGCACTTGTAGTTCAAATTTCACCCCGTTCCAGCTGAATTGGCGGCAATTTGTCTTTTTCAGCAGAGGTGCATAAGAAACATTTTACATGGAAACTTTTGTAAATTGTTAAAAAAATATGGTCTTGTATAATACAAAAATGGGTTGGTTCAAATTGACATCAAATATTTGGTAGATCCTTCACAAAAAGACCCTACTTTCGGCACTCGGAAAATGAAAAATGGATTTTTCGTGCAACGAAAATGAAAACTTCCTTTGGCAAACTTGTTGGCCATTCAAATATACACACATATTCAAAATATGAGATCATTTGCGGAAACTATCATTTGAAATTAGCTATAACTTCGGCCATTTGGCTTGAAAGCCATGAACCTTCATACTCGATAGCCCATTTTGAGAAGACTTTTTTAATAGATTTTCATTATTCCAAGTTTGTTGGTTTGTATGGTTACTAGGAATAAAATTAGGATGCAACGCGAAGGTTTTATATTTTTTTGATTTTTTTTGAATTGTTTAAGCACCGATTTCAAAATGTGGTCAAAACGGGGGAGGGGGGGCATGGCCGGTGATAGCTAGGTGTGGAATCTTGCAAAAATCTTTGTAGATCTCTGATGAAATGAGTACTTGTGCACTTGGAAATGTTTTTTTGAAAAAATAAAGAGCAAACTATCAAGCACTTGTAGTTCAAATTTCACCCCGTTCCAACTGAATTGGCGGCAATTTGTCTTTTTCAGCAGATGTGCATAAGAAACATTTTACATGGAAACTTTTGTAAATTGTTAGTAAAATATGGTCTAGTATAATACAAAAATGGGTTGGTTCAAATTGACATCAAATATTTGGTAGATCCTTGACAAAAAGACCCTACTTTCGGCACTCGGAAAATGAAAAATGGATTTTTCGTGCAACGAAAATGAAAACTTCCTTTGGCAAACTTGTTGGCCATTCAAATATACACACATATGCAAAATATGAGATCATTTGCGGAAACTATCATTCGAAATTAGCTATAACTTCGGCCATTTGGCTTGAAAGCCATGAACCTTCATACTCGATAGCCCATTTTGAGAAGACTTTTTTAATAGATTTGCATTATTCCAAGTTTGTTTGTTCGTATGGTTACTAGGACATAAATTAGGATGCAACGCGAAGGTTTTATATTTGTTTGATTTTATTTGAATTATTTAAGCAGCGATTTCAAAATGCGGTCAAAACGGGGGAGGGGGGGCATGGCCGGTGATAGCTAGGTGTGGAATCTTGCAAAACTCTTTGTAGATCTCTGATGAAATGAGTACTTGTGCACTTGGAAATGTTTTTTTGAAAAAATAAAGAGCAAACTATCAAGCACTTGTAGTTCAAATTTCACCCCGTTCCAACTGAATTGGCGGCAATTTGTCTTTTTCAGCAGAGGTGCATAAGAAACATTTTACATGGAATCTTTTGTAAATTGTTAATAAAATATGGTCTAGTATAATAAAAAAAATGGATTGGTTCAAATTGACATCAAATATTTTGTAGATCCTTCACAAAAAGACCATACTTTCGGCACTCGAAAAATGAAAAATTGATTTTTCGTGCAACGAAAATGAAAACTTCCTTTGGAAAACTTGTTGGCCATTCAAATATACACACATATGCAAAATATGAGATCATTTGCGGAAACTATCATTTGAAATTAGCAATAACTTCGGCCATTTGGCTTGAAAGCCATGAACCTTCATACTCGATAGCCCATTTTGAGAAGCCTTTTTTAATAGATTTGCATTATTCCAAGTTTGTTGGTTTTTATGGTTACTAGGACATAAATTAGGATGCAACGCGAAGGATTTATATTTTTTTTATTTTTTTTGAATTGTTTAAGCAGCAATTTCAAAATTCGGTCAACACGGGGGAAGGGGGGCATGGCCGGTGATAGCTAGGTGTGGAATCTTGCAAAACTCTTTGTAGATCTCTGATGAAATGAGTACTTTTGCACTTGGAAATGTTTTTTTGAAAAAATAAAGAGCAATCTATCAAGCACTTGTAGTTCAAATTTCACCCCGTTCCAACTGAATTGGCGGCAATTTGTCTTTTTCAGCAGAGGTGCATAAGGAACATTTTACATGGAAACTTTTGTAAATTGTTAATAAAATATGGTCTAGTATAATACAAAAATGGTTTGGTTCAAATTGACATCAAATATTTGGTAGATCCTTCACAAAAAGACCCTACTTTCGGCACTCGGAAAATGAAAAATGGATTTTTCGTGCAACGAAAATGAAAACTTCCTTTGGAAAACTTGTTGGACATTCAAATATACACACATATGCAAAATATGAGATAATTTGGGGAAACTATCATTTGAAATTAGCTATATCTTCAGCCATTTGGCTTGAAAGCCATGAACCTTCATACTCGATAGCCCATTTTGAGAAGACTTTTTTAATAGATTTGCATTATTCCAAGTTTGTTGGTTTGTATGGTTACTAGGACATACATTCGGATGCTACGCGAAGGTTTTATATTTTTTTGATTTTTTTTGAATTGTTTAAGCACCGATTTCAAAATGCGGTCAAAACGGGGTAGGGGGGCATGGCCGGTGATAGCTTGGTGTGGAATCTTGCAAAACTCTTTGTAGATCTCTGATGAAATGAGTACTTGTGCGCTTGGAAATGTTTTTTTGAAAAAATAAAGAGCAAACTATCAAGCACTTGTAGTTCAAATTTCACCCCGTTCCAGCTGAATTGGCGGCAATTTGTCTTTTTCAGCAGAGGTGCATAAGAAACATTTTACATGGAAACTTTTGTAAATTGTTAAAAAAATATGGTCTTGTATAATACAAAAATGGGTTGGTTCAAATTGACATCAAATATTTGGTAGATCCTTCACAAAAAGACCCTACTTTCGGCACTCGGAAAATGAAAAATGGATTTTTCGTGCAACGAAAATGAAAACTTCCTTTGGCAAACTTGTTGGCCATTCAAATATACACACATATTCAAAATATGAGATCATTTGCGGAAACTATCATTTGAAATTAGCTATAACTTCGGCCATTTGGCTTGAAAGCCATGAACCTTCATACTCGATAGCCCATTTTGAGAAGACTTTTTTAATAGATTTGCATTATTCCAAGTTTGTTGGTTTGTATGGTTACTAGGAATAAAATTAGGATGCAACGCGAAGGTTTTATATTTTTTTGATTTTTTTTGAATTGTTTAAGCACCGATTTCAAAATGTGGTCAAAACGGGGGAGGGGGGGCATGGCCGGTGATAGCTAGGTGTGGAATCTTGCAAAAATCTTTGTAGATCTCTGATGAAATGAGTACTTGTGCACTTGGAAATGTTTTTTTGAAAAAATAAAGAGCAAACTATCAAGCACTTGTAGTTCAAATTTCACCCCGTTCCAACTGAATTGGCGGCAATTTGTCTTTTTCAGCAGATGTGCATAAGAAACATTTTACATGGAAACTTTTGTAAATTGTTAGTAAAATATGGTCTAGTATAATACAAAAATGGGTTGGTTCAAATTGACATCAAATATTTGGTAGATCCTTGACAAAAAGACCCTACTTTCGGCACTCGGAAAATGAAAAATGGATTTTTCGTGCAACGAAAATGAAAACTTCCTTTGGCAAACTTGTTGGCCATTCAAATATACACACATATGCAAAATATGAGATCATTTGCGGAAACTATCATTCGAAATTAGCTATAACTTCGGCCATTTGGCTTGAAAGCCATGAACCTTCATACTCGATAGCCCATTTTGAGAAGACTTTTTTAATAGATTTGCATTATTCCAAGTTTGTTTGTTCGTATGGTTACTAGGACATAAATTAGGATGCAACGCGAAGGTTTTATATTTGTTTGATTTTATTTGAATTATTTAAGCAGCGATTTCAAAATGCGGTCAAAACGGGGGAGGGGGGGCATGGCCGGTGATAGCTAGGTGTGGAATCTTGCAAAACTCTTTGTAGATCTCTGATGAAATGAGTACTTGTGCACTTGGAAATGTTTTTTTGAAAAAATAAAGAGCAAACTATCAAGCACTTGTAGTTCAAATTTCACCCCGTTCCAACTGAATTGGCGGCAATTTGTCTTTTTCAGCAGAGGTGCATAAGAAACATTTTACATGGAATCTTTTGTAAATTGTTAATAAAATATGGTCTAGTATAATAAAAAAAATGGATTGGTTCAAATTGACATCAAATATTTTGTAGATCCTTCACAAAAAGACCATACTTTCGGCACTCGAAAAATGAAAAATTGATTTTTCGTGCAACGAAAATGAAAACTTCCTTTGGAAAACTTGTTGGCCATTCAAATATACACACATATGCAAAATATGAGATCATTTGCGGAAACTATCATTTGAAATTAGCAATAACTTCGGCCATTTGGCTTGAAAGCCATGAACCTTCATACTCGATAGCCCATTTTGAGAAGACTTTTTTAATAGATTTGCATTATTCCAAGTTTGTTGGTTTTTATGGTTACTAGGACATAAATTAGGATGCAACGCGAAGGATTTATATTTTTTTTATTTTTTTTGAATTGTTTAAGCAGCAATTTCAAAATTCGGTCAACACGGGGGAAGGGGGGCATGGCCGGTGATAGCTAGGTGTGGAATCTTGCAAAACTCTTTGTAGATCTCTGATGAAATGAGTACTTTTGCACTTGGAAATGTTTTTTTGAAAAAATAAAGAGCAATCTATCAAGCACTTGTAGTTCAAATTTCACCCCGTTCCAACTGAATTGGCGGCAATTTGTCTTTTTCAGCAGAGGTGCATAAGGAACATTTTACATGGAAACTTTTGTAAATTGTTAATAAAATATGGTCTAGTATAATACAAAAATGGTTTGGTTCAAATTGACATCAAATATTTGGTAGATCCTTCACAAAAAGACCCTACTTTCGGCACTCGGAAAATGAAAAATGGATTTTTCGTGCAACGAAAATGAAAACTTCCTTTGGAAAACTTGTTGGACATTCAAATATACACACATATGCAAAATATGAGATAATTTGGGGAAACTATCATTTGAAATTAGCTATATCTTCAGCCATTTGGCTTGAAAGCCATGAACCTTCATACTCGATAGCCCATTTTGAGAAGACTTTTTTAATAGATTTGCATTATTCCAAGTTTGTTGGTTTGTATGGTTACTAGGACATACATTCGGATGCAACGCGAAGGTTTTATATTTTTTTGATTTTTTTTGAATTGTTTAAGCACCGATTTCAAAATGCGGTCAAAACGGGGTAGGGGGGCATGGCCGGTGATAGCTTGGTGTGGAATCTTGCAAAACTCTTTGTAGATCTCTGATGAAATGAGTACTTGTGCGCTTGGAAATGTTTTTTTGAAAAAATAAAGAGCAAACTATCAAGCACTTGTAGTTCAAATTTCACCCCGTTCCAGCTGAATTGGCGGCAATTTGTCTTTTTCAGCAGAGGTGCATAAGAAACATTTTACATGGAAACTTTTGTAAATTGTTAAAAAAATATGGTCTTGTATAATACAAAAATGGGTTGGTTCAAATTGACATCAAATATTTGGTAGATCCTTCACAAAAAGACCCTACTTTCGGCACTCGGAAAATGAAAAATGGATTTTTCGTGCAACGAAAATGAAAACTTCCTTTGGCAAACTTGTTGGCCATTCAAATATACACACATATTCAAAATATGAGATCATTTGCGGAAACTATCATTTGAAATTAGCTATAACTTCGGCCATTTGGCTTGAAAGCCATGAACCTTCATACTCGATAGCCCATTTTGAGAAGACTTTTTTAATAGATTTGCATTATTCCAAGTTTGTTGGTTTGTATGGTTACTAGGAATAAAATTAGGATGCAACGCGAAGGTTTTATATTTTTTTGATTTTTTTTGAATTGTTTAAGCACCGATTTCAAAATGTGGTCAAAACGGGGGAGGGGGGGCATGGCCGGTGATAGCTAGGTGTGGAATCTTGCAAAAATCTTTGTAGATCTCTGAAGAAATGAGTACTTGTGCACTTGGAAATGTTTTTTTGAAAAAATAAAGAGCAAACTATCAAGCACTTGTAGTTCAAATTTCACCCCGTTCCAACTGAATTGGCGGCAATTTGTCTTTTTCAGCAGATGTGCATAAGAAACATTTTACATGGAAACTTTTGTAAATTGTTAGTAAAATATGGTCTAGTATAATACAAAAATGGGTTGGTTCAAATTGACATCAAATATTTGGTAGATCCTTGACAAAAAGACCCTACTTTCGGCACTCGGAAAATGAAAAATGGATTTTTCGTGCAACGAAAATGAAAACTTCCTTTGGCAAACTTGTTGGCCATTCAAATATACACACATATGCAAAATATGAGATCATTTGCGGAAACTATCATTCGAAATTAGCTATAACCTCGGCCATTTGGCTTGAAAGCCATGAACCTTCATACTCGATAGCCCATTTTGAGAAGACTTTTTTAATAGATTTGCATTATTCCAAGTTTGTTTGTTCGTATGGTTACTAGGACATAAATTAGGATGCAACGCGAAGGTTTTATATTTGTTTGATTTTATTTGAATTATTTAAGCAGCGATTTCAAAATGCGGTCAAAACGGGGGAGGGGGGGCATGGCCGGTGATAGCTAGGTGTGGAATCTTGCAAAACTCTTTGTAGATCTCTGATGAAATGAGTACTTGTGCACTTGGAAATGTTTTTTTGAAAAAATAAAGAGCAAACTATCAAGCACTTGTAGTTCAAATTTCACCCCGTTCCAACTGAATTGGCGACAGTTTGTCTTTTTCAGCAGAGGTGCATAAGAAACATTTTACATGGAAACTTTTGTAAATTGTTAATAAAATATGGTCTAGTATAATACAAAAATGGGTTGGTTCAAATTGACATCAAATATTTGGTAGATCCTTCACAAAAAGACCCTACTTTCGGCACTCGGAAAATGAAAACTGGATTTTTCGTGCAACGAAA
This sequence comes from Bromus sterilis, assembly GCA_950022295.1. Classification (NCBI taxonomy): domain Eukaryota; kingdom Viridiplantae; phylum Streptophyta; class Magnoliopsida; order Poales; family Poaceae; genus Bromus; species Bromus sterilis. The sequence goes on from OX465601.1 coordinate 301,130,148, forward strand.
ATGAAAACTTCCTTTGGCAAACTTGTTGGCCATTCAAATATACACACATATGCAAAATATGAGATCATTTGCGGAAACTATCATTTGAAATTAGCTATAACTTCGGCCATTTGGCTTGAAAGCCATGAACCTTCATACTTGATAGCCCATTTTGAGAAGACTTTTTTAATAGATTTGCATTATTCCAAGTTTGTTGGTTTGTATGGTTACTAGGACATAAATTAGGATGCAACGCGAAGGATTTATATTTTTTTGATTTTTTTTGAATTGTTTAAGCAGCAATTTCAAAATTCGGTCAACACGGGGGAAGGGGGGCATGGCCGGTGATAGCTACGTGTGGAATCTTGCAAAACTCTTTGTAGATCTCTGATGAAATGAGTACTTGTGCACTTGGAAATGTTTTTTTGAAAAAATAAAGAGCAAACTATCAAGCACTTGTAGTTCAAATTTCACCCCGTTCCAACTGAATTGGCGGCAATTTGTCTTTTTCAGCACAGGTGCATAAGAAACATTTTACATGGAAACTTTTGTAAATTGTTAATAAAATATGTTCTAGTATAATACAAAAATGGGTTGGTTCAAATTGACATCAAATATTTGGTAGATCCTTCACAAAAAGACCCTACTTTCGGCACTCGGAAAATGAAAACTGGATTTTTCGTGCAACGAAAATGAAAACTTCCTTTGGCAAACTTGTTGGCCATTCAAATATACACACATATGCAAAATATGAGATCATTTGCGGAAACTATCATTTGAAATTAGCTATAACTTCCGCCATTTGGCTTGAAAGCCATGAACCTTCATACTCGATAGCCCATTTTGAGAAGACTTTTTTAATAGATTTGCATTATTCCAAGTTTGTTGGTTTGTATGGTTACTAGGACATAAATTAGGATGCAACGCGAAGGATTTATATTTTTTTGATTTTTTTTGAATTGTTTAAGCAGCAATTTCAAAATTCGGTCAACACGGGGGAAGGGGGGCATGGCCGGTGATAGCTACGTGTGGAATCTTGCAAAACTCTTTGTAGATCTCTGATGAAATGAGTACTTGTGCACTTGGAAATGTTTTTTTGAAAAAATAAAGAGCAAACTATCAAGCACTTGTAGTTCAAATTTCACCCCGTTCCAACTGAATTGGCGGCAATTTGTCTTTTTCAGCAGAGGTGCATAAGAAACATTTTACATGGAAACTTTTGTAAATTGTTAATAAAATATGGTCTCGTATAATACAAAAATGGGTTGGTTCAAATTGACATCAAATATTTGGTAGATCCTTCACAAAAAGACCCTACTTTCGGCACTCGGAAAATGAAAAATGGATTTTTCGTGCAACGAAAATGAAAACTTCCTTTGGCAAACTTGTTGGCCATTCAAATATACACACATATGCAAAATATGAGATCATTTGCGGAAACTATCATTTGAAATTAGCTATAACTTCGGCCATTTGTCTTGAAAGCCATGAACCTTCATACTCGATAGCCCATTTTGAGAAGACTTTTTTAATAGATTTGCATTATTCCAAGTTTGTTGGTTTGTATGGTTACTAGGACATAAATTAGGATGCAACGCGAAGGATTTATATTTTTTTGAATTTTTTTGAATTGTTTAAGCACCGATTTCAAAATGTGGTCAAAACGGGGGAGGGGGGGCATGGCCGGTGATAGCTAGGTGTGGAATCTTGCAAAAATCTTTGTAGATCTCTGATGAAATGAGTACTTGTGCACTTGGAAATGTTTTTTTGAAAAAATAAAGAGCAAACTATCAAGCACTTGTAGTTCAAATTTCACCCCGTTCCAACTGAATTGGCGGCAATTTGTCTTTTTCAGCAGATGTGCATAAGAAGCATTTTACATGGAAACTTTTGTAAATTGTTAATAAAATATGGTCTAGTATAATACAAAAATGGGTTGGTTCAAATTGACATCAAATATTTGGTAGATCCTTGACAAAAAGACCCTACTTTCGGCACTCGGAAAATGAAAAATGGATTTTTCGTGCAACGAAAATGAAAACTTCCTTTGGCAAACTTGTTGGCCATTCAAATATACACACATATGCAAAATATGAGATCATTTGCGGAAACTATCATTCGAAATTAGCTATAAATTCGGCCATTTGGCTTGAAAGCCATGAACCTTCATACTCGATAGCCCATTTTGATAAGACTTTTTTAATAGATTTGCATTATTCCAAGTTTGTTTGTTTGTATGGTTACTAGGACATAAAGTAGGATGCAACGCGAAGGTTTTATATTTGTTTGATTTTATTTGAATTATTTAAGCAGCGATTTCAAAATGCGGTCAAAACGGGGGAGGGGGGGCATGGCCGGTGATAGCTAGGTGTGGAATCTTGCAAAAATCTTTGTAGATCTCTGATGAAATGAGTACTTGTGCACTTGGAAATGTTTTTTTGAAAAAATGAGCAAACTATCAAGCACTTGTAGTTCAAATTTCACCCCGTTCCAACTGAATTGGCGGCAGTTTGTCTTTTTCAGCAGAGGTGCATAAGAAACATTTTACATGGAAACTTTTGTAAATTGTTAATAAAATATGGTCTAGTATAATACAAAAATGGGTTGGTTCAAATTGACATCAAATATTTGGTAGATCCTTCACAAAAAGACCCTACTTTCGGCACTCGGAAAATGAAAACTGGATTTTTCGTGCAACGAAAATGAAAACTTCCTTTGGCAAACTTGTTGGCCATTCAAATATACACACATATGCAAAATATGAGATCATTTGCGGAAACTATCATTTGAAATTAGCTATAACTTCGGCCATTTGGCTTGAAAGCCATGAACCTTCATACTCGATAGCCCATTTTGAGAAGACTTTTTTAATAGATTTGCATTATTCCAAGTTTGTTGGTTTGTATGGTTACTAGGACATAAATTAGGATGCAACGCGAAGGATTTATATTTTTTTGATTTTTTTTGAATTGTTTAAGCAGCAATTTCAAAATTCGGTCAACACGGGGGAAGGGGGGCATGGCCGGTGATAGCTACGTGTGGAATCTTGCAAAACTCTTTGTAGATCTCTGATGAAATGAGTACTTGTGCACTTGGAAATGTTTTTTTGAAAAAATAAAGAGCAAACTATCAAGCACTTGTAGTTCAAATTTCACCCCGTTCCAACTGAATTGGCGGCAATTTGTCTTTTTCAGCAGAGGTGCATAAGAAACATTTTACATGGAAACTTTTGTAAATTGTTAATAAAATATGTTCTAGTATAATACAAAAATGGGTTGGTTCAAATTGACATCAAATATTTGGTAGATCCTTCACAAAAAGACCCTACTTTCGGCACTCGGAAAATGAAAAATGGATTTTTCGTGCAACGAAAATGAAAACTTCCTTTGGCAAACTTGTTGGCCATTCAAATATACACACATATGCAAAATATGAGATCATTTGCGGAAACTATCATTTGAAATTAGCTATAACTTCGGCCATTTGTCTTGAAAGCCATGAACATTCATACTCGATAGCCCATTTTGAGAAGACTTTTTTAATAGATTTGCATTATTCCAAGTTTGTTGGTTTGTATGGTTACTAGGACATAAATTAGGATGCAACGCGAAGGATTTATATTTTTTTGAATTTTTTTGAATTGTTTAAGCACCGATTTCAAAATGTGGTCAAAACGGGGGAGGGGGGGCATGGCCGGTGATAGCTAGGTGTGGAATCTTGCAAAAATCTTTGTAGATCTCTGATGAAATGAGTACTTGTGCACTTGGAAATGTTTTTTTGAAAAAATAAAGAGCAAACTATCAAGCACTTGTAGTTCAAATTTCACCCCGTTCCAACTGAATTGGCGGCAATTTGTCTTTTTCAGCAGATGTGCATAAGAAACATTTTACATGGAAACTTTTGTAAATTGTTAATAAAATATGGTCTAGTATAATACAAAAATGGGTTGGTTCAAATTGACATCAAATATTTGGTAGATCCTTGACAAAAAGACCCTACTTTCGGCACTCGGAAAATGAAAAATGGATTTTTCGTGCAACGAAAATGAAAACTTCCTTTGGCAAACTTGTTGGCCATTCAAATATACACACATATGCAAAATATGAGATCATTTGCGGAAACTATCATTCGAAATTAGCTATAAATTCGGCCATTTGGCTTGAAAGCCATGAACCTTCATACTCGATAGCCCATTTTGATAAGACTTTTTTAATAGATTTGCATTATTCCAAGTTTGTTTGTTTGTATGGTTACTAGGACATAAATTAGGATGCAACGCGAAGGTTTTATATTTGTTTGATTTTATTTGAATTATTTAAGCAGCGATTTCAAAATGCGGTCAAAACGGGGGAGGGGCATGGCCGGTGATAGCTAGGTGTGGAATCTTGCAAAAATCTTTGTAGATCTCTGATGAAATGAGTACTTGTGCACTTGGAAATGTTTTTTTGAAAAAATAAAGAGCAAACTATCAAGCACTTGTAGTTCAAATTTCACCCCGTTCCAACTGAATTGGCGGCAGTTTGTCTTTTTCAGCAGAGGTGCATAAGAAACATTTTACATGGAAACTTTTGTAAATTGTTAATAAAATATGGTCTAGTATAATACAAAAATGGGTTGGTTCAAATTGACATCAAATATTTGGTAGATCCTTCACAAAAAGACCCTACTTTCGGCACTCGGAAAATGAAAACTGGATTTTTCGTGCAACGAAAATGAAAACTTCCTTTGGCAAACTTGTTGGCCATTCAAATATACACACATATGCAAAATATGAGATCATTTGCGGAAACTATCATTTGAAATTAGCTATAACTTCGGCCATTTGGCTTGAAAGCCATGAACCTTCATACTCGATAGCCCATTTTGAGAAGACTTTTTTAATAGATTTGCATTATTCCAAGTTTGTTGGTTTGTATGGTTACTAGGACATAAATTAGGATGCAACGCGAAGGATTTATATTTTTTTGATTTTTTTTGAATTGTTTAAGCAGCAATTTCAAAATTCGGTCAACACGGGGGAAGGGGGGCATGGCCGGTGATAGCTACGTGTGGAATCTTGCAAAACTCTTTGTAGATCTCTGATGAAATGAGTACTTGTGCACTTGGAAATGTTTTTTTGAAAAAATAAAGAGCAAACTATCAAGCACTTGTAGTTCAAATTTCACCCCGTTCCAACTGAATTGGCGGCAATTTGTCTTTTTCAGCAGAGGTGCATAAGAAACATTTTACATGGAAACTTTTGTAAATTGTTAATAAAATATGTTCTAGTATAATACAAAAATGGGTTGGTTCAAATTGACATCAAATATTTGGTAGATCCTTCACAAAAAGACCCTACTTTCGGCACTCGGAAAATGAAAACTGGATTTTTCGTGCAACGAAAATGAAAACTTCCTTTGGCAAACTTGTTGGCCATTCAAATATACACACATATGCAAAATATGAGATCATTTGCGGAAACTATCATTTGAAATTAGCTATAACTTCGGCCATTTGGCTTGAAAGCCATGAACCTTCATACTCGATAGCCCATTTTGAGAAGACTTTTTTAATAGATTTGCATTATTCCAAGTTTGTTGGTTTGTATGGTTACTAGGACATAAATTAGGATGCAACGCGAAGGATTTATATTTTTTTGATTTTTTTTGAATTGTTTAAGCAGCAATTTCAAAATTCGGTCAACACGGGGGAAGGGGGGCATGGCCGGTGATAGCTACGTGTGGAATCTTGCAAAACTCTTTGTAGATCTCTGATGAAATGAGTACTTGTGCACTTGGAAATGTTTTTTTGAAAAAATAAAGAGCAAACTATCAAGCACTTGTAGTTCAAATTTCACCCCGTTCCAACTGAATTGGCGGCAATTTGTCTTTTTCAGCAGAGGTGCATAAGAAACATTTTACATGGAAACTTTTGTAAATTGTTAATAAAATATGGTCTCGTATAATACAAAAATGGGTTGGTTCAAATTGACATCAAATATTTGGTAGATCCTTCACAAAAAGACCCTACTTTCGGCACTCGGAAAATGAAAAATGGATTTTTCGTGCAACGAAAATGAAAACTTCCTTTGGAAAACTTGTTGGCCATTCAAATATACACACATATGCAAAATATGAGATCATTTGCGGAAACTATCATTTGAAATTAGCTATAACTTCGGCCATTTGGCTTGAAAGCCATGAACCTTCATACTCGATAGCCCATTTTGAGAAGACTTTTTTAATAGATTTGCATTATTCCAAGTTTGTTGGTTTGTATGGTTACTAGGACATAAATTAGGATGCAACGCGAAGGATTAATATTTTTTTGAATTTTTTTGAATTGTTTAAGCACCGATTTCAAAATGTGGTCAAAACGGGGGAGGGGGGGCATGGCCGGTGATAGCTAGGTGTGGAATCTTTCCAAAATCTTTGTAGATCTCTGATGAAATGAGTACTTGTGCACTTGGAAATGTTTTTTTGAAAAAATAAAGAGCAAACTATCAAGCACTTGTAGTTCAAATTTCACCCCGTTCCAACTGAATTGGCGGCAATTTGTCTTTTTCAGCAGATGTGCATAAGAAACATTTTACATGGAAACTTTTGTAAATTGTTAATAAAATATGGTCTAGTATAATACAAAAATGGGTTGGTTCAAATTGACATCAAATATTTGGTAGATCCTTGACAAAAAGACCCTACTTTCGGCACTCGGAAAATGAAAAATGGATTTTTCGTGCAACGAAAATGAAAACTTCCTTTGGCAAACTTGTTGGCCATTCAAATATACACACAGATGCAAAATATGAGATCATTTGCGGAAACTATCATTCGAAATTAGCTATAACTTCGGCCATTTGGCTTGAAAGCCATGAACCTTCATACTCGATAGCCCATTTTGAGAAGACTTTTTTAATAGATTTTCATTATTCCAAGTTTGTTTGTTTGTATGGTTACTAGGACATAAATTAGGATGCAAAGCGAAGGTTTTATATTTGTTTGATTTTATTTGAATTATTTAAGCAGCGATTTCAAAATGCGGTCAAAACGGGGGAGGGGCATGGCCGGTGATAGCTAGGTGTGGAATCTTGCAAAAATCTTTGTAGATCTCTGATGAAATGAGTACTTGTGCACTTGGAAATGTTTTTTTGAAAAAATAAAGAGCAAACTATCAAGCACTTGTAGTTCAAATTTCACCCCGTTCCAACTGAATTGGCGGCAGTTTGTCTTTTTCAGCAGAGGTGCATAAGAAACATTTTACATGGAAACTTTTGTAAATTGTTAATAAAATATGGTCTAGTATAATACAAAAATGGGTTGGTTCAAATTGACATCAAATATTTGGTAGATCCTTCACAAAAAGACCCTACTTTCGGCACTCGGAAAATGAAAACTGGATTTTTCGTGCAACGAAAATGAAAACTTCCTTTGGCAAACTTGTTGGCCATTCAAATATACACACATATGCAAAATATGAGATCATTTGCGGAAACTATCATTTGAAATTAGCTATAACTTCGGCCATTTGGCTTGAAAGCCATGAACCTTCATACTCGATAGCCCATTTTGAGAAGACTTTTTTAATAAATTTGCATTATTCCAAGTTTGTTGGTTTGTATGGTTACTAGGACATAAATTAGGATGCAACGCGAAGGATTTATATTTTTTTGATTTTTTTTGAATTGTTTAAGCAGCAATTTCAAAATTCGGTCAACACGGGGGAAGGGGGGCATGGCCGGTGATAGCTACGTGTGGAATCTTGCAAAACTCTTTGTAGATCTCTGATGAAATGAGTACTTGTGCACTTGGAAATGTTTTTTTGAAAAAATAAAGAGCAAACTATCAAGCACTTGTAGTTCAAATTTCACCCCGTTCCAACTGAATTGGCGGCAATTTGTCTTTTTCAGCAGAGGTGCATAAGAAACATTTTACATGGAAACTTTTGTAAATTGTTAATAAAATATGTTCTAGTATAATACAAAAATGGGTTGGTTCAAATTGACATCAAATATTTGGTAGATCCTTCACAAAAAGACCCTACTTTCGGCACTCGGAAAATGAAAACTGGATTTTTCGTGCAACGAAAATGAAAACTTCCTTTGGCAAACTTGTTGGCCATTCAAATATACACACATATGCAAAATATGAGATCATTTGCGGAAACTATCATTTGAAATTAGCTATAACTTCGGCCATTTGGCTTGAAAGCCATGAACCTTCATACTCGATAGCCCATTTTGAGAAGACTTTTTTAATAGATTTGCATTTTTCCAAGGTTGTTGGTTTGTATGGTTACTAGGACATAAATTAGGATGCAACGCGAAGGATTTATATTTTTTTGATTTTTTTTGAATTGTTTAAGCAGCAATTTCAAAATTCGGTCAACACGGGGGAAGGGGGGCATGGCCGGTGATAGCTACGTGTGGAATCTTGCAAAACTCTTTGTAGATCTCTGATGAAATGAGTACTTGTGCACTTGGAAATGTTTTTTTGAAAAAATAAAGAGCAAACTATCAAGCACTTGTAGTTCAAATTTCACCCCGTTCCAACTGAATTGGCGGCAATTTGTCTTTTTCAGCAGAGGTGCATAAGAAACATTTTACATGGAAACTTTTGTAAATTGTTAATAAAATATGTTCTAGTATAATACAAAAATGGGTTGGTTCAAATTGACATCAAATATTTGGTAGATCCTTCACAAAAAGACCCTACTTTCGGCACTCGAAAAATGAAAACTGGATTTTTCGTGCAACGAAAATGAAAACTTCCTTTGGCAAACTTGTTGGCCATTCAAATATACACACATATGCAAAATATGAGATCATTTGCGGAAACTATCATTTGAAATTAGCTATAACTTCGGCCATTTGGCTTGAAAGCCATGAACCTTCATACTCGATAGCCCATTTTGAGAAGACTTTTTTAATAGATTTGCATTTTTCCAAGTTTGTTGGTTTGTATGGTTACTAGGACATAACTTAGGATGCAACGCGAAGGATTTATATTTTTTTGATTTTTTTTGAATTGTTTAAGCAGCAATTTCAAAATTCGGTCAACACGGGGGAAGGGGGGCATGGCCGGTGATAGCTACGTGTGGAATCTTGCAAAACTCTTTGTAGATCTCTGATGAAATGAGTACTTGTGCACTTGGAAATGTTTTTTTGAAAAAATAAAGAGCAAACTATCAAGCACTTGTAGTTCAAATTTAACCCCGTTCCAACTGAATTGGCGGCAATTTGTCTTTTTCAGCAGAGGTGCATAAGAAACATTTTACATGGAAACTTTTGTAAATTGTTAATAAAATATGTTCTAGTATAATACAAAAATGGGTTGGTTCAAATTGACATCAAATATTTGGTAGATCCTTCACAAAAAGACCCTACTTTCGGCACTCGGAAAATGAAAACTGGATTTTTCGTGCAACGAAAATGAAAACTTCCTTTGGCAAACTTGTTGGCCATTCAAATATACACACATATGCAAAATATGAGATCATTTGCGGAAACTATCATTTGAAATTAGCTATAACTTCGGCCATTTGGCTTGAAAGCCATGAACCTTCATACTCGATAGCCCATTTTGAGAAGACTTTTTTAATAGATTTGCATTATTCCAAGTTTGTTGGTTTGTATGGTTACTAGGACCTAAATTAGGATGCAACGCGAAGGATTTATATATTTTTGATTTTTTTTGAATTGTTTAAGCAGCAATTTCAAAATTCGGTCAACACGGGGGAAGGGGGGCATGGCCGGTGATAGCTACGTGTGGAATCTTGCAAAACTCTTTGTAGATCTCTGATGAAATGAGTACTTGTGCACTTGGAAATGTTTTTTTGAAAAAATAAAGAGCAAACTATCAAGCACTTGTAGTTCAAATTTCACCCCGTTCCAACTGAATTGGCGGCAATTTGTCTTTTTCAGCAGAGGTGCATAAGAAACATTTTACATGGAAACTTTTGTAAATTGTTAATAAAATATGTTCTAGTATAATACAAAAATGGGTTGGTTCAAATTGACATCAAATATTTGGTAGATCCTTCACAAAAAGACCCTACTTTCGGCACTCGGAAAATGAAAACTGGATTTTTCGTGCAACGAAAATGAAAACTTCCTTTGAGAAACTTGTTGGCCATTCAAATATACACACATATGCAAAATATGAGATCATTTGCGGAAACTATCATTTGAAATTAGCTATAACTTCGGCCATTTGGCTTGAAAGCCATGAACCTTCATACTCGATAGCCCATTTTGAGAAGACTTTTTTAATAGATTTGCATTTTTCCAAGGTTGTTGGTTTGTATGGTTACTAGGACATAAATTAGGATGCAACGCGAAGGATTTATATTTTTTTGATTTTTTTTGAATTGTTTAAGCAGCAATTTCAAAATTCGGTCAACACGGGGGAAGGGGGGCATGGCCGGTGATAGCTACGTGTGGAATCTTGCAAAACTCTTTGTAGATCTCTGATGAAATGAGTACTTGTGCACTTGGAAATGTTTTTTTGAAAAAATAAAGAGCAAACTATCAAGCACTTGTAGTTCAAATTTCACCCCGTTCCAACTGAATTGGCGGCAATTTGTCTTTTTCAGCAGAGGTGCATAAGAAACATTTTACATGGAAACTTTTGTAAATTGTTAATAAAATATGTTCTAGTATAATACAAAAATGGGTTGGTTCAAATTGACATCAAATATTTGGTAGATCCTTCACAAAAAGACCCTACTTTCGGCACTCGGAAAATGAAAACTGGATTTTTCGTGCAACGAAAATGAAAACTTCCTTTGGCAAACTTGTTGGCCATTCAAATATACACACATATGCAAAATATGAGATCATTTGCGGAAACTATCATTTGAAATTAGCTATAACTTCGGCCATTTGGCTTGAAAGCCATGAACCTTCATACTCGATAGCCCATTTTGAGAAGACTTTTTTAATAGATTTGCATTATTCCAAGTTTGTTGGTTTGTATGGTTACTAGGACATAAATTAGGATGCAATGCGAAGGATTTATATTTTTTTTGATTTTTTTTGAATTGTTTAAGTAGCAATTTCAAAATTCGGTCAACACGGGGGAAGGGGGGCATGGCCGGTGATAGCTACGTGTGGAATCTTGCAAAACTCTTTGTAGATCTCTGATGAAATGAGTACTTGTGCACTTGGAAATGTTTTTTTGAAAAAATAAAGAGCAAACTATCAAGCACTTGTAGTTCAAATTTCACCCCGTTCCAACTGAATTGGCGGCAATTTGTCTTTTTCAGCAGAGGTGCATAAGAAACATTTTACATGGAAACTTTTGTAAATTGTTAATAAAATATGGTCTCGTATAATACAAAAATGGGTTGGTTCAAATTGACATCAAATATTTGGTAGATCCTTCACAAAAAGACCCTACTTTCGGCACTCGGAAAATGAAAAATGGATTTTTCGTGCAACGAAAATGAAAACTTCCTTTGGCAAACTTGTTGGCCATTCAAATATACACACATATGCAAAATATGAGATCATTTGCGGAAACTATCATTTGAAATTAGCTATAACTTCGGCCATTTGGCTTGAAAGCCATGAACCTTCATACTCGATAGCCCATTTTGAGAAGACTTTTTTAATAGATTTGCATTATTCCAAGTTTGTTGGTTTGTATGGTTACTAGGACATAAATTAGGATGCAACGCGAAGGATTTATATTTTTTTGAATTTTTTTGAATTGTTTAAGCACCGATTTCAAAATGTGGTCAAAACGGGGGAGGGGGGGCATGGCCGGTGATAGCTAGGTGTGGAATCTTGCAAAAATCTTTGTAGATCTCTGATGAAATGAGTACTTGTGCACTTGGAAATGTTTTTTTGAAAAAATAAAGAGCAAACTATCAAGCACTTGTAGTTCAAATTTCACCCCGTTCCAACTGAATTGGCGGCAATTTGTCTTTTTCAGCAGATGTGCATAAGAAACATTTTACATGGAAACTTTTGTAAATTGTTAATAAAATATGGTCTAGTATAATACAAAAATGGGTTGGTTCAAATTGACATCAAATATTTGGTAGATCCTTTACAAAAAGACCCTACTTTCGGCACTCGGAAAATGAAAAATGGATTTTTCGTGCAACGAAAATGAAAACTTCCTTTGGCAAACTTGTTGGCCATTCAAATATACACACATATGCAAAATATGAGATCATTTGCGGAAACTATCATTCGAAATTAGCTATAACTTCGGCCATTTGGCTTGAAAGCCATGAACCTTCATACTCGATAGCCCATTTTGAGAAGACTTTTTTAATAGATTTGCATTATTCCAAGTTTGTTTGTTTGTATGGTTACTAGGACATAAATTAGGATGCAACGCGAAGGTTTTATATTTGTTTGATTTTATTTGAATTATTTAAGCAGCGATTTCAAAATGCGGTCAAAACGGGGGAGGGGGGGCATGGCCGGTGATAGCTAGGTGTGGAATCTTGCAAAAATCTTTGTAGATCTCTGATGAAATGAGTACTTGTGCACTTGGAAATGTTTTTTTGAAAAAATAAAGAGCAAACTATCAAGCACTTGTAGTTCAAATTTCACCCCGTTCCAACTGAATTGGCGGCAGTTTGTCTTTTTCAGCAGAGGTGCATAAGAAACATTTTACATGGAAACTTTTGTAAATTGTTAATAAAATATGGTCTAGTATAATACAAAAATGGGTTGGTTCAAATTGACATCAAATATTTGGTAGATCCTTCACAAAAAGACCCTACTTTCGGCACTCGGAAAATGAAAACTGGATTTTTCGTGCAACGAAAATGAAAACTTCCTTTGGCAAACTTGTTGGCCATTCAAATATACACACATATGCAAAATATGAGATCATTTGCGGAAACTATCATTTGAAATTAGCTATAACTTCGGCCATTTGGCTTGAAAGCCATGAACCTTCATACTCGATAGCCCATTTTGAGAAGACTTTTTTAATAGATTTGCATTATTCCAAGTTTGTTGGTTTGTATGGTTACTAGGACATAAATTAGGATGCAACGCGAAGGATTTATATTTTTTTGATTTTTTTTGAATTGTTTAAGCAGCAATTTCAAAATTCGGTCAACACGGGGGAAGGGGGGCATGGCCGGTGATAGCTACGTGTAGAATCTTGCAAAACTCTTTGTAGATCTCTGATGAAATGAGTACTTGTGCACTTGGAAATGTTTTTTTGAAAAAATAAAGAGCAAACTATCAAGCACTTGTAGTTCAAATTTCACCCCGTTCCAACTGAATTGGCGGCAATTTGTCTTTTTCAGCAGAGGTGCATAAGAAACATTTTACATGGAAACTTTTGTAAATTGTTAATAAAATATGTTCTAGTATAATACAAAAATGGGTTGGTTCAAATTGACATCAAATATTTGGTAGATCCTTCACAAAAAGACCCTACTTTCGGCACTCGGAAAATGAAAACTGGATTTTTCGTGCAACGAAAATGAAAACTTCCTTTGGCAAACTTGTTGGCCATTCAAATATACACACATATGCAAAATATGAGATCATTTGCGGAAACTATCATTTGAAATTAGCTATAACTTCGGCCATTTGGCTTGAAAGCCATGAACCTTCATACTCGATAGCCCATTTTGAGAAGACTTTTTTAATAGATTTGCATTATTCCAAGTTTGTTGGTTTGTATGGTTACTAGGACCTAAATTAGGATGCAACGCGAAGGATTTATATTTTTTTGATTTTTTTTGAATTGTTTAAGCAGCAATTTCAAAATTCGGTCAACACGGGGGAAGGGGGGCATGGCCGGTGATAGCTACGTGTGGAATCTTGCAAAACTCTTTGTAGATCTCTGATGAAATGAGTACTTGTGCACTTGGAAATGTTTTTTTGAAAAAATAAAGAGCAAACTATCAAGCACTTGTAGTTCAAATTTCACCCCGTTCCAACTGAATTGGCGGCAATTTGTCTTTTTCAGCAGAGGTGCATAAGAAACATTTTGCATGGAAACTTTTGTAAATTGTTAATAAAATATGGTCTCGTATAATACAAAAATGGGTTGGTTCAAATTGACATCAAATATTTGGTAGATCCTTCACAAAAAGACCCTACTTTCGGCACTCGGAAAATGAAAAATGGATTTTTCGTGCAACGAAAATGAAAACTTCCTTTGGCAAACTTGTTGGCCATTCAAATATACACACATATGACAAATACGAGATCATTTGGGGAAACTATCATTTGAAATTAGCTATAACTTCGGCCATTTGGCTTGAAAGCCATGAACCTTCATACTCGATAACCCATTTTGAGAAGACTTTTTTGATAGATTTGCATTATTCCAAGTTTGTTGGTTTGTATGGTTACTAGGACATAAATTAGGATGCAACGCGAAGGTTTTATATTTTTTTGATTTTTTTTTGAATTGTTTAAGAAGCGATTTCAAAATGCGGTCAACACGGGGGAAGGGGGGCATGGCCAGTGATAGCTAGGTGTGGAATCTTGCAAAACTCTTTGTAGATCTCTGATGAAATGAGTACTTGTGCACTTGGAATTTTTTTTTGAAAAAATAAAGAGCAAACTATCAAGCACTTGTAGTTCAAATTTCACCCCGTTCCAGCTGAATTGGCGGCAATTTGTCTTTTTCAGCAGAGGTGCATAAGAAACATTTTACATAGAAACTTTTGTAAATTGTTAGTAAAACATGGTCTAGTATAATACAAAAATGGGTTGGTTCAAATTGACATCAAATATTTGGTAAATCCTTCACAAAAAGACCCTACTTTCGGCACTCAGAAAATGAAAAATGGATTTTTCGTGCAACGAAAATGAAAACTTCCTTTGGCAAACTTCCAGCTAAATTGGAGTATGTGGCTTTGAATGTTGCGTGTTGAATGCAAACAAAAGTCTTGAGTTGAAATAAGTTTAGAAAAATGAAATGCAATAAATATTTGAAAATGCATTTTTAATTGAAAATTGTAAAATTGTATAGTTAAAAAAATATTTTTCAAAACAAAAAATGGTTGTGGATTAGTTAATTAAATTGAAGCACTTTTGCTGTTAAAAGTTTTTTCAAATTCCAAACAAAAAATAATTTTAAATTGAAACAACTAACTAATTAAAAAAGAAAATAAATTTGAAAAGGGTGGGAAGTCGAAAAGATTGCATAAAAAGGGTCAACGATCCCGGTTGGTAGCACCAACCGAGACCAAAGACTCAACGGTCCCGGTTGGTGCTACCAACCGGGATCGATGACCCTGGTGCGACGTGGCAGCACCACGCCCCTCCCCGCCTAGGCCAGCGATCCCGGTTCGTAGCACCAACCGGGACCGTTGAGTCTTTGGTCCCGGTTGGTGCTACCAACCGGGACCGATGGCCCTTACTATATACGCGCAAGTCTTCTTCTTCCTCCCCCAACTCCACCAAATCCATCTTCGTCGACGCCGAAACAACCGCCCGCGCGGAATTTCCCGTCGACGCCGGCAGGCTGCCCGCCGATTCGCCGCCGTCGTCTTCCCCGCGCGTGGACACGCAGCAGCAGAAGCCGCGAGACGCCCGGAACTCGCCGTTTCCCCCCTGCTCCGCGTCGCCGCTGCTCCGGTCGGCCACCCTCGACGGACTCCACCGAGCCACGCCGCCCCTCTCCTCCGCGCTCTCCATGTGAGCCCCTCCCCCCCCCCCCCCGAGATCTCCCCTCCCTCTCGTTCTGTTCCATCGCCGCCGTTCCTTTGAGCCCACCTCCGGCCGCCGCTGCCGTCGTCGAAGCCAAGCTCCAGCGCGCCCCCGCGAAGCCCAGATGGATTGGATAGACGCGCGACATCACGGGCTACGCCCCAGTGCCCTCAGTTCCTCTCCCCGAGCCCTCTGGCCATATTCCGGCGAGCTCCGGCGCCCAACAGTGTCACCGCCGGCGACCTAGGCCATTAGGCCCTAACCCAGAGGCCTAATTAACCCTTAACCCCCCCCCTAGCTGTGACTGACAGGTGGGGCCCCTCCTAGCTAATCCCTCTCTGTTTATTTTAAACAGAGAGATATCTCTCTCTCACTCACAGACAAGTGGGCCCTGGCCCCCCCTAATGGCCTATTTAATTTAAACTAAACAGAAACTAAACCCAACCCACTGACAGGCATGGCCCACATGTCAGAAACATAATCAGATTAATTTAACTAATATGTCACTGACCAGTGAGACCCACTGGTCAGTATTAAAATTGAATATTATTAATATTAAATAAATCAATAAAGAAAATAGTAATTGATTTAAAAATGAATTAAACTTATTCAATTAATATCTTTTAATCCGTATATCGGATCGAAAAACTTTATACATCAAAATTGCTCAGAAAAATACAACGCATACGAATACACTATCTGTTGGTCTACCGCACCCCTCTAACATACCGAACATCGAATGGCCCCCTCCAGACCGTCAGTCCGATGATTCGTCCGGTACTGTTAAAGTGCCCGGGTGAATTTATTCCGAACACGAATGTCTCTCAGAGCAGATCAACTAGCGCGGATACACCCCCCCTATGTTTTTCCGGTAACCACGACACCCCCGGCTTGATCCCCCCCCTCCGGACACCCTGTCCGGTAATCACCGGCGAGGTCGCCATTAGCGCCGAGCTTATTGCATCGTTTTACGTTAGATCACCGATTGCATTTCATTTGTCATGCCTTGTATTGTTTGCTATGATTGCCGTGTATTTACTGTTTCTCCCCCCCGTTAATCTCCGGTAGACTCTGCTGCTACCGTTGACTACACCGCTGCCGCCTACGATTTGCATTATAATAGCTTGCAATTCTTAATTTGCAGATACTATGGATCCAATATTTCATAGAGATGAAAATGAGGAAATCTTGCTTCACGATATGATTAACGACAATGAAGGTCAAGATGTCAGCCGCCGGTTTCTGAACGATTCCGGTGAGGGAGACGAGTCTCTCCACCGAGAAGAAGCATCGGACGGGAGACAAGCCGGCTCCGGCTCCGCCTCCGGCGGAACCTTTAATCTTGAAAACACCGGCGAGGTTGATATATATGTAAATTACTGTTAATTAAAATGCAGATGTATATGTACATGCATATATTAACACTCTTTCTTTTTTTAGCCCTCCAGATCCGGATCCGGCCATTCCTCCGCAAGACCGAAACGAGGCCCAACCAAAAAGTTGGCTGACAATGTGAGGTTTAGGATCGAAGAGCTCGGTCCAGAAGGCGAACCGTTAGCTCCGGACGATGTCAAGAAAAAATTTGTGAAGGCATGCGGAACTCTCATGAGGGACAACATCCCGATCACCATTCGAGAATGGATGCAGCTAAAGGACCCTACAATCTCGTTTGTGTGCGACACCATGAAAGACAGGATTTGGAACATGCTCATGCATAATTTCCTCCTGCGGATGCCAGAGGTGGATAATCCAGCTCAGGAGGCGGCAGCTAGACTGGAGCTAGAGGCTAGAGTCAAGAAGTTTGCTCTCAGCAAGATGGCCGAGCAATTCAAGAATTGGGAGAAAAACTTGTACCTAAAATATGTCAAGTTAGAAAAGACTTCGGATTTCGAACATGGCTATGGTAAGATAAGAGAGCAGTGGGATTATTTTGTGGCGTACAAGAAATCGGAGCACGCGCAGCAAAGGTCTGAAATAAATCAGACGAATGCCGCTAAGAAGATTTACCACCATAAAATGGGGCCTGCTGGCTACGCCGGTTGCATGCCTAGGTGGGAGGCAATTAAGGCAAAGTATTTTGATGCCGGGATCACTCCAGAGCCTACAACATGGAACGAACGGACAAGAAACTAGTTTTACGGCCATGGGGGCACGTTGGACAAAGATGGGATGGCAATATATAACCAGTCACACATAGATGATCCCCTGCTGCCCATCGATGATATTGGAGATGCAGTACGTGATATTGAAGAGGGACGGTTCATTCCCGATAGAGAGGACGACGAGCTCACACGCGCCCTAAAAAATAAAGAACACCCAGGACGAGCACGAGGCACGCCAGGCTCCAAGTGTTGGAAACTTGCCTTCCCTTCGGAAAGCAAGAAATATCCAGATAAAAGCCATCAGAGGAGGAAGGAAAGGGAGGCAGCTGAGAAAGCGGCGGCTGAGAGAGAGAAAGTGGCGAATGAGGCTGAGAAAACGGCTACCAAAGAGCGGCTGCGTAATGTAGAAGAAGGCTTAAAGCGGGCGGAGGAGCTGATCGGCAGACTTAGCCAGCAAAGTGGCGGCCAACCTCAACAGCTCTTGTTAGAAACTGGATTCGATGCTACCGGCGCCCCATCGAATCGGAAAAGCTCCCAAGCTTCCACGCAGCTCCAGCAGGATGATGATGATGCACTGACAACGACTGCTCCTAAACTCTACCCAATGGATTATATCATGGAGAGCACACGTTGTGATCTTAAGGTGCAAGTGATGAACTTAAAGGTGACGGTGGCGGTCGGCATGGCCCTATCAATCCCGGAGAAACCAAATTATCATTGCAAACCGACTCCAGAAGGGTACGTTGTCGTCATGGTGGATGATGTGATGGATGATTATGAGGAGCTGAAGCTGGACCACCCGGCAGGTGAAGATGGGGAGCTGAAAGAACTAGGAGAAGCAAAAAAGGGGAGTGTTTTATGGAGAAAGGAGCACATCGTGCTTCCAAATTATGTGCCGCCAAGGTCACCCACTCTTCAGAAGAGCAATCCACCTTGGCCGCCACGTGACTATTCTTCACCGCAACCATCGCCTTCACCGCCTCACCACTCTCCGGCTCATCCGTCTCCACCGTCGCCTCATCCGTCTCCATCTCCTGAGCCTCAGAGCCAGAAGAGGAAGCGTACCTATACTAGGAGGGGCAGCAAGAAATCACCGAAACGTAAGCTATCACCCCTCCCAAAAGTTCCTCATCAGAATATGAAGAAGCTACCCGGAGAGATGACACCTGAGGAAGTGGAAGTGTCCGTAAAAATGTCTTATGAAAAGTGGAAGATTGATGTGGCCAACAAGAAGAAGCTTATAGAGCCATTGTTCCCGCGCACCCCAGAAGATCACGCCGCGTGCTCGAAACTGAAGAAGAAGCTTCACAACCCGATACCGCTCACATCAGACTATGAACGCTCTATTAGAAAGTCGGCTGAGGCAAAAGAGCGGAGAGTCGGAAAAGAGATTGCCCAGCTCGGACTACAGAAAGAACAATCGATCGAACCGCTCAAAGTGCACACTTGGCCGCGCCCCCAGCAGCATCAGGTCGATGCGTATGATCCGAACAAAGATCCGGAGTTTATAACACAGTACGGAGCAAAAGCCCAGGCAGTAGGATTGTCTATTACTGATTACCTAATCCGTCTGGATGAGTTCGGGAACGACGAGGAATTCATACCGGCATACCAATACCAACACGGGTATCCTCTCGTCAAACCTGAGTTAGTCAACGATCTACCAACAAAGATGCGAAAATTGCATGGCTGGTACATGGAAAAATCTGCTAAATCCGAAAACTGGATCTACGCTAAATTTCAAAACGAGCATTACGGGCATGGACAAGGCTTCGATCTGATTGAATTCTCAGAATTATTTCAGTTTTACAATGGAGACGCCATCGACAAATCTATCGTCAGTGCATATTGTCTGTAAGTACCATTAATTTCAGTGATCAAGCCTTTCTAGCTCAGTTCATTCGTTTCATGTACAATCTTACACTCATCACTAAACTAATTATATATGCAGAATGAAGATTCTCGAATGCAAGAAAGGACAAATCTATGACATTGGGTTCGTTGACTGCCAGTTCGTTCATGAAAGAACTCTCAAAGAGAAGCCCAACCAGACAGAGAACAACTTGTTGCAATCGTTGACGTATTTCGGCACAAGAAGGGAAATACTATTTCCTTACAACTTCGAGTGAGTGTTACTGTATCGCACACATTCTATTTTGCTTGCTCGGTGTTAAGCGTATAATTGACTCTTTATGCGTGTGCAGCTTCCACTTTATTCTGTTGATCATTGTTCCGGACGAAGGAGTAGTAAAAGTCATGGACCCGGGACGCAGATCTATGAAATCATGGGAGGACATGCAAGCATGCCTCCAGAGGGTTTGGAAACGGTTCACCGCCAAAACACCGGGTCTTCCAGCAAAGCTTACATTTGAATCACTGAATGTAAGTACTACTTGCTAGATCCGTGCATCTTTTTTATTCTAGTTTCAGTATAATTATCATGCTGATTATAATATTCATTGATCTCCATTCTCGTAAAGTGTTTGACACAGGGACCCGGGAATAACTTATGTGGATATTATGTCTGCGAGTTCATTCGCCAGACGACCAAAGAGACGGCCGCAACCCGAAACATAAGGAAAATTGAAGTACGATAAACAACATTCAATACTTTAATTTATTGCGTTAAATTGTGTTTAGTTTCATTCATATATATTGATCCCTTTCTTTTAATTAGATCGAACGAATGCGGGACGGTCTTCTACCACGAGAACGCATGCGAGCAATTCAAGAGGAAATCGCCGGATTCTTATTAGACCATGTCATAGCTCCGACCGGAGAGTTCTTTAACCCTCATTTTTTGGAAGACAAGTGGCCAAGGACCGATGTAAATTAGATCGAACTCGTGTGAGTACCGTTTGTGTAATACATGTTCGACCAAGCACGAGGAATGAGATGGTGTATATGATATATTCGTGACGATAATGTGTAATATATATTGTGGTTCCTTCATTGTTGCTTTAATTTATATATATATGGTACCATTTAATTGAATACAAAACACAAAATAAATAAATAAATAAATCAGAAAATAGGGCTAAAAAGGAGGGCAGTGGAGCCTCTTCGGTCCCGGTTCTTCCTATCAACCGGGACCGATGACCCCTCCCCCCCTCGCTGCGCGCCTGGCCACGTGGAGCCTCTTCGGTCCCGGTTCGTGGGCCAACCAGGATCATCATTGGTCCCGAGTTATTGGTCCCGGGTGTGGAATCGGGACCGAAGGCCCATATGAACCGGGATAATATGGGGGTCTGTCCACTAGTGTAGTGTCTAAAGGTGTGGTGGCAGGTTGCCGTTGGCCTCGGCCTATCACACAAACCGGTTCTAAAGCCCGGCCTCACGAACCGGTGCAATTCGGCCAGTAGAACCGGTTCGTGTTCGGGCCGTGGCCTTTGCTCATATCCAAAGGCCTGTTTTGTACTAGTGGACGAGGAACAAGCTGCCACGTCTGGTTGCGGAGCAGGGCATCGAACTCGTCTTGCATCACAGCCATCCAGAGCGGGTCACCGGCTCGGACGGAGGACGGCAGTGACGAGGGCGACGAGGTGGATGCAGCGTGGACGTACTCGTCCGGGTCATAGCACGAGTTCGGGCGAAAAACGCCTCTATGTGTGCCCTTATAATGCGATTATTTTTTTAAATAGCTCCCGTGATTATTTTTTATGCACGGTCATATTTTTTCAGCCCTTCTTCCAATGCATGGTTTTACTCCATCAGCGAAATACTAAATTGTGTGCCAAGTTGACACCTATGCACATAGCTAATGAGCAAAACAAAGTTTGATCATTGCTGCCTTTTTCAACGCTACTGTGATATCATCGGCAATAATTAGCCTGAGTTTCTTCTTCTTTGTATCTGTACGAATTAAGAAGTGCTATATAGAAAAAAGTCTGTCCTTGCTTCCTTGCTGATGTCAGCACAAGATCATTAACTGTATTAGCATACGGCCGGACTCTCCTTCGTACATACTCCCTCCGTTCCATATTAGATGACTTGCAAATAGATGTATCTTGAACTAAATGTAGTCTAGATTCATCTATTTGGAAGTCATCTATTATGGAACGGAGGGAGTATTAGGAAGTGCCTTACGGTTCCAATATGGTATGCCTAGCGATTGTTCTTTTTTTTTTGCGACTCCAACTCGTGTCTTTTCTGGCTGCTGGTTGAAAACTTATGGGATAAGGAGACATGCTTTTCTAGGCTGGTTGAAAATGTATGAAATAAGGAAACAAGTATACGTAGTTATTTTTGATAGATCACAACCGTTGCTTTAACTCCTTTTCTATTATCACATCTGAGTCGTTCGTTTTCTATCGTTTTAAGTGTAGAAGGATAGAGAGGTGTTTGGTGGAATCGATGTTTATTGCTTGAGCCTTGGAGACATATATATAGGAGTACAATGATTTACTTGGAGTACAAGTCAAAGTAGAATAAAGTCCTAGTCTGTTTCTTGTTTCCTAAGAATCAATATACTCAACATCCCCCGGAGTCACAACGTATCGAGGCAGACGGTGAGACTGGAGAAGAATCCGAAGGCGGAGCCGACGGACATCCCAACCACAGTCGTAACGGTCGACGCATCGCGGAGTTTATGGCTGGAATGGAAGCCAACGAGGTTCCCAAGCATGCGGAAGCCCTTTGTGTCGTTGTCGAAGTAGCCGAGAGCGTAGGGTGGTGAAGCCGTAGTCGAGGAAGCCGTGCGAGAAATGTCGTGGTCGATGTCGAGTCGGGGTAGTCGGTGTTGAGATGGTCGCCGAGGAGCCGCAGGAGCCGAGAAGTCAGGAGCGGCAGCGGCAAACAGGGTGTCGGCGCGGGTCGGGTGAGCGGCAGCGGCGCGAGTGGCGCGGCGATGTCGGTTCTCGAAGTAGGCGATGAAGAACCCAACAGCGTGACGAAGACCATGCGCGGATGGTGGCGTTCCCACGCCAAGAGAAGCGAAGCGGCACATACCACATAGAAGTCGACGCGCGGGGACGGTGGAGTGGACCGTGCGCCGCGAAGCTACGCAGCGGTAGAGTGCGGGTCAGGGCGACGACGGGGAAGAACTCGGGGTGGTTGCAGGGACCGCACGCCACGCTCGCTACGGCCCGACGGGGCGACGCAGCGGCAGCGCGAGGGTCGGTGCATGTCAGAACCCCAACTAGGGTAAGTGCTAGGGTTTGTTGTGCCCTTTGCATCATGTAAAAATTCAAAAGAAATTCAGAAATGGGGACAAGAAAAGCCCTGAGAAATCAAATTAAATGGCCAGATAAAAATCTTTTTCCAAAAATCATTTGAACATTTAGAAAATTTCTATAAATGATGCTGATCATTTTAAAAATGGTTTGGGAGCAATCCCATGCCCATGGAATTTTCTAATTTCCATATTTGAATTTTAATAATGACCAAATATTTTATGTGGCTAGCTCTGTTTATTATGAGGCCATATAAATTAAATTGGGCATTTATAAAAATGCCTAGCTATTTTATTAGCTAGGTCAACCTATTTTCAGAAGAATTAAAAAGAAAAAAAAGGAAAAACAGAGAAGAGAGGGAGCTTACCAGACGCCCATAGGCGAGGCCCACCTTCCCTCTGCCTCGGCCCAGCCTAGCCCCTCGCTTGTCTTCTACCTCCCCGCGTCTCCAAGCAGGTCGCTGGAGGCAGGGAGGCCACGGCGACGACACGGCGACGCCCAGCCCCTTCTAGGCCTCCCCTCTGCTCCCAGCGTGCGCCACGCCACGCCACACCCTCCCTCCCCCCCGCACCCCTTGCCCTCGCTCTGACCCCTCCTCTCTCTCTCTCCGGCGGACCCCCGTGAAGAGCCGAGCGCACCGGAGAGCACCGGCGAGCCCCTGCATGGCCAACGGCAGCGAGGAGCTCCGCTGCCGTGTCCAGGTTCTTCCTCGACGTCGCCTTTGTCGCCCCACCCGCGGAATCGAGCCCGGAGGCCCCAGAGACGCAGCCCCTTCTCCAGTTCGCCGGCGGCTGCCGAGGAGATCGAGCTACAATTCGCTGCAGCAAAGCCCCCTCCAGCTCCGCCGTCTACGCCGTTAGCACCAGGGTGAGCTTCCCGTTCGCCCCAGCTCCTCCGCTCCTCTCGCCGTGAACCGTAGCGTAGCCCCGCCCACTCCAGTGCTCCGGCCGCCGCACTTGTCGACGCCGACGTCGCCCCCGTGCCCCTGGAGACCCCCTGATGGCTTCAACGTATACGGGAGCACGCGGGCTTCATTTTTCCGGTTCCCCCGTGCCCTCCCGTGGCCAAATACCCAGTTCGGCGAAAGCGCCGCCGTGCCCGAGCCGCCGGGCACTTAGCCCCTCATCCACCCCTAAACCCCCTCCTAATTGACCCCATGGGTCAATGACCAGTGGGCCAGCCCCCCCCTAACCCCTCTCTGTTATTTAAACAGAGGGGATTAAACCCCTCTCCCACTGACATGGGGCCCCCAGCAGTCAGCCCCCCCCCACGTCATGCTGATGTCAGCATGACGCAGCAAACCTTTTTCCAGAGTTTTAATAATTCCAGAAATTACAGAAAATGGCGAAAACTTCAATAAATCATAGAAAATTCATATTAACTCCAAATTGGACAAATAATATGTCTAAAATTATCAGAAAAATACAAGGATTTTGAATATGCAATTTGTTTTCATGTTTGACCATTTTAAAATGGGTGAACAGTAGAAAACATGCATATGGATCCTTTTCAAATTCAAATTTGGAGTGATTTTGCAAATGACTTTGCAACACCCTTAATTCAAATGGATTCATCCACACATCAGAGACATTACTTCAACTATACCACATCACTTCATGATCAACATTTTTGAATGAACTTTCATGCATTCAAATGCATTTGAAATTCATCGATAAATCAAATGGAGTTTGAATTTGCAACTCAAATGCAATATACTCGTTTTAAATGGAATGCTCAACACATCAGTACCATGAACATCACCATTACAATCTTAATCATGTGATTGTGCATTGTACATTATGTTGATCCTATGATTGTCATGTTGCTGATAGAAGTGGAGCCGGAACCCGAGATCACCCCCTTCGTGGAAGACCCTGTGACTGAACCTCGTCAGCAAGGCAAGAAAACCCCCATTGATCATGTCGATAAAATCCCACTTCCCTCTCATGTCTCGCTTATGCATTGTTTAGGATGATCACCATGATAACGTTTCTATCGCATAGTTGAACCCATATCCTTTGCATGACCTATCATTTTGTCACAGTAGTAAGCAAACCACAATCCTAGCAGATGTAGGAGTTGGTTGATATCATGTGGCCCCTGCAACTATTATTGCTTATTGCATGCTTAGTGGTACAATGAGGTTTCTTATGATGTGAGTCGGGATGATGATAAACATTGTGTTGATCAAAGTGAAAGGTGTTGGTGAATCCACCCTAATACAAGGTGAACGATGAGAGGCTGTGTAGGAGTACACAGTGGGTTGTCTCGTTGAACACTGCCTTAAGTCTGAGTTCTTGTGAGGTGATCCAAGAAGAAGAGTACAACCACACATTGGGCTCACTGACCCCTCTCATCCTAGTACCTCACCCCGTTCGAACCCCATAAGTCGCAGTAGTTCGGAGTTCTGGTTGGGCTGTGGCACGGTCTGCGAAGTGGATGAACGGTTTTTCAAGACCGGCTTGGGACCCTGCACACATCGTTTGAGGCTGTACTGGAACCTCGACCGGACTTCCATACGGATCCCCCTCAGATAGGCGACTCTCTGGACTAGAACGGAGCTGTGGGCGAAGTGTTGTGGTGGCATCCTCGCTGTCATCTCTTGAACGGTGACACGCAAAAGGCGGTAACTGATGACACGTGTGTGTAGCGGTACACCCCTGCAGGGTTAACAAAACTATTCGAATAGCCACGTCCGCGGTTATGGACTTCTTGGAAAGCTTAGCTTGATTATTAGACAACTTGAACTGGATACTTCTAAAACACACAAAGATAAGTGTGAGTGCTATGGCGTGCTTTCTCGTGGGGAAGTCGAGGAAGGCACCATAGTGGTGTAATTGGTTGAAGAGATGTAGTGGACTCGTGTACGCTTCTTACCTCAAGTCTGGTACTCGTAGTTCAGGACTAGCCAAGTCAAATCTGGCATTTCTGCAAGTGAAACCCCACCTCCCTTTACCTTGATACATGTGCATGAGTAGTATAGTTCCTACGTAAGTCTTGCTGAGTACGACTTTGTACTCACGTTTGCTTATTCTATGTTTTAGATGAACCCACCGACCCCGATGGTGACTACTAACCGAAGCTCGAAGAATGAAGACTCAGACCAAGACCAAGCTAGTGTAGTCCCAGTCAGACGACTGGTTCCCTCGTGGAGGGCTTTTTTTTAGATAAGGCTTCTCTAATTCATTTGTTAAATTTGTCTGTACTCAGACCTACTTGCTTCCGCTTGTCTATTGTAATGTTGGATCACATGCTTGTGATCTCTGTGTGCACTCTGTAAGAGTTATTATTAAAGATGTATACTTTGTAGAGAATTGCAATGATACCTGCTGTTCATACAAGGCATGTATGCTGCGTGTATGTTTATAACATGCAAGTCTTTGTATGGGTTTTCGAGACCTTAGTTGTGATCTGGCTGGCGGTCTTTTATACACCAAGTGGCCCTTAGATGTGCACAGCTTGGGGCATCGCGATGCGATTGTTCGAGACTCTGTCTCGTGCACACTTTGATGTATGATCGAGCCCGCCCTAGACCCCGACTAAGAGATCGGGCTGGAGTAAGTCTATGTAAGGGTTATAATACAATCGATAGTATGGTTGAGGCGACTTGTCTATGAGTATGGGAGTTCACCACCCATATCAGTTAGACTTGTGTGCGGACAATGAGGACCCATCTCAGTGGATCATCCGGCCTGAATTGGATGCCCCTCACGTTTGATGCTTTCCGAGAACGTTCTGTGCTTGGCCTTGTCTGCTTAGACAAGTGGGTACGGTTCTCGGCTCTCCATATGATTGTGTTGTAGCGAGGCTTGCATACGCTAACCCCCGGGCCCCGACAGACTTGGTATCAGAGCAGGACTGACTGTAGGATTATCAGCCTTGGCCTAAGTCGAGTCTAGCACTCTATAGTTATATAGTTATTCTGAGTATATAAGGGAACAACGTTAGGCTTCTTTTTCTCCTTACCCTCATTGATCTGAGTTCTGAGTCACCTTTACCTTTTATACGGGAAGATAGGACTAGGCTCATCTATGTCTTACTAGAACATCTCGTTGTTTGCTTCCTTGTAGCCGTAGGAAAGTTGTGTCCGGTTTCCTAGCATTATTGTAATGCTGATTTCTTACATCGTATTATGTAAGTGCTATATCTACATTGAAAGAAAATTGTTTCTTGCAATTACAGCCGTTATGCTGCCGGATTTATTCCGTGTTTCTTGAGTCATTGCCTTCGCATTTTTATCTTTTCCTCCTTAAATCGTATCCTTTTATCCTTGCCTCCATCTACAACCTGTTCTGATTGTTGATTTTTATCACACAGGATGTCAGGTGGAACTCGTAGTGCTGTTCTTCGGAATCGAGACCGTGATTGGAATCGAAATGATGATGAACTTCCAGCCCCGCCTTCTGCGGCGGAAATCATGATGGAAGCTGAGCGGAATAGACGTGATCAAACACGCCTTCTGGAGCTCATCGAGCAGAATACCGCCCACCATCGTAATGTGGTGGTCAGCATTCAGGACTTCATCCTCCTAAAGCCAACGGTATTCCGATGTTTTTCTGAGCCCCTTGAAGCTGATGATTGGCCCCGTTCCATCAAGCGTAAGCTTAATACTGCACATGTTGCTCCCGATGACCAAGTTATTTTCGCGGTATACTTCCTGGAAGGTGCTGCTCTTCAATGGTGGGAGAACTATGTTGCTATGCAGCCAGATAGTCACGTAGTGACTTGGCAGGAGTTCTGTGTTGCCTTTCAAGGGTACCACATTCTGGATGAGTTGATGGAACGCAAGAAGGAAGAGTTCTGCAATCTGAATCAAGGAGAGATGTCCATTCATGAGTATGTGAGAGAATTCAACCGTCTTGCTCGTTATGCCCAGGATGAGATCACCACCGATGCCAGAAAGCAGGCAAGGTTCCGCAAGGGACTTAGCCCTATCCTTCATCATGATCTCAACCTCCTTGAGTTTGCCACCTTTGAGGATTTAGTCAACAGATCCTTCAGAGCTGAGCATGGCAATAAAATATTCGAGAAGTCTCGCAAGCATGCTCTTGAGCTTTCCCCTTCTTCCAGTTCACGCCCTCCGAAGCGCATGATCTGGATTTCTAACAGTTTGATCCACCAAAACAACCCACCGAGGCCATCACTTGTGCCGCCTCGTCCACCAGCTCCACCAAACAACCCAGCTCCCCGCACTATCTTTGGAGCCTGCTTCAGATGTGGCCAGCCTGGTCACTACTCTCGTGAGTGCCCCGTAAATCAGAATGCTCCACCCCATGCCAAAGGGAACCCCACTGTTCGTGCCAAACCACCTCCGAAGGTTCCCACCGCTAAGCCATCCACCTCCGAAAATCTTGGTCGTGTGAACCAAATCTCAGCTGAGGAAACTGAGGGTACTTCTGACGTCATTCTTGGTACGCTCCCAGTCAATTTTGTTCCCACTTCTGTTCTTTTCGACCCAGGAGCATCTCACTCATTCATGTCGGAGAGTTATGCACTTCGGCATGATGTATCCTTTGAAGAAATGTTCACCCCTATGATCATTCAAACTCCTGGTTCCAAATGGCAAACTAATAGAGTAAGCCATGGAAATCAAATTGCAATTGAGGGTTTAGTATTCCTTGCTTCACTCATAGCCCTCAAGTCTTCAGACATTGATGTCATCCTTGGTATGGATTGGTTATCAAGACAACATGCTTTTCTTGATTGTAAAGCCAAGTCAGTCAGACTTACACATCCTTCAGGCCAGACAATAGCTTACTCCTCACCAAGAACAAGAAACCAAGTGCATTCTTTGAATGTGCTTCCCCTTCCCGACCTTGAAGATGTTCCGGTGGTTTGTGACTTCCCGGATGTCTTTCCTGAAGAGCTGCCGGGCATGCCACCCGACAGGTGTGTAGAGTTCATAGTGGATCTTGCCCTAGGAACCACACCAATTTCTAGACGCCCATACAAAATGGCCCCACGTGAGTTAGCTGAGCTTAAAACCCAACTGGAAGCTTTGTTGGAAAAAGGCTTCATCCGCCCTAGCTCATCGCCATGGGGTTGCCCCGTTCTGTTCGTAACGAAGAAAGATGGAACAGAAAGGATGTGCGTAGACTATCGCCCGCTAAATTTAGCGACGATAAAGAACAAGTACCCACTGCCCAGGATCAATGATCTTTATGATCAACTTGCAGGATCCTCTGTCTTCTCCAAGATGGATTTGTGATTAGGTTATCATCAAATCAAAATCCGAAACGAGGACATCCCAAAAACGGCTTTTACTACTCGTTATGGTCTTTACGAGTACACCGTCATGTCCTTTGGTTTAACCAATGCCCCCGCCACTTTCTCACGCATGATGAATTCGATCTTCATGGAGTACCTAGATAAATTTGTTGTAGTTTATCTTGATGACATTCTCATCTACTCGAAGAACGAAGAAGAACATGCCGAACACCTAAGGCTGGTATTGATGAAACTTAGAGAGCATCGCCTGTATGCTAAATTCTCCAAGTGTGAATTTTGGCTACCAGAAGTGACCTACTTAGGCCACGTGATTTCTGAAAAAGGCATTTCTGTGAATCCCGAGAGAGTTCAGGCCGTCCTTGACTGGACTCCACCTGAATCGGTTAAGCAAGTTAGGAGTTTTCTTGGCCTAGCCAGCTATTGCCGCCGCTTCGTCGAGAACTTTTCTAAAGTTGCAAAGCCTCTGACTGAACTCCTCAAGAAAGCTAAGAATTTCCAATTGACTCCCAAGTGCGTGGAAAGCTTTCAACAGCTAAAAAGAAGATTGAGTTATGCACCCGTACTTGCGCCTCCAGACACCAAAAAGGATTTAGAGATCTATCGTGACGCATCACGGCAAAGGTTAGGATGCATACTTCTGCAAGATCGACATGTGGTAGCTTATGCTTCACGCCAGTTGCGGCCACATGAAGAGAACTATCCTACCCATGACCTTCAACTCGCTGCCGTAGTTCATGCCCTAACAACTTGGCGACATTACCTCCTTGGTAATCGTTGTGAGATCTATTCCATCCACCAAAGCCTCAAATACATTTTCACCCAGCCAGATCTTAATCTCAGGCAAAGACGCTGGATTGAGTTGATAAAAGATTACGACGTAGGAATTTCTTACACCCTAGGCAAAGCCAATGTCATGGCTGATGCACTAAGTCGTAAGTCGTATTGTAACAACCTCATGTTACAACAGTATCAACCACTTCTTCATGAGGAATTTTGAAAGATTAATCTCGAGATTGTTCCTCGTGGATCTCTTTTCAACTTGGTGGAGAAACCAACCCTTGAGGATCAAATCATAGTTGCCCAACGGCGTGCACGAGGTGTTCGCCGGATCAAGGAGAACATTGCTAGCGGAGTTGCTAAATGTTTCTCCACAGATAGTAAAGGAAAGGTATTCTTTGAAAATCGTTTGGTAGTACCTAAGAATAGGGAACTAAGGCAACTCATCCTCAAAGAAGCCCATGACAAACCCCTCTCGATTCATCCCGGTAGCACAAAAATGTACCGAGATCTACGCCAGAGATTTTGGTGGACTAGGATGAAGAGATACATTGCTCGATTTGTTGCCGAATGTGATGTTTGCCGTCGCATTAAAGCAGAACACCAAAGACCTGCTGGTACACTTCAACCTTTGCCTATTCCCGAGTGGAAATGGGACAAAGTCGGTATGGACTTCATCACCGGCTTTCCAAAAACCCAAAAAGGAAATGATGCCATCTTTGTTGTCATAGATAGTCTTTCCAAAGTTGCTCACTTTCTTCCGGTTCGCGAGTCTATAACTGCTAGCCAGTTAGCGGACTTGTATGTCTCTAGAATTGTGTCTCTTCACGGTGTTCCTTTGGAAATCAATTCTGATCGTGGTAGCCTTTTCACCTCTAGATTTTGGGGAAGCTTCCAACATGCTATGGGAACTCATCTCTCCTTTAGTACAGCTTTCCATCCTCAGTCTAGCGGTCAAGTCG
Organism: Bromus sterilis; assembly: GCA_950022295.1. Lineage (NCBI taxonomy): Eukaryota > Viridiplantae > Streptophyta > Magnoliopsida > Poales > Poaceae > Bromus > Bromus sterilis. The sequence continues at coordinate 301,160,986 of OX465601.1, forward strand.
AAAGGGTTAACCAAATTCTTGAAGACATGCTCAGAGCTTGTGTTATCTCATTCGGAAAGAATTGGGAGAAATCTCTGCCATTTGCCGAATTTTCTTATAACAATAGTTTCCAATCTAGTCTGAACATGGCTCCTTTTGAACTCCTATATGGACGACGATGTCGAACACCTTTAAACTGGTCAGAAACCGGTGAAAGACAATTCTTTGGACCGGACATGATCAAGGAAGCAGAAGAGCAGGTTCGCATTGTTCGTGATCAATTGAAAGCAGCCCAGTCTCGTCAGAAAAGCTACTATGATCGTCATCATAGGCCAGAGAGCTACAATCTGGATGAGAAGGCTTACCTTCGGGTTACTCCTCTGAAGGGAACCCAACGTTTCGGTATCAAAGGCAAGTTGGCCCCACGTTCCATCGGACCTTTCCGCATTCTTGCCAAACGTGGAGAAGTTGCCTACCAACTTGAACTACCCCCGCACCTTTCCCGAGTACATGATGTATTCCATGTGTCCCAACTGAGGCGTTGCTTCAAGGACCCCATCCGCGAAGTCGAGGATGAAACGCTTGATCTCCAAGATGACCTTTCTTATCGAGAATACCCCGTCCGTATTCTTGATTCCGCAGAGCGTGTCACTCGCCGAAAGAAGATCAAGTTTCTGAAAGTTCAGTGGTCACACCACTCTGAGAGAGAATCCACGTGGGAAAGAGAAGACCGTCTCCGTGCCGAGTACCCCTCCTTCCTCCCGCAGACTTCTGAATCTCGGGACGAGATTCTTTTGAGTGGGGGCGAGTTGTCAGAACCCCAACTAGGGTAAGTGCTAGGGTTTGTTGTGCCCTTTGCATCATGTAAAAATTCAAAAGAAATTCAGAAATGGGGAAAAGAAAAGCCCTGAGAAATCAAATTAAATGGCCAGATAAAAATATTTTTCCAAAAATCATTTGAACATTTGGAAAATTCCTATAAATGATGCTGATCATTTTAAAAATGGTTTGGGAGCAATCCCATGCCCATGGAATTTTCTAATTTCCATATTTGAATTTTAATAATGACCAAATATTTTATGTGGCTAGCTCTCTTTATTATGAGCCCATATAAATTAAATTGGGCATTTATAAAAATGCCTAGCTATTTTATTAGCTAGGTCAACTTATTTATAGAAGAATTAAAAATAAAAAAAAGGAAAAACAGAGAAGAGAGGGAGCTTACCAAACGCCCACATGTGAGGCCCACCTTCCCTCTGCCTCGGCCCAGCCCAGCCCCTCGCTTGTCTTCTACCTACCCGCGGCGCCAAGCAGGTCGCTGGAGGCAGGGAGGCCACGACGACGACACGGCGACGCCCAGCCCCTTCTAGGCCTCCCCTCTGCTCCCAGCGTGCGCCACGCCACGCCACACCCCCCCCCCCCCCGCACCCCTTGCCCTCGGTCTGACCCCTCCTCTCTCTCTCTCTCCGGCGGACCCCCGTGAAGACCGGAGAGCACCGGCGAGCCCCTGTGTGGCCAACGGCAGCGAGGAGCTCCGCCGCCGTGTCCAGGTTCTTCCTCGACGCCGTCTTCGTCGCACCACCCGTGGAATCGAGCCCGGAGGCCCCAGAGACGCCGCCCCCTTCTCCAGGTCGCCGGCGGCCGCCGAGGAGATCGAGCTCCAATTCGCCGCAGCAAAGCCCCATCCAGCTCCGCCGTCTACGCCGTTAGCACCAGGGTGAGCTTCCCGTTCGCGCCAGCTCCTCCGCTCCTCTCGCCGTGAACCGTAGCGTAGCCCCGCCCGCTCCAGTGCTCCGGCCGCCGCACTTGTCGCGCCGACGTCGCCCCCGTGCCCCTGGAGACCCCCTGATGGCTTCAACGTATACGGGAGCACGCGGGCTTCATTTTTCTGGTTCCCCCGTGCCCTCCGGTGGCCAAATACCCAGTCCGGCGAGAGCGCCGCCGTGCCCGAGCCGCCGGGCACTTAGCCCCTAATCCACCCCTAAACCCCCTCCTAATTGACCCCATGGGTCAATGACCAGTGGGCCAGCCCCCCCTAACCCCTCTCTGTTATTTAAACAGAGGGGATTAAACCCCTCCCCCACTGACATGGGGGCCCCAGCAGTCAGACCCCCCCCCCCCCATGTCATGTTGAACATTGCCTTAAGTCCGAGTTCTTGTGTGGTGATCCAAGAAGAAGAGTACAACCACACATTGGGCTCACTAACCCCTCTCATCCTAGTACCTCACCCCGTACGAACCCCAGAAGTTGCAGTAGTTCGGAGTTCTGGTAGGGCTGTGGCACGGTCTGCGAAGTGGATGAACGGTTTTTCAAGACCGGCTTGGGACCCTGCACACATCGTTTGAGGCTGTACTGGAACCTCGGCCGGACTTCCATACGGATCCCCCTCAGATAGGCGACTCTCTGGACTAGAACGGAGCTGTGGGCGAAGTGTTGTGGTGGCATCCTCGCTGTCATCTCTTGAACGGTGACACGCAAAAGGCGGTAACTGATGACACGTGTGTGTAGCGGTACACCCCTACAGGGTTAACAAAACTATTCGAATAGCCGCGTCCGCGGTTATGGACTGCTTGGAAAGCTTAGCTTGCTTATTAGACAACTTGAACTGGATACTTCTAAAACACACAAAGATAAGTGTGAGTGCTATGGCGTGCTTTCTCGTGGGGAAGTCGAGGAAGGCACCATAGTGGTGTAATTGGTTGAAGAGATGTAGTGGACTCGTGTACGCTTCTTACCTCAAGTCTGGTACTCGTAGTTCAGGACTAGCCAAGTCAAAGCTGGCATTTCTGCAAGTGAAACCCCACCTCCCTTTACCTTGATACATGTGCATGAGTAGTATAGTTCCTACGTAAGTCTTGCTGAGTACGACTTTGTACTCACGTTTGCTTATTCTATGTTTTAGATGAACCCACCAACCCCGATGGTGACTACTAACCGAAGCTCGAAGAATGAAGACTCAGACCAAGACCAAGCTAGTGTAGTCCTAGTCAGACGACTGGTTCCCTCATGGAGGGCTTGTTTTTAGATAAGGCTTCTCTAAGCCATATGTTAAATTTGTCTGTACTCAGACCTACTTGCTTCCGCTTGTCTGTTGTAATGTTGGATCACATTCTTGTGATCTCTGTGTGCACTCTGTAAAAGTTATTATTAAAGATGTATACTTTGTAGAGAATTGGAATGATAACATGGCACTTTGTAAAAGTTATTATTAAAGATGTTGTTCATACAAGGCATGTATGCTGCGTGTATGTTTATAACATGCATGTCTTTGTATGGGTTTTCGAGACCTTAGTTGTGATCTGGCTGGCGGTCTTTTATACACCAAGTGGCCCTTAGATGTGCGCAGCTTGGGGCATCGCGATGCGATTGTTCGAGACTCTGTCTCGTGCACACTTTGATGTATGATCGAGCCCGCCCTAGACCCCGACTAAGTGATCGGCTGGAGTAAGTCTATGTAAGGGTTATAATACAATCGATAGTATGGTTGAGGCGACTTGTCTATGAGTATGGGAGTTCACCACCCATATCAGTTAGACTTGTGTGCGGACGATGAGGACCCATCTCAGTGGATCATCCGGCCTGAATGGGATGCCCCTCACGTTCGATGCTTTCCGAGAACGTTCTGTGCTTGGCCTTGTCTGCTTAGACAAGTGGGTACGGTTCTCGGATCTCCATATGATTGTGTTGTAGCGAGGCTTGCATACGCTTAACCCCAGGTCCCGACAGTGCAGCCTCGGGGACGACCTAGAGCGGACGGCCTCGGGGTGGCGGTGACCGCGGTTGCGGCACTACGGCCCGAAGGGCGACGCAGCGACATCGCGTGGGTGTGTGCAACCGCGGGGACGGCCTCGGGGCGACGACGTGGACTGCGCGCCGCGGCGCTGCAGCCCGTGGGGGCGATGCAACAGCAGCGAAGAAGTCGGGGCAGCCACCGGGAGAACCACGGGGGCGTAGACACCGCGTCCCGTAGGGGCGACGCAGTGGCAGCCGATGCTCGATTGGTGGATAGGCGGTCGTACTCGTATGCATTCTTCACGGAATCATGCGGGACGCACACGTACGCCCGTGAGGTGGAGGAGCGCCACTCGGCGTGTTCATGGCGACGGGGGGCCGAGCGGATCGACGCGGGGTTAGCCGACGCAAGTCGGGGACGACGTGGATGGCGATGATGTCAGTGTAGAATTCCAGATCTGAAGCAGAGGCGGCGACGACGGGCGGTGCCGACGCGCGAAAGGCGGCCCGTCACCGCTGATACGTCTCAAACATATCTAATTTTCCAAACACTTTCGCTATTTTTTTGCCCTCATTCTTGCATGATTTGGACGAAACTAACTCGGACTAACGCTGTTTTCAGCAGAGCTGTCTGTATGATTTTATTGTGCGCAGGAAGATCGAGTTTTAGGTGTCTCAGAAAATTCCAAGAAAAATCACAGAAAATCCATGCACCCGAAGGGCCACTGTACCGAAAGTGGGACCAGAGGGCATCCAAGGTGGCCCAGGCGCCCCCCTGGCGCGGCCAGGGGTGTGGCCACGCCCTCTGACCGCCTGGGGGCCTCCCCCTCCTCTGGTGCCCTACGTACCGATGCTCCTATTTATTCCCGTGACGGAGAAACCCCGAAACAGAACTCTTTTCCCAATTCACGTCGCGGAGCCGCCGCCACCCTCTGTTCTTCTCCGGGAGGGCTGATCTGGAGGCTGATTTGGCCTCTGGTGAGGGAGATCATTGCCATCGTCATCATCATCACCAGTCCATCCTCCCTCCATGAATTATCCTTCAATGTGTGAGTAATTCCCTGCTGTAGGCAAAGGGGATAGTAGGGATTGGATGAGTTAGATCATGTAATAGTTTATCAGATTGTTGGGGGCATGTTGCCTATCATCTAGATTGTTGTTTATCATCTCCGCTTCAACTTGTCGCGCTTAATGCTTGTCACTTTGGGCCCGAGTGCTATGATTTCAGATCTGAACCCTATGTGTTTGCATGAATATATTTTTGTTCTTGATCCTATCTATAAGTTGTATGCACCTGTTATAGTCCGGAACCGGCGATCCCAAAGGTGACAACTTGGGACACCAAAGGGGATGGACTATAGTTTGAGGATTCCATGTATCCGTTGATTGTTAATGCTTTGTTCCGGTGCTCTTTGACATGAGCACCTTAATCTCCATAAGTTACTTTTGGCCCCGTTCGTAGCGGGATGGTAGGACAAAAGATGTTGTGCAAGTTCTTATTGCAAGCACGTACAACTACCTGTGGGGTACATGCCTGATGTTTGATTTATGCCTAGATGATCATTGTTTTTCTGTGTGCCTTGCCCAAGTTAAATACATGCCTTATCCATGCAGCGCCCAACCATCCATCTCCCTAGCCTATAGTCTTTTAATTCTGCTGGTTACTAGTTGTTTTCTTTTGCTATTTTACTGTCGCTATTTCACCACCACTATTTCCGTTGCTATCATCACTTCCATATCACAGTTACTATCAATATCTTGTTGCAAGTAAGTGTAATTGAGGTGCGGTGGAATTGACAACTCCACTTTTAAAGCTTGTGGGTATTCTTTGGCTCCCCTTGAGTCGAATCTCTAAATTGGGTTATTCTTACCCGCGAAGACTATCTCGATCCCCAGCAGTTGTGGGTTATCAAGCCTGTTTTCTGGCGCCGTTGCAGGGGAGCATAGCTTTATTCACAAGTTTACTTGAAGTATTTTACCTTCTGCAGTTTATCCGCTATGGGTAAGAAAGAAGACCCCAAGGTCCCGATCTTACCATCCCGTACGAGAAAAGGTACCGTTCTGAACACTAGTGCTACACTTGATTCACCTTCAGTTATCAGTAAGTTTGCTTCACCTCCACCACATGGTGCTTCTACTGAATCTGTTACTATGTCCGACCGATACTTTTGATGATGCTTCTACTACTCTTGATGATATTGGTTCACTTGGTCACGCTCTTGAGAAACAGATCGCTGCCGCTGCAAAATAATATGGAATTGAAATTCCCGATACTTGCTACCCTTTTGATGGAACTTACAATTATCCTGTTTTGAGTAAACTCAAGGAGAGACTCCTTGATGATTATTATATTATATTTGATGATGATTTATGCAGGGAGCTAACAGATTTTGTCGACTCTGAACCTGATGCTATTAAGAAGCTCCTCGAAAAACACTCCCTGAAGAACAAGACCGTTCCTGATCATAAATTTGCTACATCTCCTATATGCATCAATGATCCTGATTATAATTTCTCTGTTGATCTTTCACTTATATCTATGGTTGAAGCTGGCCCCTTTTATGGAAGAGAAAATGATGATGCTATTGCACACCTGACAAAACTCACTGAGTTGAGTGGCTTGTTTAATACAGATGAAAAGATACGAAACTTCTATGTCACTAAGCTTCTTCCTTTCTCTTTAAAGGAAGGTGCTAAAGCGTGGTATGATGCACTACCATGTGGTTCCATTAGGAGTCCTCAAGACTTATCTCACTCTTTTGTTGATAAGTACTTTCCTGCTCATATGCAACATGTTGCTTTACGAAGAATTTATAACTTTAAAAAGTTGCAGGATGAGAACCTCCCTAAAGCTTGGGGGAGGTATTGCAGTCTGATCCAGGATAGACCGGGACATGGAGTCCCAAAGAATGAATTAATTGATATATTTTATGCTGGTCTAACTGATGAATCTAGATCCTATTTGGACAGTTGTGTTGGTTGTGTTTTCAGGAAAAAAACACCGGACGATGCAAAAGAATTAATGGGCAAGATTGCCAAGAACCACGAAGATTGGTCCGTCCCTGAACCACCTCCACCACCAAAAAAAATGGGCATGCTTGTCCTCAGCCCCGAAGATATGCAAGAAGCGAAGAAGCCTAGTAAAGAGAATGGTATTAAAACTGAACACGTAAAGAATCTACCCCCTATTGAGAAGTTGTGTGAGCCTACCACTCACCCTCCAATGGTAGAGGTACACTCTCTTTTAGATTTCAATGGAAGTGACATTCCTCATGGTAAGCCTCCTGATCAATGTTTAGATGAGCTTAATAATTTCATGATGAAGCAAAATCACTTTAATGAGAAGATACAAAGCCAGTTGCATGATAATTCTCTTGCTATCAAAAGCTTGCTTGATGTTCTAGGTAGAACAGTTAATAATGTTAAATGTCTTTTGAAGCACGTTCATATGGTTCAAACTGAGCTTGATCAAATTTCTAATGTGCAAAAAGATTTGCTTGTTAATAATTCCAAACAGGATATACAGGCCTTCGGGATTAAAACCCGAGGAGGTACTAGCACTCAAGATCCTCTCTATCCGGAGGGGCATCCGAAGAGGATCGAGAAATATTATCAAATACAAGTAGAAGAAATCGTTAGCTCTCCGAAGAAGAAGAAGAAGCACAAAGAAGATGACAATTCCAATGATCCAAATAGTATATCTACCTCCGATGCTAAGACTGAAGACGGTGCTGAACCTGAAAAGGATATTGAAAAGAATGATCCACCCGAAGTTCGAGAAGAAGAAGCACCCGATAGATGCAAGAAATACACTAGAGAAGACTTCGTCGCAAGAAGACATGGGAAGGAAAGAGAACCATGGGTACAGAAACCCATGCCCTTTCCAGGTAAGTCTCTCAAAACTAAAGACGAAGAGCATGACAATAAGTTTTGTGAGTGGATGAAACCTCTTTTTCTTCAAATTCCTTTGACTGATGCTATTAAGTTACCTCCTTATTCGAGATATATGAAATATATTGTTACTAATAAAAGAAAAGTTCCTAATGAAGAAATATCTACTATGCTTGCTAACTACTCTTTTAGTGGCAAGATTCCTGAGAAGCTTGGTGATCCAGGTATACCCACCATTCCTTGCTCCATAAAGAATAATTATGACACGACTGCTTTATGTGATCTTGGAGCAGGAGGGAGTGTTATGCCTTTTTCTCTTTACAAGAGACTTTGTTTAGAAAAACTAATCCCTACAGATATCTCTCTTCAGATGGCTGACAAGTCAACAGCCGTTTCCATTGGCATTTGAGAGGATGTTCCCGTTGAAGTTGCTAATTGTTTAATCCTTACTGATTTTGTTGTGCTTGACATGTCCGAGGATAGGAGCATGTCTATTATTCTCGGTAGACCTTTTCTTAACACCGCAGGTGCTATTATTGATTGCAATAAAGGAAAGTTTACTTTTAATGTGATTGATAAAGAACACATAGTGTATTTTCCGAAGAATATTGACAAAAGGCATGGCCTCAACTCTATAGAGAATATCGAGACCGTGAAGATTGGTGAGTGGGATTGTCCTCTACATGTGCACCACAAATACAAAACTATTATGGTGGGGACCATATCCATTAAAGTGAAGGTACCATGAATGCCTCATAGTAAGTGAAACTTTTTACTCTATGTATTGCTAGTTTGGTAGTAGGACTTGATCAACCTTACTATTAGATGAGTTTTATATAAGTAAAAAGTAGAAGTTATTATGTTTGCATTTATTTTAGCTTTATCTTTCTTGCTGTACCAAGTTTATAAGTTTTTGAAGCTTCACAACTCTAATCACTGCTCGAAGTTTTAAAAAAGTTCCGCAGCATTTTGAACTCCAAAATTTTTTCAATAGTGAAATTGTCAGAAAAATTCCAAAAAAATAAAAAAAAATTCCATGCTGGGAGTGACCCAGAGGCACCTGGGGCTGACCAGGGGGGCACCAGTGGCCCAGGCGGCCAGCTGGCGCGACCTGCCCCCTAGCCGCGCCCACAGGGTGCCTGGGGCCCACAGGCCCCACCTCTAGGCATGTCTTCTTCCCCCTTCCTCCTCTCTCTCCAAAAACACGAGTTCTGCTCCAGTTCTTGCGTTCTTGCTGTTCTTGGAGGCGATTTTTGATCTCTCTCTACAGCCCATCATTCGAGCTGATATTTTGAGCAAATACTCCCTTAAATGAGTTTATTTGTAAAAGCAAAAGGATGGCTTGGGAAGAAGAAGACCGAGCGCTCTGATCGAGTTACTAGAGCTGCAGCTTCACCCTCAGCAGTTAGGGTGAGCTACAATGAAGATCATGTGCCCCTGGAGTTGTTGGAATACACAAGTCCAGCTGGCGTGGCCTGCCCCCTAGCCGCGCCCACAGGGCACCTGGGGCCCACAGGCCCCACCTCTAGGTATGTCTTCTTCCCCCTTCCTCCTCTCTCTCCAAAAACATGAGTTCTGCTCCAGTTCTTGCTGTTCTTGGAGGCGATTTTCGATCTCTCTCTACATCCCATCATTCGAGCTGAGATTTTGAGAAAATACTCCCTGAAATGAGTTTCTTTGGAAAAGCAAAAGGATCCCTTGGGAAGAAGAAGACCGAGCGCTCCGATCGAGTTACTAGAGCTGCAGCTTCACCCTCAACGATTAGGGTGAGCTACAATGAAGATCATGTGCCCCTGGAGTTGTTGGAAGACACAAGTCCAGCATGCCCAATGATGTATCCGTGCGATGATTTTCCTACAACTGCTGGAATTAAGGTGGTACAATACAAAAAGCTTACCTCCTGCTTTGTTAATAGTTTTCGTTATAACCATGATGCTGGAACCGTCAAGTTCAAACTTTATAATGATCTCATAACCATGTCTTTGGCACAGTTTTGTGATATAATAGGTGTGCCGAACGTTGGTTAGACAGCGAAGATGACCATGCAGCCTTCCGGGTTGATGACTCTCTTCAACTCCCTTTGTTGCTAGGAGGAGAATAACATTCAGCGTACGAAGATTTCCAGCATTCAGTTTCCACACCTCAGGTATTTTGCGTATTTTGTTGCTAGAGGGGTGTTAGCTCGTGACAACACGAGCAATGGCTCTTTACCAGATTTCACTATTTATGCGAACGCCCTATTTGATAAGAATGAGTATAATGTGGGTGCCTTGATTGCTCGGCGCCTTGTTATAAACGGTAAGAAAGGCGATTTATCTGGTGGCGTTTACACCACACTTATCCTTGAGTCTCTTGAACGCACCCCGCATCCTGATGATGTTCCCTTTACATAAGAAAGTCTCGATCTTTTGGCTATGAAGAGGCATAAGTTTGTTACCATGACTTCCCAGTTTGGCAACCTTGATTATATTTTGCAAAAACAACAAAAAGATTTCTCTTTTCTTTTTCTTTCGCTAAATCTTTGAAAAATCCAAAAATATTTTCTTTTCTCTCTTTAGTTTGCTTTGTTGCAGAGTTTAGCTCGAGTCCGTGATGGCATTTGCACTTGATTATATTTTCCTACGTTCAATCGTGCAAGCGACAAGGCAGTTATGACGAAGATCGACGAAAGGGATACAACAAGAAAAACCGGTATGAACTCTTTTTGTTTCTACTTTTGTACATATGCTTGTACTTATGATTTAGAGACCAGCTTGTTGCGACATAGTGCTATGTTTACAATGCTTGCCCAGTGTTCATGCTTTCCTTGTGGCTAATCCCAAATAGCAAGAGTACATAATATGTTGTTGAAATGATTTACATGCATTGCGTTGTTCATAGTTTAGCATACTGAAGTGGTATTTCCCTTTGGAGAATTCTTGGATTAACTTGGCACATGCTTACACATGTTTATGACTGAAAATTCTACTATGCCTTGATGATCTGTGAGTTTCAGAATAGTTGTATCATTTTCATGCCCAATTCAATGTTACTTTGTCGCTCTGCATGATTATGACTGTTATTGCTCTCTAGTAGGTCGCTTCCCAGTCTTTTGGTAGCCTTCGCTCGCACTAAGCGGATTTCTGCTTGTGCATCCAAAATCCTTGAAACCAGTTATTCCTTATGAGTCCACCATACCTTCCTATGTGGTATTTACCGGCCATCCTAACGAAGAATTTCTTGTACCATCTCGAAATCATTCAAAAGCACTCCTGTGTTGTGCCTCTGCTTCAGCTCATGAGGAAGTAGTAGGTGATTCATGATCGTCTTATATTAGACATGTTTTATTGCGGAATTGCATGTCTAATCTGCAAAACCCTAATACGAGGAGGGATTGGCATGAGTGCGCCCAGCTAACAAAAGATAATCACAACCAACAAACCCTCCTTCATGCTTTGTCTATGAGAAATCAGAAAACTTTGGCAGTGATAAACAAAGGAGATTAAGGGGATGTGATCGTCTCCATCTTGGGAGCCGTTCGTCGAAACATGTCTAGCGTAAGAGGTCATTGAGTTGTCTACTAGCATTCGTTGACGAATCATGCACCTCCCAAAACATTTTTATCTCTGTTTTCAAAACAAAGGGCTCTGGTACAAGTTTTGTCTTTGCTTCCAACCACGAGTTTTCAACCTTTAAATCAAAGTCCACGGTTCGAGGGTCTCCACGTTCTTTCTTCAAAGCACCAACTAGGAGAGCATAATTGTCATTCTGAGTGTAATGTGCATTGTCCCAAAGTACTACATTGTCTTTTGCATCATTGTGGTATTACTTATTCTGAATTTCTTAGTTCCAGTCTCCTTTAAAACTCCAGAGGAGTTTCTGCATTTATGTTTTGCTTCAGTCATGGAGGCTAGCGAAATACCACTCTAGTATGTTCAAGCTTTGTGCATTGTAATCTTGTCTTGATTTTCAGTAGCATATTATTTACTCTTAGTTGTTTGTGATTGATCACTTGAAAGAAGGATTGCTTCGTACATTGTCCTCATAGCATTGTTTTGATACTTGCTAAATTCTTTTCGTAGTACATGCTTATACATTCATTGAAGAAAAAGAGTTTGTCAAAGTTTTCTTTGTCGCGTTCAGTTCGTTGTACTGAATTGCTTGAGGACAAGAAATATGCTAAGCTTGGGGGAGTTGATACGTCTCAAACGTATCTACTTTTCCAAACACTTTTTGCTATTGTTTTTCCCTCATTCTTGCATGATTTGGACCCGAAGGGCCACTGTGTCTCAGAAAATTCCAGGAAAAATCACAGAAAGTCCACGCACCCGAAGGGCCACTGTGCCGGAAGTGGGACCATAGAGCAGCCAAGGGGGCCCCAGGCGTCCCCCTCGTGCGGCCAGGGATGGGGTCGCGCCCTCTGGCAGCCTGGGGGCCTCCCCCCTCCTCTGGTGTCCTACCGAGGCTCCTATTTATTCCCGTGACCGAGAAACCCCGAAACAGAACTTGTTTTCCCAATTCACGTCGCGGAGCCGCCGCCACCCTGTGTTCTTCTCCGGGAGGGCTAATCTGGAGGCTTATTTGGCCTCCGGTGAGGGGAGATCATCGCCATCGTCATCATCATCACCACTCCATCCTCCCTCCATGACTTCTCCATCCATGTGTGAGTAATTCCCTGCTGTAGGCAAAGGGGATGGTAGGGATTGGATGAGATAGATCATGTAATAGTTTATCAGATTGTTGGGGGCATGTTTCCTATCATTTAGATTGTTGTTTATCATCTCTGCTTCAACTTGTTGCTCTTAATGCTTGTCACTTTGGGCCCGAGTGCCATGATTTCAAATCTGAACCCTATGTGTTTGCATGAATATATTTGTGTGCTTGATCCTATCTATGAGTTGTATGCACCTGTTATAGTTTGGAACCGACGATCCCAAAGGTGACAGCTTGGGACACCAAAGGGGATGGACTATAGTTTGAGGATTCCATGTATCCATTGATTGTTAATGCTTTGTTCCGGTGCTCTTTGACAGGAGCACCTTAATCTCCATAAGTTCCTTTTGGCCCCGTTCGTTGCGGGATGGTATGACAAAAGATGTTGTGCAAGTTCTTATTGCAAGCACATACAACTACCTGTGGGGTACATGTCTGATGTTTGATTTATGCCTAGATGATCATTGCTTTTCTGTGTGCCTTGCCCCAAGTTAAATTAAATACATGATGTGCCTTATCCATGCAGCGCCCAACCATCCATCTCCCTATCCTACAGTGTTTTATTTCTGTTGGTTACTAGTTGTTTGCTTTTTCTATTTTACTGTCACTATTTCACCACCACTATTTCCGTTGCTATCATCACTTCCATATCACAGTTACTATTAATATCTTGTTTCAAGTAAGTGTATGTTAGGTGCGGTGGAATTGACAACTCCATTGTTAAAGCTTGTGGGTATTCTTTGGATCCCCTTGAGTCGAATCTATAAATTGGGTTATTCTTACCCGCGAAGACTATCTCGATCCTCTGCAGTTGTGGGTTATCAGCCGCCGCATCACGCGAAAGCGCCGAGGCGACATAGAGACCCTGCGAACGACGACCGTTGCAGGCCGGCGCGCCGCGCATGGGTGGACGGTCGATGAAGAGACCGGCAGTTGCACCAGAGTCGGAGTAGACGCGCAGTTGAACGACGACGATGGTGGGCGACGCAAACCGATCTTAGATCAGAAAACCAAAAAAGAACACCGATCGAAGACGACCGGCGCGAGAGAAAAAGCTCCGATCAAGGGACCGGGGGAAAAGACTCTAGGGCAGCTGATCCACGGGATCGGCGGACGAACCCTAGGTACGGGCGGCGCGACCCCCGGTGCCGGCGATCATGGATCGGCCCCGGGGTCGATGCGGGCGGAAGCGACGGCGGCGGCTAGGGTTTAGATCATGGTTAGGTTGATACCATGTAGAAGGATAGAGAGGTGTTTGGTGGAATCAATGTTTATTGCTTGAGCCTTGGAGGCATATATATAGGAGTACAATGATCTACTTGGAGTACAAGTCAAGGTAGAAAAGAGTCTTAGTCTATCTCTTGTTTCCTAATAATCAATATACTCAACATTAAGTATATAATAGATCCTGTAAATTTCATCAGGGTTTGCGTGAATCTGAATAAAATATATTAAACTGTCTGCAAACGAATGCGGTTAAACTACCCATAGTGGGAGTAAAATCAGTAGTAACATCACACATATCTATGCAAAATAGATGATGTGGCAAGTAATTAATGAGGAAAAATAGAGCCATGTGGTAACTTAGTCTGGTCACAATGGGGAGTAACTTAGACTAGTAACATACACGGATTACGATTCTATGTTACTACCTCCACAATGGGTAGTGACATATATGTAGTGTCATATAAGACTTCATTTATTACATTATAAACTCATATTCTCTTGGTATGTGTGATGTTACTCAAAGATCAAGTAACTAGCGTTACCACAAACATATCTCTCCTCATTAACTCATTGCCACATAAGAAAAATTGCTGAGTTTGACTCGATGTTACTGCTGAAATTACTCCCCATTGGGGCCAGCCTTAGGTAGTTATTTGCTTTTGGAGTAACATCACACATACCAAGATGATATGAGTCTATATCATAATAAATGAAGTTACTAGTTGATGTTACTCCCACTATAGATCTAGTAACACTAGTGGACAGACCCCCATATTATCCCGGTTCATATGGGCCTTCGGTCCCGGTTCCACACTCGGGACCAATGATGATCCCGGTTGTCCCATGAACCGGGACCGAAGAGGCTCCACGTGGCCTGGCACGCAGCGAGGGGGGGAGGGGTCATCGGTCCCGGTTGATAGGAAGAACCGGGACCTAAGAGGCTCCACTGCTCCCCTTTTTAACCCTATTTTCTGATTTTTTTTCATTTATTTATTTTCTGTTTTGTATTCAATTAAATGGTACCATATATATAAATTCAAGCAACAATGAAGGAACCACAATATATATTACACATTATCGTCACGAATATATCATATACACCATCTCATTCCTCGTGCTTGGTCGAACATGTATTACAAAAACGGTACTCACACGAGTTCGATCTAATTTACATCGGTCCTTGGCCGCTTGTCTTCCAAAAAATGAGGGTGAAAGAACTCTCCGGTCGGAGCTATGACATGGTCTAATAAGAATCCGGCGATTTCCTCTTGAATTTCTCGCACGCGTTGTCGTGGTAGAAGACCGTCCCGCATTCGTTCGATCTAATTAAAAGAATAGGATCAATATATATGAATGAAACTAAACACAATTTAACGCAATAAATTAAAGTATTGAATGTTGTTTATCGTACTTAAATTTTCCTTATGTTTCGGGTTGCGGCCGTCTCTTTGGTCGTCTGGCGAATGAACTCGCAGACATAATATCCACATAAGTTATTCCCGGGTCCCTGTCTCAAACACTTTACGAGAACGGAGATCAATGAATATTATAATCAGCATGATAATTATACTGAAACTAGAATCAAAAAGATGCACGGATCTAGCAAGTAGTACTTACATTCAGTGATTCAAATGTAAGCTTTGCCGGAAGACACGGTGTTTTGGCGGTGAACCGTTTCCAAACCCTCTGGAGGCATGCTTGCATGTCCTCCCATGATTTCATAGATTTGAGTCCCGGGTCCATGACTTTTACTACTCCTTCGTCCGGAACAATGATCAACAGAATAAAATGGAAGCTGCACACGCATAAAGAGTCAATTATACGCTTAACACCGAGCAAGCAAAATAGAATGTGTGCGAGACAATAACACTCACTCAAAGTTGTAAGGAAATAGTATTTCCCTTCTTGTGCCGAAATACGTCAACGATTGCAACAAGTTGTTCTCTGTCTGGTTGGGCTTCTCTTTGAGAGTTATTTCATGAACGAACTGGCAGTCAACGAACCCAATGTCATAGATTTGTCCTTTCTTGCATTCGAGAATCTTCATTCTGCATATATAATTAGTTTAGTGATGAGTGTAAGATTGTACATGAAACGAATGAACTGAGCTAGAAAGGCTTGATCACTGAAATTAATGGTACTTACAGACAATATGCACTGACGATAGATTTATCGATGGCGTCTCCATTGTAAAACTGAAATAATTCTGAGAATTCAATCAGATCGAAGCCTTGTCCATTCCCGTAATGCTCGTTCTAAAATTTAGCGTAGATCCAGTTTTCGGATTTAGCAGATTTTTCCATGTACCAGTCATGCAATTTTCGCATCTTTGTTGGTAGATCCTTGACTAACTCGGGTTTGACGAGAGGATACCCGTGTTGGTATTGGTATGCTGGTACGAATTCCTCGTCGTTCCTGAACTCATCCATACGGCTCAGGTAATCAGTAATAGACAATCCTACTGCCTGGGCTTTTGCTCTGTACTGTCTTATAAACTCCGGATCTTTGTTCGGATGATACACATCAACCTGATGCTGCTGGGGGCGCGGCCAAGTGTGCACTTCGAGCGGTTCGATCGATTGTTCTTTCTGTAGTCCGAGCTGGGCAATCTCTTTTCCGACTCTCCGCTCTTTTGCCTCAGCCGACTTTGTAATAGAGCGTTCATAGTCTGATGTGAGCGGTATGGGGTTGTGAAGCTTCTTCTTCAGTTTCGCGCACGCGGCGTGATCTTTTGGGGTGCGCGGGAACAATGGCTCTATCGGCTTCTTCTTGTTGGCCACATCAATCTTCCACTTTTCATAAGACATTTTTACGGACACGTCCAGTTCCTCAGGTGTCATCTCTCCGGGTAGCTTCTTCATATTCTGATGAGGAACTTTTGGGAGGGGTGATCGCTTACGTTTCGGTGATTTCTTGCTGCCCCTACTAGTATAGGTACGCTTCCGCTTCTGGATCTGAGGCTCAGGAGATGGAGCCGGCTGAGGCGACGGTGGAGATGCCTGAGGCGACGGTGGAGACGGCTGAGCCAGAGAGTGGTGAGGCGGTGAAGGCGATGGTTGCGGTGAAGAATGGTCACGTGGCGGCGAAGGTGGATTGCTCTTCTGAAGAGTGGGTGACCTTGGCGGCACATAATCTGGAAGCACGATGTGCTCCTTTCGCCATAGAACACTCCCCTTTTTTGCTTCTCCTAGTTTTTTCAGCTCCCCATCTTCACCTGCCGGGTGGTCCAGCTTTAGCTCCTCATAATCATCCATCACATCATCCACCATGACGACAGCGTACCCTTTTGGAGTCGGGTTGCAATGATAAGTTGGTTTCTCCGGGATTGATAGGGCCATGCCGACCGCCACCGTCACCTTTAAGTTCATCACTTGCACCTTAAGCTCACAATGTGTGCTCTCCGTGATATAATCCACTGGGTAGCGTTTAGGAGCAGCCGTTGTCAGTGCATCATCATCATCCTACTGGAGTTGCGTGGAAGCTTGGGAGCTTTTCCGATTCGATGGGGCGCCGGTAGAATCGAATCCAGTTTCTAACAAGAGCTGTTGAGGTTGGCCGCCACTTTGCTGGCTAAGTCTGCCGATCAGCTCCTCCGCCCGCTTTAAGCCTTCTTCTACATTACGCAGCCGCTCTTTGGTGGCCGTTTTCTCAGCCTCATTCGCCACTTTCTCTCTCTCAGCCGTCGCTTTCTCAGCTGCCTCCCTTTCCTTCCTCCTCTGATGGCTTTTATCTGCATATTTCTTGCTTTCCGAAGGGAAGGCAAGTTTCCAACACTTGGAGCCTGGCGTGCCTCGTGCTCGTCCTGGGTGGTCTCTATTTTTTAGGGCGCGTGTGAGCTCGTCGTCCTCTCTATCGGGAATGAACCGTCCCTCTTCAATATCACGTACTGCATCTCTAATATCATCGATGGGCAGCAGGGGATCATCTATGTGTGACTGGTTATATATTGCCTTCCCATCTTGGTCCAACGTGCCCCCATGGCCGTAAAACAAGTTTCTTGTCCGTTCGTTCCATGTTGTAGGCTCTGGAGTGATCCCGGCATCAAAATACTTGGCCTCAATTGCCTCCCACCTAGGCATGCAACCGGTGTAGCCAGCAGGCCTCATTTTATGGTGGTAAATCTTCTTAGCGGCATTCGTCTGATTTATTTCAGACCTTTGCTGCGCGTGCTCCTATTTCTTGTACGCCACAAAATCATCCCACTCCTCTCTTATCTTACCATAGCCGTGTTCGAAATCCGGAGTCTTGTCTAACTTGACAAATTTTAGGTACAAGTTTTTCTTCCAATTCTTGAATTGCTCGGCCATCTTGCTGAGAGCAAACTTCTTGACTCTAGCCTCTAGCTCCAGTCTAGCTGCCGCCTCCTGAGCTGGATTATCCACCTCTAGCATCCGGAGGAGAAAATTATGCATGAGCATGTTCCAAAGCCTGTCTTTCATGGTGTCGGACACAAACGAGATTCTAGGGTCCTTTAGCTGCATCCATTCTCGAATGGTGATCGGGATGTTGTCCCTCACAAGAGTTCCGCATGCCTTCACAAATTTTTTCTTGACATCATCCGGAGCTAACGGTTCGCCGTCTGGACCGACCTCTTCGATCCTATACCTCACATTGTCAGCCAACTTTTTGGTTGGGCCTCGTTTCGGTCTTGCAGAGGAATGGCCGGATCCGGATCTGGAGGGCTAAAAGAAGAAATAGTGTTAATATATGCATGTACATATACAACTTCATTTTAATTAACAACATTTTAATCAACCTCGCCGGTGTTTTCGAGATTAAAGGTTCCGCCGAAGGCGGAGCCGGAGCCGACTTGTCTCCCGTCCGATGCTTCTTCTCGGTGGAGAGACTCGTCTCCCTCACCGGAATCGTTCAGAAACCGGCGGGTGACATCTTGACCTTCATTGTCGTTGATCATATCGTGAAGCAACTTTTCCTCATTTTCATCTCTATTAAATATTGGATCCATAGTATCTGCAAATTAAGAATTGCAAGCTATTATAATGAAAATCGTAGGCGGCAGCGGTGTAGTCAACGGTAGCAGCAGAGTCTACCGGAGATTAAAGTGGGGGAGAAACAGTAAATACATGGAAATCATAGCAAACAATACAAGGTATGACAAATGAAATGCAATCGGTGATCTAACGTAAAACGATGCAATAAGCTCGACGCTAATGGCGACCTCGCCTGGGAACCACCGAAACTAATCCTGGTCAGTCGGGTACTCGACGTCGTAGTAAGCTAATGACGGTGTCTGCAATGAACGTACCTGTACAGTTTATATATATAGTTCCACGATCACTCCCAAAGTGATCACGGCCCGCTAGCTAACCTATGACTAGCAAAGCGCAGAGTCTACCGGAGATTAAAGGGGGGGAGAAACAGTAAATACACAGCAAGCAATAGCAATCAATGCAAGACAAGACAGATGAATTGTAAACGTTACCCTAACGTGGTACGATGCAATAAGCTCGGAGCGGAAATTCATCCGGGGATGGATTACCGGCTCCGGGTGATTACCGGACAGGGTGTCCGGAGGGGGGGTGATGCCGGAGGTGTCGTGGACATCCGACACACGTGTGGGTTATGTATCCGGGTGAGTTGACCTATTCCGAACAACTTTCGTGTTCGAAATAAATTGATCCGGGTACTGCAGCAGTACCGGACAATTCATCGGACTGGCGGTCCGGAGGGGGGCGGTTCAATGTTCGGTATGTTAGGGGGGTGTGGTAGACATACGGATACCGTATTTGGTTTCGTTGAATTTTTCTGAGCAACTTTCATGTATAAATTATTTTAATCCGGGTTACGGATTAAAATATATTAATTAAACAAGTTTATTAAATTTTAAAATCAATTAAATCAATTTCTATTTATTAATTCTTTTATTTATTATTAAATGAATTAATAATCATTTTTAATTAACTGACCAGTGGGTCCCACTGGTCAGTGACACAGCTAATAATTTACTTACACCATTTTATTAATTAAAATGACTATGAGGCCCACATGTCATTCACACCAGGGGGTTCTCTGTTTAAGTTAATACATGGGGGGTTAGTGGCTTGTTAGCCACAGGCTAACCACGCACCCGCCGGCGGCGAGCCATGGCACGGCGGGCGACCCATCGGAGGCGCGTTCCGGCGAGGGGGCGCGCGGCTGCGGCACAGGTGGGACGCGGGGTGTGGCCAAGGTGGGAAGAGCGCGCCCATGGCCAATGCACGCTCTGGCCGTGGCGGGAACCACGGCGGCCTGTGCACGGGCACGGCGGCCGGCCAGGCAGGAGCACACGAGGCGCGGGTGTGGGGGGGGCGTGGCCATGCATAGGCGAGGCGCGCATGAACGGGAAGGAGGCTCACACGATGAAGCTGTCGTCTCGGGGCGCCGCGGCGGAGCAAAGGGTGGCCGGCGGCGGCGACGCGGAGCAGCGGCCACGCGCGCGGGGAAGACGAAGGCGTCGAATCGGCAGGCAGCCTGCCGGCGTCGACGGCGAATTCCGCGCGGGAAGAAGAAGAGGTTGGGGGATTTGGTGGAGTTGGGGGAGGAAGAAGAGGTTGCGGGGTATTATAGCAAGGGCCATCGCTCCCGGTTGGTAGCAACAACCGGGACCAAAGACTCAACGGTCCCGGTTACCAACCGGGACCGTTGGCCTGGGCGGGGAGGGGCCTGGTGCTGCCACGTCGCACCAGGGTCATCGATCCCGGTTGGTAGCACCAATCGGGACCGTTGAGTCTTTGGTCCCGGTTGGTGCTACCAACCGGGATCGTTAGACCAGCAAATTAGTACCACCTCGCTAACCGAAGTGGAGTTAGACTTGTTTATAAGAACAGGTCCGCGTGGACTTATCGTAGCATAACAAGTTCACTAAAGGCCGTACACGGAGAAATTGATCTGTATCCTGTACTCTGTCCGGGGAAATTTCGGACGGAGTTCGTTTGGTTGGCAGATTTTCCAGATGTGCCCACGAGGCGGGGACCGTCTGTAAACCCGTATGGGATGAAAATCCCGTACGGGTATTACAGACGGTTCCCGCCTGGTCGGTAGACTTGCGAGATCTGCCAACCAGGCGTGCACCGTCTGAAATTCACCATGACAGAGTACAGGATATGGAGTATTCTTCCGTTGACGTCCTATAATGAAATTGCTATACTTTTTTTGTTTTTTTTCAATCAACGACCCTGACGACATCGACGACCTCGCCGGCGCCACCCCCGCTGTGAGCGTCTCACCATCCCCCCTCTCCTCTCCTTTTTTTCATATGTGCACAAGTACTCATTTCATCAGAGATCTACAAAGAGTTTTGCAAGATTCCACACCTAGCTATCACCGGCCATGCCCCCCCTCCCCCGTTTTGACCGCTTTTTGAAATCGGTGCTTAAAAATTCAAAAAAAATCAAAAAAATATAAAACCTTTGCGTTGCATCCTAATTTATGTCCTAGTAACCATACAAACCAACAAACTTGGAATAATGCAAAACTATTAAAAAAGTCTTCTCAAAATGGGCTATCGAGTATGAAGGTTCATGGCTTTCAAGCCAAATGGCCGAAGTTATAGCTCATTTCAAAGGATAGTTTCCCCAAATGATCTCATATTTTGCATATGTGTGTATATTTGCCAACAAGTTTGCCAAAGGAAGTTTTCATTTCCGTTGCACGAAAAATCCATTTTTCATTTTCCGAGTGCCAAAAGTAGGGTCTTTTTGCGAAGGATCTACCAAATATTTGATGTCAATTTGAACCAACCCATTTTTGTATTATACTAGACCATATTTTATTAACAATTTACAAAAGTTTCTATGTAAAATGTTTCTTATGCACCTCTGCTGAAAAAGACAAATTGCCGCCAATTCAGCTGGAACGGGGTGAAATTTGAACTACAAGTGCTTGATAGATTGCTCTTTATTTTTTTTTAAAAACATTTCCAAGTGCACAAGTACTCATTTCATCAGAGATCTACAAAGAGTTTTGCAAGATTCCACACCTAGCTATCACCGGCCATGCCCCCCCTCCCCCGTTTTGATCGCATTTTGAAATCGGTGCTTAAACAATTCAAAAAAAATCAAAAAAATATAAAACCTTTGCGTTGCATCCTAATTTATGTCCTAGTAACCATAAAAACCAACAAACTTGGAATAATGCAAAACTATTAAAAAAGTCTTCTCAAAATGGGCTATCGAGTATGAAGGTTCATGGCTTTCAAGCCAAATGGCCGAAGTTATAGCTCATTTCAAAGGATAGTTTCCCCAAATGATCTCATATTTTGCATATGTGTTTATATTTGAATGGCCAACAAGTTTGCCAAAGGAAGTTTTCATTTCCGTTGCACGAAAAATCCATTTTTCATTTTCCGAGTGCCGAAAGTAGGGTCTTTTTGCGAAGGATCTACCAAATATTTGATGTCAATTTGAACCAACCCATTTTTGTATTATACTAGACCATATTTTATTAACAATTTACAAAAGTTTCTATGTAAAATGTTTCTTATGCACCTCTGCTGAAAAAGACAAATTGCCGCCAATTCAGCTGGAACGGGGTGAAATTTGAACTACAAGTGCTTGATAGATTGCTCTTTATTTTTTCAAAAAAACATTTCCAAGTGCACAAGTACACATTTCATCAGAGATCTACAAAGAGTTTTGCAAGATTCCACACCTAGCTATCACCGGCCATGCCCCCCCTCCCCCGTTTTGATCGCATTTTGAAATCGGTGCTTAAACAATTCAAAAAAAATCAAAAAAATATAAAACCTTTGCGTTGCATCCTAATTTATGTCCTAGTAACCATACAAACTAACAAACTTGGAATAATGCAAAACTATTAAAAAAGTCTTCTCAAAATGGGCTATCGAGTATGAAGGTTCATGGCTTTCAAGCCAAATGGCCGAAGTTATAGTTCATTTCAAAGGATAGTTTTCCCAAATGATCTCATATTTTGCATATGTGTGTATATTTGAATGGCCAACAAGTTTGCCAAAGGAATTTTTCATTTCCGTTGCACGAAAAATCCATTTTTCATTTTCCGAGTGCCGAAAGTAGGGTCTTTTTGCGAAGGATCTACCAAATATTTGATGTCAATTTGAACCAACCCATTTTTGTATTATACTAGACCATATTTTATTAACAATTTACAAAAGTTTCTATGTAAAATGTTTCTTATGCACCTCTGCTGAAAAAGACAAATTGCCGCCAATTCAGATGGAACGGGGTGAAATTTGAACTACAAGTGCTTGATAGATTGCTCTTTATTTTTTCAAAAAAACATTTCCAAGTGCACAAGTACTCATTTCATCAGAGATCTACAAAGAGTTTTGCAAGATTCCACACCTAGCTATCACCGGCCATGCCCCCCCTCCCCCGTTTTGATCGCATTTTGAAATCGGTGCTTAAACAATTCAAAAAAAATCAAAAATATATAAAACCTTTGCGTTGCATCCTAATTTATGTCCTAGTAACCATATAAACCAACAAACTTGGAATAATGCAAAACTATTAAAAAAGTCTTCTCAAAATGGGCTATCGAGTATGAAGGTTCATGGCTTTCAAGCCAAATGGCCGAAGTTATAGCTCATTTCAAAGGATACTTTCCCCAAATGATCTCATATTTTGCATATGTGTGTATATTTGCCAACAAGTTTGCCAAAGGAAGTTTTCATTTCCGTTGCACGAAAAATCCATTTTTCATTTTCCGAGTGCCGAAAGTAGGGTCTTTTTGCGAAGGATCTACCAAATATTTGATGTCAATTTGAACCAACCCATTTTTGTATTATACTAGACCATATTTTATTAACAATTTACAAAAGTTTCTATGTAAAATGTTTCTTATGCACCTCTGCTGAAAAAGACAAATTGCCGCCAATTCAGCTGGAACGGGGTGAAATTTGAACTACAAGTGCTTGATAGATTGCTCTTTATTTTTTCAAAAAAACATTTCCAAGTGCACAAGTACTCATTTCATCAGAGATCTACAAAGAGTTTTGCAAGATTCCACACCTAGCTATCACCGGCCATGCCCCCCCTCCCCCGTTTTGACCGCTTTTTGAAATCGGTGCTTAAAAATTCAAAAAAAATCAAAAAAATATAAAACCTTTGCGTTGCATCCTAATTTATGTCCTAGTAACCATACAAACCAACAAACTTGGAATAATGCAAAACTATTAAAAAAGTCTTCTCAAAATGGGCTATCGAGTATGAAGGTTCATGGCTTTCAAGCCAAATGGCCGAAGTTATAGCTCATTTCAAAGGATAGTTTCCCCAAATGATCTCATATTTTGCATATGTGTGTATATTTGCCAACAAGTTTGCCAAAGGAAGTTTTCATTTCCGTTGCACGAAAAATCCATTTTTCATTTTCCGAGTGCCGAAAGTAGGGTCTTTTTGCGAAGGATCTACCAAATATTTGATGTCAATTTGAACCAACCCATTTTTGTATTATACTAGACCATATTTTATTAACAATTTACAAAAGTTTCTATGTAAAATGTTTCTTATGCACCTCTGCTGAAAAAGACAAATTGCCGCCAATTCAGCTGGAACGGGGTGAAATTTGAACTACAAGTGCTTGATAGATTGCTCTTTATTTTTTTTTAAAAACATTTCCAAGTGCACAAGTACTCATTTCATCAGAGATCTACAAAGAGTTTTGCAAGATTCCACACCTAGCTATCACCGCCCATGCCCCCCCTCCCCCGTTTTGATCGCATTTTGAAATCGGTGCTTAAACAATTCAAAAAAAATCAAAAAAATATAAAACCTTTGCGTTGCATCCTAATTTATGTCCTAGTAACCATAAAAACCAACAAACTTGGAATAATGCAAAACTATTAAAAAAGTCTTCTCAAAATGGGCTATCGAGTATGAAGGTTCATGGCTTTCAAGCCAAATGGCCGAAGTTATAGCTCATTTCAAAGGATAGTTTCCCCAAATGATCTCATATTTTGCATATGTGTTTATATTTGAATGTCCAACAAGTTTGCCAAAGGAAGTTTTCATTTCCGTTGCACGAAAAGTCCATTTTTCATTTTCCGAGTGCCGAAAGTAGGGTCTTTTTGCGAAGGATCTACCAAATATTTGATGTCAATTTGAACCAACCCATTTTTGTATTATACTAGACCATATTTTATTAACAATTTACAAAAGTTTCTATGTAAAATGTTTCTTATGCACCTCTGCTGAAAAAGACAAATTGCCGCCAATTCAGCTGGAACGGGGTGAAATTTGAACTACAAGTGCCTGATAGATTGCTCTTTGTTTTTTCAAAAAAACATTTCCAAGTGCACAAGTACTCATTTCATCAGAGATCTACAAAGAGTTTTGCATGATTCCACACCTAGCTATCACCGGCCATGCCCCCCCTCCCCCGTTTTGATCGCATTTTGAAATCGGTGCTTAACCAATTCAAAAAAAATCAAAAAAATATAAAACCTTTGCGTTGCATCCTAATTTATGTCCTAGTAACCATACAAACAAACAAACTTGGAATAATGCAAAACTATTAAAAAAGTCTTCTCAAAATGGGCTATCGAGTATGAAGGTTCATGGCTTTCAAGCCAAATGGCCGAAGTTATAGCTCATTTCAAAGGATAGTTTTCCCAAATGATCTCATATTTTGCATATGTGTGTATATTTGAATGGCCAACAAGTTTTCCAAAGGAATTTTTCATTTGCGTTGCACGAAAAATCCATTTTTCATTTTCCGAGTGCCGAAAGTAGGGTCTTTTTGCGAAGGATCTACCAAATATTTGATGTCAATTTGAACCAACCCATTTTTGTATTATACTAGACCATATTTTATTAACAATTTACAAAAGTTTCTATGTAAAATGTTTCTTATGCACCTCTGCTGAAAAAGACAAATTGCCGCCAATTCAGCTGGAACGGGGTGAAATTTGAACTACAAGTGCTTGATAGATTGGTCTTTATTTAAAAAAAACATTTCCAAGTGCACAAGTACTCATTTCATCAGAGATCTACAAAGAGTTTTGCAAGATTCCACACCTAGCTATCACCGGCCATGCCCCCCTCCCCCGTTTTGATCGCATTTTGAAATCGGTGCTTAAACAATTCAAAAAAAATCAAAAAAATATAAAACCTTTGCGTTGCATCCTAATTTATGTCCTAGTAACCATAAAAACCAACAAACTTGGAATAATGCAAAACTATTAAAAAAGTCTTCTCAAAATGGGCTATCGAGTATGAAGGTTCATGGCTTTCAAGCCAAATGGCCGAAGTTATAGCTCATTTCAAAGGATAGTTTCCCCAAATGATCTCATATTTTGCATATGTGTTTATATTTGAATGGCCAACAAGTTTGCCAAAGGAAGTTTTCATTTCCGTTGCACGAAAAATCCATTTTTCATTTTCCGAGTGCCGAAAGTAGGGTCTTTTTGCGAAGGATCTACCAAATATTTGATGTCAATTTGAACCAACCCATTTTTGTATTATACTAAACCATATTTTATTAACAATTTACAAAAGTTTCTATGTAAAATGTTTCTTATGCACCTCTGCTGAAAAAGACAAATTGCCGCCAATTCAGCTGGAACGGGGTGAAATTTGAACTACAAGTGCTTGATAGATTGCTCTTTATTTTTTCAAAAAAACATTTCCAAGTGCACAAGTACTCATTTCATCAGAGATCTACAAAGAGTTTTGCAAGATTCCACACCTAGCTATCACCGGCCATGCCCCCCCTCCCCCGTTTTGATCGCATTTTGAAATCGGTGCTTAAACAATTCAAAAAAAATCAAAAATATATAAAACCTTTGCGTTGCATCCTAATTTATGTCCTAGTAACCATACAAACCAACAAACTTGGAATAATGCAAAACTATTAAAAAAGTCTTCTCAAAATGGGCTATCGAGTATGAAGGTTCATGGCTTTCAAGCCAAATGGCCGAAGTTATAGCTCATTTCAAAGGATACTTTCCCCAAATGATCTCATATTTTGCATATGTGTGTATATTTGCCAACAAGTTTGCCAAAGGAAGTTTTCATTTCCGTTGCACGAAAAATCCATTTTTCATTTTCCGAGTGCCGAAAGTAGGGTCTTTTTGCGAAGGATCTACCAAATATTTGATGTCAATTTGAACCAACCCATTTTTGTATTATACTAGACCATATTTTATTAACAATTTACAAAAGTTTCTATGTAAAATGTTTCTTATGCACCTCTGCTGAAAAAGACAAATTGCCGCCAATTCAGCTGGAACGGGGTGAAATTTGAACTACAAGTGCTTGATAGATTGCTCTTTATTTTTTCAAAAAAACATTTCCAAGTGCACAAGTACTCATTTCATCAGAGATCTACAAAGAGTTTTGCAAGATTCCACACCTAGCTATCACCGGCCATGCCCCCCCTCCCCCGTTTTGATCGCATTTTGAAATCGGTGCTTAAACAATTCAAAAAAAATCAAAAAAATATAAAACCTTTGCGTTGCATCCTAATTTATGTCCTAGTAACCATAAAAACCAACAAACTTGGAATAATGCAAAACTATTAAAAAAGTCTTCTCAAAATGGGCTATCGAGTATGAAGGTTCATGGCTTTCAAGCCAAATGGCCGAAGTTATAGCTCATTTCAAAGGATAGTTTCCCCAAATGATCTCATATTTTGCATATGTGTTTATATTTGAATGTCCAACAAGTTTGCCAAAGGAAGTTTTCATTTCCGTTGCACGAAAAATCCATTTTTCATTTTCCGAGTGCCGAAAGTAGGGTCTTTTTGCGAAGGATCTACCAAATATTTGATGTCAATTTGAACCAACCCATTTTTGTATTATACTAGACCATATTTTATTAACAATTTACAAAAGTTTCTATGTAAAATGTTTCTTATGCACCTCTGCTGAAAAAGACAAATTGCCGCCAATTCAGCTGGAACGGGGTGAAATTTGAACTACAAGTGCCTGATAGATTGCTCTTTATTTTTTCAAAAAAACATTTCCAAGTGCACAAGTACTCATTTCATCAGAGATCTACAAAGAGTTTTGCAAGATTCCACACCTAGCTATCACCGGCCATGCCCCCCCTCCCCCGTTTTGATTGCATTTTGAAATCGGTGCTTAACCAATTCAAAAAAAATCAAAAAAATATAAAACCTTTGCGTTGCATCCTAATTTATGTCCTAGTAACCATACAAACCAACAAACTTGGAATAATGCAAAACTATTAAAAAAGTCTTCTGAAAATGGGCTATCGAGTATGAAGGTTCATGGCTTTCAAGCCAAATGGCCGAAGTTATAGCTCATTTCAAAGGATAGTTTTCCCAAATGATCTCATATTTTGCATATGTGTGTATATTTGAATGGCCAACCAGTTTTCCAAAGGAATTTTTCATTTGCGTTGCACGAAAAATCCATTTTTCATTTTCCGAGTGCCGAAAGTAGGGTCTTTTTGCGAAGGATCTACCAAATATTTGATGTCAATTTGAACCAACCCATTTTTGTATTATACTAGACCATATTTTATTAACAATTTACAAAAGTTTCTATGTAAAATGTTTCTTATGCACCTCTGCTGAAAAAGACAAATTGCCGCCAATTCAGCTGGAACGGGGTGAAATTTGAACTACAAGTGCTTGATAGATTGCTCTTTATTTAAAAAAAAAACATTTCCAAGTGCACAAGTACTCATTTCATCAGAGATCTACAAAGAGTTTTGCAAGATTCCACACCTAGCTATCACCGGCCATGCCCCCCTCCCCCGTTTTGATCGCATTTTGAAATCGGTGCTTAAACAATTCAAAAAAAATCAAAAAAATATAAAACCTTTGCGTTGCATCCTAATTTATGTCCTAGTAACCATAAAAACCAACAAACTTGGAATAATGCAAAACTATTAAAAAAGTCTTCTCAAAATGGGCTATCGAGTATGAAGGTTCATGGCTTTCAAGCCAAATGGCCGAAGTTATAGCTCATTTCAAAGGATAGTTTCCCCAAATGATCTCATATTTTGCATATGTGTTTATATTTGAATGGCCAACAAGTTTGCCAAAGGAAGTTTTCATTTCCGTTGCACGAAAAATCCATTTTTCATTTTCCAAGTGCCGAAAGTAGGGTCTTTTTGCGAAGGATCTACCAAATATTTGATGTCAATTTGAACCAACCCATTTTTGTATTATACTAAACCATATTTTATTAACAATTTACAAAAGTTTCTATGTAAACTGTTTCTTATGCACCTCTGCTGAAAAAGACAAATTGCCGCCAATTCAGCTGGAACGGGGTGAAATTTGAACTACAAGTGCTTGATAGATTGCTCTTTATTTTTTCAAAAAAACATTTCCAAGTGCACAAGTACTCATTTCATCAGAGATCTACAAAGAGTTTTGCAAGATTCCACACCTAGCTATCACCGGCCATGCCCCCCTCCCCCGTTTTGATCGCATTTTGAAATCGGTGCTTAAACAATTCAAAAAAAATCAAAAATATATAAAACCTTTGCGTTGCATCCTAATTTATGTCCTAGTAACCATACAAACCAACAAACTTGGAATAATGCAAAACTATTAAAAAAGTCTTCTCAAAATGGGCTATCGAGTATGAAGGTTCATGGCTTTCAAGCCAAATGGCCGAAGTTATAGCTCATTTCAAAGGATACTTTCCCCAAATGATCTCATATTTTGCATATGTGTGTATATTTGCCAACAAGTTTGCCAAAGGAAGTTTTCATTTCCGTTGCACGAAAAATCCATTTTTCATTTTCCGAGTGCCGAAAGTAGGGTCTTTTTGCGAAGGATCTACCAAATATTTGATGTCAATTTGAACCAACCCATTTTTGTATTATACTAGACCATATTTTATTAACAATTTACAAAAGTTTCTATGTAAAATGTTTCTTATGCACCTCTGCTGAAAAAGACAAATTGCCGCCAATTCAGCTGGAACGGGGTGAAATTTGAACTACAAGTGCTTGATAGATTGCTCTTTATTTTTTCAAAAAAACATTTCCAAGTGCACAAGTACTCATTTCATCAGAGATCTACAAAGAGTTTTGCAAGATTCCACACCTAGCTATCACCGGCCATGCCCCCCCTCCCCCGTTTTGATCGCATTTTGAAATCGGTGCTTAAACAATTCAAAAAAAATCAAAAATATATAAAACCTTTGCGTTGCATCCTAATTTATGTCCTAGTAACCATAAAAACCAACAAACTTGGAATAATGCAAAACTATTAAAAAAGTCTTCTCAAAATGGGCTATCGAGTATGAAGGTTCATGGCTTTCAAGCCAAATGGCCGAAGTTATAGCTCATTTCAAAGGATAGTTTTCCCAAATGATCTCATATTTTGCATATGTGTGTATATTTGAATGGCCAACAAGTTTGCCAAAGGAAGTTTTCATTTCCGTTGCACGAAAAATCCATTTTTCATTTTCCGAGTGCCGAAAGTAGGGTCTTTTTGCGAAGGATCTACCAAATATTTGATGTCAATTTGAACCAACCCATTTTTGTATTATACTAGACCATATTTTATTAACAATTTACAAAAGTTTCTATGTAAAATGTTTCTTATGCACCTTTGCTGAAAAAGACAAATTGCCGCCAATTCAGCTGGAACGGGGTGAAATTTGAACTACAAGTGCTTGATAGATTGCTCTTTATTTAAAAAAAAAAACATTTCCAAGTGCACAAGTACTCATTTCATCAGAGATCTACAAAGAGTTTTGCAAGATTCCACACCTAGCTATCACCGGCCATGCCCCCCTCCCCCGTTTTGATCGCATTTTGAAATCGGTGCTTAAACAATTCAAAAAAAATCAAAAAAATATAAAACCTTTGCGTTGCATCCTAATTTATGTCCTAGTAACCATAAAAACCAACAAACTTGGAATAATGCAAAACTATTAAAAAAGTCTTCTCAAAATGGGCTATCGAGTATGAAGGTTCATGGCTTTCAAGCCAAATGGCCGAAGTTATAGCTCATTTCAAAGGATAGTTTTCCCAAATGATCTCATATTTTGCATATGTGTGTATATTTGAATGGCCAACAAGTTTGTCAAAGGAAGTTTTCATTTCCGTTGCACGAAAAATCCATTTTTCATTTTCCGAGTGCCGAAAGTAGGGTCTTTTTGCGAAGGATCTACCAAATATTTGATGTCAATTTGAACCAACCCATTTTTGTATTATACTAGACCATATTTTATTAACAATTTACAAAAGTTTCTATGTAAAATGTTTCTTATGCACCTCTGCTGAAAAAGACAAATTGCCGCCAATTCAGCTGGAACGGGGTGAAATTTGAACTACAAGTGCTTGATAGATTGCTCTTTATTTTTTCAAAAAAACATTTCCAAGTGCACAAGTACTCATTTCATCAGAGATCTACAAAGAGTTTTGCAAGATTCCACACCTAGCTATCACCGGCCATGCCCCCCCTCCCCCGTTTTGATCGCATTTTGAAATCGGTGCTTAAACAATTCAAAAAAAATAAAAAATATATAAAACCTTTGCGTTGCATCCTAATTTATGTCCTAGTAACCATACAAACCAACAAACTTGGAATAATGCAAAACTATTAAAAAAGTCTTCTCAAAATGGGCTATCGAGTATGAAGGTTCATGGCTTTCAAGCCAAATGGCCGAAGTTATAGCTCATTTCAAAGGATACTTTCCCCAAATGATCTCATATTTTGCATATGTGTGTATATTTGCCAACAAGTTTGCCAAAGGAAGTTTTCATTTCCGTTGCACGAAAAATCCATTTTTCATTTTCCGAGTGCCGAAAGTAGGGTCTTTTTGCGAAGGATCTACCAAATATTTGATGTCAATTTGAACCAACCCATTTTTGTATTATACTAGACCATATTTTATTAACAATTTACAAAAGTTTCTATGTAAAATGTTTCTTATGCACCTCTGCTGAAAAAGACAAATTTCCGCCAATTCAGCTGGAACGGGGTGAAATTTGAACTACAAGTGCTTGATAGATTGCTCTTTATTTTAAAAAAAAAACATTTCCAAGTGCACAAGTACTCATTTCATCAGAGATCTACAAAGAGTTTTGCAAGATTCCACACCTAGCTATCACCGGCCATGCCCCCCTCCCCCGTTTTGATCGCATTTTGAAATCGGTGCTTAAACAATTCAAAAAAAATCAAAAAAATATAAAACCTTTGCGTTGCATCCTAATTTATGTCCTAGTAACCATAAAAACCAACAAACTTGGAATAATGCAAAACTATTAAAAAAGTCTTCTCAAAATGGGCTATCGAGTATGAAGGTTCATGGCTTTCAAGCCAAATGGCCGAAGTTATAGCTCATTTCAAAGGATAGTTTCCCCAAATGATCTCATATTTTGCATATGTGTTTATATTTGAATGGCCAACAAGTTTGCCAAAGGAATTTTTCATTTCCGTTGCACGAAAAATCCATTTTTCATTTTCCGAGTGCCGAAAGTAGGGTCTTTTTGCGAAGGATCTACCAAATATTTGATGTCAATTTGAACCAACCCATTTTTGTATTATACTAAACCATATTTTATTAACAATTTACAAAAGTTTCTATGTAAAATGTTTCTTATGCACCTCTGCTGAAAAAGACAAATTGCCGCCAATTCAGCTGGAACGGGGTGAAATTTGAACTACAAGTGCTTGATAGATTGCTCTTTATTTTTTCAAAAAAACATTTCCAAGTGCACAAGTACTCATTTCATCAGAGATCTACAAAGAGTTTTGCAAGATTCCACACCTAGCTATCACCGGCCATGCCCCCCCTCCCCCGTTTTGATCGCATTTTGAAATCGGTGCTTAAACAATTAAAAAAAAATCAAAAAAATATAAAACCTTTGCGTTGCATCCTAATTTATGTCCTAGTAACCATACAAACCAACAAACTTGGAATAATGCAAAACTATTAAAAAAGTCTTCTCAAAATGGGCTATCGAGTATGAAGGTTCATGGCTTTCAAGCCAAATGGCCGAAGTTATAGCTCATTTCAAAGGATACTTTCCCCAAATGATCTCATATTTTGCATATGTGTGTATATTTGCCAACAAGTTTGCCAAAGGAAGTTTTCATTTCCGTTGCACGAAAAATCCATTTTTCATTTTCCGAGTGCCGAAAGTAGGGTCTTTTTGCGAAGGATCTACCAAATATTTGATGTCAATTTGAACCAACCCATTTTTGTATTATACTAGACCATATTTTATTAACAATTTACAAAAGTTTCTATGTAAAATGTTTCTTATGCACCTCTGCTGAAAAAGACAAATTGCCGCCAATTCAGCTGGAACGGGGTGAAATTTGAACTACAAGTGCTTGATAGATTGCTCTTTATTTTTTCAAAAAAACATTTCCAAGTGCACAAGTACTCATTTCATCAGAGATCTACAAAGAGTTTTGCAAGATTCCACACCTAGCTATCACCGGCCATGCCCCCCCTCCCCCGTTTTGACCGCTTTTTGAAATCGGTGCTTAAAAATTCAAAAAAAATAAAAAATATATAAAACCTTTGCGTTGCATCCTAATTTATGTCCTAGTAACCATACAAACCAACAAACTTGGAATAATGCAAAACTATTAAAAAAGTCTTCTCAAAATGGGCTATCGAGTATGAAGGTTCATGGCTTTCAAGCCAAATGGCCGAAGTTATAGCTCATTTCAAAGGATACTTTCCCCAAATGATCTCATATTTTGCATATGTGTGTATATTTGCCAACAAGTTTGCCAAAGGAAGTTTTCATTTCCGTTGCACGAAAAATCCATTTTTCATTTTCCGAGTGCCGAAAGTAGGGTCTTTTTGCGAAGGATCTACCAAATATTTGATGTCAATTTGAACCAACCCATTTTTGTATTATACTAGACCATATTTTATTAACAATTTACAAAAGTTTCTATGTAAAATGTTTCTTATGCACCTCTGCTGAAAAAGACAAATTGCCGCCAATTCAGCTGGAACGGGGTGAAATTTGAACTACAAGTGCCTGATAGATTGCTCTTTATTTTTTCAAAAAAACATTTCCAAGTGCACAAGTACTCATTTCATCAGAGATCTACAAAGAGTTTTGCAAGATTCCACACCTAGCTATCACCGGCCATGCCCCCCCTCCCCCGTTTTGATCGCATTTTGAAATCGGTGCTTAAACAATTCAAAAAAAATCAAAAAAATATAAAACCTTTGCGTTGCATCCTAATTTATGTCCTAGTAACCATAAAAACCAACAAACTTGGAATAATGCAAAACTATTAAAAAAGTCTTCTCAAAATGGGCTATCGAGTATGAAGGTTCATGGCTTTCAAGCCAAATGGCCGAAGTTATAGCTCATTTCAAAGGATAGTTTCCCCAAATGATCTCATATTTTGCATATGTGTTTATATTTGAATGGCCAACAAGTTTGCCAAAGGAAGTTTTCATTTCCGTTGCACGAAAAATCCATTTTTCATTTTCCGAGTGCCGAAAGTAGGGTCTTTTTGCGAAGGATCTACCAAATATTTGATGTCAATTTGAACCAACCCATTTTTGTATTATACTAAACCATATTTTATTAACAATTTACAAAAGTTTCTATGTAAAATGTTTCTTATGCACCTCTGCTGAAAAAGACAAATTGCCGCCAATTCAGCTGGAACGGGGTGAAATTTGAACTACAAGTGCTTGATAGATTGCTCTTTATTTTTTCAAAAAAACATTTCCAAGTGCACAAGTACTCATTTCATCAGAGATCTACAAAGAGTTTTGCAAGATTCCACACCTAGCTATCACCGGCCATGCCCCCCCTCCCCCGTTTTGATCGCATTTTGAAATCGGTGCTTAACCAATTCAAAAAAAATCAAAAAAATATAAAACCTTTGCGTTGCATCCTAATTTATGTCCTAGTAACCATACAAACCAACAAACTTGGAATAATGCAAAACTATTAAAAAAGTCTTCTCAAAATGGGCTATCGAGTATGAAGGTTCATGGCTTTCAAGCCAAATGGCCGAAGTTATAGCTCATTTCAAAGGATACTTTCCCCAAATGATCTCATATTTTGCATATGTGTGTATATTTGCCAACAAGTTTGCCAAAGGAAGTTTTCATTTCCGTTGCACGAAAAATCCATTTTTCATTTTCCGAGTGTCGAAAGTAGGGTCTTTTTGCGAAGGATCTACCAAATATTTGATGTCAATTTGAACCAACCCATTTTTGTATTATACTAGACCATATTTTATTAACAATTTACAAAAGTTTCTATGTAAAATGTTTCTTATGCACCTCTGCTGAAAAAGACAAATTGCCGCCAATTCAGCTGGAACGGGGTGAAATTTGAACTACAAGTGCTTGATAGATTGCTCTTTATTTTTTCAAAAAAACATTTCCAAGTGCACAAGTACTCATTTCATCAGAGATCTACAAAGAGTTTTGCAAGATTCCACACCTAGCTATCACCGGCCATGCCCCCCCTCCCCCGTTTTGACCGCTTTTTGAAATCGGTGCTTAAAAATTCAAAAAAAATCAAAAAAATATAAAACCTTTGCGTTGCATCCTAATTTATGTCCTAGTAACCATACAAACCAACAAACTTGGAATAATGCAAAACTATTAAAAAAGTCTTCTCAAAATGGGCTATCGAGTATGAAGGTTCATGGCTTTCAAGCCAAATGGCCGAAGTTATAGCTCATTTCAAAGGATACTTTCCCCAAATGATCTCATATTTTGCATATGTGTGTATATTTGCCAACAAGTTTGCCAAAGGAAGTTTTCATTTCCGTTGCACGAAAAATCCATTTTTCATTTTCCGAGTGCCGAAAGTAGGGTCTTTTTGCGAAGGATCTACCAAATATTTGATGTCAATTTGAACCAACCCATTTTTGTATTATACTAGACCATATTTTATTAACAATTTACAAAAGTTTCTATGTAAAATGTTTCTTATGCACCTCTGCTGAAAAAGACAAATTGCCGCCAATTCAGCTGGAACGGGGTGAAATTTGAACTACAAGTGCCTGATAGATTGCTCTTTATTTTTTCAAAAAAACATTTCCAAGTGCACAAGTACTCATTTCATCAGAGATCTACAAAGAGTTTTGCAAGATTCCACACCTAGCTATCACCGGCCATGCCCCCCCTCCCCTGTTTTGATCGCATTTTGAAATCGGTGCTTAAACAATTCAAAAAAAATCAAAAAAATATAAAACCTTTGCGTTGCATCCTAATTTATGTCCTAGTAACCATACAAACCAACAAACTTGGAATAATGCAAAACTATTAAAAAAGTCTTCTCAAAATGGGCTATCGAGTATGAAGGTTCATGGCTTTCAAGCCAAATGGCCGAAGTTATAGTTCATTTCAAAGGATAGTTTTCCCAAATGATCTCATATTTTGCATATGTGTGTATATTT
Organism: Bromus sterilis; assembly: GCA_950022295.1. Classification (NCBI taxonomy): domain Eukaryota; kingdom Viridiplantae; phylum Streptophyta; class Magnoliopsida; order Poales; family Poaceae; genus Bromus; species Bromus sterilis. The sequence goes on from OX465601.1 coordinate 301,196,819, forward strand.
GAATGGCCAACAAGTTTGCCAAAGGAATTTTTCATTTCCGTTGCACGAAAAATCCATTTTTCATTTTCCGAGTGCCGAAAGTAGGGTCTTTTTGCGAAGGATCTACCAAATATTTGATGTCAATTTGAACCAACCCATTTTTGTATTATACTAGACCATATTTTATTAACAATTTACAAAAGTTTCTATGTAAAATGTTTCTTATGCACCTCTGCTGAAAAAGACAAATTGCCGCCAATTCAGCTGGAACGGGGTGAAATTTGAACTACAAGTGCTTGATAGATTGCTCTTTATTTTTTCAAAAAAACATTTCCAAGTGCACAAGTACTCATTTCATCAGAGATCTACAAAGAGTTTTGCAAGATTCCACACCTAGCTATCACCGGCCATGCCCCCCTCCCCCGTTTTGATCACATTTTGAAATCGGTGCTTAAACAATTAAAAAAAATCAAAAAAATATAAAACCTTTGCGTTGCATCCTAATTTATGTCCTAGTAACCATAAAAACCAACAAACTTGGAATAATGCAAAACTATTAAAAAAGTCTTCTCAAAATGGGCTATCGAGTATGAAGGTTCATGGCTTTCAAGCCAAATGGCCGAAGTTATAGCTCATTTCAAAGGATAGTTTCCCCAAATGATCTCATATTTTGCATATGTGTTTATATTTGAATGGCCAACAAGTTTGCCAAAGGAAGTTTTCATTTCCGTTGCACGAAAAATCCATTTTTCATTTTCTGAGTGCCGAAAGTAGGGTCTTTTTGTGAAGGATCTACCAAATATTTGATGTCAATTTGAACCAACCCATTTTTGTATTATACTAGACCATATTTTATTAACAATTTACAAAAGTTTCTATGTAAAATGTTTCTTATGCACCTCTGCTGAAAAAGACAAATTGCCGCCAATTCAGCTGGAACGGGGTGAAATTTGAACTACAAGTGCTTGATAGAATTCTCTTTATTTTTTCAAAAAACATTTCCAAGTGCACAAGTACTCATTTCATCAGAGATCTACAAAGAGTTTTGCAAGATTCCACAAAGAACTACAAATCGGGTGGGCATGAGCTAAATTAGTACCGGTTCTCCACATGAACCGGTACCACAGCCCTGGCGCCACCCGGGTTTGAATCCCACCAATCAGGAAGAAGTACACGGATCGCGTATTTCTTTTAAGCGCTTGTGAGTCGTTGGATCTGGGAACCGGCCTGTACACAGTTAAAGTCTCGCGCTAGTACAGGTTTGTGCTAGCAACCGGGGCTAAAGAGGCACACGACTCCTATATATATCCCACCTCTCGGACACTTGGTGTGTACGAATACAAATCATTCGGATTGGCCTGCATACGCCCAACGGTGCATTTGATGTGCGGGCACTCACGAGCCACAGTTGGGCTGTATGCAGGCGAAACCGTGTGTTTTGTTGATATATCTAGAAATCCTTCAGTTCATCGACCAAATACAAATCATTCGGATTGGCCTGCATACGCCCAACGGTGCATTTGATGTGCGGGCACTCACGAGCCACAGTTGGGCTGTATGCAGGCGAAACCGTGTGTTTTGTTGATATATCTAGAAATCCTTCATTTCATCGACCAAGTACAAATCATTCGGATTGGCTTGCACTCACGAGCCACAGTTGGGATGTATAAAAGTACTCATTTCATCAGAGATCTACAAAGAGTTTTGCAAGATTCCACACCTAGCTATCACCGGCCATGCCCCCCCTCCCCCGTTTTGACTTGGCTAATTGAAAACATCACAAAAAAATCACCAATGGTTCAATACATTATTACACATCACTTGTTTCCTACATTGCTTATGATCGCTTCTTGGGCCGTAACCACGGAGCATCTTCATTGCTTAATGGGATAGTTGGGTCAGTTTTCACTGTGAATGGAGGAATTTCATGAAACTTATCGTAATCTTCGGACTTGTCTGTCTTGTCCTCGACTCCCACGATGTTTGTTTTTCCTGAAAGAACTATGTGACGCCTGGGCTCATTGTCTGATGTATTCGTATCCTTGTTTTTCCTTTTTTTTGGTCTAGAAGACATGTCCTTCACATAGAAAACCTGAGCCACATCTTTGGCTAGGACGAATGGGTCGTCTGTGTGACCAAGATTCTTGAGATCCACTGTTGTCATTCCATACAGCTGGTCGACCTTTACCCCATCTACATTCATGTTGACCCAACTGCACCGAAACAAAGGGACCTTAAAAGTAGGTCCATAGTCAAGTTCCCATATCTCATCTATGTAACCATAGTATGTGTCCTTTGTACCATCCTCGTTTGTTGCATCAAAGCGGACACCACTGTTTTGGTTGGTGCTCTTCTTATCTTGGGCGACCGTGTAAAATGTATTCCCATTTATCTCGTACCCTTGGAGAGTTGATTTCCAATAGTGGTGTCATGCATGAGACGTAATTGCAACCAAGTGCTGAAAGTCTCCATGTGTTTGACTTGAATCCATTGGTCATCCTCCCCCGGGAACTTGGAGCGTAGAACATTCTTGTGTTCCTCGATATACGGTTGGACGAAGATAGAACTTTGTAGAACTGTGTAGTGTGCTTGAGTCAAAGAATGCCCGTCCTGAAATATCTTTGCTTTCTTTCCTAGCGTTCCTTTTTCACTCAGTCTCCCCTCATACCGCGATTCAGGAACACCAATCGGCTTAAGGTCAGGAATAAAGTCAACACAGAACTCAATGACCTCCTCTGTTCCATAGCCCTTGGAGATGCTTCCTTCTGTCCTTGCACGGTTACGAACATATTTCTTTAAAACTCCCATGAACCTCTCGAAGTGGAACATATTGTGTAGAAATACAGGACCTAGAATGGCAATCTCGTCGACCAGGTGAACCAGCAGATGCGTCATAATATTGAAGAAGGACGGGGGGAACATCAACTCAAAACTGACGAGACATTGGACCACATCCTTCTGTAGCCTTTCCAGACTTGCATGATCGATTACCTTCTGAGATATTGCATTGAGAAATGCACATAGCTTCACAATGGGTACTCGAACATTTTCTGGTAGAAGCCCCCGCAATGCAACCGGAAGCAACTGCGTCATAATCACGTGGCAATCATGAGACTTGAGGTTCTGGAATTTTTTCTCTGCCATATTTATTATTCCCTTTATATTTGACGAGAAGCCTGCCGGGACCTTGATACGTCTAAGGCATTCAAAAATGATTTCCTTCTCTTCTTTGGTAAGAGCGTAGCTGCTTAGACGCCCTTTATCAGTATGCCTGTGGTATGGGTCTTTCATACGTTGCTGGTCCTCCCGTGCTTCTGGTGTATCTTTTGACTTCCCATACACGCCCAGGAACCCTAGCAGGTTCACGCAAAGATTCTTCGTCACGTGCATCACGTCGATTGAAGAACGGACCTCTAGGTCTACCCAATAGGGTAGCTCCCAAAATATAGATTTCTTCTTCCACATGGCCGCGTGTCCGGTAACGACGTCTTTCGGAACAGATTGACTACCAGGACCCTTTCCAAAGATTACTTCTAGGTCATTCACCATACCAAATACATCAGCACCTTTAGGGAGCTTAGGCTTTTTCCGGTGATCTGCCTCACCGTTGAAATGCTTGCCTTTCTTTCTCACGATATGATTGGGCGGCAGAAATTGACGACACCCGAGGTACACAACCTTCTTACATTTATCCAAATATATACCTTTAGTCTTATCTAAACAGTGCGTGCATGCATTTTATCCCTTATTTGACTGTACTGAAATGTTACTAAGAGCGGGCCAATCATTGATGGTTACGAAAAGCAACGCTCGCAGGTCAAATTCCTCCTGTTTGTCCTCATCCCACACGCGTACACCTGGTTTGGCCCACGGCTCCAAAAGTTCATCGACTAATGGCCTTAGGTACACATCAATGTCGTTGCCGGGTTGCCTCGGTCCTTGGATGAGCACTGGCATCATGATGAACTTCCGCTTCATGCACACCCAAGGAGGAAGGTTGTAGATACATAGAGTCACAGGCCAGGTGCTGTGACTGCAGCTCTGCTCTCCAAAAGGGTTCATGCCATCTGTACTTAGACCAAACCATAAGTTTCTTGCTTCATTTTTAAAGTCTGAGTGGCCTCTCTCGATTTTTCTCCACTGCGACCCATCAGCGGGGTGTCTCAACTTCCCGTCTTTCTTACGGTCTTCTTTGTGCCATCGCAGCAACCTGGCATGCTCCTTGTTTCTGAACAGACGTTTCAACCGTGGTATTATAGGAGCATACCACATAACCTTAGCAGGAACCCTCTTCCTCGGGGGCTCGTCATCTCCCTCAGCATCACCAGGGTCATCTTGTCTGATCTTGTACCGACTCGCAGTGCATACCGGGCATTTATCCATACTCTCGTACTTTTCACCACGGTACAGGATGCGGTCATTAATGCATGCATGTATCTTCTGCACATCTAATGCTAGAGGGAAGATAACCTTCTTTGCTTCGTGTGTTGTCGCGGGCAATTCGTTATCCGGTGGAAGCTTCGACTTCATTATTTGCAGTAACTTCTCAAATCCGGTGTCAGAACAACCAAAATCTGCCTTCCATTTTACAGTTCCAGTGTGGTACCGAGCTTTGTGCTGCCATCTTCGCAATTTGGGTACAAGGGCTTTTTGTGATCCTCTAGCATGGTCTCCAACTTCTCCTTCTCTTTTCCTGTTTCACAATCTCGCTTTGCATCAGAGATGACCCGACCAAGACCATCAGCGGTCTCATCCGATTCCTGTTGTTCTTCTTCATTGTCACCTCGAGGAGCTCCATCTTCTTCATTGTCTTCCATTGCAGTGTCACCGAATTCTTCAGGGGACATAGGATAGCTATCATCATCCTCCTCTTCTTCATTGTCTTCCTGCCTAACCCCTCTTTCACCGTGCTTGGACCAACAATAATATCCGGGAATGAAACCTCTCCGAAGCAGGTGGCCTTGAAGTGTTCTCGAGGAAGAGTACTCCGCCACGTTCCGACAGTCAATACAGGGACAAGGCATAAAATTATCCACTTTGTTTGCATTAGCCACATTGAGAAATGTATGCAGGTTTGTAATAAACTCGGACCCGCGTCGATCGCTGTACATCCATCGCATCCGTGCTTCGATCTGCGTCATATAATTAACCATTACAATAACTTCGTGAATAGTGAAAAGACCACTATATATGCACACGTGCAGTATTTTTGTATCAGTTACAGATGGAGAAGATAAGGTTGCTAACCTCGGCCGAGGATACGGTGTTCTGAGGACCTAAGTGTGGCTCGGACATTTCGTCGAACACCTGGTGTGCAATCAAAGGAAAAAAATTCTAGCACCCACCCCACCCTAACACAATCCTGAAAATTTTTGAGGCAAAATGGCAAAGTGCTGGTTGGGGGCTTATATAGCCAGGGCAACAGTCCCGGTTTTTGCCAACAACCGGGACCAATGCCTCGCAGTGCGCTACGTGTTGGTAGCCAGAGCATTGGTCCCGGTTTGTGGCAACAACCGGGACCGTTGCCTCACATGAACCGGGACCGTTGCCCATTCGAGACGAACCGGGACCGTTGCCCGGCATCGGTCCCGGTTCAAAAATGAACCGGGAGCGATGCCTTTTTTGGGCTAGACGAAAGGGGGTCTGTCCACTAGTGTAACATGGACTAGTAACATATCCCCACTATGGCTAATCTTAAGGTTAGATGCAGCGTTGGTTTTAAGGATAGCGTTGGAGATAACCTGAATACACAATGCATGATCATTTTATCTTTGCCCAGAATAAGTATGTAGTATGTACTCCAACATTCAATTATGAGCTACAATTTCCCTTCCCTTGACATACACGCCAACACGAAGACGTACATTGTCCTTCTATACATTACGTTTGAACAGTGATCTCAAAATATTTCAGGCATGCAATAATTCCTGCTACGTCATAGATCTACTACGTGGCTTCTAGCTCGATCAAGATCGTGGAATCACGTTTAGATTCCTCTCACTTTTACCACTTGCGTACATAATATAATTTGACATTGATGGCCTGATGTGATGAGATAGCCAGACGACAGCGTAACAACTAGTATCTGCCTTGTGTAGTACAGTACGTAGTAGGACTATACATTAGGAAAACACTTCCTAGCAGACGGCTGATAGAAGACGTTTGCCAGACTCGTTGTGTATCTTTGATGTTTTTTTCATTCAACGGACGATATTTGGCTTTGAAATCTTTTGATTCCATTTCAACTGCCTGATTTTCTCGCCTCATCATTGCCCATAACCCATCCCGTAATTATCTCACCTGCCATAAACACATTTTTTTCCTCGTCCCCATCTTCATCGCCATGCTCCGGAAATCATCAATCTCGTCGCCGCCCCTATTCTCATCGCCATGAGCCAGCTTCCCCGCATGCCCATGCGACTCCGCAAGGTTGTCCCATCTGGTGACCAGCGTGGCCGGCGAGGTCGCAACCCCAACGACGCCATCTACAATCAGGTTGGTCTACCATCGCTTCGGGCATTACAGGGTCGCTGAACGAAGCTATCACGCGAGGAGTCGAGGAACATTGCTGAATTCGCGCCCCTCCACCTCCTCATCCGTAGGTACCATGCTCATCTCACCTAGGTATCGATTTTGGAAAATCTTGGGTCTGAGTGTTGTTTGGTGAATTTTGTCCACTCCATTGTGTATCTGTATGTTTGAATCATAACTTGGTCCACTTCACTGTGTATTTTAGGATTAAATCAAAGAAATACATCTAAATTTTGTCTATAGATACGCACAAGTGCTTCCAAATTTTGACTATAGTATCAATAGAAGGAATTTTGTATACCTTTTCACATCTTTGATGTCTATGTTCGGAGATGAAGAGAGCACACATGGCTGGTTGCACGAATCGGCCTCCATACCATCCTTATCCAACTATTGTTCCTGGCTATCTATACCATACATTGAGCTTCGCGTGCTTCATACATATAGTAATGCATCGTCAATCCCTACAATTTGCTTCCTATATATGATGCGGGCGCTTCTACGATGAGTCCAGTTTGCTTCATACATATAATTTTTTTGCTTCTACATTGTGTTTAGTTTTGCTTCGTCCTATGACTCGTACATGCATGCTTATCGGAGTCATATTTTTACTCAATCGACAACTAAATCTTGCTTCCTAATAGTATCACGTATATTACAGACAAGATGCATGTCGCCCCCTTCCTTATCTTAATTCAAATTACTATGCATATATCTTTTGTATACCCATCATAAAATGTTCTTCCAATATGTAGAAGTTATGTTGACATTGCATGAATCCGATGAATCCATTTTTCATGATTCATTTGTATGTGCTTCTTCACAATGCACACTTTGCTTCATACACAAGATAGTTATGCTTCTTCACTGTGGGCGGTTTGTTTCCTGTACTTCACACTTGTGCTTCTACATTGGGTTCAATTTTATTTGTTTCCATGCTTCATACTATATCTTAGGCGTCATGTTTGTAACTTTGTATCTACTCATGCTTCCTAAATTTCTGCAGGGCTAACTTTGAGTGTAAGATCATGCTTTACCGAATGTGAGAACGGCACCGTCGTCGATGGAGGGCATGACGTCGACATTACTGCCTAATGTTTTGTCACTATTTTGCAAGCAAACTATCAAGACACGCACCGTTGTCAAGGTCAAAAATTGAGCACATTTGTATTTCTTGGAATAAAATCCCTAATATGCTTGAAGCATGTGTTATGTGTACTCATGATAATGGTTATTTCTTATAGAAAACATGTTTTATTTGGACGAAGCAATCCTCTGGTCTATTAAAATAAATTATTAGGTAGAAAACATTTTGTTTATTAACGGTGGTAAGAGTCTAATTCAGCATGAAAGCAAATTCATTGGTAAACAGAAGCTCTGCAGTATAATGGGAAAAACCAAAACGTGCATATTATATCGAAGCAAATTCATCCGAAAGTCATGGAAGCAAAAAAATTAAATAATGGAATCAAGATCTCCTTTGTGAGGAGCATAATGAAAACAAGATCTACTTCATAAGGAAGCAAATAGGCTGATGAGAAATCCAAGAATGAAGACTCACGTTATTTACGGAAGTACTCATGGCTGATTTGTAAATGTATTTGTTAGGAAACAAATCAGAGGAAGCAACGTTTTAGGATGAAGAAAAGGCTAGAGAGAGATGTGAGAGTGGAGGACGTGCATTGCGGAAGCAGTTACAAAGCAGTCATAAATTAGTCACTAAAAGCACCGAATCTTTGGCATGATTTAAAATTACCAAATCGGACGTAAGTAGTGTTTCTGATCCGACGGCCTTAGACTGGTCTGCTAGATGTAAATTATGTGTAGTCTGATGCCTAAGGGTGTCCTATACATTACTAGCTTGTACTACCAATCTAAATCTCGAGGACATTAGTTGAGAGAATGATTAATGCAGGCATTAGTCGCTGGTCGCCCGCCGCGCATCCTATGTGGCTGAGAACTACAAGCATCCTAGGAGCAACTCTAGCAGACACACATTTAATTTCGATCCTTATATTTTAGATGCGGGTCACCGTGAACGCATATGCAATGCAGAACAAATACAGTATATCTAACAACATAGTTACACATTTTGAAACAAAAAAAAGTTTGCGGTACAAAATTTGGTCGAAACTGTATTTTGGGAGAATTGCACGATGTATTACCGGGTGCATACACACAGGTATATATGGAGTACAACGGTGGGGCCACAACCTCATCTATACATAACTAGGAGGTGGGTCCAATACACATAACACATATATACTCAACACCCCCCGCAGTCGAAGCGGCACTACTGCTGACGCAAAGACTGGAACGAAACTCCTCAAATGACGCCGTAGGCAAGCCTTTGGTCATGATATCGGCAAATTGTTGGGAAGTAGGCACGTGTAAAACGCGAATGTGACCAAGGGCCACCTGTTCCCGAACAAAATGGATATCTAACTCAATATGCTTGGTCCGTCGATGATGAAGCGGATTGGCGGAGAGGTAGACCGCTGAGAGGTTGTCGCAGTAGACCACAGTGGCACAGTCGACAGGACAAGAGAGCTCCTGAAGCAGCTGGCGAAGCCATGAACACTCCGCGACGACGTTAGCCACCGCACGATACTTAGCCTCAGCAGTGGAACGGGACACCGTAGGCTGCCGCTTCGACGACCACGAGATGAGCGAGGGTCCAAGATAAACACAGTAGCCCGACGTAGAGCGTCGAGTATCGGGGCAGCTCGCCCAGTCGGCGTCGGAGTAGGCGGTGAGAGCGGTGTCGGTGGAGGCATGAAGCGTGACGCCGAGGTCCATGGTGCCGTGAATGTAGCGAAGGATCCGTCTGACAGCGGACCAATGGACGTCCCGAGGAGCATGCATATGAAGGCACACCTGCTAAACAACATACGGAATCTCCGGTCGAGTCAGAGTGAGATACTGAAGGGCGCCAACAATAGACGGTAGAACGGAGCATCCGAAGCAGGAGAACCATCCGTAGCAGAGAGCTTGGCCTTCGTATCAACAGGAGTGGCGACTGGCTTGCAATTAAGCATGCGCGCGCGCTCCAAGACCTCATGAGTGCACTTCCGCTGATGTAGAAAGAACCCATCAGGACGACGCACCAACTCAACGCCGAGGAAGTAGTGCAGAGGGCCCAAGTCCTTGATGGAGAACTCAGCCTGAAGACGAGATGTGAGCTGACTGAGGAGACCAGCAGTGGATGCCGTCAGGATGATGTCGTCAACATAGACAGCAGGTAGGCCGTGTCGAAGCCCTGATGTTAAACAAAGAGCGAGGCATCCGAGCGGGTGGGGCGAAAGCCGATCTGATGAAGAAACGCCGCAATGCGTTGATACCAAGCACGAGGAGCATGCTTGAGTCCGTAAAGGGACTGCGAGGGCAGGCAGACGTGGTCAGGATTGCTGGATCAACGAACCCCGTGGGCTGCTGGCACAAGACGTGCTCCTCGAGATGACCATGAAGGAAGGTGTTGGAGACGTCCATCTGGTGCACGGGCCAAGCACGGGAGACCGCAAGGTTGAGAACCGTGCGTATCGAACCGGGCTTGACCACCGGAGCGAAGGTGTCGGTGAAGTCGACGCCGGCTCATTGCCGGAAGCCACGAACAACCCATCGTGCTTTGTAGCGGTCGAGAGTACCATCAGGACGGAGCTTGTGCTTGAAGACCCACTTGTCGGTGATGACATTGGCGTGCCGGGGACGAGGAACAAGCTGCCACGTCTGGTAGCGGAGCAGGGCATCGAACTCGTTTTGCATCACAGCCATCCAGAGCGGGTCACGAAGAGCAGCTCGGACGGAGGACGGCAGTGACGAGGGCGACGAGGTGGATGCAGCGTGGACGTACTCGTCCGGGTCATAGCGCGAGTTCGGGCGAAAATCGCCTCTATGTGTGCCCTTATAATGCGATTTTTTTTAAAATAGCTCCCGTGATTATTTTTTATGCACGGTCATATTTTTCTCAGCCCTTTTTGCAATGCAAGGTTTTACTCCATCAGCGAAATACTAAATTGTGTGCCAAGTTGACACCTATGCACATAGCTAATGAGCAAAAAAAAGTTTGATCATTGCTGCCTTTTTCAACGCTACTGTGATATCATCGGCAATAATTAGCCTGAGTTTCTTCTTCTTTGTATCTGTACGAATTAAGAAGTGCTATATAGAAAAAAGTTTGTCCTTGCTTCCTTGCTGATGTCAGCACAAGATCATTAACTGTATTAGCATACGGCCGGCCGGACTCTCCTTCGTACATATTAGGAAGTGCCTTACGGTTCCAATATGAGATGCCTAGCGATTGTTCTTTTTTTTTGGGACTCCAACTCGTGTCTTTTCTGGCTGCTGGTTGAAAACGTATGGGATAAGGAGACATGCTTTTCTAGGCTGGTTGAAAATGTATGAAATAAGGAAACAAGTATACGTAGTTATTTTTGATAGATCACAACCGTTGCTTTAACTCCTTTTCTATTATCACATCTGAGCCGTTCGTTTTCTATCGTTTTAAGTGTAGAAGGATAGAGAGGTGTTTGGTGGAATCGATGTTTATTGCTTGAGCCTTGGAGACATATATATAGGAGTATAATGATCTACTTGGAGTACAAGTCAAAGTAGAATTAAGTCCTAGTCTATTTCTTGTTTCCTAATAATCAATATACTCAACATCCCCCGCAGTCACAACGTATCGATGCAGACGGTGAGACTGGAGAAGAATCCGAAGGCGGAGCCGACGGACATCCCAACCACAGTCGTAACGGTCGACGCATCGCGGAGTTTGTGGCTGGAGTGGAAGCCAACGAGGTTCCCAAGCATGCGGTAGCCCTTTGTGTCGTTGTCGAAGTAGCCGAGAGCGGACGGTGGTGAAGCCGTAGTCGAGGAAGCCGTGCGAGAAATGCCGTAGTCGATGTCGAGTCGGGGTAGTCGGTGTTGAGGTGGTCGCCGAGGAGCCGCGGGAGCCGAGAAGTCAGGAGCGGCAGCGGCGAACAAGGTGTCGGCGCGGCTCGGGTGAGCGGTAGCGGCGTGAGTGGCGCGGCGATTTCGGTTCTCGAAGTAGGCGATGAAGAACCCAACAGCGTGACGAAGACCATGCGCGGATGGTGGCGTTCCCACGCCAAGAGAGGAGAAGCGGCACATACCACATAGAAGTCGACACGCGGGCGAAAAACGCCCGTACGAGCGCGAGTGACCGGACCAACCACGGGCGCCGGGCGCGCGGCCGGCGGAGGGGGCGCCGCATGCGCCGAGGGCCTGGCCAGCGGGGAGGGCTCCACGGGCGCTGGGGGCGCAGACTGAACCACAGGCGAAGGGGCCGCGGGAGGGGCCACCGAGCCGAGGGGCGCCGTCGGGTGGTGCGCCTCAAAGCCAGGGGGCGGGCCGAGAGCGGCTCGGGAACGCCCTAGGAGAGGCGGCGAGGCGGCGGCATCATCCACTAGAGCAATCGGGGGTACCTGCTGAAACGGGAACACGTGCTCATCAAAGTAAACATGCCGGGAAGTGAAGACACGGTGGGAGACGGGACCGTAACACCGATAACCCTTGGAGTTAGAAGGGTAGCCGAGAAGGATAAATGCAACTGAATGAGGCACCCAAAAATACGCAAACCATCATAGGATGGTGGCGTACCAAAGAGGAGGTGGTGTGGTGCGAAGTTTCAACGTGGGCGACATGGACGAATATTCATGAGCAGTGAGGCAGTAGCGAGTGCATCCGGCCAGAAGTGAGGCGACACATGGGCATGAAACAGGAGCGTGCGAACACAATCGTTCAAAGTGCGAAGACCACGTTCGTCACGACCGTTCTGCTGTGAAGTATACGGGCCTGTGAGACGAAAGACTGTGCCGTGATGCGACAGAAAAGTACGGAATGCAAGATTGTCGAACTCTTTACCATTGTCCGTCTGAAGAGCAAGAATGGGACCGCCAAACTGCGTACGGACATAAGAGTAAAAGGCCGTCAAGGTGGAGAGTGCATCCGACTTTCGTCGCAGAGGAAAAGTCCACACATAGTGAGAATAATCATGAAGAATAACCAGATAATATAAGTATCCCATGTAACTAGGAACTGGAGAGGTCCACACATCGCTATGAATTAACTGAAAGGGAAAAGAAGCTATGGTGATGGAGGCATTAAACTGAAGACGAGCATGTTTACCGAGACGACAGGCATGACAAGTGTGATCCTCTATCTTAGTAGAACATAAACTGAAACTCCTGAGAATGTGGCGAAGTGTGACGGGGTTGGGATGACCCAAGCGAGCATGCCAGAGATCGTTGCCAACGGAGAGGACAATCGGTGCGGTGGTGGTGGAGGAAGACGGATGCACCGGATAAAGCTCGTCGAGGCTGTCACATCGGTGGAGCACCATCTTGGTCTGAGCGTCTTTGACACAAAAACCAAGACCGTCAAATTCAATAGTAACAGGATTTTCACGATTAAGAGATTTAACAGAAACAAGGTTCTTAATAAGATGAGGAGACACAAGTATGTTAGACATAATGAAATTAAAAGGAAAAGAACTGTGCCCGACATGTGTGATGGGAAGTGTGGAATCGTCGCCAACAATGATGCGGCGATTGGTGGTGATGGGAGTGGAAGCGGCAAGATTACCAGGATGAGCAAACATGTGAGCCGTGGCCCCGGTGTCCATGTACCAGTTACCTACTCCAGTGTAGGTCGTCGGCGTAGGGGCGGTGTGAAGCGCGGTCTAGGGCGCCGGGGGCAGCGCCGGCGAGGGGGTCGCGGGCACCGCCGGGAAGGCACGGTTCAGCTGCGGCGGTGGGTACCCGCCGTAGGACTACGGGGCCGCATAGAGCATAGTATGCCTGATGTGCCGGCGGCCGCGGAACTGGAAGAGTCGACGCAGGAGCCCATGGTACCGGCATGGTGTACGCATGAACGACACCGGTCCACGGGTTAACGTCGTCGAATGGGTTGGAGGAGGCGCCCGAGGTGACGGAAGACATGGCGATGAGGACGGCGTCGGGCGACTTTCCGGCGACGATGTTGATGAGCGACGAAGACGACGAACGAAGAGAGATGTACGGCACCACAGGAACGCTTGATCTCCGATACGTACGTACAAAAGCTAGCACAACCTAGCCTCATGGATTCTTTATCAGGACGCTGGTACTAGTTCCGTGACTTGATCAATTCGTCCATGCACAACGTACGCGAGACGCCAGTGTATTGCTACACGCTCGTATCGAGCCTGCTTTGATCTGTACCGCCAGTGGATCGGAAGGAGGAGTACCAGAGAGGAGCGGCGGCGGCAGCGTGGGAGGGCAGCGGCGGCAGTGGTGGTGCGGCGGCTACAGGAGAGAGCTGCGGCGGCGGTGGGGAAGGTGGCCGCGGCGGCGGCACAACGGGGAGGCGCGACGGCGGCGGCTTGGGGCTAGAGCTGGACACGAGCCGAGCCGAGCGAGTTCGATGCGAGCCTTGCTTGAGCTCGTCCGTGAGCGAGCTAACTCGGGTCGGCTCGTTGGTCGAACGAGCATAGTTTTGTTGGCTCGACTCGTTTAGGCGTCTTGCTCGGTCTAGACCGAGCGGCTCGTTTATGCTTGAGTGAGTGTCAGTATGAGCGTAGTTGTAGGCTTGTAGCCATGCAACGCGTGTGCTTGCGTACCTGGCTGGATGCCGTTGCAAATGCGAGTGTGTATGGGTGCGTGCAAGCGTCGCTGATGATGGCAGCACGACCCGACGGCCGACGACGAATGCCAGGGGCAACGAGGGCCGCGTCCGGCACGGCGAGAGGAACGACGAAAGCGACGAACAACCGCGTCCGGCACGACGATGAACAGGCTATAGCGTCGAGGGAGAGTTCTCCGGCGTCGGTCGCGGCGACATAGACGACGACGAGGTCGAGTGGTGGCGCCTGGCCACGGCTACGAAAGAGGCGGCGCCGCAGGGCGCAAACCTAGCGACGTTAGGTCCCTGTACGCTGAGTCGATGACCTAGGTGCTTCGTAGTGGGCTTGGGCTGCAACTGTACGCTACTATGAGCTGTAAAATCAATTAAAAAAATTAACTGGGCTACGGAACGAGCTGGACCGAGCTGACCGAGCTAAAACAGGCTCGGCTCGGCTAAACGGGCCGTAAATCTGTAGCTCGGCTCGGCCTATTTACATGTCGGGCCGAGCTGAGTCGGGCCGAGCTGGAGCGAGCTACGAGCCGAGCTAAAAAGCTCGCTCGTGCGTCCAGGCCTACTTGGGGCAGCGGCCTGATACCATGTATGTTGAGGGAATTGCACGATGTATTATCGGGTGCATACACACACGTATACATGGAGTACAACGGTGAGGCCACAACCTCAACTATACACAATTAGGAGGTGGGCCCAATACACATAACACATATATACTCAACAGAAACTTCGTCGGAGTACCCAAACACAGAAAGCAAAACATGTACTACGTGGTCGCTGGAGAATGGCGGGATCACCTAAGGACGCAAACACGTGAAATAACACCTACTACGTGGTCATCGAAGAACGCTGGAAGCCGCCTCAGTTCTAGTAGCGGTACAGGTAGTAGTCCAGCGCGGACGTCTTGATGACTTCTACGAGCTCAGCTCATCCTGGCTGCCTTCAGACACTCGGTCGCGCCTTCCTCGCCGGCATCCATCATCTCATGTTCCACCATGAGGAGGCGATGGGTGGACGCCCAAAGAAGGCTCCCTAGCTCCTGGAACCGCTGCCACACGCTCTTTCCGGCGTTGCAGGAGAGGGTATCGCGACCGCGGGCTTGCATCGATCGCGTCGGGTCGACCGGATGTTGCTCAGGCCTGCGGGAGATTTCCGCCTCGTGGCCACAGCAGTGACGCTTGGCCGATGGTTACTGATGGATGTAGATAACACCTCCTAGTTGGTTACACCAAGTGAAAGTTTATGATGTAGATAGCAGTAAATTTCTGTAACACCCTCAGATCCAGTACAGTAATCACTACAGTGATTCCACTGTTGATGATCATCACTGTTGTTAATCAAGCCATGATCACCCTTGATCATAGCTCTGTCAGTTTCTCACCCTGATAAAATTTTCAAATTATAAAATTGCTCCAAGGATTGTGGATGCCAGTCAATCAACTTGATCATGGCTAATGCAGGCCATTCTTAGTCATTTGAATAATCACAAGTCTATGATGATTGTGAAACCAATGTTGTGGAGTTATCAAAAATTATTTTGAAAGTTAATAAAAAAAATGGAAATCTTAGTTGGACCAAAATAATGGAATCTATTTATAAAATGCCTAGCAATCTTTAGCCATGATAATATAGCAATGGTTTTTTAATTAAAAAAAATGGTATAGTAATATAAAGGAATAATATCTAAAAATAAAAGCAATAGTTAGAATTATTAAATTACCATGAAATAATAATAAACAAGTGCAAATTTTAATTGAACAAAAATTTGTTGAACCTATTTTATGATTTGTCAAATAATCTGTAGGTATTGTTCAAGTTGATTGGGGAGTTTATGAACTAGTTTGAATAATTTAAATGATTAAAAACAGTAGTTCTAGTGACCACTTTAATCATTTATCATTTAAGTAAAATACTAGGTGGTTTTATAAAATCTCAGAACTTTTTGTGGCATTGGCAAATAGTGCAACCTTAATTGTGGAATACTTGTCATATGGTGCAAAATTGTAAAAGTAGCTAAAAGAAATATAAAAGGAAATAACAGAAAAGAAAAATAAAAATAAAAAGCAAACACCTAATCTACCGCCGGGGGCGTAGCCTCTCCCCCCCCTTGAGGCCCACCCCGGCCCACCCTGGCGCCTAGACCTCCAGCCCGAGCCGCTACTCCTGGTCAACCCCCCCCCCCCTCGATCCCGATCCAGATCGTCCCCCGCTCCCGAGCTCCCTCCTCCCAGCTGCCGGCCCCGGCCATCTCCTGCAACCCCGGCCGCCGTGCAGCCCCACCCGGGACTCCCCCCTCAAGCCGCGCCTCACCTCCATCCTCCCGAGGCCCCGCCCTCCACCTCTGCGCCCGCCCTGGCGAAACCTGGCCGCCCCATGGAGCTCCTCGACCACAGCTCGCCGCGCTGTGGCTCCGGCGCCACCGGCCACCTCCACGCCACCCCCTCGCGCCGCCGCAATGCCTCACCTGACCCCCCCTCTGTGAGCTCCTCCCCTGCGCCCCTCCGCCGTTGTCACCATCGCGATGCTCGTCGTGGACGCCGTCTTCCATGCCGGGGTTTGCGCATGCCCACGTCCTGGCTACTCCGGCCGCGCCCTGCCTCCCTGGGCCGCGCCCAACGCACCCTCGGGTCGTGCCCGGCCGCCCCTTGGCCACGCTCGGGGTCGCGCCGGTGCATGCCCATCCACCATGGCCGCACGCCCAGTTAGCCATGGTCATGCTCCCCGCGTGCCTCTGCTACCCGAGCCCTGCACATCCCTGCTCGAACAATTGCTGCTATTGAAATTGCTGCTGCTGAACCATCTGTTTTGAGGAACAAAACCACAGCAAAACTATTATCATGTGAATTCAAAAGTCGATAAATTTTATATGGTTTTATAGTACACTTGACCAGCTTCAATTTACACTAGTGTACCAACTCGATTTGAGGCATGGATTAAATCCTATGGAAATGACAAAATGCACTTTTCTATTGTCTACTGTTGTTGTTGCTGCTAAAACTGTTGCTGTACCACTTTTTGCAGCAGCAGAACAACAACAAATTACATCCTAAAATAGCCGAAAATGATATGAATGGATAGTAGGGGTATCAAGCTTTGATTAGTTCCATTGGACCAACTTTTGAAAGTCATTGATTAAATGCTATAAAAATCGCAAAGTGCACAATTTAACAGATTTTTATAATCACTTTAAGTGCCCCTTTTCCCGCGAAGTTTTGGTCGAGTAAACGAACTCTAATAAATCTGATTTTCGTACTGGATTGAAGATCACAGAGAACTGATAAACTTTCATATAAGGCGCTAACTCGGCGGATGAGCGGAACCCTAAACCGTAGCTCGTCGAAAACAGCTAGTTGATGTTTAAACATCGATTTGTTAGACTTAGCAATATTTCAGAAAAATTCCAAATAGACAATGACATGTGGGACCTCCCTAGCACTGTTTATAATTTGACCAGTCAAAGACCCTTGTGTATGACAGGTGGGCCCTGTTACTTAAGAAATTCTCTGGATAATTAAACATGATTAATTAACACCTGTGCCAATGACACCTGGGTCCCACCCTTAAGAAATTGTGTTAAATAAATTAATAAAACATTCTGTGAATGACATGTGGACCCCATGTGCTATTTGTATAATTAATAAGTTTAATAAACCTATGAGTATAACTGCTAGGCCCCACTTGTTAGGATTAAATAAAATGAATTTTATTTTGCTGTGAGGTTGACCAGTGGGACCCACTGGTTAGGTTTGACCAGTCAACAGACTTATAGATAATGTTGATTTAATAATTAAAAGGAAATCCAGAAATTGAATAAAATGAGTTAAAACTTTGAAATTCAATATCTTTTAATTCGTAACTCCGATGAAAATAATTTATATATCAAAATTGATCAGAAAAATATAACGAATACATATAAGCTATCCGTATGTCTACCACCCCCCTCTAACGTACCGAACATCGACATTCCCCCTTCGGGCCGTCTGTCGATAATTCCTAGTACCGATATACGTTGCCCGGAGGAATTTATTTCGAACACGAAAGTTGTTCGGAATAGATCAACTAACCCGGATACACCACCCACATGTGTGTCGGATGTACACGACATCTTCGGCATGATATCTCCCCCCCTCCGGACACCTTGTCCGATAATCACCCGGAGCCGGTATTTCATCCCCGGATGAATTCCTGCTCCGAGCAACGTGCATCGTAGTGCGTTAGAACCCCGTTTAAAATTCATCTGTTATGTCTTGCATTTGTATTGCTATTATTGTTGTGTATTTATTGTTTCTTCCCCCCCTTAATCTCCGGTAGACCCCGCTGCTGCCGTCGACTACACCGATGCTGAGTACGACTATTTCGTCGACAACCGTACCGCTACTGTCAAGCTTGCAGGCAAGCAGAGCTATTTTCTTCCCCAGATATCGCCTATCTTTCCGTACATTTCTTGCACTAGGCATTGTTACTGTTGCTGCTACGATTACAATCCTATTCAATTGCATAGCCTGTTTTTGTCGCCCCTTGATGTGCCATCCTTAATCCTATGCTGCCTATTATTCCTTATGCATTATTCAGCAGTGAGCCCTGCGCATTGTTAGCTAGGATTGGATAGCGGGTCGTGATCACTTTGGGAGTGATCGCGGAAAACGATATATTACAACTGCAACAGGTACGGATCCATGCAGACACCCTAGGGAACCTACAACGGCGAGACTCTGCCGAGTCGCTTCGAGTTTGGCTTACGAGTGGAATGGACTCGTATTTCACTCTCGTCGGCTCAGTAGCGTAGCATCACCGGGATGATACGAGGTTTACCTCTTTAGTTCATTCCGCTGATGTCTCAGTCGAGCCAGCTCAAGTGTACCATCGAGGGTGATTCCTCCTGGTTTCACTTCATGGTAGGGACTCGAACCAACTGGTGTCCTTAAAGGTAAGAAGTCGGGCGACCCAACGGTGCCCGCGAGAGGTATTGCGACGGGACGACAGGGAGGGTGCGACCAGTGTACCGGTGTGCTTGGCCCCTGATCGTTGGCCGCGAGAGTTACCAAACTACGAAAGTCGAGCTCCTCCAGGAGCACACGCGAGACAAGGTAAGGAGACGGTTCACCTTGTTGGTAGCCGCAGTGACTTGGTGGGACGACGGGGCAGGCACCGATGTACTGGTGGTCCTGGCTGCTGTCGTTGTCCGCTTGTCAGTTAAGTCGAGGCAACGATAACGGCTGTCACGCAGGTTAATTAAAATGCTAAATGGTTCGGCGGATGTCTTGAGTTGGCTATATGCCATGTACGCACTACCTACCCGTGGGAACTACGAGTTATGGGCTCCTCTGCTACTTAGTGTCGTCCGAGGACTCTTCAGACGTCAGCAGTATTGCGGGCTGATTGCCGGGAAGTGGTGTTGTCTTATTTGCTCGCGCGGTGATGTCTTATTTGGATTTGCTTCAACTTCACCGGCCAGCCATGCACCGTGCAGGAGTACATTCGGGTTGGGGTCCAAGGCCCGGCGTACTTAGGATTTAGACCGGCGGATGGCCTCTCTGTTGAGTTTGAAAGATGGGCTATGAAGTGTCGGATAGCCTCGGTGGAGCGTTCCCTAACAAGGTTCCCGCCACCCTGGAGATCCGTGCGTGTAGCGTAACACAAGTGCACCCCTGCAGGGAAGATTAATCTATTCGAATAGCCGTGTCCACGGTAACAGGACGCTTTATGCTGAAGCTGGATCTTACCAATAGAAACTATTATTATTAAACTGTATGGTTCCGGGTTTTCTTCCTCGCGGGGATGTCGAGGAGGTGAACTCGGAGGCATTGTTAATTATTACCACTTATTATTATACAATGCTGCAGCAACTTCTGTTGCATTGTTACTTTATGCTTTATATAAACTGTTGGCTGATTCTTACCTGATGCTGCAAGACATCGTCGGAAGATGCTAGTCTTCGATAGGCCTAGCTTCTTACCCTTGCTCTGGATTTCTGTATTTCAGTCCACTATATACAGCCTCTTCTTTCCGTTGATACAATGCATAATGCTTAGTAGCGGACGTAAGACTTGCGGGTATACTAGATACTCACCTGCTTTATTTCCTTTACTGTTTTGCCTGATCGGCCGCTGCAGTCGACATTGGAGTCCAGGAGCAGGAGATCCCCGATGTCGACCACCGCAACGTGAAGATCCCCGATGCCTTCTAGGACGTCGAGTTCCCCATTGACTAGGAGTATCTTGGAGGTTCCCAGGCAAGAGGCCTCGCCTTTTCGATCGTTGTTGATATTTGTGCTAGCCTTCTTAAGGCAACCTTGTATCCTTGTGTCTGTACTCAGATACTATTGCTTCTGCTGACTTTGTGCTCTCGAACTGTTGTATTCGAGACCTCGTGGCCCCTGGCTTGTATTAAACAGCTTGTATTATTTTAGTTGTAGAGTTGTGTTGTGATATCTCACCGTGAGTCCCTGATCTCGATCGTGTACCTTGCGTGTATGATTACTGTACACGGCTTGATTTTGGGGGCGTCACAAGTTGGTATCAGAGCCGACTGCCTGTAGGGAGCCCCTAACCACTCCTTGGTCGAAGTCGAGTCTAGAATTTGCAAAACTACTTGCTAACTTAATGTTTGGCTTACGGGCCCACATCGATGTCACTACGTGTGATATCTATGGTATTAGGATCTTTTTCTCCGTACCTATGCTCTGGGACTCTGCTCTCTTATCCTTGCTGGTAAAGTTTTATTAACGCTGAATTTAGGTTCACGTACCTCCTTCCTCCCGGAGAGCTCTGCATTCCCGATGATCGCCTAATTCACCCGAAGATTTCGAAGATTACTCTTTGATAAATTCCCGAGATCCTACGTGTTCATCGCCCTTGCAATCCCATGCAACCGATAAGTCCGTGTGGATAATTGCATCCACCTCCCGATCTGAAAGTCATAATTCCCTTGTACTTAAGCATCGGATTATACTGATGCTTCTATCACCCGATGCCTTTGCATTCTTTCTCCTTCTGGTTGAGTACCGATATTCACATCAGATTCCTTGCGAACCACCCGACCTTTGGTGGATTATTATCCGACTAGGCTTACGTGGTTTCTTCCATGTGTCGATTGAATTCATTGTGTGAAATACCATCCTTGCCCCTCGATGCTTTGTGTTATCATCGACAACCCCCTTGACTCTCTGCCAATACAACTTGGTCGTGTACATCGTGCTCTGCTTTCCCTTGGGAAAGATATACACCTCATACTTGTGTATCATCACCTTTTCCTTTCCATTGGTCTGTTTAATATTTCTTGTAATGTATCTTACCGAAGTAGTGAAATTCCCTGCTTATGTAAACACTTTGGTGTGCTACCTTGTCTGTACTACCAGTTACGATTGTTGATGACTTTTCGGTGACCACCGATGGACGAGAACTTTGCCAATTGGTCCGCCTCGTCTTAACGAGCAGGAAAATGGTTCTCTTCGTCCCTCGCCCTTGGCACTGATGTTGTTGCCGACATAGTTAACAAGTTGTTCTACGTCATACCTTCCAACTTGATCGCATTGAATGTCACCACCCTGGTTCTATGTGGGCCCATACCCACAGTTCCACAGGACCGAAACCTGACTCTTGTCCTCTACCTTGTGATATTTCGTCCGATATTAGACTCAGTGCTTGTGTCTATGTGGGCCCCTTTCCCATCTTCCGTCATCGACATCGAATACGTGCCTATCCTCTTAAAACTTCTCTCGACGTACTTCCCTGAGCTTAAACTTGGAAGGACTTTGTACCCTATAACCTTGAGCAACCCCATTTGATTGACCTTGTATCGATCCGACCCCCTTAAGATTTACCTCTTAACCTGTTCGTAAGTGCGATGAAGCCCTCGAAGAAAGGATGAAAACTCATCGAGATGCACCGATGCAAAGAGATGAAGACCTCAACATGTAGGATTAAATTCTTCGAGTAGGACAACAAGAACCAAGAAGATTTGTTAGAACGCGATACCGAAACTCTACCCCTTACACTACTTTTAATTCTCGGGACGAGAATTCTTTGTAGTGGTGGAGATTTGTAACACCCTCAGTGTTGGAAATATGCCCTAGAGGCAATAATAAAATTTTATTATATATATTTCCACGTTCGTAATTAATGTTTATATTTCTGTGCTATAATTGCAATGACCCTGACTGTGAGATTCAGAAGAAAACTCATTTGCATGTGTGGAAATGTAAACACCAAGAGTTCCTGGTTTAGCCTCTAAGACCAGCTCATGTGCTAACTGATGATTACGTTTTCTTAATCATGGACATTGTTCTTGTAACAAGGATGTTAGTAGCAATGGGAACATATTGTTAGCAGAACAATGATGTTGAACCGACCCCAGTATTGAATGATATACTTAGAGATCACATCGTAACAACGTTATAAGTCATATCATGAAATGTTTTCATACACGTAATTCCTTAGACCATGAGAGTATCGAGTTGCTTCACACAGGAAGACATGCTTTGGTTCTTAGATGAATCCTCCCGTAAATGGGAAGTAGTAAAATAAGTTCTGGGTATGTCAGATGGTGTGGCTAGTGACTATGATAGTTCAAGAATGGGATTTGCTCCTTCACGATGAAGAAGATATTCACTTTGGGCCCACTCGGTATGACGGTATCCTTTATAGTCTGGCCAGGCGCATTGTGATTCAGTCACGGGGATACCGAAATACGATAACGAGAAAAGGGACAAACGAGCAAAGAGGATAACGAGTGGCTTGTGTTCAAAAGTTGTTACACATGGGTGCCAAACTTCTCTCCTCTAACTTTGTCATATATCGCGAAGCAAAGGGAATGGTACATGAATAAACATAATGGTTCACTCGAAGTTTCTTCTTGTATGTGCGGGAGTCAACATGGGTGTCCATGGCTCCGCTGTTGATTATTGGCTATTGACAAAAGGCTGTTGACCTATGTCCGGAAGATGTTCTGAGTCATGTCCGCATTATACCAAACCTATTGGGTCACACACTTAACGAGCAGTAGTCTGTTAGAATACTAGTATGGTAGAAGGTTTAGTGGAAGCAAAGCAGAATAGTTCATACGGGTACCGGAAGTAGTTCCGGAGATTTATGGAATTGTTCATAAGGGCACCAGAAGTAGTTCTGGGTATTTAAGGTTATGTCCGGATCACTCTGGAGTAGTCCCAGGTGGTTCCGGAACATATGAGAATGGTACTGGGGAAGTCCTGGATCAACCGGAATAGTTTCTGGATAATCGCTGGGCGTCCCGACAACCTTCGCGGTCATCGGGTGGCTTAAACTGTAACTCGGATAGTCTTGGAAACTATCCGGATGGCTCCAGAACGTCCGAGAACGGTCTCGGAAGGTCCTGGAAGTGCTCCAGAAGTGTCCGGAATGTCCCGAAACGGTCCCGATATGTCCCGGAAGGTCCCGGAAGATTCTAGAAGGTCATGGAAGGTTCCGGAAGGTTCCGGGCTGTACCACCCACTCCCCTGCGCCCCTAGCCTTGGGGGGAAAGCCACCTAGGCTGCCCTGGCCGGCCAAGGGGTGGGGGGCGCACCAAAGGGAAGGAATCCTCCTCCAGGTGGAATTACCAAATCACATTATGGCAGATTTCCGGTGGGAAGGTGTGGGAAGGTTTGGAAGGCTTGGGAGTCCAAGTTGGACTCCCAATCCTCCTTGAGCTGCGCCCTAGGCCTCTTGGCCACCTATATAAGGTGAGCCAGGGGGAGATGGAGAGCAAGACAACTTGTCCCCAAGGTCTATGCGCCACCCTCCCTCCTCTAAACCCCGTTGCTCCACTTTTAGACCCCGGTTTAGACGCTGTTCTAGATCGGAATCCGTTAGGGTTTTCTCCCTCTAGTTTTCTCGGTAGCGTTCATCTCTGGACGACGGAGCGCTGCTGGATTGCTGCTACGGGATGTGTGGATACTAATGGAGGGGTCGTACCTTCGACCCTTCTTCGAGGAGCTTGTTCATGGGACTTGTCCGTGGGACTAGATCGCGGGACTTGTTCGTGGGATTGATCGAGGGACTGTTCGTGGGAGAACTTGCGAGATCTACTTCCACTACGTCCATGAGCTTCACCAACTCTACTTCCGCTACATAGGTTGGTGAGCCATGACCTAAAACCTTGTATGCAATCTTCTTGGATGATCTTGGGTTCTTGATTCGTAGGCCGAAATTTTTTGTTTTCTACTACGTTTCCGAACAGTGGTATCATGAGCGATCTTTGATTAGATGCTTGTTTAGGTAGATCATATGTTGATATGAGGCATTAATTTTCTTGTTTGCTTCCCTATCATGTGATCTTTTCTTTGCTCGACGGCATGATGTGATTTTGCTACAAGGTTTGAGTTTTGCCATGATCCCTCTATGCTGCTCTTAGTATGCTGGTTGCCTTGATCATGGACTACATAAAATTCCTTGGATCTCATCCTAGTCTTGCTATAGAAAATTTTACATGAACGGGCTTGTGGATTTTATGAACTCAAATCCACACGGGGGTCACACGTTTAACGAAGTTTGGCTTGTGGCATTAGTTGCTGGACGCACCCCGTATGTTAAACTAGCAACAAAAGAAGTATCGTGTTTTGTTTTATCTAGGGTTTCTTGTTTGCCTTGTAAACCTTCTTAACAACCACGATAAAAGTTGCAACAACCCGTGTAGATGGCGATTTAACTTGTTTTTGCAGAGTATGCATGTGATGTGGTATAGCCTTCAAGATTTGCAATGTGTTTGTATGAGATGCTATATGTTATGTAATATTTATTCGCGACCTGCGTGTCGAGGTACGGCATGATGACTGGAGTCATATGATTGTCACTTAATTATGGCCTGCGTGCCAGAACTGTTTATTAGCTTGAGGCAAAGCAATAGATAGATGCAAAGGTGATGATCTACGATGCGGAGGTGGACCCCGACGCACATGCCGGAAGCCGTGGTGATGTTCCTGGCGCCAAGGACAAAGTTGTTGGACACGGTGACTTCAACCACGATGACGTGAAGACAATGAAGACTTCACGAAGCAAAGGGCTATACTATATCACATAATTTTATGAACTGCCTGTGATGTTTATCCCTTTGATGCACCCTTGTTTGATGCGCGGTAGTCGTATTTTATTAGGGTGATCTCTCGCATAACAATATCAAGTTGATAGTGTTCTTCCAACTGTAGCACCGTCTATACTATGTTTCACATCGGAGCAGGTCATGTCACATGGGTGCACACGGTGTGACGCATAAAAGACGGGTGTGTTAAAAGAACACACAGCACATTACACTTGGTTATCTTGACGGTTTGGATAAAAGTTTGCTACCGGAACACGCCCATCGAAAGATGAACAAGAATCACCTTTGGCGTGATTGGCAAGTTGGCCTACCGGTCCAGTCTAAGTCATCAGTGATGTCACATCAATGGCGGACGATTGGGTTGGATCTTAAATCACTCCAGCATCAATTACGAGAGATATTGATCTGAGTGGGAGCGCACTAAGTAATTAAATTGATTAATCACAAGTGCAACTTAATTATGAACAAAGTCTTAGTATTTGCATTATCGTTGTAGAATAATGGCTCGCGTTACCACCTTCCCAATTGATTTTGATTAACTATTTTATCTGGTAAAAACTTTACGATTGGTACCGTATTGTGAGGACTATCCTCAATAGTGTCGAGAAGGAGCTTGTCCTATCACAAATTTTTGATGCTCTCCCGCTGATGCTATGGATGATGTGACTTATGTCCATAATCCAAAATGCTAGAATTCCACGACAGCTAAGTGCATTGTCTTCACCATCATGAAACCCGAACTTCGAAAAGTTTGGGATAGTTATGTTATATTCATGGAACTGAAAAATAAGTTTTCAGTAGTAAGACAATTAATGTTGGATATAAGATATCTAGTACAATGTATGATTGTAAGCATTAGTGAAAATGTTCATTGTGCTCTAAACAAAACTGATGTGTGGGATCCAGAAGAACAATGATCATATGATGATGAGGATTAAGGGAAAGGAAGTTCCATAGGATGTTAGAAAGACTTACACGCCGGAAAGTCCATGTCCTGCGCCACCCTTGATCATGTGTGATCTTCTGTGAGTAGGAGTGACATTGGAAATAGAACTATGATACGTATAAAGGCAAAACGAAAGAAGACTGGAATAACCAGCTCAGAAATGAAAGTCATACGGAGTTATAGATGAATTCATTGCTGGTCAAGAGATGTAATTCTTGGGAATCATGATTAAGTAGTTAATTGTGGATTCTGTATATTGTGATTAAACTGTTGATCACCGGAATATCACATCGATTGCATATTGTTGCAACTCTATGCAAGAAATACTATGGCCTTTATGACTAGCTAATGATGAGTTTTGACACGCTCGGGAACACGGTAAAAGGTTTACTATACCGTGTGTTGACTCTATGATTATCTTCATAATTCATTTTAGAGTTGAGTAAATTGTTACTACACTTTAGCCTTGTTGCAAAACATCATTTTGAATCATGTTTGTTGCAAGAGAGTTGTTCAAAGCTATGAATAACGTAAAGTCCATACTTCCATTATGAATAGGGTGTATGTTATGAATCTTGATAATAATACTAGACATTCATAACACTGACGCTAAACGTCGCAAGACTAACAGAAATACCACATAGATATGGCACTGCCGTTTATCACAAGTGACATAACATGCATGAAGAATTTCCATAAGTGATGGACTTTCGAGTCATATGATTATGAATCACTTGACGCTTGCGATCTTTGTCTCGAATTAATGTGACTAAAACACCGTTAATAGGCCATACATGAACGGGCAACTAAACCATTGGTAATCATACATGATGATGTGTGTAGTCCAATAAGTGTAGTTGTGTGCAGTGGATTCCCTATCTTCACTCATGAGTTGAAGTAGATATGTGGATATCTGTTCAATAGAGACATACGTCTGAAATCTTTGAAATGTTCAAGGAATTTTAGAGTGAAATAGAAATTCATTGTAACAAGAAAATAAAGCTTCTGCAAATTAGATTGTAGAAAGTAATATTTGAGTTACAAGTTTAGCGAACGTCTGATGAGTTGTGAAGAAGTGTCATAACTTGCGTCTCCCGGAACACCACTATGAGTAAAGTGTTCGAGAGATGTAATCAATCCATGTATGACACGGTAAGATCAAATATGACGTTTATCAATTTGCCATTATACTTATTAAAGTTATGCGTTAGTGACTACAGCTTTTACACTGAAAAGAGCACCATCAAATCTGTTGAAATGACACCATATTAGATGTGGTATGGACTGTTAAAACCATGTTGTCTTTTCTTAAAATTTTGGTATATGAGGCATATGTTTGACATACTCAAAACCCCAAATCAGATAAGTGCTAATTTGTTAAGGTTATGCCAAAAGTTTTGGTATTACTCTATCACTACACAAAAGCAAAACTGTTTGCTGTTAAGAACAATGTATTTTGAAGAAAAATAGTTTCTTACAAAAGAGTGAGTGGGAGGACAGTGCAACTTGTCAAAGATTGTTGAATCTTCAGAGAAGTGCGCAGCTGAACCACACAGGTTAGACAAAACTCGTACAAACATTCATGATATGTAAAACGAGATATTGTTGTTCGACAATGATAAACCTGTGATATACAAAGAAGCGTTGATGGGCCCTGACTCCAGGATTTGGCTAAATGCCAAATAATCCGAGATAGTATCCATGGAAGTAAGACAAGTTTTGAACTTGGTAGACCCTCCGAAAGACTAATAGTCTGAAGAATATATATATGTGGATCTATAATTGATTCGGATGAAATTGTTTTATCCATAAAGCTCAACTCGTTGGAAAATTGTTTTCTAGCAAGTTCAAAGGTTGACTACGGCGAAGTAGTTTCGACCGTAGAGATGCTTTAGTCAGTTCGGGTTATATTAGCAATTACTACATATCTCATTTATAGGATATTGTAGAATGAACGTCAAAACAACATTCCTACACGGAAAAATAACAAAGGACGTATATGTGATACGACCGGAATGTTTTGTCGATTCAAAGGATGCTAAAATAGATGCAAGCCTTGGATATCCAGTGATGGACTAGAGCTAGCATAATGGAGTTGGAATTTTCGTTGTGATGAAATTGCCAAAAGAGTTTGTTTTCATCAGGAATAACGAAGATGCTTGAATATTCAAGAAAGTAAGTGGGAGCCGAATAATATTTCTGAAACCTTATGTAGATGACATATTGTTGATTAGAAATGATATAAATTTCTTGACACGAATAAGGACTTCATTGGAAATAGTTTTCAGTTGAAGAACTTGGGCTGATATAGCATTAGTATTGAGCATAGTGATCTATGAAGATAGTAAGTGCCTGATCATGCTAAGGCCAACACTACATATTGACATGATACTAAAGTAGTTTAGTATGAAATGCCAAGAGACATGTTCTTGCCGAAGTCGTGGTGAAAAGTTGTTTGCAGAAATCGGTGTTGATGAACACAGATAAGCAAAAACATGTGAATTGAATTCCACTCACCCGTGTGTTTGGATTAATCATGTACACCATAATATGTAAAACGACCAGATATGTCCAGTGCTTCAAAAGGTTATGAGCAAGATACCAAAGTGATCAATATGTTGATCATTGGACAAACAGTGAAAAGTTAAACTTATGATAGATAAGATATGTTTCTCGGAAAATGGAGATAATGAAGAGCTCGTTGTAACAAGTTACACCAGCTGAATTTTGATGTAAACAGTTACACCAATTCAGTCTTCATACTTACTCCGATCGATTTTCGATTTTAATTGGGATTATGTGTTTCACACATAAGGGTGGCACAGTATGAAGGAACTGTGTTAAAGTTAGATACTGTGGCGAATTCTATAACAGAGGCTAAGTATATTGTTGCTTAAAGAAGTAACAAGGGAGGGTATTTTGAATCATCAGTTCATTTATGAACATGGTATGGTTTCCTAGATGCTTGAAGCTCATGGAACATTGATGAATGATTTCATGACTTATTCTAAGGAACCAAGGTCCTACCAAATGATTCAAACATATACAAAGCTAAACTGATAAAATTAGTGAATTTTATGATAGCGTGAAAACGCGAAGATATGCAAGATACAAACGGGCCTGAAACGTCAGATCCGAAGATGAGGTCTATACCACAAATGAGGCATTTATTACACCGGTATGCCATAGGTGTAAAGTGCTCAAGCACTGACAATATTATTGACTCTAGTGCAAGTGGGAGACTGTTGGAAATATGCCCTAGAGGCAATAATAAAATGTTATTATATATATTTCCACGTTCGTAATTAATGTTTATATTTCTGTGCTATAATTGCAATGACCCTGACTGTGAGATTCAGAAGAAAACTCATTTGCATGTGTGGAAATGTAAACACCAAGAGTTCCTGGTTTAGCCTCTAAGACCAGCTCATGTGCTAACTGATGACTACGTTTTCTTAATCATGGACATTGTTCTTGTAACAAGGATGTCAGTAGCAATGGGAACATATTGTTAGCAGAACAATGATGTTGAACCGACCCCAGTATTGAATGATATACTTAGAGATCACATCGTAACAACGTTATAAGTCATATCATGAAATGTTTTCATATACGTAATTCCTTAGACCATGAGAGTATCGATTTGCTTCACACAGGAAGACATGCTTTGGTTCTTAGATGAATCCTCCCGTAAATGGGAAGTAGTAAAATAAGTTCTGGGTATGTCAGATGGTGTGGCTAGTGACTGTGATAGTTCAAGAATAGGATTTGCTCCTTCACGATGAAGAAGATATTCACTTCGGGCCCACTCGGTATGACGGTATCCATTATAGTCTGGCCAGACGCATTGTGATTCAGTCACGGGGATACCGAAATACGATAACGAGAAAAGGGACAAACGAGCAAAGAGGATAACGAGTGGCTTGTGTTCAAAAGTTGTTACACATGGGTGCCAAACTTCTCTCCTCTAACTTTGTCATATATCGCGAAGCAAAGGGAATGGTACATGAATAAACATAATGGTTCACTCGAAGTTTCTTCTTGTATGTGCGGGAGTCAACATGGGTGTCCATGGCTCCGCTGTTGATTATTGGCTATTGACAAAAGGCTGTTGACCTATGTCCGGAAGATGTTCTGAGTCATGTCCGCATTATACCGAACCTATTGGGTCACACACTTAACGAGCAGTAGTCTGTTAGAATACTAGTATGGTAGAAGGTTTAGTGGAAGCAAAGCAGAATAGTTCATACGGGTACCGGAAGTAGTTCCGGAGATTTATGGAATTGTTCATAAGGGCACCAGAAGTAGTTCTGGGTATTTAAGGTTATGTCCGGATCACTCTGGAGTAGTCCCAGGTGGTTCCGGAACATATGAGAATGGTACTGGGGAAGTCCTGGATCAACCGGAATAGTTTCTGGATAATCGCTGGGCGTCCCGACAACCTTCGCGGTCATCGGGTGGCTTAAACTGTAACTCGGATAGTCTTGGAAACTATCCGGATGGCTCCGGAACGTCCGAGAACGGTCTCGGAAGGTCCTGGAAGTGCTCCAGAAGTGTCCGGAATGTCCCGAAACGGTCCCGATATGTCCCGGAAGGTCCCGGAAGATTCTAGAAGGTCATGGAAGGTTCCGGAAGGTTCCGGGCTGTACCACCCACTCCCCTGCGCCCCTAGCCTTGGGGGGAAAGCCACCTAGGCTGCCCTGGCCGGCCAAGGGGTGGGGGGCGCACCAAAGGGAAGGAATCCTCCTCCAGGTGGAATTACCAAATCACATTATGGCAGATTTCCGGTGGGAAGGTGTGGGAAGGTTTGGAAGGCTTGGGAGTCCAAGTTGGACTCCCAATCCTCCTTGAGCTGCGCCCTAGGCCTCTTGGCCACCTATATAAGGTGAGCCAGGGGGAGATGGAGAGCAAGACAACTTGTCCCCAAGGTCTATGCGCCACCCTCCCTCCTCTAAACCCCGTTGCTCCACTTTTAGACCCCGGTTTAGACGCTGTTCTAGATCGGAATCCGTTAGGGTTTTCTCCCTCTAGTTTTCTCGGTAGCGTTCATCTCTGGACGGCGGAGCGCTGCTGGATTGCTGCTACGGGATGTGTGGATACTAATGGAGGGGTCGTACCTTCGACCCTTCTTCGAGGAGCTTGTTCATGGGACTTGTCCGTGGGACTAGATCGCGGGACTTGTTCGTGGGATTGATCGAGGGACTGTTCGTGGGAGAACTTGCGAGATCTACTTCCACTACGTCCACGAGCTTCACCAACTCTACTTCCGCTACATAGGTTGGTGAGCCATGACCTAAAACCTTGTATGTAATCTTCTTGGATGATCTTGGGTTCTTGATTCGTAGGCCGAATTTTTTTGTTTTCTACTACGTTTCCCAACACTCAGATCCAGTACAGTAATCACTACAGTGATTCCACTGTTGATGGTCATCACTGTTGTTAATTAAGCCATGATCACCCTTGATCATAGCTCTGTCAGTTTCTCACCCTGATAAAATTTTCAAATTATAAAATTGCTCCAAGGATTGTGGATGCCAATCAATCAACTTGATCATGGCTAATCCAAGCCATTCTTAGTCATTTGAATAATCACAAGTCTATGATGATTGTGAAACCAATGTTGTGGAGTTATGAAAAATTATTTTGAAAGTTAATAAAAAAAATGGAAATCTTAGTTGGACCAAAATAATGGAATCTATTTATAAAATGCCTAGCAATCTTAAGCCATGATAATATAGCAATGGTTGTTTTATTAAAAAAATGGTATAGTAATATAAAGGAATAATATCTAAAAATAAAAGCAATAGTTGGAATTATTAAATTACCATTAAATAATAATAAACAAGTGCAAATTTTAATTGAACAAAAATTTGTTGAACCTATTTTATGATTTGTCAAATAATCTGTAGGTATTGTTCAAGTTGATTGGGGAGTTTATGAACTAGTTTGAATAATTTAAATGATTAAAAATACTAGGTGGTTTTATAAAATCTCAGCACTTTTTGTGGCATTAGCATGTAGTGCAACCTTAATTGTGGAATACTTGTCATATGGTGCAAAATTGTAAAAGTAGATAAAAGAAATATAAAAGGAAATAACAGAAAAGAAAAAGAAAAATAAAAAGCAAACACCTAATCTACCGCCGGGGGCGTAGCCTCTCCCCCCCCTTGAGGGCCACCCTGGCCCACCCTGGCGCCTAGACCTCCAGCCCAAGCCGCTACTCCCGGTCAACCCCCCCCTCGATCCCGATCCAGATCGGCCCCCTCTCCCGAGCTCCCTCCTCCCAGCTGCCGGACCCGACCATCTCCTGCAACCCCGGCCGCCGTGCAGCCCCACCCGGGACTCCCCCCTCAAGCCGCGCCTCACCTCCATCCTCCCGAGGCCCCGCCCTCCACCTCTGCGCCCGCCCTGGCGAAACATCGCCGCCCCATGGTGCTCCTCCACCACAGCTCGCCGCGCTGTGGCTACGGCGCCACCGGCCACCTCCACGCCACCCCCTCGCGCCGCCGCAATGCCTCACCCGACCCCCCCTCTGTGAGCTCCTCCCCTGCGCCCCTCCGCCGTTGTCACCATCGCGATGGTCGTCGTGGCCGCCGTCTTCCATGCCGGGGTTTGCGCATGCCCACGTCCTGGCTACTCCGGTCGCGCCCTCCCTCCCTGGGCCGCGCCCAACGCACCCTCGGGTCGTGCCCGGCCGCCCCTTGGCCACGCCCGGGGTCGCGCCGGTGCATGCCTATCCACCGTGGCCGCACGCCCAGTTAGCCATAGTCATGCTCCCCGCGTGCCTCGGCTACCCGAGCCCTGCACATCCCTGCTCGAACAATTGCTGCTATTGAAATTGCTGCTACTGAACCATCTGTTTTGAGGAATAAAACCACAGCAAAACTATTATCATGTG
The DNA here is from genome assembly GCA_950022295.1 of Bromus sterilis. Taxonomy (NCBI): domain Eukaryota; kingdom Viridiplantae; phylum Streptophyta; class Magnoliopsida; order Poales; family Poaceae; genus Bromus; species Bromus sterilis. The sequence continues at coordinate 301,229,860 of OX465601.1, forward strand.
AATTCAAAAGTCGATAAATTTTATATGGTTTGATAGTACACTTGACCAGCTTCAATTTACACTAGTGTACCAACTCGATTTGAGGCATGGATTAAATCCTATGGAAATGACAAAATGCACTTTTCTATTGTCTACTGTTGTTGTTGCTGCTAAAACTGTTGCTGTACCACTTTTTGCAGCAGCAGAACAACAACGAATTACATCCTAATATAGCCGAAAATGATATGAATGGATAGTAGGGGTATCAAGCTTTGATTAGTTCCATTGGACCAACTTTTGAAATTCATTGATTAAATGCTATAAAAATCGCAAAGTGCACATTTTAACAGATTTTTATAATCACTTTAAGTGCCCCTTTTCCCGCGAAGTTTTGGTCGAGTAAACGAACTCTAATAAATCTGATTTTCGTACTGGGTTGAAGATCACAGAGAACTGATAAACTTTCATATAAGGCGCTAACTCGGCGGATGAGCGGAACCCTAAACCGTAGATCCTCGAAAACATCTAGTTGATGTTTAAACATCGATTTGTTAGACTTAGCAATATTTCAGAATAATTCCAAATAGACAATGACATGTGGGACCTCCCTAGCACTGTTTATAATTTGACCAGTCAAAGACCCTTGTGTATGACAGGTGGGCCCTGTTACTTAAGAAATTCTCTGGATAATTAAACATGATTAATTAACACCTGTGCCAATGACACCTGGGTCCCACACTTAAGAAATTGTGTTAAATAAATTAATAAAACATTCTGTGAATGACATGTGGACCCCATGTGCTATTTGTATAATTAATAATTTTATTAAACCTATGAGTATAACTGCTGGCCCCCACTTGTTAGGATTAAATAAAATGATTTTTATTTTGTTGTGAGGCTGACCAGTCAACAGACTTATAGATAATGTTGATTTAATAATTAAAAGGAAATCCAGAAATTGAATAAAATGAGTTAAAACTTTGAAATTCAATATCTTTTAATTCGTAACTCCGATTAAAATAATTTATATATCAAAATTGATCAGAAAAATATAACGAATACATATACGCTATCCGTATGTGTACCACCCCCCTCTAACGGACCGAACATCGACATTCCCCTTTCGGGCCGTCTGTCGATAATTCCTAGTACCGATATACGTTGCCCGGTTGAATTTATTTCGAACGCGAAAGTAGTTCGGAATAGATCAACTAACCCGGATACACCACCCACACGTGTGTCGGATGTCCACGACATCTCCGGCATGATATCTCCCCCTCTCCGGACACCTTGTCCGATAATCACCCGGAGCCGGTATTTCATCCCCGGATGAATTCCCGCTCCGAGCAACGTGCATCGTACTGCGTTAGAACCCCGTTTACAATTCATCTGTTATGTCTTGCATTTGTATTGCTATTGTTGTTGTGTATTTATTGTTTCTTCCCCCCCTTAATCTCCGGTAGACCCCGCTGCTGCCGTCGACTAAACCGATGCTGAGTACGACTACTTCATCGACGACCGTACCGCTACTGTCGAGCTTGCAGGCAAGCAGAGCTATTTTCTTCCCCAGATATCGCCTATCTTTCCGTACATTTCTTGCACTAGGCATTGTTACTGCTGCTGCTATGATTACAATCCTATTCAATTGCATAGCCTGTTTTTGTCGCCCCTTGATGTGCCATCCTTAATCCTATGCTGCCTATTATTCCTTATGCATTATTCAGCAGTGAGCCCTGCGCATTGTTAGCTAGGATTGGATAGCGGGTCGTGATCACTTTGGGAATGATCGCGGAAAACGATATATTACAACTGCAACAGGTATGGATCCATGCAGACACCCTAGGGAACCTACAACGGCGAGACTCTGCCGAGTCGCTTCGAGTTTGGCTTACAAGTGGAATGGACTCGTATTTCACTCTCGTCGGCTCAGTAGCGTAGCATCACCGGGATGATACGAGGTTTACCTCTTTAGTTCATTCCGCTGATGTCTCAGTCGAGCCAGCTCAAGTGTACCATCGAGGGTGATTCCTCCTGGTTTCACTTAATGGTAGGGACTCGAACCAACTAGTGTCCTTAAAGGTAAGAAGTCAGGCGACCCAACGGTGCCCGCGAGAGGTATTGCGACGGGACGACAGGGAGGGTATGACTAGTGTACCGGTGTGCTTGGCCCCTGATCGTTGGCCGCGAGAGTTAACAAACTACGAAAGTCGAGCTCCTCCAGGAGCACACGCGAGACAAGGTAAGGAGACGGTTCACCTTGTTGGTAGCCGCAGTGACTTGGTGGGACGACGGGGCAGGCACCGATGTACTGGTGGTCCTGGCTGCTGTCGTTGTTTGCGGGTCAGTTAAGTCGAGGCAACGATAATGGTTGTCACGCAGGTTAATTAAAATGCTAAATGGTTCGGTGGATGTCTTGAGTTGGCTATATGCCATGTACGCACTACCTACCCGTGGGAACTACGAGTTATGGGCTCCTCTGCTTCTTAGTGTCGTCCGAGGACTCTTCAGACGTCAGCACTACTGCGGGCTGATTGCCGGGAAGTGGTGTTGTCTTATTTGCTCGCGCGATGATGTCTTATTTGGATTTGCTTCAACTTCACCGGCCAGCCACGCACCGTGCAGGAGTACGTTCGGGTTGGGGTCCAAGGCCCGGCGTTCTTAGGATTTAGACCGGCGGATGGCCTCTCTGTTGAGTTTGAAAGATGGGCTATGAAGTGTCGGATAGCCTCGGTGGAGCGTTCCCTAACAAGGTTCCCGCCACCCTGGAGATCCGTGCGTGTAGCGTAACACAAGTGCACCCCTGCAGGGAAGATTAATCTATTCGAATAGCCGTGTCCACGGTAACAGGACGCTTTATGCTGAAGCTGGATCTTACCACTAGAAACTATTATTATTAAACTGTATGGTTCCGGGTTTTCTTCCTCGCGGGGATGTCGAGGAGGTGAACTCGGAGGCATTGTTAATTATTACCACTTATTATTATACAATGCTGCAGCTACTTCTGCTGCATTGTTACTTTATGCTTTATATAAACTGTTGGCTGATTCTTACCTCATGCTGCAAGACATCGTCGGAAGATGCTAGTCTTCGATAGGCCTAGCTTCTTACCCTTGCTCTGGATTTCTGTCTTTCAGTCCACTATATACAGCCTCTTATTTCCGTTGATACAATGCATAATGCTTAGTAGCGGACGTAAGACTTGCGGGTATACTAGATACTCACCTGCTTTATTTCCTTTACTGTTTTGCCTGATCGGCCGCTGCAGTCGACATTGGAGTCCAGGAGCAGGAGATCCCCGATGTCGACCACCGCAACGTGAAGATCCCCGATGCCTTCTAGGACGTCGAGTTCCCCGTTGACTAGGAGTATCTTGGAGGTTCCCAGGCAGGAGGCCTCGCCTTTTCGATCGTTGTTGATATTTGTGCTAGCCTTCTTAAGGCAACCTTGTATCCTTGTGTCTGTACTCAGATACTATTGCTTCCGCTGACTTTGTGCTCTCGAACTGTTGTATTCGAGACCTCGTGGCCCCTGGCTTGTATTAAACAGCTTGTATTATTTTAGTTGTAGAGTTGTGTTGTGATATCTCACCGTGAGTCCCTGATCTCAATCGTGTACCTTGCGTGTATGATTACTGTACACGGCTTGATTTTGGGGGCGTCACAATTTCCCTCGGTGAAGATGCCAAGGTTATCAATCGAGTAGGATTCTAGGGTCAGCAAGAAGGTGGCAAGGGCGTCAGAAGTTTGCTTGATGGCTAAGTTGACGTGGAACTGCACACAAGAACGTAAATAACTTTGCTTCCAATGACTTCAAAGAGGTTGTCAATCTGACCGGCCTTGCTGTTTACAAAGGATCAAAACACAGGGAGAATAATAGTGGGTGCAACTAAAAGGAAATAAAAAAAATAAAAGTGAACGGTGTAAACTATGATGGAAATATGGACCGAGGTCACATGACTTTTACTAGTGATGTCTCTCTACCAAAAGACGATAAATAACTTTGCTGGATGAACAAAGTACAGCTAGGTAATTGACAGAATTATAAACACACCGCAATGCCAATTATGCTACTAGAAAGTAAAGAGGCTCAATTGTACGAGCATTACACCAAAACAAGTAGACCGTTTATCCATCAACATATATTCACTAATTATCGTGGGAATGACCCCCGGGTAGGGTCACCCAGGCGAAACAACCTTTCAAGAAAAAGCTCCGCCGATCTAAAGCAGGCCGAGCTAAGCGAGACTGATCTAAGGACCGCCGATCTAAAGGAGACCAAGCTGAACAAGATAAATCTCCACAAAGTCGAGCGGATCAGGTCGGATGTCGAGTGCCCCTGGAGAGAGAAATCGGCCCCATCTGAGGTCAGTCGGCCCAAGTGGCTGCGAGATGAACCGAGCTAACCCCTGAAGAGTTGACCCAGGGCCGGATGGGTGCACCTGGCCCGAGGTCATCAATGGGTTATCCCGAGAGATCCACATGGCAGACAGACAAGGTACCACGCCGACCTGTCAGGCGCATGATGTTTCCTCGACACATCAGCTGGCAGGGTGGCAGACGCGACAAGGCTCTGAGAAAGCCGCAAGTCTACTCGTAGGGCCCTCCAGGCCTGCAAGCTACAAGATTACCAAGACAAATTAGAGCTACAACTTTCCGCCGTCTGGCACCTGAAAAGGGCGCAGTCAGTAGGCCCCAACAAGTTCCAAAAGGCTTACCACTGGGCCATGTACCAACTGGAAGGTACTGTACTACCCTGGGCTCAGCCTATAAGAGCCCCAGGTATCCCTCCTGCGTGAGGGGCGATCCTCATTTACTACAATTCACTTACCTCATAGAGAAGCAGGAGAGAGTAGTGCTTAGAGCCTTCCTCTCCTTCCTCTGATACAGCTCAATTAACATTCATTGTAGCCCGATTTATTGCTCAAAGTTAGCTCGGCTAGAGTAGGGGTGTTATCTCTACGGAGAGCCCCGAACCTGGGTACATCGCGGTGTCTCACTGTGCTTTTCCCCATTCTTGATTCCGGCACCATCGACACTCACCTCGGTTTGTCCCCCTCTTTAGCTATCCCCATGGCATATGTCGTCACAATACGACGACAGTTGGCGCCCACCATGGGGCAGGCCGAGGCGTCGACTGGAGTTACGATCCGTACGGGACCATCCCCTTCATTGAGCGCGCGCTTCGCTTCCGGCCAGGTTCTCAGGTACGGGGCATTTGACTACGTCATCGACAGTGCCTCGCGGTTTGGGGCAGGAGCGCCCCTCCCGCGCGGCGTCATTGTGCCCTTCGATAGCCATCGCACTTTCTTCGCGGCTATCTCAGAGGGATTCCGTAGAGAGGTACGGGTGTTTTCTGGCCTCACGGATCTGCTGCCCCGCAGGGTCTGCTCCGTGGAGTCGGTAAGCACGACTCCGCACATCTGTGCGGAGGTTATGATGGCTGGTCCCACTTCCAGTCACCAAAGTTCCACTAACACTGATGTGCGAGCAGCAAGAGAGGCGGCAGCAGCTGCTGCAGATTCAAGCATCGTGCGGGATGAGCTCCGCACACCCGTTAACTTCAGCACCAATCCAGAAGTGGCTCACGTCGAGCTGGAGAAATCTCGCAAGAGCCTGACCAAGCAAGCGGACACGATGAACGCTGAAAAGCGATGATTGGACGACATAGTCCGTGAGTACAACGCCGCGCACAACATTTTCCGCGCGTGATTCAGCCAGCTGTCCTGGACGAATAATGCGTCACGGGCCGAGTAGTCGGCAGGGAGCTGGTAGGGACTCAACAAGCGGAGGCATCCGCCATCATCCTGCAACCAGCATACATCTCTCCGGAGAAGAACCTGAGGGCTGCCGAGTAGATTTCTCAAGAGCTGGGGAACATGGAAGGAGATGAGCTGCGTGAGAGGACGCGCCGAATGCGCTATCTTCTAGCCGCAACAAATCACCACCAACGGGCGGCAACAGAACAGCCCCAGAGGCCAATGGGGTCAAAATCAGCACAACGTCCGACTGCGGGTGCAAACCGGCAGTCGAATGATCCACCTCGGAAACAGAGGCGGGCATCTTCGGCGCATGGAACCAGCCTCACAGTCGGAGGAATCCAGGGGCTGCGCACAGTCGGATAGACGAGCCAGGAATGAACAGTTGGCAGGATGAGAAATCGACGGCGTCAGCTCAGCCTGCAATCAGCTTTCCCTTAGGCCCCCGCGCGAGTGCGGACAATGAAGCAGGGCATCGAATGGAGCAGTTGCAAAGGGATCAGCATCAGGAAGAAGAAGAACCAGCTAGCCCGGCGTGTTTTGGGCCGCGCATTCGGCAAGAGAAGTTTCCCAAAGGCTTCACTTTGCCCAGGGACACCCCCAAATACAACGGATCAGTTAAGCTAGAGGATTGGCTGGTCGATTACATGACAGCAGTGGGCATTGCGGGCGACAATCGGCGAGTGATGGTTAGCTATGCACCCCTTGTTGGATATGTGACCTAGAGGCAAATTAATAAATATATTTGTCACATATCCGTTTTTTTCATAATATGTTTTATACTATGCTAGAACTGTATTACTCGGAAACAATAATACATGTGTAGTATATAAATACCCGTCCCTAGTTAACTCAAGTATACTCGCTCATTAAACAATTGATGATCAAGGTTTCCTGATCATGAGGTACGAACCGCCTATTGACAATGAGGTCATATCTTTAGGAGAACGATGTGATGGACACACACCCACCTAAAGCATTCCGATGTGATCAAGTCACACAGTTCAACATTGCGATGACTTTGTAACATATGGCTTAATCCTTAGACCGGTATGATGATAAGTAATTACTGCCTACTAGGAGACTTTATCTTGCATCCACCGCCTGACTGAAATATTCTGGCCATAAAGGTGTATCTTAGGTCCTCCTAAGTAGACACGTTAATGAGTATGCAAATAGATCAGAACGGGATTTGTCAGTCCATGTGATGACAGGTACTCTGGGCCCACTCGGTGATATTGCATCAACACCTTGCAAGGACGTGACTAGGTGATCACAAGAGATGTAATAGGCACGGACTTGTAAACTTGTTTGTTGTGAACGAGGTGTGAACTTGGTGTAATTTATACCGATGATCAAATCTCGGACAAACAAAGTACCGCAGGACAAAGGGATCAAGTCTGATCGTTAACGGTTTCCAAAAGCGATTGAAGTTCATTCGATGGAAGCACATGGACTATCAAGGATTGTAACCAGGTCCAATTGATTAGTCATTGGTCAATGAGAATGTCTCGATCATGTATGTTGTTTCCCGGACCGTAGGGTGTCACACTTAAGCGGAATCGATGCATTGGGATAGATTCGGGATCATCGGTGAAATAGGAGAAAGCATCGGAATTGTTCCGAGAGAGAAGGAAAGTTGTTCTGGATATTTTGAAAGGTTAAAAATAATGTTTAATTATATTTAATTATGTTTTATTATTTAGTTAACATAACTAAAAATTAAAATATATTTAAATTAATTAATTAAAAGGGAAAAGGCATATGGGCCTATTTGAGGCCCATTAGGGGAAGGAGGGGGTTCCCCCTTTGGGCCATGCACCAAGGAGGGGCCCACCCCCCTTCGATGGCGCACTCCCCCTCCCAATGTTTTAGTCCCACATGGGAAAGGGGAGGAGGATCCCGCCCTCCCCCTTGGCCTATATAAGGAGGGGTAGACCCCCCCCCCTTTTTCCATCACCTCATCTCCCCCTTGGCCTATATAAGGACTCCCCTTGTTTGGAGTTTGCATTTGGTTGGGAGTTGACGGGGATGTACCCCGGCAAATCCCATGGTCAGGGACCCTGGGTTAGTCATGAGAGGCACAGGTTGGACGATAGCTCGTCGGGTAACAGGAGGATACGTTCCTGCTCGATGTTATTGATTGAAGATGGCGATTACAGGGGAGCCAAGGCTAGTGCGCACAAGGCTAGGGTTATAGATTGTGTGTTTCTTGATCTTGACGTCTCCCATCCTAGCCCTTATATACTAGGCTAGGTCTCGGGGAGTCCGTCCTGGATTACAAATGAGGTTTCCTAACCCTGGTCTTGTTCCGTCAGGCAAGTTTGCACCTTCCTTATTTTGTTGCGGACTCCAACGTCGGTGCCACTAGTGGTCCAAGGTTGTCCTAGGCGACATCCTTGTGGGCCTTATGTCTTCCTGTACACCCGGTAAGCCCATCCATTGGAGTCGTGGGGTCACCCCCTCGTTAGTAGCCCCCGAGTGCCTGGGGGGCTCGAAGAGTCGCGCAGGGACTCGAGTCCATTCTTGCGTCGTTTCTATGTATGCACGGTTCAACCGCGGGTCGCTGGCAGTCTGGGGCCATGAGAAAACATGTTTCGAGGGATGCTAAGCTGAAAGGGCCCAAGGAGTCGACTGGTCGAGCCTTGGTGAATTGCACTAGTGGCAAATACCGCAGTAGCCCAATCAAACTAATGTCCCTCGACATGAGCTTGGAACACTTGTGTCTAGCAAAAGTCCTGCCGCTGCAGGTCTTAAAGTGATCAATTGCCGCCAGTAAAGTTCGTAGCCTAGGCGCGTCCGCCCTGCTTTTTCTATCATGCAAGCGCATGGAAAAGGTTGGGAGTAAAATCGCTCTGCGATAAGTCCCAGCCCAGCCGATCTGCGCAGCGGGGTCTTAGCTACACGCTAAGCTTGCATGGCATCTGGGCACAGTGTATCGTGTTCCAGGAATATGTATTTTTAATGAGGCACGTTGCCTAGTTAGTGATGCACCCACTTGGAATAAACAATCAAGTGAGATGTTTTAGCAGTCACTCGCGGAGCTTTGCCGAGCGCTCGGGCGAGTAGTAATGTAGAGGAGTATTTGCTCGGGAGGTCGTTGAGTGCTCGAGTACATAGACTTTTGCGAGTAATCACTCGAGTATCACTTTTTCTATCGGGGTGAGGGAGCACCCGATACTATAGGACCTTTCGATCTGGCGAGTGCAAGTCTGCTTATCTTGTGTCGTGGTGAGGGAGCACCCGAAACTCTCATGGGTGCGAGTAATTACTCGAGCACATTTTTACTTCTAGGTGAGGGAGCACCCGAAACTCTCATGGGTGCGAGTAATCACTCGAGCACGTTTTTTCTTATAGGTGAGGGAGCACCCGAAACTCTCTTGGCTGGATACGCTCCCGATGGGACTTAGATATATTTGAAAAATGTATTTAATTTATTTTAAAAACGGTGCTTGCAGGCTGCATTTTCTATTCGCTGCCCCTTTAATTTACCTCTTGTTGATGAGGATAACTAACTTTTTGCTAGAGGGCCGTAAAAATGCTCTGTCTACGAACGGTCATGTTTTGATGACCGGTCATAATGATGGCCTTTGGTGGCGTGCTGCAGCCGCCTGTTGAGTTATCGATGCGCGCATTGAAAACGCGCGAGATTTGACGCGTCCAGCGCACAGTGCCGCTGTCGTGGATATAATCCTGACAATAGATATAGGGGTATGAAAGGAGCTAAATGAATCTGTACGTAGAGTGGTTGACGCAGGGGAAATTATACAGGTTAGGCCTCTCCTTAGAGATAAAAACCTTAGTCCTGTCCCAAGCTGACTGGGGTGTTCTTGCTCAAAAGTATGAGGATAGAGTTGCGCGTGCCCACACTGGAGGAGGGGGGTCTTATATAGAGTGTGGCCCTGCCCCCTTAATGCCTCGGCTTAAATGGGTCTTAATTACAGGATTAAATGCGTACTAAATACAAAAATGGTCTCCCCATTACTACTAATAAAGGGAAAAACGCCCGCGGTCTTGAATGCTTCCTGCCCGTTGCGTTCCCGTCATCCAAGTAAGGAATGGCTAGCCGATCTCTTCCATGTGCCGATCTACTCGGACCTTGCTGGACTTCCGAGTAGCTGTGAACTCGGAAGTGGTTTCTGATCTTCGAGTACTTAACTTGTTACTCGGAGATCATTAGCGCTTCATGTTTTTACTGATCTTATTTGTTGGGTGTGTTTTGGAGAACCAAGGGCTTAAGGGTATCCCTTGGTATCCCTTGCCTAGGGGTATGCATTTAGTATTACCACAACAGCTAACCCTAAGCGCTTTCGGGTGCTCGTAATAGAGGCGGCTGACATTTGTCAGATTTTCTGAGGTACGCGAAGATTAAACTCAGTAAGAGGCCCGGAAGGGCTTTATTGATGTTTGAACTTTTCCCTCGAGTATGAGTTCGGCAGGTTAGCAGAAAAATTTGGCGACCCTCAAACGTCTCTCGGAAGAGGTGGACTGAGGCCTTGGAAGGCGTGTCTCAGAGTAAAAAGGCCTTAAACTCCATATGAACCAAATTTGTAAAGTTCAATGTCCTAGGACATCGTAACGAGTCCTAGGCCATGCCACGTGGGACATTGATTCTTTACCCCCTCCGCCGGGTCTTACTGGTGACCTGGCATTCTACGTCCGAGACGGGCCACCAGCGAGTTAATTACTCGGATTTTTGCCCGAGTAATTGGGTGCGAGATTTTTCGTTTTGCGGAAAACCCTCAAGTGGTTCTCGTCGTGGTATTTCCGAGTGATAGCTTACTCGGTCGCTACAGGAGCTTAGTGATTTCTTCCGAGTGATGGCGTACACGGAGAGTTTGGTCAGTGTATGTTATGCTTCGCATCTTCCGAGTAGTTGAGGTGGTTTCGAGCTCCGGATCAAAATCAGATTTGGTCTTTTACAAAGGATCTTGCCTTGTCAGAGAATCTTCTTGCCCAGACAAGTGGGCGCACTGTTTGGGCCTGTCTCCTCGATTCCCACGGCGGTCTTATAGGATAATAATTAACTTCCCGTGGGGAAGTGGGAGGGATTATTGGGAAGTGGAGCGGTTTTATGGGGAGGGCAACCGGCAAGCCCATAATGGGGTGCGGATCTGACGCGTGGAGGTTGCCACTTCGAGCTATAAACTGCTCCTACCTTTCGGTTTGGGGCAGATCTGCTCATTTTCCCCCGCGCATCCGCTCTCACTTCTCTCTCTCGCTTCACCTCTTCCTTGCCCGCTCGATCTCGCTGCCGAGAAACCTCCGCCGGCCGCCCGTGCTCCGTCCTGGGGTGCCGTCACTCGCGCTGCCCTTCCGCCGCCGCCGAGACCATGTCTGCAGGGGAATGGCTTCTGTCAATTGTGAGGATGCACATGTTGCTGGGGTACCAGGATGTCGGTCTGGTTCCCCGCGAGGGTTGTCGCCTTCCCGCGGCTGGGGAAGACGAGCCTGCTCCACGGGACGGTGCGAGAGTCATTTTGCTTTCGCATGTGGACCGCGGGTTTTCTCTTCCTCCACATCCCTTCTTCTTGGATTTTTTGCCTTTTACGGGTGCTCAGCTTCATCACATTGTCCCCAACGCTGTTACTCTCCTCTCTAGCTTCTTCACCCTCTGCGAGGGATTCTTAGGCATAGAGCCTCACTAGCACCTTTTCCGTAGCATATACGCCATTAAGCCTCAAAAGGCGAAGAAGTCTGGGGAGGGTGGTTGCGTGGAGTTCAATCACCTATGCGGCGGCCTGTTCTTGGCTAAGAAACAAGGGGTGCAGTATTTTCCCTCTAGTGTGCTAGATTCTGTCAAGAATTGGCAAAACAGTTAGTTTTATTGCAAGGTGGCCGAGGGGCCGGGGGTGCGTACCTTGCCTCCTTACTCGGACGTAAAGCTAACTTCAATTCCCAGGGCTGGAATCCCCGACTCACCAATGCTGATAAGGAGCAGGTGCTCCCCTTGATGCGTGAAGTCATCAGGCTGAAGAAAAATGGTTTAGACGTCATGGATCTGATAGCCACCTTTGTGGTTCGGAAGATTCAGCCTCTTCAGGCCAGGGCTCGGGGAATGTGGACATATTCCGGGTTGTAGGACGACACCCGCTATAGTAACACCGAGATGCCTCTAGACGAATTTGAGCTCTAGATGAAAATAATAACCAGCGTGACCCAAGGTCTTCAGACGACTGGCCGAGTGAGACCTCTCAGCATCAAGAATCCTCCCACCTTGGTATGCTAACTTGTGCCATATGTGTCTTGAATGTGTATCACTTGTTGGTTATAACTCGGTCTTCCTTATTTTTTGCTAGGATTTTTCTCAGTTCCATTCTCCTATTCCTCTGGCTCCGCAGCATCCTGCCGAGGAGGATGAAGATAACACTGCTGGTGCGGGGGTCGGAGTTGAGGCGTGGGAGGAGCTGGAGTCCGAGGTGGCTCAGGTTCAAGCGGCGTCCGAGCAACGCTCCAAGAATAACCAGGACCGCGAGTCGGCGCGGGAAGGGCTTACTCGAACCCGTAAAAGGGCTCATACTCTGAGTGGCGAAGAGGGCAGCGGGAAGCTTCCGCCCTTGAGCCTTAGTTCTGGGAAGGTTGCACCTATGAAGAAGAAGAAGCTTGTTATGGTTGGGGGCCGAGAGGCTAACCCCTCGGGGGGTGCTGTTATTGAGAAGGCCAAGAGGGTTGGAGCTGGTCCGGCCAAGGTTGCTCCCCCGAGGCGTAGTTTGAAGACCGTCCATAAGTAATGCTGTTGGTTTTATTATGATTTAACGCTTTATTGGCTTCTCGGGCCCGTCGTCAGCTGTTTTATTTTGCAGTGTTTGTCCGAGTGGTTCTGAGTCGCTGCCTGGGATCGAGGATCCTGGGCTTGAAGCTTTAGAGGATGTCAGTACTTGCGAGGTAACTGAATTTCCTGTTATGGACACTATTCCAGAAGATGTTGCGGCCGTTGGTGAGAATTCTTCGCTGTTTCTGTTGAGGCTTCTACCACTGTCGTCTTCCTGCTTCTAATTGTTTGTTGTATCTGCCATAGACATGGATGTTGACTCTACTGCTGACCCAACTTAGATTGCTACCGAGCCAGCCGCCGCTGGGGTCACTTCTCCTGAGGTGATTGTTCCTGAGGGGACGGTGCCCTCTGGGTCTGGTCCCCGAGCTGCCGCACCTGACGCTCCTGCTGGGGAGGCTGTTTAGGAGATTCATGTCGCCCCGGCGGCTGCTCAAGGGGATGGACCTGCTGTCTCAGTAACCATTCCGGTCGGTGCCCCAGTGGAGAGTGTTGTTGTTGGTGGTTTGAAGGAATCTTTGGTTAGGGCGACTCAATTTCAGCTGCGGCTGCGTGAAGTCCAACATGCACGCAAGTACTTACGTAAGTTTTCCTACCCAGTGGGTGTCGGAATGACCTTTGGGTGTTTTGTTGTTATTCTGTGGGTTTGAAGTCTTCGCTGGGGGCACTTCTTAGTGCATCCAGTGGGTACACCACCCAAGGCTCCGAGTAACTTTGTGAAGTTATTTGGAGTCTTTTGGTAGGAGGTTTTTATTTCAGTGAACTTCCAGTGGGAGCACTTCTTAGTGCACCCACTGGGTGTAGCCTCCAAGGCTTCGATTAACTTTGTGAAGATGTTCGGAGTCTTTTGATAGGAGGTTTTTATTTCAGTGAACTTCCAGTGGGAGCACTTCTTAGTGCACCCACTGGGTGTAGCCCCCAAGGCTCCGAGTAACTTTGCGAAGTTGTTTGGAGTCTTTTGGTAGGAGGTTTTTATTTCAGTGAACTTCCAGTGGGAGCACTTCTTAGTGCACCCACTGGGTGTAGCCCCCAAGGCTCCGAGTAACTTTGCGAAGTTATTCGGAGTCTTTTGATAGGAGGTATTTATTTCAGCATGGTATTCCTTTCGTCTTCGTAGGAGGCATGCAAGCTTGGATCGACCTTCATGAAGTTGCAGGAGGAGAGCACTGCTGCCAAGAGTGCGTACGAGGCGCTGCTTGAAGAGCACAACAAACTGAAGAAGCAGCATGCTTAAGACAATGGTAAGGACCCTTGCGTTCCTGTATTGGTGTATGTCATCGTCCTATTTATCCGTTTTGATCTCTGTTTGCAGAAGCGGTGAAGAAAGATTTTGACGCCAAGGTTAAAGAGAACAATGATTTCGTTGCAAAGATGAGGAAGGAGATAGACCAGGTTGAAAAGCGGGCCAAGGAGAAGAAGGCTCTGGAAACAAGCTTGTACCATTACAAACAGGCGGTGAAGTAGAACGAAGCCTGTATCACGAAACTGGAGTCTGAGTTGGAGAAATTATCTGAGATGCATGCCGAGGATGAAAAGAAACATCAAGACGAGTTGGAATCAACTCTGAAGGCGGTGAAGGCAGCTGAGGAATATTGCGCTGGGCGGTTTGCTGTTTTCAGTGAAACTTTGTCTTGTGAGTTTTGTGATCCGAGTATTGATGGGAAAATGTTCCCAGTAACGACAGAATTTTCTCTCTCTCGGGGTCTGCTAAGGCGAAGAAATTTGTTGAAGAAGTCATGGGCGCTACCCTGGCTTTGAAGAGCAAGTTGTCGCCTGATGAGGGAAGCAGGGTGAAGCTGGACACTGTTTTGACCGTCCTCCGTGAGGCCCCTCAGCAGCTGGCGCGCTGGAAACGTTCTGCGGCGTGGAGCGGTGCGAACTACGCACTGGCCTTGACCAAAGCGCATTTTCTGGAGCGGGTCCATAATCTTGAGCGGGTTGGCGGTGGAAATCTGAAAGAATGTCAGAGCTGCACCTCCTTCCTTCCGCGTTATGCTGAAACTGCCAGCCGAATTGCCTTGATGCCCGATCTGGACTTCTTTGTTGAGTCAAGTGGCGTAACCAATGAGTCCGACGAGGCGGGTGAGGAATGAGTGGAGTATAGTGAAAAACACTTGTGTGAAATTTTCCTCGGGATGCCGAGTGGATCTGTAATAAGTTGCACTGTTTGGTTTTGTGATCCAAGGGCGGGGCACTCCTTTGTTTGAGTGTTATTGATGAACTAGTGGGAAGCGAATTTATCTGCCGATGCTCGGTTTTATCCTTTTATGAGTTTTCTAAGTTCTTATCCAAGCTGCGTACAGTTCGGTAGAACACCTGAATTGGCAACTTTGAGTAGCCCCTAAGTCTTCTGAGATTTGGAGAGTGCTTAGAAAGTTTTTCTATTGATGATCTAGTAGACAAGATCCTCAATGCAGATGATGTTGTGCTTCCCCAAGCCTGTTGGCCGTTGGTGAGCACTTATATTAAGTTTTCTAAGTTCTCGTCCGAGCTGCGCGCAGCTCGGATAGAAAACCTGATTGTGAATTTTCGTCCGAGCCCGGCACAGCTCGGAAGAAAACCTGATTTTATAGCTTTAAGTATCCCCCAAGTCTCCTGAGACTTGAAAGTACTTCGAAAGATTTTCTATTGATGATCTTGTAGACAAGATCCTCAATGCAGATGATGTTGTGCTTCCCCAAGCCCGTTGGGCGTTGGTGAGCACTTATAATAAGTTTTCTAAGTACTCGTCAGTGCTGCGCGCAGATCGGATAGAAAGCCTGATTGTGAATTTTCGTCCGGGCTGGGCACAGCTCGGAAGAAAACCTGATTTTATATCTTTAAGCAGCCCCCAAGTCTCCTGAGACTTGAAAGTACTTAGAACTTTTTTTCTATTGATGATCTTGTAGACAAGATCCTCAATGCTGATGATGCTGTGCTTCCCCAAGCCTGTTGGGCGTTGGTGAGTACCTGTAATAAGTTTTCTAAGTTCTCGTCCGAGCTACGCGCAGCTCGGATAGAAAACCTGATTGTGAATTTTCGTTCGAGCTGGGCACAACTCGGAAGAAAACCTGATTTTATAACTTTAAGCACCCCCAAGTCTCCTGAGACTTGAAAGTACTTAGATTTTTTTTCTATTGATGATCTTGTAGACAAGATCCTCAATGCAGATGATGTTGTGCTTCCCCAAGCCTGTTGGGCGTTGGTGAGCACTTATAATAAGTTTTCTAAGTTTTTTTCCCAGCTGCGCATAGTTCGGATAGAAAACTTGATTGTGAATTTTCGTCCGAGCTGGGCACAGCTCGGAAGAAAACCTGATTTTATAACTTTAAGCAGCACCCAAGTCTCCTGAGACTTGAAAGTACTTAGAATTTTTTTCTATTGATGATCTTGTAGACAAGATCCTCAATGCAGATGATGTTGTGCTTCCCCAAGCCTGTTGGGCGTTGGTGAGCACTTATAATAAGTTTTCTAAGTTTTCTTCCGAGCTGCGCATAGTTCGGATAGAAAACTTGATTGTGAATTTTCGTCCGAGCTGGGCACAGCTCGGAAGAAAACCTGATTTTATAACTTTAAGCAGCCCCCAAGTCTCCTGAGACTTGAAAGTACTTAGAATTTTTTTCTATTGATGATCTTGTAGACAAGATCCTTAATGCAGATGATGTTGTGCTTCCCCAAGCCTGTTGGGCGTTCGTGAGCACTTATAATAAGTTTTCTAAGTTCTCGTCCGAGTTGCGCACAACTCGGATAAAAAACTTGATTGGTAGTAATGGAAAGAGAATTGAGCAAGGCACACTGTGTGTATGAAATAATATTTTATTCAAATCTTACAAGCGTGCTCATGCATATAAACGGCGCAATAACTGGGTGTTCCATGCATGAGGCTCTTCTATCTTATTAGTTACATCATACAGGTGATAGGCCCCATTGTGCAGTACTCTAGAGATGACATGAGGGAGCTAGTTTGTGGTCCGAAGTTTGCTTGATGCGAAGTACCATATCGCCCTCTTGGAAGGAGCGAGCTCTGACATGTCGGTCCTGGTATCGGCGAAGATCTTGCTGATAGAACGCCGAGCGGGTGAGAGCTAGGTTTCTCTCTTCTTCCAAGAGATCAGCACCATCTTGTCGTGCTGCTTCGGCCTCGGCTTCTGTGTACTGGCTTATACGGGGGGCGTTGTGCTTAAGGTCACTCGGGAGAACTGCTTCTGAACCGTAAACGAGGAAGAAAGGGGTTGACCGAGTTGAGCGATTGGGAGTTGTCCGCAATCCCCACAAGACCGAAGGGAGTTCGTCGACCCAGGAACCCGCTGCTTCCTTCAGTTCCCAAAGTAGCCGAGGCTTGATTCCTTTGAGTATTAATCCGTTTTGTCGTTCGAACTGGCCGTTGGACTGTGGGTGTGCGACTGAGGCGAAGTTGACCTGAATACCATTGGTCCAATAGAATTTCTTGAATTCTGTCGAGTTGAAATTCGATCCATTATCAGAATGATGCCTTGCATAAAGCTGACTGCTATGGCGGAGTCTAGGGCCTTGATAGGTTTTTATTCTATCCATTTTGTGAACTTGTCTACTGCGACCAAAATGTGGGTGAAACCATGCTTTCCCATTCGGAGTGGTCCGATCATATCCAGTACCCATACTGCAAATGGCCAGCCTAGGGGGATTGTCTTCATCTCGGAGGCTGGTTTGCGGGGCTGGTTGGCGTAAAACTGATAGCCTTCACAGTGGTCTACGATGTACCGAGCATCACTGAGGGCTTCAGGCCAGAAGAAACCATCTTGTAAAGCTTTTTCCACCAACGTCCGACTTGAGGCATGGTGGCCACAATCTCCCGCATGGATGTCTTGTAGGATGCAGCGGCCTTCCTCCTCGGAGATGCATCGCTGGGGGACATGAGTGTTGTTGTTTCTGTATAACTCCCCATTGATCACCGAGTAAGACTTAGATTTGCGGACGATTTACTTGGCTTCTATCTCATCGTCAGGCAACTCTTGTTTTTGCAGATAGGCAAGGATTGGAAGCGTCCACTCGGGAGGAATGACCTCCAGATCAAACACCATGTCAACCACTGCGGGTATATCTTCTTTGTTGGTGATGTTCTTATTATGTAGCATATCTGGGTCGGCCTCTAGGAAAGAATCTTCCTTGACTGTTGGAGAGTGCAAGTGCTCTAAATAAATCCCTAGCGGGATCTGACCTCTGGTAGAACCCAATTTGGCTAGGTCATCTGCTGCCTGATTTTTAACCCTTGGAATGTGATGGAGCTCCAGCCCATCAATTTTTTTCTCCAATTTTCTCACTGCTACACAGTAGGTTGTCATTGCTGGACTCCGGATGTCCCACTCTTTCATTACTTGTTTGATTACTAGGTCTGAATCTCCGAATATCATAAGTCTCCTCATTCTGAGTGAAATGGCCATTCGCATGCCGTACAGAAGAGCTTCATACTCGTCTTCGTTATTTGTTGCTGGGAAATGGATTTGGAGGACGTATCTCATCTCGTCCTTCCTTGGTGAAACCAGTACCACCCCTGCCCCTGCTCCATGCAGCATCTTGGACCCATCAAAGAACATCGTCCAATGCTCTGGTGTTTGTTGTGGGGGATGTTGGACCTCAATCCACTCGGCCAGGAAATCCACCAGTGCTTGCGACTTGATTGCTTTTTTGGCTTGGTAATTGAGGTCAAAGGGTAGTAGGTCCAAACTCCATTTTGCTATTCTGCCTGTTGAGTATCTGTTGTTCATAATTTCTGCCAGGGGAGCTTCAGAGACCACTGTGATGGAATGATCCTGGAAGTAATGTGCGAGCTTCTGTGATGCCAAGTAAATTCTCATTGCTAACTTTTGGTAGTGGGGATATCTCTGCTTTGATGGTGTGAGGACTTAGGAGATGAAGTAAACCGGTCTTTGTACCTTTTGTGACTTTCCTTCTTCTTCTCTTTCCACCACTAGCTACGCTGACAACTCGGCTTGTGGCTGCAATATATGACAAGAGCGGCTCTTTTTCTTGAGGTGCTGCCAGGACCGGCCGAGTTGACAGCTGCTTTTTTAGTTCTTCAAACGCCATTTGAGCTTCCTCTGTTCAGACGAAATTTGGTGATTTTTTCATCAGTTGGTAGAGAGGTAGGGCTTTCTCTCCCAGTCTGGAGATGAACCTACTGAGTGCTGCGAGACAACATGTCAATTTTTGGACGTCTCAGAGCCGCTTGGGAGGCTTCATGTTTTGAATTGCCACGATTTTTTCCGGGTTGGCTTCTATCCCCCGCTCGGAGACCATGAATCCGAGTAGCTTCTCCGCTGGCACACCAAAAACAAGTTTTTCAGGGTTGAGCTTGATGCTGTAGGCTCGGAGGCTCTGAAAAGATTCCGCTAAGTCGGCTAGCAAACTACTTCCTTTAACCGACTTGATCACGATGTCATCCACGTAGACCTCCACATTTATGCCGATTTGCCAGATCAGGCAGTTCTGCATCATGCGTTGGTACGTGGCACCTGCGTTTCTGAGTCCGAATGGCATCGTGATATAACAAAAACATCTGAATGGGGTTATGAATGTTGTTTTAAGCTCATCTCGTTCATATAGTCAGATTTGATGGTAACCCGAGTATGCATCGAGGATACATAATCTCTCGCAACGCGATGTGGAATCCACAATTTGGTCAATGCGAGGAAGAGGGAAATGGTCTTTTGGACAAACTTTATTGATATGACGGAAATCAAGACAAGTTCTCCAAGATTTATCTTTCTTCGGAACCATTACAGGATTTTCTAACCACTCGGAGTGGAAGATTTCCCTAATGAATCCGACTGCTAATAGTCTAGCTATCTCCTGTCCGATGGACTTCCTTTTCTCGGAGGAAAACCGCCAGAGGGACTCTTTCACCGGTCTTGCTTTCGGATCCACGTGTAACTTGTGCTCGGCCAACTCCCTTGGGACTCCAGGCATATCGGCAGGCTTCCATGCAAAGATGTCTCAATTCTCACGGAGGAAGTTGACGAGCTCGAGTTCCTGTTGGGGATCCAAATCGGTTGCAATGTTGGTGTATTTGTCTTTATCTGTGGGATGTATCTGTACTCTCTTGGTCTCTCCAGCTGACTCGAATGAAGATGTCTTCTTTGGTTGCAGTAACTCGGATGAGTCAGCGCCTTTTTTGTACTGGGCCAGCTCGACCTCAGCCATTTGTTGGTCGGCTATCAGGGACCCCTTCTGCAACAGTTCTTCGGCTTGCTTGTAATCTCCCGAGACAGTGATCACCCCGTGTGGGCCAGGCATCTTAAGTTTCAGATAGACGTAACAGGGGATGGCCATGAATTTTGCATAGGCTGGTCTTCCGAGTAAGGCATGGTATGCACTCGGAAAATCCACTACTTCAAAGGTGATCTTTTCTTTCCGGAAGTTAATCGGAGTACCAAAGACCACATTGAGGGAGATCATTCCGAGTGATTATGCCTTTTTCCCTGGGATTATCCCATGAAATTCCAGATAGCTTTTACGGAGCATGGACATTGGAATGTTCATGCTCTTCAGAGTGCTTTCATATAAGATGTTAATTCCACTGCCACCATCCATCAAAACATTTCTGATCCTGAAGTTCCCATTCCCTATTTCCACCAAAGGATCCACAATCAGAGCATGCCTTCCTGGGTGAGGGATGTGAGGAGGGTGATCCGACTGGTCGAAGGTGATTGGGACGTTAGCCCACTTCATATAAATCGGAACTGTCGGAGCTGCTGAGTTAACTTCTCTGAACCTTATCTTTTCTACCCTCTTTGACTCCCACCCCGCGAAGATGACTAACACTCCGTCTTCTCTTGGCAAGCCTTCGCTATCCAGATCTGGGCTGGGCGCTTTCTTTTTTTCGGTATCCTTATCTTGCTGAGGACCTGTCCTTGCACTCTGGGCCGCTCTTTTGATCAGGTGGCATTGCCGAGCTGTATGCTTTGGAATAACTAACTTTCCCTCGGCATCTCGGGTGGTGTGAAGAGGACAAGGTTGATCCACGACTTCATCATCATTGGACGGCTTTTTCTGCCGCAGCTGCCACTCCTTTCGTGCCTGGCCCTTGCCATGAATGCCTGAAGCGTTTGCTGCGGCCACTAAATCTGCGTCCGTTGGGGCGTCCTCTGCCTTTCGCTTGTTGTTGCCTCCAGTCTTCTGCTTCGGGTTAGGCGCCGAGTTGTTGCCTCCTCTAAGATGCTGGTTCTTCTGCCGAATCTCCTCTTCACCGTTGGCATACTTATTCGCTATCTCCATCAGCATCCCGAGTGAGGTGACCTGAGGTGATCTTGCCAACTTGAGGCTTAACTCCCTGTATTTGACCCCTTGTTTGAAGGCATGGATGGCCTTGAACTCGGAGATGCCTTCAACCGAATTATGGAGTGTGATCCATCTCTGGATATAGTCCCGAGTAGACTCGGTGTTGCTCTGGACACATAATTGTAGCTCAGTTAGACCCCCGGGTCTCTTGTAGGTCCCTTCAAAATTATTGACGAACACTTTCTCGAGGTCTTCCCAAACCCAGATGCTACTATGGGGGAGTTGATTCAACCATGCCCGAGCTGACCCTTCTAGCATTAACGACAGATGCATCATGGCTATCTCGTCCCCCCTCCTGTGATTTGCACGGCTATTCTGTAATCGTCTAACCAAGTCTGGGGTTTAGCATCACCTCGGTACTTGTCCACCCCTTGAGCTATCCTAAAGTGGGGCGGAATAGGGGTAGACCGAATCCTTTTGCTGAAGCAAACTGGCCCTGTGGCCATTGAGGGTCGAGCTTGGTCCTGGCGGTGTGATCTGGCGCGGTCGACTAGGCTCTATACTAGATGGCTTCGGGCGTCATCTTCAACATCAAAATAATGGTCATCCCGGTGCCGAGGGAACTCCTCTCTCCGTGGTGCGGGCCGACCTGTCCCGCGAGCCTCTACCCTCCTGTGATCTTCATGGCGATACTGCTCTTGGTGGTGATCTCCTCGGGGTTCATCTCTGCTCCAAGGCGAATTGTTCTTGTTTCTCCGCGCTTCTCCATAGGGCGTGTGCACCGACATTGATGTTCTTCCAGGGGGGACTTGGGAATGAATTCGCTACTGTGATTGACTGACAGCAGCGTTTCGATCCACTGTGGTTTGCAACAAAAACGCCAGGTGCTGAATTTCTTCTGCTGCCAATCCACTGGGCTGCGGAGAGTTTGCAATCCGAGTCGCCGCTATGAGATTTTCTACTGGGGTACCCATAGCACGGAAAGGTACTCGGCCTGGGCCCCACATTTTCCGACTTGTTCTGCTTTGCCTGAGCCGAGCTTGTTGGGATACGGGGCAGAAAACACAAATTTTTCACACCTACGGTACCCGAACCCAAGATCTATGCTATGGAGATGTAAAGTAACGGAGGGAATCGGTGTTCATACCTTTGAAGACCGAAAGAGGGAAACGTTCTTGCGAACGTGGTTGGCGTAGACTCGGAACTATGACCTCCCTGTCGTGTAGAAGACCACCACCGGCGAGGATGACTCCCGGTAAACCTCCAGCGACGAAGTAGCACCACAGGTGTAGTGCCTCGAAGAGATTATACACGTACGGTACAATCGATGTTCCTCCCGGGCCCCGAACCAGGCGAGCAGCGGAAGAACGACGGTTACGGATCCCGACTCCAGCAGAACGACGGCCTGCCTTATGGTTGGGAACTCCAATCATGGTGCAGACTCCAAACAAGGGGAGTCCACTTCCGGGAAGGAGAAGGAGGAAGAAGGAGCTATTGGTGTGTTGGAAAAAGGGGGGGCTACCCCTCCTTATATAGGCAAAGGGCAAGTGTGATCCTCCTCCCCTCCCCCATGTGGGACTAAACTCCCAAGGGGGGGGAGTGCCCCGGCCATAGGGGGGGATGGGCCCCACCCTTGGCGCCAAGCCTAAGGGGGGAGACCCCCATGGGACCATATAGCCTTTTTCCCATTTTTTTAATTTTTTTAATATGTTTTAAATATTTAATTTAGATAATTAAATAATAAAACATTATTAAAACAATTAAACTTTATTTTGAACTATTCAAAATGTCCGGAAATCATTCCGACCTCCTCCGGAACTATTCCGGTTATTTCTCCTATTTCACCGATTGATCCCGTAACTGTCCTATGCATCGATTTCCCTTAAGTGTAACACCCTAACGGTCCGGGAAACAGCAGACATGGTCGAGACTCTTCTCATTGACCAATGACTAGTCAGTTGGACCTGGTTACAATCCTTGACAGCCCATGCGCTTCCATCGAATGAACTTCGATCGCTTTTGGAAACCGTTAACGATACGACGTAATCCCTTTGTGCTGCGGTACTTTGTTTGTCCGAGGTTTGCTCGTCGGTATCCTACATACTATGTTCACATCTCGTTCACAACAAACAACTTCTCTCGTCCATGATCATTGCATCTCTTGTGACCTAGTCACGTCCTTGCAAGGTGTTGATGCAATATCACCGAGTGGGCCCTGAGTACATGTCCTGTCACAAGGATTGACAAATCCCGCTCTGATCTATTAACATACTCATCAACCATCTATTTCGGAATATCCAAAGTGCACCGTTATAGCCAGCATATTTCAGTCAGGCGGTGGGATACAAATCAAAGTCTCCTCATAGGTGACAATTATGTATGATCATTACGGTCTAAGGACTAAGCCATACATTACAAAGTCATAGCAACGCTGAACTATGTGACTCGATCACATTGCAATACTTTAGGTGGGTGTACGTCCATCACATCATTCCCCTTAACGATATGCCCTCATTGTCAATGGATTTAAGTGTCGCCATGATCAGGAAAGCTTGATCAATCAATTTCCCAATGAGATAGTTTAGCCGAGTTAAACTACGAACCACGTTTTATACTACACCTGTATTAGTATTTCCAAGTAATACATTTTTAGCACAGTATAAAACGTATTATGAACAAAACGGATATGTGACAAATATCTTTATTAATTTGTCTCTAGGGCACATATCCAACAGTCTCCCACTTGCACTAGAGTACAAATTACACTAGTTTACATCAGGTATGTATCTAACACCAATGGTCTCTCGGTGTTCTTCAAACTTGCCATGTGGAAGAGGTTTAGTCATCGGGTCTGCTGCGTTCAGATCCGTATGTATCTTGTGAATCCTAGTGTGTCCATCCATGACGTAGTCTCGCATCACATGGAACTTTCGGAGGATGTGCTTGGCTGTAGAGTGAGTTCTTGGCTCCTTCGCGTTAGCAATGGCACCCGTGTTGTCGCAGAAGATTCCCACGGGGTCAGTGCAACTGGGAAAGACGCCAAGCTCGATCACGAACTTCTTCAGCCACAGCGCCTCGTTTGACGCTTCGCAAGCGGCAATATACTCCGACTCCATTGTAGATTGGGCGAAGACTGACTGTTTTCCGCTCCTCCAGCTAATTGCGCCACCGTTCAACATGAAAACATATCCCGTCTGGGATTTCGAGTCATCTATATCTGAGCCGAGGCTTGCGTCAACGTAACCCTTTACGGTGAGCTCCTCATCAACTCCTCCATAAACGAGAAAGAGATCCTTGGTTCTTCTTAAGTACTTAAGGATGTTCTTTACTGCTGTCTAGTGAGCCATTCCCGGGTTACTCTGGTAGCGATTAGTCATACTAATGGCCAGTGCTAAATCCGGTCTAGTACATAACATAGCATACATGAGAGAACATATGGCTGAGGCATAGGGCTTTGAGGACATCTCCTCCTTCTCTTTTGCTGTGGTTGGGCATTGAGTCACGCTTAATTTGAAACCTTTTATAACTGGCAAGAGACCTCTCTTGGAGTCATCCATTTTGAACCTTTTCAATATCTTGTCAATATAAGTGTTCTGACTCAAGGTCAACCGTCGATTAGGTCTATCTCTATAGATCTTAATCCCTAATATGTACGCAGCTTCACCTAGGTCCTTCATGGAAAATTGTCCATTCAGATATTCCTTCACTTCCTCTAAGAATTTCTTATCGTTCCCTATTAGTAATATGTCATCTACATATAACACAAGGAATGCTACAGAGCTCCCACTCAGTTTCTTATAGACGCAGAACTCTTCGACGTTTTGGACAAATCCAAAAACTTTAATGACCTCATCAAATCGAAGATTCCAGCTCCGAGATGCTTGCTTCAACCCATAGATGGACCGTTGAATCTTGCACACCTTACTAGCGTTCCTTGGATCGACAAACCCCTCTGGTTGCATCATATACAACTCTTCCTCAATGTTGCCATTTAGGAATGTAGTTTTCACATCCATCTGCCATATCTCGTAATCATGATATGCAGCTATTGCTAGTAGGATCCGAATAGACTTTATCATCGCTACAGGAGAGAACGTCTCCTCGTAGTCAACTCCTTGAATTTGTGGGAACCCCTTCGCGACAAGTCGAGCTTTGTAGACAGATACGTTTCCGTCTGCGTCAGTCTTTTTCTTGAAAATCCATTTATTCTCGACGGCCTTGCGGTCCTCGGGAATATCCACCAAAGTCCATACTTTGTTGGTGTACATGGAGTCTATTTCGGATTTCATGGCTTCAAGCCATTTCTCAGACTCGGGTCCTTCCATTGCTTCTTTGTAACTTGTATGTTCATCCGACTCATCAGCCGAGATTGCATTCACAAGCTGTCCGTAAAACTCAGTAGGTTGACGGACTCTTGATGACCTACGGGGCATAAAAGTTTCCTCTTCATTCTCATCATGATCATCATCAATGCCATGATCGTTATGAATGTCGTTCTGGCCATTCTCTTCAGCTCCCACTGTGGAAGATGGTTCCAGAACAATTTCCGTAGCCGTTTCTTCCAATTGGAGTGATTGGTCAGTCACTTCATCAAGGTCTATTTTCCTCCCACTCAACTCTTTCGCGAGAAACTCCTTCTCAAGAAAGTGTCCCGTCTTGGCAACAAACGCTTTGCTGTCAGACTTGTTGTAGAAGGTGTATCCACAAGTTTCCTTGGGATAGCCCACAAAGATGCACTTATCCGCCTTGGATTCAAGTTTGTCAGGCTGTAGTTTCCTAACATAAGCCTCACAACCCCAAATCTTCAGGTGAGACAACTTAGGTTTTGTGCCATGCCATTCTTCAAATGGTGTTGTCTTTATGGATTTGGATGGTGCCCTATTAAGAATATGAACGGCAGTTTCTAATGCATACCCCCAGAATGACACAGGAAAATCAGTATGAGACATCATCGATCGTACGCTATCCAATAGGGTTCGATTACGTCGCTCAGCCACACCGTTTCTCTGAGGTGTGCCTGCCGGCGTAAGCTCTGGTACGATGCCACAAGACTTCAGATGATTGCAAAACTCGTGACTCAAATACTCGCCACCTCGATCCGATTGAAGGTGCTTGATTTTCTTTCCGAGTTGATTTTCGACCTCATTCTGAAATTCCTTGAACTTTTCAAAGGTTTCAGACTTGTGCTTCATCAAGTAAATATACCCATATCTACTCAAGTCATCAGTAAAGGTCACGAAGTAACGAAGACCATTGCGAGTGGGGACGTTCATGGGTCCACATACATCCGAGTGTATGATCCCCAATAAGACATCCACACGCTCCATTACGCCATTGAATGGAGTCCTTATCATCTTGCCCATAAGGCATTGTTCACATGTATCAAGGGATCCAAAATCCAATGACTCAAGAAGTCCATCCTTATGGAGCTTCTCCATGCGTTTTATACCAATATGACCAAGTCGGCAATGCCACATCATCATGTGATCTTCATCATTCTTCAATCTTTTGGCCTCAATATTGTTAATGTGACACACGTCACCATCGAGATCAAGTACGAATAAACCATTCAACTCCGGTGCGTGAACATAAAACATTTCATCCTTATAAATCGAACAACCAATTGTATCAGACTTAAAAGAATAGCGGTCTCGCTTCAAGCAAGAGCCACTAACGATGTTCATACTCAAC
This sequence comes from Bromus sterilis, assembly GCA_950022295.1. Lineage (NCBI taxonomy): Eukaryota > Viridiplantae > Streptophyta > Magnoliopsida > Poales > Poaceae > Bromus > Bromus sterilis. The sequence continues at coordinate 301,256,292 of OX465601.1, forward strand.
GCGGGTACATAGTAGCAATTATTCAGAACTAAAACCAATCCCGAAGGGAGACTAAGATGCTTCGTGCCGACCGCCAAGACTTCAATGTGACAGCCATTCCCCACGCACATCGTCACTTCATCTTTGAGAAAGCGTCTCCTATTCCTTAGTCCCTAAATGGAATTAGAAATATGAGCGACAGATCCTGTATCAAATATCCAGGATGTGTTCCCGGCGCTTGTCAAGAGAAGATCAACAATATGTATATCAAATATACCTTCGTCTCTCTTGGCGACCTTGCCAGCTTTCTTTTCCTTTAGGTACTTGGGACAGTTGCGTTTCCAATGACCTTCACCCTTGCAGTAGAAGCACTCCACTCCGGGTTTAGGCTTGGGTGCCTTGGGAGGAGCGGCAACTGACTTGCCATCCCTCTTGGGGCCACCTCTCTTGGCCTTCTCCCGCCTGCTTGACTTCTTGAAGTCAGTGGTCTTGTTGACCATGAAAACGGCGTGCTCCTTCTTGATCTCAACCTCGGCGCTCTTCAGCATGGCGAACAACTCAGAAGGGGTTTTGGTCATCCCCTACATGTTGTAGTTCAGCACAAAGCCTTTGTAGCTAGGGGGAACGACTGCAACACCCTATCAAAAACAAGTTCATCTAGAATCTAGCATTCCAGAGCATTCAAGCGCTAAACGTAGCCAGACATTTTGACTACGTGCTCACTCACGCTATCGTGCTCGTCCATCTTTGCTGAGAAGAAAGCTTCAGAAGCCTCGTACCGTTCAGCCCTAGCTTGAAGTGTGAAGACCGCCTTGAGGTCGGTGATAATCTCATATGCACCCATCCTCTCAAAGCGTTTCTGCAGCTCAGCCTCCATGGAGTAGAGCATGCCACTCTTGACAAGGTTGTAATCATCAGTCCTGGAGAGATAGACATTCTTCTCGTCCTGACTGGCATCATCTGCTGGTGCGTCACCTAACGCGTCCTCTAGTACGTATTCCATCTTGAGGGGAACGAGGAGAATCCTCAGGGTGCGGAACCAGTTGGTGAAGTTTGTCCCATCTATTTTTAGCTTATCTTTCTTTAGGAATGATCCTAAGTTGAACGAGGTGCGAGGTGCTGCCATCTACAAGGTTGATTCACAAGGATACATATTTATACTTTTGTTCATAATGTGGAGTTTCAATTTAATCTCAAAATTCTAGAAAGCTCCCACTTAGTTAAACACCTCTCAATTTAACTAAGTGATTACACAATCCCAGCCCCCATACCTCCCCCGATCGTCATGGCCATCAGTACGCGAACCAGGTAGGCCTCTAAGCCAATCACATCAGGCATGTGACTCGTGCTCGACCTTTCGGTCTCCTGTGTTCCTGGCCCGCATCTACATAGGTCAAGCCTGCCAATCGAACCTTGATGTTAGCTGTTCAGCAAGGCCATATCTGCATATGCCAGGCTTGCCGAACCCAACCTCATGCGAACTCCGTTTAATATGTAGGACAACTCCGGTATGTACGGAGCATCAAGCCATATGGGAGAACCTTCCAGGCAGTGCCCACCAAGGGAGAACACAATGTTGGTATTGTGAGAGATGGTCCTATTTCGTGCTACCGTCGATATATCTAGAATACTAGCATAAAACAGGAAGTAAAACTGTAAATCATACAACCTATGATCCCCCTTCATGCAAAGCAAAGTTAAACGCCTTTCTACTTTAGCTTGTGCAAGTTTTACGTGGCTAATAGGGGTTTCGAGGGAGAGAACCGTTTCTATCCTGCGAAAAACATGCCACAACACCGTCTCCCATCCGTCTCTATTACACCCCTGTCGGGGCCCTCCGTTGCAAACATCTTCGCATCGCTAATGCAGAGAGACGGACACCCCCCCAACCACTTTATATGGTACAAGCCATATATCAAGCGTGGAACCAGTCTCGCGTAAACGCGTAAGGTCGGTCGGGGGCCGCTTCATCAAACATTGCCGCAATGCTAAATGAGTACACGTGAGAGGGTAACGAATGAGGATTCGATGCCCACATCCTAGATGTGTTCTACCCGTACAATACATCTACGCATAGCTAGCACATGATACCACTGTTGGGATACGGGGCAGAAAACACAAATTTTTCACACCTACGGTACCCGAACCCAAGATCTATGCTATGGCGATGTAAAGTAACGGAGGGAATCGGTGTTCATACCTTTGAAGACCGAAAGAGGGAAACGTTCTTGTGAACGTGGTTGGCGTAGACTCGGAACTATGACCTCCCTGTCGTGTAGAAGACCACCACCGGCGAGGATGACTCCCGGTAAACCTCCAGCGACGAAGTAGCACCACAGGTGTAGTGCCTCGAAGAGATTATACACGTACGGTACAATCGATGTTCCTCCCGGGCCCCGAACCAGGCGAGCAGCAGAAGAAAGACGGTTACGGATCCCGACTCCAGCAGAACGACGACCTGCCTTATGGTGGAGAACTCCAATCCTGGTGCAAACTCCAAACAAGGGGAGTCCACTTCCGGGAAGGAGAAGGAGGAAGAAGGAGATATTGGTGTGTTGGAAAAAGGGGGGGCTACCCCTCCTTATATAGGCCAAGGGGGGTGTGATCCTCCTCCCCTCCCCCATGTGGGACTAAACTCCCAAGGGGAGGGGATTTCGCCGGCTATAGGGGGGATGGGCCCCACCCTTGGCACCAAGCCCAAGGGGGGAGACCCCCTCCTCCCTTAATGGGCCCCATGGGCCCATATAGCCTTTTTCCCATTTTTTAATTTATTTAATATGTTTTAAATATTTAATTCAGATAATTAAATAATAAAACATTATTAAAACAATTAAACTTTATTTTGAACTATTCAAAATGTCCGGAAACCATTCCGTCCTCCTCTGGAACTATTCCGGTGATTTCTCCTATTTCACCGATTGATCCCGTAACTGTCCTATGCATCGATTGCCCTTAAGTGTAACACCCTATGTCAGAACCCTCTGTTAGGTAATGTGCTAGGATCAAGTAACCCTTCATCATGTCAAATTTTCAAAGGAAATCAACTTCAAAATCCAAGTGGGAGAAGGAACACCCCCAGTTGAATTAATTCAAAAGGCCAGATAAAAATCTTTTCCAAAAATTCATGTTAGAGTTTTGAAAAGTCTTATAAATGAGTGTGATCACATATCAAGTGATGTGGGACCCACCCCATGCTCATAGATTTTTCAAAGATTCAAACAGTGCCTTGGAATTAAAGAAATACCCCTATTTGATTTAAGATTCAAATTATCTGAATTTTAAAAATGTTGAAAGTTTATGAGTGGCTAGTCTATATTATTATGAGGCCACATAAAAGTTTTCAGCATTTAATAAAATGTTTAGCTATTTATTTTAGCTAAATAGAACAAATGACAGAAGGAAAAACAAAAAACAGAAAAGGAAAAGAAGGCTTACCTAAAATGGGCCCAACTCAACGAGGCAGCTCGGCCCAGGGACTAGAGCGTCTTCTTCCTCGCGCCAGGCAGGCTGCTGCCGCCGTGGCGAGCATGCCGTCGCCGCTGGACACCTCCTTCTTCCCTCCCCGTCCACGTTATCGCCTCCAGAAGCGTCCTGGAGCCGCCCGAGTTCAGTTCCCCCCCTCCACGAGCTCCCTCCTCTCCTCTCCCGCCCGATTCGTCGCCGCCCGAGGAACACGCCGGAGCGCAGTCAAGCACGCGCGTGGCCGTTGACGCCTAGAAGCTCCAAGACCATGTCCAAGCGCTTCGTCGTCGTCGACTTCATCGACCTGCAGAAGGAATCGAGCCCGGAGCCCTCGTAGACGCCGATTTCTTCCTCGAGTTCCCGCCGGCCGCCGTGAAGGACTTCGTCGATTCCGCCGCCGTTGAACCACCCCAGCCCTCGCCACCACCTCTACTGAGTTCAGGGTGAGCTTGCAAACGAAACCCCTCTGTCTCCCCCCTGGATTTCTCACTCTAGCCGGATCCGCCATGGATGCCGAAGCATGTCGCCGCCATGGATGAGCTCGAGGTCGCCCCTGTGCCCCTTCGTCTCAGCCAGAGCGTGCGTTTGGCTCCTGAGCATGCCAGCGTTCGAACGCACGCGAGATCAACTCCAACCGTGCACTACAACGTGGACTACGACCTCGCCGTGGTTCTGCTTCCGCCGGAGTTGTCGCCGTCGTCGCTCCCGACCTCCCCGCGACCCCCTGTTGCCTCCAGAAGACGCGGACGACCTCCAGGAGCAAGCCAGTGCCCTCCGTTTGCCCTCCCGTGGCCCCTAGCTCACTCTGGCGAGTCGCCGCCGTGGCTCCAGTCGCCGGCGTCAAGCCGCCGGTGTGTTAGCAACTAATCACCCAGTTAGTGACCCCCTGGGTCACTGACCAGTGGGCCTAGTGGCTTATTTAAGCCACTGGATTAATTTAACCCACGGGTTAAGTTAACCCAGTCACTGACAGGGTGGCCCCACCTGTCAGCCCCCCCCCCCCGACGTCAGCTTTGCGCAATAAATCATTTAAATGAATTTCCAGAGATTAATTGAATTAAAGAAATTCCAGAAAATCCACAAAATACCCCAAACTTTGGAAATTCATAGAAAATTCATATTAACTCCAAATTGGACAAATAATATATGAAAAATGATCAGGAGAAAATTATGTTTCCAAATATGCAACTTTCAACTCTGTTTGAGTTGAATTTAAAACGTGATCAGTAGCATTTGCTATTTGATTTAAATGGAATTAAATCAAATTCAAATCAAATAATTTTGCAACTTGAACCATGGCAACATGCTACATTTCAATCACACATCAGAGGCATATCTTATACATTTGAAGATAATTCAAAATGATCAAACTATATCACATACAACTTGGTTAATGTTGAATTCAAATGTGGAGTTTGAATTTGCAATTCAATTTGCAATATACTCCATTTAAATGGAATGATCAACACATCAGTACCATGAACATCACCCTTTCAATATTATTCATGTGATTGTGCATTGTACATTCTATTGATCCTATGATTGTCATGTTGCTGATAGACGTGGAGCCGGAAACCGAGGTCACCCCCTACGTTGAAGACCCCGAACCCGAACCTCATCAGCAAGGCAAGCAAACCCCCATTGATTATGTCGATAAAATCCCACTTCCCTCTCATGTCTCGCTTATGCATTGTTTAGGATGATCACCATGCTTCGTTTCTACTGCATAGATGAACCCATTCCTTTGCATGACCTATCCTTTTGTCACAGTAGTAAGCAAACCACAATCCTAGAAAATGTAGGAGTTGATTGATATCATGTGGCCCCTGCAATGTTATCGCTTATTGCATGGTTAGTATGATACCATTCGGTTACTATGATGTGAGTCGGGATGGGAATGATCACGTTGATGTTGGTAGAAAAGTGTTGGTGAATCGACCCTAATACAAGGTGACCGATGAGAGGTTGTGTAGGAGTACACAGTGGGTTGTCTCGTTGAACACCGCCCTAGTACGAGTTCTTGTGTGGTGATCCAAGATGAAGAGTACAACCACACATTGGGCTCACTGACCCCTCTCAACTTACTAACTCATCCCTTTCGATGTCCAGATGTCGCAATAGTTCGGAGTTCTGGTAGGTCTGTGGCCTGGCTGCTAAGTGAGAGAACGGCTCATCCGAGACCGGCTTATGCACCACGCACACATCACTTGGGTCCACTTCGGTAAACCGGCCGGGTTCACGATTGTGGTAACCAACCCAAGTAGGCGGCTTTCTCGGACTAGATCGGCTATGAGGTAACAGTTGTGGTGAGCATCCTCACTGGCACCCCTTGAATGGTGTCGAGATCAAAGGCGGTAAATGATGATCATGTGTGTGTAGCGGTACACCCTTGCAAGGTTAACAAAACTATTCGAATAGCCGCGTCCGCGGTTATGGACTGCTTGGAAAGCTTAGCTTGATTATTAGACAACTTGAACCGGATACTCCTAAAACACACCAAGATAAGTGTGAGTGCTATGGCGTGCTTCCTCGTGGGGAAGTCGAGGAAGGCACCATAGTGGTGTATTGATTGGAGAAAGTAGTGGACTCGTGTACGCTTCTTACCTCAAAGTCTGGTACTCGCAGTTCAGGACTAGCCAAGTCAAAGCTGGCACTTCTGCAAGTGAACCCCACCTCCCCTTACCTTGACACATATGCATGAGTAGTATAGCTCCTATGTAAGTCTTGCTGAGTACGACTTTGTACTCACGTTTTCTTAATCTATGTTTTAGATGATGCCACTGACCCCGAAGGTGGCTTCTTCATCGAGCTGGACGACTGAAGACCAACTAGTCTAGTCCCAGTCAGTCGACTGGTTCCCTCGTGGAGGGCTTTGTGTTTAAATAAGGCTTCTTAAGCCATTTGTTAAACTTGTCTGTACTCAGACATAATTTGCTTCCGCCTGTGTTGTAATGTTGGATCACATGTATGTGATCTCTGTGTGCACTCTATAAGAGTTATAAAAAAAATGTACACTTTGTAGAGAATTGCAATGGTACCTACTGTTCATACAAGGCATGTGTGTTGCGTGTATGTTTATAACATGCATGTCTTTGTATGGGTTTTCGAGACCTTAGTTGTGTTCTGGCTGGCGGTCTTTCATACACCAAGTGGCCCTTAGATGTGCGCAGCTTGGGGCATCGCGATGCGATTGCTCGAGACTCCGTCTAGTGCACACTTTCTGGTATGATCGAGCCCGCCCTAGACCCCGACTAAGTGATCGGGCTGGAGTAAGTCTATGTAAGAGTTTTGAGATAGTCGGTAGTATGGTTGAGGCGACTTGTCTTTGAATATGGGAGTTCACCACCCATATCATTTGACTTGTGTGCGGACGATGAGGACCCATCTCAGTTGATCATCCGACCTGGATGGGATGCCCCTCACGTACGATGCTTTCCGAGAATGTTCAGTGCTTGGCCTTGTCTTCTTAGACAAGTGGGTGCGGTTCTCGGCTCTCCATACGACTATGTCTTAACTGTACTTGCATACGCTAATCCCGGGTCCCGACACCCTAACGGTCCGGGAAACAGCAGACATGGTCGAGACTCTTCTCTTTGACCAATGACTAGTCAGTTGGACCTGGTTACAATCCTTGACAGCCCCTGCGCTTCCATCGAATGAACTTCGATCGCTTTTGGAAACCGTTAATGATACGACGTAATCCCTTTGTGCTGGGGTACTTTGTTTGTCCGAGGTTTGATCGTCGGTATCCTACATACCGTATTCACATCTCGTTCACAACAAACAACTTCTCTCTTCCATGATCATTGCATCTCTTGTGACCTAGTCACGTCCTTGCAAGGTGTTGATGCAATATCATCGAGTGGGCCCTGAATACCTGTCCTGTCACAAGGACTGACAAATCCCGCTCTGATCTATTAACATACTCATCAACCATCTATTTCGGAATACCCAAAGTGCACCGTTATAGCCAGCATATTTCAGTCAGGCGGTGGGATACAAATCAAAGTCTCCTCATAGATGACAATTACGTATGATCATTACGGTCTAAGGACTAAGCCATACGTTACAAAGTCATAGCAACGCTGAACTATGTGACTCAATCACATTGCAATACTTTAGGTGGGTGTACGTCCATCACATCATTCCCCTTAACGATATGACCTCATTGTCAATGGACTTAATTGTCACCATGATCAGGAAAGCTTGATCAATCAATTGCCCAATGAGATAGTTTACCCGAGTTAAACTACGGACCATGTTTTATACTACACCTGTATTAGTATTTCCAACTAATACAGCTATAGCACAGTATAAAACGTATTATGAACAAAACGGATATGTGACAAATATCTTTATTATTTTGTCTCTAGGGCACATATCCAACAGAGCTACCTCCCGGGCCTGACGCTCCAAAGTGTTTTCCAGCTCGGCCAGGCGCTCTCGCTCAGCCAAGTTAGTTAATCGGGCTGCCTCCAGGCCTCACCCTTCTGGAGTGCGTGTATCGATGGGGGTGTTTAGCAGCCGCTCGGCCGCTTCTGCTTCTTCCCACTCCTCCCGAGTAAGGGGGCAGGGTTGTCGACTTGCTTCCCCGAGCTCTAACCTTTGGAAAGAGGATACACACCGGGTCGGCTCCCGAGCGCCAGCCCTGGATGGACTGTTAGCTCCATCTCGCGCATGATTGTCCCGAGCTGGCGATGGCTGAGAGGGCGGAGTCTTAGCCATGCACACTTCTGCAACTGCGACTAGGGTGTCGCTGCTGCCCTCTTGCTGGGCACCCGACTCGGGGTCAGATGCCGCCATGCCTTCTTCTTCGACCGAATCGAACAGAGGCAAGAGAGATGTTGTGGAGCCCTCTCTTGCGATCAGTTCGTCCAGGGCCTTCTCGGCTGACTCCACCGAGTCAATGACTGCCCCTGCTGAATCTGGACCGATTTTCCACGATGATGAGCGCGCGGACGGATAACGGTGCGGGTGCTTGACGATGGGCTGACAGTTGGAGGCGCAAGGCCCCCGACTCGTCAGCTCGGAAGTGGACGCTGCCTCTTGAAGGCAGCAATTGTGCCTGGAGCGGAGAATCCACCAACCAGGAGGAATCATCGGCTATGAAAGCCAACGATCCGAAATGGAAAACCTCTCCGACGATGAGCTCGGGGCCGTGAACCGACGAAGAGGATGAGGAAAATGCCATCTCTATGATTGCTGATCAACTCATCCCCACGGCGGGCACCAAATGTCGTGGATATAATCCTGATAATAGATATAGGGGTATGAAAGGAGCTAAATGAATCTGTACGTAGAGTGGTTGACGCAGGGGAAATTATCCAGGTTAGGCCTCTCCTTAGAGATAAAAACCTTAGTCCTGTCCCAAGCATTCTGGGGTGTTCTTGCTCAAAAGTATGAGGATAGAGTTGCGCGTGACCACACTGGAGGAGGGGGGATTATATAGAGTGCGCCCCTGCCCCCTTAATGCCTCGGCTTAAATGGGTCTTAATTACATGATTAAATGCGTACTAAATACAAAAACGGTCTGCCCATTACTACTAATAAAGGGAAAAACGCCCGCGATCTTGAAAGCTTCCTGCCCGTTGCGTTCCCATCATCCGAGTAAGGAATGGCTAGCCAATCTCTTTCGAGTGTCGATCTACTCGGATCTTGCTGGACTTCCGAGTAGCTGTGAACTCGGAAGTGGTTTCTGATCTCCGAGTAACTTAACTTGTTACTCGGAGATCGTTAACGCTTCATGTTTTTAATGATCTTATTTTGTTGGGTGTGTTTTGGAGAACCAAGGGCTTAAGGGTATCCCTTGGTTTCCCTTGCCTAGGGGTATGCCTTTAGTATTACCACGACAGCCGCCCGTGTGGAGGCATCTTTGCCTCGGAATTCGACTCGCCCGGCATGCTTGGTCTTTGAATTAATTGTTGCCGTCGTCTGGGCTTCTGCGTGCCCTTTGGGTTGGTGTTATAAATAGACCCTTCTTCTTTATCTAGCGGCTTGTTCGAACTCTGCTCATCTTGCTCCTCTTTCTCTTCCTCCTCTCATGGGGCCTAAGCGAGGTGCAGGTATTCCTGTCGCGGCCGTCTTCGTCGTGGCCGCGGTGGTCGTACTCCGCGCTCCTCTCGCGGCGGCCGTCGTTGTGCACCGTCAGCGCCTTCTTCCTCTTCTTCAGAGGAGGGTTTTTTGCGCTATGACTTTCTCCTACGCGTCCGTGGCCGGAACGCTGCTCGCATTCTTCTTCCTTCTGCGTTTGCTGCCATTGTTTCTGAGCATAGTCTGGATGGCCCGCTTCTTCGTCTTCAGGGGTGTTCTCGGCCTCCTTCTTATGTTGAGTTGGAGACCGACAGTTCCGTCTTGATTTTACTTGGATTTGGCTGGAAGTTGTTTTCTCGGCGTTTGAACTTGCGTGATGGTGACACTCTTTGTTGCCGTTTTGATGGCGAAGACACTCTTATCATCCACGCTTTTGATCCGAGCGGCAACCGCATGGATCCGTACTGGCCAGAGACAAGCGGCGATGGTTCTGACAAGTCAAGGAATCCTTCGCCTGCGTCTTCAACTGCTTCCTCCTCCGGCGACTCTTCGGGTGCTGATGCTGAGCCGTCTTCAACTTCTTCCTCCTCCGGCTCTGAAGAGGACCTCGACGTCAAGCCACCGATCAAGAGGGCGCGTTAGGCGACCTTGTAGAACTGGAGGCGGCGGCATCATCTTCGCCGGCGGCTCGGGTGGAGCTGGAGAAGAAGCTGGTGGAGCAGGAGAAGAAGCTGGTGGAGCATCACCTTCGGTGTTCCGCAAATAAGTTGAGCTTCACCTTTTGTTATGTCATTGACATCATGAGTCTGCTGCTTTGACTCCTCCTTTGTCTATGACGATGCTCTCTGTCTTAGTGTCAATCATCCCAGCATGGGCACACATGTAGAAGTCATAATTCCTTGGGTGATTGATGATGTAGGCTTATTGGCTGCTTGTGTCTTTTGTAACTAGGTTAGTTCTCCATGTAATGAGGATTGCCTTCGAGTAATCAGAGCAGCCTTCTATCCAATGTACTTCGAATCTTTTGTACTGAAAATGATCTTCGGGTCCTTGTAATGCGAACTATGCTTGAGCCTTTCTAATGGAATCTGTCTTCGAGTCTGGTGCGACCGAGAGCTGTGTTCGAGTCCTTTGCAAACGAGAGCTTTCTTCGAGTCCATCAAATCTTTGCACTGTGGGTTTTATCGGGTGCGCGACAGCGCTCCCGATGGGAGTAGCCCCCGAGGTTACGTTTGAGTTGGAGAGTCGAACGTAGGCTGAGATTTGTTTCCTTTTTTGTTCTTCCGTTAATTTCTGTCTTTTATCGGGTGCGCGGCAGCTCTCCCGATGGGAGTAGCCCCCGAGTCTTTAGGTGGTCGTTGGCGATTAGGTGAAGACTAAAGGATTATCTTCGTCCTGCGCTCCATCCATATTTCTCCAGAGTGCTTTGTGTTCCATCTGGTTTTAGCCGTGTCTTTTCTTTGATTCCGAACCGTTTTTCAGCAGGTGGAGCCTGTCAGTGGTTTTTGCTTTGGCCCTTTAAGTTTCGGAATGCGTGAGCGTTTCTCGGGGGGAGGTGGTGCTCGATCCCCCGAGTGCTTTTGAGTGAAGATCACGTGAGTGACGATAGCGTCTCTCGGGGGGAGGTTTGTACTCGAGCCCCCGAGTGCTTTGGGTAAAGATCGTGTGAGCGACGATAGCGTATCTTGGGGAGAGTTTTGTACTCGAGCCCCCGAGTGCTTTGGGTAAAGATCGCGTGAGCGACGATAGCCTCTCTCGGGGGGAGTTTTATACTTGAGCCCCCGAGTGCTTTGGGTAAAGATCTCGTGAGCGACGATAGCGTCTCTCGGGGGGAGTTTTGTACTCGAGCCCCCGAGTGCTTTGGGTAAAGATCGCGTGAGCGACGATAGCGTCTCTCGGGGGGAGTTTTGTACTCGAGCCCCCGAGTGCTTTGTGTAAATATCGCGTGAGCGACGATAGCGTCTCTCGGGGGGAGTTTTGTAATCGAGCCCCCAAGTGCTTTGGGTAAAGATCGCGTGAGCGACGATAGCATCTCTCGGGGGGAGTTTTGAACTCGAGCCCCCGAGTGCTTTGGGTAAAGATCGCGTGAGCGACGATAGAGTCTCTCGGGGGGATTTTTGTACTCGAGCCCCCCGAGTGCTTTGGGTAAAGATCGCGTGAGCGACGATAGCGTCTCTCGTGGGGATTTTTGTACTCAATCCCCCGAGTTCTTTGGGTAAAGATCGCGTGAGTGACGATAGCCTCTCTCGGGGGGAGTTTTGTACTCGAGTCCTGAGTGCTTTGAGGTGGTAGTATTTGGGAAACATTATTTTATTGTGTCGAAGGTTTACATGAGCTGCCAGATGAGCATGACTGATGGAGACTTATGGGTGGAACAGGCGTAGGTTCTCTACGTTCCATGGATTTCCCACGTCCTCGTCAGTCTTCAGGTTCTTCAGTCTATAGGCGCCTCTTCCTATGACTTCTGTGATTATGAATGGTCCTTCCCATTGGGGGGAAAGCTTGTGGACTTTCTCTTGTATGAGCCGTAGGACAAGGTCGCCTTTGTTGAAGGTTCTGGTGTGCAGGCGGCTGCTTTGGTGAGTGCGCAGCTTGTCCTGGTACCCCTCTGACCTTGCTAGGGCCGTGTCCCTTGCTTCGTCTGTTGTGTCCTTGTCATCTTGCAGTGCTTCTTCTGCTTCCTCTTCTTCGTACCCCGAGATTCGGGGTGCCTCGAATTTGAGGTCATGTGGTAGCACTGGCTCCGACCCGTACGCCATGAAGAGAGGTGTGTACTTGGTTGCGGTATTTGGGGTGGTGCGCAGGCTCCATAGTACTGCGGGGAGTTCTTCTACCCAGTTGCCCGCGGCCTGCTTGAGTGGTTCAAGAAGCCTCTTTTTGAGTCCTCCGCATACTAGGCCATTTTCTTTTTCCACCTGGCCGTTAGACTGCGGGTGCGCGACTGATGCATAGTTTATTTTGATGCCCAGTTCTTCGCAGAAGTTTTGGGATTCTGCCGCTGTGAAGTTCGTACCGTTGTCCGTGATGATGTTGTGGGGTACCCCGAACTTGAAGATGATTGATTTGATGAGATTTTCTGTCCTGAGGGCTGTAGAGCTGGTAATGGTCACTGCTTCGATCCACTTGGTGAACTTGTCGACTGCTACTAGCAGGTGAGTTCTTCCTCCCTTTGATGATTTTTGAGCGGGCCCACCATGTCGAATTCCCAGGTGGCGAACGGCCATGATAGTGGTATGGTCTCGAGTTCTGAGGCTCTAGCATGCGGTCTGCTGGCGAATTTTTGACAGGTGATGCAACGCCGCATGATGTCCTTTGCGTTTCTCATGGCTGTTGGCCAATAGAGTCCTGCTCGAAAGGCTTTTGCCACGAGTGCTCGACTGCTGGCATGGTGCCCGCAGGTGCCTTCGTGGATCTCCAGTAGTAGGGTTTTGTCGTCTTCCTCGTCTATGCATTTTTCTAGCACCTGGGAAATGTTGTGCTGGTAGAGTTGTCCGTTGATTACTGTGAATGTTTTGGAACGTCGACTGATGCGTTTGGCTTCCGCGACGTCCTGCGGTATGGTGTCGTCGATTAGGAACCTGAGGAGTGGCTCTCTCCAAGATGGGTCCTCAGGTGCGGCTGGCTCTGGCTCCTCGACTGCGTTGTTGGCTTCTTCATTAACTATTGGGTTTGCGGCTGCCACTTGTGCTGGTTCACCTGTGTTGTCATCCTCTGTGTGTGCTTCTGGCCCGAGTTCTTTGATTGTGGTGATGATCTCGTCTATGTAGGCCTGGATGTTTCCACCGATCTGGCTTCTCATGTATGCTTGCGTCATTCGCTGGTGTACTGTTCCTGCGTTGTTTAGGCCGAAGGGCATTTTGGGGCGGCAGGATGTGCCGCAAGGGGTGACGGCCAAGGCGTGCTCTTCGTCTTTTTCCTCCATCCTGGCCTGATTGTGTCCTAAGTGGGCGTCGAGGGACAATAGTAGATCGCATCCTGCTGTCGAGTCGATTTTCTGATCGATTCTTGGCAGGGGAAAATGATCCTTTTGTCATTGTTTGTTGACTGTCCCGTAGTCAACGCACATCCGTGGCACTTCTGTGTCTTTCTTGGGGACCAGCATGGGGTTGGCGGTCCAAGTGGTTTTCTTCGTCCCTCGGATGAATTGGGTGTCCAGTAATCGGTTGACCTCCTCTCCGACTGCTCTGCGCTTGGGTTCTGAGGATCTTCGTATTGCCTGCTTCACTAGTTTAGTGTTTGGATTGATTCGCAGCACGTGTTCGGCGAACTCGCGCGGTACTCCTGGCATGTTGGCTGGGCACCAGGCAAATATTTCCCATTCTTCGTGGAGGAAGGCGATGAGGGAAGCCGCTTGCTCTTCCGGGAGGTGGGCGTACACGCGGACTCTTTTTTCTGGGTCCATCGGGTGCACCTGGTGGGTGACCGTGTCGCTGTCGATCCTGAAGTCCTGCCCATACTCTTTTGACTCGCTTCGACTTGCTAGTGGAAAGATGCTTTTGTCTGTCGCCATGGCTATTGATGTGAGTTCTTGCTCGGCTCCGAAGGTGTCTGATTTGGTGAAGCTCCCGTTGACTGTGATGACGCCCGCGGATCCTGGCATCTTGAGTTTGAGGTAGGCGCAGTGCGGAATCGCCATGAATTGTGCGAACGTTGGACGTCCCAATATGGCATGATACTGCGACTGCCAATCGAGTACTTCGAACTCGAGGGTGTGTTTTGCAAAATTGCGTCTGCTGCCAATGACAACTTCGAGCTCGATTAATCCAAGGGAAGTAGCCGCTTCTCCTGGGACTACTCCGTATAACACGGTGCTTGATTTCTTCCATACTGATCGTGGGATTAGCATCTTGCGTAGGGTGCTGACGAAGATTATGTTCATGTTGCTTCCTCCGTCCATGATGATTTTGTCCATGTCGTACCCTCCAATTTGAGCGTAGAGTACCAGAGGCGCATGCCCCGGCCTTGGGACTGCAGGCGCATGATCGCTCTGGGAGAACGTGATGCTGGTTTCTGCGTTGTGTAGCTGGTAGACTTCGACTGTGTTTAGGTTCTCGGCTGCTCTGGCTTGCAGGGTGTAGGCGTCCTGTTGGGCTTGCGATACCCTGCCTTCTTGGATCGTGTACACCTGTCCTTGAGTGGGCGACTTCTCGGTTCGTCAGGCGCGCTTGTCTTCTCGGTGTTTTTCCTCCTTGAGGCTGTCGGCGAGTTCGTTGAACAAGCGGCTATCTCCCAGGGTGTGGCTCGATCTGATGTTTCCCCGGTTGTCTTCGAAGCAGTGGATCGTGCAGGGTCCTTCTAGTTGTTCCCTAACCGTGAGTTTGCTGGATCCGGCGTGTCATTTTTTCCTTGAGATTCGGAAGAACAGCGTGTGATCCGTTGGGTGCTCGTGAACTCGCGGGTCAATTTCGATCCCCTCGCTTAGATTCTGGTCCCTTATGAGATTGGCGAATTCGTCTGGTCTGCAATCTGGGTCGTAGTATTCGCCGGTCTGAGTCTCAGAGTCGCTTTCCTGGCGGGCGACAGCTGTCTGCGTGGCGGAGGTTCGTCGAGTGGTCGGCGAGCGCGTGGCTGTATAGTTCGACTCGTCGAGTGGGGTCTCTTCGTAGAATCCTCGCGCATGTCTTCTGGGTCGTCGATTTCTTCCTCATTGGATATGATCTTGGCGATCGCTGATCTCGAGCTCAGAGTCGGTGTCTTGTTGTGCGGCGGGTGCCTGGGTGGCGGTGGGTCGTTGCGTGGTCGGAAGGTCCTCTGTTTCGTGCTGTAGCTCGTCGATCTCCATGTGGAACCCTCGCGCCTTTCTTTTGGGTCGTCGAGTTCTCCTTCGCTGGCGGCGGGCTCGGTTTCCGCCGTAGTATTGGTCTTGGCACGGCTACAGGCTGAGCGATCTCGCTGGAGCGGCAGAGATGTTTGCCGTGATCTTGAATTCTTCGGGTGGATTGCATCTGGTTCTTTCTCTTGAGTTGTGGATTGCTGAAGACGGAACCGTCGAGATTGTGATTCCAACCTGTGTAGTTCCCACAGACGGCGCCAATTGACGGGGATGTACCCCGGCAAATCCCATGGTCAGGGACCCTGGGTTAGTCATGAGAGGCACAGGTTGGACGATAGCTCGTCGACTAACAGGAGGATACATTCCTGCTCGATGTTATTGATTGGAGATGGCGATTACAGGGGAGCCAAGGTTAGTGCGCACAAGGCTAGGGTTACAGATTGTGTATTGCTTGATCTCGATGTCTCCCCTCCTAGCCCTTATATACTAGGCCAGGTCTCGGGGAGTCCGTCCAGGATTACAGATGAGGTTTCCTAACCCTGGTCTTGTTCCGTACGGCAAGTTTGCACCTTCCTTATGAGTTGCGGACTCCTACGTCGGTGCCACTAGTGGGCCAAGGCTGGTCCCAAAAAACATCCTTGTGGGCCTTCTGTCTTCGTGTACACCAGGTAGGCCCATCCATAGGAGTCGTGGGGTCACCCCCTCGTCAGGAGTTCTCCACCAAAGCACGCCGTCGCTCTGCCGGAGTCGGGATCCGAATCCGTCCTCTTTCCGCTGCTCACCTGGTTCGGATCCCGGAGGGAACATCGGTTGCACCGTACGTGTGTAATCTCCTCGAGGCACTACACCTATGGTGCTACCTCATCGCCGGAGGTTCACCGGGAGTCTCCATCGCCGGTGGTCTTCTACACGACAGGGAGGTCGTAGTTCAGAGTCTACGCCAACCACGTGCACAAGAATGTTTCCCTCTTTTGTTCTTCAAAGGTGTGAACTCCGATTCCGTCTGTTACATTACATCGCCATAGCATAGATCTTGGGTTCGGGTATCATAGGTTAGAAAATTTTGTGTTTTCTGCCCCGTATCCAAACAGTGGTATTAGAGCTAGCTATGCGTAAATGTATTGTATGGGTAGAACACATTTATGATGTGGGCATCGAATCTTCATTCGTTACTCTCCCACGTGTACTCATTTAGCATTGCGATAATGTCCTGATGAAGCGTCCCCAACCGACCTTACGTGCTTACGCGAGACTGGTTCCACGCTTCACATATGGCTTATACCATATAAGTGGCTGGGGTGTCTGTCTCTCTAACATTAGCGATGCGAAGATGTTTGCAATGGAGGGCCCCGATAGGGGTGTAATAGAGATGATTGAGGAATCAGTGTTGTGGCATGTTTTCGCAGGATAGAAACGGTTCTCTCTTGAGAAACCCCTAGCAGCCACGTAAAACTTGCATAAGCTAAAGTAGAAAGGCGTTTAACTTTTCGTTGCATGAACGGGGGATCATAGCTTGTATGATATAAAGTTTTACATCCAGTTTTGCTAATATACTAGATAACGACGGTAGAATTATAGGATGATCTCTCACTAAAACCAACATAGTGTCCTTAACCTAGTCAGCACCATCTGGAAAGTTCTACATTATGGAGGAACCATGTGTCAAACATTTTTTCATTCACAAGAGGTGGGTGTAGCAAGCCTAGCATGCCCAGAAGCATTGCCTTCTATGACACAACAACAAATCACATAGGGTGTGGTGGCCAGCCTGGCATGTGCAGACATGGCCTCGGCACACAAGAGAACAAAAGTTTGAGCATGAGTCGAATAGATGATGTGATTGGCATGATGGCCTATGTTAAACACATACTGATGGCTGTGACTATCGGGGGAGGTATGGTGTTCTAGGATTGTGTAATCACTTAGCAAAACTGAGAGATGTTTTCCTAAGTGGGACTTTTAGAATTAATTATAATTGAACTCCACATTATGAACAAAAGTCTAAATATGTATCTTTGTGAATCAGCATTGTAGATGACAGCACCACGTCCATTATTCTACTTAGGGTCATTCCTAGAGAAAGATAAACTAAAAACCGATGGGTCAAACTTCACCTCCTGGTTCTGTACTTTGAGGATTCTCCTCTGAGGATGCACTAGCAACTACCACTACTCCGGCTGAGAAGAATGACTACATCATTAAGTCGGATCATTCCTCCCTTGTCAAGAAGGGTATGATCTATGCCATGGAGGTTGAACTGCAGAAATGGTTCGAGAGCCTCAATGCTTATGAGATAATCACTGACCTCAAGACCGTCTTTGCACCTCAAGACAGGGTCGAGAGAAATGAAGTTTCTGAAGCTTTCTTCTCGGCAAAGATGGAAGAGCACAACAGCATGACTAAGCATGTAGTAAAAATGTCTGACTACGTTCAACGCCTAAATGATCTAGCATTTAAGATTTCAGATGAAGTGGCGATTGATAGGATGTTGCGTTTGCTACCCCCTAGCTACGAGAGTTTGGTGTTGAAATGCAACATGCAAGGAACGATTAAGACCTTTCTGAATTGTTCACAATACTCAAAATTGCTGAGATAGAAATCAAGAAGGAGCACAGCTGCGCCAAGTACTTAGAAGATAAGAAGGCTGGCAAGTTGCCAGAAGAGACATGGATATATATGATATACATGTTATTGATGTTTTCCTGACAAGTGCTCGGAGCAACATTTGGATATTTGATACCGGATCATCAGCTCACATCTATAACTCCCAAGATGGGATGCAGAATAAACGAATCTTACAGAAGAATGAAGTGACGATGCGCGTTGGAAATGGTGCCAAGGTTGAAGTAATGTCAATTGGCACGCTTCATCTTAGTCCCCCTTCGGGATTGATTCTTGTTTTGAATAACTGCTATTATGTACCCGTGTTGAGTATGATCATTATGAGTGGGTATTTTTTAATGCAAGACTATTATTCTTTTAAATCCGAGACAACTGGTTGTTTGATTTATAAGAATAATGTCTTCTATGTTCATGCACCGGTGCGTAATGGTTTATTCTTAATGGATCTCGAATATCATGACTCCCACATCAATAACATAGAGGCCAAAAGATTAAAGCCTAGTAACGAAGAACACATGATGATGTGGCATTGTCGTCTTGGTCATATTAGTATCAAGCACATGGAGAAGCTTCATAAAGATGGACTTCTTGAGTCATTATATTTTGGATCTCTTGAAACTTCTGGAGTCATTAGATTTTGGATCTCGTGACACTTCTAGAGTCATTAGATTTTGGATCTCGTGACACTTCTGGAGTCATTAGATTTTGGAACTCTTGACACTTCTGGAGTCATTAGATTTTGAAAGCTTTGAAAAGTTTAAGGAATTTCAGAGTGAGGTCGAGAATCAACTCGGGAAGAAAATCAAGCACCTTCGATCTGATCAAGGAGGTGAATATTTAAGTCACGAGTTTGGCACTCATATGAAGACTTGTGGTATTGTACCACAACTTACGCCAATTGTAACACCTCAGTGAAACGGTGTGTCTGAGCGACGTAATCGAACACTATTGGATAGCGTACGGTCAATGATGTCTTATACCGACTTACCTACATCATTCTGGGGGTATGCATTAGAAACAACTGCTTACGTTCTTAATAGGGTACCGTCCAAATCCGTGAAGACAACACCATTTGAAGAATGGTTTGGCGAGAAACCAATGTTCTCTTACCTGAAGATTTGGGGTTGTAAGGCTTATGTTAGGATACTTCAGCCTGACAAACTTGAATCTAAGGCGGAGAAATGCATCTTTGTAGGATATCGAAAGGGAACTATTGGATACACCTTCTAAAACCATTCTGAGGGAAAACCGTTTGTCGCTAAGACCGGACACTTTCTTGAGAAAGAGTTTCTTTCAAAAGAATTGAGTGGGAGGAAAATATACCTCGATGAAGTGACTGACCAATCACTCCGAATGGAAGATCCGGCAATAGAAATTGTTCTGGAATCATCTTCCACAGTGGGAACTGAAGAAGGTGGTCAGCACGACATTCAAAACGATCATGATGAGAATGAAGAGGAAATTATTGTACCACGTAGGTCAACAATAATTCGTCATGCTCCTGAGTTTTACGGACAACTTGTGAATGCAATCGCAGTTAATGAACCAGATGAACGTACGAACTACAAAGAGGCAATGGAAGGACCCGAGTCCGAGAAATGGCTAGAAGCCATTAAATCTGAAATAGACTCCATGTATGCCAAAAAAGTGTGGACTTTGGTGGATATTCCCGAGGACCGCAAGGACGTCGAGAAAAAATGGATATTCAAGAAAAAGACTAATGCAGACGGAAACGTATCTGTCTAGGAAGCTCGACTTGTCGCAAAAGGGTTCCGACGAATTCGAGGAGTTGACTACTGATGTCACGAGAGTTTACTTCTCGCCCCTCGTTGGTTTACCCAAAGTGGAAGGTTGAGATGTAGATAGCGGCAATTTCCCTTGGCAAAGATACCAAGGTTGAGATCGAACCAGTAGGACTCCAGATCGACAAGTAGGTGGTTTGGCAAGTGATGCGCCGTTTGAAAATAATCACTTGCTTCTCCTGGACCTGCACACACAGCAAATAACTTTGCTTCCCAACGAGTACAGAGGAGTTGTCAATTCCTCCGGCCTTGTTGTTTACAAAGGATAAAACGCACAGGATAATAATGATAGTGATAGCAACAGAAAAAGAAATAAAGCAGTAAATTGATAGTGGGTGTAAACAGTATTGGAAATTTGGACCGGGGTCCTATGATGTTCACTAGTGATGTCTCTCTCCCAAAAGACGATAAAATAGCCATGCGAGGTAAAAAAATTACAACTGGGCAATTGATAGGATTATGTGCGCAAACCAATGCTAACTATGCTATAAAGAAAGGTAGAGGCTCAAAAGCATGGGTGGTACGCCAAGACAAGTAGACCGAAATCCATCTGCATCTACCTACTAATCATCCACCTTGAGATATCTATCCAGAAAATCTCGCTAGTATTAAGTTGCGAATCCCACCCAAAGTATAAACTCAAAGCAACAGACAACTACATTAAAGAACTTTGCGTAAAGTAAACAATCCTTGTACCCGCAAGTACAAGCGTCGTTGTTTGCCCCCTTGTGGCAACAACACACCCCCTAGACTCATGTTTCTGTCACTCAAGCTAGTCATCGGGGGGCATGAACCCACAATCATGCATAACACTCCCTCTTGGAGTCACTACCTACTACTTGGCCAAAGCAATAAACAGCAACGGAGAACATGCAAGAATTACTCTAGAACGTAAATATAAAAGAGGAGAATCAAATATATTACTCAAACACAATCTGAACATAGTCTCATAATCCATTGGATCCCAGCAAACTCAGCATAGCAACAGCAGAAAGATTACATATGTGCCTCGATCATGTAGGGTAGCTCACGAGTTCTAATCCATGAAGAACAAAGAGGGGAGGAGAACATCACATAGCTACTGATCATAGACCCATGGTCCAAGGTGGACTACTCACGGTTCATCCGGGAAGCATCCATGATGGTGGAGAAGCTCCCGGAGGTGGTTCGTCCCTCTGGCAGGGTGCCAGGAAGAGGTCTTCTGGTGCTCCCAATCTTGCAAGCGCGGCGGCGGCGGAATAGAGGAGAGATCGTGAAAAAGGTTTTACCGTCACGGGGGTTTCACGTCACGAGGAATATATGGGCGAAGGGGGGACACCAGGGGTCCAGGCGCCCCCCTGGCACAGCCCCACCCTAGGGCGCGCCGGGAGGGCGCCTGGGGCCCTGGTGGGTCCCCTCTGGCCACCCCTCGGTGATTCCCGAAGCTTCTGTATCGCTGATTTTTTATTGGAGTTTTCCCGAATTTTTGGAGCACTTTTAATATGGGGGAAACCTGAAATAGATAAACAGCAGAAAACAGGAACTGGCAATGGGGTGCACTGAGTTAATAGGTTAGTCCAAATATGATCAAAAGTGTATGGAAGTTCATCAATATCATAGAAATATCACACAAAAGAGGCATGGAGCAAGCAGAAATTATAGATACGTTTCGGACGTATCAACATCCCCAAGCTTAATTCCTGCTCGTTCTCGAGTAGGTAAATGATAAAAGCATAATTTCTGTGGTGACATGCTAACAACCATATAAGAACTTTTAAGTAAAGAAATCAAGGCATGTAATTCAATTCAAGTCATAATAGGAAAGAGTCTATATTTAGCATTGAAACAAGCAACATAAGAACATAAAGGTGCAAGAGCTCTCGCTGTCCGTGACTCGAATGTGTCCGAATGGTGTTTGCGTGCAAGAAAGGGGATAGGGATATACGAGAAAAAATAATTGTGTTGAGAACTCAATCTACTAAAATTTCACACTTGGTCTTCTTTGGAATCTTATCTTGACTCATCCCCAGACCACTATCCAGGTACAAGTCAAAATGATCCACTCTTTTTCGACATTTTGAGCACTCATGCAATGGATGAGCGTAAGCAAGAAAGTTGACACTTAGGATGGCAAAGAGAGAATATGGTGGAGGAGGAAGACAAAAAGGTGTGGAAGGCTCACATCAATGAGGACAATCATAGGCGAGAGAAATCCAAATGATAGATATGATGTGAGGAGTAGGGATTTCCATGCAACGGATGCACATATGAGCTAAAAGCTCTCCAATGGAACTAGTGGGGGTGCATCCAACTTGCTTGCTCAAGAAGACCTAGAGCTCATTTGAAGAGTCATAATTGGAATATACAAGCCAAGTTCTATAGTGTGAAGGTCCCCACATAGCTATATGCATAAAGGATAATCTCTATGGAGTACAAGATTTAAGAGGGAGTACGAGTGTGGATCTCTCAAAAGGAATAGTAGTGTACCCCCTTCTCTCTTTTTATTTCTTTTTCTCTTTTTTCTATTTTTTTGTATTTTTTGGTGGCCTCAATGGCTCTTTCTATTTCTCTCATTTGTCCTCTTTGGGATCTGTTAATTTGTCCTCTTTGGGATCTTTTAATTTGTCCACTTTGGGATCTTTTCCTCACTTTAGGGGAAACACTCTATATATTACAAAAAGTATAGAAGATCTTTCACACATTACAAAAGTACTCAAATCATAAAGAAGATGTAACTATCATGATGTATGAAAATGTATGCCTCTGCCAGTGTAGCAAGATATGCAATGATACTAGTGCGTCATGTAGCAATGATTAGAGAAAGGCCCAATTAGCATGCGGCTCATCGATCAAGCAAGTATCATGTATGACATGAAGATCAAGTCATGAGAAGGTGGATGTTGCATGGCAATATATCTCGGAAAGGCTATGGAAATTCCTTGGTAGGTAGGTACGGTGGCTGTTTTGAGGAAGGATATAAGGAGGTTTATGATGACAGAGCGTATCGTGCCAAGAGTTTGGATGTACCGGCAAAGGTGGACGCCAAATCTCGGAGTGAGAAGAAACCAATGCATGACACAGGAGAGGCTAGAAAAATATGGGAAGGTGGAAGTGTCAACTTTCGAATACTCACATTAGTACGAAGAACTCATGCACTTATTATCGGTAACTCTCAATCTAATAATGAGGTTTCACAAAGAGTCAAATACCCCGAGGACGAGTGTATGGGGTTTTTGTTATCCTTGCGCATCCTCGACTCATGGTACGTGAGTGTACTCTAATATTCAACCCCTCAGAAGAGTAGTGATCCATCTAGTAGCTAAAGTTCTCAACTAATTTTGTAAGTTTTGAAAATAAACACGGATTGCCCAAAATACGACATCTATCACTAATAGGCTAAAGCACTTGACACCAAAAGTCCAAACATTACTCAAAACAATACTTCAAAACTATTGCAAGTTACTACTACAAAAGAGTAGCAACCTCAATTACCTACTTCAAGTCAAGACACAAAACTCAGTGCAACAGGCAAACTCTCTAAACAAGATAAAAATGAAAACTCAAGAGAGTTCGAGAAACAAACTAAACAAAATCTCTTAAAAAGATAAGCATGAAAACTAAGAGCTAAACATGACAGTAGCTATGAAAAAGATAAAGAACACACACAACAAAGATAAGCATGATAAATCCTATGTTGTGTTCTAGATTTTGAAAGTGGAGCGTGTTTCTATCCCACACAAAGAAAGCTGGGTTCTAACTTGTTATGAACAGCAAGAAAAGCTAAATAAAACCTAAGAGCGAGACGCTCCAAGCATGGCACATAACGCATGAAGTGATAAAAATATAGTGAGACGAGAGACGATCTGATAATTGTTGATGAAGAAGGGGATGCACGGGGGCATCCCCAAGCTTAGACGCTTGAGTCTCCTTTAATATTTCTTGGGGATGCATGGGGGCTAGAATAATATTTTTTAATATTTCTTGAGCGCTTGACACTCCTGAATCTTCTTTCATCATCTTCCCTCGCACACTTGAAAACTCCCTTCATACATAACTCATCATAATCTGATTAGCGAGGTTAGTACCCATAATAAAATATTTTTTTCTCTACTGGAAGCAAGAATATTCTTGAAGAACTACTGTTTCTCAAGATTTCCAAAAAAAATTTGCAAAGAAAAAGCAAGCTTAAGGTTTGCAAAACGAAGAAAAGGCAAAACAGGACAGAATCTGTGAAAAACAGACCATGAGGTAGTAAAGAATTGTTTAGGGATACTTCTGCAAGTCAAATCGAAAAACACAGAACATACCAAAGTTCCGTAATTGTATAGAGAACACTGTGTAAAAATTTCAGCTCAAAAAGATGAACTGGGATTTTCCTGTGATTTTTCTAGTCACGATCTCAGAATCTGTTTTCTGGACAGCATGTCACAACTTTCACGTCCCTTTTCATATGAGGCTATAAATGGCACAAATCTTGAAAAGTAAAGATACAATGATGTTGCTACAGTAGTAACAATCATCAAGACAACTAAAAACAAAGAAAAACAAAAAGGAAATCCTAAATTCGTTGCGGGCTGCCATCCGAAAGCGCTTCTTTAAAGCCATTAGCTAGGCTTAATGCAAATAGATCTTTTTGAGCGCTTCTTTCAAGAAAATTACTAGCCCGTGTGACGGACTCAAAATGCAACTTAATATTTTTCCTATGGAAGTGTTCCATCCCTTTCTTGAGAGGGAATTGGAATTTTATAATCCCTTCTTTCATATCAATAATAGCACCCACGGTGGGAAGAAAAGGACGTCCGAAAATAATTGGACAAGCAGGTTCACATTCAATGTTCATAATAGTAAAATCAATGGAAACATAATTTTCATTGACAATGATAAGAACATCATCGATTTTCCCCAAAGGTTTCTTTACGGAAGAGTCGACAAGATGAACACCAAAAGATCAAGGATCAAAAGGTTTTAATTCAAATATATCATACATTCTTTTGGGAATAACGGAGGTACTAGCTGCAACATCACATAAAGCATAGCAAGAAAATTTATTCAACTTAATTTTAATCATAGGATCCCAACCATATTCTAGCTTTCTAGGTATGGAGGCTTCTACCCTAAGCTTCTCCTCCCTAGCTTTAGTGACAGCATTAGTGATATGCTCCGTGAAGGCAAGATTAAGTGTGCTATTGTGGGGGTCTCTAGACATCTTGTGAAGGAAACGAATAACTTCAGAAAGGGTGCAATTATCAAAATCAAGGTCACTACTATCAACTAAAGTGGTAGTGGTGTCCTTTAGGCTCACTTGTTTGGTAGCTTCTATAGTCATAGGAATTTCTTCTTCTATGGTTGAGGTCATAGCATCACCATTAATAGGTCCTATGGGACTAGGGGTGCATTGGGTGCCAAGAGTTTGGATATCCTCAACCACTTGGATAGTAGCAATGGTATGGTGTGTAGGAAGGCTCTTAATTCTATCTTCTTCTTCCTTTTCTCTAGCCCATCTCTCTTTGAGTTTAGCCATCATCCTAATGTTTTCATTAATTTGCATTTGAATAGCATTCATAGGAGTGACCTTCCTCTCCTCAAGAGGAGAAGTTCTAATTTTAAGCAATTTGAATAGCATTCATAAGAGAGCTAACAAGTAAGAAAATGAAGAAACCATTAATATAAGTACAGAAGATCGTCATGAACATATATATATATATACAGAGAGAAGATCGACCTCTCCTTCCCAGTCCGAGAGATTAGTCGATACAACAAGTTTTCGTATATCTATCCCTAACATCTGAACTCAATTTCCACATCTCATCTCAAGTTCCATATGGAATTCTCCTTTCTTATCGATCTCTTGGTCAAGAAAGAATCCCACCAATTCCTCTTGAATTGCACTTATGCGATCTTTTGGTAGGAGTTCTTCCTGCAGATCACAAAGCTAATTTGAAGAAGGGAGTCAATACATGCATATATATGAATGAAACTCCAACACAAAATTGTGGATATTGTTTCTTACGCACATCAATCTATCTTTTAGAGTAGCCGGCCTGCTTAGAGATCGTCGCATTTTAGATGTACTCGCAAATGTAGTATCCACATAGATTAGTCCCTTCTGGCTGCCACAACCACTTTACAAGAAATAGAGGTCAATCAAACTGATAATGAAGCATTATAAATGGTATTGATAAAACGACTAGCTAGAATCAATGGGAGATACGCGGACCTAGCTATAGTAGTACTTACTTTCGGGTATGAAAATTTCAGTTCCTTCGGCACTACTCTCGGAATTGTTTGGGTGAACTGTTTCCAAACCCTGCCATACACAAAGAAAATAATTCTTACCTGATATGAGGAAATGAACAAAGTTGCCGATATATGATCGATTGAACTTACTTCGTGAGCATTTCAATGATCTCCGCATACTCATTGCGTTCTTTTCGTCTTGAGTCTAAGACGGTTACTACTGTGTTCTCAAAATCAATCTCTAGGAGAACAAAGTGGAAGCTGTGCACGCATGAATAACTCATCAATTACATTAATATAACCTCGAGTATTAAGGAAAACCGAATATGCACAAGACAGTATAACACTCACTTGAAGTTGTAAGGAAAGAGTATTTTCTGTTTGTTTTGATGTTGAAGCAAAGATTTTAGCAAGTTGGACTCGGGTATTGCGGGTTCATTTTTAACCACGAATGGATCAAATATATTTAAGTTAATGAACCCAATATTGTCGATTCCTTTTTTCTTGCATTCGACGGTCTTCAATCTGCATGCATTATATAGAGGCTAAATTATTTGTACATGATGAAACAGCTAAGTTGTATATATATAGAGACTTAATTAAAGAAGTAGTAACTTACAGACAGTAGCAAGTGACGATTACTTTATCGATGGCCATCGCATTGTAAAGCTAGAATAATTCCTCAAATTGAACAGGCACCAGCTCAATTGCAACCAGGTCGTCCTGATTCTCTTTAACCATAACGAACAAATTATCAAGACCACCAGACGACTTGCAGCAATCCAGGTACCAATTATGGAGTCTTTGCATCATAGTTGTTAGAGGAGTACCAGGTTTGACGAGAGGATGCCCGTACCGATAAGTGTATACTTCCTCCATTGATTCAAACTATATATCAGCGGGCATGTAATCACCAATTTTAGTACCGGGTGACATCCCCTCGACGTCGACGATATCGTCGCTAAACACCTTCAACGGGGCTAACGATTGTTTCGCCTGTTCGCCGAGCTGGGGAACTTTTTTCACTTTTTGTGTTACTGATCTCCTTTTGTCAGCTGTAGTGGTTCTAGTATTTCGCGCTTCTCTCACCGTATTTTTAAGAATGCGGACATTGTTGTCATCCAGCGGAGGCGCTGGTGGTCGCATCAGGTTATCCACAGTGCGCTTCACTATCTCCAGATCTAACATCATCTTCTTCGAAGGTGCATTTTTTCTTATTGAAAAATGCATCTACTTCTCCTTTAACGATCTTCTCGTTTTCCTCCACGCTCCTATCGTATGGCCGCGGTTCAAGAGGCTTGATAAATACTGGACAGTATTGGTGTTTCCTCCCGGCGGTGATATGTCCAAAACGTATCTATAGTTTCTTCTTGCTCCATGCATGTTTTGTGTGATATTTCTATGATCTAGATACACTTTCATACACTTTGGATCATATTTGGACTAACCTATTAACTCAGTGCACCCCAGTGCCAGTTCCTGTTTTCTGCTGTTTTTCTATTTCAGTTTTCCCCCATATAAAAAGTGCCAGAAAAATTCCGAGAAAAATATAGGAAAAATCAGCATACAGGAAGCTTCGCGAAGAGCCCGAGTGGGGCCAGAGGGGAACCAGGGGTGGCCCAGGCGGCCACCCGGCGAGGCCACCCCCTGGGCTGCGCCAGTGGGGCGCCTGGGGCCCCTGGTCCACCTCTGGCTGCCCCCTTCGCCTATTTATTCTCTGTCATGGGGAAACTCCAAAGACAGAACCCTTTTTCGCGATCTCGCCTCTGTTCCGCCGCCGCCGTGCTTCCGAGATCGGGAGCACCAGAAGACCACTTCCCGGCACCCTGCCGGAGGAAGGGCCAACCTCCGGGAGTCTCCTCTCCACCATGGATGCTTCCCGGATGTCTCGTGAGTAGTTTTCCTTGGACCATGGGTCCGTGATCAGTAGCTATGTGATGTTCTCCTCCCCTCTTTGTTCTTCATGGTTTAGACCTCGTGAGCTGCCCTACATGATCGAGGCACTTTTGTAATCTTTCTGCTATTGCTATGCTGAGTTTGATGGGATCTGATGGATTATGAAATTATGTTCAGATTGTGATTGAGTAATATATTTGGTTTTTATCTCTTATATTTTTGTTCCTAAGTAATTCTTGCATGTTATCCGTTACTGTTTATTGCTTTGGCCAAGTAGTAGGTAGTAACCCCAAGAGGGAACGTTTTGCTCGATTGTGGGTTCATGCCCCCCGATGACACGCTTGAGTGAAAGAAACATGAGTCTAAGGGATGTGCTGTTGCCACAAGGGGGAAAACAACGGTGCTTGTAACCGCGGTTGCAAGGATTGTTTACTTTACGCAAAGTGCTTTTTAATGCAGTTGTCTGTTTCTTTGGGTTTACACTTTGGGTGGGGCTCGCAACTTAATACCAGCGAGATGTTCTGGATAGATATCTCATGGTGGATGATTAGTAGTAGATGCAGTTTGATTTCGGTCTACTTATTTTGGCGTACTGACCGTGCTTTTGAGCCTCTTCCTTTCTTTTGTAGCATAGTTAGCATTGCGGTGCGTTCATAATCCTGTCAATTGCCCTTCTGTAATTTGTTTACCTCGCATAGCAGTTTTATCGTCTTTTGGGAGAGAGACATCACTAGTGAACATCACGTATCCCGGTCCATATCCTTATTACTGTTTCCACGTTTATTTACTTTTCTGCTCTTACCTTCAATTGCTATCATTATCCCTTGTGTTTGATCCTTTGTGAACAACAAGACCGGAGAGATTGACAACCTCTCTGAACTTTGTTGGGAACAAAGTTATTTGTGTCTGTGTGCAGGTCCGCGTCAATTGCGCCGCTGACACCTACTTATCATCTCTGGAGTCCTACTAGAGACAAACCTTGGTATCTTCACCGAGGGAAACTTTCTGCTGCACTGCATCTCAAACCTTCCACTTGGGGTAACCAACGAGGGGCGAGAAGCCATCAAGAAAATTTCTGGCGCCGTTGTCGGGGACTCCGAGTGCTAAGATAGGGGAGTTGCACACTACCCTTTACCTTTGTTTTTTAGTCTTGTTAGTTTACCTTTCAGTTTTTATCTTTGTGTCTTATATCAAAAATTACAAAAAAAAATTATCTTGCTAGTAGTTGTCATTATGTCTGTCCCTTTTGCCTTTGTTGAGACAGAGGTTCTCACCTTTAAAAAAAAGGTGGTGAAATTTTAAAAGATGCTTGGTATAGAATTAATGATTCTCAAAAAAGAGCCACCAAGAAGCAATCCACTACTATCCTGTTTGAAATTTTTATGTCGGGATTACTCCTTGGAATAGGTTCATATTAGATACTGCTATCAATGGGAATTTTCTAGAAGCCCCGACTTGGGAGTCTCTTAATGTTATTGAAAATCTTGTTGGAAATCTCCCTATTGCTAGCATACAAGAAGATATAACTCTAGCTCACATTATGAAGAAACTTGAAAAGATAGAGTTAGAAATACCAAGTATAACTAGGATAAATGAGTTGGATCGCAAGATTCAAGGGAATTTGAATAGGCTTGATGGCTCCATGCTTAAAATTATTAAAACTTTGGAGGTCATCAAATCCCGTGATACGGATCTTTCTAGGATTGATAAGATTGAGGAAATCATTAATACTCTAGGAACTACATTTTCCTCAATCAAACCAAAAAAGGTAGAGACTTCAGCAAGAAGGAAACCTAAGTTCAAATATGTCCGTAGGGTTCCCCGACCTAAAAATAAACCACCCATTGCTAAAGAAGTTGAAACCATGAAAACTTTGGAAGAAATACCCCTCTTTGATAATTTTATAAATGAATCTTCCATTGATTTTCTGCCTTTTGGTTTTCTCCCTAGAAGTATCTTCATTAGGCCTTTATTTAAAAGACCTCTTAAGACTAGTTGTACAAATGAAGAGCTTTTTGATGATCTTGATAATGATTCGATTGCTACAACTTGATCTTTTGCATCATGCCTAGCTTAAAGGCATAAAAGAAAGCGCTTTCGGGAGGCAGACCGCAACGAATTTAGGTTTTTATTTTTTCTTTTGTTGTGTCTTGATGTTTGTTACTACTGTAGAAACATCGTTGTATCTTTATTTTTCAGCTTTGTGCCAAGTTATAGCCTCTTATGATAAGGGAAGCAAAAGTTGTGACATTCTGTCCAGAAAACAGATTCTGTCCTCGTGACCAGAAAAATTCCAGAAAAATCCCAGTAAATCTTTTTGAGCTGAAATTTTTACACAGCATGCTCTATACAATTACGAAACTTCCGTATGTTCTGATTTTTTTTATTTGAGTTGCAGAAGTATCCCTAAAAAATTCTTTACTACCTGCTGTTCTGTTTTTCACAGATTCTGCCACGTTTTGTCTCTCCTAACTTTTGCAAACCTTAAGCTTGCTTTTTCGTTGCAAAAACTTTTTGGTACTCTTGAGAAACAGTAGCTCTTCAAGAATATCTTTATATCCAGTGGGGAAAAATTATTTATTAAGGGTACTAACCTCTCTAATCAGCTTATGATGAGTTATGTATGAAGGAAGTTTTCAAGTGTGCGATGGAAGATGATGAAAGAAGATTCAGGAGTGTCAAGCGCTCAAGCTTGGGGATGGCCCCATGCATCCCCAATAAATATTCTAGGAGAATCAAGCGTCTAAGCTTGGGGATGCCCCCGTGCGTCCCCTTCTCATTCAACAATCATCAGTTCGTCCTTCATCTCACTATATTTTTATCACTTCATGCGTTATGTGCTAGGCTTGGAGCGTCTCGCTCTTAGGTTTTATTTTTAGTTTTCTTTAGCTTTGCTTGCTTTTCATAACAAGTTAGATCCCGTCTTACATTGTGCGGGAGAGAAACATGCTCCACTTTCAAAATCTAGAACACATCATAGGATTTTTCCTGCTTATCTTTTTGCTGTTGTGTGTTCTTTATCTTTTCATAGTTGCTGCCATGTTTAGTTTTAGTCTTAGTTTTTCTTTAGCAAGAGCCTTGGCTTTTGTTTAGTTTGTTGCTGGAACTCTTTTTAGTTTTCATGTTTATCTTGTTAAGAGAGTTGGTTGTTGCACTGAGTTGTGTCTTGTCTTGAAAGTAGGTAATGAAGGTTGCTATTTAATTCTAGTAGTAACTTGCAATAGTTTTGAGGTATTGATGTGAGTGATGTTTGAACTTTTGGTGTCAAGAGCTCTAGCCTATTAGTGATAGGTGTCATATTTTGGGCAATCCGTGTGTATTTTCAAAACCTACAAAACTAGTTGAGAACTCTAGCTACTAGATGGATCACTAATCTTTGGAGGGATCGAATATTAGAGTACACTCACGTACCATGAGTCGAGGATGCGCAAGGATAACCAAACCCCCATACACTCCTCCTCGGGATACTTGTCTCTGTGTGAACCTCCTTATTAGATTGAGAGTTGCCGATAATAAGTGCATGAGTTCTTCGGACTAATGTAAGTATTGAAAGTTGACACTTCCACCTTCCCATATTTTGCTAGCCTCTCCCGTGCCGTGCATTGCCTTCTTCTCACTCCGAGAGTTGGTGTCCACCTTCGCCGGTACATCCAAACCCTTGGCATGATACGCTCTGTCATCATAAAACCTCCTTATATATTTCCTCAAAACAGCCACCATACCTACCTATCAAGGCATTTCCATAGCCTTTCCGAGATATATTGCCATGCAACATCCACCTCTTCATGACTTGATCTTCATGTCATACATGTTCCTGCTACACTGGCAGCGACATACATTGCATACATCATGATAGTTACATCTTCTTTATGATTTTGAGTACCTTGTAAAGTGTGAAAGATCTCCTTTACCTTATTGTAAAATAGAGTGTTGCCCTTAAGTGAGGAAAATATCCCAAAGTGGACACAATAAAAGATCCCAAAGAGGACAAATGAGAGATAAATAGAAAGAGCCATTGAGGCCACCAAAAAAATACAAAAAAAGAAAAAAAAGAAAAATAAATAAAAAGGGAGAAAGGGGCAACACTACTATCCTTTTGAGAGATCCACACTAGTACTCCCTTTATATCCTTGTACTCCATAGAGATGATCTTTATGCATATAGCTATGTGGGGACCTTCACACTTTAGAACTTGGCTTGCATATTCCAAGGATGAGCCTCCTCAAACGAGTTCTAGGTCTTCATGATCCAGCAAGTTAGATGCACCCCCACTAGTTCCATTGGAGAGCTTCTTAGCTCGAATGTGCATCCGTTGCATGGCAATCCCTACTCCTCACATCATATCTATCATTTGGCATCTCTTGCCTATGATTGTTCTCATTGATGTGAGCCTTTCTCATCCTTTCTGTCTTCCTCCTCCGCACTCCTCTCTTTGCCATCCTAAGTGTCAACTCTCGTGCTTACGCTCATCCATTGTATGAGTGCTCAAAATATTGAAAAAGGAGTGGATCAAATTGACTTGTACCTGGCTAGTGGTCTGGGGATGAGTCAAGATAAGATTCCAGAAAAAGACCAAGTGTGAAACTTTAGTAGCTTGAGTTCTCAACACAAAAATACTTTTTCTCGTATTCCCTATCCCTCTTCTTGCACGCAAACACCATTTGGAGACATTCGAGTCATGGACAGCTAGAGCTCTTGCACCTAATGTTCTTTTGTTACTTGTTTCAATGTTAATATAGACTCTTGCATGTTATGACTTGAATTGAATCTCTAACCTTGATTGCTTTACTTTTCAAAGTTCTTTTATGGTTGCTAGCATGTCATCACAGAAATTATGCCGTTATCATTTACCTACTCGAGGACGAGCAGGAATTAAGCTTGGGGATGTTGATACGTCCAAAACGTATCTATAATTTCTGCTTGCTCCATGCATGTTTTGTGTGATATTTCTATGATCTAGATACACTTGCATACACTTTTCATCATATTTGGACTAACCTATTAACTCAGTGCACCCCAGTGCCAGTTCCTGTTTTCTGCTGTTTTTCTATTTCAGTTTTCCCCCATATAAAAAGTGCCAGAAAAATTCCAGGAAAAATCAGCGTATAGGAAGCTTCGCGAAGAGCCCGAGTGGGGCCAGAGGGGAGACTGGGTCCCCTGGTCCACCTCTGGCTGCCCCCCTTCGCCTATTTATTCTCCGTCACGGGGAAACTCCGAAGACAGAACCCTTTTTCGCGATCTCGCCTCTGTTCCGCCACCGCCGCGCTTCCGAGATCGGGAGCACCAGAAGACCTCTTCCCGGCACCCTGCCGGACGGAGGGCCGACCTCCGGGAGTCTCCTCTCCACCATGGATGCTTCCCGGATGTCTCGTGAGTAGTTTTCCTTGGACCATGGGTCCGTGATCAGTAGCTATGTGATGTTCTCCTCCTCTCTTTGTTCTTCATGGTTTAGACCTCGTGAGCTTCCCTACACTATTGAGGCACTTTTGTAATCTTTCTGCTATTGCTATGCTGAGTTTGATGGGATCTGATGGATTATGAGATTATGTTCAGATTATGATTGATTAATATATTTGGTTTTTATCTCTTATATTTTTGTTCCTAAGTAATTCTTGCATGTTCTCCGTTACTGTTTATTGCTTTGGCCAAGTAGTAGGTAGTAACCCCAAGAGGGAACGTTTTGCTCGATTGTGGGTTCATGCCCCCCGATGACACGCTTGAGTGACAAAAACATGAGTCTAGAAGATGTGTTGTTGCCACAAGGGGGAAAACAACGGTGCTTGTAACCGCGGTTGCAAGGATTGTTTACTTTACGCAAAGTGCTTTGGGTTTACACTTTGGGTGGGGATCACAACTTAATACCAGCGAGATGTTCTGGATAGATATCTCAAGGTGGATGATTAGTAGTAGATGCAGTTGGATTTCGGTCTACTTATTTTTGCGTACTGCCCGTGCTTTTGAGCCTCTCCCTTTCTTTTGTAGCATAGTTAGCATTGCGGTGCGTTCATAATCCTGTCAATTGCCCTTCTGTAATTTTTTTACCTCGCATAGCAGTTTTATCGTCTTTTGGGAGAGAGACATCACTAGTGAACATCACGTATCCCGGTCCATATCCTTATTACTGTTTCCACGTTTATTTACTTTTCTGCTTTTACCTTCAATTGCTATCATTATCCCTTGTGTTTGATCCTTTGTGAACAATAAGACCGGGGAGATTGACAACCTCTCTCAACTTCGTTGGGAACAAAGTTATTTGTGTCTGTGTGCAGGTTCGCGTCAGTTGCGCCGCTGACACCTACTTATCATCTCTGGAGTCCTACTGGAGACAAACCTTGGTATCTTCACCGAGGGAAACTTGCTGCTGCACTGCATCTCAAACCTTCCACTTGGGGTAACCAACAAGGGGCGAGAAGCCATCAGGCGGCGCTGGATGTACCGCTAGACGTCGGAGCAGCCGGAGCGGCGGCGGTTGTCTTTCTTTGTTGCTTATTACGCGCCGGAGCAGCCGGAGCGGGAGGGGCAGCTCTCTTCTGCCCTTGCTGACGCGCTGAAGGAGGCCAAGGAGGCGGAGGAGGAGGCAGGTTGATGAGACGCGCCGGCGCAGATGAAGAAGGTGGCGTAGAAGGAGGCGGTACCTTATGATCACGCGCCGTCCAGTTCGGAAGCTTGATTAATTCCTTGCGCCATAGACTGTCCCCATCACCGGTAGGGTAGTCAAGCTCGAGCTCCTCATATCCCTCAACTATTTCATCGACCATCACAACGGCATAGCCTTGTGGAATCGGACGAGAGTGAAAGGTTCCTCCGCGAGGAGGTAGAACATTGCCGATAGCCGCCTTGGGTGTGAGGTGCGCGAATTTCGCCAGAAGTTGGCAATCTTGAGTCTCCGTGATAGCATCCACGGGGTAGCTGGTGGGAGCCGTCAACTCAGGCTGTGCAACAACAAGCTCGGTGGAAGCCACGCTGCTTCTCTGCTGAGATGGTGGGGTAGCTTCTTGGGTATCTTCGTCAACTCGATGCCTCTCCTCTAGCGCTTTTACTCTTGCATTCAGTTGCTGCATTTCGTTGAGCTCCTTTTTCCTATTCCTTTCCCGGCTTTTGTAACCGCCTGCATCGGGAAATCCATACTTCCACGGAACGGAGCCTGCCATGCTCCGTGTTCGTCCTAGGTGCTCCGGATTACCGAGGGCCTCTGTGAGCTCGTCGTTCTCTCTGTCGGGAACGAATGTCCTTTTCGCCAATTTGGCGAAATATTCCCGAAGCTTTTCTACCTTTGCGTCCAATTTTTTGTTCTTCCAAGCGCACTTCCCTGTTTCGGGGTCCAATGATCCCCCAGCCCCGAAGAACCAAGTCTTTCCACGCTATGACCAGAACCATGTCTCTGGTGTGATCCCTCTTTCAATCAGGTCATGCTCAGCCTTGTCCCACGACGGGATGGCTTTGAGGTAGCCACCTGACCCCGTGCGATGGTGAAACTCCTTCTTTGCAGCATTTAGCTTGTTTGTCTCTGACATCATCTTACTCTTCTCCAATTTCTTGTGGGCCACAAATGCGTCCCAATGATCTTTTATCTTCTCATATTGACGGGTGAATATTGGAGTCTCATTTTTGTGTTTCAAGTCATTCTTCCACCTCCTGAATAGTTCTTCCATCTTCTTAAGAGCATGAGTCTTGATCAATGGCTCTATAACTGGCTTTTCCTGATCCTCCTCTGGCGGTAGGATGAAATTTGCCTTCAGCGTGTTCCAAAGTTCATCTTTCTGTCTATCGGTGACAAAAGACACTTCAGGGTCTTCGCTCTTCGCCTTATTCCATTGGTGGATGCTGATCGGGATAAAGTCCCTAACGAGGACCCCACACTGAGCAGAAAATGTGTCCTTGGTCTGTTTGGGTTCAATCGGTTTGCCATCATTCCTGATCCCGGTGATCGTTAACTTTTCATCCGCGCCCAACCTTTTTTTCGGGCCTCGTCTCCTTACCGAACTTTGGCTCGATCGGATACGGAGGGCTAGAAAAGAATAAAGATGAGAGTTAATATATATGTCTACATACTAAAACAATTAATGCATCAATTCAATTAGCTAGTCTCATCAGCACAGGCTATATATACTAATATATATACCTCGCCGGACTTTGCAACAGCTCCTTCCTCCGTTCGCTCATCGTAGTCGTCATCACGGTCTACTTCTTCATCCTCGGAGCCTGCTTCACTCTCTCCATCCAGACCATCGGTGTCGTTCAGAAACGACAAGGTCACATGACCTTCCTGGATGTCGTCGCCCATCGACGGTCCCGGTCCTTCTTGGATGTCGTCGCCCACCGACGGTCCTTCTGCTCCTTCGCGGATGATTTCACCCATAACGTCTTCTTCTTCTAAGTTTCTTCGACCATTGTCCATAGTTTCTGCAAAATATTACAACATATGACACTTAATATACAAACATGAGATAGCTAGCCATGGATTTGGATCGAAAACTTCGCACAATGCATCCTCTCTCGACCCGCCTCGGCGTTCCTCGACCCTCGACGACCCTCGACGACCCTCGAACCCTCTCTCTGCCACCCCTCGACCCCTCGACGACTCGAGACCTCGATCTCTCGATGATCCTCTCGACCCCTCGACGACCCTCAAACCCTCGACCACTCGACGACCCTCGAACCCTCTGCGACCCCCCGACGACTCGACCCACGACCTCTCTTGGTGATGACCCTGTCGACCCCTCGACGACTCGACCCACGCCATCTCTCGATGACCCTCGATCGACCATCTATGTACCGATGCGTATAGTTCCCGATCCTCGACCCGCACGGTGATCCTCGACACCCTCTCGTTCTCGATTTTCAAAAAAAGAAGATTCTATTTTTTTCTTCTTCTCCTCTTATGTTTTTCTTCTTCTTCATCTTCTTCTCCTCCTTCCTCTTCTTATTTTTCTTTTTCCCTCTCCTTCTTTTTATTTTTCCTTCTCTTCCTCTTTTCTTATCCAACACTAGAACATTTTAACTTAGTAAAATTAAGACTAATTATAAAACAGAAAAAATAAGATGAAAAAAAAATATTTTCCATTTTCTTTTTCTCCTCTTTTTTGTCTTCCTCTATCCCTCTTCTTCTCCTCTTCTTATTTTTCTTTTTCCTTTTTCCTTCCATCTTTTTTCTTTCTTCCCCCCCAACACTAGAACATTTTAACTTAGTAAAATTGAGACTTATAAAACAGAAAAAAAATTGAGAGAACAAAAAAAATCCCCCCCACTGCTGCAGCCATCCATGGCACGCACGCCATGGCCGTGGCCATGGACGTCAGCCGGAGCGGCGAGGAGCGGCGAGGGGCGACCGACGGTTCCCTCCTAGCCATGGCGGCGCACAGGAGGAGCTCCCCTCTCGGCCATGGCGCGGCGCGGCGACAGGTTAATTTGGGCGCAATGGAAGAGAGGAGAGGGGGGATGGCGAGACGCTCACAGCGGGTGATGAGGGGGTGACCCCACGACTCCTACGGATAAGCCTACCTGGTGTCCCTGAAGACAGAAGGCCCATGAAGATACAACCTCAGCCCACTAATTGGCACCGACGTAGGAATCTGCGACTCACAAGGAAGGTGCGAAGACCTGCCGTACGGAGCAAGCTAGGGTTAAGAAAGCTTACCTGTAAACATAGATGAACTCCCCGAGACCTAGCCCAGTATATAAGGGCTAGGAGGGGCGATGCAAAAGCCAACCAATATCATCTGTAACCCTAGCCTTGAGCGCTCCAGCCTTGGCATCCACTGTAATCGCATCTCCCTCATCAATAATATCGAGCAGGAACGTGTCCTCCTGTTTGCCGACGAGCTATCGTCCAACCTGTGCTTCTCATGACTAACCCAGGGTCCCTGAACATGGGATTTGCCGGGGTTGATCCCCGTAAGCGGGGGTGGCGCCGGCGAGGTCGTCGACGTCGTCGGGGGCGATGCGCGGCGGTGCGGCGCGGCAGTTGGGCATCCTGACGGCGTCGGTTTCAACTCTGGCGTCGTCGGGGGCAAATGGCGAGATGAGAACTGAAAAATCCTAAGGGCCAGTTATATACCAGGAACATTGATCCCGGTTGGTGGCACAAACCGGTACGATAGGTATCCTTTGGTTCCGGTTCGTGCCACCAACCGGTACGAAAGGTCTTTTTCAGCAGCCCAATTGGCGGGAAAGAGAGACCTTTGGTACCGGTTGGTGGCATGAACCGGAACCAAAGGAGACCTTTCGTACCGGTTGGTGGCACGAACCGGAACCAAAGGTCGCCTTTCGTTCCGGTTTGTGCCACCAACCGGGACAAAACATGCGCTCCCGCGGTGCGGTGGGATGTTTAGTCCCACCTTGCTAGTCGAGTGACAGCCGGAGTGGTTTATAAGGGCTGATACGCGTACGACTTCGAGCTCCTCTCAACCGCAGGCTTTCGGGCCTACTCTATTACTGCTTGCCTGTGGGCCTTCTTGGTCTGCTGCGGGCCTGGATCCTGGCCCATTAGTGGGTTTCTAGTTGTATCCAGGCCATGTCAGCCCATTAGGTGGCATTATTTTTCTCTGAAAAAGGACCTTTAGTCCCGGTTGGTGCCTCCAACCGGTACTAAAGGCTTCTCCCACCGTAATTAACCAATAACTAACCCTTCAGACGAAAACACATCTGTTTCAAAGGCATTTCATTTTTCTAAACTTATTTCAACTCAAGACCTTTTTTGCATCCAACATGCAACATTCAAATCCACATACTAAAATTTCAACCCTTTCTGACTTCATTTGCTATTTTTCATGCATTTAATGATTTATTTTGAGCTAAATGACCCTGTAATTGGAAAGCACTACAACTGAACTCAGAAAAGGTTGAAACTAGGCATGGTATCATCATTTTACCCACATAGCATGTGTGCAAAAGTTGAGAGGATTACGGCAAAAACTGGATGCACTTCGTGTACAAACTGGACCATCTCTTTCAAAGTACGAGGCTTTCAAACGAAAACAGATGTGTTTCAAAGGCATTTCATTTTTCTAAACTTATTTCAACTCAACCTTTTTTTGCATCCAACATGCAACATTCAAAGCCACATACTAAAATTTCAACCCTTTCTGACTTCATTTGCTATTTTTCATGCATTTAATGATTAATTTTCAGCTAAATGACCCTATAATTGGAAAGCACTACAACTGAACTCAGAAAAGGTTGAAACTTGGCATGGTATCATCATTTGACCCACATAGCATGTTTGCAAAAGTTGAGAGGATTACGGCAAAACCTGGATGCACTTCGTGTACAAGCTGGACCATCTCTTTCAAAGTACGAGGTTTTCAAACGAAAACAGATGTGTTTCAAAGGCATTTCATTTTTCTAAACTTATTTCAACTAAAGACTTTTTTTGCATCCAACACGCAACATTCAAAGCCACATACTAAAATTTCAACCCTTTCTGACTTCATTTGCTATTTTTCATGCATTTAATGATTTATTTTGAGCTAAATAACCCTGTAATTGGAAAGCACTACAACTGAACTCAGAAAAGGTTTAAACTTGGCATGGTATCATCATTTGACCCACATAGCATGTGTGCAAAAGTTGAGAGGCTTACGGAAAAAACTGGATGCACTTCGTGTACAAACTGGACCATCTCTTTCAAAGTACGAGGCTTTCAGAGGAAAACACATCTGTTTCAAAGGCATTTTATTTTTCTAAACTTATTTCAACTCAAGAATTTTTTGCATCCAACATGCAACATCAAATCCACATACTAAAATTTCAACCCTTCTGACTTCATTTGCTATTTTTCTTGCATTTAATGATTTATTTTGAGCTAAATGACCCTATAATTGGAAACCACTACAACTGAACTCATAACATGTTGAAACTTGGCATGGTATCATCATTTGACCCACATAGCATGTGTGCAAAAGTTGAGAGGATTACGGATAAAACTGGATGCACTTAATGTACAAACTGGACCATCTCTTTCAAAGTACGAGAGTTTTAAACGAAAACACATGTGTTTCAAAGGCATTTAATTTTTCTAAACTTATTTCAAGTCAAGACTTTTTTTGCATCCAACATGCAACATTCAAAGCCACATACTAAAATTTCAACCCTTTCTTATTTCATTTGCTATTTTTCATGCATTTAATGATTTATTTTGAGCTAAATGACCCTGTAATTGGAAAGCACTACAACTGAACTCAGAAAAGGTTGAAGCTTGGCATGGTATCATCATTTGACCCACATAGCATGTGTGCAAAAGTTCACAGAATTACGGCAAAATTTGGATGCAATTCGTGTACAAACTGGACCATCTCTTTCAAAGTACGA
Organism: Bromus sterilis; assembly: GCA_950022295.1. NCBI lineage: Eukaryota > Viridiplantae > Streptophyta > Magnoliopsida > Poales > Poaceae > Bromus > Bromus sterilis. The sequence continues at coordinate 301,296,381 of OX465601.1, forward strand.
GGGTTTTAAACGAAAACACATGTGTTTCAAAGGCATTTCACTTTTCTAAACTTATTTCAACTCAAGACTTTTTTTGCATCCAACATGCAACATTCAAAGCCACATACTAAAATTTCAACCCTTTCTGACTTCATTTGATATTTTTCATGCATTTATTGATTTATTTTGAGCTAAATGACCCTGTAATTGGAAAGCATTACAACTGAACTCAGAAAAGGTTGAAACTTGGCATGGTATCATCATTTGACCCACATAGCATGTGTGCAAAAGTTGAGAACATTACGGCAAAAACTGGATGCACTTCGTGTATAAACTAGACCATCTCTTTCAAAGTACAAGTGTTTCAGACGAAAACACATCTGTTTCAAAGGCATTTCATTTTTCTAAACTTACTTCAACTCAAGACTTTTTTTGCATCCAACATGAAACATTCAAAGCCACATACTAAAATTTCAACCCTTTCTAACTTCATTTGCTATTTTTCATGCATTTAATGATTTATTTTGAGCTAAATGACCCTGTAATTGGAAAGCACTACAACGGAACTCAGAAAAGGTTGAAACTTGGCATGCTATCATCATTTGACCCACATAGGATGTGTGCAAAAGTTGAAAGGATTACGGAAAAAACTGGATGCACTTCGTGTACAAACTGGACCATCTCTTTCAAAGTACGAGGGTTTCAGACGAAAACACATGTGTTTCAAAGGCATTTCATTTTTCTAAACTTATTTCAACTCAAGACTTTTTTGCATGCAACATGCAACATTCAAAGCCACATACTAAAATTTCAACCCTTTCTGACTTCATTTGCTATTTTTCATGCATTTAATGATTTATTTTGAGCTAAATGACCCTGTAATTGGAAAGCACTACAACTGAACTCAGAAAATGTTGAAACTTGGCATGGTATTATCATTTGATCGACATAGCATGTGTGAAAAAGTTGAGAGGATTACGGCAAAAACTGGATGCACTTCGTGTACAAACCGGACCATCTCTTTCAAAGTACGAGGCTTTCAGAGGAAAACACATCTGTTTCAAAGGCATTTTATTTTTCTAAACTTATTTCAACTCAAGACTTTTTTTTCATCCGACATGCAACATTCAAATCCACATACTAAAATTTCAACCCTTTCTGACTTCATTTGCTATTTTTCATGCATTTAATGATTTATTTTGAGCTAAATGACCCTGTAATTGGAAAGCACTACAGCTGAACTCAGAAAAGGTTGAAACTAGGCATGGTATCATCATTTGACCCACATAGCATGTGTGTAAAAGTTGAGAGGATTACGGCAAAAACTGGATGCACTTCGTGTACAAACTGGACCATCTCTTTCAAAGTATGAGGGTTTCAAACGAAAACACATGTGTTTCAAAGGCATTTCAGTTTTCTAAACTTATTTGAACTCAAGATTTTTTTTGCATCCAACATGCAACATTCAAAGCCACATACTAAAATTTCAACCCTTTCTGACTTCATTTGCTATTTTTCATGCATTTAATGATTTATTTTGAGCTAAATGACCCTGTAATTGGAAAGCACGACAACTGAACTCAGAAAAGGTTGAAACTTGGCTTGCTATCATAATTTGACTCACATAGCATGTGTGCAAAAGTTGAGAGGATTACGGAAAAAACTGGATGCACTTCGTGTACAAACTGGACCATCTCTTTCAAAGTACGAGGGTTTCAGACGAAAACACATCTGTTTCAAAGGCATTTCATTTTTCTAAACTTATTTCAACTCAAGACTTTTTTTGCATCCAACATGCAACATTCAAAGCCACATGCTAAAATTTCAAACCTTTCTGACTTCATTTGCTATTTTTCATGCATTTAATGATTTATTTTGAGCTAAATGACCCTGTAATTGGAAAGCACTACAACTGAACTCAGAAAAGGTTGAAACTTGGCATGGTATCATCATTTGATCGACATAGCATGTATGAAAAAGTTGAGAGGATTACGGCAAAAACTGGATGCACTTCGTGTACAAACCGGACCATCTCTTTCAAAGTACGAGGCTTTCAGAGGAAAACACATCTGTTTCAAAGGCATTTTATTTTTCTAAACTTATTTCAACTCAAGACTTTTTTTTCATCCGACATGCAACATTCAAATCCACATACTAAAATTTCAACCCTTTCTGACTTCATTTGCTATTTTTCATGCATTTAATGATTTATTTTGAGCTAAATGACCCTGTAATTGGAAAGCACTACAACTGAACTCAGAAAAGGTTGAAACTTGGCATGGTATCATCATTTGACCCACATAGCATGTGTGTAAAAGTTGAGAGGATTACGGCAAAAACTGGATGCACTTCGTGTACAAATTGGACCATCTCTTTCAAAGTACGAGGGTTTCAGACGAAAACTCATCTGTTTCAAAGGCATTTCATTTTTCTAAACTTATTTCAACTCATGACTTTTTTTGCATCCAACATGCAACATTCAAAGCCACATACTAAAATTTCAACCCTTTCTGACTTCATTTGCTATTTTTCATGCATTTAATGACTTATTTTGAGCTAAATGACCCTGTAATTGGAAAGCACTACAACGGAACTCAGAAAAGGTTGAAACTTGGCATGCTATCATCATTTGACCCACATAGCATGTGTGCAAAAGTTGAAAGGATTACGGAAAAAACTGGATGCACTTCGTGTACAAATTGGACCATCTCTTTCAAAGTACGAGGGTTTCAGACGAAAACACATGTGTTTCAAAGGCATTTCATTTTTCTAAACTTATTTCAACTCAAGACTTTTTTGCATGCAACATGCAACATTCAAAGCCACATACTAAAATTTCAACCCTTTCTGACTTTATTTGCTATTTTTCATGCATTTAATGATTTATTTTGAGCTAAATGACCCTGTAATTGGAAAGCACTACAACTGAACTCAGAAAAGGTTGAAACTTGGCATGGTATTATCATTTGATCGACATAGCATGTGTGAAAAAGTTGAGAGGATTACGGCAAAAACTGGATGCACTTCGTGTACAAACCGGACCATCTCTTTCAAAGTACGAGGCTTTCAGAGGAAAACACATATGTTTCAAAGGCATTTTATTTTTCTAAACTTATTTCAACTCAAGACTTTTTTTTCATCCGACATGCAACATTCAAATCCACATACTAAAACTTCAACCCTTTTTGACTTCATTTGCTATTTTTCATGCATTTAATGATTTATTTTGAGCTAAATGACCCTGTAATTGGAAAGCACTACAGCTGAACTCAGAAAAGGTTGAAACTTGGCATGGTATCATCATTTGACCCACATAGCATGTGTGTAAAAGTTGAGAGGATTACGGCAAAAACTGGATGCACTTCGTGTACAAACTGGACCATCTCTTTCAGAGTACGAGGGTTTCAAACGAAAACACATGTGTTTCAAAGGCATTTCAGTTTTCTAAACTTATTTGAACTCAAGACTTTTTTTTGCATCCAACATGCAACATTCAAAGCCACATACTAAAATTTCAACCCTTTCTGACTTCATTTGCTGTTTTTCATGCATTTAATGATTTATTTTGAGCTAAATGACCCTGTAATTGGAAAGCACGACAACTGAACTCAGAAAAGGTTGAAACTTGGCTTGCTATCATAATTTGACTCACATAGCATGTGTGCAAAAGTTGAGAGGATTACGGAAAAAACTGGATGCACTTCGTGTACAAACTGGACCATCTCTTTCAAAGTACGAGGGTTTCAGACGAAAACACGTCTGTTTCAAAGGCATTTCATTTTTCTAAACTTATTTCAACTCAAGACTTTTTTTGCATCCAACATGCAACATTCAAAGCCACATGCTAAAATTTCAAACCTTTCTGACTTCATTTGCTATTTTTCATGCATTTAATGATTTATTTTGAGCTAAATGACCCTGTAATTGGAAAGCACTACAACTGAACTCAGAAAAGGTTGAAACTTGGCATGGTATCATCATTTGATCGACATAGCATGTATGAAAAAGTTGAGAGGATTACGGCAAAAACTGGATGCACTTCGTGTACAAACCGGACCATCTCTTTCAAAGTACGAGGCTTTCAGAGGAAAACACATCTGTTTCAAAGGCATTTTATTTTTCTAAACTTATTTCAACTCAAGACTTTTTTTTCATCCGACATACAACATTCAAATCCACATACTAAAATTTCAACCCTTTCTGACTTCATTTGCTATTTTTCATGCATTTAATGATTTATTTTGAGCTAAATGACCCTGTAATTGGAAAGCACTACAACTGAACTCAGAAAAGGTTGAAACTTGGCATGGTATCATCATTTGACCCACATAGCATGTGTGTAAAAGTTGAGAGGATTACGGCAAAAACTGGATGCACTTCGTGTACAAACTGGACCATCTCTTTCAAAGTACGAGGGTTTCAGACGAAAACACATCTGTTTCAAAGGCATTTCATTTTTCTAAACTTATTTCAACTCATGACTTTTTTTGCATCCAACATGCAACATTCAAAGCCACATACTAAAATTTCAACCCTTTCTGACTTAATTTGCTGTTTTTCATGCATTTAATGATTTATTTTGAGCTAAATGACCCTGTAATTGGAAAGCACTACAACTGAACTCAGAAAAGGTTGAAACTTGGCATGGTATCATCATTTGAACGACATAGCATGTGTGAAAAAGTTGAGAGGATTACGGCAAAAACTGGATGCACTTCGTGTACAAACCGGACAATCTCTTTCAAAGTACGAGGCTTTTAGAGGAAAACACATCTGTTTCAAAGGCATTTTATTTTTCTAAACTTATTTCCACTCAAGACTTTTTTTTCATCCGACATGCAACATTCAAATCCACATACTAAAATTTCAACCCTTTCTGACTTCATTTGCTATTTTTCATGCATTTAATGATTTATTTTGAGCTAAATGACCCTGTAATTGGAAAGCACTACAACTGAACTCAGAAAAGGTTGAAACTTGGCATGGTATCATCATTTGACCCACATAGCATGTGTGTAAAAGTTGAGAGGATTACGGCAAAAACTGGATGCACTTCGTGTACAAACTGGACCATCTCTTTCAAAGTACGACGTTTTCAAACGAAAACACATGTGTTTCAAAGGCATTTCAGTTTTCTAAACTTATTTGAACTCAAGACTTTTTTTTGCATCCAACATGCAACATTCAAAGCCACATACTAAAATTTCAACCCTTTCTAACTTCATTTGCTATTTTTCATGCATTTAATGATTTATTTTGAGCTAAATGACCCTGTAATTGGAAAGCACGACAACTGAACTCAGAAAAGGTTGAAACTTGGCATGCTATCATAATTTGACTCACATAGCATGTGTGAAAAAGTTGAGAGGATTACGGAAAAAACTGGATGCACTTCGTGTACAAACTGGACCATCTCTTTCAAAGTACGAGGGTTTCAGACGAAAACACATCTGTTTCAAAGGCATTTCATTTTTCTAAACTTATTTCAACTCAAGACCTTTTTTGCATCCAACATGCAACATTCAAATCCACATACTAAAATTTCAACCCTTTCTGACTTCATTTGCTATTTTTCATGCATTTAATGATTTATTTTGAGCTAAATGACCCTGTAATTGGAAAGCACTACAACTGAACTCAGAAAAGGTTGAAACTAGGCATGGTATCATCATTTTACCCACATAGCATGTGTGCAAAAGTTGAGAGGATTACGGCAAAAACTGGATGCACTTCGTGTACAAACCGGACCATCTCTTTCAAAGTACGAGGCTTTCAGAGGAAAACACATCTGTTTCAAAGGCATTTTATTTTTCTAAACTTATTTCAACTCAAGACTTTTTTTTCATCCGACATGCAACATTCAAATCCACATACTAAAATTTCAACCCTTTCTGACTTCATTTGCTATTTTTCATGCATTTAATGATTTATTTTGAGCTAAATGACCCTGTAATTGGAAAGCACTACAACTGAACTCAGAAAAGGTTGAAACTTGGCATGGTATCATCATTTGACCCACATAGCATGTGTGTAAAAGTTGAGAGGATTACGGCAAAAACTGGATGCACTTCGTGTACAAACTGGACCATCTCTTTCAAAGTACGAGGGTTTCAAACGAAAACACATGTGTTTCAAAGGCATTTCAGTTTTCTAAACTTATTTGAACTCAAGACTTTTTTTTGCATCCAACATGCAACATTCAAAGCAACATACTAAAATTTCAACCCTTTCTGACTTCATTTGCTGTTTTTCATGCATTTAATGATTTATTTTGAGCTAAATGACCCTGTAATTGGAAAGCACGACAACTGAACTCAGAAAAGGTTGAAACTTGGCTTGCTATCATAATTTGACTCACATAGCATGTGTGCAAAAGTTGAGAGGATTACGGAAAAAACTGGATGCACTTCGTGTACAAACTGGACCATCTCTTTCAAAGTACGAGGGTTTCAGACGAAAACACATCTGTTTCAAAGGCATTTCATTTTTCTAAACTTATTTCAACTCAAGACTTTTTTTGCATCCAACATGCAACATTCAAAGCCACATGCTAAAATTTCAAACCTTTCTGACTTCATTTGCTATTTTTCATGCATTTAATGATTTATTTTGAGCTAAATGACCCTGTAATTGGAAAGCACTACAACTGAACTCAGAAAAGGTTGAAACTTGGCATGGTATCATCATTTGATCGACATAGCATGTATGAAAAAGTTGAGAGGATTACGGCAAAAACTGGATGCACTTCGTGTACAAACCGGACCATCTCTTTCAAAGTACGAGGCTTTCAGAGGAAAACACATCTGTTTCAAAGGCATTTTATTTTTCTAAACTTATTTCAACTCAAGACTTTTTTTTCATCCGACATACAACATTCAAATCCACATACTAAAATTTCAACCCTTTCTGACTTCATTTGCTATTTTTCATGCATTTAATGATTTATTTTGAGCTAAATGACCCTGTAATTGGAAAGCACTACAACTGAACTCAGAAAAGGTTGAAACTTGGCATGGTATCATCATTTGACCCACATAGCATGTGTGTAAAAGTTGAGAGGATTACGGCAAAAACTGGATGCACTTCGTGTACAAACTGGACCATCTCTTTCAAAGTACGAGGGTTTCAGACGAAAACACATCTGTTTCAAAGGCATTTCATTTTTCTAAACTTATTTCAACTCATGACTTTTTTTGCATCCAACATGCAACATTCAAAGCCACATACTAAAATTTCAACCCTTTCTGACTTAATTTGCTGTTTTTCATGCATTTAATGATTTATTTTGAGCTAAATGACCCTGTAATTGGAAAGCACTACAACTGAACTCAGAAAAGGTTGAAACTTGGCATGGTATCATCATTTGAACGACATAGCATGTGTGAAAAAGTTGAGAGGATTACGGCAAAAACTGGATGCACTTCGTGTACAAACCGGACCATCTCTTTCAAAGTACGAGGCTTTTAGAGGAAAACACATCTGTTTCAAAGGCATTTTATTTTTCTAAACTTATTTCCACTCAAGACTTTTTTTTCATCCGACATGCAACATTCAAATCCACATACTAAAATTTCAACCCTTTCTGACTTCATTTGCTATTTTTCATGCATTTAATGATTTATTTTGAGCTAAATGACCCTGTAATTGGAAAGCACTACAACTGAACTCAGAAAAGGTTGAAACTTGGCATGGTATCATCATTTGACCCACATAGCATGTGTGTAAAAGTTGAGAGGATTACGGCAAAAACTGGATGCACTTCGTGTACAAACTGGACCATCTCTTTCAAAGTACGACGTTTTCAAACGAAAACACATGTGTTTCAAAGGCATTTCAGTTTTCTAAACTTATTTTAACTCAAGACTTTTTTTTGCATCCAACATGCAACATTCAAAGCCACATACTAAAATTTCAACCCTTTCTAACTTCATTTGCTATTTTTCATGCATTTAATGATTTATTTTGAGCTAAATGACCCTGTAATTGGAAAGCACGACAACTGAACTCAGAAAAGGTTGAAACTTGGCATGCTATCATAATTTGACTCACATAGCATGTGTGAAAAAGTTGAGAGGATTACGGAAAAAACTGGATGCACTTCGTGTACAAACTGGACCATCTCTTTCAAAGTACGAGGGTTTCAGACGAAAACACATCTGTTTCAAAGGCATTTCATTTTTCTAAACTTATTTCAACTCAAGACCTTTTTTGCATCCAACATGCAACATTCAAATCCACATACTAAAATTTCAACCCTTTCTGACTTCATTTGCTATTTTTCATGCATTTAATGATTTATTTTGAGCTAAATGACCCTGTAATTGGAAAGCACTACAACTGAACTCAGAAAAGGTTGAAACTAGGCATGGTATCATCATTTTACCCACATAGCATGTGTGCAAAAGTTGAGAGGATTACGGCAAAAACTGGATGCACTTCGTGTACAAACCGGACCATCTCTTTCAAAGTACGAGGCTTTCAGAGGAAAACACATCTGTTTCAAAGGCATTTTATTTTTCTAAACTTACTTCAACTCAAGACTTTTTTTTCATCCGACATGCAACATTCAAATCCACATACTAAAATTTCAACCCTTTCTGACTTCATTTGCTATTTTTCATGCATTTAATGATTTATTTTGAGCTAAATGACCCTGTAATTGGAAAGCACTACAACTGAACTCAGAAAAGGTTGAAACTTGGCATGGTATCATCTTTTGACCCACATAGCATGTGTGTAAAAGTTGAGAGGATTACGGCAAAAACTGGATGCACTTCGTGTACAAACTGGACCATCTCTTTCAAAGTACGAGGGTTTCAAACGAAAACACATGTGTTTCAAAGGCATTTCAGTTTTCTAAACTTATTTGAACTCAAGACTTTTTTTTGCATCCAACATGCAACATTCAAAGCCACATACTAAAATTTCAACCCTTTCTAACTTCATTTGGTATTTTTCATGCATTTAATGATTTATTTTGAGCTAAATGACCCTGTAATTGGAAAGCACGACAACTGAACTCAGAAAAGGTTGAAACTTGGCATGCTATCATAATTTGACTCACATAGCATGTGTGCAAAAGTTGAGAGGATTACGGAAAAAACTGGATGCACTTCGTGTACAAACTGGACCATCTCTTTCAAAGTACGAGGGTTTCAGACGAAAACACATCTGTTTCAAAGGCATTTCATTTTTCTAAACTTATTTCAACTCAAGACTTTTTTTGCATCCAACATGCAACATTCAAAGCCACATACTAAAATTTCAACCCTTTCTGACTTCATTTGCTATTTTTCATGCATTTAATGATTTATTTTGAGCTAAATGACCCTGTAATTGGAAAGCACTACAACTGAACTCAGAAAAGGTTGAAACTTGGCATGGTATCATCATTTGATCGACATAGCATGTGTGAAAAAGTTGAGAGGATTACGGCAAAAACTGGATGCACTTCGTGTACAAACCGGACCATCTCTTTCAAAGTACGAGGCTTTTAGAGGAAAACACATCTGTTTCAAAGGCATTTTATTTTTCTAAACTTATTTCCACTCAAGACTTTTTTTTCATCCGACATGCAACATTCAAATCCACATACTAAAATTTCAACCCTTTCTGACTTCATTTGCTATTTTTCATGCATTTAATGATTTATTTTGAGCTAAATGACCCTGTAATTGGAAAGCACTACAACTGAACTCAGAAAAGGTTGAAACTTGGCATGGTATCATCATTTGACCCACATAGCATGTGTGTAAAAGTTGAGAGGATTACGGCAAAAACTGGATGCACTTCGTGTACAAACTGGACCATCTCTTTCAAAGTACGAGGTTTTCAAACGAAAACACATGTGTTTCAAAGGCATTTCAGTTTTCTAAACTTATTTGAACTCAAGACTTTTTTTTGCATCCAACATGCAACATTCAAAGCCACATACTAAAATTTCAACCCTTTCTAACTTCATTTGCTATTTTTCATGCATTTAATGATTTATTTTGAGCTAAATGACCCTGTAATTGGAAAGCACGACAACTGAACTCAGAAAAGGTTGAAACTTGGCATGCTATGATAATTTGACTCACATAGCATGTGTGCAAAAGTTGAGAGGATTACGGAAAAAACTGGATGCACTTCGTGTACAAACTGGACCATCTCTTTCAAAGTACGAGGGTTTCAGACGAAAACACATCTGTTTCAAAGGCATTTCATTTTTCTAAACTTATTTCAACTCAAGACCTTTTTTGCATCCAACATGCAACATTCAAATCCACATACTAAAATTTCAACCCTTTCTGACTTCATTTGCTATTTTTCATGCATTTAATGATTTATTTTGAGCTAAATGACCCTGTAATTGGAAAGCACTACAACTGAACTCAGAAAAGGTTGAAACTAGGCATGGTATCATCATTTTACCCACATAGCATGTGTGCAAAAGTTGAGAGGATTACGGCAAAAACTGGATGCACTTCGTGTACAAACCGGACCATCTCTTTCAAAGTATGAGGCTTTCAGAGGAAAACACATCTGTTTCAAAGGCATTTTATTTTTCTAAACTTATTTCAACTCAAGACTTTTTTTTCATCCGACATGCAACATTCAAATCCACATACTAAAATTTCAACCCTTTCTGACTTCATTTGCTATTTTTCATGCATTTAATGATTTATTTTGAGCTAAATGACCCTGTAATTGGAAAGCACTACAACTGAACTCAGAAAAGGTTGAAACTTGGCATGGTATCATCATTTGACCCACATAGCATGTGTGTAAAAGTTGAGAGGATTACGGAAAAAACTGGATGCACTTCGTGTACAAACTGGACCATCTCTTTCAAAGTACGAGGGTTTCAGACGAAAACACATCTGTTTCAAAGGCATTTCATTTTTCTGAACTTATTTCAACTCAAGACTTTTTTTGCATCCAACATGCAACATTCAAAGCCACATACTAAAATTTCAACCCTTTCTGACTTCATTTGCTATTTTTCATGCATTTAATGATTTATTTTGAGCTAAATGACCCTGTAATTGGAAAGCACTACAACTGAACTCAGAAAAGGTTGAAACTTGGCATGGTATCATCATTTGATCGACATAGCATGTGTGAAAAAGTTGAGAGGATTACGGCAAAAACTGGATGCACTTCGTGTACAAACCGGACCATCTCTTTCAAAGTACGAGGCTTTTAGAGGAAAACACATCTGTTTCAAAGGCATTTTATTTTTCTAAACTTATTTCCACTCAAGACTTTTTTTTCATCCGACATGCAACATTCAAATCCACATACTAAAATTTCAACCCTTTCTGACTTCATTTGCTATTTTTCATGCATTTAATGATTTATTTTGAGCTAAATGACCCTGTAATTGGAAAGCACTACAACTGAACTCAGAAAAGGTTGAAACTTGGCATGGTATCATCATTTGACCCACATAGCATGTGTGTAAAAGTTGAGAGGATTACGGCAAAAACTGGATGCACTTCGTGTACAAACTGGACCATCTCTTTCAAAGTACGAGGTTTTCAAACGAAAACACATGTGTTTCAAAGGCATTTCAGTTTTCTAAACTTATTTGAACTCAAGACTTTTTTTTGCATCCAACATGCAACATTCAAAGCCACATACTAAAATTTCAACCCTTTCTAACTTCATTTGGTATTTTTCATGCATTTAATGATTTATTTTGAGCTAAATGACCCTGTAATATGAAAGCACGACAACTGAACTCAGAAAAGGTTGAAACTTGGCATGCTATCATAATTTGACTCACATAGCATGTGTGCAAAAGTTGAGAGGATTACGGAAAAAACTGGATGCACTTCGTGTACAAACTGGACCATCTCTTTCAAAGTACGAGGGTTTCAGACGAAAACACATCTGTTTCAAAGGCATTTCATTTTTCTAAACTTATTTCAACTCAAGACCTTTTTTGCATCGAACATGCAACATTCAAATCCACATACTAAAATTTCAACCCTTTCTGACTTCATTTGCTATTTTTCATGCATTTAATGATTTATTTTGAGCTAAATGACCCTGTAATTGGAAAGCACTACAACTGAACTCAGAAAAGGTTGAAACTAGGCATGGTATCATCATTTTACCCACATAGCATGTGTGCAAAAGTTGAGAGGATTACGGCAAAAACTGGATGCACTTCGTGTACAAACCGGACCATCTCTTTCAAAGTACGAGGCTTTCAAAGGAAAACACATCTGTTTCAAAGGCATTTTATTTTTCTAAACTTATTTCAACTCAAGACTTTTTTTTCATCCGACATGCAACATTCAAATCCACATACTAAAATTTCAACCTTTTCTGACTTCATTTGCTATTTTTCATGCATTTAATGATTTATTTTGAGCTATATGACCCTGTAATTGGAAAGCACTACAACTGAACTCAGAAAAGGTTGAAACTTGGCATGGTATCATCATTTGACCCACATAGCATGTGTGTAAAAGTTGAGAGGATTACGGCAAAAACTGGATGCACTTCGTGTACAAACTGGACCATCTCTTTCAAAGTACGAGGTTTTCAAACGAAAACACATGTGTTTCAAAGGCATTTCAGTTTTCTAAACTTATTTGAACTCAAGACTTTTTTTTGCATCCAACATGCAACATTCAAAGCCACATACTAAAATTTCAACCCTTTCTAACTTCATTTGCTATTTTTCATGAATTTAATGATTTATTTTGAGCTAAATGACCCTGTAATTGGAAAGCACGACAACTGAACTCAGAAAAGGTTGAAACTTGGCATGGTATCATCATTTGATCGACATAGCATGTGTGTAAAAGTTGAGAGGATTACGGCAAAAACTGGATGCACTTCGTGTACAAACTGGACCATCTCTTTCAAAGTACGAGGGTTTCAAACGAAAACACATGTGTTTCAAAGGCATTTCAGTTTTCTAAACTTATTTGAACTCAAGACTTTTTTTTGCATCCAACATGCAACATTCAAAGCCACATACTAAAATTTCAACCCTTTCTGACTTCATTTGCTATTTTTCATGCATTTAATGATTTATTTTGAGCTAAATGACCCTGTAATTGGAAAGCACTACAACTGAACTCAGAAAAGGTTGAAACTTGGCATGGTATCATCATTTGATCGACATAGCATGTATGAAAAAGTTGAGAGGATTACGGCAAAAACTGGATGCACTTCGTGTACAAACCGGACCATCTCTTTCAAAGTACAAGGCTTTCAGAGGAAAACACATCTGTTTCAAAGGCATTTTATTTTTCTAAACTTATTTCAACTCAAGACTTTTTTTTCATCCGACATGCAACATTCCAATCCACATACTAAAATTTCAACCCTTTCTGACTTCATTTGCTATTTTTCATGCATTTAATGATTTATTTTGAGCTAAATGACCCTGTAATTGGAAAGCACTACAACTGAACTCAGAAAAGGTTGAAACTTGGCATGGTATCATCATTTGACCCACATAGCATGTGTGTAAAAGTTGAGAGGATTACGGCAAAAACTGGATGCACTTCGTGTACAAACTGGACCATCTCTTTCAAAGTACGAGGGTTTCAAACGAAAACACATGTGTTTCAAAGGCATTTCAGTTTTCTAAACTTATTTGAACTCAAGACTTTTTTTTGCATCCAACATGCAACATTCAAAGCCACATACTAAAATTTCAACCCTTTCTGACTTCATTTGCTATTTTTCATGCATTTAATGATTTATTTTGAGCTAAATGACCCTGTAATTGGAAAGCACGACAACTGAACTCAGAAAAGGTTGAAACTAGGCATGGTATCATCATTTTACCCACATAGCATGTGTGCAAAAGTTGAGAGGATTACGGCATAAACTGGATGCACTTCGTGTACAAACTGGACCATCTCTTTCAAAGTACGAGGCTTTCAAACGAAAACAGATGTGTTTCAAAGGCATTTCATTTTTCTAAACTTATTTCAACTCAAGACTTTTTTTGCATCCAACATGCAACATTCAAAGCCACATACTAAAATTTCAACCCTTTCTGACTTCATTTGCTATTTTTCATGCATTTAATGGTTTATTTTGAGCTAAATGACCCTGTAATTGGAAAGCACTACAACTGAACTCAGAAAAGGTTGAAACTAGGCATGGTATCATCATTTTACCCACATAGCATGTGTGCAAAAGTTGAGAGGATTACGGCATAAACTGGATGCACTTCGTGTACAAACTGGACCATCTCTTTCAAAGTACGAGGCTTTCAAACGAAAACAGATGTGTTTCAAAGGCATTTCATTTTTCTAAACTTATTTCAACTCAAGACTTTTTTTGCATCCAACATGCAACATTCAAAGCCACATACTAAAATTTCAACCCTTTCTGACTTCATTTGCTATTTTTCATGCATTTAATGATTAATTTTCAGCTAAATGACCCTGTAATTGGAAAGCACTACAACTGAACTCAGAAAAGGTTGAAACTTGGCATGGTATCATCATTTGAGCCACATAGCATGTTTGCAAAAGTTGAGAGGATTACGGCAAAACCTGGACGCACTTCGTGTACAAACTTGACCATCCCTTTCAAAGTACAAGGGTTTCAAACGAAAACACATGTGTTCAAAGGCATTTCATTTTTCTAAACTTATTTCAATTCAAGACTTTTTTGCATCCAACATGAAACATTCAAAGCCACATACTAAAATATCAACCCTTTCTGACTTCATTTGCTATTTTTCATGCATTTAATGATTTATTTTGAGCTAAATGACCCTGTAATTGGAAAGCACTACAACTGAACTCAGAAAAGGTTGAAACTTGGCATGCTATCATCATTTGATCGACATAGCATGTGTGAAAAAGTTGAGAGGATTACGGCAAAAACTGGATGCACTTCGTGTACAAACTGGACCATCTCTTTCAAAGTACGAGGCTTTCAGAGGAAAACACATCTGTTTCAAAGGCATTTTATTTTTCTAAACTTATTTCAACTCAAGACATTTTTGCATCCAACATGCAACATTCAAATCCACATACTAAAATTTCAACCCATCTGACTTCATTTGCTATAATTCTTGCATTTAATGATTTATTTTGAGCTAAATGACCCTATAATTGGAAAGCACTACAACTGAACTCTGAAAATGTTGAAACTTGGCATGGTATCATCATTTGACCCACATAGCATGTGTGCAAAAGTTGAGAGGATTACAGATAAAACTGGATGCACTTCATGTACAAACTGGCCCATCTCTTTCAAAGTACGAGGGTTTTAAACGAAAACACATTTGTTTCAAAGGCATTTAATTTTTCTAAACTTATTTCAAGTCAAGACTTTTTTTGCATCCAACATGCAACATTCAAAGCCACATACTAAAATTTCAACCCTTTCTGATTTCATTTGCTATTTTTCATGCATTTAATGATTTATTTTGAGCTAAATGACCCTGTAATTGGAAAGCACTACAACTGAACTCAGAAAAGGTTGAAGCTTGGCATGGTATCATCATTTGACCCACATAGCATGTGTGCAAAAGTTCAGAGAATTACGGCAAAAGTTGGATGCAATTCGTGTACAAACTGGACCATCTCTTTCAAAGTACGAGGGTTTTAAACGAAAACACATGTGTTTCAAATGCATTTCACTTTTATAAACTTATTTCAACTCAAGACTTTTTTTGGATCCAACATGCAACATTCAAAGCCACATACTAAACTTTCAACCCTTTCTGACTTCATTTGCTATTTTTCATGCATTTATTGATTTATTTTGAGCTAAATGACCCTGTAATTGGAAAGCATTACAACTGAACTCAGAAAAGGTTGAAACTTGGCATGGTATCATCATTTGACCCACATAGCATGTGTGCAAAAGTTGAGAGCATTACGGCAAAAACTGGATGCACTTCGTGTATAAACTAGACCATCTCTTTCAAAGTACGAGTGTTTCAGACAAAAACACATCTGTTTCAAAGGCATTTCATTTTTTAAACTTACTTCAAATCAAGACTTTTTTTCCATCCAACATGAAACATTCAAAGCCACATACTAAAATTTCAACCCTTCTGACTTCATTTGCTATTTTTCATGCATTTAATGATTTATTTTTAGCTAAATGGCCCTGTAATTGCAAAGCACTACAAGGGAACTCAGAAAAGGTTGAAACTTGGCATGGTATCATCATTTGACCCACATAGCATGTGTCCAAAACTTGAGAGGATTACGACAAAAACTGGACGCACTTCGTGTACAAACTTGACCATCCCTTTCAAAGTACAAGGGTTTCAAACGAAAACACATGTGTTCAAAGGCATTTCATTTTTCTAAACTTATTTCAATTCAAGACTTTTTTGCATCCAACATGAAACATTCAAAGCCACATACTAAAATTTCAACCCTTTCTGACTTCATTTGCTATTTTTCATGCATTTAATGATTTATTTTGAGCTAAATGACCCTGTAATTGGAAAGCACTACAACTGAACTCAGAAAAGGTTGAAACTTGGCATGCTATCATAATTTGATCGACATAGCATGTGTGAAAAAGTTGAGAGGATTACGGCAAAAACTGGATGCACTTCGTGTACAAACCGGACCATCTCTTTCAAAGTACGAGGCTTTCAGAGGAAAACACATCTGTTTCAAAGGCATTTTATTTTTCTAAACTTATTTCAACTCAAGACTTTTTTTTCATCCGACATGCAACATTCAAATCCACATACTAAAATTTCAACCCTTTCTGACTTCATTTGCTATTTTTCATGCATTTAATGATTTATTTTGAGCTAAATGACCCTGTAATTGGAAAGCACTACAGCTGAACTCAGAAAAGGTTGAAACTTGGCATGGTATCATCATTTGACCCACATAGCATGTGTGTAACGGCAAAAACTGGATGCACTTCGTGTACAAACTGGACCATCTCTTTCAAAGTACGAGGGTTTCAAACGAAAACACATGTGTTTCAAAGGCATTTCAGTTTTCTAAACTTATTTGAACTCAAGACTTTTTTTTGCATCCAACATGCAAAACATTCAAAGCCACATACTAAAATTTCAACCCTTTCTGACTTCATTTGCTATTTTTCGTGCATTTAATGATTTATTTTGAGCTAAATGACCCTGTAATTGGAAAGCACGACAACTGAACTCAGAAAAGGTTGAAACTTTGCATGCTATCATAATTTGACTCACATAGCATGTGTGCAAAAGTTGAGAGGATTACGGAAAAAACTGGATGCACTTCGTGTACAAACTGGACCATCTCTTTCAAAGTACGAGGGTTTCAGACGAAAACACATCTGTTTCAAAGGCATTTCATTTTTCTAAACTTATTTCAACTCAAGACTTTTTTTGCATCCAACATGCAACATTCAAAGACACATACTAAAATTTCAACCCTTTCTGACTTCATTTGCTATTTTTCATGCATTTAATGATTAATTTTCAGCTAAATGACCCTGTAATTGGAAAGCACTACAACTGAACTCAGAAAAGGTTGAAACTTGGCATGGTATCATCATTTGACCCACATAGCATGTTTGCAAAAGTTGAGAGGATTACGGCAAAACCTGGATGCACTTCGTGTACAAGCTGGACCATCTCTTTCAAAGTACAAGGCTTTCAAACGAAAACAGATGTGTTTCAAAGGCATTTCATTTTTCTAAACTTATTTCAACTAAAGACTTTTTTTGCATCCAACACGCAATATTCAAAGCCACATACTAAAATTTCAACCCTTTCTGACTTCATTTGCTATTTTTCATGCATTTAATGATTTATTTTGAGCTAAATAACCCTGTAATTGGAAAGCACTACAACTGAACTCAGAAAAGGTTTAAACTTGGCATGGTATCATCATTTGACCCACATAGCATGTGTGCAAAAGTTGAGAGGATTACGGAAAAAACTGGATGCACTTCGTGTACAAACCGGACCATCTCTTTCAAAGTACGAGGGTTCCAGACGAAAACACATGTGTTTCAAAGGCATTTCATTTTTCTAAACTTATTTCAACACAAGTCTTTTTTGCATGCAACATGCAACATTCAAAGCCACATACTAAAATTTCAACCCTTTCTGACTTCATTTGCTATTTTTCATGCATTTAATGATTTATTTTGAGCTAAATGACCCTGTAATTGGAAAGCACTACAACTGAACTCAGAAAAGGTTGAAACTTGGCATGGTATCATCATTTGATCGACATAGCATGTGTGAAAAAGTTGAGAGGATTACGGCAAAAACTGGATGCACTTCGTGTACAAACCGGACCACCTCTTTCAAAGTACGAGGCTTTCAGAGGAAAACACATCTGTTTCAAAGGCATTTTATTTTTCTAAACTTATTTCAACTCAAGACTTTTTTTTCATCCGACATGCAACATTCAAATCCACATACTAAAATTTCAACCCTTTCTGACTTCATTTGCTATTTTTCATGCATTTAATGATTTATTTTGACCTAAATGACCCTGTAATTGGAAAGCACTACAACTGAACTCAGAAAAGGTTGAAACTAGGCATGGTATCATCATTTTACCCACATAGCATGTGTGCAAAAGTTGAGAGGATTACGGCATAAACTGGATGCACTTCGTGTACAAACTGGACCATCTCTTTCAAAGTACGAGGGTTTCAGACGAAAACACATCTGTTTCAAAGGCATTTCATTTTTCTAAACTTAATTCAACTCAAGACTTTTTTTGCATCCAACATTCAAAATTCAAAGCCACATACTAAAATTTCAACCCTTTCTGACTTCATTTGCTATTTTTCATGCATTTAATGATTTATTTTGAGCTAAATGACCCTGTAATTGGAAAGCACTACAACTGAACTCAGAAAAGGTTGAAACTTGGCATGGTATCATCATTTGACCCACATAGCATGTGTGTAAAAGTTGAGAGGATTACGGCAAAAACTGGATGCACTTCGTGTACAAACTGGACCATCTCTTTCAAAGTACGAGGGTTTTAGACGAAAACACATGTGTTTCAAAGGCATTTCAGTTTTCTAAACTTATTTCGACTCAAGACTTTTTTGCATGCAACATGCAACATTCAAAGCCACATACTAAAATTTCAACCCTTTCTGACTTCATTTGCTATTTTTCATGCATTTAATGATTTATTTTGAGCTAAATGACCCTGTAATTGGAAAGCACTACAACTGAACTCAGAAAAGGTTGAAACTTGGCATGGTATCATCATTTGATCGACATACCATGTGTGAAAAAGTTGAGAGGATTACGGAAAAAACTGGATGCACTTCGTGTACAAACCGGACCATCTCTTTCAAAGTACGAGGCTTTTAGAGGAAAACACATCTGTTTCAAAGGAATTTTATTTTTCTAAACATATTTCAACTCAAGACTTTTTTTTCATCCGACATGCAACATTCAAATCCACATACTAAAATTTCAACCCTTTCTGACTTCATTTGCTATTTTTCATGCATTTAATGATTTATTTTGAGCTAAATGACCCTGTAATTGGAAAGCACTACAACTGAACTCAAAAAAGGTTGAAACTTGGCATGGTATCATCATTTTACCCACATAGCATGTGTGTAAAAGTTGAGAGGATTACGGCAAAAACTGGATGCACTTCGTGTACAAACTGGACCATCTCTTTCAAAGTACGAGGGTTTCAAACGAAAACACATGTGTTTCAAAGGCATTTCAGTTTTCTAAACTTATTTGAACTCAAGACTTTTTTTTTGCATCCAACATGCAACATTCAAAGCCACATACTAAAATTTCAACCCTTTCTGACTTCATTTGCTATTTTTCATGCATTTAATGATTTATTTTGAGCTAAATGACCCTGTAATTGGAAAGCACGACAACTGAACTCAGAAAAGGTTGAAACTTGGCATGGTATCATCATTTGATCGACATAGCATGTGTGAAAATGTTGAGAGGATTACGGCAAAAACTGGATGCACTTCGTGTACAAACCGGACCATCTCTTTCAAAGTACGAGGCTTTCAGAGGAAAACACATCTGTTTCAAAGGCATTTTATTTTTCTAAACTTATTTCAACTCAAGACTTTTTTTTCATCCGACATGCCACATTCGAATCCACATACTAAAATTTCAACCCTTTCTGACTTCATTTGCTATTTTTCATGCATTTAATGATTTATTTTGAGCTAAATGACCCTGTAATTGGAAAGCACTACAACTGAACTCAGAAAAGGTTGAAACTTGGCATGGTATCATCATTTGATCGACATAGCATGTGTGAAAAAGTTGAGAGGATTACGTCAAAAACTGGATGCACTTTGTGTACAAACCAGACCACCTCTTTCAAAGTACGAGGCTTTCAGAGGAAAACACATCTGTTTCAAAGGCATTTTATTTTTCTAAACTTATTTCAACTCAAGACTTTTTTTTCATCCGACATGCAACATTCAAATCCACATACTAAAATTTCAACCCTTTCTGCCTTCATTTGCTATTTTTCATGCATTTAATGATTTATTTTGAGCTAAATGACCCTGTAATTGGAAAGCACTACAACTGAACTCAGAAAAGGTTGAAACTTGGCATGGTATCATCATTTGACCCACATAGCATGTGCGTAAAAGTTGTGAGGATTACGGCAAAAACTGGATGCACTTCGTGTACAAACTGGACCATCTCTTTCAAAGTACGAGGGTTTCAAACGAAAACACATGTGTTTCAAAGGCATTTCAGTTTTCTAAACTTATTTGAACTCAAGACTTTTTTTTGCATCCAACATGCAACATTCAAAGCCACATACTAAAATTTCAACCCTTTCTGACTTCATTTGCTATTTTTCATGCATTTAATGATTTATTTTGAGCTAAATGACCCTGTAATTGGAAAGCACGACAACTGAACTCAGAAAAGGTTGAAACTTTGCATGCTATCATAATTTGACTCACATAGCATGTGTGCAAAAGTTGAGAGGATTACGGAAAAAACTGGATGCACTTCGTGTACAAACTGGACCATCTCTTTCAAAGTACGAGGGTTTCAGACGAAAACACATCTGTTTCAAAGGCATTTCATTTTTCTAAACTTATTTCAACTCAAGACTTTTTTTGCATCCAACATGCAACATTCAAAGACACATACTAAAATTTCAACCCTTTCTGACTTCATTTGCTATTTTTCATGCATTTAATGATTAATTTTCAGCTAAATGACCCTGTAATTGGAAAGCACTACAACTGAACTCAGAAAAGGTTGAAACTTGGCATGGTATCATCATTTGACCCACATAGCATGTTTGCAAAAGTTGAGAGGATTACGGCAAAACCTGGATGCACTTCGTGTACAAGCTGGACCATCTCTTTCAAAGTACAAGGCTTTCAAACGAAAACAGATGTGTTTCAAAGGCATTTCATTTTTCTAAACTTATTTCAACTAAAGACTTTTTTTGCATCCAACACGCAATATTCAAAGCCACATACTAAAATTTCAACCCTTTCTGACTTCATTTGCTATTTTTCATGCATTTAATGATTTATTTTGAGCTAAATAACCCTGTAATTGGAAAGCACTACAACTGAACTCAGAAAAGGTTTAAACTTGGCATGGTATCATCATTTGACCCACATAGCATGTGTGCAAAAGTTGAGAGGATTACGGAAAAAACTGGATGCACTTCGTGTACAAACCGGACCATCTCTTTCAAAGTACGAGGGTTCCAGACGAAAACACATGTGTTTCAAAGGCATTTCATTTTTCTAAACTTATTTCAACACAAGTCTTTTTTGCATGCAACATGCAACATTCAAAGCCACATACTAAAATTTCAACCCTTTCTGACTTCATTTGCTATTTTTCATGCATTTAATGATTTATTTTGAGCTAAATGACCCTGTAATTGGAAAGCACTACAACTGAACTCAGAAAAGGTTGAAACTTGGCATGGTATCATCATTTGATCGACATAGCATGTGTGAAAAAGTTGAGAGGATTACGGCAAAAACTGGATGCACTTCGTGTACAAACCGGACCACCTCTTTCAAAGTACGAGGCTTTCAGAGGAAAACACATCTGTTTCAAAGGCATTTTATTTTTCTAAACTTATTTCAACTCAAGACTTTTTTTTCATCCGACATGCAACATTCAAATCCACATACTAAAATTTCAACCCTTTCTGACTTCATTTGCTATTTTTCATGCATTTAATGATTTATTTTGACCTAAATGACCCTGTAATTGGAAAGCACTACAACTGAACTCAGAAAAGGTTGAAACTAGGCATGGTATCATCATTTTACCCACATAGCATGTGTGCAAAAGTTGAGAGGATTACGGCATAAACTGGATGCACTTCGTGTACAAACTGGACCATCTCTTTCAAAGTACGAGGGTTTCAGACGAAAACACATCTGTTTCAAAGGCATTTCATTTTTCTAAACTTAATTCAACTCAAGACTTTTTTTGCATCCAACATTCAAAATTCAAAGCCACATACTAAAATTTCAACCCTTTCTGACTTCATTTGCTATTTTTCATGCATTTAATGATTTATTTTGAGCTAAATGACCCTGTAATTGGAAAGCACTACAACTGAACTCAGAAAAGGTTGAAACTTGGCATGGTATCATCATTTGACCCACATAGCATGTGTGTAAAAGTTGAGAGGATTACGGCAAAAACTGGATGCACTTCGTGTACAAACTGGACCATCTCTTTCAAAGTACGAGGGTTTTAGACGAAAACACATGTGTTTCAAAGGCATTTCAGTTTTCTAAACTTATTTCGACTCAAGACTTTTTTGCATGCAACATGCAACATTCAAAGCCACATACTAAAATTTCAACCCTTTCTGACTTCATTTGCTATTTTTCATGCATTTAATGATTTATTTTGAGCTAAATGACCCTGTAATTGGAAAGCACTACAACTGAACTCAGAAAAGGTTGAAACTTGGCATGGTATCATCATTTGATCGACATACCATGTGTGAAAAAGTTGAGAGGATTACGGAAAAAACTGGATGCACTTCGTGTACAAACCGGACCATCTCTTTCAAAGTACGAGGCTTTTAGAGGAAAACACATCTGTTTCAAAGGAATTTTATTTTTCTAAACATATTTCAACTCAAGACTTTTTTTTCATCCGACATGCAACATTCAAATCCACATACTAAAATTTCAACCCTTTCTGACTTCATTTGCTATTTTTCATGCATTTAATGATTTATTTTGAGCTAAATGACCCTGTAATTGGAAAGCACTACAACTGAACTCAAAAAAGGTTGAAACTTGGCATGGTATCATCATTTTACCCACATAGCATGTGTGTAAAAGTTGAGAGGATTACGGCAAAAACTGGATGCACTTCGTGTACAAACTGGACCATCTCTTTCAAAGTACGAGGGTTTCAAACGAAAACACATGTGTTTCAAAGGCATTTCAGTTTTCTAAACTTATTTGAACTCAAGACTTTTTTTTTGCATCCAACATGCAACATTCAAAGCCACATACTAAAATTTCAACCCTTTCTGACTTCATTTGCTATTTTTCATGCATTTAATGATTTATTTTGAGCTAAATGACCCTGTAATTGGAAAGCACGACAACTGAACTCAGAAAAGGTTGAAACTTGGCATGGTATCATCATTTGATCGACATAGCATGTGTGAAAATGTTGAGAGGATTACGGCAAAAACTGGATGCACTTCGTGTACAAACTGGACCATCTCTTTCAAAGTACGAGGGTTTCAAACGAAAACACATGTGTTTCAAAGGCATTTCAGTTTTCTAAACTTATTTGAACTCAAGACTTTTTTTTGCATCCAACATGCAACATTCAAAGCCACATACTAAAATTTCAACCCTTTCTGACTTCATTTGCTATTTTTCATGCATTTAATGATTTATTTTGAGCTAAATGACCCTGTAATTGGAAAGCACTACAACTGAACTCAGAAAAGGTTGAAACTTGGCATGGTATCATCATTTGACCCACATAGCATGTGCGTAAAAGTTGTGAGGATTACGGCAAAAACTGGATGCACTTCGTGTACAAACTGGACCATCTCTTTCAAAGTACGAGGGTTTCAAACGAAAACACATGTGTTTCAAAGGCATTTCAGTTTTCTAAACTTATTTGAACTCAAGACTTTTTTTTGCATCCAACATGCAACATTCAAAGCCACATACTAAAATTTCAACCCTTTCTGACTTCATTTGCTATTTTTCATGCATTTAATGATTTATTTTGAGCTAAATGACCCTGTAATTGGAAAGCACGACAACTGAACTCAGAAAAGGTTGAAACTTGGCATGCTATCATAATTTGACTCAGATAGCATGTGTGCAAAAGTTGAGAGGATTACGGAAAAAACTGGATGCACTTCGTGTACAAACTGGACCATCTCTTTCAAAGTACGAGGGTTTCAGACGAAAACACATGTGTTTCAAAGGCATTTCAGTTTTCTAAACTTATTTCAACTCAAGACTTTTTTGCATGCAACATGCACCATTCAAAGCCACATACTAAAATTTCAACCCTTTCTGACTTCATTTGCTATTTTTCATGCATTTAATGATTTATTTTGAGCTAAATGACCCTGTAATTGGAAAGCACTACAACTGAACTCAGAAAAGGTTGAAACTTGGCATGGTATCATCATTTGATCGACATAGCATGTGTGAAAAAGTTGAGAGGATTACGGCAAAAACTGGATGCACTTCGTGTACAAACCGGACCACCTCTTTCAAAATACGAGGCTTTCAGAGGAAAACACATCTGTTTCAAAGGCATTTTATTTTTCTAAACTTATTTCAGCTCAAGACTTTTTTTTCATCCGACATGCAACATTCAAATCCACATACTAAAATTTCAACCCTTTCTGACTTCATTTGCTATTTTTCATGCATTTAATGATTTATTTTGAGTTAAATGACCCTGTAATTGGAAAGCACTACAACTGAACTCAGAAAAGGTTGAAACTTGGCATGGTATCATCATTTGACCCACATAGCATGTGTGTAAAAGTTGAGAGGATTACGGCAAAAACTGGATGCACTTCGTGTACAAACTGGACCATCTCTTTCAAAGTACGAGGGTTTCAAACGAAAACACATGTGTTTCAAAGGCATTTCAGTTTTCTAAACTTATTTGAACTCAAGACTTTTTTTTGCATCCAACATGCAACATTCAAAGCCACATACTAAAATTTCAACCCTTTCTGACTTCATTTGCTATTTTTCATGCATTTAATGATTTATTTTGAGCTAAATGACCCTGTAATTGGAAAGCACGACAACTGAACTCAGAAAAGGTTGAAACTTTGCATGCTATCATAATTTGACTCACATAGCATGTGTGCAAAAGTTGAGAGGATTACGGAAAAAACTGGATGCACTTCGTGTACAAACTGGACCATCTCTTTCAAAGTACGAGGGTTTCAGACGAAAACACATCTGTTTCAAAGGCATTTCATTTTTCTAAACTTATTTCAACTCAAGACTTTTTTTGCATCCAACATGCAACATTCAAAGACACATACTAAAATTTCAACCCTTTCTGACTTCATTTGCTATTTTTCATGCATTTAATGATTAATTTTCAGCTAAATGACCCTGTAATTGGAAAGCACTACAACTGAACTCAGAAAAGGTTGAAACTTGGCATGGTATCATCATTTGACCCACATAGCATGTTTGCAAAAGTTGAGAGGATTACGGCAAAACCTGGATGCACTTCGTGTACAAGCTGGACCATCTCTTTCAAAGTACGAGGCTTTCAAACGAAAACAGATGTGTTTCAAAGGCATTTCATTTTTCTAAACTTATTTCAACTAAAGACTTTTTTTGCATCCAACACGCAATATTCAAAGCCACATACTAAAATTTCAACCCTTTCTGACTTCATTTGCTATTTTTCATGCATTTAATGATTTATTTTGAGCTAAATAACCCTGTAATTGGAAAGCACTACAACTGAACTCAGAAAAGGTTTAAACTTGGCATGGTATCATCATTTGACCCACATAGCATGTGTGCAAAAGTTGAGAGGATTACGGAAAAAACTGGATGCACTTCGTGTACAAACCGGACCATCTCTTTCAAAGTACGAGGGTTCCAGACGAAAACACATGTGTTTCAAAGGCATTTCATTTTTCTAAACTTATTTCAACACAAGTCTTTTTTGCATGCAACATGCAACATTCAAAGGCACATACTAAAATTTCAACCCTTTCTGACTTCATTTGCTATTTTTCATGCATTTAATGATTTATTTTGAGCTAAATGACCCTGTAATTGGAAAGCACTACAACTGAACTCAGAAAAGGTTGAAACTTGGCATGGTATCATCATTTGATCGACATAGCATGTGTGAAAAAGTTGAGAGGATTACGGCAAAAACTGGATGCACTTCGTGTACAAACCGGACCACCTCTTTCAAAGTACGAGGCTTTCAGAGGAAAACACATCTGTTTCAAAGGCATTTTATTTTTCTAAACTTATTTCAACTCAAGACTTTTTTTTCATCCGACATGCAACATTCAAATCCACATACTAAAATTTCAACCCTTTCTGACTTCATTTGCTATTTTTCATGCATTTAATGATTTATTTTGAGCTAAATGACCCTGTAATTGGAAAGCAATACAACTGAACTCAAAAAAGGTTGAAACTTGGCATGGTATCATCATTTGACCCACATAGCATGTGTGTAAAAGTTGAGAGGATTACGGCAAAAACTGGATGCACTTCGTGTACAAACTGGACCATCTCTTTCAAAGTACGAGGGTTTCAAACGAAAACACATGTGTTTCAAAGGCATTTCAGTTTTCTAAACTTATTTGAACTCAAGACTTTTTTTTTGCATCCAACATGCAACATTCAAAGCCACATACTAAAATTTCAACCCTTTCTGACTTCATTTGCTATTTTTCATGCATTTAATGATTTATTTTGAGCTAAATGACCCTGTAATTGGAAAGCACGACAACTGAACTCAGAAAAGGTTGAAACTTGGCATGGTATCATCATTTGATCGACATAGCATGTGTGAAAATGTTGAGAGGATTACGGCAAAAACTGGATGCACTTCGTGTACAAACCGGACCATCTCTTTCAAAGTACGAGGCTTTCAGAGGAAAACACATCTGTTTCAAAGGCATTTTATTTTTCTAAACTTATTTCAACTCAAGACTTTTTTTTCATCCGACATGCCACATTCGAATCCACATACTAAAATTTCAACCCTTTCTGACTTCATTTGCTATTTTTCATGCATTTAATGATTTATTTTGAGCTAAATGACCCTGTAATTGGAAAGCACTACAACTGAACTCAGAAAAGGTTGAAACTTGGCATGGTATCATCATTTGATCGACATAGCATGTGTGAAAAAGTTGAGAGGATTACGTCAAAAACTGGATGCACTTTGTGTACAAACCAGACCACCTCTTTCAAAGTACGAGGCTTTCAGAGGAAAACACATCTGTTTCAAAGGCATTTTATTTTTCTAAACTTATTTCAACTCAAGACTTTTTTTTCATCCGACATGCAACATTCAAATCCACATACTAAAATTTCAACCCTTTCTGCCTTCATTTGCTATTTTTCATGCATTTAATGATTTATTTTGAGCTAAATGACCCTGTAATTGGAAAGCACTACAACTGAACTCAGAAAAGGTTGAAACTTGGCATGGTATCATCATTTGACCCACATAGCATGTGCGTAAAAGTTGTGAGGATTACGGCAAAAACTGGATGCACTTCGTGTACAAACTGGACCATCTCTTTCAAAGTACGAGGGTTTCAAACGAAAACACATGTGTTTCAAAGGCATTTCAGTTTTCTAAACTTATTTGAACTCAAGACTTTTTTTTGCATCCAACATGCAACATTCAAAGCCACATACTAAAATTTCAACCCTTTCTGACTTCATTTGCTATTTTTCATGCATTTAATGATTTATTTTGAGCTAAATGACCCTGTAATTGGAAAGCACGACAACTGAACTCAGAAAAGGTTGAAACTTGGCATGCTATCATAATTTGACTCAGATAGCATGTGTGCAAAAGTTGAGAGGATTACGGAAAAAACTGGATGCACTTCGTGTACAAACTGGACCATCTCTTTCAAAGTACGAGGGTTTCAGACGAAAACACATGTGTTTCAAAGGCATTTCAGTTTTCTAAACTTATTTCAACTCAAGACTTTTTTGCATGCAACATGCACCATTCAAAGCCACATACTAAAATTTCAACCCTTTCTGACTTCATTTGCTATTTTTCATGCATTTAATGATTTATTTTGAGCTAAATGACCCTGTAATTGGAAAGCACTACAACTGAACTCAGAAAAGGTTGAAACTTGGCATGGTATCATCATTTGATCGACATAGCATGTGTGAAAAAGTTGAGAGGATTACGGCAAAAACTGGATGCACTTCGTGTACAAACCGGACCACCTCTTTCAAAATACGAGGCTTTCAGAGGAAAACACATCTGTTTCAAAGGCATTTTATTTTTCTAAACTTATTTCAGCTCAAGACTTTTTTTTCATCCGACATGCAACATTCAAATCCACATACTAAAATTTCAACCCTTTCTGACTTCATTTGCTATTTTTCATGCATTTAATGATTTATTTTGAGTTAAATGACCCTGTAATTGGAAAGCACTACAACTGAACTCAGAAAAGGTTGAAACTTGGCATGGTATCATCATTTGACCCACATAGCATGTGTGTAAAAGTTGAGAGGATTACGGCAAAAACTGGATGCACTTCGTGTACAAACCGGACCATCTCTTTCAAAGTACGAGGGTTTCAAACGAAAACACATGTGTTTCAAAGGCATTTCAGTTTTCTAAACTTATTTGAACTCAAGACTTTTTTTTGCATCCAACATGCAACATTCAAAGCCACATACTAAAATTTCAACCCTTTCTGACTTCATTTGCTATTTTTCATGCATTTAATGATTTATTTTGAGCTAAATGACCCTGTAATTGGAAAGCACGACAACTGAACTCAGAAAAGGTTGAAACTTTGCATGCTATCATAATTTGACTCACATAGCATGTGTGCAAAAGTTGAGAGGATTACGGAAAAAACTGGATGCACTTCGTGTACAAACGGGACCATCTCTTTCAAAGTACGAGGGTTTCAGACGAAAACACATCTGTTTCAAAGGCATTTCATTTTTCTAAACTTATTTCAACTCAAGACTTTTTTTGCATCCAACATGCAACATTCAAAGACACATACTAAAATTTCAACCCTTTCTGACTTCATTTGCTATTTTTCATGCATTTAATGATTAATTTTCAGCTAAATGACCCTGTAATTGGAAAGCACTACAACTGAACTCAGAAAAGGTTGAAACTTGGCATGGTATCATCATTTGACCCACATAGCATGTTTGCAAAAGTTGAGAGGATTACGGCAAAACCTGGATGCACTTCGTGTACAAGCTGGACCATCTCTTTCAAAGTACGAGGCTTTCAAACGAAAACAGATGTGTTTCAAAGGCATTTCATTTTTCTAAACTTATTTCAACTAAAGACTTTTTTTGCATCCGACACGCAATATTCAAAGCCACATACTAAAATTTCAACCCTTTCTGACTTCATTTGCTATTTTTCATGCATTTAATGATTTATTTTGAGCTAAATAACCCTGTAATTGGAAAGCACTACAACTGAACTCAGAAAAGGTTTAAACTTGGCATGGTATCATCATTTGACCCACATAGCATGTGTGCAAAAGTTGAGAGGATTACGGAAAAAACTGGATGCACTTCGTGTACAAACCGGACCATCTCTTTCAAAGTACGAGGGTTCCAGACGAAAACACATGTGTTTCAAAGGCATTTCAGTTTTCTAAACTTATTTCAACTCAAGACTTTTTTGCATGCAACATGCACCATTCAAAGCCACATACTAAAATTTCAACCCTTTCTGACTTCATTTGCTATTTTTCATGCATTTAATGATTTATTTTGAGCTAAATGACCCTGTAATTGGAAAGCACTACAACTGAACTCAGAAAAGGTTGAAACTTGGCATGGTATCATCATTTGATCGACATAGCATGTGTGAAAAAGTTGAGAGGATTACGGCAAAAACTGGATGCACTTCGTGTACAAACCGGACCACCTCTTTCAAAATACGAGGCTTTCAGAGGAAAACACATCTGTTTCAAAGGCATTTTATTTTTCTAAACTTATTTCAGCTCAAGACTTTTTTTTCATCCGACATGCAACATTCAAATCCACATACTAAAATTTCAACCCTTTCTGACTTCATTTGCTATTTTTCATGCATTTAATGATTTATTTTGAGTTAAATGACCCTGTAATTGGAAAGCACTACAACTGAACTCAGAAAAGGTTGAAACTTGGCATGGTATCATCATTTGACCCACATAGCATGTGTGTAAAAGTTGAGAGGATTACGGCAAAAACTGGATGCACTTCGTGTACAAACTGGACCATCTCTTTCAAAGTACGAGGGTTTCAAACGAAAACACATGTGTTTCAAAGGCATTTCAGTTTTCTAAACTTATTTGAACTCAAGACTTTTTTTTGCATCCAACATGCAACATTCAAAGCCACATACTAAAATTTCAACCCTTTCTGACTTCATTTGCTATTTTTCATGCATTTAATGATTTATTTTGAGCTAAATGACCCTGTAATTGGAAAGCACGACAACTGAACTCAGAAAAGGTTGAAACTTTGCATGCTATCATAATTTGACTCACATAGCATGTGTGCAAAAGTTGAGAGGATTACGGAAAAAACTGGATGCACTTCGTGTACAAACTGGACCATCTCTTTCAAAGTACGAGGGTTTCAGACGAAAACACATCTGTTTCAAAGGCATTTCATTTTTCTAAACTTATTTCAACTCAAGACTTTTTTTGCATCCAACATGCAACATTCAAAGACACATACTAAAATTTCAACCCTTTCTGACTTCATTTGCTATTTTTCATGCATTTAATGATTAATTTTCAGCTAAATGACCCTGTAATTGGAAAGCACTACAACTGAACTCAGAAAAGGTTGAAACTTGGCATGGTATCATCATTTGACCCACATAGCATGTTTGCAAAAGTTGAGAGGATTACGGCAAAACCTGGATGCACTTCGTGTACAAGCTGGACCATCTCTTTCAAAGTACGAGGCTTTCAAACGAAAACAGATGTGTTTCAAAGGCATTTCATTTTTCTAAACTTATTTCAACTAAAGACTTTTTTTGCATCCGACACGCAATATTCAAAGCCACATACTAAAATTTCAACCCTTTCTGACTTCATTTGCTATTTTTCATGCATTTAATGATTTATTTTGAGCTAAATAACCCTGTAATTGGAAAGCACTACAACTGAACTCAGAAAAGGTTTAAACTTGGCATGGTATCATCATTTGACCCACATAGCATGTGTGCAAAAGTTGAGAGGATTACGGAAAAAACTGGATGCACTTCGTGTACAAACCGGACCATCTCTTTCAAAGTACGAGGGTTCCAGACGAAAACACATGTGTTTCAAAGGCATTTCATTTTTCTAAACTTATTTCAACACAAGTCTTTTTTGCATGCAACATGCAACATTCAAAGCCACATACTAAAATTTCAACCCTTTCTGACTTCATTTGCTATTTTTCATGCATTTAATGATTTATTTTGAGCTAAATGACCCTGTAATTGGAAAGCACTACAACTGAACTCAGAAAAGGTTGAAACTTGGCATGGTATCATCATTTGATCGACATAGCATGTGTGAAAAAGTTGAGAGGATTACGGCAAAAACTGGATGCACTTCGTGTACAAACCGGACCACCTCTTTCAAAGTACGAGGCTTTCAGAGGAAAACACATCTGTTTCAAAGGAATTTTATTTTTCTAAACTTATTTCAACTCAAGACTTTTTTTTCATCCGACATGCAACATTCAAATCCACATACTAAAATTTCAACCCTTTCTGACTTCATTTGCTATTTTTCATGCATTTAATGATTTATTTTGAGCTAAATGACCCTGTAATTGGAAAGCACTACAACTGAACTCAAAAAAGGTTGAAACTTGGCATGGTATCATCATTTGACCCACATAGCATGTGTGTAAAAGTTGAGAGGATTACGGCAAAAACTGGATGCACTTCGTGTACAAACGGGACCATCTCTTTCAAAGTACGAGGGTTTCAAACGAAAACACATGTGTTTCAAAGGCATTTCAGTTTTCTAAACTTATTTGAACTCAAGACTTTTTTTTTGCATCCAACATGCAACATTCAAAGCCACATACTAAAATTTCAACCCTTTCTGACTTCATTTGCTATTTTTCATGCATTTAATGATTTATTTTGAGCTAAATGACCCTGTAATTGGAAAGCACGACAACTGAACTCAGAAAAGGTTGAAACTTGGCATGGTATCATCATTTGATCGACATAGCATGTGTGAAAATGTTGAGAGGATTACGGCAAAAACTGGATGCACTTCGTGTACAAACCGGACCATCTCTTTCAAAGTACGAGGCTTTCAGAGGAAAACACATCTGTTTCAAAGGCATTTTATTTTTCTAAACTTATTTCAACTCAAGACTTTTTTTTCATCCGACATGCCACATTCGAATCCACATACTAAAATTTCAACCCTTTCTGACTTCATTTGCTATTTTTCATGCATTTAATGATTTATTTTGAGCTAAATGACCCTGTAATTGGAAAGCACTACAACTGAACTCAGAAAAGGTTGAAACTTGGCATGGTATCATCATTTGATCGACATAGCATGTGTGAAAAAGTTGAGAGGATTACGTCAAAAACTGGATGCACTTCGTGTACAAACCAGACCACCTCTTTCAAAGTACGAGGCTTTCAGAGGAAAACACATCTGTTTCAAAGGCATTTTATTTTTCTAAACTTATTTCAACTCAAGACTTTTTTTTCATCCGACATGCAACATTCAAATCCACATACTAAAATTTCAACCCTTTCTGCCTTCATTTGCTATTTTTCATGCATTTAATGATTTATTTTGAGCTAAATGACCCTGTAATTGGAAAGCACTACAACTGAACTCAGAAAAGGTTGAAACTTGGCATGGTATCATCATTTGACCCACATAGCATGTGCGTAAAAGTTGTGAGGATTACGGCAAAAACTGGATGCACTTCGTGTACAAACTGGACCATCTCTTTCAAAGTACGAGGGTTTCAAACGAAAACACATGTGTTTCAAAGGCATTTCAGTTTTCTAAACTTATTTGAACTCAAGACTTTTTTTTGCATCCAACATGCAACATTCAAAGCCACATACTAAAATTTCAACCCTTTCTGACTTCATTTGCTATTTTTCATGCATTTAATGATTTATTTTGAGCTAAATGACCCTGTAATTGGAAAGCACGACAACTGAACTCAGAAAAGGTTGAAACTTGGCATGCTATCATAATTTGACTCAGATAGCATGTGTGCAAAAGTTGAGAGGATTACGGAAAAAACTGGATGCACTTCGTGTACAAACTGGACCATCTCTTTCAAAGTACGAGGGTTTCAGACGAAAACACATGTGTTTCAAAGGCATTTCAGTTTTCTAAACTTATTTCAACTCAAGACTTTTTTGCATGCAACATGCACCATTCAAAGCCACATACTAAAATTTCAACCCTTTCTGACATCATTTGCTATTTTTCATGCATTTAATGATTTATTTTGAGCTAAATGACCCTGTAATTGGAAAGCACTACAACTGAACTCAGAAAAGGTTGAAACTTGGCATGGTATCATCATTTGATCGACATAGCATGTGTGAAAAAGTTGAGAGGATTACGGCAAAAACTGGACGCACTTCGTGTACAAACCGGACCATCTCTTTCAAAGTACGAGGCTTTCAGAGGAAAACACATCTGTTTCAAAGGAATTTTATTTTTCTAAACTTATTTCAACTCAAGACTTTTTTTTCATCCGACATGCAACATTCAAATCCACATACTAAAATTTCAACCCTTTCTGACTTCATTTGCTATTTTTCATGTATTTAATGATTTATTTTGAGCTAAATGACCCTGTAATTGGAAAGCACTACAACTGAACTCAGAAAAGGTTGAAACTAGGCATGGTATCATCATTTTACCCACATAGCATGTGTGCAAAAGTTGAGACGATTACGGCATAAACTGGATGCACTTCGTCTACAAACTGGACCATCTCTTTCAAAGTACGAGGGTTTCAGACGAAAACACATCTGTTTCAAAGGCATTTCATTTTTCTAAACTTATTTCAACTCAAGACTTTTTTTGCATCCAACATGCAAAATTCAAAGCCACATACTAAAATTTCAACCCTTTCTGACTTCATTTGCTATTTTTCATGCATTTAATGATTTATTTTGAGCTAAATGACCCTGTAATTGGAAAGCACTACAACTGAACTCTGAAAAGGTTGAAACTTGGCATGGTATCATCATTTGACCCACATAGCATGCGTGTAAAAGTTGAGAGGATTACGGCAAAAACTGGATGCACTTCGTGTACAAACTGGACCATCTCTTTCAAAGTACGAGGGTTTCAGACGAAAACACATGTGTTTCAAAGGCATTTCAGTTTTCTAAACTTATTTCAACTCAAGACTTTTTTTCATGCAACATGCAACATTCAAAGCCACATACTAAAATTTCAACCCTTTCTGACTTCATTTGCTATTTTTCATGCATTTAATGATTTATTTTGAGTTAAATGACCCTGTAATTGGAAAGCACTACAACTGAACTCAGAAAAGGTTGAAACTTGGCATGGTATCATCATTTGACCCACATAGCATGTGTGTAAAAGTTGAGAGGATTACGGCAAAAACTGGATGCACTTCGTGTACAAACTGGACCATCTCTTTCAAAGTACGAGGGTTTTAGACGAAAACACATGTGTTTCAAAGGCATTTCAGTTTTCTAAACTTATTTCGACTCAAGACTTTTTTGCATGCAACATGCAACATTCAAAGCCACATACTAAAATTTCAACCCTTTCTGACTTCATTTGCTATTTTTCATGCATTTAATGATTTATTTTGAGCTAAATGACCCTGTAATTGGAAAGCACTACAACTGAACTCAGAAAAGGTTGAAACTTGGCATGGTATCATCATTTGATCGACATACCATGTGTGAAAAAGTTGAGAGGATTACGGCAAAAACTGGATGCACTTCGTGTACAAACCGGACCATCTCTTTCAAAGTACGAGGCTTTTAGAGGAAAACACATCTGTTTCAAAGGAATTTTATTTTTCTAAACATATTTCAACTCAAGACTTTTTTTTCATCCGACATGCAACATTCAAATCCACATACTAAAATTTCAACCCTTTCTGACTTCATTTGCTATTTTTCATGCATTTAATGATTTATTTTGAGCTAAATGACCCTGTAATTGGAAAGCACTACAACTGAACTCAAAAAAGGTTGAAACTTGGCATGGTATCATCATTTGACCCACATAGCATGTGTGTAAAAGTTGAGAGGATTACGGCAAAAACTGGATGCACTTCGTGTACAAACTGGACCATCTCTTTCAAAGTACGAGGGTTTCAAACGAAAACACATGTGTTTCAAAGGCATTTCAGTTTTCTAAACTTATTTGAACTCAAGACTTTTTTTTTGCATCCAACATGCAACATTCAAAGCCACATACTAAAATTTCAACCCTTTCTGACTTCATTTGCTATTTTTCATGCATTTAATGATTTATTTTGAGCTAAATGACCCTGTAATTGGAAAGCACGACAACTGAACTCAGAAAAGGTTGAAACTTGGCATGGTATCATCATTTGATCGACATAGCATGTGTGAAAATGTTGAGAGGATTACGGCAAAAACTGGATGCACTTCGTGTACAAACCGGACCATCTCTTTCAAAGTACGAGGCTTTCAGAGGAAAACACATCTGTTTCAAAGGCATTTTATTTTTCTAAACTTATTTCAACTCAAGACTTTTTTTTCATCCGACATGCCACATTCGAATCCACATACTAAAATTTCAACCCTTTCTGACTTCATTTGCTATTTTTCATGCATTTAATGATTTATTTTGAGCTAAATGACCCTGTAATTGGAAAGCACTACAACTGAACTCAGAAAAGGTTGAAACTTGGCATGGTATCATCATTTGATCGACATAGCATGTGTGAAAAAGTTGAGAGGATTACGTCAAAAACTGGATGCACTTTGTGTACAAACCAGACCACCTCTTTCAAAGTACGAGGCTTTCAGAGGAAAACACATCTGTTTCAAAGGCATTTTATTTTTCTAAACTTATTTCAACTCAAGACTTTTTTTTCATCCGACATGCAACATTCAAATCCACATACTAAAATTTCAACCCTTTCTGCCTTCATTTGCTATTTTTCATGCATTTAATGATTTATTTTGAGCTAAATGACCCTGTAATTGGAAAGCACTACAACTGAACTCAGAAAAGGTTGAAACTTGGCATGGTATCATCATTTGACCCACATAGCATGTGCGTAAAAGTTGTGAGGATTACGGCAAAAACTGGATGCACTTCGTGTACAAACTGGACCATCTCTTTCAAAGTACGAGGGTTTCAAACG
The DNA here is from genome assembly GCA_950022295.1 of Bromus sterilis. Taxonomy (NCBI): domain Eukaryota; kingdom Viridiplantae; phylum Streptophyta; class Magnoliopsida; order Poales; family Poaceae; genus Bromus; species Bromus sterilis. The sequence continues at coordinate 301,332,891 of OX465601.1, forward strand.
AAAACACATGTGTTTCAAAGGCATTTCAGTTTTCTAAACTTATTTGAACTCAAGACTTTTTTTTGCATCCAACATGCAACATTCAAAGCCACATACTAAAATTTCAACCCTTTCTGACTTCATTTGCTATTTTTCATGCATTTAATGATTTATTTTGAGCTAAATGACCCTATAATTGGAAAGCACGACAACTGAACTCAGAAAAGGTTGAAACTTGGCATGCTATCATAATTTGACTCAGATAGCATGTGTGCAAAAGTTGAGAGGATTACGGAAAAAACTGGATGCACTTCGTGTACAAACTGGACCATCTCTTTCAAAGTACGAGGGTTTCAGACGAAAACACATGTGTTTCAAAGGCATTTCAGTTTTCTAAACTTATTTCAACTCAAGACTTTTTTGCATGCAACATGCACCATTCAAAGCCACATACTAAAATTTCAACCCTTTCTGACTTCATTTGCTATTTTTCATGCATTTAATGATTTATTTTGAGCTAAATGACCCTGTAATTGGAAAGCACTACAACTGAACTCAGAAAAGGTTGAAACTTGGCATGGTATCATCATTTGATCGACATAGCATGTGTGAAAAAGTTGAGAGGATTACGGCAAAAACTGGATGCACTTCGTGTACAAACCGGACCACCTCTTTCAAAATACGAGGCTTTCAGAGGAAAACACATCTGTTTCAAAGGCATTTTATTTTTCTAAACTTATTTCAGCTCAAGACTTTTTTTTCATCCGACATGCAACATTCAAATCCACATACTAAAATTTCAACCCTTTCTGACTTCATTTGCTATTTTTCATGCATTTAATGATTTATTTTGAGTTAAATGACCCTGTAATTGGAAAGCACTACAACTGAACTCAGAAAAGGTTGAAACTTGGCATGGTATCATCATTTGACCCACATAGCATGTGTGTAAAAGTTGAGAGGATTACGGCAAAAACTGGATGCACTTCGTGTACAAACAGGACCATCTCTTTCAAAGTACGAGGGTTTCAAACGAAAACACATGTGTTTCAAAGGCATTTCAGTTTTCTAAACTTATTTGAACTCAAGACTTTTTTTTGCATCCAACATGCAACATTCAAAGCCACATACTAAAATTTCAACCCTTTCTGACTTCATTTGCTATTTTTCATGCATTTAATGATTTATTTTGAGCTAAATGACCCTGTAATTGGAAAGCACGACAACTGAACTCAGAAAAGGTTGAAACTTTGCATGCTATCATAATTTGACTCACATAGCATGTGTGCAAAAGTTGAGAGGATTACGGAAAAAACTGGATGCACTTCGTGTACAAACTGGACCATCTCTTTCAAAGTACGAGGGTTTCAGACGAAAACACATCTGTTTCAAAGGCATTTCATTTTTCTAAACTTATTTCAACTCAAGACTTTTTTTGCATCCAACATGCAACATTCAAAGACACATACTAAAATTTCAACCCTTTCTGACTTCATTTGCTATTTTTCATGCATTTAATGATTAATTTTCAGCTAAATGACCCTGTAATTGGAAAGCACTACAACTGAACTCAGAAAAGGTTGAAACTTGGCATGGTATCATCATTTGACCCACATAGCATGTTTGCAAAAGTTGAGAGGATTACGGCAAAACCTGGATGCACTTCGTGTACAAGCTGGACCATCTCTTTCAAAGTACGAGGCTTTCAAACGAAAACAGATGTGTTTCAAAGGCATTTCATTTTTCTAAACTTATTTCAACTAAAGACTTTTTTTGCATCCGACACGCAATATTCAAAGCCACATACTAAAATTTCAACCCTTTCTGACTTCATTTGCTATTTTTCATGCATTTAATGATTTATTTTGAGCTAAATAACCCTGTAATTGGAAAGCACTACAACTGAACTCAGAAAAGGTTTAAACTTGGCATGGTATCATCATTTGACCCACATAGCATGTGTGCAAAAGTTGAGAGGATTACGGAAAAAACTGGATGCACTTCGTGTACAAACCGGACCATCTCTTTCAAAGTACGAGGGTTCCAGACGAAAACACATGTGTTTCAAAGGCATTTCATTTTTCTAAACTTATTTCAACACAAGTCTTTTTTGCATGCAACATGCAACATTCAAAGCCACATACTAAAATTTCAACCCTTTCTGACTTCATTTGCTATTTTTCATGCATTTAATGATTTATTTTGAGCTAAATGACCCTGTAATTGGAAAGCACTACAACTGAACTCAGAAAAGGTTGAAACTTGGCATGGTATCATCATTTGATCGACATAGCATGTGTGAAAAAGTTGAGAGGATTACGGCAAAAACTGGATGCACTTCGTGTACAAACCGGACCACCTCTTTCAAAGTACGAGGCTTTCAGAGGAAAACACATCTGTTTCAAAGGAATTTTATTTTTCTAAACTTATTTCAACTCAAGACTTTTTTTTCATCCGACATGCAACATTCAAATCCACATACTAAAATTTCAACCCTTTCTGACTTCATTTGCTATTTTTCATGCATTTAATGATTTATTTTGAGCTAAATGACCCTGTAATTGGAAAGCACTACAACTGAACTCAAAAAAGGTTGAAACTTGGCATGGTATCATCATTTGACCCACATAGCATGTGTGTAAAAGTTGAGAGGATTACGGCAAAAACTGGATGCACTTCGTGTACAAACGGGACCATCTCTTTCAAAGTACGAGGGTTTCAAACGAAAACACATGTGTTTCAAAGGCATTTCAGTTTTCTAAACTTATTTGAACTCAAGACTTTTTTTTTGCATCCAACATGCAACATTCAAAGCCACATACTAAAATTTCAACCCTTTCTGACTTCATTTGCTATTTTTCATGCATTTAATGATTTATTTTGAGCTAAATGACCCTGTAATTGGAAAGCACGACAACTGAACTCAGAAAAGGTTGAAACTTGGCATGGTATCATCATTTGATCGACATAGCATGTGTGAAAATGTTGAGAGGATTACGGCAAAAACTGGATGCACTTCGTGTACAAACCGGACCATCTCTTTCAAAGTACGAGGCTTTCAGAGGAAAACACATCTGTTTCAAAGGCATTTTATTTTTCTAAACTTATTTCAACTCAAGACTTTTTTTTCATCCTACATGCCACATTCGAATCCACATACTAAAATTTCAACCCTTTCTGACTTCATTTGCTATTTTTCATGCATTTAATGATTTATTTTGAGCTAAATGACCCTGTAATTGGAAAGCACTACAACTGAACTCAGAAAAGGTTGAAACTTGGCATGGTATCATCATTTGATCGACATAGCATGTGTGAAAAAGTTGAGAGGATTACGTCAAAAACTGGATGCACTTCGTGTACAAACCAGACCACCTCTTTCAAAGTACGAGGCTTTCAGAGGAAAACACATCTGTTTCAAAGGCATTTTATTTTTCTAAACTTATTTCAACTCAAGACTTTTTTTTCATCCGACATGCAACATTCAAATCCACATACTAAAATTTCAACCCTTTCTGCCTTCATTTGCTATTTTTCATGCATTTAATGATTTATTTTGAGCTAAATGACCCTGTAATTGGAAAGCACTACAACTGAACTCAGAAAAGGTTGAAACTTGGCATGGTATCATCATTTGACCCACATAGCATGTGCGTAAAAGTTGTGAGGATTACGGCAAAAACTGGATGCACTTCGTGTACAAACTGGACCATCTCTTTCAAAGTACGAGGGTTTCAAACGAAAACACATGTGTTTCAAAGGCATTTCAGTTTTCTAAACTTATTTGAACTCAAGACTTTTTTTTGCATCCAACATGCAACATTCAAAGCCACATACTAAAATTTCAACCCTTTCTGACTTCATTTGCTATTTTTCATGCATTTAATGATTTATTTTGAGCTAAATGACCCTGTAATTGGAAAGCACGACAACTGAACTCAGAAAAGGTTGAAACTTGGCATGCTATCATAATTTGACTCAGATAGCATGTGTGCAAAAGTTGAGAGGATTACGGAAAAAACTGGATGCACTTCGTGTACAAACTGGACCATCTCTTTCAAAGTACGAGGGTTTCAGACGAAAACACATGTGTTTCAAAGGCATTTCAGTTTTCTAAACTTATTTCAACTCAAGACTTTTTTGCATGCAACATGCACCATTCAAAGCCACATACTAAAATTTCAACCCTTTCTGACATCATTTGCTATTTTTCCTGCATTTAATGATTTATTTTGAGCTAAATGACCCTGTAATTGGAAAGCACTACAACTGAACTCAGAAAAGGTTGAAACTTGGCATGGTATCATCATTTGATCGACATAGCATGTGTGAAAAAGTTGAGAGGATTACGGCAAAAACTGGACGCACTTCGTGTACAAACCGGACCATCTCTTTCAAAGTACGAGGCTTTCAGAGGAAAACACATCTGTTTCAAAGGAATTTTATTTTTCTAAACTTATTTCAACTCAAGACTTTTTTTTCATCCGACATGCAACATTCAAATCCACATACTAAAATTTCAACCCTTTCTGACTTCATTTGCTATTTTTCATGTATTTAATGATTTATTTTGAGCTAAATGACCCTGTAATTGGAAAGCACTACAACTGAACTCAGAAAAGGTTGAAACTAGGCATGGTATCATCATTTTACCCACATAGCATGTGTGCAAAAGTTGAGACGATTACGGCATAAACTGGATGCACTTCGTCTACAAACTGGACCATCTCTTTCAAAGTACGAGGGTTTCAGACGAAAACACATCTGTTTCAAAGGCATTTCATTTTTCTAAACTTATTTCAACTCAAGACTTTTTTTGCATCCAACATGCAAAATTCAAAGCCACATACTAAAATTTCAACCCTTTCTGACTTCATTTGCTATTTTTCATGCATTTAATGATTTATTTTGAGCTAAATGACCCTGTAATTGGAAAGCACTACAATTGAACTCTGAAAAGGTTGAAACTTGGCATGGTATCATCATTTGACCCACATAGCATGCGTGTAAAAGTTGAGAGGATTACGGCAAAAACTGGATGCACTTCGTGTACAAACTGGACCATCTCTTTCAAAGTACGAGGGTTTCAGACGAAAACACATGTGTTTCAAAGGCATTTCAGTTTTCTAAACTTATTTCAACTCAAGACTTTTTTTCATGCAACATGCAACATTCAAAGCCACATACTAAAATTTCAACCCTTTCTGACTTCATTTGCTATTTTTCATGCATTTAATGATTTATTTTGAGCTAAATGACCCTGTAATTGGAAAGCACTACAACTGAACTCAGAAAAGGTTGAAACTTGGCATGGTATCATCATTTGATCGACATAGCATGTGTGAAAAAGTTGAGAGGATTACGGCAAAAACTGGATGCACTTCGTGTACAAACCGGACCATCTCTTTCAAAGTACGAGGCTTTCAGAGGAAAACACATCTGTTTCAAAGGAATTTTATTTTTCTAAACTTATTTCAACTCAAGACTTTTTTTTCATCCGACATGCAACATTCAAATCCACATACTAAAATTTCAACCCTTTCTGACTTCATTTGCTATTCATAACAAGTTAGATCCCGTCTTACATTGTGCGGGAGAGAAACATGCTCCACTTTCAAAATCTAGAACACATCATAGGATTTTTCCTGCTTATCTTTTTGCTGTTGTGTGTTCTTTATCTTTTCATAGTTGCTGCCATGTTTAGTTTTAGTCTTAGTTTTTCTTTAGCAAGAGCCTTGGCTTTTGTTTAGTTTGTTGCTGGAACTCTTTTTAGTTTTCATGTTTATCTTGTTAAGAGAGTTGGTTGTTGCACTGAGTTGTGTCTTGTCTTGAAAGTAGGTAATGAAGGTTGCTATTTAATTCTAGTAGTAACTTGCAATAGTTTTGAGGTATTGATGTGAGTGATGTTTGAACTTTTGGTGTCAAGAGCTCTAGCCTATTAGTGATAGGTGTCATATTTTGGGCAATCCGTGTGTATTTTCAAAACCTACAAAACTAGTTGAGAACTCTAGCTACTAGATGGATCACTAATCTTTGGAGGGATCGAATATTAGAGTACACTCACGTACCATGAGTCGAGGATGCGCAAGGATAACCAAACCCCCATACACTCCTCCTCGGGATACTTGTCTCTGTGTGAACCTCCTTATTAGATTGAGAGTTGCCGATAATAAGTGCATGAGTTCTTCGGACTAATGTAAGTATTGAAAGTTGACACTTCCACCTTCCCATATTTTGCTAGCCTCTCCCGTGCCGTGCATTGCCTTCTTCTCACTCCGAGAGTTGGTGTCCACCTTCGCCGGTACATCCAAACCCTTGGCATGATACGCTCTGTCATCATAAAACCTCCTTATATATTTCCTCAAAACAGCCACCATACCTACCTATCAAGGCATTTCCATAGCCTTTCCGAGATATATTGCCATGCAACATCCACCTCTTCATGACTTGATCTTCATGTCATACATGTTCCTGCTACACTGGCAGCGACATACATTGCATACATCATGATAGTTACATCTTCTTTATGATTTTGAGTACCTTGTAAAGTGTGAAAGATCTCCTTTACCTTATTGTAAAATAGAGTGTTGCCCTTAAGTGAGGAAAATATCCCAAAGTGGACACAATAAAAGATCCCAAAGAGGACAAATGAGAGATAAATAGAAAGAGCCATTGAGGCCACCAAAAAAATACAAAAAAAGAAAAAAAAGAAAAATAAATAAAAAGGGAGAAAGGGGCAACACTACTATCCTTTTGAGAGATCCACACTAGTACTCCCTTTATATCCTTGTACTCCATAGAGATGATCTTTATGCATATAGCTATGTGGGGACCTTCACACTTTAGAACTTGGCTTGCATATTCCAAGGATGAGCCTCCTCAAACGAGTTCTAGGTCTTCATGATCCAGCAAGTTAGATGCACCCCCACTAGTTCCATTGGAGAGCTTCTTAGCTCGAATGTGCATCCGTTGCATGGCAATCCCTACTCCTCACATCATATCTATCATTTGGCATCTCTTGCCTATGATTGTTCTCATTGATGTGAGCCTTTCTCATCCTTTCTGTCTTCCTCCTCCGCACTCCTCTCTTTGCCATCCTAAGTGTCAACTCTCGTGCTTACGCTCATCCATTGCATGAGTGCTCAAAATATTGAAAAAGGAGTGGATCAAATTGACTTGTACCTGGCTAGTGGTCTGGGGATGAGTCAAGATAAGATTCCAGAAAAAGACCAAGTGTGAAACTTTAGTAGCTTGAGTTCTCAACACAAAAATACTTTTTCTCGTATTCCCTATCCCTTTTCTTGCACGCAAACACCATTTGGAGACATTCGAGTCATGGACAGCTAGAGCTCTTGCACCTAATGTTCTTTTGTTACTTGTTTCAATGCTAATATAGACTCTTGCATGTTATGACTTGAATTGAATCTCTAACCTTGATTGCTTTACTTTTCAAAGTTCTTTTATGGTTGCTAGCATGTCATCACAGAAATTATGCCGTTATCATTTACCTACTCGAGGACGAGCAGGAATTAAGCTTGGGGATGTTGATACGTCCAAAACGTATCTATAATTTCTGCTTGCTCCATGCATGTTTTGTGTGATATTTCTATGATCTAGATACACTTTCATACACTTTTCATCATATTTGGACTAACCTATTAACTCAGTGCACCCCAGTGCCAGTTCCTGTTTTCTGCTGTTTTTCTATTTCAGTTTTCCCCCATATAAAAAGTGCCAGAAAAATTCCAGGAAAAATCAGCGTATAGGAAGCTTCGCGAAGAGCCCGAGTGGGGCCAGAGGGGAGACTGGGTCCCCTGGTCCACCTCTGGCTGCCCCCCTTCGCCTATTTATTCTCCGTCACGGGGAAACTCCGAAGACAGAACCCTTTTTCGCGATCTCGCCTCTGTTCCGCCGCCGCCGCGCTTCCGAGATCGGGAGCACCAGAAGACCTCTTCCCGGCACCCTGCCGGAGGGAGGGCCGACCTCCGGGAGTCTCCTCTCCACCATGGATGCTTCCCGGATGTCTCGTGAGTAGTTTTCCTTGGACCATGGGTCCGTGATCAGTAGCTATGTGATGTTCTCCTCCTCTCTTTGTTCTTCATGGTTTAGACCTCGTGAGCTTCCCTACACTATTGAGGCACTTTTGTAATCTTTCTGCTATTGCTATGCTGAGTTTGATGGGATCTGATGGATTATGAGATTATGTTCAGATTATGATTGAGTAATATATTTGGTTTTTATCTCTTATATTTTTGTTCCTAAGTAATTCTTGCATGTTCTCCGTTACTGTTTATTGCTTTGGCCAAGTAGTAGGTAGTAACCCCAAGAGGGAACGTTTTGCTCGATTGTGGGTTCATGCCCCCCGATGACACGCTTGAGTGCCAAAAACATGAGTCTAGAAGATGTGTTGTTGCCACAAGGGGGAAAACAACGGTGCTTGTAACCGCGGTTGCAAGGATTGTTTACTTTACGCAAAGTGCTTTGGGTTTACACTTTGGGTGGGGATCACAACTTAATACCAGCGAGATGTTCTGGATAGATATCTCAAGGTGGATGATTAGTAGTAGATGCAGTTGGATTTCGGTCTACTTATTTTTGCGTACTGCCCGTGCTTTTGAGCCTCTCCCTTTCTTTTGTAGCATAGTTAGCATTGCGGTGCGTTCATAATCCTGTCAATTGCCCTTCTGTAATTTTTTTACCTCGCATAGCAGTTTTATCGTCTTTTGGGAGAGAGACATCACTAGTGAACATCACGTATCCCGGTCCATATCCTTATTACTGTTTCCACGTTTATTTACTTTTCTACTTTTACCTTCAATTGCTATCATTATCCCTTGTGTTTGATCCTTTGTGAACAATAAGACCGGGGAGATTGACAACCTCTCTGAACTTCGTTGGGAACAAAGTTATTTGTGTCTGTGTGCAGGTTCGCGTCAGTTGCGCCGCTGACACCTACTTATCATCTCTGGAGTCCTACTGGAGACAAACCTTGGTATCTTCACCGAGGGAAACTTGCTGCTGCACTGCATCTCAAACCTTCCACTTGGGGTAACCAACAAGGGGCGAGAAGCCATCAGGCGGCGCTGGATGTACCGCTAGACGTCGGAGCAGCCGGAGCGGCGGCGGTTGTCTTTCTTTGTTGCTTATTACGCGCCGGAGCAGCCGGAGCGGGAGGGGCAGCTCTCTTCTGCCCTTGCTGACGCGCCGAAGGAGGCCAAGGAGGCGGAGGAGGAGGCAGGTTGATGAGACGCGCCGGCGCAGATGAAGAAGGTGGCGGAGAAGGAGGCGGTACCTTATGATCACGCGCCGTCCAGTTCGGAAGCTTGATTAATTCCTTGCGCCATAGACTGTCCCCATCACCGGTAGGGTAGTCAAGCTCGAGCTCCTCATATCCCTCAACTATTTCATCGACCATCACAACGGCATAGCCTTGTGGAATCGGACGAGAGTGAAAGGTTCCTCCGCGAGGAGGTAGAACATTGCCGATAGCCGCCTTGGGTGTGAGGTGCGCGAATTTCGCCAGAAGTTGGCAATCTTGAGTCTCCGTGATAGCATCCACGGGGTAGCTGGTGGGAGCCGTCAACTCAGGCTATGCAACAACAAGCTCGGTGGAAGCCACGCTGCTTCTCTGCTGAGATGGCGGGGTAGCTTCTTGGGTATCTTCGTCAACTCGATGCCTCTCCTCTAGCGCTTTTACTCTTGCATTCATTTGCTGCATTTCGTTGAGCTCCTTTTTCCTATTCCTTTCCCGGCTTTTGTAACCGCCTGCATCGGGAAATCCATACTTCCACGGAACGGAGCCTGCCATGCTCCGTGTTCGTCCTAGGTGCTCCGGATTACCGAGGGCCTCTGTGAGCTCGTCGTTCTCTCTGTCGGGAACGAATGTCCTTTTCGCCGATTTGGCGAAATATTCCCGAAGCTTTTCTACCTTTGCGTCCAATTTTTTGTTCTTCCAAGCGCACTTCCCTGTTTCGGGGTCCAATGATCCCCCAGCCCCGAAGAACCAAGTCTTTCCACGCTGTGACCAGAACCATGTCTCTGGTGTGATCCCTCTTTCAATCAGGTCATGCTCAGCCTTGTCCCACGACGGGATGGCTTTGAGGTAGCCACCTGACCCCGTGCGATGGTGAAACTCCTTCTTTGCAGCATTTAGCTTGTTTGTCTCTGACATCATCTTACTCTTCTCCAATTTCTTGTGGGCCACAAATGCGTCCCAATGATCTTTTATCTTCTCATATTGACGGGTGAATATTGGAGTCTCATTTTTGTGTTTCAAGTCATTCTTCCACCTCCTGAATAGTTCTTCCATCTTCTTAAGAGCATGAGTCTTGATCAATGGCTCTATAACTGGCTTTTCCTGATCCTCCTCTGGCGGTAGGATGAAATTTGCCTTCAGCGTGTTCCAAAGTTCATCTTTCTGTCTATCGGTGACAAAAGACACTTCAGGGTCTTCGCTCTTCGGCTTATTCCATTGGTGGATGCTGATCGGGATAAAGTCCCTAACGAGGACCCCACACTGAGCAGAAAATGTGTCCTTGGTCTGTTTGGGTTCAATCGGTTTGCCATCATTCCTGATCCCGGTGATCGTTAACTTTTCATCCGCGCCCAACCTTTTTTTCGGGCCTCGTCTCCTTACCGAACTTTGGCTCGATCGGATACGGAGGGCTAGAAAAGAATAAAGATGAGAGTTAATATATATGTCTACATACTAAAACAATTAATGCATCAATTCAATTAGCTAGTCTCATCAGCACAGGCTATATATACTAATATATATACCTCGCCGGACTTTGCAACAGCTCCTTCCTCCGTTCGCTCATCGTAGTCGTCATCACGGTCTACTTCTTCATCCTCGGAGCCTGCTTCACTCTCTCCATCCAGACCATCGGTGTCGTTCAGAAACGACAAGGTCACATGACCTTCCTGGATGTCGTCGCCCATCGACGGTCCCGGTCCTTCTTGGATGTCGTCGCCCACCGACGGTCCTTCTGCTCCTTCACGGATGATTTCACCCATAATGTCTTCTTCTTCTAAGTTTCTTCGACCATTGTCCATAGTTTCTGCAAAATATTACAACATATGACACTTAATATACAAACATGAGATAGCTAGCCATGGATTTGGATCGAAAACTTCGCACAATGCATCCTCTCTCGACCCGCCTCGGCGTTCCTCGACCCTCGACGACCCTCGACGACCCTCGACGACCCTCGAACCCTCTCTCTGCGACCCCTCGACCCCTCGACGACTCGAGACCTCGATCTCTCGATGATCCTCTCGACCCCTCGACGACCCTCAAACCCTCGACCACTCGACGACCCTCGAACCCTCTGCGACCCCCCGACGACTCGACCCACGACCTCTCTTGGTGATGACCCTGTCGACCCCTCGACGACTCGACCCACGCCATCTCTCGATGACCCTCGATCGACCATCTATGTACCGACGCGTATAGTTCCCGATCCTCGACCCGCACGGTGATCCTCGACACCCTCTCGTTCTCGATTTTCAAAAAAAGAAGATTCTATTTTTTTCTTCTTCTCCTCTTATGTTTTTCTTCTTCTTCATCTTCTTCTCCTCCTTCCTCTTCTTATTTTTCTTTTTCCCTCTCCTTCTTTTTATTTTTCCTTCTCTTCCTCTTTTCTTATCCAACACTAGAACATTTTAACTTAGTAAAATTAAGACTAATTATAAAACAGAAAAAATAAGATGAAAAAAAAATATTTTCCATTTTCTTTTTCTCCTCTTTTTTGTCTTCCTCTATCCCTCTTCTTCTCCTCTTCTTATTTTTCTTTTTCCTTTTTCCTTCCATCTTTTTTCTTTCTTCCCCCCCAACACTAGAACATTTTAACTTAGTAAAATTGAGACTTATAAAACAGAAAAAAAATTGAGAGAACAAAAAAAATCCCCCCCACTCCTGCAGCCATCCATGGCACGCACGCCATGGCCGTGGCCATGGACGTCAGCCGGAGCGGCGAGGAGCGGCGAGGGGCGACCGACGGTTCCCTCCTAGCCATGGCGGCGCACAGGAGGAGCTCCCCTCTCGGCCATGGCGCGGCGCGGCGACAGGTTAATTTGGGCGCAATGGAAGAGAGGAGAGGGGGGATGGCGAGACGCTCACAGCGGGTGATGAGGGGGTGACCCCACGACTCCTACGGATAAGCCTACCTGGTGTCCCTGAAGACAGAAGGCCCATGAAGATACAACCTCAGCCCACTAATTGGCACCGACGTAGGAATCTGCGACTCACAAGGAAGGTGCGAAGACCTGCCGTACGGAGCAAGCTAGGGTTAGGAAAGCTTACCTGTAAACATAGATGAACTCCCCGAGACCTAGCCCAGTATATAAGGGCTAGGAGGGGCGATGCAAAAGCCAACCAATATCATCTGTAACCCTAGCCTTGAGCGCTCCAGCCTTGGCATCCACTGTAATCGCATCTCCCTCATCAATAATATCGAGCAGGAACGTGTCCTCCTGTTTGCCGACGAGCTATCGTCCAACCTATGCTTCTCATGACTAACCCAGGGTCCCTGAACATGGGATTTGCCGGGGTTGATCCCCGTAAGCGGGGGTGGCGCCGGCGAGGTCGTCGACGTCGTCGGGGGCGATGCGCGGCGGTGCGGCGCGGCAGTTGGGCATCCTGACGGCGTCGGTTTCAACTCTGGCGTCGTCGGGGGCAAATGGCGAGATGAGAACTGAAAAATCCTAAGGGCCAGTTATATACCAGGAACATTGATCCCGGTTGGTGGCACAAACCGGTACGATAGGTATCCTTTGGTTCCGGTTCGTGCCACCAACTGGTACGAAAGGTCTTTTTCAGCAGCCCAATTGGCGGGAAAGAGAGACCTTTGGTACCGGTTGGTGGCATGAACCGGAACCAAAGGAGACCTTTCGTACCGGTTGGTGGCACGAACCGGAACCAAAGGTCGCCTTTCGTTCCGGTTTGTGCCACCAACCGGGACAAAACATGCGCTCCCGCGGTGCGGTGGGATGTTTAGTCCCACCTTGCTAGTCGAGTGAAAGCCGGAGTGGTTTATAAGGGCTGATACGCGTACGACTTCGAGCTCCTCTCAACCGCAGGCTTTCGGGCCTACTCTATTACTGCTTGCCTGTGGGCCTTCTGGGTCTGCTGCGGGCCTGGATCCTGGCCCATTAGTGGGTTTCTAGTTGTATCCAGGCCATGTCAGCCCATTAGGTGGCATTATTTTTCTCTGAAAAAGGACCTTTAGTCCCGGTTGGTGCCTCCAACCGGTACTAAAGGCTTCTCCCACCGTAATTAACCACTAACTAACCCTTCAGACGAAAACACATCTGTTTCAAAGGCATTTCATTTTTCTAAACTTATTTCAACTCAAGACCTTTTTTGCATCCAACATGCAACATTGAAATCCACATACTAAAATTTCAACCCTTTCTGACTTCATTTGCTATTTTTCATGCATTTAATGATTTATTTTGAGCTAAATGACCCTGTAATTGGAAAGCACTACAACTGAACTCAGAAAAGGTTGAAACTAGGCATGGTATCATCATTTTACCCACATAGCATGTGTGCAAAAGTTGAGAGGATTACGGCAAAAACTGGATGCACTTCGTGTACAAACTGGACCATCTCTTTCAAAGTACGAGGCTTTCAAACGAAAACAGATGTGTTTCAAAGGCATTTCATTTTTCTAAACTTATTTCAACTCAAGACTTTTTTTTCATCCAACATGCAACATTCAAAGCCACATACTAAAATTTCAACCCTTTCTGACTTCATTTGCTATTTTTCATGCATTTAATGATTAATTTTCAGCTAAATGACCCTATAATTGGAAAGCACTACAACTGAACTCAGAAAAGGTTGAAACTTGGCATGGTATCATCATTTGACCCACATAGCATGTTTGCAAAAGTTGAGAGGATTACGGCAAAACCTGGATGCACTTCGTGTACAAGCTGGACCATCTCTTTCAAAGTACGAGGTTTTCAAACGAAAACAGATGTGTTTCAAAGGCATTTCATTTTTCTAAACTTATTTCAACTAAAGACTTTTTTTGCATCCAACACGCAACATTCAAAGCCACATACTAAAATTTCAACCCTTTCTGACTTCATTTGCTATTTTTCATGCATTTAATGATTTATTTTGAGCTAAATAACCCTGTAATTGGAAAGCACTACAACTGAACTCAGAAAAGGTTTAAACTTGGCATGGTATCATCATTTGACCCACATAGCATGTGTGCAAAAGTTGAGAGGCTTACGGAAAAAACTGGATGCACTTCGTGTACAAACTGGACCATCTCTTTCAAAGTACGAGGCTTTCAGAGGAAAACACATCTGTTTCAAAGGCATTTTATTTTTCTAAACTTATTTCAACTCAAGAATTTTTTGCATCCAACATGCAACATCAAATCCACATACTAAAATTTCAACCCTTCTGACTTCATTTCCTATTTTTCTTGCATTTAATGATTTATTTTGAGCTAAATGACCCTATAATTGGAAAGCACTACAACTGAACTCAGAACATGTTGAAACTTGGCATGGTATCATCATTTGACCCACATAGCATGTGTGCAAAAGTTGAGAGGATTACGGATAAAACTGGATGCACTTCATGTACAAACTGGACCATCTCTTTCAAAGTACGAGGGTTTTAAACGAAAACACATGTGTTTCAAAGGCATTTAATTTTTCTAAACTTATTTCAAGTCAAGACTTTTTTTGCATCCAACATGCAACATTCAAAGCCACATACTAAAATTTCAACCCTTTCTGATTTCATTTGCTATTTTTCATGCATTTAATGATTTATTTTGAGCTAAATGACCCTGTAATTGGAAAGCACTACAACTGAATTCAGAAAAGGTTGAAGCTTGGCATGGTATCATCATTTGACCCACATAGCATGTGTGCAAAAGTTCACAGAATTACGGCAAAATTTGGATGCAATTCGTGTACAAACTGGACCATCTCTTTCAAAGTACGAGGGTTTTAAACGAAAACACATGTGTTTCAAAGGCATTTCACTTTTCTAAACTTATTTCAATTCAAGACTTTTTTTGCATCCAACATGCAACATTCAAAGCCACATACTAAAATTTCAACCCTTTCTGACTTCATTTGATATTTTTCATGCATTTATTGATTTATTTTGAGCTAAATGACCCTGTAATTGGAAAGCATTACAACTGAACTCAGAAAAGGTTGAAACTTGGCATGGTATCATCATTTGACCCACATAGCATGTGTGCAAAAGTTGAGAACATTACGGCAAAAACTGGATGCACTTCGTGTATAAACTAGACCATCTCTTTCAAAGTACAAGTGTTTCAGACGAAAACACATTTGTTTCAAAGGCATTTCATTTTTCTAAACTTACTTCAACTCAAGACTTTTTTTGCATCCAACATGAAACATTCAAAGCCACATACTAAAATTTCAACCCTTTCTGACTTCATTTGCTATTTTTCATGCATTTAATGATTTATTTTGAGCTAAATGACCCTGTAATTGGAAAGCACTACAACGGAACTCTGAAAAGGTTGAAACTTGTCATGCTATCATCATTTGACCCACATAGCATGTGTGCAAAAGTTGAAAGGATTACGGAAAAAACTGGATGCACTTCGTGTACAAACTGGACCATCTCTTTCAAAGTACGAGGGTTTCAGACGAAAACACATGTGTTTCAAAGGCATTTCATTTTTCTAAACTTATTTCAACTCAAGACTTTTTTGCATGCAACATGCAACATTCAAAGCCACATACTAAAATTTCAACCCTTTCTGACTTCATTTGCTATTTTTCATGCATTTAATGATTTGTTTTGAGCTAAATGACCCTGTAATTGGAAAGCACTACAACTGAACTCAGAAAAGGTTGAAACTTGGCATGGTATCATCATTTGACCCACATAGCATGTGTGTAAAAGTTGAGAGGATTACGGCAAAAACTGGATGCACTTCGTGTACAAACTGGACCGTCTCTTTCAAAGTACGAGGGTTTCAAACGAAAACACATGTGTTTCAAAGGCATTTCAGTTTTCTAAACTTATTTGAACTCAAGACTTTTTTTTGCATCCAACATGCAACATTCAAAGCCACATACTAAAATTTCAACCCTTTCTGACTTCATTTGCTATTTTTCATGCATTTAATGATTTATTTTGAGCTAAATGACCCTGTAATTGGAAAGCACTACAGCTGAACTCAGAAAAGGTTGAAACTTGGCATGGTATCATCATTTGACCCACATAGCATGTGTGTAAAAGTTGAGAGGATTACGGCAAAAACTGGATGCACTTCGTGTACAAACTGGACCGTCTCTTTCAAAGTACGAGGGTTTCAAACGAAAACACATGTGTTTCAAAGGCATTTCAGTTTTCTAAACTTATTTGAACTCAAGACTTTTTTTTGCATCCAACATGCAACATTCAAAGCCACATACTAAAATTTCAACCCTTTCTGACTTCATTTGCTATTTTTCATGCATTTAATGATTTATTTTGAGCTAAATGACCCTGTAATTGGAAAGCACTACAACTGAACTCAGAAAAGGTTGAAACTTGGCATGGTATCATCATTTGACCCACATAGCATGTGTGTAAAAGTTGAGAGGATTACGGCAAAAACTGGATGCACTTCGTGTACAAACTGGACCATCTCTTTCAAAGTACGAGGTTTTCAAACGAAAACACATGTGTTTCAAAGGCATTTCAGTTTTCTAAACTTATTTGAACTCAAGACTTTTTTTTGCATCCAACATACAACATTCAAAGCCACATACTAAAATTTCAACCCTTTCTAACTTCATTTGCTATTTTTCATGCATTTAATGATTTATTTTGAGCTAAATGACCCTGTAATTGGAAAGCACGACAACTGAACTCAGAAAAGGTTGAAACTTGGCATGCTATCATAATTTGACTCACATAGCATGTGTGCAAAAGTTGAGAGGATTACGGAAAAAATTGGATGCACTTCGTGTACAAACTGGACCATCTCTTTCAAAGTACGAGGGTTTCAGACGAAAACACATCTGTTTCAAAGGCATTTCATTTTTCTAAACTTATTCAACTCAAGACTTTTTTGCATGCAACATGCAACATTCAAAGCCACATACTAAAATTTCAACCCTTTCTGACTTCATTTGCTATTTTTCATGCATTTAATGATTTATTTTGAGCTAAATGACCCTGTAATTGGAAAGCACTACAACTGAACTCAGAAAAGGTTGAAACTTGGCATGGTATTATCATTTGATCGACATAGCATGTGTGAAAAAGTTGAGAGGATTACGGCAAAAACTGGATGCACTTCGTGTACAAACCGGACCATCTCTTTCAAAGTACGAGCCTTTCACAGGAAAACACATCTGTTTCAAAGGCATTTTATTTTTCTAAACTTATTTCAACTCAAGACTTTTTTTTCATCCGACATGCAACATTCAAATCCACATACTAAAACTTCAACCCTTTCTGACTTCATTTGCTATTTTTCATGCATTTAATGATTTATTTTGAGCTAAATGACCCTGTAATTGGAAAGCACTACAGCTGAACTCAGAAAAGGTTGAAACTTGGCATGGTATCATCATTTGACCCACATAGCATGTGTGTAAAAGTTGAGAGGATTACGGCAAAAACTGGATGCACTTCGTGTACAAACTGGACCGTCTCTTTCAAAGTACGAGGGTTTCAAACGAAAACACATGTGTTTCAAAGGCATTTCAGTTTTCTAAACTTATTTGAACTCAAGACTTTTTTTTGCATCCAACATGCAACATTCAAAGCCACATACTAAAATTTCAACCCTTTCTGACTTCATTTGCTATTTTTCATGCATTTAATGATTTATTTTGAGCTAAATGACCCTGTAATTGGAAAGCACTACAACTGAACTCAGAAAAGGTTGAAACTTGGCATGGTATCATCATTTGACCCACATAGCATGTGTGTAAAAGTTGAGAGGATTACGGCAAAAACTGGATGCACTTCGTGTACAAACTGGACCATCTCTTTCAAAGTACGAGGGTTTCAGACGAAAACACATCTGTTTCAAAGGCATTTCATTTTTCTAAACTTATTTCAACTCAAGACTTTTTTTGCATCCAACATGCAACATTCAAAGCCACATACTAAAATTTCAACCCTTTCTGACTTCATTTGCTATTTTTCATGCATTTAATGATTTATTTTGAGCTAAATGACCCTGTAATTGGAAAGCACTACAACTGAACTCTGAAAAGGTTGAAACTTGGCATGGTATCATCATTTGATCTACATAGCATGTGTGAAAAAGTTGAGAGGATTACGGAAAAAACTGGATGCACTTCGTGTACAAACCGGACCATCTCTTTCAAAGTACGAGGCTTTTAGAGGAAAACACATCTGTTTCAAAGGCATTTTATTTTTCTAAACTTATTTCCACTCAAGACTTTTTTTTTCATCCGACATGCAACATTCCAAGCCACATACTAAAATTTCAACCCTTTCTGACTTCATTTGCTATTTTTCATGCATTTAATGATTTATTTTGAGCTAAATGACCCTGTAATTGGAAAGCACTACAACTGAACTCAGAAAAGGTTGAAACTTGGCATGGTATCATCATTTGACCCACATAGCATGTGTGTAAAAGTTGAGAGGATTACGGCAAAAACTGGATGCACTTCGTGTACAAACTGGACCATCTCTTTCAAAGTACGAGGTTTTCAAACGAAAACACATGTGTTTCAAAGGCATTTCAGTTTTCTAAACTTATTTGAACTCAAGACTTTTTTTTGCATCCAACATGCAACATTCAAAGCCACATACTAAAATTTCAACCCTTTCTAACTTCATTTGCTATTTTTCATGCATTTAATGATTTATTTTGAGCTAAATGACCCTGTAATTGGAAAGCACGACAACTGAACTCAGAAAAGGTTGAAACTTGGCATGCTATCATAATTTGACTCACATAGCATGTGTGCAAAAGTTGAGAGGATTACGGAAAAAATTGGATGCACTTCGTGTACAAACTGGACCATCTCTTTCAAAGTACGAGGGTTTCAGACGAAAACACATCTGTTTCAAAGGCATTTCATTTTTCTAAACTTATTTCAACTCAAGACTTTTTTGCATGAAACATGCAACATTCAAAGCCACATACTAAAATTTCAACCCTTTCTGACTTCATTTGCTATTTTTCATGCATTTAATGATTTATTTTGAGCTAAATGACCCTGTAATTGGAAAGCACTACAACTGAACTCAGAAAAGGTTGAAACTTGGCATGGTATCATCATTTGATCGACATAGCATGTATGAAAAAGTTGAGAGGATTACGGCAAAAACTGGATGCACTTCGTGTACAAACCGGACCATCTCTTTCAAAGTACGAGGCTTTCAGAGGAAAACACATCTGTTTCAAAGGCATTTTATTTTTCTAAACTTATTTCAACTCAAGACTTTTTTTTCATCCGACATGCAACATTCAAATCCACATACTAAAATTTCAACCCTTTCTGACTTCATTTGCTATTTTTCATGCATTTAATGATTTATTTTGAGCTAAATGACCCTGTAATTGGAAAGCACTACAACTGAACTCAGAAAAGGTTGAAACTTGGCATGGTATCATCATTTGACCCACATAGCATGTGTGTAAAAGTTGAGAGGATTACGGCAAAAACTGGATGCACTTCGTGTACAAACTGGACCATCTCTTTCAAAGTACGAGGGTTTGAGACGAAAACACATCTGTTTCAAAGGCATTTCATTTTTCTAAACTTATTTCAACTCAAGACCTTTTTTGCATCCAACATGCAACATTCAAATCCACATACTAAAATTTCAACCCTTTTTGACTTCATTTGCTATTTTTCATGCATTTAATGATTTATTTTGAGCTAAATGACCCTGTAATTGGAAAGCACTACAACTGAACTCAGAAAAGGTTGAAACTAGGCATGGTATCATCATTTTACCCACATAGCATGTGTGCAAAAGTTGAGAGGATTACGGCAAAAACTGGATGCACTTCGTGTACAAACCGGACCATCTCTTTCAAAGTACGAGGCTTTCAGAGGAAAACACATCTGTTTCAAAGGCATTTTATTTTTCTAAACTTATTTCAACTCAAGACTTTTTTTTTCATCCGACATGCAACATTCAAATCCACATACTAAAATTTCAACCCTTTCTGACTTCATTTGCTATTTTTCATGCATTTAATGATTTATTTTGAGCTAAATGACCCTGTAATTGGAAAGCACTACAACTGAACTCAGAAAAGGTTGAAACTTGGCATGGTATCATCATTTGACCCACATAGCATGTGTGTAAAAGTTGAGAGGATTACGGCAAAAACTGGATGCACTTCGTGTACAAACTGGACCATCTCTTTCAAAGTACGAGGGTTTCAGACGAAAACACATCTGTTTCAAAGGCATTTCATTTTTCTAAACTTATTTCAACTCAAGACTTTTTTTGCATCCAACATGCAACATTCAAAGCCACATACTAAAATTTCAACCCTTTCTGACTTCATTTGCTATTTTTCATGCATTTAATGATTTATTTTGAGCTAAATGACCCTGTAATTGGAAAGCACTACAACTGAACTCAGAAAAGGTTGAAACTTGGCATGGTATCATCATTTGATCGACATAGCATGTGTGAAAAAGTTGAGAGGATTACGGCAAAAACTGGATGCACTTCGTGTACAAACCGGACCATCTCTTTCAAAGTACGAGGCTTTTAGAGGAAAACACATCTGTTTCAAAGGCATTTTATTTTTCTAAACTTATTTCCACTCAAGACTTTTTTTTTCATCCGACATGCAACATTCAAAGCCACATACTAAAATTTCAACCCTTTCTGACTTCATTTGCTATTTTTCATGCATTTAATGATTTATTTTGAGCTAAATGACCCTGTAATTGGAAAGCACTACAACTGAACTCAGAAAAGGTTGAAACTTGGCATGGTATCATCATTTGACCCACATAGCATGTGTGTAAAAGTTGAGAGGATTAGGGCAAAAACTGGATGCACTTCGTGTACAAACTGGACCATCTCTTTCAAAGTACGAGGTTTTCAAACGAAAACACATGTGTTTCAAAGGCATTTCAGTTTTCTAAACTTATTTGAACTCAAGACTTTTTTTTGCATCCAACATGCAACATTCAAAGCCACATACTAAAATTTCAACCCTTTCTAACTTCATTTGCTATTTTTCATGCATTTAATGATTTATTTTGAGCTAAATGACCCTGTAATTGGAAAGCACGACAACTGAACTCAGAAAAGGTTGAAACTTGGCTTGCTAACATAATTTGACTCACATAGCATGTGTGCAAAAGTTGAGAGGATTACGGAAAAAACTGGATGCACTTCGTGTACAAACTGGACCATCTCTTTCAAAGTACGAGGGTTTCAGACGAAAACACATCTGTTTCAAAGGCATTTCATTTTTCTAAACTTATTTCAACTCAAGACTTTTTTGCATGCAACATGCAACATTCAAAGACACATACTAAAATTTCAACCCTTTCTGACTTCATTTGCTATTTTTCATGCATTTAATGATTTATTTTGAGCTAAATGACCCTGTAATTGGAAAGCACTACAACTGAACTCAGAAAAGGTTGAAACTTGGCATGGTATCATCATTTGATCGACATAGCATGTATGAAAAAGTTGAGAGGATTACGGCAAAAACTGGATGCACTTCGTGTACAAACCGGACCATCTCTTTCAAAGTACGAGGCTTTCAGAGGAAAACACATCTGTTTCAAAGGCATTTTATTTTTCTAAACTTATTTCAACTCAAGACTTTTTTTTCATCCGACATGCAACATTCAAATCTACATACTAAAATTTCAACCCTTTCTGACTTCATTTGCTATTTTTCATGCATTTAATGATTTATTTTGAGCTAAATGACCCTGTAATTGGAAAGCACTACAACTGAACTCAGAAAAGGTTGAAACTTGGCATGGTATCATCATTTGACCCACATAGCATGTGTGTAAAAGTTGAGAGGATTACGGCAAAAACTTGATGCACTTCGTGTACAAACTGGACCATCTCTTTCAAAGTACGAGGGTTTGAGACGAAAACACATCTGTTTCAAAGGCATTTCATTTTTCTAAACTTATTTCAACTCAAGACCTTTTTTGCATCCAACATGCAACATTCAAATCCACATACTAAAATTTCAACCCTTTTTGACTTCATTTGCTATTTTTCATGCATTTAATGATTTATTTTGAGCTAAATGACCCTGTAATTGGAAAGCACTACAACTGAACTCAGAAAAGGTTGAAACTAGGCATGGTATCATCATTTTACCCACATAGCATGTGTGCAAAAGTTGAGAGGATTACGGCAAAAACTGGATGCACTTCGTGTACAAACCGGACGATCTCTTTCAAAGTACGAGGCTTTCAGAGGAAAACACATCTGTTTCAAAGGCATTTTATTTTTCTAAACTTATTTCAACTCAAGACTTTTTTTTTCATCCGACATGCAACATTCAAATCCACATACTAAAATTTCAACCCTTTCTGACTTCATTTGCTATTTTTCATGCATTTAATGATTTATTTTGAGCTAAATGACCCTGTAATTGGAAAGCACTACAACTGAACTCAGAAAAGGTTGAAACTTGGCATGGTATCATCATTTGACCCACATAGCATGTGTGTAAAAGTTGAGAGGATTACGGCAAAAACTGGATGCACTTCGTGTACAAACTGGACCATCTCTTTCAAAGTACGAGGGTTTCAGACGAAAACACATCTGTTTCAAAGGCATTTCATTTTTCTAAACTTATTTCAACTCAAGAATTTTTTTGCATCCAACATGCAACATTCAAAGCCACATACTAAAATTTCAACCCTTTCTGACTTCATTTGCTATTTTTCATGCATTTAATGATTTATTTTGAGCTAAATGACCCTGTAATTGGAAAGCACTACAACTGAACTCAGAAAAGGTTGAAACTTGGCATGGTATCATCATTTGATCGACATAGCATGTGTGAAAAAGTTGAGAGGATTACGGCAAAAACTGGATGCACTTCGTGTACAAACCGGACCATCTCTTTCAAAGTACGAGGCTTTTAGAGGAAAACACATCTGTTTCAAAGGCATTTTATTTTTCTAAACTTATTTCCACTCAAGACTTTTTTTTTCATCCGACATGCAACATTCAAATCCACATACTAAAATTTCAACCCTTTCTGACTTCATTTGCTATTTTTCATGCATTTAATGATTTATTTTGAGCTAAATGACCCTGTAATTGGAAAGCACTACAACTGAACTCAGAAAAGGTTGAAACTTGGCATGGTATCATCATTTGACCCACATAGCATGTGTGTAAAAGTTGAGAGGATTACGGCAAAAACTGGATGCACTTCGTGTACAAACTGGACCATCTCTTTCAAAGTACGAGGGTTTCAGACGAAAACACATCTGTTTCAAAGGCATTTCATTTTTCTAAACTTATTTCAACTCAAGAATTTTTTTGCATCCAACATGCAACATTCAAAGCCACATACTAAAATTTCAACCCTTTCTGACTTCATTTGCTATTTTTCATGCATTTAATGATTTATTTTGAGCTAAATGACCCTGTAATTGGAAAGCACTACAACTGAACTCAGAAAAGGTTGAAACTTGGCATGGTATCATCATTTGATCGACATAGCATGTGTGAAAAAGTTGAGAGGATTACGGCAAAAACAGGATGCACTTCGTGTACAAACCGGACCATCTCTTTCAAAGTACGAGGCTTTTAGAGGAAAACACATCTGTTTCAAAGGCATTTTATTTTTCTAAACTTATTTCCACTCAAGACTTTTTTTTTCATCCGACATGCAACATTCAAATCCACATACTAAAATTTCAACCCTTTCTGACTTCATTTGCTATTTTTCATGCATTTAATGATTTATTTTGAGCTAAATGACCCTGTAATTGGAAAGCACTACAACTGAACTCTGAAAAGGTTGAAACTTGGCATGGTATCATCATTTGATCTACATAGCATGTGTGAAAAAGTTGAGAGGATTACGGAAAAAACTGGATGCACTTCGTGTACAAACCGGACCATCTCTTTCAAAGTACGAGGCTTTTAGAGGAAAACACATCTGTTTCAAAGGCATTTTATTTTTCTAAACTTATTTCCACTCAAGACTTTTTTTTTCATCCGACATGCAACATTCCAAGCCACATACTAAAATTTCAACCCTTTCTGACTTCATTTGCTATTTTTCATGCATTTAATGATTTATTTTGAGCTAAATGACCCTGTAATTGGAAAGCACTACAACTGAACTCAGAAAAGGTTGAAACTTGGCATGGTATCATCATTTGACCCACATAGCATGTGTGTAAAAGTTGAGAGGATTACGGCAAAAACTGGATGCACTTCGTGTACAAACTGGACCATCTCTTTCAAAGTACGAGGTTTTCAAACGAAAACACATGTGTTTCAAAGGCATTTCAGTTTTCTAAACTTATTTGAACTCAAGACTTTTTTTTGCATCCAACATGCAACATTCAAAGCCACATACTAAAATTTCAACCCTTTCTAACTTCATTTGCTATTTTTCATGCATTTAATGATTTATTTTGAGCTAAATGACCCTGTAATTGGAAAGCACGACAACTGAACTCAGAAAAGGTTGAAACTTGGCATGCTATCATAATTTGACTCACATAGCATGTGTGCAAAAGTTGAGAGGATTACGGAAAAAATTGGATGCACTTCGTGTACAAACTGGACCATCTCTTTCAAAGTACGAGGGTTTCAGACGAAAACACATCTGTTTCAAAGGCATTTCATTTTTCTAAACTTATTTCAACTCAAGACCTTTTTTGCATCCAACATGCAACATTCAAATCCACATACTAAAATTTCAACCCTTTCTGACTTCATTTGCTATTTTTCATGCATTTAATGATTTATTTTGAGCTAAATGACCCTGTAATTGGAAAGCACTACAACTGAACTCAGAAAAGGTTGAAACTAGGCATGGTATCATCATTTTACCCACATAGCATGTGTGCAAAAGTTGAGAGGATTACGGCAAAAACTGGATGCACTTCGTGTACAAACCGGACCATCTCTTTCAAAGTACGAGGCTTTCAGAGGAAAACACATCTGTTTCAAAGGCATTTTATTTTTCTAAACTTATTTCAACTCAAAACTTTTTTTTCATCCGACATGCAACATTCAAATCCACATACTAAAATTTCAACCCTTTCTGACTTCATTTGCTATTTTTCATGCATTTAATGATTTATTTTGAGCTAAATGACCCTGTAATTGGAAAGCACTACAACTGAACTCAGAAAAGGTTGAAACTTGGCATGGTATCATCATTTGACCCACATAGCATGTGTGTAAAAGTTGAGAGGATTACGGCAAAAACTGGATGCACTTCGTGTACAAACTGGACCATCTCTTTCAAAGTACGAGGGTTTAAGACGAAAACTCATCTGTTTCAAAGGCATTTCATTTTTCTAAACTTATTTCAACTCAAGACTTTTTTTGCATCCAACATGCAACATTCAAAGCCACATACTAAAATTTCAACCCTTTCTGACTTCATTTGCTATTTTTCATGCATTTAATGATTTATTTTGAGCTAAATGACCCTGTAATTGGAAAGCACTACAACTGAACTCAGAAAAGGTTGAAACTTGGCATGGTATCATCATTTGATCGACATAGCATGTGTGAAAAAGTTGAGAGGATTACGGCAAAAACTGGATGCACTTCGTGTACAAACCGGACCATCTCTTTCAAAGTACGAGGCTTTTAGAGGAAAACACATCTGTTTCAAAGGCATTTTATTTTTCTAAACTTATTTCCACTCAAGACTTTTTTTTTCATCCGACATGCAACATTCAAATCCACATACTAAAATTTCAACCCTTTCTGACTTCATTTGCTATTTTTCATGCATTTAATGATTTATTTTGAGCTAAATGACCCTGTAATTGGAAAGCACTACAACTGAACTCAGAAAAGGTTGAAACTTGGCATGGTATCATCATTTGACCCACATAGCATGTGTGTAAAAGTTGAGCGGATTACGGCAAAAACTGGATGCACTTCGTGTACAAACTGGACCATCTCTTTCAAAGTACGAGGTTTTCAAACGAAAACACATGTGTTTCAAAGGCATTTCAGTTTTCTAAACTTATTTGAACTCAAGACTTTTTTTTGCATCCAACATGCAACATTCAAAGCCACATACTAAAATTTCAACCCTTTCTAACTTCATTTGCTATTTTTCATGCATTTAATGATTTATTTTGAGCTAAATGACCCTGTAATTGGAAAGCACTACAACTGAACTCAGAAAAGGTTGAAACTTGGCATGGTATCATAATTTGACTCACATAGCATGTGTGCAAAAGTTGAGAGGATTACGGAAAAAACTGGATGCACTTCGTGTACAAACTGGACCATCTCTTTCAAAGTACGAGGCTTTTAGGGGAAAACACATATGTTTCAAAGGCATTTCATTTTTCTAAACTTATTTCAACTCAAGACCTTTTTTGCATCCAACATGCAACATTCAAATCCACATACTAAAATTTCAACCCTTTCTGACTTCATTTGCTATTTTTCATGCATTTAATGATTTATTTTGAGCTAAATGACCCTGTAATTGGAAAGCACTACAACTGAACTCAGAAAAGGTTGAAACTAGGCATGGTATCATCATTTTACCCACATAGCATGTGTGCAAAAGTTGAGAGGATTACGGCAAAAACTGGATGCACTTCGTGTACAAACCGGACCATCTCTTTCAAAGTACGAGGCTTTCAGAGGAAAACACATCTGTTTCAAAGGCATTTTATTTTTCTAAACTTATTTCAACTCAAGACTTTTTTTTTCATCCGACATGCAACATTCAAATCCACATACTAAAATTTCAACCCTTTCTGACTTCATTTGCTATTTTTCATGCATTTAATGATTTATTTTGAGCTAAATGACCCTGTAATTGGAAAGCACTACAACTGAACTCAGAAAAGGTTGAAACTTGGCATGGTATCATCATTTGACCCACATAGCATGTGTGTAAAAGTTGAGAGGATTACGGCAAAAACTGGATGCACTTCGTGTACAAACTGGACCATCTCTTTCAAAGTACGAGGGTTTCAGACGAAAACTCTTCTGTTTCAAAGGCATTTCATTTTTCTAAACTTATTTCAACTCATGACTTTTTTTGCATCCAACATGCAACATTCAAAGCCACATACTAAAATTTCAACCCTTTCTGACTTCATTTGCTATTTTTCATGCATTTAATGATTTATTTTGAGCTAAATGACCCTGTAATTGGAAAGCACTACAACGGAACTCAGAATAGGTTGAAACTTGGCATGCTATCATCATTTGACCCACATAGCATGTGTGCAAAAGTTGAAAGGATTACGGAAAAAACTGGATGCACTTCGTGTACAAACTAGACCATCTCTTTCAAAGTACGAGGGTTTCAGACGAAAACACATGTGTTTCAAAGGCATTTCATTTTTCTAAACTTATTTCAACTCAAGACTTTTTTGCATGCAACATGCAACATTCAAAGCCACATACTAAAATTTCAACCCTTTCTGACTTCATTTGCTATTTTTCATGCATTTAATGATTTATTTTGAGCTAAATGACCCTGTAATTGGAAAGCTCTACAACTGAACTCAGAAAAGGTTGAAACTTGGCATGGTATTATCATTTGATCGACATAGCATGTGTGAAAAAGTTGAGAGGATTACGGCAAAAACTGGATGCACTTCGTGTACAAACCGGACCATCTCTTTCAAAGTACGAGGCTTTCAGAGGAAAACACATGTGTTTCAAAGGCATTTTATTTTTCTAAACTTATTTCAACTCAAGACTTTTTTTTCATCCGACATGCAACATTCAAATCCACATACTAAAACTTCAACCCTTTCTGACTTCATTTGCTATTTTTCATGCATTTAATGATTTATTTTGAGCTAAATGACCCTGTAATTGGAAAGCACTACAACTGAACTCAGAAAAGGTTGAAACTTGGCATGGTATCATCATTTGACCCACATAGCATGTGTGTAAAAGTTGAGAGGATTACGGCAAAAACTGGATGCACTTCGTGTACAAACCGGACCATCTCTTTCAAAGTACGAGGCTTTCAGAGGAAAACACATCTGTTTCAAAGGCATTTTATTTTTCTAAACTTATTTCAACTCAAGACTTTTTTTTCATCCGACATGCAACATTCAAATCCACATACTAAAATTTCAACCCTTTCTGACTTCATTTGCTATTTTTCATGCATTTAATGATTTATTTTGAGCTAAATGGCCCTGTAATTGCAAAGCACTACAAGGGAACTCAGAAAAGGTTGAAACTTGGCATGGTATCATCATTTGACCCACATAGCATGTGTCCAAAAGTTGAGAGGATTACGACAAAAACTGGACGCACTTCGTGTACAAACTTGACCATCCCTTTCAAAGTACAAGGGTTTCAAACGAAAAGACATGTGTTCAAAGGCATTTCATTTTTCTAAACTTATTTCAATTCAAGACTTTTTTGCATCCAACATGAAACATTCAAAGCCACATACTAAAATTTCAACCCTTTCTAACTTCATTTGCTATTTTTCATGCATTTAATGATTTATTTTGAGCTAAATGACCCTGTAATTGGAAAGCACGACAACTGAACTCAGAAAAGGTTGAAACTTGGCATGCTATCATAATTTGACTCACATAGCATGTGTGCAAAAGTTGAGAGGATTACGGAAAAAACTGGATGCACTTCGTGTACAAACTGGACCATCTCTTTCAAAGTACGAGGGTTTCAGACGAAAACACATCTGTTTCAAAGGCATTTCATTTTTCTAAACTTATTTCAACTCAAGACCTTTTTTGCATCCAACATGCAACATTCAAATCCACATACTAAAATTTCAACCCTTTCTGACTTCATTTGCTATTTTTCATGCATTTAATGATTTATTTTGAGCTAAATGACCCTGTAATTGGAAAGCACTACAACTGAACTCAGAAAAGGTTGAAACTTGGCATGGTATCATCATTTGATCGACATAGCATGTGTGAAAAAGTTGAGAGGATTACGGCAAAAACTGGATGCACTTCGTGTACAAACCGGACCATCTCTTTCAAAGTACGAGGCTTTTAGGGGAAAACACATCTGTTTCAAAGGCATTTTATTTTTCTAAACTTATTTCCACTCAAGACTTTTTTTTCATCCGACATGCAACATTCAAATCCACATACTAAAATTTCAACCCTTTCTGACTTCATTTGCTATTTTTCATGCATTTAATGATTTATTTTGAGCTAAATGACCCTGTAATTGGAAAGCACTACAACTGAACTCAGAAAAGGTTGAAACTTGGCATGGTATCATCATTTGACCCACATAGCATGTGTGTAAAAGTTGAGAGGATTACGGCAAAAACTGGATGCACTTCGTGTACAAACTGGACCATCTCTTTCAAAGTACGAGGTTTTCAAACGAAAACACATGTGTTTCAAAGGCATTTCAGTTTTCTAAACTTATTTGAACTCAAGACGTTTTTTTGCATCCAACATGCAACATTCAAAGCCACATACTAAAATTTCAACCCTTTCTAACTTCATTTGCTATTTTTCATGCATTTAATGATTTATTTTGAGCTAAATGACCCTGTAATTGGAAAGCACGACAACTGAACTCAGAAAAGGTTGAAACTTGGCATGCTATCATAATTTGACTCACATAGCATGTGTGCAAAAGTTGAGAGGATTACGGAAAAAACTGGATGCACTTCGTGTACAAACTGGACCATCTCTTTCAAAGTACGAGGGTTTCAGACGAAAACACATCTGTTTCAAAGGCATTTCATTTTTCTAAACTTATTTCAACTCAAGACCTTTTTTGCATCCAACATGCAACATTCAAATCCACATACTAAAATTTCAACCCTTTCTGACTTCATTTGCTATTTTTCATGCATTTAATGATTTATTTTGAGCTAAATGACCCTGTAATTGGAAAGCACTACAAATGAACTCAGAAAAGGTTGAAACTAGGCATGGTATCATCATTTTACCCACATAGCATGTGTGCAAAAGTTGAGAGGATTACGGCATAAACTAGATGCACTTCGTGTACAAACTGGACCATCTCTATCAAAGTACGAGGCTTTCAAACGAAAACAGATGTGTTTCAAAGGCATTTCATTTTTCTAAACTTATTTCAACTCAAGACTTTTTTTGCATCCAACATGCAACATTCAAAGCCACATACTAAAATTTCAACCCTTTCTGACTTCATTTGCTATTTTTCATGCATTTAATGATTAATTTTCAGCTAAATGACCCTGTAATTGGAAAGCACTACAACTGAACTCAGAAAAGGTTGAAACTTGGCATGGTATCATCATTTGACCCACATAGCATGTGTGCAAAAGTTGAGAGGATTACGACAAAAACTGGACGCACTTCGTGTACAAACTGGACCATCCCTTTCAAAGTACAAGGGTTTCAAACGAAAACACATGTGTTCAAAGGCATTTCATTTTTCTAAACTTATTTCAACTCAAGACTTTTTTGCATCCAACATGAAACATTCAAAGCCACATACTAAAATTTCAACCCTTTCTGACTTCATTTGCTATTTTTCCTGCATTTAATGATTTATTTTGAGCTAAATGACCCTGTAATTGGAAAGCACTACAACTGAACTCAGAAAAGGTTGAAACTTGGCATGCTATCATCATTTGATCGACATAGCATGTGTGAAAAAGTTGAGAGGATTACGGCAAAAACTGGATGCACTTCGTGTACAAACCGGACCATCTCTTTCAAAGTACGAGGCTTTCAGAGGAAAACACATCTGTTTCAAAGGCATTTTATTTTTCTAAACTTATTTCAACTCAAGACTTTTTTTTCATCCGACATGCAACATTCAAATCCACATACTAAAATTTCAACCCTTTCTGACTTCATTTGCTATTTTTCATGCATTTAATGATTTATTTTGAGCTAAATGACCCTGTAATTGGAAAGCACTACAACTGAACTCAGAAAATGTTGAAACTTGGCATGGTATCATCATTTGACCCACATAGCATGTGTGTAAAAGTTGAGAGGATTACGGCAAAAACTGGATGCACTTCGTGTACAAACTGGACCATCTCTTTCAAAGTACGAGGGTTTCAAACGAAAACACATGTGTTTCAAAGGCATTTCAGTTTTCTAAACTTATTTGAACTCAAGACTTTTTTTTGCATCCAACATGCAACATTCAAAGCCACATACTAAAATTTCAACCCTTTCTGACTTCATTTGCTATTTTTCATGCATTTAATGATTTATTTTGAGCTAAATGACCCAGTAATTGGAAAGCACGACAACTGAACTCAGAAAAGGTTGAAACTTGGCTTGCTATCATAATTTGACTCACATAGCATGTGTGCAAAAGTTGAGAGGATTACGGAAAAAACTGGATGCACTTCGTGTACAAACTGGACCATCTCTTTCAAAGTACGAGGGTTTCAGACGAAAACACATCTGTTTCAAAGGCATTTCATTTTTCTAAACTTATTTCAACTCAAGACTTTTTTTGCATCCAACATGCAACATTCAAAGCCACATGCTAAAATTTCAAACCTTTCTGACTTCATTTGCTATTTTTCATGCATTTAATGATTTATTTTGAGCTAAATGACCCTGTAATTGGAAAGCACTACAACTGAACTCAGAAAAGGTTGAAACTTGGCATGGTATCATCATTTTACCCACATAGCATGTGTGCAAAAGTTGAGAGGATTACGGCATAAACTAGATGCACTTCGTGTACAAACTGGACCATCTCTATCAAAGTACGAGGCTTTTAGGGGAAAACACATCTGTTTCAAAGGCATTTTATTTTTCTAAACTTATTTCCACTCAAGACTTTTTTTTCATCCGACATGCAACATTCAAATCCACATACTAAAATTTCAACCCTTTCTAACTTCATTTGCTATTTTTCATGCATTTAATGATTTATTTTGAGCTAAATGACCCTATAATTGGAAAGCACGACAACTGAACTCAGAAAAGGTTGAAACTTGGCATGGTATCATCATTTGACCCACATAGCATGTGTGTAAAAGTTGAGAGGATTACGGCAAAAACTGGATGCACTTCGTGTACAAACTGGACCATCTCTTTCAAAGTACGAGGTTTTCAAACGAAAACACATGTGTTTCAAAGGCATTTCAGTTTTCTAAACTTATTTGAACTCAAGACGTTTTTTTGCATCCAACATGCAACATTCAAAGCCACATACTAAAATTTCAACCCTTTCTAACTTCATTTGCTATTTTTCATGCATTTAATGATTTATTTTGAGCTAAATGACCCTATAATTGGAAAGCACGACAACTGAACTCAGAAAAGGTTGAAACTTGGCATGCTATCATAATTTGACTCACATAGCATGTGTGCAAAAGTTGAGAGGATTACGGAAAAAACTGGAGCACTTCGTGTACAAACTGGACCATCTCTTTCAAAGTACGAGGGTTTCAGACGAAAACACATCTGTTTCAAAGGCATTTCATTTTTCTAAACTTATTTCAACTCAAGACCTTTTTTGCATCCAACATGCAACATTCAAATCCACATACTAAAATTTCAACCCTTTCTGACTTCATTTGCTATTTTTCATGCATTTAATGATTTATTTTGAGCTAAATGACCCTGTAATTGGAAAGCACTACAAATGAACTCAGAAAAGGTTGAAACTAGGCATGGTATCATCATTTTACCCACATAGCATGTGTGCAAAAGTTGAGAGGATTACGGCATAAACTAGATGCACTTCGTGTACAAACTGGACCATCTCTATCAAAGTACGAGGCTTTCAAACGAAAACAGATGTGTTTCAAAGGCATTTCATTTTTCTAAACTTATTTCAACTCAAGACTTTTTTTGCATCCAACATGCAACATTCAAAGCCACATACTAAAATTTCAACCCTTTCTGACTTCATTTGCTATTTTTCATGCATTTAATGATTAATTTTCAGCTAAATGACCCTGTAATTGGAAAGCACTACAACTGAACTCAGAAAAGGTTGAAACTTGGCATGGTATCATCATTTGACCCACATAGCATGTGTGCAAAAGTTGAGAGGATTACGACAAAAACTGGACGCACTTCGTGTACAAACTGGACCATCCCTTTCAAAGTACAAGGGTTTCAAACGAAAACACATGTGTTCAAAGGCATTTCATTTTTCTAAACTTATTTCAACTCAAGACTTTTTTGCATCCAACATGAAACATTCAAAGCCACATACTAAAATTTCAACCCTTTCTGACTTCATTTGCTATTTTTCATGCATTTAATGATTTATTTTGAGCTAAATGACCCTGTAATTGGAAAGCACTACAACTGAACTCAGAAAAGGTTGAAACTTGGCATGCTATCATCATTTGATCGACATAGCATGTGTGAAAAAGTTGAGAGGATTACGGCAAAAACTGGATGCACTTCGTGTACAAACCGGACCATCTCTTTCAAAGTACGAGGCTTTCAGAGGAAAACACATCTGTTTCAAAGGCATTTTATTTTTCTAAACTTATTTCAACTCAAGACTTTTTTTTCATCCGACATGCAACATTCAAATCCACATACTAAAATTTCAACCCTTTCTGACTTCATTTGCTATTTTTCATGCATTTAATGATTTATTTTGAGCTAAATGACCCTGTAATTGGAAAGCACTACAACTGAACTCAGAAAATGTTGAAACTTGGCATGGTATCATCATTTGACCCACATAGCATGTGTGTAAAAGTTGAGAGGATTACGGCAAAAACTGGATGCACTTCGTGTACAAACTGGACCATCTCTTTCAAAGTACAAGGGTTTCAAACGAAAACACATGTGTTTCAAAGGCATTTCAGTTTTCTAAACTTATTTGAACTCAAGACTTTTTTTTGCATCCAACATGCAACATTCAAAGCCACATACTAAAATTTCAACCCTTTCTGACTTCATTTGCTATTTTTCATGCATTTAATGATTTATTTTGAGCTAAATGACCCTGTAATTGGAAAGCACGACAACTGAACTCAGAAAAGGTTGAAACTTGGCTTGCTATCATAATTTGACTCACATAGCATGTGTGCAAAAGTTGAGAGGATTACGGAAAAAACTGGATGCACTTCGTGTACAAACTGGACCATCTCTTTCAAAGTACGAGGGTTTCAGACGAAAACACATCTGTTTCAAAGGCATTTCATTTTTCTAAACTTATTTCAACTCAAGACTTTTTTTGCATCCAACATGCAACATTCAAAGCCACATGCTAAAATTTCAAACCTTTCTGACTTCATTTGCTATTTTTCATGCATTTAATGATTTATTTTGAGCTAAATGACCCTGTAATTGGAAAGCACTACAACTGAACTCAGAAAAGGTTGAAACTTGGCATGGTATCATCATTTTACCCACATAGCATGTGTGCAAAAGTTGAGAGGATTACGGCATAAACTAGATGCACTTCGTGTACAAACTGGACCATCTCTATCAAAGTACGAGGCTTTTAGGGGAAAACACATCTGTTTCAAAGGCATTTTATTTTTCTAAACTTATTTCCACTCAAGACTTTTTTTTCATCCGACATGCAACATTCAAATCCACATACTAAAATTTCAACCCTTTCTGACTTCATTTGCTATTTTTCATGCATTTAATGATTTATTTTGAGCTAAATGACCCTGTAATTGGAAAGCACTACAACTGAACTCAGAAAAGGTTGAAACTTGGCATGGTATCATCATTTGACCCACATAGCATGTGTGTAAAAGTTGAGAGGATTACGGCAAAAACTGGATGCACTTCGTGTACAAACTGGACCATCTCTTTCAAAGTACGAGGTTTTCAAACGAAAACACATGTGTTTCAAAGGCATTTCAGTTTTCTAAACTTATTTGAACTCAAGACGTTTTTTTGCATCAAACATGCAACATTCAAAGCCACATACTAAAATTTCAACCCTTTCTAACTTCATTTGCTATTTTTCATGCATTTAATGATTTATTTTGAGCTAAATGACCCTGTAATTGGAAAGCACGACAACTGAACTCAGAAAAGGTTGAAACTTGGCATGCTATCATAATTTGACTCACATAGCATGTGTGCAAAAGTTGAGAGGATTACGGAAAAAACTGGAGCACTTCGTGTACAAACTGGACCATCTCTTTCAAAGTACGAGGGTTTCAGACGAAAACACATCTGTTTCAAAGGCATTTCATTTTTCTAAACTTATTTCAACTCAAGACCTTTTTTGCATCCAACATGCAACATTCAAATCCACATACTAAAATTTCAACCCTTTCTGACTTCATTTGCTATTTTTCATGCATTTAATGATTTATTTTGAGCTAAATGACCCTGTAATTTGAAAGCACTACAACTGAACTCAGAAAAGGTTGAAACTAGGCATGGTATCATCATTTTACCCACATAGCATGTGTGCAAAAGTTGAGAGGATTACGGCAAAAACGGGATGCACTTCGTGTACAAACCGGACCATCTCTTTCAAAGTACGAGGCTTTCAGAGGAAAACACATCTGTTTCAAAGGCATTTTATTTTTCTAAACTTATTTCAACTCAAGACTTTTTTTTCATCCGACATGCAACATTCAAATCCACATACTAAAATTTCAACCCTTTCTGACTTCATTTGCTATTTTTCATGCATTTAATGATTTATTTTCAGCTAAATGACCCTGTAATTGGAAAGCACTACAACTGAACTCAGAAAAGGTTGAAACTTGGCATGGTATCATCATTTGACCCACATAGCATGTGTGTAAAAGTTGAGAGGATTACGGCAAAAACTGGATGCACTTCGTGTACAAACTGGACCATCTCTTTCAAAGTACGAGGGTTTCAGACGAAAACACATCTGTTTCAAAGGCATTTCATTTTTCTAAACTTATTTCAACTCAAGACTTTTTTTGCATCCAACATGCAACATTCAAATCCACATACTAAAATTTCAACCCTTTCTGACTTCATTTGCTATTTTTCATGCATTTAATGATTTATTTTGAGCTAAATGACCCTGTAATTGGAAAGCACTACAACTGAACTCAGAAAAGGTTGAAACTTGGCATGGTATCATCATTTGATCGACATAGCATGTGTGAAAAAGTTGAGAGGATTACGGCAAAAACTGGATGCACTTCGTGTACAAACCGGACCATCTCTTTCAAAGTACGAGGCTTTTAGAGGAAAACACATCTGTTTCAAAGGCATTTTATTTTTCTAAACTTATTTCCACTCAAGACTTTTTTTTCATCCGACATGCAACATTCAAATCCACATACTAAAATTTCAACCCTTTCTGACTTCATTTGCTATTTTTCATGCATTTAATGATTTATTTTGAGCTAAATGACCCTGTAATTGGAAAGCACTACAACTGAACTCAGAAAAGGTTGAAACTTGGCATGGTATCATCATTTGACCCACATAGCATGTGTGTAAAAGTTGAGAGGATTACGGCAAAAACTGGATGCACTTCGTGTACAAACTGGACCATCTCTTTCAAAGTACGAGGTTTTCAAACGAAAACACATGTGTTTCAAAGGCATTTCAGTTTTCTAAACTTATTTGAACTCAAGACTTTTTTTTGCATCAAACATGCAACATTCAAAGCCACATACTAAAATTTCAACCCTTTCTAACTTCATTTGCTATTTTTCATGCATTTAATGATTTATTTTGAGCTAAATGACCCTGTAATTGGAAAGCACGACAACTGAACTCAGAAAAGGTTGAAACTTGGCATGCTATCATAATTTGACTCACATAGCATGTGTGCAAAAGTTGAGAGGATTACGGAAAAAACTGGATGCACTTCGTGTACAAACTGGACCATCTCTTTCAAAGTACGAGGGTTTCAGACGAAAACACATCTGTTTCAAAGGCATTTCATTTTTCTAAACTTATTTCAACTCAAGACCTTTTTTGCATCCAACATGCAACATTCAAATCCACATACTAAAATTTCAACCCTTTCTGACTTCATTTGCTATTTTTCATGCATTTAATGATTTATTTTGAGCTAAATGACCCTGTAATTGGAAAGCACTACAACTGAACTCAGAAAAGGTTGAAACTAGGCATGGTATCATCATTTTACCCACATAGCATGTGTGCAAAAGTTGAGAGGATTACGGCAAAAACTGGATGCACTTCGTGTACAAACCGGACCATCTCTTTCAAAGTACGAGGCTTTCAGAGGAAAACACATCTGTTTCAAAGGCATTTTATTTTTCTAAACTTATTTCAACTCAAGACTTTTTTTTCATCCGACATGCAACATTCAAATCCACATACTAAAATTTCAACCCTTTCTGACTTCATTTGCTATTTTTCATGCATTTAATGATTTATTTTGAGCTAAATGACCCTGTAATTGGAAAGCACTACAACTGAACTCAGAAAAGGTTGAAACTTGGCATGGTATCATCATTTGACCCACATAGCATGTGTGTAAAAGTTGAGAGGATTACGGCAAAAACTGGATGCACTTCGTGTACAAACTGGACCATCTCTTTCAAAGTACGAGGGTTTCAGACGAAAACACATCTGTTTCAAAGGCATTTCATTTTTCTAAACTTATTTCAACTCAAGACTTTTTTTGCATCCAACATGCAACATTCAAAGCCACATACTAAAATTTCAACCCTTTCTGACTTCATTTGCTATTTTTCATGCATTTAATGATTTATTTTGAGCTAAATGACCCTGTAATTGGAAAGCACTACAACTGAACTCAGAAAAGGTTGAAACTTGGCATGTTATCATCATTTGATCGACATAGCATGTGTGAAAAAGTTGAGAGGATTACGGCAAAAACTGGATGCACTTCGTGTACAAACCGGACCATCTCTTTCAAAGTACGAGGCTTTTAGAGGAAAACACATCTGTTTCAAAGGCATTTTATTTTTCTACACTTATTTCCACTCAAGACTTTTTTTTCATCCGACATGCAACATTCAAATCCACATACTAAAATTTCAACCCTTTCTGACTTCATTTGCTATTTTTCATGCATTTAATGATTTATTTTGAGCTAAATGACCCTGTAATTGGAAAGCACTACAACTGAACTCAGAAAAGGTTGAAACTTGGCATGGTATCATCATTTGAACCACATAGCATGTGTGTAAAAGTTGAGAGGATTACGGCAAAAACTGGATGCACTTCGTGTACAAACTGGACCATCTCTTTCAAAGTACGAGGTTTTCAAACGAAAACACATGTGTTTCAAAGGCATTTCAGTTTTCTAAACTTATTTGAACTCAAGACTTTTTTTTGCATCCAACATGCAACATTCAAAGCCACATACTAAAATTTCAACCCTTTCTAACTTCATTTGCTATTTTTCATGCATTTAATGATTTATTTTGAGCTAAATGACCCTGTAATTGGAAAGCACGACAACTGAACTCAGAAAAGGTTGAAACTTGGCATGCTATCATAATTTGACTCACATAGCATGTGTGCAAAAGTTGAGAGGATTACGGAAAAAACTGGATGCACTTCGTGTACAAACTGGACCATCTCTTTCAAAGTACGAGGGTTTCAGACGAAAACACATCTGTTTCAAAGGCATTTCATTTTTCTAAACTTACTTCAACTCAAGACCTTTTTTGCATCCAACATGCAACATTCAAATCCACATACTAAAATTTCAACCCTTTCTGACTTCATTTGCTATTTTTCATGCATTTAATGATTTATTTTGAGCTAAATGACCCTGTAATTGGAAAGCACTACAACTGAACTCAGAAAAGGTTGAAACTTGGCATGGTATCATCATTTGATCGACATAGCATGTGTGAAAAAGTTGAGAGGATTACGGCAAAAACTGGATGCACTTCGTGTACAAACCGGACCATCTCTTTCAAAGTACGAGGCTTTCAGAGGAAAACACATCTGTTTCAACGACATTTTATTTTTCTAAACTTATTTCAACTCAAGACTTTTTTTTCATCCGACATGCAACATTCAAATCCACATACTAAAATTTCAACCCTTTCTGACTTCATTTGCTATTTTTCATGCATTTAATGATTTATTTTGAGCTAAATGACCCTGTAATTGGAAAGCACTACAACTGAACTCAGAAAAGGTTGAAACTTGGCATGGTATCATCATTTGACCCACATAGCATGTGTGTAAAAGTTGAGAGGATTACGGCAAAAACTGGATGCACTTCGTGTACAAACTGGACCATCTCTTTCAAAGTACGAGGGTTTGAGACGAAAACACATCTGTTTCAAAGGCATTTCATTTTTCTAAACTTATTTCAACTCAAGACCTTTTTTGCATCCAACATGCAACATTCAAATCCACATACTAAAATTTCAACCCTTTTTGACTTCATTTGCTATTTTTCATGCATTTAATGATTTATTTTGAGCTAAATGACCCTGTAATTGGAAAGCACTACAACTGAACTCAGAAAAGGTTGAAACTAGGCATGGTATCATCATTTTACCCACATAGCATGTGTGCAAAAGTTGAGAGGATTACGGCATAAACTGGATGCATTTCGTGTACAAACCGGACCATCTCTTTCAAAGTACGAGGCTTTTAGAGGAAAACACATCTGTTTCAAAGGCATTTTATTTTTCTAAACTTATTTCCACTCAAGACTTTTTTTTCATCCGACATGCAACATTCAAATCCACATACTAAAATTTCAACCCTTTCTGACTTCATTTGCTATTTTTCATGCATTTAATGATTTATTTTGAGCTAAATGACCCTGTAATTGGAAAGCACTACAACTGAACTCAGAAAAGGTTGAAACTTGGCATGGTATCATCATTTGACCCACATAGCATGTGTGTAAAAGTTGAGAGGATTACGGCAAAAACTGGATGCACTTCGTGTACAAACTGGACCATCTCTTTCAAAGTACGAGGTTTTCAAACGAAAACACATGTGTTTCAAAGGCATTTCAGTTTTCTAAACTTATTTGAACTCAAGACTTTTTTTTGCATCCAACATGCAACATTCAAAGCCACATACTAAAATTTCAACCCTTTCTAACTTCATTTGCTATTTTTCATGCATTTAATGATTTATTTTGAGCTAAATGACCCTGTAATTGGAAAGCACGACAACTGAACTCAGAAAAGGTTGAAACTTGGCATGCTATCATAATTTGACTCACATAGCATGTGTGCAAAAGTTGAGAGGATTACGGAAAAAACTGGATGCACTTCGTGTACAAACTGGACCATCTCTTTCAAAGTACGAGGGTTTCAGACGAAAACACATCTGTTTCAAAGGCATTTCATTTTTCTAAACTTATTTCAACTCAAGACCTTTTTTGCATCCAACATGCAACATTCAAATCCACATACTAAAATTTCAACCCTTTCTGACTTCATTTGCTATTTTTCATGCATTTAATGATTTATTTTGAGCTAAATGACCCTGTAATTGGAAAGCACTACAACTGAACTCAGAAAAGGTTGAAACTTGGCATGGTATCATCATTTGATCGACATAGCATGTGTGAAAAAGTTGAGAGGATTACGGCAAAAACTGGATGCACTTCGTGTACAAACCGGACCATCTCTTTCAAAGTACGAGGCTTTTAGAGGAAAACACATCTGTTTCAAAGGCATTTTATTTTTCTAAACTTATTTCCACTCAAGACTTTTTTTTCATCCGACATGCAACATTCAAATCCACATACTAAAATTTCAACCCTTTCTGACTTCATTTGCTATTTTTCATGCATTTAATGATTTATTTTGAGCTAAATGACCCTGTAATTGGAAAGCACTACAACTGAACTCAGAAAAGGTTGAAACTTGGCATGGTATCATCATTTGACCCACATAGCATGTGTGTAAAAGTTGAGAGGATTACGGCAAAAACTGGATGCACTTCGTGTACAAACTGGACCATCTCTTTCAAAGTACGAGGTTTTCAAACGAAAACACATGTGTTTCAAAGGCATTTCAGTTTTCTAAACTTATTTGAACTCAAGACTTTTTTTTGCATCCAACATGCAACATTCAAAGCCACATACTAAAATTTCAACCCTTTCTAACTTCATTTGCTATTTTTCATGCATTTAATGATTTATTTTGAGCTAAATGACCCTGTAATTGGAAAGCACGACAACTGAACTCAGAAAAGGTTGAAACTTGGCATGCTATCATAATTTGACTCACATAGCATGTGTGCAAAAGTTGAGAGGATTACGGAAAAAACTGGATGCACTTCGTGTACAAACTGGACCATCTCTTTCAAAGTACGAGGGTTTCAGACGAAAACACATCTGTTTCAAAGGCATTTCATTTTTCTAAACTTATTTCAACTCAAGACCTTTTTTGCATCCAACATGCAACATTCAAATCCACATACTAAAATTTCAACCCTTTCTGACTTCATTTGCTATTTTTCATGCATTTAATGATTTATTTTGAGCTAAATGACCCTGTAATTGGAAAGCACTACAAATGAACTCAGAAAAGGTTGAAACTAGGCATGATATCATCATTTTACCCACATAGCATGTGTGCAAAAGTTGAGAGGATTACGGCATAAACTGGATGCACTTCGTGTACAAACTGGACCATCTCTATCAAAGTACGAGGCTTTCAAACGAAAACAGATGTGTTTCAAAGGCATTTCATTTTTCTAAACTTATTTCAACTCAAGACTTTTTTTGCATCCAACATGCAACATTCAAAGCCACATACTAAAATTTCAACCCTTTCTAACTTCATTTGCTATTTTTCATGCATTTAATGATTAATTTTCAGCTAAATGACCCTGTAATTGGAAAGCACTACAACTGAACTCAGAAAAGGTTGAAACTTGGCATGGTATCATCATTTGACCCACATAGCATGTGTGCAAAAGTTGAGAGGATTACGACAAAAACTGGACGCACTTCGTGTACAAACTGGACCATCCCTTTCAAAGTACAAGGGTTTCAAACGAAAACACATGTGTTCAAAGGCATTTCATTTTTCTAAACTTATTTCAACTCAAGACTTTTTTGCATCCAACATGAAACATTCAAAGCCACATACTAAAATTTCAACCCTTTCTGACTTCATTTGCTATTTTTCATGCATTTAATGATTTATTTTGAGCTAAATGACCCTGTAATTGGAAAGCACTACAACTGAACTCAGAAAAGGTTGAAACTTGGCATGGTATCATCATTTGATCGACATAGCATGTGTGAAAAAGTTGAGAGGATTACGGCAAAAACTGGATGCACTTCGTGTACAAACCGGACCATCTCTTTCAAAGTACGAGGCTTTCAGAGGAAAACACATCTGTTTCAAAGGCATTTTATTTTTCTAAACTTATTTCAACTCAAGACTTTTTTTTCATCCGACATGCAACATTCAAATCCACATACTAAAATTTCAACCCTTTCTGACTTCATTTGCTATTTTTCATGCATTTAATGATTTATTTTGAGCTAAATGACCCTGTAATTGGAAAGCACTACAACTGAACTCAGAAAATGTTGAAACTTGGCATGGTATCATCATTTGACCCACATAGCATGTGTGTAAAAGTTGAGAGGATTACGGGAAAAACTGGATGCACTTCGTGTACAAACTGGACCATCTCTTTCAAAGTACGAGGGTTTCAAACGAAAACACATGTGTTTCAAAGGCATTTCAGTTTTCTAAACTTATTTGAACTCAAGACTTTTTTTTGCATCCAACATGCAACATTCAAAGCCACATACTAAAATTTCAACCCTTTCTAACTTCATTTGCTATTTTTCATGCATTTAATGATTTATTTTGAGCTAAATGACCCTGTAATTGGAAAGCACGACAACTGAACTCAGAAAAGGTTGAAACTTGGCTTGCTATCATAATTTGACTCACATACCATGTGTGCAAAAGTTGAGAGGATTACGGAAAAAACTGGATGCACTTCGTGTACAAACTGGACCATCTCTTTCAAAGTACGAGGGTTTCAGACGAAAACACATCTGTTTCAAAGGCATTTCATTTTTCTAAACTTATTTCAACTCAAGACTTTTTTTGCATCCAACATGCAACATTCAAAGCCACATGCTAAAATTTCAAACCTTTCTGACTTCATTTGCTATTTTTCATGCATTTAATGATTTATTTTTAGCTAAATGACCCTGTAATTGGAAAGCACTACAACTGAACTCAGAAAAGGTTGAAACTTGGCATGGTATCATCATTT
Organism: Bromus sterilis; assembly: GCA_950022295.1. Lineage (NCBI taxonomy): Eukaryota > Viridiplantae > Streptophyta > Magnoliopsida > Poales > Poaceae > Bromus > Bromus sterilis. The sequence continues at coordinate 301,376,157 of OX465601.1, forward strand.
GATCGACATAGCATGTGTGAAAAAGTTGAGAGGATTACGGCAAAAACTGGACGCACTTCGTGTACAAACCGGACCATCTCTTTCAAAGTACGAGGCTTTCAGAGGAAAACACATCTGTTTCAAAGGCATTTTATTTTTCTAAACTTATTTCAACTCAAGACTTTTTTTTCATCCGACATGCAACATTCAAATCCACATACTAAAATTTCAACCCTTTCTGACTTCATTTGCTATTTTTCATGCATTTAATGATTTATTTTGAGCTAAATGACCCTGTAATTGGAAAGCACTACAACTGAACTCAGAAAAGGTTGAAACTTGGCATGGTATCATCATTTGACCCACATAGCATGTGTGTAAAAGTTGAGAGGATTACGGCAAAAACTGGATGCACTTCGTGTACAAACTGGACCATCTCTTTCAAAGTACGAGGGTTTCAAACGAAAACACATGTGTTTCAAAGGCATTTCAGTTTTCTAAACTTATTTGAACTCAAGACTTTTTTTTGCATCCAACATGCAACATTCAAAGCCACATACTAAAATTTCAACCCTTTCTGACTTCATTTGCTATTTTTCATGCATTTAATGATTTATTTTGAGCTAAATGACCCTGTAATTGGAAAGCACTACAACTGAACTCAGAAAAGGTTGAAACTTGGCATGGTATCATCATTTGATCGACATAGCATGTATGAAAAAGTTGAGAGGATTACGGCAAAAACTGGATGCACTTCGTGTACAAACCGGACCATCTCTTTCAAAGTACAAGGCTTTCAGAGGAAAACACATCTGTTTCAAAGGCATTTTATTTTTCTAAACTTATTTCAACTCAAGACTTTTTTTTCATCCGACATGCAACATTCAAATCCACACACTAAAATTTCAACCCTTTCTGACTTCATTTGCTATTTTTCATGCATTTAATGATTTATTTTGAGCTAAATGACCCTGTAATTGGAAAGCACTACAACTGAACTCAGAAAAGGTTGAAACTTGGCATGGTATCATCATTTGACCCACATAGCATGTGTGTAAAAGTTGAGAGGATTACGGCAAAAACTGGATGCACTTCGTGTACAAACCGGACCATCTCTTTCAAAGTACGAGGCTTTCAGAGGAAAACACATCTGTTTCAAAGGCATTTCATTTTTCTAAACTTATTTCAACTCAAGACTTTTTTTGCATCCAACATGCAACATTCAAAGCCACATACTAAAATTTCAACCCTTTCTGACTTCATTTGCTATTTTTCATGCATTTAATGATTTATTTTGAGCTAAATGACCCTGTAATTGGAAAGCACGACAACTGAACTCAGAAAAGGTTGAAACTTGGCATGCTATCATAATTTGACTCACATAGCATGTGTGCAAAAGTTGAGAGGATTACGGAAAAAACTGGATGCACTTCGTGTACAAACTGGACCATCTCTTTCAAAGTACGAAGGTTTCAGACGAAAACACATCTGTTTCAAAGGCATTTCATTTTTCTAAACTTATTTCAACTCAAGACCTTTTTTGCATCCAACTTGCAACATTCAAATCCACATACTAAAATTTCAACCCTTTCTGACTTCATTTGCTATTTTTCATGCATTTAATGATTTATTTTGAGCTAAATGACCCTGTAATTGGAAAGCACTACAACTGAACTCAGAAAAGGTTGAAACTTGGCATGGTATCATCATTTGATCGACATAGCATGTGTGAAAAAGTTGAGAGGATTACGGCAAAAACTGGATGCACTTCGTGTACAAACCGGACCATCTCTTTCAAAGTACGAGGCTTTCAGAGGAAAACACATCTGTTTCAAAGGCATTTTATTTTTCTAAACTTATTTCAACTCAAGACTTTTTTTTCATCCGACATGCAACATTCAAATCCACATACTAAAATTTCAACCCTTTCTGACTTCATTTGCTATTTTTCATGCATTTAATGATTTATTTTGAGCTAAATGACCCTGTAATTGGAAAGCACTACAACTGAACTCAGAAAAGGTTGAAACTTGGCATGGTATCATCATTTGACCCACATAGCATGTGTGTAAAAGTTGAGAGGATTACGGCAAAAACTGGATGCACTTCGTGTACAAACTGGACCATCTCTTTCAAAGTACGAGGCTTTCAAACGAAAACACATGTGTTTCAAAGGCATTTCTGTTTTCTAAACTTATTTGAACTCAAGACTTTTTCTTGCATCCAACATGCAACATTCAAAGCCACATACTAAAATTTCAACCCTTTCTAACATCATTTGCTATTTTTCATGCATTTAATGATTTATTTTGAGCTAAATGACCCTGTAATTGGAAAGCACGACAACTGAACTCAGAAAAGGTTGAAACTTGGCATGCTATCATAATTGGACTCACATAGCATGTGTGCAAAAGTTGAGAGGATTACGGAAAAAACTGGATGCACTTCGTGTACAAACTGGACCATCTCTTTCAAAGTACGAGGGTTTCAGACGAAAACACATCTGTTTCAAAGGCATTTCATTTTTCTAAACTTATTTCAACTCAAGACCTTTTTTGCATCCAACATGCAACATTCAAATCCACATACTAAAATTTTAACCCTTTCTGACTTCATTTGCTATTTTTCATGCATTTAATGATTTATTTTGAGCTAAATGACCCTGTAATTGGAAAGCACTACAACTGAACTCAGAAAAGGTTGAAACTAGGCATGGTATCATCATTTTACCCACATAGCATGTGTGCAAAAGTTGAGAGGATTACGGCATAAACTGGATGCACTTCGTGTACAAACTGGACCATCTCTTTCAAAGTACGAGGCTTTCAAACGAAAACAGATGTGTTTCAAAGGCATTTCATTTTTGTAAACTTATTTCAACTCAAGACTTTTTTTGCATCCAACATGCAACATTCAAAGCCACATACTAAAATTTCAACCCTTTCTGACTTCATTTGCTATTTTTCATGCATTTAATGATTAATTTTCAGCTAAATGACCCTGTAATTGGAAAGCACTACAACTGAACTCAGAAAAGGTTGAAACTTGGCATGGTATCATCATTTGACCCACATAGCATGTTTGCAAAAGTTGAGAGGATTACGGCAAAACCTGGATGCACTTCGTGTACAAGCTGGACCATCTCTTTCAAAGTACGAGGCTTTCAAACGAAAACAAATGTGTTTCAAAGGCATTTCATTTTTCTAAACTTATTTCAACTAAAGACTTTTTTTGAATCCAACACGCAACATTCAAAGCCACATACTAAAATTTCAACCCTTTCTGACTTCATTTGCTATTTTTCATGCATTTAATGATTTATTTTGAGCTAAATAACCCTGTAATTGGAAAGCACTACAACTGAACTCAGAAAAGGATTAAACTTGGCATGGTATCATCATTTGACCCACATAGCATGTGTGCAAAAGTTGAGAGGCTTACGGAAAAAACTGGATGCACTTCGTGTACAAACTGGACCATCTCTTTCAAAGTACGAGGCTTTCAGAGGAAAACACATCTGTTTCAAAGGCATTTTATTTTTCTAAACTTATTTCAACTCAAGACATTTTTGCATCCAACATGCAACATTCAAATCCACATACTAAAATTTCAACCCATCTGACTTCATTTGCTATATTTCTTGCATTTAATGATTTATTTTGAGCTAAATGACCCTATAATTGGAAAGCACTACAACTGAACTCTGAAAATGTTGAAACTTGGCATGGTATCATCATTTGACCCACATAGCATGTGTGCAAAAGTTGAGAGGATTACGGATAAAACTGGATGCACTTCATGTACAAACTGGCCCATCTCTTTCAAAGTACGAGGGTTTTAAACGAAAACACATTTGTTTCAAAGGCATTTAATTTTTCTAAACTTATTTCAAGTCAAGACTTTTTTTGCATCCAACATGCAACATTCAAAGCCACATACTAAAATTTCAACCCTTTCTGATTTCACTTGCTATTTTTCATGCATTTAATGATTTATTTTGAGCTAAATGACCCTGTAATTGGAAAGCACTACAACTGAACTCAGAAAAGGTTGAAGCTTGGCATGGTATCATCATTTGACCCACATAGCATGTGTGCAAAATTTCAGAGAATTACGGCAAAAGTTGGATGCAATTCGTGTACAAACTGGACCATCTCTTTCAAAGTACGAGGGTTTTAAACGAAAACACATGTGTTTCAAAGGCATTTCACTTTTATAAACTTATTTCAACTCAAGACTTTTTTTGCATCCAACATGCAACATTCAAAGCCACATACTAAACTTTCAACCCTTTCTCACTTCATTTGCTATTTTTCATGCATTTATTGATTTATTTTGAGCTAAATGACCCTGTAATTGGAAAGCATTACAACTGAACTCAGAAAAGGTTGAAACTTGGCATGGTATCATCATTTGACCCACATAGCATGTGTGCAAAAGTTGAGAGCATTACGGCAAAAACTGGATGCACTTCGTGTGTAAACTAGACCATCTCTTTCAAAGTACGAGTGTTTCAGACGAAAACACATCTGTTTCAAAGGCATTTCATTTTTTAAACTTACTTCAACTCAAGACTTTTTTTGCATCCAACATGAAACATTCAAAGCCACATACTAAAATTTCAACCCTTCTGACTTCATTTGCTATTTTTCATGCATTTAATGATTTATTTTGAGCTAAATGGCCCTGTAATTGCAAAGCACTACAAGGGAACTCAGAAAAGGTTGAAACTTGGCATGGTATCATCATTTGACCCACATAGCATGTGTCCAAAAGTTGAGAGGATTACGACAAAAACTGGACGCACTTCGTGTACAAACTTGACCATCCCTTTCAAAGTACAAGGGTTTCAAACGAAAACACATGTGTTCAAAGGCATTTCATTTTTCTAAACTTATTTCAATTCAAGACTTTTTTGCATCCAACATGAAACATTCAAAGCCACATACTAAAATTTCAACCCTTTCTGACTTCATTTGCTATTTTTCATGCATTTAATGATTTATTTTGAGCTAAATGACCCTGTAATTGGAAAGCACTACAACTGAACTCAGAAAAGGTTGAAACTTGGCATGCTATCATCATTTGATCGACATAGCATGTGTGAAAAAGTTGAGAGGATTACGGCAAAAACTGGATGCACTTCGTGTACAAACCGGACCATCTCTTTCAAAGTACGAGGCTTTCAGAGGAAAACACATCTGTTTCAAAGGCATTTTATTTTTCTAAACTTATTTCAACTCAAGACTTTTTTTTCATCCGACATGCAACATTCAAATCCACATACTAAAATTTCAACCCTTTCTGACTTCATTTGCTATTTTTCATGCATTTAATGATTTATTTTGAGCTAAATGACCCTGTAATTGGAAAGCACTACAGCTGAACTCAGAAAAGGTTGAAACTTGGCATGGTATCATCATTTGACCCACATAGCATGTGTGTAAAAGTTGAGAGGATTACGGCAAAAACTGGATGCACTTCGTGTACAAACTGGACCATCTCTTTCAAAGTACGAGGGTTTCAAACGAAAACACATGTGTTTCAAAAGCATTTCAGTTTTCTAAACTTATTTGAACTCAAGACTTTTTTTTGCATCCAACATGCAACATTCAAAGCCACATACTAAAATTTCAACCCTTTCTGACTTCATTTGCTATTTTTCATGCATTTAATGATTTATTTTGAGCTAAATGACCCTGTAATTGGAAAGCACGACAACTGAACTCAGAAAAGGTTGAAACTTGGCTTGCTATCATAATTTGACTCACATAGCATGTGTGCAAAAGTTGAGAGGATTACGGAAAAAACTGGATGCACTTCGTGTACAAACTGGACCATCTCTTTCAAAGTACGAGGGTTTTAAACGAAAACACATCTGTTTCAATGGCATTTAATTTTTCTAAACTTATTTCAACTGAAGACTTTTTTTTCATCCGACATGCAACATTCAAATCCACATACTAAAATTTCAACCCTTTCTGACTTCATTTGCTATTTTTCATGCATTTAATGATTTATTTTGAGCTAAATGACCCTGTAATTGGAAAGCACTACAACTGAACTCGGAAAAGGTTGAAACTTGGCATGGTATCATCATTTGACCCACATAGCATGTGTGTAAAAGTTGAGAGGATTACGGCAAAAACTGGATGCACTTCATGTACAAACTGGCCCATCTCTTTCAAAGTACGAGGGTTTTAAACGAAAACACATCTGTTTCAATGGCATTTAATTTTTCTAAACTTATTTCAAGTCAAGACTTTTTTTGCATCCAACATGCAACATTCAAAGCCACATACTAAACTTTCAACCCTTTCTGATTTCATTTGCTATTTTTCAAGCATTTAATGATTTATTTTGAGCTAAATGACCCTGTAATTGGAAAGCACTACAACTGAACTCAGAAAAGGTTGAAGCTTGGCATGGTATCATCATTTGACCCACATAGGATGTGTGCAAAAGTTCAGAGAATTACGGCAAAAGTTGGATGCAATTCGTGTACAAACTGGACATTCTCTTTCAAAGTACGAGGGTTTTAAACGAAAACACATGTGTTTCAAAGGCATTTCACTTTTATAAACTTATTTCAACTCAAGACTTTTTTTGCATCCAACATGCAACATTCAAAGCCACATACTAAACTTTCAACCCTTTCTGACTTCATTTGCTATTTTTCATCCTTTTATTGATTTATTTTGAGCTAAATGACCCTGTAATTGGAAAGCATTACAACTGAACTCAGAAAAGGTTGAAACTTGGCATGGTATCATCATTTGACCCACATAGCATGTGTGCAAAAGTTGACAGCATTACGGCAAAAACTGGATGCACTTCGTGTATAAACTAGACCATCTCTTTCAAAGTACGAGTGTTTCAGACGAAAACACATCTGTTTCAAAGGTATTTCATTTTTCTAAACTTACTTCAACTCAAGACTTTTTTTTCATGCAACATGAAACATTCAAAGCCACATACTAAAATTTCAACCCTTCTGACTTCATTTGCTATTTTTCATGCATTTAATGATTTATTTTGAGCTAAATGGCCCTGTAATTGGAAAGCACTACAAGGGAACTCAGAAAAGGTTGAAACTTGGCATGGTATCATCATTTGACCCACATAGCATGTGTGCAAAAGTTGAGAGGATTACGACAAAAACTGGACGCACTTCGTGTACAAACTGGACCATCCCTTTCAAAGTACAAGGGTTTCAAACGAAAACACATGTGTTCAAAGGCATTTCATTTTTCTAAACTTACTTCAACTCAAGACTTTTTTTTCATCCAACATGAAACATTCAAAGCCACATACTAAAATTTCAACCCTTTCTGACTTCATTTGCTATTTTTCATGCATTTAATGATTTATTTTGAGCTAAATGACCCTGTAATTGGAAAGCACTACAACGGAACTCAGAAAAGGTTGAAACTTGGCATGCTATCATCATTTGACCCATATAGCATGTGTGCAAACGTTGAGAGGATTACGGAAAAAACTGGATGCACTTCGTGTACAAACTGGACCATCTCTTTCAAAGTACGAGGGTTTCAGACGAAAACACATGTGTTTCAAAGGCATTTCATTTTTCTAAACTTATTTCAACTCAAGACTTTTTTGCATGCAACATGCAACATTCAAAGCCACATACTAAAATTTCAACCCTTTCTGACTTCATTTGCTATTTTTCATGCATTTAATGATTTATTTTGAGCTAAATGACCCTGTAATTGGAAAGCACTACAACTGAACTCAGAAAAGGTTGAAACTTGGCATGCTATCATCATTTGATCGACATAGCATGTGTGAAAAAGTTGAGAGGATTACGGCAAAAACTGGATGCACTTCGTATACAAACCGGACCATCTCTTTCAAAGTACGAGGCTTTCTGAGGAAAACACATCTGTTTCAAAGGCATTTTATTTTTCTAAACTTATTTCAACTCAAGACTTTTTTTTCATCCGACATGCAACATTCAAATCCACATACTAAAATTTCAACCCTTTCTGACTTCATTTGCTATTTTTCATGCATTTAATGATTTATTTTGAGCTAAATCACCCTGTAATTGGAAAGCACTACAACTGAACTCAGAAAAGGTTGAAACTTGGCATGGTATCATCATTTGACCCACATAGCATGTGTGTAAAAGTTGAGAGGATTACGGCAAAAACTGGATGCACTTCGTGTACAAACTGGAGCATCTCTTTCAAAGTACGAGGGTTTCAAACGAAAACACATGTGTTTCAAAGGCATTTCAGTTTTCTAAACTTATTTGAAATCAAGACTTTTTTTTGCATCCAACATGCAACATTCAAAGCCACATACTAAAATTTCAACCCTTTCTGACTTCATTTGCTATTTTTCATGCATTTAATGATTTATTTTGAGCTAAATCACCCTGTAATTGGAAAGCACGACAACTGAACTCATAAAAGGTTGAAACTTGGCATGCTATCATAATTTGACTCACATAGCATGTGTGCAAAAGTTGAGAGGATTACGGAAAAAACTGGATGCACTTCGTGTACAAACTGGACCATCTCTTTCAAAGTACGAGGGTTTCAGACGAAAACACATCTGTTTCAAAGGAATTTCATTTTTCTAAACTTATTTCAACTCAAGACTTTTCTTGCATCCAACATGCAAAATTCAAAGCCACATACTAAAATTTCAACCCTTTCTGACTTCATTTGCTATTTTTCATGCATTTAATGATTTATTTTGAGCTAAATGACCCTGTAATTGGAAAGCACTACAAGGGAACTCAGAAAAGGTTGAAACTTGGCATGGTATCATCATTTGACCCACATAGCATGTGTGCAAAAGTTGAGAGGATTACGACAAAAACTGGACGCACTTCGTGTACAAACTGGACCATCCCTTTCAAAGTACAAGGGTTTCAAAAGAAAACACATGTGTTCAAAGGCATTTCATTTTTCTAAACTTATTTCAACTCAAGACTTTTTTGCATCCAACATGAAACATTCAAAGCCACATACTAAAATTTCAACCCTTTCTGACTTCATTTGCTATTTTTCATGCATTTAATGATTTATTTTGAGCTAAATGGCCCTGTAATTGGAAAGCACTACAAGGGAACTCAGAAAAGGTTGAAACTTGGCATGCTATCATAATTTGACCCACATAGCATGTGTGCAAAAGTTGAGAGCATTACGGCAAAAACTGGATGCCCTTCGTGTATAAACTAGACCATCTCTTTCAAAGTACGAGTGTTTCAGACGAAAACACATCTGTTTCAAAGGCATTTCATTTTTCTAAACTTACTTCAACTCAAGACTTTTTTTTCATCCAACATGAAACATTCAAAGCCACATACTAAAATTTCAACCCTTTCTGACTTCATTTGCTATTTTTCATGCATTTAATGATTTATTTTGAGCTAAATGACCCTTTAATTGGAAAGCACTACAACTGAACTCAGAAAAGGTTGAAACTTGGCATGGTATCATCATTTGACCCACATAGCATGTGTGTAAAAGTTGAGAGGATTACGGAAAAAAATGGATGCACTTCGTGTACAAACTGGACCATCTCTTCCAAAGTACGAGGGTTTCAGACGAAAACACATGTGTTTCAAAGGCATTTCATTTTTCTAAACTTATTTCAACTCAAGACTTTTTTGCATGCAACATGCAACATTCAAAGCCACATACTAAAATTTCAACCCTTTCTGACTTCATTTGCTATTTTTCATGCATTTAATGATTTATTTTGAGCTAAATGACCCTGTAATTGGAAAGCACTACAACAGAACTCAGAAAAGGTTGAAACTTGGCATGCTATCATCATTTGATCGACATAGCATGTGTGAAAAAGTTGAGAGGATTACGGCAAAGACTGGATGCACTTCGTATACAAACCGGACCATCTCTTTCAAAGTACGAGGCTTTCTGAGGAAAACACATCTGTTTCAAAGGCATTTTATTTTTCTAAACTTATTTCAACTCAAGACTTTTTTTTCATCCGACATGCAACATTCAAATCCACATACTAAAATTTCAACCCTTTCTGACTTCATTTGCTATTTTTCATGCATTTAATGATTTATTTTGAGCTAAATGACCCTGTAATGGAAAGCACTACAACTGAACTCAGAAAAGGTTGAAACTTGGCATGGTATCATCATTTGACCCACATAGCATGTGTGTAAAAGTTGAGAGGATTACGGCAAAAACTGGATGCACTTCGTGTACAAACTGGACCATCTCTTTCAAAGTACGAGGGTTTCAAGCGAAAACACATGTGTTTCAAAGGCATTTAAGTTTTCTAAACTTATTTGAAATCAAGACTTTTTTTTGCATCCAACATGCAACATTCAAAGCCACATACTAAAATTTCAACCCTTTCTGACTTCATTTGCTATTTTTCATGCATTTAATGATTTATTTTGAGCTAAATGACCCTGTAATTGGAAAGCACGACAACTGAACTCAGAAAAGGTTGAAACTTGGCATGCTATCATAATTTGACTCACATAGCATGTGTGCAAAAGTTGAGAGGATTACGGAAAAAACTGGATGCACTTCATGTACAAACTGGACCATCTCTTTCAAAGTACGAGGATTTTAGACGAAAACACATCTGTTTCAAAGGCATTTCATTTTTCTAAACTTATTTCAACTCAAGACTTTTTTTGCATCCAACATGCAAAATTCAAAGCCACATACTAAAATTTCAACCCTTTCTGACTTCATTTGCTATTTTTCATGCATTTAATGATTTATTTTGAGCTAAATGACCCTGTAATTGGAAAGCACTACAAAGGAACTCAGAAAAGGTTGAAACTTGGCATGGTATCATCATTTGACCCATATAGCATGTGTGTAAAAGTTGAGAGGATTACGGCAAAAACTGGACGCACTTCGTGTACAAACCGGACCATCTCTTTCAAAGTACGAGGCTTTCAGAGGAAAACACATCTGTTTCAAAGGCATTTTATTTTTCTAAACTTATTTCAACTCAAGACTTTTTTTTCATCCGACATGCAACATTCAAATCCACATACTAAAATTTCAACCCTTTCTGACTTCATTTGCTATTTTTCATGCATTTAATGATTTATTTTGAGCTAAATGACCCTGTAATTGGAAAGCACTACAACTGAACTCAAAAAAGGTTGAAACTAGGCATGGTATCATCATTTGATCGACATAGCATCTGTGAAAAAGTTGAGAGTATTACGGCAAAAACTGGATGCACTTCGTGTACAAACCGGACCATCTCTTTCAAAGTACAAGGCTTTTAGACGAAAACACATCTGTTTCAAAGGCATTTTATTTTTCTAAACTTATTTCCACTCAAGACTTTTTTTTCATCCGACATGCAACATTCAAATCCACATACTAAAATTTCAACCCTTTCTGACTTCATTTGCTATTTTTCATGCATTTAATGATTTATTTTGAGCTAAATGACCCTGTAATTGGAAAGCACTACAACTGAACTCAGAAAAGGTTGAAACTTGGCATGGTATCATCATTTGACCCACATAGCATGTGTGTAAAAGTTGAGAGGATTACGGCAAAAACTGGATGCACTTCGTGTACAAACTGGACCATCTCTTTCAAAGTACGAGGTTTTCAAACGAAAACACATGTGTTTCAAAGGCATTTCAGTTTTCTAAACTTATTTGAACTCAAGACTTTTTTTTGCATCCAACATGCAACATTCAAAGCCACATACTAAAATTTCAACCCTTTCTAACTTCATTTGCTATTTTTCATGCATTTAATGATTTATTTTGAGCTAAATGACCCTGTAATTGGAAAGCACGACAACTGAACTCAGAAAAGGTTGAAACTTGGCATGCTATCATAATTTGACTCACATAGCATGTGTGCAAAAGTTGAGAGGATTACGGAAAAAACTGGATGCACTTCGTGTACAAACTGGACCATCTCTTTCAAAGTACGAGGGTTTCAGACGAAAACACATCTGTTTCAAAGGCATTTCATTTTTCTAAACTTATTTCAACTCAAGACCTTTTTTGCATCCAACATGCAACATTCAAATCCACATACTAAAATTTCAACCCTTTCTGACTTCATTTGCTTTTTTTCATGCATTTAATGACTTATTTTGAGCTAAATGACCCTGTAATTGGAAAGCACTACAAATGAACTCAGAAAAGGTTGAAACTAGGCATGGTATCATCATTTTACCCACATAGCATGTGTGCAAAAGTTGAGAGGATTACGGCATAAACTGGATGCACTTCGTGTACAAACTGGACCATCTCTATCAAAGTACGAGGCTTTCAAACGAAAACAGATGTGTTTCAAAGGCATTTCATTTTTCTAAACTTATTTCAACTCAAGACTTTTTTTGCATCCAACATGCAACATTCAAAGCCACATACTAAAATTTCAACCCTTTCTGACTTCATTTGCTATTTTTCATGCATTTAATGATTAATTTTCAGCTAAATGACCCTGTAATTGGAAAGCACTACAACTGAACTCAGAAAAGGTTGAAACTTGGCATGGTATCATCATTTGACCCACATAGCATGTGTGCAAAAGTTGAGAGGATTACGACAAAAACTGGACGCACTTCGTGTACAAACTGGACCATCCCTTTCAAAGTACAAGGGTTTCAAACGAAAACACATGTGTTCAAAGGCATTTCATTTTTCTAAACTTATTTCAACTCAAGACTTTTTTGCATCCAACATGAAACATTCATTGCCACATACTAAAATTTCAACCCTTTCTGACTTCATTTGCTATTTTTCATGCATTTAATGATTTATTTTGAGCTAAATGACCCTGTAATTGGAAAGCACTACAACTGAACTCAGAAAAGGTTGAAACTTGGCATGCTATCATCATTTGATCGACATAGCATGTGTGAAAAAGTTGAGAGGATTACGGCAAAAACTGGATGCACTTCGTGTACAAACCGGACCATCTCTTTCAAAGTACGAGGCTTTCAGAGGAAAACACATCTGTTTCAAAGGCATTTTATTTTTCTAAACTTATTTCAACTCAAGACTTTTTTTTCATCCGACATGCAACATTCAAATCCACATACTAAAATTTCAACCCTTTCTGACTTCATTTGCTATTTTTCATGCATTTAATGATTTATTTTGAGCTAAATGACCCTGTAATTGGAAAGCACTACAACTGAACTCAGAAAAGGTTGAAACTTGGCATGGTATCATCATTTGACCCACATAGCATGTGTGTAAAAGTTGAGAGGATTACGGCAAAAACTGGATGCACTTCGTGTACAAACTGGACCATCTCTTTCAAAGTACGAGGGTTTCAAACGAAAACACATGTGTTTCAAAGGCATTTCAGTTTTCTAAACTTATTTGAACTCAAGACTTTTTTTTGCATCCAACATGCAACATTCAAAGCCACATACTAAAATTTCAACCCTTTCTGACTTCATTTGCTATTTTTCATGCATTTAATGATTTATTTGGAGCTAAATGACCCTGTAATTGGAAAGCACGACAACTGAACTCAGAAAAGGTTGAAACTTGGCTTGCTATCATAATTTGACTCACATAGCATGTGTGCAAAAGTTGAGAGGATTACGGAAAAAACTGGATGCACTTCGTGTACAAACTGGACCATCTCTTTCAAAGTACGAGGGTTTCAGACGAAAACACATCTGTTTCAAAGGCATTTCATTTTTCTAAACTTATTTCAACTCAAGACTTTTTTTGCATCCAACATGCAACATTCAAAGCCACATGCTAAAATTTCAAACCTTTCTGACTTCATTTGCTATTTTTCATGCATTTAATGATTTATTTTGAGCTAAATGACCCTGTAATTGGAAAGCACTACAACTGAACTCAGAAAAGGTTGAAACTTGGCATGGTATCATCATTTGATCGACATAGCATGTGTGAAAAAGTTGAGAGGATTACGGCAAAAACTGGACGCACTTCGTGTACAAACCGGACCATCTCTTTCAAAGTACAAGGCTTTCAGAGGAAAACACATCTGTTTCAAAGGCATTTTATTTTTCTAAACTTATTTCAACTCAAGACTTTTTTTTCATCCGACATGCAACATTCAAATCCACATACTAAAATTTCAACCCTTTCTGACTTCATTTGCTATTTTTCATGCATTTAATGATTTATTTAGAGCTAAATGACCCTGTAATTGGAAAGCACTACAACTGAACTCAGAAAAGGTTGAAACTTGGCATGGTATCATCATTTGACCCACATAGCATGTGTGTAAAAGTTGAGAGGATTACGGCAAAAACTGGATGCACTTCGTGTACAAACTGGACCATCTCTTTCAAAGTACGAGGGTTTCAAACGAAAACACATGTGTTTCAAAGGCATTTCAGTTTTCTAAACTTATTTGAACTCAAGACTTTTTTTTGCATCCAACATGCAACATTCAAAGCCACATACTAAAATTTCAACCCTTTCTGACTTCATTTGCTATTTTTCATGCATTTAATGATTTATTTTGAGCTAAATGACCCTGTAATTGGAAAGCACTACAACTGAACTCAGAAAAGGTTGAAACTTGGCATGGTATCATCATTTGATCGACATAGCATGTATGAAAAAGTTGAGAGGATTACGGCAAAAACTGGATGCACTTCGTGTACAAACCGGACCATCTCTTTCAAAGTACAAGGCTTTCAGAGGAAAACACATCTGTTTCAAAGGCATTTTATTTTTCTAAACTTATTTCAACTCAAGACTTTTTTTTCATCCGACATGCAACATTCAAATCCACACACTAAAATTTCAACCCTTTCTGACTTCATTTGCTATTTTTCATGCATTTAATGATTTATTTTGAGCTAAATGACCCTGTAATTGGAAAGCACTACAACTGAACTCAGAAAAGGTTGAAACTTGGCATGGTATCATCATTTGATCGACATAGCATGTGTGAAAAAGTTGAGAGGATTACGGCAAAAACTGGATGCACTTCGTGTACAAACCGGACCATCTCTTTCAAAGTACGAGGCTTTTAGAGGAAAACACATCTGTTTCAAAGGCATTTTATTTTTCTAAACTTATTTGCACTCAAGACTTTTTTTTCATCCGACATGCAACATTCAAATCCACATACTAAAATTTCAACCCTTTCTGACTTCATTTGCTATTTTTCATGCATTTAATGATTTATTTTGAGCTAAATGACCCTGTAATTGGAAAGCACTACAACTGAACTCAGAAAAGGTTGAAACTTGGCATGGTATCATCATTTGACCCACATAGCATGTGTGTAAAAGTTGAGAGGATTACGGCAAAAACTGGATGCACTTCGTGTACAAACTGGACCATCTCTTTCAAAGTACGAGGTTTTCAAACGAAAACACATGTGTTTCAAAGGCATTTCAGTTTTCTAAACTTATTTGAACTCAAGACTTTTTTTTGCATCCAACATGCAACATTCAAAGCCACATACTAAAATTTCAACCCTTTCTAACTTCATTTGCTATTTTTCATGCATTTAATGATTTATTTTGAGCTAAATGACCCTGTAATTGGAAAGCACGACAACTGAACTCAGAAAAGGTTGAAACTTGGCATGCTATCATAATTTGACTCACATAGCATGTGTGCAAAAGTTGAGAGGATTACGGAAAAAACTGGATGCACTTCGTGTACAAACTGGACCATCTCTTTCAAAGTACGAGGGTTTCAGACGAAAACACATCTGTTTCAAAGGCATTTCATTTTTCTAAACTTATTTCAACTCAAGACCTTTTTTGCATCCAACATGCAACATTCAAATCCACATACTAAAATTTCAACCCTTTCTGACTTCATTTGCTATTTTTCATGCATTTAATGACTTATTTTGAGCTAAATGACCCTGTAATTGGAAAGCACTACAAATGAACTCAGAAAAGGTTGAAACTAGGCATGGTATCATCATTTTACCCACATAGCATGTGTGCAAAAGTTGAGAGGATTACGGCATAAACTGGATGCACTTCGTGTACAAACTGGACCATCTCTATCAAAGTACGAGGCTTTCAAACGAAAACAGATGTGTTTCAAAGGCATTTCATTTTTCTAAACTTATTTCAACTCAAGACTTTTTTTGCATCCAACATGCAACATTCAAAGCCACATACTAAAATTTCAACCCTTTCTGACTTCATTTGCTATTTTTCATGCATTTAATGATTAATTTTCAGCTAAATGACCCTGTAATTGGAAAGCACTACAACTGAACTCAGAAAAGGTTGAAACTTGGCATGGTATCATCATTTGACCCACATAGCATGTGTGCAAAAGTTGAGAGGATTACGACAAAAACTGGACGCACTTCGTGTACAAACTGGACCATCCCTTTCAAAGTACAAGGGTTTCAAACGAAAACACATGTGTTCAAAGGCATTTCATTTTTCTAAACTTATTTCAACTCAAGACTTTTTTGCATCCAACATGAAACATTCATTGCCACATACTAAAATTTCAACCCTTTCTGACTTCATTTGCTATTTTTCATGCATTTAATGATTTATTTTGAGCTAAATGACCCTGTAATTGGAAAGCACTACAACTGAACTCAGAAAAGGTTGAAACTTGGCATGCTATCATCATTTGATCGACATAGCATGTGTGAAAAAGTTGAGAGGATTACGGCAAAAACTGGATGCACTTCGTGTACAAACCGGACCATCTCTTTCAAAGTACGAGGCTTTCAGAGGAAAACACATCTGTTTCAAAGGCATTTTATTTTTCTAAACTTATTTCAACTCAAGACTTTTTTTTCATCCGACATGCAACATTCAAATCCACATACTAAAATTTCAACCCTTTCTGACTTCATTTGCTATTTTTCATGCATTTAATGATTTATTTTGAGCTAAATGACCCTGTAATTGGAAAGCACTACAACTGAACTCAGAAAAGGTTGAAACTTGGCATGGTATCATCATTTGACCCACATAGCATGTGTGTAAAAGTTGAGAGGATTACGGCAAAAACTGGATGCACTTCGTGTACAAACTGGACCATCTCTTTCAAAGTACGAGGGTTTCAAACGAAAACACATGTGTTTCAAAGGCATTTCAGTTTTCTAAACTTATTTGAACTCAAGACTTTTTTTTGCATCCAACATGCAACATTCAAAGCCACATACTAAAATTTCAACCCTTTCTGACTTCATTTGCTATTTTTCATGCATTTAATGATTTATTTGGAGCTAAATGACCCTGTAATTGGAAAGCACGACAACTGAACTCAGAAAAGGTTGAAACTTGGCTTGCTATCATAATTTGACTCACATAGCATGTGTGCAAAAGTTGAGAGGATTACGGAAAAAACTGGATGCACTTCGTGTACAAACTGGACCATCTCTTTCAAAGTACGAGGGTTTCAGACGAAAACACATCTGTTTCAAAGGCATTTCATTTTTCTAAACTTATTTCAACTCAAGACTTTTTTTGCATCCAACATGCAACATTCAAAGCCACATGCTAAAATTTCAAACCTTTCTGACTTCATTTGCTATTTTTCATGCATTTAATGATTTATTTTGAGCTAAATGACCCTGTAATTGGAAAGCACTACAACTGAACTCAGAAAAGGTTGAAACTTGGCATGGTATCATCATTTGATCGACATAGCATGTGTGAAAAAGTTGAGAGGATTACGGCAAAAACTGGACGCACTTCGTGTACAAACCGGACCATCTCTTTCAAAGTACAAGGCTTTCAGAGGAAAACACATCTGTTTCAAAGGCATTTTATTTTTCTAAACTTATTTCAACTCAAGACTTTTTTTTCATCCGACATGCAACATTCAAATCCACATACTAAAATTTCAACCCTTTCTGACTTCATTTGCTATTTTTCATGCATTTAATGATTTATTTAGAGCTAAATGACCCTGTAATTGGAAAGCACTACAACTGAACTCAGAAAAGGTTGAAACTTGGCATGGTATCATCATTTGACCCACATAGCATGTGTGTAAAAGTTGAGAGGATTACGGCAAAAACTGGATGCACTTCGTGTACAAACTTGACCATCTCTTTCAAAGTACGAGGGTTTCAAACGAAAACACATGTGTTTCAAAGGCATTTCAGTTTTCTAAACTTATTTGAACTCAAGACTTTTTTTTGCATCCAACATGCAACATTCAAAGCCACATACTAAAATTTCAACCCTTTCTGACTTCATTTGCTATTTTTCATGCATTTAATGATTTATTTTGAGCTAAATGACCCTGTAATTGGAAAGCACTACAACTGAACTCAGAAAAGGTTGAAACTTGGCATGGTATCATCATTTGATCGACATAGCATGTATGAAAAAGTTGAGAGGATTACGGCAAAAACTGGATGCACTTCGTGTACAAACCGGACCATCTCTTTCAAAGTACAAGGCTTTCAGAGGAAAACACATCTGTTTCAAAGGCATTTTATTTTTCTAAACTTATTTCAACTCAAGACTTTTTTTTCATCCGACATGCAACATTCAAATCCACACACTAAAATTTCAACCCTTTCTGACTTCATTTGCTATTTTTCATGCATTTAATGATTTATTTTGAGCTAAATGACCCTGTAATTGGAAAGCACTACAACTGAACTCAGAAAAGGTTGAAACTTGGCATGGTATCATCATTTGATCGACATAGCATGTGTGAAAAAGTTGAGAGGATTACGGCAAAAACTGGATGCACTTCGTGTACAAACCGGACCATCTCTTTCAAAGTACGAGGCTTTTAGAGGAAAACACATCTGTTTCAAAGGCATTTTATTTTTCTAAACTTATTTGCACTCAAGACTTTTTTTTCATCCGACATGCAACATTCAAATCCACATACTAAAATTTCAACCCTTTCTGACTTCATTTGCTATTTTTCATGCATTTAATGATTTATTTTGAGCTAAATGACCCTGTAATTGGAAAGCACTACAACTGAACTCAGAAAAGGTTGAAACTTGGCATGGTATCATCATTTGACCCACATAGCATGTGTGTAAAAGTTGAGAGGATTACGGCAAAAACTGGATGCACTTCGTGTACAAACTGGACCATCTCTTTCAAAGTACGAGGTTTTCAAACGAAAACACATGTGTTTCAAAGGCATTTCAGTTTTCTAAACTTATTTGAACTCAAGACTTTTTTTTGCATCCAACATGCAACATTCAAAGCCACATACTAAAATTTCAACCCTTTCTAACTTCATTTGCTATTTTTCATGCATTTAATGATTTATTTTGAGCTAAATGACCCTGTAATGTGAAAGCACGACAACTGAACTCAGAAAAGGTTGAAACTTGGCATGCTATCATAATTTGACTCACATAGCATGTGTGCAAAAGTTGAGAGGATTACGGAAAAAACTGGATGCACTTCCTGTACAAACTGGACCATCTCTTTCAAAGTACGAGGGTTTCAGACGAAAACACATCTGTTTCAAAGGCATTTCATTTTTCTAAACTTATTTCAACTCAAGACCTTTTTTGCATCCAACATGCAACATTCAAATCCACATACTAAAATTTCAACCCTTTCTGACTTCATTTGCTATTTTTCATGCATTTAATGATTTATTTTGAGCTAAATGACCCTGTAATTGGAAAGCACTACAAATGAACTCAGAAAAGGTTGAAACTAGGCATGGTATCATCATTTGACCCACATAGCATGTGTGCAAAAGTTGAGAGGATTACGGCATAAACTGGATGCACTTCGTGGACAAACTGGACCATCTCTATCAAAGTACGAGGCTTTCAAACGAAAACAGATGTGTTTCAAAGGCATTTCATTTTTCTAAACTTATTTCAACTCAAGACTTTTTTTGCATCCAACATGCAACATTCAAAGCCACATACTAAAATTTCAACCCTTTCTGACTTCATTTGCTATTTTTCATGCATTTAATGATTAATTTTGAGCTAAATGACCCTGTAATTGGAAAGCACTACAACTGAACTCAGAAAAGGTTGAAACTTGGCATGGTATCATCATTTGACCCACATAGCATGTGTGCAAAAGTTGAGAGGATTACGACAAAAACTGGACGCACTTCGTGTACAAACTGGACCATCCCTTTCAAAGTACAAGGGTTTCAAACGAAAACACATGTGTTCAAAGGCATTTCATTTTTCTAAACTTATTTCAACTCAAGACTTTTTTGCATCCAACATGAAACATTCAAAGCCACATACTAAAATTTCAACCCTTTCTGACTTCATTTGCTATTTTTCATGCATTTAATGATTTATTTTGAGCTAAATGACCCTGTAATTGGAAAGCACTACAACTGAACTCAGAAAAGGTTGAAACTTGGCATGCTATCATCATTTGATCGACATAGCATGTGTGAAAAAGTTGAGAGGATTACGGCAAAAACTGGATGCACTTCGTGTACAAACCGGACCATCTCTTTCAAAGTACGAGGCTTTCAGAGGAAAACACATCTGTTTCAAAGGCATTTTATTTTTCTAAACTTATTTCAACTCAAGACTTTTTTTTCATCCGACATGCAACATTCAAATCCACATACTAAAATTTCAACCCTTTCTGACTTCATTTGCTATTTTTCATGCATTTAATGATTTATTTTGAGCTAATCGACCCTGTAATTGGAAAGCACTACAACTGAACTCAGAAAAGGTTGAAACTTGGCATGGTATCATCATTTGACCCACATAGCATGTGTGCAAAAGTTGAGAGGATTACGGCAAAAACTGGATGCACTTCGTGTACAAACTGGACCATCTCTTTCAAAGTACGAGGGTTTCAAACGAAAACACATGTGTTTCAAAGGCATTTCAGTTTTCTAAACTTATTTGAACTCAAGACTTTTTTTTGCATCCAACATGCAACATTCAAAGCCACATAATAAATTTCAACCCTTTCTGACTTCATTTGCTATTTTTCATGCATTTAATGATTTATTTTGAGCTAAATGACCCTGTAATTGGAAAGCACGACAACTGAACTCAGAAAAGGTTGAAACTTGGCTTGCTATCATAATTTGACTCACATAGCATGTGTGCAAAAGTTGAGAGGATTACGGAAAAAACTGGATGCACTTCGTGTACAAACTGGACCATCTCTTTCAAAGTACGAGGGTTTCAGACGAAAACACATGTGTTTCAAAGGCATTTCAGTTTTCTAAACTTATTTCAACTCAAGACTTTTTTGCATGCAACATGCAACATTCAAAGCCACATACTAAAATTTCAACCCTTTCTGACTTCATTTGCTATTTTTCATGCATTTAATGATTTATTTTGAGCTAAATGACCCTGTAATTGGAAAGCACTACAACTGAACTCAGAAAAGGTTGAAACTTGGCATGGTATCATCATTTGATCGACATAGCATGTGTGAAAAAGTTGAGAGGATTACGGCAAAAACTGGACGCACTTCGTGTACAAACCGGACCATCTCTTTCAAAGTACGAGGCTTTCAGAGGAAAACACATCTGTTTCAAAGGAATTTTATTTTTCTAAACTTATTTCAACTCAAGACTTTTTTTTCATCCGACATGCAACATTCAAATCCACATACTAAAATTTCAACCCTTTCTGACTTCATTTGCTATTTTTCATGCATTTAATGATTTATTTTGAGCTAAATGACCCTGTAATTGGAAAGCACTACAACTGAACTCAGAAAAGGTTGAAACTAGGCATGGTATCATCATTTTACCCACATAGCATGTGTGCAAAAGTTGAGACGATTACGGCATAAACTGGATGCACTTCGTGTACAAACTGGACCATCTCTTTCAAAGTACGAGGGTTTCAGACGAAAACACATCTGTTTCAAAGGCATTTCATTTTTCTAAACTTATTTCAACTCAAGACTTTTTTTGCATCCAACATGCAAAATTCAAAGCCACATACTAAAATTTCAACCCTTTCTGACTTCATTTGCTATTTTTCATGCATTTAATGATTTATTTTGAGCTAAATGACCCTGTAATTGGAAAGCACTACAACTGAACTCTGAAAAGGTTGAAACTTGGCATCGTATCATCATTTGACCCACATAGCATGTGTGTAAAAGTTGAGAGGATTACGGCAAAAACTGGATGCACTTCGTGTACAAACTGGACCATCTCTTTCAAAGTACGAGGGTTTCAGACGAAAACACATGTGTTTCAAAGGCATTTTAGTTTTCCAAACTTATTTCAACTCAAGACTTTTTTGCATGCAACATGCAACATTCAAAGCCACATACTAAAGTTTCAACCCTTTCTGACTTCATTTGCTATTTTTCATCCATTTAATGATTTATTTTGAGCTAAATGACCCTGTAATTGGAAAGCACTACAACTGAACTCAGAAAAGGTTGAAACTTGGCATGGTATCATCATTTGATCGACATAGCATGTGTGAAAAAGTTGAGAGGATTACGGCAAAAACTGGATGCACTTCGTGTACAAACCGGACCATCTCTTTCAAAGTACGAGGCTTTCAGAGGAAAACACATCTGTTTCAAAGGAATTTTATTTTTCTAAACTTATTTCAACTCAAGACTTTTTTTTCATCCGACATGCAACATTCAAATCCACATACTAAAATTTCAACCCTTTCTGACTTCATTTGCTATTTTTCATGCATTTAATGATTTATTTTGAGCTAAATGACCCTGTAATTGGAAAGCACTACAACTGAACTCAGAAAAGGTTGAAACTTGGCATGGTATCATCATTTGACCCACATAGCATGTGTGTAAAAGTTGAGAGGATTAAGGCAAAAACTGGATGCACTTCGTGTACAAACTGGACCATCTCTTTCAAAGTACGAGGGTTTCAAACGAAAACACATGTGTTTCAAAGGCATTTCAGTTTTCTAAACTTATTTGAACTCAAGACTTTTTTTTGCATCCAACATGCAACATTCAAAGCCACATACTAAAATTTCAACCCTTTCTGACTTCATTTGCTATTTTTCATGCATTTAATGATTTATTTTGAGCTAAATGACCCTGTAATTGGAAAGCACGACAACTGAACTCAGAAAAGGTTGAAACTTGGCATGGTATCATCATTTGATCGACATAGCATGTGTGAAAAAGTTGAGAGGATTACGGCAAAAACTGGATGCACTTCGTGTACAAACCGGACCATCTCTTTCAAAGTACGAGGCTTTCAGAGGAAAACACATCTGTTTCAAAGGCATTTTATTTTTCTAAACTTATTTCAACTCAAGACTTTTTTTTCATCCGACATGCCACATTCAAATGCACATACTAAAATTTCAACCCTTTCTGACTTCATTTGCTATTTTTCATGCATTTAATGATTTATTTTGAGCTAAATGACCCTGTAATTGGAAAGCACTACAACTGAACTCAGAAAAGGTTGAAACTTGGCATGGTATCATCATTTGATCGACATAGCATGTGTGAAAAAGTTGAGAGGATTACGGCAAAAACTGGATGCACTTCGTGTACAAACCGGACCACCTCTTTCAAAATACGAGGCTTTCAGAGGAAAACACATCTGTTTCAAAGGCATTTTATTTTTCTAAACTTATTTCAACTCAAGACTTTTTTTTCATCCGACATGCAACATTCAAATCCACATACTAAAATTTCAACCCTTTCTGACTTCATTTGCTATTTTTCATGCATTTAATGATTTATTTTGAGCTAAATGACCCTGTAATTGGAAAGCACTACAACTGAACTCAGAAAAGGTTGAAACTTGGCATGGTATCATCATTTGATCGACATAGCATGTGTGAAAAAGTTGAGAGGATTACGGCAAAAACTGGATGCACTTCGTGTACAAACCGGACCATCTCTTTCAAAGTACGAGGCTTTCAGAGGAAAACACATCTGTTTCAAAGGAATTTTATTTTTCTAAACTTATTTCAACTCAAGACTTTTTTTTCATCCGACATGCAACATTCAAATCCACATACTAAAATTTCAACCCTTTCTGACTTCATTTGCTATTTTTCATGCATTTAATGATTTATTTTGAGCTAAATGACCCTGTAATTGGAAAGCACTACAACTGAACTCAGAAAAGGTTGAAACTTGGCATGGTATCATCATTTGATCGACATAGCATGTGTGAAAAAGTTGAGAGGATTACGGAAAAAACTGGATGCACTTCGTGTACAAACCGGACCATCTCTTTCAAAGTACGAGGCTTTCAGAGGAAAACACATCTGTTTCAAAGGCATTTTATTTTTCTAAACTTATTTCAACTCAAGACTTTTTTTTCATCCGACATGCCACATTCAAATGCACATACTAAAATTTCAACCCTTTCTGACTTCATTTGCTATTTTTCATGCATTTAATGATTTATTTTGAGCTAAATGACCCTGTAATTGGAAAGCACTACAACTGAACTCAGAAAAGGTTGAAACTTGGCATGGTATCATCATTTGATCGACATAGCATGTGTGAAAAAGTTGAGAGGATTACGGCAAAAACTGGATGCACTTCGTGTACAAACCGGACCACCTCTTTCAAAATACGAGGCTTTCAGAGGAAAACACATCTGTTTCAAAGGCATTTTATTTTTCTAAACTTATTTCAACTCAAGACCTTTTTTGCATCCAACATGCAACATTCAAATCCTCATACTAAAATTTCAACCCTTTCTGACTTCATTTGCTATTTTTCATGCATTTAATGATTTATTTTGAGCTAAATGACCCTGTAATTGGAAAGCACTACAAATGAACTCAGAAAAGGTTGAAACTAGGCATGGTATCATCATTTGACCCACATAGCATGTGTGCAAAAGTTGAGAGGATTACGGCATAAACTGGATGCACTTCGTGGACAAACTGGACCATCTCTATCAAAGTACGAGGCTTTCAAACGAAAACAGATGTGTTTCAAAGGCATTTCATTTTTCTAAACTTATTTCAACTCAAGACTTTTTTTTCATCCGAGATGCAACATTCAAATCCACATACTAAAATCTCAACCCTTTCTGACTTCATTTGCTATTTTTCATGCATTTAATGATTTATTTTGAGCTAAATGACCCTGTAATTGGAAAGCACTACAACTGAACTCAGAAAAGGTTGAAACTTGGCATGGTATCATCATTTGACCCACATAGCATGTGTGTAAAAGTTGAGAGGATTACGGCAAAAACTGGATGCACTTCGTGTACAAACTGGACCATCTCTTTCAAAGTACGAAGGTTTCAAACGAAAACACATGTGTTTCAAAGGCATTTCAGTTTTCTAAACTTATTTGAACTCAAGACTTTTTTTTGCATCCAACATGCAACATTCAAAGCCACATACTAAAATTTCAACCCTTTCTGACTTCATTTGCTATTTTTCATGCATTTAATGATTTATTTTGAGCTAAATGACCCTGTAATTGGAAAGCACTACAACTGAACTCAGAAAAGGTTGAAACTTGGCATGGTATCATCATTTGATCGACATAGCATGTGTGAAAAAGTTGAGAGGATTACGGCAAAAACTGGATGCACTTCGTGTACAAACCGGACCATCTCTTTCAAAGTACGAGGCTTTCAGAGGAAAACACATCTGTTTCAAAGGAATTTTATTTTTCTAAACTTATTTCAACTCAAGACTTTTTTTTCATCCGACATGCAACATTCAAATCCACATACTAAAATTTCAACCCTTTCTGACTTCATTTGCTATTTTTCATGCATTTAATGATTTATTTTGAGCTAAATGACCCTGTAATTGGAAAGCACTACAACTGAATTCAGAAAAGGTTGAAACTTGGCATGGTATCATCATTTGATCGACATAGCATGTGTGAAAAAGTTGAGAGGATTACGGCAAAAACTGGATGCACTTCGTGTACAAACCGGACCATCTCTTTCAAAGTACGAGGCTTTCAGAGGAAAACACATCTGTTTCAAAGGAATTTTATTTTTCTAAACTTATTTCAACTCAAGACTTTTTTTTCATCCGACATGCAACATTCAAATCCACATACTAAAATTTCAACCCTTTCTGACTTCATTTGCTATTTTTCATGCATTTAATGATTTATTTTGAGCTAAATGACCCTGTAATTGGAAAGCACTACAACTGAACTCAGAAAAGGTTGAAACTTGGCATGGTATCATCATTTGATCGACATAGCATGTGTGAAAAAGTTGAGAGGATTACGGCAAAAACTGGATGCACTTCGTGTACAAACCGGACCATCTCTTTCAAAGTACGAGGCTTTCACAGGAAAACACATCTGTTTCAAAGGAATTTTATTTTTCTAAACTTATTTCAACTCAAGACTTTTTTTCATCCGACATGCAACATTCAAATCCACATACTAAAATTTCAACCCTTTCTGACTTCATTTGCTATTTTTCATGCATTTAATGATTTATTTTGAGCTAAATGACCCTGGAATTGGAAAGCACCACAACTGAACTCTGAAAAGGTTGAAACTTGGCATGGTATCATCATTTGACCCACATAGCATGTGTGTAAAAGTTGAGAGGATTAAGGCAAAAACTGGATGCACTTCGTGTACAAACTGGACCATCTCTTTCAAAGTACGAGGGTTTCAAACGAAAACACATGTGTTTCAAAGGCATTTCAGTTTTCTAAACTTATTTGAACTCAAGACTTTTTTTTGCATCCAACATGCAACATTCAAATGCACATACTAAAATTTCAACCCTTTCTGACTTCATTTGCTATTTTTCATGCATTTAATGATTTATTTTGAGCTAAATGACCCTGTAATTGGAAAGCACGACAACTGAACTCAGAAAAGGTTGAAACTTGGCATGGTATCATCATTTGATCGACATAGCATGTGTGAAAAAGTTGAGAGGATTACGGCAAAAACTGGATGCACTTCGTGTACAAACCGGACCATCTCTTTCAAAGTACGAGGCTTTCAGAGGAAAACACATCTGTTTCAAAGGCATTTTATTTTTCTAAACTTATTTCAACTCAAGACTTTTTTTTCATCCGACATGCAACATTCAAATGCACATACTAAAATTTCAACCCTTTCTGACTTCATTTGCTATTTTTCATGCATTTAATGATTTATTTTGAGCTAAATGACCCTGTAATTGGAAAGCACTACAACTGAACTCAGAAAAGGTTGAAACTTGGCATGGTATCATCATTTGATCGACATAGCATGTGTGAAAAAGTTGAGAGGATTACGGCAAAAACTGGATGCACTTCGTGTACAAACCGGACCACCTCTTTCAAAATACGAGGCTTTCAGAGGAAAACACATCTGTTTCAAAGGCATTTTATTTTTCTAAACTTATTTCAACTCAAGACTTTTTTTTCATCCGACATGCCACATTCAAATGCACATACTAAAATTTCAACCCTTTCTGACTTCATTTGCTATTTTTCATGCATTTAATGATTTATTTTGAGCTAAATGACCCTGTAATTGGAAAGCACTACAAATGAACTCAGAAAAGGTTGAAACTAGGTATGGTATCATCATTTGACCCACATAGCATGTGTGCAAAAGTTGAGAGGATTACGGCATAAACTGGATGCACTTCGTGGACAAACTGGACCATCTCTATCAAAGTACGAGGCTTTCAAACGAAAACACATCTGTTTCAAAGGCATTTTATTTTTCTAAACTTATTTCAACTCAAGACTTTTTTTTCATCCGACATGCAACATTCAAATCCACATACTAAAATCTCAACCCTTTCTGACTTCATTTGCTATTTTTCATGCATTTAATGATTTATTTTGAGCTAAATGACCCTGTAATTGGAAAGCACTACAACTGAACTCAGAAAAGGTTGAAACTTGGCATGGTATCATCATTTGACCCACATAGCATGTGTGTAAAAGTTGAGAGGATTACGGCAAAAACTGGATGCACTTCGTGTACAAACTGGACCATCTCTTTCAAAGTACGAGGGTTTCAAACGAAAACACATGTGTTTCAAAGGCATTTCAGTTTTCTAAACTTATTTGAACTCAAGACTTTTTTTTGCATCCAACATGCAACATTCAAAGCCACATACTAAAATTTCAACCCTTTCTGACTTCATTTGCTATTTTTCATGCATTTAATGATTTATTTTGAGCTAAATGACCCTGTAATTGGAAAGCACGACAACTGAACTCAGAAAAGGTTGAAACTTTGCATGCTATCATAATTTTACTCACATAGCATGTGTGCAAAAGTTGAGAGGATTACGGAAAAAACTGGATGCACTTCGTGTACAAACTGGACCATCTCTTTCAAAGTACGAGGGTTTCAGACGAAAACACATCTGTTTCAAAGGCATTTCATTTTTCTAAACTTATTTCAACTCAAGACTTTTTTTGCATCCAACATGCAACATTCAAAGCCACATACTAAAATTTCAACCCTTTCTGACTTCATTTGCTATTTTTCATGCATTTAATGATTAATTTTCAGCTAAATGACCCTGTAATTGGAAAGCACTACAACTGAACTCAGAAAAGGTTGAAACTTGGCATGGTATCATCATTTGACCCACATAGCATGTTTGCAAAAGTTGAGAGGATTACGGCAAAACCTGGATGCACTTCGTGTACAAGCTGGACCATCTCTTTCAAAGTACGAGGCTTTCAAACGAAAACAGATGTGTTTCAAAGGAATTTCATTTTTCTAAACTTATTTCAACTAAAGACTTTTTTTGCATCCAACACGCAATATTCAAAGCCACATACTAAAATTTCAACCCTTTCTGACTTCATTTGCTATTTTTCATGCATTTAATGATTTATTTTGAGCTAAATAACCCTGTAATTGGAAAGCACTACAACTGAACTCAGAAAAGGTTTAAACTTGGCATGGTATCATCATTTGACCCACATAGCATGTGTGCAAAAGTTGAGAGGATTACGGAAAAAACTGGATGCACTTCGTGTACAAACCGGACCATCTCTTTCAAAGTACGAGGGTTCCAGACGAAAACACATGTGTTTCAAAGGCATTTCATTTTTCTAAACTTATTTCAACTCAAGTCTTTTTTACATGCAACATGCAACATTCAAAGCCACATACTAAAATTTCAACCCTTTCTGACTTCATTTGCTATTTTTCATGCATTTAATGATTTATTTTGAGCTAAATGACCCTGTAATTGGAAAGCACTACAACTGAACTCAGAAAATGTTGAAACTTGGCATGGTATCATCATTTGATCGACATAGCATGTGTGAAAAAGTTGAGAGGATTACGGCAAAAACTGGATGCACTTCGTGTACAAACCGGACCACCTCTTTCAAAGTACGAGGCTTTCAGAGGAAAACACATCTGTTTCAAAGGCATTTTATTTTTCTAAACTTATTTCAACTCAAGACTTTTTTTTCATCCGACATGCAACATTCAAATCCACATACTAAAATTTCAACCCTTTCTGACTTCATTTGCTATTTTTCATGCATTTAATGATTTATTTTGAGCTAAATGACCCTGTAATTGGAAAGCACTACAACAGAACTCAGAAAAGGTTGAAACTAGGCATGGTATCATCATTTTACCCACATAGCATGTGTGCAAAAGTTGAGAGGATTACGGCATAAACTGGATGCACTTCGTGTACAAACTGGACCATCTCTTTCAAAGTACGAGGGTTTCAGACGAAAACACATCTGTTTCAAAGGCATTTCATTTTTCTAAACTTAATTCAACTCAAGACTTTTTTTGCATCCAACATTCAAAATTCAAAGCCACATACTAAAATTTCAACCCTTTCTGACTTCATTTGCTATTTTTCATGCATTTAATGATTTATTTTGAGCTAAATGACCCTGTAATTGGAAAGCACTACAACTGAACTCAGAAAAGGTTGAAACTTGGCATGGTATCATCATTTCACCCACATAGCATGTGTGTAAAAGTTGAGAGGATTACGGCAAAAACTGGATGCACTTCGTGTACAAACTGGACCATCTCTTTCAAAGTACGAGGGTTTTAGACGAAAACACATGTGTTTCAAACGCATTTCAGTTTTCTAAACTTATTTCGACTCAAGACTTTTTTGCATGCAACATGCAACATTCAAAGCCACATACTAAAATTTCAACCCTTTCTGACTTCATTTGCTATTTTTCATGCATTTAATGATTTATTTTGAGCTAAATGACCCTGTAATTGGAAAGCACTACAACTGAACTCAGAAAAGGTTGAAACTTGGCATGGTATCATCATTTGATCGACATACCATGTGTGAAAAAGTTGAGAGGATTACGGCAAAAACTGGATGCACTTCGTGTACAAACCGGACCATCTCTTTCAAAGTACGAGGCTTTTAGAGGAAAACACATCTGTTTCAAAGGAAGTTTATTTTTCTAAACATATTTCAACTCAAGACTTTTTTTTCATCCGACATGCAACATTCAAATCCACATACTAAAATTTCAACCCTTTCTGACTTCATTTGCTATTTTTCATGCATTTAATGATTTATTTTGAGCTAAATGACCCTGTAATTGGAAAGCACTACAACTGAACTCAAAAAAGGTTGAAACTTGGCATGGTATCATCATTTGACCCACATAGCATGTGTGTAAAAGTTGAGAGGATTACGGCAAAAACTGGATGCACTTCGTGTACAAACCGGACCATCTCTTTCAAAGTACGAGGGTTTCAAACGAAAACACATGTGTTTCAAAGGCATTTCAGTTTTCTAAACTTATTTGAACTCAAGACTTTTTTTTGCATCCAACATGCAACATTCAAAGCCACATACTAAAATTTCAACCCTTTCTGACTTAATTAGCTATTTTTCATGCATTTAATGATTTATTTTGAGCTAAATGACCCTGTAATTGGAAAGCACGACAACTGAACTCAGAAAAGGTTGAAACTTGGCATGGTATCATCATTTCACCCACATAGCATGTGTGTAAAAGTTGAGAGGATTAAGGAAAAAACTGGATGCACTTCGTGTACAAACTGGACCATCTCTTTCAAAGTACGAGGGTTTCAAACGAAAACACATGTGTTTCAAAGGCATTTCAGTTTTCTAAACTTATTTGAACTCAAGACTTTTTTTTGCATCCAACATGCAACATTCAAAGCCACATACTAAAATTTCAACCCTTTCTGACTTCATTTGCTATTTTTCATGCATTTAATGATTTATTTTGAGCTAAATGACCCTGTAATTGGAAAGCACGACAACTGAACTCAGAAAAGGTTGAAACTTGGCATGGTATCATCATTTGATCGACATAGCATGTGTGAAAAAGTTTAGAGGATTACGGCAAAAACTGGATGCACTTCGTGTACAAACCGGACCATCTCTTTCAAAGTACGAGGCTTTCAGAGGAAAACACATCTGTTTCAAAGGCATTTTTCTTTTCTAAACTTATTTCAACTCAAGACTTTTTTTTCATCCGACATGCCACATTCAAATCCACATACTAAAATTTCAACCCTTTCTGACTTCATTTGCTATTTTTCATGCATTTAATGATTTATTTTGAGCTAAATGACCCTGTAATTGGAAAGCACTACAACTGAACTCAGAAAAGGTTGAAACTTGGCATGGTATCATCATTTGATCGACATAGCATGTGTGAAAAAGTTGAGAGGATTACGTCAAAAACTGGATGCACTTCGTGGACAAACCAGACCACCTCTTTCAAAGTACGAGGCTTTCAGAGGAAAACACATCTGTTTCAAAGGCATTTTATTTTTCTAAACTTATTTCAACTCAAGACTTTTTTTTCATCCGACATGCAACATTCAAATCCACATACTAAAATTTCAACCCTTTCTGCCTTCATTTGCTATTTTTCATGCATTTAATGATTTATTTTGAGCTAAATGACCCTGTAATTGGAAAGCACTACAACTGAACTCAGAAAAGGTTGAAACTTGGCATGGTATCATCATTTGACCCACATAGCATGTGTGTAAAAGTTGAGAGGATTACGGCAAAAACTGGATGCACTTCGTGTACAAACTGGACCATCTCTTTCAAAGTACGAGGGTTTCAAACGAAAACACATGTGTTTCAAAGGCATTTCAGTTTTCTAAACTTATTTGAACTCAAGACTTTTTTTTGCATCCAACATGCAACATTCAAAGCCACATACTAAAATTTCAACCCTTTCTGACTTCATTTGCTATTTTTCATGCATTTAATGATTTATTTTGAGCTAAATGACCCTGTAATTGGAAAGCACGACAACTGAACTCAGAAAAGGTTGAAACTTGGCATGCTATCATAATTTGACTCACATAGCATGTGTGCAAAAGTTGAGAGGATTACGGAAAAAACTGGATGCACTTCGTGTACAAACTGGACCATCTCTTTCAAAGTACGAGGGTTTCAGACGAAAACACATGTGTTTCAAAGGCATTTCAGTTTTCTAAACTTATTTCAACTCAAGACTTGTTTGCATGCAACATGCAACATTCAAAGCCACATACTAAAATTTCAACCCTTTCTGACTTCATTTGCTATTTTTCATGCATTTAATGATTTATTTTGAGCTAAATGACCCTGTAATTGGAAAGCACTACAACTGAACTCAGAAAAGGTTGAAACTTGGCATGGTATCATCATTTGATCGACATAGCATGTGTGAAAAAGTTGAGAGGATTACGGCAAAAACTGGACGCACTTCGTGTACAAACCGGACCATCTCTTTCAAAGTACGAGGCTTTCAGAGGAAAACACATCTGTTTCAAAGGAATTTTATTTTTCTAAACTTATTTCAACTCAAGACTTTTTTTTCATCCGACATGCAACATTCAAATCCACATACTAAAATTTCAACCCTTTCTGACTTCATTTGCTATTTTTCATGCATTTAATGATTTATTTTGAGCTAAATGACCCTGTAATTGGAA
Source organism: Bromus sterilis (assembly GCA_950022295.1). Lineage (NCBI taxonomy): Eukaryota > Viridiplantae > Streptophyta > Magnoliopsida > Poales > Poaceae > Bromus > Bromus sterilis. The sequence continues at coordinate 301,408,884 of OX465601.1, forward strand.
AGCACTACAACTGAACTCAGAAAAGGTTGAAACTAGGCATGGTATCATCATTTTACCCACATAGCATGTGTGCAAAAGTTGAGACGATTACGGCATAAACTGGATGCACTTCGTCTACAAACTGGACCATCTCTTTCAAAGTACGAGGGTTTCAGACGAAAACACATCTGTTTCAAAGGCATTTCATTTTTCTAAACTTATTTCAACTCAAGACTTTTTTTGCATCCAACATGCAAAATTCAAAGCCACATACTAAAATTTCAACCCTTTCTGACTTCATTTGCTATTTTTCATGCATTTAATGATTTATTTTGAGCTAAATGACCCTGTAATTGGAAAGCACTACAACTGAACTCTGAAAAGGTTGAAACTTGGCATGGTATCATCATTTGACCCACATAGCATGTGTGTAAAAGTTGAGAGGATTACGGCAAAAACTGGATGCACTTCGTGTACAAACTGGACCATCTCTTTCAAAGTACGAGGGTTTCAGACGAAAACACATGTGTTTCAAAGGCATTTCAGTTTTCTAAACTTATTTCAACTCAAGAATTTTTTGCATGCAACATGCAACATTCAAAGCCACATACTAAAATTTCAACCCTTTCTGACTTCATTTGCTATTTTTCATGCATTTGGAAAGCACTACAACTGAACTCAGAAAAGGTTGAAACTTGGCATGGTATCATCATTTGATCGACATAGCATGTGTGAAAAAGTTGAGAGGATTACGGCAAAAACTGGATGCACTTCGTGTACAAACCGGACCATCTCTTTCAAAGTACGAGGCTTTCAGAGGAAAACACATCTGTTTCAAAGGAATTTTATTTTTCTAAACTTATTTCAACTCAAGACTTTTTTTTCATCCGACATGCAACATTCAAATCCACATACTAAAATTTCAACCCTTTCTGACTTCATTTGCTATTTTTCATGCATTTAATGATTTATTTTGAGCTAAATGACCCTGTAATTGGAAAGCACTACAACTGAACTCAGAAAAGGTTGAAACTTGGCATGGTATCATCATTTGACCCACATAGCATGTGTGTAAAAGTTGAGAGGATTAAGGCAAAAACTGGATGCACTTCGTGTACAAACTGGACCATCTCTTTCAAAGTACGAGGGTTTCAAACGAAAACACATGTGTTTCAAAGGCATTTCAGTTTTCTAAACTTATTTGAACTCAAGACTTTTTTTTGCATCCAACATGCAACATTCAAAGCCACATACTAAAATTTCAACCCTTTCTGACTTCATTTGCTATTTTTCATGCATTTAATGATTTATTTTGAGCTAAATGACCCTGTAATTGGAAAGCACGACAACTGAACTCAGAAAAGGTTGAAACTTGGCATGGTATCATCATTTGATCGACATAGCATGTGTGAAAAAGTTGAGAGGATTACGGCAAAAACTGGATGCACTTCGTGTACAAACCGGACCATCTCTTTCAAAGTACGAGGCTTTCAGAGGAAAACACATCTGTTTCAAAGGCATTTTATTTTTCTAAACTTATTTCAACTGAAGACTTTTTTTTCATCCGACATGCCACATTCAAATCCACATACTAAAATTTCAACCCTTTCTGACTTCATTTGCTATTTTTCATGCATTTAATGATTTATTTTGAGCTAAATGACCCTGTAATTGGAAAGCACTACAACTGAACTCAGAAAAGGTTGAAACTAGGCATGGTATCATCATTTTACCCACATAGCATGTGTGCAAAAGTTGAGACGATTACGGCATAAACTGGATGCACTTCGTCTACAAACTGGACCATCTCTTTCAAAGTACGAGGGTTTCAGACGAAAACACATCTGTTTCAAAGGCATTTCATTTTTCTAAACTTATTTCAACTCAAGACTTTTTTTGCATCCAACATGCAAAATTCAAAGCCACATACTAAAATTTCAACCCTTTCTGACTTCATTTGCTATTTTTCATGCATTTAATGATTTATTTTGAGCTAAATGACCCTGTAATTGGAAAGCACTACAACTGAACTCTGAAAAGGTTGAAACTTGGCATGGTATCATCATTTGACCCACATAGCATGTGTGTAAAAGTTGAGAGGATTACGGCAAAAACTGGATGCACTTCGTGTACAAACTGGACCATCTCTTTCAAAGTACGAGGGTTTCAGACGAAAACACATGTGTTTCAAAGGCATTTCAGTTTTCTAAACTTATTTCAACTCAAGAATTTTTTGCATGCAACATGCAACATTCAAAGCCACATACTAAAATTTCAACCCTTTCTGACTTCATTTGCTATTTTTCATGCATTTGGAAAGCACTACAACTGAACTCAGAAAAGGTTGAAACTTGGCATGGTATCATCATTTGATCGACATAGCATGTGTGAAAAAGTTGAGAGGATTACGGCAAAAACTGGATGCACTTCGTGTACAAACCGGACCATCTCTTTCAAAGTACGAGGCTTTCAGAGGAAAACACATCTGTTTCAAAGGAATTTTATTTTTCTAAACTTATTTCAACTCAAGACTTTTTTTTCATCCGACATGCAACATTCAAATCCACATACTAAAATTTCAACCCTTTCTGACTTCATTTGCTATTTTTCATGCATTTAATGATTTATTTTGAGCTAAATGACCCTGTAATTGGAAAGCACTACAACTGAACTCAGAAAAGGTTGAAACTTGGCATGGTATCATCATTTGACCCACATAGCATGTGTGTAAAAGTTGAGAGGATTAAGGCAAAAACTGGATGCACTTCGTGTACAAACTGGACCATCTCTTTCAAAGTACGAGGGTTTCAAACGAAAACACATGTGTTTCAAAGGCATTTCAGTTTTCTAAACTTATTTGAACTCAAGACTTTTTTTTGCATCCAACATGCAACATTCAAAGCCACATACTAAAATTTCAACCCTTTCTGACTTCATTTGCTATTTTTCATGCATTTAATGATTTATTTTGAGCTAAATGACCCTGTAATTGGAAAGCACGACAACTGAACTCAGAAAAGGTTGAAACTTGGCATGGTATCATCATTTGATCGACATAGCATGTGTGAAAAAGTTGAGAGGATTACGGCAAAAACTGGATGCACTTCGTGTACAAACCGGACCATCTCTTTCAAAGTACGAGGCTTTCAGAGGAAAACACATCTGTTTCAAAGGCATTTTATTTTTCTAAACTTATTTCAACTGAAGACTTTTTTTTCATCCGACATGCCACATTCAAATCCACATACTAAAATTTCAACCCTTTCTGACTTCATTTGCTATTTTTCATGCATTTAATGATTTATTTTGAGCTAAATGACCCTGTAATTGGAAAGCACTACAACTGAACTCAGAAAAGGTTGAAACTTGGCATGGTATCATCATTTGATCGACATAGCATGTGTGAAAAAGTTGAGAGGATTACGGCAAAAACTGGATGCACTTCGTGTACAAACCGGACCACCTCTTTCCAAATACGAGGCTTTCAGAGGAAAACACATCTGTTTCAAAGGCATTTTATTTTTCTAAACTTATTTCAACTCAAGACTTTTTTTTCATCCGACATGCAACATTCAAATCCACATACTAAAATTTCAACCCTTTCTGACTTCATTTGCTATCTTTCATGCATTTAATGATTTATTTTGAGCTAAATGACCCTGTAATTGGAAAGCACTACAACTGAACTTAGAAAAGGTTGAAACTTGGCATGGTATCATCATTTGACCCACATAGCATGTGTGTAAAAGTTGAGAGGATTACGGCAAAAACTGGATGCACTTCGTGTACAAACTGGACCATCTCTTTCAAAGTACGAGGGTTTCAAACGAAAACACATGTGTTTCAAAGGCATTTCAGTTTTCTAAACTTATTTGAACTCAAGACTTTTTTTTGCATCCAACATGCAACATTCAAAGCCACATACTAAAATTTCAACCCTTTCTGACTTCATTTGCTATTTTTCCTGCATTTAATGATTTATTTTGAGCTAAATGACCCTGTAATTGGAAAGCACGACAACTGAACTCAGAAAAGGTTGAAACTTTGCATGCTATCATCATTTGACTCACATAGCATGTGTGCAAAAGTTGAGAGGATTACGGAAAAAACTGGATGCACTTCGTGTACAAACTGGACCATCTCTTTCAAAGTACGAGGGTTTCAGACGAAAACACATCTGTTTCAAAGGCATTTCATTTTTCTAAACTTATTTCAACTCAAGACTTTTTTTGCATCCAACATGCAACATTCAAAGCCACATACTAAAATTTCAACCCTTTCTGACTTCATTTGCTATTTTTCATGCATTTAATGATTAATTTTCAGCTAAATGACCCTGTAATTGGAAAGCACTACAACTGAACTCAGAAAAGGTTGAAACTTGGCATGGTATCATCATTTGACCCACATAGCATGTTTGCAAAAGTTGAGAGGATTACGGCAAAACCTGGATGCACTTCGTGTACAAGCTGGACCATCTCTTTCAAAGTACGAGGCTTTCAAACGAAAACAGATGTGTTTCAAAGGCATTTCATTTTTCTAAACTTATTTCAACTAAAGACTTTTTTTGCATCCAACACGCAATATTCAAAGCCACATACTAAAATTTCAACCCTTTCTGACTTCATTTGCTATTTTTCATGCATTTAATGATTTATATTGAGCTAAATAACCCTGTAATTGGAAAGCACTACAACTGAACTCAGAAAAGGTTTAAACTTGGCATGGTATCATCATTTGACCCACATAGCATGTGTGCAAAAGTTGAGAGGATTACGGAAAAAACTGGATGCACTTCGTGTACAAACCGGACCATCTCTTTCAAAGTACGAGGGTTCCAGACGAAAACACATGTGTTTCAAAGGCATTTCATTTTTCTAAACTTATTTCAACTCAAGTCTTTTTTGCATGCAACATGCAACATTCAAAGCCACATACTAAAATTTCAACCCTTTCTGACTTCATTTGCTATTTTTCATGCATTTAATGATTTATTTTGAGCTAAATGACCCTGTAATTGGAAAGCACTACAACTGAACTCAGAAAAGGTTGAAACTTGGCATGGTATCATCATTTGATCGACATAGCATGTGTGAAAAAGTTGAGAGGATTACGGCAAAAACTGGATGCACTTCGTGTACAAACCGGACCACCTCTTTCAAAGTACGAGGCTTTCAGAGGAAAACACATCTGTTTCAAAGGCATTTTATTTTTCTAAACTTATTTCAACTCAAGACTTTTTTTTCATCCGACATGCAACATTCAAATCCACATACTAAAATTTCAACCCTTTCTGACTTCATTTGCTATTTTTCATGCATTTAATGATTTATTTTGAGCTAAATGACCCTGTAATTGGAAAGCACTACAACTGAACTCAGAAAAGGTTGAAACTAGGCATGGTATCATCATTTTACCCACATAGCATGTGTGCAAAAGTTGAGAGGATTACGGCATAAACTGGATGCACTTCGTGTACAAACTGGACCATCTCTTTCAAAGTACGAAGGTTTCAGACGAAAACACATCTGTTTCAAAGGCATTTCATTTTTCTAAACTTAATTCAACTCAAGACTTTTTTTGCATCCAACATTCAAAATTCAAAGCCACATACTAAAATTTCAACCCTTTCTGACTTCATTTGCTATTTTTCATGCATTTAATGATTTATTTTGAGCTAAATGACCCTGTAATTGGAAAGCACTACAACTGAACTCAGAAAAGGTTGAAACTTGGCATGGTATCATCATGTCACCCACATAGCATGTGTGTAAAAGTTGAGAGGATTACGGCAAAAACTGGATGCACTTCGTGTACAAACTGGACCATCTCTTTCAAAGTACGAGGGTTTTAGACGAAAACACATGTGTTTCAAAGGCATTTCAGTTTTCTAAACTTATTTAGACTCAAGACTTTTTTGCATGCAACATGCAACATTCAAAGCCACATACTAAAATTTCAACCCTTTCTGACTTCATTTGCTATTTTTCATGCATTTAATGATTTATTTTGAGCTAAATGACCCTGTAATTGGAAAGCACTACAACTGAACTCAGAAAAGGTTGAAACTTGGCATGGTATCATCATTTGATCGACATACCATGTGTGAAAAAGTTGAGAGGATTACGGCAAAAACTGGATGCACTTCGTGTACAAACCGGACCATCTCTTTCAAAGTACGAGGCTTTTAGAGGAAAACACATCTGTTTCAAAGGAATTTTATTTTTCTAAACATATTTCAACTCAAGACTTTTTTTTTCATCCGACATGCAACATTCAAATCCACATACTAAAATTTCAACCCTTTCTGACTTCATTTGCTATTTTTCATGCATTTAATGATTTATTTTGAGCTAAATGACCCTGTAATTGGAAAGCACTACAACTGAACTCAAAAAAGGTTGAAACTTGGCATGGTATCATCATTTGACCCACATAGCATGTGTGTAAAAGTTGAGAGGATTACGGCAAAAACTGGATGCACTTCGTGTACAAACTGGACCATCTCTTTCAAAGTACGAGGGTTTCAAACGAAAACAGATGTGTTTCAAAGGCATTTCAGTTTTCTAAACTTATTTGAACTCAAGACTTTTTTTTGCATCCAACATGCAACATTCAAAGCCACATACTAAAATTTCAACCCTTTCTGACTTCATTTGCTATTTTTCATGCATTTAATGATTTATTTTGAGCTAAATGACCCTGTAATTGGAAAGCACGACAACTGAACTCAGAAAAGGTTGAAACTTGGCATGGTATCATCATTTGATCGACATAGCATGTGTGAAAAAGTTGAGAGGATTACGGCAAAAACTGGATGCACTTCGTGTACAAACCGGACCATCTCTTTCAAAGTACGAGGCTTTCAGAGGAAAACACATCTGTTTCAAAGGCATTTTATTTTTCTAAACTTATTTCAACTCAAGACTTTTTTTTCATCCGACATGCCACATTCAAATCCACATACTAAAATTTCAACCCTTTCTGACTTCATTTGCTATTTTTCATGCATTTAATGATTTATTTTGAGCTAAATGACCCTGTAATTGGAAAGCACTACAACTGAACTCAGAAAAGGTTGAAACTTGGCATGGTATCATCATTTGATCGACATAGCATGTGTGAAAAAGTTGAGAGGATTACGTCAAAAACTGGATGCACTTCGTGTACAAACCAGACCACCTCTTTCAAAGTACGAGGCTTTCAGAGGAAAACACATCTGTTTCAAAGGCATTTTATTTTTCTAAACTTATTTCAACTCAAGACTTTTTTTTCATCCGACATGCAACATTCAAATCCACATACTAAAATATCAACCCTTTCTGCCTTCATTTTCTATTTTTCATGCATTTAATGATTTATTTTGAGCTAAATGACCCTGTAATTGGAAAGCACTACAACTGAACTCTGAAAAGGTTGAAACTTGGCATGGTATCATCATTTGACCCACATAGCATGTGTGTAAAAGTTGAGAGGATTACGGCAAAAACTGGATGCACTTCGTGTACAAACTGGACCATCTCTTTCAAAGTACGAGGGTTTCAAACGAAAACACATGTGTTTCAAAGGCATTTCAGTTTTCTAAACTTATTTGAACTCAAGACTTTTTTTGCATCCAACATGCAACATTCAAAGCCACATACTAAAATTTCAACCCTTTCTGACTTCATTTGCTATTTTTCATGCATTTAATGATTTATTTTGAGCTAAATGACCCTGTAATTGGAAAGCACGACAACTGAACTCAGAAAAGGTTGAAACTTGGCATGCTATCATAATTTGACTCACATAGCATGTGTGCAAAAGTTGAGAGGATTACGGAAAAAACTGGATGCACTTCGTGTACAAACTGGACCATCTCTTTGAAAGTACGAGGGTTTCAGACGAAAACACATCTGTTTCAAAGGCATTTCATTTTTCTAAACTTATTTCAACTCAAGACTTTTTTTGCATCCAACATGCAAAATTCAAAGCCACATACTAAAATTTCAACCCTTTCTGACTTCATTTGCTATTTTTCATGCATTTAATGATTTATTTTGAGCTAAATGACCCTGTAATTGGAAAGCACTACAAGGGAACTCAGAAAAGGTTGAAACTTGGCATGGTATCATCATTTGACCCACATAGCATGTGTGTAAAAGTTGAGAGGATTATGGCAAAAACTGGACGCACTTCGTGTACAAACCGGACCATCTCTTTCAAAGTACGAGGCTTTCAGAGGAAAACACATCTGTTTCAAAGGCATTTTATTTTTCTAAACTTATTTCAACTCAAGACTTTTTTTTCATCCAACATGCAACATTCAAATCCACATACTAAAATTTCAACCCTTTCTGACTTCATTTGCTATTTTTCATGCATTTAATGATTTATTTTGAGCTAAATGACCCTGTAATTGGAAAGCACTACAACTGAACTCAGAAAAGGTTGAAACTTGGCATGGTATCATCATTTGATCGACATACCATGTGTGAAAAAGTTGAGAGGATTACGGCAAAAACTGGATGCACTTCGTGTACAAACCGGACCATCTCTTTCAAAGTACGAGGCTTTTAAAGGAAAACACATCTGTTTCAAAGGAATTTTATTTTTCTAAACTTATTTCAACTCAAGACTTTTTTTTCATCCGACATGCAACATTCAAATCCACATACTAAAATTTCAACCCTTTCTGACTTCATTTGCTATTTTTCATGCATTTAATGATTTATTTTGAGCTAAATGACCCTGTAATTGGAAAGCACTACAACTGAACTCAGAAAAGGTTGAAACTTGGCATGGTATCATCATTTGACCCACATAGCATGTGTGTAAAAGTTGGGAGGATTACGGCAAAAACTGGATGCACTTCGTGTACAAACTGGACCATCACTTTCAAAGTATGAGGGTTTTAGACGAAAACACATGTGTTTCAAAGGCATTTCAGTTTTCTAAACTTATTTGAACTCAAGACTTTTTTTTGCATCCAACATGCAACATTCAAACCACATACTAAAATTTCAACCCTTTCTGACTTCATTTGCTATTTTTCATGCATTTAATGATTTATTTTGAGCTAAATGACCCTGTAATTGGAAAGCACTACAACTGAACTCAGAAAAGGTTGAAACTTGGCATGGTATCATCATTTGATCGACATAGCATGTGTGAAAAAGTTGAGAGGATTACGGAAAAAACTGGATGCACTTCGTGTACAAACCGGACCATCTCTTTCAAAGTACGAGGCTTTCAGAGGAAAACACATCTGTTTCAAAGGAATTTTATTTTTCTAAACTTTTTCCACTCAAGACTTTTTTTTCATCCGACATGCAACATTCAAATCCACATACTAAAATTTCAACCCTTTCTGACTTCATTTGCTATTTTTCATGCATTTAATGATTTATTTTGAGCTAAATGACCCTGTAATTGGAAAGCACTACAACTGAACTCAAAAAAGGTTGAAACTTGGCATGGTATCATCATTTGACCCACATAGCATGTGTGTAAAAGTTGAGAGGATTACGGCAAAAACTGGATGCACTTCGTGTACAAACTGGACCATCACTTTCAAAGTACGAGGGTTTCAAACGAAAACACATGTGTTTCAAAGGCATTTCAGTTTTCTAAACTTATTTGAACTCAAGACTTTTTTTTGCATCCAACATGCAACATTCAAAGCCACATACTAAAATTTCAACCCTTTCTGACTTCATTTGCTATTTTTCATGCATTTAATGATTTATTTTGAGCTAAATGACCCTGTAATTGGAAAGCACGACAACTGAACTCAGAAAAGGTTGAAACTTGGCATGGTATCATCATTTGATCGACATAGCATGTGTGAAAAAGTTGAGAGGATTACGGCAAAAACTGGATGCACTTCGTGTACAAACCGGACCATCTCTTTCAAAGTACGAGGCTTTCAGAGGAAAACACATCTGTTTCAAAGGCATTTTATTTTTCTAAACTTATTTCAACTCAAGACTTTTTTTTCATCCGACATGCCACATTCAAATCCACATACTAAAATTTCAACCCTTTCTGACTTCATTTGCTATTTTTCATGCATTTAATGATTTATTTTGAGCTAAATGACCCTGTAATTGGAAAGCACTACAACTGAACTCAGAAAAGGTTGAAACTTGGCATGGTATCATCATTTGATCGACATAGCATGTGTGAAAAAGTTGAGAGGATTACGGCAAAAACTGGATGCACTTCGTGTACAAACCAGACCACCTTTTTCAAAGTACGAGGCTTTCAGAGGAAAACACATCTGTTTCAAAGGCATTTTATTTTTCTAAACTTATTTCAACTCAAGACTTTTTTTTCATCCGACATGCAACATTCAAATCCACATACTAAAATTTCAACCCTTTCTGCCTTCATTTGCTATTTTTCATGCATTTAATGATTTATTTTGAGCTAAATGACCCTGTAATTGGAAAGCACTACAACTGAACTCAGAAAAGGTTGAAACTTGGCATGGTATCATCATTTGACCCACATAGCATGTTTGTAAAAGTTGAGAGGATTACGGCAAAACCTGGATGCACTTCGTGTACAAGCTGGACCATCTCTTTCAAAGTACGAGGCTTTCAAACGAAAACAGATGTGTTTCAAAGGCATTTCATTTTTCTAAACTTATTTCAACTAAAGACTTTTTTTGCATCCAACACGCAATATTCAAAGCCACATACTAAAATTTCAACCCTTTCTGACTTCATTTGCTATTTTTCATGCATTTAATGATTTATTTTGAGCTAAATAACCCTGTAATTGGAAAGCACTACAACTGAACTCAGAAAAGGTTTAAACTTGGCATGGTATCATCATTTGACCCACATAGCATGTGTGCAAAAGTTGAGAGGATTACGGAAAAAACTGGATGCACTTCGTGTACAAACCGGACCATCTCTCTCAAAGTACGAGGGTTCCAGACGAAATCACATGTGTTTCAAAGGCATTTCATTTTTCTAAACTTATTTCAACTCAAGTCTTTTTTGCATGCAACATGCAAAATTCAAAGCCACATACTAAAATTTCAACCCTTTCTGACTTCATTTGCTATTTTTCATGCATTTAATGATTTATTTTGAGCTAAATGACCCTGTAATTGGAAAGCACTACAACTGAACTCAGAAAAGGTTGAAACTTGGCATGGTATCATCATTTGATCGACATAGCATGTGTGAAAAAGTTGAGAGGATTACGGCAAAAACTGGATGCACTTCGTGTACAAACCGGACCACCTCTTTCAAAATACGAGGCTTTCAGAGGAAAACACATCTGTTTCAAAGGCATTTTATTTTTCTAAACTTATTTCAACTCAAGACTTTTTTTTCATCCGACATGCAACATTCAAATCCACATACTAAAATTTCAACCCTTTCTGACTTCATTTGCTACTTTTCATGCATTTAATGATTTATTTTGAGCTAAATGACCCTGTAATTGGAAAGCACTACAACTGAACTCAGAAAAGGTTGAAACTTGGCATGGTATCATCATTTGACCCACATAGCATGTGTGTAAAAGTTGAGAGGATTACGGCTAAAACTGGATGCACTTCGTGTACAAACTGGACCATCTCTTTCAAAGTACGAGGGTTTCAAACGAAAACACATGTGTTTCAAAGGCATTTCAGTTTTCTAAACTTATTTGAACTCAAGACTTTTTTTTGCATCCAACATGCAACATTCAGAGCCACATACTAAAATTTCAACCCTTTCTGACTTCATTTGCTATTTTTCATGCATTTAATGATTTATTTTGAGCTAAATGACCCTGTAATTGGAAAGCACTACAACTGAACTCAGAAAAGGTTGAAACTTGGCATGCTATCATAATTTGACTCACATAGCATGTGTGCAAAAGTTGAGAGGATTACGGAAAAAACTGGATGCACTTCGTGTACAAACTGGACCATCTCTTTCAAAGTACGAGGGTTTCAGACGAAAACACATCTGTTTCAAAGGCATTTCATTTTTCTAAACTTATTTGAACTCAAGACTTTTTTTTGCATCCAACATGCAACATTCAAAGCCACATACTAAAATTTCAACCCTTTCTGACTTCATTTGCTATTTTTCATGCATTTAATGATTTATTTTGAGCTAAATGACCCTGTAATTGGAAAGCACGACAACTGAACTCAGAAAAGGTTGAAACTTGGCATGGTATCATCATTTGATCGACATAGCATGTGTGAAAAAGTTGAGAGGATTACGGCAAAAACTGGATGCACTTCGTGTACAAACCGGACCATCTCTTTCAAAGTACGAGGCTTTCAGAGGAAAACACATCTGTTTCAAAGGCATTTTATTTTTCTAAACTTATTTCAACTCAAGACTTTTTTTTCATCCGACATGCAACATTCAAATCCACATACTAAAATTTCAACCCTTTCTGACTTCATTTGCTATTTTTCATGCATTTAATGATTTATTTTGAGCTAAATGACCCTGTAATTGGAAAGCACTACAACTGAACTCAGAAAAGGTTGAAACTTGGCATGGTATCATCATTTGACCCACATAGCATGTGTGTAAAAGTTGGGAGGATTACGGCAAAAACTGGATGCACTTCGTGTACAAACTGGACCATCACTTTCAAAGTATGAGGGTTTTAGACGAAAACACATGTGTTTCAAAGGCATTTCAGTTTTCTAAACTTATTTGAACTCAAGACTTTTTTTTGCATCCAACATGCAACATTCAAACCACATACTAAAATTTCAACCCTTTCTGACTTCATTTGCTATTTTTCATGCATTTAATGATTTATTTTGAGCTAAATGACCCTGTAATTGGAAAGCACTACAACTGAACTCAGAAAAGGTTGAAACTTGGCATGGTATCATCATTTGATCGACATAGCATGTGTGAAAAAGTTGAGAGGATTACGGAAAAAACTGGATGCACTTCGTGTACAAACCGGACCATCTCTTTCAAAGTACGAGGCTTTCAGAGGAAAACACATCTGTTTCAAAGGAATTTTATTTTTCTAAACTTTTTCCACTCAAGACTTTTTTTTCATCCGACATGCAACATTCAAATCCACATACTAAAATTTCAACCCTTTCTGACTTCATTTGCTATTTTTCATGCATTTAATGATTTATTTTGAGCTAAATGACCCTGTAATTGGAAAGCACTACAACTGAACTCAAAAAAGGTTGAAACTTGGCATGGTATCATCATTTGACCCACATAGCATGTGTGTAAAAGTTGAGAGGATTACGGCAAAAACTGGATGCACTTCGTGTACAAACTGGACCATCACTTTCAAAGTACGAGGGTTTCAAACGAAAACACATGTGTTTCAAAGGCATTTCAGTTTTCTAAACTTATTTGAACTCAAGACTTTTTTTTGCATCCAACATGCAACATTCAAAGCCACATACTAAAATTTCAACCCTTTCTGACTTCATTTGCTATTTTTCATGCATTTAATGATTTATTTTGAGCTAAATGACCCTGTAATTGGAAAGCACGACAACTGAACTCAGAAAAGGTTGAAACTTGGCATGGTATCATCATTTGATCGACATAGCATGTGTGAAAAAGTTGAGAGGATTACGGCAAAAACTGGATGCACTTCGTGTACAAACCGGACCATCTCTTTCAAAGTACGAGGCTTTCAGAGGAAAACACATCTGTTTCAAAGGCATTTTATTTTTCTAAACTTATTTCAACTCAAGACTTTTTTTTCATCCGACATGCCACATTCAAATCCACATACTAAAATTTCAACCCTTTCTGACTTCATTTGCTATTTTTCATGCATTTAATGATTTATTTTGAGCTAAATGACCCTGTAATTGGAAAGCACTACAACTGAACTCAGAAAAGGTTGAAACTTGGCATGGTATCATCATTTGATCGACATAGCATGTGTGAAAAAGTTGAGAGGATTACGGCAAAAACTGGATGCACTTCGTGTACAAACCAGACCACCTTTTTCAAAGTACGAGGCTTTCAGAGGAAAACACATCTGTTTCAAAGGCATTTTATTTTTCTAAACTTATTTCAACTCAAGACTTTTTTTTCATCCGACATGCAACATTCAAATCCACATACTAAAATTTCAACCCTTTCTGCCTTCATTTGCTATTTTTCATGCATTTAATGATTTATTTTGAGCTAAATGACCCTGTAATTGGAAAGCACTACAACTGAACTCAGAAAAGGTTGAAACTTGGCATGGTATCATCATTTGACCCACATAGCATGTTTGTAAAAGTTGAGAGGATTACGGCAAAACCTGGATGCACTTCGTGTACAAGCTGGACCATCTCTTTCAAAGTACGAGGCTTTCAAACGAAAACAGATGTGTTTCAAAGGCATTTCATTTTTCTAAACTTATTTCAACTAAAGACTTTTTTTGCATCCAACACGCAATATTCAAAGCCACATACTAAAATTTCAACCCTTTCTGACTTCATTTGCTATTTTTCATGCATTTAATGATTTATTTTGAGCTAAATAACCCTGTAATTGGAAAGCACTACAACTGAACTCAGAAAAGGTTTAAACTTGGCATGGTATCATCATTTGACCCACATAGCATGTGTGCAAAAGTTGAGAGGATTACGGAAAAAACTGGATGCACTTCGTGTACAAACCGGACCATCTCTCTCAAAGTACGAGGGTTCCAGACGAAATCACATGTGTTTCAAAGGCATTTCATTTTTCTAAACTTATTTCAACTCAAGTCTTTTTTGCATGCAACATGCAAAATTCAAAGCCACATACTAAAATTTCAACCCTTTCTGACTTCATTTGCTATTTTTCATGCATTTAATGATTTATTTTGAGCTAAATGACCCTGTAATTGGAAAGCACTACAACTGAACTCAGAAAAGGTTGAAACTTGGCATGGTATCATCATTTGATCGACATAGCATGTGTGAAAAAGTTGAGAGGATTACGGCAAAAACTGGATGCACTTCGTGTACAAACCGGACCACCTCTTTCAAAATACGAGGCTTTCAGAGGAAAACACATCTGTTTCAAAGGCATTTTATTTTTCTAAACTTATTTCAACTCAAGACTTTTTTTTCATCCGACATGCAACATTCAAATCCACATACTAAAATTTCAACCCTTTCTGACTTCATTTGCTACTTTTCATGCATTTAATGATTTATTTTGAGCTAAATGACCCTGTAATTGGAAAGCACTACAACTGAACTCAGAAAAGGTTGAAACTTGGCATGGTATCATCATTTGACCCACATAGCATGTGTGTAAAAGTTGAGAGGATTACGGCTAAAACTGGATGCACTTCGTGTACAAACTGGACCATCTCTTTCAAAGTACGAGGGTTTCAAACGAAAACACATGTGTTTCAAAGGCATTTCAGTTTTCTAAACTTATTTGAACTCAAGACTTTTTTTTGCATCCAACATGCAACATTCAGAGCCACATACTAAAATTTCAACCCTTTCTGACTTCATTTGCTATTTTTCATGCATTTAATGATTTATTTTGAGCTAAATGACCCTGTAATTGGAAAGCACTACAACTGAACTCAGAAAAGGTTGAAACTTGGCATGCTATCATAATTTGACTCACATAGCATGTGTGCAAAAGTTGAGAGGATTACGGAAAAAACTGGATGCACTTCGTGTACAAACTGGACCATCTCTTTCAAAGTACGAGGGTTTCAGACAAAAACACATCTGTTTCAAAGGCATTTCATTTTTCTAAACTTATTTCAACTCAAGACTTTTTTTGCATCCAACATGCAACATTCAAAGCCACATACTAAAATTTCAACCCTTTCTGACTTCATTTGCTATTTTTCATGCATTTAATGATTTATTGTGAGCTAAATGTCCCTGTGGCATTATTTTCCTCTGAAAAAGGACCTTTAGTCCCGGTTGGTGCCTCCAACCGGTACTAAAGGCTTCTCCCACCGTAATTAACCACTAACTAACCCTGTAGTATCGGTTGGTGCCAAGAACCGGTACTAAAGGTCCTCTATAACCAACTAAATTAGTACCACCTCGCTAGCCGAAGTGGAGTTAGACCTGTTTATAAGCACAGGTCTGTGTGGACTTATCGTAGCATAACATGTTCAGTAAACGACGTAAATGGAGAAATTCATCTGTATCCTGTACTCTGTCCGGGGTAAATTCGGACGGACCTCGTTTGATTGGCAGATTTGCTAGATGTGCCCACGAGGTGGGGACCGTCTGTAAACCTGTATGGGATGAAAATCCCGTACAGGTATTACAGACGATCCCTGCCTGGTCGGTAGACTTGCCGGATTTGTCAACCAGATGAGGACCGTCTGAAATTTGCCTTGACGGTGTACAGGATGTGGAGTATTCTTCCGTTGACGTCCTATACTGAAATTGTTATACTTTTTTGTTTTTGTTTTCCAATCAAACAAAACACAAGGTTTCCCCTGCATATAGCCCGACGGTGGCTCATGAGTGCAAGCATATCAAATGCACCGTCGGACGTATGCAGGGAATCAGAATGATTTGTATTTGGTCGATGAAGTGAAAGATTTCTAACTAGATATATATAAGATCAACAAAACACACGGTTTCGCCTGGTTACAGCCCGACGGTGTGGCTCGTGAGTGCCCACATATCAAAAGCACCGTCGGACCGCAACCAGGCGAATCCGAATGATTTGTATTCGACTGATGAAATGAGTGTCGAACATGTCCGAGAGGTGGGATATATATAGGCAACGACAAGCCTGATCCAACGGCTCACAAGCCTGATCCAACGACTCACAAGCGCTTGAAAGAAACACGCAACCCGTGTGCCTCTTCCTGATTGGTTGGATCCAACGGCTCAGAAGCCTGATCCAACGACTCACAAGCACTTGAAAGAAACATCCGATCCGTGTGCTTCTTCCTGATTGGTTGGATTCAAAATCGTGTACGGTTAAAAGCGCGTGGAAGAGGACTCCAGGCAACGCCAGTCGCCAATAGTTCTTTTCTCGTGCACTCTTTCCCCATCCGCGCCACCTTCACCATGCCGCCCCGCCGCCGCCCACCAAGCTACCACGACGTCCGCGAGCGCTCGGACGGCACATTCATGGCGGTGATCACTTGCGCCAACAACGAGCGTGTGTGTCTCGACGGGTTCTGGCATGAATATTTAGCCGCCCGCGCGTACGACGTTGCGGCGTGGAGGCTCGGATGCCTGCGCGCGGAGATGAATAACCGGCACTGTCGCAGCTTGGAAGAGGCGGAGGACATGGCAGATTCGCCGCTCCTCCTCACTGAAGAGGACCACCGCCTCCATCATCGACGAGCGGTGCTCGGCCTCGCCTCGGAGAAGGACCAGCGTGCCGTGTAAGATTGGTACACGAGCCATCCCCGTGAAGCCTCGGAGGAGGCGGAACACTGGACGAGGCTGGCGGCCGAGAGCGCAGAGCAGCGACAGGAGCGTCATGAATGGCGGGAGGAGCGGCGGGCGGCCAAGGCGATGGCGGAGGAGGAACTGGAGAGAGGCGCCGCCAACTGGCCCCTCGGTGACCCCCGCAAGATAGCGCTGGAGGATGACATCAGCTCCGTCACCGAAGACGATTTCTCCGACGACGAGGAGGAGTAGTTTTTTTATGTTCTAGGTTTGAGATGTTAAGTTGTTGAATGTTTTAAGTTTCCCGCGGCGCCGCCACCATGCCACCATATGTTATAAGTTTCCCGCCACCATTCAATGATTTATTTTGGGCTTCAACCCTTTCTGACTTCATTTGCTATTTTTCATGCATTTAATGATTTACTTTGGGCTAAATGATCCTGAAATTGGAAAGCACTACAACTAAACTCGGAAAAGGTTGAAACTTGGCATGGTATCATCAATTGACCCACATAACATGTGTGCAAAAGTTGAGAGGGTTACGGCAAAAGCTGGATGCACTTCGTGTACAAACTGGACCATATCTTTCGAAGTACGAGGGTTTCAGACGAAAACTCATCTGTTACAAAGGCATTTCATTTTTCTAAACTTATTTGAACTCAAGACTTTTTGTGCATTCAATATGCATCATTCAAAGCCACATACTAAAATTTCAACCTTTTCTGACTTTATTTGCTCTTTTTCATGCATTTAATGATTTATTTTGATCTAAATGACCCTCAATTGGACTAATGCTTGTGGGCGAGCCTTTAGTCCCGGGTCAAGCCACAAATCGGGACTAATGGTTGTGGGCCAGGAGAGAGGCCCATTGGTCCCGGTTCTTGTCTGGAACCGGGACATATGCCCCCAGACGAACCGGGACCAATGCCCCTCGAGGCCCGGCCGGCCCCCCGGGCGCACGAACCGGGACGTATGGCCCCGTGGGTTCCGGTTCGTGGCACAACCGGGACTAATGGGCTCGAGAGGCCTGAACCAAAGCCATGTTTTCTATTAGTGAATGTAAAGTTCAAGCCTGCATAAAAAGTTTGGATAACCATCCAAGTAGTCAAACCATGCGTAGGGCAATTCTTAACAAGAGATTTCATGTGTTTCCAAGCTTGGGCAACATGTTCATTATCCAATTGCTTAAAGTTCATAATATAGCTCCTCAATTGGATAATCTTAGCATTACTTTCTGGAATGAATTATAAACTGATTTGCGAAGCAGAAGAACACCGTATTTTTTCCGGAATCACCATGATTTTCACTAGCTGCAACTGATAAAGTAAGGCGCGGTTTTTTTTATCAATTCCATCCCCTTAAGTAAAATGGTAAGGGAAAATAATATGATATCATTTCTGTTTTTCGAGAAGAGCACATGGTGGACAAGTGTGCTCTTCTGGTTTTGCTTAGTTGTAGAATAAAATAGCCATGACCAGCTTAAAATTATTCTTTTGATTTACTTTGTCATATCTATTAAGTTTTCTTGAGACATCCAACGACTTTTGTACTATTTTCTAAAGTTGTTAATGCTGCTACACATATTACTTGTACGTGAAGTGCTAATTATATGTGACTGAAGTGCTATTTTTCTCTGTTTCTTCTCACTGTCAGGCGCAAACAGCTTGTATATTCAAGGAGTACAATACCAAAATACGAGCTGCAAAATGGACTCAAATTCCTGTTCACTCAGAAGTAACTACATTTGTAATTTTCCATACGTGGATCTGGTTCACATGACCATATTGTTTGATGTTTGCTATTTGGTGTCAACTAAAATATTGTTTCTTACATAAGAAATGACCATATTGATTTAGAAGTATGTAATATCGTGGATGCATCGTTTCATGCATAAATTGTGATGTTTACACAACACTGAGTATCATATGAATGCTATATATTGTTTTTCTTCCACGGGAGCATGATGAGTGATTATTGCAGTTGGGAGTTTTAATATCTACGTGTGATGGTCTTTGGTATTTAAAATGATTGTTTGATGTTTTAACATCCTTGGTGTTGATGGGTTAATATTTATGTATCCGTTGCAACGCACGGGCACTCAACTAGTAATAACATAAATCAAGTAAGGTATATATCACTTCTAGGATTATATTAAAAAAATTAGGAGCGATTCCTAGGCATATCACGAATATGTGGAAAAACAATTTACTAACACAAAGTTCACCGATCAACTATTACACATGAAAATAATTCACAAGAACTAATATAAATGGGCATGATGTCATCCGAGGAATGAAAACTACGAAAAATTACGACGCTATCGAATGGCCACCGATTTGGGTAGACGCGGCCAATGATCTTGATAGGTTGAATCACGATGTCTAGGAGATTCTACATGTGATGTTGAATAGATGTGCAAAAGGAATTTAGCCGGAACTCACCGAGTTTCATGAATCGATGCGATGAACTCGATGAACAGTGTATGCGTATATGTAAAATTGTTGGCGTGTGTTCAACGAATCGAGCTTCTTCTTCTCTGAGTGGAGCTTTGGCATGGAGAAGAATCTTCTGGCGCAAAGGAACGGATAGATATGGCCTGCGCCATCGAGCTCGAGCACCGGCGTCCATGGAACTTTAAAAGTTCAAAGAGAGGTCTTGAATAGAGGAGGAAGGGAGAGAGAATGAAAAGTGGTGGAATCGGAAGAGGAGGTTGAGAAGCACGTCCTTATATAGTTGGATTTGAAAACTGAAAGAGTTAAAGAAAGAATGAGAAGAGGTGCATAGTGTCTATATGTTCTTTGAGGAAGAAGGAGAAGCACCACGCATGCGAAGGAAGTGGGCTAAGGAGCCCAGGTGGAGAAGGAAAGAAAAAGAAAAACTGGGCTAAGCCCATTCGTTTTGAAAGAAAAGGAGATTGGCTTCTCACAGGAATAAAATAAATTAAATAAATAAGAGATATTGTGGTAGGAAATTTTGGCTAGAGTTTGATAGAGGAAAAAAAATAATTGAAAAATAAATAAAATATCAAACAAAAATCATATAAAGTTTCAAAGTATAAATGCGCATAATTTAATATGCCAGAGACAGAAAATAAATATTCAAGGAAAATAAAATAATAAAACTCAAAATTTAATTTAAGTTGGTATTAGTTCAAATTAAATTCTTTAAAATTATGAAAACTCAATTTAAGGTTTTAATAACCAAATAAAATAAACGAAATTTTCTGGGCCTACTTTTTGGAAAACTTTTTCTTAAACATTCCGAGCATCGGGATGTTACATGTATTCGACGGAAATCGATTTGTGCAACCCCCTCAACCACTCTGAGCTACTTCTTGGTATGTACTCCTCCTCTCGACACTCGCATCTTAACCATCAACCGACCATCAGCTCAGCCACATCCGGCCGTTGCCCGGCTCAGCACTCACCCAACAGCTCACCGGCTCGCGGCTACCAGTCGTCAAGTGTGATCACTGCCTGTGGTTGGTGCTGCGCCTCGTTTCGAGCACGTCAAAACATTCCGGATGGATGTTCTACAAGTGTGGAAAAACAGAAAGAGTGCCATTTTGTACAGTTGTTCTTATGATTTATTGTGATTTGAAACTCATTCTTCGCTTAGATTGTATGTAGGATAGATGCAAGTTTGGTATTGGGAAGATAGTACATTGATCCAATGACAATAAGAAATTTGCTAGATGTTCATGCACTAATTTTTAGAGACTCTGACCCGGATTTTTTTTTCCTTATCTTCTTCTCTCTCCTTTCTCGTCTCTCTGCTCCAACCCTCTCCCCGAGCACTCCCGGCGCCCCCTCCCCCTCCCTCATACCCGCTTCTTTCTTATAGATCCACATGTTAATGTGTTCTTTATGTTTGCTTGACGACATTCACTTGGATTGAAGGATCCAATGTTGAATAATTTCTTGATCTGGAGTCACTGTCTTTGTCTTGGATGACGAACATGTCTGGTTTGGGCTAGTTCTCCTCTTTATGATTAACCTCGCTTCTTTTGACCTGGGCAGATCTGTCCCCTCCTCATTTGATTTCAGGATTATGATGTCAGATAGTGATCATGTTTTATTTTCAAATAAAATCCCTCGCATGGTGTTCTTTGCCTATTGACTTGATGTTTATCTCCATCATCTTCCTCGTCGACGACTCCTGGCTTGCAGCTACACATATCCTATTAGTTAGGCGAGGGTCTCGGTCTGGATCACGGGCGGCCGACATCGCCAATGGCGCATATCCTCCAGATATGTGACCAATTAGGGCCTTGGATCCTTCGAGAAGTTTCAGATCGGTGACGGCAGTGTGTAGGACCTAGTGGAGTGGCTGGTTGCATGTGAGATATGTCCTCTAGTCAGATCTGATCTGGCTGGTGGGGCCTTCTCACAGTGTGGCAGCGGAGATCGGTGGCGACCCTGTGCACACAAAGCTGGATGGAGGTTTCAAGCAGATCCAGCTGAAAACCCTGTCCTAGGCCAGGTGTCAAGGTCAGCGATGGTGATGTTCTTCAGTGTTGTCCCATTTTTGAAGGCATCGTGGAGAAGCTTCACATCGCTATCCGCTAACTCTGGGGAAACCCTAGATCAGTTGATCGGATGATGGCGGCGCTCTTGTGTTGTTTCCCCCTTGGGAGCATCAGTCTTCGAGGTGTGCATTGACTCGAGGGACCAGTGGACGGTTTCAGTGGTGGAGCGGCGTTTCATGCCACGCATCAATGACGTGGAGTCTCGGCGGCGTGGTGCAGCATGGACGCGAGAAGGGAGGCGGCGTCGATGGCAGGCCTGAAAAGGTCGACGCGTCAGTTCTACTCTGAAGGTGGACTGGTGGAAGACGGTGGTGATGGCCTCTACAGCGTGCACATGCAGTGCTTTCTATGAGTGTGTCGGACCGGTGTGTGACCAGACCTAGCAGTAGCTTGGTTGGGGTATCCGGTTATAGATGTTGGACTTTGGTGTGAGGTCTGGGTATGGCCCCGCCTCTCTCTACTCCTTCATCAAGAGGATAGGTGTAGTGACATTTGTTGTTAAGATGGTGACTTCAGATTTATTGATATATTACTTTGTAAGGTTCTGATAAATAATTAATAAAATGGTCGTATGCATCGCCTTGATGCAGAGGTTGGGGGTCATCCTCCTTTTCAAAAAAAAATTAGTCCGGCTATTTTCTACGCTTATTGTTTGATCTCCTTGAGGATCAAGTGGGTCAGTTTGGGCATGTGACGCCCCCGATTTACGATCATGTACAATAATCATACACGTAGGGTACACGACCGAAATCAAGGTGCCACGATGAGAATATCATAGCACAACACAAGACACAAATAAGATAAATCTTTAAGTTACAAGCCAGGGATCACGAGGATCCGAATACATAAGTTATCCAATCATAATATATGAGTACATACATAGTTAGTCAAGTTTTGTCTTAAGAAGGCTAGCACAAATAACATCAGATCGAAAAGGCAAGGCCTCCTGTCTAGGAACTTCCGAACTACTCCTGGTCAACGGGGAACTCAGCGCTGTAGTAGGCGCCGACGGGGTACTCCTGCTCCTGGGCTCCAACGTCTGGTTGCAGAAATCCGGGTATATAAAACAAAGGGTAGAAATAAAGCAAGGGTGAGTATATGTAGCATACTCAGCGAGACTTAAACCCAGGCTACTAAGCATTTATGCACTTGTATCAAAATGGATGAAGAGGTTGTATAGTGGACTGTATGATAGAAGTACCAGGGTAAGAGGGAATATGCTAGGCCTATCGAAGACTAGCATCTTCCGATGATTCTTGAAGAACAAGAAGAGAATAGCCAACAGTTTAATCAGTTAAACATAAAACATAAGTAATAATGCAGCAGAAGTTGCTGCAGCATTGTATAATAGTAAGTTGTACTCCCTCCGATCCATAATAAGTGTCGCACATTTTGTACTAAGCTAGTACAAATTTTGTACTAGATGAGCGACACTTATTACGGATCGGAGGTAGTATTAGTTAACAATTAGCAATGCCTTCGATAATCCTTCCTTGACTTCCCTGCGAGAAAAAAAACCCGGAACCAATCAGTGTAGTAGTAGTTTGTAGTAGTAGAGTCTGGCTTCAGCATAAAGCATACTGTTACCGTGGGCTGCACTACTGTTACACTACACACTCAGATCTCCAGAGTGGCGTACACCTTGTTAGGGAATGCTGCACCGAGGCTATCCGACACGATGTAGTACTACCTAGGCTCAACAGAGAGGTCATCCGTCGGACTAAATCCTATGTATGCAGGGACTTTGGACCCTTGCCCTTTGTACTCCTGCACAGTGCGAGTCTGGCCGGTGAAGCAAAAGCAAATATCACCGCTGCAGCAAAAAGACACCACTTCCCGGCAACTAGGCGCGACACTGCTGACGTCGGAAGAGATTTCGATAGAATGTACGCCGCGGAGGGCCCACACCGTAATCACACGTGGAGTTAGCGCGTTTAGGGCACGTCGACCCACTCAAGTCATCCACCTGACCCATTTAAGCATTTTATTATCTCGCGGGTCAACCGTTATCGTTGCCCGACTAGTTAACACAATAGACCATGAACAACAGCCAGGACCACCAATACATTGGTGCCTACCCTATCGTCCCGTCAAAGCACACGGTTACCAACAAGGTGATCCATCTCCTTACCTTGTCTCGTGGGTGCTCTTGGAAGAGATCGACTTTCGTGGTTTGGTAACTCTCGCGGACAACGATCAGGTTCCAAGCCCACCAGTACGTCGATGTACCCTCCCTGTCGCCCCATTGAAATACCACTCGCGGGCACCGTTGGGTCACCCGACTTCTTACCTATAAGGACACCAGTTGATTCAGGTGCTTACCATCAAGTGAAACACGGAGGAATCACCCTCGATGGTACACTTTAAGTGGTTTGACAAAGACATCAGCGGGAATGAACTAAAGAGGATTATCCTCGTATCACCCCGGTGATGCTTCGCAACCGAGCCGGCGACGAGAGTCAAATACGAGTCCATCCACTCGTAAGTCAAACTTGAAGCGACTCGGCAGAGTCTCGCCGTTGTAGGTTCCCTTGGGCGTCTTCTCTGTACCGTACATGTGGCAGTTATATATATTTTGTATCCGCGTTCACTCCCCAGAGTGATCACGACCCTCTATCTAATATTAGTTGACTAACAATGCGCATGGCTAACTGCTGAATAATATATATAATTAATAGGCAGCATAGGATAAAGGAAGGTACATCAAGGGGGCGACAATGACAGGCTATGCAATTGAATAGGTAAGCAATGTAGCAGTAGCAATGCCTAGTGCAATAGATAAATATAGACAGATAGGCGATATATGGGAGAGGTGATGGGGCACTGCTTTCCTGGAAGCTCGGCAGTAGGGGTACGGTCGTCGACGCAGTAGTCGTACTCAGCAGCAGTGTAGTCAGCGGCAGTCTCGGGGTCTATCGGAGAATAAGGGGGGAAGAAACAGTAAATATAAATCAATCATATGCAAACCGATGCATGACATGACAGATGCAATGTTAATGGTGTTGTAACGCAGTACAGAGTGTTTTTCTTGGAGCGGGAATCATCTGGGGACGAATTACCGGCTCCGGGTGATTATCGACAGACGGCCCGGGGGGGAGGTCTCGTGTTCGTTGTGTTAGAGGGGGTGGATATACGGGTACCGTATTCCTATTCGTTGTATTTTTCTGACCAATTTTCATGTATAAAGTTTTTCCATCTGAATTACGGATTAAATGATATTAATTTCTAAAGTTTTAAATTATTTAAAAACATTTTCTGGAATTTCTTTTATTATTAAAATGCAATATTATCCACAACAGTGTCTGTTGACTGGTCAAACCTGACCAGTGGGTCTCACTGGTCAGCCTCACATTTAACAATTCAATTTTATTAATCAAATGATAGTGGGGTACATGTCATTGACACAGTTTAACAAATCCATTTTGATTAATCTATTAACTCAGTGGGGCCTAGCTGCCATTGAAACAGTGCTTTAATTAGCCATTTTGTTTATCCAGGAATTAGATTAAGAGCCTGGGCCCACCTGTCATAGGCTCCCAGTTAAATTCCTATTTATTTTAACAGAGGCAATTAGCTAGGGGCTGGGCCCACATGCCAGTGGCCCATTAGCCACTGATGGCGAATCTGACAGGGGGACCCCCCTCCCTCGGTCAGCCTCACTGGAGCTCGCTGGCGGCGAGGGGGCCACGACCGTGACCGTGCGCATCACACAGGCGATGAGAGCCAGCGATATTGGGCACGTTCGAAAGCCAACGAAGAGTTGCGTCGTTTGGTGGTGATGGTTTGGACGGAAACCCACCGGAGCGCCCACGGCGGTGAGCGCGGCGGAGAATAGTGGGAGCCGGCGAAGAATACGTCGATCTAGTGGGGGATTTGGAGCATGCGCTACACGGTTCGTCCTCTAGGAGCAGCGCACGCAAACTAACGCGAATGGCGTGCCATATGCGCGCCCTAGGCCACGGTGAAGAGCTCACCGGCGACAGGGAGCTCACTGCCCTAATGGCAGTGGCAGCTACGGTGCACGGGGAGCTACGGGGAGAGTTAGGGAAGGCGGGGAAGCTCACCACGGAGGTGCAACCGTTAAAAGAGAGCTTGGAGACGGCTCGACGGCGACGTAATTGAGCTGCAACTTCGCGGCGGCCGGATTTGGGGAAGACGACCTTGCGCGGCGTGGAGGGGCTCCCGGCTTGATTCCTTCGGCAGGGAGACGTAGTTGACGACGAGGAGCGCGATGGACACGGCGGCACGACGTGTGGAGGTCAGTGGCCACGCATGTCCACAGCCATGGCGACGGCGGCGCTCGGGCGCAACTCCACTGACGAGGGCGAGGCGAGGGGGAATTGGATCTCGATCCAGGTCTGTCCGGGGCGTCGACGGTAGGATATATCACGGCGAGGCGGCTACAGTGACGGCTCCGTGGCATCCATCGTGCGGCAGCCGACGTCGAGCACCGCGGCGATGGCGCCAAGCAAGGCTCGGGGTGAACAGGGGAGGCAGATGGCGCTGGGGTGGGCTAGGTGGGCTTGTGGGCTTGGTTTGGTGCACTGTGCACTTGTTGCACTGGTGGGATGGGCTGCTTTGCTATTTCCTTTTCTGTATTTCTTTTCCTTTTTATTTTCTGTTTTGTAAATTGCTTTATTAGTTTTAGCATTTTTGTAAAATATGGAACTTGTTCCATAATTAGTATTGCACATTACTAGAGTTCCACAAAAAGTTTGGACCTTAACAAAAATCATTTAGTAATTCTTTTGAATATGCAATGGGTAAATGGTGTTGTTATAGCACTGGTTTAAGTTGTTGGCCATATTTAAATATTGCAATAAATGCTTAATGTTGGTTTAACATGGTCCATTGATTTTTAGGTATTTAAAAAAATTGGTGGCGCAATTTTTAGTCAAGATTTTATTTGCCACAATATTTTTAATATCATCCAAGGGGCATTTTGAATTTGTTTTGATTCAAAGACGATCAAGGCAAGATTAGTAACAGTAATTGTCATAGAAAAAATGATTACTTTTAAATGACACTGAGGGTGTTACAGGGCATTTGCACGATTTTACTGTTCTTCCGTTGGCTTTGGCCCATTTTCACACCGATGATGATTTCCCTCACATGCACTGCCAGGATACTGATCTAACGTTGTTATCCTCGTCTCACAACCTTCCAACCTTACTTTTTTTTGAAACTAGGCAAAAGCTTTGCCTTTCATTGATATAGAAAAAAAAAATTGGCCCGTTTATGAGAAAAACTGGCCAAAAACCGTACAACACAACACCACACGCCAGTCCCGAGGCTGCGCTCCACACGGGCCAACGATCAACCAGATCGACACCACACCTCAACGCAACAGGCGGAGGCGAAAGAACGGAGCCACCGCTCCAACAACCACGCCGGCCCCAGGGCCGCGCCCCGCCTGGCCGAAGACGAACACGCCTCCGCCAAAACCAGCCCCGCACTCCACAGGTCCCGAGCAAAGCAACACCACCGCGTCTCAATCAACGCCGAATCTTCCAAAGACAAAGCGGCTTCAAAAGAATCTTCCTCGCCAACGCACCATCCACTCAGGAAGCAGGGGGTAGATGACGGGACTTGGTCGATCCCAAGAAGAGCTTCGTCTTGGACTCATCGCAGAAGACGTACATTGCGTCAGGAGCTTGGCCCGGAGACAAACCACCCCACGAGCCACGAGTCCCACAGGCCGGATCAAACTCCAAAAATGATGCCCTCAAGAGGGAAAGCGGCGCTGAAGCGCCGCCACCATCCGATCTGGTGAACCGGATCAAGGGTTTCCCCCGGAGCCAGACGGGATGGGAGACGAAGACTGCTACATCGAAGCCTCCAATGAGGAAAAACGACGCGCGAAGGCGCCGCCATCGATGACTCCGGCCACCGCCGGCGTACGGCTTTCACCGGCAGCTTGTCCTCCCAACACCAAGATCCAGCCAGCCACCTAGCACCAACAGCACCACCATCGACCCGGGGCCGCCGCCCGGCCTACTCCGGCGAACAGCCCGGCGCCCGAGCACCAGAAAAGAGCCGCCGGACCTCCTAGCGCGCATCCGCAGCGTCGCCACGCCGCGACCGTCGCAGCCCGCGCGCCCGACCGCGCACCACCGCAGCCCAAGCCGACGACGTCACAGCCCGAGCCGCTCGACGGGAAGCTCCTCCGATCCGCCGAGCACCTCCACCTCCACCTGAGTCACCACGCCGCGGACGCCACAGAAGCCACAAGCCCACACCCAACGCAGGTCGCGCCCCCTCCAACTGCCACCAACCCTAAATTGAGCCAGAGCCGATCCAGATCGGGAAAAAACGCAGGCACCCATCACCACCGCAAGCCAAGCACGGCCGCCGTGCAGCCACCGCGCCGCCACCTCACGCCTGCGACCCCCGCAGCCATACGGTGCCGCGCCGCCAAGCCCCGCACGAGCATGGCGCCTCCACCCAGCAGCATCGTCCCGCGCCACCACCAGCCGAGAGGAGAGGAGGGAGGCCAGCCCTCTGGCGGTGGCGGGGGAGGGAGGGAGGCGGGGAGGGGAGGCGGCGCCGCTGCTGTGTCGCCCGTCGGCTCGCAGGAGCCGAGCGGACGAGTCTATATTCTAGATACTCAATTAAGTGAGATTCTCCGTTCTCACTTTCTCAGCATAGGCCCGAAAATGATGATGCGGCAACCTTCATACAAGAGTCCCTCTTAGAGCAACTCTAACAGATGTTGCATTTTGCAACACCAAAAAAGGTGATTTGCGGCAGCAGGTTGCCTGATTTGCGGCACCGAAACGGCGGCCGCTTTACCAGCTGCCGCAGATGCAGCGCGCGTTTCTCCAGCGGCTGCTGCATTTTGCAACACCTCGGCTGCGCCACAACCTCACATTTAAACATGAACTTATTATTAAAATGAAGAATAGTTTCAAATTATTATTACAAATAGTTCATCCAGTGATTTTGTCAAAGAACACACAAATCCTCATACAAGATTCTAGCATGCCGGGAAATCCACGGGCTTTGTTCACCATCAAGATTCTAGCGACATCTTCTTCATTGGGAGATCGCAAGAACTCCTCGCCATATGCTTTCACCATTGCAACTGCAAAACGCTTCACGCACTTGATGCTTTGGCTCTCACTCATCGACAAATGGTCATCCACAAGATCAGCCGGGATGCCATATGCCATCTGCCTTAAGGCGTCCGTCACCTTTTGGTAGGTGCTATGGCCAAGCTGCCCGGCGGCGTTCCTCCGTTGCCCAAAGAACTTGTCTTGAATCTTCATCCGCTCGGCAATTTCTTTGAACAATTTAGTGGACATCCGAAACCGGCGACGGAACCTATGCTCGGGGAAGATAGGATTCTCATTGAAGTAGTTGTGCATAAGCCGTTGGTCAGCGTCAATCCGCTCCCGAGGAATGACTGCACGACCGAAGACCGATCCACCGTGCTTCTTCGGCCGCTTGTTCTTGTGCATCAACAAAATCATGGCAATAACTTCGTCCTCCTCTAAATCGAATTCCTCGTCATCCGATGAATACGAAAGTAATCCCATCTACAAGCACGAATAATTCGTGTTCGTGAAATAACCTAAAAATAAAAGAGGAAAAAAATTGAAGAAACCATACCGACGCGACGCGGCGGTCGGAGGTGCGGTGCTCCCTCGGCGCGCCCGGCGGTGACGAAGACTCCGCCGCACTCCTATCTGCGGGTAGGCGACTGGAGCGGCGTCGGAGATGCGTCGGAGTCCCCGAATCGACGGATCGGCGACCGGCGACGCGACGGAGGAAACGGCGGCCGAAATCCCAAATCAGCTAGACGGCGGGCCCGTGCTGTTGCGACGACGTCGAGGAGCGGCCGGACGGTGGTTCTCCGGTGGTGCGCGAGCTCGGTAGCGGCGGAATCGAGCGGGCGGCGGCGGCGGCGGTAGGTGGCCGAGGCGGGAGGGGAAATGGAACTTTCAGTTTGGCAGTTGTGTTGCGCGCGCGGGGGGCAGGAGAAATGCGGCAGCCACCCAGATGTGGCAAATTTGCATCGCGAGGACCCCGGGCTGCAAAAAATATGCGGCACCGTCCGACGATGCGGCAGCTGCTGGAGCAGTTTTTTGACGAAAAAGTGCTGCATTTGTTAGGTAATTGGGGCAGTGTTGCATTTTGCAACAGCTGTTAGAGTTGCTCTTAGCGACTTCGGGAGGCAGTGCTTTAGTGGCATGGTTAGCGCTGATGTTGTACTAGAGGTCCGCATCCGAGTGTGCGCATTTGGGTAGTTTTCACGTGCTCATCTACTTTATCCATGGCGTAGGTTCCTCCTTCATAAACAGGTTCTTCGATCCCTTTGTCGATCAATCAAAAATGACTGGGATCCTCTTTTCACCAAGAGAAATTCTCATCCTCCTTGCTAGGAAGCATTTGGTATTCATAAAGCTTCATTTTGCTGGTGGCGGTATGAGTTTGGGCTATCCGGTGGCGGGCTCTCCTCTGGCCAGCTCAATTGTGCGCATATTTATCATGCTATTCACACAAAAGTTGTCGAGGTACGTGGTCAAATGTTATT
This sequence comes from Bromus sterilis, assembly GCA_950022295.1. NCBI lineage: Eukaryota > Viridiplantae > Streptophyta > Magnoliopsida > Poales > Poaceae > Bromus > Bromus sterilis. The sequence goes on from OX465601.1 coordinate 301,439,241, forward strand.
GTGGTGATTGGACATATTAGAATTTTATTAACACAGAAGTTACCAGATATGTTTTCAATAACTTTTATCCCGAGATAAAAAAAATATCATGGTGTTATACAGGAGTTATTAGCTATGTTATAAGTATATTATTATGCTATTCACACTGAATCTACTTGGGCATGTTTTTCAATAAATTTTATCTAAAAGCTAAATTAACTGTGATGTTTGTACCTAAGCTATCATGTTCCCGATATCTATATTACCATGTTATTTACTAAATAGTTATCGGTATATGTTTCAATATTTTTTCCTTGAGTCAAAGTTATTATGGTGTTTATTAGTATACCATCAGATATGCGATGTGATTGAAGTGGGTTAAATTGGTTATTGTGTAATGTGTTCCCTGCCAGCAACGAGGTGCAAGCTCCAAATTTATAAATCTTGAATCGGTTAAAAATATTGATCATGTATTTAAAAACAATAAACATACATAAAAATGTTAAATGTGTATATGAAAAATGTATTAAAAAACAAAAACCGAAAAATAAACAAAAGAAAGAATGAAAAGGCAAAAAAACGGTGAAAAAACCCAAGAAAAACCAATGAAAAGGCTAAAAAGGGAAAACCAAAGAAAAAATAAAAACCAATGAAACCTAAGAGAAAAAAAAGGAAAAACAATCAATGAAAACCGATAAAGAACTACAAAAACCCATTGAAAATAAAAATACAGAAAACTAGAGAAGAAACAAAAAGAGCGAAAGAGAAACGAAAAAAACACATGCAAGGAAATAACTAGGGCAGCGCACATCTGAGCGCTAAAATCATCATCTGTAGCAAGAAAATGACTACGCCAGCCGATAGAAACTCTCGCGTCAAGCAAGATATAGTCCTGGCGCACTTCAACCGATTTATTTTCTCCAAAGTGAGGACACCGTTTGGTACGGGTGCAGATTATTTGTTCCTAAGCTCAAAAATTAAATATAAATATCTAAAATAGTTATTAAAAATATTTTGGTTGCTTGCAAAGATTTACCATGAAATGACATTCTTGGAATTTGTCGCAAAAAAATATTGATGCTCAAAAACGCCTTCCTCTAAAACATTTATCAAAGTCTGGCACAATATATTTTTTGAAGTTTCTTCCTTCTAATTTTACTGTTCATCCTAAGATCATTTTAGCCCCGAGAAAAGGGAAATGTTTCATTTTGATACAAAGTATTATTAGAAACCATGGTTTTTAAGAGAAAAAATAATAATTTTTATATACTCCGTACTTTGAAATTTTTGGATGTATCAATCTGTATTTTTATAAACAGTGGTGTTCTTGATATTGTGTTTATTTAAGTATTATAAAAAAATTCTGCCTCTTTTTTCTGAAACTGAGAAAAAAACGCTTGTGTCATCCCCTTACTGATTCATACTATTCAATGTTGGAACACTGAAACAATCTGAACTGCAGGTCAACAAAAAAAATATCTGAACTGCGCACGAGGCACTCCACACGACTAATTACCATAGAGCACAGAGAAAATCAGTGTACTGCGTTCACAAAATTACACAAAAATTATGGTGACGATTATCATACTCCATATCATAGACTGACATGCCCACAACTCATTATCAAGTAAATCCACTTAGTCGCGAAAAAGGGAGCGTGGATTCATCACACATCATCTCCGTATACTTTATATCTCTATAAAATGTAGCATCATCTTTTTTCCACTAGCAAATACTACCAAAAAATGGCTGCACATACCATGTCCTGCCCAAAACCACTGTATATATTGACCAATCATGATATATTATATGCCCTTTGATCACCAACAATACTGTCACTACATTGTCCATCCATGATCATGTTGTTATCACTACCTGACCAACCTACATGGAAAAAATTCTTTTATCCTGAATGAAGTCACCATGCTGACCCTCGCGCGTCATCCAAACCCGGGGGCGACAAAGGGGGTACAGCGGATGCACCGCCATCCCTGTAGGCGGGCTCGATGACGTTCAAGATCTTCCTAGCGTTAGCTGCGACGAATGTCCTAGATGCCTTTTCGGGGTCATAATCGGTGTTGTTCTGGTCAGTGATTTCCTTCAGTGGGACTTTACCAACATCCACAGCAGACCGGCTCGCTGCAATGGCGGATGTGAAGACTCCAGACTCCCTCAGGCCTTGCACAATCGCCTGATAGTAGAAGATGCAGATGTCAACTATATGTATATTATTACATATGACAAGACATTTTGATAGTGTGGCTAGGGTTGTTACGCACCATTGGGGCATAGATGCGGGTTAACACCCCCTTCCTGAGAAGTTTTAGATTGAGCTGCTTATCGTTCCACACGACGCGTTCATTGTACCTGACCAAAGAGCAGTCAGACAACAGGCAAACGAGATCTCCGATATCAAAAAATATTTACAGGGAATCATTGAGGTCAGTTACTATTCTAATGCTACTTTTATACATCTGATGCTGGAGAATAACTCTTGACAATTTGATTTCCTGGTTTATCCTGATATAGGCCATATTTTCAGTTGAATTTATGTCTAATGGTCGAATATATCAAGACCTACTTGGCCAAAGAAATTCGATTCATTAGTTTATCCTGATATAGGTCCTCTTTTTATTGAGTTAATGACGAACGATCAAATATATCATGACCTATCTGGCCAAAAGAAAATAAAACTTCTGGGACCTCGGTAATTTTTCTTATATTTTTCCTGATTTGTTGCCATACTAAATTGGCCATATGAAATTCATATCATCAAATTCACTACAAACAATAATAATTTAATAATATACGTTTGTGATCATGATAGATACTAGCGCCAGAGTGAAAATTGGAGATCAGGCAAATGTACAAAACAATGGATTTGCGGTCAGAGTATCATTTCATCGTAGAAGCTAGAAACCAGAAAGTCCTTTGTTTGACGGCTTAGGCTAATTAAGTCAAGTTAGAAAATTATGATACTGAGGAAAGCATGAAAATTACCAGCGAAGCATATCCTCTTCACTAGCAGTTGATGCAATTATAAAAGCCTGCATAGTAAATGTTTGAAGTCAGATGGTAGCAAAAACAGTAGCAAACTAAATCATGGAAGAGGAAGCACTACCACTAGTATAAGAATGTAAAATGCAAATGATCCCGGAGAGGAAAAGGACTGCTGCGATGGAAAAATGAAAAACAATCTGGTAGTAGCTTGCAAGAGAAATTGAGTAGCTTTACTTACTGCTCTGTCAAAATCCAACATGAAACATCTTTTAACATCTTCTTTCGTGGGCTTGCATCCACAGCGATCACGTCTAGATGTTAAGTCCGAAAATTTGGTGTACGTATAGTGCAGAACTGCAGCCTCCTCCAGCTTGATCTCACTGTTAGTTATATGCCAACAATATTGTAAAAATCAACTCCACTCAAGAGACTCGCATGCTGTTCTGAATAAATGTGTGCTATGGGGAAAGGTCCTTACTTTGGGCTCTTTGCGTAGTTATGCCATCTGTGTGCACCATTTGGCCGGAGATGATCTTGAATTCGTGCAGCAGATTTTCCATTACCATAAGTAATGAAATAGTTAGGATTGCCTCTTGTTGCTTCCTTATACATGCCAAAGTAAGTATCTTTGGGGAGATGATCATAATTCTTCTTGAACATAGAAATCTGATAAGATATTGCAATGTACAAAAATTAGCTAATGATGAGATTAGATGTTTGGAATACGCATGCAGCTCATGTTAACTGGTTAAGTATCCACATAAGACATAACCACCATGATTGGTCACTATTTGTACATGAAAATTTATTCATTCTAAGATGTCAAGATATTAGGTATTGAAAAATGGCTATGAGGGTGTTTGGTTAGGCTTCCTGCCAGCTTTCCACACTTTCAAGCCGGCAGCCCAACCAAACAGGCAGCTTTCGTCCAGATTTTGCCCCGCAGCTGCAGATTTTATACACGTGAGGAGAAGCTGGTCGCAAGCAGCTTCCACCACATTCCACAAACCCCACGCCCACAATACCCCTACCCCTTCATCAAATTACAACGAAATTGCCCTCCCATATAACAGAGCTTCCCCTCTGTTTTCCCCACCCCGCATCCACTCCTCGCCTCCATCCGCCACCGCCTCCTTGCCTCGCTCCGTTCGACCAGGAGCCGCCCCTCCAGCCGGCCCCTCCTCCTCGGCTCCAACCACTTCGACCAGGAGGTCCGCTCCAGTCGACACCTCCTGGCCTCCCACCCCTCCTGCCTGCTCGACCGGCATCACCTCCTCCCCTCCCAGCCTCCTCCCAGCGAGGAGGGTCTCCACCGCCCATCTCACATCCACCTGCCCGCCCACCGGTGACGGGATCGTTTGTGCTCCTGTTCTTGTTCTTCCCTAGTCTTTTTTTTTCTATTTTTGTTCAGAAGTATGGAGGATTGTGCTCCTGTTCCTATGAATAGGTTGCAATTTGGGCTTGATGTAGCTGCGTAATTTGAACAGATGTAGCTGTGTAATTTGAAAAGATGTTGGTGTGTAATTTGGTGGTCTCTACGTGTTTGCTGGTTTGACTACAAGAACTGAATCTTTTTCAGGTTCATGATGATCTGTTTGGTATGGGGCAGAACTGCTCTGGTGATGATTAGTTTGCAAAAAATTGGTGACCTGTGACATGTTTTTGTGATGAAATGAGAGCTCAAAACGTAATTCCTCTTTCCCATGCAAGGTTGATCTGTTTAGTATACACACTTTCATTATCAATAGATTTACTAATTTATACATAGAGCATGCAAATCTGGAACATGTGAAATGCGAATGTGTTAGTGAAAGCTGCATCAAGTGAACTTCATAGTATATTGCATGCAAAAAACAGGCTTTTATTATTATTATATAGTGCATAAACACCCCCTTTGCATCTCAAGGGTGTCCCAGACTTTTTACTCGAAAGCCACAGCTCAGACAACCGGTTTACCAAACGACAACACTGCTTACAGCAGCTTTTCCAGCACATCAGCTTTCCCACAGCTCACAGCCCACAGCAGCTCTTCCGCAGCTTACAGCCGAACCAAACACCCTCTATATACAGCTACCTATAGTATTCTTAACTTAATTTAATAAACAGCACAAAATGTCAAAATTCATCAAAGTTGGTTAATCGGCTGTCATCAAATGATTTGTTGGCTTCTTGCACATATCAGAGGTTTAAATTATCTAGGTCCATGTTCAGTCTACACTAAAAGAGCATAAAAAACTTATTTCTGGGTTACTAGGCTACTCAGAAGTCTGGCAAGCCACCCAGATAACAGGGCAACTCGGAACTGATTTTTCAAGCAAATGTAAACAACCATATCAGAGTATTAGGCGCACATAAATCATACCACAGAATCATACTTCACATGTAACAGAACAAATGGAATTCATATACTCCCTCCGACCAATATTAATGGGCATACAATTAGTACAACTCTAGTACAAAGTTGTACTAAGTATGTGCCCTTTAATATGGATCGGAGGTAGTAAGAGAATTTAGACATACGTTGTTTCCGTCAGCCAACATTATATCTAATGGAACTTGAGGAAATTACATTCTTAAAAACAGAGAATGTTTACCTCACTGAATGGATCTTTAATATCATCATGTTCGACACTGCTTTCCTGCAGAGTGCAGACAAGCAAGTTAATTACTATGTATAAGAAGTCTGGCAGGCGCATTAGGAGGAGCAGCATACTTACATAGTTAGGAAAGATAACCATGTCCACATCATCGGGGACGTCAGCTAACAGACGCCTGATGGAATATTCAGGAGCTCCACCAGGATATAGCAACTCATCGGTGTCTAGATGCATTATCCAATCCATGCCAGAATCCTACCACGAAGAAAGAATGTCTATTTGTGTATAAAATTACAATACATTAAATTATTACTAGCAATACTTGTGAAAATACAATACAATAAATGAATACACAAACATACCCTGGCCATCACAATAGCCATCTCCATGTTGAGTGATTGCTTCACAAACAGTTCATAGTTGCAAGGTTTGTAGAAGAATCCTGCGAGCCAGGTTTCGTTCCAGATGCGGCTGCAGGTGAAACATATTACATCAAGAATGGGCATCGCGATGAAACGCATAGCCTGACGAGGAACACGGAGAAAATTCTTTCAGACCTCCTGGCCTGCTGCTCCTCAAGTTCCTTGGTCCTGTACACCACCTTCACCCCCTAAAAGAGGAACACAGGGACTCAAAACAAATTAGAAGAGTGAAATTGGCGTTGGCATTTTGAAAATCTGAGGCGAAGAACGCACGGGAATGGACTCGAGGACTCCCGCGACGCTGGGCTTGGCGGCCTTCCCCTCGACGAAGAGCAGGAAGTGCGCGACGCCGACGACCTTGTGGTAGAAGAGCCACGGCAGGATCTGGTCCAGGCCGGCGGAGGTGCTCGTCTGCACGCACACCTGGCAGCCAGGACGGCGAAAGATAAGGTCAGAAACATCGCCGGCCGGCGAGGAAGATTGGTAAGGTGAGGAAAGGTACCTTGGGGCGGTGGCTGTCCGGCGAGTCGTAGTGGAAGGACCAGCCGCGGAGGTAGGGGAAGGCGGGGGCGGAGGATGCGGCGAGCACCTCGACGCAGGCGGCGGCGGAAGAGGAGTGGAGACACAGCCTCGACGGGCCCGGCACGACGAGGCGAGGGGGCCAGCGCGAGCCGGGGTCGTCGACGACGGGGCCGCGCCACTGGAGCGCGAAGGCGAGGAGGGCGAGCGCGAGCGGGAGCGCCGTGAGGAGGATGAGCACGTGGCGCCACGCCCCGCCGCCGCCGCCGCCGGACGGAGGCTGCGCCGGCGCCGGCATTCCTTCCGAGTGCGATCGATCGACGAGTTCCGGTCGGGTCCGCCGCATCCTCACTGTTTTTTCTTTTCTTTTCCCCTTTTTTTTGGCCGGGAAGATGTGGTTTTCTTATACTAATCTACTCCTAATTGTTAATTAATGGTTAACTTTTGGAGCAATGAAATGGATTAGTGCCAGATTTTAAAAGGGAAAATGGAAATCAAATATCTTTTGACATTATTACTTTTGGGAAAGGAAAAGAAACAAGCTTCCATGTTATTTACTGTTTTATTATAGTATAGTATTGTGGCGGATTAATTCGTCAAACTTGCAATATGGATAAAATTGCGGTGATTCCATTGTGGATAATTTCAATAAATGATGATTTAGGCCTCATAATGAATGAGCGCATATGACTAATACATACTTCCTCCGTCCCGGTTTATTAGGCCCCTAAGCAGAGTAAGCATGTCTCTTTTATAAGGCTTCGTCTTGGGAAATTGTGTGCATGTATTTTTTTTATTGGTTGCATGAGGAGTTATTGTTGTTAGTCTCATTGCTAGAAAATAAATACACTGCATGCAAGCTTTTTCATTGGCTGCATATAAAAACTAGCATATGAGAGAGTGCATTGAAAATGACATGAAGTGTTTAATGTGAGCAAATTACTATGTGCCTTGGTATAAAAAATGGTCTTTGGGCCTAATAAACCGGTACGAAGGGAGTATGAGCCAATACCAACCTTGTGGTGTGGCTAAAAAAGCAAAGCTTATCCAAGCATATGAGAAATATCAACCTTGAGCATAGCTACTGGGGTGTTTATACGCATTGATATATCGTTGTATGTTGCGAACACACAATGGTTATCCTCAGCATAGCATACAACCATAGAGACAATACCATCATCATCACATCACCTCCTGGACTTCCTCCTCCGTAAAGGGATGTCAATGCTCACCAAGTCCTCCAAGCATGAGCCTAAAAAAACTATGTCCAAGAACTCAAGTGTGACGTCCCCAAAATCAAGTCATGTACAGTAATCATACATGCAAGGTACACGATCGAGATCAGAGACTCACGATGAGATATCACAACACAACTTTGCAAATAAAATAATACAAGTTGTTTAATACAAGCAAGGACCACGAGGGCTCGAATACAACAACTCGAAAGAACAAAGTTAGCGGAAGCAATAGTATCTGAGTACAGACACAAGGATACAAAGTTTCCTTAAGAAGGCTAGCACAAAATCAACACTCGATCGAAAAGGCAAGGCATCCTGTCTGGGAACCTCCAAACTACTCCTGGTCAAAGGGGAACTCGACGTCGTAGAAGGCATCGGGGTTCTTCATGTTGCAGTGATCGGCCTCGGGGATCTCCTGCTCCTGGACTCCAACGTCGACTGCAGCGGCCGATCAGGCAAAACAAAAAGGGGGAAATAAAGCAAAGGCGAGTATCTAGCATACCCGTGAGTCTTACGTCCACTACTAAGCATTTATGCATTTGTATCAAATGGAAAGGGGAGGCTGTATATAGTGGACTGCAAGGTAGAAATCAGAATAAGGGTAAGAAGCTAGGCCTATCGAAGACTAGCATCTTCCGACGAGTCTTGCAGCACAAGAAGAGAACGGCCAACAGTTTATATAAAGCATACAGTAACAATGCAACAGAAGTTGCTGGAGCATTGTATAATAGTAAGTTGTAATAATTAGCAATGCCTCCGAGTTCCCTCCCTCGACTTCCCTGCGAGGAAGAAGACCCGAAACCATACAGTTTAATAGTGGTAGTTTGTAGTGGTAAGATCCAGCTTCAGCATAAAGCATCCTGTTACTGTGGACACGGCTATTCGAATAGATTAAACTCCCTGCAGGGGTGCACTACTGTTCAGCCTGCATGCTCGGATCTCCAGGGTGGCGGGCACCTTGTTAGGGAACGCTCCACCAAAGCTATCCGACACGCCGCAGCCCATCCTAGGCTCAACAGAGAGGCCATCCGCCGGACTAAATCATATACGCCAAGGGGTCTAGGTCCCTCACCCTTGCACGCTCCTGCACGGTGCGAGGCTGGCCGGTGAAGCAAAAGCAAATCCAAATACACTGCTCGAGAGAAGAAGCCACACCGCTTCCCGGCAATCAGACCGCGATACTGCTGACGTCTGAAGAGCTTTCGGACAAACTACGTCGCAGGGGAGCACATAACTCCTTATCCCACATGAAGGTAGTGCGTACAGACCAACGGGCCTCTCAAGTCATGCACCGAACCATTTAGCATTTCATTATTATCTGTCGGGACAACCGTTATCGTTGCACCTATCCGGGTGAGTCGCGGACAACGACAACAGCCAGGTCCACCAGTAACATCGGTGCCTGCCCTGACGTCCCACCAACTCGTGCGGCTACCAACAAGGTGAAGCGTCTCCTTACCTTGTCTCGCGTTTGCTCTTTGAAGATCTCGACTTTCGTACAACAGGATACCTCTCGTCCACGAACAGTACCAGGCCCGCCGCACACCGGTGGAATACACCTGACCTGTCGTTCCGCTAAGATACCTTGCGCGGGCACCGTTGGGTCACCCGACTCCTTACCTCTAAGGACACCAGTTGATTCGGCTGCCTACCATCAAGTGAAACCAGGAGGAATCACCCTCGATGGTACGCTTGAAGAGGTTCGACAGAGACATCAGCGGAATGAACTAAAGAGTTAGACCTAGTATCATCCCGATGATGCTACGCTACTGAGCCGACGAGAGTGAAATACGAGTGCATTCCACTCGTAAGTCAAACTCGAAGCGACTCGGCAGAGTCTCGCCGTTGTAGGTTCCCTAGGGCGTCTACATTGATCCGTACCTGTTGCAGTTATAATATTTTGTAACTCGCGTTCACTCACCAGAGTGATCACGACCCGCTATTCTAAACCTAGCTAACAATGCACAGGTTTACTACTGAATATAATATAGATATTTAAAGGCAGCATAGGATAAAGGAAGGTACATCAAGGGGCGACAAAAACAGGCTATGCAATTGAATAGGATTGTAACGTAGCAGTAGCAAAAATGCCTAGTGCAAGAAATGTACGGAAAGATAGGCGATATCTGGGAAAGAAAATGGCTCTGATTGCCTGTAAGCTCGACGGTAGAGGTACGGTCGTCGACGAAGTAGTCGATCACAGGGGCATCGGCAAAGGACGTCGAGACTACCGGACAATAAGAGAGGGGGAAGAAACAATAAATACATGACAACAATAGAAATACAAATATAAGACATGGCAAACGTTAAGCTAGAGGTGAACTAACGCGGTACTACACGTTACAGACGATACGGGAAATTAATCGGTAATTTCACCGGCTCCGGGCGATTACCGGACAGTGCAACCGGAGGGGGGATGTCTCGTGTGCGGTATGTTAGAGGGGTATGGTGGGTATGGGTAGTGTATCCGTAATCGTTGATCCGTTCTGAGAAACTTTCGTATACGAAACTTTTTCATCCGAACAACTATTATCGGTACAGGGAATTTTCGACAGACGGCCCGAAGGGGGGAATGTCGATGTTCGTTGTGTTAGGGGGGTGTGGTAGACATAAGGATAGCGTATCCGTACTCTACATATTTTTCTGATCAATTTTGATACACAAATTATTTTCATCTGATTTACGGTTTAAAAGATATTAGTTTTCAAAGGTTTAATCATTTTAAAGCAATTACTGAATTTCTTTTTAATATTTAAATACAACATTATCCATAAGTCTATCCAAAATAGTGCACTGACATGGGGGGTCCCACGTGTCATAGATAGCAGCAATTTAAATCATTTAAATTAATTAAACTACCAGTGGGGGCCACATGTCATTGACTGTTTTATTATTAATTTCTTATTTAATTTAACTGACAGTGGGGCCCATATGTAAGTGACACAGGGGCAATTATCATCTATTTAAATTAACTAATGGTCCAGGACCCACATGACATATTATCATGGGGGTATTTAACTTTGTGTAACTAACATATTATTAAGGGGGGTTGGGCCCACAGGCCAGTATGATTAGGGGGGCGTTTGCCCACCGCTTCCACGACCGTGCCCGTCGGCGAGGACACGGCGACGGCCGGAGCAGGGGGTCACGGCGAGGGCGCGGTTGCGGCAGCGGGGCGTGGAGAGTAGGGGGCGCGTGCCAGAGCGCGAGTGGCGCGGAGCCGAGGCGTGGTGAGCACGCGCCCCGCCATGGAGGCCCAACGGCGGCCTGAGAAAACCACGGTGAGCGGCGACAGTCAAGGCGACACGACGGGGTGGGTCTGACCTTGCGCGTGCGCGTGAGCACGCTGGGGCGCGCCAGACCAGCAGCACAACAGCAGAAGCAGCACGCAGCCGCCTGATATGCGAGGTGATGATAGTGATTTCTCGCCCTTCGTTGGTAAACCCTAAGTTGAAGGTGTGATGTAGCACAGCAGCAAATTTCCCTCAGTAAAGATACCAAGGTTTGTCTCCAGTAGGACTCCGGAGATGATAAATAGGTGTCAGCGGCGCAACTGACGCGGACCTGCACACAGACACAAATAACTTTTTTCCCAATGAAGTTCAGAGAGGTTGTCAATCTCTCCGGTCTTGTTGTTCACAAAGTATCAAACACAAGGGATAATGATAGCAACTGAAAGTAAAAGCAGAAAAGTAAATGAGCGTGGAAACAGTGATGAAGATATGGAACGGGATACGTGATGTTCACTAGTGATGTCTCTCTCCCAAAAGACGATAAAAATGCTATGCGAGGTGAACAAATTACAGAAGGGCAATTGACAGGATTATGAACGCACCACAATGCTAACTATGCTACAAAAGAAAGGAAGAGGCTCAAAAGCATGGGCAGAACGCCAAAATAAGTAGACCAAAATCCAACTGCATCTACTACTAATCATCCACCTTGAGATATCTATCCAGAACATCTCGCTGGTATTAAGTTGCGAGCCCCACCCAAAGTGTAAACCCAAAGCAACAGACAACTGCATTAAAAAGCACTTTGCATAAAGTAAACAATCCTTGCAACCGCGGTTAAAAGCACCGTTGTTTTCCCCCTTGTGGCAACAACACATCCCCTAGACTCATGTTTCTGTCACTCAAGCGTGTCATCAGGGGGCATGAACCCACAATCGAGCATAACGTTCCCTCTTGGGGTTACTACCTACTACTTGGCCAAAGCAATAAACAGCAACGGAGAACATGCAAGAATTACTTAAGAACAAAAATATAAGAGATAAGAACCAAATATATTACTCAATCACAATCTAAACATAATCTCGTAATCCATCAGATCCCATCAAACTCAGCATAGCAACAGCAGAAAGATTACAAAAGTGTCTCGATCATGTAGGGCAGCTCACGAGGTCTAAACCATGAAGAACAAAGAGGGGAGGAGAACATCACATAGCTAGTGATCACGGACCCATGGTCCAAAGGAAACTACTCACGGCACATCCGAGAAGCATCCATGGTGGAGAGGAGACTCCCGGAGGTCGGCCCTCCCTCCGGCAGGGTGCTGGGAAGAGGTCTGCTGGTGCTCCCGATCTCGGAAGAGCGGCGGCGGAACAGAGGCGAGATCGCGAAAAAGGGTTCTTCTCTCGAGGGTTTCTCGTCACGGAGAATATATAGACGAAGGGGGGCAGCCAGGGGGGCCACCAGGGGTCCAGGCGCCCCCCTGGTGCGGCCAGCCCCTGGGCCCCTGGTGGTGGCCCTCTGGCGCCACCTAGGTTCATCTGGAAGGTTCTTCTGCGCTGATTTTTTATCTGATTTTTCCCGAATTTTTGGAGCACTTTTTATATGGGGGAAAACTGAAATAGAAAAACAGTAGAAAAAAGGAACTGGCACTGTGGTGCACTGAGTTAATAGGTTAGTCCAAATATGATCAAAAGTGTATGAAAGTGTATCTAGATCATAGCAATATCACACAAAACATGCATGGAGCAAGCATAAATTATAGATACATTTTGGACGTATCAACATCCCCAAGCTTAATTCCTGCTCGTCCTCGAGTAGGTAAATGATAACAGCATAATTTCTGTGGTGACATTCTAGAAACCATATAAGAACTTTGAAAAGTAAAGCAATCAAGGTTAGATATTCAATTCAAGTCATAACATGCAAGAGTCTATATTAGCATTGAAACAAGTAACAAAAGAACATTAGGTGCAAGAGCTCTTGTTGTCCGTGACTCGAATGTCTCCAAATGGTGTTTGCGTGCAAGAAGGGGGATAGGGAATACGAGAAAAATATTTATTTGTTGAGAACTCAATCTACTAAAGTTTCACACTTGTTCTTTTTCTGGAATCTTATCTTGACTCATCCCCAGACCACTAGCCAGGTACAAGTCAATTTGATCCACTCCTTTTTCAATATTTTGAGCACTCATGCAATGGATGAGCGTAAGCACGAGAGTTGACACTTAGGATGGCAAAGAGAGAAGTACGGAGGAGGAGGAGGAGGAAGACAAAAAAGGAATGAGAAAGGCTCACATCAATGAGGACAATCATAGGCAAGAGATGCCAAATGATAGATATGATGTGAGGAGTAGGGATTGCCATGCAACGGATGCACATATGAGTTAAGAAGCTCTCCAATGGAACTAGTGGGGGTGCATCTAACTTGCTCGCTCATGAAGACCTAGAGCTCGTTTGAGGAGGCTCATCCTTGGAATATGCAAGCCAAGTTCTATAGTGTGAAGGTCCCCACATAGCTATATGCATAATGATCATCTCTATGGAGTACAAGGATATAAAGGGAGTACTAGTGTGGATCTCTCAAAAGGATAGTAGTGTTGCTCCTTTCTCTCTTTTTATTTCTTTTTCTCTTTTTTCTATTTTTTTGTATTTTTTTGTGGCCTCAATGGCTCTTTCTATTTAACTCTCATTTGTCCTCTTTGGGATCTTTTATTGTGTCCACTTTGGGATCTTTTCCTCACTTAAGGGCAACACTCTATTTTACAAGAAGGTAAAGGAGATCTTTCACACTTTACAAGGTACTCGAAATCATAAAGAAGATGTAGCTATCATGATGTATGCAATGTATGTCGCTGCCAGTGTAGCAGGAACATGTATGCCATGAAGATCAAGTCATGAAGAGGTGGATGTTGCATGGCAATATATCTCGGAAAGGCTATGGAAATGCCTTGATAGGTAGGTATGGTGGCTGTTTTGAGGAAAGATATAAGGAGGCTTATGATGACAGAGCGTATCATGCCAAGGGTTTGGATGTACCGGCGAAGGTGGACACCAACTCTCGGAGTGAGAAGAAGGCAATGCACGGCACGGGAGAGGCTAGCAAAATATGGGAAGGTGGAAGTGTCAACTTTCAATACTTACATTAGTCTGAAGAACTCATGCACTCATTATCGGTAACTCTCAATCTAATAAGGAGGTTCACAAAGAGACAAGTACCCCGAGGAGGAGTGTATGGGGGTTTGGTTATCCTTGCGCATCCTCGACTCATGGTACGTGAGTGTACTCTAATATTCGATCCCTCCAAAGATTAGTGATCCATCTAGTAGTTTAGAGTTCTCAACTAGTTTTTGTAGGTTTTGAAAATACACACGGATTTCCCAAAATACGACACCTATCACTAATAGGCTAGACCTCTTGACACCAAAAGTTCAGACATTACTCACATCAATACCTCAAAACTATTGCAAGTTACTACTAGAATTAAATAGAAACCTCAATTACCTACTTTCAAGACAAAACACAACTCAGTGCAACAACCAACTCTCTTAACAAGATAAACATGAAAACTAAAGAGAGTTCCAGCAAAAAACTAAACAAAAGCCAAGGCTCTTGCTAAAGACAAACTAAGACTAAAACTAAACATGGCAGCAGCTACGAAAATATAAAGAACACACAACAACAAAAAGATAAGCAGGAAAAATCCTATGATGTGTTCTAGATTAGAGTGGAGCGTGTTTCTCTCCCACACAAAGCAAGATGGGGTCTAACTTGTTATGACCAGCAAGCAAAACTAAAGAAAACTAAAAATAAAACCTAAGAGCGAGACGCTCCAAGCATAGCACATAACGCCTGAAGTGATAAAAATATAGTGAGACGAAGGACGAGCTGATGATTGTTGATGGAGAAGGGGATGCACGGGGGCATCCCCAAACTTAGACGCTTGAGTCTCCTTGAATATTTATTGGGGATGCATGGGGGCATCCCCAAGCTTGAGCGCTTGACACTCCTGGATCTTCTTTCGTCATCTTCCATCGCACACTTGAAAACTCCCTTCATACATAACTCATCATAAGCTGATTAGAGAGGTTAGTACCCTTAATAAAATAAATTTTCCCCACTAGATATAAAGATATTCTTGAAGAGCTACTGTTTCTCAAGCGTGCCAAAAAGTTTTTGCAAAGAAAAAGCAAGCTTAAGGTTTGCAAAAGTGAAGAGAGGCAAAACGTGGTAGAATCTGTGAAAAACAGAACAACAGGTAGTAGAGAATTTTT
Organism: Bromus sterilis; assembly: GCA_950022295.1. Taxonomy (NCBI): domain Eukaryota; kingdom Viridiplantae; phylum Streptophyta; class Magnoliopsida; order Poales; family Poaceae; genus Bromus; species Bromus sterilis. The sequence goes on from OX465601.1 coordinate 301,454,499, forward strand.
TCGGGGCACTTCTGCAACTCAAATAAAAAAACTCAGAATATACGAAAGTTTCACAATTGTATAGAGCATGCTGTCAAAAAAATCAGATCAAAAAGATGATCTGGTGGTTTTATTCGAATTTTTCTGTCAAGGGACAGAATCTGTTTTCTGGACAGCATGTCACAACTTTTGCTTCCCTTATCATAAGAGGCTATAACTTGGCACAAAGCTGAAAAATAAAGATACAATGATGTTGCTACAGTAGTAACAAACATCAAGACACAACAAAATCAAAAATAAAGCTAATTCGTTGTGGGCTGGCTCCCAAAAGCGCTTTCTTTTATGCCTTTAAGCTAGGCATGATGCAAAAGAAGAATCAAGTTTTATCAAGAGAAAGAGAATAACTAGCCCGAGTAACGGAATCAAAAGGTAACTTGGTTTTCTTTCTAGGGAAGTGTTCCATCCCTTTCTTGAGAGGGAATTGGAATTTTATATTCCCCTCTTTCATGTCAATAACCGCACCAATGGTGCGAAGAAAAGGACGTCCCAAAATAATTGGACACAAAGGTTCACACTCTATATCCATAACAATAAAATCAACGGGAACATAGTTGTCATTGACAATGATAAGAACATCGTCGATCTTCCCCCAAAGGTTTCTTTATGGAAGAATCAACAAGACGAACACCAAAAGAACAAGGCTCAAAGGGCTTCAATTCAAACATATCATATATTCTTTTGGGCATAACGGAGGTACTAGCTCCAACATCACATAAAGCATAGCACGAGAAGTTATTTAATTTAATTTTGATCATAGGATCCCAACCATCATCTAGCTTCCTAGGTATGGAGGATTATACTCTAAGCTTCTCCTCCCTAGCTTTTATGAGAGCATTTGTGATATGCTCCGTGAAGGCAAGATTAAGTGTGCTAGTGTGGGGGTCTCTAGACATTTTGTGTAGCAAGCTAATAACTTCTGAGAGGGTGCAACTATCAAAATCAATATCACTACTATCAAAGGTGGTAGTAGTGTCGTCTAGGCTCACTTGTTTGAAACCCTCTATGTTCATAGGAGTTTCTTCATCTTTGGTTGAGGTATTAGCATCACCATTAATAGGTCCAACGGGACTAGGAGTGCATTGGGCGCTAATAGTTTGGGTGTCCTCAATAATTTGGATAGTGGCAACTGTGTGGTGTGTAGGAAGGCTCTTAATTCTATCCTCTTCCTCTTTTTCTCTAGCCCACCTTTCTTTAAGTTTAGCCATCATCCTAATATTTTCATTAATTTGCAATTGATAGCATTAATAGGAGTGGCCTTATTCTCCTCAAGGGGAGAGATTCTAATTTTAAGCATCTCAGTATCAAGGGCTAAGCTTTCTACCTTCAAAGAGAGATTATCTAATTTAGCTAATTTCTCCTCTACATTTTTATTGAAGGCTTTTTGGGTGGTGATAAAGTCTCGGTTGTTGTGACTAGTGAAGTCACACAACTTGGTGTTTTCAGTGGAACCCATAGCAGCAGAGTGTGGCAGATTTTTTTTTGTGATTTTTGATAAAGGACACAAAGAAAGATAAAAACTGAAAGATAAACTAACAAGACTAAAAAAACAAAGGTAAAGGGTAGTGTGCAACTCCCCTATCTTAGCACTTGGAGTCCCCGGCAACGGCGCCAGAAATCTTGCTTGATGTGCGAGGTGATGATAGTGATTTCTCGCCCTTCGTTGGTAAACCCCAAGTGGAAGGTGTGATGTAGCACAGCAGCAAATTTCCCTCAGTAAAGATACCAAGGTTTGTCTCCAGTAGGACTCCGGAGATGATAAGTAGGTGTCAGCGGCGCAACTGACGCGGACCTACACACAGACACAAATAGCTTTGTTCCCAACGAAGTTCAGAGAGGTTGTCAATCTCTCCGGTCTTGTTGTTCACAAAGGATCAAACACAAGGTATAATTATAGCAACTGAAAGTAAAAGCAGAAAAGTAAATGAGCGTGGAAACATTGATGAAGATATGGACCGAGATACGTGATGTTCACTAGTGATGTCTCTCTCCCAAAAGACGATAAAACTGCTATGCGAGGTGAACAAATTACAGAAGGGCAATTGACAGGATTATGAACGCACTGCAATGCTAACTATGCTACAAAAGAAAGGAAGAGGCTCAAAAGCATGGGCAGAACGCCAAAATAAGTAGACCGAAATCCAACTGCATCTACTACTAATCATCCACCTTGAGATATCTATCCAGAACATATCGCTGGTATTAAGTTGCGAGCCCCACCCAAAGTGTAAAACCAAAGCAACAAACAACTGCATTAAAAAGCACTTTGCGTAAAGTAAACAATCCTTGCAACCGCGGTTACAAGCACCGTTGTTTTCCCCCTTGTGGCAACAGCACATCTCCTAGACTCATGTTTCTGTCACTCAAGCGTGTCATCAGGGGGCATGAACCCACAATCGAGCATAACGTTCCCTCTTGGGGTTACTACCTACTAGTTGGCCAAAGCAATAAACAGCAACGGAGAACATGCAAGAATTACTTAAGAACAAAAATATAAGAGATAAGAACCAAATATATTACTCAATCACAATCAGAACATAATCTCATAATCCATCAAATCCCATCAAACTCAGCATAGCAATAGCAGAAAGATTACAAAAGTGCCTCAATCATGTAGGGAAGCTCACGTGGTCTAAACCATGAAGAACAAAGAGAGGAGGAGAACATCACATAGCTACTGATCACGGACCCATGGTCCAAAGGAAACTACTCACGGCACATCCGGGAAGCATCCATGGTGGAGAGGAGACTCCCGGAGGTCGGCCCTCCCTCCGGCAGGGTGCCGGGAAGAGGTCTGCTGGTGCTCCCGATCTCGGAAGCGCGGCGGCAGCGGAACAGAGGCGAGATCGCGAAAAAGGGTTCTTCTCTCGAGGGTTTCTCGTCACGGAGAATATATAGGCGAAGGGGGGCAGCCAGGGGGGGCACCAGGGGTCCAGGTGCCCCCCAGGGCGCCTGGGCCCCTGGTGGTGGCCCTCTGGCCCCACCTAGGTTCATCTGGAAGGTTCTTCTGCGCTGATTTTTTATCTGATTTTTCCCGAATTTTTGGAGCACTTTTTATATGGGGGAAAACTGAAATAGAAAAACATCAGAAAACAGGAACTGGCACTGTGGTGCACTGAGTTAATAGTTAGTCCAAATATGGTCAAAAGTGTATGAAAGTGTATCTAGATCATAGCAATATCACACAAAACATGCATGGAGCAAGCAAAAATTATAGATACGTTTTGGACGTATCACCGCCGCGAGGCGCACGACCACGGCGGACGGCTGTAGCAGGAGCGCGGCGCGGTTCGAAGGAGGGGAGAGGGGGATCGAGGAAGGGGAGCTCACGACAAGGTGTAGGGGGTGGACGCGGGCTTGGGTAGGCACCGGCGAGGGTGAATCAAAGTCCACGGGGACGGTGGCCGTAGGCGAGGGCGAGGACGAGGGCATCATGCACAGAGCTCTCCAGACCAATTACACACACGGGGTGATGAAGCCGAGGACGGCGAGTTGACCGGACAAGGTGGCGTGCTCGGGGGTGGCCGTTGGCCACGGTAATGGCGGCGGCGCGGACACAGGTGTGCGGCGGCGGCCACAGGAAGGCCCGACGGCGTGAGGTAGGAAGTGGAGGGGAGGGCGCGCTAGGGTTTACTAGAGGGGGCTGCAGTGGCCACAGGGGGCCTTAACCCCGCCGGCTAGCCGGCTGATGCCCTCCACGGCGCGGCCATGGCCTGGCCGGCCGCGGGATGTGCGACACGCATACATGAACAGGGGAGAGAGGAGAGAGAGCCCGGGTGGGCTGGGCTGGTGGGGAGGGGAGATGGGCTGGGGTGGGGTGGGTTGGGCCAGATGGGTGGCCTGTGCCCTAGGCGTAGTATAGGATTTTGTTTAATTTTCTTTTTTTGTTATGTTTTTTTAATTAGGCATTAAATGAAATTTTGTAAAATATGGAACCATCACCAATATTGTTATGGCATACCAATACAAGGCTACAAAAAGTTTGAACCTTTAATAAATTCATTTGAATTTTGTTGTATTTAAAAGTGGATTAAACATGGCTATTTTGCTACTGTTTGATTTGTTTAAAATGTTTAAACAATGTAAATAAATACAATTGATATTTTATCATGAACTAGTGATTATTAGGCATTTTATAAAAAAAATTACACAATTTTTGGAACAACTTTATTTCCCAACTTCGTTTCGAAATTTTATTTGAGATGGATTTTCAACAAGGCATGATCAAGGGTGATTATGGCTTGTCAATCACAGCGACTTGGCATTAGCCAAAGGTGATTACTGTAGTGCGACACCCAGGGTGTTACATCTAGTTGCTTAGTTTTATCCAAGGGCACGGTCAGCTGAGGAGGCCAGCGCAAGCCTGGGTTGTTGACATCGAAGTTGCGACACTGGAGCATGAACAAGAGGAGGACTTGCGCGAGCCGCAGAACCGTGAGGAGAAGAAGCACGTAGATCGATGTTGCATTCCCGTTTCCATCTGACGTACATGTGCTGGTGCCGAAAATTCTTCCGGGTGTGATTGAAAGCACCAGTTATCGACTAGAGAAGATAAATGGATTTTTTTTACGAAATCTTGAAGAATTTCATGTTTTTAAGAAACTGACGAATAACATAATAATGAAAAAAAAGACATAAGTAATTGTATGTATGCAGAAACTCAATCAGATGAGGAAATCATTAGTACTGAAGAAAATGAATGCACAAAGAAACATTACAGATATCAATAATACATTAATAGTTCATCTCCACTAATCTATTTATCTTGACATGCAAGCTATCCAGATCATCAAGTAGGTATATCTTGTAAAAACACTTCCACTAACTCTTCATGCACATGCTCCCATGAACTTTGCATGTGCATGCAACCTATCACAAATAAATAATACTAAAAATTTGATGCACTCAACTTCAAATTATGAGTTACATTGCATTTAATTTCTCTATATATTATCAAGTAACTAAATTAACAAAACAAAAAATCAAACTCATTTTTGTAATTTTCATCAAATTTTCTTTGATTTTTTTACTTTAAACAATATTTACTTTAAAAATAATTTATAATCAAAGTATACTATGTTTCATAATTTTTTACATGTTTTAAAAGATCAAATTATTTCTTAATAGTTCCCACAGCGACGTGCAGGATATCATCTAGTTACAACTAACACACAATACAAAAGGGCATACAGCGAAAACTAAGATACATAACGGTGTCCCTGATCTGCTTGCTTCTGGTTCATCTGCTGTGCTACTTAATGGTGTCCCTCGAAAATAGTTTAGGTGTAAAAGGGGTGTCAGGCAAGGGGATCCCCTCTCACCACTGTTGTTTGTCTTGGCTGCTGACCTTCTGCAATCAGTGGTCAATGATCTGCTCGGGCAAGGGTTATTGCATTTACCCTTGCCATCACGTGATTTGGACTTCCCTATAGTCCAATATGCTGATGACACTTTTTTGATAATGCAAGCTGATGTAGATCAGGTGAGGGTCTTCAAAGATGCACTACAAGTGTTCTCTCAGTCCACTAGTTTGGCAATGAACTACCATAATTCCTCAATGTATCCCATAAATCTGGATGATGCCAACCTGAGCACTTTGGCCACTACTTTTGGATGTCAAACTGGCTCTCTGCCATTCACCTACATGGGCTTACCTGTGGGAACTACTAGGCCTAAAATGGTGGATCTCTTACCATTGGTAGATTGTATGGAGAGAAGACTCACTGCTAGCTCTTGCTTTCTCAATCAAGGGGGGAAATTACAACTGCTCAACTCAGTGATCTCTTCTATGCCTATATACTTCCTCTGTTCCCTCCACATACCATCTGGGATAACCAAGCAACTGGAAAGAATACAAAAGCCTCGTTCCTGCAAAATTTGCGGGGAGGTAGGACACTCCTATGAAGGACACCAAGATGGATGTCCCTATTGTGAGGAAATGCACAGGGGTGAAGAATGTCGCACTGCACAAGTCACATGTCTTGTGTGTGAAGGAACTGATCATTACCCCGTTCAGTGTCACCTTTACACTATGACACAACAAGTGATTCAACAACAAAAGGAAGGAATGAAGAAGATTATCCAGGAGTTCCAGGAAGCACCCGTGAAGAAGAAAAAGAAGAATCTTAGCGAACTTCAGTGTTACCGGTGCAGGAACAAGGGACACTACGCCAACATGTGTCCAGGATTGCAGAGAAAGAAGAAGATGTGAACATGGGAGCAAAGACGTCGACATATTGAAGCTTATGTTTTGTTGTGGATGAACTAGATGTTTTATGTCATGATTGTTTTGTTAAGTTTTGTCTTGTGCCCTGTGGCCCTGATATGTCTTTGAGTGATGTTGTGTGTTGTCCTTTGTGTTTCTTCTGTGCGAGTAGAATAAGTTTACGTTACCTTAGACCCTCATCTATTTAGTATGCTTCAAGACTGAAGGAGACATAACAACAACAAGAATAAGTTGGCAAGTAACTCAACGATATGAAGATTGCTTCGACATTGCAAAACTGAAGCTGTCGTCATTGAAGACTTGAAGACCTGGAAGATTCAAGTTTCTACCATTACATCGTTTTCGCGAGCTGTCATTTCTTGTTTTACAGACAGCTACGCACCAAAACTTATTTTCAAACTAGTGTGATGTTTGTATGGGTATATCTCTATCTACATTCTATTCCCCCTCATCTTAATTCCCACACTGAAGGAGTTACTACAATGGATGATAATGTCAAGGCTGGAATAAAGATGGATGCAACTTAATGCTGAGTTCAAGGATAACCCCGTGTGCGAGGATCTTACAACAAGCAAGCACAACCTTGCTGAAGGAAGAACTCTGGAGGAAGTTGTAGTTCACTAGTACGCATTGTATAGTAGTTTGCGCAAACCTGAGTGTTGTGAAGAAACGGTAGATGTTTGTTTGGCTTGCAGAACCAATGGATTTATCTGAACCGAGTTCATGAACAAGAAGAACTTCTGCAATGCTCGTGAGGATGACCGAGTGTTAGATTGCGAGATTTGCTAAACCATATACAAGGTAATGATTTGGGTGCGAAATGGATTGGCCCCGATGACGACTACCCTTATTATTCGCTCTTGCTATGTAGGATAGTAAATCTTGAGTGACTTACCTATAGCAGAGAAACGACGACGTTAAACCCGAACCATAGAATGGTACGATGTTTGACCCCCTATAAGAGATTGTCGTTAATAATAATATGTTATGCAGGGAGTATAGACCAATACCATTTCCTGCAGGTATCCAATAAAAGTATTCTTGATGACCACCATGAGGGAATCGATAGTTGCTTAGTGTTGGCGCCTGACTTGTCGACCATGAAGGTTTAGTACTTGGAGGACTCATCTTTTGGATATAGGATTCAAGACAACAAAGCAATGTATGATATATTCAAAGGATGAAATCGAAGGTGCAACTCTCTTGAATACCAACGTATCTGGAAGACCACTCTTTCGCTAAGGATTCATGATCTCCAAGGACTGACGAATGTACGAACGATGTCATCAACGGGTTAAGATTTTGAGGACCACGTCGCATTCCTTTTAAGGGTAGTAGCACCCTAGCTCATCGGAGGATCGATGGACTGTTATGAAGACCCAAACCCTAATCTTTTCTTTCTAAGCCTCTTCGAATCTCGAGGACGAGATTCCTTTTAAGGGTGGTAGTCTGTAACATCCCAAAATTTTCTAAATTTTGGAATGTTATTAAATAAAATATAATAATGATTGTTTGCTTGATATGATTTATTTTCAGTAGGATTCAAAACTTTTGGCGTTTAAATGAATATTAAAACAAGAGGGAATAAAATGACTTTCCAAATATTCATTTTCGGCCTAAGGGAATTTATCATTTAAAACAAATCCAACAAAAAAATTAAAATGAGATAAGGTAATATGACTCCTTCAATATAAAAGAAAGTTGGAAATGTTTTAAATATATTTTCATTTATTTTAATTGGAGCTATTTAAATAATTTTCCATTCAAAAATAATAATAACTTGAGAGAAGATAAAATGACTTCTTTAGAAAAATGGAGTGGAAATTATTTAAATAATTAATTGAGGTTTTTGTTGATTTTTAAAATATTTTATAACTAAAAAAAGACATTAGAAAAATGCCATTATTTTTATTAATTATTTTGGAAAATATGTCATTGCATAATTTTCTTTAGATTATTTCATGAATTTAGAAATTTATTTCACATTTTTCTGATGAGTATTTATTTCTGTAGAATTGTTTGAAGTTTCGATTTTAAAGAAAAAGAAAACCCGTACCCAGCCGGCCCAGTAGCTAGTTCCTTGCCGCAAGGCGCAATTTGAGTCCAAGAAGAATTGGGTTTTGTTTTTTTTCTCTCTCTCTGTCTATAAATAAAACTTCAGAAAATCCTTTTTCTTTTTTCCTTTTCTTTTTTTGAAACCCTAGCAGCGGGTCCCGCCGACGCCGACTTCATCGCCGCCGCCGCTGGAGTGTGCCACCGCCCGGCCGCGCCACCTCCCCTCCGTGCCGCGCCGCTAAGCGCCACGCCGGAGCCGCCCCCGCGCCTCCCGCGCTGCCACAGCCGCGCCGCCACCGCGAGCCGCCCCTGGCCGCCGCCTCGCCGCTCGCCGCCGGAGCTCGCCGGTCGTCGTCCGCCGCCCGCACGGCGAAGCCCGACGCCGCCGCCCCCGCCTTGTGCCTCGTCGCGCCGCCCGTCGGCCGCGCCTGGCGCCGCCACTCGAGGCCGCGCCGCCTCACCGACCCCGCGCTGCTCCGCCCACCACCGGCCACCACTTCGCCGGAAAAACGGAGTTCGCCGGAGTATCGAGGTCAGATCTGGGCGAGGACCCGATCGCTTTTTGCGAAAAGTTTATTTTGCGAATAGGTCCTTTTTGCAGAAAAGACCCTATTCTCGTTCTCGCAATATCTCCAAAACCGTGTGTCGGAATCATTTGAAACTTTTTCCTACGCGCTCGTGTTGTTCTGTACTTTAGCATGGAGTCAACTTTTCACACTTTGCACACATTTGAATTTGAATTCATTTCAAATTCAAATTCAAAATCCGGAGTCCGTATCTTTTAAACCGTTGATCCAAATCGAGTGATTTTTTTGCGTTGGATCACTCGTTCCATGTACTTTCAGTTTATAGCTTGTGTACACAAAAATTCAAATGTTTATTGATCTATTTAAAGTCAAATTCAATTCAAATTTGAACCCGCTATGACCTGTGCTGTAGTATTCCGTTTCACGTGATTCTTTTTGCATATCGGATCATTTGAGACATGTTATCGGTAATATTCACACACTTTTCATGTGGGCATGATATTCACCTTGAAATCATGATGTCCATGATCACAATTCTTTACCGATAGTTCTTTATTCACTGACTCTCTCGAGTTTATCTTCCACCTGCCACCTTCGAGCATCGACACTTGTACCGTATCGAGCCTAGCTATTTTTGTTGCTAAACCTTGTTGTTTTTGATTGATTGTTCTTGTGATTCTTATTGATGGCATGATTGCTTATGTGAGTTCTTTCGTTGACGATAGATTGCTCGGACTGTGACGAGTAGAGTTATCTGGATCGTGAGAGCGAAGAACTTCATCAGATGTATAAGGCAAGTTGCACTTTGACCATACCTCATCCTATATTTTTCATTATGCATGTAGTACTCTATCACTCTATGCATGTGTATGACTAGTATATATACTTATGCTGCAAACCTGGTAGGATAGCCATATGATCTGATCCTGTATTCTTTGTCGCCCTAGCACATGTTTGCTATATATTTTCTATGCTTGTAGACGTGGATTGGTTTGAGATTACATTGAGATATGTGAGGATTTAATGACTTGACTAGCAAACCTTTAATTAGAATACACCTCTGGACGGGCAAGGAGTGCTTCCTAGGGGCTCGTGCCTTATCTAAGGAGAGACCAGGTTGTACCCCTAATGGTTGGTTTTGGTGGTCGACAGTACGTCATGGTATCTACCCTCTGAACGTAAGTGGGCACCGTCCAGGCTCAAAAAGATCAGACATACTTGGTGACTAGAAGCTTCCATGTACAGCCGCTGGCCATATGGGCTCTGGCTTAGTTGAGTACGATGTAGGAAGCCTCTCCCGTGCAAAGCTAGCAGATGTAGATGTGATAGGTGGTATCGGCTTGCCGTTGGGTGTAGGTGACCTCTTCTGAAAGACTTCGTCTCAATCTTCGGGTTGAGTCCAGCGGGGAAAGTGTACTAACCTCTGCAGAGTAAAAACTAATCATGATTAGCCGTGTCCCCGGTTAAGGATATCCTTGAGCTACTAGACATTACTGTTACTGGAGGATCTTGACATATGAATCACCATAATGAATTTGACTGGGCAAGATTTAATAAAGGGTGTGGATTGGAACTGGTGTGCACAGTTCAATCTTAAGTAGTAAGTTAAACTAAAATTTTGACTAGGTAGATTGGGAAAAATCAGCTTTCTGCAAAACAAAACCATAATCCTTTTCCTTTGACTTATCCTTGCATGTAGCGATAGGTTTGTTATATCCTTTTTCGTGTGACTTGTCGTACAAATCAGATGTACTGACCCGTTGTCGGGCTGTAACCTTCGGTGTTGCAGGATTGTATACGACGAGTAAGTGATGTGATGTAGGGTTACGATGTCTATACTCAACTTTGCCGGTGGAGTTGATGGATGCCACGAAGCTTCTATTGTTTTTCCGTTGTATTTTATTTGTAAGCTAGCCTTGAGCTATGCAGGTATGCTTTATTGTAATATTGGATCTTTGATGTAATATATATGACATGTGGTTTATTCTTGATATTACATCATGTACTGTGTGTGCTAGCTATTGATCCAGGGACTAGCACAGAATGCACAGAGACTTGGATTCTTAGCGAATCGGGTCGTTACACACAAGGGGAAAAACAATGGAGCTTGTAACCGTGGTTGCAAGGATTATTTACTTTACGCAAAGTTCTTTTAATGCGGTTGTCTGTTGCTTTGGGTTTAAACTTTGGGTGGGGCTCGCAACTTAATACCAGCGAGATGTTCTGGATAGATATCTCAAGGTGGATGATTAGTAGTAGATGCAGTTGGATTTCGGTCTACTTATTTTGGCGTACCGCCCATGCTTTTGAGCCTCTTCCTTTCTTCATAGAAAAGTTAGCATTGTGGTGCATTTTTCATCCTGTCAATTGCCCAGCTGTGATTTGTTTACCTCACATAGCAGTTTTATCGTCTTTTTGGGAGAGAGACATCACTAGTGAACATCACGGGACCCTGGTCCATATTTTCATCACTGTTTTCACGCAAAATTTATTTCCTGCTTTTACTTTTTAGTTGCAATTACCATTATCCTTTATCCCTTGCGTTTGATCCTTTGTAAAAAACAAGGCCGGAGATATTGACAACCTCTCTGAACTTCGTTGGGATCAAAGTTATTTGTATCTATGTGTAGGTCCACGTCAATTGCGCCGTTGACACCTACTTCTCACTTCCGGAGTCCTACGGGAGACAAACCCTATCCTGTACATAGGGGAAATTTTCTGCTATCCTACATCTCACCTTCCACTTGGGGTAACCAACAAAGGGCAAGAAGCCATTATCAACTCCCATGACATCAGTTACTCGAGGGGGGGGGGCAGTATGCTTCAAATCACTCGGCAGGACGGCCTCTGCACCATACAATAGAAAGAAAGGAGTAGATCGAGTAGAGCAATTTGGCGTTGTCCGCAGTCCCCACAGAACCAAAGGGAGTTCATCTACGCAAGCACCTGCTGCTTCTTTCAATTCCCGAAGGAGACGTGGCTTGATTCCCTTCAATATCAGCCCATTGGATCGCTCAACCTGGCCACTGGATTGAGGATGTGCCACCGAGGCATAGTTAACTTGAATTCCATTGGTCCAGCAGAAATCCTTGAATTCCGCCGAGTTTAAGTTTGAGCCGTTATCTGTAATGACGTCATGTGGGACGCCAAAACAATGTATGATGCCTTGAATGAAACTGACTGTTGTTCTTGAGTCTAAGGACTTTATGGGCTTTGCTTCTATCCACTTTGTAAACTTATCAACAACGACCAAGATGTGGGTAAAATCGTACTTGCCTGTTTTCAGTGGTCCGATAATATCAAGCCCCAAACAGCAAAAGGCCAAGCCAAAGGTATTGTATTCAACTCGGAAGCGGGTTTATGTGGTTGATTTGCATAAAACTGACATCGTTTGCAGTGGTCCACAATGTCCCTAGCATCGCTCAGTGCCTTGGGCCAAAAGAATCTAGCTCGGAAGGCTTTTGCCAATAGTTCCCGACTTGAAGCATGATGCCCACAATCGTCCGAGTGGATATCTTGCAATATGAGCCGACCTTTATTTTCTGATATGCAATGCTGGGGAAGTTTAGTGACACTGTTTCTGTATAACTCATTATTGATCATCGAGTAAGACTTTGACTTGCAAACAATCTTCTTGGCTTCCAGCTCGTCTTCTGGTAACTCCTGTCTTTGCAAATAAGCCAAGATGGGTAATGTCCACTCGGGCCGCATTACCTCTACATCAAAAACCATATCTATGACTGTAGGTATGTCCTCCTTTTCTGGTATGTTTTTATATGGTAACATCTCTGGATCAGCTTCCGAAAAGGGGCCTTCTTTGACGGTTGGAGAGTGTAAATGTTCCACATAAATTCCAGATGGAATCTGACTCTGAGTTCACCCAAGCTTGGCTAAGTCGTTAGCTGCTTGATTTTGAGCCCTTGGAATGTGATGGAACTCGAGCCCATCGAATTTTTTCTCCAGTTTTCTGACTACTACACAGTAAGTTGTCATGGCTGGGCTCCGAATGTCCCATTCCTTCATTACTTGGTTTATAACCAGATATGAATCTCCAAATACCATCAGCCACAGAATTCCGAGTGAAATGGCCATCCGTAAGCCATACAGGAGGGCCTCGTACTCGGCTTAATTATTTGTTTCTAGGAAATGTATTTGGAGAACGTATCTCATTTCATCTTTCCTCAGTCAGACCAACACCACTCCGATCCCTGCCCCATTTAACATTTTAGATCCATCGAAGAACATAGTCCAATGCTCTGGGATTGACTGTGGGGGATTCTGCATGCACTTCTGTCCACTCGTCCAAGAAGTCCACTAAAGCTGGTGACTTGATTGCTTTCTTGGGCTGGTAGTGGATATCATAAGAAAGTAAATCTAGTCCCCACTTTGCAATTCTACCTGTTGCATAGCTATTGTTCATGATTTCTGCAAGAGGAGCTTCCGAGATAACAGTAATTGAGTGGTCTTGGAAATAATGTGCAAGCTTATGAGATGCCTAGTAAATTCCCATTGCCAATTTCTGATAGTGAGGATAGCGCTGCTTCGATGGTGTAAGGACCTCTGAAATGAAGTACACATGTCTTTTAACCTTCTGTGACTTCCCTTCTTCCTCTCTTGGGACCACTATAGCCACGCTGATAACTTGACTTGTAGCTGCAATATATAAGAAGAGGGGTTCTTTTTGTTTTGGTGCTGCGAGGACTGGCCGAGTTGACAATTGGTTTTTGAGCTCATCAAAGGCCACTTGAGCTTCTTCAGTCCAGACGAAATTTGGCGATTTTTTCATCAGTTGGTAGAGAGGTAAGGCTCTCTCTCCAAGCCTAGAAATAAATCGGCTAAGTGCCGCAAGGCACCTTGTTAGTCTCTGGACATCTCAGAGATCTTGTGGTCGCTTCATATTTTGGATTGCTGCAATTTTTTCCGGGTTGGCCTCAATTCCTCACTCGGAAACCATGAATCCGAGTAACTTCCCTGCTGGTACGCCAAAAACACATTTCTCTGGGTTCAATCTGATGTTATAAGCTCAGAGGCTCTGAAAGGTTTCAGCCAAATCTGCCAATAAACTATTTCCTTTAGCCGACTTGATTACAATGTCATCCACACATAACTCAACGTTTTTGTCGATTTGCTAGATCAAAAAGTTTTGCATCATGCGTTGGTATGTGGCTAATGCATTCTTAAGTTTGAATGGCATTGTGGCATAACAAAAACACCCAAATGGAGTTATGAATGTTGTTTTCAACTCATCTCATTGATATAGCCGGATTTGGTGATAACCCGAGTATGCATCGAGGAAAAATAATATGGTCAATGGGAGGAAGGGGGAAATGGTATTTTGGACAAACTTTATTGATATGACGAAAATCAACACAAGTTCTCCAAGATTTATCTTTCTTCGGAACCATTACAGGGTTAGCTAACCACTCGGAGTGGAAAATTTCCCTGATCAGTCCGGCTGCTAACAATCTTGCTACTTCTTGTCCGATAGTCTTTCTTTTTTCGGAAGAAAAACGCCTAAGGGACTCTTTGGATGGTCTTGCCTTTGGATCAACATTTAACTTGTGCTCAGCTCAGCCAACTCCCTTGGAATTCTAGGCATATCAGATGGCTTCCATGCAAATATATTCCAATTCTCACGAAGGAAGTTGATGAGATTGAGTTCCTATTTAGGGTCCAAGTCGGTTGCAATGTTGGTGAACTTATCCTTATCAATAGGATGAATCTACACCCTCTTGGTTTCTCCCGCTGATTCGAATGATGACACCTTCTTGGGTTGAAGCAACTCGGACGAATCAGCAGCCTTCTTATACTCGGCCAACTCAACCTCAGCCATCTGCTGATTAGCAATCAATGATCATTTCTGCAATAGTTCTTCGGCTTGCTTATAATCTCCTGAGACAGTGATGACACCATGTGGGCCAGGCATCTTCAGCTTCAGGTAAATATAACAAGGTATGGCCATGAATTTGGCATAAGCTGGCCTTCCGAGTAAGGCATGATATGCACTCGGACCGTCAACTACCTCAAAGGTAAATTTTTTCCTTCCGGAAGTTACTCGGGGTACCAAAAACGACATTGAGAGTGATCATTCCCATCGAGTGTGCCTTCTTCCCTGGGATGATTCCATGAAACTCCAGATAACTCTTGTGAAGTTTGGACATGGGGATGTTCATGCTCTTCAAGCTTCTAGCATATAAGATGTTTATACCACTACCTCCATCCATTAGAACATTTCTTAATCTAAAGTTTCCATTGCCTGTTTCCACCAGTGGATCGACAATCAAAGCGTGTCTTCCTGGATGAGGAACATGAGGAGGGTGATTCGACTGGTCAAATGTAATCAAAGTATCGGCCACTTCATGTAACTCGAAGTTGCCGGGGCCGCCGAATTGACTTCCCTAAACCGTATATTCTCAAGCATTTTTGACTCTCGACCAGCAAAAATAACTAGCACGCCATCCTCTCAGGGGAAACCCTCACTATCGAGGTCCGAGTTGACTGCCTTCTTATTTCCAGTATCTTTGTCTTGCTGAGGTCCTGCCTTCGCATTCTGAGCTGCCCTTCTGATCAGGCGACACTGCTGAGCTGTATGCTTCTGGAGGATTAACTTTCCTTCAGCATCCCGGGTCGTATGAAGAGGGCAAGGCTGATCTAAGACATCATCATCATTTGCTGGCTTTTTCTGACGAGGCTGACATTCCTTTCTTGGCTGCATTCTGCCATGAATCCCCGAGGTAGTTGCTTCTTCTACTTGCTCGGCATCTATTGGAGCATGTTCTTCCTTTCGCGTATTGTTGCCACCAGCCTTTGGTTTGGGGTTTGGTGCTGAGTTCCTACCTCCACCTCGATGCTGCTGGTTCTTCTGACGAGTCTCCTCCTCTCCATTGGCGTATTTGTTTACAATTTCCATTAGTCTCCCGAGTAAAGTAACATGGGGAGAACTTGCTAACTTGAGGATCAGTTCTTTGTATTTAACTCCTTGTTTGAAGGCATGAATGGCTTGGAACTCGGAGACTCCTTCCACCGAGTTATCAAGCGTAATCCACCACTGGATGTAATCCCGAGTAGACTCGGTGTTTCCCTGAACACACAGCTCCAACTCGGTCAAACCTCCAGGCCGTTTGTAAGTTCCTTAATTTTTTTTACAAAAACTCGCTCCAAATCCTCCCAAATCCAGATACTAGTGGGGGGGGGGGGGGGTAATTGAATTAACCATGTTCGAGCTGAGCCTTCTAACATCAGAGGGAGGTGCATCATTGCTATCTCATCTCCTCCACCTCCTATCTACACTGCTATTTTCTAATCATCCAACCATGTCTGAGGCTTTGCATCACCTCGGTACTTGTCTACCCCTTGTGCTATTCGGAAGTGAGGAGGAATTGGAGTGTATCAAATCCTTTCACTGAAAAAAACTGGCCCTATAGCCATTGAAGGGAGAGCCCGGTCTTGCCGATGAAACCTAGCACGATCCACTCGGCTCTGCACCAAATGGCTCCGAGCATCATCCTCAACATTGATATATCGGTCACCTTGATGACCATCTCGGCGTTGATGGAATTCTTCTCTTCGTGGAGCGCCTCTTTGTAATCTGTGAGCCCCATAATCATCTTGTACCCGAGGTTCCATACGCCGATGTTGATCGTGGTGATATCCATCTCGGGGATCATTCCTATGCCGTGGTGATATGTTTCTGTTTCTCCGAGTATCACCATACGGTGTATGTACGGTTGTGATGTTCCAGTGGGAGGAGCTTGTGAATGGACGCGCTGAAGTGATTGACTAACCACAACATTTTTCTCCATCACTGACTGCAACAAAAACGCCAAGTGCCGAATTCCTTCTGCTGCCGTCCGCTAGGTTGCAAAGAATTTGCAATCTGATTTGCCACTATGTGGTTTTCCACTGGGGTTTCCAGAGCTCGGAAAGGTTCTCCTTCTCCCTAGCCTCGCAACTGCCGACTGGTACTGCTTTGCTTGAGATGAGCAATCTCTCTGGCTTGACGCTCTAGTGTATTTTCCAACTCGGCTAGGCGTTCCCGCTCAGCAAGGTTGGTTAATCTGGTTGCTTCTAGGCATCGCCCTTCAGGAGTAGCCGTATCAATGGGAGTGTGAAACAGTCGCTCTGCTGCCTCTGCATTTTCTTGTTCTTCCCGAGAAGCGGTCGGGGCTGCCGGCTCGACCCTCCGAGTTCCAATCTCCGGAAGGCGGATGTACGCCGACCTGGTTCATGATTATTGGTCACGGATGGGCTATCAGCTTCATTCCGAGCTGCATCAGCTCAGACTAGTGACGGTTGTGGTGGTTGTTTTTCAGCCATACAAACTTCTGCAACCGCGATTGGAGTGCCTCTGCTGCCTTCTTGTTCCACCTCAGGCTCTGGGTCAGATGTTTGCATGCCTTCATCTTCAGCCGAGTTGAAGAGATGCAGAATGGATGCCGCTGTGCCTTCTCTTGCTATCAGTTCATCAAGGGCTCGCTCTGCTGACTCCACCGAGTGAATGACTGCCACCTGCTGCACCATCACTTGCTTGTTGCGGTGAGGAACGCGAGGACGCCCCGAATGCTTCTTCTTGCGATGAACAGATAAAGTGGCGTGTGTTTTTTGCTGAGCAGGAAATTGGAGGCACAAAGCCCCCGACTAATCAGCTCAAAAATGAACGATGCCTCTTGAAGGCAACAATTTTTCTTGGAGCGGCGCGTCCGCTAACCAAGCAGAATCATCGGCCACAAAGGCCAACGATCCGAAGAAAAACATCTCGCCGTGGACGATTCGGGGTCGTGGATCGACGAGGAAGAGGAAGGAAAAACCATCTCTGCGATTGTTGATCAACTCAGCCCCACGTTGGGCACCAACTGTCGTGGATATGATCCTGACAATAGATGTAGGGGTATGATTGGTGCTATATAGATCTGTACGCAGAGATGTTGACGCAAGGGGAATTATACAGGTTATTAGGCCTCTCCTTGAAGATAAAAACCTTAGTCCTTTCCCAGGCTTACTGGGGTGTTCTTCCTTAGTGTGTGGGAAAGATGTGCGCGTAACCCCCCCCCCCTGGGCATGGCGCCGGGCTTATATAGAGTACGCCCCCGCCATTTAAATGCCCTAATGGTGGGGTTTGATTACAAGGCTTAACGCCTATCATTATTACAAGAAACTGACTATCCACTATTGCTAATTAAGAAGGAGTAACGCCTCTAGCTTCAATGCTCCGCGCCCGTTGTTCTTCCTTCCTTCTTTCGAGTAGTGAACAGCTTGTCACTTTCCTCTTCCGAGTAGTGAGTTACTCCGAGCCAACCTGCTCTTCCGAGTAACCGGTTACTCAGAGACTATCTCTTCTTTTGAGTAACGGATTACTTGGAGACGTCCTGACCTATGTTCCTGTTATCAAGCTCCTGGCGATTCGATAATTTTATTTCGTTTCTTAGGTATTTTTTGAGAAGTCATGATACTAAGGGTACCCCTTGATACCTGATACTTAAGGATATACCTTTGGTATGACCACGACATCGGTTCACTTTAGATGGAAGAATCGCTTCTCAAAGATAAGCATTCATTAACGAATGACTACAATGAATATATAGTTAGATAGATTTCCTTACATGCAGATTGACAACCTAAAATAAAAACAAGACATGATTTTCACTATCGGTATTGATTTAAATACCAAACGTATAAGATGATTTTGCAATAAGCTAAAAACGCAACACAAGACATGTATGTATGTATGTATGTATGTATGTATGTATGTATGTATGTATGTATGTATTGATTGAAAGACAAAATCATGAAATAGCACATGGGTTCAGGGGTTGGAAATTTATGGTATTAGATTATGTATCACTCTATATGAGGTAAGAGCAACATAACTTAAAAAAAACAAATTCAAAACAGATAGTAACAAAATAGATTCAAAACAGGTACTACGTTCTTGCAAACAATATCATAATTTTACTCTAGCTATGGACATCCATGCATGAGTTCAGATATCAGATAATATATACAGAGATCTATAGAGGAAATCATAAAGACCATATATTGTTATGGGTGGTCCAATGTTTCCACAAGTTAATCATAGAGAAACTATTTAATAACACTAACACTCACGCTACCTCACCTACATATAGTTTATTGGACACAATGATATTACTGCCAGTCAATTTTTCCGAGGTTATGCATAAAGACGGTATAAAATGAATTACAAATAAACATAACTCTCCATATAATGCCCCAACCTACTACTATGGGTATGCTTGGACGGCCGTTGTGTTCACCACTAATAAAGCTTTGCCCGTCCACCCACAAGGACATGTTGATTATAGAATCAGCCCCACTCATGCTGCGAGGCCCGGGTACAATCTGAATCTAAACTAGACAGAAGTGAACACGAAAATCTCTCCTTTTTCTAAGATTAATTTAATCTGATCTAGATTAATTATATGTAGAATCGAACCTTTCTAAAGTAGTACATAGTAGGATGATGCCGAAACCAGTCTCGATTCGAGATAGGTAAGGGAAAAAAAATAAGAAATAGATCTAAAGGGAGCGGGGGTCAACCGAAGGAAACCATACCAGGATGAGGTCAAAGAGGGTGTCCTTGTGAACTTTGATGAAATCAGCATCCTAGATCTTGAGGTCCTCGGCAGCGGCAGATGCTCCGGCATCTCCAGCGGCAGCGACGTCTATCACGGGCTTGTCCTGGACGTGCTTGTTGCAGTACTCGATGACTTTGGAGAGGATCTTGGAGTTGACCATCTTCGAGGTTTCTTCGTGGTTCCGGGCTTAATATATGTTCTACAGGCGAGACATAAAGGGTACCCCTATGTCAGTTTTCTCTTATCCGGAAACGATATGTATTGCTTATTGCGATAGTGAATCAGCCACATCCCACAAAGTGCGTTACTAATCATTTTTAGTTTGGTTTTGAGTCTAGTTTCTTTATATTTTTGTTCACATTTACTTTAAAAAAATCATGAGGAATAACAAATTTGTAATTTTGTCCAAATATTAGAATATTTCCATATTTATACAAGTTGTTTTAATTAGTTACTAATATTTTTGAATTATGTGAACTTTTTTACTATTCTAGATCATTTTCATATTCATGATATTTTTTGAATTTATGAACATATTTCCAAATTTTAGATTTTTTAATTCATTGAAATCTTTCCGAATTTGTGGACATGTTTTAATTAGTTTAAATTTATTAATTCCTTAGAAGTAATCACGAAATAATTTTTAATTTATGAATATTTCTAAATTCATAATCCAATTTTAAGTTTATTAATAGTTTCTAAAAATGAAGGTCATTATTTAGAATTCAAAATATTTTTACTGCAGGTCAAACATTTGTTGAATGAGGTTGAACCTTTTGAATTTTACGTATTTTTTTTGAAATCAAACTTGTTGTTTTTAAAGTTAAAAATAATTTAAAGTACAAATGGAGATACCAAAAGGTAAATATACGATGAAAACTTTTTACACACATGATTAATATTTTTGCAATATGCAAACACTTTAAAATAAAAATTAAGAAAATTAAAATATTTTGAGGACATTTTATAAATAATGCAAATGAATGGACGGAATGAAGATCCGGTAGCGAAAGAAGTTTGAAAAATCAGTCGGTGCTAGAGCACCGGCCCAAATGTGGGCACTGCAGGCATCTTACTCCCTCTGTTTACTAATATTTTTTATTTTAAGTTTTTTAAAATTGAATGTATGTAGACACATTTTAGTGTGTTTGTTTACTTATTTTCTATCATTCCATACTTAATCTAATACAATATTTAGTTATTTATAATAATGAGCGAAGAAGTAAAAAGCAGCGTCCATGTTATCGCACCGTCCACTCTTTTTCATCAGCACAGCCCGAGAAGCTCCTCCTGCAGTGGGTTTTCAGTGCCATGGGCCTCCACACACAAAAAAACCAAATCCTTCAACGCGCCTCATTTTGTTAAGTGTGCATATCTCCAGGAATGAAAAGCCACATCAATGGATCTTTATTAAAATAAAATTAAAAAAATTAACCATGGGTTGTTTTGGTTAATCTTTACCTAATAATAAAGAAATGTGCATTTCTCCTTCTGTCGTGGCGTTTTGCAAAAAAATAAAATTTAAAGGTGTCAATCGGGAATCAATAAACACGAAGTAAAATCACAACGACTCTACAGAAAGAAAAATAATGGAGGGGGGACAACATGGGAAGAGAATTAGTAAGAAGGCCGTCGCTTATTGATTCCAATGTCAATACAACTCGGAGCAGATTAAAATTAGCAAATAAAAACGGACCCTGCTGATTTCAATTTGGCCATCGTCAACAAACAAGAAAGTTGGCACTGAGAGAGCAGGCAGCGGTGCGATTCCCATTTCCATCTTCTCCGTGAAACAAACTCGCCATCCATCGATGGCTTGCAAGAAAAAGGGCGGCACCACAATGAATCAATCCTCGCCGTCGGAGACAAGCGAAGGAAAGAAGAGCATATTCTCTTTTTGTGCCTTTTGATATAATTTTTATAAATCATTCATGCATTTTAAAATGTTTGTATAGTAATAATAAAAGTGTTCATGTACTAAAATAATGTTCATGTAATTTAAATAATGATAAACCTATTCTCAAAACAAATTTGAAGTCATTTAAGGAAGTGTTCACATGCTTAAAACTATATTCATAACCACTTTTAAAAAATCTCATGTGATTTAAAAAATATATTTATGTGAATTTAAAAATATATTTCTGTGTTTTAAAAAGAATGTTTATGTGGGAGTATGAGAGATGAAGCTGTAGCTCGGGAAGCGTGGATTTCACGTTCTCAACGAGATTAGTTTTTAAACTATTAGACATTCACTTGCAATGGCATGGTTCAATGATAAATGTGTGTTTTTGTGCGGTGGTCAAAAGTATCATATTAGAATCAGCACGTCGAACACATTGCTATCAGGTGCATATCGTGTCTAAGGTCGATGAAGACGGGAATGAGTATATGCAACAAGGCGGTTCATGCGCTGTATTAAAACATATAATGTGAACATATGGAGAGGTTTTGAATCGAGCTTGTTATATTAAATTTCCCTCGGTGAAGATACCAAAGTTTATGTCTCCAGTAAGACTCCAAAGACGTCAAGTAGGTGGCAAGAAAACAATGGAGCCGTTTTACAACCAAGGGTTGTTTGCTTGACCTGGACCTGCACGCATAACAAGTAACTTTGCTCCCAACGAGTACAGAGGGGTTGTCAATCCTTTCGACCTTGTCGTTTACAAAGGATCAAACACAAAAGCATAATAATGATAGTGATAGCAACTGAAAGTAAAAGCAGTAAATAAAGTGGAGGTGTAAATAGTGGTGGAAATATGGACCGGGGTCTAATGATATTCACTAGTGATGTCTCTCTCCCAAAAGACGATAAAATAGCTAACCTGAGTAAACAAATTACAGCTGGCAAATTGACAGATTTATAAACGCACCGCAATGCTAATAATGCTACCGGAAAGCTCGAGGCTCAAAAGTATGGGCAGTACGGCAATACGAGTAGACCGAAATCCACAATCAAGCATAAATGCTCCCTCTTGGAGTTGTTATCTACTACTTGGCCAAAACAATAAAAAGTAACGGAGAACATGCAAGATTTAGTCAAGAACAAAATATAAAAGGTAAACCAAATATATAACTCATCGCGATCTGAACATAATCTCATAATCCTTCGGATCCCAGCAAACACAACATAGTCACAACAGGAAAATTATATAGATGCCTTGATCATGTAGGGAAGCTCACAAGGACTAAAAATTAAATCACAAGATTGGAGAGAAGACATCACATAGCTACTGGTCATAGACCCATGGTCCAATGGGTCTACTCACGACACATCTGAGAAGCGTTCATGGCGGTGGAGAAGCTTCCGGAGGTCAATCCTCCCTCCGACAGGGTGCTGGGAAGAGGTCTTCTGGTGCTTCCTATCTTGGAAGCGCGGCGGCGGTGGAACAGAGAAGAAATTCGCGATGCGGGGGGGTCTCTGTGAGGGTTTTTGGGACATGAGGTTAATATAGGCTGAAGGGGGGCACCAGGGGGTGGACCCACCTCCCAGGCGCCCTGGTGGCGTGGCCAAGAAGGGGGACGCGCCACCTGGCCGCCTTGGTGGGCCTTGGCCCCCCTCCGGCACTTCTTCGGTGATTCAGGAAGCTTCTTATATGCTGATTTTTTATATGATTTTTCTGAAATTTTTGAGGCTCTGTAAATATGGGTGAAAACCTGGAACTTACAGACATCAGTGGACAAAACCTGGCACTGCATGCACTGAGTTAGTAGGTTAGTCCAAATATGTGTAAAAAGATATAAAAGTGGAGCAAAACACATAGCAATGTGACATAAAAGAGCATGGAACAAGTAGAAATTATAGATACGTTTAGGACGTATCAGCGACCTGTGAGACGGGCAAAGCTTTAGAAAAACTTCATGTTCGTAAATAGTATGGACGAGTAGCCAGGTCCGGGAAGCGCAACAGAAACTCGCCGTCGTGGCGGCGATGGATGGAGAACGCGTCCATCTCCAGAAGGAAGCGCGAAGAGATCACCTCAGCAATGTCCGCAGCCGAGACACTAGAGCGGTTGCCAGCGACCATGGAAATAAAGGCGAGGTCCAGGGCGCGTTCGGCATCAACGACCCAAGCAGAGCGCGGGAGGAAGACGATGGCTCAGGCGAGGCGGAGGGCCTGACATGGCGACAACACCGGAGGACGTCGGCGGAGAGGGGGTGGGCTGAAGCGAGCGGACAACCGCGGAGGAGGAAGCCGGTGAACAGGAGGACCAAGACCCAGACCCGGAGGACGCGAGTCAGGCGTGTTCGGCGACGCGGGACACCGAGAGGAGCCAGCCGGGCGCGGGGAGGACACACACACACACACACGCTTGGCACAGGGGGCGCCAACGGCCCGGGAGTAGCGAGGGTTGGCGCAGGCACGGGCGATGTGACCGTTGTAATGACATCGACGACAGTGCACGTTACGCCTACACTCCGAGCGCGGGTGGTTGGTGTAGATTTGGCGGGGCATTCGCCATCCCGGGTGGCGGCGCCTGGCGGAGCTCTCGGGGAGCTCATCGATGAGGCGCGCGGCGAGCCGGGGGGCGAGGGGGAGGGCGCCGTCGCCGCCTACTAGAGGTGACAATCCATCCACCGCCGTCGTCCAGAGCCTCAACATGGTCATGCGCGACCCGATGAAATGTCGGAGCAGGGGCCGAGGCGCACAATGGGCGGCGGCGATGGCCCGAAGGCGACAGGAGCGAAGGGGTCGGCGGACGGGCACAGGGCCTGCCGAAAGGAGAAGGAGTCGAAGCCTGCCGACAAGGGGTTGGACTCCTGTCGGTGGCCGCAAGGGAGGGCGAACGATCGGCCATGACAGACGGTGTTAGGGTGGGGAACGGGGCCGAAGTTATGATGGATGCGAGAGCCGGAGTGGCCGCCGGAGGCGCAGGAGCGGGGCTAGGAGCGGGGAAATTTTGGTCTAGCACAAGTATTTTACGTGGAAGGTTTAAAAATGTGCAACGGAAGAATACTAATCTTGCAAACCAGGTTAGCTCCGTTCTAGGGTTGCTCTAAAAGCAACTCAATCGCCACCGCATTTCCTCTGTTCTAGGGTTGATCCCTTCCTATGTTCGGTCTCAGCTCACCACCTTAGCTCTCAACCCTCTTCGAACATAGAATTAATTAGCTGCCATGATCATGGATGGGCTCAGCCGTCCTCACACTGGATGGATACATCAACGCTGCTAACACCCGTTCACGTCGATGACTACAGCCAGTCGTTTTGAAACACAGAGTCGTCATGGAACACTACTCTTCCGCTGTAGTTTACTGTTGAAAGATCTGTTAAAGTGTCGGCTTCACATTGATAAGAAGGGAGAATATCATGGCCTCATGGATCGAAGGACAACAGTGCTCGGAATCTTCCTGTCCTTTCCTGCCAAGCTACAGTATATCTGGTAATTCTTTAAAATTAATGTTGTACGTACAGTATGATAGAATGAATGAGGACAAAAAATCATCCCTCATAGATCCTGTAGAACTGATCGGTCGGAAAAAAGGTTTTAAAGAACGGTCTTGCTAATTCTCATGTACATGAGAATTAGCTAAGTCACATGTAATTAGCTTTTTTTTCCTTTCTGTTAAAAACAACACGTATGTACATTGGAATTTTCAGGAACAACTACGTGACTTGCTTCACCGCAAAAAAAAAGTGTGTGACTTTTCTTTTTTTGCGGGAAAAACAAAAGTGCGTGACTTGCTGAAGCTCGCAGCGCATAGCCAGGTCAGCTGGCAGTCATTTTTTTTCTTTTATATTTTTTCTGTTTCATTTTTTTCCTGTTCGTTTTTAGGGGTTTTGTTTTGTTTTGTTTTTTGTTTTCCAATTTTGATTTTTTTGCATCTTTCTCTAACTTTTCATGATATACGATGATTTGTTTAATATAAGGTGAACATTTATTCAATACTTAAATAATTTTCTTTAACATGATGAACCACTCTTAAATATACATTGATTTTTAATATAAGTTGATTATATTTAATATAGAATGACCATTTTTAATATACACTAACCTTTTATATATTATATGATAAACATTTTTATATACACACTGAATATTTTTTAATATAGAATAAAGTTTTTTCCTGCTCAGTTGCATGCACACCACTGACTCGTTACTGAACTGACTTTTTTTTGTATCAGTTGCAAGTTCACCACTGACTTGCAACTAGGCCTGAATTATTTTTACATTGCCAGTTGCAAGTTCACCATCAACTTGCAATTGATCCCATTTTTTCCGCTCCAGTTGCAATTCCACCATCGACTTGCAACTGGGCTTGATTTTTTTTCTGTTCCTTGACCCGACCATTTTTAGCCACCCCAGTTGCAAGTCCGCCACCGACTTGCAACTGGGTCAATTTTTTCCGCCCGAGTTTCAAGTCGGACTTGCAACTGGGATCGGCTTTTTCCACCACCCTAGTTACAAGTCAACCAACGATTTGCAATCGGGGTCCGACTCTTTGTCCTCCGGTTGCAAGTCCACAACTGACTCGCAACTTGCCTCGACTTTTTATTCCGCCCCAGTTGCAACTCCCACCATCGACTCTTATTTTTGCTGAGTTGCAAGTCCACCACCGACTCGTAACTGGGCTTTACTTTTCCCCCACTCAATTGCAACTCCCACCATCGACTTTTTCGCTCAGTTACAAGTCCACAACTGACTCACAACTGGGTTCGACTTTTTTTTCACCCAGTTGCAAGCACATCGCTGACTCGCTACTGGCCTGACTTTATTTTCTCCCAGTTGCAAGTCCATCACCAACTTGCAACTGGTGTCATTTTTCCTCTCCAGTTGCAAGTCCACTATCGACATGCAACTGGTCTCGATCTTTTTTCCTATACCAGTTGCATGTCCACCATCGAATTGCAACTCGGCCCGAACGTTTTTAGCCATCATAGTTGCCAGTCCACCACCGACTTGGAACTGGGTCCATTTTTTTTTCTTCCAGTTGCAAGTTCACCATTAACTTGCAACTCGGCTTGGCTTTTTCCCCCACCCAAGTTACAAGTAAGCCACCAATTTGCAACTGGGGCCCTGCTCTTTTTCCATCAGTTGCAAGTCCACCAACGAGTCGCAACTGG
This sequence comes from Bromus sterilis, assembly GCA_950022295.1. NCBI lineage: Eukaryota > Viridiplantae > Streptophyta > Magnoliopsida > Poales > Poaceae > Bromus > Bromus sterilis. The sequence continues at coordinate 301,480,998 of OX465601.1, forward strand.
ATTCGATTTTTTTCTCAGTTGCAAGCCCACCAACGAGTCTCAACTGGTTCCGACTTTTTTTTATCAGTTGCAAGTTCATCACCGAGTCGCAACTGGGTTTAATTTTTTCTCTCAGTTGCAAGTCCACCAACGAGTCGCAACTAGGTTCGACTTATTTTTCTCAGTTGCAAGTCCACCAACAAGTTTCAAGTGGGTCAACCTTTCTTTCTCAGTTGCAAGCCCATCAACAAGTCGCAACTGAGTCTGACTTTTTTCTCACTTGCAAGTCCACCAACGAGTTGCAACAGGTTCCGATTTTTTCATTATTTATGTTGTGAAAAAATAAAATAAAATAAAATAAAATAAAAATTATTTTCAAAATATATAACTAATAAGCGACTACACGCACAACAATAGTCAATACGAATTAAAAAATATCACGACCACCCACCTCTCTTTTTTCTTGTCCATTAGAGAACAATAGACAAACTATTACCCTTAAACAAACAAACAAAGTTCAGTTAAAAAAAACATGGGGCCTGCCGTCAGTGCATGTGACTTAGTTAAGTCACACGCGCATGCATCCTAGTCACTCCCTTTAAAGAATGCTGTACGTTTTGATGTTTCACCTCCATCTGCTATGGGTCGGAAAAATCATCCCTCATATTTCACCTCCATGGCTCCATCCGCTATCCGTTTTGATGTTTTTTTACAGCTTCCGCTATATCAGGCGGCATGCTTTGGTTACGCGTTGTACATGCCCTTTTCAGCCATACATTTTTGGGAAGAGTGTACGTGAGATAGTAAACTTCCATGCGAGGCCTTAACCGCAAATTTGCCATCACTATAAATGTACGCCCATAGTTGCGCTAGACGTATTGTCATTTGCACTTTTAGTTTTGTGGGCAATGCGAGTGGCCAACGCCGCGACAAAAAGTGACCAACCGCTGATGCAAGCTAGGCACCGCCGAAATGCCCACCATGCCTAGTATGGATATTGACTCCCTCCTCGCCGACGCCGAATTGACCATGGCGCAGCTGCACGCCCGCTTGGCACAGCTAGACGAAGAAAGCCGTCAAGCTACCCTCGCGACGAGGCAGGGGGCGGACCTATCATCCAGTGGCAGCCGCAGGGGAGCCCCCGGCTTCCAAGACCACCTTGCTAGCGTTGAGGCGGTGGAGGTGCGGATGGTGGGGCGGGAGCTAGCGGTGGTGCAGATGGGGACACCCGCCGGATCAGCCATGCACGCGCCGGCGAGGCTTATGAGCACGCTTGAGTCAATTGGGCTGCAGGTGGAGTACGCGTGCTTTAGCTGCATGCAGGGCTTTACTGTACGGCACACCATCATCGTGGATGTGCCGGCCGCACTCCAGCATGAAGACGGCGCCGCCCTGCGCCTGCGCTCGGCGCTGCTCCAGGGGCTGCAGTACAGCGCCGGCCCAAACACTAATCAGTGAGAATGTTTGCTTCAATAAAAAAAGATTGTGTTATGTCCTCATGTATGCATTATTGAGTGAACGTATGCGCCGGCAGTGCATTAGGAATAAGCTGGTTAATATAACAGCTCGTTCATTCTATTGTACTTTGTTTTATAAGGTGATATAGTTGTTAAACTATGCTGTACTATATATATATATATATAGTGAAACTATTCGTCACCCAAGGTACAGAATAATTTACACATATTTCTTCTGAGAATCTCTACAAGTAGTCAAGTATACATGTTGTGAAGTGTGTGATGGTTTTGTCTACTGCTACCTTTTCTTGACTCGAAAAGCTTTTCTGGACTCGAAAAGATGTTTACCTACTATCAGTCAGATCACGAATAAGGTAAAACTTTACCCTCGTACAGATAAACAACAGATACTCTATGATCGGTCTATACGCATGCAGATTGGCAGCCAATTGGACATTTGCATATGAACAATTCTATAGGTTTTATTATTGATTTTCTCTTGTTACATTTTAAAATAATTAGACTATTCCTAGCATGATATGTCGTAGAATTCATCCTATCAAATCTATAACTCTTATACAGCAAAACCTTAATATAGGAGCATTTAAGTTGTCTATCTTCAGTATAACTCTTATAAAGAAAATCATCAATATAGGGTCATTTAAGTTGTCTATCTTCACTATAACTCTTACAAATCAAAATCTCAATATCGAATCATTTAAGTTGTCTATCTACACATGCAAACTATTCACATATTCATTATCTTAGTCAATCAATTGTCTATGTCATCCATTATTGCAGTGACGTGGTGAGATTCCAAAGGGATTGTTGTGAAGAGTGCTAGAGATGTAGTCTCCGCCGGTACCTGCTAGGCAGGAGGGCTTCTCTGTGTAGTGAACATGTGCACGTGTATTCCCTCTATGTGTATGTGTGAATCTTTGAGAGAAATAAAGCTGATACAGGCGTTCGTGCGCCGCGGCTTTCGTCGCCGGGAACACTACACCACGGGCAGAACATAAGGGCACCCCTGCTGCCGGAAAAATTCACCTAAGCCGGCAATTAGGGTGCCGGCAAAAATATCATGACGGCATACCGGATTTCCAGGGCAAACCCTGCCGGTAAAACAATTTCCCGGCAGGAAAATTCTTCCCGGCAGTTCGATTCCCTGTTTTCTCGATCTTTCCCGGTAGGCCAAATTTGACTGCGGCAGGTCATCGACCTACCGGGTTGACCTATGCCGGCATCTTGCCTGCTGTGTTGACTGGATATTGTTAATGGCACCTAGCCTACCGGGATGACTTTTGCCGGAAGTTTAGGTGACCCGGAACTGCTACATCACCCCCTCTACTTTGTTTCTCCCATTCCACACATTGCATCACAGAGATCACACACAGATAAGATCACACAGATAAGATACTTCATATCAGAAAACAGATAAGATTCATTGCATCACATGTATCTCATACATAAGTACTTCACAGAAGTTCATCATGAGATGACTTTAACCAACATATATATAGTTATCATCCACACACATGGCACAAGTATTTCAACTAGCTACACCCAACATCTTCATCCAGTGCACCCAATAACAAAATGAGAAGTGCATAGGTTCTAAGAAATTTCTTGTATGTCCATGCAGCATCAAGTCTTGCGATGATGATCAACATCTGGCACCTGGAAAATAAATGTAGATGAGTTAGTGCAATTTGTTGAACTAACAAAGAATGCAACATTTTGCATCTACCAGGAGCAGTGTGCAAAATAGAAGTGCATTCTTCTATGTGAATTTAGACTTGATGCTCCCTAGAACTTGCTACAACACCCCCTCTACTTATAGATCATGTTTTCCCCCTTGTGGCCACAACACATCCCCTAGACTCATGTTTCTGTCACTCAAGCGTGTCATCAGGGGGCATGTACCCACAATCGAGCATAACGTTCCCTCTTGGAGTCACCACATACCACTTGTCCAAAGAAATAAATAGCAACGGAGAACATGCAAGAATTACTCCCGAACCAAAATACGAAAGATAAGAACCAATTATATTACACTATCACAATCTGAACATAATCTCATAATCCATCGGATCCCATCAAACTCAGCATAGCAAAAGCAGAAGAATTACATATGTGCCTCGATCATGTAGGGCAGCTCACGAGGTTTAAACCATGAAGAATAAAGAGGGGAGGAGAACATCACACAACTACTGATCATGGACCGATGGTCCAAGGTAGACTACTCACGGAACATCCGAGAAGCGTCCATGGTGGAGGAGAAGCTCCCGGAGGTCGATCCTCCCTCCGGCAGGGTGCCGGGAAGGGTCCTGACGATGCTCCCGATCTTGGAAGCGCGGCGGCGGTGGAACAGAGGCGAGATTGCGAAATAGGGTTCTGTCTTTGGAGTTTCCCCGTGATGGAGAATAAATAGACAAAGGGGGGGGGGCAGGGGACCCACCAGGGGTCCAGGCGCCCCCCTGGCCACGCCAGGTGGTCGCTTGGGCTCCTGGTGTGTGCCCCCTGGCCCTCCTTCGGGCTTCGGGAAGCTTCTGGTACGCTAATTTTTTATCTGGTTTTTCCCGGATTTTTGGAGCAATTTTTATATGGGAAAAAACTGAAAAAGAAAAACAGCAGAAAACAGGAACTGGCACTGGGCTGCACTGAGTTAGTAGGTTAGTCCAAATATGATCAAAAGTTTATGAAAGTGTATCTAGATCATAGCAATATCACACAAAACATGCATGGAGCGAGAAGAAATTATCGATACGTTGAGACGTATCAGGCATCGGTGGAGGGGTAAGACCTTGCTTCTCCCACATACTCTGCGAGTTAGTTTTTGAGGACTCAAGCATATTAGCAAGTGAACCAAACATGCATATGCATTCTTGGCGGATATATATGAAGAAGTAGTAACTTACCAAGAAGAGGTCGTAGATGGCCTTCGTCTGGGCATTATTGCACGCCCTCTCCTCCTCCAACATCATCTGTGTCCTCTCCTCCAACAACCTCTGGGTCCTCTTCTCCGCCAGCCGGTCCTTCTCCTCCGCCAGCCGGTCCCTCTCCGCCAACTACTGTGCCAACAACTCTTGTGTCGTCTGAATGGCATCCTACAAGCACTCTGCAATATAGCAATTAACTCATCATCGCTACACAATCTAAAGAACGGAAGGAAGAATTTAGACAAAGTTATACCTGTATAGCAAGATCAACTGGCCGCGAGCGAGGTCATTGATGGCGGTGAAGTTAATAGGTTTAGTGGGATTGCCTCCCCTGTTAATTGCGCCAATAAACGATTCTTGATAACCCACAAGTCTAGGGGATCAATTGTAGCTTTTCGATAAATAAGAGTGTCGAACCCACCGAGGAGCAGAAGGTGCTGATAAGTGACACTGGATAAGGAAAGGCTGCACACACTCAAAGGTAAATATTTAGGGGTTTTTGGTTTAAGCAACAGAAAAGTAAAAGACAAGCAAAGTAAACAGGGTAACTGAGGAGTAGCAAGTGGACCAATCCTTTCATAAGGACAAGCCTAGGAACTAAACTTATAAAAGCTAAAGCGTTCTTGGGAACACATGGGAGAGATAGCCAAGTTACTTTCACCATACTCCGCCAAGTAATATGTATTGTGTTGATAAGTGTTGGTGGGTGGATCAATGCTAGTACACCTTCTAGACTAAGATAAGTGTACTCTTATGATTACACACCTTGCAAGCATCCGCAAATACAATATAGTAATTAAGGCATAAGCCTAACCACAACATTACAATCAAGGATCCATAACTCCCTTGTGCAAAAGTGTGCGAACTGGTGTTCAGGTTTTTGCCACTCCCGCAACCAACCATAAGCATCCTTTGTGCACAATGTATTCCTCTAGGCCCATGAAAGGTGAAGTGTTAAGTGTTCGACTCTCATAACACCACTAGAGAAATAACAACACAACTTAAGTATCAAACAACACATAACACTTCAACATCATATGACTACTAACAACTAGACTTCTCCCATGTTCTCAAGAACTAAAGTAACAACTCACAAGACATAAAAAGAGGTCATGATCAGAGGTGATAGATGGGTGGCAAAAAATCTGGACACAATGATATTTCTCCAAAAAAAATCAATAGCATTCACCACAAAGTAGTAATCAACACCAAAAGAGTAGAGAGGATAGCTAGTAGGATTACAACACAAGTTGCAATTGTGAGATGAGATGGGATGGAGATGGAGATGGTGCTGATGTTGGGGATGATGTTGATGACGATCTCGATGATGCCCGTGACGATTATGATGATGATGTCGACGATCTCCCCTTCCGGGAGGTGATCTCCCCGGCGGAATCTTCCCGCCGGAGATGGCTTTTCTCCTCTGTTGGTTTCCGCCCCGTGGCGGCGGCGAAACACAGAAACTCTTCTCTATTTAGGGTTTTCTACCCCAGGGGGTCTTATAGGCGAGAGGGGGCACCGAGGGGGCCACCAGGCATCCAGGAGGGTGCCTGGCGCGGTCAGGAGGGGGGCCGCGCAAGGCACCCTTCTGGCTGCCTGGTGGGTCCCCTCACCTCCATCCTCGGTGATCCCTAGTCAATCTTCATAAAAACACTCCCCGTAAATTTTCATCGCATTAGGACTTGATCTGATTCAGCAACTTGGTGTCCACTTTTCACCGCTGAATTCTGGTTCTGCTGCTTCGACACCGGAAAGTTGTAAACTGTGTAAAACAAGCCAAAACAACATAATAACAATACTTCAAAGTGGAATATATCAATGAATAGGATGAAATTACAATATAAAATAGTGATGCATTTTGGACGTATCAACTCCCTCAAGCTTAGACCTCGCTTGTCCCCAAGCGATTGCTGAGCTCGGTAAACCTGTCCACAAGTTTAGAGAGTGAAGTGTCGATAAAATAATACGGACAAGAAGCATCAAGATTTCTCACCAAACTGAAGCATCCTCAACAACAACCTCAACTCATAAGGTCCTTATGAGAAAGTAGTAACAATTATAACAAAGTAGGACCTAGAAACTCATCAAATCATGGTAAACATAGCCTTGGTCAAGGAACAACTAATAACTTTTACTTTTGCTCTTTCACTTATAATAGAACCAGTTGAAGCTTTGGAAAGAACATGTTATCAGTCAAGAAGTGCACATGCTAAAATTAAGGAAGATGTTTACTAAGCATAAGCTTTTGCAAACAACTCACTTATCAAAAGATAATGTCAACAAAGATGTAACATGCTAACTTTCAATGCAGCTTTGTATGCAAGAATCTTTATTAACATCAAGTGTCTGTTCTCTCTCAAGAAGGAAGGAAGTAGGAAGGACTGACTCAGCACAAAATAAAGGATAAACCCCGTGCAAAAGGGTAAGCAGGGAAAACTCATGTGCCATCTCTAGATCAAACAGAATAAAAAAGCAGGCCTTTGGGAGGTGCATGATCCGTCAACGACTGCTGATAGATAACTCACTCACTTCATGATTTGGACAAGTTTCGAGGAACGGCTCCCATGTGGGGACGATCACATCCCCTTAAATTCCTTTGTTTGAGCGAAGGAACTTGTGCGTTAGTATTTATATTTTACGAGCTGGGCACTCATGCCAGTCCCTTCTCGTATTAGGGGTTTGCAGATTAGGCATGCAATCCCAAGATAAAACTTGTCCAAATTAAGAAGATCATGGGTTACCCACCACTTCCTCATGAGCTGAATCAGTGGCACAAAACAGAAGATTTTGAACATCTAGAGATAGCACATAAATTATATACTTTAGGAGTGGTAGTGGAATACCACAAATAGGAAGGTATGGTGGACACAAGTGGAAGATGTTGGTTTCAGGATATGGAAGTACAAGCAGAATTCCGCTTAGTACAGAGTTTTGGCTAGCAAGGCTTTGAGAGACCAGACAATTGATGACAACTTAGATGCAAGCAATACAAAGCATAAACATTAAAACTAGCATGAAACATAAAGTTGTATTCCTTGTCAACATAACACTTCAAGCATAATAACACAAAGGTTTTGGCTATGTCGCTACTTTGAGAAAAACATGCTTGTTTTTATGACCAAAGCTATACTTGCCAAGATTTAAATAAATTTTTCGAAGCCATACCTGATATAAGGTCAATACTCCCCATAAGAATCAGCTCATAATGTCGATTGCGTGAAGAGAATATCGAGTGCAGGGAAGAAACCAATAGACTTCTCATTAATATTCCTTCATAGACGACCCCACACTCACGGATACAAAGCTCTCCACAAAAGGAGTGATAGACCTCAAAGAAACACCTATTTCATAAAGTAACTTCCCTAGACATGATACGACTCTACTTGACTCTTAAAGACAAAGATAAAGATAAAGATACCCGACACTCCCCCAAGCTTGGAACAAGCTAAGGGGATGCCATTACCCGAGGAGTTTTACACCTCATCTTGTTGTGGTTCTTTCTTCAGATCCCTGATGACACGGCGAAGGGTTCGGTTCTCTGACTCCAAGACTTCCACTTGTACTTTTAGTACACAGAATTTTCAAAGAGTTGGTTGGTGATGCGGTAGGCCTCGGAGATGGTGGACATCATGCATTGATCTTCAAGTGAAGTGGAGGGCCCTGAAAGGTTAAGAGGAAGATCATATTGAGGTTGGAAAGATCCCACCATGATGGGATTGCTTGGACCTCCTTGTTGTTAGGCAGTGATAGTCTTGACTTCCTCTCTCATGGAGCGCTCCATCTCCGCTTGTCTTGCGGCAATTTCTTCTTTGGTAGCCCAATCAACGTGCTTCCCTTGATTAAGATCCTTCTGGACTTGATGTAGTCGCCATCCCAAGAAGTCCTCTCCGCTCGAGCCACAAGAAGACATCTCTACTAATCAACTTTTAGTCCTGGGAGAAACAGCCCGAGAAGAAAACACACGAAATCGCGAGATACGGTGCCGGGACTATCCGGGCAAATATATAGCAAAAATTTCTGCAACAGAAGGAAGGTTTCAAGCCTAGGTGGAGTCGGAGTCGGAGTCCAGGGCACCCAGGAGGGTGCCTGGCGCGGCCAGGAGAGGGGCCGTGCCAGGAGGCCTCCTGGGCCCCCTGGAGCTCCTCTCCGGCTCCACTCGGGCTTGGAATTTTCCTAATTTTGCAAAAACTTTGAAAAGTAAACTTTTATTGACGTTCACGGTGTTTTCTTACCATAATTCATACCTTTTCTTATTCTGCTCCTGCCGGAGTCTGAAACTGGCTGCAACATGTTCTTCGTGAGTCTTTGTATATATCATGTTTCCATCCACATTGATTGGATCACCTGCCATATAATGTTCGAGTCTTTGTCCATTCACAACTTGAGGTTTGGTGCCTTCGAAATTATTGATCTTGATTGCACCAGACCGATATACTTCTTCGATATGAAAAAGTCCTTCCCATCTGGAAAGTAGTTTACCTGGAGAAAACCTGAAACGAGATCTAAACAACAAAACTTTATGACCAACATTAAATTCACGTTTCAGAATTCTTTTATCGTGCCACTTCTTTACCTTTTCCTTGAACATTTTAGCGCTCTCGTAAGCTTCACTCCTCCACTCATCTAGAGAAGTCAAGTTCATGAGACACTTTTCACCAGCTAACTTTGGGTCAGCATTTAGCTCTCTGACAGCCCAGAAAGCTTTGTGCTCTAACTCTAATGGGAAATGGAAACCCTTGCCATAGACCATTATATACGGAGACATGCCCATGGGGTTTTTGTAAGGAGTTCTATACGCCCACCAACCATCTCCTAACTTCTTTGACCAATACTTTCTAGAACTGTTTACTGTCTTCTGTAAGATCAACTTGATCTCCCTATTGGTGAGCTCAACTTGCCCACTAGTTTGAGGGTGGTACGGTGATGCAATCCTATGATTGACATCGTACTTGGCTAGAGCTTTCCTAAAAGCTCCATGCGTGAAGTGTGACCCTCCATCTGTCATGAGGTACCTTGGTACTCCAAACCTAGGAAAAATTACATCCTTGAGCATTTTCAAAGATGTCTTGTGATCAACACTCTCAGTGGGGATTGCTTCAACCCACTTGGTTACATAATCAACAACAACTAAGATGTGTGTGTACTTATGTGAAGGAGGAAAAGGACCCATAAAATCAAAACCCCAGCAATCGAAAGGTTCGATCACTAGTGAGTAATTCATAGGCATCTCATTTCTCATGCTAATGTTACCAACTCTTTGACACTTATCACAAGATACAACGTACCTTCGAGCGTCCTTAAAAAGAGTAGGCCAATAAAAACCTGATTGTAAAACTTTATGCGCGGTCCTTTCACCGAAATGATGTCCTCCATAGGGACTATCGTGACATTGTCGAAGAATGTCCTGCTGCTCGTGCTCCAGTATACACCTTACGATCCCGTCCGCACCTTCTTTGTACAGATGTGGATCATCCCAAAAGTAGTGCGTCAAATCCGTGAAGAGTTTCTTCCTCTGCTGAAATGTAAAACCTGGAGGCAAAAACTTTGCAAAGATAAAATTAGCATAATCTGCAAACCAAGGGTCGGAATGAGATTGTACTTTTACAATAGCAAGCTGTTCATCTGGGAAACCGTCGTTGACTGGAATAGGATCGTGCGGGATATCTTCCATCCTTGAAAGATTATCCGCCACCGGATTGTCTTCTCGTTTTCTATCTACAATCTGCAAATCAAATTCTTGAAGAAGGAGTACCCATCTAATGAGTCTTGGTTTGGCGTCCTTTTTCTGCATAATATACTTAATGGCAGCATGGTCAGTATGAATAGTAACTTTAGAATCAACAATATACTCCCTAAACTTATCACAAGCAAACACCACTGCCAAGAATTCCTTCTCGGTAGTAGCATAATTATTTTGAGCACTATCAAGTGTCTTGCATGCATAGTGGATGACATTCAACTTCTTGTCAACCCTTTGTCCTAAAACAGCTCCAATAGCAAAATCACTAGCATCACACATAATTTCAAAGGGCAAATTCCAGTCAGGTGGTTGTACTATAGGAGCGGTTATCAAGGATTTCTTAAGAACTTCAAAAGCTTCCTTACAATCTTCATCAAATACAAAAGGAGAATCCTTCTGGAGAAGATTGGTAAGGGGTCTCGAGGTCTTAGAAAACTACTTGATAAATCTTCTATAGAAACCAACATGACCTAGAAAACTACGAATACCTTTGATGTCCCTTGGATAGGGCATCCTTTCAATAGCTTCAGTCTTTGCCTTGTCCACTTCAATTGCCCTTTCGGAAATCTTGTGTCCAAGAACTATCCCTTCGTTAACCATGAAATGGCACTTCTCCCAATTGAGCACCAAAGTGGTTTCTTCACATCTCTGAAAACTTTATTAAGATTGTGGAGACAGTGGTCAAAGGAGTTTCCATAGACGGAAAAGTCGTCCATGAAAACTTCTACAATCTCCTCACAGAAACCATGAAATATTGCAGACATACACCTCTAAAAAGTAGCAGGTGCATTACACAAACCAAAAGTCATACGCCTATAAGCATAAGTACCGTAAGGACACGTAAAGGTGGTCTTCTCTTGATCCGCGGTGTTAACGTGAATCTGGGAGAAGCCAGAATACCCATCAAGATAACAGAAGTGGGTGTTTTTAGACAGCTGCTCGAGCATCTGATCAATAAAGGGCAGAGGATAGTGGTCCTTCCTGGTGTCCTTGTTCAACTTCCTGAAATCAATACACATTCTATATCCAATAATAGTCCTCTGAGGTATTAGTTCATTTTTATCATTAGGAACAACAGTTATACCCCCTTTCTTAGGAACACAATGAATGGGACTTACCCACTTACTATCAGCTATAGGATAGATGATACCTGCGGCTAGAAGTTTGAGAACCTCCGTCCTAACCACGTCCTTCATCCTTGGGTTCAACCGTCATTGATGATCAACAACTGGTTTAGCATCGGGCTCGAGATTGATAGTATGTTGGCAAATGGATGGACTAATACCTTTGAGATCATCAAGAGTATAGCCAATAGCACCTCGGTGTTTGCGGAGTGTCTCCAATAATCGCTCTTCTTCATAACCTGAAAGGTTAGAATTGATAATAACAAGATATACTTTATTTTCATCTAAATAAGCATACTTGAGCGTATCGGGTAGAGGTTTTAGATCAAACACCGGGTCTTCTTTTGGTTGCGAGAGGATTCCTAAAGGTTCAACCGGGAGGTTGTGCTTCAGGATAGGAGTTTGTCTTAAAAATATGTCTTCTAGTTCATCCCTCTCCTGCATATGTATGTCATTCTCGTGGTCTTCCATAAATTGCTGCAAAGTATCATCAAGAGGAATAGCAATAGAAGCAATTTCTTCAATAATTTTGTCATTAATTGACAAGTCAGTACCACGAGGCTGCTTAGAAAACTTAGAAAAATTAAATTCATACGGCTCACCGTTGAATTCAACAGAAACTTTACCTTTCTTGCAATCTATTATAGCTCCACAAGTGCTGAGGAAGGGCCTACCAAAGATAATAAGGAAAAAACTATCTTGCACTGAACCAAGTACAAGAAAGTCAGTAGGATATTTTACCTTCCCGCAGAGTACTTCAACATCTCTCACAATCCCAACTGGAGAGATTGTTTGTTTTTTTGCAAGATGAATCGTGAAATCAATGTCTCGATCTCACAGGGCTGAATCTCGTGCATGATCTCTTGATAAAGTGTGAATGGAATAGCGCTGACGCTAGATCCCAAATCACATAGCCCATAGTAATTATGATCTCCTATTTTGACAGATACAACCGGTGTACCTGAAATTGAGCCTTTGTTCTTGGCTGTGACAATGTTAGTGGAAACAACACAAAAACTAACAGTGGATTCTTCAATATCACTGGTTACTAGATCCTTGACCATTGCAACTTGAGGCTTGACCTTGATCATATCCTCAGGTTCGTCAGTGGTCCTTCCGTTTTTGTTTAGAATACCTGTAACAAAAGAGTGATCCTTTATCCTTGAGGGATAAGGAGGCTGTTCATACACAACTGCAGGTAAAACATGATCAGTAACATTAATCTCAATAGGTGACTCCTTGGATGGTTTATGATGTTGACTCTCCTTCTTCTTAGAAGAATCAACATGAGAAGCAAAGTCCTTGCAAAAGTCAACCATTAGCTGGGAATCAAGACCAATTTTATAGCAAAAGGTATTAAAGTAATCAGTCTTCACATAACTCTCAATGTAGTCATGCTCATAGTTTATAGCGGGTTCAATACCTTTATCAATTTCCCAGTCTTTAGTGTTCTTCTGGATCCTTTCTATAAGATCCCATTTTTCTTCCATACTTCTGGTCTGGAATACCCCGCTAGAGTAGGCATCCAACATCTCCCTGTCCTAACGAGAAAGCCTGGCATAAAAATTTGTAAGTATAATTTCCTTGGGGAGATCATGGTTTGGGCATTTGAGCATCAGGGACTTCATTCTCCCCCAAGCTTGAGCGATGCTCTCTCCGTCGCGAGACCAAAAGTTGTAGATGTAGTTCCTGTCTTGGTGAATTTCACGAAGAGGATAAAACTTTGCATAAAAGAGCGACATAAGCTCTGGACCAGACCAGAGTTATCGAGTAGCTTATATCAATCTGAAGCTTTATCTTTGAGTGATACGGACATATGTATACACCTGCAAGCTTAAATAAAGAACGTAATTGTGATAAATATAGCAGGTGTTCTCCTGGATGTACTTCTCCTGTATAACGATTAGCCAAGACATAATCAATAATACCAGATGGTATTTTATAGGGCACAATTTCAGTAGGGGTAGGAGTGACCACCACAGTCGTGGGGTGGCTCCTTACCAGCAACGAACCAACAGTAGAAGAGTCCATAAGGACTGAAGGTAACAACAGAAAATAAAGGTTTCCTTACTAGCTTCACTACCAATAGCGCTACACTCCCCGACAATGGCGCCAGAAAAGCTCGTTGATGGCGGTGAAATTAATAGGTTTAGTGGGATTGTGAAAGTCCAAGTATGTGATCATAGGGGGAGGGGGTGAATGATCACTTCAAAATTTTCTACTGAAACTATTGAAGTGAAGCATAAGTAGGGCGGAATAGCGAAGTAAAACTGGAAGCGAAACTAAATGCAGTGAATCAAAACACATTGAAGCATAACTGCAAAGAAAATGCAATACTAAAGGTAAATCCTTGAAGTAAAACAAACTGGGACTCGGCGATGTTTGTTCGACCAGTTCACGCTCTGCAAAGCGCTACGTCTGGTTGGAGGGACTGGTGATTGAACACCTGGAGCAAATCTCTCTCCGTCCGTTGCTCCACTGCACCAAACTCCTTGAGATTGGTCAGTTCTTCACTCGTGGTTGATTATTGAGGAAATCACCGAAACCTTTGACAAACTGGACTTCGAGGCGACAATTACTCTTCGCTCTCTGAAGAACAACACTCTAACCGTCTAGGAGAATTGTAGTTCTCCAAGATAAAAAGGCTAGTAAGCTTTCACCTAAGTCATCCCGAATCTACTCAGATCAATGGGACTTAGGCTTCAGTATTCTGGATTTTGGGTTTTGCTTCGGTGGCGTTTGTGGGGTGCTCTCTTCAGTCTCTCTTGGAATATTCTCAGAGCAGCCACCCGCAAATGCAGGAGGGGGCGGCGTATTTATAGTTGGCGATCCCGAGCTGCGGAATGACCAAATTGACCCAAGGTGACAGCTTGACACGTGTCCACAACGGTCGGATTTGTCATCACTGCGCAACTTTACTTGAGGAACAAGTAAAGCTGACTCACGGACTTAGTTCTGCTTCAGAAGCCAAAGAACAAAGTCTTTTCTACTGAAAATTAACTCAGTGCACATGAGATTTCTTCGCTCAGGCTTCTCACTTGGTTTGGGTTTGATCTGAGAATTTTCTCAATGACTTCGGTGTCCACAAACTAAAGACCCCTCTTGATTGTACGGTTTGTCCTATGACTCAAGGAACAAAAGAAAAGAACTACACAAAAACATCTAAGTCTTGCGCCGTCTTCTTCATTTCCTTCAATGAGTTGAGCTTCAGGACACCTTCATTTTTGGGGGTCATCCTCCGTGGTTAAGCTTCGCTCAGGGGGTTATGCTTCGATAACTTGAAGACCTTCCCTGAAGCTTTATCACCTAGCTTGTCCTTCAGGAACCTATACAACTGTTTACACTAGAAAACATTGTTAGTTCCTCTACTATCTTGTCCAACAATATCCAAAACACACGGGGGTAAAACTTTGCTCTTACAATCTCCCCCTTTTTGGACTATTGTTGAAAACAGGCATCGATAAAAGATATTGAAGTTTTTGTGAAGTGATGGGACAAACTCTAAGATATGAAGTTTTTGGCTCCACCTGAATGCAACCATCGAAGATTTTTATAATCGAAGTTAATGCTTGAGAGAATTTTCTTCGGTGGAGAGCAAAACAAATATCTTATCGAATACAATTGCATTTGAAGATATATATCCAGGAATGTATGCAATTGCTTCCAATGACCTGTGACTTAGAAAATAATAACCACCTGGAAGATAGAAGATACGAAGCATTACTTGCAAGCAAAGGGGTTATTAAAACTTAATCGTTGCACAGGAGTAGCAGGACCGAAGTTAAACTTAATTTACAACCCAATCGAAGAGAATGGAATGTTTGTTGTAACTTAACCAAGCGAAGAAAAAGCAAATAGCAAAAACCCTTTCCCCGATGCAAATCTAACTCATCGATGCCCTCATTCTCCCCCTTTTTGTCAATGATTGGACAAAAGGTGGAGAAAAGGTTCGACAGATCTATTGCGCGGCATCAGCACCCTGCGAACCCGACGAAGCTGATCTTGATGAAGACTCATCCGACGAAGACTGACCGCCTAAGGATTCTTCTTCGGAAGAAGACAAAGGAATAGCTTCGTGGCGCGTCTGGGTGATGAGGTTGATGTCGAGGTCGCTGTCGTCGAGGCCGTCGTCATCCTTTGACGTAATGGAGTCGTTCTCAGAGACGGTATCAGGCCGGATGGGTTCAGGTTCGTTGACGAAGAAAACTTCATCAATCTTGTGCAGGGGAGGGATCTTCTGATTCTGGCGGTCAACTGTATCATCACGGGAAAAGTTTCGCTGGAGGTGCTCATAATCTTTGTAGATGCGATCTTTATGAAGGCCTTTGACAGAGTTGAATTTCCGGAGCGCCTTCCAGGAATGACGTTTGAGAACACGCAAAAACTGATTGTTATTGAGTGAAATGTTTCCAACTCTGTTGATTTCATCAGCAAGAAATTGCATCTGGCGCTGATTGGCTTCAATTTAAGTTTCAAGCATTTGCTGCGACCGAGGATTAACTTCAAAGTGGTGGCAGTCTTTCTGGAACTTCTTTGATAAGTTTCGCTCATTGACTTCATGGCGCACACCAACATATGTAGCAAAGGGATCATTGGGCTTCCTTAGCAATGCTTAAGTGTCACGCACTGGTGGAATGAAAAGCTTCGGATGATGGCGAGACACAAAGTCTTTGTTCCTGCCATAAACGCAACAACTTGCAGCCAGGGAACATAAGGTTTCAGTGTGAATGGAAGGTCAGCTGCAAGAACCAAGTTCCTAATGAAGCAGTCTTCAAAGTCAAAGATAAGACCATGAGTGAGCTTCATAATTGTATGCCTTGTCTCTGGATAAATATTCGATTCTTCCGAAGCAGTACTCAATGGAATCAAAGAGTTGGAAATGATGTAAAACCAAGTCCTGGAGATGAAGTTCAAGTGCTTCGGGCGAATGTTTTCAGGAAGGTAGCTTGCAGAGACTTCAGGGTCCAACAACGTAGCAAATTCTTCTTCAGCCAGAGCAGGTTCTAAGTGAATCTTTTCTTGAACTCCAGAATGCCTTGGAATATTGACAATTTCGATGAATTCAGCAAAGGACATCCTGAAGACTTTACCTTGAATCATCCATTCCAGCGTCCATGAGCTGGGTTCATTTGCATCACCAGAAACATAAAGAGTTGCATAGAATTGCTTGATGAGTTCAGAATTGAAGGGAGTGCTTAAAGAAAACAGCCGAGTCAGATTCTGATTCTCAATGGTTTCGGCGATGTTCTGAAAGCAAGTGGCAGTGGAAAGACTTCTCATATCCAGAAATTTATGCCTAAACAGAACGCCTTGCTGACAGAAGACTTTGGTGTATAGACTTTGTTGCTCTTCAGTCCAAAAGCGAAGATCATCTGCAGTGCGATCTGAAGCATACGGATTGACACCAAAGAAACGGTGACACTTCTGATGCTGTTCTAAGTTGAAGTCCGGGCCATGCCTTGAAGAATAACCAGCGCCCTTGAAAATAGGAAAAGTTTCACGAGGGTAATTTGAGTCAAGCTGGGTATCTTGGCAGGGGCGCGAATGAGCACGAAGCCTTTGCAGAGGAGCAATTGGATTGGCTCTAGAAGGGCCAGCAGTTTGAGCAACAATGAGCGCTTGCTCTTGCGACAGATTCAGTATCTGAACTTGTTCTTCTTCGTCATCATGTGCTTCGGTATGAGGCACTTTTGATTCGGAGTCTTGAGCTGTTCTGGCAGAGGAATAGTCTCGGGTGCCACGGGTTCTGGAGTAGGATGGAGAGGGAGCATTAGCTTCATGGGGAGGTGATGGAGGCGGTGCGGGAGTAGCTGGTGGAGTGGGAATCCTTTGTGGTGAGGGGGTCGGAGCATGGATGGGTGTGGGTGCACGGGGTAGAATGGGTGTGGGAGTTTGTGTAGGTGTTGGACTAGGGGTAGGATCTCTTTGTGGTGGAGTTGGTTTGGGGGTGGTTCTGGTGGGGGGAGGTGTGGGAGCTGAAGGTTTTGGTATGGGCTGGGCAGGCTGTGGCTTCGGTGTAGGTGTGGGAACTGCTTCAGGACTTTCCTTCAGCTGTTCATCACTGGTGTCCATGTCAGCAGCTGAAGCCAAAGTAACCTTGCGCTTCTTTGTGGTTTTCTTCTTGGGTGAAGGACCTGAAGCCTTTTAAGCAGCAGGTTTTGCAGCCGATGGTTGTGCAACAACTGGTTCAGCTTCGGGCGAAGATTTGCGTTTCCGCGAATCTCTTTCCATAATGGACGCATTATGGGTCTTCACCATTTCATCAACAGCGGCCTTGACTTTGCCTTTGAAGATTTTGATATTATTCTTGGTGGTGGAATTGACGTCCGTCACTTGCTGAAGCAATTTCAGAGCGTGTTGTTTGAATTCTTCATCTGGTTCAGATTCAGTGCGCTTCTGATAGTTGTGAATCTTTTTGATTTCAGCCCTATCTCTTGAATGCAAATCCTTCAGCTGACTGATCATTGCTTCGATGGAGGTTGAGATATAAACTTCTCCAAGATCAACAGCTTCAGGCTCTTGAGCAGCACATTTCTCCCAAAGGGCTTCAGTGATGCCCAACTGATCCCAGATTTCGCCTTCACGTGGGTCAGGGAACTGATGTTCACTCTGGCGATCAGCTTCAGCTTGAGCTTCAGGTAGAGATATGCATTTTTGCTTCGATGGAATAGCTTCAGCGGAGGGAGTCATATCAACAACGGGCTGCTTCTGACTAGCCCTAGCCGCTTTCTCAGCTTTCTTCGTCCTGAGGCCTTCTAAAGAGGCCTTGCGTTTTGCTTCATGTTCAGCTAGCTGTTTAGCTTCATCAGCAGCTTTCTCTTCATTCTTTTCAGCTTCGGCGAGCTTGCGCTTCGTCTCAGCCTTCTCTGCAGCCAATCTGACAGAGTCCAACTCCTTTTGCTTTCTTGCAGTGTGCTCATCTTCTTTCTTCTTTTTGGCAGAACTTCTGGCAAGAATGCTGCGCTCAAGTGCCTCAGCGAGGTCTTTCTGTCTCATATCTTCTTCAGTGAGCTTTCGCATTGCTGAAGGGTTTGGTGGGGCAGACTTCTTGGGCTTCGTTGGTGCTGAAGCCTTTGCAGTTTGTTTCTTAGCAGGGTCATGCCTCTGCTTCGATCGCCTCTCAGTTTGGAGGGCATCAGCCAGTGGCTTGGAGGCCAAGGGCTTTGCAAACACCAAGTTTGATAGGTCAATGGTGGGGCGAGCAGAGGGCTTGTCCTTGGGGTCTTGAATAGAAATCCCCTTAGCAGCAGGTTTCTCTCCCGGCTTCTTCTTCAGTGAGATCCGAAGCCTTTGATTCTTGGGGGGAGCAGGATCATCAGATTCATCATCTGCTTCAGATTCTGATTCGTTGTCAGCAGCATTTGATTCGTCCAATATCGAATCCTCCAGAGCCGCTTGTTCTTGTTTAGCGTGCTCTTCATCTTCTGTGGTAGCATGAGGAGGAGAATTAGATTTCTTCTTTAGTTTCTTCTTCTTCTTCTTCTTCTTTGAGCTAGGCCCAACATCATGGGCTTCAGCTTCAGACAACTTGGCAGCTTTCTTGGGCTTCGTTGGTGCTGAAGCCTTTGCAGTTTGTTTCTTAGCAGGGTCATGCCTCTGCTTCGATCGCCTCTCAGTTTGGAGGGCATCAGCCAGTGGCTTGGAGGCCAAGGGCTTTGCAAACACCAAGTTTGATAGTTCAATGGTGGGGCGAGCAGAGGGCTTGTCCTTGGGGTCTTGAATAGAAATCCCCTTAGCAGCAGGTTTCTCTCCCGGCTTCTTCTTCAGTGAGATCCGAAGCCTTTGATTCTTGGGGGGAGCAGGATCATCAGATTCATCATCTGCTTCAGATTCTGATTCATTGTCAGCAGCATTTGATTCGTCCAATATCGAATCCGCCAGAGCCGCTTGTTCTTGTTTAGCGTGCTCTTCATCTTCTGTGGTAACATGAGGAGGAGAAGTAGATTTCTTCTTCAGTTTCTTCTTCTTCTTCTTCTTCTTCTTCGAGCTAGGCCCAACATCATGGGCTTCAGCTTCAGACAACTTGGCAGCTTTCTTGGCTTCCTTCAATCTCTTCTTTTCAGCAGAAATCCTCAAACGTTCTTGCTCTTCGGGATAGTCACCTGGAGTCTTAAGGGTATTGGGGTGAGGGAGCTTCGGTGGAACTGGGTAGTATAAATGGCGATTTTCTTCGGTGTACTCACTGCGCATGGCCGAAGTATATTGATAGGGTGGACTGAAGGCAAATTGCATAGCCCACTTCCATTCAGGAATGCTTTTATACTTGTACCAACGGACAACACAGTACCGGCGAATGTTTTGCAAGCGAATCTTGCGCTGATCCTTGGTTTCTCCAGGAGGCTTGTCATACCCCAGTTCAATGCGAATGGATCCGGGGATGCCTCTGGCATTGTTGGTTTCCTTCGTTCTGCCACCTTTCTTCTTCGGAGCAGACCGTTCTGCTTCGTTGATGTGGTCAAGTTTGAGGGACTCATTCCCGAAGCCTAACTCCGCAGACATCCTGTGAAAAGCATAAAGGTAGCGAGGGAAAAGGCAAGTATGGAATGAGCACCAACAAAAGTTTCGATCCAAAAACAAAAGGTTTTGACATGAGATTCAGTGATGAATAAGGGTGATGATTCTAGTCTGTTCTGAGCTAGACTTAACCTCATCCAAGATGAACTGCAACCCTAACACAGAACAGATAGAATCAAACCCTAACTTCTAACCTGAATCAAGATGGGAACCTTTTGCTAGCAGAAACAGGTTTCCCAACGAAGCAACGATCAACGGATCAAAGAAGCCTAAGGAAACATCCAAAAAAAAACCTAAGAACTCAGATCCAATCTGGAAACGGAAGAACAGATGAAGACATAGATTGGATCGAGGCTCGGCATACCCTAACTCGGTGGCGTCGAGCAGCTACGGCGGCGATGAGCGGAGAGGATGTGCTCGTCGTCGGCGTAAAGTCCACGGCGGCGCTCTTCCGGCAGTGAAGCAGCGAGAACGGCGACGGGGACGAAGAGCTCGGCGGTGCGCTCGGGAGAGAAAGGGTTCCGGAGAGATGCGAATGATGTGGAAGGTTGGATTCGCTAGGGTTGGATGCCTTATATAGGCAGGTCTGACAGGAGTTGTCAGATCTGATCGGACGGCTCCCAGGGACCGTCTCTCCGAATTCTACGGCGAGGATATCGTGGAGAATCGCGAGAAAATCTCAATGACCCGGATTTGACGGGATCTCAACGAATGAAGAATATGTCCTCGACTTGAGTAAAACTTCGATAAAAATTGGAAGCATTTGATTCGGAACTCAATGATGTTCAAAGCAAAATACTTTCCGTTTCAATTGTGCTCACCCATTTTGGACAGACAGAATAAGAACGAAGAAGAATAGAAGGGGTAGGGTCCGAAACTTATCACCTTGAAGAAAAATCAAACGAAGCAAAAGGTGATAAGCATAAAGGACTAGATCCAAGCGAAATACAATAAAATAAACGAAACAAAATCAAACAATGAAACCAAAAAGGTAAGTAACGAAGTAAATGAATATATACAGGAGTGAAAGGTTCGATCTTACAGTACATTGCGTGAGTCCAATATATTGAGCTCACACCTTAACGCACAGAACCTTTTCTCATCCACTAGTTTCGTGAAAATGTCAGCCAATTGATCTTCAGTTCTGACATGACTTATAACAATATATTCACGCTGAACATGATCACGAAGAAAATGATGGCGAATGTCAATGTGCTTCGTGCGAGAGTGATGCACAGGATTGTGAGCAATTTTGATTGCACTCTCATTATCACATAGAAGGGGAATTTTCTTCACATGAATGCCATAATCCTTCAGCGTTTGCTTCAGCCATAGAATCTGAGTACAACATGACCCAGCAACAATGTATTCGGCTTCAGCAGTAGATATTGAAACACAGCTTTGCTTCTTTGAAGCCCAACACACAAGTGATCTTCCAAGGAAATGACATGTCCCTGAAGTTGATTTCCTATCCACACGATCACCAGCCCAGTCTGAATCAGAATAGCTAACAAGATCAAACTGAGCTCCCTTAGGATACCACAAGCCCAAGGTTGGTGTGTGAGCAAGATACCGAAGAATTCGCTTCACAGCAGTATGATGTGATTCCTTTGGATTGGCCTGAAAACGAGCACAAATACATACTGAAAGCATAATGTTAGGTCTAGATGCACAAAGATATAAGAGAGATCCAATCATAGACCGATATTTCTTCTGATCGAAGGCTTTGCCCTTCTCATCTACATCTAAGAAGCCATTGGTAGGCATTGGAGTCCTAATTGTTTTGCACTCAGTAAGACCAAACTTCTTCAGGCAATCCTTGAGATATTTTTCTTGAGAAATAAAGGTTCCATTCTTCTGTTGACGGATTTGAAGTCCAAGGAAAAACTTCAATTCACCCATCATTGACATCTCATATTTCTTCGACATCATTTTGGCAAATTCTTCGCTGATTTCTGTGTTAGTGCAGCCAAAAATAATATCATCTACATATATTTGACATAAAAACAAATCACCATTATAAGATCGAGTGAAGAGTGTTGGGTCAGTTGTTTCTGGTTTGAAGCCTTTCTTCAGAAGGAAATCCTTCAATGTGTCATACCAAGCACGAGGTGCTTGCTTAAACCCATAGAGGGCCTTATGCAACCTGTACACCATGTCAGGTTTCTTTGGGTCTTCAAAACCTGGAGGCTGCATAACATACACTTCTTCCTCGATTTCTCAGTTAAAAAAAGCACTTTTCACATCCATTTGATAAAGTAGAATGCCATTGAAATTTGCAAAAGCAAGCATAACACGAATGGATTCGAGATGAGCAACTGGAGCATAAGTTTCACCGAAATCGATACCTTCGATTTGGGTGTATCCTTGTGCTACCAGTCGTGCTTTGTTTCTTACCACTATACCATCTTCATCTTGCTTGTTGCGAAAAATCCACTTTGTACCAATGATGTTGTGCTTCGTGGGATCAGGTCTATCAACTAAGGACCAGACTTTGTTTCGCTCGAATTGGTTAAGTTCCTCGAGCATAGCAGTTAACCAATCTGGATCCTTCATGGCTTCAACAAACTTTGAAGGTTCTAGCATGGAGACAAATGAAAAGTTTCCACAGAAGTTAGCCAAACGAGTACGAGAGCGAGTTGTGGGACGACCTGGTTGATGAATTTCTTCAAGGATCGAATCAACATCAACTCTTCTTCGGACTCGTGATAAAGTTGAATCATTTGCTTTAGGCTCAGCTTATGCTTCAGGATATGCATCAGCTTCAGGGTCTGCTTCACCTTCAGGATCTGCTTCACCTTCAGCTTCAGCATTTCCTTCGGGATTAGCATTTCCTTCGTTCCCTTGCTCTTCATCGTCCTGTTCATCATTAGCTTCAGGATGTTGATCTCCAGCGCCCCGGGCTATGTGTGGGAACATTGGACCATCATCATCTCTATTAGCTTGATGAGCATTGGCTTGAACAGGGCGAATTTCTCCAATAGCCATAGACCTGATCACTTCATCAAGAGGTGGTTCATCTAGATCATGAGGCAAATGCTCTTTTTGAGAGCTATTAGTTTCATCAAACCTCACATTTACAGTTTCCATAAATTTCCCAAAGTGAGAGTTATACACTCTGTAAGTGTGAGAATTTGAGCCATAACCTAAAAGAAAACCTTCATGAGCCTTAGGGGAAAATTTGGAGCTATGATTCATATCTCTAATAAAGCAAGGAGCACCAAATACCCTAAGGTACGAAACATTTGGTTTGTTACCAGTGATAAGCTCATGTGAAGTTTTCTTCAGAAATTGGTGAAGGTAAACCTTGTTGATGATATGACATGCAGTGTTAATTGCTTCGGCCCAGAACCTAATGGGAGTCTTGTATTCAGCAAGCATAGTTCTGGCCATTTCAATAAGAGTTCTATTCTTACTTTCAACAACACCATTTTGTTGAGGTGTATAGACAGCAGAGAACTCATGTGTAAAACCATGATCATCAAGAAAATCTTCAATATGAGTATTCTTGAATTCAGTTCCATTATCACTTCGAATATGCTTCAGAGATAATTCATATTCAGTTTCAGATCTCTTAGCGAATGACTTGAAGATTTCAACAACTTTGCTCTTGTCATCCAAAAAGAAAACCCAAGTATAACGAGAGAAATCATCAACAATGACAAGACCATATTTGTTTCCTCCCAGGCTTGCATAATTTTGAGGACCAAAAAGATCCATATGAAGCAATTCAAGAGGACGAGTAGTAGTCATGATAGTTTTCGCTGAATGATGTTTCTTCGTAATTTTACCAGCTTCACAAGCACTGCAGAGACGATCCTTATCAAATTTTACTTCGCTAAGGCCAATAACATGGTTCTTCTTCACTAAGTTATGAAGATTTCTCATCCTTGCATGACCAAGTCTTCGATGCCATAACAATCCAGATGAAGCTTTTGCCATTAAGCATGTGGATACGGCAGGGCCCGAAGCAAAATCAACAATGTATAAATCTCCTTTTCGGTAACCCTCGAAGACAAATGTATAGTCATCCTGTGAAAAGACAACACAACGCGAAGCAGAAAATAGAACAAGCATACCCATATCGCATAACTTATAAATAGACATAAGATTATATTCAAGGGATTGGACTAGCATAACCTTGTCAATGTGCTTATCTTTCGATATGGCAACCTTACCCAAACCTAAAACTTTACCCTTGTTGTTATCACCGAAGGTAATGTACTTCTGAGAAGAGTGAGATAGTTTTTCTTTGGTGAATAACTCCTTTTCTCCGGTCATATTATTTGTGCAACCACTATCCATGACCCATTCAGATCCACCGAAGACATAGCCCTGCAGAATAATTAGTTCTTCTTAACCACCCACAAACGAGAAGGTGATTGAGAAGATGTTGAAGCACTGGTTGAAGCAATATTAAATCGAACAGGAGTGTATTGCTTTGGTGTACCATCAAGCACACCATACATGTAAGTCCTCTACGAATGGTTAGGATAAGAATGAGCATATGCAATCTTAGTACGGTTATCATGAGGACGATAAGTATAACGACCCGTGCGATAGTATTGCTTCTGCGAAACATTTGATTCGGGCACCAGTGAATCATTTCTCGTTTCAAGAGAATAGAAATGATTCGGTGGTACCGAAGACTTTCCCTGCATAGTATGGTTAGCAGGCAGTTTTTCCACAATTGCTTTCTGCACCCATATCTGCCTCTTATAGAAGCCATTCTTAGGAGGAGTGCCAACATACTCAGCAGTAACCTTTCCCTGTTCGTCTTTGATGAGCTTGTAGTCTAAATCAAGTGATTCGTTTACAATAGCTTTGTTCATTTTGCAGTCAAAACCTGAAAGGTTAGCAATGTCAATGGGGTTCTCCTTCGCTAGGACCCAAACAGTCTTAGGATACTGCTCAGGTTCCCAATAGGTGCCATCAGGGTTTATCTTTCTTTCGAAACCGACACCCTCATTCCTTGGGTTCCTGTGAAGGAGAGCCATCCTCAGGATATCACAAAGATACTGGTGACCTTGCACACTTTTGAACATGCATGTTTCAAATAAGTTTTTCAACCTGAGGAGTTCCTCGGTAACAGCAGGATTTTCCTCATTAGAGGCATTAGTATCATCAATAACAATAGGAGGTTTGCCTTTGGAATCAGTTTTGCTTCGTTCCAGACAAGTTAAGCAGGGTGAATCCGTTTTATGATTTGCTTCAGAACCTTGTTGAGCCATGAGAGAGAGATTGACATTTTCCAACTCTTCATGAGCCTCTTTCAGTCTTTCGAGAGCCGTTTTCCTCTGAAGAAATTCATAGGTGAGCTTCTCATAATCAACTGAAAGAAGATCATGCCGAGAGGATAATTCTTCAAACTTTTCCTTCAGAGCTGCATGCTCATTAGTCAAAGTTTGACCTTTCTCTATCTCATCGATCAACAAAGTTTCTGATTTCTTAATGGATTTGCTTAGCGAATCAAGTTCATCTTGTTGGATTGAAGCATCTTTAGCAAGTTTAGCATAGATTATTTTTGAATCACTATCATATGAGGAACAATCAGAAGTATCGTAGTTGGATTTGGATGAAGATACCTTCTCCTTGGCCATGAAGAAATATGTAGGAGATTCATCTTCACTATTGTTGTTGGTGAAGAATGAGCTCGAAGCTTTGGACGAAGCATCTGCTGAAGCGAATGCCAAACCAGCAACACCATCTGATTCGGACCCAGACCCAGATCTTGAGCCTGATTCAGCTTCGGACCCAGAGGCTTCGTCTTCAGAATTCATCTCCTTTCCCAGATAATCCTTGGCACGGTGAGAGCCGCTTCGCCGAGACGAGTAAGTCTTCGATGAAGAACCCTCATGCTTCTTGTGATACTTCTTCCTCTTGTCATCATCAGAATCTTTCTTCTTATCTCTTCTCGAACTGGAATCATGTCTCTTGGACTCATAGCTTCTGGAAGATCTGTGGGACTTGGTTGAGGAGTCTCTGAGCGAATGCTTTGATTTGTTCTCAGCTTCCCACAGAGGGCAATCAACAATGTAGTGACCTGGCTTCTTGCACTTGTAGCAGCAGTTGTCCTTCGATGGAGAGCTTTTTGAGGATGAGCGGTGAGATGAGTGGTTTGAGCTCCTTGAAGAATAACTCTTTTTCTGTGAAGAAAAACCTTTTCTTTGGAAGCGGTTGAAGCGTCTCATGATCAATGCTAAGTCTTTTCCAATGCTTGCAGGATCATCTAATTCGACACCTAAAACTGGAAGTGAAACTAAATGCAGTGAATCAAAACACAATGAAGCATAACTGCGAAGCAAATTGAATACTGAAGGTAAATGCTTGAAGTAAAACGAACTGGGACTCGACGCTTTTTGTTCGACCAGTTCACGCTCTGCAAAGCGCTACGTCTAGTTGGAGGGACTAGTGATTGAACACCTGGAGCAAATCTCTCTCCGTCCGTTGCTCCACTGCACCAAACTCCTTGAGCTTGGTCAGTTCTTCACTTGTGGTTGATTATTGAGGAAATCACCGAAACCTTTGACAAACTGGACTTCGAGGCGACAATTACTCTTCGCTCTCTGAAGAACAACACTCTAACCGTCTAGGAGAATTGTAGTTCTCCAAGATAAAAAGGCTAGTAAGCTTTCACCTAAGTCATCCCGAATCTACTCAGATCAATGGGACTTAGGCTTCAGTATTCTGGATTTTGGGTTTTGCTTCGGTGGCGTTTGTGGGGTGCTCTCTTCAGTCTCTCTTGGAATATTCTCAGAGCAGCCACCCGCAAATGCAGGAGGGGGCGGCGTATTTATAGTTGGCGATCCCGAGGTGCGGAATGACCAAATTGACCCGAGGTGATAGCTTGACACGTGTCCACAACGGTCGGATTTGTCATCACTGCGCAACTTTACTTGAGGAACAAGTAAAGCTAACTCACAGAGTTAGTTCTGCTTCAGAAGCCAAAGAACGAAGTCTTTGCTACTGAAACTTAACTCAGTGCACATGAGATATCTTCGCTCAGACTTCTCACTTGGTTTGGATTTGATCTGAGCATTTTCTCAATGACTTCGGTGTCCAAAAACTAAAGACCCCTCTTGATAGTACGGTTTTTCCTATGACTCAAGGAACAAAAGAAAAGAACTACACAAAAACATCTAAGTCTTGCGCCGTCTTCTTCATTTCCTTCAATGAGTTGAGCTTCAGGACACCTTCATTTTTGGGGGTCATCCTCCGTGATTAAGCTTCGCTCAGGGGGTAATGCTTCGATAACTTGAAGACCTTCCCTGAAGCTTTATCACCTAGCTTGTACTTCAGGAACCTATACAACTGTTTACACTAGAAAACATTGTTAGTTCCTCTACTCTCTTGTCCAACAATATCCAAAACACACGGGGGCAAAACTTTGCTCTTACAGATTGCCTCCCTTGTTAACCGCGCCAATAAACGATTCTTGATAACCCACAAGTCTAGGGGATCAATTGTAGCTTTTCGATAAATAAGAGTGTCGAACCCAACGAGGAGCAGAAGGTGCTAATAAGTGACACTGGATAAGGAAAGGCTGCACACACTCAAAGGTAAATATTTAGGGGTTTTTGGTTTAAGCAACAGAAAAGTAAAAGACAAGCAAAGTAAACAGGGTAACTGAGGAGTAGCAAGTGGCCCAATCCTTTCACAAGCATAAGCCTAGGAACTAAACTTATAAAAGCTAAAGAGTTCTCGAGAACACATGGGAGAGATAGCCAAGTTACTTTCACCATACTCCGCCAAGTAATATGTATTGTGTGGATAAGTGTTGGTGGGTGGATCAATGCTAGTACACCTTCTAGACTAAGATAAGTGTACTCTTATGATGACACACCTTGCAAGCATCCGCAAATACAAGGTAGTAATTAAGGCATAAGCGTAACCACAACATTACGATCAAGGATCCATAACTCCCTTGTGCAAAAGTGTGCGAACTGGGGTTCAGGTTTCTGTCACTCCGGAAACCCACCATAAGCATCCTTTGTGCACAATCTATTCATCTAGGCCCATGAAAGGTGAAGTGTTAAGTGTTCGACTCACATAACACCACTAGAGAAATAACAACAGAACTTAAGTATCAAACAACACATAACACTTCAACATCATATGACTACTAACAACTAGACTTCTCCCATGTTCTCAAGAACTGAAGTAACTACTCACAAGACATAAAATAGGTCATGATCAGAGGTGATAGATGGGTGGAAAACAATCTGGACACAATGATATTTCTCCAACAAAACTCAATAGCATTCACCACAAAGTAGTAATCAACACCAACAGAGTAGAGATGATAGATAGTACGGATTACAACACAAGTTGCAATTGTGAGATGAGATGGGATGGAGATGGAGATGGTGTTGATGTTGGGTATGATGTTGATGATGATCTCGATGATGCCCGTGATGATGATGATGATGACGATCTACCCTTCCGGGAGGTGATCTCCCCAGCGGAATCTGCCCGCCGGAGATGGCTTTTCTCCTCTGTAGGTTTCCTCCCCGTGGCGGCGGCGAAACACGGAAACTCTTCTCTATTTAGGGTGTCTACCCCAGGGGGGTCTTATAGGCGAGAGGGGGCACCGAGGGGGCCCACCAGGCATCCAGGAGGGTGCCTAGCGCGGCCAGGAGGGGGGCCGCGCCAGGCACCCTTCTGGCTGCCAGGTGGGTCCCCTCACCTTCATCCTCAGTGATCCCCAGTCAATCTTCATAAAAATACTCCCCGTAAATTTTCATCGCATTTGGATTTGATCTGATTCAGCAACTTGGTGTCAACTTTCCACCGCTAAATTCTGGTTCTGCTGCCTCGGCACCGGAAAGTTGTAAACTGTGTAAAACAAACCAAAACAACATAAGAACAACACTTTAAAGAGGAATATATCAATGAATAGGATGAAATTACAATATAAAATAGTGATGCATTTTGGACGTATCAGTCATACAGAACGAGCGGAGCTCATTTAGCTCGCCTTGACCTGAGGTAGAGTCTCCAGGCAAGGTACGAAGCCATTGTACATGGAGGTACTTCCTTGATACATACCACCACCAGAAATCATCAAGGCATCGGGATTAATCTCCTCCTGGCTCAGGTCAAACTTAGGACCGCGCAACTCTTTCGCCACCTCAGAATAGGCCATCATCGTGTGGTAGGCTGCAGCGCTGGTGTACGCCTCAACCCGGTCGCCCTCGGAATATGCTTTCACCTGTTTGTACTTTCCCTTATGGGCCATGGAAAATCAGCGAAATCCCTTAGGAAGAGGTTGATTATGGTATTTGGCCTACAATGAAAAGAGAAATATCTAATCAGTACAAGAAAAACTATGAACAAATCAATTCATTAATGATGAAAGGACATGAAACTGAAAACAAGACACATACCCATTTTTTGATGTACTCATGGACGTTGACATTGCCTTGGTGGTGTGCCACACCAACCATTTGTGCACGCCTAGCCTTGGCACTTTTGTGGGTGGCCAACCAAGCATCACTGAGCCATTTGTCCACTATGGCCTCAAAGCAATCCATCTTATTGGCACACCATCTCGGGGGCACCTATGAATTAACAAGCTTATAACGTCAGCTTTAAGCTTTTATAAGCTAAGTATAAGTCAAGTTTTGAGCTTCTTATAAAGTCAGTTTTGAGATTTTATAAGCTAAAAAATAAGTCAATTTTTGATCTTTTATCTAACTAATCTATGAACTAACAAGCTTATGAATTAACAAGCTTATAAAGTCAAGTTTTGAGCTTCTTATCATTTTTCAGTTTTACAAGCTTATAAAGCCAAGTTTGAGCTAATTAGGCCTTACTTTTAAGTGTAGCAATTTGAATTAGTTAGTAATTTACCTCCAAGTATTGATCCTTCTTAAGGAAAACTTTTTTACACTTCCTCTTGGCCTTCTTCACGCCCTTCTTGGCGTACCATCTCGAACACACTGAACACGCATCTCGTTCCTCGTGTTCGAGAGTAACCTAACTATCTCCTTCTTGAGATTCTTGTGGGCCTCCGGCTCCATCCCCTCCTCAACCCTATAGTAGCACTGAAATTGCATCGAACACATGCTTAGATGAGTGAAATGATTCCAATTCTAATAAATGATTCCGATGCTTAGAATACTTACCCATAAAGTAGCCACCACCATGTCGGCTTTGGTATGGCATTCAACGTTGCCGATGCGTTCATTTCGCGGGGCCGGGGCAGCTTTGTAGTGCGGCCAAGTGAGGCCGGGCTCAGGAACCCTACCCTCACCAGGAAACTGGACTAGCCCGGGGAACTACTCCTTAAGCACAGTACCAAGGAAGCATTTCGGATTCCGGACACCTTTCGGGTAAGTCCTTGCCTTGCAAAATAAGAACACAAAGACATCAGTTGTTCTTATACCCGGAGAACAACAAGGTGGCGCTGACGAAATCCTGCTTCTGATCGGGAGGAGAGCATATATGGGGAAATGAACCCAATCTACACATACTCGGGCTGTCCATGGATAACATTGGAAAAGTCGAAATAATCCAAATATAAATATGCAAATGAATGCATATTTATAAATGTAATCTTCGAACGGAGACGCATATGGGTTATGCAACGGAACCTTACATATAAATTTTAATTATTAAATCTACCTATCTAACTAGTGTCGTCGAACACACGGGGAGGTTAGAAGAAATGGAAAGGAGGAGAGGGTGCAGTGGCAGATAGAGCTCCTCTTCATCTTTTTTCCGATGGTTGGAAATCCTCCTCCACGAAAATAGGCTGGTGAGCCTCTTCTCCTCTACCCCTCTTCTTCCCCTGCCCTAATTTTCTTTTCATTAACTTCACTTTACTAACAAATTGTTTTACTTACTAATAATTTTTTTCTTTCTTTCACTTTACTTTGATTCTAACCTAACTAAACTTACTAACTAACTAAATAATAATAGAATAAAATGAACTAAAAGATTCTGCCAAACTAGTAGTAACAAACCTAGCTATAACAACTAACGATAACAAAAACAGATCCTATATATATATATAACCTTAACTAACCTAGCAACTAACAATAACTAAAATTACTAACAACTAATTTCTGACAACAACTAACAATGAACATAAATCTACACTAACAGATGTAGATGTACACTAAGCCAACTAAAATTCCATGCCACTAATAGATCTACACTAAGGTAACTAAAATTTAACATATACAAATTAAAAAGGGGAGAAGGGGTGGTCGTGGGCTCACCGGAGAGCGGCGGCGACGACCAGGACGAAGTGCGGCGGCGACGGCCCGAACGGAGTGCAGCGGCAGCTCACCGGCGAGGCAGGGGGAGGGGGCGGCCGGGGTGGCGGCGGCTCTCTGGCGGCGGCAGGAAGATGCGGTCGGGGTGCTCCGGTGGCGGCGGCGGTGCGTTGGAGGGTGAGAGAGGGTTCGAGCGGGATGAGAGAGAGAGTAATGGCCTGTTAGGTCTAGCCCGACCCAAGCTAACGGCCCGCCGCTTGGCCGTCAGGCGGTGAGCCGTTATCCCACAGCCGCGTGGTGGGGTCTGGGCATACGTTGCCGTCAGAGTCGCTTTTCCGTCAGTTATTCTAAGCTTTTCCGTCAGCTAACTGACGTCGTTGCATAAACTGGCGGCTAACTTTTCTTTTTCCTACATATTTTTCTTTGTCGTCAGCTTTTCCACTAGCTGACGGCAACCCATGGTTTGTCGTCTGCCCCGATGAAAAGCTGACGGCAAAGCCCAAAGCTGACGGAAAAACTCTCGTTTCCAGTAGTGTTCAGGAGGTTCGTGAAGTGCTCGTTGGGGATGACCTTCGGGAGCGGTGTCTTCGGGAGATAGTCACGTTCGGGAGCCTATAGTCGTGGAGCAGTCTTGGTCTGATTTTATCGTGGTCGGGCATGTCGTGAGTTGTAGGCACGCCCCAGCATACCCTGGTTCCTGTTGGGCCAAAAATTGGTGCATGTTAGGGTGTGGAGTGAGCGAAACTCCAACGCGATGACCCAAAAATGACTCCAACTGTGATTTGTTCCGCCATTTATCCGTTTGGGTCGGCCCGGTGGACCAAATGTCCATCCTTTGTCCGTTTGGATCGCCGAGTCCCCAGTAGTGCGAGAAGGAGTCAAATTTGGGTTGAAAAATATGGATGCGAAAGTCATAATTATACATTTGAGAAAATGAAAGAAATCCCCTCCTAAACCCTAGCTCCCCGTCGGTCGCTCTTGGGATGGCTACTCGCCTTCCCTGTCGCCGTCGTCCTCCCCGTTGAGGTCGATGAAGGATGGCGGCGACTACGGCACGCTGCGCGGCAAGTACCCCTGCAGTGGCGGTGAGAGAGGGGTCGGCGGCGGTGGTGGCGGGGGCAGAGGGAGTAGCTCCAATGGATCTCACTGGAAAGTCCAGCAAGTCACGATGATGTTGCGGATGACCTCACGCATCTCGGCGTCGGCTTTGTCGGTGCGTGTCAGTGGTGGCATTGGCGGAAGCAAAGCCTTGTACCAAGGCGCCGGTGGCGGTGGCGGTGAAGGTGGAGGTGGCGGCGGAGCGTTGGACGTGACCACCAACATGTGGTCGAGTCCCAGTCAGTGCTCACGATCGGCTCGCTCGGTCTCCTCAAAGGCCTGTCGGAGGGCCGCCTCCTCGTTGTACTACGATGAGACGTAGGGTGGAGGGGATGGGGTTCTCTTGGCCTTGACAATGTGTGGTGTCGCCACATCACGGATCTGCAGGCCATGGTGTTGGGACGATGCCAACTCGTCCATTGCGATCCTGTTGTGGATTTCACGGCAGCGAGATGAAGCAGACGTGGCCACTTCGTCGGCCGGTGACACCGTCACTCGGACGGGACTGAGATGACACCCATTGGGCAGCTTCACGTCTGAGTACGACACTGGCCTGCCATTTTGCAAGTACTATATGACGATTTCGATGCTGATGGGGACACGGTTTTCTAGTTGTTCGACAAGGGGAGCCGGCATGCGGGGGTTGGGAAGCGAGCAGGGCGGAGGGAGTGAAGTTGTGCTGGTGGGAGTGGTCGGTCCTATTAAATGGGGCCGGTCCACGCCGCGTCGGGGAGTCAAAGAGGATCTGTGTCGAAGGTTCGCCTCCTATCCACGGGAACGCAAAACTACCCCAAAATTGGATCCGGTTTGGGTGATGGCGGACCGAAATACGGAAAAATGCGGAGCTCCCCTAGTTTGGGTCGCCCTGTTTGTGACACCCCGCCTGAATACCACTGTACACAGACGAGTGTCGGCCACATACAAGCCCAAGAATCATTCTGGTGTGCGCGCTTACAACATGTACCATGAATATATGCACAACTGTAAAAGGATTCATAAGCCAAAGTGGCTTGAATCAATATATTACCACCATAGATGGTTGATGGCAAGAGAGTTTTAATACTTTTCAAGCCTCGTTGGGTACCCCACGTGCAGAGTGAGATCTAGTGCAGCAGAAAATTTTCCCTTGGCAAAGATACCAAGGTTTTTCTCCCATAGGACTCCGAAGGATACAAGAAGGTGGTAAAGTGAACAATGGCGCCGAGGTTGCTAGCTTCACCTGGACCTGCACACAGATAAAAATAACTTTGCTCCCAATGAGTACAGAGGAGTTGTCAATTCCTCCGGCCTTTCCGTTTACAAAGGTTCAACGCAAGAGATAAAAGTGGAACGGAAAATAAAGACTGAAAGTAAGCTAAGGGTGTAAACAGTAAAGTGAAAACGGACCGGGGTCCCGGGTTTTCAATAGTGATGTCTCTCTCCCAAAAGACGATAAAAGTACTAGCGAGGTAAACAAATCACAGTTGAGAAATTGACAGGATTATGAAGGCACCGTAATGCTAACTATGCTGCAAAGAAAGGAAGGGCTCAAAAGCAATGGGCAGTACGCCAAGGTAAGTAGATCGAAATCCAACTACATCTACCACGAATCATCCACCTTGATATATCTATCCAGAACATCTCGCTGGTATTAAGTTGCGAATCCCACCCAAAGTGTAAACTCAAAGAAACAGACAACTACATTAAAAGAACTTTGCATAAAGTAAACAATCCTTGCACCCGCAGGTACAAGCACCGTTGTTTTATCCCTGGTGGCAACAGCACATCCCCTAGTCTCATATTTCTGTCACTCAAGCTAGACATCAAGGTGCTGAACCCACAATAAAGCATAACGCTCCCTCTTGGAGTTGCAATTAATCACTTGGCCAAATTAAAATACGGCAACGGATAACATGCAATAATTTACTCAAGAACAAAATATAAAAGAGAAGAACCAAATATATTACTCATCACAATCTGAACATAGTCTCAGAATCCATCAGATCCCAACAAACTCAGCATAGCAACAACAGAAAATTACAAAGGTGCCTCGATCATGTAAGGCACCTCACGAGGTCTCGAAAGTGGAAGCACAAAGAGGGGAGAGGAACATCACATAGCTACTGGTCACGGACCCATTGTCCAAGGGAAACTACTCACGGTACATACGGGAGGCATCCATGGCTATGGATGTTCTCCCGGAGGGGGTTCCTCCTCCCGGCAGGGTGCCGAGGCAGCTTCTCCAGGCAGCCCCGATCTAGAAACGGCGGCGGCGGTACAGAGGCGAGTTCACGAAAAAGAGATCCGTCCTAGGGGTTTCCACCCCGAGGGCTAAATATAGGCGAAGGGGGGGCACTAAGGTGGGCCACAGGGCAGCCAGGAGGTTCCCTAGCGCGACCTAGGGTGGGGCCGCGCCAGGGACCCTTCTAGAGTCCCTGTGGTGGCCCCCCTTCCCTCCTTTGGTGTTTCCGGAAGCTTCCGTGTCGCTGATTTTTTATCAGATTTTCCGGATTTTTTGGAGCACTTTTAATGGCCGGAAAACCTGAAATACAAAAACTGCAGAAAACAGCGACTGGCGGCTGGGTGCACTGGGTTAATAGATTAGTCTAAATATGCTCAAAAGTGTATGAAAGTTCAAGCAAATCATGGAAAGTCACACAAAACATGGATGGAGCAAGCAAAAATTATAGATACGTTTGGGACGTATCAACATCCCCAAGCTTAATTCCTGCTCGTCCTCGAGTAGGTAAAGGATAACAAGCATAATTTCTGTGGTGACATGCCACACAACCATATAAGGACTTCTTAAGTAAAGCAATCAAAGCATGCAATTCAATTCAAGTCTTAACAAGCAAGAGTCTATATTAGTATTGACACAAGCAACAAAAGAACAAAAGGTGCAAGAGCTCTCGCTGTCCGTGACTCGAATGTCTCTAGATGGTTTTTGCGTGCAAGCAGGGGATAGGGAAATACGAGAGAAAAAAGAATTGTTGAGAACAACTATCTACTAAAGTTTCACACTTAGTCTCCTTTGGATTCTTATCTTGACTCGTCCCCAAACCACTAGCCAGGTACAAGTCAAACTGATCCACTCCCTTTCGATATTTTGAGCACTCATGCAATGGATGAGCGTGAGCAAGAAAGTTGACACCTAAAAGGCAAACCAGAAAGAAGGTGGAGGAGGAAGACAAAAAGGTGGGAAAGGCTCACAACAATGAGGACAATCATAGGCGAGAGAAGGCCATATGATAGATATGATGTGAGGAGTAGGGATTTCCATGCAACGGATGCACATGTGAGCTAAAAGCTCTCCAAGGGAACTAGTGGGGGTGCATCTAACTTGCTTGCTCAAGAAGACCTAGAGCTCGTTTGAGGAGGCTCATCATTGGAATATACAAGCCATGTTCTATCACTACTAGGGAATAGCCTTTTAGTGGCGTCCTTTTTTTGCGTTTAGTGGCGCATTTCTAATGCGCCACTAACGACAAGCCACTAATAAGGCCTTAATAGTGGCGCATTTCAAATGCGCCACCCCTAAGAATCTTATGCGTGGCGCATTTCGAAATGCGTCACCTATAAGCCCAAATGCGCCACCCATAAGAGTCTTAGGGGTGGCGCATTCTGAGAATGCGCCACTATTAAATTTTGTTAAATTTTGAATTTTGAATCTGTATCTGGAAAACAATTGTTTTTTATTTTTTTTTCTTAATCTCAGGTTAGTATGCTTAATTCCCGATCACTATGCTTAATCTCAGGTCAAACTAACCTCCGTGGTGAAACTTCCCCGAGGGTCACCCATCCTAGCACTACTCCAGCCCCAGCACGGTTAACTTCTCGGTTCTATTCAACTCTCACTCCAGCTCATCTAGCAGGCACTTGTTGATATATCTAACATATAAATCCTATTAAACCATGTTGATGTCTAGGACCTTTTTAATGTTCATGGGTGTGCTAAAATTTTCAACATTTTTTTGAAACTTTCTCGATGGGACCATTAGCATATTTTGAACTTTTTAATTTTTTTTTATATTTAAAAAAAATTAAAATTTTATTTTTTTAAATTTTTTTAATGTTACTATCTAAAATTTTCAACTTTTTTTAACTTCCCGATTTGTCCTCTAGCCTATTTTGAATTTTAAAAAAATAAATAATAAATTTTAAAAAAAATTTAAATTTTTTTTGTTAGTAGTGGCGCCACTACTAAGTTCAATTTTTTTTTCAATTTTTTCTCTTTTTTTGGGCCTCCTGATCTTCAAACGCCCGTAACTTTTTTTCTCTTAGGTTTTTGAGGATTCTAAAAATGTTCAACGGGTTACACGGCGAAGGGTTCGGTTCTCTGACTCCAAGACTTCCACTTGTACTTTTAGTACACAGAATTTTCAAAGAGTTGGTTGGTGATGCTGTAGGCCTCGGAGATGGTGGACAGCATGCGTTGATCTTCAAGTGAAGTGGAGGGCCCTGAAAGGTTAAGAGAAAGATCATATTGAGGTTGGAAAGATCCCACCATGATGGGATTGCTTGGACCTCCTTGTTGTTGGGCAGTGATAGTCTTGACGTCCTCTCTCATGGAGCGCTCCATCTCCGCTTGTCTTGCGGCAATTTCTTCTTCGGTAGCCCAATCAACGTGCTTCCCTTGATTAAGATCCTTCTGGACTTGACGTAGTCGCCATCCCAAGAAGTCCTCTCCGCTCGAGCCACAAGAAGACATCTACTAATAAACTTTTAGTCCTGGGAGAAACAGCCCGAGAAGAAAACACACGAAATCACGAGATACGGTGCCGGGACTATCCGGGAAAATATATAGCAAAAATTTCTGCAACAGAAGGAAGGTTTCAAGCCTAGGTGGAGTCGGAGTCGGAGTCCAGGGCACCCAGGAGGGTGCCTGGCGCGGCCAGGAGGGGGGCCGTGCCAGGAGGCCTCCTGGGCCCCCTGGAGCTCCTCTCCGGCTCCACTCGGGCTTGGAATTTTCCTAATTTTGAAAAAACTTTGAAAAGTAAACTTTTATTGACGTTCGCGGTGTTTTCTTACCATAATTCATGCCTTTTCTTATTCTGCTCCTGCCGGAGTCTGAAACTGGCTGCAACATGTTCTTCGTGAGTCTTTGTATATATCATGTTTGCATCCACATTGATTGGATCAGCTGCCATATAATGTTTGAGTCTTTGTCCATTCACAACTTGAGGTTTGGTGCCTTCGAAATTATTGATCTTTATTGCACCAGACCAATATACTTCTTCGATATGAAATAGTCCTTCCCATCTGGAAAGTAGTTTACCTGGAGAAAACCTGAAACGAGATCTAAACAACAAAACTTTATCACCAACATTAAATTCATGTTTCAGAATTCTTTTATCGTGCCACTTCTTTACCTTTTCCTTGAACATTTTAGCGCTCTCGTAAGCTTCACTCCTCCACTCATCTAGAGAAGTCAAGTTCATGAGACGCTTTTCACCAGCTAACTTTGGGTCAGCATTTAGCTCTCTGACAGCCCAGAAATCTTTGTGCTCTAACTCTAATGGGAAATGGCAAGCCTTGCCATAGACCATTATATACGGAGACATGCCCATGGGGTTTTTGTAAGGAGTTCTATACGCCCACCAAGCATCTCCTAACTTCTTTGACCAATACTTTCTAGAACTGTTTACTTTCTTCTATAAGATCAACTTGATCTCCCTATTGGTGAGCTCAACTTACCCACTAGTTTGAGGGTGGTACGATGATGCAATCCTATGATTGACATCGTACTTGGCTAGAGCTTTCCTAAAAGCTCCATGCGTGAAGTGTGACCCTCCATCTGTCATGAGGTACCTTGGTACTCCAAACCTAGGAAAAATTACATCCTTGAGCATTTTCAAAGATGTCTTGTGATCACACACTCTCAGTGGGGATTGCTTCAACCCACTTGGTTACATAATCAACAACAACTAAGATGTGTGTGT
Organism: Bromus sterilis; assembly: GCA_950022295.1. Taxonomy (NCBI): domain Eukaryota; kingdom Viridiplantae; phylum Streptophyta; class Magnoliopsida; order Poales; family Poaceae; genus Bromus; species Bromus sterilis. The sequence continues at coordinate 301,518,989 of OX465601.1, forward strand.
ACTTATGTGAAGGAGGAAAAGGACCCATAAAATCAAAACCCCGGCAATCGAAAGGTTCGATCACTAGTGAGTAATTCATAGGCATCTCATTTCTCCTGCTAATGTTACCAACTCTCTGACACTTATCACAAGATACAACGTACCTTCGAGCGTCCTTAAAAAGAGTAGGCCAATAAAAACCTGATTGTAAAACTTTATGCGCAGTCCTTTCACCGAAATGATGTCCTCCATAGGGACTATCGTGACATTGTCGAAGAATATCCTGCTGCTCGTGCTCCAGTATACACCTTACGATCCCGTCCGCACCTTCTTTGTACAGATGTGGATCATCCCAAAAGTAGTGCGTCAAATCCGTGAAGAGTTTCTTCCTCTGCTGAAATGTAAAACCTGGAGGCAAAAAATTTGCAAAGATAAAATTAGCATAATCTGCAAACCAAGGGTCGGAATGAGATTGTACTTTTACAACAGCAAGCTGTTCATCTGGGAAACCGTCGTTGACTGGAATAGGATCGTGCGGGATATCTTCCATCCTTGAAAGATTATCCGCCACCGGATTGTCTTCTCGTTTTCTATCGACAATCTGCAAATCAAATTCTTGAAGAAGGAGTACCCATCTAATGAGTCTTGGTTTGGCGTCCTTTTTCTGCATAATATACTTAATGGCAGCATGGTCAGTATGAATAGTAACTTTAGAATCAACAATATACTCCCTAAACTTATCACAAGCAAACACCACTGTCAAGAATTCCTTCTCGGTAGTAGCATAATTATTTTGAGCATTATCAAGTGTCTTGCATGCATAGTGGATGACATTCAACTTCTTGTCAACCCGTTGTCCTAAAACAGCTCCAATAGCAAAATCACTAGCATCACACATAATTTCAAAGGGCAAATTCCAGTCAGGTGGTTGTACTATAGGAGCGGTTATCAAGGCTTTCTTAAGAACTTCAAAAGCTTCCTTACAATCTTCATCAAATACAAAAGGAGAATCCTTCTGGAGAAGATTGGTAAGGGGTCTCGAGGTCTTAGAAAACTACTTGATAAATCTTCTATAGAAACCAGCATGACCTAGAAAACTACGAATACCTTTGATGTCCCTTGGATAGGGCATCCTTTCAATAGCTTCAGTCTTTGCCTTGTCCACTTCAATTTCCCTTTCGGAAATCTTGTGTCCAAGAACTATCCCTTCGTTAACCATGAAATGGCACTTCTCCCAATTGAGCACCAAATTGGTTTCTTCACATCTCTGAAAACTTTATTAAGATTGTGGAGACAGTGGTCAAAGGAGTTTCCATAGACGAAAAAGTCGTCCATGAAAACTTCTACAATCTCCTCACAGAAACCATGAAATATTGCAGACATACACCTCTAAAAAGTAACAGGTGCATTACACAAACCAAAAGGCATACGCCTATAAGAATAAGTACCGTAAGGACACGTAAAGGTGGTCTTCTCTTGATCCGCGGTGTTAACGTGAATCTGGGAGAAGCCAGAATACCCATCAAGATAGCAGAAGTGGGTGTTTTTAGACAGCCGCTCGAGCATCTGATCAATAAAGGGCAGAGGATAGTGGTCCTTCCTGGTGTCCTTGTTCAACTTCCTGAAATCAATACACATTCTATATCCAATAATAGTCCTCTGAGGTATTAGTTCATTTTTATCATTAGGAACAACAGTTATACCCCCTTTCTTAGGAACACAATGAACGGGACTTACCCACTTACTATCAGCTGTAGGATAGATGATACCTGCGGCTAGAAGTTTGAGAACCTCCGTCCTAACCACGTCCTTCATCCTTGGGTTCAACCGTCGTTGATGATCAACAACTGGTTTAACATCGGGCTCGAGATTGATAGTATGTTGGCAAATGGATGGACTAATACCTTTGAGATCATCAAGAGTATAGCCAATAGCACCTCGGTGTCTGCGGAGTGTCTCCAATAATCGCTCTTCTTCGTAACCTGAAAGGTTAGAATTGATAATAATAAGATATACTTTCTTTTCATCTAAATAAGCATACTTGAGCGTATTGGGTAGAGGTTTTAGATCAAACACCGAGTCTTCTTTTGGTTGCGAGAGGATTCCTAAAGGTTCAACCAGGAGGTTGTGCTTCAGGATAGGAGTTTGTCTTAAAAATACGTCTTCTAGTTCATCCCTCTCCTGCATATGTATGTCATTCTCGTGGTCTTCCATAAATTGCTGCAAAGTATCATCAAGAGGAATAGCAATAGAAGCAATTTCTTCAATAATTTTGTCATTACTTGACAAGTCAGTACCACGAGGCTGCTTAGAAAACTTAGAAAAATTAAATTCATACGTCTCACCGTTGAATTCAACAGAAACTTTACCTTTCTTGCAATCTATTATAGCTCCACAAGTGCTGAGGAAGGGCCTACCAAAGATAATAGGGAAAAACTATCTTGTACTGAACCAAGTACAAGAAAGTCAGTAGGATATTTTACCTTCCCGCAGAGTACTTCAACATCTCTCACAATCCCAACTGGAGAGATTGTTTGTTTATTTGCAAGATGAATCGTGACATCAATGTCCTCGATCTCACACGGCTGAATCTCGTGCATGATCTCTTGATAAAGTGTGAATGGAATAGATGCTAGATCCCAAATCACATAGCCCATAGTAATTATGATCTCCTATTTTGACAGATACAACCGGTGTACCTCAAATTGAACCTTTGTTCTTGGCTGTGACAATGTTAGTGGAAACAGCACAAAAACTAATAGTGGATTCTTCAATATCACTGGTTACTAGATCCTTGACCATTGCAACTTGAGGCTTGACCTTGATCATATCCTCAGGTTCGTCAGTGGTCCTTCTGTTTTTGTTTAGAATACCTGTAACAAAAGAGTGCTCCTTTATCCTTGAGGGATAGGGAGGCTGTTCATACACAACTGCAGGTAAAACAGGATCAGTAACATTAATCTCAATAGGTGACTCCTTGGATGGTTTATGATGTTGACTCTCCTTCTTCTTAGAAGAATCAACATAAGAAGCAAAGTCCTTGCAAAAGTCAACCATTAGCTGGGAATCAAGTTCAATTTTAGAGCAAAAGGTATTAAAGTAATCAGTCTTCACATAACTCTCAATGTAGTCATGCTCATAGTTTAGAGCGGGTTCAATACCTTTATCAATTTCCCAGTCTTCAGTGTTCTTCTGGATCCTTTCTATAAGATCCCATTTTTCTTCCATACTTCTGGTCTGGAATACCCCGCTAGAGGAGGCATCCAACATCTCCCTGTCCTAACGAGAAAGCCTGGCATAAAAACTTGTAAGTATAATTTCCTTGGGGAGCTCATGGTTTGGGCATTTGAGCATCAGGGACTTCATTCTCCCCCAAGCTTGAGCGATGCTCTCTCCGTCGCGAGACCAAAATTTGTAGATGTAGTTCCTGTCTTGGTGAATTTCACGAAGAGGATAAAACTTTGCATAAAAGAGCGACATAAGCTCTGGACATTCAAGAAGACCAGAGTTATCGAGTATCTTATATCAATCTGAAGCTTTATCTTTGAGTGATACGGACATATGTATACACCTGCTAGCTTAAATAAAGAACGTAATTGTGATAAATATAGCAGGTGTTCTCCCGGATGTCCTTCTCCTGTATAACGATTAGCCAAGACATAATCAATAATACCAGATGGTATTTTATAGGGCACAATTTCAGTAGGGGTAGGAGTGACCACCACAGTCGTGGGGTGGCTCCTTACCAGCAACGAACCAACAGTAGAAGAGTCCATAAGGACTGAAGGTAACAACAGAAAATAAAGGTTTCCTTACTAGTGTCACTACCAATAACGCTACACTCCCCGGCAATGGCGCCAGAAAAGCTCGTTGATGGCGGTGAAATTAATAGGTTTAGTGGGATTGTGAAAGTCCAAGTATGTGATCATACGGGGAGGGGGTGAATGATCACTTCAAAATTTTCTACTGAAACTATTGAAGTGAAGCATAAGTAGGGCGGAATAGCGAAGTAAAACTGGAAGCGAAACTAAATGTAGTGAATCAAAACACATTGAAGCATAACTGCGAAGAAAATGCAATACTGAAGGTAAATCCTTGAAGTAAAACGAACTGGGACTCGGCGATGTTTGTTCGACCAGTACACGCTCTGCAAAGCGCTACGTCTGGTTGGAGGGACTGGTGATTGAACACCTGGAGCAAATCTCTCTCCGTCCGTTGCTCCACTGCACAAAACTCCTTGAGCTTGGTCAGTTCTTCACTCGCGGTTGATTATTGAGGAAATCACCGAAACCTTTGACAAACTGGACTTCGAGGCGACAATTACTCTTCGCTCTCTGAAGAACAACACTCTAACCGTCTAGGAGAATTCTAGTTCTCCAAGATAAAAAGGCTAGTAAGCTTTCACCTAAGTCATCCCGAATCTACTCAGATCAATGGGACTTAGGCTTCAGTATTCTGGATTTTGGGTTTTGCTTCGGTGGCGTTTTTGGGGTGCTCTCTTCAGTCTCTCTCGGAATATTCTCAGAGCAGCCACCCACAAATGGAGGAGGGGGCGGCGTATTTATAGTTGGCGATCCCGAGGTGCGGAATGACCAAATTGACCCGAGGTGACAGCTTGACACGTGTCCACAACGGTCGGATTTGTCATCACTGCGCAACTTTACTTGAGGAACAAGTAAAGCTGACTCACGGACTTAGCTCTGCTTCAGAAGCCAAAGAACGAAGTCTTTGCTACGGAAACTTAACTCAGTGCACATGAGATTTCTTCGCTCAGGCTTCTCACTTGGTTTGGATTTGATCTGAGCATTTTCTCAATGACTTCGGTGTCCACAAACTAAAGACCCCTCTTGATTGTACGGTTTGTCCTATGACTCAAGGAACAAAAGAAAAGAACTACACAAAACATCTAAGTCTTGCGCTGTCTTCTTCATTTCCTTCAATGAGTTGAGCTTCAGGACACCTTCATTTTTGGGGGTCATCCTCCGTGGTTAAGCTTCACTCAGGGGGTAATGCTTCGATAACTTGAAGAACTTCCCTGAAGCTTTATCACCTAGCTTGTCCTTCAGGAACCTATACAAGTGTTTACACTAGAAAACATTGTTAGTTCCTCTACTGTCTTGTCCAACAATATCCAAAACACACGGGGGCAAAACTTTGCTCTTACAATCTCCCCCTTTTTGGACTATTGTTGAAATATAGGCATCGATAAAAGATATTGAAGTTTTTGTGAAGTGATGGGAAAAACTCTAAGATATGAAGTTTTTAGCTCCACCTGAATGCAACCATCGAAGATTTATATAATCGAAGTTAATGCTTGAGAGAATTTTCTTCGGTGGAGAGCAAAACAAATATCTTAGCGAATACAATTGCATTTGAAGATATATATCCAGGAATGTATGCAATTGCTTCCAATGACCTGTGACTTAGAAAATAATAACCACCTGCAAGATAGAAGATACGAAGCAATACTTGCAAGCAAAGGGGTTATTAAAACTTAATCGTCGCACAGGAGTAGCAGGACCGAAGTTAAACTTAAGTTACAACCCAATCGAAGAGAATGTAATGTTTGTTGTAACTTAACCAAGCGAAGAAAAAGCAAATAGCAAAAACCCTTTCCCCGATGCAAATCTAACTCATCGATGCCCTCATTCTCCCCCTTTTTGTCAATGATTGGACAAAAGGTGGAGAAAAGGTTCGAGAGATCTATTGCGTGGCATCAGCACCCTGGGAACCCGACGAAGCTGAGCTTGATGAAGACTCATCCGACGAAGACTGACCGCCTAAGGATTCTTCTTCGGAGGAAGACAAAGGAATAGCTTCGTGGCGCGTCTGGGTGATGAGGTTGATGTCGAGGTCGCTGTCGTCGAGGCCGTCGTCGTCCTTTGACGTAATGGAGTCGTTCTCAGAGACGGTATCAGGCCGGATGGGTTCAGGTTCGTTGACGAAGAAAACTTCATCAATCTTGTGCAGGGGAGGGATCTTCTGATTCTGGCGGTCAACTGTATCATCACGGGAAAAGTTTCGCTGGAGGTGCTCATAATCTTTGTAGATGCGATCTTTACGAAGGCCTTTGACAGAGTTGAATTTCCGGAGCGCCATCCAGGAATGACGTTTGAGAAAACGCAAAAACTGATTGTTATTGAGTGAAATGTTTCCAACTCTGTTGATTTCATCAGCAAGAAATTGCATCTGGCGCTGATTGGCTTCAATGTAAGTTTCAAGCATTTGCTGCGACCGAAGATTAACTTCAAAGTGGTGGCAGTATTTCTGGAACTTCTTTGATAAGTTTCGCTCATTGACTTCATGGCGCACACCAACATATGTAGCAAAGGGATCATTGGGCTTCCTTAGCAATGCTTAAGTGTCACGCACTGGTGGAATGAAAAGCTTCGGATGATGGCGAGCCACAAAGTCTTTGTTCCTGCCATAATCGCATACAACTTGCAGCCAGGGAGCATAAGGTTTCAGTGTGAATGGAAGCTCAGCTGCAAGAACCAAGTTCCTAATGAAGCAGTCTTCAAAGTCAAAGATAAGACCATGAGTGAGCTTCATAATTGCATGCCTTGTCTCTGGATAAATATTTGATTCTTCCGAAGCAGTACTCAATGGAATCAAAGAGTTGGAAATGATGTAAAACCAAGTCCTGGAGATGAAGTTCAAGTGCTTCGGGCGAATGTTTTCAGGAAGGTAGCTTGCAGAGACTTCAGGGTCCAACAACGTAGCAAATTCTTCTTCAGCCAGAGCAGGTTCTAAGTGAATCTTTTCTTGAACTCCAGAATGCCTTGGAATATTGACAATTTCCATGAATTCAGCAGAGGACATCCTGAAGACTTTACCTTGAATCATCCATTCCAGCGTCCATGAGCTGGGTTCATTTGCATCACCAGAAACATAAAGAGTTGCATAGAATTTCTTGATGAGTTCAGAATTGAAGGGAGTGCTTAAAGAAAACAGCCGAGTCAGATTCTGATTCTCAATGGTTTCGGCGATGTTCTGAAAGCAAGTGGCAGTGGAAAGACTTCTCATATCCAGAAATTTATGCCTAAACAGAACGCCGTGCTGACAGAAGACTTTGGTGTATAGAATTTGTTGCTCTTCAGTCCAAAAGCGAAGATCATCTGCAGTGCGATCTGAAGCATACGGACTGACACCAAAGAAACGGTGACACTTCTGATGCTGTTCTAAGTTGAAGTCTGGGCCATGCCTTGAAGAATAACCAGCGCCCTTGAAAATAGGAAAAGTTTCATGAGGTAAATTTGAGTCAAGCTGGGTATCTTGGCAGGGGCGCGAATGAGCACGAATCCTTTGCAGAGGAGAAATTGGATTGGCTCTAGAAGGGCCAGCAGTTTGAGCAACAATGAGCGCTTGCTCTTGCGACATATTCAGTATCTGAACTTGTTCTTCTTCGTCATCATGTGCTTCGGTATGAGGCACATTTGATTCGGAGTCTTGAGCTGTTCTGGCAGAGGAATAGTCTCGGGTGCCACGGGTTCTGGAGTAGTATGGAGAGGGAGCATTAGCTTCATGGGGAGGTGATGGAGGCGGTGCGGGAGAAGCTGGTGGAGTGGGAATCCTTTGTGGTGAGGGGGTCGGAGCACGGATGGGTGTGGGTGCACGGGGTAGAATGGGTGTGGGAGTTTGTGTAGGTGTTGGACTAGGGGTAGGATCTCTTTGTGGTGGAGTTGGTTTGGGGGTGGTTCTGGTGGGGGGAGGTGTGGGAGCTGAAGGTTTTGGTATGGGCTGGGCAGGCTGTGGCTTCGGGGTAGGTGTGGGAACTGCTTCAGGAGTTTCCTTCAGCTGTTCATCACTGGTGTCCATGTCAGCAGCTGAAGCCAAAGTAACCTTGCGCTTTTTTGTGGTTTTCTTCTTGGGTGAAGGACCTGAAGACTTTTAAGTAGCAGGTTTTGCAGCCGATGGTTGTGCAACAACTGGTTCAGCTTCGGGCGAAGCTTTGCGTTTCCGCGAATCTCTTTCCATAATGGACGCATTATGGGTCTTCACCATTTCATCAACAGCGGCCTTGACTTTGCCTTTGAAGATTTTGATATTATTCTTGGTGGTGGAATTGACGTCCGTCACTTGCTGAAGCAATTTCAGAGCGTGCTGTCTGAATTCTTCATCTGGTTCAGATTCAGCGCGCTTCTGATAGTTGTGAATCTTTTTGATTTCATCCCTATCTCTTGAATGAAAATCCTTCGGCTGACTGATCATTGTGGAGATCATTGCTCCGATGGAGCTTGAGATATAAACTTCTCCAAGATCAACAGCTTCAGGCTCTTCAGCAACACATTTCTCCCAAAGGGCTTCAGTGATGCCCAACTGATCCCAGATTTCGCCTTCACGTGGGTTAGGGAACTGATGTTCACTCTAGCGATCAGCTTCAGCTTGAGCTTCAGGAAGAGATATGCATTTTTTCTTCGATGGAATAGCTTCAGCGGAGGGAGTCATATCAACAACGGGCTGCTTCTGACTAGCCCTAGCCGCTTTCTTAGCTTTCTTCGTCCTGAGGCCTTCTAAAGAGGCCTTGCGTTTTGCTTCATGTTCAGCTAGCTGTTTAGCTTCAGCAGCAGCTTTCTCTTCATTCTTTTCAGCTTCGGCGAGCTTGCGCTTCGTCTCATCCTTCTCTGCAGCCAATCTGACAGAGTCCAACTCCTTTTTCTTTCTTGCAGTGTGCTCATCTGCTTTCTTCTTTTCGGCAGAACTTCTGGCAAGAATGCTGCGCTCAAGTGCCTCAGCGAGGTCTTTCTGTCTCAATTCTTCTTCAGTGAGCTTTCGCATTGCTGAAGGGTTTTGTGGGGCAGACAACTTGGGCTTCGTTGGTGCTGAAGCCTTTGCAGTTTGTTTCTTAGCAGGGTCATGCCTCTTCTTCGATCACCTCTCAGTTTGGAGGGCATCAGCCAGTGGCTTGGAGGCCAAGGGCTTCGCAAACACCAAGTTTGATAGGTCAATGGTGGGGCGAGTAGAGGGCTTGTCCTTGGGGTCTTGAATAGAAATCCCTTAGCAGCAGGTTTCTCTCCTGGCTTCTTCTTCAGTGAGATCCGAAGCCTTTGATTCTTGGGGGGAGCAGGATCATCAGATTCATCATCTGCTTCAGATTCTGATTCATTGTCAGCAGCATTTGATTCGTCCAATATCGAATCCTCCAGAGCCGCTTGTTCTTGTTTAGCGTGCTCTTCATCTTCTGTGGTAACATGAGGAGGAGAAGTAGATTTCTTCTTCAGTTTCTTCTTCTTCTTCTTCTTCTTCGAGCTAGGCCCAACATCATGGGCTTCAGCTTCAGACAACTTGGCAGCTTTCTTGGCTTCCTTCAATCTCTTCTTTTCAGCAGCAATCCTCAAACGTTCTTTCTCTTCAGGATAGTCACCTGGAGTCTTAAGGGTATTGGGGTGAGGGAGCTTCGGTGGAACTGGGTAGTCTAAATGGCGATTTTCTTCGGTGTACTGACTGCGCATGGCCGAAGTATATTGATAGGGTGGACTGAAGGCAAATTGCATAGCCCACTTCTAGTCAGGAATGCTTTTATACTTGTACCAACGGACAACCCAGTACCGGCGAATGTTTTGCAAGTGAATCTTGCGCTGATCCTTGGTTTCTCCAGGAGGCGTGTCATACCCCATTTCAATGCGAATGGATTCGGGGATGCCTCTGGCATTGTAGGTTTCCTTCGTTCTGCCACCTTTCTTCTTTGGAGCAAACCGTTCTGCTTTGTTGATGTGGTCAAGATTGAGGGACTCATTCCCGAAGCCTAACTCCGCAGGCATCCTGTGAAAAGCATAAAGGTAGCGAGGGAAAAGGCAAGTATGGAATGAGCACCAGCAAAAGTTTCATTCCAAAAACAAAAGGTTTTGACATGAGATTCAGTGATGAATAAGGGTGATGATTCTAGTCTGTTCTGAGATAGACTTAACCTCATCCAAGATGAACTGCAACCCTAAGACAAAACAGATAGAATCAAACCCTAACTTCTAACCTGAATCAAGATGGGAACCTTTTGCTAGAAGAAACAGGTTTCCCAACGGAGCAACGATCCAACGGATCAAAGAAGCCTAAGGAAACATCCCAAAAACAAAATAAGAACTGAGATCCAATCTAGAAACGGAAGAACAGATGAAGACATAGATTGGATCGAGGCTCGGCGTACCCTAACTCGGTGGTGTCGAGCAGCTACGGCGGCGATGAGCGGAGAGGATGTGCTCGTCGTCGGCGTAAAGTCCACGGCGGCGCTCTTCCGGTAGTGGAGCGGCAAGAACGGCGACGGGGACGAAGAGCTCGGCGGTGCGCTTGGGAGAGAAAGGGTTCCGGAGAGATGCGAATGATGTGGAAGGTTGGATTCGCTAGGGTTGGATGCCTTATATAGGCAGGTCTGACAGGAGTTGTCAGATCTGATCGGACGGCTCCCAGCGACCGTCTCTCCGGATTCTACGGCGAGGATATCGTGGCGAATCGCGAGAAAATCTCAACGACCCGGATTTGACGGGATCTCAACGAATGAAGAATATGTCCTCGACTTGAGTAAAACTTCGATAAAACTTGGAAGCATTTGATTCGGAACTCAATGATGTTCGAAGCAAAATACTTTCCGTTTCAATTGTGCTCACCCATTTTGGACAGACAGAATAAGAACGAAGAAGAATAGAAGGGGTAGGGTCCGAAACTTATCACCTTGAAGAAAAATCAAACGAAGCAAAAGGTGATAAGCATAAAGGACTAGATCCAAGCGAAATACATTAAAATAAATGAAACAAAATCAAACAATGAAACCAAAAAGGTAAGTAACGAAGTAAATGAATATATACAGGAGTGAAAGGTTCGATCTTACAGTACATTGCGTGAGTCCAATATATTGAGCTCACACCTTAACGCACATAACCTTTTCTCATCCACTAGTTTCGTGAAAATGTCAGCCAATTGATCTTCAGTTCTGACATGACTTATAACAATATATTCACGCTGAACATGATCACGAAGAAAATGATGGCGAATGTCAATGTGCTTCGTGCGAGAGTGATGCACAGGATTGTGAGCAATTTTGATTGCACTCTCATTATCACATAGAAGGGGAATTTTCTTCACATGAATGCCATAATCCTTCAGCGTTTGCTTCAGCCATAGAATCTGAGTACAGCATGACCCAACATCAATGTATTCGGCTTCAACAGTAGATATTGAAACAGAGCTTTGCTTCTTTGAAGCCCAACACACAAGTGATCTTCCAAGGAAATTACAAGTCCCTGAAGTTGATTTCCTATCCACACGATCACCAGCCCAGTCTGAATCAGAATAGCTATCAAGATCAAACTGAGCTCCCTTAGGATACCACAAGCCCAAGGTTGGTGTGTGAGCAAGATACCGAAGAATTCGCTTCACAGCAGTATGATGTGATTCCTTTGGATTGGCCTGAAAAGGAGCAAAAATACATACTGAAAGCATAATGTCAGGTCTAGATGCACAAAGATATAAGAGAGATCCAATCATAGACCGATATTTCTTCTGATCGAAGGCTTTGCCCTTCTCATCTGCATCTAAGAAGCCATTGGTAGGCATTGGAGTCCTAATTGTTTTGCACTCAGTAAGACCAAACTTCTTCAGGCAATCCTTGAGATATTTTTCTTGAGAAATAAAGGTTCCATTCTTCTGTTGACGGATTTGAAGTCCACGGAAAAACTTCAATTCACCCATCATTGACATCTCATATTTCTTCGACATCATTTTGGAAAATTCTTCGCTGATTTCAGTGTTAGTGCAGCCAAAAATAATATCATCTACATATATTTGACATACAAACAAATCACCATTATAAGATCGAGTGAAGAGTGTTGGGTCAGTTGGTTCTGGTTTGAATCCTTTCTTCAGAAGGAAATCCTTCAATGTGTCGTACCAAGCACGAGGTGCTTGCTTAAACCCATAGAGGGCCTTGTGCAACCTGTACACCATGTCGGGTTTCTTTGGGTCTTCAAAACCTGGAGGCTGCATAACATACACTTCTTCCTCGATTTCTCAGTTAAGAAAATCACTTTTCACATCCATTTGATAAAGTAGAATGCCATTGAAATTTGCAAAAGCAAGCATAACACGAATGGATTCGAGACGAGCAACTGGAGCATAAGTTTCGCCGAAATCGATACCTTCGATTTGGGTGTATCCTTGTGCTACCAGTCGTGCTTTGTTTCTTACCACTATACCATCTTCATCTTGCTTGTTGCGAAAAATCCACTTTGTACCAATGATGTTGTGCTTCGTGGGATCAGGTCTATCAACTAAGGACCAGACTTTGTTTCGCTCGAATTAGTTAAGTTCCTCGAGCATAGAAGTTAACCAATCTGGATCCTTCATGGCTTCAACAAACTTTGAAGGTTCTAGCATGGAGACAAATGAAAAGTTTCCACAGAAGTTAGCCAAACGAGTACGAGAGCGAGTTGTGGGATGACCTGGTTGATGAATTTCTTCAAGGATCGAATCAACATCAACTCTTCTTCATCAAACCTCACATTTACAGTTTCATCAAACCTCACATTTACAGTTTCCATAAATTTCCCAAAGTGAGAGTTATACACTCTGTAAGTGTGAGAATTTGAGCCATAACCTAAAAGAAAACCTTCATGTGCCTTAGGGGAAAATTTGGAGCTATGATTCATATCTCTAATAAAGCAAGGAGCACTAAATACCCTAAGGTACGAAACATTTGGTTTGTTACCAGTGATAAGCTCAGGTGAAGTTTTCTTCAGAAATTTGTGAAGGTAAACCTTGTTGATGATATGACATGCAGTGTTAATTGCTTCGGCCCAGAACCTAATGGGAGTCTTATATTCAGCAAGCATAGTTCTGGCCATTTCAATAAGAGTTCTATTCTTCCTTTCAACAACACCATTCTGTTGAGGTGTATAGACAGCAGAGAACTCATGTGTAAAACCATGATCATCAAGAAAATCTTCTATATGAGTATTCTTGAATTCAGTTCCATTATCACTTCGAATATGCTTCAGAGATAATTCATATTCAGTTTGAGCTCTCTTAGCGAATGACTTGAAGATTTCAACAACTTTTCTCTTGTCATCCAAAAAGAAAACCCAAGTATAACGAGAGAAATCATCAACAATAACAAGACCATATTTGTTTCCTCCCAGGCTTGCATAATTTTGAGGACCAAAAAGATCCATATGAAGCAATTCAAGAGGACGAGTAGTAGTCATGATAGTCTTTGCTGAATGATGTTTCTTCGTAATTTTACCAGCTTCACAAGCACTGCAGATACGATCTTTATCGAATTTTACTTCGCTAAGGCCAATAACATGGTTCTTCTTCACTAAGTTATGAAGATTTCTCATCCTTGCATGACCAAGTCTTCGATGCCATAACCATCCAGATGAAGCTTTTGCCATTAAGCATGTGGATACGGCAGGGCCCGAAGCAAAATCAACAATGTATAAATCTCCTTTTCGGTAACCCTCGAAGACAAATGTATAGTCATCCTGTGAAAAGACAACACAACGCGAAGCAGAAAATAGAACAAGCATACCCATATCGCATAACTTAGAAATAGTCATAAGATTATATTCAAGGGATTGGACTAGCATAACCTTGTCAATGTGCTTATCTTTCTATATGGAAACCTTAGCCAAACCTAAAACTTTTCCCTTGTTGTTATCACCGAAGGTAATGTACTTCTGAGAAGAGTGAGATAGTTTTTCTTTGGTGAATAACTCCTTTTCTTCGGTCATATTATTTGTGCAACCACTATCCATGACCCATTCAGATCCACCGAAGAAATAGCCCTGCAGAATAATTAGTTCTTCTTAACCACCCACAAACGAGCAGGTGACTGAGAAGATGTTGCAGCATTGGTTGAAGCAATATTAAATCGAACAGGAGTGTATTGCTTTGGTGTACCATCAAGCACACCATAAATGTAAGTCCTCTGCGAATGGTTAGGATAAGAATGAGCATATGCAATCTTAGTACGGTTATCATGAGGACGATAAGTATAACGATCAGTGCGATAGTATTGCTTCTGCGAAACATTTGATTCGGGCACTAGTGAATCATTTCTCGTTTCAAGAGAATAGAAATGATTCGGTGGTACCGAAGACTTTCCCTGCATAGTATGGTTAGCAGGCAGTTTTTCCACAATTGCTTTCTGCACCCATATCTGCCTCTTATAGAAGCCATTCTTAGGAGGAGTGCCAACATACTCAGCAGTAACCTTTCCCTGTTCGTCTTTGATGAGCTTGTAGTTTGAATCAAGTGATTCGTTTACAATAGCTTTGTTCATTTTGCAGTCAAAACCTGAAAGGTTAGCAATGTCAATGGGGTTCTCCTTCGCTAGTACCCAAACAGTCTTAGGATACTGCTCAGGTTCCCAATAGGTGCCATCAGGGTTTATCTTTCTTTCGAAACCAACACCCTCATTCCTTGGGTTCCTGTGAAGGAGAGCCTTCCTCAGGATATCACAAAGATACTGGTGACCTTGCACACTTTTGAACATGCATGTTTCAAATAAGTTTTTCAACCTGAGGAGTTCCTCGGTAACAACAGGATTTTCCTCATCAGAGGCATTAGTATCATCAATAACAATAGGAGGTTTGCCTTTGGAATCAGTTTTGCTTCGTTCCAGACAAGTTAAGAAGGCTGAATCCGTTTTATGATTTGCTTCAAAACCTTGTTGAGCCATGAGAGAGAGATTGACATTTTCCAACTCTTCATGAGCCTCTTTCAGTCTTTCGAGAGCCGTTTTCCTCTGAAGAAATTCATAGGTGAGCTTCTCATAATCAACTAAAAGAAGATCATGCCGAGAGGATAATTCTTCAAACTTTTCCTTCAGAGCTGCATGCTCATTAGTCAAAGTTTGACCTTTCTCTATCTCATCGATCAACAAAGTTTCTGATTTCTTAATGGATTTGCTTAGCGAATCAAGTTCATCTTGTTGGATTGAAGCATCTTTAGCAAGTTTAGCATAGTTTATTTTTGAATCACTATCATATGAGGAACAATCAGAAGTATCGTACTTGGATTTGGATGAAGATACCTTCTCCTTGGCCATGAAGAAATATGCAAGAGATTCATCTTCACTACTGTTGTTGGTGAAGAGTGAGCTCGAAGCTTTGGACGAAGCATCTGCTGAAGCGAATGCCAAACCAGCAACACCATCTGATTCGGACCCAGACCCAGATCTTGAGCCTGATTCAGCTTCGGACCCAGAGGCTTCGTCTTCAGAATTCATCTCCTTTCCCAGATAGTCCTTGGCACGGTGAGAGCTTCTTCGCCGAGACGAGTGAGTGTTCGATGAAGAACCCTCATGCTTCTTGTGATACTTCTTCCTCTTGTCATCACAAGAACCCTCATGCTTCTTGTGATACTTTCTTCTTATCTCTTCTCGAACTGGAATCATGTCTCTTGGACTCATAGCTTCTGGAAGATCTGTGGGACTTGGTTGAGGAGTCTCTGAGCGAATGCTTTGATTTGTTCTCAGCTTCCCA
This sequence comes from Bromus sterilis, assembly GCA_950022295.1. NCBI lineage: Eukaryota > Viridiplantae > Streptophyta > Magnoliopsida > Poales > Poaceae > Bromus > Bromus sterilis. Next base: position 301,534,441 of record OX465601.1, read on the forward strand.
CAGAGGGCAATCAACAATGTAGTGACCTGGCTTCTTGCACTTGTAGCAGCAGTTGTCCTTCGATGGAGAGCTTTTTGAGGATGAGCGGTGAGATGAGTGGTTTGAGCTCCTTGAAGAATAACTCTTTTTCTGTGAAGAAAAACCTTTTCTTTGGAAGCAGTTGAAGTGTCTCATGATCAATGCTAAGTCTTTTCCAATGCTTGCAGGATCATCTCGTTCGACACCTGAAGCAGAACTGACTTCGGGTGAAGAATGACGCGAAGCTTTTGCCTTCAAGGGATGAGTTTTTCTTTGAGAGCCATTTATGTCACGTTTCTCATCTTCTTCCATTTCAAAAGTATTGAGTCTCTCAAGAATATCAGCGGCAACAAGACATCTGAAATCAGTCCTTTCCTTGATCATCAGCACAATGTGATCAAACGAATCATCCAATGAGCGAAGCAAAGTTCTTACAACGGAGTGAGGAGTAATGTCATAAGCACCAAGGGAAATCAACTCATTAGCAAGAGCTGTGAGTCTGCTGTAAATGGAGCTAACTTTTTCACCCTCGTTTCTCTTGAAGCGATAGAATTTTCTTCGGAGTGTGTCAATTCTGGCATCCTTCTGGGTACAAACACCTTCACCAATCTTTTGAAGATAGTCCCAGACACCTTTGACAGAAGGAATATTATTCACTTCATGATACTTTTCTAGTGTCAGATGATTGGTGATGAAAACCCAAACTTCAGAATCAAGATCAATCAGTTTTGCTTCTTCAGGAGTGATGGCCTTCTCATCGGCAACAGTGACTCCATACAAGACAACTTTCCAGGCAGTTGAGTTGATAGCCATGATATTTCTTTTCATCTTGTCCTTCCCATTGAAAACAGGAATAGGTTCGCCGGAGCGAATAGCTGCGAAAGACATACTTGAAGACACTCCAGGAGGTCAATCCAAAACACATAGAGTGTAGGGAGTGACTAGCTCTGATACCAATTGAAAGTCCAAGTATGTGATCAGAGGGGGAGGGGGTGAATGATCACTTCAAAAATTTCTACTGAAACTATTGAAGTGAAGCATAAGTAGGGTGGAATAGGGAAGTAAAACTGGAAGTGAAACTAAATGCAGTGAATCAAAACACAATGAAGCATAACTGCGAAGCAAATTGAATACTGAAGGTAAATTCTTGAAGTAAAATGAACTGGGACTCGGCGCTTTTTGTTCGACCAGTTCACGCTCTGCAAAGCGCTACGTCTAGTTGGAGGGACTAGTGATTGAATACCTGGAGCAAATCTCTCTCCGTCCGTTGCTCCACTGCACCAAACTCCTTGAGCTTGGTCAGTTCTTCAGTTGTGGTTGATTATTGAGGAAATCACCGAAACCTTTGACAAACTGGACTTCGAGGCAACAATTACTCTTCGCTCTCTGAAGAAAAACACTCTAACCATCTAGGAGAATTGCAGTTCGCCAAGATAAAAAGGCTAGTAAGCTTTCACCTAAGTCATCCCGAATCTACTCAGATCAATGGGACTTAGGCTTCAGTATTCTGGATTTTGCTTCGGTGGCGTTTTTGGGGTGCTCTCTTCAGTCTCTCTCGGAATATTCTCAGAGAAGCAACCCACAAATGGAGGAGGGGGCGGCGTATTTATAGTTGGCGATCCCGAGGTGCGGAATGACCAAATTGACCCGAGGTGATAGCTTGACACGTGTCCACAACGGTCGGATTTGTCATCACTGCGCAACTTTACTTGAGGAACAAGTAAAGCTAACTCACGAACTTAGTTCTGCTTCAGAAGCCAAAGAACGAAGTATTTGCTACTGAAACTTAACTCAGTGCACATGAGATATCTTCGCTCAGACTTCTCACTTGGTTTGGATTTGATCTGAGCATTTTCTCAATGACTTCGGTGTTTAAAAACTAAAGACCCCTCTTGATAGTACGGTTTGTCCTATAACTCAAGGAACAAAAGAAAAGAACTACACAAAAACATCTAAGTCTTGCGCCGTCTTCTTCATTTCCTTCAATGAGTTGAGCTTCAGGACACCTTCATTTTTGGGGGTCATCCTCCGTGATTAAGCTTCGCTCAGGGGGTAATGCTTCGATAACTTGAAGACCTTCCCTGAAGCTTTATCACCTAGCTTGTACTTCAGGAACCTATACAACTGTTTACACTAGAAAACATTGTTAGTTCCTCTACTCTCTTGTCCAACAATATCCAAAACACACGGGGGCAAAAGTTTGCTCTTACAGATTGCCTCCCCTGTTAACCGCGCCAATAAACGATTCTTGATAACCCACAAGTCTAGGGGATCAATTGTAGCTTTTCGATAAATAAGAGTGTCGAACCCAACGAGGAGCAGAAGGTGCTAATAAGTGACACTGGATAAGGAAAGGCTGCACACACTCAAAGGTAAATATTTAGGGGTTTTTGGTTTAAGCAACAGAAAAGTAAAAGACAAGCAAAGTAAACAGGGTAATTGAGGAGTAGCAAGTGGCCCAATCCTTTCACAAGGATAAGCCTAGGAACTAAACTTATAAAAGCTAAAGCGTTCTCGAGAACACATGGGAGAGATAGCCAAGTTACTTTCACCATACTCCGCCAAGTAATATGTATTGTGTGGAGAAGTGTTGGTGGGTGGATCAATGCTAGTACACCTTCTAGACTAAGATAAGTGTACTCTTATGATGACACACCTTGCAAGCATCCGCAAATACAAGGTAGTAATTAAGGCATAAGCCTAACCACAGCATTACGATCAAGGATCCATAACTCCCTTGTGCAAAAGTGTGCGAACTGGGGTTCAGGTTTCTGTCACTCCGTCAAACCACCATAAGCATCCTTTGTGCACAATCTATTACTCTAGGCCCATGAAAGGTGAAGTGTTAAGTGTTCGACTCACATAACACCACTAGAGAAATAACAACACAACTTAAGTATCAAACAACACATAACACTTCAACATCATATGACTACTAACAACTAGACTTCTCCCATGTTCTCAAGAACTGAAGTAACTACTCACAAGACATAAAATAGGTCATGATCAGAGGTGATAGATGGGTGGCAAACAATCTGGACACAATGATATTTCTCCAACAAAACTCAATAGCATTCACCACAAAGTAGTAATCAAAACCAACAGAGTAGAGATGATAGATAGTACGGATTACAACACAAGTTGCAATTGTGAGATGAGATGGGATGGAGATGGAGATGGTGCTGATGTTGGGTATGATGTTGATGATGATCTCGATGATGCCCGTGACGATGATGATGATGACGATCTACCCTTCCGGGAGGTGATCTCCCCGGCGGAATCTTCCCGCAGGAGATGGCTTTTCTCCTCTGTAGGTTTCCTCCCCGTGGGGGCGGCGAAACACGGAAACTCTTCTCTATTTAGGGTGTCTACCCCAGGGGGGGTCTTATAGGCGAGAGGGGGCACCGAGGGGGCCCACCAGGCATCCAGGAGGGTGCCTGGCGCGGCCAGGAGGGGGGCCGCGCCAGGCACCCTTCTGGCTGCCTGGTGGGTCCCCTCACCTCCATCCTCAGTGATCCCCAGTCAATCTTCATAAAAATACTCCCCGTAAATTTTCATCGCATTTGGATTTGATCCGATTCAGCAACTTGGTGTCAACTTTTCACCGCTGAATTCTGGTTCTGCTGCCTCAGCACCGGAAAGTTGTAAACTGTGTAAAACAAACCAAAACAACATAAGAACAACACTTTAAAGTGGAATATATCAATGAATAGGATGAAATTACAATATAAAATAGTGATGCATTTTGGACGTATCAGTCATACAGAAGGAGCGGAGCTCATTTGCCTCGCCTTGATCTGAGGTAGAGTCTCCGGGCAAGGTACGAAGCCATTGTACATGGAGGTACTTCCATGATACATACCGCCACCAGAAATCATCAAGGCATCGGGATTAATCTCCTCCTGGCTCAGGTCAAACTTAGGACCGCGCAACTCTTTCGCCACCTCAGAATATGCCATCATCGTGTGGTAGGCTGCAGCGCTGGTGTACGCCTCAACCCCGTCGCCCTCGGAATATGCTTTCACCTCTTTGTACTTTCCCTTATGGGCCATGGAAAATCCCCGAAATCCCTTAGGAAGAGGTTGATTATGGTATTTGGCCTACAATAAAAATAGAAATATCTAATCAGTACAAGAAAAACTATGAACAAATCAATTCATTAATGATGGAAGGACATGAAACTGAAAACAAGACACTTACCCATTTTTTGATGTACTCATGGACGTTGACATTGCCTTGGTGGTGTGCCACACCAACCATTTGTGCACGCCTACCCTTGGCACTTTTGTGGGTGGCCAAGCAAGCATCACTGAGCCATTTGTCCACTATGGTCTCAAAGCAATCCATCTTATTGGCACACCATCTCGGGGGCACCTATGAATTAACAAGCTTATAACGTCAGCTTTAAGCTTTTATAAGCTAAGTATAAGTCAAGTTTTGAGCTTCTTATAAAGTCAGTTTTGAGATTTTATAAGCTAAAAAATAAGTCAATTTTTGATCTTTTATCTAACTAATCTATGAACTAACAAGCTTATGAATTAACAAGCTTATAAAGTCAAGTTTTGAGCTTCTTACCATTTTTCAGTTTTACAAGCTTATAAAGCCAAGTTTGAGCTAATTAGGCCTTACTTTTAAGTGTAGCAATTTGAATTAGTTAGTAATTTACCTCCAAGTATTGATCCTTCTTAAGGCAAAAATTTTTACACTTCCTCTTGGCCTTCTTCACGCCCTTCTTGGCGTACCATCTCGAACACACTAAACACGCATCTCGTGCCTCGTGTTTGAGAGTAACCTCACTATCTCCTTCTTGAGATTCTTGTTGGCCTCCGGCTCCATCCCCTCCTCAACCCTATAGTAGCACTGAAATTGCATCGAACACATGCTTAGATGAGTGAAATGATTCCAATGCTAATAAATGATTCCAATGCTTAGAATACTTACCCATAAAGTAGCCACCACCATGTCGGCTTTGGTATGGCATTCAACGTTGCCGATGCGTTCATTTCGTGGGGCCGGGGCAGCTTTGTAGTGCGGCCAAGTGAGGCCGGGCTCAGGAACCCTACCCTCACCAGGAAACTGGACTAGCCCGGGGAACTACTCCTTAAGCACAGTACCAAGGAAGCATTTCGGATTTCGGACACCTTTCGGGTAAGTCCTCGCCTTGCAAAATAAGAACACAAAGACATCAGTTGTTCTTATACCCGGAGAACAACAAGGTGGCGCTGAGGAAATCCTGCTTCTGATCGGGAGGAGAGCATATATGGGGAAATGAACCCAATCTACACATACTCGGGCTGTCCATGGGTAACATTGGACAATTCGAAATAATCCAAATATAAATATGCAAATGAATGCATATTTATAAATGTAATCTTCGAACGGAGACGTATATGGGTTATGCAACGGAACCTTACATAAAATTTTTATTTATTAAATATACCTATCTAACTAGTGTCATCGAACACACGGGGAGGTTAGAAGAAATGGAAAGGAGGAGAGGGTGCAGTGGCAGATAGAGCTCCTCTTCATCTTTTTTCCAATGGTTGGAAATCCTCCTCCTCGACAACAGGCTGGTGAGCCTCTTCTCCTCTACCCCTCTTCTTTCCCTGCCCTAATTTTCTTTTCATTAACTTCACTTTACTAACAAATTGTTTTACTTACTAATAATTTTTTTCTTTTTTCACTTTACTTTGATTCTAACCTAACTAAACTTACTAACTAACTAAATAATAATAGAATAAAACGAACTAAAAGATTCTGCCAAACTAGTAGTAACAAACCTAGCTATAACAACTAACAATAACAAAAATAGATCCTATATATATATATACTAACAACTAAAATTAGTAACAACTAATTTCTGACAACAACTAACAATGAACATAAATCGACACTAACAGATGTAGATGTACACTAAGCCAACTAAAATTCCATGCCACTAACAGATCTACACTAAGGTAACTAAAATTTAACACATACAAATTAAAAAAGGGAGAAGGGGTGGCCGTGGGCTCACCGGAGAGCGGCGGCGACGACCAGGACGAAGTGCGGCGGCGACGGACCGAACGGAGTGCAGCGGCAGCTCACCGGCGAGGCAGGGGGAGCAGGCTCTCCGGTGGTAGCGGCGATGGACCGGAGGAAGCGGCGGCGGCGGCGGGGTGGACCTGCAGAGGAGGAGAGGAGGAGCGGGCGTGAGAAGAGAGAGAATTGGGAGCGGGGGAGGGGGCGGCCGGGGTGGCGGCGGCTCTCTGGCGGCGGCAGGAAGATGCGGTCGGGGTGCTCCGGTGGCGGCGGCGGTGCGTTGGAGGGTGAGAGAGGGTTCGAGCGGGATGAGAGAGAGAGTAATGGCCTGTTAGGTCTAGCCCGACCCAAGCTAACGGCCCGCCGCTTGGCCGTCAGGCGGTGAGCCGTTATCCCACAGCCGCGTGGTGGGGTCTGGGCATACGTTGCCGTCAGAGTCGCTTTTCCGTCAGTTATTCTAAGCTTTTCCGTCAGCTAACTGACGTCGTTGCATAAACTGGCGGCTAACTTTTCTTTTTCCTACATCTTTTTCTTTGTCGTCAGCTTTTCCACTAGCTGACGGCAACCCATGGTTTGTCGTCTGCCCCGATGAAAAGCTGACGACAAAGCCTAAAGCTGACGGAAAAACTCTCGTTTCCAGTAGTTTTCAGGAGGTTCGTGAAGTGCTCGTTGGGGATGACCTTCGGGAGCGGTGTCTTCGGGAGATAGTCATGTTCGGGAGCCTATGGTCGTGGAGCAGTCTTGATCTGATTTTATCGTGGCCGGGCATGTCGTGAGTTGTAGGCACGCCCCAGCATACCCTGGTTCCTGTTGGGCCAAAAATTGGTGCATGTTAGGGTGTGGAGTGAGTGAAACTCCAACGCGATGACCCAAAAACGACTCCAACTGTGATTTGTTCCACCATTTATCCGTTTGGGTCGGCCCGGCGGACCAAATGTCCATCCTTTGTCCGTTTGGATCGCCGAGTCCCCAGTAGTGCGAGAAGGACGCAAATTTGGGTTGCAAAATATGGATGCGAAAGTCATAATTATACATTTGAGAAAATGAAAGAAATCCCCTCCTAAACCCTAGCTTCCCGACGGTCGCTCTTGGGATGGCTACTCGCCTTCCCTGTCGCCGTCGTCGTCCCCGTTGAGGTCGATGACGGACGGCGGCGACTACGGCACGCTGCGCGGCAAGTACCCCTGCGGTGGCGGTGAGAGAGGGGTCGGTGGCGGTGGTGGCGGGGGCAGAGGGCGTAGCTCCAATGGATCTCACTGGAAAGTCCAGCAAGTCACGATGATGTTGCGGATGACCTCACGCATCTCGGCGTCGGCTTTGTCGGTGTGCGTCAGTGGTGGCATTGGCGGAAGCAAAGCCTTGTACCAAGGCGCCGGTGGCGGTGGCGGTGAAGGTGGAGGTGGCAGCGGAGCGTTGGACGTGACCACCAACATGTGGTCGAGTCCCAGTCAGTGCTCACGATTGGCTCGCTCGGTCTCCTCAATGGCCTGTCGGAGGGCCGCCTCCTCGTTGTACTACGACGAGACGTAGGGCGGAGGGGATGGGGTTCTCTTGGCCTTGACAATGTGTGGTGTCGCCACATCACGGATCTGCAGGCCATGTTGTTGGGACGATGCCAACTCATCCATTGCGGTCCTGTTGTGGATTTCACGGCAGCGAGATGAAGCGTATGTGGCCGCTTCGTCGGCCGGTGACACCGTCCCTCGGACGGGACTGAGATGACACCCATTGGGCAGCTTCACGTCTGAGTACGACACTGGCCTGCCATTTTGCAAGTACTATACGAAGATTTCGATGCTGATGGGGACATGGTTTCCTAGTTGTTCGACAAGGGGAGCCGGCATGCGGGGGTTGGGAAGCGAGCAGGGCGGAGGGAGTGAAGTTGTGCTGGTGGGAGTGGTCGGTCCTATTAAATGGGGCCGGTCCACGCCGCGTGGGGGAGTCCAAGAGGATCCGTGTCGAAGGTTCGCCTGCTATCCACGGGAACGCAAAACTACCCCAAAATTGGATCCGGTTTGGGTCATGGCGGACCGAAATACGGAAAAATGCGGAGCTCCCCTAGTTTGGGTCGCCCTGTTTGTGACACCCCGCCTGAATACCACTGTACACAGACGAGTGTCGGCCACATACAAGCCCAGGAATCACTCTGGTGTGCGCGCTTACAACATGTACCATGAATATATGCACAACTGTAAAAGGATTCATAAGCCAAAGTGGCTTGAATCAATATATTACCACCATAGATGGTTGATGTCAAGAGAGTTTTAATACTCTTCAAGCCTCGTTGGTTACCCCAAGTGCAGAGTGAGATCTAGTGCAGCAGCAAATTTTCCCTTGGCAAAGATACCAAGGTTTTTCTCCCATAGGACTCCGAAGGATACAAGAAGGTGGTAAAGTGAACAATGGCGCCGAGGTTGCTAGCTTCACCTGGACCTACACACAGATAAAAATAACTTTGCTCCCAATGAGTACAGAGGAGTTGTCAATTCCTCCGGCCTTTCCGTTTACAAAGGATCAACGCAAGAGATAAAAGTGGAACGGAAAATAAAGACTGAAAGTAAGCTAAGGGTGTAAACAGTAAAGTGAAAATGGACCGGGGTCCCGGGATTTTCAATAGTGATGTCTCTCTCCCAAAAGACGATAAAAGTACTAGCGAGGTAAACAAATCACAGCTGGGAAATTGACAGGATTATGAAGGCACCGTAATGCTAACTATGCTGCAAAGAAAGGAAGGGCTCAAAAGCAATGGGCAGTACGCCAAGGTAAGTAGACCGAAATCCAACTGCATCTACTACGAATCATCCACCTTGATATATCTATCCAGAACATCTCGCTGGTATTAAGATGCGAATCCCACCCAAAGTGTAAACTCAAAGAAACAGACAACTGCATTAAAAGAACTTTGCGTAAAGTAAACAATTATTGCACCCGCAGGTACAAGCACCGTTGTTTTATCCCTGGTGGCAACAGCACATCCCCTAGTCTCATGTTTCTGTCACTCAAGCTAGACATCAAGGGGCTGAACCCACAATAAAGCATAACGCTCCCTCTTGGAGTTGCAATTAATCACTTGGCCAAATAATAATACGGCAACGGATAACATGCAAGAATTTACTCAAGAACAAAATATAAAAGAGAAGAACCAAATATATTACTCATCACAATCTGAACATAGTCTCATAATCCATCTGATCCCAACAAACTCAGCATAGCAACAACAGAAAATTATAAAGGTGCCTCGATCATGTAAGGCACCTCACGAGGTCTTGAAAGTGGAAGCACAAAGAGGGGAGAGGAACATCACATAGCTATTGGTCACGGACCCATTGTCCAAGGAAAACTACTCACGGTACATACGGGAGGCATCCATGGCTATGGATGGTCTCCCGGAGGGGGTCCTCCTCCTGGCAGGGTGCCGGGGCAGCTTCTCCAGGCAGCCCCGATCTAGAAACGGCGGCGGCGGTACAGAGGCGAGTTCAGGAAAAAGAGATCCGTCCTAGGGGTTTCCACCCCGAGGGCTAAATATAGGCGAAGGGGGGCACTGAGGGGGGCCATAGGGCAGCCAGGAGGATCCCTAGCGCGACCTAGGGTGGGGCCGCGCCAGGGACCCTTCTGGAGTCCCTGTGGTGGCCCCCCTTCCCTCCTTTGGTGTTTCCGGAAGCTTTCGTGTCGCTGATTTTTTATCAGATTTTCCGGATTTTTTGGAGCACTTTTAATGGCCGGAAAACCTAAAATACAAAAACTGTAGAAAACAGCGACTGGCGGCTGGGTGCACTGGGTTAATAGATTAGTCTAAATATGCTCAAAAGTGTATGAAAGTTTGGGACGTATCAACATCCCCAAGCTTAATTCCTGCTCGTCCTCGAGTAGGTAAATGATAACAAGCATAATTGCTGTGGTGACATGCCACACAACCATATAAGGACTTCTTAAGTAAAGGAATCAAAGCATGCAATTCAATTCAAGTCTTAACAAGCAAGAGTCTATATTAGTATTGACACAAGCAACAGAAGAACAAAAGGTGCAAGAGCTCTCGCTGTCCGTGACTCGAATGTCTCTAGATGGTTTTTGCGTGCAAGCAGGGGATAGGGAAATACGAGAGAAAAAATAATTGTTGAGAACAACTATCTACTAAAGTTTCACACTTAGTCTCCTTTGGATTCTTATCTTGACTCGTCCCCAAACCACTAGCCAGGTACAAGTCAAACTGATCCACTCCCTTTCGATATTTTGAGCACTCATGCAATGGATGAGCGTGAGCAAGAAAGTTGACACCTAAAAGGCGAACCAGAAAGAAGGTGGAGGAGGAAGACAAAAAGGTGGGAAAGGCTCACAACAATGAGGACAATCATAGGCGAGAGAAGGCTATATGATAGATATGATGTGAGGAGTAGGGATTTCCATGCAACGGATGCACATGTGAGCTAAAAGCTCTCCAAGGGAACTAGTGGGGGTGCATCTAACTTGTTTGCTCAAGAAGACCTAGAGCTCGTTTGAGGAGGCTCATCATTGGAATATACAAGCCAAGTTCTATCACTACTAGGGAATAGCCTTTTAGTGGCGTCCTTTTTTTTGCGTTTAGTGGCGCATTTCAAATGCGCCACTAACGACAAGCCACTAATAAGGCCTTAATAGTGGCGCATTTCAAATGCGCCACCCCTAAGAATCTTATGCGTGGCGCATTTCGAAATGCGTCACCTATAAGCCCAAATGCGCCACTATTAAATTTTGTTAAATTTTGAATTTTGAATCTGGATCTGGAAAACAATTTTTCTTTTTATTTTTTAGTTTTTTTTTCTTAATCTACTAAAGTTTCACACTTAGTCTCCTTTGGATTCTTATCTTGACTCGTCCCCAAACCACTAGCCAGGTACAAGTCAAACTGATCCACTCCCTTTCGATATTTTGAGCACTCATGCAATGGATGAGCGTGAGCAAGAAAGTTGACACCTAAAAGGCGAACCAGAAAGAAGGTGGAGGAGGAAGACAAAAAGGTGGGAAAGGCTCACAACAATGAGGACAATCATAGGCGAGAGAAGGCTATATGATAGATATGATGTGAGGAGTAGGGATTTCCATGCAACGGATGCACATGTGAGCTAAAAGCTCTCCAAGGGAACTAGTGGGGGTGCATCTAACTTGTTTGCTCAAGAAGACCTAGAGCTCGTTTGAGGAGGCTCATCATTGGAATATACAAGCCAAGTTCTATCACTACTAGGGAATAGCCTTTTAGTGGCGTCCTTTTTTTTGCGTTTAGTGGCGCATTTCAAATGCGCCACTAACGACAAGCCACTAATAAGGCCTTAATAGTGGCGCATTTCAAATGCGCCACCCCTAAGAATCTTATGCGTGGCGCATTTCGAAATGCGTCACCTATAAGCCCAAATGCGCCACTATTAAATTTTGTTAAATTTTGAATTTTGAATCTGGATCTGGAAAACAATTTTTCTTTTTATTTTTTAGTTTTTTTTTCTTAATCTCAGGTTAGTATGCTTAATGCCCGATCACTATGCTTAATCTCAGGTCAAACTAACCTCCGTGGTCAAACTTCCCCGAGGGTCACCCATCCTTGCACTACTCCAGCCCCAGCACGCTTATCTTCTCGGTTCTATTCAACTCTCACTCCAACTCACCTAGCAGGCACTTGTTGATATATCTAACATATAAATCCTATTAAACCATGTTAATGTCTAGGACCTTGTTAATGTTCATGGGTGTGCTAAAATTTTCAACAATTTTTTGAAACTTTCTCGATGGGACCATTAGCATATTTTGAAGTTTTTAAAAAAATTTGATATTTTAAAAAAAATATTTTTATTTTTTTTAAATTTTTTAATGTTACTATCTAAAATTTTCATCTTTTTTAACTTCCCGATTTGTCCTCTAGCCTATTTTGAATTTTAAAAAAAATAAAAAAAATGCGACACTACTAAGTTCAAAATTGTTTTCAATTTTTTCTCTTTTTTTGGGCCTCCAGATCTTCAAACGCCTGTAACTTTTTTTATGTTAGGTTTTTGAGGATTCTAAAAATGTTCAACGGGTTACACGGCGAAGGGTTCGGTTCTCTGACTCCAAGACTTCCACTTGTACTTTTAGTACACATAATTTTCAAAGAGTTGGTTGGTGATGCGGTAGGCCTCGGAGATGGTGGACAACATGCGTTGATCTTCAAGTGAAGTGGAGGGCCCTGAAAGGTTAAGAGAAAGATCATATTGAGGTTGGAAAGATCCCACCATGATGGGATTGCTTGGACCTCCTTGTTGTTGGGCAGTGATAGTCTTGACTTCCTCTCTCATGGAGCGCTCCATCTCCGCTTGTCTTGCGGCAATTTCTTCTTCGGTAGCCCAATCAACGTGCTTCCCTTGATTAAGATCGTTCTGGACTTGACGTAGTCGCCATACCAAGAAGTCCTCTCCGCTCGAGCCACAAGAAGACATCTCTACTAATCAACTTTTAGTCCTGGGAGAAACAGCCCGAGAAGAAAACACACGAAATCGTGAGATACGGTGCCGGGACTATCTAGGCAAATATATAGCAAAAATTTCTGCAACAGAAGGAAGGTTTCAAGCCTAGGTGGAGTCGGAGTCCAGGGCACCCAGGAGGGTGCCTGGCGCGGCCAGGAGGGGGGCCGTGCCAGGAGGCCTCCTGGGCCCCCTGGAGCTCCTCTCCGGCTCCACTCGGGCTTGGAATTTTCCTAATTTTGCAAAAACTTTGAAAAGTAAACTTTTATTGGCGTTCGCAGTGTATTCTTACCATAATTCATACCTTTTCTTATTCTGCTCCTGCCGGAGTCTGAAACTGGCTGCAACATGTGATCGTGAGTCTTTGTATATATCATGTTTGCATCCACATTGATTGGATCACCTGCCATATAATGTTCGGGTCTTTGTCCATTCACAACTTGAGGTTTGGTGCCTTCGAAATTATTGATCTTGATTGCACCAGACCGATATACTTCTTCGATATGAAAAAGTCCTTCCCATCTGGAAAGTAGTTTACCTGGAGAAAACCTGAAACGAGATCTAAACAACAAAACTTTATCACCAACATTAAATTCACGTTTCAGAATTCTTTTATCGTGCCACTTCTTTACCTTTTCCTTGAACATTTTAGCGCTCTCGTAAGCTTCACTCCTCCACTCATCTAGAGAAGTCAAGTTCATGAGACGCTTTTCACCAGCTAACTTTGGGGCAGCATTTAGCTCTCTGACAGCCCAGAAAGCTTTGTGCTCTAACTCTAATGGAAAATGGCAAGCCTTGCCATAGACCATTATATACGGAGACATGCCCATGGGGTTTTTGTAAGGAGTTCTATACGCCCACCAAGCATCTCCTAACTTCTTTGACCAATACTTTCTAGAACTGTTTACTGTCTTCTGTAAGACCAACTTGATCTCCCTATTGGTGAGCTCAACTTGCCCACTAGTTTGAGGGTGGTACAGTGATGCAATCCTATGATTGACATCGTACTTGGCTAGAGCTTTCCTAAAAGCTCCATGCGTGAAGTGTGACCCTCCATCTGTCATGAGGTACCTTGGTACTCCAAACCTAGGAAAAATTACATCCTTGAGCATTTTGAAAGATGTCTTGTGATCAGCACTCTCAGTGGGGATTGCTTCAACCCACTTGGTTACATAATCAACAACAACTAAGATGTGTGTGTACTTATGTGAAGGAGGAAAAGGACCCATAAAATCAAAACCCCAGCAATCGAAAGGTTCGATCACTAGTGAGTAATTCATAGGCATCTCATTTCTCCTGCTAATGTTACCAACTCTCTGACACTTATCACAAGATAGAACGTACCTTCGGGCGTCTTTAAAAAGAGTAGGCCAATAAAAACCTGATTGTAATACTTTATGTGCGGTCCTTTCACCGAAATGATGTCCTCCATAGGGACTATCGTCACATTGTCGAAGAATATCCTGCTGCTCGTGCTCCAGTATACACCTTCTTACGATCCCGTCCGCACCTTCTTTGTACAGATATGGATCATCCCAAAAGTAGTGCGTCAAATCCGTGAAGAGTTTATTCCTCTGCTGAAATGTAAAACCTGGAGCCAAAAACTTTGCAAAGATAAAATTAGCATAATCTGCAAACCAAGGGACGGAATGAGATTGTACTTTTACAACAGCAAGCTGTTCATCTGGGAAACTGTCGTTGACTGGAATAGGATCGTGCGGGATATCTTCCATCCTTGAAAGATTATCCGCCACCGGATTGTCTTCTCCTTTTCTATCGACAATCTGCAAATCAAATTCTTGAAGAAGGAGTACCCATCTAATGAGTCTTGGTTTGGCGTCCTTTTTCTGCATAATATACTTAATGGCAGCATGGTCAGTATGAATAGTAACTTTAGAATCAACAATATACTCCCTAAACTTATCACAAGCAAACACCACTGCCAAGAATTCCTTCTCGGTAGTAGCATAATTATTTTGAGCACTATCAAGTGTCTTGCATGCATAGTGGATGACATTCAACTTCTTGTCAACCCTTTGTCCTAAAACAGTTCCAATAGCAAAGTCACTAGCATCACACATAATTTCAAAGGGCAAATTCCTCCTTCACATAAGTGGTTGTACTATAGGAGCGGTTATCAAGGCTTTCTTAAGAACTTCAAAAGCTTCCTTACAATCTTCATCAAATACAAAAGGAGAATCCTTCTGGAGAAGATTGGTAAGGGGTCTCGAGGTCTTAGAAAACTACTTGATAAATCTTCTATAGAAACCAGCATGACCTAGAAAACTACGAATACCTTTGATGTCCCTTGGATAGGGCATCCTTTCAATAGCTTCAGTCTTTGCCTTGTCCACTTCAATTGCCCTTTCGGAAATCTTGTGTACAAGAACTATCCCTTCGTTAACCATGAAATGGCACTTCTCCCAATTGAGCACCAAATTGGTTTCTTCACATCTCTGAAAACTTTATTAAGATTGTGGAGACAGTGGTCAAAGGAGTTTCCATAGACGGAAAAGTCGTCCATGAAAACTTCTACAATCTCCTCACAGAAACCATGAAATATTGCAGACATACACCTCTAAAAAGTAGCAGGTGCATTACACAAACCAAAAGGCATACGCCTATAAGCATAAGTACCGTAAGGACACGTAAAGGTGGTCTTCTCTTGATCCGCAGTGTTAACGTGAATCTGGGAGAAGCCAGAATACCCATCAAGATAGCAGAAGTGGGTGTTTTTAGACAGCCGCTCGAGCATCTGATCAATAAAGGGCAGAGGATAGTGGTCCTTCCTGGTGTCCTTGTTCAACTTCCTGAAATCAATACACATTCTATATCCAATAATAGTCCTCTGAGGTATTAGTTCATTTTTATCATTATGAACAACAGTTATACCCCCTTTCTTAGGAACACAATGAACGGGACTTACCCACTTACTATCAGCTATAGGATAGATGATACCTGCGGCTAGAAGTTTGAGAACCTCCGTCCTAACCACGTCCTTCATCCTTGGGATGAACCGTCGTTGATGATCAACAACTGGTTTGGCATCGGGCTCGAGATTGATAGTATGTTACCAAATGGATGGACTAATACCTTTGAGATCATCAAGAGTATAGCCAATAGCACCTCGGTGTCTGCGGAGTGTCTCCAATAATCGCTCTTCTTCATAACCTGAAAGGTTAGCATTGATAATAATAAGATATACTTTCTTTTCATCTAAATAAGCATACTTGAGCGTATCGGGTAGAGGTTTTAGATCAAACACCGGGTCTTCTTTTGGTTGCGAGAGGATTCCTAAAGGTTCAACCGGGAGGTTGTGCTTCAGGATAGGAGTTTGTCTTAAAAATAGGTCTTCTAGTTCATCCCTCTCCTGCATATGTATGTCATTCTCGTGGTCTTCCATAAATTTCTGCAAAGTATCATCAAGAGGAATAGCAATAGAAGCAATTTCTTCAATAATTTTGTCATTACTTGACAAGTCAGTACCACGAGGCTGCTTAGAAAACTTAGAAAAATTAAATTCATACGGCTCACCGTTGAATTCAACAGAAACAAGTCAGTACCACGAGTGCTCAAGAAGGGCCTATGAAAGATAATAGGGAAAAAACTATCTTGCACTGAACCAAGTACAAGAAAGTCCGTAGGATATTTTACCTTCCCACAGAGTACTTCAACATCTCTCACAATCCCAACTGGAGAGATTGTTTGTTTATTTGCAAGATGAATCGTGACATCAATGTCCTCGATCTCACACGGCTGAATCTCGTGCATGATCTCTTGATAAAGTGTGAATGGAATAGCGCTGACGCTAGATCCTAAATCACATAGCCCATAGTAATTATGATCTCCTATTTTGACAGATACAACCGGTGTACCTGAAATTGAGCCTTTGTTCTTGGCTGTGACAATGTTAGTGGAAACAGCACAAAAACTAATAGTGGATTCTTCAATATCACTGGTTACTAGATCCTTGACCATTGCAACTTGAGGCTTGACCTTGATCATATCCTCAGGTTCGTCAGTGGTTCTTCCGTTTTTGTTTAGAATACCTGTAACAAAAGAGTGCTCCTTTATCCTTGAGGGATAAGGAGGCTGTTCATACACAACTGCAGGTAAAACAGGATCAGTAACATTAATCTCAATAGGTGACTCCTTGGATGGTTTATGATGTTGACTCTCCTTCTTCTTAGAAGAATCAACATGAGAAGCAAAGTCCTTGCAAAAGTCAACCATTAGCTGGGAATCAAGACCAATTTTAGAGCAAAAGGTATTAAAGTAATCAGTCTTCACATAACTCTCAATGTAGTCATGCTCATAGTTTATAGCGGGTTCAATACCTTTATCAATTTCCCAGTCTTCAGTGTTCTTCTGGATCCTTTCTATAAGATCCCATTTTTCTTCCATACTTCTGGTCTGGAATACCCCGCTAGAGGAGGCATCCAACATCTCCCTGTCCTAACGAGAAAGCCTGGCATAAAAATTTGTAAGTATAATTTCCTTGGGGAGCTCATGGTTTGGGCAATTGAGCATCAGGGACTTCATTCTCCCCCAAGCTTGAGCGATGCTCTCTCCGTCGCGAGACCAAAAGTTGTAGATGTAGTTCCTGTCTTGGTGAATTTCACGAAGAGGATAAAACTTTGCATAAAAGAGCGACATAAGCTCTGGACATTCAAGCAGACCAGAGTTATCGAGTATCTTATATCAATCTGAAGCTTTATCTTTGAGTGATACGGACATATGTATACACCTGCAAGCTTAAATAAAGAACGTAATTGTGATAAATATAGCAGGTGTTCTCCCGGATGTCCTTCTCCTGTATAACGATTAGCCAAGACATAATCAATAATACCAGATGGTATTTTATAGGGCACAATTTCAGTAGGGGTAGGAGTGACCACCACAGTCGTGGGGTGGCTCCTTACCAGCAACGAACCAACAGTAGAAGAGTCCATAAGGACTGAAGGTAACAACAGAAAATAAAGGTTTCCTTACTAGCTTCACTACCAATAGCGCTACACTCCCCGGCAATGGCGCCAGAAAAGCTCGTTGATGGCGGTGAAATTAATAGGTTTAGTGGGATTGTGAAAGTCCAAGTATGTGATCATACGGGGAGGGGGTGAATGATCACTTCAAAATTTTCTACTGAAACTATTGAAGTGAAGCATAAGTAGGGCGGAATAGCGAAGTAAAACTGGAAGCGAAACTAAATGTAGTGAATCAAAACACATTGAAGCATAACTGCGAAGAAAATGCAATACTGAAGGTAAATCCTTGAAGTAAAACGAACTGGGACTCGGCGATGTTTGTTCGACCAGTTCACGCTCTGCAAAGCGCTACGTCTGGTTGGAGGGACTGGTGATTGAACACCTGGAGCAAATCTCTCTCCGTCCGTTGCTCCACTGCACCAAACTCCTTGAGATTGGTCAGTTCTTCACTCGTGGTTGATTATTGAGGAAATCACCGAAACCTTTGACAAACTGGACTTCGAGGAGAAAATTACTCTTCGCTCTCTGAAGAACAACACTCTAACCGTCTAGCATAATTGTAGTTCTCCAAGATAAAAAGGCTAGTAAGCTTTCACCTAAGTCATCCCAAATCTATTCAGATCAATGGGACTTAGGCTTCAGTATTCTGGATTTTGGGTTTTGCTTCGGTGGTGTTTTTGGGGTGCTCTCTTCAGTCTCTCTCGGAATATTCTCAGAGCATCCACCCGCAAATGGAGGAGGGGGCGGCGTATTTATAGTTGGCGATCCCGAGGTGCGGAATGACCAAATTGACCCGAGGTGACAGCTTGACACGTGTCCACAACGGTCGGATTTGTCATCACTGCGCAACTTTACTTGAGGAACAAGTAAAGGTGACTCACGGACTTAGTTCTGCTTTAGAAGCCAAAGAACGAAGTCTTTGCTACTGAAACTTAACTCAGTGCACATGAGATTTCTTCGCTCAGGCTTCTCACTTGGTTTGGATTTGATCTGAGCATTTTCTCAATGACTTCGGTGTCCACAAACTAAAGACCCGTCTTGATAGTACGGTTTGTCCTATGACTCAAGGAACAAAAGAAAAGAACTACACAAAAACATCTAAGTCTTGCGTCGTCTTCTTCATTTCCTTCAATGAGTTGAGCTTCAGGACACCTTCATTTTTGGGGGTCATCCTCCGTGGTTAAGCTTCGCTCAGGGGGTAATGCTTCGATAACTTGAAGACCTTCCCTGAAGCTTTATCACCTAGCTTATCCTTCAGGAACCTATACAACTTTTTACACTAGAAAACATTGTTAGTTCCTCTACTGTCTTGTCCAACAATATCCAAAACACACGGGGGCAAAACTTTGCTCTTACAATCTCCCCCTTTTTGGACTATTGTTGAAAAACAGGCATCGATAAAAGATATTGAAGTTTTTGTGAAGTGATGGGACAAACTCTAAGATATGAAGTTTTTGGCTCCACCTGAATGCAACCATCGAAGATTTATATAATCAAAGTTAATGCTTGAGAGAATTTTCTTCGGTGGAGAGCATAAACAAATATCTTAGCGAATACAATTGCATTTGAAGATATATATCCAGGAATGTATGCAATTGCTTCCAATGACCTGTGACTTAGAAAATAATAACCACCTGCAAGATAGAAGATACGAAGCAATACTTGCAAGCAAAGGGGTTATTAAAACTTAATCGTCGCACAGGAGTAGCAGGACCGAAGTTAAACTTAAGTTACAACCCAATCGAAGAGAATGGAATGTTTGTTGTAACTTAACCAAGCGAAGAAAAAGCAAATAGCAAAAACCCTTTCCCCGATGCAAATCTAACTCATCGATGCCCTCATTCTCCCCCTTTTTGTCAATGATTGGACAAAAGGTGGAGAAAAGGTTCGAGAGATCTATTGCGCGGCATCAGCACCCTGGGAACCCGACGAAGCTGAGCTTGATGAAGACTCATCCGACGAAGACTGACCGCCTAAGGATTCTTCTTCGGAAGAAGACAAAGGAATAGCTTCGTGGCGCGTCTGGGTGATGAGGTTGATGTCGAGGTCGCTGTCGTCGAGGCCGTCGTCGTCCTTTGACGTAATGGAGTCGTTCTCAGAGAAGGTATCAGGCCGGATGGGTTCAGGTTCGTTGACGAAGAAAACTTCATCAATCTTGTGCAGGGGAGGGATCTTCTGATTCTGGCGGTCAACTGTATCATCACGGGAAAAGTTTCGCTGGAGGTGCTCATAATCTTTGTAGATGCGATCTTTACGAAGGCCTTTGACAGAGTTGAATTTCCGTAGCGCCTTCCAGGAATGACGTTTGAGAACACGCAAAAACTGATTGTTATTGAGTGAAATGTTTCCAACTCTGTTGATTTCATCAGCAATAAATTGCAGCTGGCGCTGATTGGCTTCAATGTAAGTTTCAAGCATTTGCTGCGACCGAAGATTAACTTCAAAGTGGTGGCAGTCTTTCTGGAACTTCTTTGATAAGTTTCGCTCATTGACTTCATGGCGCACACCAACATATGTAGCAAAGGGATCATTGGGCTTCCTTAGCAATGCTTAAGTGTCACGCACTGGTGGAATGAAAATCTTCGGATGATGGCGAGCCACAAAGTCTTTGTTCCTGCCATAATCGCATACAACTTGAAGCCAGGGAGCATAAGGTTTCAGTGTGAATGGAAGCTCAGCTGCAAGAACCAAGTTCCTAATGAAGCAGTCTTCAAAGTCAAAGATAAGACCATGAGTGAGCTTCATAATTGCATGCCTTGTCTCTGGATAAATATTCGATTCTTCCGAAGCAGTACTCAATGGAATCAAAGAGTTGGAAATGATGTAAAACCAAGTCTTGGAGATGAAGTTCAAGTGCTTCGGGCGAATGTTTTCAGGAAGGTAGCTTGCAGAGACTTCAGGGTCCAACAACGTAGCAAATTCTTCTTCAGCCAGAGCAGGTTCTAAGTGAATCTTTTCTTGAACTCCAGAATGCCTTGGAATATTGACAATTTCCATGAATTCAGCAGAGGACATCCTGAAGACTTTACCTTGAATCATCCATTCCAGCGTTGTGACGCCCCCAAAATCAATTCGTGTACAGTAATCATACACGCAGGGTACACGACTGAGATTAGGGTGCCACGGTGAGAATATCACAGCACAACACTAAACACAAAAGGATAAACCAATATGTTACAATAAAGGGGGTCAGGCGGACCCGAATACATAAGTTATACAAGCCATAATATTTGAGTACAGACATAGTTAGTCAAGTTTTGCCTTAAGAAGGCTAGCACAAATAACATCAGAGATACAGATCGAAAAGGCAAGGCCTCCTGCCTGGGAACCTCCGAAACTACTCCTGGTCCTGGTCAGCGGGGGTCTCGACGTAGTAGTATCCGCCTCCGGGATACTCCTGCTCCTGGGCCCCAATGTCGATTGTAGCGGCCGATCAGGCAAAACAGTAAAGGAAATAAAGCCGGTGAGTATGTAGTATACCCGCGAGTCATACGTCCGCTACTAAGAATTATGCATTGTATCAACGGAAATAAGAGGCTATATATAGTGGACTGAAAGACAGAAATCTAGAGCAAGGGTAAGAAGCTAGGCCTATCGACGACTAGCATCTTCCGACGATGTCTTGCAGCATGAGGTAAGAATCAGCCAACAGTTCATATAAAGCGTAAAGTAACAACGAAGCAGAAGTTGCTGCAACATTGTATAATATAAGTTTTAATGATTAACAATAATAATAATAATGCCTCCGAGTTCACCTCCTCGATATCCCCGCGAGGATGAAAACCCGGAACCATACAGTTTAATAATAATAGTTTCTAGTGGTAAGATCCAGCTTCAGCATAAAGCGTCCTGTTACCGTGGACACGGCTATCGATAGATTAATCTTCCCTGCAGGGGTGCACTGGCGTGACTCTACGACGCTCGGATCTCCAGGGTGGCGGGAACCTTGTTAGGGAACGCTCCACCAAAGCTATCCGACACAAAGTAGCCCATCCTTCGGCAATCAACAGAGAGGTCATCCGCCGGACTATATCCTATGTACGCCGGGCTTTGGAACCTAACCCGAATGTACACCTGCGCGGTGCGTGACTGGCCGGTGAAGAAAAATCAAAGCAAATACAAATACACCGCTCGAGCAAGAGAAGACAACACCACTTCCCGGCAATCAGCCCGCGGTACTGGTGGCTTCTGAAGACCCTCGAACGAGACTACGATGCAGGGGAGCCCACACTCCTTATCCCACGTGTAGGTAGTGCGTACAAGCCAAAAGGCTACTCAAGACATCCGCCGAACCATTTAGCATTTTAATTAACCTGCGTGACAACCGTTATCGTTGCCTCGACTTAGCCGACCCGCGGTCAACGACAGCAGTCAGGACCACCAGTACATCGGTGCCTGCCCTGTCGTCCCACCAAGTCACTGCGGTTACCAACAAGGTGAACCGTCTCCTTACCTTGTCTCGCGTGTGCTCTTGTTAGAGCTCGACTTTCGTGGTTTGGTAACTCTCGCGAGATATGAGCAGGGGCCAAGCACGCCAGTAACGTTGGTCGTACCCTCCCTGTTGTTCCCGACCATATACCTCTCCCGGGCACCGTTGGGTCGCCCGACTTTCTTACCTTTAAGGAAAACCGCTGTTCAGGACCCTATGGCGGCAAGACAAAGTTAGCCTCGAGTGGAGTACAAGGATTACTCCTGGAGCTCACACTTGAGGTGACTAGGCATAACCCAGATAGGGGCCTTTGGCGGTGTCTGCTTTGTACCGTACATGTGCAGTTGTATATATGGTATCCGTGTTCACTCCCCTGAGTGATCACGTCCCGCTATCTAGTCCTAGCTAACAATGCGCAGGGTTCACTGCTGAATAACGCATAAGTAATAATAGGCAGCATAGGATAAAGGAAAGGTACATCAAGGGGCGACAAAATCAGGCTGTGCAATTGAATAGGAGTATAACATAGCAGCAGGAGTAACAATGACTAGTGCAAGAAAGTACGGAAAAGGTAGGCGATATCTGGGGAAGAGAATGGCTCTGCTTGCCTGGAAGCTCGACGGTAGGGGTCGGGTCGTTGACGAAGTAGTCGTACCCGGCAGCAGGGTCTACTGGAGATTAAGGGGAGGGGGGAAACAGTAAATACACAGCAATAATAAACAAATATATGCATGACAGACAGATGAAATGTTAACGGTGTTCTAACGCAGTGCAATGCACGTTGCTCGGAGCGGGAATTCATCCGGGGATGAAATACCGGTTCCGGGTGATTACCGGACAGGGTGTCCGGAGGGGGAAGTGTTCAAGCCGGAGGTGTCGTGGACATCCGACAAAGATAACGGGGGTGTATCCATGTTAGTTGAACCATTCCGGACAACTTTCGTGTTCGAAATAAATTCATCCGGCAGGTTTTTACGGGCACCGGGAATTATCGACAGACAGCTCGGAGGGGGGAATGTCGATGATCGTGTGTTAGGGGGTGGGGTAGACATACGGATAGCGTATCCGTATTCGTTATATTTTTCTGATCAATTTTCATATACAAAGTTTTTTGATCTGAGCTACGGTTTATTTTCTATGATTTTCTAAAGTTTTAAGCATTTTAAATCATTTTCTAAATCATTTTTAAATTATTTTTATTAATTAACAGAAACATTATCCACAATAGTTTGACTGCTCAACTGACATGTGGGGCCACCCTGTCAACCTCACAGTGTGATAAATCATTTTAATTTAATTAGAAAAATGCCAGGGCCCACATGTCATACTCCCAACAACAATTTATTTTAATAAAACAAGAAGGACTTACAGATAGGGGCCATGTGTCATTGATACATTTGTTTAATTAACAGTTTAATTAGTTTTAAAAGGCCTAGGGCCCACCTGTAATACATTTAAGTTTTATTATCTATCTAATTAACTTCTAAGCCATGAAGGGCCCACTGGTCATTCACTCTGGGAGGGGTTGTGTTTTCTTTTAACAGGTGATTAGCACTAAACTACCGCGCGGGCCCACATGTCAGTGGGTAAACCCACTGGGGGTAGCCCGTGCGTGCCTAAGCCGACGACCGGAGCACGGCGGCGCTGGCCGGGAGGGCACTCCGGTGACTACTAGAGCGGCGGAGGGGAGGGGATCGAACAGGTCCAGTGTCGCGCCTTCAATGACGAACTCGTTCGGCTACGGGGACGGGCAAATCGGCGGCCACGACCTCAACTGGCGGCGGACGGAGTACGCGCGGGTGGGGGCGGCCTCCGGAGGGGCGAATCGGAGTGCAGGAAGGAGGGGAAGAAGCATGGGCTCACTGTGAGTGCAGTGGACGGCTCGAGGAGGCGTGAGGTGGCCTGTAGATGCGGCAATCGACGACGGCGGCGACGGCTGTGGCGGACGGCGGCGGTGCAATTCGCTCGATGTGGTGGCGCAGAGCTCGGCCTGGGTTGTGCAGAGGACGTAGGGGAGGCAGGCGAAGCCGGGAGACACGCCGGAAGGACCCGTAGACGTCGGTGGCCACGCGGGCGCGGAGGCGCGACCATGGTTGCACACGGGGCGAGCTCGGAGAGGGAAACAGGGGCGCAAGGGGAGAAAAGGGGAGGGGGCTAGGGTTTCCCGGAGGGTGCGGGATCTTTATCCCCGCCGGAGGGTTCGGCAGATGGCCGCCACGGCGGCACCTCGCGGCTCAGCCGCAGGATGCCCGCCACGCCATGGCTCGCGGCTCCTGTAGCGGGAGGTAGGGGAAAAGGGGATGGGGTGGGCTGGGCTTGGCCCAGTGGGAGGTTGCGCCCTGGGCAGTTTATAGTTTTTTTTCCTTCTTTCTAATTTCCTTTGTTTTCTGTTTCTTTTCTTTTCTGTTTTATTTTTATATTTTCTATTTGTTTAGTCACATTTAGACTTTTGTAAATCATGAGACTTGCTTCAATATTTGTATTTCCCTCTGTAGCAATGCTACAAAAGTCTGGTGGCCTAATAAAATCATTTGAATTTTATTTAAATAATAAATTATTTATAAGGACTGAAATGGCTACTGTTTGAATTGTTTAAAATATTTAAACAAGGTAATAAAATACCATTTCTATTTTATCATGACCTACTGACTTTTAGACATTTAATAAAATTGTTTGCACAATTTTTAGTTTAACTTTAATTTTCACTTTTATTCAATTTTCCAGATATTGTTTTTATTTCTAAACATTGCTAAAATACTTTGGTAAAATATCCATTACTATATTAGCATGGCCTAATGATAGTTAGGCACTCTATTAATAGGTTCCATCATTTTGAATTGATCTTGATTGCACCAGACCGATATACTTCTTCGATATGAAAAAGTCCTTCCCATCTGGAAAGTAGTTTACCTGGAGAAAACCTGAAACGAGATCTAAACAACAAAACTTTATCACCAACATTAAATTCACGTTTCAGAATTCTTTTATCGTGCCACTTCTTTACCTTTCCTTGAACATTTTAGCGCTCTCGTAAGCTTCACTCCTCCACTCATCTAGAGAAGTCAAGTTCATGAGACGCTTTTCACCAGCTAACTTTGGGGCAGCATTTAGCTCTCTGACAGCCCAGAAAGCTTTGTGCTCTAACTCTAATGGAAAATGGCAAGCCTTGCCATAGACCATTATATACGGAGACATGCCCATGGGGTTTTTGTAAGGAGTTATATACGCCCACCAAGCATCTCCTAACTTCTTTGACCAATACTTTCTAGAACTGTTTACTGTCTTCTGTAAGACCAACTTGATCTCCCTATTGTTGAGCTCAACTTGCCCACTAGTTTGAGGGTGGTACAGTGATGCAATCCTATGATTGACATCGTACTTGGCTAGAGCTTTCCTAAAAGCTCCATGCGTGAAGTGTGACCCTCCATCTGTCATGAGGTACCTTGGTACTCCAAACCTAGGAAAAATTACATCCTTGAGCATTTTGAAAGATGTCTTGTGATCAGCACTCTCAGTGGGGATTGCTTCAACCCACTTGGTTACATAATCAACAACAACTAAGATGTGTGTGTACTTATGTGAAGGAGGAAAAGGACCCATAAAATCAAAACCCCAGCAATCGAAAGGTTCAATCACTAGTGAGTAATTCATAGGCATCTCATTTCTCCTGCTAATGTTACCAACTCTCTGACACTTATCACAAGATAGAACGTACCTTCGGGCGTCCTTAAAAAGAGTAGGCCAATAAAAACCTGATTGTAAAACTTTATGTGCGGTCCTTTCACCGAAATGATGTCCTCCATAGGGACTATCGTCACATTGTCGAAGAATGTCCTGCTGCTCGTGCTCCAGTATACACCTTCTTACGATCCCGTCCTCACCTTCTTTGTACAGATATGGATCATCCCAAAAGTAGTGCGTCAAATCCGTGAAGAGTTTATTCCTCTGCTGAAATGTAAAACCTGGAGCCAAAAACTTTGCAAAGATAAAATTAGCATAATCTGCAAACCAAGGGACGGAATGAGATTGTACTTTTACAACAGCAAGTTGTTCATCTGGGAAACTGTCGTTGACTGGAATAGGATCGTGCGGGATATCTTCCATCCTTGAAAGATTATCCGCCACCGGATTGTCTTCTCCTTTTCTATCGACAATCTGCAAATCAAATTCTTGAAGAAGGAGTACCCATCTAATGAGTCTTGGTTTGGCGTCCTTTTTCTGCATAATACACTTAATGGCAGCATGGTCAGTATGAATAGTAACTTTAGAATCAACAATATACTCCCTAAACTTATCACAAGCAAACACCACTGCCAAGAATTCCTTCTCGGTAGTAGCATAATTATTTTGAGAACTATCAAGTGTCTTGCATGCATAGTGGATGACATTCAACTTCTTGTCAACCCTTTGTCCTAAAACAGTTCCAATAGCAAAGTCACTAGCATCACACATAATTTCAAAGGGAAAATTCCTCCTTCACATAAGTGGTTGTACTATAGGAGCGGTTATCAAGGCTTTCTTAAGAACTTCAAAAGCTTCCTTACAATCTTCATCAAATACAAAAGGAGAATCCTTCTGGAGAAGATTGGTAAGGGGTCTCGAGGTCTTAGAAAACTACTTGATAAATCTTCTATAGAAACCAGCATGACCTAGAAAACTACGAATACCTTTGATGTCCCTTGGATAGGGCATCCTTTCAATAGCTTCAGTCTTTGCCTTGTCCACTTCAATTGCCCTTTCGGAAATCTTGTGTACAAGAACTATCCCTTCGTTAACCATGAAATGGCACTTCTCCCAATTGAGCACCAAATTGGTTTCTTCACATCTCTGAAAACTTTATTAAGATTGTGGAGACAGTGGTCAAAGGAGTTTCCATAGACGGAAAAGTCGTCCATGAAAACTTCTACAATCTCCTCACAGAAACCATGAAATATTGCAGACATACACCTCTAAAAAGTAGCAGGTGCATTACACAAACCAAAAGGCATACGCCTATAAGCATAAGTACCGTAAGGACACGTAAAGGTGGTCTTCTCTTGATCCGCAGTGTTAACGTGAATCTGGGAGAAGCCAGAATACCCATCAAGATAGCAGAAGTGGGTGTTTTTAGACAGCCGCTCGAGCATCTGATCAATAAAGGGCAGAGGATAGTGGTCCTTCCTGGTGTCCTTGTTCAACTTCCTGAAATCAATACACATTCTATATCCAATAATAGTCCTCTGAGGTATTAGTTCATTTTTATCATTATGAACAACAGTTATACCCCCTTTCTTAGGAACACAATGAACGGGACTTACCCACTTACTATCAGCTATAGGATAGATGATACCTGCGGCTAGAAGTTTGAGAACCTCCGTCCTAACCACGTCCTTCATCCTTGGGATGAACCGTCGTTGATGATCAACAACTGGTTTAGCATCGGGCTCGAGATTGATAGTATGTTACCAAATGGATGGACTAATACCTTTGAGATCATCAAGAGTATAGCCACTAGCACCTCGGTGTCTGCGGAGTGTCTCCAATAATCGCTCTTCTTCATAACCTGAAAGGTTAGAATTGATAATAATAAGATATACTTTCTTTTCATCTAAATAAGCATACTTGAGCGTATCGGGTAGAGGTTTTAGATCAAACACCGGGTCTTCTTTTGGTTGCGAGAGGATTCCTAAAGGTTCAACCGGGAGGTTGTGCTTCAGGATAGGAGTTTGTCTTAAAAATACGTCTTCTAGTTCATCCCTCTCCTGCATATGTATGTCATTCTCGTGGTCTTCCATAAATTGCTGCAAAGTATCATCAAGAGGAATAGCAATAGAAGCAATTTCTTCAATAATTTTGTCATTACTTGACAAGTCAGTACCACGAGGCTGCTTAGAAAACTTAGAAAAATTAAATTCATACGGCTCACCGTTGAATTCAACAGAAACAAGTCAGTACCACGAGTGCTGAGGAAGGGCCTATGAAAGATAATAGGGAAAAAACTATCTTGCACTGAACCAAGTACAAGAAAGTCCGTTGGATATTTTACCTTCCCGCAGAGTACTTCAACATCTCTCACAATCCCAACTGGAGAGATTGTTTGCTTATTTGCAAGATGAATCGTGACATCAATGTCCTCGATCTCACACGGCTGAATCTCGTGCATGATCTCTTGATAAAGTGTGAATGGAATAGCGCTGACGCTAGATCCCAAATCACATAGCCCATAGTAATTATGATCTCCTATTTTGACAGATACAACCGGTGTACCTGAAATTGAGCCTTTGTTCTTGGCTGTGACAATGTTAGTGGAAACAGCACAAAAACTAATAGTGGATTCTTCAATATCACTGGTTACTAGATCCTTGACCATTGCAACTTGAGGCTTGACCTTGATCATATCCTCAGGTTCGTCAGTGGTTCTTCCGTTTTTGTTTAGAATACCTGTAACAAAAGAGTGCTCCTTTATCCTTGAGGGATAAGGAGGCTGTTCATACACAACTGCAGGTAAAACAGGATCAGTAACATTAATCTCAATAGGTGACTCCTTGGATGGTTTATGATGTTGACTCTCCTTCTTCTTAGAAGAATCAACATGAGAAGCAAAGTCCTTGCAAAAGTCAACCATTAGCTGGGAATCAAGACCAATTTTAGAGCAAAAGGTATTAAAGTAATCAGTCTTCACATAACTCTCAATGTAGTCATGCTCATAGTTTATAGCGGGTTCAATACCTTTATCAATTTCCCAGTCTTCAGTGTTCTTCTGGATCCTTTCTATAAGATCCCATTTTTCTTCCATACTTCTGGTCTGGAATACCCCGCTAGAGGAGGCATCCAACATCTCCCTGTCCTAACGAGAAAGCCTGGCATAAAAATTTGTAAGTATAATTTCCTTGGGGAGCTCATGGTTTGGGCAATTGAGCATCAGGGACTTCATTCTCCCCCAAGCTTGAGCGATGCTCTCTCCGTCGCGAGACCAAAAGTTGTAGATGTAGTTCCTGTCTTGGTGAATTTCACGAAGAGGATAAAACTTTGCATAAAAGAGCGACATAAGCTCTGGACATTCAAGCAGACCAGAGTTATCGAGTATCTTATATCAATCTGAAGCTTTATCTTTGAGTGATACGGACATATGTATACACCTGCAAGCTTAAATAAAGAACGTAATTGTGATAAATATAGAAGGTGTTCTCCCGGATGTCCTTCTCCTGTATAACGATTAGCCAAGACATAATCAATAATACCAGATGGTATTTTATAGGGCACAATTTCAGTAGGGGTAGGAGTGACCACCACAGTCGTGGGGTGGCTCCTTACCAGCAACGAACCAACAGTAGAAGAGTCCATAAGGACTGAAGGTAACAACAGAAAATAAAGGTTTCCTTACTAGCTTCACTACCAATAGCGCTACACTCCCCGGCAATGGCGCCAGAAAAGCTCGTTGATGGCGGTGAAATTAATAGGTTTAGTGGGATTGTGAAAGTCCAAGTATGTGATCATACGGGGAGGGGGTGAATGATCACTTCAAAATTTTCTACTGAAACTATTGAAGTGAAGCATAAGTAGGGCGGAATAGCGAAGTAAAACTGGAAGCGAAACTAAATGTAGTGAATCAAAACACATTGAAGCATAACTGCGAAGAAAATGCAATACTGAAGGTAAATCCTTGAAGTAAAACGAACTGGGACTCGGCGATGTTTGTTCGACCAGTTCACGCTCTGCAAAGCGCTACGTCTGGTTGGAGGGACTGGTGATTGAACACCTGGAGAAAATCTCTCTCCGTCCGTTGCTCCACTGCACCAAACTCCTTGAGATTGGTCAGTTCTTCACTCGTGGTTGATTATTGAGGAAATCACCGAAACCTTTGACAAACTGGACTTCGAGGAGAAAATTACTCTTCGCTCTCTGAAGAACAACACTCTAACCGTCTAGCAGAATTGTAGTTCTCCAAGATAAAAAGGCTAGTAAGCTTTCACCTAAGTCATCCCAAATCTATTCAGATCAATGGGACTTAGGCTTCAGTATTCTGGATTTTGGGTTTTGCTTCGGTGGTGTTTTTGGGGTGCTCTCTTCAGTCTCTCTCGGAATATTCTCAGAGCATCCACCCGCAAATGGAGGAGGGGGCGGCGTATTTATAGTTGGCGATCCCGAGGTGCGGAATGACCAAATTGACCCGAGGTGACAGCTTGACACGTGTCCACAACGGTCGGATTTGTCATCACTGCGCAACTTTACTTGAGGAACAAGTAAAGCTGACTCACGGACTTAGTTCTGCTTTAGAAGCCAAAGAACGAAGTCTTTGCTACTGAAACTTAACTCAGTGCACATGAAATTTCTTCGCTCAGGCTTCTCACTTGGTTTGGATTTGATCTGAGCATTTTCTCAATGACTTCGGTGTCCACAAACTAAAGACCCGTCTTGATAGTACGGTTTGTCCTATGACTCAAGGAACAAAAGAAAAGAACTACACAAAAACATCTAAGTCTTGCGTCGTCTTCTTCATTTCCTTCAATGAGTTGAGCTTCAGGACACCTTCATTTTTGGGGGTCATCCTCCGTGGTTAAGCTTCGCTCAGGGGGTAATGCTTCGATAACTTGAAGACCTTCCCTGAAGCTTTATCACCTAGCTTATCCTTCAGGAACCTATACAACTTTTTACACTAGAAAACATTGTTAGTTCCTCTACTGTCTTGTCCAACAATATCCAAAACACACGGGGGCAAAACTTTGCTCTTACAATCTCCCCCTTTTTGGACTATTGTTGAAAAACAGGCATCGATAAAAGATATTGAAGTTTTTGTGAAGTGATGGGACAAACTCTAAGATATGAAGTTTTTGGCTCCACCTGAATGCAACCATCGAAGATTTATATAATCAAAGTTAATGCTTGAGAGAATTTTCTTCGGTGGAGAGCAAAACAAATATCTTAGCGAATACAATTGCATTTGAAGATATATATCCAGGAATGTATGCAATTGCTTCCAATGACCTGTGACTTAGAAAATAATAACCACCTGCAAGATAGAATATACGAAGCAATACTTGCAAGCAAAGGGGTTATTAAAACTTAATCGTCGCACAGGAGTAGCAGGACCGAAGTTAAACTTAAGTTACAACCCAATCGAAGAGAATGGAATGTTTGTTGTAACTTAACCAAGCGAAGAAAAAGCAAATAGCAAAAACCCTTTCCCCGATGCAAATCTAACTCATCGATGCCCTCATTCTCCCCCTTTTTGTCAATGATTGGACAAAAGGTGGAGAAAAGGTTCGAGAGATCTATTGCGCGGCATCAGCACCCTGGGAACCCGACGAAGCTGAGCTTGATGAAGACTCATCCGACGAAGACTGACCGCCTAAGGATTCTTCTTCGGAAGAAGACAAAGGAATAGCTTCGTGGCGCGTCCGGGTGATGAGGTTGATGTCGAGGTCGCTGTCGTCGAGGCCGTCGTCGTCCTTTGACGTAATGGAGTCGTTCTCAGAGAAGGTATCAGGCCGGATGGGTTCAGGTTCGTTGACGAAGAAAACTTCATCAATCTTGTGCAGGGGAGGGATCTTCTGATTCTGGCGGTCAACTGTATCATCACGGGAAAAGTTTCGCTGGAGGTGCTCATAATCTTTGTAGATGCGATCTTTACGAAGGCCTTTGACAGAGTTGAATTTCCGTAGCGCCTTCCAGGAATGACGTTTGAGAACACGCAAAAACTGATTGTTATTGAGTGAAATGTTTCCAACTCTGTTGATTTCATCAGCAATAAATTGCAGCTGGCGCTGATTGGCTTCAATGTAAGTTTCAAGCATTTGCTGCGACCGAAGATTAACTTCAAAGTGGTGGCAGTCTTTCTGGAACTTCTTTGATAAGTTTCGCTCATTGACTTCATGGCGCACACCAACATATGTAGCAAAGGGATCATTGGGCTTCCTTAGCAATGCTTAAGTGTCACGCACTTGTGGAATGAAAAGCTTCGGATGATGGCGAGCCACAAAGTCTTTGTTCCTTCCATAATCGCATACAACTTGCAGCCAGGGAGCATAAGGTTTCAGTGTGAATGGAAGCTCAGCTGCAAGAACCAAGTTCCTAATGAAGCAGTCTTCAAAGTCAAAGATAAGACCATGAGTGAGCTTCATAATTGCATGCATTGTCTCTGGATAAATATTCGATTCTTCCGAAGCAGTACTCAATGGAATCAAAGAGTTGGAAATGATGTAAAACCAAGTCTTGGAGATGAAGTTCAAGTGCTTCGGGCGAATGTTTTCAGGAAGGTAGCTTGCAGAGACTTCGGGTCCAACAACGTAGCAAATTCTTCTTTAGCCAGAGCAGGTTCTAAGTGAATCTTTTCTTGAACTCCAGAATGCCTTGGAATATTGACAATTTCCATGAATTCAGCAGAGGACATCCTGAAGACTTTACCTTGAATCATCCATTCCAGCATTGTGACGCCCCCAAAATCAATCCGTGTACAGTAATCATACACGCAGGGTACACGACTGAGATTAGGGTGCCACGGTGAGAATATCACAGCACAACACTAAACACAAAAGGATAAACCAATATGTTACAATAAAGGGGGTCACGCGGACCCGAATACATAAGTTATACAAGCCATAATATCTGAGTACAGACATAGTTAGTCAAGTTTTGCCTTAAGAAGGCTAGCACAAATAACATCAGAGATACAGATCGAAAAGGCAAGGCCTCCTGCCTAGGAACCTCCGAAACTACTCCTGGTCCTGGTCAGCGGGGGTCTCGACGTAATAGTATCCGCCTCCGGGATACTCCTGCTCCTGGGCCCCAATGTCCACTGTAGCGGCCGATCAGGCAAAACAGTAAAGGAAATAAAGCCGGTGAGTATGTAGTATACCCGTGAGTCATACGTCCGCTACTAAGCATTATGCATTGTATCAACGGAAAGAAGAGGCTGTATATAGTGGACTGAAAGACAGAAATCCAGAGCAAGGGTAAGAAGCTAGGCCTATCGACGACTAGCATCTTCCGACGATGTCTTGCAGCATGAGGTAAGAATCAGCCAACAGTTCATATAAAGCGTAAAGTAACAACGAAGCAGAAGTTGCTGCAACATTGTATAATATAAGTTTTATTGATTAACAATAATAATAATGCCTCCGAGTTCACCTCCTCGACATCCCCGCGAGGATGAAAACCCGGAACCATACAGTTTAATAATAATAGTTTCTAGTGGTAAGATCCAGCTTCAGCATAAAGCGTCCTGTTACCGTGGACACGGCTATCGATAGATTAATCTTCCCTGCAGGGGTGCACTGGCGTGAATCTACGACGCTCGGATCTCCAGGGTGGCGGGAACTTGTTAGGGAACGCTCCACCAAAGCTATCCGACACAAAGTAGCCCATCCTTCGGAAATCAACAGAGAGGTCATCCGCCGGACTATATCCTATGTACGCCGGGCTTTGGACCCTAACCCAAACGTACTCCTGCACGGTGCGTGACTGGCCGGTGAAGCAAAATCAAAGCAAATACAAATACACCGCTCGAGCAAGAGAAGACAACACCACTTCCCGGCAATCAGCCCGCGGTACTGCTAACGGCTGAAGACCCTCGAACGAGACTACGATGCAGGGGAGCCCACACTCCTTATCCCACGTGTAGGTAGTGCGTACAAGCCAAAAGGCTACTCAAGACATCCGCCGAACCATTTAGCATTTTAATTAACCTGCGTGACAACCGTTATCGTTGCCTCGACTTAACCGACCCGCGGTCAACGACAGCAGTCAGGACCACCAGTACATCGGTGCCTGCCCTGTCGTCCCACCAAGTCACTGCGGTTACCAACAAGGTGAACCGTCTCCTTACCTTGTCTCGCGTGTGCTCTTGGTAGAGCTCGACTTTCGTGGTTTGGTAACTCTCGCGAGATATGAGCAGGGGCCAAGCACGCCAGTAACGTCGGTCGTACCCTCCCTGTCGTTCCCGACGATATACCTCTCGCGGGCACCGTTGGGTCACCCGACTTTCTTACCTTTAAGGACAACCGCTGTTCAGGACCCTATGGCGGCAAGACAAAGTCAGCCTCGAGTGGAGTACAAGGATTACTCCTGGAGCTCACACTTGAGGTGACTAGGCATAACCCAGATAGGGGCCTTTGGCGGTGTCTGCTTTGTACCGTACCTGTGCAGTTGTATATATGGTATACGTGTTCACTCCCCTGAGTGATCACGTCCCGCTATCTAGTCCTAGCTAACAATGCGCAGGGTTCACTGCTGAATAATGCATAAGTAATAATAGGAAGCATAGGATAAAGGAAAGGTACATCAAGGGGCGACAAAATCAGGCTATTCAATTGAATAGGAGTATAACGTAGCAGCAGCAGTAACAATGACTAGTGCAAGAACGGAAAAGGTAGGAGATATCTGGGGAAGAGAATGGCTCTGCTTGCCTGGAAGCTCGACGGTAGGGGTCGGGTCGTCGACGAAGTAGTCGTACCCGGCAGCAGTGTAGTCGGCGGTAACAGCAGGGTCTACCGGAGATTAAGGGGGGGGGGGGAAACAGTAAATACACAGCAATAATAAACAAACATATGCATGACAGACAGATGAAATGTTAACGGTGTTCTAACGCAGTGCAATGCACGTTGCTCGGAGCGGGAATTCATCCGGGGATGAAATACCGGTTCCGGGTGATTACCGGACAGGGTGTCCGGAGGGGGAAGGGTTCAAGCCGGAGGTGTCGTGGACATCCGACAAAGATAACGGGGGTGTATCCGTGTTAGTTGAACCATTCCGGACAACTTTCGTGTTCGAAATAAATTCATCCGGTAGGTTTTTACCGGCACCGGGAATTATCGACAAACAGCTCGGAGGGGGGAATGTCGATGATCGGTGTGTTAGGGGGTGGGGTAGACATACAGATAGCGTATCCGTATTCGTTATATTTTTCTGATCAATTTTCATATACAAAGTTTTTTGATCTGAGCTATGGTTTATTTTCTATGAATTTCTAAAGTTTTAAGCATTTTAAATCATTTTCTAAATCATTTTTAAATTATTTTTATTAATTAACAGAAACATTATCCACAATAGTTTGACTGCTCAACTGACATGTGGGGCCACCCTGTCAACCTCACAGTGTGATAAATCATTTTAATTTAATTAGAAAAATGCCAGGGCCCACATGTCATACTCCCAACAGCAATTTATTTTAATAAAACAAGAAGGACTTACAGATAGGGCCCATGTGTCATTGATACATTTGTTTAATTAACAGTTTTATTAGTTTTAAAAGGCCTAGGGCCCACCTGTAATACACTTAAGTTTTATTATCTATCTAATTAACTTCTAAGCCATGAAGGGCCCACTTGTCATTCACTCTGGGAGGGGTTGTGTTTTCTTTTAACAGGTGATTAGCACTAAACTACCGCGCGGGCCCACATGTCAGTGGGTAAACCCACTGGGGGTAGCCCGTGCGTGCCCAAGCCGACGACCGGAGCACGGCGGCGCTGGCCGGGAGGGCACTCCGGTGACTACTAGAGCGGCGGAGGGGAGTGGATCGAACAGGTCCAGTGCCGCGCCTTCAATGACGAACTCGTTGGGCTACGGGGACGGGAAAATCGGCGACCACGACCTCAACTGGCGGCGGACGGAGTACGCGCGGGTGGGGGCGGCCTCCGTAGGGGCGAATCGGAGTGCAGGAAGGATGGGAAGAAGCATGGGCTCACTGTGAGTGCAGTGGACGGCTCGGGGAGGCGTGAGGTGGCCTGTAGATGCGGCAATCGACGACGGCGGCGACGGCTGTGGCGGACGGCGGCGGTGCAATTCGCTCGATGTGGTGGCGCAGAGCTCGGCCTGGGTTGTGCAGAGGACGTAGGGGAGGCAGGCGAAGCCGGGAGACACGCCGGAAGGACCCGTAGACGTCGGTGGCCACGCGGGCGCGGAGGCGCGACCATGGTTGCACACGGGCGAGCTCGGAGAGGGAAACATGGGCGCAAGGGGAGAAAAGGGGAGGGGGCTAGGGTTTCCCGGAGGGTGCGGGATCTTTATCCCCGCCGGAGGGTTCGGAAGATGGCCGCCACGGCGGCACCTCGCGGCTCAGCCGCAGGATGCCCGCCACGCCATGGCTCGCGGCTCCTGTAGCGGGAGGTAGGGGAAAAGGGGATGGGGTGGGCTGGGCTTGGCCCAGTGGGAGGTTGCGCCCTGGGCAGTTTATAGTTTTTTTTCCTTCTTTCTAATTTCCTTTGTTTTCTGTTTCTTTTCTTTTCTGTTTTATTTTTATATTTTCTATTTGTTTAGTCACATTTAGACTTTTGTAAATCATGAGACTTGCTCCAATATTTGTATTTCCCTCTGTAGCAATGCTACAAAAGTCTGGTGGCCTAGTAAAATCATTTGAATTTTATTTAAATAATAAATTATTTATAAGGACTGAAATGGCTACTGTTTGAATTGTTTAAAATATTTAAACAAGGTAATAAAATACCATTTCTATTTTATCATGACCTACTGACTTTTAGACATTTAATAAAATTGTTTGCACAATTTTTAGTTTAACTTTAATTTTCACTTTTATTCAATTTTCTAGATATTGTTTTTATTTCTAAACATTGCTAAAATACTTTGGTAAAATATCCATTACTATATTAGCATGGCCTAATGATAGTTAGGCACTCTATTAATAGGTTCCATCATTTTGAATTTATCTAAGATTTCATTTCCATATCAAATTACATGAGAATTTTGATAACCCAACTTGATTTGGTTGCATGATCATCACTGTCTTGGGATCATTCAAATGACTAGGGGGATTTGGTTTAACCATGATTAAGGTGTGGGACATTCATCCACAATTCTTGGAGCAATTATATAATTTGAATATTTTATCAGGGTGAGGATCTGACAGAGCCATGATCAAAGGTGATCAGGGTTTGATCATCAACAGTAATGATCACTAACAGTGGAATCACTGTAGTGATTACTGTCTCTGATTCTGAGGGTGTTACAAGCGTCCATGAGCTGGGTTCATTTGCATCACCAGAAACATAAAGAGTTGCATAGAATTGCTTGATGAGTTCAGAATTGAAGGGAGTGCTTAAAGAAAACAACCGAGTCAGATTCTGATTCTCAATGGTTTCGGCGATGTTCTGAAAGCAAGTGGCAGTGGAAAGACTTCTCATATCCAGAAATTTATGCCTAAACAGAACGCCTTGCTGACAGAAGACTTTGGTGTATAGAATTTGTTGCTCTTCAGTCCAAAAGCGAAGATCATCTGCAGTGCGATCTGAAGCATACGGACTGACACCAAAGAAACGGTGACACTTCTGATGCTGTTCTAAGTTGAAGTCCTGGCCATGCCTTGAAGAATAACCAGCGCCCTTGAAAATAGGAAAAGTTTCACGAGGGTAATTTGAGTCAAGCTGGGTATCTTGGCAGGGGCGCGAATGAGCACGAAGCCTTTGCAGAGGAGCAATTGGATTGGCTCTAGAAGGGCCAGCAGTTTGAGCAACAATGAGCGCTTGCTCTTGCGACAGATTCAGTATCTGAACTTGTTCTTCTTCGTCATCATGTGCTTCGGTATGAGGCATATTTGATTCAGAGTCTTGAGCTGTTCTCGCAGAGGAATAGTCTCGGGTGCCACGGGTTCTGGAGTAGGATGGAGAGGGAGCATTAGGTTCATGGGGAGGTGATGGAGGCGGTGCGGTAGCAGCTGGTGGAGTGGGAATCCTTTGTGGTGAGGGGGTGGGAGCACGGATGGGTGTGGGTGCATGGGGTAGAATGGGTGTGGGAGTTTGTGTAGGTGTTGGACTAGGGGTAGGATCTCTTTGTGGTGGAGTTGGTTTGGGGGTGGTTCTGGTGGGGGGAGGTGTGGGAGCTGAAGGTTTTGGTATGGGCTGGGCAGGCTGTGGCTTCGGGGTAGGTGTGGGAACTGCTTCAGGAGTTTCCTTCACCTGTTCATCACTGGTGTCCATGTCAGCAGCTGAAGCCAAAGTAACCTTGCGCTTCTTTGTGGTTTTCTTCTTGGGTGAAGGACCTGAAGCCTTTTAAGCAGCAGGTTTTGCAGCCGATGGTTGTGCAACAACTGGTTCAGCTTCGGGCGAAGCTTTGCGTTTCCGCGAATCTCTTTCCATAATGGACGCATTATGGGTCTTCACCATTTCATCAACAGCGGCCTTGACTTTGCCTTTGAAGATTTTGATATTATTCTTGGTGGTGGAATTGACGTCCGTCCCTTGCTGAAGCAATTTCAGAGCGTGCTGTTTGAATTCTTCATCTGTTTCAGATTCAGCGCGCTTCTGATAGTTGTGAATCTTTTTTATTTCAGCCCTATCTCCTGAATGCAAATCCTTCAGCTGACTGATCATTGTGGAGATCATTGCTTCGATGGAGCTTGAGATATAAACTTCTCCAAGATCAACAGCTTCAGGCTCTTGAGCAGCACATTTCTCCAAAAGGGCTTCAGTGATGCCCAACTGATCCCAGATTTCGCCTTCACGTGGGTTAGGGAACTGATGTTCACTCTGGCGATCAGCTTCAGCTTGAGCTTCAGGCAGAGATATGCATTTTTGCTTCGATGGAATAGCTTCAGCGGAGGGAGTCATATCAACAACGGGCTGCTTCTGACTAGCCCTAGCCGCTTTCTCAGCTTTCTTCGTCCTGAGGCCTTCTAAAGAGGCCTTGCGTTTTGCTTCATGTTCAGCTAGCTGTTTAGCTTCAGCAGCAGCTTTCTCTTCATTCTTTTCAGCTTCGGCGAGCTTGTGCTTCGTCTCAGCCTTCTCTGCAGCCAATCTGACAGATTCCAACTCCTTTTGCTTTCTTGCAGTGTGCTCATCTGCTTTCTTATTTTCGGCAGAACTTCTGGCAAGAATGCTGCGCTCAAGTGCCTCAGCGAGGTCTTTCTGTCTCAATTCTTCTTCAGTGAGCTTTCGCATTGCTGAAGGGTTTGGTGGGGCAGACTTCTTGGGCTTCGTTGGTGCTGAAGCCTTTGCAGTTTGTTTCTTAGCAGGGTAATGCCTCTGCTTCGATCGCCTCTCAGTTTGGAGGGCATCAGCCAGTGGCTTGGAGGCCAAGGGCTTCGCAAACACCAAGTTTTATAGGTCAATGGTGGGGCGAGCAGAGGGCTTGTCCTTGGGGTCTTGAATAGAAATCCCCTTAGCAGCAGGTTTCTCTCCTGGCTTCTTCTTCAGTGAGATCTGAAGCCTTTGATTCTTGGGGGGAGCAGGATCATCAGATTCATCATCTGCTTCATATTCTGATTTGTTGTCAGCAGCATTTGATTCGTCCAATATCGAATCCTCCAGAGCCGCTTGTTCTTGTTTAGCGTGCTCTTCATCTTCTGTGGTAGCATGAGGAGGAGAAGTAGATTTCTTCTTCAGTTTCTTCTTTTTCTTCTTCTTCGAGCTAGGCCCAACATCATGGGCTTCAGCTTCAGAAAACTTGGCAGCTTTCTTGGCTTCCTTCAATCTCTTCTTTTCAGCAGCAATCCTCAAACGTTCTTGCTCTTCGGGATAGTCACCTGGAGTCTTAAGGGTATTGGGGTGAGGGAGCTTCGGTGGAATTGGGTAGTATAAATGGCGATTTTCTTTGGTGTACTGACTGCGCATGGCCGAAGTATATTGATAGGGTGGACTGAAGGAAAATTGCATAGCCCACTTCCAGTCAGGAATGCTTTTATACTTGTACCAACGGACAACCCAGTACCGGCGAACGTTTTGCAAGCGAATCTTGCGCTGATCCTTGGTTTCTCCAGGAGGCGTGTCATACCCCAGTTCAATGCGAATGGATTCGGGGATGACTCTGGCATTGTTGGTTTTCCTTCCTTCTGCCACCTTTTGTTAGACCAAGTATGTGATCAAAGGGGGAGGGGGTGAATGATCACTTCAAATTTTCGCATGAAACTATGAAGTGAAGCATAACTCAACAGCAGAAAAGATTCAACAGAAAGGACAACATTTAAGCAGAACAGTATTGAAGCAAAACATAGCAAATCAAGAACATCGAATCAATTGGTTCTCACGGACTTGGTTCTGCTTCAGGAGCCTAAAGAACTATGTCTTCGCTGGTGAAGCATTACCCAGCGCACATGAGATTTCTCAACTCTGGTTTCTCACTGGTTTGGATTCGATCTGAGTCTTTTCACCAAAACCTTCGGAGAAATTTACTAAACCCCTCTTGATAGTACGGTTTTTCCTACGACTCAAAGAAGTGAAAAAGAACTACGCACAAACTACTAAGTCTTGCGCCATCTTGGCCATCTTCTTCGATGAGACGTGCTTCAGGATTCCTTATCTTTTTAGGGGTCGACATCCGTGATGAGCTTCACTCCAGAGGATATGCTTCAGTAAAAGTCTAAATCTTCGTTGAAGCTTTATCACCAAACTATAACTTTAGGAACCTAACCATCTGTTTCACACTAGAAAGCTTGTTAGTTCCTCTACTGTTTTGCCCAACAATATCCAAAACTCATGGGGTTATAACTTTGCTCTTACAATCTCCCCCCTTTTTGGACTATTGTTGACAAAACAGGCATCGATAAAAGATATGGAATTTTGAGTTGAGTTGAGAGCAAACTCTAAGTTATGAAGCTTATGACTCCCCCTGAATGCAAGCATTGAAGATTTATCATCGAAGAGAATGCTTGTTGAAGAAAATCATCAATAGGAAGCCTAACACATATCTTAGTGAATCAATTTCATATAAAGAGAATTTGACTTGAAGAATATGCAATCATCCAATGACCTGTGAACTTCAAGGATAATAACCACCTACAAGATAAAAGATAGGAGAGAAACTTGCAAGCACGGGGGTTATTAACATATAAGGAGAAATAGTTCACAACCGAAGTAAAGACTTAAGTTACAACCCAATCGAAGAGAATGGAATGTTTGTCGTAACTTAACATGCAAAAGATCGAATCAAATCCCTAAACCCCGCAGCAAATCTAAACTCAATCGATGCTACTTTCTCCCCCTTTTTGTCAATAATTGGACAAAAGGTTGAGAGGCAGATCAAGAGCAGTTACGCGTCGGCTGCAACCCGGGGACCCTGCTGATTGTCTTCTCCTGAAGAAGATGCATCACCTGAAGTTTCTCCTTCGGTCGCAGCAGGTGACTCTTCCTCGTCGAAGTCCATCGGCGCTTGAAGCAATTCAAGGTCGCTGTCGTTGAGAGGATCATCTTCTTGCTTCGAGGTGTGGGAGTCTTCATCAGAGAAGGTATCGGGGCGAATCTGTTCAGCTGGGTTGACAAACAGAACTTCATCAATCTTGTCGAGCGGCGGTATCTTGGGGTTGGGGCGGTCGATCGAATCATTTCCTGAAAAGTGTTTCTGCAGATGTGGGTACTCCTTGAAAATGCGTTCAGCTTCAAGTTTCTTCACAGAATGAAATTTCCTAAAACCTTTCCAAGAGTGGCGCTTCAAAACCTTCAAGTACTGGTTGTTGTTTAAAGCAATGTTGCCAACTCTATTGATCTCATCTGAAAGATGTTGCATCTGGCGCTGATTTCCTTCAATGAAGTTTTCTAGCATTTGCTGGTTACGAATTGCAACTTCAAAGTGGTATACTTCTTTCTGGAACTTCTTCGACATGTTGCGTTCATTTATGTGCTGTCTGACTCCGACATATGTGGCAAATGGATCATTTGGCCTTCTGAAGATATTCATAGAGTCGCGGACAGGAGGGCAGTACAGCTTCGGGTGATGTTTCGCAACAAAATCTTCGCTGCGTCCATGGTTGCAAATGGCTTGCAGCCAAGGAGCATATGGCTTCAGTTGATTTACTAATTCAGCAGCTTGTACCATATATCGAAGAAAACAGTCCTCGAAGTCAAACACATGTCCATGAGTAAGCTTCATTAGAGCATGACGTGTATGATAGTGAATGTTGGATTCTTCATTCGCAGTGCTGAGAGGCATCAAAGAATTTGACAGGATGTAAAACCAAGTCTTCGAAATGAATACCAGATGCTTCGGGCGAATGTTCTCAGGCATGTGATCTCCAGTGACTTCGGGATCCAAGAGTGAAGCAAATTCGGCTTCAGTGGGATCAGGCAACAGATGAACCTTAGCTAGTTCTCCAGTGTGCCGTGGGATGTTCACTATATCCATAAATTCATCAGTGTGCATCCTAAACACTTTCCCTTGAATCATCCATTCAAGAATCCATGAGCTTGTATCATCAGGGTTTCCAGAGACATAGAGAGTGGCATAGAATTGCTTCACTAGCTCGGAATTGAATGGAGTCTCCATGGCAAACATGCCAGTCAAATTATATGCTTCGATGGTTTCCATGATATTTTGGAAGCACGTTGCAGAAGATAGACTATGCAAATCTAGGTACTTGTGCCTAAACA
Source organism: Bromus sterilis (assembly GCA_950022295.1). Lineage (NCBI taxonomy): Eukaryota > Viridiplantae > Streptophyta > Magnoliopsida > Poales > Poaceae > Bromus > Bromus sterilis. Next base: position 301,576,640 of record OX465601.1, read on the forward strand.
GAACACCTTTCTGGCAGTATAGCTTCGTGTAAAGGATTCGTTGTTCAGCAGTCCAGAAACGAAGGTCATCAGCAGTCCTTGGTGAATCATATGGACTTGTGCCAAAGAAGCGAAGCTTCTGGCGATGAACTTCAATATCAAACTCAGGACCATGTCTTGAAGAAGAACCTTCTCCCAGGTATATAGGAAAAGTCTCTCTGGGGTAGATGGAGTCCAGTTGAGTGTCTTGGGCAGGAATGCAGTGCCTTCGAGCATCTATGACTCGCTTTTGCGGTTGAGTTATGATGGCCAATACATTGGCTTCGGCTTCGGCTTCGGCTTCGGCATCTGCTCCGGCATCTACATTGGCTTCAACAGCACGGTCTTTGGCTTCGACTTCTCATTCTTCAGACTCCTTAGCAGAGTGAGCTGAAGAATTATCCTTTTCAGGAATGTCTTGAGGAGGAGGAGAAGGCTCTGGCGCAAAGTTGTCATGGGCGGACGGTTGAGGAGCGGGTTGAGGTGGAGGTGGAGTTTGAGCACGGGGTGGAGCGACTTCGGGGCCGGATGGCTTCGTAGGAGGTTCGGAAAGCTTGATGATTTTGCATCGAGGGGGCGATGCTTTTCTTGGGGCCTTCTTGGCCGGATGAGAGCTCACCTCATCAGCTTCTTCTGTGTCAGTAATAAGACGTCTCTTCCTTTGTTGCAATTTGGGAAGTGGTGAAGCTAATTGCTTGAGCATGGCTTCGCGCTTCTAGGAGTCAAGAGCCATGACTGAAGCATTGTGATTCTTGCAACATTCTTCAATAGCAGACTTTATCTTGCCTTGATATACTTGTATATTTCGCTTCGTTTGCTCATTTACACTAGCAATTTTCTTCGAAGAAGCTATGGCTTCGCTCTTGAAATCCTCATCTGATTCATCATCTGTTTCTTCTTGAATTTCAAAATCTTAGCAGTTTCAGATCTGTCCCTTGCATGCAAATCCCTCAGCTGATAGTATAAAGTTTCAATCATAGCAGAAAGATTTGGTGAAATATAAATATTCCCAATATCCACAGCCTTGGGATTAACAGCTTCAGCAAGCTGGCAGTATGCCTGATTTAGGCTCAAACAGTCCCAGAGTTCACCTTCTCTTGCATCTGGGAAGTTGTGTTCACTGTGCTCAGCTTCAATATGAGCTTCGGGGACGGGAACTGCGACTGGCTTCGAAGGAATGTCCTTTGGAGCCATGTCAACCGCAGCTTCCTTCTGAGCGGCTCTAGCAATTTTCTCAGCTTTCTTCGTGCGAAGAACATCAAGTTGAGCTTGTCGTTTGGCTTCAGCTTCACTAAGCTGTTTGGCTTCGGCGGCAGCCTTAGCCTCTTAAGCTTTTGCTTCAGCTAGCTTGCGCTTCACTTCAGCTCTCTGGTTTGAATCAGCCAGCTCTTACCTTTGCTTCTCCAGCTCAGTAGCTTCTCTATCTGCCTTTTCTTTCTCTTTAGCTTCTTTATCAGCCTTAGCTTGGTCTTGTGCTTCAGCATGCAGACGTTCAGCTTCAGCACGGTCTCGCTTGCGTAGTTCTGCCTCAGACAGCTTCTTGGTGCCGACCTGGGCATAAGTCTGGCCAGGCTTGGCAATAGTTGACTTTGGCTTCGAAGCTTTGGTTTGTTCAGGAGCTTTAGCTTCGGGCCTAGCAGCAGGCTTAGCCTTCGAGTCATGCCTTTCCTTGGTTCTCTGCTCAGCGGGAACAGAATGGCGAGGAGGCTTAGAAGACAGGGGAGCCTCAACCACCAAGTTCGTCAAGTCGATATTTTTCTTGGGAGCAGGAGGATCAGAGGGTTTTTGAAACTTAACTCCTTTTGGAGCAGATGGTTTCTCGCCAGCCTTCTTCTTCAGTGGCTTCCGAAACTGTTTCCTCTTAGGACTTGGGGGAATGGGAGAATGTTCAGACTCATCATCTGCTTCATCAGCAGGATCTTCATCAATCGAATCTTCAAGCTGTGCAGCAGCATCAGCTTCGTCATCAGCTTCGTGATCAGCCTCCTCTTTCGAAACAGGAGGGGGGGAATCACTCAGCTTGCGAAGCTTTCGCCTCTTCTTAGGCTTCGATGCTTCAGCTTCATCAAGCCCTGTAGCATCTAGAGCTTTTGCCTTCTTTTCTTCTCTAATCCTCTTCTTTTCAGCTAAAATGGCAAGTCTCACTTGCTCATCAGGATAGTCATCCGGAGTCTTGAGGGTATTCGGGTGCGGAACAGCCGGAGGCTTCTGGTAGAACTTCTTCCTGTTAGCAGCTGTGTATTGAGCACACATAGCGGTGGTGTACCGATAAGGTGGGCTGAAAGCAAACTGCATTGCCCACTTCCAAGTTGGGATGCTCTTGTACTTGTACCACCTGATAGCCCAATAGCGTCGAATCCTTTGCAATCGCATCTTTCGGTCATGATCTGATTCTTCAGGAGGAGTTTCATAGACCATCTTGAGGCGAATGTCTTCGGGTATGCCTCGGGCATTATTGACTTCCTTCGTTTTGCCTCCTTTGCCTTTTTGCTTCGGTGGCTCTGGATAGTTTTCGAGCCCTTCAACAATAGGAGACTCATTCCCCATAGCAGCCTCTTCGTCAGACATCCTGTGACCAGAATTATAGACAAGAGGGAAACCAAGAGAGGGAATGAATAAGCACAGGCAAAAGTTTCGACAAAAACCAAAAGAATTTTGACAGGAGTCCAGATCAATCTAAGATCAGATGCAGCTCTGTTAATGGATTTGGCTAGAACCAGTTCGAGAACAAGACCTAACCTAATCCAAACCACAGAATAAATCGAGTCTCAAATACTGACCTGAGAAGATGGGATCACTTTTGATTCTAAGAACAGTTTTCCCAGGGAGGAAAGACCAGCACGGATCAAACAGTCCTATAAACAGAAAACAAAAACCTAACAACACTCAGATCCAAGCCCTAGATGAAGAACACGGAGAAAAAGATTGGATCCAAGTAGCTCAGCGTACCCTAACTTGGTGACGCGAAGCGCTACGGTGACGGAGTGCGAAGGCGAGCTCTTCGTCGACGGGGAATGTCCTCGGCGGCGGCGGTCCGGCAGTGAAGCGGCTACGGCGACGTCGAGGACGGGAGCTCTGTGGAGTGCTCGAGGAGGAAGACAGGGAAATCGGGAGAGAATGAATCGTGGGGAAACCGTTTCGCTGGGGAACGCCTTAAATAGGCCCGATCTGAAACGGTTGTCAGATCGAATCGAACGGTTCTCAGCGAGTGACTCTTCTAATTCAACGGCTCAGATGAAGTGGCGTATCGCGAGCGAATCTCAACGACCCGAAAAAGACGGGGACTCAACGGCCGAAGAATAAGTCTTGACCGAGAGCAAAAACTTCGATAAAGTTGGAAGCATTTGATTCGGAACTCAATGATGTTCGAAGCAATATGCTTTCCGTTTCAATTGTGCTTATCATTCAAGATAGAGAAGAATGGGAGCGAATTAGAATGGAGAGGTAGGGTCCGAAACTTATCACTTCGAAGAACAACACCGAAGCTAAAAGTGATAAGTATAGGGGACAAAAAAAACGAACAAAGAAAATAAAACAAAGCACAGAACAGAAAGCAAAAGGCAAACAAAACTAAACTTGGACGAAGGAAAACTCAAATGAAACTAAACAAATAAATACACAACGAAGGTGAATATATACAATGAAAAGTTTCGATCTTACTGAACATTGTGTGAGTCTAAGATGTTTAGCTCACATCTCAATGCACAAAACCTTTTCTCGTCCAATGGCTTCGTGAATATATCTTCCAATTGATCTTCAGTTCTTACATGGCTAATCTCAATGTCTTCGCGCTGAACATGATCTCGAAGAAAATGATGACGAATATCAATATGCTTCGTTCGAGAGTGTTGCACAGGATTGTGAGCAATTTTGATGGCACTCTCATTGTCACAAAGCATAGGGAATTTCTTCACAAATATACCATAATCTTTCAGCGTCTTCTTAAGCCAAAGTATTTGAGTGCAGCATGAGCCAGCAGCAATGTATTCACCTTCAGCAGTAGATATTGAGACACAGTTCTGTTTCTTTGAAGCCCAACACACAAGAGATCTACCAAGAAAATGACAAGTGCCTGAGGTAGATTTCCTGTCAACCCTATCACCTGCCCAGTCTGAATCAGAATATCCAATCAAATCAAACTGAGTACCTTTGGGATACCAAAGTCCCAAAGAAGCAGTATGTGCTAGATATCGAAGAATTCGCTTCACAGCAATATGATGCGATTCCTTCGGATTTGCCTGAAAACGAGCACAAATACAAACTGATAGCATAATGTCAGGTCTAGATGCACATAAGTATAAGAGAGAACCTATCATTGACCGAAACTTCTTCTGATCGAAGGGTTTCCCTTTCTCATCTGCATCAAGAAAACCATTTGTAGGCATGGGAGTTCTAATGGTCTTGCATTCAGCAAGATCAAACTTCTTCAGGCAATCCTTCAAGTATTTCTCTTGTGAAATAAAGGTGCCATTCTTCTGTTGTCGAATTTGAAGTCCGAGGAAAAACTTCAATTCAGCCATCATAGACATCTCATATTTCTTCGACATCATTCTTGCGAATTCTTCGCTGATTTCAGTGTTAGTACAACCAAATATAATATCATCTACATATATCTGACACACAAATAGATCATTGTTATATGATCGAGTGAAAAGAGTGGGGTCAGTGGTTCCTGGTTTGAAGCCTTTCTTCAGGAGGATATCCTTCAATGTTTCATACCAAGCACGAGGTGCTTGCTTCAGTCCATACAAAGCTTTGTGAAGCCTGTACACCATATCAGGATTCTTCGAGTCTTCAAAACCTGGAGGCTGCAAAACATACACTTCTTCTTCGATTTCACCATTAAGAAAAGCACTCTTGACATCCATTTGATATAGCAATATATTTTTGTGGTTAGCAAAAGCAAGCATGACATGAATGGATTCGAGGCGGGCTACTGGAGCATAGGTTTCACCAAAGTCAATACCTTCGATTTGGGTGTAACCTTGTGCTACCAATCTAGCCTTATTTCTTACCACAACACCATATTCATCTTGCTTGTTGCGAAATATCCACTTTGTGCCACTAACATTGTGCTTCGTGGGATCTGGCCTTTCAACTAGTGACCAGACCTTGTTCCTTTCAAATTGGTGAAGTTCTTCCGTCATAGCCAATAACCAATCAGGGTCTTTCATGGCTTCATCATATTTTGAAGGCTCTAGCATGGAGACAAAAGAAAAGTTTCCACAGAAGTTAGCCAAACGAGTACGAGATCGAGTAGTGGGACGACCTGGTTGATTGATATCTTCAAGGATCGAATCCACATCAACTCTTCTTCGGACTCGTGATAACATAGTATCATTTGCTTCAGGCTCAGCTTCTGCTTCAGGATCTGCATCAGCTTCGGGATCAGCTTCAGCTTCAGCTTCAGCATTTCCTTCAGGATTAGCATTTCCTTCGTTCCCTTGACCTTCTTCGTCTTGTTCATCATTAGCTTCAGGATGTTGATCTCCAGCGCCCCGGGCTATGTGTGGGAACATTGGACCATCATCATCCCTAACAGCTTGACGTTGATTGGCTTCAACAGGGCGAATCTCACCAAGAGCCCTGGACCTTATCACTTCATCAAGTGGAGGTTCATCTAGATCATGAGGCAAATGGTCCTTTTGAGAGCCATTAGTTTCATCAAACCTTACATTCACAGTTTCCATAACTTTCCCAAAGTGAGAGTTATAGACTCTGTAAGTGTGAGAGTTTGAGCCATAACCTAAAAGAAATCCTTCATGTGCCTTAGGGGCAAATTTGGAGCTATGATTCATATCTCTAATAACGCATGGAGCATCAAATACCCTAAGATATGAGACATTTGGTTTGTTACCAGTGATAAGCTCATGCAAACTTTTCTTCAACAATTTGTGCAGGTAAACCTTGTTGATGATGTGACATGCAGTGTTGATTGCTTCGGCCCAGAACCTAATAGGAGTCTTGTATTCAGCAAGCATAGTTCTGGCCATTTCAATAAGATTTCTATTCTTCCTTTCAACTACACCATTCTGTTGAGGTGTATAGGCAGCAGAGAACTCATGAGTAAAACCATGATCATCAAGAAAATCTTCAATATGAGTATTTTTGAACTCAGTTCCATTATCACTTCGGATATGCTTCAGAGATAATTCATATTCTGTTTGAGCTCTCTTTGCGAATGACTTGAAGATTTCAACCACTTTGCTTTTGTCATCCAAAAAGAAAACCCAAGTATAACGAGAAAAGTCATCAACAATAACTAGACCATATTTGTTTCCTCCCAGGCTTGCATAATTTTGAGGAGCAAAAAGATCCATATGAAGCAATTCAAGAGGACGAGTGGTAGTCATGATGGTCTTCGCTGAGTGATGTTTCTTCGTAATTTTACCGGCTTCGCAAGCACTGCAGAGACGATCCTTATCGAATTTTACTTCGCTAAGGCCGATAACATGATTCTTCTTCACTAAGTTATGAAGATTTCTCATCCCTGCATGACCAAGTCTTCGATGCCATAACCATCCAGATGAAGCTTTTGCCATTAAGCAAGTGGATACAGCAGGGCCCGAAGAGAAATCAACAATGTATACATCTCCCTTTCGGTAACCCTCGAAGACAAACGTATAATCATCCTGTGAAAAGACAACACAACGCGAAGCAGAAAACAGAACAACATACCCATATCGCATAACTTTGAAATAGACAAAAGATTATATCCAAGAGATTGGACTAGCATAACCTTGTCAATGTGCTTATTCTTCGACATGGCAATCTTACCCAAACCTAACACTTTACCTTTGTTGTTATCACCGAAGGTAATGTACTTCAGAGAAGATTGAGATAGTTTTTCTTCGGTGAATAACTCCTTGTCTCTGGTCATATGATTTGTACAACCACTATCCATGACCCATTCGGATCCACCGGAGACATAGCCCTGCAGAAGAATTAGTTCTTCTTAACCACCCACAAACGAGCAGGTGACTGAGAAGATGTTGAAGCACTGGTTGAAGCAATATTAAATCGAACAGGAGTGTATTGCTTCGGTGTACCATCAAGCACACCATAAATGTAAGTCCTCTGAGCATATGCAATCTTAGTATGATTATTATGAGGACGATACGTATGGCGACCAGTACGATAGTATTGCTTCTGCGGAACATTTGATTCGGTCACCAATGGATCATTTCTCGTCTCAAGAGAGTAGAAATGATTCGGTGGCACCGAAGACTTTCCCTGCATAGAATGGTTAGCAGGCAGTTTTTTCACAAGTGCTTTCTGCACCCATATCTTCTTCTTATAGAATCCATTCTTTGGTGGAGTACCTACATACTCAGCTGAAACTTTTCCCTATTCATCTTTCATGAGTTTGTAGTCAGAATAAAGTGATTCATCCACAATGACTTTGTTCATTTTGCAGTCGAAACCTGAAAGGTTAGCAATATCAATGGGTTTCTCCTTCGCTAGAACCCAAACAGTTTTAGGATACTGCTCAGGCTCCCAATAGGTGCCATCAGGATTTATCTTTCTCTCGAAACCAACACCTTCATTCCTGGGATTCCTGTGAAGGAGAGCCTTCCTCAGGATATCACAGAGATATTGGTGTCCTTGCACACTTTTGAACATGCCTGATTCAAATAAGTTTTTCAACCTGAGGAGTTCCTCGGTAACAGCAGGATTTTCCTCATCGGAGGCATTAGTATCATCAATAACAATAGGAGCTTTCCCTTTGGAATCAGTTTTGGTTCGTTCCAAACAATCCAAACAAGGTGATTCAGTTTTATGATTTGCTTCAGAACCTTGTTGAGCCATGAGAGAGAGTTTGACATTTTCCAATTCTTCATGAGCCTCTTTCTGTTTTTCGAGAGCTATTTTCCTCTGAAGAATTTCATAGGTAAGCTTCTCATAATCAACTGAAAGAAGATCATGCCGAGAGGATAATTCTTCAAACTTCTCCTTCAGAGCAGCATGCTCATTGGTTAAAGTTTGACCTTTCTCAATCTCATCGATCAACAACGTTTCTGATTTCTTAATGGTTTTGCTTAGTGAATCAAGTTCATCTTGTTGGATTGAAGCAATTTTAGCAAGTTTAGCATAGCTTATTTTTGAGTCACTTTCATATGAAGAACAATCAAAAGTATCATAGTTTGACTTAGATGCAGGTGTTTCATCTTCACTATTGTTGTTGGTGAAGAATGACCTCGAAGCATTGATTGGAGCATCTGCCGAAGCGAAGGCCAAACCAGCAACACCATCTGATTCGGTCCCAGACGCAGACCTTGAATCTTGTTCAGCTTCGGAACCAGCGGCTTCGTCTTCAGAGTTCATCTCCTTTCCCAGATAGGCCTTGGCACGGTGAGAGCTTCTTTGACGAGACGAGTGAGTCTTCGATGAAGAACCCTCACTCTTCTTATGATACGTCTTCCTCTTATCATCATCAGAATCTTTCTTCTTTTCCCTTCTTGAACTGGAATCATGTCTCTTTGACTCATGACTTCTGGAGGATCTATGAGACTTCGATGAAGAGTCTCTGAGTGAATGCTTCGATTTATTCTCAGTTTCCCACAGAGGGCAATCAGCGATGTAATGACCTGGTTTCTTGCACTTGTAGCAGCAATTGTCCTTTGATGGAGAGCTTCTTGAGGATGAACGGTGAGAAGAATGACTTGAGCTTCTTGAAGGATAACTCTTCTTGGATGAAGAAAAACCTTTTCTCTGAAAGCGATTGAAGCATCTCATGATCAGTGCTAAATCTTTTCCAATGCTTGCAGGATCATCTGATTCGACACCTGAAGCAGAACTGATTTCGGGTGAAGAATGACGCGAAGCTTTTGCTTTCAAAGCATGAGTTTTTCTTCGTGAACCATTTATGTCACGTTTCTCATCTTCTTCCATTTCAAAGGTAGTGAGTCTCTCAAGAACATCAGCAGCAACAAGACGTCTGAAATCAGTCCTTTCCTTGATCATCAGCACAATGTGATCAAACGAGTCATCCAATGAGCGAAGCAAAGTTCTCACAACAGAGTGAGGAGTAATGTCATCAGCACCGAGGGAAATCAATTCATTAGCAAGAGTTGTGAGTCTGCTGTAAATGGAGCTGACTTTTTCACCCTCGTTTCTCTTGAACCGATAGAATTTGCTTCGAAGAGTATCAATTCTGGCATCCTTCTGGGTAGAAACACCTTCACCAATCTTTTCAAGATAGTCCCAGACACCTTTGGCCGAAGGAATATTCTTCACTTCATGATACTTCTCTGGTGTCAAATGATTGGTGATGAAAACCCAAACCTCAGAATCAAGATCAATCAGCTTCGCTTTTTCAGGAGTGATGGCAGTCTCATCTGCAACTGTAACTCCATACAAGACAACTTGCCAGGCAGTTGAGTTGATAGCCATAATGTTCCTCTTCATCTTGTCCTTCCAGTATGGATACCCCTTTCCATTGAATATGGGAATGCGTTCGCCGGAGGGAATGGCTGTGAAAGACATACTTGCAAAACACTCTAGGAGGTTAATCCAAATAAAGAGTGCCTAACTCTGATACCAATTGTTAGACCAAGTATGTGATCAGAGGGGGAGGGGGTGAATGATCACTTCAAATTTTCGCATGAAACTATGAAGTGAAGCATAACTCAACAGCAGAAAAGATTCAATAGAAAGGACAACATTTAAGCAGAACAGTATTGAAGCCAAACATAGCGAATCAAGAGCATCGAATCAATTGCATTGAAGCAGATCACTGAAGCAATTGATAAACTGAATGTAAGTGCGGAAAGTAAAACGAACTCTTGACTCGGCGATGTTTGTTCGACCAGTTCACACTCTGCAAAGTGCTACGTCTGGTTGGAGGGACTTGTGATTGAACACAGGAGCTAACCTCTCTCCGTCCGTATCTCCACTGCACCAATCTCCTTGAGCTTGGTTAGTTATTCACTCGTGGTTGATTATTGAGGAAATCACCGAAACCTTTGACAAACTGGACTTCGAGGCGACAATAACTCTTCGCTCTCTGAAGAACAACTCTCTAACCGTCTAGGAGAATTGCAGTTCTCCAAGATAAAAAGGCTAGCAAACTTCTTCCTAAGTCATAATGAATCAACTCAGATCAATAGGACTTATGCTTCTGTGGATGGGTTTTTGGTTTGCTTCGGTGGGGTTGCTCTCTCTCTCTTCTCGGTAAGGAGATAATCTCGGAGCAGCCACCGGCCAATGAGGGCGGGGGTGGCGTATTTATAGGCGGCAATCCCTAGGTGCGAAATGACTGAAGTGACCCGATGTGACAGCTTGACATCTATCCCCAACGGTCATATTTCCAATCAAAGCGCAACTTTACTTGCGGTCCAAGTAAAGCTGACTCACGGACTTGGTTCTGCTTCAGGAGCCTAAAGAACTAAGTCTTCGCTGGTGAAGCATTACCTAGCGCACATGAGATTTCTCAACTCTGGTTTCTCACTGGTTTGGATTCGATCTGAGTCTTTTCACCAAAACCTTCGGAGAACATTTACTAAACCCCTCTTGATAGTACGGTTTTTCCTACGACTCAAAGAAGTGAAAAAGAACTACGCAAAAACTACTAAGTCTTGCGCCATCTTGGCCATCTTCTTCGATGAGACGTGCTTCAGGATTCCTTATCTTTTTAGGGGTCGACATCCGTGATGAGCTTCACTCCAGAGGATATGCTTCAGTAAAAGTGTAAATCTTCGTTGAAGCTTTATCACCAACCTATAACTTCAGGAACCTAACCATCTGTTTCACACTAGAAATCTTGTTAGTTCCTCTTCTGTTTTGCCCAACAATATCCAAAACTCATGGGGTAATAACTTTGCTCTTACACCTTTCTTCTTCGGAGCAGACCGTTCTGCTTCGTTGATGTGGTCAAGATTGAGGGACTCATTCCCGAAGCCTAACTCCGCAGACATCCTGTGAAAAGTATAAAGGTAGCGAGGGAAAAGGCAAGTATGGAATGAGCACCAGCAAAAGTTTCGATCCAAAAACAGAAGGTTTTGACATGAGATTCAGTGATGAATAAGGGTGATGATTCTAGTCTGTTCTGAGCTATACTTAACCTCATCCAAGATGAACTGCAACCCTAACACAGAACAGATAGAATCAAACCCTAACTTCTAACCTGAATGAAGATGGGAACCTTTTGCTAGCAGAAACAGGTTTCCCAACGGAGCAATGATCCAACGGATCAAAGAAGCCTAAGGAAACATCCCAAAAACAACCTAAGAACTCAGATCCAATCTGGAAACGGAAGAACAGATGAAGACATAGATTGGATCGAGGCTCGGCGTACCCTAAATCGGTGGCGTCGAGCAGCTACGGCGGTGATGAGCGGAGAGGATGTGCTCGTCGTCGGCGTAAAGTCCACGGCGGCGCTCTTCCGGCAGTGAAGCGGCGAGAACGGCGACGGGGACGAAGAGCTCGGCGGTGCGCTCGGGAGAGAAAGGGTTCCGGAGAGATGCGAACGATGTTAAAGATTGGATTCGCTAGGGTTGGATGCCTTATATAGGCAGGTCTGACAGGAGTTGTCAGATCAGATCGGACGACTCCCAGCGACCGTCTCTCCGGATTTTACGGCGAGGATATCGTGGCGAATCGCGAGAAAATCTCAACGACCCGGATTTGACGGGATCTCAACGAATGAAGAATATGTCCTCGACTTGAGTAAAAATTCGATAAAAATTGGAAGCATTTGATTCGGAACTCAATGATGTTCGAAGCAAAATACTTTCCGTTTCAATTGTGCTCACCCATTTTGGACAGACAGAATAAGAACGAAGAAGAATAGAAGGGGTAGGGTCCGAAACTTATCACATTGAAGAAAAATCAAACGAAGCAAAAGGTGATTAGCATAAAGGACTAGATCCAAGCGAAATACATTAAAATAAACGAAACAAAATCAAACAATGAAACCAAAAAGTTAAGTAACGAAGTAAATGAATATATACAGGAGTGAAAGGTTCGATCTTACAGTACATTGCGTGAGTCAAATATATTGAGCTCACACCTTAACGCACATAACCTTTTCTCATCCACTAGTTTCGTGAAAATGTCAGCCAATTGATCTTCAGTTCTGACATGACTTATAACAATATATTCACGCTGAACATGATCACGAAGAAAATGATGGCGAATGTCAATGTGCTTCGTGCGAGAGTGATGCACAGGATTGTGAGGAATTTTGATTGCACTCTCATTATCACATAGAAGGGGAATTTTCTTCACATGAATGCCATAATCCTTCAGCGTTTGCTTCAGCCATAGAATCTGAGTACAACATGACCCAGCAGCAATGTATTCGGCTTCAGCAGTAGATATTGAAACACAGCTTTGCTTCTTTGAAGCCCAACACACAAGTGATATTCCAAGGAAATGACAAGTCCCTGAAGTTGATTTCCTATCCACACGATCACCAGCCCAGACTGAATCAGAATAGCTAACAAGATCAAACTGAGCTCCCTTAGGATACCACAAGCCCAAGGTTGGTGTGTGAGCAAGATACCTAAGAATTCCCTTCACAGCAGTATGATGTGATTCCTTTGGATTGGCCTGAAAACGAGCACAAATACATACTGAAAGCATAATGTCAGGTCTAGATGCACAAAGATATAAGAGAGATCCAATCATAGACCGATATTTCTTCTGATCAAAGGCTTTGCCCTTCTCATCAGCATCTAAGAAGCCATTGGTAGGCATTGGAGTCCTAATTGTTTTGCACTCAGTAATACCAAACTTCTTCAGGCAATCCTTGAGATATTTTTCTTGAGAAATAAAGGTTCCATTCTTCTGTTGACGGATTTGAAGTCCAAGGAAAAACTTCAATTCACCCATCATTGACATCTCATATTTCTTCGACATCATTTTAGCAAATTCTTCGCTGATTTCAGTGTTAGTGCAGCCAAAAATAATATCATCTACATATATTTGACATACAAACAAATCACCATTATAAGATCGAGTGAAGAGTGTTGGGTCAGTTGTTTCTGGTTTGAAGCCTTTCTTCAGAAGGAAATCCTTCAATGTGTCGTACCAAGCACGAGGTGCTTTCTTAAACCCATAGAGGGCCTTGTGCAACCTGTAAACCATGTCGGGTTTCTTTGGGTCTTCAAAACCTGGAGGCTGCATAACATACACTTCTTCCTCGATTTCTCAGTTAAGAAAAGCACTTTTCACATCCATTTGATAAAGTAGAATGCCATTGAAATTTGCAAAAGCAAGCATAACACGAATGGATTCGAGACGAGCAACTGGAGCATAAGTTTCGCCGAAATCGATACCTTCGATTTGGGTGTATCCTTGTGCTACCAGTCGTGCTTTGTTTCTTACCACTATACCATCTTCATCTTGCTTGTTGCGAAAAATCCACTTTGTACCAATGATGTTGTGCTTTGTGGGATTAGGTCTATCAACTAAGGACCAGACTTTGTTTCGCTCGAATTGGTTAAGTTCCTCGAGCATAGCAGTTAACCAATCTGGATCCTTCATGGCTTCAACAAACTTTGAAGGTTCTAGCATGGAGACAAATGAAAAGTTTCCACAGAAGTTAGCCAAACGAGTACGAGAGCGAGTTGTGGGACGACCTGGTTGATGAATTTCTTCAAGGATCGAATCAACATCAACTCTTCTTCGGACTCGTGATAAAGTTGAATCATTTGCTTTAGGCTCAGCTTATGCTTCAGGATCTGCATCAGCTTCAGGGTCTGCTTCACCTTCAGGATCTGCTTCACCTTCAGCTTCAGCATTTCCTTCGGTATTAGCATTTCCTTCGTTCCCTTGCTCTTCATCGTCCTATTCATCATTAGCTTCAGGATGTTGATCTCCAGCGCCCCGGGCTATGTGTGGGAACATTGTACCATCATCATCTCTATTAGCTTGACGAGCATTGGCTTCAACAGGGCGAATTTCTCCAATAGCCATAGACCTAATCACTTCATCAAGAGGTGGTTCATCTAGATCATGAGGCAAATGCTCTTTTTGAGAGCCATTAGTTTCATCAAACCTCACATTTACAGTTTCCATAAATTTCCCAAAGTGAGAGTTATATACTCTGTAAGTGTGAGAATTTGAACCATAACCTAAAAGAAAACCTTCATGTGCCTTAGGGGAAAATTTGGAGCTATGATTCATATCTCTAATAAAGCAAGGATCACTAAATACCCTAAGGTACGAAACATTTGGTTTGTTACCAGTGATAAGCTCATGTGAAGTTTTCTTCAGAAATTTGTGAAGGTAAACCTTGTTGATGATATGACATGCAGTGTTAATTGCTTCGGCCCAGAACCTAATGGGAGTCTTGTATTCAGCAAGCATATTTCTGTCCATTTCAATAAGAGTTATATTCTTCCTTTCAACAACACCATTCTGTTGAGGTGTATAGACAGCAGAGAACTCATGTGTAAAACCATGATCATCAAGAAAATCTTCAATATGAGTATTCTTGAATTCAGTTCCATTATCACTTCGAATATGCTTCAGAGATAATTCATATTCAGTTTGAGCTCTCTTAGCGAATGACTTGAAGATTTCAACAACTTTGCTCTTGTCATCCAAAAAGAAAACCCAAGTATAATGAGAGAAATCATCAACAATAACAAGACCATATTTGTTTCCTCCCAGGCTTGCATAATTTTGAGGACAAAAAAGATCCATATGAAGCAATTCAAGAGGACGAGTAGTAGTCATGATAGTCTTCGCTGAATGATGTTTCTTCGTAATTTTACCAGCTTCACAAGCACTGCAGAGACGATCCTTATCGAATTTTACTTCGCTAAGGCCAATAACATGGTTCTTCTTCACTAAGTTATGAAGATTTCTCATCCTTGCATGACCAAGTCTTCGATGCCATAACCATCCAGATGAAGCTTTTGCCATTAAGCATGTGGATACGGCAGGGCTCGAAGCAAAATCAACAATGTATAAATCTCCTTTTCGGTAACCCTTGAAGACAAATGTATAGTCATCCTGTGAAAAGACAACACAACGCGAAGTAGAAAATAGAACAAGCATACCCATATCGCATAACTTAGAAATAGACATAAGATTATATTCAAGGGATTGGACTAGCATAACCTTGTCAATGTGCTTATCTTTCGATATGGCAACCTTAGCCAAACCTAAAACTTTACCCTTGTTGTTATCACTAAAGGTAATGTACTTCTGAGAAGAGTGAGATAGTTTTTCTTTGGTGAATAACTCCTTTTCTCCGGTCATATTATTTGTGCAACCACTATCCATGACCCATTCAGATCCACCGAAGACATAGCCCTGCAGAATAATTAGTTCTTCTTAACCACCCACAAACGAGCAGGTGACTGAGAAGATGTTGAAGCACTGGTTGAAGCAATATTAAATCGAACAGGAGTGTATTGCTTTGGTGTACCATCAAGCACACCACAAATGTAAGTCCTCTGCGAATGGTTAGGATAAGAATGAGCATATGCAATCTTAGTACGGTTATCATGAGGACGATAAGTATAACGACCCGTGCGATAGTATTGCTTCTGCGAAACATTTGATTCGGGCACCAATGAATCATTTCTCGTTTCAAGAGAATAGAAATGATTCGGTGGTACCGAAGACTTTCCCTGCATAGTATGGTTAGCAGGCAGTTTTTCCACAATTGCTTTCTGCACCCATATCTGCCTCTTACAAAAGCCATTCTTAGGAGGAGTGCCAACATACTCAGCAGTAACCTTTCCCTGTTCGTCTTTGATGATCTTGTAGTCTGAATCAAGTGATTCGTTTACAATAGCTTTGTTCATTTTGCAGTCAAAACCTGAAAGGTTAGTAATGTCAATGGGGTTCTCCTTCGCTAGGACCCAAACAGTCTGAGGATACTGCTCAGGTTCCCAATAGGTGCCATCAGGGTTTATCTTTCTTTCGAAACCAACACCCTCATTCCTTGGGTTCCTGTGGAGGAGAGCCTTCCTCAGGATATCACAAAGATACTGGTGACCTTGCACACTTTTGAACATGCATGTTTCAAATAAGTTTGTCAACCTGAGGAGTTCCTCGGTAACAGCAGGATTTTCCTCATCAGAGGCATTAGTATCATCAATAACAATAGGAGGTTTGCCTTTGGAATCAGTTTTGCTTCGTTCCAGACAAGTTAAGCAGGATGAATCCGTTTTATGATTTGCTTCAGAGCCTTGTTGAGCCATGAGAGAGAGATTGAAATTTTCCAACTCTTCATGAGCCTCTTTCAGTCTTTCGAGAGCCGTTTTCCTCTGAAGAAATTCATAGGTGAGCTTCTCATAATCAACTGAAAGAAGATCATGCCGAGAGGATAATTCTTCAAACTTTTTCTTCAGAGCTGCATGCTCATTAGTTAAAGTTTGACCTTTCTCTATCTCATCGATCAACAAAGTTTCTGATTTCTTAATGGATTTGCTTAGCGAATCAAGTTCATCTTGTTGGATTGAAGCATCTTTAGCAAGTTTAGCATAGCTTATTTTTGAATCACTATCATATGAGGAACAATCAGAAGTATCGTAGTTGGATTTGGATGAAGATACCTTCTTCTTGGCCATGAAGAAATATGCAGGAGATTCATCTTCACTACTGTTGTTCGTGAAGAATGAGCTCGAAGCTTTGGACGAAGCATCTGCTGAAGCGAATGCCAAACCAGCAACACCATCTGATTCGGACCCAGACCCAGATCTTGAGCCTGATTCAGCTTCGGACCCAGAGGCTTCGTCTTCAGAATTCATCTCCTTTCCCAGATAGTCCTTGGCACGGTGAGAGCTACTTCGCCGAGACGAGTGAGTCTTCGATGAAGAACCGTCATGCTTCTTGTGATACTTCTTCCTCTTGTCATCATCAGAATCTTTCTTCTTATCTCTTCTCGAACTGGAATCATGTCTCTTGGACTCATAGCTTCTGGAAGATCTGTGGGACTTGGTTGAGGAGTCTCTGAGCGAATGCTTTGATTTGTTCTCAGCTTCCCACAGAGGGCAATCAGCAATGTAGTGACCTGGCTTCTTGCACTTGTAGCAGCAGTTGTCCTTCGATGGAGAGCTTTTTGAGGATGAGCGGTGAGATGAGTGGTTTGAGCTCCTTGAAGAATAACTCTTTTTCTGTGAAGAAAAACCTTTTCTTTGGAAGCGGTTGAAGCGTCTCATGATCAATGCTAAGTCTTTTCCAATGCTTGCAGGATCATCTGATTCGACACCTGAAGCAGAACTGACTTCGGGTGAAGAATGGCGCGAAGCTTTTGCCTTCAAGGGATGAGTTTTTCTTCGAGAGCTATTTATGTAACGTTTCTCATCTTCTTCATTTCAAAAGTATTGAGTCTCTCAAAAATATCTGCGGCAACAAGACATCTGAAATCAGTCCTTTCCTTGATCATCAGCACAATGTGATCAAACGAATCATCCAATGAGCGAAGCAAAGTTCTTACAACGGAGTGAGGAGTAATGTCATCAGCACCGAGGGAAATCAACTCATTAGCAAGAGCTATGAGTCTGCTGTAAATGGAGCTAACTTTTTCACCCTCGTTTCTCTTGAAGCGATAGAATTTGCTTCGGAGTGTGTCAATTCTGGCATCCTTCTGGGTAGAAACACCTTCACCAATCTTTTGAAGATAGTCCCAGACACCTTTGCCAGAAGGAATATTATTCACTTCATGATACTTTTCTGGTGTCAGATGATTGGTGATGAAAACCCAAACTTCAGAATCAAGATCAATCAGTTTTGCTTCTTCAGGAGTGATGGCCTTCTCATCGGCAACAGTGACTCCATACAAGACAACTTTGCAGGCAGTTGAGTTGATAGCCATGATATTTCTTTTCATCTTGTCCTTCCAGTATGGGTAGTCCTTCCCATTGAAAATAGGAATAGGTTCGCCGGAGCGAATAGCTGCGAAAGACATACTTGAAGACACTCCAGGAGGTTAATCCAAAACACACAGAGTGTAGGGAGTGACTAGCTCTGATACCAATTGAAAGTCCAAGTATGTGATCAGAGGGGGAGGGGGTGAATGATCACTTCAAAAATTTCTACTGAAACTATTGAAGTGAAGCATAAGTAGGGTGGAATAGGGAAGTAAAACTGGAAGCGAAACTAAATGCAGTGAATCAAAACACAATGAAGCATAACTGCGAAGCAAATTGAATACTAAAGGTAAATGCTTGAAGTAAAACGAACTGAGACTCGGCGCTTTTTGTTCGACCAGTTCACGCTCTGCAAAGCGCTACATCTAGTTGGAGGGACTAGTGATTGAACACCTGGAGAAAATCTCTCTCCGTCCGTTGCTCCACTGCACCAAACTCCTTGAGCTTGGTCAGTTCTTCACTTTTGGTTGATTACTGAGGAAATCAACGAAACCTTTGACAAACTGGACTTCGAGGCGACAATTACTCTTCGCTCTCTGAAGAACAACACTCTAACCGTCTAGGAGAATTGCAGTTCTCCAAGATAAAAAGGCTAGTAAGCTTTCACCTAAGTCATCCTGAATCTACTAAGATCAATGGGACTTAGGCTTAAGTATTCTGGATTTTGGGTTTTGCTTCGGTGGCGTTTTTGGGGTGCTCTCTTCAGTCTCTCTCGGAATATTCTCAAAGCACCCACCCGCAAATGGAGGAGGGGGCGGCATATTTATAGTTGGCGATCCCGAGGTGTGGAATGACCAAATTGACCCGAGGTGATAGCTTGACACGTGTCCACAACGGTCGGATTTGTCATCACTACGCAACTTTACTTGAGGAACAAGTAAAGCTAACTCACGGACTTAGTTCTGCTTCAGAAGCCAAAGAACAAAGTCTTTGCTACTGAAACTTAACTCAGTGCACATGAGATATCTTCGCTCAGACTTCTCACTTGCTTTGGATTTGATCTGAGCATTTTCTCAATGACTTCGGTGTCCAAAAACTAAAGACCCCTCTTGATAGTACGGTTTGTCCTCTGACTCAAGGAACAAAAGAAAAGAACTACACAAAAACATCTAAGTCTTGCGCCGTCTTCTTCATTTCCTTCAATGAGTTGAGCTTCAGGACACCTTCATTTTTGGGGGTCATCCTCCGTGATTAAGCTTCGCTCAGGGGGTAATGCTTCGATAACTTGAAGACCTTCCCTGAAGCTTTATCACCTAGCTTGTACTTCAGGAACCTATACAACTGTTTACACTAGAAAACATTGTTAGTTCCTCTACTGTCTTGTCCAACAATATCCAAAACACACGGGGGCAAAACTTTGCTCTTACAGATTGCCTCCCCTGTTAACCGCGCCAATAAACGATTCTTGTGTAACACCCTCATATCCAGTACAGTAATCACTACAGTGATTCCACTGTTGATGATCATCACTGTTGTTAATCAAGCCATGATCACCCTTGATCATAGCTTTGTTAGTTTCTCACCCTGATATAATTTTCAAATTATAAAATTGCTCCAAGGATTGTGGATGCCAGTCAATCAACTTGATCATGGCTAATCCAAGCCATTCTTAGTCATTTGAATAATCAAAAGTCTATGATGATTGTGAAACCAATGTTGTGGAGTTATCAAAAATTATTTTGAAAGTTAATAAAAAAATGGAAGTCTTAGTTGGACCAAAATAATGGAATCTATTTATAAAATGCCTAGCAATCTTAAGCCATGATAATATAGCAATGGTTGTTTTATTAAAAAAAATGGTATAGTAATATAAAGGAATAATATCTAAAAATAAAAGCAATAGTTGGAATTATTAAATTACCATGAAATAATAATAAACAAGTGGAAATTTTAATTGAACAAAAATTTGTTGAACCTATTTTATGATTTGTCAAATAATCTGTAGGTATTGTTCAAGTTGATTGGGGAGTTTATGTACTAGTTTGAATAATTTAAATGATTAAAAATAGTAGTTCTAGTGACCACTTTAATCATTTATCATTTAAGTAAAATACTAGGTGGTTTTATAAAATCTCAGAACTTTTTGTGGCATTGGCAAATAGTGCAACCTTAATTGTGGAATACTTGTCATATGGTGCAAAATTGCAAAAGTAGCTAAAAGAAATATAAAAGGAAATAACAGAAAAGAAAAATAAAAATAAAAAGCAAACACCTAATCTACCGCCGGGGGCGTAGCCTCTCCCCCCCCCCCCCCCCTTGAGGGCCACCCCGGCCCACCCTGGCGCCTAGACCTCCAGCCCGAGCCGCTACTCCTGGTCAACCCCCCCCCCCTCGATCCTGATCCAGATCGGCCCCCGCTCCCGAGCTCCCTCCTCCCAGATGCCGGCCCCGTCCATCTCCTGCAACCCCGGCCGCCGGGCAGACCCACCCGGGACTCCCCCCTCAAGCCGCGCCTCACCTCCATCCTCCCGAGGCCCCGCGCTCCACCTCTGCGCCCGCCCTTGCGAAACCTGGCCGCCCCATGGTGCTCCTCCACCACAGCTCGCCGCACTGTAGCTCCGGCGCCACCGGCCACCTCCACGCCACCCCCTCGCGCCGTCGTAACCCCTCACCCGACCCCCCCTCTGTGAGCTCCTCCCCTGCGCCCCTCCGCCGTTGTCACCATCGCGATGCTCGTCGTGGCCGCCGTCTTCCATGCCGGGGTTTGCGCATGCCCACGTCCTGGCTACTCCCGCCGCGCCCTGCCACCCTGGGCCGCGTCCAACGCACCCTCGGGTCGTGCCCGGCCGCCCCTTGGCCACGCCCAGGGTCGCGCCGGTGCATGCCCATCCACCGTGGCCGCACGCCCAGTTAGCCATGGTCATGCTCCCCGCGTGCCTCTGCTACCCGAGCCCTGCACATCCCTGCTCGAACAATTGCTGCTATTGAAATTGCTGCTGCTGAACCATCTGTTTTGAGGAACAAAACCACAGCAAAACTATTATCATGTGAATTCAAAAGTCGATAAATTTTATATGGTTTGATAGTACACTTGACCAGCTTCAATTTACACTAGTGTACCAACTCGATTTGAGGCATGGATTAAATCCTATGGAAATGACAAAATGCACTTTTCTATTGTCTACTGTTGTTGTTGCTGCTAAAACTGTTGCTGTACCACTTTTTGCAGCAGCAGAACAACAACAAATTACATCCTATAATAGCCGAAAATGATATGAATGGATAGTAGGGGTATCAAGCTTTGATTAGTTCCATTGGACCAACTTTTGAAAGTCATTGATTAAATGCTATAAAAATCGCAAAGTGCACATTTTAACAGATTTTTATAATCACTTTAAGTGCCCCTTTTCCCGCGAAGTTTTGGTCGAGTAAACGAACTCTAATAAATCTGATTTTCGTACTGGATTGAAAATCACAGAGAACTGATAAACTTTCATATAAGGCGCTAACTCGGCGGATGAGCGGAACCCTAAACCGTAGCTCCTCGAAAACAGCTAGTTGATGTTTAAACATCGATTTGTTAGACTTAGCAATATTTCAGAAAAATTCCAAATAGACAATGACATGTGGGACCTCCCTAGCACTGTTTATAATTTGACCAGTCAATAACCCTTGTGTATGACAGGTGGGCCCTGTTACTTAAGAAATTCTCTGGATAATTAAACATGATTAATTAACACCTGTGCCAATGACACCTGGGTCCCACCCTTAAGAAATTGTGTTAAATAAATTAATAAAACATTCTGTGAATGACATGTGGACCCCATGTGCTATTTGGATAATTAATAATTTTATGAAACCTATGAGTATAACTGCTGGGCCCCACTTGTTAGGATTAAATAAAATGAATTTTATTTTGCTGTGAGGCTGACCAGTGGGACCCACTGGTCAGGTTTGACCAGTCAACAGACTTATAGATATGTTGATTTAATAATTAAAAGGAAATCCAGAAATTTAATAAAATGAGTTAAAACTTCGAAATTCAATATCATTTAATTCGTAACTCCGATGAAAATAATTTATATATCAAAACTGATCAGAAAAATATAACGAATACATATACGCTATCCGTATGTCTACCACCCCCCTCTAACGTACCGAACATCGACATTCCCCCCTTCGGGCCGTCTGTCGATAATTCCTAGTACCGATATACGTTGCCCGGATGAATTTATTTCAAACACGAAAGTTGTTCGGAATAGATCAACTAACCCAGATACACCACCCACACGTGTGTCGGATGTCCACGACATCTCCGGCATGATATCTCCCCCCCTCCGGACACCTTGTCCGATAATCACCCGAAGCCGGTATTTCATCCCCGGATGAATTCCCGCTCCGAGCAACGTGCATCGTACTGCGTGAGAACCCCGTTTACAATTCATCTGTTATGTCTTGCATTTGTATTGCTATTATTGTTGTGTATTTATTGTTTCTTCCCCCCCTTAATCTCCGGTAGACCCCGCTGCTGCCATCGACTACACCGATGCTGAGTACGACTACTTCGTCGACGACCGTACCGCTACTGTCGAGCTTGCAGGCAAGCAGAGCCATTTTCTTCCCCATATATCGCCTATCTTTCCGTACATTTCTTTCACTAGGCATTGTTACTGCTGCTGCTACGATTACAATCCTATTCAATTGCATAGCCTGTTTTTGTCGCCCCTTGATGTGCCATCCTTAATCCTATGCTGCCTATTATTCCTTATGCATTATTCAGCAGTGAGCCCTGCGCATTATTAGCTAGGATTGGATAGCGGGTCGTGATCACTTTGGGAGTGATCGCGGAAAACGATATATTACAACTGCAACAGGTACGGATCCATGCTGACACCCTAGGGAACCTACAACGGCGAGACTCTGCCGAGTCGCTTAGAGTTTGGCTTACGAGTGGAATGGACTCGTATTTCACTCTCGTCGGCTCAGTAGCGTAGCATCACCGGGATGATACGAGGTTTACCTCTTTAGTTCATTACGCTGATGTCTCAGTCGAGCCAGCTCAAGTGTACCATCGAGGGTGATTCCTCCTGGTTTCACTTAATGGTAGGGACTCGAACCAACTGGTGTCCTTAAAGGTAAGAAGTCGGGCGACCCAACGGTGCCCGCGAGAGGTATTGCGACGGGACGACAGGGAGGGTACGACCAGTGTACCGGTGTGCTTGGCCCCTGATCGTTGGCCGCGAGAGTTACCAAACTACGAAAGTCGAGCTCCTCCAGGAGCACACGCGAGACATGGTAAGGAGACGGTTCACCTTGTTGGTAGCCGCAGTGACTTGGTGGGACGACGGGGCAGGCACCGATGTACTGGTGGTCCTGGCTGCTTTCGTTGTCCGCGGGTCAGTTAAGTCGAGGCAACGATAACGGTTGTCACGCAGGTTAATTAAAATGCAAAATGGTTCGGCGGATGTCTTGAGTTGGCTATATGCCATGTACGCACTACCTACCCGTGGGAACTACGAGTTATGGGCTCCTCTGCTTCTTAGTGTTGTCCGAGGACTCTTCAGACGTCAGCAGTACTGCGGGCTGATTGCCGGGAAGTGGTGTTGTCTTATTTGCTCGCGCGGTGATGTCTTATTTGGATTTGCTTCAACTTCACCGGCTAGCCACGCACTGTGCAGGAGTACGTTCGGGTTGGGGTCCAAGGCCCGGCGTACTTAGGATTTAGACCGGCGGATGGCCTCTCTGTTGAGTTTGAAAGATGGGCTATGAAGTGTCGGATAGCCTCGGTGGAGCGTTCCCTAACAAGGTTCCCGCCACCCTGGAGATCCGTGCGTGTAGCGTAACACAAGTGCACCCCTGCAGGGAAGATTAATCTATTCGAATAGCCGTGTCCACGGTAACAGGACGCTTTATGCTGAAGCTGGATCTTACCACTAGAAACTATTATTATTAAACTGTATGGTTCCGGGTTTTCTTCCTCGCGGGGATCTCGAGGAGTTGAACTCGAAGGCATTGTTAATTATTACCACTTATTATTATACAATGCTGCAGCAACTTCTGCTGCATTGTTACTTTATGCTTTATATAAACTGTTGGCTGATTCTTACCTCATGCTGCAAGACATCGTCGGAAGATGCTAGTCTTCGATAGGCCTAGCTTCTTACCCTTGCTCTGGATTTCTGTCTTTCAGTCCACTATATACAGCCTCTTCTTTCCGTTGATACAATGCATAATGCTTAGTAGCGGACGTAAGACTTGCGGGTATACTAGATACTCACCTGCTTTATTTCCTTTACTGTTTTGCCTGATCGGCCGCTGCAGTCGACGTTGGAGTCCAGGAGCAGGAGATCCCCGATGTCGACCACCGCAACGTGAAGATCCCCGATGCCTTCTAGGACGTCGAGTTCCCCGTTGACTAGGAGTATCTTGGAGGTTCCCAGGCAGGATGCCTCGCCTTTTCGATCGTTGTTGATATTTGTGCTAGCCTTCTTAAGGCAACCTTGTATCCTTGTGTCTGTACTCAGATACTATTGCTTCCGCTGACTTTCTGCTCTCGAACTGTTGTATTCGAGACCTCGTGGCCCCTGGCTTGTATTAAACAACTTGTATTATTTTAGTTGTAGAGTTGTGTTGTGATATCTCACCGTGAGTCCCTGATCTCGATCGTGTACCTTGCGTGTATGATTACTATACACGGCTTGATTTTGGGGGCGTCACAAGTTGGTATCAGAGCCGACTGCCTGTAGGGAGCCCCTAACCACTCCTTGGTCGAAGTCGAGTCTAGAATTTGCAAAACTACTTGCTAACTTAATGTTTGGCTTACGGGCCCACATCGATGTCACTACGTGTGATATCTATGGTATTAGGATCTTTTTCTCCGTACCTATGCTCTGGGACTCTGCTCTCTTATCCTTGCTGGTAAAGTTTTATTAACGCTGAATTTAGGTTCACGTACCTCCTTCCTCCCGGAGAGCTCTGCATTCCCGATGATCGCCTGATTCACCTGAAGATTTCGAAGATTACTCTTCGATAAATTCCCGAGATCCTACGTGTTCATCGCCCTTGCAATCCCATGCAACCGATAAGTCCGTGTGGATAATTGCATCCACCTCCCGATCTGAAAGTCATAATTCCCTTGTACTTAAGCATCGGATTATACTGATGCTTCTATCACCCGATGCCTTTGCATTCTTTCTCCTTCTGGTTGAGTACCGATACACATCAGATTCCTTGCGAACCACCCGACCTTTGGTGGATTATTATCCGACTAGGCTTATGTGGTTTCTTCCATGTGTCGATTGAATTCATTGTGTGAAATACCATCCTTGCCCCTCGATGCTTTGTGTTATCATCGACAACCCCCTTGACTCCCTGCCAATACAACTTGGTCGTGTACATCGTGCTCTGCTTTCCCTTGGGAAATATATACACCTCATACTTGTGTATCATCACCTTTTCCTTTCCATTGGTCTGTTTAATCTTTCTTGTAATGTATCTTACCGAAGCAGTGAAATTCCCTGCTTATGTAAACACTTTGGTGTGCTACCTTGTCTGTACTACCAGTTACGATTGTTGATGACTTTTCGGTGACCACCGATGGACGAGAACTTTGCCAATTGGTCCGCCTCGTCTTAACGAGCAGGAAAATGGTTCTCTTCGTCCCTCGCCCTTGGCACTGATGTTGTTGCCGACATAGTTAACAAGTTGTTCTCCGTCATACCTTCCAACTTGATTGCATTGAATGTCACCACCCTGGTTCTATGTGGGCCCATACCCACAGTTCCACAGGACCGAAACCTGACTCTTGTCCTCTACCTTGTGATATTTCGTCCGATATCAGACTCAGTGCTTGTGTCTGATGATCGGGGCCCCTTTCCCATCTTCCGTCATCGGCATCGAATACGTGCCTATCCGCTTAAAACTTCTCTCGACATACTTCCCTGAGCTTAAACTCGGAAGGACTTTGTACCCCATAACCTTGAGCAACCCCATTTGATTGACCTTGTATCGATCCGACCCCCTTAAGATTTACCTCTTAACCTGTTCGTAAGTGCGATGAAGCCCTCGAAGAAAGGATGAAAACTCATCGAGATGCACCGATGCAAAGAGATGAAGACCTCAACATGCAGGATTAAATTCTTCGACTAGGACAACAAGAACCAAGAAGATTTGTTAGAACGCGATACCGAAACTCTACCCCTTACACTACTTTTAATTCTCGGGACGAGAATTTATTGTAGTGGTGGAGATTTGTAACACCCTCATATCCAGTACAGTAATCACTACAGTGATTCCACTGTTGATGATCATCACTGTTGTTAATCACGCCATGATCACCCTTGATCATAGCTCTGTCAGTTTCTCACCCTGATAAAAATTTCAAATTATAAAATTGCTCCAAGGATAGTGGATGCCAGTCAATCAACTTGATCATGGCTAATCCAAGCCATTCTTAGTCATTTGAATAATCACAAGTCTATGATGATTGTGAAACCAATGTTGTGGAGTTATCAAAAATTATTTTGAAAGTTAATAAAAAAAATGGAAATCTTAGTTGGACCAAAATAATGGAATCTATTTATAAAATGCCTAGCAATCTTAAGCCATGATAATATAGCAATGGTTGTTTTATGAAAAAAAATGGTATAGTAATATAAAGGAATAATATCTAAAAATAAAAGCAATAGTTGGAATTATTAAATTAACATGAAATAATAATAAACAAGTGCAAATTTTAGTTGAACAAAAATTTGTTGAACCTATTTTATGATTTGTCAAATAATCTGTAGGTATTGTTCAAGTTGATTGGGGAGTTTATGAACTAGTTTGAATAATTTAAATGATTAAAAACAGTAGTTCTAGTGACCACTTTAATCATTTATCATTTAAGTAAAATACTAGGTGGTTTTATAAAATCTCACAACTTTTTGTGGCATTGGCAAATAGTGCAACCTTAATTGTGGAATACTTGTCATATGGTGCAAAATTGTAAAAGTAGCTAAAATAAATATAAAAGGAAATAACAGAAAATAAAAATAAAAATAAAAAGCAAACACCTAATCTACCGCCGGGGGCGTAGCCTCTCCCCCCCCCCTTGAGGCCCACCCCGGCCCTCCCTGGCGCCTAGACCTCCAGCCCGAGCCGCTACTCCCGGTCAACCCCCCCCCCCCCTCGATCCCGATCCAGTTCGGCCCCCGCTCCCGAGCTCCCTCCTCCCAGCTGCCGGCCCTGGCCATCTCCTGCAACCCCGGGCGCCGTGCAGCCCCACCCGGGACTCCCCCCTCAAGCCGTGCCTCACCTCCATCCTCCCGAGGCCCCGCCCTCCACCTCTGCGCCCGCCCTGGCGAAACCTGGCCGCCCCATGGTGCTCCTCCACCACAGCTCGCCGCGCTGTGGCTCCGGCGCCACCAGCCACCTCCACGCCACCCCCTCGCGCCGCCGCAACGCCTCACCCGACCCCCCCTCTGTGAGCTCCTCCCTTGCGCCCCTCCGCCGTTGTCACCATCGCGATGCTCGCCGTGGACGCCGTCTTCCATGCAGGGGTTTGCGCATGCCCACGTCCTGGCTACTCCGGCCGCGCCCTGCCTCCCTGGGCCGCACCCAACGCACCCTCGGGTCGTGCCCGGCCGCCCCTTGGCCACGCCCAGGGTCGCGCGGGTGCATGCCTATCCACCGTGGCCGCACGCCCAGTTAGCCATGGTCATGCTCCCCGCGTGCCTCTCCTACCCGAGCCCTGCACATCCCTGCTCGAACAATTGCTGCTATTGAAATTGCTGCTGCTGAACCATCTGTTTTGAGGATCAAAACCACAGCAAAACTATTATCATGTGAATTCAAAAGTCGATAAATTTTATATGGTTTGATAGTACACTTGACCAGCTTCAATTTACACTAGTGTACCAACTCGATTTGAGGCATGGATTAAATCCTATGGAAATGAAAAAATGCACTTTTCTATTGTCTACTATTGTTGTTGCTGCTAAAATTGTTGCTGTACCACTTTTTGCAGCAGCAGAACAACAACAAATTACATCCTAAAATAGCCGAAAATGATATGAATGGATAGTAGGGGTATCAAGCATTGATTAGTTCCATTGGACCAACTTTTGAAAGTCATTGATTAAATGCTATAAAAATCGCAAAGTGCACATTTTAACAGATTTTTTTAATCACTTTAAGTGCCCCTTTTCCCGCGAAGTTTTGGTCGAGTAAACGAACTCTAATAAATCTGATTTTCGTACTGGATTGAAGATCACAGAGAACTGATAAACTTTCATATTAGGCGCTAACTCGGCGGATGAGCGGAACCCTAAACCGTAGCTCCTCGAAAACAGCTAGTTGATGTTTAAACATCGATTTGTTAGACTTAGCAATATTTTAGAAAAATTCCAAATAGACAATGACATGTGGGACCTCCCTAGCACTGTTTATAATTTGACCAGTCAAAGACCCTTGTGTATGACAGGTGGGCCCTGTTACTTAAGAAATTCTCTGGATAATTAAACATGATTAATTAACACATGTGCCAATGACACCTGGGTCCCACCCTTAAGAAATTGTGTTAAATAAATTAATAAAACATTCTGTGAATGACATGTGGACCCCATGTTCTATTTGTATAATTAATAATTTTATTAAACATATGAGTATAACTACTGGGCCCCACTTGTTAGGATTAAATAAAATGAATTTTATTTTGCTGTGAGGTTGACCAGTGGAACCCACTGGTCAGGTTTGACCAGTCAACAGACTTATAGATAATGTTGATTTAATAATTAAAAGGAAATCCAGAAATTGAATAAAATGAGTTAAAACTTTGAAATTCAATATCATTTAATTCGTAACTCCGATGAAAATAATTTATATATCAAAATTGATCAGAAAAATATAACGAATACATATATGCTATCCGTATGTCAACCACCCCCCTCTAACGTACCGAACATCGACATTCCCCCCTTCGGGCCGTATGTCGATAATTCCTAGTACCGATATACGTTGCCCGGATGAATTTATTTCGAACACGAAAGTTGTTCGGAATAGATCAACTAACCCGGATACACCACCCACACGTGTGTCGGATGTCCACGACATCTCCGGCATGATATCTCCCCCCCTCCGGACACCTTGTCGGATAATCACCCGGAGCCGGTATTTCATCCCCGGATGAATTCCCGCTCCGAGCAACGTGCATCGTACTGCGTTAGAACCCCGTTTACAATTCATCTGTTATGTCTTGCATTTGTATTGCTATTATTGTTGTGTATTTATTGTTTCTTCCCCCCCTTAATCTCCGGTAGAGCCCGCTGCTGCCGTTGACTACACCGATGCTGAGTACGACTACTTCGTCGACGACCGTACCATTACTGTCGAGCTTGCAGGCAAGCAGAGCCATTTTCTTCCCCAGATATCGCCTATCTTTCCGTACATTTCTTGCACTAGGCATTGTTACTGCTGCTGCTACGATTACAATCCTATTCAATTTCATAGCCTGTTTTTGTCGCCCCTTGATGTGCCATCCTTAATCCTATGCTGCCTATTATTCCTTATGCATTATTCAGAAGTGAGCCATCGCATTGTTAGCTAGGATTGGATAGCGGGTCGTGATCACTTTGGGAGTGATCGCGGAAAACGATATATTACAACTGCAACAGGTATGGATCCATGCAGACACCCTAGGGAACCTACAACGGCGAGACTCTGCCGAGTCGCTTCGAGTTTGGCTTACGAGTGGAATGGACTTGTATTTCACTCTCGTCGGCTCAGTAGCGTAGCATCACCGGGATGATACGAGGTTTACCTCTTTAGTTCATTCCGCTGATGTCTCAGTCGAGCCAGCTCAAGTGTACCATCAAGGGTGATTCCTCCTGGTTTCACTTAATGGTAGGGACTTGAACCAACTGGTGTCCTTAAAGTTAAGAAGTCGGGCGACCCAACGGTGCCCGCGAGAGGTATTTCGACGGGACGACAGGGAGGGTACGACCAGTGTACCGGTGTGCTTGGCCCCTGATCGTTGGCCGCGAGAGTTACCAAACTACGAAAGTCGAGCTCCTGCAGGAGCACACGCGAGACAAGGTAAGGAGACGGTTCACCTTGTTGGTAGCCGCAGTGACTTGGTGGGACGACGGGGCAGGCACCGATGTACTGGTGGTCCTGGCTGCTTTCGTTGTCCGCGGGTCAGTTAAGTCGAGGCAACGATAACGGTTGTCACGCAGGTTAATTAAAATGCTAAATGGTTCGGCGGATGTCTTGAGTTGGCCATATGCTATGTACGCACTACCTACCCGTGGGAACTACGAGTTATGGGCTCCTCTGCTTCTTAGTGTCGTCCGAGGACTCTTCAGACGTCAGCAATACTGCGGGCTGATTGCCGGGAAGTGGTGTTGTCTTATTTGCTCACGCGGTGATGTCTTATTTGGATTTGCTTCAACTTCACCGGCCAGGCACGCACCGTGCAGGAGTGCGTTCGGGTTGGGGTCCAAGGTCCGGCGTACTTAGGATTTAGACCGGCGGATGGCCTGTCTGTTGAGTTTGAAAGATGGGCTATGAAGTGTCGGATAGCCTCGGTGGAGCGTTCCCTAACAAGGTTCCCGCCACCCTGGAGATCCGTGCGTGTAGCGTAACACAAGTGCACCCCTGGAGGGAAGATTAATCTATTCGAATAGCCGTGTCCACGGTAACAGGACGCTTTATGCTGAAGCTGGATCTTACCACTAGAAACTATTATTATTAAACTGTATGGTTCCGGGTTTTCTTCCTCGCGGGGATGTCGAAGAGGTGAACTCGGAGGCATTGTTAATTATTACCACTTATTATTATACAATGTTGCAGCAACTTCTGCTGCATTGTTACTTTATGCTTTATATAAACTGTTGGCTGATTCTTACCTCATGCTGCAAGACATCGTCGTAAGATGCTAGTCTTCGATAGGCCTAGCTTCTTACCCTTGCTCTGGATTTCTGTCTTTCAGTCCACTATATACAGCCTCTTCTTTTAGTTGATACAATGCATAATGCTTAGTAGCGGACGTAAGACTTGCGGGTATACTAGATACTCACCTGCTTTATTTCCTTTACTGTTTTGCCTGATCGGCCGCTGAAGTCGACGTTGGAGTCCAGGAGCAGGAGATCCCCGATGTCGACCACCGCAACGTGAAGATCCCCGATGCCTTCTAGGTAGTCGAGTTCCCCGTTGACTAGGAGTATCTTGGAGGTTCCCAGGCAGGAGGCCTCGCCTTTTCGATCGTTGTTGATATTTGTGCTAGCCTTCTTAAGGCAACCTTGTATCCTTGTGTCTGTACTCAGATACTATTGCTTCCGCTGACTTTGTGCTCTCGAACTGTTGTATTTGAGACCTCGTGGTCCCTGGCTTCTATTAAACAGCTTGTATTATTTTAGTTGTAGAGTTGTGTTGTGATATCTCACCGTGAGTCCCTGATCTCGATCGTGTACCTTGCGTGTATGATTACTGTATACGGCTTGATTTTGGGGGCGTCACATCTTGATAACCCACAAGTATAGGGGATCAATTGTAGCTTTTCGATAAATAAGAGTGTCGAACCCAACGAGGAGCAGAAGGTGCTGATAAGTGACACTGGATAAGGAAAGGCTGCACACACTCAAAGGTAAATATTTAGGGGGTTTTGGTTTAAGCAATAGAAAAGTAAAAGACAAGCAAAGTAAACAGGGTAACTGAGGAGTAGCAAGTGGCCCAATCCTTTCACAAGGATAAGCCTAGGAACTAAACTTATAAAAGCTAAAGCGTTCTCGAGAACACATGGGAGAGATAGCCAAGTTACTTTCACCATACTCCGCCAAGTAATAAGTATTGTGTTGATAAGTGTTGGTGGGTGGATCAATGCTAGTACACCATCTAGACTAAGATAAGTGTACTCTTATGATGACACACCTTGCAAGCATCCGCAAATACAAGGTAGTAATTAAGGCATAAGCCTAACCGTAACATTACGATCAAGGATCCATAACTCCCTTGTGCAAAAGTGTGCGAACTTGGGTTAAGGTTTCTGTCACTCCGGCCACCCACCATAAGCATCCTTTGTGCACAATCTATTCCTCTAGGCCAATGAAAGGTGAAGTGTTAAGTGTTCGACTCACATAACACCACTAGAGAAATAACAACACAACTTAAGTATCAAACAACACATAACACTTCAACATCATGTGACTACTAACAACTAGACTTCTCCCATGTTCTCAAGAACTGAAGTAACTACTCACAAGACATAAAATAGGTTATGATCAGAGGTGATAGATGGGTGACAAACAATCTGGACACAATGATATTTCTCCAACAAAACTCAATAGCATTCACCACAAAGTAGTAAACAACACCAACAGAGTAGAGATGATAGATAGTACGGATTACAACACAAGTTGCAATTGTGAGATGAGATGGTATGGAGATGGAGATGGTGCATATGTTGGTTATGATGTTGATGATGATCTCGATGATGCCCGTGACGATGATGATGATGATGACGATCTACCATTCCGGGAGGTGATCTCCCCGGCGGAATCTGCCCGCCGGAGATGGCTTTTCTCCTCTGTAGGTTTCCTCTCCGTGGCGGCGGCGAAACACGGAAACTCTTCTCTATTTAGGGTGTCTATCCCAGGGGGGTCTTATAGGCGAGAGGGGGCACCGAGGGGGCCCACCAGGCATCCAGGAGGGTGCCTGGCGCGGCCAGGAGGGGGGCCGCGCCAGGCACCCTTCTGGCTGCCTGGTGGGTCCCCTCACCTCCATCCTCAGTGATATCCAGTCAATCTTCATAAAAATACTCTCCGTAAATTTTCATCGCATTTGGATTTGATCTGATTCAGCAACTTGGTGTCAACTTTTCCCCTCTGAATTCTGGTTCTGCTGCCTCGGCACCGGAAAGTTGTAAACTGTGTAAAACAAACAAAACAACATAAGAACAACACTTTAAAGTGGAATATATCAATGAATAGGATGAAATTACAATATAAAATAGTGATGCATTTTGGACGTATCAGTCATACAGAAGGAGCGGAGCTCATTTGCCTGGCCTTGATCTGAGGTAGAGTCTCCGGGCAAGGTACAAAGCCATTGTACATGGAGGTACTTCCATGATACATACCGCCACCAGAAATCATCAAGGCATCGGGATTAATCTCCTCCTGGCTCAGGTCAAACTTAGGACCGCGCAACTCTTTCGCCACCTCAGATTAGGCCATCATCGTGTGGTAGGCTGCAGCGCTGGTGTACGCCTCAACCCCGTCGCCCTTGGAATATGCTTTCACCTCGTTGTACTTTCCCTTATGGGCCATGGAAAATCTGCGAAATCCCATAGGAAGAGGTTGATTATGGTATTTGGCCTACAATGAAAAGAGAAATATCTAATCAGTACAAGAAAAACTATGAACAAATCAATTCATTAATGATGAAAGGACATGAAACTGAAAAAAAGCCACATACCCATTTTTTGATGTACTCATGGACGTTGACATTGCCTTGGTGGTGTACCACACCAACCATTTTTGCACGCCTACCCTTGGCACTTTTGTGGGTGTCCAACCAAGCATCACTGAGCCATTTGTCCACTATGGCCTCAAAGCAATCCATCTTATTGGCACACCATCTCGGGGGCACCTATGAATTAACAAGCTTATAACGTCAGCTTTAAGCTTTTACAAGCTAAGTATAAGTCAAGTTTTGAGCTTCTTATAAAGTCAGTTTTGAGATTTTATAAGCTAAAAAATAAGTCAATTTTTAATATTTTATCTAACTAATCTATGAACTAACAAGCTTATGAATTAACAAGCTTATAAAGTCAAGTTTTGAGCTTCTTATCATTTTTCAGTTTTACAAGCTTATAAAGCCAAGTTTGAGCTAATTAGGCCTTACTTTTAAGTGTAGCAATTTGAATTAGTTAGTAATTTACCTCCAAGTATTGATCCTTCTTAAGGCAAACTTTTTTACACTTCCTCTTGGCCTTCTTCACGCCCTTCTTGGCGTACCATCTCGAACACACTGAACACGCATCTCGTGCCTCGTGTTCGAGAGTAACCTCACTATCTCCTTCTTGAGATTCTTGTGGGCCTCCGGCTCCATCCCCTCCTCAACCCTATAGTAGCACTGAAATTGCATGGAACACATGCTTAGATGAGTGAAATGATTCCAATGCTAATAAATGACTAGATCGTTGATGGCGCGCGTTGCTGCGCCCATCAATTTTGATGATAGAATGGTTAGAAGTAGCAAAGTTATTGTCACAAAAGATGTTATATTGGTGGCAAATAGTAATCAAATAGTTGAGTTTGATTTTTATGATTGACAATGGGCATGTTCATTATTCACATGACGATGCCTAAGATGGATAAGATACTCAAGAAATATTCACATATTGAACCATGAGAGGAAGTGTGCATAGCGCCAAATCTCTCAGATAAACACATCTAGCAGTTGAAAATTCTCCAAAAGCATATGAAAAATGATCTAAAATCTCATCCCTCAAGAAGTGTTAGAAATATGATTTTAGACTACTTTTAGGAAGGCATGGAGCTGGACAGTACATAAAACATACTGGACCTAAGATGTATTGTGCAATATCTGAAAATAAACTCTTCAATACATTACTTGCTTAGCCTATACTGAAATTTTAAGCGCATAATACACATTGGTCATTGAATAGTAATGAATTGATCCAGGAGCACCTGACAATAAGAAACTTCTGTATGTACTGGTCAGACCAATCACATATTTTTTTTATCTTACAAATAATTGGTATGTTTAGGTACGAAGTGGTATAAATAATATGCATAAGAAATTAGGAAGACGATATTTTCTTGCCTTATATGTCAAAACATTTCATAATTCATATATGTGTCGTATTCTCCAGAAGTTCATATCTTACATCAAGTGTAGTATATTTGTAATTGTAAGGCAAGTCAAGACTATACATGTCTCCAACATCCAAAGATCCTAAAAAGACCATGGTACCTTAAATAAAGGTCAATGTCTCAAAATTTGGCAAGGAGATGCTCAGAATTATTACAAACCATAATTATGTGGCAAAAAAATGCATTCAGGGAGTTTCCAAACTCACATGTTCAAGTGCTGCAGAACATTGACTTCACCAAGAGATGCGCATATCTGTGGCAGATGACATGATCGACCTTGTTCCCTTCTTGCATATCCTGCTGCAAAAAATCAAAAAAATATTCAAGGAATTTAATTGCATGTTTAATAAAGAATATATAACCATGAACAAGTCTGGAAACACTAATATGGCCAAAAATTAAGTTAGTTTTCAGGATGCTTGTTGCCTTAACTTGCTTGTGCACATCTTCTGTAGTTGATATGCTTGTAAATCAAGGGCAAATGGGTTATACATAGTAAGCAACTATGATAAGTTTACCTTAAGAAGTAAGGCGCAGATTTGCATGCGTGTATCTCGTTAACATGAAACAGCGCCTCCGTAATTTAAATAGTACGAAAACTTATAATGTTCAAACTGCCACCCTTATTGGCATAATGTACTCAAAGATTCAGCTATATTCTCCATCTATACATTTACCAGGAAAAAACCTGAAGGTACAACT
This sequence comes from Bromus sterilis, assembly GCA_950022295.1. Lineage (NCBI taxonomy): Eukaryota > Viridiplantae > Streptophyta > Magnoliopsida > Poales > Poaceae > Bromus > Bromus sterilis. The sequence continues at coordinate 301,612,011 of OX465601.1, forward strand.
CATAAAAATCTCAGACTTATCTCCTTCCATAACATGAATGTTACTGCTACATCGATTGTCTCGTTTGGTACTTTAGGACATCAATACTGAAACGTTACCAATTGACAGAAATTATCCTCAAGGGCTGCAAGGTGTCACCGATTAATTTAAATCAGAACAACATTCAATTTAATAAATGAAATGTCAAATTGTAGTTAAATTTTGGAATAACGTGCACCAAACAAGACGACAGCTCGACTATGAGAAAAAGATAAAATAACATCACCAAAGTGAGTAGCTCAAGCCTTGGGACTATTTGCACAATGAGAAGCTGCATACGAATACGAATGAGTAGTTGCGTTCGTGCCAACTTTGATTAGGACACGAGACCTTTGTATACTATAAGCATGTCTTGGAGAGGAGGAGAGAGGGTCAATCCGTACCTGCTCGGAACAGATTATATACGTGGATAGAGGGCATATAGCCGGCGGTGGCTCGCTTGGATAGTTTGATTTGTTCAGGTTTCGCCAGTACGAAGCATCGATTTAGCTGACACTTGTAAACGAAAAGGAGGAAACATAGGAAGTAAACACACCTCCACGATCGGCCTGCAAGTTGAGCAATCACATAGGCTGTGGAGCCTGCATCGGCGTCAATTAGAGCTGCATCGGCTGGCAAGATAATCATTGGATTGCTCCAACTAATTCCAAGCAAACTCACATCGGGAGGAGGCGTGCCGATCTTGGGCACTTGCGCTCAACGACGGGCTTGCTGTACGTGTACATCATCTCGGGGACGGGTTGACGGAGAGGCGCGTCCTGGCCGCCGCGACCGACAGCGGCGAGTTGGTCTCGGGCGTGTGGGGGACGCCGGTGCTGCACGAGCGCGATATAGACGATGGGCCGCCGGTGTTGAGCGAGCGTGATGTGCATAACAGGTCACCGCCGTCGGTGCCTACAGTTGTCGTACCCCTCCTGGAGCTGCCGAGGGTGGATGGGCGATGTCCGGCTGAGGGCGCGGATGGCCTGAGGAGAAGCCGGCGAGGATATGAGTGAGGTGCTGGTGGCGGCGCGAGAATAAGGGTGAGATCATCTCGGACAGGGAGGGGGTTGCCCTAGTGAGCGCAGGTGGTGTCTCCTCATGTATTGTTAACGGGTTTTCATCACGATACGGACCCGGTTTAACCACAGGGCTTCAAAAAGGCAACGGGAGTAGCAGCCCATTAAAACAGCGGCCCAGTTGGCGACTTGAATTTAGATCGAACGACTGTGGACGTTTTAAACACGAAATCTAATGGCTCACGAGAGAGGATGCGTGAGATGGCTCGCTTTCGGTCCAGTTTTACTGTTTTAAATTCCAATGCTTAGAATACTTACCCATAAAGTAGCCACCACCATGTCGGCTTTGGTATGGCATTCAACGTTGCCGATGCATTAATTTCGCGGGGCCGGGGCAGCTTTGTAGTGCGGCCAAGTGAGGCCGGGCTCAGGAACCCTACCCTCACCAGGAAACCGGACTAGCCCGGGGAACTACTCCTTAAGCACAGTACCAAGGAAGCATTTCGGATTCCGGACACCTTTCGGGTAAGTCCTCGCCTTGCAAAATAAGAACACAAAGACATCAGTTGTTCTTATACCCAGAGAACAACAAGGTGGCGCTGAAGAAATCCTGCTTCTGATCGGGAGGAGAGCATATATGGGGAAATGAACCCAATCTACACATACTCGGGCTGTCCATGGGTAACATTGGACAATTCGAAATAATCCAAATATAAATAAGCAAATGAATGCATATTTATAAATGTAATCTTCGAACGGAGACGCATATGGGTTATGCAACGGAACCTTACATAAAAATTTTAATTATTAAATCTACCTATCTAACTAGTGTCGTCGAACACACGGGGAGGTGAGAAGAAATGGAAAGGAGGAGAGGGTGCAGTGGCAGATAGAGCTCCTCTTCATCTTTTTTCCGATGGTTGGAAATCCTCCTCCTCGACAACAGGCTGGTGAGCCTCTTCTCCTCTACCCCTCTTCTTTCCCTGCCCTAATTTTCTTTTCATTAACTTCACTTTACTAACAAATTGTTTTACTTACTAATAATTTTTTTCTTTCTTTCACTTTACTTTGATTCTAACCTAACTAAACTTACTAACTAACTAAATAATAATAGAATAAAATGAACTAAAAGATTCTGCCAAACTAGTAGTAAACAAACCTAGCTATAGCAACTAACAATAACAAAAACAGATCCTATATATATATATATATATACTAACAACTAAAATTAGTAACAACTAATTTCTGACAACAACTAACAATGAACCTAAATCTACACTAATAGATGTAGATGTACACTAAGCCAACTAAAATTCCATGCCACTAACAGATCTACACTAAGGTAACTAAAATTTAACACATACAAATTAAAAAGGGGAGAAGGGGTGGCCGTGGGCTCACCGGAGAGCGGCGGCGACGACCAGGACGAAGTGCGGCGGCGACGGCCCGAACGGAGTGCAGCGGCAGCTCACCGGCGAGGCAGGGGGAGCAGGCTCTCCAGTGGTAGCGGCGGTGGACCGGAGGAAGCGGCGGCGGCGGCGGGGTGTACCGGAGGAAGCGGCGACGGCGGCGGGGTGGACCTGCTGAGGAGGAGAGGACGAGCGGGCGTGAGAAGAGAGAGAATTGGGAGCGGGGGAGGGGGCGGCCGGGGTGGCGGCGGCTCTCTGGCGGCGGCAGGAAGATGCGGTCGGGGTGCTCCGGTGGCGGCGGCGGTGCGTTGGAGGGTGAGAGAGGGCTCGAGCGGGATGAGAGAGAGAGAGTATTGGCCTGTTATGTCTAGCCCGAGCCAAGATAACGGCCCGCCGCTTGGCCGTCAGGCGGTGAGCCGTTATCCCACAGCCGCGTGGTGGGGTCTGGGCATACGTTGCCGTCAGAGTCTCTTTTCCGTCAGTTATTCTAAGCTTTTCCGTCAGCTAACTAACATCGTTGCATAAACTGGCGGCTAACTTTTCTTTTTCCTACATCTTTTTCTTTGTCGTCAGCCTTTCCACTGGCTGGCGGCAACCCATGGTTTGTCGTCTGCCCCGATGAAAAGCTGACGGCAAAGCCCAAAGCTGACGGAAAAAATCTCGTTTCCAGTAGTGTTCAGGAGGTTCGTGAAGTGCTCGTTGGGGATGACCTTCGGGAGCGGTGTCTTCGGGAGATAGTCACGTTCGGGAGCCTATAGTCGTGGAGCAGTCTTGGTCTGATTTTATCGTGGCCGGGCATGTCGTGAGTTGCAGGCACGCCCCAGCATACCCTAGTTCCTGTTGGGCCAAAAATTGGTGCATGTTAGGGTGTGGAGTGAGCGAAACTCCAACGCGATGACCCAAAAATGACTCCAACTGTGATTTGTTCCGCCATTTATCCTTTTGGGTCGGCCCGGCGGACCAAATGTCCATCCTTTGTCCATCCTCACGCGAGTCCCCAGTAGTGCGAGAAGGACGCAAATTTTGGTTGCAAAATATGGATGCGAAAGTCATAATTATACATTTGATAAAATGAAAGAAATCCCCTCCTAAACCCTAGCTCCCCGTCGGTCGCTCTTGGGATGGCTACTCGCCTTCCCTGTCGCCGTCGTCGTCCCCGTTGAGGTCGATGAAGGACGGCGGCGACTACGGCACGCTGCGCGGCAAGTACCCCTGCGGTGGCGGTGAGAGAGGGGTCGGCGGTGGTGGTGGCGGAGGAAGAGGGAGTAGCTCCAATGGATCTCACTGGAAAGTCCAGCAAGTCACGATGATGTTGCGGATGACCTCACGCATCTCGGCGTCGGCTTTGTCGGTGCGCGTCAGTGGTGGCATTGGCGGAAGCAAAGCCTTGTACCAAGGCGCCGGTGGCGGTGGCGGTGAAGGTGGAGGTGGCGGAGGAGCGTTGGACGTGACCACCAACATGGCGGTGAAGGTGGAGGTGGCGGAGGTGGCGGAGTCCTAGTCAGTGCTCACGACCGGCTCGCTCGGTCTCCTCAATGGCTTGTCGGAGGGCCGCCTCCTTGTTGTACTACGACGAGACGTAGGGCGGAGGGGATGGGGTTCTCTTGGCCTTGACAATGTGTGGTGTCGCCACATCACGGATCTGCAGGCCATGGTGTTGGGACGATGCCAACTCGTCCATTGCGATCCTGTTGTGGATTTCACGGCAGCGAGATGAAGCGTACGTGGCCGCTTTGTCGGCCGGTGACACCGTCACTCGGACGGGACTGAGATGACACCCATTGGGCAGCTTCACATCTGAGTACGACACTAGCCTGCCATTTTGCAAGTACTATACGACGATTTCGATGCTGATGGGGACACGGTTTCCTAGTAGTTCGACAAGGGGAGCCGGCATGCGGGGGTTAGGATGCGAGCAGGGCGGAGGGAGTGAAGTTGTGCTGGTGGGAGTGGTCGGTCCTATTAAATGGGGCCGGTCCACGCCGCGTGGGGGAGTCAAATAGGATCCGTGTCGAAGGTTCGCCTCCTATCCACGGGAACGCAAAACTACCCCAAAATTGGATCCGGTTTGGGTCATGGCGGACCGAAATACGGAAAAATGCGGAGCTCCCCTAGTTTGGGTCGCCCTGTTTGTGACACCCCGTCTGAATACCACTGTACACAGACGAGTGTCGGCCACATACAAGCCCAGGAATCACTCTTGTGTGCGCGCTTACAACATGTACCATGAATATATGCACAATTGTAAAAGGATTCATAAGCCAAAGTGGCTTGAATCAATATATTACCACCATAGATGGTTGATGGCAAGAGAGTTTTAATACTCTTCAAACCTCGTTGGTTACCCCAAGTGCAGAGTGAGATCTAGTGTAGCAGCAAATTTTCCCTTGGCAAAGATACCAAGGTTTTTCTCCCATAGGACTCCGAAGGATACAAGAAGGTGGTAAAGTGAACAATGGCGCCGAGGTTGCTAGCTTCACCTGGACCTACACACAGATAAAAATAACTTTGCTCCCAATGAGTACGGAGGAGTTGTCAATTCCTCCGGCCTTTCCGTTTACAAAGGAGCAACGCAAGAGATAAAAGTGGAACGGAAAATAAAGACTGAAAATAAGCTAAGGGTGTAAACAGTAAAGTGAAAATGGACCGGGGTCCCGGGATTTTCAATTGTGATGTCTCTCTCGCAAAAGACGATAAAAGTACTAGCGAGGTAAACAAATCACAGCTGGGAAATTGACAGGATTATGAAGGCACCGTAATGCTAACTATGCTGCAAAGAAAGGAAGGGCTCAAAAGCAATGGGCAGTACGCCAAGGTAAGTAGACCGAAATCCAACTGCATCTACTACGAATCATCCACCTTGATATATCTATCCAGAACATCTCACTGGTATTAAGTTGCGAATCCCACCCAAAGTGTAAACTCAAAGAAACAGACAACTGCATTAAAAGAACTTTGCGTAAAGTAAACAATCCTTGCACCCGCAGGTACAAGCACCGTTGTTTTATCCCTGGTCGCAACAGCACATCCCCTAGTCTCATGTTTCTGTCACTCAAGCTAGACATCAAGGGGCTGAACCCACAATAAAGCATAACGCTCCCTCTTGGAGTTGCAATTAATCACTTGGCCAAATTAAAATACGGCAATGGATAACATGCAAGAATTTACTCAAGAATAAAAATATAAAAGAGAAGAACCAAATATATTACTCATCACAATCTGAACATAGTCTCATAATCCATCAGATCCCAACAAACTCAGCATAGCAACAACAGAAAATTACAAAGCTGCCTCGATCATGTAAGGCACCTCACGAGGTCTCGAAAGTGGAAGCACAAAGAGGGGAGAGGAACATCACATAGCTACTGGTCACAGACCCATTGTCCAAGGGAAACTACTCACGGTACATACGGGAGGCATCCATGGCTATGGATGGTCTCCCGGAGGGGGTTCCTCCTCCCGGCAGGGTGCCGGGGCAGCTTCTCCAGGAAGCCCCGATCTAGAAACGGCGGCGGCGGTACAGAGGCGAGTTCACGAAAAAGAGATCCATCCTAGGGGTTTCCACCCCGAGGGCTAAATATAGGCGAAGGGGGGCACTGAGGGGGGCCACAGGGCAGCCAGGAGGCTCCCTAGCGCGACCTAGGGTGGGGCCGCGCCAGGGACCCTTCTGGAGTCCCTATGGTGTCCCCCCTTCCCTCCTTTGGTGTTTCCGGAAGCTTCCGTGTCACTGATTTTTTATCAGATTTTCCGGATCTTTTGGAGCACTTTTAATGGCCGGAAAACCTGAAATACAAAAACTGTAGAAAATAGCGACTGGCGGCTGGGTGCACTGGGTTAATAGATTAGTCTAAATATGCTCAAAAGTGTATGAAAGTTCAAGCAAATCATGGCAAAGTCACACAAAACATGCATGGAGCACGCAAAAATTATAGATACGTTTGGGACGTATCAACATCCCCAAGCTTAATTCCTGCTCGTCCTCGAGTAGGTAAATGATAACAAGCATAATTTATGTGGAGACATGCCACACAACCATATAAGGGCTTCTTAAGTAAAGCAATCAAAGCATGCAATTCAATTCAAGTCTTAACAAGCAAGAGTCTATATTAGTATTGACACAAGCAAAAAAAGAACAAAAGGTGCAAGAGCTCTCGCTGTCCGTGACTCGAATGTCTCTAGATGGTTTTTGCGTGCAAGCAGTGGATAGGGAAATACGAGAGAAAGAATAATGTTGAGAACAACTATCTACTAAAGTTTCACACTTAGTCTCCTTTGGATTCTTATCTTGACTCGTCCCCAAACCACTAGCCAGGTACAAGTCAAACTGATCCACTCCCTTTCGATATTTTGAGCACTCATGCAATGGATGAGCGTGAGCAAGAAAGTTGACACCTAAAAGGCGACCCAGAAAGAAGGTGGAGGAAGACAAAAAGGTGGGAAAGGCTCACAACAATGAGGACAATCATAGGCGAGAGAAGGCCATATGATAGATATGATGTGAGGAGTAGGGATTTCCATGCAACGGATGCACATGTGAGCTAAAAGCTCTCCAAGGGAACTAGTGGGGGTGCATCTAACTTGCTTGCTCAAGAAGACCTAGAGCTTGTTTGAGGAGGCTCATCATTGGAATATACAAGCCAAGTTCTATCACTACTAGGGAATAGCCTTTTAGTGGCGTCCTTTTTTTGCGTTTAGTGGCGCATTTCAAATGCGCCACTAACGACAAGCCACTAATAAGGCCTTAATAGTGGCGCATTTCAAATGCGCCACCCCTAAGAATCTTATGCGTGGCACATTTCGAAATGCGTCACCTATAAGCCCAAATGCGCCACCCATAAGAGTCTTAGGGGCGGCGCATTCTGTGAATGCGCCACTATTAAATTTTGTTAAATTTTGAATTTTGAATCTGGATCTGGAAAACAATTTTTCTTATTTTTTTTATTTTTTTATTTTTTATTTTTTCTTAATCTCAGGTTAGTATGCTTAATGCCCGATCACTATGCTTAATCTCAGGTCAAACTAACCTCCGTGGTCAAACTTCCCCGAGGGTCACCCATCCTAGCACTACTCCAGCCCCAGCCACAAGAAGACATCTCTACTAATCAACTTTTAGTCCTGGGAGAAACAGCCCGAGAAGAAAACACACAAAATCGCGAGATACGGTGCCGGGACTATCCGGGCAAATATATAGCAAAAATTTCTACAACAGAAGGAAGGTTTCAAGCCTAGGTGGAGTCGGAGTCGGAGTCCAGGGCACCAAGGAGCGTGCCTGGTGCGGCCAGGAGGGGGGCCGTGCCAAGAGGCCTCCTGGGCCCCCTCGAGCTCCTCTCCGGCTCCACTCGGGCTTGGAATTTTCCTAATTTTGCAAAAACTTTGAAAAGTAAACTTTTATTGACGTTCGCGGTGTTTTCTTACCATAATTCATACCTTTTCTTATTCTGCTCCTGCCGGAGTCTGAAACTGGCTATAACATGTTCTTCGTGAGTCTTTGTATATATCATGTTTGCATCCACATTGATTGGATCACCTGCCATATAATGTTCGAGTCTTTGTCCATTCATAACTTGAGGTTTGGTGCCTTCGAAATTATTGATCTTGATTGCACCAGACCGATATACTTCTTCGATATGAAAAAGTCCTTCCCATCTGGAAAGTAGTTTACCTGGAGAAAACCTGAAACGAGATCTAAACAACAAAACTTTATCACCAACATTAAATTCACGTTTCATAATTCTTTTATCGTGCCACTTCTTTACCTTTTCCCTAAGAGCTTATGGGTGGCGCATTCTGGATGCGCCACTAATAATTCCTTAGGGGTGGCGCATTTCCCATATGCGCCACTAATAAGGTTCTTAGGGGTGGCGCATTTCTCCAAATGCTCCACATATAAGGGGATCCAGGGCTGGCCCACTCTTAGGGGTGGCGCATTTTGGAAAATGCGCCACCTATAAGGGCTTATAGGTGGCACATTTTTTACCAGTGCGCCACCCGTTACAACATAGTGGCGCATTACATATAAAATGCGCCACTAATAAGCTTTCCATGTATAGCTATTTCCCTAGTAGTGTATAGTGTGAAGGTCCCCACATAGCTATATGCATGATGATGATCTCTATGGAGTACCAGGTATAGAGGATGAAGTACTAGTGTGAACCTCTCAAAAGGAATAGTAGTGTGCCCCTTCTCTCTTTTTATTTTTATTTTTCTCTTTTTTTATTTTTTTTATTTTTTGGTGGCCTCAATGGCTCTTTCTATTTAACTCTCATTTGTCCTCTTTGGGGTCTTTTGATTTTGTCCTCTTTGGGATCTTTTCCTCACTTTAGGGGCAACACTCTATACTTTACAAGAATATAGGAGATCTTTCACACTTTACAAAGGTACTCACAAAAAGAAGATATAACTATCATGATGCAAATGTATGACATGAAGATCCAGTCATGACAAGGTGGATGTTGCATGGCAATGTATCTCGGAAAGGCTATGGAAATGCCTTGTAGGTAGGTATGGTGGCTGTTTTGAGGAAATATATAAGGAGGTTTATGATGACAAAGCGTATCGTGCCAAGGGTTTGGATGCACCGGCGAAGTATGCGCCAACTCTCAAGGTGAGAAAGGCCAATGCACGGTACCGAAGAGGCTATAAAAAGTATAGGTGGGTGGAAGTGTCAACTTTCGAATACTCACATTAGTCCGAAGAACTCATGCACTTATTATCGGTAACTCTCAATCTAATCAGGAGGTTCACAAAGAGACAAGTACCCCGAGGAGGACTGTATGGGGGTTTGGTTATCCTTGCGCATCCTCGACTCATGGTATGTGAGTGTACTCTAATATTCGAACCCTCCAGAGGTTAGTGATCTATCTAGTAGCTAGAGTTCTCAACAGTGGTTTTTGGTTTTCGAAAAACACATGGATTGCCCAAAATACGACATCTATCACTAATAGGCTCGATCTCTTGACACCAAAAGTTCAAACATTACTCTAGTCAATACCTCAAAACTATTGCAAGTTACTACTACAAAGAGAACAACAAGTTTAACTACCTACTTTCTAGTCAAGACACAAAACTCAGTGCAACAAGCAAACTCTCTAACAAGATAAAACATGCAACCTATAGAAAGTTCAACCTAAAACAAAAGAAAAGCTCTAGAAAAACTAAATCACTACAACTAAACAGAGCAGCAACTAAGAAGAGAAAAAGAGCAACTCACAGCCAAAAGAAATAAGCATGCAAATCCTATGAGGAGTTCTAGTTCAAGCGGAGCGTGTAAATCTCCCACACAAAAGAGTAAGTTGGGATCTAACTTGTTACTCAGCAAACAAAGCAAAAACAAACCTAAAAACAAAACCTAAGAGCGAGACGCTCCAAGTATAGCACATAACGCATGAAGTGATAAAAATATAGTGCAACGAGACACGAACTGATAATTGTTGATGAAGAAGGGGTTGCACGGGGGCATCCCCAAGCTTAGACGCTTGAGTCTTCTTGAATATTTATTGGGGGTGCACATGTGCATCCCCAAGCTTGAGCGTTTGACACTCCAAGATCTTCTTTCATCATCTTCCATCGCGCACTTGAAAACTCTCTTAATACATAACTCATTGTATACTGATTAGAGAGGTTTACCCTATTAAAATATTTTTTCCTCTACTGGAAATAAAGATAATCTTGAAGATCTACTGTTTCTCAAGATTTCCAAAAAAGTTTTTGCAAAGAAAAGGCAAGCTTAAGGTTTGCAAAAGTAAAGAGAGACAAAACGTGGCAAAATCTGTGAAAAACAGAACAGCAGGTAGTAAAGAATTTTTTAGGGATACTTCTGAAACTCAAATAAAAAAACTCAGAACATACACAAGTTTCGAAATTGTATAGAGCACGCTGTGTAAAAAATTCAGCTCAAAAAGATGAACTGGGATTTTTCTCTGATTTTTCTAGTCACGAGGACAGAATCTATTTTCTGGACAGCATGTCACAACTTTTACTTCCCTTGTCGTATGAGGCTATAAAAGGCACAAAGCTTGAAAAGTAAAGATACAATGATGTTGCAACAGTAGTAAAAATCATCAAGACCACTAAGAACGGAAGAAAATCAAAAAGAAAAACCTAAATTCGTTGCGGGCTGCCTCTCGAAAGCGCTTCTTTAGAACCATTAGCTTGGCTTAAAGCAAATAGATCAAGTCTTTTCAAGAAAATAACTAGCCCGTGTGACAGACTCGGTAACTTAATCTTTTTCCTAGGGAAATGTTCCATCCCTTTCTTGAGAGGGAATTTGAATTTGATATTCCCCTCTTCAGTGTCAATAACAGCACCAACTGTGCGAAGAAAAGGACGTCCCAAAATAATTGGACAAGAAGGTTCACATTCAATGTCCATAATAGTGAAATCAACGGGAACATAATTGTAATTGACAATGATAAGAACATCATCGATCTTCCCCAAAGGTTTCTTTAAGGAAGAATCAATAAGACGAACACCAAAAGAACAAGGATCAAAAGGTTTCAATTCAAGCATATCATACATTCTTTTGGGCATAACAGAGGTACTTGCTCCCACATCACAAAGAGAATAACAAGAGAAGTTATTCAATTTGATTTTTATCATAGGATACCAACCATCTTCTAGCTTCCTAGGTATGGAGGCTTCTAGTCTAAGCTTCTCCTCCCTAACTTTGATTAGAGCATTGGTGATATGCTCTGTGAAGGCAAGATTAAGTGTGCTAGTGTGGGGGTCTCTAGACATCTTGTGTAGAAAACCAATAACTTCAGATAAAGTGCAGTTGTCAAAGTCTAGGTCACTACTATCTATCAGGGAGGTAGTGATATAATTTAGGCTCACTTGTTTGAAAGCCTCTATGTTCATAGAGGTTTCTTCATCTATGGTTGAGGTGGTAGCATCACAATTGATAGGTCCAGTTGGACTAGGGGTGTGATGGGTGTTAACAGTTTGAACATCCTCAACTACTTGGATAGTAGCTACTGTGTGGTAGGTAGGAAGGCTCTTAGTTCTATCTTCTTCCTTGGGAATGACTTCTGGTTTGGCTGCCATCTGGTTTATCAAGGTAGATTGGGTGTGAGACATGTTTGAAACATAGGTCTCAATCGCAGTGAGGCTAGTTTGGAGGCTGGAAATGTCACTATTCAGGCTCTCAAGTTGTTTGCTAGTGTTTTGCAGGATAGTGGAGTGCTCATCTAACTGTCTGTAAAAGGCCTTGTTTGGTTCAAACAGTTTGTGCATATAGCTTTTAGTGCCTTTTTCTATTTCTATAAGTTTCTCATAGCTGGGTAGGTCTCTTTCCCTATAATTCTGGCTGTAGGAGTTGCTATTACCGTTCCCATAGTTGTTGGATGGGAAAGGCCTAGGATTGTTGCTACCAAAATTACTCCTATAAGCATTATTGTTGAAGTTGTGTCTAGAGATAAAGTTCACATCTACTTGTTCTTGAGCAATCAAAGAATTTAAAGGAACATTTTGAGGATAAATAGGATATTGCTTGGTAAGTAGAGTCATGATAAGGTCAACCTTTTCATTTAGAGAGGAGATCTCCTTGACAGAATTTACCTTCTTACCAGTTGGAGATCTTTCGGTGTGCCACTGAGACTAGTTCATCATCATCTCATCAAGTACCTTTGTGGCAGCACCAAGTGTGGTTGACATAAAAATTCCTCCCATGGCTGAATCTAACAGGTTCCGCGAGGTAAAGTTCAAGCCTGCATAAAAAGTCTGGATAACCATCCAGGTAGTCAGTCCATGTGTAGGGCAGTTATTAACAAGAGATTTCATGCGTTCCGAAGCTTGGGCAACGTGTTCATTATCCAATTGTTTAAAATTCATAATAAAGCTCCTCAACTGGATAATCTTAGAAGGGGGTAGTACTTCCCGATAAAAGCATCCTTGCACTTATCCCAAGAATCTATGCTATTCTTAGGCAAGGATTGTAACCAGATTTTAGCTTCATCCCTCAAAGAGAAAGGAAAAAGATTAAGCTTAACAATATCACCATTTACTTCTTTGTACTTTTGCATATCACAAAGCTCAATAAAATTATTTAAATGCAAAGCAGCATCATCTCTAGCACCAGAGAATTGATCTTTCATAACAAGGTTTAGCAAAGCAGGTTTAATCTCATAAGAAGGTGCTGAAGTAGCAGGTGTAGCAATAGGAGTGCAGACAAAGTCACTATTGTTGTGACTACTAAAGTCACACAACTTGGTGTTTTCAAAGGAACCCATAGTAGCAACAGGTATTTTTGGTATTTTTGATAAGGGACACAAAAGTAAAAACTGAAAGGTAAACTAACAAGACTAAAAAGCAAATATAAAAGATAGTGTGCAACTCCCCTATCTTGTATGCTGGAGTCCCCGGCAACGGCGCCAGAAAACTTGCTGATGGCAAGAGAGTGTTAATACTCTTCAAGCCTCATTGGTTACCCAAGTGCAGAGTGAGATATAGTGCAGCGGCAAGTTTTCCCTTGGAAAAGATACCAAGGTTTGTCTCCCGTAGGACTTCGAAGGATACAGGAAGGTGGTAAAGTGAACAATGGCGCCGAGGTTGCTAGCTTCAACTGGACCTGCACACAGATACACATAACTTTTCTCCCAACGAGTACAGAGGAGTTGTCAATTCCTCCGGCCTTGCCGTTTACAAAGGATCAACGCAAGAGATAAAAGTAGAACTGAAAATAAAGACTGAAAGTAAGCTAAGGGTGTAAGCAGTAAAGTGAAGATGGAATGGGGTCCCGTCATTTTCACTAGTGATGTCTCTCCCAAAAGACGATAAAAGTGCTAGGGAGGTAAATAAATCACAGCTGGGCAATTGACAGGATTATGAAGGCACCTGAATGCTAACTATGCTGCAAATAAAGAAAGGGCTCAGAAGCAATGGGCAGTACGCCAAGGTAAGTAGACCGAAATCCAACTGCATCTACTACGAATCATCCACCTGGAGATATCTATCCAGAACATCTCGCTGGTATTAAGTTGCGAATCCCACCCAAAGTGTAAACTCAAAGCAACAGACAACTGCATTAAAATAACTTTGCGTAAAGTAAAAAATCCTTGCACCCGCAGGTACAAGCACCATTGATTTATCCCTGGTGGCAACAACACATCCCCTAGTCTCATGTTTCTGTCACTCAAGCTAGACATCAAGGGGCTGAACCCACAATCAAGCATAACGCTCCCTCTTGGAGTTGCAATTAATCACTTGGCCAAGGTAAAATACGGCAACGGAGAACATGCAAGAATTTCCTCAAGAACAAAATATAAAAGAGAAGAACCAAATATATTACTCATCACAATCTGCACATAGTCTCATAATCCATCAGATCCCAACAAACTCTACATAGCAACAGCAGAAAATTACAAAGGTTCCTCAATCATGTGAGGCAGCTCACGAGGTCTCGAAAGTGGAAGCACAAAGAGGGGAGAGGAACATTACATAGCTACTGGTCACGGACCCATGGTCCAAGGGAAACTACTCACGGTACATACGGGAGGCGTCCATGGCTATGGATGGTCTCCCGGAGGGGGTTCCTCCTCCCGGCAGGGTGCCGAGGCAGCTTCTCCAGGCACCCCCGATCTAGAAACGGCGGCGGCGGTACAGAGGCGAGTTCGAAAAAAAGAGATCCGTCCTAGGGGTTTCCACCCCGAGGCCTAAATATAGGCGAAGGGGGGGCACCGAGAGGGGCCACAGGGCACCCAGGAGGCTCCCTGGCGCGGCCTAGGGTGGGGCCGTGCCAGGGACCCTTCTGGAGTCCCTGTGGTGGCCCCCTTCCCTACTTTGGTGTTTCCGGAAGCTTCCGTGTCGCTGATTTTTTATCTGATTTTCCGGATTTTTTGGAGCACTTTTAATGGCCGGAAAACCTGAAATACAAAAACAGCAGAAAACAGCGACTGGTAGCTGGGTGTACTGGGTTAATAGATTAGTCCAAATATGCTCAAAAGTGTATGAAAGTTCAAGCAAATCATGGCAAAGTCACACAAAACATGCATGGAGCAAGAAGAAATTATAGATACGTTTGGGACGTATCAATGGTTCATTATTGAGATGGGGGCAGTGGAATATAAACTGTCTACGGGAGCACTGACTTGGAGCGGCTCCATTCCACAGGGATCTGAGTCAGTTACTATTCCTCGCTCGCAAACGCTCGACTCCTCCTAGGGAAAGCGGATCCTTGGAGAAACCTGAAAATATGGCTATGCGAATAGCCAGGGATGAAAGCCATGTGAGTACGTTTGAATGTACTCGCAAAGAAGAAAACCAAGTAACTTATACACCAAGAAAAGCAATCCATGGCATTGAAGCATGCACAAGTTATTAGAGTATATTAGTTCTCATGGCATAGCAGTTTAAAAAATATTAACATGATGAATCTGAACAATATTAACATGATGAATAAGATTAGTGCAATAACAATCAACACATGGGCACTCATGACCATCGAAGGATCATGCAGCTTACGTCGGAGTCCTTACCGACTCCACATCGGGTCATCTCATGACCATTCAACGGGTTAGGTGTCCTTCGTTACCACCCAACCAATCCGGTCATTGCATGACCATTCAACGGGTTAGGTGTCCTTCGTTACCACCCAACCAATCCGGTCATCGCATGACCATCCACTTACCACAACCATCCACCGAACTTATGTTGATCCAAGTGTGACCTAGTACGAACTTTGTCCCATGACCGAGGAATAGGCTATTCGAATAGATTTGTGACTCTGCAGAGTTTGTGCACTTTACCCAAACTATGGAGTTCTTCCTCCACCCAGCAACCCGGAACTTGTCCCATAGGATCCTTGGAACTCGTTCCGCAAGAGTGAGCTAGGACTTCTCCAACAAAACTTTCCTATCGCGTAACCTCCCTACGGTATCACCGACACACAGTCTTGGGTATCCATGTGTCCTTCCGACACTGACCATCACATGGCCCTGACCAACACGTGGTCCATAAACTTTTTCATCCTCAGGGACCCCCGGGTAAATAACTCTAGACGTCGAGATTATCACCACCTACCGGGCCAGGGTAGCGTGCATGCATAATCCCCCCTCTTTGGTGATACCCGTAGAAGGCACAACGATAGCCCAAGCCAAGGCCTGCCCATACAGGCGAGTGCTGTTGCACTAGTAAAGCTCGGTTCGGTGGCACTTGATCAACGGTTACTCCAGTCCAATCCCATCAACAATATTAACTGAGCAACATATGATCAAGCATAGCAACAAAAAATACCATAGCAATACTAGTACAACACGATATCATATAAGCATGGTGGAGGCAGATGATCCATACAAATGAACATGGATGTGATCAACATGAACGGGGATGATAGCATGAACATAACATGAAAAACATAGGCTTGATATGAACCGGTAAACATGGCATGATCATTTCTAACTTATCATATCAAGTAGGCGTGTCAAGAGAACATAAGCATGATACTCACAAGTGAACATGGCATGATTAATATAAGCATATCACGCAAGCATCGCATAAGCATGTCAAGTCAAATTAACATATCAGGGTTTAATTCATTAGTTAAGCAATATCACATTTTAAAGCACACAAGAACACACGGCACGATGCTTTAGAGCATATATCAGATGAATTGCTTGCCTGGGGGGTGTTGATGAATCCACCGGACGGACGAGCGATCACCTTCCGGAAAGATCCGACGGGACCGGCGATTCTCCGGCGAGGCCTAACGACAACCGGGGAAAAATAGTAAATCTCATAATGCAAACACATCATGAAAGTTGCACCAACGGAACGGGCTCGGAAAACTGTGAACCTTGGCTCTTGAATCACCGCAATCGGAGTTACGGTCGCGGAGATATGGGCGTTCGTTCGATACACAAGAAACGAGGCCTATCGGATGAACATCCACAACTTAAGCCTTTCGGATCTGGAGAGAGAAAACGTATTAGCCGAAGTACACTTTCCTAAAAGGAAAAAAGGATTGTAGCCCGCAGTAGAACAGAACTACGCTTTCGCCAAAGGAAAGCGCATTTTGACCCGAGGCAGCAAGGGAATACGCTTTTGCACAGCGAAAACGTATTCTGGCTAATACACGAGCGCGGGACCGGGGCAGAGCCACTTACACGCGGGTCCCACGCATCAGATCTCTCTGTTTCCTCTGCTCCAACTCCTCTGCTTCGCATCTCGTGGCGCGGGGCAGAGCAGCGTGATACGTCCCAAACATATCTATAATTTCTGCTTGCTCCATGCATGTTTTGTGTGACTTTGCCATGTTTTGCTTGAACTTTCATACACTTTTGAACCTATTTGGACTAACCTATTAACTCAGTGCACCCTGTTGCCAGTTTCTGTTTTCTGCTGTTTTTGTATTTCAGGTTTTCCGGCCATTAAAAGTGCTCCAAAAATTCCGGGAAAAATATATAAAAAATCAGCGCAACAGAAGCTTCTGGAATCACCAAGAGAGGGAAGGGGGGCCACCACCAGGAAGCCAGGAGGGCAGGTGGCGCGGCCCCACCCTGGGCCGCGCCAGGGACCCTCCTGACTGCCTCGTGGGTCCCGTCGATGCCCCCCTTCGCCTATATTTACCCCTCGGGGTGGAAACCCCTAATACAGACCCCTTTTCTCCAGAAGAAATTCCGATCTCCGCCGCAATCACCATCAAGTTTCGGGGGGACATAATTCCTGTGCCGGCACCCTGCCGGGACGGGGAAGTGCCCCCGGATTCATCTCCATCGACGTTGCTTCCTCCCTCCATGAAGCGGGAGTAGTTCTCCCTCGGGGCTAAGGTTTCTACCAGTAGCTATGTGTTCTTCTCTCTCTCCCAGTATGTGATCTTCGTTGTGATCATAGGCTATGTTAATCTAGGGTGATCCCATGATATTTCCCCTTCCTCTATGTATTGGATTGATGTACTCAATTGATCTTATCTAGTATAATTCTTGAGACCAAGGTGACAGCGGTCTATTGGACATGGGCTAGAAGAATATTTTCATGAGTGATTTCCTCTTTTGTGTGTTTATTGAAGATTGAGAGTATCTTGGTGCTTCTCTTTGACTATCCTTGAGATATGTTGTGGTGATTGTGGTACTCTCTTTGGATGGCCGCGGTGACATTGGGAAATCCATAGATTGAGAACTACGAACTCTGAGGTGTGCTTTTGTAGCCCTAAATAATTTTCGTCCTCTCTTGACCACAAAGGAATGACCTCCGAGTACGTCTCCATTGCATGTTTTATGTGAAATATCATGTGATTAGACTATGTTAATGTTGTTGGGAGTTTCCACTAGTGAAAGTATGAAGCCTAGGCCTTGTTTCCACCATTGTTACACTGTTTGTGCTCACTTTTATTACATGTTTGCTTGCTGCACTTTTTTTTACAGATTTATATTACCTTGTTTTGCCACACCTATCACCCATATTTTATCATCTCTTCGCCGAACTAGTGCACCTATGCAACTCCTAGTTGTATTAGGTGTGTTAGGGACACAAGAGACTTCTTGTATCTTAATTGCAGGGTTGCTTGAGAGAGACCATCTTCAACCTCGACTTCCCTAATTTCGATAAACCTTAGGTCATCCACTTGAGGGAAATTGCTGCTGTCCTACAAACCTCTGCGCTTGGAGGCCCAACATAGTCTACAAGAATAGAAGGGTGCGGAGACATCACAGCTTCATGGCCGGCGCGGCAGAGCAACGCGGCGGCTGGGCCGTGGCCACACCAGTTTCTCGCGCCGCGGGGAGGCACACATGAAGGCGGCGCCGCACCCGCCGGTGGCTGCGCGGACGCCGAAGCGGGTGGCAGAACCGTCCTTCCCAGGCGGGGTGAGGCGGCCGTGGGTGACTCGGCCGGCCTTGACAGCACCGGCGGTGGTGGCCCTTGGCCAACACGTGGGTGGCGGAGGATGTCCACTCCAAGGGGGCCGGGGCCGCGTCTAGGAGGCGCGAGGAGGAGGGTACATGGCGACCAAGCTTCGGCCATGGCGGGGTGTGTGGCCGTGGCGATCTGGACAATGGGGCAAGGCCACGCACTCGAGGGGGAGGAGGGCTATGGGCTGCTGCTGCTGGAGGGGGAGGATCTAGGCGGCCTCTCATATAGCCAGGGCGAGGTGCTCGGGCAAGAGCTCGAAGGATCCAGAGCATGGACACACGGCGGTCACCCCGTGGAGAACATGGTGTCGGCACAAGCACCGCGAGCAAGAAAACAAGGGGGGGAGCACGCCGGGTCTGGTTTGGCGTGGGGATCACGAAGTACATGCTCGGGCAAGAGGAAGGGTACTTGGGAAAGCCAGAAACAACATAAACACTTAGATGGCGCGAGCTGGGCACGTCGCATGCGTGGTCACCCAGGCCAACACGTGTCCCGGGCGTGCAAATGACCAGGGACCATGTCCACTGGGGGAGGTGACATCTCAGGAGGTGGGATCACTCACTTGGAAGGGCATGCATGGCATGGAGCGGCTGAAAGTGAGATGACCTTCGTCCAAGCAGCAAGGTGTTTGTGGTGAGCTGAGTAAGGCACGCCTGGTGAAATGGTCGGGAACATGTGTCATTGCAACCTTATCCAATGGTGATTTTCTCTGCCAAGTTTGAGCTCAAATGAAGCAATGTTCATACAACGTCCTTTACAAATGCACCAACTAGGCAGAAGGTGCACTAGTGCAAAACTAGTCATTAGAACCGGTTCTGGGAGGCCATTAGAACCGGTTTTGGCAACCAGTGCTAAAGGTTCAGTGCTAGAGGGTGAACCCCTTTAGAACCGGTTGCTCACGAACCGGTTCTAAAATCTCTGCAGCCAGCCACGTGGTGGCAGGTCGGGAGCGAGGGCTCGGGAACCTTTAGCACCGGTTTGTAACACAAACCGATTCTAAAGGTTTAGAGGTTTAAGTTTTTTAAATTATTTTCTTTTTGGTTTTAATAGTTTAGGGTTTAGGGTTTATTAATTCTTTTCTTTTGGGTTTAGGATTACTGTTTATTTTACGCTATTACATAATGTACAATGCATATATATATACATGTAGAATATCTCGTAGTTAGCTAGAATCATCATATATAGTAGAATTATCGTACCTCCAAAATATATATATACATCAATCATATATAGTACTAGTGCCACACCACCGCCCCTCTTTGCTTGCCTCGAGCCCACAACAGTGCAGGGCATTTGAATATACATACAGTATACATCATATGGACAACACACCAGTTTCCTACTACATATGGTAAGGGAATTCTCCGGTCGACTTATTTATGACTTCATGAAGAAGAAATCCGGCTATTTCCTCTTGAAGTGCTCGCATGCGATAATTTATGTCGAGTTTATCCCGCTTCTCCCAAATATTATTATTTAAAGAAGATGATCAATATATGGATATATTACATATGGTAAGAACAAAGTCTAGATAGTATTTATGTACCATCATTGTTCTTTGATTAAACTTTTGGGTCATATAGCGAATGTTCTCCCTTACGATGTAAGCACAAGGTTCAGTCCCCGATGTCTGCCTCATACACTTCACAACAAAATAGAATTCAAACAGATTTAATAATCAAGCATATATATGATAATGGTATATTGAAACTAGAAATATAATTAAATCGAATGTTCTCTCGCATATTTATCGTACTGCCACGTCAGCTTCTCCTTCCATTCACCGCGCTCGAGTTTTTTGAACTTTCCCCAAACTCTGCCGTCAAAGAAAATGAATAAAGGAGTTAATTACGTGATATAACAAAAACTTAAAGTGAACACTAAAGAAGCCTACATGTGTGATAATGATTAAAATTACCTGGCGAATGAGTTCTTAATTTCTTTATACTCACTAATATCTTTACGTAGTGAGTCCATTACTGTAACCATTCCTCTTTCCATTTCAATGTCTAGCAGGATGAAGTGATAGCTGCGCACAGTAAGCGGGTATCACTTATATAACAATATCGAGTAAGGAAAACTATAATTTTTAGTACAAAATAATGACACTCACTTGAAGTTGTAAGGAAATAGTATATGTTCTTCTGCATGTAGATCCCTCAAACTTTTAAGCAAAAGGGTCTCCGCGAAATCTGTATTATGTTTTACTGTTACTTCATGTATGGTATTTGGGTCAATGAACCCAATGCCAAAGACTCCAGCTTTTCTCATTTCGTACATCTTCATTCTGCGTAATACCACACACAAAAGAATATATATAGTGAGGATAATACAGTCAATGACGTACGAGCTGAGCTAGAAAGAAATCACTTACAAACTGACGATAGATTTGTCGAGTGCCAATTGATGGAATAACTGAAATAATTCTTCATTTGCAATCCACAAGTCACCAGTTCCATTGTCGAAATAATCTGGCCTGATCGGAATCCAGAAGCCGGTCATGTCGAACGGTATAGCTTCTGTGATGTACCACTTATGCAAGTTGCGCAATTGCCTTGATAATAGCTTCTCTTCTTCTTCAGTGACCATAGGCTCCCCTTTTGCATATTTCCTTTTTGGAGATGGCTCACCGAACAATTCATCAAGGTTTAAAAATTGTTCAATAGTAAGACCCGCCTCTCTAGCAAATGCTCTTTGTTCGTCGGTTATCTCTTCCTGCTGCTTGGTATTCACCTTCAGCGGGGCTATCGATTGCACTGTCTGTTCTCCGAGTTGGGGAACAATTTTCTCGCATTTTTTACTGCCTGAGTGGTTGCTTCTTGAACCCTTTTGCAAAAATGACTTGTGAATAGAGCGTTCGTAGTACGAGAACACGGTCTTAACAGGGGGTTCAAACATCTTCAAGAAGTGTTGTACTGTTACCTCGGGTATTTTCTCCTTCGGTGGCGGGGGAGGTTTCGGTGCAAGGTGCTTCGCCCCGGCTTCATCCACTATGGCCTTGGTTTCAGCTACACTCCTATCCCAGGGTAAGACCGGCGGACTCTTCTAGGGTTTAACTTTCTTTGTTTTCTTCTTCGGTGGACTGCTATGACGCGGCCGAGGTCGATTAATTTTTGATTATCGTGTTTGCCTAGTCATTTCCATAGCCTTTCCGAGATATATTGCCATGCAACATCCACCTCTTCATGACTTGATCTTCATGTCATACATGTTCCTGCTACACTGGCATCGACATACATTGCATATATCATGATAGCTACATCTTCTTTATGATTTGAGTACCTTGTAAAGTGTGAAGGATCTTCTATACTTCTTGTAATATATAGAGTGTTGCCCCTAAAGTAAGGAAAAGATCCCAAAGTGGACAAATCAAAAGATCCCAAAGAGGACAAATGATAGTTAAATAGAAAGAGCCATTGAGGCCACCAAAAAAATACAAAAAATAGAAAAAAGAGAAAAAGAAATAAAAAGAGAGAAGGGGGCACACTACTATTCCTTTTGAGAGATTCACACTAGTACTTCATCCTCTATCCCTTGTACTCCATAGAGATCATCATCATTCATATACCTATGTGGGGACCTTCACACTATAGAACTTGGCTTGTATATTCCAATGATGAGCCTCCTCAAACGAGCTCTAGGTCTTCTTGAGCAAGCAAGTTAGATGCACCCCCACTAGTTTACTTGGATAGCTTTTAGCTCACATGTGCATCCGTTGCATGGAAATCCCTACTCCTCACATCATATTTATCATATGGCCTTCTCTCGTCTATGATTGCCCTCATTGATGTGAGCCTTCCACACCTTTTTGTCTTCCTCCTCCACCTTCTTTCTGTTTCGCCTTTTAAGTGTCAACTTTCTTGCTTACGCTCATCCATTGCATGAGTGCTCAAAATATCGAAAAGGAGTGGATCAAATTGACTTGTACCTGGCTAGTGGTCTAGGGACGAGTCAAGATAAGATTCCAAACAACACCAAGTGTGAAACTTTAGTAGATTGAGTTCTCAACAAAACTACTTTTTCATCTCGTATTCCCTATCCCTTTTCTAGCACGTAAACACCATTTGGAGACATTCGAGTCACGGATAGCGAGAGCTCTTGCACCTTTTGTTCTTTTGTTGCTTGTTTCAATGCTAATATGGACCCTTGCGTGTTAAGACTTGAATTGAATTGCATGTTTTGATTGCTTTACTTTCAAAGTTCTTATATGGTTCCAGCATGTCATCACAGAAATTATGCTTGTTATCATTTACCTACTCGAGGACGAGCAGGAATTAAGCTTTGGGATGTTGATACGTCTCAAACGTATCTATAATTTCTGCTTGCTCCATGCATATTTTGTGTGATATTGCTATGCTTTTGATACACTTTCATATCTTTTTATAACATATTTTAGAACTAACCTATTAATGGTTGCAAGAGTGAACAAGTTCTTGTTTTTTTACTTTATGTTTAGGAATTACTTGGATAAAGGAAAAATCACAAAAAGGAGCCTTGTAGGAGTTGGACTCTAACTCTCCCGAAATCTGTCCCCACCAGACAGGTTTTAAAGATCGCCTCGGAAATGCTAGAATACGGCCTCAAACGGAAACACTTAAAACTACAAAGTTGTAGGGAAAAAATTTTCCGGTGGATTTAAACATAAAATTCGGCCCAATCGGAGTTCGGACGCTTACAGAAACCCCGAAATACAGAAGACATAATCTGGATGACGGGAATCCGAGAGTCTATATAAAGAGAGGAAAGCTAGGTCAAAGGGCACCACGAATTTTCCTCCCCTTGGCAGTCGTCTTGAGGGGGAGATCAGTCTACACAGCAGCACCAACTCCAAGGAAGAAGAAGGGGCCAAGGGTGGCGGTGGTGTACTCCGTATTATATAGGTATATACACATGTATACATTTTTCTTTTGAGAATCTATACAAGTATACATGTTATGAAGTGTGATGATGGTTTTGTCTACGAACTCTTTGGTGCTACTTTTCCGGTAAATTTAGTCACTTATAATTAAGCATCAAGTTGATATCAAAACAATAAGCACACCCCAACATCTTCAAAAAACTAAGATTTCAAATGTGTATAAAAATGCATTTAAAAAACCGGGAGGACATGCTCCGGTGTGCAAAAACACCACGTCCGTCAGAACGGAAGATATAGCCGATGGAGGTGAAATATACAGCTATCTAAAAAACTTTTCCCAACCCAGTATTTTTACAGGATCTTTACCCTAAAAAAACAGTTCTACGGGATCTCTATACAGCTATCTAAAAAACTTTTCCCAACCCGTCAAAACGATTTTTTGTCCACTTCCTGTCAAACAACAGTTATTTAAAAGGATTGCCTGGTATACTATAGCTTAGCTGGAAAGGTACCGAAGGATTCCGTGCAGCGATGTCCTTTGATCCATGAGGCTATGATATTCTCCCTGCTTATCAATTCGAAGCCGACACTTCAACAGATCTTGCAACAGTAAGGACAAAAAATGACAAGAAACAGTTGACGTGAGATAAACTTCTATGTGATGACTTAACCGCAAATTTGCCATCACTATAAATGCACGCCCATACTTGCTCTGGACGTATTGTCATTTGCACTTTTAGTTTTTCGGCACTGCGAGTGGCAAGGCAGCATGTGAGGTTCTAACTCTAAATAGGATTAAGCTTGGAAAATTACAGCCTATGCTGCTGTTCCTCCCAACCAACCACAACAACAATATTTTTGAGGCAGTAATCATAGAACAATTGTTCTACATATCTTTTCCATTTTCTATTCCATAATTGTAACTTACAATGGAATGTTACAAATGCGGAAAGGAGAAAATAAATAAAAGGCAGGTGGACAGAAGATATCAACTAATTCCTGTCACTAGTGGACAGACCTCCATATTGTCCCGGTTCATAAGGGCCTTTGGTCCCGGTTTCACACCCGGGACCAATAACTCGGGACTAATGATGGTCCCGGTTGGCCCACAAACCGGGACCGAAGAGGCTCCACGTGGCCAGGCGCGCAGCGAGACGGGAGGGGTCATCGGTCCCGGTTGATAGGAAGAACCGGGACCGAAGAGGCTCCATTTTCTGATTTTTTCCATTTATTTATTTTTTTTCTTATTTCTTATTTATTACTTATTTTATTACTTATTATTTATTACATATTATTTATTATTCTTAATCTAAGATCATTATGGTTAATCTCAAATCAAATTGACCTTCGTGGTCAAACTTCCCCAAGGGTCACCCATCCTCACACTACTCCAGTCCCAGCACGCTTAACTTCTGAGTTCCATTTAACACCTACCCCAACTCGCTTAACAGACACTTGTTGATATATGTATCATATCAATCATATTAAACCTTGTTGATGTCTAGGACCTTGTTGATGTCTATGTTGTGATGAAATTTTAAAAAAATTTGAAACTTCCCGATCGGTTACCTATTATATTTTAAATTTTTTTAAATTTTTTTTTTGAAAAAATATATTTCTTTTTAATTTTGAACACACATTTTTCATTTTCGGAGTGACAAAAATGTGGTTTTTTGTGAAGATTCTACCAAATATTTGATTTAACTGGAACCACTTTATTTTTGTAAAGACTGGACCATATTTTATTTACAATTGACCAAACTTCCATGTAATATGGTTTTTATATACCTTTTCTGAAAAAGACAAATTTCCGCAGATTCAGCTGGAACGGGGTCAAATTTGAACTACATGTGCTTGATAGTTTGCTCTTTATTTTTTGAAAAAATCATTTCTAGATACACAAGTAGTAATTTCATCAGGGATCCACCAAGACTTTTGTAAGATTCCACCCCTATCTATTACCGGTCATGCCCTCCGTTTTGACTACTTTTTGAAATCGACAAAAATAATTCAAAAAAAATACAAAAATTGTAAAACCTTCGCGTTGCATCCTAATTTATGTCTTAGTAACCATACAAAACAACAAACTTGGAATAAAGCAAATATCTTATAAAAGTATTTTCAAAATGAGCTATCGAGTATGAAGATTCATGACTTTCAAGCCAAATGGCCGATGTTACAGCTAGTTTGAAAGGATAGTTTTCCCAAATGATCTCATATTTTGCACATGTGTGTATATTATACTAGCCAACAAGTTTGCCAAAGAAGTTTTTATTTTCTTTGCACGAAAAATTCATTTTCCATTTTCCGAGTGACAAAAGTAGGGGTTTTTTGTGAAGGATCTACCAAATATTTGATGTCAACTTGAACCACTTTATTTTTGTAAAATATTAGACCATGTGTTATTTACAATTGACCAAAGTTTCCATGTAATATGGTTTTTATATACCTATTCTGAAAAAGACAAATTTCCGCAGATTCAGCTGGAACGGGGTCAAATTTGAACTACATGTGCTTGATAGTTTGCTCTTTATTTTTTGAAAAAATCATTTCTAGATACAAAACTAGTCATTTCATCATGGATCCACCAAGACTTTTGTAAGATTCCACCCCTATCTATTACTGGTCATGCCCTCCATTTTGACTACTTTTTGAAATCGACAAAAATAATTCAAAAGAAATAAAAAATTTGTAAAACCTTCGCATTGCATCCTAATTTATGTCTTAGTAACCATACAAAACAACAAACTTGGAATAAAGAAAATATCTTATAAAAGTCTTTTCAAAATGAGCTATCGAGTATGAAGATTCATGACTTTCAAGCCAAATGACCGATGTTACAGCTAGTTTGAAAGGATAGTTTTCCCAAATGATCTCATATTTTGCACATGTGTGTATATTATACTAGCCAACAAGTTTGCCAAAGGAAGTTTTTATTTTCTTTGCACGAAAAATCCATTTTCCATTTTCCGAGTGACAAAAGTAGGGGTTTTTTGTGAAGGATCTACCAAATATTTGATGTCAACTTGAACCACTTTATTTTTGTAAAATATTAGACCATGTGTTATTTACAATTGACCAAAGTTTCCATGTAATATGGTTTTTATATACCTATTCTGAAAAAGACAAATTTCCGCAGATTCAGTTGGAACGGGGTCAAATTTGAACTACATGTGCTTGATAGTTTGCTCTTTATTTTTTGAAAAAATCATTTCTAGATACAAAACTAGTCATTTCATCAGGGATCCACCAAGACTTTTGTAAGATTCCACCCCTATCTATTACCGGTCATGCCCTCCGTTTTGACCACTTTTTGAAATCGATAAAAATAATTCAGAAAAAATAAAAAAATTGTAAAACCAACGGTCCCGGTTTTTGCGACAAACCGGGACCAATGCCTCACCAGAGAATTGGTCCCGGTTGCCCCAGTTGAACCGGGACCAATGCCATATCCAGACGAACCGGGACCGTTGCCCGGCATCGGTCCCGGTTCTGTAATGAACCGGGAGCGATGCCTCTTTTGGGCTGGACGAAAGGGGGGTCTGTCTACTAGTGTGTTTTATGTAACATGATTGTCACTAATTGAGATTAATGGAAATCCATTCTTGAAGCTTGAAATTGTGAATAGGCTTTATTATGTATTGTAGAAGATCTAAGTCATGAGCCATATTTGTCTCCATCTTTGCACACTTGGCCTTTCATTTCTTTGGTTCCAAATGTGCCAATAGCCTAGGACGATGATTTCATGTCCAAATTCTGGAGGGACATGTTGGAGAGCAAGCCATGTCTCTTCATAGATTGATGTTCCCCTACGCTTCAAAGGAATTAAGGAAATCCGGCATTTGGGAACAAAGTTACAGTCCCACATTAGGTGAAGCAGGGGTTCATAAGAGCTAGGTATGCAACAAACGCTGGAGCCACATACCAACAGATGATGCAAGCGTGCCTAAGGGACAAAATAGACAGAAACGTCCAAGTCTACATAGATGACATTGTCATCAAAACATACAATGCAACCACACTAGTCGATGACCTCCGAGAGACTTCTGGGGCACTCAATCGATACAGGATAAATCTCAATCCAAAAAAGTGTCTGGTTGACGTCCTAGTCGGAAAGCTGCTCGGGTACATGGTCTCTGCTCGAGGAGTCGAAGCCAACCCAGAAAAAGTAAAAAAACTCACCAGGATGCAAGAACCAGTCAACATAAAGGGCGTACAACAACTCACCGGGCGACTCGCAGCCTTCAGCCATTTCATCAGCATGCTAGGAGAAAGGACCCTGCCATTTTACCAACTGCTCAGGAAAGGAGGCAAGTTCGAATAAGACGTAGAAGCAAGGAACGCATTTGCGGACCTGAAGAAGACTCTCTCGACACCACCAATCCTCGCAGTACCCAAGGGACGAGAACCCCTATATCTCTACATAGCGGCGCGGAGCAGCGTCGTCAGCACTGCACTCGTTGTCAAGCGCATCGAAGAAGGGGCCAATCTAATACCTCGGTGAGATCCTCACAAGATCCCAGCAGAGGTACCCGCACTACCAGAAGCTCGTGTACTCCATCGTCATGACGTCATGCGAAGTAACACATTACTTCGAGGAGCACCCAATCACGGTAGTGAGCAAAGCACCACTCTCGGACATCCTCAACAACCCAAGAGCCACGGGTCGAGTCACAAAGTGGAATATTCGAACTCAGTCCTCGCGACCTGCACACTACTAGAGATAAGGCTATACATGGAATCCTTATTAGTAGCGCATTTTTATGTAATGCGCCACTAATTGTAAGGGACGGCGCACTGGTTCAAAATGCGCCACCTATAAGCTTATTCGTGGCGCATTTTTCAGCAGTGCGCCACCCCTAAGAATGGGCCAGCCTATTCTGCTTATTCGTGGCGCATTTTGCAAAATGCGTCACTACTAACCTAAAAAATGTGAGTGAAAAATATCCAACACACAAATGCACCCCCCTCCGCGTGGGCCGCCTTTTCAGTTTGAAAATAAAATAAAATGATAGAAATGTCAAAAAAATAAAAGAAAATAAGTTTCCCATGTGATATGTGGTCTAGTTGTTAGGAAAATTTACAAACATGAATTTCGACTTTTGCATAACTTTTGCATGCGAACTCTGATGAAAAAGTTTTTATATGAAAATCATCTACTCAAAAAGTTACTTCCGAATTCAACCGGGGGAACCCCATTGAAGATTTTTAAAATCCTCAAAAACGTTACAGATTTTTTTGATCATGCTTTTAAGATCTGGATGCCAAAAAATTGATTTTTTTTGAAAACTTATTAGTGGCGCATTTTGCTAGGTGCGCCACCCCTAAGGTTTTTAAGGGTGGCCATTTTACGATATGCGCCACTAATAAAAGTATATATATAACCCGTCCGACCTCCTTCTCCTCCTTACCTCTTCATTCTTATCCTCCTCTCCTCTGTCATCTTCTCCTCCTCTTCACCTTCTCCATGGCGCCCTCCTCCTCCTCCCCTCCTCCATGGATCCTCCTCCTCCCCACCCTCCCCTCCTCCACGTGTCTTTGTAACATCCCGATGCTCGGAATGTTTAAGAATAATATTTCCAAAAATTAGGGCCAGAAAATTTCGTTTATTTTATCTGGTTATTAAAATCTTAAATTGAGTTTTCATAATTGCGAAGGTTTTAATTTGATTAAATAGCAACCTAAATTAAATTTGAGAGGTGTTCTTCTCTTTTAGTTGATTTTTTCTTGCCTCAACATATTAAATTATGCGCATTTGTATTTTCGAACTTTATTTGATTTTTTGTTTTTTCATCTTTTCTTTTCTTTTAGAAAAAATCTAATTCATTTTCTCTCATAAACTCTAGGGAAAATTTCCTTGCTCAACATTTTCCTTTTCTATAGGTTCAACCGCATATTGTTTTTTTAACCTCCAAACTGAATTGGGCTAGCCCAATTTGGCACCTCTCTTCTTCTCTCTATTTTTCTCAGGCTAAATCTATTTTTTCTTTTCTTTCTTCTCACATGGGCCGGCCCATTCCAGCTAGAGCCCAGGCAGCGAAGCATTGTCTTCCTCCTCCCAACACCACACGTACAGAGTATATGCGTTCATGGCTGGCTTCATCTCTTCCTCTTCTTTAGTGGTCATTACAATCATCAATTTAACTTTCCACCAACACGAAATATTCTTAGAATTCCATGGAGAACCCTTTCAGGGAATTGAAAGACCACTTTATTGCCTTAAACTTTCATAAGAAACCGGTGAACTAAATGTCAACCATTGGCATTCGTGAACCGGTCTCTCTCCACAGCCTATAAAAAGAGGAGCCGAGATATGCCCCGCGCGTCTCACTTCTTTCTCCTCCACTTCCGTTTTTAAACTTTGTCGAGAGGAGCTATGTGCTGTTCGTTATCTTCCACAAAAGCTATGTGTACATTTTTCTGCTTTGACTCCGTTCATCGAGTTCATCGTATCTTTTCGTCGCACTATGTGAGTTTCTGTCCAAATCCTTTGCAAGTGCACTCACCTATATTCGTTCTATCTCCTAGACATCATGTTCCAGGCTATCTCCGTAGTTGATCGCGTAGTTACAATTGTCGCATGAACTGGATGTTTTCAATGGCATGATCTTGTTTCCGTAGTTTTTGTTCATGTTTCTTAGATAATTTTGTGCCAAGTATATCAAATTCTTTCAATGACCATAGAGACTTATTGGTGAAATTAGTTTGCTAGATCGATAAATTAATTTTTAGATTAAATTTTATCTAGTCGTTCATGTTAATTAGAACAATATATTTTGATATAGTTTTGTGCGATTTCGTGTGTTAATTTCTTGCGTCTTGTAGTAGTGTAATATACATGATATTGTGTTGTGTACTAATGCCATGCTTCATTGTTCTTACATGCCATAACTAGTATTATGAGTTGTGATATTTCCATGCTTGATGTTTATGTTAGGTGGTATCGTCTAAGTTATATTATGGTTATGAGTTATATTGTACTGGTAGAACAGTGTGATATATCATGGGATGATCATCTCCATGCTTAGGACTATATCTATTTTATCTTACTATTTCATTCGTCGTATACCTAAGCGTAGATGTTGTGGCATGATAGTGATCTTGTATGTCTTTAGTTTGTTTTATGTGATATAACTTGTATTGCCTATATATTCTTGACTGGTCTCATGTCAGTATTACGAGTGTTTGATAATTGTTGCAATAGTTCATCACATGATTCCGATAATATGGTTTAGTGTGTGTAGTTTTGTTTGTTGTTTAAGCATGTAGATGTAATCCTATGGCTAGTTGAGTTATTATTTAAATATTTGTTATTCCTTATTATAAAAGCATGTTTTAGATTAGTATCCTCTTATGATCACTCTTGTGCTTGATGCTTATGTTACTAGATAAGACATCTTTAGGATGCAATATTTTCATGCCTTGTACGATACATGTCTTGGAATATAGTTGTTTAATTATGTTTCACCATAGTGATGGGCCGACTCTTGTTTTGGAAGTGCATGCTAATATTTGTAATGGTTAATGTGTGATTATGCTTGATGTTGACCATTATAGATATTTAGATTATATCTAAATATTTATTTGTTGTTAACTTGTAGCTTCGAAATGCCATGTTTTGATTGTGTAGTTAAAATGCATAGGATGATTTCATTTCATGTGTTGATGCCATTACATTTGTTTTGTGGTAGTTTCTGACATAGTTAGTCGAGATGTGTAGTGGGCACTACTAGCTGCTAGTATCTGTCACAACCCCAATTTAGGGTAAGTGCTAGGGTTGTTTGATCCCTTTGCATCATGTGAAAAATTCAAAAAGAAAATCAAAAAATGGGGAAAAGAAAGCCCTGAGAAATTAATTCAAATGGCCAGATAAAAATCTTTTTCCAAAAACCATTTGAATATTTGGAAAATTCCTATAAATGATGGTGATCATTTTAAAAGTGGTTTGGGTTCATTCCCGTGCTCATGGAATTTTCTAATTTTCAAACAATGCCTTGGAAAATTAAATAAACCCCTATTTGATTTGAAATTCAAATTATTTGAATTTCAAAAATCTCTAAAACTTGTGAGTGGCTAGCTACATATTTTATAAGCCCACATAGAAGTTTTGAAGATTTTATAAAATTCTCTACTATTTATTTACCAGAGCAAAACAAAAAGAAAAAAAAGGAAAAGAATAAAGGGGCAAGCCCCACTTGCTTTCCTGGCCACCTGGCCCATCTGCCACAGAAGCCAACCCAGCCCACCAGGGGCAAGGCTGTCTTCTTCCCGGCGCCAGGAGGCAGTGCCGTGGAGGGCATGCCGTGGCCGGCCACTGAGCTGCTTCCCCCTCATCCCTATCCCATCAGCACCGCACGCCGGGACGCCCCCTGCTTCTTCCCTCTTTCTCTGGCCCTCCCTCTTCTTCCCCGACGAGAAACCGCGGCGAACAGGACCTAGCCAGAGCATGCCGCCGTGGACCGCGTGGCGGCAATGCCTTACTCACCGTGCCGTCCTGTCCAAGACGCTCCTCGACGACGACTTCATCGCGCTGCGGTTCCAATTTGAGCCCAGAGGCCCCGAGGACGATGCCAGCTCCAACGTCTCGCCGACGGCCACCGTGGACATCGTCGTCAAATCCGGCGCCCCCAGCTCCTCCCCGGCCGCCCCGAGCTCGCCTTCGCAACCGCAGTGAGCTCCCGACCGTTTCCCCCCTCCTAGCACCTCTTCCCGTCACCTCTGTCGCCTTTCTCCATGGTCAGAGGCTCCGGCCGTCGCCATTGCCATCATAGCCATGGCCTTGGGCCTCCTCGTGAGCCGTGGCTAGCTTCAGGGGGTGCGCAAGCTCGAGGGCTTCCTCCCAGTGCCACCCAAGCCACTCCCCGTGCCTGAAATCGCCGTTCCGGCGAAGCTCCGGCGAGCTAACCACGCCGGCGCCGTTAACCCGAGCCTAATAACCCACTAACCCCTAACCCTAGCCACTGACCCCTGGGCCTAGTGCCCTAATCTAAATCAGTGGCTAATCTAAACAGGGGGTTAACCCCAGAGCCTATGACAGGAGGGCCCCACTGGTCAGACACCCCCCACGTCATTGCTGATGTCAGCATGACGCAGTAAATCAGTTTCTGTTTTAAAAAGAATTAAAATAAATCAAAAACTCCAGAAAATAGTCAAAACTTCAATAAATCATAGAAAATTCATATTAACTCCAATTTGGACAAATAATATATAGAAAATGATCAGCAGAAAATTCTCTATCCAAATATGCAACTTTCAACCATGTTTGAGTTGAATTTAAAATGGGACCAGTAGCTTTTTCTATTTGGCTTAATTGGAATTATATCAAATTTAATTCCAATGCAATTCAAATTTTAACCATTACAATGCAAACATGACCACCTTAACTTCAGAAGCATATCACACACATGATCACATGGTTTCAAATGATCAAACATTTTCAAATGCAATTTGGTTAAATTGAAATTCATATGTGGAGTTTGAATTTGCATTTCAAATGCAATACACTTCATTTAAATCAAATGTGCCACAAATCAGTAGCATTCACATCATGGACAACTATATCATGTGCTTGTGCATTCTATTACAATGTTGCCCCCCCTCTTGTTGATGATTGTGCCGATAACAGTGCCTCCGATACGGTGATCACCCCCGACGAAGAAGAAGATCGCTAAACCCCGTGTATCGTCAGCAAGGGAAGCAAACCCCATTGATCATGTCTATAAAATCCTATTTCCCTCTCAGTCTCGCTTATGCATGTTTAGGAGATCACCGAGACACGTTCTTTCGCATAGTTGAACCCATTCCGATGCATGACCTATCATTCTGTCACCGTATTAAGCAAACCACAATCCTAGCAGATATAGGAGTTGATTGATGAGCATGTGATCCCTGCAACTGTTACTGCTTTTGCTGCTTAGTGATACAATGAGGATGTTTTAGTTGTGAGTCGGGATGGAATGAACACAGGGGTGCTGATGATAACGTGTTGGTGAATCCACCCTAAATAAAGGTGAACGATGAGAGGCTGTGTAGGAGTACACAGTGGGTTGTCTCGTTGAACACTGCCCTAGGCCCCGAGTTCCTGTTTTGTGATCCAAGACAAAGAGTATGACCACATGTGGGGTTTATGGGAGCCCCATTTGGCCTCTTTACGTACCCGATCCGGTCCAGGAGTCACAATAGATTTGGGCTTTCCATTTGGCATGTGCATAGAAAAAGAATGAAGAAAAGGTTGCATCATATAGATATGTGGGTGGACTTGTGAGGCAGTGAAACCATCTGGCAGAGGTGGCGTCTCGGTCCCTTACATTATCTGAGTCCGTTTCGTGGAACCGGCCGGACTCTCGAGCGGTGCCAAACTCAGGTAGTCGACTCCTAGATTAGAGAAGGTGATGTGAGGTTAGTGCCTTGGTTTCATCCACGTCCGACACCCGCTTGAAGGGTGACGACAACGAGGTGATAAGTGATGACACGCGTGTGAAGATGT
The DNA here is from genome assembly GCA_950022295.1 of Bromus sterilis. Taxonomy (NCBI): domain Eukaryota; kingdom Viridiplantae; phylum Streptophyta; class Magnoliopsida; order Poales; family Poaceae; genus Bromus; species Bromus sterilis. The sequence continues at coordinate 301,645,641 of OX465601.1, forward strand.
ACACCCCTGCAGGGTTAATGAACTATTCGAATAGCCGTGTCCGCGGTTATGGACTACTTGGTGACCTCTACTTGATCAATAGATAACTTGAATGGATACTTATAAAATCCGCAAGATAAGCGTGAGTGCTATGGTGTGCTTCTTCGTGGGGAAGTCGAGGAAGTAACCATAGTGGTGTATTGTTTGGAGACTTGTAGTGGACTCGTATACGCTTCTTACCTCAAATCTTGTACTCATAGTACAGGACTAGCCAAGTCAAAGCTGGCACTTCTGCACATGAAACCCCACCTCCCCTTTACCTTGAAACTCGAGCATGAGTAGTATAGATCTGATGTAAGTCTTGCTGAGTACGACTTTGTACTCACGTTTGCTTATTCTATGTTTTAGATGAGAACCCGGACCCCGATGGAGTCACCTTCGTGAAGCTCGACGTTGACCTTGGTAGTATAGTTCCAGACAGCAGTCTGGTCCCTCGTGGAAGGGCATGTATGTTTACAAGGCTTCTCTAAGCCAATTGTTAAACTTGTCTGTACTTAGACCTAATTTGCTTCCGTTATATGATGTAATGTGATCACAGACACGTGATCTTTGTATGCTCTATGTGCATATCAATAAAGAGTACTTAGTAGAGTTATGTGATGATACCTGCTGTTCATACTAGGCATGTGTGCTGCGTGTATGTTTATAACATGCATGTCTTAGTATGGGTTTTCGAGACCTTAGTTTTGATCTGGCTGGCGGTCTTTTATACACCAAGTGGCCCTTAGATGTGCGCAGCTTGGGGCATCGCGATGCGATTGCTCGTGGCTCTGCCACGTGCACACTTTGTTGTATGATCGAGCCCGCCCTAGACCCCGACTAAGTGATCGGGCTGGAGTAAGTCTATGTAAGAGTTGGGATTCAATCGATAACATGGTTGAGGCGACTTGTCTATGAGTATGGGATTCACCACCCATAAGCATTTAGACTTGTGAGCGGACGATGAGGACCCATCTAAGTTGATCATCCGGCCTGGATGGGATGCCCCCTCACGTTCGGTGCTTACCGAGAACGTGATGTGCTTGGCCTTGTCTTCTTAGACAAGTGGGTACGGTTCTCGGCTCTCCATGTGATTGTATCGTGACTGGAATTACATACGCATATTCCGGGTCCCGACAGTATCATAGTTCTTGTTAGAACGTTAGTCTTGACCGTCGAGCCTTCCTTAGTCATATCAATTCAATCCTATATTCATTGAATCCTCTCAACTTATCTTCCTATCATTCTATCTCATTTTGAAATCTCCATCTTGATCAATATCTTGCTATCCATCCAATCATAATTTATTTTGGATGTTATTTGGATTTACCTTTGCTTTGGTATTTATTTTTTTCATTTGCTATCGTTACGACGAGTAGGGAGTGACGACGTTGGACATGGATATATTCAAGTTACCGAAGATGGATTCAACAATGAAGGCATGCCTCCCTCTTTGATCATGTTTACCCTATGTTTTACAAAATTGCATTATTTTATAACCACTATATGCATGCTATTTTATCTTGTAGCTAGCGTGTGAATTGACACATTACCCTGATCCGCTTGTCGCCTACTTACTTGACACCTGAGTAGAACTATATAATATTCTAGTAGAGTAGAAATGCTTAGCCATGCTAATTATTCTATAGGTGCTTATATGAATGGTCTTCGGATCATTAACACTTGAAACTTGTTACTGAGCTTGCTAAGCTAGGCCGGTTGGACATTTTTGACCTCCTCTACTCTCTTCTATTCTGGGTGAAACTTACCATCTAAATAATGGCGCGGGCGACAGCTGGATCAAGGATTGAAGGAGCGGTTGGCTGCCCTTCACGAGGTGAAGGGGGCAATCCGTCGTCCGTGCCGCATGAGGATCAATAAGTCTTGGATTTGAAGATTGTGACAACCGTACAACCACATGCTATATGGGCAATGGCTTGGTTAATTAGTTAGTTCAACCTTATTATGGTCATCGCCGTACCGCAGATGGGATTGCTGCCTTGCAAGGAGAACCTCGGCACAAAAGGGGGCAAGGACTGTGAACTGCGGTTACTACCTTATGAAACCTAGCGGGCATGTCATAGTAAGGGTGGGTCTAATGAAAGACCTCGTCACAATCTCCCTGCCGGTATACAAAATAGTGTACTACACCAGCGACGGCTGGTGCATCAAGACGAGATTGTGTCGTGAAGGTAAAGGGTACAACCTCTGCAGAGTGTAAAACTATTCGAATAGCCGTGTCCACGGTCATGGACGGCACATGAATCTTTCTTGACATACGGGAACCTGTCTTGCTTATTCCCTCTTTGCCCCTGTTCTTGGAACCTATGAAGGATGTGAGTGGATCGAGGATCCTCACCGTGATGAAAGTTGTGTCGGAAAAATTCTTGTTTACATCTAAAACCGCTTTATCCAACTATATAGTTTTCAAATAAAATTAGCTTTTATGCAAAAGAACCATACAACCTTCCTTTGAAGCCTCATGTAGTTATTAGGGCCTTTCCCGGGAGGCATGTTGAGTACGAAATGTACTCATGGCAATAATTTTGTTGAAACAGAGTCCCATGAAGACGAAGCTGATGAGTATGACTGCTATGGCGATCTGTAGGAGTGAGGTCACGTGGACTACATCGACTGCCTGTGGCTGAGATGGAGTCGCTACGCATTTTACTTTCCGCTGTTTCCTGATTGTAATAAATGTCGTGAGACATTTTATATGTATGCCTTATGGCAGATTATGGTACTTATAAAATCTTTATGTATTCTGCAATGATACCATTTCGCTGTGTTGTCAACAATGATCTTGGGATTGACAATTAAACATAGGAGGGTCTGGAAATTATTTTCGGGTTCTCACAGTCTTCTTCCTCCTACCCTCCTCCATGGCTCTTCCTCCTCCTCGTCCCTTCCTCCATGGTGCCCTCCATCCTCTCCTTTACTCTCCTCAATCCTCCAATTTAGATTCAAAATTGGATAGAATAAAAATGAGAAAACAAAGTGGCTAGATGAACGGGACAAATCATTCAAAAAAATGAGCAAAAAAAATCAAAGAAATCGTCATCCAGATCCAGATTTGAAATTAAAAAAACTTAATAATGACGCATCTTCAAAATGCACCACCCCTAAGAATCTTAAGCGTGGCGCATTTCAGAAATGCGCCACCCCTAAGGTCTTATTAGTGGCGCATTTCAAAAATGCACCACGCCTAAGATTTTTAGGGGTGGCGCATTTGAAATGCGCTACTATTAAGCCTGATGCGCCACTAAAGGAAAAAAAAGGACGCCACTATAAGGGATTTTGCTAATAGTGGCAGTTCACGCACCCAACGGCGATCAAAGCACAAGTCCTCCCATATTTCATGGTCGAGTGGATGGAGGTACAAACACCCGGCCCTCCGGACCTCTCCAATTCATGGAAGATGTTATTCAATTGATCAAAAAGGCACCAAGGAGCTGGAGCGGGTGTCGTACTAATCTCACTCAAGGGAGATAAGCTCAGATACGTGCTCCAGATCAATTTCGAAAAGGCATCAAACAACAAAGCGGAATACGAGGCACTCTTCCATGGTATGCGGATGGCAAAAGCCTGCGGATCCACTCGCCTCATATTCTACGGCGACTCGAATCTTGTGGGACAGACATTGTCCTTATCCTGACTAAAGTGGCTTGTCTTTGGTAAAGCAAGGTAGGCGGGGTGGTTGTCGACTGTGGGCTTATAGTCGTTAAGGAGTCTTTGTCTTATGTCATCGTGGCCGAGCATGTCTTGATTTTGTGCCGCTATATCTCAAAGTAATTAGAGTATCCAATTTAATATCCAGTTTATTAGTAAGCCGATTTCGTGTAAAAAACACCCGACTTATCCATTAAAAGTCTAAATTAAGTCGAGATGAATACGCCTGATGTAACACTCGATTTATATATAACAAGCTGAGGTGCATTTACTTTTTTCCATATATTTTTGGTACTTGACATATCATATTTTTTTCAGTGGGTGCATACTGGTAGTCAATTGATGTTTGGCGCCTAAAATAATCAGTCGTTACAATTTTAAACGGACAAAAATTACGTCTACCTCCGTCCTAGACTTGCCTGCAAAAGAGCATGGGAGCAGCACATGTGCCACAAGAAATCAAATATCGATCTTTCCGAGATCTGTCTGCAAGCCTACGAAAACAACCGATCATAATAAATCCGCTGTCCTTGCAAGTACTCATCAATGGAATAAATAAAATGATAGATTCGTCACTCTGTTACAAAATCTACCGCCTCTTCCTCGATGGTCTATCTACTACCTGGAAACCTCCGGTGATCAAATATTAGTTCCTTTTTTCTGTATTTGTGTGCTTGGAGGATGCTTCGGGTAATATATGAACCGTGAAGAAATTTCCTGTCAAATATGTAATATGTTGTTCGAGAATGCATTATATATTTCTACCGCAATGATTTTTGTATTGCACATCCTATTTGGGGCAACCTACAAATCGGATATAACGTATGTAAGTTTAGTGTATCTGCTAGAGTTTTTCTCGAAGAGCAACTCAATGGCCACCGCATTTCCACTATTCTAGGGTTGGTCCCTTCCTATGTTCGGTCTCAAGTCACCACCTTACCTCTCAACCCTATTCGATCATAGAATTAATTAGCTGCCATGATCATGGATGGGCTTAGCCGTCCTCACTGTTCGAGAGGTAAATCATCGCATCCCAACAGATCCTATTATATCAATGTATTTTAGGCTATACCCCAAAATATTATACAGTATGATAAAGGTTTCGGTAGAACAGATCCCGTAAATTTTTTGAAGCTCACTAGTCAATTTTTAAATTATATCAAAATCTCAGAAAAATAGCACAAAGTATCCTCATACATAGAAAAAAAATGCAATTCGATCCCCGTGAACCTTGCCAGCCACCGCATACCCCTTAGGCCTTGTACAATGCAAGGTGCTTAGGGGAGTGCTTAGCAAAATAAACCGACTTTTTTTGTAGCACTAGTGCTTATTTATATAGGGAAGGTGCTTAATTAAGCGTCTACCCTTTACATCTAAGCACCAGTGCTTAGAGAATAACCTGGTTTTTTCTTTAAGCACCTTGCATTGTATATGGTCTTAGGTACGCCGCGGTCGCTGCCATGGCCTTCCCGGCCGCCCGAGCCCCGCAATGCGCCCTCGTCCTTGCCGGGCACGGATATCTGCCATCCGCCGGCCCGTGAAATTTCCCTACGGTTAGGCACCAGTTCCGGCACCAGTTCAACTACGACCACGATCAAATACGGATGTTTTTGGCAGATGAAGCGACGGTTCCCGTCAGCTTCTTCCTTCAAGTGGATGTAGTCGAGGATGGTGCGTTGTTCGTCGTCTTCCTCCTCTTAGGCAATGGTAGTCATGAGAGCCTCCTTCATCGACTTTAGATCTGGGCTATCCAAAAGCAATCCGCCGTGATGCTTTTTAGCAACGAATCGGTCGCTAAGCCGAAGCGTCATCATGCATACGTCCACACCTAAACCGAAGACACACCCGTCAAACCAAACGACTTTTGGCGCATCCTTTCCGTCAGTCGGATGTGGTGGACATGTTTAATGAACCTCTATATCCACCCTACATAGGGGTGAATGAAGCTGAGGGTGTCGGTCTGCCTAGACGTTTGAACGGAATTTACCCTGTTCGGTTGGATGATAAAAAAACATCCGAACAATGTTTAAAACAACCGTTCGGGCGTTTAAAGCCTCAAATTCTAGTTGCTCTAAGAGCAACCCTAGCCGATGCGCTATCCCGTCGTCGGTCCGTATATATGCGGGTTTTTTGACGAATGGGCGAAGTTTCGGGCTAGAACATAACAGCCATAATTTTCCAGCTCATAAAAATTATGATGGCGATCCGCAAACGAGCGCTTCAGGCGGTATATCTACCGCTTGGGGGGCGATTTAGGGTTTTCTTCCATTATCCTTTTCTTCCACCTCCGCCACAAGTTATTCTTTCCGCCGCGTATATTCGCCAACTCCGACGAGTAATTAGATGGCCTCTGGTTCGAATGGTGGTCCCGTCCATGGCACAATCGCTGGGTTCAGTGGAGGCAGATCCGAAGGTGGGGCCAGTGGCTCCACGGAGCACAATTTCTTCTTGTTCAACTGCGGCTGCGACACTGGTCCACGAAGAGGGCACAGACGAACGTCACGCTGCCGCCAGGGCTCATTACGATGCCGTCTACAAGGAATACCTCACGGCGTACACGCGCTTCGTCCCCAAGTTGTGAGCTCCGCCTCCTCCTGAACGGTCTATCTACTACCCGGCAACCTCCGGTGACCAAATATTAGTTATTTTTTTCTGTATTTCTGTGCTCCGAGGATGCTCCGCAAATACATGTACCGCGAAGAAATTTCCTTTCAAATATGTAATATGCCGTTCGAGAATGCAGTATATATTTCTACCGCGATTATTTTTGTACTGCATATCCGATTTTCGGTGACCCACAAATCAGATATAACGTATGTAAGTTTAGTGTATCTGCTAGAGTTGCTCTAAGAGCAACTTAATCACCACCGCATTTCCGCTATTCTAGGGTTGGTCCCTTCCTATGTTCGGTCTCAAGTCACCACCTTACCTCTGAATCCTATTCAATTAATTAGGTGCCATAATCATGGATGGGCTTAGCCGTCCTCATATTGTTCGAGAGTCAAATCGTCGCATCCCGACGGATCCTGTTATATCAATATATTTTAGGCTATACCCCAAAATATATTACAGTATGATAAATGTCTCGGTAGAACAGATCCCGTAAAAATTGTTAAGCTCGCTAGTTAATATTTAAATTATATCAAGATCTCAGCAAAATAGCACAAAGTATCCTCATACATAAAAAAAAAATGCAATTTGACCCCCTGTGAACCTCGCCAGCCACGTACATCCCCTTAGGTACGCCGCAGTCGCAGCCATGGCCTTCCCGGCCGCCCGAGCCCCGCAATGCGCCCTCGTCCTTGCCGGGCACGGACATCTGCCATCCGCCCGGCCCTTGAAATTTCCCTACAGTCAACATTTTTTGTTATAGAGGAAGCTGTAAAAACACATCAAAACCGATAGCGGATGGAGGTGAAATATACGTACAGCATTCTTTAAAACCTTCCATGGTATGTGGATGGCAAAAGCCTGTGGATCCACTCGCCTCATATTCTACGACGACTCGAATCTCGTTGGACAGACATTGTCCTTATCCTGACTAAAGTGGCTTGTCTTTGGTAAAGCAAGGTAGGCGGGGTGGTTGTCGACTATGGGCTTATAGTCGTTAAGGAGTCTTTGTCTTATGTCATCGTGGCCCAGCATGTCTTCATTTTGTGCGGCTATATCTCAAAGTAATTAGAGTATCCAATTTAATATCCGGTTTATTAGTAAGCCGATTTCGTGTAAAAAACACCCGACTTATCCATTAAAAGTCTAAATTAAGTCGAGATGAATACGCCTGATGTAACACTCGATTTATATATAACAAGCTGAGGTGCATTTACTTTTTTCCATATATTTTTGGTACTTGACATATCATATTTTTTTCAGTGGGTGCATACTGCTAGTCAATTGATGTTTGGCGCCTCAAATAATCAGTCGTTACAATTGTAAACGGACAAAAATTATGTCTACCTCCGTCCTAGACTTGCCTGCAAAAGAGCATGGGAGCATCACATGTGCAACAAGAAATCAAATATCGATCTTTCCGAGATCTGTCTGCAAGCCTACGAAAACAACCGATCATAATAAATCCGCTGTCCTTGCAAGTACTCATCAATGGAATAAATAAAATGATAGATTCATCACTCTGTTACAAAATCTATCGCCACTTCCTCGATGGTCTATCTACTACCTCGCAACCTCCGGTGATCAAATATTATTTCCTTTTTTCTGTATTTGCGTGCTTGAAGGATGCTTCGGGTAATATATGAACCGTGAAGAAATTTCCTTTCAAATATGTAATATGTTGTTCGAGAATGCAGTATATATTTCTACCGCGATGATTTTTGTACTGCATATCTGATTTGGGGCAACCTACAAATCGGATATAACGTATGTAAGTTTAGTGTATCTGCTAGCTAGGGTTTTTCTCTAAGAGCAACTCAATCGCCACCGCATTTCCTCTATTCTAGGGTTGGTCCCTTCCTATGTTCGGTCTCAAGTCACCACCTTACCTCTCAACCCTATTCGATCATAGAATTAATTAGCTGCCATGATCATGGATGGGCTTAGCCGTCCTCACACTGTTCGAGAGGTAAATCGTCGCATCCCAACAGATCCTATTATATCAATGTATTTTAGGCTATACGCCAAAATATTATACAGTATGATAAAGGTTTCGGTAGAACAGATCCCGTAAATTTTTTGAAGCTCACTAGTCAATATTTAAATTATATCAAAATCTCAGAAAAACCTTGCCAGCCACCGCACACCCCTTAGGTATGCCGCGGTTGCTACCATGGCCTTCCCGGCCGCCCGAGCCCCGCAATGCGCCCTCGTCCTTGCCGGGCACGGACATCTGCCATCCGCCGGCCCGTGAAATTTCCCTACGGTTAGGCACCAGTTCCTGCACCAGTTCAACTAGGACCACGATCAAATACGGATGTTTTTGGCAGATGAAGCGACGGTTCCCGTCAGCTTCTGCCTTCAAGTGGATGTAGTCGAGGATGGTGCGTTGTTCGTCGTCTTCCTCCTCTTAGGCAATGGTAGTCATGTGAGCCTCCTTCATCGACTTCAGATCTGGGCTATCCAAAAGCAATCCGCTGTGATGCTTTTTAGCAACGAATCGGTCTCTAAGACGAAGCATCATCATGAATACGTCCACACCTAAACCGAAGACACACCCGTCAAACCAAACGACTTTTGGCGCATCCTTTCCGTCAGTCGGATGTGGTGAACATGTATAATGAACCTCTATATCCACCCTACATAGGGATGAATGAAGCTGAGGGTGTCGGTCTGCCAAGACGTTTGAACGGAATTTACCCTGTTCGGTTGGATGATAAAAAACATCCGAACAATGTTTAAAACTACCGTTCGGGCGTTTGAAGCCTCCAATTCTAGTTGCTCTAAGAGCAATCCTAGCCGATGCGCTATCCCGTCGCCAGTCCGTATATATGCAGGTTTTTTGACGAATAGGCGAAGTTTCAGCCTAGAACATAAAAGCCATAATTTGCCAGCTCATAAAAATTATGATGGCCATCCACAAACGAGCGCTTTAGGCGGTATATCTACCGCTCGGGGGGCGATTTAGGGGTTTCGTCCGTTATCCTTTTCTTCCACCTCTGCCACAAGTTCTTCTTTCCGCCGCGTATATTTGCCAACTTCGACGAGTAATTAGATGGCCTCTGGCTCGAATGGTGGTCCCGTCCATGGCACAATCGCTGGGTTCAGTGGAGGCAGATCCGAAAGTGGGGCCAGTGGCTCCACGGAGCACAATTTCTTCTTGTTCAACTGCGGCTGCGACGCTGGTCCACGAAGAGGGCACAGACGAACGTCACGCAGCCGCCAGGGCTTATTACGATGTCCTCTACAAGGAATACCTCACGGCGTACACGCACTTCGTCCCCAATATGTGAGCTCCGCCTCCTCCTCAACGGTCTATCTACTACCTGGCAACCTCCGGTGACCAAATATTAGTTATTTTTTTCTGTATTTCTGTGCTCCGAGGATGCTCCGCGTAATATATGTACCGCGACGAAATTTCCTTTCAAATATGTAATATGTCGTTCGAGAATGCAGTATATATTTCTACCGCGATTATTTTTGTACTGCATATACGATTTTCGGCGACCCACAAATCGGATATAACGTATGTAAGTTTAGTGTATGTGCTAGAGTTGCTCTAAGAGCAACTCAATCGCCACCGCATTTCCTCTATTCTAGGGTTGGTCCGTTCCTATGTTCGGTCTAAGGTCACCACCTTACCTCTCAACCCTATTCAATTAATTAGGTGCCATAATCATGGATGGGCTTAGCCGTCCTCATATTGTTTGAGAGTCAAATCGTCGCATCCCGACGGATCCTGTTATATCAATATATTTTAGGCTATACCCCAAAATATATTACAGTATGATAAATGTCTCGGTAGAACAGATCCCGTAAAAATTGTTAAGCTCGCTAGTTAATATTTAAATTATATCAAGATCTCAGTAAAATAGCACAAAGTATCCTCATACATAGAAAAAAAATGCAATTTGATCCCCTGTGAACCTCGCCAGCCAACCTACATCCCCTTAGGTACGCCGCAGTCGCAGCCATGGCCTTCCTGGCCGCCCGAGCCCCGCAATGCGCCCTCGTCCTTGCCGGGCACGGACATCTGCCATCCGCCCGGCCCGTGAAATTTCCCTACAGTCAACATTTTTTGTTATAGAGGAAGCTATAAAAACACATCAAAACGGATAGCGGATGGAGGTGAAATATACGTACAGCATTCTTTAAAACCTTTTTCCGGACCGATCAGTTCTACAGGATCTATGAGGGATGATTTTTTGTCCCCATTCATTCTTTCATACAACATTAATTTTAAAGAATTACCGGATATACTGTAGCTTGGCAGGAAAGGACCGACATTCCCAGCACCGATGTCCTTCGATCCATGAGGCCAAGATATTCTCACTTCTTATCAATGTGAAGCCGACACTTTAACAGATCTTTCAACACTAAGGAAAATAATGACAAGAGACACTTGACGTGAGATAGTAAACTTCCATGCGAGGCCTTAACCGCAAATTTGCCATCACTATAAATGTACGCCCATAGTTGCCCTAGACGTATTGTCATTTGCACTTTTAGTTTTGTGGGCACTGCGAGTGGCCAACGCCGCGACAAAAAGTGACCAACCGCTGCTGCAAGCTAGGCGCCGCCGAAATGCCCACCATGCCTAGTATGGATATTGACTCCCTCCTCGCCGACGCCGAATTGACCATGGCGCAGCTGCACGCCCGCTTGGCACAGCTAGACGAAGAAAGCCGTCAAGCTACCCTCGCGACGAGGCAGGGGGCGGACCTATCATCCAGTGGCAGCCGCAGGGGAGCCCCCGGCTTCCAAGACCACCTTGCTAGCGTTGAGGCGGTAGAGGTGGGGATGGTGGGGCGGGAGCTAGCGGTGGTGCAGATGGGGACACCCGCCGGATCAGCCATGCACGCGCCGGCGAGGCTTATGAGCACGCTTGAGTCAATTGGGCTGCAGGTGGAGCACGCGTGCTTTAGCTGCATGCAGGGCTTTACTGTACGGCACACCATCATCGTGGATGTGCCGGCCGCACTCCAGCATGAAGACGGCGCCGCCCTGCGCCTGCGCTCGGCGCTGCTCCAGGGGCTGCAGTACAGCGCCGGCCCAAACACTAATCAGTGAGAATATTTGCTTCAATAAAAAAGGATTGTGTTATGTCCTCATGTATGCATTATTGAGTGAACGTATGCGCCGGCAGTGCATTAGGAATAAGCTGGTTAATATAACTGCTCGTTCATTCTATTATACTTTGTTTTATAAGGTGATATAGTTGTTAAACTATGCTGTACTATATATATATATATATATATATATATATATATATATATATAGGTATATGCATGTACACATATTTCTTCTGAGAATCTCTACAAGTAGTCAAAGTCAAGTATACATGTTGTGAAGTGTGTGATGGTTTTGTCTACTGCTACCTTTTCTTGACTCGAAAAGCTTTTCTGGACTCGAAAAATGTTTACCTACTATCAGTCAGATCACGAATAAGGTAAAACTTTACCCTCGTACAGATAAACAACAGAACCTCTATGATCGGTCTATACGCATGCAGATTGGCAGCCAATTGGACATTTGCATATGAACAATTCTATAGGTTTTATTATTGATTTTCTCTTGTTACATTTTAAAATAATTAGACTATTCCTAGCATGATATGTCGTAGAATTCATCCTATCAAATCTATAACTCTTATACGACAAAACCTTAATATAGGAGCATTTAAGTTGTCTATCTTCAGTATAACTCTTATAAAGAAAATCATCAATATAGGGTCATTTAAGTTGTCTATCTTCACTATAACTCTTACAAATCAAAATCTCAATATCGAATCATTTAAGTTGTCTATCTACACATGCAAACTATTCACATATTCATTATCTTAGTCAATCAATTGTCTATGTCATCCATTATTGCAGTGTCGTGGTGAGATTCCAAAGGGATTGTTGTGAAGAGTGCTAGAGATGTAGTCTCCGCCGGTACCTGCTAGGCAGGAGGGCTTCTCTGTGTAGTGAACATGTGCGCGTGTATTCCCTCTATGTGTATATGTGAATCTTTGAGATAAATAAAGCTAAGATACAGGCGTTCGTGCGCCGTGGCTTTCGTCGTCGGGAACACTCACTAGTAGAAAACAGGGCTTTGGTTCAGGCCTCTCCAACCGATTTGTCCCGGTTGTGCCACGAACCGGAACCCATGGGGGTCATACGTCCCGGTTCGTGCGCCCGGGGGCCGGCCGGGCCTCGTGGAGCATTAGTCCCGGTTCGTCTGGGGGCATATGTCCCGGTTCTAGACAAGAACCGGGACCAATGGGCCTCGCTCCTAGCCCACAACCACTAGTCCCGGTTTGTGGCTCAACCCGGAACGAAAGGCTGGCCATTAGTACTGGTTCCAGCCACAAACCGGGACTAATGATTTGGCTATATATACCCCTCGCCGGCGAGCATAGCACTCCACTGGTGATCTATTTTTTCGAGGAGGGCAAGGGGAGGGCTTTGTGGTGCTCTAGCTCACCTCTTATGCACATGAGGTGTTCGATGAAATGCCCGAGCCACACTACTTAAGCTTTCTCCTCTCCAAACTCGACTTTCAAGCTCCATTTTTCTTAAGATTTGTCCAGATTTAGCGGTACGTCACGTCCCATCCCCGTCTTCACCACCGTCGATCGCCCGCGCTGATCTTGTCGCCGGCACCACCGTGGTGAGCCTCTTGTTCTTATCTTCTTTATAAAAGAAAAAAAATTCTTACTTGTATGATTAGATAGATAATTGTCTAATTTTCTTACTTGTATTATTGCTTGTTATTATATAGTGCGATGATTTTGGTATCCGCCCCCGTCGGCCCTCGTCCTCTCTATGATTCGGATGTGGTATATATTATCTTTTATAACTATTTGTTTCATTTAGTGTTTATGGTAATTATGCCGACACCAACTTGACATAGATGTATTTATCTAGGAGGTATGTGAACCGGATATTACATACGACCCTCTTGTCGAGAGGTTAAATTTAGTTGAAGAAGAAAACGAGTATTTAAAAGAAGAATTAAAAAGAGTTGAAGAAGAGAAAAAAATAGTTGAAGAATAGAAGATGATATTGGAGTTGCACGTTGCGGATGTCGTAGAAGGTCACAAGATCAAGATGGATGCAATGCGCTTGAAGATTAGAAATTTTAGAAAATATGCCATCCATAGCGAGGCTTGGTATCATTATGCCGTTGGATCAATTGTTACCTTGGTTGCGATTATGATTGCATTTGTTGTTGCATTGAAATGTTTTACATAGTTTCAATGTATGGTTTAATTAGATGCTTTGGAGAGCTATATGTTGTTCAATGAGAACTATGTATGTACTTTGGTTTTAATGTGATGATAAACTTCTATTAATTTGGTCACTTATATATTCATGATGTTCTGTAATACTGGTTTTTGACACACTTAATGTACGCAGATGAACCGGCAATGGATGTATGGTGATAGACACACCTCTGAGTACATTGAGGGCGTGCATGATTTTCTCGAAGTGGCTGAGGCAAACAAGCAGAATGGTTTTATGTGTTGTCCATGCTCTATATGTGGGAATACGAAGTCTTACTCTGACCGGAAAACCATTCACGCCCACCTGCTTTATAAGGGATTCATGCCACACTATAATGTTTGGACCAAGCACGGAGAAATAGGGGTTACGATGGAAGACGGCGAAGAAGAAGAGTACGATGAAAACTATGTGCCCCCTGAATACGATGATGCTGCAACGAGGGAAGCTGAAGATCAAGAGGAACCGGACGATGTGCCTGATGATGATCGCCGCCGGGTCATTGTTGATGCAAGGAGACAGTGTGAAAGTGAAATGGAGAAGCTGAAGTTTGATCGGATGTTAGAGGATCACAAAAAAGGGTTGTACCCCAATTGCGAAGATGGCAGCACAAAGCTCGATACCGTACTGGAATTGCTGCAGTGGAAGGCAAAGTATGGTATACCTGACAAGGGATTTGAGGATGTACTGAAAATATTTAAGAAGAGGCTTCCAAAGGATAACGAATTGCCCGACAGTACGTACGCAGCAAAGAAGGTCGTATGCCCTCTAGGATTGGAGGTGCAGAAGATACATGCATGCCCTAATGACTGCATCCTCTACCGCGGTGCGTACGAGGATTTGAACGCATGCCCGATATGCGGTGCATTGCGGTATAAAATCAGACGAGATGACCCTGGTGATGTTGACGGCGAGCCCCCCAGGAAGAGGGTTCCTGCCAAAGTGATGTGGTATGCTCCTATAATACCACGGTTGAAATGTCTGTTCATGAACAAAGAGCATGCCAAGTTGATGCGATGGCACAATGAAGACTGTAAGAAAGACGGGAATTTGAGACACCCCACTGATGGGTCGCAGTGGAGAAAAATCGAGAGAAAGTACCGGGCTGAGTTTGTTGATGACCCAAGGAACGTATGGTTTGGTTTAAGCGGGGATGGCATTAATCCTTTCGGGGAGCAGAGGAGCAATCACAACACCTGGCCCATGACTCTATGTATGTATAACCTTCCTCCTTGGGTGTGCATGAAGCGGAAGTTCATTATGATGCCAGTTCTCATCCAAGGCCCTAAGCAACCCGGCAACGACATTGATGTGTACCTAAGGCCATTAGTTGAAGAACTTTTACAGCTGTGGAATGGAAACGGTGTACGTGTGTGGGATGAGCACAAACAGGAGGAATTTGACCTGCATGCGTTGCTGTTTGTAACCATCAATGATTGTCCTGCTCTCAGTAACCTTTCAGGACAGACAAACAAGGGATACCACTCATGCACGCACTGTTTAGCTGACGCCGAAAGTATATACCTGGACAAATGCAGGAAGAATGTGTACCTGGGGCATCGTCGATTTCTTCCGACCAACCATCAATGTCGTAAGAAAGGCAAGCATTTCAAAGGCGAGGCAGATCACCGGAAGAAGCCCGTCATGCGTACCGGTGATCACGTACTTGCTATGGTCAATGATTTACACGTATGATGACGAGGGACGCGCACCCATGTGGAAGAAGAAATCTATATTTTGGGACCTACCCTACTGGAAACACCTAGATGTCCGCTCTTCAATCGACGTGATGCACGTGATGAAGAACCTTTGCGTGAACCTGCTAGGCTTCTTGGGCGTGTATGGGAAGACAAAAGATACACCGGTTTTAGATATATCAATAAAACACACGGTTTCGCCTGCATACAGCCCAACTGTGGCTCGTGAGTGCCCGCACATCAAATGCACCATTGGGCGTATGCAGGCCAATCCGAATGATTTGTATTCGTACACACCGAGTGTCCGAGAGGTGGGATATATATAGGGGTCGTGTGCCTCTTTAGCCCCGGTTGCTAGCACAAACCGGTACTACCGCGAGACCTTAACTGTGTACAGGCCGGTTCCCAGATCCAACGACTCACAAGCGCTTAAAAGAAACACGCGATCCGTGTACTTCTTCCTGATTGGTGGGATTCAGACCCGAGTGAGGTTAAAAGCACGCGCAAAGCCAACCTCCACTATTTCTCTTCTCGCGTAGTCTTCCCCTTCCGCGGCACCGCCACCATCCAGTTTTTGTCAAATGACGATACCATGCCAAGTTTTAACATTTTCGGAGTTCATTTGTAGTGCTAGAAACTGGAAAATTAATTAAATAAATAAAAAACAAAAAAACTGGAAAAAAGAAAAAAATGCAACCTATTGGGCCACCACGGCCTGAATACGACTAGCAACCCAACCATGGGCCAGGATTCAGACCCGCAATAGGCCCAATAGGCCCACAGGTAAGGAGTAGCAGATTAGGCCCGGAAGCCTGAAGTTGAGAGGAGCTCGAGACGGTACGCGCAGCAGCGCTTATAAACCGCTCGGGCGCTCCCTCGACTAGCGAGGTGGGACTAAACATCCCACCGCTCCGCGGCGCAAGGCGTTTGGTTCCGGTTGGTGGCACAAACCGGAACTAAAGGGGAGCACTGGTACCGGTTCGTGCCACCAACCGGTACCAATTCCCCCCTTTAGTCCCGGTTTGTGCCACCAACCGAAACCAAAGGTCTCTGTTTGCCGCCTTTTCGGCTGCTGAAAAAAACCTTTGGTCCCGGTTGGTGTCATCAACCGGTACTAAAGGGGGGCATTGGTCCCGGTTGTTTACAAGAACCGGTACCAATAATCTGGGTATATAAATGGCACTTGTACATTTTTAGTTCTAAATCTCGCCATTTCCCCCGACGACACCGGAGACGAAACCGACGCCGTCAGGCTGCCCAACCTCCGCCCGCCGCCCCCGTCGCACCCGCCGGAGACGACACCGACGCCGTCAGGCTGCCCCGACGCCGCCCGCCGCCCCCGACGACGCCGGAGACGACATCGACGCCGCCCGTCGCCCCCTCCGTCGCTGTCGCCACCGCCCGCGCCCGTCGTCGTTGCGTTCTGGGTGAGCCACCGCCTCGTTTCCCCCTCCCAGCGCTCCTCCCCGCGCTCTCCTTCGCCTTCCCGCCGTGGTCGCGGGCTACCTGCGGGAGGCCGCGGGCTACCTGCGGGTGCCTTCCCCGTGCCTCCCAGTGGAACCGGCGTCATGCCGCCGGCCAGCCCCTAATCCCCCTGCTACCCCCCCCCCAAGCCACTGACATGTGGGCCATAATGCCTAATTAAACCAGCCGGTTGAATTTAATAGAGGGATTAAGACCCAGTCACTGACCAGAGGGCCCCAGTGGTCAGTTGGACCAGTCAACCCCCCTTGCGTCAGCATGACACAATAAAGCTTAAATGATTTAATTTAAATCAGAAATTCCAGAAACTTATGTACTTTACAAATGTTGAAAAATTAAAAAAAAGATTTATGTATTCATTGTTGCAATAATGGTGTATACAAACTTGAGCAATTTGAATAACTTTAGAAGTACCGGACTCTCAAGAGCCAAAACACCATTTGTAAAGCGTCGCCGAGGCCACCCAAATTTACCAAGTCGATGGTCGGAAACTAGGGTAAAGGGTCGAGGGTCACCGAGGGGTCGATGGTCGGGAACTAGGGTAGAGGGTCGAGGGTCCCCGAGGGGTCGATAGTCCCCATGTTTGTCTTCATCATGCTATATATCCATGCTTCATCATGCCCCCATGTTTGATTCAGGGCTCCATCTTATATAGATTTATTGTCGTGCCAAAAACTGGTGTCAACACATGCCCCCATGTTTTTCGGCAAAACTTGTATGTTTGGCACACTAATATATCCATGCTATATATATCATGTTTTTATATTAAGTGTCATGTTGTAATTAATATTTTGCAGAAACTATGGACGGTCGTCAAAGAAACTTAGAACAAGAAGAGATGTTGGGGGAAATCATACGCGAAGGACCGTTCTTGGTGGGCGACATCGTCCGGGTAGGAGGTGATGTCTTCCAATTTCTGAACGACACCGATGGTCTGGAAGAAGAGGGTGAAGCAGGCTCCGATGATCGGACGATGGAGGTGGAAGGACATGCTTATGATGGCTCCTGTGAGCGAACGGAGGAAGGAGTTGTTGGAAAGTCCGGCGAGGTATATATAATAATTAAGCCTGTGCTGACTAGCTAATTGATGCATTAATTGTTTTGGACTGTGTACACATATTAACTCTCTTCTTTCTTCTTTTCTAGCCCTCCGTATACGGATCGAGCCAAACTTCGGTAACGAGACGAGGCCCAAAGAAAAAGTTGCGCCCGGATGAAAGGTTCACGATCACCAGCATCAATAGAGATGGCCAACCGATTGAACCCAGCCGGACCAAAGATGCATTTTCTGCTCAGTGCGGGGTTCTTGTTCGGGACATGATCCCGATTAGCATCCAGCAATGGAATAAGCCGAAGGCCGGAGACCCTGAAGTGTCTTTTGTCACCGATAGACAGAAAGATGATCTTTGGACCGCGTGAAGGCAAATTTCACCCTACCGGAAGAGGAGCGTCTGGAAAAACCAGTTACAGAGAAAAAGATCAAGACTCATGCTCTTAAGAAGATGGCAGAGCTATTCAGGAGGTGGAAGAATGAGTTAAAAACAACATTTCTCGACAAAGAGAAGACTCCAACATTCACCGGCCGATTTGAGAAGATAAGAGAACAGTGGCCCGCATTTGTGGCCCACAAGACATCGGAGTAGAGTAAGAAGATGTCAGCGATAAACAAACTAAATGCTGCAAAGAAGAAGCATCACCATTGCACGGGGTTAGGTGGCTACCACAAAGCCCGACTGTTGTGGGAGAAGGCTTAAAAGGACCTTCTTGACAAAGGGATCTTACCAAGGACATTGAACTGGCCAGAGCGTGCAAGGAATTGGTTCTTCTGGGTTGGGGGAACCTTGCACCCTGAAACAGGGAAGTGCTTTTGGACGAACGAACAACTGAGAGTACCGATCACCAAGCTTGAGGAGTTAATCGCCCAAACGGAGGCAGGGACGTTCGTTCCCGGCAGAGAGAACGACGAGCTCACAATGGCCCTCGGGAATCCTGAGCACCCAGGACGAACACGAGGCACGGCAGGCTCCCTTCCGTGGAAGCATGGGTTTCCCGACGCAGGCGGTTACAAAAGCAGGGAGAGGAAGAGGAAACAGGAGAAAAGCGAAATACAGAACCTGCATGCAAGAGTACAAGCGCTAGAGGAGAGGCATCGAGCTGACGAAGCTACCCTAGAAGCTACCCCGCCATCTCAGCGGAGAACCAACGTGGCTTCCACCGAGGTCATTGCGCAACCTGATATGACGGCTTCTAGGTACCCCGTGGATGAAATCACGGAGTCTCAAGAATGCCACCTTAAGAAGCAATTGATGCAATTCAAACCCACGGTGGCTATCGGCCATGTTGTACCTCCTCGACTCAACGGAACTTTTCACTGTCTTCCGATTCCACAAGGCTATGCTGTTGTGATGGTCGATGAAATAATGGAGGGATATGAGGACATCGAGCTTGACTACCCTACCGGCGAAGGGGAAAATCTCCTGCAGAATGCTCTGAGGACTTCATGTATATGGCCGAAGGAATTCATCAAGCTTTCGAACTGGACGGCACCTACGCCTCCTCCTCCTCCTCCGGCGAGTAAGGGCCCGCCTCCTCCTCCATCGGCGAGAGATCAGGGCACGCCTCCTTCTCCGCATCCTCCTCCGGCGACTGATCAGTGCACACCTCCTCCTCCTCCGCCTCCTTCTCCGCCTGCGTCGGCGGGTCCGAGCAGCCCGTTTCCTCCTCCGCCTCCTCCTCCGCCTCCTTCTCCGCCTGCGTCGGCGCGTCCGAGCAGCCCGTCTCCTCCTCCGCCTCGTCAGCAAAAGCAGAAGAGAGCCGCCACCGGCGCTCCGGCTGCTCCGGCTGCTCCGGCGCCTCTTAAGCAACAAAGGAAAATAGCAGCCGTCGCTCCAGCGTCTAGCAGTACAACCAGTGGTGGGAGGCGATTCCAATACGGTCCATCATCTCTCAAGCCTCTTGAGCCGTTAACATACGAGAGGAGCGATGAGGAAAGCGCGAAGATCTCTAAAGGCGAAGTGGATGCCTTTTTTAAAAAGAAAAATCCACCTCCGAAGGAGAAGATAGATGAGGTGAAATTGAAGCGCACTTTGGATGCCCTGAAGCGACCAGCACCGGCTCCGCTGGATGACAACCATGTCCGCGCTCTTAAAAAGAAAGTGCAAGAAACGCGCCGGTCCGGAAGCACTGCAACTGACCAAAGGAGAGAACAACAAATTGCAAGAGGGAAAAAATTCCCCAGCTCGGCGAACAGGCGAAACAATTGTGCCCCCCGCTGCAGGTGTCTAGTGATATCGTCGTCGCAAATCTGCCGGCCGGGATGGTGCCCGGTACCAATCCTGGTGATTACCTGCCAGACGATATACAATTTGATCGACTCGAGGTGGACAAACTCAAATTACGGCACGGGTATCCTCTCGTTAGACCTGATCAACAGCTACCAACGATGATGCGAAGATTCCATGAGTGGTACATGGACACCTGCAAGAACTCTGTGTTGGATAATGTGTTGCTTATGGTTAAAGACAAGCACGACCTCCTTGGAATTGACACGTTGTGTGTTCCATTTGAGGAGTTATTCCAGCTTTACAATGCAATGGCCATCGATAAAGTAATCGTCACTTGCTACTGTCTGTAAGTACTACTTCTTTAATTAACTCTCTATATATAGCTCAGCTCTTTCATTGCATGTACATATAATTCACTATATCATGCATATTGAAGATCGTCGAATGCAAGCAAAGAAAAATCTATAATATTTTGTTCATTAACCTAAATCTGTTTGATGAATGGGCGATGGAAAAGAATCCCAAACAAGCCGAGGCCAACTTGTTACAATCGTTGCTTCAACATCAAAACAAACAAAAAAATAATCTTTCCTTACAACTTCGAGTGAGTGTTATACTATGCATATTCGGTTTTCCTTTATTTACTCGAGGTTATAGTAATGTAATTGATGAGTTATGCATGCGTGCGCAGCTTCCACTTTATTCTCCTAGAGATTAAGCTTGAGGAGGGACTAGTAACCGTGTTAGACTCAAGACGAAAAGATCCCAAGACGTATGCGATCATCACCTAAATGCTTAAGAAGTAAGTGCAATCGATCATTATCGCAGCATTTCGACAACTTTGTTCATTTCATGATATTAGGTAATAATTATTTTCTATGTCTGGCAGGGTTTGGACAACGTTCACCACAAAATCTCCGGGACTGCTGAAGAAGCTGGAATTTACACGCCCGAAAGTAAGTACTACTAGCTAGTTCCGCGCATCTCCCATTATTTTGATTCTAGCTAGTTTCATCAATACCATTTATATAATGCTTGATTATCAGTTTGATTGACCTCTATTTCTCGTAAAGTGGTTGTGGTAGCAAGAAGGGACTAATCTTTGTGGATACTACGTATGCGAGTACATCTACAAAGCTACGATCTCTAAGGAGGGCGGCTACTCTAAAAAATATTTTGATGTGCGTAAGCAATAATATTCACAATTTTATTTTATTACCATCATTTGTGTTGAGTTTCATTCATACATATGTATTGACCCTCTTCTTCGAATTAGCTTTGGGAGCTGCAGGAAGAACTCCTACCACAAGATCGCATAATAGCAATTCAAGAGGAATTGGAAGGATTCTTTCTTGAACACGTCATCAGGAAAGAGGGAGAATACCATATGGAACTTGATTTCAGATGTTAGGGTATTGTAAGAGATCTTATATTGTATATATGTAGCCATTAGCGTCGGATAGATATACGAAAACTTGTTGTTCGAACAATCTCACTTCTTTGTGTATATGTTCATGACGAACTTCTGTACTTAATGGTTTAATTCCTTCATTTGCTTAATAGCTAGCATGTCGAGTCCTCTCTATAAGTATAGTACGTAGCGTCGACCAAGCACGGAGATAAGAGAGGACACCTCTCTCTATTAGCTACAATATATGAAACCCCTAAATTAACCCTATAAAACCCCCATCCCCCCTCTCGAAAAAAACCCCAGACACGGAACTGCTGACGCGTGGAGGCATTTTGGTCCCGGTTGGTGCTACCAACCGGGACAAAAGGCCCTCCTGCCCGGGCAAGCCGCAGAGGCCACGTGGAGGCCCATCTGTACCGGTTCGTAAGAAAACCGGGACTAAAGGTTTTGGGCATTAGTAACGACCCTTTAGTCCCGGTTCCAGAACCGGAACAGAAGGCCCTCTGGAACCGGGACAAATGGGCCTTTTTCTACTAGTGACTACACCACAGGCAGAACATAAGGGCACCCCTGCTGCCGGCAAAAGCCACCTAAGCCGGTAATTAGGGTGCCGACAAAAATATCATGCCGGTAGACCGGACTACCCGGGGAAACCCTGCCGGTAAAACTCTTTCCCGGGAGGAAAATTCTTCCCGGGAGTTCGATTGCCCTGTTTTCTTGGTCTTTCCCGGCAAACCAAATTTGACCGCGGCAGGTCATCCACCTGCCGGGGTGACCTATGCCGGCAGCTTTCGTGCTATTTTGACTAGAGATTGTTAATTGCACCTAGCCTACCGGGATGACTTTTGCCGGAAGTTTAGCTGACCTGGAACTGCTACAACACCCCCTCTACTTTGTTTCTCCCATTTCACACATTGCATCACAGAGATCACACACACAGATAAGATACTCCCTCCGATCCATAATAAGTGTCGCTCATCGAGTACAAAGTTTGTACTAACTTAGTACAAAATGTGCGATATTTATTATGGATCGGACGGAGTACTTCATATCAGCAAACAAATAAGATTCACTGCATCACATGTATCAAATACATAAGTACTTCACAGAAGTTCATCATGAGATGACTTGAACCAACATATATATAGTTATCATCCACACACAGTGCACAACTATTTCAACTAGCTACACCCAACATGTTCATCCAGTGCACCCAATAACAAAATGAGCAGTGCATAGGTTCTAAGATATTTCTTGTATGTCCATGCAGCATCAAGTCTTGCGATGATGATCAACATCTTGCACCTGGAAAATAAATGTAGATAAGTTAGTGCAATTTGTATAACTAACAAAGAATGCAACATTTTGCATCTACCAGGAGCAGTGTGAAAAACTGATGTGCATTCTTCTATGTGAATTTAGACTTGATGCTCCCTAGAACTTGCTACATCACCCCCTCTACTTATAGATCATGTTTTGTCCATTTCACACATTGCATCACATAGATCACACATTTCTATGTGAATTTATAACCAACAAGATCCCTACAGCCAAGATCCCTACAGGTCACTTGCGACTAGATATGAAAATGCGGAGCAGATTTGTAAATTATGTCTCCAAGATGCCTTCGAGTGCACAAGTACATGACCCTAACCATTGATGACAACACATATCCAAGTGGCCCTAATAAGTTCATGTAGGCATCATCACAATAATAGTAACAACATAAAAGGAAACCTTACGGAACCGAACATTTGTTATCAGGTTAAAAGGACCCAGCATAATGTAATTGACATGAGATGAACCCAGCATCAAGTAATTGACATGAGATGACCCCCTGGGAGAGAATTATCTCCTTTGACACAAACCCAACATCAATTAAATTACATTGTATTCTATTGCAGAAGACTGTTGTCCACTTGTGGTGGTGATCCTACCTGCTTTGTCTTTGATGTGTCCATCTCCAGCTGCATATTAATAATAGTTTTATCAAAAACTCTAGCTGCATATGAAGTTATTGATATGTCTACTAAATAAAATAATCTTATATGTTTATATAATTAATGGTATAAGGTTAATGAGTGCAGAACACATTTTGAGCTACGAATCTGAACTTGAAGTAGCATGGCACCCATGTAGCCCAGTCTTCAAATAGCTTATCAAAGTGGGTATTAGCAAGCCCAAGAGCCTCATACTTGAGCGTAAGTGCAGCCCATTTCCTTTCAAACTCAGCGGGAGTGAAGCTGAAGTCAATACACTCATTGAAGTCCTCGGCCAGACCCGGTTTCCTTGCCAACATGGAGCCAAGTTTCTCTTGCGCATTCTTCATGATATGCGACCAGCAACACCGGTGAGTCGTCGTCGGAAACATTCTGCCTATTGAAACAACCATAGCCCCATCCTGATCTGTGATGATGTTATCCGGCGCCTTTCCATGCATTGCCTCCAAGAAAGCACAAAACAACCAATCATAGTTAGTCGCCAACTCTTGACGCACAAATCCACAACCAAGCATGAATGTTTGCCCGTGCCTATTGATGCCGATAAAAGGCGCAAAAGGCATGTTGTACATGTTGGTCCGGTACGTGGCATCAAACGAGAGGCAATCATGGTAAGCCTCCGCATATGCTTTGCGCGCGGCACCATCATTCCAGAATAAGTTTTCGCATCTGTCCTCCGCATCCATCTTGCATCTAAAGAAGAAGTTTGGATCCGCGTCTTTCAGCTTCCAAAAGTAGTTCACGGTCTCGTCCATATCACAATTTTAAAAATCTGCATTCAGTGTCGCACAGTGTTTGCTTATGATCTTCGCTGTGTACGGGACAACCAACTCCGTACCGTAGTACGACGACATCACCATCATCATTTGACCTGTGAAACATAATGGAACACATCAATTTACGCAGGTCACTGTTGGGTGGCCATTCTTTTTTCTTATTAAATCACGGGGGGTGGAGTTGCACACGACTATTTGCGGTAGTTCCCTACAAATTATATGCCAATTGCAAGTTTTCCATTGAACCGGTTTCTTTTTCTTTTCCAGTAAAAAAACAATCAGAGTTGCCAGTTTCTCTTTCACAGATGTTGCCAATGAAACACAACAGAGTTGCTAGTTTTTACAAACTAGTTGCCCAGAAAACTAAACATTACGTGGGTTTGGTGAGAGGGATTGTATGGCCAGGAGCATGCTATCAGCTGTTAAGTTGCAATCGTATAGGTGAGTCAAGAACTTCTTCTCCTCAGCAGGGATACCTTGGTGCGAACGAAGGAACTTTGTGAGCGATGGTTTTTGAACCAACGGATGATTGTGCTCTGCATTAAAGTGTATCACCTCCCATCTATAATCTATTAGTTTCACCACCATCTTAGCTCGACAATTTGTTTGTATGAGAGTCTCTCGTCTTTGTTTCTTCTTATTACAAACAAGTTCATCCTCCTCATCATCATCATCTTGATCAGATGAGGTTGGGGAAGCAGGTTTCTTACCCTTGCCCGAGACCACCACTTCTGAACTTCCAACATCTCCTTTTGGTTTGCGAAACTTTGATACGTCCCAAACGTATCTATAATTTCTTCTTGCTCCATGCATGTTTTGTGTGACTTTGCCATGTTTTGCTTGAACTTTCATACACTTTTGAGCATATTTGGACTAACCTATTAACTCAGTGCACCCAGTTGCCAGTTCCTGTTTTCTGCTGTTTTTGCACTTCAGGAATTCTAGGCATTAAAAGTGCTCCAAAAATTCCAGAAAAATTATATAAAAAATCAGCGTCCCGGAAGTTTCTGAAATCACCAAGGAAGGAGGGGAGGGCCACCACAGGCACTCCAGAAGGGTCCCTGGTGTGGCCCCACCCTAGGCCGCGCCGGGCACCCTCCTGGCTGCCTTTTGGCCCCCTTAGTGCCCTCCTTTGGCCCTATTTTTACCCCCGCGGAGGAAACCCTGATTCCGGACCCCTTTTCTCCAAAAGCAATTCCGATCTCCGCCGCCATCGCCATCAAGTTTCGAGGGGACAGAATTCCTGTGTCGTCACCCTGCCGGGACGGGGAAGTGCCCCCGGATTCATCTCCATCGCCGTTGCTTCCCTCCTCCATGAAGTGGGAGTAGTTCCTCCTCGGGGCTGAGGTTTCTACCAGTAGCTATGTGTTCTTCTCTCTCTCCCATGATGTGTTATTCGTTGTGATCATAGCCTATGTTAATCTAGGGTGATCCCATGATGTTTCCCCTTCCTCTGTGTATTGGATTGATGTACTCAAATGATCTTATCTAGTATAATCCCCGAGACCAAGGTGATAGCGTTCTATTGGACATGGATTAGAAGAATATTATCATGAGTGATTTCCTCTGTTGTGTGTTGATTGAAGATTGAGAGTCTCTTGGTGCTTGTCTTTGACTATCCTTGAGATATGTTGTGGTGATTGTGGTACTCTCTTTGGATGGCCGCGGTGACATTGGGAAATCCATAGATTTGAGCACTACGAACTTTGAGGTGTGCTTTTGTAGCCCTACATAATTCTCGTCCTCTCTTGACCACAAAGGAATGACCTCCGAGTGCGTCTCCATTGCATGTTTTATGGGAAATATCATGTGATTAGACTATGTTGATGTTGTTGAGAGTTTCCACTAGTGAAAGTATGAAGCCTAGGCCTTGTTTCCATCATTGTTACACCGTTTGCACTCACTTTTGTTACATATTTGCTTGCTGCACTTTTTATTACAGATTTATATTACTTTTCTTTGCCACACCTATCACCCATATTTTATCATCTCTTCGCCGAACTAGTGCACCTATACAACTCCTAGTTGTATTAGGTGCGTTGGGGACACAAGAGACTTCTTGTATCTTAATTGCAGGGTTCCTTGTGAGAGACCATCTTCAACCTCTACTTCCCTGAGTTCGATAAACCTTAGGTCATCCACTTGAGGGAAATTGCTGCTGTCCTACAAACCTCCGCGCTTGGAGGTCCAACATAGTCTACAAAATAGAACCGTGCGTAGACATCAAGCTATTTCTGGCGTCGTTGCCGGGGAGGTAAGCGTTGAAGGTATATATTTAGATCTTGCAATTAAATCTTTCTATTTCTTGTTTTTAGTTTCACTAGTTAGGCTTATAGAAAACCGCACTCTTAGTTCGTTGCTTGGGGAAGACCGCTTTACCACACCCTTGGTAGAGAAGTCTCCTCCACGTACTGAATGTATCCCGTTCCAAATAACACTTGGGATAATTGAAATAATTAGGAATGATTGTTATGATGGAACAGTCAATCCTAGTATTCATTTGTTGAAACTTACAGAACTTTGTTAGTTATTTAAGATTTCAGGTTTGACAAGAGATGCAGTCATGAGCAAATTATTTGCCTTGTCACTGAAAGGAAAAGCATTGGAATGGTATAGGCTACTAGATGATTCTCACCTGCTGGATTGGGAAGAGATCCAGTCTCTCTTTTACTCCAAGTTTTATCCTCTTCATGAAGTCCATGAGAATAGGAATTATGTTTATAATTTCTATCCTCATGACGGAGAGAGCATAGCTCAAGCTTGGGGGAGACTGAAAACTTTAATGCTAAAATGTCCTAACCATGGGCTCCCCAAAGATATCATTATTACTAATTTTTATGCAAGGCTCTCTCGACAGGATAAAGACTTGCTCGATGCTTCCTCTATGGGTTCTTTCACAAAGATTGCATTATGTCCTTTGTTGAAACTACAAGTTTTAATAAATTTGGTGCTAAGTTTGGGCTTGATTCTCAACTCCTTGTTGATTTCCTCAAATATTTTGCCTCACATCTTAATATGCCTATGGAGAATTGGATCAAGCATCATGAACCTTTTAAAGAGATTTGCAAAGAAAATGAAATTGTTCATGATGATTGCAATATGCATGATCCAATTCCTAAAAATGAAGTTTTATATAAGCATGTTAATTTTTGTGGAGTGGATAGACCTTGTGAAAGGCCTATGATTGAATAAGAGAAGTACTGTAAGCAACATAAGCATGAAAGAACAATCATGTGGGTCAAATATTTAAATGAAATTGCTAGAGAATTGTGTGACCTTTATCCTATTACTTGTGAACTTTGCTGCATAGAGGGTCACTTTAATTTTCAATGCATGAACTTTCAAAGCATAACTGTTAATTAGTTGTGTGATAACATGATCACTTCTGATCTTTATGATGAACTTATGTTATTTTTTATGTTTGAAGAGTTATCAGAAAAGACTTCTTGGCTAGATGTTAATGCCTTAGGAATTAGCAACACTTTGCAAAATTTCCATCTCTATTGTATTTTTAATTGCCATGAAAATGATTACATAAGTAAGATTAGGAAGGAGGGAACTTTACCAAAGTATAAAAATGTCTCTTATATCTCTACTAATAAAAATGAGAGTTTCTCCCAATTTTCCCCTATTGTTTCTAATGATAAACCAGGATATGTGGAGAAACATCATCTCCAACCACTCCCTCCTAAGGTGAAGAAGAATAAAAAGAAGAGGAGGAGGAAGAGGAGGAAGAAGGAAGAAGAATGGGTATCAACCTGGCCTGAGCATATCCCTCGCATCAATATTTATCCTAACGGGCATAAATTTTTGGAGGACGGTGAGCTTGATTGCATTCATTATTATCCTGATGTTAAGTCTGTAGGCACTATTGAAAATGATTTTGATTATGATATGCATGTTACTTTTTGTGATTGGGAAAATGATGATAATGCTACTTATGATATTGAAAATCTTTTTGGTACCAACTTTGAGAGTGATGATATGGAAATCTCTAAGCTTGGGGATGATAGGATTGCAAGTCCTTTACCCATTAGTGATGTGGTAATTGATAATTCTTTTGCTAGTAAGAAAAAAGACAACATGTTTACAAATTTAGTTTCTAGCAATGATATTGTTCTTATCTACTATGATGATGTTATAACTCCTATATATAGTGATTTTAAAGGTACCTATGACATAACAAGAAATTATCCTTATGAAACTTGTCATAATCATGGAGGGAATTACTCCCTTGTTGAACTCCATCTTCCTAATACACAATTAATCTATAGTGTTCAAGTTGTTATGATAGTCCTACTCCCACTATTACCAATGAGAAAGATTATGTTTATGTGGAGAGTAAGAGTACCCTTTTGCATGTGGGTCATGGTAACAATTATTTATGTGATGCTTATATTGTTGAGTTTATTTATGATCCTACTGGAAATTATTATGAGAAGGGAACATATTCTTATAGATATTTCAATAATATCAAGTTCCCTCTCTTTATGTTGAAGGTTTTGAAGTTGCACTTGTTTTGCCTTCCTATGCTAATATATTTATGCTTCAATGAGTTATTTCTCTACAAGATCCCTTTGCATAGGAAGCATGTTAGACTTAAATGTGTTTGGTATTTGCTTCTTTATGCCCTCTTTTGTGCTTCAACTATTATTCCTACGAGAGCATCATTAAAATCTTAAGCCTATCTTTATGGCTATAAAGAAAGAGCTCTAGTGAGACAACCCTTGTTATCTTTACTTTGAGTTTTTACTTTCTGTTTTTAGTGGTCTTGATGATTGTTACTACTGTAGCAACATCATTGTATCTTTATTTTTCAAGCTTTGTGCCAAGTATAGCCTCATATGACAAGGGAAGTGAAAGTTGTGACATGCTGTCCAGAAAACAGATTCTGTCCTCGTGACGGGAAAAATCAGAATAAATCACCAGTTCATCTTTTTGAGCTGAATTTATTACACAGCATGTACAATCACGGAACTTTTGTATGTTCTGATTTTTTATTTGAGTTGCAGAAGTGCCCCTAAAAAATTCTTTACTACCTGTTGTTCTGTTTTTCACAGATTCTGCCACGTTTTGTCTCTCCTAACTTTTGCAAACCTTAAGCTTGATTTTTCTTTGAAGAAACCATTTGGAAATCTTGAGAAATAGTAGCTCTTCAAGAATATCTTTATATCCAGTGTGAAAAAATTATTTATTAGGGGTACTAACATCTCTAATCAGCTTATGATGAGTTATGTATGAAGGGAATTTTCAAGTGTGCGATGGAAGATGATGAAAGAAGATTCGGGAGTGTCAATCGCTCAAGCTTGGGGATGCGCCCATGCATCCCCAATAAATATTCAAGGAGACTCAAGCGTCTAAGTTTGGGGATGCCCCCGTGCATCCCCTTATTCATCAACAATTATCAGTTCGTCCCTCGTTGCACTATATTTTTATCACTTCTTGCGTTGTGTGCTATGCTTGGAGCGTCTCAACAATTAACAATTATCAACAATTATCAGTTTGTTTTTGCTTTGTTTGCTGTAGTAACAAGTTAGACCCCAGCTTACTCTTTTTTGTGGGAGAGATACACGCTCCGCTTGAACTAGAACTCCTCATAGGATTTGCAAGCTTGTTCTTTTAGCTGTGAGTTGTTCTTTTTCTTTTCTTAGCTGTTGCTCTGTTTAGTTGTAGTGCTTTAGTCTTTCTAGAGTTTTTCTTTTGTTTTAGGTTGAACTTTCTATAGGTTGCATGTTTTATCTTGTTAGAGAGTTTACCTGTTGCACTGAGTTTTGTGTATTGACTAGAAGTAGGTAGTTGAAGTTGCTATTCTCTTTATTGTAGTAACTTGCAATAGTTTTGAGGTATTGACTAGAGTAATGTTTGAACTTTTGGTGTCAAGAGCTCGAGCCTATTAGTGATAGATGTTGTATTTTCGGCAATCCATGTGATTTTCGAAAACTAAAAACCCTGTTGAGAACTCTAGCTACTAGATGGATCACTAATATCTGGAGGGTTCAAATATTAGAGTACAATGACATACCATGAGTCGAGGATGCGCAAGGATAACCAAACCCCCATACACTCCTCCTCGGGGTACTTGTCTCTTTGTGAACCTCCTGATTAGATTGAGATTTACCGATAATAAGTGCATGAGTTCTTCGGACTAATGTGAGTATTCAAAAGTTGACACTTCCACCCATCTATACTTTTTCTAGCCTCTTCGGTACCGTGCATTTCCCTTTCTCACCTCGAGAGTTGGCGCATACTTCGCCGGTGCATCCAAACCCTTGGCATGATATGCTCTGTCATTATAAGCCTCCTTATATATTTCCTCAAAACAGCCACCATACCTACCTATAAGGAATTTCCATAGCCTTTCCGAGATACATTGCCATGCAACATCCATCTTCTCATGACTTGATCTTCATGTCATACATGCTACTTGCTTGATCGATGAGCCGCATGCTAGTTGGGCCTTGCCCTAATCATTGCTACATGATGCGCTAGTATCATTGCATATCCTGCTATCCTGGCAGAGGCATACATTTGCAGCATGATAGTTATATTTTCTTTATGTGAGTACTTTTGTAAAGTGTGAAAGATTTCCTATATTCTTGTAAAATATAGAGTGTTGACCCTAAAGTGAGGAAAAGATCCCAAAGAGGACAAAATCAAAATATCCCAAAGAGGAGAAATGAGATTTAAATAGAAAGATCCATCGAGGCCACCAAAAAATACAAAAAAATAGAAAAGGAGAAAAAGAAAAATAAAAAGAGATAAACGGGCACACTACTATTCCTTTTGAGAGATCCACACTAGTACTTCATCCTCTATCCCTTGTACTCCATAGAGATCATCATCATGCATATAGCTATGCGGGGACCTTCACACTATAGAACTTGGCTTGTATATTCCAATGATGAGCCTCCTCAAACGAGCTCTTGGTCTTCTTGAGCAAGCAAGTTAGATGCACCCCACTAGTTCCCTTGGAGAATTTTTAGCTCACATGTGCATCCGTTGCATGACAATCCCTACTCCTCACATCATATCTATCATATGGCCTTCTCTCGCCTATGATTGTCCTCATTGATGTGAGCCTTTAACACCTTTTTGTCTTCCTCCTCCACCATCTTTCTGTTTCCCCTTTTAGGTGTCAACTTTCTTGCTCACGCTCATACATTGCATGAGTGCTCAAAATATCAAAAAGGAGTGGATCAAATTGACTTGTACCTAGCTAGTGGTCTGGGGATGAGTCCAGATAAGAATCCAAAGGAGACTAAGTGTGAAACTTTAGTAGATAGTATTTCTCAACAACCTTTTTTCTCTCTTTTTCACAGTCCCCTGCTTGCACGCAAACACCATCTGGAGACATTCGAGTCACGAAGAGAGAGAGTTCTTGCACCTTTTGTTCTTTTATTGCTTGTGTCAATGCTAATATAGAATCTTGCTTGTTAAGACTTGAATTGAATTGCATGCTTTGATTGCTTTACTTAAAAGTCCTTATATGGTTGTGTGGCATGTCACCACAGAAATTATGTTTGTTATCATTTACCTACTCGAGGACGAGAAGGAATTAAGCTTGGGGATGTTGATACGTCCCAAACGTATTTATAATTCCTTCTTGCTCCATCAAGGTTTTGTGTGACTTTGCCATGTTTTGCTGGAACTTTCATACACTTTTGAGCATATTTGGACTAACCTATTAACTCAGTGCACCCAGTTGCTAGTTCCTGTTTTCTGCTATTTTTGCATTTCAGGTTTTCCGGCCATTAAAAGTGCTCCAAAAACTCCAGAAGGGTCCCTGCTGTTGGATATGTGCCCTAGAGACAAATTAATAAAGATATTTGTCACATATCCGTTTTGTTCATAATACGTTTTATACTGTGCTGTAACTGTATTACTTGGAAATACTAATACAGG
The DNA here is from genome assembly GCA_950022295.1 of Bromus sterilis. Lineage (NCBI taxonomy): Eukaryota > Viridiplantae > Streptophyta > Magnoliopsida > Poales > Poaceae > Bromus > Bromus sterilis. Next base: position 301,677,758 of record OX465601.1, read on the forward strand.
TGTAGTATAAAACATGGTCCGTAGTTTAACTCGGGTAAACTATCTCATTGGGCAATTGACTGATCAAGATTTCCTGATCATGGCGACACTTAAGTCCATTGACAATGAGATCATATCATTAAAGGGGAATGATGTGATGGACGTACACCCAACTAAAGTATTGCAATGTGATCGAGTCACATAGTTCAGCGTTGCTATGACTTTGTAACGTATGGCTTAGTCCTTAGACCGTAATGATCATACGTAATTACCATCTATGCGGAGACTTTGATTTGTATCCCACCGCCTGACTGAAATATGCTGGCTATAACGGTGCACTTTGGTTATTCCGAAATAGATGGTTGATGAGTATGTTAATAGATCAGAGCGGGATTTGTCAGTCCTTATGACAGGACAGGTACTCTTGGCCCACTCGGTGATATTGCATCAACGCCTTGCAAGGACGTGACTAGGTCACAAGAGATGCAATGATCATGGACGAGAGAAGTTGTTTGTTGTGAACGAGATGTGTTAACACGGTATGTAGGATACCAACGATCAAACGTCGGACAAACAAAGTACCGCAGCACAAAGGGATTACGTCGTATCGTTAACGGTTTCCAAAAGCGATCGAAGTTCATTCGATGGAAGCGCAGGGGCTGTCAAGGATTGTAACTAGGTCCAACTGAATAGTCATTGGTCAATTAGAAGAGTCTCGACCATGTCTGCTGTTTCCCGGACCGTTAGGGTGATACACATAAGGGCAATCGATGCATAGGACAGTTACGGGATCAATCGGTGAAATAGGAGAAATCACCGGAATAGTTCCGGAGGAGGACGGAATGGTTTCCGGACATTTTTGAATAGTTCAAAATAAAGTTTGATTGTTTTAATAATGTTTTATTATTTAATTATCTGAAATAAATATTTAAAACATATTAAATAAATTAAAAAAATGGGAAAAAGGCTATATGGGCCCATGGGGCCCATTAGGGGAGGAAGGGGTTTCCCCCCTTGGGCTTGGCGCCAAGGGTGGGGCCGAACCCCCCTATGGTCGGCGCACCCCGCCCCCCCTTTGGGAGTTTAGTCCCACATGGGGGAGGGGAGGAGGATCACACCCCCCCCCCCTTGGCCTATATAAGGAGGGGTAGTCCCCCCTTTTTCCAACACACCAATATCTCCTTCTTCTTCCTTCTCCTTCCCGGAAGTGGACTCCCCTTGTTTGGAGTCTGCACCAGGATTGGAGTTCTCCACCATAAGGCAGGTCGTCGCTCTACTGGAGTCGGGATCCGTAGCCGTCTTTCTTCCGCTTCTCGCCTAGTTCGGGGCCCGGGAGGAACATCGATTGTACCGTACGTGTATAATCTCTTCGAGGCACTACACCTGTGGTGCTACTTCGTTGCTGGAGGTTTACCGGGAGTCATCCTCGCCGGTGGTGGTCTTCTACACGACAGGGAGGTCGTATATCAGAGTCTACGCCAACCACGTTCGCAAGAACGTTTCCCTCTTTCGGTCTTCAAAGGTATGAACACCGATTCCCTCCGTTACTTTACATCGCCATAGCATAGATCTTGGGTTCGGGTACCGTAGGTATGAAAATTTTGTGTTTTCTGCCCCGTATGTGGTATCATGAGCTAGCTATGCGTAGATGTATTGTACGGGTAGAACACATCTAGGATGTGGGCATCGAATCTTCATTCGTTACCCTCCCACGTGTACTCATTTAGCGTTGCGGCAATGTTTGATGAAGCGGCCCCCGACCGACCTTACGCGTTTACGCGAGAGTGGTTCCACGCTTGACATATGGCTTGTACCATATAAAGTGGTTGGGGGGGTGTATGTCTCTCTGCATTAGCGATGCGAAGATGTTTGCAACGGAGGGCCCCGACAGGGGTGTAATAGAGACGGATGGGAGACGGTGTTGTGGCATGTTTTTCATAGGATAGAAACGGTTCTCTCTCTCGAAACCCCTAGAAGCCACGTAAAACTTGCACAAGCTAAAGTAGAAAGGCGTTTAACTTTGCTTTGCATGAAGGGGGATCATAGGTTGTATGATTTACAGTTTTACTTCCTGTTTTATGCTAGTATGCTAGATATATCGAAGGTAGCACGAAACAGGACCATCTCTCACAATACCAAAACTGTGTTCTCCCTTGGTGGGCACCGCCTGGAAGGTTCTCCCATATGGCTTGATGCTCCGTTCATACCGGAGTTGTCCTACATATTAAACGGAGTTCGCATGAGGTTGGGTTCGGCAAGCCTGGCATATTAAGATATGGCCTTGCTGAACAGCAAACATCAAGGTTCGATTGGCAGGCTTGACGTATGTAGATGCGGGCCTGGAACATAGAAGACCGAAAGGTCGAGCACGAGTCACATGCCTGATGTGATTGGCTTAGAGGCCTACCTGGTTCGCATACTGATGGCCGTGACGATCGGGGGAGGTATGGGGGCAGGGATTGTGCAATCACTTAGTTAAATTGAGAGGTGTTTATCTAAGTGGGAGCTTTCTAGAATTTTGAGATTAAATTGAAACTCCACATTATGAACAAAAGTCTAAATATGTATCCTTGTGAATCAACCTTGTAGATGGCAGCACCTCGCCGCTCGTTCAACTTAGGATCATTCCTAGAGAAAGATAAGCTAAAAACAGATGGGACAAACTTCACCAACTGGTTCCGCACCCTGAGGATTCTCCTCGTTCCCCTCAAAATAGCATATGTACTAGAGGACGCGTTAGGTGACGCACCAGCAGATGATGCCAGTCAAGACGAGAAGAATGTCTATCTCTCCAGGACTGATGATTACAACCTTGTCCAGAGTGGCATGCTCTACTCCATGGAGGCTGAGCTGCAGAAAAACTTTGAGAGGATGGGTGCATATGAGATTATCACCGACCTCAAGGCGGTCTTCGCACCTCAAGCCAGGGCTGAACGGTTCTGAAGCCTTCTTCCAAGCAAAGATGGACGAGCACGGCAGCGTGAGTGAGCACGTAGTCAAAATGTCTGGCTACGTTCAGCGCTTGAATGCTCTGGAATGCCAGATTCCAGATGAACTTGCTGTTGGTAGGGTGTTGCAGTCGCTTCCCCCTAGCTACAAAGGTTTTGTGCTGAACTACAACATGCAGGGGATGACCAAAACCCCTTCTGAGTTGTTCGCCATGATGAAGAGCGCCGAGGTTGAGATCAAGAAGGAGCACGCCGTCTTCATGGTCAACAAGACCACTGACTTCAAGAAGTCAAGCAGGCGGGAGAAGGCCAAGAGAGGTGGCCCCAAGAGGGATGGCAAGTCAGTTGCCGCTCCTCCCAAGGCACCCAAGCCTAAACCCGGAGTGGAGTGCTTCTACTGCAAGGGTGAAGGTCACTGGAAACGCAACTGTTCCAAGTACCTAAAGGACAAGAAGGCTGGAAAGGTCGCCAAGAGAGACGAAGGTATATTTGATATACATATTGTTGATCTTCTCTTGACAAGCGCCGGGAACACATCCTGGATATTTGATACAGGATCTGTCGTTCATATTTCTAATTCCATTCAGGGACTAAGGAATAGGAGACGCTTGCTCAAAGATGAAGTGACGATGCGCGTGGGGAATGGCTGTCAGATTGAGGTCTTGGCGGTCGGCACGAAGCATCTTAGTCTCCCTTCGGGATTGGTTTTAGTTCTGAATAATTGCTACTATGTACCCGCGTTGAGTGTGAACATCGTTAGTGGCTCTTGCTTGAAGCGAGACCACTATTCTTTTAAGTCTGATACAATTGGTTGTTCGATTTATAAGGATGAAATGTTTTATGTTCACGCACCGGAGTTGCATGGTTTATTCGTACTTGATCTCGATGGTGACGTGTGTCACACTAACAATATTGAGGCCAAAAGATTGAAGAATGATGAAGATCACATGATGATGTGGCATTGCCGACTAGGTCATATTGGTATAAAACGCATGGAGAAGCTCCATAAGGATGGACTTCTTGTGTCATTGCATGTCTGACCCCTTGATACATGTGACCAATGCCTCATGGGCAAAATGACAAGGACTCCATTCGATGGCGTAATGGAGCGTGCGGATGTCTTATTGGGGATCATACACTCGGATGTATGTGGACCCATGAACGTCCCCACTCGCAATGGTCTTCGTTACTTCGTGACCTTTACTGGTGACTTGAGTAGATAAGGGTATATTTAATTGATGAAGCACAAGTCTGAAACCTTTGAAAAGTTCAAGGAATTTCAGAATGAGGTCGAAAATATACTCGGAAGAAAAATCAAGCACCTTCGATCGGATCGAGGTGGCGAGTATTTGAGTCACGAGTTTGGCAATCATCTGAAGTCTTGTGGCATAGTACCACAGCTTACGCCGGCATGCACACCTCAGAGAAACGGTGTGGCTGAGCGACGTAATCGAACCCTATTGGATAGTGTACGATCGATGATGTCTCATACTGATTTGCATGTGTCATTCTGGGGGTATGCATTAGAAACTGCCGTTCATATTCTTAATAGGGCACCATCCAAATCCATAAAGACAACACCATTTGAAGAATGGCATGGCACAAAACCTAAGTTGTCTCACCTAAAGATTTGGGGTTGTGAGGCTTATGTATGGAAACTACAGCCTGACAAACTTGAATCCAAGGCGGATAAGTGCATCTTTGTGGGCTATCCCAAGGAAACTTGTGGATACACCTTCTACAACAAGTGTGACAGCAAAACGTTTGTTGCCAAGACGGGACACTTTCTTGATAAGGAGTTTCTCGCGAAAGAGTTGAGTGGGAGGAAAATAGACCTCGATGAAGTGACTGACCAATCACTCCAATTGGAAGAAACGGCTACGGAAATTGTTCTGGAACCATCTTCCACAGTGGGAGCTGAAGAGAATGGCCAGAACGACATTCATAACGATCATGACATTAATGATGATCATGATGAGAATGAAGAGGAACCTTTTATGCCCCGTAGGTCATCAAGAGTCCATCAACCTACTGAGTTTTACGGACAGCTTTTGAATGCAATCTCGGCTGATGAGTCGGATGAACCTACAAGTTACAAAGAAGCAATGGAGGGACCCGAGTCCGAGAAATGGCTTGAAGCCATGAAATCCGAAATAGACTCCATGTACACCAACAAAGTATGGACTTTGGTGGATATTCCCGAGGACCGCAAGGCCGTCGACACGTTCTCTCCTGTAGCGATGATAAAGTCTATTCGGATCCTACTAGCAATAGCTGCATATCATGATTACGAGATATGGCAAATGGATGTGAAAACTGCATTCCTAAATGGCAACATTGAGGAAGAGTTGTATATGATGCAACCAGAGGGGTTTGTCGATCCAAGGAACGCTGGTAAGGTTTGCAAGCTTCAACGATCCATCTATGGGTTGAAGCAAGCATCTCGGAGCTGGAATCTTCGATTTGATGAGATCATTAAAGCCTTTGGATTTGTCCAAAACGTTGAAGAGTTCTGCGTCTATAAGTAACTGAGTGGGAGCTCTGTAGCATTCCTTGTGTTATATGTAGATGACATATTACTAATAGGGAACGATAAGAAATTCTTAGAGGAAGTGAAGGAATATCTGAATGGACAATTTTCCATGAAGGACCTAGGTGAAGCTGCGTACATATTGGGGATTAAGATCTATAGAGATAGACCTAATCGACGGTTGGGCTTGAGTCAGAACACTTATATTGACAAGATATTGAAAAGGTTCAAAATGGATGACTCCAAGAGAGGTCTCTTGCCAGTTATAAAAGGTGTCAAATTAAGCGTGACTCAATGCCCAACCACAGCAAAAGAGAAAGAGGAGATGTCCTCAAAGCCCTATGTGTTATGTCCCATACCGGATTTAGCGCTGGCCATTAGTATGAATAATCGCTACCAGAGTAACCCGGGAATGGCTCACTGGACAGCAGTAAAGAACATCCTTAAGTACTTAAGAAGAACCAAGGATCTCTTTCTCGTTTATGGAGGAGTTGATGAGGAGCTCACCGTAAAAGGTTACGTTGACGCAAGCCTCGGCTCAGATCTAGATGACTCAAAATCCCAGACGGGATATGTTTTCATGTTGAACGGTGGCGCAATTAGCTGGAGGAGCGGCAAACAGTCAGTCGTCGCTCAATCTACAATGGAGTCGGAGTATATTGCCGCTTGCGAAGCGTCAAACGAGGCGCTGTGGCTGAAGAAGTTCGTGATCAAGCTTGGCGTCTTTCCCAGTTGCACTGACCCCGTGGGAATCTTCTGCGACAACACGGGTGCCATTGCTAACGCGAAGGAGCCAAGAACTCACTCTACAGCCAAGCACATCCTCCGAAATTTCCATGTGACGCGAGACTACGTCAGGGATGGACACACTAGGATTCACAAGATACATACGGATCTGAACGCAGCAGACCCGATGACTAAACCTCTTCCACAGGGCAAGTTTGAAGAACACCGAGAGACCATTGGTGTTAGATACATACCTGATGTAAACTAGTGTAATTTGTACTCTAGTGCAAGTGGGAGACTGTTGGATATGTGCCCTAGAGACAAATTAATAAAGATATTTGTCACATATCCGTTTTGTTCATAATACGTTTTATACTGTGCTATAACTGTATTACTTGGAAATACTAATACAGGTGTAGTATAAAACATGGTCCGTAGTTTAACTCGGGTAAACTATCTCATTGGGCAATTGATTGATCAAGCTTTCCTTCTCATGGCGACACTTAAGTCCATTGACAATGAGGTCATATCATTCAAGGGGAATGATGTGATGGACGTACACCCACCTAAAGTATTGCAATGTGATCGAGTCACATAGTTCAGCGTTGCTATGACTTTGTAACGTATGGCTTAGTCCTTAGACCGTAATGATCATACGTAATTACCATCTATGAGGGGACTTTGATTTGTATCCCACCGCCTGACTGAAATATGCTGGCTATAATGGTGCACTTTGGGTATTCCTAAATAGATGGTTGATGAGTATGTTAATAGATCAGACCGGGATTTGTCAGTCCTTGTGACAGGACAGGTACTCTGGGCCCACTCGGTGATATTGCATCAACAACTTGCAAGGACGTGACTAGGTCACAAGAGATGCAATGATCATGGACGAGAGAAGTTGTTTGTTGTGAACGAGATGTGAACACGGTATGTAGGATACCGACGATCAAACCTCGGACAAACAAAGTACCGCAACACAAAGGGATTACGTCGTATCGTTAACGGTTTCCAAAAGCGATCGAAGTTCATTCGATGGAAGCGCAGGGGCTGTCAAGGATTGTAACCAGGTCCAACTGACTAGTCATTGGTCAATGAGAAGAGTCTCGACCATGTCTGCTGTTTCCCGGACCGTTAGGGTGTTACACTTAAGGGCAATCGATGCATAGGACAGTTACGGGATCAATCGGTGAAATAGGAGAAATCACCGGAATAGTTCCGGAGGAGGACGGAATGGTTTCCGGACATTTTTGAATAGTTCAAAATAAAGTTTAATTGTTTTAATAATGTTTTATTATTTAATTATCTGAATTAAATATTTAAAACATATTAAAAAAATTAAAAAAATGGGAAAAAGGCTATATGGGCCCATGGGGCCCATTAGGGGAGGAAGGGGTTTCCCCCCTTGGGCTTGGCGCCAAGGGTGGGGCCGAACCCCCCCTATGGCCGGCGCACCCACCCCTTTGGGAGTTCAGTCCAACATGGGGAGGGGAGGAGGATCACACCCCCCCTTGGCCTATATAAGGAGGGGTAGTCTCCTCTTTTTCCAACACACCAATATCTCCTTCTTCTTCCTTCTACTTCCCGGAAGTGGACTCCCCTTGTTTGGAGTCTGCATCAGGATTGGAGTTCTCCACCATAAGGCAGGCCGTCGATCTGCTGGAGTCGGGATCCATTGCCGTATTTCTTCCGCTACTCGCCTGGTTCGGGGCCCGGGAGGAACATCGATTGTACCGTACGTTTATAATCTCTTCGAGGCACTACACCTATGGTGCTACTTCGTTGCTAGAGGTTTACCGGGAGTCATCCTCGCCGGTGGTGGTCTTCTACACGACAGGGAGCTCGTAGATCGGAGTCTACGCCAACCACGTTCGCAAGAACGTTTCCCTCTTTCGGTCTTCAAAGGTATGAACACCGATTCCCTCCGTTACTTTACATCGCCATAGCATAGATCTTGGGTTCGGGTACCGTAGGTATGAAAAATTTGTGTTTTCTGCCACGTATCCCAACACCTAGTGCGGCCCCACCCTAGGCCGCGCCGGGCACCCTCCTGGCTGCCCTATGGCCCCCCTAGTGCCTGATGACCCACAGCCGTAAGGGATCTATTGCAGCGTTTTCGATTAGTAAGAGTGTCGAACCCAACGAGGAGCAGAAGGTAATAGCAAATGACTTTGGCAAGGAGATAACTGCAAGCACTGAAAGATAACTTTTTAGGGGTTTTCTTGGTATAAGCAACAGGAAAGTAAAAGCGAGCAAAGTAAAAGGCACTGGAGAGTAACGAGTGGCCCAATCCTTTCTGAGCAAAGGAGAGGCCTAGCAACTGAACTTATAAAGCCTAAAGTGTTCTTGAGGACACACGGGAGAGGTAGTCATGTGCTTTAGCCATATTCCGTATCGGTACTATGTGCTGTGTTGATAAGTGTTGAGTGGGTGGATCTATGCTAGTACACCCTCTAGACTAAGATAAGTGCACTCTTATGGTTAAACACCTTGCAAGCATCCACAAATACAAGATAGTAATTAAGGCAAAAGCCTAACCATAGCAATACGATCGGTGATCCATTGTTCTCTTGTGCAAAAGCGTGCAAACTGGGGTTTAGGTTTCTGTCACTCCGGCAACCCACCGTAAGAATTCTTTGTACACAATGTATTCCCCTAGGTCCTTGATAAGGCGAAGTATTGAGTGTTCGACTCTCACAACACCACTAGGAAAATAACAACACAACTTAAATATCAAACAACACATATTACTTCAACATCATATGACTACTAACAACTCGACTTCTCCCATGTCCTCAAGAACTAAAGTAACTACTCACAAGACATAAAAGAGATCATGATCAGTGGGGATAAATAGATGATAAACAATTTGGACACAATAATATTTCTCCAACAAAACTCAATAGCATTCACCACAAAGTAGTAATCAACACCGATAGAGTAGAGAGGATAGATAGTACGGATTACAACACAAGTTGCAATTGTGAGATGAGATTGGATGGAGGTGGAGATGGTGCTGATGATGGGGATGATGTTGATGATGATCTCGATGATACCCGTGACGATGGTGATGACGATGGCGATGATCTCCCCTTCCGGGAGGTGATATCCCCGGCGGAATCTGCCCGCCAGAGATGGCTTTTCTTCTCTGTAGGTTTCCGCCACGGAGCGGCGGCGGAACTCCGTAAACTCCCCCCTTTTCTAGGGTTTATGAAAGATGTGTGATATATAGGGCAGAGGGGGGAACCGGGAGTGGTCCTAGGGGTCTAGGCGCCCTCCCGGCGCGGCCAGGGTGGGGGCCGCGCCAGGTGGCCACCTAGGCACCCTGTGGCCCCCTTTGGTCGCTCTTTTTCGTGTCTTCGTGATCCTTCTGGAAAATAGCCTCCATCGATTTTTAGGTAATTTGGAGGTATTCTTCTTTAGCAACTCAGCGTCCACTTTTTACTGCTGAATCCTGCGTCTGCTGCTTCGGCACCGGAGAGTTGCAAACTGTGTAAAATAGGCCAAAACAACATAAGAATAGCATCATATCATGAAATATATCAATGAATAAGAAAGAATTACTATATAAAATAGTGATGCATTTTGGACGTATCAACTCCCCCAAGCTTAGACCTCGCTTGTCCCCAAGCAAATACTGAGCTCGGTAAACCTGTCCACAAGTTTAGAGAGTGAAGTGTCGATAAATAGAATACGGAGAAGAAGCATCAAGGTTTCTTCATCAAACTCAAGCATCCTCAACAGCAACCTCAACTCATAAGGCCCTTATGAGAAAGTAATAACGATTATAATCAAAAGTAGGGCTGAGGAAACTCATCAAATTATGACAAACATATCCTTGGTCAAAGGACAACTAACAACTTTCACTCTTGCTCTTTATTTTTAAATGAAACAATTTTAAGCTTTTGAAAGAATATGTTATTAGTCATGAAGTGTAAATGCTAACACAAAGGAAGATGCTCGCTAGGCAAAAGCTTTCACAAACAACTTACTTATCAAAAAGATACTGTCAACAAGGATGTGTGATGGCTTTTCGCCCCTCGTTGGTTACCCCAAGTGGAAGGTTTGAGATGTAGTGCAGCAGCAGTTTTCCCTCGGTGAATATACAAAGGTTTGTCTCCAGTAGGACTCCAGATATGATAAGTAGGTGTCAGCGGCGCAACTAACGCGGACCTGCACACAGACACAGATAACTATGTTCCCAACGAAGTTCAAAGAGGTTGTCAATCTCCCCGGTCTTGTTGTTCACAAAGGGTAAAACACAAGAGATAATGATAGCAACTGAAAGTAAAAACAGAAAAGTAAATAAGCGTGGAAACAGTAATAAGGATATGGACCGGGATACGTGATGTTCACTAGTGATGTCTCTCTCCCAAAAGACGATAAAACTTCTATGCGAGGTAAACAAATTACAGAAGGGCAATTGACAGGATTATGAACGCACCGCAATGCTAACTATGCTACAAAAGAAAGGACGAGGTTCAAAAGCACGGGCAGTACGCCAAAATAAGTAGACCGAAATCCAACTACATCTACTACTAATCACCCACCTTGAGATATCTATCCAGAACATCTCGCTGGTATTAAGTTTCAAGCACCGTGGTTTTCCCCCTTATGGCAACAACACATCCCCTAGACTCATGTTTCTGTCACTCAAGCGTGTCATCGGGGGGCATGAACCCACAATCGAGCATAACGTTCCCTCTTGGAGTTACTACCTACTACTTGGCCAAAGCAATAAACAGCAACGGAGAACATGCAAGAATTACATAGGAACAAAAATATAAGAGATAAGAATCAAATATATTACTCAATCACAATCTGAACATAATCTCATAATCCATCAGATCCCATCAAACTCAGCATAGCAACAATAGAAATATTACAAAAGTGCCTCGATCATGTAGGGCAGCTCACGAGGTCTAAACCATGAAGAACAAAGAGGGGAGGAGAACATCACATAGCTACTGATCACGGGCCCATGGTCCAAGGAAAAGTACTCACGAGGCATCCGGGGAGCATCCATGGTGGAGAGGATACTCCCGGAGGTCAATCCTCCCTCCGGAAGGGTGCCGGGAAGAGGTCTTCTGGTGCTCCCGATCACCAAAGCGCGGCGGCGGCGGTACAGAGGCGAGTTTGCGAAATAGGGTTCTGTCTTCAGAGTTTCCCCGTGATGGAGAATAAATAAGCGAAGGGGGGCAGCCAGAGGTGGACCAGGGGCCCCAGGCGCCCCCCTGGCGCGACCAGGGGTGGGGCCGCGCCGGGTGGCCGCCTGGGCCCCCCTGGCTCCCCTCTGGCCCCACTCGGGCTCTTCGCGAAGCTTCCTTCACGCTGATTTTTTATCTGAATTTTCCCGAATTTTTCTGGCACTTTTTATATGGGGGAAAACTGAAATAAAAAGCAGCAGAAAACAGGAACTGGCACTGGGGTGCACTGAGTTAATAGGTTAGTCCAAATATGATCAAAAGTGTATCAAAGTGTATCTAGATCATAGCAATATCACACAAAACATGCATGGCGATGTTTCCTTACCGTAATACATACCTTTCCTTATTCTGCTTCTGTCGGTGTCTGAAAGAGGGCTGCAACATGTTCTTCATGAGTTGTTGTGCGTATTATATTTACATCTACATTGACGGGATTTCCCGCCATGTAATGCTTGAGTCTTTTCCCATTCACAACTTGAGGTTTGGTGCCTTCAAAATTGTTAATCCTGATTGCACTAGACCGGTAGACTTCTTCGATATGAAATGGCCCTTCCCACCTGGAAAGTAGTTTACCTGGAGAAAACCTGAAACGGGATCTAAACAATAAAACTTTATCACCAACATTAAATTCACGTTTCATAATCCTCCTGTCATGCCACTTCTTTACCTTTTCCTTGAACATTTTAGCGCTCTCGTAAGCTTCACTTCTCCACTCATCTAGAGAAGTCAAGTTCATGAGACGCTTTTCACCAGCTAACTTTTGGTCAGCATTAAGCTCTCTAACAGCCCAGAAAGCTTTGTGCTCTAACTCTTGCAAATGGCAAGCCTTGCCATATACCGTTTTATAGGGAGACATGCCCATGGGGATTTTGTAAGCAGTTCTATACGCCCACAAAGCATCTCCTAACTTATTTGACCAGTCCTTCCTATTTCTGTTAACTGTCTTTTGCAAGATCAACTTGATCTCTCTATTGGTGAGCTCAACTTGCCCACTAGTTTGAGGATGGTACGGTGAAGCAATTCTTTGATTGACATCGTACTTATCTAAAGCTTTTCTAAAAGCTCCATGCGTGAAGTGTGATCCTCCATCAGTCATGAGATACCTAGGTACACCAAACCTAGGGAAAATTACATCTTTGAGCATTTTCAAAGATGTTTTGTGATCAGCACTTTCAGTGGGGATTGCTAAAACCCACTTGGTTACATAATCAACAGCAATTAATATGTGAGTGTACTTGTGCGAAGAAGGAAAAGGACCCATAAAATCAAAACCGTAGCAATCAAAAGGCTCAATCACTAGTGAGTAATTCATAGGCATCTCATTCCTTCTACTAATATTACCAACTCTCTGACATTTATCACAGGCTAAAACATAATTTCTAGCATCTTTAAAGAGAGTAGGCCAATAAATACCTGATTGGAGAACCTTATGTGCGGTTCTCTCACTGGCGTGATGTCCTCCATAGGGACTATCGTGACATTTCTTGAGAATGTCCTTCTGCTCGTGTTCCGGTATGCATCTTCTCACGATCCCGCCTGGACCTTCTTTGAAAAGATGTGGGTCATCCGAAAAGTAATGCCTCAAATCATGGAAGAACTTCCTCCTTTGCTGAAATGTTAAACCTGGAGGCAAATACTTTGCAACGATAAAATTAGCATAATCTGAAAACCATGGATCGGAAAGAGATTGTACTTTAACAACGGCAAGTTGTTCGTCTGGAAAACTGTCGTTGACTGGTATGGGATCATGCGGTATATCTTCCATCCTTGAAAGATTGTCCTCTACAGGGTTGTGTGCTCCTTTTCTATCAACAATCACTAGTAGAAAAAGGCCCATTTGTCCCGGTTCTAGAGGGCCATTTGTCTCGGTTCCGGAACCGGGACTAAAGGGTCGTTACTAATGCCCAAAACGTTTAGTCCCGGTTTGCCCACGAACCGGGAATGATGGGGCTCCACGTGGCCTCTGCGGCTTGCCCGGGCAGGAGGGCCTTTTATTACGGTTGGTAGCACCAACCGGGACCAAAATGCCTCCACGCGTCAGCAGTTCCGTGTCTGGGGTTTTGTTTTTTTTTTGAGAGGGGGGATGGCGGTTTTGTAGGGTTAATTTAGGGGTTTCATATATTGTAGCTAATAGAGAGAGGTGTCCTCTCTTATCTCCGTGCTTGGTCGACGCTACGTACTATACGTATAGAGAGGACTCGACATGCTAGCTAGTAAGCAAATGAAGGAATTAAACCATTAAGTACAGAAGATCGTCATGAACATATACAGAGAGAAGTGAGATTGTTCGAACAACAAGTTTTCGTATATCTATCCGACGCTACTGGCTAAATATATACAATATATGATCTCTTACAATACCCTAACATCTGAAATCAAGTTCCATATGGTATTCTCCCTCTTTCCTGATGACGTGTTCAAGAAAGAATCCCGCCAACTCCTCTTGAATTGCTATTATGCGATCTTGTGGTAGGAGTTATTTCTGCAGCTCCCAAAGCTAATTCGAAGAAGGGGGTCAATACATATATATGAATGAAACTCAACACAAATGATGGTAATAAAATAAAATTCGTGAATATTATTGCTTACGCACATCAAAATCTTTTTTAGAGTAGCCGCCCTGCTTAGAGATCGTAGCGTTGTAGATGTACTCGCATACGTAGTATCCACAAAGATTAGTCCCTTCTTGCTGCCACAACCACTTTACGAGAAATAGAGGTCAATCAAACTGATAATCAAGCATTATATAAATGGTATTGATGAAACTAACTAGAATCAAATTAATGGGAGATGCGCGGAACTAGCTAGTAGTACTTACTTTCGGGCGTGTAAATTTCAGCTCCTTCGGCAGTCCCGGAGATTTTGTGGTGAACGTTATCCAAACCCTGCCAGACATAGAAAATAATCATTACATAATATCAGGAAATGAACAAAGTTGCCAAAATGCTGCGATAATGATCGATTGCACTTACTTCTTAAGCATTTCAGTGATGATCGCATACGTCTTGGGATCTTTTCGTCTTGAGTCTAACACAGTTACTAGTCTCTCCTCAAGCATAATCTCTAGGAGAATAAAGTGGAAGCTGCGCACGCATGCATAAATCATCAATTACATTACTATAACCTCGAGTAAATAAAGGAAAACCGAATATGCATAGTATAACACTCACTTGAAGTTGTAAGGAAAGATTATTTTTTGTTTGTTTTGATGTTGAAGCAACGATTGTAGCAAGTTGGCCTCGGCTTATTTGGGATTCTTTTCGATCACCCATTCATCAAAGAGATTTAGGTTAATGAACCCAATATTATAGATTTCTCTTTGTTTGCATTCGACGATCTTCAATCTGCATGATATAGTGAATTATATGTACATGCAATGAAAGAGCTGATCTATATATAGAGAATTAATTAAAGAAGTAGTACTTACAGACAGTAGCAAGTGACGATTACTTTATCGATGGCCATTGCATTGTAAAGCTGGAATAACTCCTCAAATGGAACACACAACATGTCAATTCCAACGAGGTCTTGCTTGTCTTTAACCATAAGCAACACATTAACCAACCCAGAGTTCTTGGAGGTGTCCATGTACCACTCATGGAATCTTCGCATCATCGTTAGTAGCTGTTGATCAGGTCTAACGAGAGGATACTCGTGCCGGAATTTGAGTTCGTCCACCTGGAGTGGATCAAAATGTATATCGTCTGGCAGGTAATCACCAAGATTGGTACCGGGCACCATCCCGGCTGGCAGATTTGCGACGACCATATCACTAGACACCTGCAGCGGGGGGGCACAATTGTTTCTCCTGTTCGCCGAGGTAGGGATTTTTTCCTCATGCAATTTGTTGTTCTCTCCTTTGGTCAGTTGCAATGCTTCTGGACCGGCGCGTTTCTTGCACTTTCTTTTTAAGAGCGCGGACATGGTTGTCATCCAGCGGAGCCGGTGCTGGTCGCTTCAGGGCATCCATAGTGTGCTTCAATTTCACCTCATCTATCTTCTCCTTCGGAGGTGGATTTTTCTTTTTTAGAAAGGCATCCACTTCGCCTTTAAAGATCTTCGCGCTTTCCTCATCGCTCCTCTCGTATGGTAACGACTCAAGTGGCTTGAGAGATGATGGACCGTATTGGTATCGCCTCCCAACACTGGTTGTACTGCTAGACGCCGGAGCGACGACTGCTATTTTCCTTTGTTGCTTAAGAGGCGCCGGAGCAGCCGAAGCGGCGGTGGCGGCTCTCTTCTGCTCTTGCTGATGAGGCGGAGGAGGAGACGGGCTACTCGGACGCACCGCCGCAGGCGGAGAAGGAGGCGGATGAGGAGGCGTGCACTGATCAGTCGCCAGAGGAGGAGGCGGAGAAGGAGGCGTGCCCTGATCTCTCGCTGGCGGAGGAGGAGGCGGGCCCTTACTCGCCGGAGGAGGAGGCGGAGGAGGAGGCGGGCCCTTACTCGCCGGAGGAGGAGGAGGAGGCGTAGGTGCCGTCCAGTTCGGAAGCTTGATGAATTCCTTCGGCCATAGACATGAAGTCCTCAGAGCATTCTGCAGGAGATTTTCCCCTTCGCCGGTAGGGTAGTCAAGCTCGATCTCCTCATATCCCTCCATTATTTCATCGACCATCACAACAGCATAGCCTTGTGGAATCGGATGACAGTGAAAAGTTTCGTTGGGTCGAGGAGGTGCAACATGGCCGATAGCCACCATGGGTTTGAATTGCATCAATTGCTTCTTAAGGTGGCATTCTTGAGACTCAGAGATGGCGGGGTACACTACTAGGGAATTCCCTTTTAGTGGCGCCCTTTTTTGTGTTTAGTGGCGCATTAGGGATGCGCCACTAACTACAAGCCACTAATAAGGGCTTAGATGTGGCGCATTCTGGATGCGCCACCCCTAAGGCCCTTAGGCGTGGCGCAACTCAGAATGTGCCACCTCTAAGCTCTTAGGGGTGGCGCATTCTGGTATGGGGCACGCCTAAGGGCCTTAGGGGTGGCGCATTCATAGTGCGCCACTAAATCCTGAAAAACTGCGCCACTAAAGAATTACAGAAAACAAAAAAAAAAGAATTACAGAAAAGAATAAAAGCATTACAGATATTTTTATTATATTACAGAAATGAAAAATACAATAGAACAATGAGGCCAACAATTATTGATACAAAAGAATTGCATTATAATTCTTATTACAAAGATTTACAAAGGTTTAGAGGCCAACAAGATTCACAAGATTACATCCATCACAAAATTACAATGAGTCCAACAATTATTGAAAACCGAAAGCTACTTTCGTCATCATATCTTGTTTGCTCTTCAACCTGCACAAAACAAAGCTTTAGAGGTCACATCCATATGAATCATACCAAAGGAGAACAAAGCAATCTAGCATCTATTCTTATCAACAACTTAAAGCAAGTCGATCAATGGCGAGAAGCATGCACATATGCATAAAAATGCAAATGCAGTGACCTTCATACACAAAGAGCACCAAGAGTATTTGACACTACCATCTACTACTCAAAGAGTACATCCAAATTACACAAAGAGTACATTCAATTGTTCTGACTCGGCTCGGGGAATGGGCGGCATCCTTCTTTCGTCATGAAAGGCCTTGTGTCACGCAGGGCCTTTAGGAGGCCTTCTATCTCCCCATTGGATGGTGCAATGTTCGAGTGGAAGATCGACCCCCTCATTTGTACTTCATGACGGATGATAGTCGCCATCTGCGCTTGGATGTGAAAGAACTCCTCCTTCAGATTTGCATCGGCGATTTCCGCCTTCCTTTCGTCCCACGCTCTGAGATGACTGGGAAGCGTAAGGTTGCGTTGTTCCTGTACAATTGCCCTCATGTGATGAAGGGCGTAGTACGCATCCCTCACACTGCCCGCCGACTGCTTGACGCACGGGAACTGCGTTACGAGGTTGAACACGTTCACGCCAGGCTGATTTTTCCTGAACTTGTGCTTCCTGTTCTTGCCTCCGGCTTTTATGTAGCCGACGAGAGCATCATCCAAAACTCTCATGATATACTTGTAATCTTTCCTCTTCACCCTCCCTGAGTCTAAATACACGGCATGCGAGTGTTGTGGTGAAAAGAAGATGAGCACGCAGTCTTGATCCTCATTGCATAATTAAAACAATCCAAAAGGAATGTTGGAAGAGGACAATGGAAAGATAAGAAAGCATATATGCTACGGAGGCGAGCGAATGACTTACTTGGGAGAGTAGGTCATTAGAAATGAATCCTTGTCGGTGTTCCGTAGCATGAAGTCTGTGATGTACCCCGCCGCGAGAGCCCCTTCCCCGTCGTCCATCAAGATGCTTTCACGCATGTAAAAGGGGTCCAATATCGCGACGCTCGGGGTCTTATCTCTCCTGATACTCATAGAAAGGCTGAGCGAGAATAGACGGATAAGGCTATGGTCCAGCCGCTTGAGATGGTACAAATTGAAGATCTCCAAAAATCGTAGGATTATCATATCCTCGGGGATAGTGTTGATGAAGCCCATGTTGAGTGACACCTTGGCCATGAAAACCGGGTACGAGGGATTCTCTTCTCGAAGAAGAATCTTCTCTAATACCATAATACTATGATGCACACTCTGCATATCCGAAGTTGCAAGGTCCAGCAAGTCCTTACGTAGGATCGCCCTACCAGCCACATGGATTTCAAACGAGAGATCCTTGGGTCTTGGTGGCCCGTCCTGAGCCCGGATCGGCATCGAAGGTTGGCTACTCGAAGTGATGCTCTTCTTTCTTTTCCGTCCCTTCTTCTTTTCTGATTTTGAACGCCGCGAGAGCCCCTTCCCCGTCGTCCATCAAGATGCTTTCACGCATGTAGAAGGGGTCCAATATCGCGACCCTCGGGGTCTTATCTCTCCTGATACTCATAGAAAGGCTGAGCGAGAATAGACGGATAAGGCTATGGTCCAGCCGCTTGAGATGGTACAAATTGAAGATCTCCGAAAATCGTAGGATTATCATATCCTCGGGGATAGTGTTGATGAAGCCCATGTTGAGTGACACCTTGGCCATGAAAACCGGGTACGAGGGATTCTCTTCTCGAAGAAGAATCTTCTCTAATACCATAATACTATGATGCACACTCTGCATATCCGAAGTTGCAAGGTCCAGCATGTCCTTACGTAGGATCGCCCTACCAGCCACATGGATTTCAAACGAGAGATCCTTGGGTCTTGGTGGCCCGTCCTGAGCCCGGATCGGCATCGAAGGTTGGCTACTCGAAGTGATGCTCTTCTTTCTTTTCTGTCCCTTCTTCTTTTCTGATTTTGAACAGTCACCGGCCTTTATCTGCTCACTGGCCGCCTTATGGAGTGTGGACGGGCTGAGAATAGATCTCCTTGTGGCATCTTCTTGAGGCTCGGTGAAGGCGCAAGCTGCTGGAGACATGTCCTGAGAAGCAGGCTACCTCGTCATGCTGATAGGCTCCTTCAGCAGGAGGCATGAATAAGTCATCAGCATCATACAAAGTATTGATGAACTGGTCGGCGCTGATATCATCATCAAGATCATCGTCTTCTTGTTGTGCGCCGATGGGACCATGTGGCGCCGACACGATGACTAGAGGTGTTGTCCTAGGTGTGGTGCCCCTTTCCCCCGTCATTAAACACATTTGGATCTTCGGCCATAGGCATATTTGGTTGAAACAGTCACTGAGAACTGCCGGCTTGTCCTCATCGTATCTGGGGGTTGAATGGGAGGTTGAACTCTCTCGTAGCCCGAAATCATGAGAGAGATTTGAACCCTATGCATCTCCGGTGCCATCGGCATATTGTGCATGATTCGATTTTGTGGTTGAATGATTTTACCTTTGGCAACATCCTTTAACTCGCCGTCCACGACTTGTAATAGAATGCATGGAGTGTCCTCCTGCGAAAGAGATATATATATATATATATGCATGTACGACATCAGAGAGATTCAACTAAAAAAGGCAAGGAGATAAGGTCCTCGTTTGAGTTGCAGACGCTTATAGTTACCTTGAGGGCGTCGAGGTCGGCTAGTGAAGAGACCCCGCCGATGACGGCGGGCATGCAAGAGATGGAGGGCGCGCTGCCTCCCGTGGCGACGGTCGCCCTATTTGCGCTGCTGCCGGGTGCATTATTGTTATGCCCCGGTTGCTCGATCGTGGCTGGAGGAGTTACCATCACGTCCGGCGTCGCCGCCGCGATGTTGGCGGCTGGAGTCACCAATACGCCGGGTGTCGGTGCGGGAGCCACCACTACGGCCGGAGTCGGGACTGCAGGCGCCGCGGTGCCCGAGTTGCTGCCGACCATGCTGGGGACTGGTATGGGCCCTTGTCCACCACGCGCTTGCCAATTCGCGAGTGACTGCATCATATCTGGAAGGAGAGCGTTCATCGTCTTCGCCACTTCGTCCTGGACAAGCTGCGGAAGCATGTTCACCTTCTCCTCCAGTCCACGAACATAAGCGGCATCTTCTTCGGTCCTTCTCGCCTTGCGCCCCCTCGAACCGGACTGCTCCGCCGATTTTCCATAATATTCGGACCAATTTAGGTACGCACCAAAGCCGACCACACGGCCGGCTGACAATGGCTTCGCCGTCACGTCGTCAACCTTCTTGACCTTGTTCAAAGCCCTGTTAAAGGCGTTTTTCCACGGGCCGGCCGGCTTAACCGACGACTCCTGCGATGAGGCGATTTTCATTTCCGCTTGCTGCAAAAAGAATGTGAAACGTTAAGAAATTGTGAACTTCACTCGAGAATTCAATCGACAAGGTCGCGTGGTAAACTACTTACCACGGCAGTCGTAAACTCCTGAATCTTAGGATCGATAATTATTTTCGAGGTTGCTTTGTCCTTATAGCTCCGGGCCCTCACAAAGAATTCGGTCTGCGGATCATCTTTATATTGCTGGAAGGGGTTAGGTATGCCCGCTGCGGCGTATTCGGTATCCTCCTTGTCCCATTTAGGCTTGGAACTTTTGTAACCACCGGCTCCGAGACGGTGGTTACCTATGACCTGCGACCGCATTGCCTTGCCCTTTGCACTCGCAGCCTTGGCTTGCTCGGACTCACATCTAGCCTTGAAAAGGTTGTAGGTAGCTTCGTCGATCAATGACTCTTTCTCCTTGAGCTCCTCCCAGGTTTTGTTCTTTTCAAAAAATTTCCTCTTCACCCGGGTTTTCCAACTGGACAAGGCCTTGCTCATCTTCCTGAGGGCCCATGTGTTTACTTTGTTCCCTCTGATTTTGGTGTTATCGTACAGCTCCGGAAACTTGTATCGTCCGTGCAGCTTGTTGATAAAAAGCTGACACTAATGAATATTCTCACGACTCCTGATGTTAATCGTGGTAATCGGCACGGTGTTGCGGAGGTTCGCCGCGACTTGACGGCCGTACCCTTTCGAAAAACGTTCGGGCTCTTTAGGAATCCCGACGGCGGTCACAACAGTAAACTCTTGCCTGATGACGCCGACCTTGGCCGGTTTCCGATTCCTCTTCTTCGACTGGGTACCATCTGTGTTGGAGCCACCGGTCCCATCATCCTCGCCGATGTTCCTCTCGCCGTCTGTCGTACCGGCCTCCTCCTCTAGGTCATCATCCGATGAGTCGGACTCCGACTCTATCTCCTCCTCATACTCCTCCTCGCCCGGAGGTACTTCCTCTTCTCTCTGCTCCTCGACCTCCTCCTGGGAGTATTCCCAAAATTGCTTCCTTGTTTCTCCCGGCTGAGAAGAAGGACCGGCGTCGGCTCCGGTCGACATGTTTGCACTAGTAAAATATTAAGAAAAATGAAACTACTTAATTAATTAACACAATAAATAAATGCAAATACTCTCATGTTAAGAAAAATAGCAAAGGTCATGCACGAATTCACGGAAAAAGTCGGCATGACCTTTGCTCTTTTTCTTAACATGAGAGTGCCCCATTCTCAACCGAAACGGAAGTTAATCAACATTTCGGGAGAAAGGGGATAATAATTTGTACCTGCACAAAACAAATGCCTACATGTAGGCACAACAATGCACAAAAATAGATATTCAAACAGTAGATATTCAAGAAACATATATATAGGTAAATTTCATATGGTAAACAATGCATTGCAAATTCTGTATACTTGCAAATGGATAAAAAATGAGCTTGCCTAAAACAGCGGACAAACACGATGAGATAAACATGATGAGATCATGTAACAATGGCACATCAAAATATAAAACTATCGAAGAACAGATTCTACACTTGCTAGTTTCATCATTATGTTCATAAGAACAAATGCTTACCAACTGGTTTTTCTCCTCTCTCTTTTTTAATTTTTACTAAAGCATATTCCAACTTTCAAGCTTTCACGCATAAAAACAATAAGAGGTTCTCTGTCCAAGGGGAGGGGGGTCAATAACCTTAGTATAATTTTATAAGTGTTGTCTAATAGTGGTTCATAAGACAACCTATTTTGGATTTCAACATCGAATAATATGGAACCTTGTACAAGTTGTTAGGTGCAGATCTTAAACTAAATTCAGAAAATTCAGTTTCTTTGCACAAGGGGATTTTTCACTACTATTCCACACAAACTACAATGATCCCAACAGCTAGCTTTCAAATTCTACCTTATCAAATCCTTGGCACAAACAGCAAAAGGTTGCATATCTCCCACAAGCCAAACAACAAAAAATCATGCATACACTTATAATTTCTAGCAGATGAGGACATTGTGTCATCCTGATGAACTCCAAGAACATGGGATTTTGTTGGGAGGCGGGCATGGCGGGGAGGAAGAAGGGGCGGTCGGGGGTTGGGAAGATACTGTCCTAGGGATCACGGCAGTCGGGGGCGCAGAGAGCTGCTGGTGAGGGGCGGCGTCGATGGGGCCCGGGCTCCTCCAAGGTGGTGGCTCTGGTGGCATCGAGGGAGGCTCCGGTGCCGGCGAGGGGCGGCGTCGAGGGGCGGCTCCGGTGCCGGCGAGGGGCGGCGTCGAGGGGGCGCGCGGCTAGGGCTCTAATGCAGCGGTCGGCGGCTCAGAGACGTCGAGGGGAGTGCAATGGTGGTGAATGGGAACTGTTACGGGCAAGGGGGAGGGGGCCGATATGTTAACTCTTAGGGGTGGCGCATTTTGCCAAAATGCTCCACCAAGTGGATCCTTATGTGTGGCGCATTTTTACAGAATGCGCCACACATAAGGATCCACTTGGTGGCGCATTTTGGCAAAATGTGCCACCCCTAAGCATCCTTAGTGGCGCATTCTGGCTGAATGCACCACCACTAAGCACCATTTCATTTTTTTAATTAGAGTTTACCATTTCATTTTATCTGCGGGCTGACCACTTCATCTTTTTTGCGGGTTAACCGATCCATGCATTCTAGTGGAATGGAATCATGACACTCAATGCATTACGCGAACCAAATACCCCGTAAGATAGATAAAGAGCAAAGAATCATTTTTAAGACTAAGGCATGGTGCTTCGATTGTGTATCGTCGATGTTCATACACTTCAAACTATGATCCAAACATAAGAATGTGATCATATCGATCCACGTACCATGCCTTAACCGTGTCTTCGCCGAACCAAGATCCACAAACACAAGGTGTAGCGGCATTTGGAAACATAAGATTGTGATCATCAATTACAAAGTGCATAATAAATCGATGCATACACAAAGTGATCATGAATTACAAAATATTTTTCTTAAATTTGGAGCTAGCTATCTAGCTATCGTTTCCTCATGATATTCTTCTTGCCCTTCTTTGTCGTGGTTGAATAATTTAGGCCCGGGACGCCTTCACTTTTCCTCTTGAACGCGAGGAGAACTTTCTTCGGTAGGGTTGTGGTGTATGTATCCGAAGCGGCATAGTCATCCTCCATCTTCGGGTCGCCGTACTTTTCAAAGTCTTGCTCGTTGGCGACTCCATCCATTCCGATGATGTTTCTTTTGCCTCTCCTCACTACAACGCGGCTCGGCTTTGATGGGTCGGTAATGAAGAAGCATTGCTCCACTTGGCTAGCCAGTACCCATGGCTCATTTTTCGCGGTGACGTTTGCGCCCGCAGACTTGGATTTGGCTTCGGGTATAACCATGGTGGTGAAGTACCGGTCTTATTTTACGACGCTCTTGGCCCATCTCACATGGAACATCGGCACTTTCTCTCCATAGTAGTCGAGCTCCCATATGTCCTCGATCCTTCCATAGAATCTTTCCTTGATGTCATCGGTGTAGAATATCCCCGTTACCCCTGAGTTCTGGTAATCGCAGTTATTGTCCTTTTCCTCCGTGTAAAATGTGTAGACGTTGATATCATACGCTTGATAGGTCATCAGGTTGCGTGCGGCACCCTGTGACAAGGTGAATATCATCTTTTCGTCCTTGGAAGCGTTCCTTCGCGGGGGATTAGCACGAAGCTCGTCCCTGAACCAAGTCATGAAACCGGAGTTGTGCTCTTTGATTTGCCGTGGATCTCGGTCCGTTATCTGCAGGCCCTGGTCACTGTACTTCTTCCTGATTAAATCCTTGTGCTTTACTATCCAAGGATCGAACATCTGGATGTGTTGTAGTGCGACTAGGCTTGCTCTTTCAAAGTCGATGTCTCGACCGTCAATGTTGACATGCATTGCGCGGCTTCCCTCGTGGTGACCACACCCATCGGTCCTGCCAAAGTGCTTGTTGACGGCCAGACCAACAGGGTTCTCGGTGTTGAGATAATTCGTGCAAAAAGAGAGGCACTCTTCGGTTAGAAAGCCCTTCTCTATGCTTGCATCTGGACGGGACCTGTTACAAACGTATTTTTTGATGTGTCCATTCATCCTTTCGAACGGCATCATGCTGCGCAGAAACGCAGGCCTGAGTTGGACGATATCCTCCACGACGTGGATCAATAGATGCACCATAATGTCGAAGAACGCGGGCGGGAAATAGATCTCAAGCTCTCATAGTATGAGGACGATCTCCTCCTGTAGCCTTTTGAGTTGCGTAGCACAAATCAACTTCCGGGAGATGACGTCAAAAAAGTTGCAAAGGCCAAACAACGTTTTACGGACGTGCTCGTCCATTATCCCTCGCATCGCAACCGGGAGAATCTGCGTCATCAGCACGGCACAGTCGTGAGATTTCATCCCGCTGAAATGCTACTTCGCCTCGTCTAGGTATCTGCTTATCTTCCCCGCGTAGCCGTTCGGAAATTTTACTCCTATGAGGCAGTGGATAAACCGCTTGATCTCCTCCTCGCACAGAGTGAAGCATGCCGGGGGGCAGTGATCAATACCGGTCTTCTTCTTGGTTGTCCTTTTTCGTTTACGAGAGTTTTGCGTTTCCGTATCCTCTTCCTCCTCCAGCTCATCATCATCGTCACTAAGGGGGGTGAAGTTCCCTCCTGATGCCCATAAATTTCATGTCATTCCTTGCTTTTGGCCCGTCCTTGGTCTTGTCCGGCATGTTGAGCAGCGTGCCAAACAAGCTCTCGCACACGTTCTTTGTGATATGCATTAGATCAAGGCTATGAGGACTGCGGAGTAGACTCCAGTATTCCAAATCCCAGAAAACAGACCTCGCTTTCCATACCCTCATCAACGGCTGAGTCTTCTTTTTTTTTCTTTCCCGGCGCGGGCTACTCTTTCCAAGTTTTCAGCAAGTTGTCGATTTCTTTGCCGCTCCTTCGAGCTGGGGGTGCTCGGAGCTCCTCGCTTCCATCAAACAAATGTCCCTGTTTTCTCCACGCGTGTTTCTTGGGAAGCCACCTCCGAGACCCCTGGAACACGGTTTTTGAAGATCCGGGATCTTTTGGTAGCTGGCGGTACGTTGTATTATCTATGCACCTAACGCATGCACAGAATCCTTGGACCACCTGCCCTGAGAAATATCCGTATCCGAGATTGTCGTGCACCTTCGTGATCACCGCGGCTTTCATTGGGAAATATTCTTTTGCCGCGGCGTCCCACGTATTGACTCCGTCTTTCCATAACGTTTCTAGCTCCTCTTTCAACAGCTGCAGATATAGATTGAGGTCCGTACCTGGTTGTTTTGGCCCTTGAACTAGCATACACATTGTTATGTACTTTTTCTTCATGCACTTCCAGGGGGTAAGGTTGTATATGCATACAAACACGGGCCAGGTACTGTGTGTGCTGCTCTGGCCGCCAAACGTATTGACTCCATCGGCGCTCACACCAATCCTGAGGTTCCTTGGTTCTTTCGCAAAATCTGGGTATTCGAGATCCAACGCAGTCCATTGGCTACCATCTGAAGGGTGCCTAAGCATGTCCTCCTTTTCCGGATCCGTGTTCGGGTCATCCTCTTTTAGCTTCTTTCTATCCGCGTGCCAGGTCATGAGCTTTGCTTCCTCGGGATCTACGAAATACCTCTGTAGACGAGGAGTGATCGGAAAGTACCATACCACTTTTCTAGGAACTTTCTTCCCTCTCTTGTATCGACTAACACCGCACACTGAACATGTGGTTTTATCTTCGTCCTCACCCCGATAGATCATGCAATCATTTATGCAGATGTGGTATTTAATGTGCGGAAGATCGAGAGGGCAAAGGACTTTCTTGGCCTTAGCGATACTAGTTGGGCACGTGTTGCCCTTCGGAAGACGATCGTGCCAGAATGCCATGTTATCATCGAAGCTTTCGTCGGTCCATTTGTGTTTTTCCTTCATCTCCATAGCCCCAAGTGTTACATTCAAGCGGGTATCCCCGTCGTTGCATCCTTCGTACAACTTCGTAATCGCGTCTTTCTTGAGTTGCGCCATCTTGGCTTTCTCTCTAGCTGCACCTCTTGCGTTCAACGCCTCTTTGACAAGCATCTCTTGAACATGAGGGTTCCGCACCCAGCTTGAATCCTCATCATGTCCGACATCTTGATCTTCATGTCCGGCATCTTGATCTACATGATCCTCTTCGGCATCTTCTTCATGATCATGTACGGGATGCTCTTCGTCTTCTCGCCCGCCACTGTTTTCTGGTTGCCCTTCCTCTCATTTACTGGCGCCCCACCATTGACGTCCTCCTCCTCACCAGCTTCATCACTTATCCATCGTGTGTAGCCATCCATGAAACCATTACTCTTTAGGTGTCTTTGCAATATTCCGGAATCAGGCTCGGTCACGCACTGCAGTTTGCATCTCCAACACGGACATCTTATATCCGACCTATTATTCCTTAGCATGTCGCTTGTCGCACATTGCATCCACCTAGCCACGGTGATATCGCTCAGCATCTCATGGACCATGGTCGATCACCTGCGTGCACGGAGAGAGCAACACAATTATATATCACAGTCGTCGCCGGAAAAATTCGGCATGACCTTCCCTAATAATGCATGGGAGCATGCGGAGAGTGCGCCAGAAATTTGCCGAAACGGAAATGAATCGACATTTCGGAAAAACATTGGCCACTCAAGATACACATATACATCAAACCACCATAAGCTTCACATATACATCAAACCACCATAAGCTTCACATATACATCAAACCCAAGCGTCACATATACAACAAACCCCAAGCTAATAAAGGCAAGTATATGGGTCATAAATGGAACAAAAGAGTTTGGGAGGAGGTCCGCTTACTTCAATATGAAACAAAATAGATGTAATGCCAAGTATCGATGGAAAAATGGAAGAAATGAGGTGGGGAGGAGGAGAAAACCGAATAGATCTAGGGTGAGAAGAGTGGATCTAGTTTGAGAATTGTATGGAGTGAATAAGAAGTGGTAGGTGGGGTGGAGTAGATAAGGGCAGCTCGAGGCATTTAGTGGCGCATATATAAAGTCAGTGGTGGCGCATTGGTGAAATGCGCCACCCCTAAGCTCTTATGGGTGGCGCATTAGAGCAATCCGCCACCCCTAAGGACCTTATGGGTGGCGCATTTACAGAATGCGCCACCCCTAAGCTCTTAGGGGTGGCTAATTCTGTGTATGCGCCACCTATAAGGTTCTTAGGGGTGGCGCATATTGCTAGATGCGCCACGTATAAGATCATCCAGGCTGGCCCACTCTTAGGGGTGGCGCACTGGAAAATAATGCGCCACCCATAAGACCTGATGGGTGGCGCATTATTTTCCAGTGCGCCACCCCTAACAGATGGTGGCGCATGGCTTTCTTTATGCGCCACTAATAAGCTTTCCATGTATAGCTATTTCCCTAGTAGTGGTAGCCTCTAGGGTAGATTTTTCATCTCTATGCCTCTCCTCTAGCGCTTGTACTCTTGCATGCAGGTTCTGTATTTCGCTTTGCTCCTGTTTCCTCTTCCTCTCCCTGCTTTTGTAACCGCCTGCGTCGGGAAACCCATGCTTCCACGGAAGCGAGCCTGCCGTGCCTCGTGTTCGTCCTGGGTGCTCAGGATTCCCGAGGGACATTGTGAGCTCGTCGTTCTCTCTGTCGGGAACGAACGTCCCTGCCTCCGTTTCGGCGATTAACTCCTCAAGCTTGGTGATCGGTACTCTTAGTTGTTCGTTCGTCCAAAAGCACTTCCCTGTTTCAGGGTCCAAGGTTCCCCCAACCCCGAAGAACCAATTCCTTGCACGCTCTGGCCAATTCAATGTCGCTGGTACGATCCCTTTGTCAAGAAGGTCCTTTTCAGCCTTGTCCCACAACAGTCGGGCTTTGTGGTAGCCACCTGACCCCATGCAATGTTGATTCTTCTTCTTTGCAGCATTTAGTTTGTTTATCGCTGACATCTTCTTACTCTTCTCCGATGTCTTGTGGGCCACAAATGCGGACCACTGTTCTCTTATCTTCTAATATCGGCCGGTGAATGTTGGAGTCTTCTTTTTGTCGACAAACATTGTTTTTAACTCATCCTTCCACCTCCTGAATAGCTCTGCCATCTTCTTAAGAGCATGAGTCTTGACCTTTTTCTCTATAACTGGTTTTTCCGGATGCTCCTCTTCCGGTAGGGTGAAATTTTCCTTCAGCGCGGTCCAAAGATCATCTTTCTGTCTATCGTTGACAAAAGACACTTCAGGGTCTCCGGCCTTCGGCTTATTCCATTGGTGGATGATGATCGGGATCATGTCCCTAACAAGAACCCCGCACTGAGCAGAAAATGCATCCTTGGTTCGGTTGGGTTGAATCGGTTGGCCATCTTTATTGATGCTGGTGATCGTGAACCTTTCATCCGGGCGTAACTTTTTCTTCGGGCCTCGTCTATTTACCGAAGTTTTGCTCGATCCGGATACGGAGGGCTAGAAAAGAAGAAAGAAGAGAGTTAATATGTGTACACGGTCCAAAACAATTAATGCATCAATTAGCTAGTCAGCACAGACTTAATTATTATATATACCTCGCCGGACTTTCCAACAACTACTTCCTCCGTTCGCTTACATGAGCCATCATAAGCATGTCCTTCCACCTCCATTGTCCGATCACCGGAGCATGCTTCACCCTCTTCTTCCAGACCATCGGTGTCGTTCAGAAACTGGAAGACATCACCTCCTTCCCGGACGATGTCGCCCACCAACAACGGTCCTTCGCGGATGATTTCCCCCAACATCTCTTCTTCTTCTAAGTTTCTTTGACGATCGTCCATAGTTTCTGCAAAATATTAATTACAACATGACACTTAATATACAAACATGATATAGCCTCGACAATAAACCTATATAAGATGACCCTCGACCCCTCGACCCCCTCACGTCACGTTTGTCATGTGTCAAAGGATTCAAACAAATAAAACCATGTCTTCATCATTAGGCGAAAGTAACAGGCGCATGATGGTTAAGCTCTCCAAAGTTTGCTTCATTACTTTGACACAAGGCAACCTCTCGACACATCGGCGATCCACCCCTAGACGACCCTCGACCCCTCGACGACCGTCGACGACCATCGACCGTCGACGACGCTCGACCCCTCGACGACCGTCGACGACCATCGACCCTCGACGACTCATGCAACCAATGTCTGATGGAAAGTGTGACGAATTCGGCTTTTAAAAAGACCCCGAATCAAAAAAAGTTCAACATGAAAGTTCTTTATCTCCCCAAGGACTACAACTTTGATGTTTTGTGTTTTTCCATCCTAGTAACATATGTGTCCTCTCAAAACTAAAACGCGACACCATTATCATGCACATGTCAAACCGCTCAAATTTGTGTACTGTTCAATTGCAAATTTGCATACACCATTATTGCAACAATGAATACATAAATCTTTTTTTTAATTTTCAACATGTGTAAAATACATAAGTGGCATCTTCTAGCAACAAAATTTAACTTTGGCATCATCGATTCTAGCATCATCTAACAACAAAATTGCATTTAACAGTACATAGAGCAAAATTTTCTTTTCTCTGTTTTTTTCTTCTTATTTTCCTTTCACCCTCTCCTTTTTTTTCTTCTTCCTTCTTCCTTATTCCTCTTTTCTTCTCCCCGCTGGCCACACAGCAAGGCACGGCCGTGGCCGACGGCGACCAGCGGCAAGCAGCATGGGGGCGGGGGTGGGCGCGGACGCGGTTGGCAGCCGGCGACCAGCGGAGGCGCGCACAGGCCGGCGAGCACGGCTAGCTCCCGTCCATGGTCGTGGCCGTGGCGAGCACGGGTAGCTAGCTAACGGAGAGGGAAAAGGGGGGAGGATATCACAGCGACGGCGGGTGCGGCGGGGGCGGCGGGCGGGAACGACGTCGGGGAGCACGGCGCGCGACGACAGGGGCGGCGAGCGGCGGTTGGGCAGCCTGACGACGTCGGTTTCGTCTCCGGCGTCGTCGGGGGAAATGGCGAGATTAGAACTGAAAATTTATAAGTTCCATTTATATACCCAGAGTATTGGTACCGGTTCATGCTAACAACCGGGACCAATGCCCCTCTTTAGTCCCGGTTGATAACACCAACCGGGACCAAAGGTTTTTTTCAGCAGCCGAAAAGGCGGCAAACAGAGACCTTTGGTTCCGGTTGGTGCCACCAACCGGGACTAAAGGGTGGCATTGTTCCCGGTTGGTGGCACAAACCGGTACCAATGCTCCCCTTTAGTCCCGGTTGGGGCCACCAACCGGAAACAAACGCCTTGCGCCGCGGAGCGGTGGGATGTTTAGTCCCACCTCACTAGTCAAGGGAGCGCT
Organism: Bromus sterilis; assembly: GCA_950022295.1. Taxonomy (NCBI): domain Eukaryota; kingdom Viridiplantae; phylum Streptophyta; class Magnoliopsida; order Poales; family Poaceae; genus Bromus; species Bromus sterilis. The sequence continues at coordinate 301,708,158 of OX465601.1, forward strand.
CGAGTGGTTTATAAGCGCTGTTGCGCATACTGTCTCGAGCTCCTCTCAACTGCAGGCTTCCGGGCCTAATCTGGTACTACTTTCCTGTGGGCCTATTGGGCCTATTGCGGGCCTGAATCCTGGCCCATGGTTGGGTTTCTAGTCGTATTAAGGCCGTGGTGGCCCAATAGGTGGCATTTGTTTTTCTTTTTTCAAGTTTTTTTGTTTTCTTTTTTTCTTTATTTATTTTTCCAGTTTCTAGCGATACAAAAGAACTCCAAAAATGTTGAAACTTGGCATGGTATCATCATTTGACCCACATAGCATGTGCTAAAAAGTTGAGAGGGTTACGGCAAAAAATGGATGGTGGCGGTGCCGCGGAAGGGGAAGACTTCGCGAGAAGAGAAATAATGGAGGTTGGCTTTGCGCAAGTTTTTAACCTCAACCGGGTCTGAATCCCACCAATCGCGTGTTTCTTTTAAGCGCTTGTGAGTCATTGGATCCTGCTTGTGAGTCGTTGGATCTGGGAACCGGCCTGTACATAGTTAAGGTCTCACGCTAGTACTAGTTTGTGCTAGCAACCGGGGCTAAAGAGGCACACGACCCCTATATATAGCCCACCTCTCAGACACTCGGTGTGTACGATTTCAAATAATTCGGATTGGCCTGCATACGCCCAACGGTGCATTTGATGTGCGGGCACTCACGAGCCACAGTTGGGCTGTATGCAGGCGAAACCGTGTGTTTTGTTGATATATCTAGAAATCCTTCAGTTCATCGACCAAATAAAAATCATTCGGATTCCCTGCATACAACCCGACGGTGCATTTGATATGCGGGCACTCACGAGCCACAGTCGGGCTGTATGCAGGAGAACCGTGTGTTTTGTTGATCTATCTACAAAGGGATTTCATTTTTTTGAACCTATTTGAACTCCAGAATTTTTGTGTGTTCAAAATGAACCATTCAAAGCCATATCATCATGTTTCAACCCTTTTTGACTTCATCCGTCTTAACTTTTTCTTCGCTTGTGTCCTTTTCTTATTGCGTCGTAACCATGGATATTCTTCATCGCTTAACAGGGTGCTTGGATCAGCCTTGACTTTGAAGGGAGGAATTTCATGAAACTTTTCATAATCTTCAGACATGTTCGTCTTGCCCTCCAATCCTACGATGTCTCTTTTTTCCTGAAAGAACTATGTGGTGCCTTGGATCATCGTATGATGTATTCGCTTCCATGTCTTTTCTTTTTCTCGGTTTGGTACACATGTCCTTCACATAGAAAACCTGCGCCACATCATTGGCTAGGACGAATGGTTCGTCTGTGTACCCAAGATTGTTCAGATCCACTGTTGTCATTCCGTACTGTGGGTCTACCTGTACCCCGCCTCCTGACAGATTGACCCATTTGCACTTAAACAAAGGGACCATAAAATCATGTCCATAGTCAAGTTCCCATATGTCCACTATGTAACCATAATATGTGTCCTTTCCCCTCTTGGTTGCTGCATCAAAGCGGACACCGCTGTTTTGGTTGGTGCTCTTTTGATCTTGGGCGATCGTGTAAAATGTATTCCCATTTCTCTCGTATCCTTTGTAAGTCAATACAGTTGAAGATGGTCCCCTAGACAACGAGAACAGCTCATCAGGAACAGTGTTGTCACCTCTGACACGTGTTTCCAACCAATCGCCGAAAGTCCTGATGTGTTCATGTGTAATCCAGTCGTGACACTCCTCCGGGTGTTTGGAGCGCAGACTGTTCTTGTGTTCATCGACATACGGGGCCACCAAGATAGAGTTCTGTAGAACTGTGTAGTGTGCTTGAGGCCAAGAATGTCCGTCCCTGCATATTATTGAGTCCCTTCCAATCGTGCCTTTTCCAGTCAGTCTCCCCTCATACCGTGATTCAGGTAGACCAATCTTCTTAAGGCCAGGAATGAAGTCGACAAAAAACCCAATGACATCCTCTGTTTGATGGCCCATGGAGATGCTTCCTTCTGGCCTAACGCGGTTATGGACATATTTCTTTAGAACTCCCATGAACCTCTCAAAGGGGAACATATTGTGTAGAAATACGGGGCCCAGAATGAAAATCTCGTCGACTAGATGAACTAGTACGTGCGTCATGATATTGAAGAAGGATGGTGGGAACACCAGCTCGAAACTGATAAGAAATTGCGCCACATCACTCCTCAGCCTTGGTAGGATTTCTGGATCGATCACCTTCTGAGAGATTGCATTGAGGAATGCACATAGCTTAACAATGGCTAATCGAACATTTTCCGGTAGAAGCCCCCGCAATGCAACCGGAAGCAGTTGTGTCATAATCACGTGGCAGTCATGAGACTTTAGGTTCTGAAACTTTTTCTCGGCCATATTTATTATTCCCTTTATATTCGACGAGAAGCCAGACGGGACCTTCATACTGAGCAGGCATTCAAAGAAGATTTCCTTCTCTTCAATGGTAAGAGCGTCGCTGGCAGGACCTTCATACTGCTTTGGAGGCATGCCGTATTTTTCGTGCAAACGTTGCAGGTCCTCCCGTTCCTCCGGTGTATCTTTTGTCTTCCCATACATGCCCAAGAAGCCTAGCAGGTTCACGCAAAGGTTCTTCGTCACGTGCATCACGTCGATTGAAGAGCAGACATCTAGGTGTTTGCAGTAGGGTAGGTCCCAAAATATAGATTTCTTCTTCCACATGGGTGCGCGTCCCTCGTCATCATTCAGAACAGATAGTCTGCCGGGACCCTTTCCAAATATTACGTGTAAATCATTGACCATAGCAAGTACGTGATCACCGGTACGCATGGCGGGCTTCTTCCGGTGATCTACCTCGCCTTTGAATTTCTTGCCTTTCTTACGACATTGATGGTTGGTCGGAAGAAATCGACGATGCCCCAGGTACACATTCTTCCTGCATTTCTCCAGGTATATACTTTTGGTGTCAGCTAAATAGTGTGTGCATGCGTGGTATCCCTTGTTTGTCTGTCCTGAAAGGTTACTGAGAGGAGGCCAATCATTGATGGTTACAAACATCAACGCTTGCAGGTCAAATTCCTCCTGTTTGTGCTCATCCCACACACGTACACCGTTTCCATTCCACAGTTGTAAAAGTTCTTCAACTAATGGCCTTAGGTAAACATCAATGTTGTTGCCGGGTTGCTTAGGGCCTTGGATGAGAACTGGCATCATAATGAACTTCCGCTTCATGCACACCCAAGGAGGAAGGTTATACATACATATAGTCACGGGCCAAGTGTTGTGATTGCTCCTCTGCTCCTCGAAAGGATTAATGCCATCCGCGCTTAAACCAAACCATACGTTCCTTGGGTCATCTCCAAACTCAGCCCGGTACTTTCTCTCGATTTTTCTCCACTGCGACCCATCAGCAGGGTGTCTCCAATTCCCGTCTTTCTTACGGTCTTCATTGTGACATCGCATCAACTTGGCATGCTCTTTGTTCATGAACAGACGTTTCAACCGTGGTATTATAGGAGCATACCACATCACTTTGGAAGGAACTCTCTTCCTGGGGGGATCGCCGTCAACATCACTAGGGTCATCTCGTCTGATCTTATACCGCAATGCACCGCATACCGGGCATGCGTTCAAATCCTTGTACGCACCGCGGTAGAGGATGCAGTCATTAGGGCATGCATGTATCTTCTGCACCTCCAATCCTAGAGGGCATACGACCTTCTTTGCTGCGTATGTACTGTCGGGCAATTCGTTATCCTTTGGAAGCCTCTTCTTAAATATTTTCAGTACATCCTCAAATCCCTTGTCAGGTATACCATACTTTGCCTTACACTGCAGCAATTCCAGTACGGTATCGAGCTTTGTGTTGCCATCTTCGCAATTGGGGTACAACCCTTTTTTGTGATCCTCTAACATCCGATCGAACTTCAGCTTCTCCTTTTTACTTTCACACTGTCTCCTTGCATCAACAATGACCCGGCGGAGATCATCATCAGGAACATCGTCCGGTTCCTCTTGATCTTCAGCTTCCCCCGTTGCAGCATCACCGTATTCAAGGGGCACATAGTTGTCATCGTACTCTTCTTCTTCGCCGTCTTCCATCGTAACCCCTATTTCTCCGTGCTTGGTCCAAACATTATAGTGTGGCATGAATCCCTTATAAACCAGGTGGGCGTGAATGGTTTTCCGGTCAGAGTAAGACTTCGTATTCCCACATATAGAGCACGGACAACACATAAAACCATTCTGCTTGTCTGCCTCAGCCACTTCGAGAAAATCATGCACGCCCTCAATGTACTCGGAGGTGTGTCTGTCACCATACATCCATTGCCGGTTCATCTGCGTGCATTAAGTGTGTCAAAAACCATTACAGAACATCATGAATATATAAGTGACCAAATTAATAGAAGTTTATCATCACATTAAAACCAAAGTACATACATAGTTCTGATTGAGCAACATATAGCTCTCCAGAGCATCTAATTAAACCATACATTGAAACTATGTAAAACATTTCAATGCAACAACAAATGTGATCATAATCGCAACCAAGGTAACAATTGATCCAACGGCATAATGATACCAAGCCTCGCTATGAATGGTATATTTTCTAAACTTTCTAATCTTCAAGCGCATTGCAACAATCTTGATCTTATGACCTTCTACGACATCCGCAACATGCAACTCCAATATCATCTTCTCTTCTTCAACTCTTTTCTTCTCTTCTTCAACTCTTTTTAATTTTTCTTTTAAATACTCGTTTTGTTCTTCAACTAAATTTAACCTCTCGACAAGAGGGTCGTATGTAATATCCGGCTCACATACCTCCTAGATAAATACATCTATGTCAAGTTGGTGTCGGCATAATTACAATAAACACTAAATGAAACAAATAGTTATAAAAGATAATATATACCACATCCGAATCATAGAGAGGACGAGGGCCGACGAGGGCGGATACCAAAACCATCGCACTATATAATAACAAGAAATAATACAATTAAGAAAATTAGACAATTATCTATCTAATCAGACAAGTAAGAATTTTTTTTATTTTATAAAGAAGATAAGAACAAGAGGCTCACCACGGTGCCGGCGAGGGCGATCGACGGTGGTGAAGACGGGGATGGGACGTGACAGACCGCTAAATATGGACAAATCTTAAGAAAAATGGAGCTTGGAAGTCGAGTTTGGAGAGGAGAAAGCTTAAGTAGTGTGGCTCGGGCATTTCATCGAACACCTCATGTGCATAAGAGGTGAGCTAGATCACCACAAATCCCTCTCCTCGCCGGCCAGGAAAAAACAGAGCAGTGGAGTGCTCTGTTCGAGGGACCGGGACGTTTCCGGAACCGGGACTAAAGACCACCCTTTAGTCCCGGTTCGTGTCTGGAACCGGGACCAATGGATGTGGGCCAGGAGCGAGGCCCATTCGTCCCGGTTCGTGTCTGGAACCAGGACTAATGGGTCCAGACGAACCGGGACCAATGCACAACGAGGCTCGGCTGCCCCCTGGGCGCAGGAACCGGGACGTATGCCCTCATGAGTCCCGGTTCGTGACTGAACCGGGACTAATGGGCTGGCCAGGCCTGAACCAAAGCCCTGTTTTCTACTAGTGAATCTGCAAATCAAATTCTTGAAGGAGGAGTACCCATCTGATGAGTCTTGGCTTGGCATCCTTCTTCGTCATAAGATACTTATTGGAAGCATGGTCAGTATGAATAATAACTTTAGAATCAACAATATACTGCCTAAACTTATCACAAGCAAACACTACTGCTAAGAATTCCTTCTGAGTAGTAGCATAATTCTTTTGAGCACTATCAAGGGTTTTACTAGCATAATAGATAACATTCAATTTTTTATGAACCCTTTGTCCTAGAACAGCTCCAACAGCAAAATCACTAGCATCACACATAATTTCAAAGGGCAAACTCCAGTCAGGCGGTTGTACTATAGGAGCGGTTATTAAAGCTTTCTTAAGAACTTCGAAAGCCTCCTTACAATCTTCATCAAATACAAAAGGAAATTCCTTCTGGAGAAGATTAGTGAGGGGTCTCGAGGTCTTAGAAAAGTCTGTAATAAATCTTCTATAGAAACCAGCATGACCGAGAAAACTACGAATACCTTTAATGTCCCTTGGATAGGGCATCCTTTCGATAGCTTCAATCTTCGCTTTGTCCACTTCAATTCCCCTCTCGGAAATCTTGTGACCAAGCACGATCCCTTCGTTAACCATGAAGTGGCACTTTTCCCAGTTTAGAACTAAGTTTGTATCCTCGCATCTCTGCAAAACTTTATTAAGATTGTGGAGACAGTGGTCAAAGGAAGTTCCATAGACGGAGAAATCGTCCATGAAGACTTCCACAATCTCCTCACAGAAACCATGAAATATTGCAGACATACATCTCTGAAAAGTAGCAGGGGCATTGCATAAACCAAAAGGCATATGCCTATAAGCATAAGTACCATAAGGACAAGTGAAAGTGGTCTTCTCTTGATCGGCAGTGTTAACATGAATTTGAGAGAAGCCAGAGTACCCGTCAAGATAGCAAAAGTGGGTGTTTTTCGACAGCCTCTCAAGCATCTGATCAGTAAAGGGCAGTGGGTAGTGGTCCTTCCTAGTTTCCTTGTTCAACTTCCTGTAATCAATACACATTCTATATCCAATAATAATTCTCTGAGGTATTAGTTCAATCTTATCATTAGGGACTACAGTTGTCCCTCCTTTCTTAGGAACACAATGAACTGGACTTACCCACTTACTATCAGCTATAGGGTAGATAATACCTGCGGCTAGAAGCTTGAGGATTTTGGTCCTCACAACATCCATCATCTTTGGGTTCAACCTTCGTTAATTGTCAACAATAGGTTTAGCATCGGGCTCGAGGTTGATAGTATGTTGACAGATAGATGGACTAATTCCCTTAAGGTCATCAAGGGTAAAGCCAATTGCACCACGGTGTTTATGAAGTATCTCCAATAATCGCTCTTCTTCATATCCTGAAAGGTTAGAGTTGATAATAGCAGGATATACTTTCTTTTCATCTAAATAAGCATACTTGAGCGTATTGGGAAGAGGTTTGAGATCAAACACCGGGTCTTATTTTAGTTTGGATAGAATTCCTAAAGGTTCAACCGGAAGGTTGTGCTTCAGGATAGCAGGTTGTCTCAAGAAGATTTCATCAATTTCATTTCTTTCATGCATATGAGTATCATTCTCGTGGTCCTCCATGTATTGCTGCAAAGGATCATTAGTGGGAATAGCAATAGAAGCAATACTTTCAATAATTTTATCATCATTAGGTAATTCAGTACCACGAGGCTGCTTAGAGATCTTAGAAAAGTTAAATTCATAAAGCTCCCCATTGAATTCAACGAAAACTTTACCTTTCTTGCAATCTATAATAGCTCCACAAGTTCTGAGAAAAGGTCTACCAAAAATAATAGGACAAAAACTATCCTGCACTGAACCAAGTACGACAAAGTCGGTAGGATACTTAACCTTTCCGCATAGGACTTCAACATCTCTCACAATCCCAATAGGAGAGATAGTAGCTTTGTTTGCAAGATGAATAGTAGCATCAATCTCTTCGAGTTCACAGGGTGAAATCTCACCCATGATCTCTTGATAAAGCGAATAAGGAATCGCGCTAGCACTTGATCCCAGATCGCATAGCCCGTAATAGTTGTGATCTCCTATTTTAACAGATACAACTGGTGTACCTGAAATTGGGCTTTTATTCCTGGCTGTGACAATGTTAGTTGAAACAGCACAAAAATTTATAATAGAATCTGAAACATCATTAGTAACTAAATCTTTAACCATCGCAACTTGAGGATCGACTCTGATCTGGTCCTCAGGTTCGCCTGTTCTCCTCTTACTTTTATTTATTATGTGTGTCACAAAAGAGTGCTCCCTTATTCTTGAAGCAAAAGGGGGCTGTTCATATATAACTGCAGGCAAAATAGGATCAACAACGTTTATATCAATAGGCACTTCTTTGAAAGGCTTATGGTGCTGATCCTTCTTCATCTTAGAAGAATCAATATGAGAGGCAAAGTTCTTAAAAAAATTAATCATTAGATGGGAATCCAGACCAATCTTAGAGAAAAAGGTATTAAAATAATCAGTTTTCACATAGCTCTCAATATAATCATGCTCATAATTTATAGCCGGTTCAATGCCTTTATCGATTTCCCAGTCTTCAGTATTCTTCTGGATCCTCTCGATGAGATCCCATCTTTCTTCAACACTCTTTGTCTGAAATACCCCGCTAGAGGAGGCATCCAGCATTTCCCTATCCTGACGAGAAAGTCTGGCAAAAAAATATGTAAGTATAATATCTTTGGGGAGCTTATGGATAGGACATTTGAACATTAGGGATTTAAGCCTCCCCCAAGCTTGAGCGATGCTCTCTCGGTCGTGAGACCTAAAGTTATAGATGTAATTCCTGTCTCGATGAACTTCATGAAGAGGGTAAAACTTTGTATAAAAGAGAGACAAAAGCTCTTCCCAATTAAGAGTATGTGAGTTATCGAGGAGCTTATACCAATCTGAAGCTTTGTCCGTAAGCGATATGGATAATAATTTCTTCATAACGAACTCCGGTGACACACCTGCAAGCTTGAATAATGAACATAGTCGTGATAAATATAGCAAGTGTTCACCTGGATGTCTGTCCCCTGCATAGCGACTAGCTAAGACATAATCGATAATACCAGATGGTATCTTATAAGGCACAATTTCAGTAGGGGATTTGAGATTAACCATAATGATCTTAGATTAATAAATAATAAATAATAAATAATAAATAATAAATAATAAATAATAAGTAATAAGTAATAAGTAATAAGTAATAAGTAATAAATAACAAGTAATAAGTAATAAGTAATAAGTAATAAGTAATAAGTAATAAATAATAAAATGGAAAACAAAATAAATAAATGGAAAAAATCAGAAAATGGAGCCTCTTTGGTCCCGGTTCTTCCTATCAACCGGGACCAATGACCCCTCTTTGGTCCCGGTTCTTCCTATCAACCGGGACCAATGACCCCTCCCCTCTCGCTGCGCGCCTGGCCACGTGGAGCCTCTTCGGTCCCGGTTCGTGGGCCAACCGGGACCATCATTAGTCCCGAGTTATTGGTCCCGGGTGTGAAACCGGGACCAAAGGCCCTTATGAACCGGGACAATATGGGGGTCTATCCACTAGTGCGTAACACTCTCAAGTATATACATACATTCATCCATATAAATACGTACGCACACGTTACCTATAAAACACCTACCAGTCAGCCTTGCTTACTTGGACTCAGGTATGAATGATATTTAAATCACTTCGACTGTAGTTGGCACTCAACAAAGTTGTGGAGAGACAAGACAAGAAATGACATGCTTATTAATTTGATTAATATGTTCAACTCTTTCGGCAACATTTTTAAGGTATATTGATCAATTCTCTTGAAGTCTAAGCGTTGAATACAAACAATATGATGTGGATTTGCAGTGTCAGGTAATTAGCTGTATTTTTCCACAACTGCTTTTCCTTTTGTACAAACAATATGATTTGGCTGTTTTTATTCAGATTTTTTTATTTTGAGTTTTTTATTTATTTCACAGGCAGTCTAGTTAGTAAAGCCAACAATGATATGTTTATTTTCAATTTTTTATTTTCGTACTCCTTTCGATCGGAAATTCTTGTCACTCGAATGGATGTATCTAGCATTTTTTTAGTGTTACATATAACCATTTGAGCGAGAATTAGTTCCTACATGTGGTTGTAACTTATTTAGTTCCTATATTTTCAACCTTTAGAAAATAAAAAAATCAGCACATCAATTTTAAGGCAAACATGGCGTAATTTATTCAGTTGAGGAACGCTATTATATTTTGAAAAAAAGGGTAAAAAACATTCTGCTAAATTTATACTGTGGGTGATTATTCTCTGTGGAATGCTCATTTTGTACTTACACTTTGCTGATCTACTTTAGCAATTCTTGTCATACATTATTGTCATTTTACTGTCTAATCTGTTGTGTGTAGATTCTGCTGTATGTCGCCACCAAGATGTCCCGAGTTGGTGACTCGTTCTTCGTACCATCACCGGAGGACTATGCCAAAGCTGGTGTTCTCTCTATAGATTATGAAGCATGATGTATTCCCTACTGGCGTCACTCGATCCAATGTTTGTTCGCGTCTTTAGTACCAGATTATTTTTTAGTGCTTGGTGTCTCCAATCACTACAGGAAACAGGAGTTTTTCCGTCAGCCATAGCTGACGACAAACATATAAAAAGTTGACGGCAAAGGCTTTGTCGTCAGCTTCCATACGGCATCCCTTTTGTCAGCTGATCAGTCAGCAGTGAGCGACGTTGCCGTTAGCCAAGAATCGACCGATGGCAAAGGCTTTGCCGTCAGTGATTCTGTGCTGGCAGATGGCGACGCCGCTCGTATGGTCAGCCGCTCACTTAACCCCGTAAAAGAGTTAACGGCGTGCATTGCCGTCAGCTGTCCGAGTTGGGCTGACAGCAAAGAAGTTGGGTGGGTAACCATGTCAGTACTTTGTCGTCAGCTCTCCGGGGAGCAGACAACATAGATGTAGCTATGTTATCGTCAGCTGGCCTATGGCCGGCGGCAACTAGTCTTCCTGGGGACACCTGTCAGATCTTTGCCGTCAGCCGGCCTGGGGCATACGGAAAAGCGGTGACCAAATGGTCACTCCCACAGCCCAGGTTGCACAGGTGATCGCCACGTGTACGCTTTGCCGTCAGCTTGTGGACGGCAAAGCCTTTACCATCAACAAGCTGACGACATAGTGCCCTGTTTTTTTCCTTTTCTGTTTATATTTCCTATATTCCCTGCATTTGGAAATTAATAGAAATATATAGGATCCAGTAGCATATACCAACACAAAAGTGATATTAACAAGTGCATCAACCATGATATTAACAACCATCACAAGTGCAACAACCATCACAAGCTCATCAAATCTACAAAGTCTACAAGTTCAACATCCACATCCATATGACAAAGACTACAAGTTCAACATCCTATATCTACAACACACTGCAAAGGTAGCATCCATCCATGCATATAGCCAAAATCTGCAAAATGAGAACATAATCATGTTAGTTCATAATCATGGTAGTTACGGAATAGAAGAAATCCAAAATGAAGTTTATATTTGAAACTAGCTAGAGGTATGTCAGTTTTGGCCTTTATAAGAAAAGAAGAACAAGTAGAAGGATAAGGAGAAAAATAAGAATAAGGAGAAGAATAGGAAGAAGATGGAGAAGAAGAAGAAAGAAGAGAAAAAGGAAGAGTAAGAAGGCATTTTCTTCTCCCTCTTTCTTTTTCACCTCTTTCTTCTTATCTTCTTTCTTTTCCTCCTCTACTTCTTCTGCTTCTTCTTATACATCATTTGTAGGTCTGTAAGATAATAAAGTCATTTTAGATCTAACTAAGATAGTATGGAAAGTATAAGTCATTTATGAGGTTCATAGGCTACTAAAGTCATTCTTTATCTAACTAAGCTAGTAAATCCATTTTTTAGCTTTTATAAGCCAAGTACAAGTCATTGTTGACCTTAACAAGCTACTAAATTATTTTGAGAGCTTTATAAGCTTATAAAGCCAAGTTTAAGCTTTATAAGCTTATAAAGTCATTTCTTAGTTTTTATAAACCAAGTATAAGTCAATATTTATGTAACTAAGCTATTAACATAATTTTTGAGGTTTGTGAGCTTATAAAGTCATTGAGGAGCATTTATAAGACAAATATATGCCATTTTTTACATTTACAAGATTATAAAGACAAGTTTGCGCTTTATAAGCTTATAAAGTCATTTCTATGAGGTAACTATTCCTTACTTATCTAACTAAGCATTTTATGAGCTAACTATGCAATTTTTAATCTAATGAAGCTAAATAGTACATAAGTTACTTACCAGAGGCCACCTCAAGGCTGAGAAGCGCCGCCACATGGGTTGCTCGGGGATTCACTAGGAGATTCTTATGGTTTGTGAGATGCAACTGTCAGAACCCTCTGTTAGGTAATGTGCTAGGGTTAGCCAGTACTCTTGAATCATGTCAAAATTTCGAAAGAAATCTTTGAAATCAAAATAAAAAACAAAATGGGAGAAGGAACCCCCCCCCCAGATGAATTAATTCAAAAGGCCAGATAAAAATCTTCTCCAAAAAATCATGTTAGATTTTTGAAAAGTCTTATAAATGAGTGTGATCACATATCAAGTGATGTGGGACCCATCCCATGCTCATAGATTTTTCAAATATTCAAACAGTGCCTTGGAATTAATTAAATACCCCTATTTGAGTTAAGATTGAAATTATTTGAATTTTAAATTTTTTGAAACTTTCTAAGTGGCTAGTCTATATTATTATGAAGCCATATAAAACTTTTCAGCATTTAATAAAATGCCTAGCTATTTATTTAGCTAAGACAAAACAAATGTCAGAAAAGAAAACAGAAAAGAGAAGAAAAAGGACTTACCTGGCCGAAGTGGCCCAACTCATCGCCCAGCGGCCCACCATCCTGGCCCAGCCCGTGAACTCTCCTGTCGTCTTCCTCCCCGCGCGCCAAAGCAGCTCGCTGGAGTGGCCGAGCACGCCGTGGATGCCACCTCGACGCCCAGGGGCTTCCAGGCCGCCCTAGGACTCCAAAGAGCGCCCAGGAGACGTCCGCATCGCCCCCTCTCACTTTCCCCCATCGCCGCCTCCTCTCAAGCTCTCTACGCGTTTTCCCCTTTTCCCCCGAGAGCAGCCGCCGTCGACGAAATCCGCAGCCAATGCCGGAGAGAAGCCTGGAGACCCTGTCCATCGTGCGCGCTGTCGTCGTCTTCGTCGATCTGGAGAAGCTGGCGTCCTAATCGAGCCCGAGGGCATCGCAATCTTCGCCATCGTCTCGCCGGAGCCGCCGCACGACTTCTTCAATTCCAGCCAACTCCGAGCTACTATGAATTCGCCACCGCTTCCGTTGGACTCACGGTGAGCTCACGGTTCACCCGAGCAATCCCAACGTCTTCCTCCTCCTCTCTAGCACAATCCACCATGAAGGCCGAAGCTCCTCGCCGCCGGGAACCATGGCGACGACCACCTGTTGCGCAATCGAACCTGCCTCCTTGTCTGACGCCTTCGCCGTGCTCTAAGGCTTCGTCTGCAACCACGTCTGCTTCTGCTGGAGCGCCGCAGCGAGTTCCACCCTGAGCCCGTGGATCCGGCCGCCGCCACCTTTGAAGACGTCGTTGCCCTGGTCACGGGATCCGAGCAGCGCCGCCCCGTACAGGTCGCTGGCGTTTAGCCGCCGGCAGCCCCGCCGACGTGGCCGTGCTTAGGGACTTAACCCCACCTGGGTTAAGTGACCCTAGGTCACTGCCAAGTGGGCCCAGTGGCTTAATTAAGCCACTGGTTATTTAAACCAGCAGGGATTAGCCCCCTGAGTCATTGACACCCCTGGCCCACGCGTCAGCCCCTCCCCCCCCCCTGACGCCAGCATGAAGTCAGCATGACGCAATAATGAATTTCCAGAAATTAAATTGTATTAAAGAAATTCTAGAAAGTCCAGAAAATAACCCAAACTTTGGAAATTCATAGAAAATTCATATTAACTCCAAATTGGACAAATAATATATGAAAAATGATCAGGAGAAAATAAGCTATCCAAAAATCCAACTTTCAACTATGTTTGAGTTGATTTTAAAATGGGACCAGTAGCATATGTCATTTGATTTATTTGGAATTAATTCAAATTCAATTCAAATGATTTTGCAACTTGGACCATGGAATTATGCTACATTTAAACCACACTTCAGAGGCATATCATACACATTTCCAAAAGGTTCAAAATGATCAAACAATGTCACATGTAACTTGGTTAAGTTTCAATTCGAATTGGAGTTTGAATTTTCAATTCAATTTGCAATATATTCCATTTAAATGGAATTGCTTCACACATCAAAGCATATACATCAAGTTTCAACCTTCCATCATGTGATTGTGCATTGTATTTACTTTGCTACCTTGTTTGTTGTTTGTCGAGTAGAGGTGGAACCGGAGCAGGAGGCTGCCCCCTTCGTCGAAGACCCAGAACCCGAACCTCGTCAGCAAGGCAAGCAAACCCCCATTGATCATGTCGATAAAATCCCACTTCCCTCTCATGTCTCTCTTATGCATTGTATAGGATGATCACCATGATAACGATTCTATCTCATAGATGAAGCCATTCCTTTGCATGACCTATCATTTTGTCATAGTAGTAAGCAAACCACAATCCTAGCAAATGTAGGAGTTGGTTGATATCATGTGGCCCCTGCAATTGTTACTGCTTATTGCATGCTTAGTATGATACCATGATGATACTGTGATGTGAGTCGGGATGGTAGTGATCATGATGTTGATGGTAGAAAAGTGTTGGTGAATCCACCCTAATACAAGGTGAACGATGAGAGGCTGTGTAGGAGTACACGGTGGGTTGTCTCGTTGAACACCGCCCTAAGTCCGAGTTCTTGTGTGGTGATCCAAGATGAAGAGTACAACCACACATTGGGCTCACTGACCCCTCTCAACTTACTAACTCATCCCTTTCGATGTCCAGATGTCGCAATAGTTCGGAGTTCTGGTAGGTCTGTGGCCTGGCTGCTAAGTGAGAGAACGGCTCACCCGAGACTGGCTTATGCACCACGCACACATGACTTGGGTCCACTTCGGTAAACCGGCCGGGTTCACGATAGTGGTAGCCAACCCAAGTAGGCGGCTTTCTCGGACTAGATCGGCTATGAGGTAACAGTTGTGGTGAGCATCGTCGCTGGCACCCCTTGAATGGTGTCGAGATCAAAGGCGGTAAATGATGATCATGTGTGTGTAGCGGTACACCCCTGCAGGGTTAACAAAACTATTCGAATAGCCGCGTCCGCGGTTATGGACTTCTTGGAAAGCTTACCTTGATTATTAGATAACTCGAACTGGATACTTCTAAAATACACCAAGATAAGTGTGAGTGCTATGGCGTGCTTTCTCGTGGGGATGTCGAGGAAGGCACCATAGTGGTGTAATTGGTTGGAGAAAGTAGTGGACTCGTGTACACTTCTTACCTCAAAGTCTGGTACTCGTAGTTCAGGACTAGCCAAGTCAAAGCTGGCATTTCTGCAAGTGAACCCCACCTCCCTTTACCTTGATACATATGCATGAGTAGTATAGCTCCTATGTAAGTCTTGCTGAGTACGACTTTGTACTCACGTTTGCTTAATCTATGTTTTAGATGATGCCACTGACCCCGAAGGTGGCTTCTTCATCGAGCTGGACGACTGAAGATCAACTAGTCTAGTCCCAGTCAGACGACTGGTTCCCTCGTGGAGGGCTTGTGTTTAAATAAGGCTTCTTAAGCCATTTGTTAAACTTGTCTGTACTCAGACATAATTTGCTTCCGCTTTGAAATGTTGGATCACTTGTTTGTGATCTCTGTGTGCACTCTATAAGAGTTATCAATAAAAATGTATACTTTGTAGAGAATTGCAATGATACCTGCTGTTCATACAAGGCATGTGTGTTGCGTGTATGTTTATAACATGCATGTCTTTGTATGGGTTCTCGAGACCTTAGTTGTGTTCTGGCTGGCGGTCTTTCATACACCAAGTGGCCCTTAGATGTGCGCAGCTTGGGGCATCGCGATGCGATTGTTCGAGACTCCTTCTCGTGCACACTTTGTGGTATGATCGAGCCCGCCCTAGACCCCGACTAAGTGATCGTGCTGGAGTAAGTCTATGTAAGAGTTATGAGACAGTCGTTAGTATGGTTGAGGCGACTTGTCTTTGAATATGGGAGTTCACCACCCATATCATCAGACTTGTGTGCGGACGATGAGGACCCATCTCAGTTGATCATCCGGCCTGGATGGGATGCCCCTCATGTACGATGCTTTCCGAGAACGTTCTGTGCTTTGCCTTGTCTGCTTAGACAAGTGGGTACGGTTCTCGGCTCTCCATATGACTATGTCTTAGCTGTACTTGCGTACACTAACCCCGGGTTCCGACAGCAACTCCAGAATTACGTTGCATGAAAGGATGAGTTGCAATGTGGTAAGCATGACGACACTCGATGGTATAAGACCGGGCTATATTGATCATTGAATGAAACTCACCGTTCCGGGAGGAGAAACGATAGGTGTCCGCATCGGTGGAGGGGTAAGACCTTGCTTCTCCCACACACTATGTGAGTTAGTTTATGAGGACTCAAGCATATTAGCAAGTGAACTAAAAATATGAATATGCATTCTTGGGGAAGTAATAACTTACCGAGAAGAGGTCATAGATGGCCTTTGTCTGGGTATTTTTGCGTGACCTCTCCTCCTCGAGTATCATCTGCGTCCCGTCCTCCAACAACCTCTGGGTCCTCTCCTCCTCCAGCCGGTCCATCTCCGCAAACTGCTCCGACAACATCTCTTGTGTCACCTGTCTCTCCCTCTGAATGGCGTCCTGCAAGCACTCCGCAATATAGCAATTAATGTCTTCATTGCTACGTAATGTAAAGACCGGAAATAAAAATTGAGACAACGTTATACCTGGATAGCAATGATAACTGGTCGCGGGCGAGGTCGTACAGCAGGAGCGGAGCTCATTTGCCTCTCCTTGATCTGAAGTAGAGTCTCCGGGAAATGTACAAAGCCATTGCACATTGAGGTACTTCCATGATGCTTACCGCCACCAGATATCATCAAGGCCTCCGGATTCATTTCCTCCTTGCTTGGGTCAAACTGAGAACCGTGTAGCTCTTTCGCCACCTCAGAATAGACAACCATCTTGTTGTAGGCTACAGCGCTGGTGTACGCCTCAACCCCGTCGCCCTCGGAATATGCGTTCACCGTTTTGTACTTTCCCTTATGGGCCATGGCAAATGAGCGAAATCCCTTAGGCACAGGCTGATTATGGTATTTTTCCTACAATGAAAAGCAAAGTATGTAATCAATACAAGAAAAACCATGAACAAATCAATTGACTAATGATGAAAGGACATGAAACTGAAAACAAGGCACATACCCATTTTTTGGCGTACTCGTTGACGTTGAGATTGCCTTTGTGGTGTGCCACCCCTAACATTTGTGCACGCCTAGCCTTGGCGCTTTTGTGCGTTGACAGCCAGGCATCACTGAGTCATTTGTCCATTATCACCTCAAAGCAATCCATCTTATTGGCATACCATCCCGGGGACACCTATGAATTAATAAGCTTATAAAGCCACTGAGGAGCTTTCATAAGCCAAGTATAAGTCAAGTTTTATCTATCTAAGCTATTATCATCATTTTTGAGTTTTACAAGCTTATAAATCCAAGTTTGACCTTTATAAGCTTATAAAGCCAAGTTTGAGCTTCATAAGCTTATAAAGCAAACTTTGACCTTCATAAGATTATAAGTATAGGTATTTGATTTAGTTAGTAATTTACCTCCAAGTATTGATCCTTCTTAAGGAAAAAAATTACACTCCTTTTTGGCCTTCTTCACGCCCTTCTTAGCGTAACAATATCGAACACACTAAACACGCATCTCTTGCCTCGTGTTCATGAGTAAGCTCACTATCTCCTTCTCGAGATTCTTCTAGGCCGCCGACTCCATTCCCTCCTCAACCCTATAGTAGAACTGAAATTTCATCGAAAACATGCTTAGATGAGTGAAATGATTCCAATGCTAATAAATGATTCCAATGCTTAGAATACTTACCCAAAAAGTAGCCACCACCATGTCGGCTTTGGTATGGCATTCAATGTTGTTGATGTGTTCATCCGGGGCGGCTTTGTAGTGCAGCGAAGTGAGGCTGGGCTCAGGAACCCTACCCTCACCAGGCAACTAGACTAGCCCGGGGAACTCTTCCTTCAGCACGGCACCAAGTATGCAGTTTGGATTCCGGGCACCTTCCGGGTAAGTCCACGCCCTTCGAAATAATAACACAAAGACATTAGTTTTTGTCGGAACACATGTACATGTATGATATATAGAAAGAACACAAACAATTTATTAATTTACTTCTCCCCATCTGGCGCAATCAATGACCTCTGCGCGGGGTCCGGTCGTGGTGGGAGCCGTGTCATACCACGCTGGTACACCAGCTTCATTCACGGGTTCCACATAATTAGACATGCTATAACAGAACATGATCACATGGCTTTTATAACATGTAGGACTGCATAGTTCAAGAGAGTAGGAGTGCATATAAGCATGTAGCAGTACAAAGTACAACCATCAAATGGGAAGTTGAACTATTAAAGGGAAGTCAAGTTGAAGTTGATTAAAAATGTGTTTCTCCAATTTCTTTTAGCATGGTGCTAGCTAATCTATTCTTTCAGCGGAAGAAAATTCATTATTATGGAAATACTGTACCTTAATAAACAAAAATGTAACAGCGCAGAGAGCGATTTTTTCCATTTTTCATTTCAAATAATGTTAGGATTTAAACTCATGTTTCCCCTGCCAACCAATCCTTATGGTATTTTTCTGGTTAATCAATCGTAAGCATCCAGGTAAAATTCTCAAGAAAAATATGCAAATTTATTCTCAAGAAATCCTAAGAATATCCAGGTAAAAGGAAAAAAATCTCACCATAATGGAGCTGGCGAGGAGGTGGTGGTGGCGTCGTCGACATGGAGCAGGCCGGCGGCGACGTAGTCGATGGGAGCAGCTAGGGTAGCGTCATGGACGGGGAGCAGGGGCGGCGTCCTCGAAGGGGTCGGTGGGGGCGGTGTTGTCGACGGGTTGGAGGGGGCGGCGGTGGCGCGGCTCACCGGAGCCGAGGAGGAGAGTGCGGACGCGGGGGCGCCGGTGTGGTCACCGGCGAGCGGGGGGCGCGGTGGTCTGGTGATGCCCCATAGGCGTAAGGGATCGAGATAGTCTTTGTGGGTAAGTTAACCCAATTTATTGATTCGACACACGGGGAGCCAAAGAGTATTTATAAGCTTTGACTGTTGAGTTGTCAATTCAACCACACCTAAAATATACTTGCTTGCAACAAAAGATAAGTGGTAATGGTAATATGATAGTGATGGTGGTAACAGCAAAAGTAAATAGCAAAAGTAACAATTAATGACCAGCAGAATTGAAAACACTGTAGGCTAGGGATATGGATGGTTGGGCGCTGCATGGATGAGAGTGAACATGTAATAAATTCTAACACGGGGCAAGGCACACAGAAAAGCAATGATCATCTAGGCAAATATCAAACATTAGGCACGTATCCCGTAGGTAGTTGTGCGTGCTTGCAATAAGAACTTGCACAACATATTTTGTCCTACCATCCCGCTACGAACGGGGCCAAAGAGAACTTATGGAGATTAAGGTGCTCCTATCAAAGAGCACCGGAACAAAGCAATAAACTCAATGGATACATGCAATCCTCAAAGTATGGACCATCCCCTTTGGTGTCCCAAGCTGTCACCTTTGGGATCGCCGGTTCCGGACCATAATAGGTGAATACAACTCATAGATAGGATCAAGAACACAAATATATTCATGAAAACACATAGTGTTCAGATATGAAAACATGGCACTCGGGCCCAAAGTGACAAGCATTAAGAGCAACAAGTTGAAGCAAAGAAGATAAACACCAATCTAGATGATAGGCAACATGCCCCCAACAATCTGACGAACTATTACATGATCTAACTCATCCAATCCCTACCATCCCCTTTGCCTACAGCAGGGAATTACTCACACGTGTGAAGAGGAGTCATGGAGGAGGGATGGATTGGTGATGGTGATGGCGATGGCGACGAGCTCGCTCTCTGGATGCCAAATCAGCCTCCAGATTAGCCCTCCCGAAGAAGAATAGAAGGTGGCGGCGGCTCCGCGACGGAAACTGGAAAAGCGACTTCTCTTCTGGGGTTTTCGTGTCACGGGAATAAATAGGAGTCGAGGTAGGGCACCAGAGGGGGGAGGATCCTCCCAGCCGGCCTCCTGGCGCGGCCAGGGGTGGGGCAGCGCCAGCAGGGCGCCTGGGGCCCCCCTGGCTTCCCTCTGGCCCCACTTCTGGTACACTGGTCCTTCGGGTGCGTGGATTTTCTGTGATTTTTCCTGGAATTTTCTGAGATACCTAAAAATCCATTTTCCTGCACACAATAAAACCATACAAACAGCTCTGCTGAAAACCCGTTAGTTCGGGTTAGTTTCGTCCAAATCATGCAAGAATGAGGGCAAAATAATAGAAAAAGTTTTTGGAAAAGTAGATACGTTTGACACGTATCAACTCCCCCAAGCTTAGCATATTGCTTGTCCTCAAGAAATTCAGTTCAACGAACTGGAAGCGACAAAGAAAACTTTGACAAACTCTTTTGCTTCATTAGGTGTATATAATCTTGTACTACGAAAAGAGTTTAGCAAGTATTGAAACAATGCTATAAGGACAATGCACGAAGCAATTCTTCTTTCAGGTGATCAAACACAAACAACTAAAAGTAAATAATATGCTACTGAAAATCAAGACAGGATCACAATGCACATAGCTTGAACATACTTGAGTGACATTTCGCTAGCCTCCATGGGTGAAGCAAAACATAAATGCAGAAACTCCTCCGGAGTTTTAAAGGTGACTAGAACTCAGTATTTCAGACTAGCAATAACACAAGCATGCAGAAGACAATGTAATACTTTGGGACAATGCATGTTACACTAAAAATGACAATTATGCTCTCATAGTTGGTGCTTTGAAGAAAGAAGGGGAGACTCTTGAACCGTGGCTTTTGATGGCAAAGTTGAAAACCCGTGAAAGGAAGCAAAGACTAAACATGTGCCAAAGCTCTTGGTTTTGAAAACAGAGATAAAACTCTTTTGAGAGGTGTAACTTGCCAGTCAACGGTGAACGGTAAAGGTCTCTCAATATCTCCCATGCCAACCATATTAATGCCTTTTTCTTACACATATTCCCTTATCCATAAATCCTTTGATGGTCTACGGAACCTTTTATTTTTCCTCAAGGATGGCAGGAGGGTATCGTTCCATCTATCATAAGCAGCATTTGGTCTATTTCACTCCATCATCAAGTATGGGGGAGGTGTAACTCTCATATTTTTTTCTTTTTCTTGACTAGTTAAAACTTCCTTCATAATATTTTTGGCATGAAATATACTGATTTCCCCTCACCGCACCATGAGCTTGTACGGTTACAAAAGGGAAACTTTTGAATAAATTTCGAGATGGCACATGAAAGTCTAAGTTAGGAGTGGCCGATAAATACCACATATCGGTAGGTATGGTGGACTCAAATGGAATAACTGGTTTCAAGGATTTTGGATGCACAAGCAGAATTCTGCTTAGTGCGAGCGAAGGCTAGCAAAAGACTGGGAAGCGACCAACTAGAGAGCAATAAATGTCATAATCATGCATAGCGACAAAGCAACATTGAATCGGGCATGAAAGTGATATAACTATTCTGAAACAAAAAGATCATCAAGGCATAATAGACTTTTTAGTCATAAACATGTGTGAACATGTGCCAAGTCAATCCAAAAATTCTCCAAAGGGAAACACCACTTCAGTATACCAAACCATTAACAATGCAATGCATGTTAATCATTTCAACAACACATTATGTACTCTAGCTATTTGGCAGTAGCTAATGTCCCCAGGAGCCTCCTGCTCCAGGGTGGTACTGGTGAGTCCAAGGGTGGTATGAGGCTTCCGGTGCATACACCGAAGTCCTCGGATCCTCCCACTAAGAAGGATCCGCGCTCCAAGCAGAGGAAGACCCTTCACCAAACTGGGTGACGGTCTCCTCCTGGAAAGGTGGGAACTCACCATGCTCCTCCTCGTCGGGCACAACCCCCTCCATGGGGTTATGAAACTGATGTTGGACCACGAACTCATCGAACTGGATAGCATCAAAGGACCATCCATTCCTGCGAGAAAAATCGAACAAAAGAGGTGAAGGTAGACGGATCTTGCGTTCTGTGGTGGCTCCGAAACGCAAGATATAATCAAGGTTACCAAACTCGGAAGTCATGGTAACAAACTTATGCCTTTTCATAGCATTAAGATCAAAACTTAAATAAGTAAAAGGATTATCATCGGGGTGTGGGGTGCCATTAAGAGAGTCTAGGATAACTGTGGCGTAAACGCCACCAAATAAATCTCCCTTGTTATCGTTCATAGCAAGGCGTCGAGCAATTAAGGCACCCACATTATAATCAAACCTCCTTGAGAGGGCGGTTGCCAGGATAGAAATATCCGGCGCAGATATGTTGCTCGTGTTGTCACGAGCTAACACCCCTCTAGCGATAAAATACGCAAAATACCTGAGGTGTGGGAATAAGATGCTGGAGACTTTTGACCGATGAATATCCCTTGTATCCATGCTACAGAGAGAGTTGAAGATGGTTCTCAGCTCGGAGGGCTGAGAGCTCATCTTTGTCGTCAGTCCAACGTTCGGCACACCTGTTATTTCACAAAACTTTTCCAAAGGCATGGTCAAAAGATCATTGTAAATTTTAAACTTAACAGAACCAGCATCAAGGTTATATCTAAAACTGTTAATGAAACAGGAGGTGAGTTTTTGATACTGAGCAACCCGGCACGTTGCGAGCCGCGTCAGACCTGCATTAGCACAAAGATTATAGAATTCCTCCTTAATTCGTGCAGCTTCAAGGAATTCATCGCACGGGAAAGTCATTGCACGTGTTGGATTTGTGTCCTCAAACAACTCTAAGGGCACATGAACTTCGTTGTAGCTCGCCCTAGCAGTCGAGGGTGAAGCTGCAGCTCTTGTAACTCGATCGGAGCGCTCGGGCCTTTTCTTCCCATGCAACCCCTTTGCTCTTCCTAGCAAACTAATTTCTGAATTTTTTGACAAATTACAAAAACAAGGATTTAAACAAAGTGAGTTAAGGCAAACTACTCAACTCACTTACCTAAGTCATAAACTTGCATCAAAACTTGGAAAATAAATTTCTACACATGCAAGAAAGCTCATCTAAACAGCACCAAGAACTACTAAATACTCACAAATGAAGCCACCAACCAAAAATCTACTTGGAGGAGTGGAGGAGTTACATACCAGGGAGTATTTGCCCAAAATCTCAGCTCAAAAGATGGGTCGTAGAGAGAGATCGAAATTCTGGATGGAGAGCAGCAAGAACACAAGAACAAAGTGCAGAACTCGTGTTTTTGGATAGAGAAGAAGGAGGAGGAAGAAGACTTACCTATCTGGCTGACCTGTAGGCGAGGCCAGGAGGCAGGCCGCGCCAGCTGGCCGCCTGGGCCACTGGTGGCCCCCTTGGTCAGCCCCAAGTGCCTCTGGGTCACTCCCGGCATGTAAATTCTTATTTTTATTTTTCTGGAATTTTTCTGAAAACTTCACTATTGAAAATTTCTCGGAGTTCAAAAAGCTGCAAAATTTTCTGAAAACTTAAAGCGGTGATTAGTATTGTGAAGCTTCAAAAACACAAAATACTTGGTACAGCAAAGAGAATGAAAGGTAAAGCGAAGAGAAAACATAACAATCTCAACTTTTTACCTATATAAAACATGCTTACTAGTAAGGTTGATCAAGTCTTACCAACAAACCGGCGATATATAGAACAAGAAGTCTCACCTGTTATGAAGTGATCATTGCACCTTTACTTTAATGGACATTGTCCCCACCATAATGGTTTTGTATTTGTGGTGCACATGTAGTGGACAGTCCCATTCTCCAGTCTTCACGGTCTCAACATTCTCTATAGAGTTAAGGCCATGCCTCTTCTCGATCTTCTTTGAAAAATAAACCGTGTGTTATTTATCATCAACGTTGAAAGAGACCTTTCCTTTATTACAATCAATAATAGCACCTGCGGTGTTAAGAAAAGGTCTACCAAGAATAATGGACATGCTCCCATCCTTGGGCATGTCAAGCACAACAAAATCTGTAAGGATCAAACAGTTAGCAACTTCAACGGGCACATCCTCACAAATACCTATTGGGACGGCTGTTGACTTGTCAGCCATCTGAAGAGAGATATCTGTAGGGATTAGTTTCTCTAAACAAATCCTTTTGTAAAGAGAGAAAGGCATAACACTCACTCCTGCACCAAGATCACATAAAGCAGTTCTAACGTAATTATTCTTTATCGAGCAAGGAATGGTGGGTATACCTGGATCACCGAGCTTCTTAGGAATCTTGCCACTAAAAGAGTAGTTAGCAAGCATAGTAGATATTGCCTCATTAGGAACTTTTATTTTCTTTGTAACAATATCTTTCATATATTTCGAATAGGGAGGTAACTTAATAGCATCAGTCAAAGGGATTTGAAGAAAAAGAGGTTTCATCCATTCACAAAATTTATTATAGTGCTCTTCTTCTTTAGATTTGAGGGACTTACCTGGAAAGGGCATGGGTTTTTGTATGCATGGTTCTCTTTCCTTCCCATGTCTTCTTGCGATGAAGTCTTATCTAGAGTACTTCTTGCGTTTATCGGGTGTTTCTTCTTCTCTTACCTCAGGAGAATCATCCTTCCCCGCGTCCTTTTCTTCAGGCTCGGCACCGTCTTCTGTTTCAGCATCGGAGGTAGATATGCTGTTAGGATCAACAGCTGGCTTTTCACATATATAAGGATCATCGGGATTGTCAGCCTCCTTGTGTTTCTTCTTCTTTTTCTTCTTTGGAGAGCTAACAGTCTCGTCTTCTTCTTGTACTTGAGAATCTTGATCGATCCTCTTTGGATGCCCCTCAGGATAGAGTGGGTCCTGGGTGTGTGTTCCACCCCTAGTTTTGATGCATAAGCTTGTATGTCCTGTTTGGCATTATTAGCAAGCAAATCTTTTTGCACACATTAGAAATTTGTTCAAGCTGAGTTTGAACCATATGAAAATACTTAACAAGACATTTAACATCATTAACTGTTCTTTCTAGAACACCACACAAACTTTTGATAGCAAGAGAGTTATCATGCAACTGACTTTGTATCCTCCTATTAAAATGGTCTTGCTTAATAATAAAATTATCAAGCTCATCTAAGCATTGGTCGGGAGGCTGACCTTTAGGGATGTGACTTTCAGTAAAGTCTAATAGAGAGTGTACCTCTACCAAGGGAGGGCGAGTAGTAGGCTCACACAACTTCTCAATAGGCGGTAAATTCTTCACGTCTTCGGCTTTAATACCTTTCTCCTTTATAGACTTCTTTGCTTCTTGCATATCTTCGGGGATCAGAACAAGCATGCCCCTCTTTTTCGGTGGTAGAAGTGGTTCAGGAACGGACCAATCTTCATAGTTCTTGGCAATTTTGCACATTAATTCTTCTGCATCATCCGGTGTTCTTTCCCTGAAAACACAACTAGCACAACTATCCAGATAGGATCTGGATTCATCGGTTAAACCAGCGTAAAATATATCAAGCAGTTCATTCTTGGGGACTCCATGTCCCGGCATAACCTTAAGTAAATCACAAAACGTCCCCCAAGCTTTAGGGAGGTGCTCATCCTGCAATTGTTTAAAGTTATAGATTCTTTGCAAAGCAGCATGTTGCATATGATCTGGGAAATATTTATCAACAAAGAATTGGACTAAGTCCTGAGGACTCTTAATGGAACCATAGGGTAGTGCATCGTACCATGATTTAGCGTCTTCCTTCAAAGAAAAAGGAAAAAGCTTGGCCACATAGAAGTTTCATATCTTCTCATCAGTAGTGAATAGGTTACCTAGCTGAGCGAGTTTGGTCAAGTGTGCTATAGCATCGTCATTTTCTCTGCCATAAAAGGGGTCAGCCTCGACTGTAGATATAAGTGAAAGATCAACAAAGAAATCATAATCAGGATCAATGATGCATATAGGGGATGTGGCAAATTTAGGATCAGGAATAACATTGTTTTTCATGGATTGCTTTTTGAGAAGCTCCTTAACAGCACCAGGGTCAGAGTCGACACACTCGATGAGCTCCCTGCAAAAATCATCATCAAGAGTAACATAATAATCATCAAGGATTCTCTCCTTGAGTTCATCTAAGCACGGGTAACCAAAGGTTTTGCACGTAGGAATATAGGTAGCAGGGGTCTCGGTCTTGGATTCTGTTGCAGCCTTAGCAGCCTGAGTTTCATATAGTGACCAAGAAAAGTAGTATCATCAAGAGTAGTGGAAGCATCATCAAAAGTATCGGACATGGTGACAGACTCAGTAGAAGCATCATGTGGTGGTGGTGAACTAAACTTACTCATAACAGAAGGTGAATCAACTGTAGCACTAGTGTTCAGAACAGTACCTTTTCTTGTACGGGATGGTAAGATCGGAACCTTGGGGTCTCCTTTCTTACCCATAGAGGATGATGGGCAGCAGGCAGGATACTTCAAGTAGACTTGTAAATATTGCTATGCTCCCCGTCAACGGCGCCAGAAAACGCTCCTTGATGCCCCACAGGCGTAAGGGATCGAGATAGTCTTCGCGGGTAAGTTAACCCAATTTATTGATACGACACACGGGGAGCCAAAGAGTATTTATAAGCTTTGACAGTTGAGTTGTCAATTCAACCACACCTGAAATATACTTTCTTGCAACAAAAGATAAGTGGTAATGGTAACATGATAGTGATGGTGGTAACAGCAAAAGTAAATAGCAAAAGTAACAATTAAAGACCAGCAGGATTGAAAACACTGTAGGCTAGGGAGATGGATGGTTGGGCACTGCATGGATGAGAGTGAACATGTAATAAATTCTAACACGGGGCAAGGCACACAGAAAAGCAATGATCATCTAGGCAAATATCAAACATTAGGCACGTATCCCGTAGGTAGTTGTGCGTGCTTGCAATAAGAACTTGCACAACATCTTTTGTCCTACCATCCCGCTACAAACGGGGCCAAAGGGAACTTATGGAGATTAAGGTGCTCCTGTCAAAGAGCACCGGAACAAAGCAATAAACTCAATGGATACATGGAATCCTCAAATTATGGACCATCCCCTTTGGTGTCCCAAGCTGTCACCTTTGGGATCGCCGATTCCGGACCATAATAGGTGCATACAACTCATAGATAAGATCAAGAACACAAATATATTCATGAAAACACATAGTGTTCAGATCTGAAAACATGGCACTCGGGCCCAAAGTGACAAGCATTAAGAGCAACAAGTTGAAGCAAAGAATCCCTACCATCCCCCAACAATCTGACGAACTATTACATGATCTAACTCATCCAATCCCTACCATCCCCTTTGCCTACAGAAGGGAATTACTCACACATGTGAAGAGAAGTCATGGAGGAGGGATGGATTGGTGAGGGTGATGGCCGTGGCGACGATATCCCCTCTCCAGAGGCCAAATCAGCCTCCAGATTAGCCCTCCCGAAGAAGAGCAGAGGGTGGCGGCGGCTCCGCGACGGAAACTGGAAAAGCGACTTCTCTTCTAGGGTTTTTGCGTCACGGGAATAAATAGGAGACGAGGTAGGGAACCAGAGGGGGGAGGACCCTCCCAGGCGGCCTCCTAGCGCGGCTAGGGGTGGGGCCGCGCCACATAGTTCTTTCAGGAAAAAGAAACATCATGGGAGTCGAGGACAAGACAGACATGTCTGAAGATTATGATAAGTTTCATGAAATTCCTCCATTCAGAGTGAAAACTGACCCAACTATCCCATTAAGAAATGAAGATGCTCCGTGGTTACGGCCCAAGAAGCGATCATAAGAAAAGTAGGAAACAAGTGATGTGTAATAATGTATTGAACCATTGGTGATTTTTTTGTGATGTTTGCAATCAGCCAAGTTTGAACATGATGTGACACCACTGTTTCAGTTGTCCAGTTTGCACACATGAATGGCCTTTGAAACAGATGAGTTTTCGTCTGAAACCCTCTTACTTTGAAAGAGATGGTCCAGTTTGTACACGAAGTGCATCCAGTTTTTGTCGTAATCCTCTCAACTTTTGCACACATGCTATGTGGATCAAATGATGATACCATGCCAAGTTTCAACCTTTTCTGAGTTCAGTTGTAGTGCTTTCCAATTACAGGGTCATTTAGCTCAAAATAAATCATTAAATGCATGAAAAATAGCAAATGAAGTAAGAAAGGTTTGAAATTTTAGTATGTGGCTTTGAATGGTGCATGTTGAATGCAAACAAAAGTCTTGAGTTGAAATAAGTTTAGAAAAATGAAATGCCTTTGAAACAGATGAGTTTTCGTCTGAAACCCTCTTACTTTGAAAGAGATGGTCCAGTTTGTACACGAAGTGCATCCATTTTTCATCGTAATCCTCTCAACTTTTGCACAAATGCTATGTGGATCAAATGATGATACCATGCCAAGTTTCAACCTTTTCTGAGTCCAGTTGTAGTGCTTTCCAATTTCAAAATGTGGTCAAAACGGGGGAGGGGGGGCATGGCCGGTGATAGCTAGGTGTGGAATCTGGCAAAACTCTTTGTAGATCTCTGATGAAATGAGTACTTGTGCACTTGGAAATGTTTTTTTGAAAAAATAAAGAGCAAACTATCAAGCACTTGTAGTTCAAATTTCACCCCGTTCCACCTGAATTTGCGGCAATTTGTCTTTTTCAGCAGAGGTGCATAAAAACATTTTACATGGAAACTTTTGTAAATTGTTAATAAAATATGGTATAGTATAATAAAAAAATGGATTGGTTCAAATTGACATCAAATATTTGGTAGATCCTTCACAAAAAGACCCTACTTTCGGCACTCGGAAAATGAAAAATGGATTTTTCGTGCAACGAAAATGAAAACTTCCTTTAGCAAACTTGTTGGCCATTCAAATATACACACATATGCAAAATATGAGATCATTTGGGGAAACTATCATTTGAAATTAGATATAACTTCGGCCATTTGGCTTGAAAGCCATGAACCTTCATACTCGATAGCCCATTTTGAGAAGACTTTTTAATAGATTTTCATTATTCCAAGTTTGTTGGTTTGTATGGTTACTAGGACATAAATTAGGATGCAACGCGAAGGTTTTATATATTTTTGATTTTTTTTAATTGTTTAAGCACCGATTTCAAAATGCGGTCAAAACGGGGGAGGTGGGCATGGCCGGTGATAGCTAGGTGTGGAATCTTGCAAAACTCTTTGTAGATCTCTGATGAAATGAGTACTTGTGCACTTGGAAATGTTTTTTTGAAAAAATAAAGAGCAAACTATCAAGCACTTGTAGTTCAAATTTCACCCCGTTCCAACTGAATTGGCGACAATTTGTCTTTTTCAGCAGAGGTGCATAAGAAACATTTTACATAGAAACTTTTATAAATTGTTAATAAAATATGGTCTAGTATAATACAAAAATGGGTTGGTTCAAATTGACATCAAATATTTGGTAGATCCTTCACAAAAAGACCCTACTTTCGGCACTCGGAAAATAAAAAATGGTTTTTTCGTGCAACGAAAATGAAAACTTCCTTTGGAAAACTTCCAGCTGAATTGGAGTATGTGGCTTTGAATGTTGCATGTTGAATGCAAACAAAAGTCTTGAGTTGAAATAAGATTAGAAAAAGGAAATGCAATAAATATTTGAAAATGCATTTTTAATTGAAAATAGTAAAATTGTATAGTTAAAAAAATATTTTTCAAAACAAAAAATGGTTTTGGATTAGTTAATTAAATAGAAGCACTTTTTCTGTTAAAAGTTATTTGAAATTACAAACAAAAAATCATTTAAAATTGAAACACCTAACTAATTAAAAAAGAAATAAATTTGAAAAGGGCGGGAAGTCGAAAAGATTGCATAAAAAGGGTCAACGATCCCGGTTGGTAGCACCAACCGGGAGCAAAGACTCAACGGTCCCGGTTGGTGCTACCAACCGGGATCGATGACCCTGGTGCGACGTGGCAGCACCACGCCCCTCCCCGCCCAGGCCAACGATCCCGGTTCGTAACACCAACCGGGACCGTTGAGTCTTTGGTCCCGGTTGATGCTACCAACCGGGACCGATGGCCCTTACTATATACGCGCCAACTCTTCTTCTTCTTCCCCAACTCCACCAAATCTATCTTTTCCCCCACTCTTCTTCTTCCGCGCGGAATTCCCCGTCGACGCCGGCAGGCTGCCCGCCGATTCGCCGCCCTACGGTCAGGGGAGCCCCCTTCCGATTCGGTCAGGGGAGCCTCCAAGAAGACGCCGCCTTCATCTTCTCCAGCCACGGCCACCCCAACGCCGCGATTCCGGCTACTACCACCTGCCACCGAGCCCGCTTAAACGACTACGCCCCCCTGTGAGATTGTGCTCGTTTCCCCCTTCCCCCGCCTGGTTTCCTCGCCGAAACTCGCCCCCCCCCCCCCCCCGCGTACACATGCTCCGGCCACCGCTGTTCTTCGTCGTGGATGTCGCTCCGGCGCAACTCCGGCCGCCCCATGACCACCGTCAGATGCTGCGCGACGCGCTGTAGCCATAGCAAGAAACGAAGCAGGATTCGTCCCCTTGTAGCAAGCTCTAGGCCATCGTCCATGGCACGGCTCACCGCCGGCGTGCCCTCTGCCGTGCTGGGCTCGCTGCCATGTGGGCCCGCAGCGTCAGGGTGCTAACCCCGTCCTAACCCACCACCTGTTAAAAAATGAAATAGATTAACCTCTCACTGACTTACACCTGGGACCCACCCCCATTTAGATTAAGTTAAAAGTTAATTATCATGTGTGAGTATGACATGTGGGCCCTGCCCAATTTAACTTAATTAAAATGTTTAATTAAATTACTAAGTCACTTACATGTGGGCCACACCCCCCTTGATTATTAGTTAATTAAAATCATTTAATTAAATAGTCACTGACCAGTGGGACCCACTGGTCAGTAGTAAAAATTAATATAAATAATATTGATTAATAAATAAAGAAATAGAAAATGATTATAATTGATTTAAAATTGAATAAAACTTGTTTAATTTATATCTTTTAATCCGTAACTCGGATTAAAATAATTTATATATCAAAGTTGCTCAGAAAAATATGCCGATTCAGAATATGCTATCCGTTGGTCTACCACCCCCCTCTAACATACCGAACATCGAACCGCCCCCCTCCGGACCGTCAGTCCGATGATTTGTCCGGTACTGTAAAAGTACCCGGATGAATTTATTCCGAACACGAAAGTTGTTCGGAATAGATCAACTACCCTGGATACCCAACCCACACGTGTGTCGGATGTCCACGACACCTCCGGCATGATGCCCCCCCCCTCCGAACACCCTGTCCGGGAATCACCCGGAGTCGGTACTTCATCTCTGGATGAACTCCCGCTCCGTGCACTGTGTACCGTTCAACGTTAGAGCATGGATTACAATTCATTGCAATGCCTTTCATTTGTTTGTTATGCTTGCTGTGTATTTACTGTTTCTTCCCCTCTCCCCCCCCCCCTCCGGACACCCTGTCCGGTAATCACCGGCGAGGTCGCCATTAGCGCCGAGCTTATTGCATTGTTTTACGTTAGATCACCGATTTCATTTCATTTGTCATGCCTTGTATTGTTTGCTATGATTGCCGTGTATTTACTGTTTCTCCCCCCCCTTTAATCTCCGGTAGACTCTGCTGCTACCGTTGACTACACCGCGACGCCTACGATTTGCATTATAATAGCTTGCAATTCTTAATTTGCAGATACTATGGATCCAATATTTCATAGAGATGAAAATGAGGAAAATTTGCTTCACGATATGATCAACGGCAATGAAGGTCAAGATGTCACCCACCGGTTTCTGAACGATTCTGGTGAGGGAGACGAGTCTCTCCACCGAGAAGAAGCATCGGATTGGAGAAAAGCCGGCTCCGGCTCCGGCGGAACCTTTAATCTCGAAAACACCGGCGAGGTTGATATATATGTAAATTACTGTTAATTAAAATGCAGTTTTATATGTACATGCATATATTAACACTCTTTCTTCTTTTAGCCCTCCGGATCCGGATCAGGCCATTCCTCCGCAAGACCGAAACGAGGCCCAACCAAAAAGTTGGCTGACAATGTGAGGTATAGGATCGAAGAGGTCGGTCCAGACAGCGAACCGTTAGCTCCGGAAGATGTCAAGAAAAAATTTGTGAAGGCATGCGGAACTCTCGTGAGGGACAACATCTCGATCACCATTCGAGAATGGATGCAGCTAAAGGACCCTACAATCTCGTTTGTGTGCGACACCATGAAAGACAGGCTTTGGAACATGCTCATGCATAATTTCCTCCTGCGGATGCCAGAGGTGGATAATCCAGCTCAGGAGGCGGCAGCTAGACTGGAGCTAGAGGCTAGAGTCAAGAAGTTTGCTCTCAGCAAGATGGCCGAGCAGTTCAAGAATTGGAAGAAAAACTTGTACCTAAAATATGTCAAGTTAGACAAGACTCCGGATTTCGAACACGGCTATGGTAAGATAAGAGAGCAGTGGGATGATTTTGTGGCGTATAAGAAATAGGTGCACGCGCAGCAAAGGTCTGAAATAAATCAGACGAATGCCGCTAAGAAGATTTACCACCATAAAATGGGGCCTGCTGGCTACGCCGGTTGCATGCCTAGGTGGGAGGCAATTGAGGCCAAGTATTTTGATGCCGGGATCACTCCAGAGCCTACAACATGGAACGAACGGACAAGAAACTGGTTTTACGGCCATGGGGGCACGTTGGACCAAGATGGGAAGGCAATATATAACCAGTCACACATAGATGATCCCCTGCTGCCCATCGATGATATTAGAGATGCAGTACGTGATATTGAAGAGGGACAGTTCATTCCCGATAGAGAGGACGACGAGCTCACACGCGCCCTAAAAAATAAAGAACACCCAGGACGAGCACGAGGCACGCCAGGCTCCAAGTGTTGGAAACTTGCCTTCCCTTCGGAAAGCAAGAAATATCCAGATAAAAGCCATCAGAGGAGGAAGGAAAGGGAGGCAGCTGAGAAAGCGGCGGCTGAGAGAGAGAAAGTGGCGAATGAGGCTGAGAAAACGGCTACCAAAGAGCGGCTGCGTAATGTAGAAGAAGGCTTAAAGCGGGCGGAGGAGCTAATCGGCAGACTTAGACAGCAAAGTGGCGGCCAACCTCAACAGCTCTTGTTAGAAACTGGATTCGATGCTACCGGCGCCTCCTCGAATCAGAAAAGCTCCCAAGCTTCCATGCAGCTCCAGCAGGATGATGATGATGCACTGACAACGGCTGCTCCTAAACGCTACCCAGTGGATTATATCACGGAGAGCACACGTTGTGAGCTTAAGGTGCATGTGATGAACTTAAAGGTGACGGTGGCGGTCGGCATGGCCCTATCAATCCCGGAGAAACCAACTTATCATTGCAACCCGACTCCAGAAGGGTACGCTGTCGTCATGGTGGATGATGTGATGGATGATTATGAGGAGCTGAAGCTGGACCACCCTGCAGGTGAAGATGGGGAGCTGAAAGAACTAGGAGAAGCAAAAAAGGGGAGTGTTCTATGGCGAAAGGAGCACATCGTGCTTCCAGATTATATGCCTCCAAGGTCACCCACTCTTCAGAAGAGCAATCCACCTTCGCCGCCACGTGACCATTCTTCACCGCAACCACCGCCTTCACCGCCTCACCACTCTCCGGCTCAGCCGTCTCCACCGTCGCCTCAGGCATCTCCACCGTCGCCTCAGCCGTCTCCATCTCCTGAGCCTCAGAGCCAGAAGCGGAAGCGTACCTATACTAGGAGGGGCAGCAAGAAATCACCGAAACGTAAGCGATCACCCCTCCCAAAAGTTCCTCATCAGAATATGAAGAACCTACCCGGAGAGATGACACCTGAGGAACTGGAAGTGTCCGTAAAAATGTCTTATGAAAAGTGGAAGATTGATGTGGCCAACAAGAAGAAGCCGATAGAGCCATTGTTCCCGCGCACCCCAAAAGATCACGCCGCGTGCGCGAAACTGAAGAAGAAGCTTCACAACCCCATACCGCTCACATCAGACTATGAACGCTCTATTACAAAGTCGGCTGAGGCAAAAGAGCGGAGAGTCGGAAAAGAGATTTCCCAGCTCGGACTACAGAAAGAACAATCGACCGAACCGCTCAAAGTGCACACTTGGCCGCGCCCCCAGCAACATCAGGTCGATGCGTATGATCCGAACAAAGATCCGGAGTTTATAAGATAGTACGGAGCAAAATCCCAGGCAGTAGGATTGTCTATTACTGATTACGTGAGCCGTCTCGATGAGTTCGGGAACGACGTGGAATTCGTACCGGCATACCAATACCAACACGGGTATCCTCTCGTCAAACCCGAGTTAGTCAAGGATCTACCAACAAACATGCGAAAATTGCATGACTGGTACATGGAAAAATCTGCTAAATCCGAAAACTGGATCTACGCTAAATTTCAGAACGAGCATTACGGGTATGGACAAGGCTTCGATCTGATTGAATTCTCAGAATTATTTCAGTTTTACAATGGAGACGCCATCGACAAATCTATCGTCAGTGCATATTGTCTGTAAGTACCATTAATTTCAGTGATCAAGCCTTTCTAGCTCAGTTCATTCGTTTCATGTACAATCTTACACTCATCACTAAACTAATTATATATGCAGAACGAAGATTATCGAATGCAAGAAAGGACAAATCTATGACATTGGGTTCGTTGACTGCCAGTTCGTTCATGAAAGAACTCTCAAAGAGAAGCCCAACCAGACAGAGAACAACTTGTTGCAATCGTTGACGTATTTCGGCACAAGAAGGGAAATATAATTTCCTTACAACTTCGAGTGAGTGTTACTGTATCGCACACATTCAATTTTGCTTGCTCGGTGTTAAGCGTATAATTGACTCTTTATGCGTGTGCAGCTTCCACTTTATTCTGTTGATCATTGTTCCGGACGAAGGAGTAGTAAAAGTCATGGACCCGGGACGCAGATCTATGAAATCATGGGAGGACATGCAAGCATGCCTCCAGAGGGTTTGGAAACGGTTCACCACCAAAACACCGGGTCTTCTGGCAAAGCTTACATTTGAATCACTGAATGTAAGTACTACTTGCTAGATCCGTGCATCTTTTATTCTAGTTTCAGTATAATTATCATGCTGATTATAATATTCATTGATTTCCGTTCTCGTAAAGTGTTTGAGACAGGGACCCGAGAATAACTTATGTGGATATTATGTCTGCGAGTTCATTCGCCAGACGACCAAAGAGACGGCCACAACCCGAAACATAAGGAAAATTGAAGTACGATAAACAACATTCAATACTTTAATTTATTGCGTTAAATTGTGTTTAGTTTCATTCATATATATTGATCCATTTCTTTTAATTAGATCGAACGAATGCGGGAAGGTCTTCTACCACGAGAACGCGTGCGAGCAATTCAAGAGGAAATCGCCGGATTCTTATTAGACCATGTCATAGCTCCGACCGGAGAGTTCTTTCACCCTCATTTTTTGGAAGACAAGCGGCCAAGGACCGATGTAAATTAGATCGAACTCGTGTGAGTACCGTTTGTGTAATACATGTTCGACCAAGCACGAGGAATGAGATGGTGTATATGATATATTCGTGACGATAATGTGTAATATATATTGTGGTTCCTTCATTGTTGCTTTAATTTATATATATATGGTACCATTTAATTGAATACAAAACACAAAATAAATAAATGAAAAAAATCAGAAAATAGGGCTAAAAAGGGGGGCAGTGGAGCCTCTTCGGTCCCGGTTCTTCCTATCAACCGGGACCGATGACCCCTCCCCCCCTCGCTGTGCGCCTGGCCACGTGGAGCCTCTTCGGTCCCGGTTCGTGGGCCAACCGGGATCATCATTGGTCCCGAGTTATTGGTCCCGGGTGTGGAACCGGGACCGAAGGGCCATATGAACTGGGATAATATGCGGGTCTGTCCACTAGTGGAAGAAGAGCCACAAGATGCAATCCAACGAACCTGGCCTTTTGTTGATGGAAATCTTGGTCGTCCCCCTCTTCAGCACATCCGGCTCCGTCCATTGAAGCACCACGCCGAGTAGAAGAACAACCAACCAGGACTGGATCTTGGCCAAGAAATCCAGCCACCACTTCGAGGAAAGACGAGAAACTACGGAATAAATGCAAACACTACTAGCCCTAGCTACTCCGCCGTCGCTCCTTTTCCTCCCCTTGCCGGCTACTCCGGTGAGAGGGGCTCGGGGTTGCCCGGCCTGGACGGAAAGCGGTGGAGGAGGAGGAGAGGATAAGGATGGGGGAGGAGAAGAAAAGGTAAAGTAGTACTATCACAATACACTTTTGCCAAACAATTGAACCAAAATATGTGTGATAGATTTTTCACAAAGCTCGAAACAAAAATTTTAACTTCCAAAAAATGAAATGTGTGGAATGCATAATTTATCAAGCATGTTACTGGAAATCTAAGGGTGGGTGATACATGACACACAGTCCGTACAAAAAACTATACACGATAAGGGCTGAGATTGTGTGCAGGTACAAACAATGAACCGCTAGCAATTTTTTGGCAAACGTTCTCAACTACAAAATTGCGTGATATAATATGATCCAACGCAAAGATGTGAGATATGGAGAATGTCTTTAGGCACACGTTTTGCAATAGCCACACGTTTGCGATTATACAAAACAACACATAAACTTCTGCGTTGACAGTTATCTGCTTTGTGAAGCAAACAATTATATTAAACTAGATGATACCTCGCGATTTCCTGCGGAAATTAACTGCAATATATTTTGAATTTACGAAGTGTGAATAGTTGAATTAATAACATATAAAATAAAACTAAAAAATGCTATTATATATTGTGTAATTGAAAATATGAATTTAATATAAGTGATATAATAGAATGAAAAAAAAACATGCATGTTGACTGATTCTTGAAGTGGTGACATGTGTGGTGAGATGGATTTGTACATGAGATTAACTATTAATGAAAATATTTATCTCATGGATATTATGGTGGGCCTTTGATGAGGTATCATGTGTACATGATATGATAATAGAGATTGTGGCTTAATGAAGATATTGAGGTGGACATTTTGCATGTTGAGAGAATTGAGAGCAATTTCTTAAAAATGTAAGATAAATTGTATAAGCAAATTCAAGAGGGGAGGAGCCTTGTAACTGAATTTGTACACCGCCACACCAACAGGACATCAAACGCTGTGCCCAATCGACACTCATAGGGATATGCAGAGCAAGCCAATCCAACCCTAAAATACAATCGTAATAGATCAGGGATAAAACTCTAAGACAGTGAGTAAATTTAATTCCATTAATGACCTACTGACGTCATGAATGAATCTGTGACAACTCATAATCCTAGCATCATCAACCTTGATACGCAATAAACTGCACTGCTATACTCAAGTCTCAATTTTCCAACCACCTGATTCAGTAAAAGAGTGAGTACTTCCTGAGTGAATAAGGAAGAACTTTTTATGTCCTTGTATCTCCACTGCAATCTGGAATGAACTGCTCGCCTCGCCTATCGCTAGCCGCATAGCACTAGCGTTTCTCTGGTTCTAACATGTCATCTTTTTGGCGACGCTTGGCGTTGCCACATGGTGGTGCGGCATCGCGGTGGGAGAGGCTTGGTGTGGCGGCGTCTCCGGGCGATGGCTGCGACGCCGCGGGATCGACCTCGCCCAAGTGTTTCTGGCGCTGGGGTTGTGGCGGAGGGGTCGGTCGCACGGCGTGGTGTTGCGCTTACGGACAGAGATCCAGTGACATGCCCATGGCCATGCATCAACCCTTCAAACGCTATCCAACGGCCAACAACCATCCACAATAAAATATTATTAATTGTCTCACTTGTAAATCTGCCACTGTTACTCGAAGCGGAAGTAGTTCGTCCTCGGAGCTGAGGTTTCTACCAGATGATACTCGAAGCGGAAGTAGTTCCTCCTCGGGGCTGAGGTTTATACCAGTAGCTATGTGTTCTCTCCCATGATGAGATCTTCGTTGTGATCATAGGCTATGTTAATCTAGGGTGATCCCATGATATTTCCCCTTCCTCTGTGTATTGGATTGATGTACTCAATTGATCTTATCTAGTATAATCCCGGAGACCAAGGTGACAGCGGTCTATTGGACATGGATTAGAAGAATATTATCATCAGTGATTTCCTCTTTTGTGTGTTGATTGAAGATTGAGAGTCTCTTGGTGCTTGTCTTTGACTATCCTTGAGATATGTTGTGGTGATTGTGTTACTCTCTTTGGATGGCCGCGGTGACATTGGGAAATCCATAGATTTGAGCACTACGAACTTTGATGTGGGCTTTTGTAGCCCTACATAATTCTCGTCCTATCTTGACAACAAAGCAATGACCTCCGAGTGCGTCTCCATTGCATGTTTTATGGGAAATATCATGTGACTAGACTATGTTAATGTTTTTGGGAGTTTCCACTAGTGAAAGTATGAAGCCTAGGCCTTGTTTTCATCATTGTTACACCGTTTGCACTCACTTTTGTTACATGTTTGCTTGCTGCACTTTTTATTACAGATTTATATTACTTTGTTTTGTCACACCTATCACCCATATTTTATCATCTCTTCGCCGAACTAGTGCACCTATACAATTCCTAGTTGTATTAGGTGTGTTGGGGACACAAGAGACTTCTTGTATCGTAATTGCAGGGTTGCTTGAGAGAGACCATCTTCAACCTCTACTTCCCTGAGTTCAATAAATCTGAGGTCATCTACTTGAGGGAAATTGTTGTTGTCCTACAAACCTTTGCGCTTGGAGGACCAACATAGTCTACAAGAATAGAAACGTGCGTAGACATCAAACTTGTTGCAGCGAAATTGTTGCTTCTCAAGCTCTCCAGTCAAGGAAGACTTTGGCGACGTATTCGACTTAGTTGAAAATCCTTTCCTTAATGTGTAAGCATTGTAGGGTTGTCTTGCAATTAACAAAGTGTCAAACCTCATTCCAACACAAGGATCATTCGACTGCGACAAAACTTCCTCATCTTGAATGTCTTCCGCCTCAGCAATCACGGCAATTGCTGGAGCAGCTTGGACAGGAGTAGGAGGAGGAACATCTTGGAGGGAGTGACTTTCAGCCTTTTGAATGGTTTCCGTGCCGATAAGAGGCACGTGGTGAACGGGAAGCCGTCTCTCCCTTGTTGCCGTCAGCCTTTTGAATGGTTTCTGTCAGACAGGGCTTTGTCGTCAGCTTGGCACAAGGTTGACGACATCGGATGCTTTGCCGTCTGCCCAGGTAGCAAGTTGAAGGCAAACAGTGAAGCTGACGGCAAAACTCATGTTTCTAGTAGTGAATTTGGTATCAAGAAAAGAAAAGAGATTGATGAGTTATTATAGTTCATAACGACGCATTTCATGTTCGTATTACAATGACACTTTCAAAGATGACATTAAAGATCCTGCTAGGTGTGAACTAGTTCAGTGGGACTATTCTTGGTTTTTGTCATAAATAAATACACAACGTTACTCGCGAGTTGTTTAAGTAAGTAAATACATTTTAGTGAATAAAATAATAGGAATTTTCTACTTTCAGCTCATTTGATTGTTTCAACCAAATAAATTATCTTGTGTTAACAAAACATTCTATATTTCTAAAAATGAGTTACGTGTGCAAAAAAAAGTCATAATGATGAAAAAACAACCTATAATGCGAGAAAACATAGAAAACATTTGACACCATTTCCTTTGATATTTTGACATCATTTTTTTGAATTTTTCATTGCAAAACGTAGAATGATGACAGCTAAACAATGCAGTGATGCACAGCAAGAACTTTGAAAGTGATAGTTCATCACAACGACAACATTCAAAGTACGTAGTTATCACAACAACAACAACAACAACAATAACAACAAAAACAACAACATTCAAAGTGCATAGGTCGGTACAACAAAGACATAATAGGAAGTTCATATGACAAGATGACATTGATTTTATTTTTTTGCGGGTAACAAGGGTTGTTGTAATTATGTTCAGGAGCATATGAAAATTAAAATATCTTGTGAGACATTACAATTGCAGTAGTTAACAACTCGACGTTATCAACATCCTCATCCTCATCTTCATCCCTCTCCTAATTAATTTAAAGTTAGCCACATCCACATATATGAAAGTAGATAGACATAATAGCTACCGGTTTTGGAAGTGAGACATGCAAGTAGAAGATATGAATCATACCATAAAATTGAAGTCCTTGTGAGCATGTTTGATATAACTTGTTCCGTACACCAAGGCCTCCACAAAAAACCAACACATACACGACCTTATGTTTAACAAAAACACCATGTATATAAGAATATGTTTAACCATTTTTTGGACAAACAAAGCATATGTTCAAAAAAAGACAACACATACCTAAAACTCTTCCACCCATGCTAAAATTTGATTATGAAGACCCAAAGGTAGCCGGAATAGTCAAGAATCTCTTTCCATCATTGCCAAAACAGGGTATCTAGGGGCATTCACCCACCACGTACCATTCAAGAAGATTGAAAGTAGGATCCGTAAGTGGCACATTGAAATCATCTAGATACACTAGCTAGTGTAAGAAAGCCTACTACTACCTTATCAAAAATAGCTACCGCTGGTGGCTGTCAGCATAGATTATGTTAGCAAAATTGTCAGCATAGATTCTAGCTAGGATGCACTGGATGTCAACACATGTCAGCCAAAGTCGACGGGATTGCCTTCCGCACAGGTTGTTAACGGAAGCACTCGCTAAACGAGACGTGGCCAGGATGGCACATGACAGAGCTGCCGTCTACTTCGTTTGCCGACGAGAACTTGATGCCGATGAGCTAGGAAAAACTGTTGGTATAACAAAGGACAAGGATGACACAACTCAGGCTGGCCGAAGTGAAGAGTAACTTAGACTAGTAACATCCATATTACCATACCGTATCATATTAAATGTAATACTTCTATGTGTCTTGCATTGAAATAAATAAAGCTATCTATGATACTACAATATGATACTACGCATTACGAAAGTAGTATCATATACATGATAGTAACTTATGATACTACTGATTATGGACAGCCTTATAAGAGCAAGTATAATAGTGCTCACTCAGCAGGCTATTACGAGTAAAATATTATATTTTTGTTTAGTTGGATGAGAGAGAAGAGAAGAGAGAAGTTAAGCGGACTCTTGGTGAAGAGCCAGCTCTAGCATCTGCTCCTAGGTACTTTGTGACAATGAAAGGTGGACCATACATCATAAAAATAATATACATTATTAGCTAACTATTGTAGTTTGTTTCACGTTATACATGTGCTAACCTACAAATTAGGTAGTAATTCGTTTGCATGCAGGCGAGTATACCTGCTACGCTATTAATTAGGGATTTATGCCTAAGAGGCAAATCTGACGCAGAGATTGGAGGGATTCCAATTTCCATCTACTCTCTCTTCTTTCCAGTTTATAGGGTTCAATTTGCAAATCTTATCAACCATGTTAAATGTTGAGTGGTCGAATAAAATTCGTAGTTTACAAAAATACTTAAATATTATACTCGTTTTTTGTCAGAAAATTATCTTTGCCAATGCATTAATTATAACGCATGCATGTATAACTACTAAATGAACAAAAAATACTACATGCATTGGTGAGTATTCTATGGAACTTTGCAAGCAGCAATTTAATGCACCTCAAAATCTAAACATGTGATAGTTAATAATACATGTGAGACTTATAAAATGGAAAAAAGAAAATTTTGAAATGAGCCCTATAAACCAGAAAGGTAGTAGGTGGGAATGCTAAACATTACGTGCCTTATGCACTGTGCCGGAGCAAGTAATTATCTTGCCACATAAGATTGTTTACCTAATTTGTAGGTTAGCACATGTATAAGGTGAAGCATTGGGAGCAATCTTACATTAACTTTACTTAAGCTACCATAAACACTTCTTTCTTCATTACCTATATACCACATAGATAAATTTATCTTAGGATATGTGATGCTACTACCTATATTACTCTCATTATGACCAGGCTGACACCAGCGACTCAACATGCATGAGCTTCTACACCATATCAACTAGATGATGCCCCACACGTTGTTGCGGAACTTTTTCACAAAATATTTCAATGAAAATGTTTGGTTAAATGAAGCATGTATATTTGAAACAATAACTTTTAAACTAATATATAGATTTAATATAAATATCATAATAAAATAAAAATTCCATGCATGCATGTTGCATGTGTGTTTTTATTATGCATAGTGGTATTTTGAGGTGAGTCTTTTTCATGTAGGTTGGAAGATGAGGTGGCATGCTTGCATGTTGAGAAAAATATGTTAATGGAGGGTGATGTGGCATGCATGATGAGGTGGAGTGTGTGCATGTTGAAAGAATTAGAAATAGTGGGGAGCAACTTGTTAAGAATGTAAGATGTAAGATGTGTGCCCAAAGTTGTTGGAGAATAGCACTAAAACTCCTGTTCACCGTGAGTGGGGCTGTGTCTAGCGGGAAGGGTACTATATAGGCTTGCTTTTCCGTTTTCACTTTACATTAATGAAATTGAATGCATGCAAACTGTAAGCATCCTCTTTCATCATTTAATGCATGCAAACGGTAAACCAGACCGAGGCCTCGCATGTCTATATAATCATACTCTCTAGGCGGAATATTGTGTAGGGAACCACGACAGGGTCGACAACGCAACACGATCCATGGAGCAGCTTGTTTTGCTAAGTCTTATCCTCCTTGCGCAGGCGGCGGCTTGCCTTTTGTGCACGGCTGTCGGTCGTCGGCGGCACTTGCGGTGCTATATCTTGGACTACGTGTGCCATAAGCCATCCGACGACCGCAAGGTGAGCACGGAGATGGCCGGCAGAATGATCGAGCATAATAATCTCCTCAGCCTACCAGAGTACCGGTTTCTCCTCCGCGTCATCGTCGGCTCTGGCATTTGGGAGGAGAGCTACTGCCCGCGCAACATTATCGAGTGCCGTGAAGACTCGCCAACGCACCAGGACGCGCTGGACGAGATGGATGCTTTCTTCGACGACGCCATCGCCGAGCTCTTTCGGAGGAGTGACTTCGCCCCCAGCGACGTCGATGTCCTCGTCGTGAACGTCTGCATGTTCTCCCCTGCCCCGTCGCTGGCGTCCAGGATCGTGCACCGCTTCGGCATGCGCGAGGACGTGGCCGCGTACAACCTCTCCGGCATGGGGTGCAGCGCCGGCCTGGTCTCCCTGGATCTCGCGCGCGGGGTGCTGCGGGCGCGGCCGATGTCTCTAGCTCTCGTGGTGTCGTCAGAGTCCATCGCCCCCAACTGGTACGCAGGTACTGACAGGTCCATGATGCTGGGCAACTGCCTCTTCCGGTGCGGAGGTTCCGCCGTGCTCCTCACCAACAACCCGTCTCTTCGCGGGCGTGCCAAGATGGTGCTTCGCCAACTCGTGCGCACAAACACCGCCGCAGACGACAGGGCGCACACCTGCGCCCTGCAGCGTGAGGACGGCGGCGGGCGCGTCGGAATAAGCCTCAGCAAGGATTTGCCCAAGGCTGCCGTACGGTCCTTGACCCTGAACCTGCAGAGCCTCATCCCTGGCGTGTTGCCCGTGTACGAGCTGCTGCGGTTCGCTTCCCAGCATGCATGCAATAATCTTCTGTCCCGCATGCATGTGACGAAAGTGATACGACATGCCAAAATCAACTTTAAGACGGGCGTGGAGCACTTCTGCATCCACCCCGGCGGCAACAAGGTTATCAAGGCAGTAAAGGACAGCCTTGGTCTGGATGCCAACGACGTGGAGCCTGCGCAGATGACGCTGCACCGGTGGGGGAACACGTCGGCTAGCAGCATATGGTACGTGCTGTCCTATATGGAAGCCAAGGGCAAGCTAAAGAGAGGGGAGAGGGTGCTCATGCTCACCTTCGGATCGGGGTTTAAGTGCAACAGTTGCCTGTGGGAGGTTACCGGCGACATGGCTGACAAGGGAGCGTGGGCTGACTGCATCGATGAATACCCACCGGAGAGCATCACGAACCCCTACAATATTGAGGCCAAAAGATTGAAGAATGATGAAGATCACATGATGATGTGGCATTGCCGACTTGGTCATATTGGTATAAAACGCATGGAGAAGCTCCATAAAGATGGACTTCTTGTGTCATTGCA
Organism: Bromus sterilis; assembly: GCA_950022295.1. NCBI lineage: Eukaryota > Viridiplantae > Streptophyta > Magnoliopsida > Poales > Poaceae > Bromus > Bromus sterilis. The sequence continues at coordinate 301,752,095 of OX465601.1, forward strand.
TGTCTGACCCCTTGATACATGTGACCAATGCCTCATGGGCAAAATGACAAGGACTCCATTCGATGGCGTAATGGAGCGTGCGGATGTCTTATTGGGGATCATACACTCGGATGTATGTGGACCCATGAACGTCCCCACTCGCAATGGTCTTCGTTACTTCGTGACCTTTACTGGTGACTTGAGTAGATAAGGGTATATTTAATTGATGAAGCACAAGTCTGAAACCTTTGAAAAGTTCAAGGAATTTCAGAATGAGGTCGAAAATATACTCGAAAGAAAAATCAAGCACCTTCGATCGGATCGAGGTGGCGAGTATTTGAGTCACGAGTTTGGCAATCATCTGAAGTCTTGTGGCATAGTACCACAGCTTACGCCGGCATGCACACCTCAGAGAAACGGTGTGGCTGAGCGACGTAATCGAACCCTATTGGATAGTGTACGATCGATGATGTCTCATACTGATTTGCATGTGTCATTCTGGGGGTATGCATTAGAAACTGCCGTTCATATTCTTAATAGGGCACCATCCAAATCCATAAAGACAACACCATTTGAAGAATGGCATGGCACAAAACCTAAGTTGTCTCACCTAAAGATTTGGGGTTGTGAGGCTTATGTATGGAAACTACAGCCTGACAAACTTGAATCCAAGGCGGATAAGTGCATCTTTGTGGGCTATCCCAAGGAAACTTGTGGATACACCTTCTACAACAAGTGTGACAGCAAAACGTTTGTTGCCAAGACGGGACACTTTCTTGATAAGGAGTTTCTCGCGAAAGAGTTGAGTGGGAGGAAAATAGACCTCGATGAAGTGACTGACCAATCACTCCAATTGGAAGAAACGGCTACGGAAATTGTTCTGGAACCATCTTCCACAGTGGGAGCTGAAGAGAATGGCCAGAACGACATTCATAACGATCATGACATTAATGATGATCATGATGAGAATGAAGAGGAACCTTTTATGCCCCGTAGGTCATCAAGAGTCCATCAACCTACTGAGTTTTACGGACAGCTTTTGAATGCAATCTCGGCTGATGAGTCGGATGAACCTACAAGTTACAAAGAAGCAATGGAGGGACCCGAGTCCGAGAAATGGCTTGAAGCCATGAAATCCGAAATAGACTCCATGTACACCAACAAAGTATGGACTTTGGTGGATATTCCCGAGGACCGCAAGGCCGTCGACACGTTCTCTCCTGTAGCGATGATAAAGTCTATTCGGATCCTACTAGCAATAGCTGCATATCATGATTACGAGATATGGCAAATGGATGTGAAAACTGCATTCCTAAATGGCAACATTGAGGAAGAGTTGTATATGATGCAACCAGAGGGGTTTGTCGATCCAAGGAACGCTGGTAAGGTTTGCAAGCTTCAACGATCCATCTATGGGTTGAAGCAAGCATCTCGGAGCTGGAATCTTCGATTTGATGAGGTCATTAAAGCCTTTGGATTTGTCCAAAACGTTGAAGAGTTCTGCGTCTATAAGTAACTGAGTGGGAGCTCTGTAGCATTCCTTGTGTTATATGTAGATGACATATTACTAATAGGGAACGATAAGAAATTCTTAGAGGAAGAGAAGGAATATCTGAATGGACAATTTTCCATGAAGGACCTAGGTGAAGCTGCGTACATATTGGGGATTAAGATCTATAGAGATAGACCTAATCGACGGTTGGGCTTGAGTCAGAACACTTATATTGACAAGATATTGAAAAGCTTCAAAATGGATGACTCCAAGAGAGGTCTCTTGCCAGTTATAAAAGGTGTCAAATTAAGCGTGACTCAATGCCCAACCACAGCAAAAGAGAAAGAGGAGATGTCCTCAAAGCCCTATGTGTTATGTCCCATACCGGATTTAGCGCTGGCCATTAGTATGAATAATCGCTACCAGAGTAACCCAGGAATGGCTCACTGGACAACAGTAAAGAACATCCTTAAGTACTTAAGAAGAACCAAGGATCTCTTTCTCGTTTATGGAGGAGTTGATGAGGAGCTCACCGTAAAAGGTTACGTTGACGCAAGCCTCGGCTCAGATCTAGATGACTCAAAATCCCAGACGGGATATGTTTTCATGTTGAACGGTGGCGCAATTAGCTGGAGGAGCGGCAAACAGTCAGTCGTCGCTCAATCTACAATGGAGTCGGAGTATATTGCCGCTTGCGAAGCGTCAAACGAGGCGCTGTGGCTGAAGAAGTTCGTGATCAAGCTTGGCGTCTTTCCCAGTTGCACTGACCCCGTGGGAATCTTCTGCGACAACACGGGTGCCATTGCTAACGCGAAGGAGCCAAGAACTCACTCTACAGCCAAGCACATCCTCCGAAATTTCCATGTGACGCGAGACTACGTCAGGGATGGACACACTAGGATTCACAAGATACATCCGGATCTGAACGCAGCAGACCCGATGACTAAACCTCTTCCACAGGGCAAGTTTGAAGAACACCGAGAGACCATTGGTGTTAGATACATACCTGATGTAAACTAGTGTAATTTGTACTCTAGTGCAAGTGGGAGACTGTTGGATATGTGCCCTAGAGACAAATTAATAAAGATATTTGTCACATATCCGTTTTGTTCATAATACGTTTTATACTGTGCTATAACTGTATTACTTGGAAATACTAATACAGGTGTAGTATAAAACATGGTCCGTAGTTTAACTCGGGTAAACTATCTCATTGGGCAATTGATTGATCAAGCTTTCCTTATCATGGCGACACTTAAGTCCATTGACAATGAGGTCATATCATTCAAGGGGAATGATGTGATGGACGTACACCCACCTAAAGTATTGCAATGTGATCGAGTCACATAGTTCAGCGTTGCTATGACTTTGTAACGTATGGCTTAGTCCTTAGACCGTAATGATCATACGTAATTACCATCTATGAGGGGACTTTGATTTGTATCCCACCGCCTGACTGAAATATGCTGGCTATAATGGTGCACTTTGGGTATTCCTAAATAGATGGTTGATGAGTATGTTAATAGATCAGACCGGGATTTGTCAGTCCTTGTGACAGGACAGGTACTCTGGGCCCACTCGGTGATATTGCATCAACAACTTGCAAGGACGTGACTAGGTCACAAGAGATGCAATGATCATGGACGAGAGAAGTTGTTTGTTGTGAACGAGATGTGAACACGGTATGTAGGATACCGACGATCAAACCTCGGACAAACAAAGTACCGCAACACAAAGGGATTACGTCGTATCGTTAACGGTTTCCAAAAGCGATCGAAGTTCATTCGATGGAAGCGCAGGGGCTGTCAAGGATTGTAACCAGGTCCAACTGACTAGTCATTGGTCAATGAGAAGAGTCTCGACCATGTCTGCTGTTTCCCGGACCGTTAGGGTGTTACACTTAAGGGCAATCGATGCATAGGACAGTTACGGGATCAATCGGTGAAATAGGAGAAATCACCGGAATAGTTCCGGAGGAGGACGGAATGGTTTCCGGACATTTTTGAATAGTTCAAAATAAAGTTTAATTGTTTTAATAATGTTTTATTATTTAATTATCTGAATTAAATATTTAAAACATATTAAATAAATTAAAAAATGGGAAAAAGGCTATATGGGCCCATGGGGCCCATTAGGGGAGGAAGGGGTTTCCCCCCTTGGGCTTGGCGCCAAGGGTGGGGCCGAACCCCCCCTATGGCCGGCGCACCCACCCCTTTGGGAGTTCAGTCCCACATGGGGAGGGGAGGAGGATCACACCCCCCCTTGGCCTATATAAGGAGGGGTAGTCTCCTCTTTTTCCAACACACCAATATCTCCTTCTTCTTCCTTCTACTTCCCGGAAGTGGACTCCCCTTGTTTGGAGTCTGCATCAGGATTGGAGTTCTCCACCATAAGGCAGGCCGTCGATCTGCTGGAGTCGGGATCCATTGCCGTATTTCTTCCGCTACTCGCCTGGTTCGGGGCCCGGGAGGAACATCGATTGTACCGTACGTTTATAATCTCTTCGAGGCACTACACCTATGGTGCCACTTCGTTGCTAGAGGTTTACCGGGAGTCATCCTCGCTGGTGGTGGTCTTCTACACGACAGGGAGCTCGTAGATCGGAGTCTACGCCAACCACGTTCGCAAGAACGTTTCCCTCTTTCGGTCTTCAAAGGTATGAACACCGATTCCCTCCGTTACTTTACATCGCCATAGCATAGATCTTGGGTTCGGGTACCGTAGGTATGAAAAATTTGTGTTTTCTGCCACGTATCCCAACACCTAGTGCGGCCCCACCCTAGGCCGCGCCGGGCACCCTCCTGGCTGCCCTATGGCCCCCCTGGTGCCTGATGACCCACAGCCGTAAGGGATCTATTGCAGCGTTTTCGATTAGTAAGAGTGTCGAACCCAACGAGGAGCAGAAGGTAATAGCAAATGACTTTGGCAAGGAGATAACTGCAAGCACTGAAAGATAACTTTTTAGGGGTTTTCTTGGTATAAGCAACAGGAAAGTAAAAGCGAGCAAAGTAAAAGGCACTGGAGAGTAACGAGTGGCCCAATCCTTTCTGAGCAAAGGAGAGGCCTAGCAACTGAACTTATAAAGCCTAAAGTGTTCTTGAGGACACACGGGAGAGGTAGTCATGTGCTTTAGCCATATTCCGTATCGGTACTATGTGCTGTGTTGATAAGTGTTGAGTGGGTGGATCTATGCTAGTACACCCTCTAGACTAAGATAAGTGCACTCTTATGGTTAAACACCTTGCAAGCATCCACAAATACAAGATAGTAATTAAGGCAAAAGCCTAACCATAGCAATACGATCGGTGATCCATTGTTCTCTTGTGCAAAAGCGTGCAAACTGGGGTTTAGGTTTCTGTCACTCCGGCAACCCACCGTAAGAATTCTTTGTACACAATGTATTCCCCTAGGTCCTTGATAAGGCGAAGTATTGAGTGTTCGACTCTCACAACACCACTAGGAAAATAACAACACAACTTAAATATCAAACAACACATATTACTTCAACATCATATGACTACTAACAACTCGACTTCTCCCATGTCCTCAAGAACTAAAGTAACTACTCACAAGACATAAAAGAGATCATGATCAGTGGGGATAAATAGATGATAAACAATTTGGACACAATAATATTTCTCCAAAAAAACTCAATAGCATTCACCACAAAGTAGTAATCAACACCGATAGAGTAGAGAGGATAGATAGTACGGATTACAACACAAGTTGCAATTGTGAGATGAGATTGGATGGAGGTGGAGATGGTGCTGATGATGGGGATGATGTTGATGATGATCTCGATGATACCCGTGACGATGGTGATGACGATGGCGATGATCTCCCCTTCCGGGAGGTGATATCCTCGGCGGAATCTGCCCGCCAGAGATGGCTTTTCTTCTCTGTAGGTTTCCGCCACGGAGCGGCGGCGGAACTCCGTAAACTCCCCCCTTTTCTACGGTTTATGAAAGATGTGTGATATATAGGGCAGAGGGGGGAACCGGGAGTGGTCCTAGGGGTCTAGGCGCCCTCCCGGCGCGGCCAGGGTGGGGGCCGCGCCAGGTGGCCACCTAGGCACCCTGTGGCCCCCTTTGGTCGCTCTTTTGCGTGTCTTCGTGATCCTTCTGGAAAATAGCCTCCATCGATTTTCAGGTAATTTGGAGGTATTCTTCTTTAGCAACTCAGCGTCCACTTTTTACTGCTGAATCCTGCGTCTGCTGCTTCGGCACCGGAGAGTTGCAAACTGTGTAAAATAGGCCAAAACAACATAAGAATAGCATCATATCATGAAATATATCAATGAATAAGAAAGAATTACTATATAAAATAGTGATGCATTTTGGACGTATCAACTCCCCCAAGCTTAGACCTCGCTTGTCCCCAAGCAAATACTGAGCTCGGTAAACCTGTCCACAAGTTTAGAGAGTGAAGTGTCGATAAATAGAATACGGACAAGAAGCATCAAGGTTTCTTCATCAAACTCAAGCATCCTCAACAGCAACCTCAACTCATAAGGCCCTTATGAGAAAGTAATAACGATTATAATCAAAAGTAGGGCTGAGGAAACTCATCAAATTATGACAAACATATCCTTGGTCAAAGGACAACTAACAACTTTCACTCTTGCTCTTTCTTTTTAAATGAAACAATTTTAAGCTTTTGAAAGAATATGTTATTAGTCATGAAGTGTAAATGCTAACACAAAGGAAGATGCTCGCTAGGAAAAAGCTTTCACAAACAACTTACTTATCAAAAACATACTGTCAACAAGGATGTGTGATGGCTTTTCGCCCCTCGTTGGTTACCCCAAGTGGAAGGTTTGAGATGTAGTGCAGCAGCAGTTTTCCCTCGGTGAATATACAAAGGTTTGTCTCCAGTAGGACTCCAGATATGATAAGTAGGTGTCAGCGGCGCAACTAACGCGGACCTGCACACAGACACAGATAACTATGTTCCCAACGAAGTTCAAAGAGGTTGTCAATCTCCCCGGTCTTGTTGTTCACAAAGGGTAAAACACAAGAGATAATGATAGCAACTGAAAGTAAAAACAGAAAAGTAAATAAGCGTGGAAACAGTAATAAGGATATGGACCGGGATACGTGATGTTCACTAGTGATGTCTCTCTCCCAAAAGACGATAAAACTTCTATGCGAGGTAAACAAATTACAGAAGGGCAATTGACAGGATTATGAACGCACCGCAATGCTAACTATGCTACAAAAGAAAGGACGAGGTTCAGAAGCACGGGCAGTACGCCAAAATAAGTAGACCGAAATCCAACTACATCTACTACTAATCACCCACCTTGAGATATCTATCCAGAACATCTCGCTGGTATTAAGTTTCAAGCACCGTGGTTTTCCCCCTTATGGCAACAACACATCCCCTAGACTCATGTTTCTGTCACTCAAGCGTGTCATCGGGGGGCATGAACCCACAATCGAGCATAACGTTCCCTCTTGGAGTTACTACCTACTACTTGGCCAAAGCAATAAACAGCAACGGAGAACATGCAAGAATTACATAGGAACAAAAATATAAGAGATAAGAATCAAATATATTACTCAATCACAATCTGAACATAATCTCATAATCCATCAGATCCCATCAAACTCAGCATAGCAACAATAGAAATATTACAAAAGTGCCTCGATCATGTAGGGCAGCTCACGAGGTCTAAACCATGAAGAACAAAGAGGGGAGGAGAACATCACATAGCTACTGATCACGGGCCCATGGTCCAAGGAAAAGTACTCACGAGGCATCCGGGGAGCATCCATGGTGGAGAGGATACTCCCGGAGGTCAATCCTCCCTCCGGAAGGGTGCCGGGAAGAGGTCTTCTGGTGCTCCCGATCACCAAAGCGCGGCGGCGGCGGTACAGAGGCGAGTTTGCGAAATAGGGTTCTGTCTTCAGAGTTTCCCCGTGATGGAGAATAAATAAGCGAAGGGGGGCAGCCAGAGGTGGACCAGGGGCCCCAGGCGCCCCCCTGGCGCGACCAGGGGTAGGGCCGCGCCGGGTGGCCGCCTGGGCCCCCCTGGCTCCCCTCTGGCCCCACTCGGGCTCTTCGCGAAGCTTCCTTCACGCTGATTTTTTATCTGAATTTTCCCGAATTTTTCTGGCACTTTTTATATGGGGGAAAACTGAAATAAAAAGCAGCAGAAAACAGGAACTGGCACTGGGGTGCACTGAGTTAATAGGTTAGTCCAAATATGATCAAAAGTGTATCAAAGTGTATCTAGATCATAGCAATATCACACAAAACATGCATGGAGCAAGCATAAATTATAGATACGTTTTGGATGTATCAATGTGGCATGGCAAAACTTAATGGAGCTTTATAACGATGAATCCTCATCAACATCAAATGTCAGTTCTCTTAGAGAAAAGAAGGAAGTGGGACAACTGACTCAACATGAAGGTGGATGAAAGGCCTTGTTAAGGGCAAGCAGGGAAAACTCATGTGCTATCCTTAAATCAAACAGAATAAAAATAGATTTTGGGGCGGTGCATAGTTTGTCATCGAATGCTAATAGATAGCTCAATTACTTCTCAAGATGGACAAGTATCGAGGAACGGCTCCCAAGTGGGGACGATCACATCCCCTTAATCTCCTTTGTTTATCACTGCCAAAGTTTCTGATTTCTAATAGACCAAGCGTATAGGAGGGTTTGTTTGTTATATTATCTTTCGAGCTGGGCGCACCCATGCCGGTTCTTCCTCGTATTATGGGTTTGCAGATTAGACATGCAATCCCGGGATAAAACTTGTCCAACTTAAGAAGATCATGAATTACCTACTACTTCCTCATGAGCTAAACAAGAGGCACAAAACAGAAGATTTTGAACATTTAAGGATAACACATAAATTCTATACTTATAGGAGTGGTAGGGGCATACCAAGAATAGGAAGGTATGGTGGACTCATATGGAAGGTATTGGTTTCAGGGTATGGATGCACAAGCAGGAATCTACTTGGTAAAGAGTTTGGCTAGCAAAGGCTTTGAGAGAACAGACAATTGATGCTAATTTAGATGCAAAACATATAAGGCATAAACATTAAGGTAAGCATAACACATCAAGTTGTCTTCCTTGTCAACATAACACTTCAATCATAATAACATAAAGGTTTTGGCTATGTCGCTACTTTTGAAAACATGCATGTTGTCATGACCAAAGCTATGTTTGCCAAAATTAAATAAAGTTTTCAAAGCCATACCTGATATAAGGTCAATACTCCCCATAAGAATCGTCATATGAGGCCGATTGCGCGAAGAGAATACCGAATGCAGCGAAGGAACTAATAGACTTCTCATTAATATTCCATTATAGACGACTCCACACTCACTGATACAGTCTCTCCACAGAAGGAGTGGTAGACCTCGATGCAAACACCTATTTCATATAATAACTTCCCTAGACATGATACAACTCTACTTGACTCCTAAAGACAAAGATAAAGATAAAGATATCGGGCACTCCCCCAAGCTTGGAACAAGCTGAGGGGATGCCATTACCCAAGGAGATTTCACTCCTCAATCCTGTTGTTGTTAATTCTTCAAATCTTTGATGACACGGCGAAGGGTTTGGTTTTCCTCCTCCAAAATCTCCACTTGCACCTTTAGTACACGGAAATCTTCACACAGTTGATTGGTGATGTGGTAAGCTTCGGAGATGGTAGAAATCGTACGTTGATCTTCAAGTGCAGGGGCCGTTCCTGAAAGGTTAAGAGAAAGATCATAATAAGGTTGGACATTCCCCACCATGATGGGGTTGCTTGATCTTCCTCCTTGTGTTGATGGAACCCCTAATTGCTGGGCGGTGATAATCTTGACTTCTTCTCTCACGGAACACTCCATCTCCGCTCGCCTTGCGGCGATTTCTTCTTCCGTGGCCCAATCTACGTATTTCCCTTGGTTGAGATCTGTCTGAACTTCACGTAGACGTCGTTCCATGAAGTCTTCTCCACTTGAGCCACAAGAAGACATCTCTAAAAATAACTTTTTACCCTGCCAGAAACAGATTGAAAAGAAAACACACGAAATCGCGAGATACGTTGCCGGGACGATCCGGCCAAATATATAGCAAAAATTTCTACAACAAAAGGAAGGTAACGAGCCAAAGTGGGGTCGGAGGCGGACTCCTGGGTGCCCAGGCGGCCTCCAAGCGCGGCCAGGAGGTAGGCCGCGCCAGGGGGGGCGCCTGGGCTCCCTGGAGCTCCTCTCCGGCTCCACTTAGGCCTCGAATTTTCCTAATTTTGAAAAAACTCATAATATGGAACTTTTATGGCGGTTCGCGATGTTTCCTTACCGTAATACATACCTTTCCTTATTCTGCTTCTGTCGGTGTCTGAAAGAGGGCTGCAACATGTTCTTCATGAGTTGTTGTGCGTATTATATTTACATCTACATTGACGGGATTTCCCGCCATGTAATGCTTGAGTCTTTTCCCATTCACAACTTGAGGTTTGGTGCCTTCAAAATTGTTAATCCTGATTGCACCAGACCGGTAGACTTCTTCGATATGAAATGGCCCTTCCCACCTGGAAAGTAGTTTACCTGGAGAAAACCTGAAACGGGATCTAAACAATAAAACTTTATCACCAACATTAAATTCACGTTTCATAATCCTCCTGTCATGCCACTTCTTTACCTTTTCCTTGAACATTTTAGCGCTCTCGTAAGCTTCACTTCTCCACTCATCTAGAGAAGTCAAGTTCATGAGACGCTTTTCACCAGCTAACTTTTGGTCAGCATTAAGCTCTCTAACAGCCCAGAAAGCTTTGTGCTCTAACTCTTGCAAATGGCAAGCCTTGCCATATACCATTTTATAGGGAGACATGCCCATGGGGATTTTTTAAGCAGTTCTATACGCCCACAAAGCATCTCCTAACTTATTTGACCAGTCCTTCCTATTTCTGTTAACTGTCTTTTGCAAGATCAACTTGATCTCTCTATTGGTGAGCTCAACTTGCCCACTAGTTTGAGGATGGTACGGTGAAGCAATTCTTTGATTGACATCGTACTTATCTAAAGCTTTTCTAAAAGCTCCATGCGTGAAGTATGATCCTCCATCAGTCATGAGATACCTAGGTACACCAAACCTAGGGAAAATTACATCTTTGAGCATTTTCAAAGATGTTTTGTGATCAACACTTTCAGTGGGGATTGCTAAAACCCACTTGGTTACATAATCAACAGCAATTAATATGTGAGTGTACTTGTGCGAAGAAGGAAAAGGACCCATAAAATCAAAACCGTAGCAATCAAAAGGCTCAATCACTAGTGAGTAATTCATAGGCATCTCATTCCTTCTACTAATATTACCAACTCTCTGACATTTATCACAGGCTAAAACATAATTTCTAGCATCTTTAAAGAGAGTAGGCCAATAAATACCTGATTGGAGAACCTTATGTGCGGTTCTCTCACTGGCGTGATGTCCTCCATAGGGACTATCGTGACATTTCTTGAGAATGTCCTTCTGCTCGTGTTCCGGTATGCATCTTCTCACGATCCCGCCTGGACCTTCTTTGAAAAGATGTGGGTCATCCGAAAAGTAATGCCTCAAATCATGGAAGAACTTCCTCCTTTGCTGAAATGTTAAACCTGGAGGCAAATACTTTGCAACGATAAAATTAGCATAATCTGCAAACCATGGATCGGAAAGAGATTGTACTTTAACAACGGCAAGTTGTTCGTCTGGAAAACTGTCGTTGACTGGTATGGGATCATGCGGTATATCTTCCATCCTTGAAAGATTGTCCTCTACAGGGTTGTGTGCTCCTTTTCTATCAACAATCACTAGTAGAAAAAGGCCCATTTGTCCCGGTTCTAGAGGGCCATTTGTCTCGGTTCCGGAACCGGGACTAAAGGGTCGTTACTAATGCCCAAAACGTTTAGTCCCGGTTTGCCCACGAACCGGGAATTATGGGGCTCCACGTGGCCTCTGCGGCTTGCCCGGGCAGGAGGGCCTTTTATCACGGTTGGTAGCACCAACCGGGACCAAAATGCCTCCACGCGTCAGCAGTTCCGTGTCTGGGGTTTTGTTTTTTTTTGAGAGGGGGGATGGCGGTTTTGTAGGGTTAATTTAGGGGTTTCATATATTGTAGCTAATAGAGAGAGGTGTCCTCTCTTATCTCCGTGCTTGGTCGACGCTACGTACTATACGTATAGAGAGGACTCGACATGCTAGCTAGTAAGCAAATGAAGGAATTAAACCATTAAGTACAGAAGATCGTCATGAACATATACAGAGAGAAGTGAGATTGTTCGAACAACAAGTTTTCGTATATCTATCCGACGCTACTGGCTAAATATATACAATATATGATCTCTTACAATACCCTAACATCTGAAATCAAGTTCCATATGGTATTCTCCCTCTTTCCTGATGACGTGTTCAAGAAAGAATCCCGCCAACTCCTCTTGAATTGCTATTATGCGATCTTGTGGTAGGAGTTATTTCTGCAGCTCCCAAAGCTAATTCGAAGAAGGGGGTCAATACATATATATGAATGAAACTCAACACAAATGATGGTAATAAAATAAAATTTGTGAATATTATTGCTTACGCACATCAAAATCTTTTTTAGAGTAGCCGCCCTGCTTAGAGATCGTAGCGTTGTAGATGTACTCGCATACGTAGTATCCACAAAGATTAGTCCCTTCTTGCTGCCACAACCACTTTACGAGAAATAGAGGTCAATCAAACTGATAATCAAGCATTATATAAATGGTATTGATGAAACTAACTAGAATCAAATTAATGGGAGATGCGCGGAACTAGCTAGTAGTACTTACTTTCGGGCGTGTAAATTTCAGCTCCTTCGGCAGTCCCGGAGATTTTGTGGTGAACGTTATCCAAACCCTGCCAGACATAGAAAATAATCATTACATAATATCAGGAAATGAACAAAGTTGCCGAAATGCTGCGATAATGATCGATTGCACTTACTTCTTAAGCATTTCAGTGATGATCGCATACGTCTTGGGATCTTTTCGTCTTGAGTCTAACACAGTTACTAGTCTCTCCTCAAGCATAATCTCTAGGAGAATAAAGTGGAAGCTGCGCACGCATGCATAAATCATCAATTACATTACTATAACCTCGAGTAAATAAAGGAAAACCGAATATGCATAGTATAACACTCACTTGAAGTTGTAAGGAAAGATTATTTTTTGTTTGTTTTGATGTTGAAGCAACGATTGTAGCAAGTTGGCCTCGGCTTATTTGGGATTCTTGTTGATCACCCATTCATCAAAGAGATTTAGGTTAATGAACCCAATATTATAGATTTCTCTTTGTTTGCATTCGACGATCTTCAATCTGCATGATATAGTGAATTATATGTACATGCAATGAAAGAGCTGATCTATATATAGAGAATTAATTAAAGAAGTAGTACTTACAGACAGTAGCAAGTGACGATTACTTTATCGATGGCCATTGCATTGTAAAGCTGGAATAACTCCTCAAATGGAACACCCAACATGTCAATTCCAACGAGGTCTTGCTTGTCTTTAACCATAAGCAACACATTAACCAACCCAGAGTTCTTGGAGGTGTCCATGTACCACTCATGGAATCTTCGCATCATCGTTAGTAGCTGTTGATCAGGTCTAACGAGAGGATACTCGTGCCGGAATTTGAGTTCGTCCACCTGGAGTGGATCAAAATGTATATCGTCTGGCAGGTAATCACCAAGATTGGTACCGGGCACCATCCCGGCTGGCAGATTTGCGACGACGATATCACTAGACACCTGCCGCGGGGGGGCACAATTGTTTCTCCTGTTCGCCGAGGTAGGGATTTTTTCCTCATGCAATTTGTTGTTCTCTCCTTTGGTCAGTTGCAGTGCTTCTGGACCGGCGCGTTTCTTGCACTTTCTTTTTAAGAGCGCGGACATGGTTGTCATCCAGCGGAGCCGGTGCTGGTCGCTTCAGGGCATCCATAGTGTGCTTCAATTTCACCTCATCTATCTTCTCCTTCGGAGGTGGATTTTTCTTTTTTAGAAAGGCATCCACTTCGCCTTTAAAGATCTTCGCGCTTTCCTCATCGCTCCTCTCGTATGGTAACGACTCAAGTGGCTTGAGAGATGATGGACCGTATTGGTATCGCCTCCCAACACTGGTTGTACTGCTAGACGCCGGAGCGACGACTGCTATTTTCCTTTGTTGCTTAAGAGGCGCCGGAGCAGCCGAAGCGGCGGTGGCGGCTCTCTTCTGCTCTTGCTGATGAGGCGGAGGAGGAGACGGGCTACTCGGACGCACCGCCGCAGGCGGAGAAGGAGGCGGATGAGGAGGCGTGCACTGATCAGTCGCCAGAGGAGGAGGCGGAGAAGGAGGCGTGCCCTGATCTCTCGCTGGCGGAGGAGGAGGCGGGCCCTTACTCGCCGGAGGAGGAGGCGGAGGAGGAGGCGGGCCCTTACTCGCCGGAGGAGGAGGAGGAGGCGTAGGTGTCGTCCAGTTCGGAAGCTTGATGAATTCCTTCGGCCATAGACATGAAGTCCTCAGAGCATTCTGCAGGAGATTTTCCCCTTCGCCGGTAGGGTAGTCAAGCTCGATCTCCTCATATCCCTCCATTATTTCATCGACCATCACAACAGCAAGGCCTTTTGGAATCGGATGACAGTGAAAAGTTTCGTTGGGTCGAGGAGGTGCAACATGGCCGATAGCCACCATGGGTTTGAGTTGCATCAATTGCTTCTTAAGGTGGCATTCTTGAGACTCAGAGATGGCGGGGTACACTACTAGGGAATTCCCTTTTAGTGGCGCCCTTTTTTGTGTTTAGTGGCGCATTAGGGATGCGCCACTAACTACAAGCCACTAATAAGGGCTTAGATGTGGCGCATTCTGGATGCGCCACCCCTAAGGCCCTTAGGCGTGGCGCAACTCAGAATGTGCCACCTCTAAGCTCTTAGGGGTGGCGCATTCTGGTATGGGGCACGCCTAAGGGCCTTAGGGGTGGCGCATTCATAGTGCGCCACTAAATCCTGAAAAACTGCGCCACTAAAGAATTACAGAAAACAAAAAAAAAAGAATTACAGAAAAGAATAAAAGCATTACAGATATTTTTATTATATTACAGAAATGAAAAATACAATAGAACAATGAGGCCAACAATTATTGATACAAAAGAATTGCATTATAATTCTTATTACAAAGATTTACAAAGGTTTAGAGGCCAACAAGATTCACAAGATTACATCCATCACAAAATTACAATGAGTCCAACAATTATTGAAAACCGAAAGCTACTTTCGTCATCATATCTTGTTTGCTCTTCAACCTGCACAAAACAAAGCTTTAGAGGTCACATCCATATGAATCATACCAAAGGAGAACAAAGCAATCTAGCATCTATTCTTATCAACAACTTAAAGCAAGTCGATCAATGGCGAGAAGCATGCACATATGCATAAAAATGCAAATGCAGTGACCTTCATACACAAAGAGCACCAAGAGTATTTGACACTACCATCTACTACTCAAAGAGTACATCCAAATTACACAAAGAGTACATTCAATTGTTCTGACTCGGCTCGGGGAATGGGCGGCATCCTTCTTTCGTCATGAAAGGCCTTGTGTCACGCAGGGCCTTTAGGAGGCCTTCTATCTCCCCATTGGATGGTGCAATGTTCGAGTGGAAGATCGACCCCCTCATTTGTACTTCATGACGGATGATAGTCGCCATCTGCGCTTGGATGTGAAAGAACTCCTCCTTCAGATTTGCATCGGCGATTTCCGCCTTCCTTTCGTCCCACGCTCTGAGATGACTGGGCAGCGTAAGGTTGCGTTGTTCCTGTACAATTGCCCTCATGTGATGAAGGGCGTAGTACGCATCCCTCACACTGCCCGCCGACTGCTTGACGCACGGGAACTGCGTTACGAGGTTGAACACGTTCACGCCAGGCTGATTTTTCCTGAACTTGTGCTTCCTGTTCTTGCCTCCGGCTTTTATGTATCCGACGAGAGCATCATCCAAAACTCTCATGATATACTTGTAATCTTTCCTCTTCACCCTCCCTGAGTCTAAATACACGGCATGCGAGTGTTGTGGTGAAAAGAAGATGAGCACGCAGTCTTGATCCTCATTGCATAATTAAAACAATCCAAAAGGAATGTTGGAAGAGGACAATGGAAAGATAAGAAAGCATATATGCTACGGAGGCGAGCGAATGACTTACTTGGGAGAGTAGGTCATTAGAAATGAATCCTTGTCGGTGTCCCGTAGCATGAAGTCTGTGATGTACCCCGCCGCGAGAGCCCCTTCCCCGTCGTCCATCAAGATGCTTTCACGCATGTAAAAGGGGTCCAATATCGCGACGCTCGGGGTCTTATCTCTCCTGATACTCATAGAAAGGCTGAGCGAGAATAGACGGATAAGGCTATGGTCCAGCCGCTTGAGATGGTACAAATTGAAGATCTCCGAAAATCGTAGGATTATCATATCCTCGGGGATAGTGTTGATGAAGCCCATGTTGAGTGACACCTTGGCCATGAAAACCGGGTACGAGGGATTCTCTTCTCGAAGAAGAATCTTCTCTAATACCATAATACTATGATGCACACTCTGCATATCCGAAGTTGCAAGGTCGAGCATGTCCTTACGTAGGATCGCCCTACCAGCCACATGGATTTCAAACGAGAGATCCTTGGGTCTTGGTGGCCCGTCCTGAGCCCGGATCGGCATCGAAGGTTGGCTACTCGAAGTGATGCTCTTCTTTCTTTTCCGTCCCTTCTTCTTTTCTGATTTTGAACAGTCACCGGCCTTTATCTGCTCAGTGGCCGCCTTATGGAGTGTGGACGGGCTGAGAATAGATCTCCTTGTGGCATCTTCTTGAGGCTCGGTGAAGGCGCAAGCTGCTGGAGACATGTCCTGAGAAGCAGGCTACCTCGTCATGCTGATAGGCTCCTTCAGCAGGAGGCATGAATAAGTCATCAGCATCATACAAAGTATTGATGAACTGGTCGGCGCTGATATCATCATCAAGATCATCGTCTTCTTGTTGTGCGCCGATGGGACCATGTGGCGCCGACACGATGACTAGAGGTGTTGTCCTAGGTGTGGTGCCCCTTTCCCCCGTCATTAAACACATTTGGATCTTCGGCCATAGGCATATTTGGTTGAAACAGTCACTGAGAACTGCCGGCTTGTCCTCATCGTATCTGGGGGTTGAATGGGAGGTTCAACTCTCTCGTAGCCCGAAATCATGAGAGAGATTTGAACCCTATGCATCTCCGGTGCCATCGGCATATTGTGCATGATTCGATTTTGTGGTTGAATGATTTTACCTTTGGCAACATCCTTTAACTCGCCGTCCACGACTTGTAATAGAATGCATGGAGTGTCCTCCTGCGAAAGAGATATATATATATATATATGCATGTACGACATCAGAGAGATTCAACTAAAAAAGGCAAGGAGATAAAGTCCTCGTTTGAGTTGCAGACGCTTATAGTTACCTTGAGGGCGTCGAGGTCGGCTAGTGAAGAGACCCCGCCGATGACGGCGGGCATGCAAGAGATGGAGTGCGCGCTGCCTCCCGTGGCGACGGTCGCCCTATTTGCGCTGCTGCCGGGTGCATTATTGTTATGCCCCGGTTGCTCGATCGTGGCTGGAGGAGTTACCATCACGTCCGGCGTCGCCGCCGCGGTGTTGGCGGCTGGAGTCACCAATACGCCGGGTGTCGGTGCGGGAGCCACCACTACGGCCGGAGTCGGGACTGCAGGCGCCGCGGTGCCCGAGTTGCTGCCGACCATGCTGGGGACTGGTATGGGCCCTTGTCCACCACGCGCTTGCCAATTCGCG
This sequence comes from Bromus sterilis, assembly GCA_950022295.1. Taxonomy (NCBI): domain Eukaryota; kingdom Viridiplantae; phylum Streptophyta; class Magnoliopsida; order Poales; family Poaceae; genus Bromus; species Bromus sterilis. Next base: position 301,769,374 of record OX465601.1, read on the forward strand.
AGTGACTGCATCATATCTCGAAGGAGAGCGTTCATCGTCTTCGCCACTTCGTCCTGGACAAGCTGCGGAAGCATGTTCACCTTCTCCTCCAGTCCACGAACATAAGCGGCATCTTCTTCGGTCCTTCTCGCCTTGCGCCCCCTCGAACCGGACTGCTCCGCCGATTTTCCATAATATTCAGACCAATTTAGGTACGCACCAAAGCCGACCACACGGCCGGCGGACAATGGCTTCGCCGTCACGTCGTCAACCTTCTTGACCTTGTTCAAAGCCCTGTTAAAGGCGTTTTTCCACGGGCCAGCCGGCTTAACCGACGACTCCTGCGATGAGGCGATTTTCATTTCCGCTTGCTGCAAAAAGAATGTGAAACGTTAAGAAATTGTGAACTTCACTCGAGAATTCAATCGACAAGGTCGCGTGGTAAACTACTTACCACGGCAGTCGTAAACTCCTGAATCTTAGGATCGATAATTATTTTCGAGGTTGCTTTGTCCTTATAGCTCCGGGCCCTCACAAAGAATTCGGTCTGCGGATCATCTTTATATTGCTGGAAGGGGTTAGGTATGCCCGCTGCGGCGTACTCGGCATCCTCCTTGTCCCATTTAGGCTTGGAACTTTTGTAACCACCGGCTCCGAGACGGTGGTTACCTATGACCTGCGACCGCATTGCCTTGCCCTTTGCACTCGCAGCCTTGGCTTGCTCGGACTCACATCTAGCCTTGAAAAGGTTGTAGGTAGCTTCGTCGATCAATGACTCTTTCTCCTTGAGCTCCTCCCAGGTTTTGTTCTTTTCAAAAAATTTCCTCTTCACCCGGGTTTTCCAACTGGACAAGGCCTTGCTCATCTTCCTGAGGGCCCATGTGTTTACTTTGTTCCCTCTGATTTTGGTGTTATCGTACAGCTCCGGAAACTTGTATCGTCCGTGCAGCTTGTTGATAAAAAGCTGACACTAATGAATATTCTCACGACTCCTGAGGTTAATCGTGGTAATCGGCACGGTGTTGCGGAGGTTCGCCGCGACTTGACGGCCGTACCCTTCCGAACAACGTTCGGGCTCTTTAGGAATCCCGACGGCGGTCACAACAGTAAACTCTTGCCTGATGACGCCGACCTTGGCCGGTTTCCGATTCCTCTTCTTCGACTGGGTACCATCTGTGTTGGAGCCACCGGTCCCATCATCCTCGCCGATGTTTCTCTCGCCGTCTGTCGTACCGGCCTCCTCCTCTAGGTCATCATCCGATGAGTCGGACTCCGACTCTATCTCCTCCTCATACTCCTCCTCGCCCGGAGGTACTTCCTCTTCTCTCTGCTCCTCGACCTCCTCCTGGGAGTATTCCCAAAATTGCTTCCTTGTTTCTCCCGGCTGAGAAGAAGGACCGGCGTCGGCTCCGGTCGACATGTTTGCACTAGTAAAATATTAAGAAAAATGAAACTAATTAATTAATTAACACAATAAATAAATGCAAATACTCTCATGTTAAGAAAAATAGCAAAGGTCATGCACGAATTCACGGAAAAAGTCGGCATGACCTTTGCTCTTTTTCTTAACATGAGAGTGCCCCATTCTCAACCGAAACGGAAGTTAATCAACATTTCGGGAGAAAGGGGATAATAATTTGTACCTGCACAAAACAAATGCCTACATGTAGGCACAACAATGCACAAAAATAGATATTCAAACAGTAGATATTCAAGAAACATATATATAGGTAAATTTCATATGGTAAACAATGCATTGCAAATTCTGTATACTTGCAAATGGATAAAAAATGAGCTTGACTAAAACAGCGGACAAACACGATGAGATAAACATGATGAGATCATGTAACAATGGCACATCAAAATATAAAACTATCGAAGAACAGATTCTACACTTGCTAGTTTCATCATTATGTTCATAAGAACAAATGCTTACCAACTGGTTTTTCTCCTCTCTCTTTTTTAATTTTTACTAAAGCATATTCCAACTTTCAAGCTTTCACGCATAAAAACAATAAGAGGTTCTCTGTCCAAGGGGAGGGGGGGTCAATAACCTTAGTATAATTTTATTAGTGTTGTCTAATAGTGGTTCATAAGACAACCTATTTTGGATTTCAACATCGAATAATATGGAACCTTGTACAAGTTGTTAGGTGCAGATCTTAAACTAAATTCAGAAAATTCAGTTTCTTTGCACAAGGGGATTTTTCACTACTATTCCACACAAACTACAATGATCCCAACAGCTAGCTTTCAAATGCTACCTTATCAAATCCTTGGCACAAACAGCAAAAGGTTGCATATCTCCCACAAGCCAAACAACAAAAAATCATGCATACACTTATAATTTCTAGCAGATGAGGACATTGTGTCATCCTGATGAACTCCAAGAACATGGGATTTTGTTGGAGGCGGGCATGGCGGGGAGGAAGAAGGGGCGGTCGGGGGTTGGGAAGATACTGACCTAGGGATCACGGCAGTCGGGGGCGCGGAGAGCTGCTGGTGAGGGGCGGCGTCGATGGGGCCCGGGCTCCTCCAAGGTGGTGGCTCTGGTGGCATCGAGGCAGGCTCCGGTGCCGGCGAGGGGCGGCGTCGAGGGGCGGCTCCGGTGCCGGCGAGGGGCGGCGTCGAGGGGGCGCGCGGCTAGGGCTCCAATGCGGCGGTCGGCGGCTCAGAGACGTCGAGGGGAGTGCAAGGGTGGTGAATGGGAACTGTTACGGGCAAGGGGGAGGGGGCCGATATGTTAACTCTTAGGGGTGGCGCATTTTGCCAAAATGCTCCACCAAGTGGATCCTTATGTAGGGGAACGCAACAGAAAACAAAAATTTTCGGTATAGCGAGCACGCCCAGGACCACTAAGGAGACGCATACAAGGTTTTGATCTGATCGTTACCGACTCGTAGCGCAGCGGGAAGTAGAGTCGATGAAGATCGTCGGTGCAGATCCCCGCAGCTAGGATTTACAACCTCCCAACCGCGAGAATGTATTCCCTCGTGTGCCCCACGAACAGCGCTCCGGGAGGCGGTCGGACAGTCCCTCGGACGATGTCACGGACAGCCCTTCGGGAGGACCCTCGAAACTCGATCTGTAACTCGGACAGCCCTTCGGGAGGACCCTCGAAACTCGATCTGTAACTCGGACAGCCCTTCGGGAGGCACACTCGAACTAAGATCGAAACAACGACCTCTCTACCAAGTTGCACACATACGGTGTCAGCTATCCAGCAGGGCTTCGCCGTCCAGAACTAGTTCCTGCCGGAACCCAGACAGCCTTTCGGCTCTACGAAACTCTTTCGTGTGAGGGAGAGAAGAAGCCAGATAATTGCATGGCATGTGATGAGAACTCAAGTGAGAGCTTGGATCAAGGATATGGGGCTGCCCTCACACCTCTATTTATAGGAAACCCAAGGGGGCTTTCTTGGCTCCCAAGTCCTTCTAGAAGGCTTTCCAAAAATATCTCAAGTAGTACTTTTTACTATTCATGACACCACTTTTTCGCGTCCGAAAAATCCGAAAATATTTTTGTGGGTCTTAGAATAATTCCAACACCCACCAAAATGATTTTCGGCGCGTTCCGAAACAATTCCAGATTAGTGATTTTCATCTGCGAAAAGCAACCTAAGCATTTCCGGCAGCTCCGGAACATTTCCGGCAGCTCCGAAATATTTCCGAAAAAAATATTTTAATCTTTTCTCCAGAAAAATTCCAGAAGTTACCAGAACAATTCTGGCACTCTCCAAAATTACCAGGTGCTGTCCGAAACCTTTTCGGCTTAGTGGTTTACCCCGAAACAACTTTTCGGTTTTCTCTCTCGGAACTTTTCCGCCGTCTCCGAAACCTTTCCGGTGACTTTATCTCAGACTCCCTGTCTAGTATTCAACAGATAGATGACCCTTAAGCGTGTGACCCTGTAGGTTCGATGAAGTATAGACATGACCAGAACACTTTCCGATCAATGATCAATAGCGGAACCGAGGACATCCATATTGATCCCTATACCCATACGAAGAATTATTCGAGTGAACCTTTAGTTGCTGTGTGCTATTCCTGTTGCTTCGCGATATATTACAAATACCCGAGGTGAGACTTATTGGCATCCCCGTGAATCAACAACTTGTCCACTATGCCAGTTACCTCGTTCCTGGTATTGTTCTCTTTTCTCGTTCCCGCGATCCGGCATCCCTGTGATCAAATCACACTGTGTCTGGCCAGACGATGGTGGATACCGTAACACCGAGAGGGCCCTAAGAATATCTCTCCAACGACGGAGGAGCAAATCCCAATCTCGAGCTACCTAGTTCCTTGTCATACTTTTCCGTGAACCCGCAAGCTGCCGTAATAGCCACCCTTTTACAGATGACGTTTAACAAAACCCCAAAGTTCACGAAGCAAGTACGAAGGAACTCGATACTCTCATGGTCTAAGGAATTATGCAAACGCACAACTTTCTCTGTGTTATTAACCATTAACTTGTGACGAATGTATCTCATAGCATAACATCAATTCGGGTCGATTCAACACAAATGTTCTTCTAACATTGTGCCCTCAACATTGCCGGCATAGACATGCCCATGATCAGGAAAACAGGATCATCATGCAATACATGAGCCAGTCTTAGAGGCATGACTAGGAATACATTTTACTGTTTATTATACCACACGTGCACATGAGTTTCCCTCCGAGCCTCGTGGATATTGCAGACTCGAGAATCATTGCAGTTATAGCATGGAACATAAACATTCATTACAAACTCGGAGATACAAAATAACTGTTATTACTGCCTCTAGGGCATATCTCCTACAGACTCCCACTTGCACTAGAGTCATAATCCAGTTACATGGCTTCCCTAACACCAATGGCTATCCGGTGCTGCTCATGCTTTGCTCGTGGTAGAGGCTTTGTCATCGGGTCTGACACGTTCAGATCCGTGTGAACTTTGCGTACTTTCACTAAACCCGCTTCGACATGATGTCGAATGAGTTTATATTTGCGTTCAATATGTCTTGTCTTATGGTGCGAACTTGGCTCCCTTGCCTGAGCCACGGCGCCACTATTATCACAATAGATCTCCACCGGGTCCAGAGCACTTGGAACCACACCAAGGTCTTCAAGAAATTGCTTGATCCATACCGCCTCTTTGGAGGCTTCTGAAGCAGCAACATATTCCGCCTCTGTCGTAGAATCCGCCACAGTCTTTTGTTTGGAACTTTTCCAATCAACTGCGCCGCCGTTCAATATGAAAACATAGCCTGATTGAGATTTGAAGTCATCTGGGTCAGTCATGAAGCCTGCATCAGTGTAACCACTTACAATGAGCTCTTCATCACCTCCGTACACAAGGAGTAAATCCTTGGTCCGTTTGAGGTACTTAAGAATACCCTTGACTGCGGCCCAGTGTTCCAATCCTGGATCACTTTGGTACCGGCTGCTAACACTTAGCGCATATGAAACGTCCGGTCTTGTACATAGCATGGCATACATAATAGAACCAACTGCCGAGGCATATGGAACATCATTCATTTGTACTCGCTCATCGAGAGTCCGAGGACACTGATTCTTGCAAAGCACTGTGCCAGGTGACATGGGGAGTAGGCCTTTCTTGGAGTTCTCCATGTTGAACCTTTTCAACACCTTGTCAATGTACGTGCTTTGGCTAAGCGCTATTAGGCGTCTTGATCTATCTCTATAGATCCTAATGCCCAATACATATGCCGCTTCGCCTAAGTCTTTCATTGAAAAACTCCTTTTCAATGAGTCTTTTATTTCGCTAAGGAAATTCACATCATTTCCAATCAACAATATGTCATCCACATACAAGATTAGAAATGCTTTTGCGCTCCCACTAAACTTCTTGTAAACACAAGATTCTTCGTCATTCCTGATGAAGCCAAACCGTTTGACTACTTCATCAAAATGAATGTTCCAGCTCCTTGATGCTTGCTTCAGACCATAAATGGCTTTCTGAAGCTTGCATACCTTTTTAGCATCCTTATGAATGACAAAACCTTCTGGCTGTATCATGTATACATCCTCTTTGAGGTTTCCATTTAGGAAAGCCGTTTTGACGTCCATCTGCCATATTTCATAGTCGAAATAAGCAGCAATTGCTAGTAATATCCGTACAGACCTAAGCATAGCTACTGGCGAGAACGTCTCGTCGTAGTCCACTCCTGGAACATGCGTGAACCCTTTCGCGACAAGTCTAGCTTTGTGGATAGTAATGTTACCATCCGCGTCCGTCTTTCTTTTGAAAATCCATTTACAACCAATGGGCTTTACGCCTTCTGGAAGTTCTTCCAAGTTCCAAACTTGGTTTTCGTACATGGATTCCATCTCGGATTTCATGGCTCTGTGCCATTCCCTTGAGCTGGGGCCCGCCATCGCTTCTTTGTAGTGCGCAGGTTCATCGTCTTCAAGAATGAAGATTTCATCATGAAACCACTCAGGTGGCTGGACAGCCCTACCTGATCTACGCGGTTCAGTTACAACATTGTCTGAAGTTTTTGCATTATATGCGACAACTTCCGGCTCGGTTGTAGGGATAATTTGCGGAATTACTTCCGGTTCTTTAGCCATAGCAACGGTCGCCGAAGATTCACTAATCTCATTAAGTTGTACTGTCCTCCCACTTACTTCTTTGGCGAGAAACTCTTTCTCAAGAAAGACTCCGCTTTTAGCGACAAACACTTTGTGCTCGGAGGGTAGGTAGAAGGAATACCCAATTGTTTCTTTTGGATAACCTACAAAGTTACATTTGTCTGATCTGGGATCGAGTTTGGTTGGTTGTAAACGTTTTACAAGTACCTCACATCCCCAAATTTTAAGGTGCGACAAACTGGGTTTCTTCCCATTCCACATCTCATGTGGTGTCGTTTCAACAGACTTAGACGGTGCTCGGTTTAGTGTGTGAGCGGCAGTTTCTAGTGCGTGACCCCAAAAAGATATCGGCAGATCTGTAAGAGACATCATCGACCTTACCATGTCTAACAAGGTTCGGTTACGTCTTTCCGATACTCCATTTCGCTGTGGAGTTCCGGGAGGCGTAAGCTGTGAAACGATTCCACGGTCACTTAGATGTTGGCCAAACTCATGACTAAGGTATTCGCCTCCGCGATCAGACCGCAGAAACTTAATCTTTTTGTCACGATGATTTTCTACCTCATTCTGAAATTCCTTGAACTTTTCAAAGGTTTCTGACTTATGCTTCATCAAGTAGATGTAGCCATACCGACTTAAATCATCAGTAAAAGTCACGAAGTAGAAATACCCACCCCGTGCGGCTGTGCTCATTGGACCACATACATCACTATGTATTATTTCCAATAATTCACCCGCCCGTTCAGGATGACCCTTGAACGGCATCTTGGTCATTTTTCCCATTAGACAAGCTTCACATGTGTCAAATGATTCAAAATCAAAGGACGGTAAAACTCCATCTCTTTGGAGTCTTTGCATGCGTTTCTTTCCGATGTGGCCAAGCCGACAGTGCCACAAATAAGTGGTTGTGGTATCAACCTTCTTAAGGCGTTTAGCATTCATGTTAAAGACATCATTTTCACATTCAAGATTTAGTATGAAAAGGCCCCCAACAATGGGTGCAAATCCATAAAACATATCCTTACAATAAAGTGAACAACCATTGTTCTCAGACTTGTACGAATACCCATCGTGTACTAAACATGATCCAGAGATAATGTTTCTACACAATAGTGGAACAAAATAACATTTATTTAGCTCTAAGATAAATCCTGAAGGGAGACGTAGAGGCATAATGCCGACGGCTTGAGCGGCGATCCCAGCGCCGTTCCCGACGCGCATCATGACTTCATTCTTTGCTAGCTTGCGGACCTTCTGCAGTCCCTGTATCGAGTTGCAAATGTGAGCAACCGATCCGGTATCAAATACCCAAGACTTAGAATTTTCGCTAGCAAGCAAAACATCAATGACATTAACTTGTATAACAATTATACCTTTTCCGGTTTTCCCGGACTTCTTATCGGCCAGATACTTCTTGCAGTTTCTCTTCCAGTGTCCTGTGCCCTTGCAGTAGAAGCACTCAGTTTCATTCTTGGCTCCGCCCTTAGAGTTGCTTTGGGAGCCGGTCTTACCGGCACCCTTGCCCTTCTTTGGCTTGCCTTTCTTTTTGAAACTGGCGGTTTTATTCACAAGCAACACTTGCTTGTGATTTTTCCGCAGTCCTTCTTCCACAGTTTTCAGCATGGCGAGCACCTCTTCTGGTGTTTTCTCCATCCCACTCATGTTGTAATTCATGACAAAACCGTTGTAAGACGGGGGGAGTGAAGAAAGCATCATGTCCATCATATGGGATGCTGGAATTGGAAATTCCAGGGTTTTAAGCCTTTCAGCATAGCCAATCATTTTGACTATGTGTTCGCCAACTGAACCGCCCTCAGCCATCTTTAAATTCATCAAGATATTCATGATATCAAAACGTTCAGACCTTGCGGTTTCCTTGTACAGAGCATCCAATTCCCGGATCATATCACGGGGTTTATGGAATTCAAAACGTTTTTGGAGCTCTGGACTCATGCAAGCTAGCATGAGGCACTGTACTGCGTTGTGATCATCATCCTGAGTGGCCCAGACATTTTGTTCATCTTCCGAGGCACCTGCCGCCGGTTTAGCTGGAAGAGCTTTTTCAAGCACATAGATTTTCTTAGCGCTCCTGAGGACAATCCTCAGGTTACGGACCCAGTCCGCATAGTTGTTTCCAGTCGCAGCTAACTTTTCTTTCTCTAACAATGGCCCCAAGTTGAAAGCGGTGTTGCGAGCCATTTGATCTACAACGGTAAACACAAGTTTCACTTAGACTTTGTTCATAATGATTTTTGCACTAGTGAATAAACAATTTTATTCTAAAGTGTGCTCCCACTTAAATCAATATCTCTCAAAATTGATTATGAGTGATTCAAGATCCAAATATCAATACAACGCCATAGAATCATCATCTCATGACGAGGATTTTGATTTGGTAGGCCAACTTGCCGATCACATCTCTATGTGACTCTTGTTCATCTTTCGATGCGTGTGTTCCGAGCTCAGGACGATCCTGCCATGAACGTCAAGACAACCAAGTGATCCTGCTGCGAGGTCTGACCTCACCCGCCTTACATTTCTCCAATCGTTCGTACCCATGCATCCATGGCGCACCCCGAGAGTATAGATGCTGTGACGGCGCTACACTTGGGAGAACACTAACTACTTGATATTTTAAGTGAGAGATCACCCTAATAAAAAGCGACTACCGCGCAATCAAGAAGGGTGCAACATAAGGGATAAACATCCCATGCAATTCATAATAGCATGATATGGTATAGCCCCTTCTGACGGAGAAGTCAAGTATTTCTTCGTCTTTGGCATTTGCGTCGGAGTTCACCTTCGCGAAGATTGCCACCACCTTGTCGATGCACCAAATAATATTGCTATCTTTATAGCAAATGAATAAGTGCATTACCTAAGGTTGACACGCAGGTCATTAAAGTGACAATCATATGGCTCCAGCCATCATGCCGAATCATGACACGCAGGTCATGTTAATAAATTTACATTATATAGTCATCTCATACATAATCGAATTAATATGAGCTTTGCTATACCACATCACATGCACATCCTGCAAAAACAAGTTAGACGCCTCTAAACCGGTTTATGCAAAATTTTATTTTACGTGGCTTCTAAGGTTTTGACTTAAACCGCAACTACCAACGTTTTATCATCAAGTATGATTATTCAAGTCACTAGATTAACATTGCGGGGTGTATGAAGCACGAGATAATAAAATCTCGAACCCCATACTGAACTTCGTCATACGCGTGATCCCCGTGCAGATCATATCTGCATTGCCCTTTAGTCTGCGAATTTCATCTTTCTTTTGACTATGGCGGAACCCAAAGAACTGATAGCACTTCGTTGATCAATCAGGATCGCGGATTGCCAGAACTTTGTAAAATTCCACCATGCTGTCTCGAGATCAGAAATACGCAAATTCTAGGGAAGCAACAAGAATATCGGGTAACAGATTTCATCTGCCACCCGCATAAATAATTTTCAGCAATAGATCTGATCTACTCCAAAATTATATTATGCAATACCCATACATCTCCATGTATTCTAGATCATAACATGCATCTACGCATAGCACGGCTCTGATACCACTGTAGGGGAACGCAACAGAAAACAAAAATTTTCGGTATAGCGAGCACGCCCAGGACCACTAAGGAGACGCATACAAGGTTTTGATCTGATCGTTACCGACTCGTAGCGCAGCGGGAAGTAGAGTCGATGAAGATCGTCGGTGCAGATCCCCGCAGCTAGGATTTACAACCTCCCAACCGCGAGAATGTATTCCCTCGTGTGCCCCACGAACAGCGCTCCGGGAGGCGGTCGGACAGTCCCTCGGACGATGTCACGGACAGCCCTTCGGGAGGACCCTCGAAACTCGATCTGTAACTCGGACAGCCCTTCGGGAGGACCCTCGAAACTCGATCTGTAACTCGGACAGCCCTTCGGGAGGCACACTCGAACTAAGATCGAAACAACGACCTCTCTACCAAGTTGCACACATACGGTGTCAGCTATCCAGCAGGGCTTCGCCGTCCAGAACTAGTTCCTGCCGGAACCCAGACAGCCTTTCGGCTCTACGAAACTCTTTCGTGTGAGGGAGAGAAGAAGCCAGATAATTGCATGGCATGTGATGAGAACTCAAGTGAGAGCTTGGATCAAGGATATGGGGCTGCCCTCACACCTCTATTTATAGGAAACCCAAGGGGGCTTTCTTGGCTCCCAAGTCCTTCTAGAAGGCTTTCCAAAAATATCTCAAGTAGTACTTTTTACTATTCATGACACCACTTTTTCGCGTCCGAAAAATCCGAAAATATTTTTGTGGGTCTTAGAATAATTCCAACACCCACCAAAATGATTTTCGGCGCGTTCCGAAACAATTCCAGATTAGTGATTTTCATCTGCGAAAAGCAACCTAAGCATTTCCGGCAGCTCCGGAACATTTCCGGCAGCTCCGAAATATTTCCGAAAAAAATATTTTAATCTTTTCTCCAGAAAAATTCCAGAAGTTACCAGAACAATTCTGGCACTCTCCAAAATTACCAGGTGCTGTCCGAAACCTTTTCGGCTTAGTGGTTTACCCCGAAACAACTTTTCGGTTTTCTCTCTCGGAACTTTTCCGCCGTCTCCGAAACCTTTCCGGTGACTTTATCTCAGACTCCCTGTCTAGTATTCAACAGATAGATGACCCTTAAGCGTGTGACCCTGTAGGTTCGATGAAGTATAGACATGACCAGAACACTTTCCGATCAATGATCAATAGCGGAACCGAGGACATCCATATTGATCCCTATACCCATACGAAGAATTATTCGAGTGAACCTTTAGTTGCTGTGTGCTATTCCTGTTGCTTCGCGATATATTACAAATACCCGAGGTGAGACTTATTGGCATCCCCGTGAATCAACAACTTGTCCACTATGCCAGTTACCTCGTTCCTGGTATTGTTCTCTTTTCTCGTTCCCGCGTTCCGGCATCCCTGTGATCAAATCACACTGTGTCTGGCCAGACGATGGTGGATACCGTAACACCGAGAGGGCCCTAAGAATATCTCTCCAACGACGGAGGAGCAAATCCCAATCTCGAGCTACCTAGTTCCTTGTCATACTTTTCCGTGAACCCGCAAGCTGCCGTAATAGCCACCCTTTTACAGATGACGTTTAACAAAACCCCAAAGTTCACGAAGCAAGTACGAAGGAACTCGATACTCTCATGGTCTAAGGAATTATGCAAACGCACAACTTTCTCTGTGTTATTAACCATTAACTTGTGACGAATGTATCTCATAGCATAACATCAATTCGGGTCGATTCAACACAAATGTTCTTCTAACATTGTGCCCTCAACATTGCCGGCATAGACATGCCCATGATCAGGAAAACAGGATCATCATGCAATACATGAGCCAGTCTTAGAGGCATGACTAGGAATACATTTTACTGTTTATTATACCACACGTGCACATGAGTTTCCCTCCGAGCCTCGTGGATATTGCAGACTCGAGAATCATTGCAGTTATAGCATGGAACATAAACATTCATTACAAACTCGGAGATACAAAATAACTGTTATTACTGCCTCTAGGGCATATCTCCTACACCTTATGTGTGGCGCATTTTTACAGAATGCGCCACACATAAGGATCCACTTGGTGGCGCATTTTGGCAAAATGTGCCACCCCTAAGCATCCTTAGTGGCGCATTCTGGCTGAATGCACCACCACTAAGCACCATTTCATTTTTTTAATTAGAGTTTACCATTTCATTTTATCTGCGGGCTGACCACTTCATCTTTTTTGCGGGTTAACCGATCCATGCATTCTAGTGGAATGGAATCATGACACTCAATGCATTACGCGAACCAAATACCCCGTAAGATAGATAAAGAGCAAAGAATCATTTTTAAGACTAAGGCATGGTGCTTCGATTGTGTATCGTCGATGTTCATACACTTCAAACTATGATCCAAACATAAGAATGTGATCATATCGATCCACGTACCATGCCTTAACCGTGTCTTCGCCGAACCAAGATCCACAAACACAAGGTGTAGCGGCATTTGGAAACATAAGATTGTGATCATCAATTACAAAGTGCATAATAAATCCATGCATACACAAAGTGATCATGAATTACAAAATATTTTTCTTAAATTTGGAGCTAGCTATCTAGCTATCGTTTCCTCATGATCTTCTTCTTGCCCTTCTTTGTCGTGGTTGAATAATTTAGGCCCGGGACGCCTTCACTTTTCCTCTTGAACGCGAGGAGAACTTTCTTCGGTAGGGTTGTGGTGTATGTATCCGAAGCGGCATAGTCATCCTCCATCTTCGGGTCGCCGTACTTTTCAAAGTCTTGCTCGTTGGCGACTCCATCCATTCCGATGATGTTTCTTTTGCCTCTCCTCACTACAACGCGGCTCGGCTTTGATGGGTCGGTAATGAAGAAGCATTGCTCCACTTGGCTAGCCAGTACCCATGGCTCATTTTTCGCGGTGACGTTTGCGCCCGCAGACTTGGATTTGGCTTCGGGTATAACCATGGTGGTGAAGTACCGGTCTTATTTTACGACGCTCTTGGCCCATCTCACATGGAACATCGGCACTTTCTCTCCATAGTAGTCGAGCTCCCATATGTCCTCGATCCTTCCATAGAATCTTTCCTTGATGTCATCGGTGTAGAATATCCCCGTTACCCCTGAGTTCTGGTAATCGCAGTTATTGTCCTTTTCCTCCGTGTAAAATGTGTAGACGTTGATATCATACGCTTGATAGGTCATCAGGTTGCGTGCGGCACCCTGTGACAAGGTGAATATCATCTTTTCGTCCTTGGAAGCGTTCCTTCGCGGGGGATTAGCACGAAGCTCGTCCCTGAACCAAGTCATGAAACCGGAGTTGTGCTCTTTGATTTGCCGTGGATCTCGGTCCGTTATCTGCAGGCCCTGGTCACTGTACTTCTTCCTGATTAAATCCTTGTGCTTTACTATCCAAGGATCGAACATCTGGATGTGTTGTAGTGCGACTAGGCTTGCTCTTTCAAAGTCGATGTCTCGACCGTCAATGTTGACATGCATTGCGCGGCTTCCCTCGTGGTGACCACACCCATCGGTCCTGCCAAAGTGCTTGTTGACGGCCAGACCAACAGGGTTCTCGGTGTTGAGATAATTCGTGCAAAAAGAGAGGCACTCTTCGGTTAGAAAGCCCTTCTCTATGCTTGCATCTGGACGGGACCTGTTACAAACGTATTTTTTGATGTGTCCATTCATCCTTTCGAACGGCATCATGCTGCGCAGAAACGCAGGCCTGAGTTGGACGATATCCTCCACGACGTGGATCAATAGATGCACCATAATGTCGAAGAACGCGGGCGGGAAATAGATCTCAAGCTCTCATAGTATGAGGACGATCTCCTCCTGTAGCCTTTTGAGTTGCGTAGCACAAATCAACTTCCGGGAGATGACGTCAAAAAAGTTGCAAAGGCCAAACAACGTTTTACGGACGTGCTCGTCCATTATCCCTCGCATCGCAACCGGGAGAATCTGCGTCATCAGCACGGCACAGTCGTGAGATTTCATCCCACTGAAATGCTACTTCGCCTCGTCTAGGTATCTGCTTATCTTCCCCGCGTAGCCGTTCGGAAATTTTACTCCTATGAGGCAGTGGATAAACCGCTTGATCTCCTCCTCGCACAGAGTGAAGCATGCCGGGGGGCAGTGATCAATACCGGTCTTCTTCTTGGTTGTCCTTTTTCGTTTACGAGAGTTTTGCGTTTCCGTATCCTCTTCCTCCTCCAGCTCATCATCATCGTCACTAGGGGGGGTGAAGTTCCCTCCTGATGCCCATAAATTTCATGTCATTCCTTGCTTTTGGCCCGTCCTTGGTCTTGTCCGGCATGTTGAGCAGCGTGCCAAACAAGCTCTCGCACACGTTCTTTGTGATATGCATTAGATCAAGGCTATGAGGACTGCGGAGTAGACTCCAGTATTCCAAATCCCAGAAAACAGACCTCGCTTTCCATACCCTCATCAACGGCTGAGTCTTCTTTTTTTTTCTTTCCCGGCGCGGGCTACTCTTTCCAAGTTTTCAGCAAGTTGTCGATTTCTTTGCCGCTCCTTCGAGCTGGGGGTGCTCGGAGCTCCTCGCTTCCATCAAACAAATGTCCCTGTTTTCTCCACGCGTGTTTCTTGGGAAGCCACCTCCGAGACCCCTGGAACACGGTTTTTGAAGATCCGGGATCTTTTGGTAGCTGGCGGTACGTTGTATTATCTATGCACCTAACGCATGCACAGAATCCTTGGACCACCTGCCCTGAGAAATATCCGTATCCGAGATTGTCGTGCACCGTCGTGATCACCGCGGCTTTCATTGGGAAATATTCTTTTGCCGCGGCGTCCCACGTATTGACTCCGTCTTTCCATAACGTTTCTAGCTCCTCTTTCAACAGCTGCAGATATAGATTGAGGTCCGTACCTGGTTGTTTTGGCCCTTGAACTAGCATACACATTGTTATGTACTTTTTCTTCATGCACTTCCAGGGGGTAAGGTTGTATATGCATACAAACACGGGCCAGGTACTGTGTGTGCTGCTCTGGCCGCCAAACGTATTGACTCCATCGGCGCTCACACCAATCCTGAGGTTCCTTGGTTCTTTCGCAAAATCTGGGTATTCGAGATCCAACGCAGTCCATTGGCTACCATCTGAAGGGTGCCTAAGCATGTCCTCCTTTTCCGGATCCGTGTTCGGGTCATCCTCTTTTAGCTTCTTTCTATCCGCGTGCCAGGTCATGAGCTTTGCTTCCTCGGGATCTACGAAATACCTCTGTAGACGAGGAGTGATCGGAAAGTACCATACCACTTTTCTAGGAACTTTCTTCCCTCTCTTGTATCGACTAACACCGCACACTGAACATGTGGTTTTATCTTCGTCCTCACCCCGATAGATCATGCAATCATTTATGCAGATGTGGTATTTAACGTGCGGAAGATCGAGAGGGCAAAGGACTTTCTTGGCCTTAGCGATACTAGTTGGGCACGTGTTGCCCTTCGGAAGACGATCGTGCCAGAATGCCATGTTATCATCGAAGCTTTCGTCGGTCCATTTGTGTTTTTCCTTCATATCCATAGCCCCAAGTGTTACATTCAAGCGGGTATCCCCGTCGTTGCATCCTTCGTACAACTTCGTAATCGCGTCTTTCTTGAGTTGCGCCATCTTGGCTTTCTCTCTAGCTGCACCTCTTGCGTTCAACGCCTCTTTGACAAGCATCTCTTGAACATGAGGGTTCCGCACCCAGCTTGAATCCTCATCATGTCCGACATCTTGATCTTCATGTCCGGCATCTTGATCTACATGATCCTCTTCGGCATCTTCTTCATGATCATGTACGGGATGCTCTTCGTCTTCTCGCCCGCCACTGTTTTCTGGTTGCCCTTCCTCTCATTTACTGGCGCCCCACCATTGACGTCCTCCTCCTCACCAGCTTCATCACTTATCCATCGTGTGTAGCCATCCATGAAACCATTACTCTTTAGGTGTCTTTGCAATATTCCGGAATCAGGCTCGGTCACGCACTGCAGTTTGCATCTCCAACACGGACATCTTATATCCGACCTATTATTCCTTAGCATGTCGCTTGTCGCACATTGCATCCACCTAGCCACGGTGATATCGCTCAGCATCTCATGGACCATGGTCGATCACCTGCGTGCACGGAGAGAGCAACACAATTATATATCACAGTCGTCGCCGGAAAAATTCGGCATGACCTTCCCTAATAATGCATGGGAGCATGCGGAGAGTGCGCCAAAAATTTGCCGAAACGGAAATGAATCGACATTTCGGAAAAACATTGGCCACTCAAGATACACATATACATCAAACCACCATAAGCTTCACATATACATCAAACCACCATAAGCTTCACATATACATCAAACCGAAGCTTCACATATACAACAAACCCCAAGCTAATAAAGGCAAGTATATGGGTCATAAATGGAACAAAAGAGTTTGGGAGGAGGTCCGCTTACTTCAATATGAAACAAAATAGATGTAATGCCAAGTATCGATGGAAAAATGGAAGAAATGAGGTGGGGAGGAGGAGAAAACCGAATAGATCTAGGGTGAGAAGAGTGGATCTAGTTTGAGAATTGTATGGAGTGAATAAGAAGTGGTAGGTGGGGTGGAGTAGATAAGGGCAGCTCGAGGCATTTAGTGGCGCATATATAAAGTCAGTGGTGGCGCATTGGTGAAATGCGCCACCCCTAAGCTCTTATGGGTGGCGCATTAGAGCAATGCGCCACCCCTAAGGACCTTATGGGTGGCGCATTTACAGAATGCGCCACCCCTAAGCTCTTAGGGGTGGCTAATTCTGTGTATGCGCCACCTATAAGGTTCTTAGGGGTGGCGCATATTGCTAGATGCGCCACGTATAAGATCATCCAGGCTGGCCCACTCTTAGGGGTGGCGCACTGGAAAATAATGCGCCACCCATAAGACCTGATGGGTGGCGCATTATTTTCCAGTGCGCCACCCCTAACAGATGGTGGCGCATGGCTTTCTTTATGCGCCACTAATAAGCTTTCCATGTATAGCTATTTCCCTAGTAGTGGTAGCCTCTAGGGTAGATTTTTCATCTCGATGCCTCTCCTCTAGCGCTTGTACTCTTGCATGCAGGTTCTGTATTTCGCTTTGCTCCTGTTTCCTCTTCCTCTCCCTGCTTTTGTAACCGCCTGCGTCGGGAAACCCATGCTTCCACGGAAGCGAGCCTGCCGTGCCTCGTGTTCGTCCTGGGGTCTCAGGATTCCCGAGGGACATTGTGAGCTCGTCGTTCTCTCTGTCGGGAACGAACGTCCCTGCCTCCGTTTCGGCGATTAACTCCTCAAGCTTGGTGATCGGTACTCTTAGTTGTTCGTTCGTCCAAAAGCACTTCCCTGTTTCAGGGTCCAAGGTTCCCCAAACCCCGAAGAACCAATTCCTTGCACGCTCTGGCCAATTCAATGTCGCTGGTACGATCCCTTTGTCAAGAAGGTCCTTTTCAGCCTTGTCCCACAACAGTCGGGCTTTGTGGTAGCCACCTGACCCCATGCAATGTTGATTCTTCTTCTTTGCAGCATTTAGTTTGTTTATCGCTGACATCTTCTTACTCTTCTCCGATGTCTTGTGGGCCACAAATGCGGACCACTGTTCTCTTATCTTCTAAAACCGGCCGGTGAATGTTGGAGTCTTCTTTTTGTCGACAAACATTGTTTTTAACTCATCCTTCCACCTCCTGAATAGCTCTGCCATCTTCTTAAGAGCATGAGTCTTGACCTTTTTCTCTATAACTGGTTTTTCCGGATGCTCCTCTTCCGGTAGGGTGAAATTTTCCTTCAGCGCGGTCCAAAGATCATCTTTCTGTCTATCGTTGACAAAAGACACTTCAGGGTCTCCGGCCTTCGGCTTATTCCATTGGTGGATGATGATCGGGATCATGTCCCTAACAAGAACCCCGCACTGAGCAGAAAATGCATCCTTGGTTCGGTTGGGTTGAATCGGTTGGCCATCTTTATTGATGCTGGTGATCGTGAACCTTTCATCCGGGCGTAACTTTTTCTTCGGGCCTCGTCTATTTACCGAAGTTTTGCTCGATCCGGATACGGAGGGCTAGAAAAGAAGAAAGAAGAGAGTTAATATGTGTACACGGTCCAAAACAATTAATGCATCAATTAGCTAGTCAGCACAGACTTAATTATTATATATACCTCGCCGGACTTTCCAACAACTACTTCCTCCGTTCGCTTACATGAGCCATCATAAGCATGTCCTTCCACCTCCATTGTCCGATCACCGGAGCATGCTTCACCCTCTTCTTCCAGACCATCGGTGTCGTTCAGAAACTGGAAGACATCACCTCCTTCCCGGACGATGTCGCCCACCAACAACGGTCCTTCGCGGATGATTTCCCCCAACATCTCTTCTTCTTCTAAGTTTCTTTGACGATCGTCCATAGTTTCTGCAAAATATTAATTACAACATGACACTTAATATACAAACATGATATAGCCTCGACAATAAACCTATATAAGATGACCCTCGACCCCTCGACCCCCTCACGTCACGTTTGTCAAGTGTCAAAGGATTCAAACAAATAAAACCATGTCTTCATCATTAGGCGAAAGTAACAGGCGCATGATGGTTAAGCTCTCCAAAGTTTGCTTCATTACTTTGACACAAGGCAACCTCTCGACACATCGGCGATCCACCCCTAGACGACCCTCGACCCCTCGACGACCGTCGACGACCATCGACCCTCGACGACTCATGCAACCAATGTCTGATGGAAAGTGTGACGAATTCGGCTTTTAAAAAGACCCCGAATAAAAAAAAGTTCAACATGAAAGTTCTTTATCTCCCCAAGGACTACAACTTTGATGTTTTGTGTTTTTCCATCCTAGTAACATATGTGTCCTCTCAAAACTAAAACGCGACACCATTATCATGCACATGTCAAACCGCTCAAATTTGTGTACTGTTCAATTGCAAATTTGCATACACCATTATTGCAACAATGAATACATAAATCTTTTTTTTAATTTTCAACATGTGTAAAATACATAAGTGGCATCTTCTAGCAACAAAATTTAACTTTGGCAACATCGATTCTAGCATCATCTAACAACAAAATTGCATTTAACAGTACATAGAGCAAAATTTTCTTTTCTCTGTTTTTTTCTTCTTATTTTCCTTTCACCCTCTCCTTTTTTTTCTTCTTCCTTCTTCGTTATTCCTCTTTTCTTCTCCCCGCAGGCCACACAGCAAGGCACGGCCGTGGCCGACGGCGACCAGCGGCAAGCAGCATGGGGGCGGGGGCGGGCGCGGACGCGGTTGGCAGCCGGCGACCAGCGGAGGCGCGCACAGGCCGGCGAGCACGGCTAGCTCCCGTCCATGGTCGTGGCCGTGGCGAGCACGGGTAGCTAGCTAACGGAGAGGGAAAAGGGGGGAGGATATCACAGTGACGGCGGGTGCGACGGGGGCGGCGGGCGGGAACGACGTCGGGGAGCACGGCGCGCGACGACAGGGGCGGCGAGCGGCGGTTGGGCAGCCTGACGACGTCGGTTTCGTCTCCGGCGTCGTCGAGGGAAATGGCGAGATTAGAACTGAAAATTTATAAGTTCCATTTATATACCCAGAGTATTGGTACCGGTTCATGCTAACAACCGGGACCAATGCCCCTCTTTAGTCCCGGTTGATAACACCAACCGGGACCAAAGGTTTTTTTCAGCAGCCGAAAAGGCGGGAAACAGAGACCTTTGGTTCCGGTTGGTGCCACCAACCGGGACTAAAGGGTGGCATTGTTCCCGGTTGGTGGCACAAACCGGTACCAATGCTCCCCTTTAGTTCCGGTTGGGGCCACCAACCGGAAACAAACGCCTTGTGCCGCGGAGCGGTGGGATGTTTAGTCCCACCTCACTAGTCAAGGGAGCGCTCGAGCGGTTTATAAGCGCTGTTGCGCATACTGTCTCGAGCTCCTCTCAACTGCAGGCTTCCGGGCCTAATCTGGTACTACTTGCCTGTGGGCCTATTGGGCCTATTGCGGGCCTGAATCCTGGCCCATGGTTGGGTTTCTAGTCGTATTAAGGCCGTGGTGGCCCAATAGGTGGCATTTGTTTTTCTTTTTTCCAGTTTTTTTGTTTTCTTTTTTTCTTTATTTATTTTTCCAGTTTCTAGCGATACAAAAGAACTCCAAAAATGTTGAAACTTGGCATGGTATCATCATTTGACCCACATAGCATGTGCTAAAAAGTTGAGAGGGTTACGGCAAAAAATGGATGGTGGTGGTGCCGCGGAAGGGGAAGACTTCGCGAGAAGAGAAATAATGGAGGTTGGCTTTGCGCAAGTTTTTAACCTCAACCGGGTCTGAATCCCACCAATCGCGTGTTTCTTTTAAGCGCTTGTGAGTCATTGGATCCTGCTTGTGAGTCGTTGGATCTGGGAACCGGCCTGTACATAGTTAAGGTCTCACGCTAGTACTAGTTTGTGCTAGCAACCGGGGCTAAAGAGGCACACGACCCCTATATATAGCCCACCTCTCAGACACTCGGTGTGTACGATTTCAAATAATTCGGATTGGCCTGCATACGCCCAACGGTGCATTTGATGTGCGGGAACTCACGAGCCACAGTTGGCCTGTATGCAGGAGAAACCGTGTGTTTTGTTGATATATCTAGAAATCCTTCAGTTCATCGACCAAATAAAAATCATTCGGATTCCCTGCATACAACCCGACGGTGCATTTGATATGCGGGCACTCACGAGCCACAGTCGGGCTGTATGCAGGAGAACCGTGTGTTTTGTTGATCTATCTACAAAGGGATTTCATTTTTTTGAACCTATTTGAACTCCAGAATTTTTGTGTGTTCAAAATGAACCATTCAAAGCCATATCATCATGTTTCAACCCTTTTTGACTTCATCCGTCTTAACTTTTTCTTCGCTTGTGTCCTTTTCTTATTGCGTCGTAACCATGGATATTCTTCATCGCTTAACAGGGTGCTTGGATCAGCCTTGACTTTGAAGGGAGGAATTTCATGAAACTTTTCATAATCTTCAGACATGTTCGTCTTGCCCTCCAATCCTACGATGTCTCTTTTTTCCTGAAAGAACTATGTGGTGCCTTGGCTCATCGTATGATGTATTCGCTTCCATGTCTTTTCTTTTTCTCGGTTTGGTACACATGTCCTTCACATAGAAAACCTGCGCCACATCATTGGCTAGGACGAATGGTTCGTCTGTGTACCCAAGATTGTTCAGATCCACTGTTGTCATTCCGTACTGTGGGTCTACCTGTACCCCGCCTCCTGACAGATTGACCCATTTGCGCTTAAACAAAGGGACCATAAAATCATGTCCATAGTCAAGTTCCCATATGTCCACTATGTAACCATAATATGTGTCCTTTCCCCTCTTGGTTGCTGCATCAAAGCGGACACCGCTGTTTTGGTTGGTGCTCTTTTGATCTTGGGCGATCGTGTAAAATGTATTCCCATTTCTCTCGTATCCTTTGTAAGTCAATACAGTTGAAGATGGTCCCCTAGACAACGAGAACAGCTCATCAGGAACAGTGTTGTCACCTCTGACACGTGTTTCCAACCAATCGCCGAAAGTCCTGATGTGTTCATGTGTAATCCAGTCGTGACACTCCTCCGGGTGTTTGGAGCGCAGACTGTTCTTGTGTTCATCGACATACGGGGCCACCAAGATAGAGTTCTGTAGAACTGTGTAGTGTGCTTGAGGCCAAGAATGTCCGTCCCTGAATATTATTGAGTCCCTTCCAATCGTGCCTTTTCCAGTCAGTCTCCCCTCATACCGTGATTCAGGTAGACCAATCTTCTTAAGGCCGGGAATGAAGTCGACAAAAAACCCAATGACATCCTCTGTTTGATGGCCCATGGAGATGCTTCCTTCTGGCCTAACGCGGTTATGGACATATTTCTTTAGAACTCCCATGAACCTCTCAAAGGGGAACATATTGTGTAGAAATACGGGGCCCAGAATGAAAATCTCGTCGACTAGATGAACTAGTACGTGCGTCATGATATTGAAGAAGTATGGTGGGAACACCAGCTCGAAACTGATAAGAAATTGCGCCACATCACTCCTCAGCCTTGGTAGGATTTCTGGATCGATCACCTTCTGAGAGATCGCATTGAGGAATGCACATAGCTTAACAATGGCTAATCGAACATTTTCCGGTAGAAGCCCCCGCAATGCAACCGGAAGCAGTTGTGTCATAATCACGTGGCAGTCATGAGACTTTAGGTTCTGAAACTTTTTCTCGGCCATATTTATTATTCCCTTTATATTCGACGAGAAGCCAGACGGGACCTTCATACTGAGCAGGCATTCAAAGAAGATTTCCTTCTCTTCAATGGTAAGAGCGTCGCTGGCAGGACCTTCATACTGCTTTGGAGGCATGCCGTATTTTTCGTGCAAACGTTGCAGGTCCTCCCGTTCCTCCGGTGTATCTTTTGTCTTCCCATACATGCCCAAGAAGCCTAGCAGGTTCACGCAAAGGTTCTTCGTCACGTGCATCACGTCGATTGAAGAGCAGACATCTAGGTGTTACGTGTAAATCATTGACCATAGCAAGTACGTGATCACCGGTACGCATGGCGGGCTTCTTCCGGTGATCTACCTCGCCTTTGAATTTCTTGCCTTTCTTACGACATTGATGGTTGGTCGGAAGAAATCGACGATGCCCTAGGTACACATTCTTCCTGCATTTCTCCAGGTATATACTTTTGGTGTCAGCTAAATAGTGTGTGCATGCGTGGTATCCCTTGTTTGTCTGTCCTGAAAGGTTACTGAGAGGAGGCCAATCATTGATGGTTACAAACATCAACGCTTGCAGGTCAAATTCCTCCTGTTTGTGCTCATCCCACACACGTACACCGTTTCCATTCCACAGTTGTAAAAGTTCTTCAACTAATGGCCTTAGGTAAACATCAATGTTGTTGCCGGGTTGCTTAGGGCCTTGGATGAGAACTGGCATCATAATGAACTTCCGCTTCATGCACACCCAAGGAGGAAGGTTATACATACATATAGTCACGGGCCAAGTGTTGTGATTGCTCCTCTGCTCCTCGAAAGGATTAATGCCATCCGCGCTTAAACCAAACCATACGTTCCTTGGGTCATCTCCAAACTCAGCCCGGTACTTTCTCTCGATTTTTCTCCACTGCGACCCATCAGCAGGGTGTCTCCAATTCCCGTCTTTCTTACGGTCTTCATTGTGACATCGCATCAACTTGGCATGCTCTTTGTTCATGAACAGACGTTTCAACCGTGGTATTATAGGAGCATACCACATCACTTTGGAAGGAACTCTCTTCCTGGGGGGATCGCCGTCAACATCACTAGGGTCATCTCGTCTGATCTTATACCGCAATGCACCGCATACCGGGCATGCGTTCAAATCCTTGTACGCACCGCGGTAGAGGATGCAGTCATTAGGGCATGCATGTATCTTCTGCACCTCCAATCCTAGAGGGCATACGACCTTCTTTGCTGCGTATGTACTGTCGGGCAATTCGTTATCCTTTGGAAGCCTCTTCTTAAATATTTTCAGTACATCCTCAAATCCCTTGTCAGGTATACCATACTTTGCCTTACACTGCAGCAATTCCAGTACGGTATCGAGCTTTGTGTTGCCATCTTCGCAATTGGGGTACAACCCTTTTTTGTGATCCTCTAACATCCGATCGAACTTCAGCTTCTCCTTTTTACTTTCACACTGCCTCCTTGCATCAACAATGACCCGGCGGAGATCATCATCAGGCACATCGTCCGGTTCCTCTTGATCTTCAGCTTCCCCCGTTGCAGCATCACCGTATTCAAGGGGCACATAGTTGTCATCGTACTCTTCTTCTTCGCCGTCTTCCATCGTAACCCCTATTTCTCCGTGCTTGGTCCAAACATTATAGTGTGGCATGAATCCCTTATAAACCAGGTGGGCGTGAATGGTTCTCCGGTCAGAGTAAGACTTCGTATTCCCACATATAGAGCACGGACAACACATAAAACCATTCTGCTTGTCTGCCTCAGCCACTTCGAGAAAATCATGCACGCCCTCAATGTACTCGGAGGTGTGTCTGTCACCATACATCCATTGCCGGTTCATCTGCGCGCATTAAGTGTGTCAAAAACCATTACAGAACATCATGAATATATATGTGACCAAATTAATAGAAGTTTATCATCACATTAAAACCAAAGTACATACATAGTTCTCATTGAACAACATATAGCTCTCTAGAGCATCTAATTAAACCATACATTGAAACTATGTAAAACATTTCAATGCAACAACAAATGTGATCATAATCGCAACCAAGGTAACAATTGATCCAACGGCATAATGATACCAAGCCTCACTATGAATGGTATATTTTCTAAACTTTCTAATCTTCAAGCGCATTGCAACAATCTTGATCTTATGACCTTCTACGACATCCGCAACATGCAACTCCAATATCATCTTCTCTTCTTCAACTCTTTTCTTCTCTTCTTCAACTCTTTTTAATTTTTCTTTTAAGTACTCGTTTTGTTCTTCAACTAAATTTAACCTCTCGACAAGAGGGTCGTATGTAATATCCGGCTCACATACCTCCTAGATAAATACATCTATGTCAAGTTGGTGTCGGCATAATTACAATAAACACTAAATGAAACAAATAGTTATAAAAGATAATATATACCACATCCGAATCATAGAGAGGACGAGGGCCGACGAGGGCGGATACCAAAACCATCGCACTATATAATAACAAGAAATAATACAATTAAGAAAATTAGACAATTATCTATCTAATCAGACAAGTAAGAATTTTTTTTATTTTATAAAGAAGATAAGAACAAGAGGCTCACCACGGTGCCGGCGAGGGCGATCGACGGTGGTGAAGACGGGGATGGGACGTGACAGACCGCTAAATATGGACAAATCTTAAGAAAAATGGAGCTTGGAAGTCGAGTTTGGAGAGGAGAAAGCTTAAGTAGAGTGGCTCGGGAATTTCATCGAACACCTCATGTGCATAAGAGGTGAGCTAGATCACCACAAATCCCTCTCCTCGCCGGCCAGGAAAAAACAGAGCAGTGGAGTGCTCTGTTCGAGGGACCGGGACGTTTCCGGAACCGGGACTAAAGACCACCCTTTAGTCCCGGTTCGTGTCTGGAACCGGGACCAATGGATGTGGGCCAGGAGCGAGGCCCATTCGTCCCGGTTCGTGTCTGGAACCAGGACTAATGGGTCCAGACGAACCGGGACCAATGCACAACGAGGCTCGGCCGCCCCCTGGGCGCAGGAACCGGGACGTATGCCCTCATGAGTCCCGGTTCGTGACTGAACCGGGACTAATGGGCTGGCCAGGCCTGAACCAAAGCCCTGTTTTCTACTAGTGAATCTGCAAATCAAATTCTTGAAGGAGGAGTACCCATCTGATGAGTCTTGGCTTGGCATCCTTCTTCGTCATAAGATACTTATTGGAAGCATGGTCACTATGAATAATAACTTTAGAATCAACAATATACTGCCTAAACTTATCACAAGCAAACACTACTGCTAAGAATTCCTTCTGAGTAGTAGCATAATTCTTTTGAGCACTATCAAGGGTTTTACTAGCATAATAGATAACATTCAATTTTTTATCAACCCTTTGTCCTAGAACAGCTCCAACAGCAAAATCACTAGCATCACACATAATTTCAAAGGGCAAACTCCAGTCAGGCGGTTGTACTATAGGAGCGGTTATTAAAGCTTTCTTAAGAACTTCGAAAGCCTCCTTACAATCTTCATCAAATACAAAAGGAAATTCCTTCTGGAGAAGATTAGTGTGGGGTCTCGAGGTCTTAGAAAAGTCTGTAATAAATCTTCTATAGAAACCAGCATGACCGAGAAAACTACGAATACCTTTAATGTCCCTTGGATAGGGCATCCTTTCGATAGCTTCAATCTTCGCTTTGTCCACTTCAATTCCCCTCTCGGAAATCTTGTGACCAAGCACGATCCCTTCGTTAACCATGAAGTGGCACTTTTCCCAGTTTAGAACTAAGTTTGTATCCTCGCATCTCTGCAAAACTTTATTAAGATTGTGGAGACAGTGGTCAAAGGAAGTTCCATAGACGGAGAAATCGTCCATGAAGACTTCCACAATCTCCTCACAGAAACCATGAAATATTGCAGACATACATCTCTGAAAAGTAGCAGGGGCATTGCATAAACCAAAAGGCATATGCCTATAAGCATAAGTACCATAAGGACAAGTGAAAGTGGTCTTCTCTTGATCGGCAGTGTTAACATGAATTTGAGAGAAGCCAGAGTACCCGTCAAGATAGCAAAAGTGGGTGTTTTTCGACAGCCTCTCAAGCATCTGATCAGTAAAGGGCAGTGGGTAGTGGTCCTTCCTAGTTTCCTTGTTCAACTTCCTGTAATCAATACACATTCTATATCCAATAATAATTCTCTGAGGTATTAGTTCAATCTTATCATTAGGGACTACAGTTGTCCCTCCTTTCTTAGGAACACAATGAACTGGACTTACCCACTTACTATCAGCTATAGGGTAGATAATACCTGCGGCTAGAAGCTTGAGGATTTTGGTCCTCACAACATCCATCATCTTTGGGTTCAACCTTCGTTAATTGTCAACAATAGGTTTAGCATCGGGCTCGAGGTTGATAGTATGTTGACAGATAGATGGACTAATTCCCTTAAGGTCATCAAGGGTAAAGCCAATTGCACCACGGTGTTTATGAAGTATCTCCAATAATCGCTCTTCTTCATATCCTGAAAGGTTAGAGTTGATAATAGCAGGATATACTTTCTTTTCATCTAAATAAGCATACTTGAGCGTATTGGGAAGAGGTTTGAGATCAAACACCGGGTCTTATTTTAGTTTGGATAGAATTCCTAAAGGTTCAACCGGAAGGTTGTGCTTCAGGATAGCAGGTTGTCTCAAGAAGATTTCATCAATTTCATTTCTTTCATGCATATGAGTATCATTCTCGTGGTCCTCCATGTATTGCTGCAAAGGATCATTAGTGGGAATAGCAATAGAAGCAATACTTTCAATAATTTTATCATCATTAGGTAATTCAGTACCACGAGGCTGCTTAGAGATCTTAGAAAAGTTAAATTCATAAAGCTCCCCATTGAATTCAACGAAAACTTTACCTTTCTTGCAATCTATAATAGCTCCACAAGTTCTGAGAAAAGGTCTACCAAAAATAATAGGACAAAAACTATCCTGCACTGAACCAAGTACGACAAAGTCGGTAGGATACTTAACCTTTCCGCATAGGACTTCAACATCTCTCACAATCCCAATAGGAGAGATAGTAGCTTTGTTTGCAAGATGAATAGTAGCATCAATCTCTTCGAGTTCACAGGGTGAAATCTCACCCATGATCTCTTGATAAAGCGAATAAGGAATCGCGCTAGCACTTGATCCCAGATCGCATAGCCCGTAATAATTGTGATCTCCTATTTTAACAGATACAACTGGTGTACCTGAAATTGGGATTTTATTCCTGGCTGTGACAATGTTAGTTGAAACAGCACAAAAATTTATAATAGAATCTGAAACATCATTAGTAACTAAATCTTTAACCATCGCAACTTGAGGATCGACTCTGATCTGGTCCTCAGGTTCGCCTGTTCTCCTCTCACTTTTATTTATTATGTGTGTCACAAAAGAGTGCTCCCTTATTCTTGAAGCAAAAGGGGGCTGTTCATATATAACTGCAGGCAAAATAGGATCAACAACGTTTATATCAATAGGCACTTCTTTGAAAGGCTTATGGTGCTGATCCTTCTTCATCTTAGAAGAATCAATATGAGAGGCAAAGTTCTTAAAAAAATTAATCATTAGATGGGAATCCAGACCAATCTTAGAGAAAAAGGTATTAAAATAATCAGTTTTCACATAGCTCTCAATATAATCATGCTCATAATTTATAGCCGGTTCAATGCCTTTATCGATTTCCCAGTCTTCAGTATTCTTCTGGATCCTCTCGATGAGATCCCATCTTTCTTCAACGCTCTTTGTCTGAAATACCCCGCTAGAGGAGGCATCCAGCATTTCCCTATCCTGACGAGAAAGTCTGGCATAAAAATATGTAAGTATAATATCTTTGGGGAGCTTATGGATAGGACATTTGAACATTAGGGATTTAAGCCTCCCCCAAGCTTGAGCGATGCTCTCTCGGTCGCGAGACCTAAAGTTATAGATGTAATTCCTGTCTCGATGAACTTCATGAAGAGGGTAAAACTTTGTATAAAAGAGAGACATAAGCTCTTCCCAATTAAGAGTATGTGAGTTATCGAGGAGCTTATACCAATCTGAAGCTTTGTCCGTAAGCGATATGGATAATAATTTCTTCATAACGAACTCCGGTGACACACCTGCAAGCTTGAATAATGAACATAGTCGTGATAAATATAGCAAGTGTTCACCTGGATGTCTGTCCCCTGCATAGCGACTAGCTAAGACATAATCGATAATACCAGATGGTATCTTATAAGGCACAATTTCAGTAGGGGATTTGAGATTAACCATAATGATCTTAGATTAATAAATAATAAATAATAAATAATAAATAATAAATAATAAATAATAAATAATAAATAATAAATAATAAATAATAAATAATAAGTAATAAGTAATAAGTAATAAGTAATAAGTAATAAGTAATAAATAATAAGTAATAAGTAATAAGTAATAAGTAATAAATAATAAAATGGAAAACAAAATAAATAAATGGAAAAAATCAGAAAATGGAGCCTCTTTGGTCCCGGTTCTTCCTATCTACCGGGACCAATGATCCCTCTTTGGTCCCGGTTCTTCCTATCAACCGGGACCAATGACCCCTCCCCTCTCGCTGCGCGCCTGGCCACGTGGAGCCTCTTCGGTCCCGGTTCGTGGGCCAACCGGGACCATCATTAGTCCCGAGTTATTGGTCCCGGGTGTGAAACCGGGACCAAAGGCCCTTATGAACCGGGACAATATGGGGGTCTATCCACTAGTGCGTAACACTCTCAAGTATATACATACATTCATCCATATAAATACGTACGCACACGTTACCTATAAAACACCTACCAGTCAGCCTTGCTTACTTGGACTCAGGTATGAATGATATTTAAATCACTTCGACTGTAGTTGGCACTCAACAAAGTTGTGGAGAGACAAGACAAGAAATGGCATGCTTATTAATTTGATTAATATGTTCAACTCTTTCGGCAACATTTTAAGGTATATTGATCAATTCTCTTGAAGTCTAAGCGTTGAATACAAACAATATGATGTGGATTTGCAGTGTCAGGTAATTAGCTGTATTTTTCCACAACTGCTTTTCCTTTTGTACAAACAATATGATTTGGCTGTTTTTATTCAGATTTTTTTATTTTGAGTTTTTTATTTATTTCACAGGCAGTCTAGTTAGTAAAGCCAACAATGATATGTTTATTTTCAATTTTTTATTTTCGTACTCCTTTCGATCGGAAATTCTTGTCACTCGAATGGATGTATCTAGCATTTTTTTAGTTTTACATATAACCATTTGAGCGAGAATTAGTTCCTACATGTGGTTGTAACTTATTTAGTTCCTATATTTTCAACCTTTAGAAAATAAAAAAATCAGCACATCAATTTTAAGGCAAACATGGCGTAATTTATTCAGTTGAGGAACGCTATTATATTTTGAAAAAAAGGGTAAAAAACATTCTGCTAAATTTATACTGTGGGTGATTATTCTCTGTGGAATGCTCATTTTGTACTTACACTTTGCTGATCTACTTGTCATACATTATTGTCATTTTACTGTCTAATCTGTTGTGTGTAGATTCTGCTGTATGTCGCCACCAAGATGTCCCGAGTTGGTGACTCGTTCTTCGTACCATCACCGGAGGACTATGCCAAAGCTGGTGTTCTCTCTATAGATTATGAAGCATGATGTATTCCCTACTGGCGTCACTCGATCCAATGTTTGTTCGCGTCTTTAGTACCAGATTATTTTTTAGTGCTTGGTGTCTCCAATCACTACAGGAAACAGGAGTTTTTCCGTCAGCCATAGCTGACGACAAACATATAAAAAGTTGACGGCAAAGGCTTTGTCGTCAGCTTCCATACGGCATCCCTTTTGTCAGCTGATCAGTCAGCAGTGAGCGACGTTGCCGTTAGCCAAGAATCGACCGATGGCAAAGGCTTTGCCATCAGTGATTCTGTGCTGGCAGATGGCGACGCCGCTCGTATGGTCAGCCGCTCACTTAACCCCGTAAAAGAGTTAACGGCGTGCATTGCCGTCAGCTGTCCGAGTTGGGCTGACAGCAAAGAAGTTGGGTGGGTCCCCATGTCAGTACTTTGTCGTCAGCTCTCCGGGGAGCAGACAACATAGATGTAGCTATGTTATCGTCAGCTGGCCTATGGCCGGCGGCAACTAGTCTGCCTGGGGACACCTGTCAGATCTTTGCCGTCAGCCGGCCTGGGGCATACGGAAAAGCGGTGACCAAATGGTCACTCCCACAGCCCAGGTTGCACAGGTGATCGCCACGTGTACGCTTTGCCGTCAGCTTGTGGACGGCAAAGCCTTTACCATCAACAAGCTGACGACATAGTGCCCTGTTTTTTTCCTTTTCTGTTTATATTTCCTATATTCCCTGCATTTGGAAATTAATAGAAATATATAGGATCCAGTAGCATATACCAACACAAAAGTGATATTAACAAGTGCATCAACCATGATATTAACAACCATCACAAGTGCAACAACCATCACAAGCTCATCAAATCTACAAAGTCTACAAGTTCAACATCCACATCCATATGACAAAGACTACAAGTTCAACATCCTATATCTACAACACACTGCAAAGGTAGCATCCATCCATGCATATAGCCAAAATCTGCAAAATGAGAACATAATCATGTTAGTTCATAATCATGGTAGTTACGGAATAGAAGAAATCCAAAATGAAGTTTATATTTGAAACTAGCTAGAGGTATGTCAGTTTTGGCCTTTATAAGAAAAGAAGAACAAGTAGAAGGATAAGGAGAAAAATAAGAATAAGGAGAAGAATAGGAAGAAGATGGAGAAGAAGAAGAAAGAAGAGAAAAAGGAAGAGTAAGAAGGCATTTTCTTCTCCCTCTTTCTTTTTCACCTCTTTCTTCTTATCTTCTTTCTTTTCCTCCTCTACTTCTTCTGCTTCTTCTTATACATCATTTGTAGGTCTGTAAGATAATAAAGTCATTTTAGATCTAACTAAGATAGTATGGAAAGTATAAGTCATTTATGAGGTTCATAGGCTACTAAAGTCATTCTTTATCTAACTAAGCTAGTAAATCCATTTTTTAGCTTTTATAAGCCAAGTACAAGTCATTGTTGACCTTAACAAGCTACTAAATTATTTTGAGAGCTTTATAAGCTTATAAAGCCAAGTTTAAGCTTTATAAGCTTATAAAGTCATTTCTTAGTTTTTATAAACCAAGTATAAGTCAATATTTATGTAACTAAGCTATTAACATAATTTTTGAGGTTTGTGAGCTTATAAAGTCATTGAGGAGCATTTATAAGACAAATATATGCCATTTTTTACATTTACAAGATTATAAAGACAAGTTTGCGCTTTATAAGCTTATAAAGTCATTTCTATGAGGTAACTATTCCTTACTTATCTAACTAAGCATTTTATGAGCTAACTATGCAATTTTTAATCTAATGTAGCTAAATAGTACATAAGTTACTTACCAGAGGCCACCTCAAGGCTGAGAAGCGCCGCCACATGGGTTGCTCGGGGATTCACTAGGAGATTCTTATGGTTTGTGAGATGCAACTGTCAGAACCCTCTGTTAGGTAATGTGCTAGGGTTAGCCAGTACTCTTGAATCATGTCAAAATTTCGAAAGAAATCTTTGAAATCAAAATAAAAAACAAAATGGGAGAAGGAACCCCCCCCCAGATGAATTAATTCAAAAGGCCAGATAAAAATCTTCTCCAAAAAATCATGTTAGATTTTTGAAAAGTCTTATAAATGAGTGTGATCACATATCAAGTGATGTGGGACCCATCCCATGCTCATAGATTTTTCAAATATTCAAACAGTGCCTTGGAATTAATTAAATACCCCTATTTGAGTTAAGATTGAAATTATTTGAATTTTAAATTTTTTGAAACTTTCTAAGTGGCTAGTCTATATTATTATGAAGCCATATAAAACTTTTCAGCATTTAATAAAATGCCTAGCTATTTATTTAGCTAAGACAAAACAAATGTCAGAAAAGAAAACAGAAAAGAGAAGAAAAAGGACTTACC
Organism: Bromus sterilis; assembly: GCA_950022295.1. NCBI lineage: Eukaryota > Viridiplantae > Streptophyta > Magnoliopsida > Poales > Poaceae > Bromus > Bromus sterilis. The sequence goes on from OX465601.1 coordinate 301,801,766, forward strand.
TGGCCGAAGTGGCCCAACTCATCGCCCAGCGGCCCACCATCCTGGCCCAGCCCGTGAACTCTCCTGTCGTCTTCCTCCCCGCGCGCCAAAGCAGCTCGCTGGAGTGGCCGAGCACGCCGTGGACGCCACCTCGACGCCCAGGGGCTTCCAGGCC